>CANTUQ010000137.1:0-2548877 GCA_947683425.1 Excoecaria cochinchinensis
TATACATAAAATGATCAATAAATAATAAATGAAGGAAATACTTAAGAGGATTAGGAAACTAAACCGGATGAAGTCCTCTAAATATGGTAGACAGCCGCTCAAGCTCGGGATTTATCCAAGAGAATCAATATACATTCATAGAAAATTAAGAGATGTTAATATACATAAAATTAACATATAAGAAATCAAAAAGACTTGAAAGAGATAAAAAAACGATTTAAAAGATGGGGACAGAACCCACCGACGGCCTTCCTTAGCTGATCGACGTGTAACACCCCAACTCATATGTGGACGAACCCATCCGCAATGGAGTAGGAGGCCGTACGAGTAGGTGTGTTACCGGACTGAAGCGAGACAAAGCATACTAAAATACGGAAGAATTTAAAACTTGAGGAGTAGATTTGGACATGCATATTTCGTAAATGCGCATACACTAAGCAAAAGCATACAGTTGTGAAAACTTACAAGCATACAATAGAAGTTATTCTCCAAACTTCGCTATACAAATATTTACATGGCCCAGAATATTATATAAGTATCTTTACATATTATTACATATACATATTCATCGGAATTACAAAATCCAGGCTACAGAAATTAAACAAAATACATCACTTCTAACTCCTATGTGGCCGACTCTGCAGATGCGCGACTCGAACAGAAGCAAACCTGCCACCTGCACGGGGAAAAGAACCCGTGCTAAGCGATAACGCTTAGTGGGGAAAACAAACATAATAATATGGACGGCCATTCACAATGGTCGTCAAGGCAAAATACATTCAAATGGCAATTGCGAATATTCAAAACATATATCTAAACAGACTTACATAATAAAGGCATTCATTCGGAAACTCACACATATAATCATATACATATATCAGGAATGGGCCAAATCAGTCATAACCCAAAACACGACACCAGTGTTATCATGCTGAGCCACATACCCAAGAAAACATCCAAAACACCACACTTCTGCTGCACAACTCTAATACATAGCATATCATGCTGTAAACACTCCCATAACGGAGACTGAAGGCATAATCGCATCACTTCACATTCATATCAAAACCATGCAGAAAGTACGATTACATCTTATATACTTACCCTCACAACCGATCTGATTCACATGCTTGTACACAATAAAACCATGCTTAACTCATATACATAAATACATCGATCGAATCATTTCAAAGCATTCAGAAACTAATAACAAATCACATGCCAAGTACGGATAATCATGTTAACTGAAAAGTCATGTTTACTAAATACAGATTTACTTTCTGAAGCCCGTAGTCATATTCATATACATATAAACTGATTCTTGCTCATTCAGATATCACATTCTGATGGCTATTTCAAAACAAAATAAAACAAACCATCAAAGTACCTGCTGACTCATAATAGTGGATAACGAGTACTGAGGAGGAGACCTCATGAGGGAACATATAGCCCGATCTCTGACCGGGTAAACCTCAGAGGGAACATATAATATAATGTACCATACAGGTACTAGTCGAAAAGCAACATCATCTTTTTCCACATTCCAAAAACATTTCATATCAAAGGGTTCGCGAGGAACCAGTCGTGGGACCTGATCAGGGTCCAAATCGTTCAAAGGGCGCTGCAGCTACGTATACATAGACTCTATTAGGCATGCCTAACTATCCACTAGACTGACTCTCGCAGGTCATGCTTCACCCCAATCACATTTCAAATCACATACTTTATATCATTGTACTTAATCAACAATAGTTGAAACATATGAATAAGTTAATAAAGTCAAACATGCATCATATAATTTACACTTGAAGCATAACATGATAATCTTAGAGAGAGACCATAAGTATAGATATGCATAATACATCCAATTATATTAACATATTTCACAAAATAGTCCAATTATAAACCTAAAAGTGCCACAAGTTCGGAATTCAAACATTGAAATCACCAAAGAAAACTCATTTAACATAACACATCTGTCGCGCTCGCGATGTCTGTCGCGCTCGCGACAGAGACAATAGTCTCTTCGCTGTGCGCGCGCGACGGACTTCGCGATCGGGGGAAGGAGAGAAAGGCCCGGCTCTGTCGCGCTCGCGACAGTGTCGCGATCGCGACAGAGGACAAGCATTGCTATCGCGGGGTCGCGACAAGTCGCGTGCTCGCGATAGCACAGGCCAACAATGTGCTCTGTCGCGATCGCGACGGTTGTCGCGCTCGCGACAGAGAGCAGACAAGCTATTGCTATCGCGGGCTCGCGACGGCATCGCGTGCTCGCGACGGCACAGCATCGACATCACCGGTCTCTGTCGCGCTCGCGACAGTGTCGCGATCGCGACAGAGTCATGATTTCGAAAATTTGCAGAATTTTGCAAGATCTTTCCTTCCTCAAACTCACCCACAAACACACGAAACACATCCAAAAGTCTCTTACCTCATCTCCAGCCAGTCACACATTATTGATAACATAATCCAACATTCGTATCAAGTATTTCAATCAAACACGCCATTAACAATATCCATATACGCAATCTATAATAATAACATTATTCGTCAATCATCTCAATCGCACTCACATTAATTGCATTCGTACATATGGTACGTCATTCTAAGGTTACTCATGAGACCATCACAATATAGCACTCATCAATAAACAAACCTTCATGGAGTTATATCTATTCTTAATTACTAGTTAAATCACCAATCTTAATCATATTCATAGGTTTTTCCCAACAATCATTACTTATATAGTCAATTAATTACCCTAAACATGCATAATTACTAATGGGAAAGATACGGGATTGATACGGGTCAATCCTAGACTCAAAAATATAGAATAAAAGGCTCAAAACACACTTTTCTGTCGCGAGGTCGCGACCCTTGTCGCGCTCGCGACAGAGGCTCGCTTCAGCTCCCCTAACAAACTGCTTTTTACTACAAACTAATGTCGTGAAAACCGACCTCTAAACCTCATTTTTAGGAAAAGTTGTCTTCTTAACAAATGTTCTCCTACGTCTTAGCTTTCAAATGAAACACGTTTCACATCAATTGGATGTCTACAACTCCAGATATACACTCCACAACCCATACTGGTCAAACAACCCGACACAACAGGGACACTACATTTGTAATCAAATTTTCGATGTCTTAGAACGAGAATTTGTCCAAGGATATTTCTGAGACATTTAAAGTAATGGTATTCATGGTTCTAATGGTTCAAGAATCGAATGATTTGGAGTTCTAAAACTCACAATACAGCCTAATTACTGAAGAGAGGTCAAATGCATTCCAACCCAGTTTCACCCAAAAACCTACTCACATGCACAATTGAGCAATTAAACCAACACTCACTACCATCATCATCTATCAACAACCACACAATCAAGAAACTTATAACATACATGAATATATGTATATATATATATAAATTCATATATATAAAAATAAAATTTCCCAAACCTGGAAATCAAAAATCCACAGTCCCTTTCTAGCTTCTATCTACAGTCGTTTCCTTGCCCTTGAGCTTCCTCTTGTTACCACCAACTTACACAAACCAAAAATCCAGAAATTACTTTTAATTCAAAACCCTAACTCACACAAAATTAAAAGAAAAAGGAGAAGAAGGAGAATCCATCCGTAGGAACCCTAAAACCCTTACTTACCTTAACAATCTTGCTTCCAATCTCCACTAAATCACTTCTAATTCACTCAAAACCAAGAGGTGGAACAAAGAAAGGGAAGACAAGAAAAGGAAATGGGAAAAATCGGGAAGAATGAAAGGAAGCAAACGTGGACTCCTCTTTCTTTCACTTTGTCTTTCTTTTCACACTAAATGCACACCTACCCAATGCCACTTGTCCACTTTCTATAGGTCCACTTATCATAATATTACAAGCCCACTTGGCACCATTTTATTGGCTCTCACTCATAATTATCTTGACTTCATATACCCATACACCATACACAAACCTACACACTAGATAGCCTCCTCACTTTGACTTTCAATTCAAGTCACCATAAACATACACACACTAAATCACTACTCATAAAAATATCCTACATCTTAGTTCCATACCCATAATCCATTTGATAACTATTTCTTTTATGCAAATATCTCCAAGGCACCATGCTCATAAACCACTCAATTAAATCTCTTAGCCCATTAACATCCTACTACCATACACTACTATCACACAATAATAATTCCTTTAATTATTTTATTTAATTAATTTCTTAACAACTAAAGCCTTATTATCCATATTATTCATGCATAAATTATCGAAATACCCTTCACTTAACCGACTTAGTTTGCCGATTCCGACTAGGCCCGATTTGGGGTGTTACACGACGGGCATCGGTTAAGGTAACCGATGTCACACCCCATTTGCCCCCTAGTAGAATGAGCCTGTCTGTCTGTTCGTCTGTCTGTCTGTATGTGTGTAAGCATTCGCATGTGTACAGTATTTCATAAGGGCATTTCAGTAAAATGTATGATTTTGGGGTTTAACTATTATGTGGGTGCATACATGGCATTAGGGTGTGAATTAATTGAGTTGCATTTGTGTGCATTTACATATACCATTGTAGGGTGTATTTAATTAGGAGTGCATTAGGTGTGTGTAATGTGTGGAGTTAGGGTATGAGTGAGCAAGTTTCACCACCCAAGGAATTGACATGTGTATTAGGTTTGGGAAAAAGAATAAAGAAGGAAAAGAAAGGTGAAACAAAAATCAGATTCACGTTTTCCTTTCAAACTTCACATTCTTCTTCTTCTTCCTTTTCCCTTTCCTAATTACTACTCTCTGATAATCAAGTGTGGTTGTGGAAGTTGGTCACTCTTACTCCTAGCTTGGTAAGTGCATAATCTAGTCTTTGTCTTACTGTAAATTGCATCTTCATCTTCTTCCTTGAGTTTAGGTTTAACCTAGGGTTGAAATTACTGTGTTTGTGTTCTAGCTGAGGCTCCACGTGATCCAAAGGGGAAAGAGGTTGCTGGACCAAGTGGAGCTAAGTGATAGAAGTTAGAATCCAGGTTTGGGAATATTGATTTGTGCGATTTTGATGTTTTACTGTAAATTCTAGGGTTTATATGTTCTTGAAGAGTTTGAATCAATTAGTCTTGATTTGGTTGTTTAAATGCTAAATTGAGTTGCATGTATATTGATTATGTGATTTGAGATGATTTCTGGAAGGTAAATACAGGTTTGATTGGTTTTAAATCAAAGTGGGATTGAATTCTTGGTTCTGGAAATCGTGGAAATTCTGGAAAATCGAAATACTGTAGAAAACTCCCTCTGTCGCGCGATTCGCTACGCAGGAAGGCAAGTCACGTCGCGTGACTCTCGGTCACGACGTGACATGCCTGCTGAGAAGCCAGTCGCGTGACCAGCTGAAGAGCAGGCAAGTCACGCGACGTGATCTTCGGTCACGTCGTGTGACCTGCGAGGAAAAGGCAGATCACGCAACGTGATCTGCGAGGGAGAAGCAGCGTCACGTCGCGTGACCCTAGGTCACGCCGTGACCTGCATAAGCGTGATCCGCGAGGATCATGCAACGAGATCTGCGGGAAACAAGCAGGTCACGAGACGTGACCTTAGGTCACGCCGTGACCTGCCTGTTGAGAAGGCCAGTCACGCCCAGTGACTAGCCGATCTCGCCCGTTTCTCCATTCAGCCCGTTTTTCCGAAATTTCCTAGTTTTTAACTCAAAAATGAATTTGGTATTACTTCTGAATGGACTTTACTGTTGTATGATACATATCTTACTGTTTGATGCCTCGATGTGCGTGATGGCATGATTTTCTGATGAATTATACTCTATATCCTGAAATGTGATTAGTGACGCGTAACCTGCTAGAGTCAAGTAAGTGGATAGTTAGGCATGCCTAATAGAGTCTTTAGCTGCAGCCCTCAGTTCAGTTTGGACCCCGATCAGGTCCCCGTCTGGTTCCTCGCGAACCCTTCAGTATAGAATCTTGTTTAAGATTCCCTCAGTATATAAATAACATGTTTTAATAAATGATATAATATTTGACTTGTACCTGTGAGGTACCCTCAGTATTCGATTCGTACCCGTAAGGTACCCTCAGTACACTCGTTATCCACTGTCTAGAGTTAGCAGGTATTCTTTGAATGTTAATGGAAATGTTCTGATCTGATATGGCTTTGAATGGAATATCTGAATGAGTTTAATGATGAAATACATGTTGGTTGATTCTGCAATGCATGTGAGATTCTGAAAGTATGGTATTTAATTACGGGCATGCTTATATGATTTATGCAACAGTCCTTGCATTCTGCCATTGTGAATGTGTTATGCCTTGATGACCACTGTGAGTGGCCGTCCATAATTTATGTGTGTTTCCCCATTAAGCGTTTTATCGCTTAGCACGGTGTTTTTACCCGTGCAGGTGCGGAAGGCGTTTTGCTTTGAGAGAGTCGCCGTCGTCAAGCCAACACAGAAGGGATTAGTGTAGGGCTCAGTTTTGTATCAGTTATTGATTCTTTTTGTATAGAACTCTCTGTATCAGCTTCTGCTTTTGTATTTATATTTTGTATATGTAATATTATTTTGTTCAGCTAGTTGATCAGAACATTATTGTAATAGTTTAATTATAGTAATGCATGATCAGCTTTTGCTTTCTGCATGTAAAGTTTTTAATTATTCTGTATTTCTGAATGTATGTTATGAATGGATGTATACTTTACTTTGTATCAGTTTGGTGACACCTTGTCTCATACGGCTTCTCACTCCTTATCGGATGGGAACGCCTTCGTATGGGAAGGGGGTGTTACAGTTAGTGCTCCAACTCCAGAAGCATCACTGTAAATAACAAACTCCTTACCCGAGATGGGTTGAGTCAAGGATAGGAGCCTCAACAAGCAACTGCTTTAACCGATCAAACAAGACCGACACCTGTCTGACCACTCAAATCTAACTCCTTTCCTCAACAATCTAGTCATAGGAGCAGCAATCACAGAAAATCCCTTGACGAACCGACGGTAGTAACCTGCTAAGCCGAGGAAACTCCTCACTTCCTGAACATTTCGAGGCGCTTTCCAATCAACAATCGCCTCAATCTTAGCTGGATCAACCTGAATACCGCTAGCTGAAATAATGTGACCCAAGAATGACACTTCTCGAAGCCAGAAGTCACACTTGCTAAGCTTAGCAAACAAATGATGCTCTCTCAACATCTGCAAAACCAATCTGAGATGCTCCTCATGCTCACTCTCATTCTTGGAATACACCAAGATGTCATCAATGACCACTACTACAAATCGATCTAAGTATGGTCGTCAGTGTAGGACTCCGATTTGTTGGACCGAGCTATCCGAGAGATCTATGATTGGACCCGACTTGGTTAGAGATACTGAAGAGAAAATCAGAGTAGTGCAGCGGAATTTGAAGGCAGCAAAGGATCGACAGAAGTCTTATGCCAATTTGAAAAGAAAAGATGTGCATTTTGAGATCGGGGACAAAGTTTTCCTTAAAGTTTCTCCTTGGAGGAGAGTGCTTCGATTTGGAAAGAAAGGCAAGCTTAGTCCTCGTTTCATTGGACCTTATGAGATTTTGGCTAAGGTGGACCTGTAGCCTACAGATTAGCGCTACCGATGGAGTTAGCAAAGTTGCATGATGTGTTTCACGTTTCGATGCTTCGTCGGTACAGATCAGATCCTTCGCATGTTCTGTCAGTTCAGGATATCCAGGTTCAGCCAGACTTCTCTTATGATGAGGAACCGCGAGCTATTCTAGCCCGTGAGGTTAGGCAGTTGAGAAATAAGCAGATTCCTTTGGTTAAAGTGTTGTGGATCCATCATGGAGTTGAGGAAGCGACTTGGGAACCAGAGGAATCGATGAGAGCTCAGTATCCACAGTTATTCAGTTCAGGTGAGAATTTCGAGGACGAAATTCTTATTAGTAGGGGAGAGTTGTCACACCCCATTTGCCCCCTAGTAGAATGAGCCTGTCTGTCTGTTCGTCTGTCTGTCTGTATGTGTGTAAGCATTCGCATGTGTACAGTATTTCATAAGGGCATTTCAGTAAAATGTATGATTTTGGGGTTTAACTATTATGTGGGTGCATACATGGCATTAGGGTGTGAATTAATTGAGTTGCATTTGTGTGCATTTACATATACCATTGTAGGGTGTATTTAATTAGGAGTGCATTAGGTGTGTGTAATGTGTGGAGTTAGGGTATGAGTGAGCAAGTTTCACCACCCAAGGAATTGACATGTGTATTAGGTTTGGAAAAAGAATAAAGAAGGAAAAGAAAGGTGAAACAAAAATCAGATTCACGTTTTCCTTTCAAACTTCACATTCTTCTTCTTCTTCCTTTTCCCTTTCCTAATTACTACTCTCTGATAATCAAGTGTGGTTGTGGAAGTTGGTCACTCTTACTCCTAGCTTGGTAAGTGCATAATCTAGTCTTTGTCTTACTGTAAATTGCATCTTCATCTTCTTCCTTGAGTTTAGGTTTAACCTAGGGTTGAAATTACTGTGTTTGTGTTCTAGCTGAGGCTCCACGTGATCCAAAGGGGAAAGAGGTTGCTGGACCAAGTGGAGCTAAGTGATAGAAGTTAGAATCCAGGTTTGGGAATATTGATTTGTGCGATTTTGATGTTTACTGTAAATTCTAGGGTTTATATGTTCTTGAAGAGTTTGAATCAATTAGTCTTGATTTGGTTGTTTAAATGCTAAATTGAGTTGCATGTATATTGATTATGTGATTTGAGATGATTTCTGGAAGGTAAATACAGGTTTGATTGGTTTTAAATCAAAGTGGGATTGAATTCTTGGTTCTGGAAATCGTGGAAATTCTGGAAAATCGAAATACTGTAGAAAACTCCCTCTGTCGCGCGATTCGCTACGCAGGAAGGCAAGTCACGTCGCGTGACTCTCGGTCACGACGTGACATGCCTGCTGAGAAGCCAGTCGCGTGACCAGCTGAAGAGCAGGCAAGTCACGCGACGTGATCTTCGGTCACGTCGTGTGACCTGCGAGGAAAAGGCAGATCACGCAACGTGATTTGCGAGGGAGAAGCAGCGTCACGTCGCGTGACCCTAGGTCACGCCGTGACCTGCATAAGCGTGATCCGCGAGGATCACGCAACGAGATCTGCGGGAAACAAGCAGGTCACGAGACGTGACCTTAGGTTACGCCGTGACCTGCCTGTTGAGAAGGCCAGTCACGCCCAGTGACTAGCCGATCTCGCCCGTTTCTCCATTCAGCCCGTTTTTCCAAAATTTCCTAGTTTTTAACTCAAAAATGAATTTGGTATTACTTCTGAATGGACTTTACTGTTGTATGATACATATCTTACTGTTTGATGCCTCGATGTGCGTGATGGCATGATTTTCTGATGAATTATACTCTATATCCTGAAATGTGATCAGTGACGCGTAACCTGCTAGAGTCAAGTAAGTGGATAGTTAGGCATGCCTAATAGAGTCTTTAGCTGCAGCCCTCAGTTCAGTTTGGACCCCGATCAGGTCCCCGTCTGGTTCCTCGCGAACCCTTCAGTATAGAATCTTGTTTAAGATTCCCTCAGTATATAAATAACATGTTTTGATAAATGATATAATATTTGACTTGTACCTGTGAGGTACCCTCAGTATTCGATTCGTACCCGTAAGGTACCCTCAGTACACTCGTTATCCACTGTCTAGAGTCAGCAGGTATTCTTTGAATGTTAATGGAAATGTTCTGATCTGATATGGCTTTGAATGGAATATCTGAATGAGTTTAATGATGAAATACATGTTGGTTGATTCTGCAATGCATGTGAGATTCTGAAAGTATGGTATTTAATTACGGGCATGCTTATATGATTTATGCAACAGTCCTTGCATTCTGCCATTGTGAATGTGTTATGCCTTGACGACCACTGTGAGTGGCCGTCCATAATTTATGTGTGTTTCCCCACTAAGCGTTTTATCGCTTAGCACGGTGTTTTTACCCGTGCAGGTGCGGAAGGCGTTTTGCTTTGAGAGAGTCGCCGTCGTCAAGCCAACACAGAAGGGATTAGTGTAGGGCTCAGTTTTGTATCAGTTATTGATTCTTTTTGTATAGAACTCTCTGTATCAGCTTCCGCTTTTGTATTTATATTTTGTATATGTAATATTATTTTGTTCAGCTAGTTGATCAGAACATTATTGTAATAGTTTAATTATAGTAATGCATGATCAGCTTTTGCTTTCTGCATGTAAAGTTTTTAATTATTCTGTATTTCTGAATGTATGTTATGAATGGATGTATACTTTACTTTGTATCAGTTTGGTGACACCTTGTCTCATACGGCTTCTCACTCCTTATCGGATGGGAACGCCTACGTATGGGAAGGGGGTGTTACAACCGAAATGTCCGTTTGTCACTCAAGGAGGGGCGTCTGTAGGTGGGTGACCGACGGGCGTCGGTGATAAAGATGACCCGTCGGTCACCACTGTCTTCGAAAAAGACAGAATGGAGAGAAACCCTTTCAAAGTCAAAAAAGTGGGTTTTATCCCAAAAGGAGATAAGAGAGTCAAAATAAAAGAAAGTAATGACGGATATTCAAAAATTCTACAAAATAAGAAATAAATATGAGATGAAATGGAGAAAGAATCCTGAATACTTACCCTCAGATAATCACTTTGGGTGAGATTTTTGTGTTGATTAGAGCTCCGCGCGTTCCACAAGAAGCAAAAGATGAAGGATTTAAAGAAAGAAAATGAACTATTTCTTCTTCAACCCCTCAGAAGATCGATTTTGGAGTCAAAATCTAAAGAAAACTAATTAGTTTTAGTTCCTTTCAATTGATTTGATCCTTGATTAAATAAATTTCTTTAGTAAATGTGTTTTGTTGGAAGAGAGAGAAAATTTGTTTCAAATTGGGCAGAGTTTCCTCCTTTGAAAATTTTTCCAACCCTTTTCAAGTGAAAATTCGGAGCTTTTATAGCCAGACATGACCGACGGGTGTCGGTGTACAGGGGCGGGCATCGGAAGAATCCTTCTAACACAAGGATTCGTCCGACGGCCCTGCCACATCTACCGACGGGCGTCGGAGCGGTTGCGTGCTCTGGGAAACCAGGCGGCGTTCTGACAGGGGTGGTTACTTTCCGATGAGCGTCGGAAAATACCACAAGCCGTTGGTGACTCAGAGCGACGGGCAGACTTCACAGATGGGCTGGCCATCTGTGGAGGACAAAATTCCTTTTGACTCGAAAAAAACCTCTGTTTTTCTCTCCCTCTGCCTAGGAATGGTAAAAAGCCTCATTTCTCATGGAACGCGGGACTAAAACCTCCAAATCCAGCCCCTCATATAGGCTCGGACATTGATTTCATCATAGGGTAACCTCTGATCCGGACCGCTCCGGGACACGGTGCTTACACCTATGTTGCCCAAGATTAAAAGACGCGAACCAATCCCTCGAGACCTAAAAGTGGGCCTCGTTATCAGGGCCTTACCGGTTCTAGCGCGCGTCACACCTCTATCTTACCATCTATACTCAACAAAATAGAACTCATAAAACCAAAATAGACTAACATGTTAGCAACATTAAAATAAAATATTAAAAGCAAAATAATTGGCAAAATAATAGAAGAATATTAATAAAATACCTTAAATTAATAATGCAAAGACATAATATAGAAAAAGAAATTGAAACAATTAAAAAGGGGAAAGAAAAGATCTAGGAACAGCCAAGGAAAGACGAGGGACGGCCGTCCGAGAGGTGATAAATAGGCAGAAGAAGTTTTCCGTGACGTCCCGTCGCTCGCTTTAAGCAACGGCAGTCAGCAAGTCCTTCTTCCTGTAAGTCATCTCCAAGAGTCAAAAACAACTAGAAAATTCCATTTTCGAGCGCACAAAAGTTTAAATTTCTTATCTTTTACGAATCTTAGGCCACTATGTCATGCAATTGGGTTAAATAAATCATCAATAAAGTAAATCCACTCATGAAATAACAAAATTGTCATGCAGATAAATTAATTTATCTTTTGAAACTAAATCATATATTTCATGTCAAGTTATTGAAATTAATGCAAAAATGACGAACCCAGAATATATACCCTCATAATATTGATATCTGGAAGGCAAAAGCTGTATAAATCTCCCTTGAATTCTATAAGCATTGATTGACAGTTGAACAAATTTAAAACAATTTTTTTCTCTCTAACAAAAAAATCGTTCTTTCGAAATAATTTGAAATCTTAGGAAAGCAAATCAAGAAAAGAGAATTGATTTCCTTTCTCAAATTCACTTCTAATTCTTTTTCAATAAATTTCAAAAGAAAAATAAATATAAAGAGAAAATTTTTGTTTATAGAAATTAATTTTTGCACTTCTAAAAGGTTCTCCCCCCAAAAAAAATCCCCTCCTATTTTCCTTCATTAGCCTTCTATTTATAGGCTAATTTTTGATTTAGGGATGAAGATAAGAATTAAATATTTGATTTAGGGATAAAGATAAAAACTAAATATTTATTTTCAAAGATAAATACAAAATTTTAATCATCCTTAAAGATAAATATTATGTTTGATTTATTTATAAAGATAAATGATATCAAATCATCTTTTGGAGAATAAAATCAAATATTTCTATTTATCCTTGAAGATAAATATCAAATATTTGATTTATCTTTAAAGAAAAAGTGATATCAAATAATCTTTAGATATAAAATCAAATACCTTTAATTTATCCTTGAGGATAAATATCTTAAATCTATCAGATTTATGCCCAAACAACCAGAATTTCATTGCCAGGCCTCGACTGACGGGCGTCAATCAATAGGGATCAAATTGCCTCACCTATTGAGCCACGAACATCCGCTCGTGTGAGAGGGATGGCCATCCCTCAGACATAAATGACGGGCACCTAGTCACAGAAAGGATGGGCGTCCCTCAGAGCAAGCGACATGAACCTGCCCACGCGAGGGACAGGTGCCCCTCAGGTGAGAAACAGCAACCGACCATACTTCGACGCATCTGACGAGCATCCAGGTTGACCGACAGGAGTCGGTCAACCAAAAAAGTAATTTTTTTAGATGAAAAGGCTTCTTTCAAAATAAAAGAAACTCAAAAGGATTTTTGGTAACAATAACCTTAAAATTTTTGATATTCAAGGGCAAAAACCTACAACCTCACTCCTCTACCTATGAAATACGTACCAATATCCTCATTAGGTAACTCTGATCTGGGCTGCCTTAGAACTCGCATCTACAGTTGCCCCCAATTTTGGGGAAACTAATGCACTAGTATCTAGATGAGCCAAAATTCAGAGAAAAGGAAAGAAGCACTTACCTGAGGTAGTCCTTACCTTTTTGCTGTGTTGTTTAAAGATCATAGATTATGGCTTATGATTGTCACCACTGAGTCATTCTGAATACTTCTGTTAAATCTTTTCGGCATATGATTGTCGCCGTCAAGACCTTGGCATATGATTATTGCTGCCAAGTATTTCGGAGACTGCTCTCGACCCATCTGGCATATGACTGTCGCCATTGAGATATCCTAAAGACTACAAATAATCTGTCTGACATATGATTGTCGTCATCAAGTCTTAGCTTTTGATTGTTGCTATCACACTGTAGGCATGTGATTATCGCCACAGCTTGTTCTGTAGGCTATAGTTTATCTATCTGGAAGATGATAGTCGCCTTTGAGACATCGGCATATGATTGTCACCATTGAGCTATAGGCATATGTGTAGACATTGGGTCCTGTGTCAAAGGAAAAAAAAATAATAGTAGTTTTGGCTCTCTATGCTCCTTAATAATTTCTCCGAAAAAAATATAAAAAATTAAAAATTAAAAAAATATATATATATATATATGTTTATAAAATTAAAAATTAATTAGTTAATATTTTAGGTTAATTAAAGTTGAAAAAAGAAAATAAATATAGGGTCTAATTAAGTAAAATATAATTTAAGTAAATTAATTAAATTAAAGAATTAAGATATAGGAGAAATGAATTAAGGGCCAAACCCTAATTGTGGGTATAAAAAGAAAATGATGAAGAGAAGAAAGGGGGCTCGGCAAATGGGAAACGAGAGAAAAGAAAAACAGAAGAAAAAAGAAAGAGAGGACAAGAACAGGTGAGGCCGAAGCCGAAGAAAAGAAAAATAAAAAGAGAAAGAAGAGGGACAGTGGACAAGTGAAAACAAAATCAAACCAAATAAAAAAAAAAGAAACAGAAAAAGAAAGAAATAAGAGATAGCAAGGAGAGCAACAACATAGCACAGATTCAAAGACCAAAGAAAGCAAAAATCAAAGAAGAAATAAATAAAAGGAGGAAGAGAGGCAGACCCACAACGCCGAAAAACGCAGAGGAAAGGGGGAGGGAGGCATTGCCTCCACCGGCACCCACAGTGCCGAAACGGTACACGCGCGGCGGCTAACCCCCTGGCAGCCGGACGAACCGGCCGACATCCACTGGCATTCACCCCTCACCGCCGTTAGGGAGATCGGAGGGAAGGAGGCATGACGCTTCAACGTGATTTTCGACTAGATCCGGCGACGTTCCAGCGCGTGACCACCGCTGCTCGACTCCCAGCGACGCGATTTACACGGCGGTGGCGGAGGTGTTGTCAACGGCCGCTCCGGCGAGCCTCCGGTGAGCCCCTCTTTTCCCCCTTTTATATTATATTATTATTATTATTATTATTATTATTATGTTGTTGTTGTTGTTGTTGTTATTATTATTATTATTATTATTTAATATTCTGTTTTTTGTTATTATTATCATTATTATTATTATTATGTTGTTATTATATTATTATTTTTATTATTATTCTGATTTATTATTATTATTATTATTATTATTATTATTTTATTTATTTATTATAAGTAATATTGTGTTTTATTATTATTATTATTATTATTATTAGTATCATTTTATTTGTTTTTTATTAGTATTATGTTAATATTATTATTATTATTATTATTATTATTATTATTATTTTTATTTTTATTATTATTCTGATTGTATTACATTATCATTATTGTTATTATTTTATTTATTTATTATTAGTTATTGTGATTATATTAATTAACCATGTCATTTATTTAATTGCTATTATTATTCTGTTATTCATTTTTTTATCATTCTTTTATCGTTGTCATTGTCTTTTATTCATTCATTCATTTATTTTCATTACTCATCATTATTATTATCATGTTCATATTTTTACATATTAATTCATTAACATGTTATATTTTATTCCAATTACATCTTTTAATCCATTTGTTTTTTCAAAATACATTTTTTATTTATTTTAAATTGTTAATATGTTAGTTCATTTTTCATTTTGATATCACCTTATTTTATCATTTATTATATTTAATTGATTTAATTACTAACATCATCTCATTTTTGTTTTATTTTTCATTTCACAACTCATTTTTGCTTGGGCATTTTTGCGAGCGCACGGGGAGATCCAGAAGGCTCGTTTGGATTATATATTTATTTTGATTATTTGTAATATTTATTTATTTGGTTTTTCCATTTATTTTGCTATTTAGTTTTCTAATAAAATTTTTTATTTAGGCACGCTAGAAAGAAAATGACTAAAACATTTTTATTAATTAACTTAAAATTTTTTCTAATAAAAATGGGACCAATGTCTCAATTTTCTCCATCCAAAATCATCATGTCAAAACTGTTTCATAATAAATGCATGCAAGGACCAATGTCCACGCTCTTAACGAATATCCTGGTTTATGTATGTTCTGCACCTTCTTTACAATGGGGGTTGTATTCCGCCCCTAGTTTTGTTGTAATTTATTTTTGGATGTTTTATTTTTTTATGCTTTACTTATCGCTTTTGACATGAATGAATTACGCTTTAATTAATTGCATCGTGTGGAAGGAGAGCGAAATAATAAACTCAAAATATAATTGTAAACTTAATTAAGGTATAAATAAATGAGAAGTCCCGAACCTACTCTGGTCTTTGGGCTCAACGAGGCGAGAGGACCATTTCGATGCTTCATTGGAATGGGATCTCTAAGACACCTCTTATGTCCAACCACAAGACTCAAATTTACAATCCTAGGCTCCATGGGGTTAGAGAGTCATTCCAATGTTCTATTAGGATGATTGTCTCCAAGATCCCTCTGGCTTGCCCAAAATGGATATATGCGCCGTCTTAGGCTCACCGAGGCTAGATGACCTATCCCAATATTCTATTGGGTGGCGACTCCAAGAAACCTCCTTGTTACACAAAATAGATGCACTTGTTAATACCTTACAAGTTCCAATGAACCTCTCCCGAAAGCCCTAAAAGCGGGCCTTCGGGGCGCCTCGGGGTTCGGCGCACGTCACATTGGCGACTGCACATACTTGAGACTTTGATTCAAAAGTACCTTGATTAAAATTTACAATTAAGTTTCAGTTTAAAAAGTTTTGCCTTCTTTCAAAGCTGCATTACATCTCATTAGAGCCTTAGATCTATGCTAGTTTGGTCCCTTTATCGACCCTGGTGCATTCCCGAAGCACGACCCTATGTTCACTCAATGTAGGGAAGTGTTAAGGATAATCATCATCCCAAGCCTCGTACCGTTTGGTATATAAAATGGAGACCCGATCGGTCGCTACGCTCGTGATGAGCTAGACCCGTTGGCAGGGACCGTGCTTAGGTAGCCCTAAAGTAACATCACCTTGACTAAAGCCCATGTAATGGCAATAGATACTTCCCCTAGGTGGTATGAACTATAATACCTTGCTTGCTATATGAATCATTTTGTATTGGACAAACCCAAATAATCTGATTGGTCACCTAATCAAAGGCTTTCATGCCCAGATAGGCCCATGTCAATTTATTCGAACTGCCTAAATACACAATGATCACAACTCATGCGCTTGTGCATTAGTTAAGAGAGGTTATGCTACCGGTTTTCCACTGTGCACCATGCGCGTCCATTGGGTTCCCTGTTAACCCATGGGCTAAGCCTACCTAGGACAGAGACCGCACGACCTCGTATGTAGGGGGCAATACGGTTGGAAGGATCTATCTGCTTACAAGTGGTTGTGGATGATGCATTGCATATTCATGTCATTCATGCACAAATAAAATTTTTTATTTTCTCCCTATGTATACATGTTATTCTTTGCATATAATTATTACATGTACATATCATCCTTTATATAGTGTTTTCACATGTTTCACATGTATCATTGTAATCTCTTTTAATCACTGTATTCCATTTGTTGCACAGCATGACCACGCATTGCGTATTATTCATGCATCACTCTAACTTGTTGATTTTCAGCCACTGTAGATCATTTGCTTGGGTGGTTTAGGGATCCCGATAGTTGTTCGAAGAACGATCAGAGTTTGAATTGGCCGACAGAGACCTAGCATCCTTACCAGAGCATTTGAAGGTAATAAAAATGGCCGGCCCTTCACAATAAAATGAAGAGACTCGTGCCTTGTTTGCTAAAGAGATAGATAGAAGGTTTAAAGAGCTGGAAAAAAGGCTATTAGCTGTGATCAAAGAAAGAAGGGATGCCATGGCATTGATTCTCCAAGCTCAGCTTATGGCAACATCTCTTAACCAAGTGAAGCCGGCCGCGATCGAGAAGGCTCATATAGTGACGGCTCCAGTACCTCCTTTTACTTCTGAGACCAGAGGTAAGAGGTCACTTAATTCACCGGTTCAGCAAGGATGAAATAGGAGGCCTACTTTAGAACATGGCATTATGTCCGAAGCGGATGAAAACCCTGCAATCATGCGTATTCCAAAAGATGAAAGCTCAGGAGGCCGTGATAATAGTAAGACAAATGCTAAGGCTGCAGAAGTCCCAGCCACTAGAACAACTCAGCCCCACCTCACTATCTCGGGTAGGCCATTATCATGGCACTTCACCCATCTCGTCAAGAAGGGGAAGTTGCAACCATTGCCGACCGGGCCTGCCCCAAGTCAGGGACACCCTAGGCATAGGGCAGATTGGTATTGCGCGTATCACCAATATTCAGGGCATAGAACAGACTACTACCGTCCTCTAAGAGATCGCATTCAAGAACTGGTGCCAGACCTAAAAAAGGAAAAGATTGTGGAAGCGCCAACCATGGAGGTGAGGCAAAGGTATTTTTCTAATTTGGGTAGATCTTTGTCCTGGGTCCTAAAGAGGCTAATATAGGAGGGGATATTACAACCATTACTAGCTAGGCTAGCTAGAAGCCAGGGACTGCCCAATCATAAGGAAGATGAGTATTGCGCCTACCACCAACACACCGGGCATATCACAGATGATTGTAAGGCCTTAAGACATGCCATTCAAGACCTGATTGATTTCAAGAAGATCTCTGATCCAGAAAAGCGAGAGGGAAAGAATAAGATAGACTAAGTGCCTAAGTGGAAAGGCAAGACGGTTCTTAAGGATGGTGATGGACCATTGTCTGTAATAGTTATGTCGACAAGAACGGGAGTTGATTAGCTATTTAGAATGGTCTTTTTTTATTTATTTTTGAACTGTTTAATAATGACATTTTAGTTTCATTAATAAGATGAACGTCTTTGCTTACTTGTGTTATGTCTCTTATGATTTCACTATGCATAATCATGATCATAACTCATTCATATTTGATATTGATTCAGTTGAAGCTACTCTATTTAATCGCAGAAACTTTGGAAAACCCAAAGAAAATCTTGATAGCATCTGTTATAACTCCTGAGGAGAGATTAAAACTTGAGAAAAGTTTAACAAAATATAAAAAAGGTCTTTGCCTGGACATATGAGACCCGCTAAGAGTTGATCGTGGAATCACTAGGCACATCATTCAAACACACCACAATCATGAACCAGCCACGTAGAAGCTCAGAAGATTGAAGCTGGAAGGGGCAGAAAAGGTCAAAAAGAGAAATTCCCAAGTAGAAATGAAGCTAAAATTTCTAGTCGAAGTTCAATACCAGTCTTAGTTGGTCAATGTTGTACCAAATCGAGAAGAGGAGGAGTGAGTGTATGTGTAAACTATTAGGATTTGAACAAAGCTTATCCTTAAAAGAACAAAACAAAAAAAGAACAGAAAAAAAGAACAAAGCAAAAAAAAGGGAGAAAAATACAAAAAAGAGAGAAAGAAAAAAATCAATATGTAGATTGGAAAACCATCATGCGGGGCAAGCTTTGTTCAAATCCCGCTGATCTACACGTGCCTGTTGTGACGCACGCCGAAACCCGTGGCCTCCCGAGGGCCCGCTTTAGGGCGATCAGGAGAGGTTCATCAAACTTTTAAGATATTTACAAGTGCGTCTATTTTGGGCAACAATGAGGTTTCTTGGAGTCGCCACCCAATAGAACATTGGGGAGGGTCGTATAGCCCCAGCGAGCCTAAGACGGTGCATACATATCCATCTTGGGCTAGCCAGAGAGATCTTGGAGGCCTCTGCCTCTACCCCCTAAAGCCTAGGATTATAAATTTAACTCTTTTGGTGAGACTCAAGAGGTGTCTTGGAAGTCCTAAACCTCTCGTCTCATTGAGCCCCAAAGACCAGAGTGAGTTCGGGACTTCTCATTTATTTGTACCTTGATCAATATTATGATTAAGTTTTGAATTTATTCTTTCACCAAACTTTCCACACGATGCATTTAATTAAAGCGCAATCATTCACGTCAAAAGCGATAAGTTAAGCACTATTAAGATGAACTTCCACAAATCAAATTACAATAAAACTAGGAGCGGAATACAACCCCCATTATAAAAACAATATATAAATCATATAGAAAACGGGAAATTCACTGGAGTGAGGACATTGGTCCTGCCATGCATATTTGTTACAAACCGATTTTAAGAAGTGTCAATTTTGTTAGTTAAAAACAGGACATTGGTCCACAACTTTCGAGAAAATCCCAAATTAATTACTATAAAATATTTGGCCCTTTTCACTTTAACGACATTGAAATAATCTTAATAATAACATGAATAAAAAGCAAGGGTGAAGAAAGAACCCGTATGGAAATCCTCAGATTGGCTCGACCATCATCATTTATAACTCCAATTCCAAATGGTCATAAAATAACTCATAGGAATAAACATGTTTGTGTCAAAATTGGTGAATAAAGTAAAGAAAGGAAAATAATAGGAAACTTTAAAAGAAATGAGTTAAAAGATAAAAAAGTAAAAATGAAAACAATTAATATGAGTTAATTAAATCACACAAGTATTAATCCAGAATGTTTACCCTCGGATTTTACCTTTTTGGGTGAATATCAAATGGTTTCGATCCCCGCACGCTCCACAAGGATCAAATAAAAATAGATCAAAGTAAGAAAATTTGTATTTTCCCTTCTTGAAAATTTAATAGCGATCGAGTGTTCGAATTAGCTGTATTGATGGAAACGAATGAATTTTGTTACCTCAAATTGGCTTAATTCGCAAGAAAAATTTGAGAAAATCAATGAATTGGAAGAATTTTTATCAAATAAAATTCTAAAAATAGAGATTTTATAGCTTTTTGCTAAACTGCTCTCAAAGAAATCTTTTCTACAAAAAATTCCAATCTCTCAAAAAGTGGTTAATTTTCTCCACCAAAAATTTGTCAAATTTTCTAACCCCCAATAATGAATTTTTCTTCTCAATTTATAGAATTTTTGGAGATAAAATAAGATAAGCACCAGTTTAAAGTTTGAATTTTAAAAGGAGTTTTAAAATTCAATTTTTTACCAAAACTTATCCCTATTTGAAAGATTTTAGATTAAATTTTATCCAAACCGGCGTTATCTGATCAGATCCACTACCGACGGGTATCCCTGCAACTACCGACGGGCATCCCTACTAAGGGCACACGTGGAAATCTGGATACAAACGGGCCATAACATGGAACTGGGGACAAGCATCCCTACTTAGACACGTGCCCGTCCCTAGCTACAGACGGGCCATAATGCGGGACTAGGGACGGGCGTCCCTACTCAGACACGTGTCCATCCCTAGCTACAGATGGGCCGTCCCTACTATGCATAGAGATGGGGATCACCCCAATTAGAGACGGGCGTCCCTACTTCAGACAGTCATCCCGTCTGTGGAGCAAAACTTCCACTTTCAAGCAAAATTTCCCAAACTCTTTCAAAACCTCACGCTATAGCGAAAAAAATTTTAATCCTTATGAAACTGAAAGATGAAAACCTCCGAATTCCATCCATTTATCCAGAAACTAACATCGATCTCTTCATCGGGTAACTCTGACCTGGACTGCCCCAAGACCCGGTGTTTACAGTTGCCCCCAACTTTGGGGAAACTAGTGCACTAGTGTCTAGATGAGCCAAAATTCAGAGGAGAAAGGAAAGAGACGCATACCTAAGGCAGTCCTTACCTTTTTGCCGGGGAAGTGGCAATGCGTCGAGTCTGCTTCAGACTTACAAAATGCGAGAGTTGCTCTCCTGAGCTGCACCGAGTCTGCTCCAGACTTACAAAGTGCGGATGGTGATGATGCGCCGAGTCTGCTCCAGATTTACAAAACTCGAGGATTGCTCTTCTAAGCTACACCGAGTTTGCTCTAGACTTACAAAGTGCGGATAGCGATGTGTCGAGTCTGCTCCAGACTTACAAAACCCTAGGATTTCTCTCTTGAGCTGCACTGAGTCTGCTCCAGACTTACAAAGTGTGGATGGTGATGCGCCGAGTCTGCTCCAGGTTTACAAAATGCGAGGGTTGCTCTCCTGAGCCGCACCCTGAGTCTGCTCCAGACTTACAAAGTACAGATCTGTTCTATCGTGTTCGCCCCGCTGTCCTCATCTCGGTATGCACGGTGACTAAACTGTCCCGCTAGCCTCATCTCAGCCCGCGTGGTGTCCGATTTATGTCGCTAGTCCCGTTTTAAGTTTGCAAACTTTCCTTGCTAACCTCCATTCAATCGGCAAGGTACGATTCTGATCTATTGATTCTCATCTAATATTGAATGTGATCTTGAAGGACATAATGTTTAATCTGTTTATCCTTCCTTTTGACTGCTGGTCATTTTCGAATTGGTGTGAAACCATGTTCCTGTATTGTAAGAGATTCTTGTTAATTCTCGCGCCAATTAACTTGATTGGTAGATTTATGAACATTTTTATGTTGCCCTTTATTATTTATCATCCTGTTTACTATATGATCAATTGTCTTTTTCCTTCTTTTCTCTCTCTCTTTTTTTTAAGAAATTTAAATCATGAAGAAATAACATGCAAATTTAACAGGTTAATCCATAAATTTTTTTCCACTAAAAGGTTAAATTTTGTACAATATACAGATGTGATTATAATAAAAAGTATAAATACAAAGCTGGAAGAACTCCCTGAACAATCTATAATGGCGCATAATCTGAGAGCTCCTCTGGATCATCATCATCATCATCTGATAGATGAACCGGCTGGCCCCGTGATGAAGAAGCAGATGGTCCCGCATATGGAGCAGATGGCTGCCTGGGAGGGGCTGATGGTTCGGCCTACTGAGCAGCCGAGGCTCTGGCCTGTCTCTGGTATCTGGGAGGTACAGCCACTGGTACTGATAACGGTTGCGCTCTCACTGGGTCCTGCTGCTGGAACTGGACCTGAGCATATCCATCAAGGAAAGGCTATGTGCATATCGTCATGAACTGCAGAGTATCAGTGATGACCCCCCTAACTCTCTGAAAGCGTCGGCCAGGCAGAGGGTCTGATCTGTAGAGGTAGTCCCCATACTCTTCAGCCTATCCTCTGTATGCTCTCTAAACTCTCGTATTGACTGGGCAATGGGAGGTATGGCACCCTCTAGGACCTGGATCCTGAATCTGAGAGCCTCAACTGACTCATCCACTACCTGTACAGATGCTTCTATCCTCTGAGTTGCCTTATCCTGGGAGGCCTTCATCCCCTGCCTCAGCTAACTCATAAGTCTCTCCTACTCCTGTCTCAAATGGTCAATAAGCCTCCCCTGCTCCTGGATAATACCCTACTGCTGATCTAGCCGCTCTAAGATGGCTCTATCTCACTCCCTGAGCTGCCCGAGAAAGGCCCTGTCTCTCTCCTCCTGTCTGTGCTCAAAGGATGCGAACATAGAGGTCAAAAACACAAAAAAATCAGGCTATGCCGGGTGAGTCGATGGTGTGAATGGAGGGGGAGCTGACTTTGGTGCCCGCTCTGGAGGTGGAGCTGTAGAAGTAGATGCCCCCGGGTCCCCTGTTCTAGATATGAACTGAACCTCTCAGGTGCCCAAGGAGCTGTCCGATGTACTCTTGATGGCGAAGGAGGAGTAGGACTCTGTACTCTCTGCCCTGGAGTAGCAGCAAATAGCTCATCCATGCTGAACTCAATCCCCATGTCAGAGGGTATACCCGGATGCTCCTCCTGTTGGGGCTCAGGAGGCTGGTGCTCCATCTGAGGTTGCTCCACCTGAGGCTGCTCCATCTGAGGTTACTCCTGAGGCTGCTCCATCTGAGGTTACTCCTGTGGCTGCTCCATCTAAGGCTGCTCCTCTTCTGGCTCTAGTGAGGGCAGGCTAAATGCACGTCTGGTCTCATGAATGGTGCGGAGTCTGTACGCCTCGGCCTGACCCGGTATCGGCAATATCATAGCCATCGTAATAGCTGCCGGAGCGTCCACATAAATGCTCTCATCCAAGGCATGCCCCAGGATGTCTGAACGAACACCCAAACTCAAAAGTAGTCTAGTAATGACTCCACCAACATACACTACAGGGGCTGCCCCCTAGATACTCTCACCATGTTAACCAAAATCTCATGGCTGATGTTGAGCCGCTGGCCTGCCACCATGGCCCATAAACTCCAAATCTCAACAGCGTTGAGAGACCCTGGGTTACCAGCTTGTCCCAAATAGGAGCTGGATAAAACTCTGTGAACATATCGAAGGTCCTGTGATGAGTGTACCGTGCTCTTTGCCGTATCATGATCATACGGCACTCCAGGCAATGCAATGACTGCCAATGGTGGCGTCTAACTGCTCTATGGGGCACTATAACATCCTGCCCGAATGGAAGCCCCATAGCCTCTGTAAATCGCTGATGGGTAATGCTATAATGGTGCCGCTCAATCCAAAACTGGATAACACCCTCCTCTGTGTCGGATCTCTGGTACCCCCCGTACTATAACGTAGCAAGAAATTGCCGAACTATCTCTGGGTGAGTCTGGAAAGCAGGCGTCAGAAACTCAGTCCATCCCGCACCTGCCATCAAAATATCGACCTCATCGGCCATCCCGAGAGCCTCAAGGAATGGCCTAGAAATAAAACGGCTAGCTCGGAACTGCACCTGAGCCAGCGCTGCATACCTCTGTCTGGCCTAGGCACTCATCCAATCCGGGGCCTGAGGCTCAGGCTGATCGCGCAGAGCATATCGTCACGGTGGTATCCTGGAAATAAAGTAAACAATTAGTTTGGTATCATAGTCATAAACGGACTTTACTCAGGAAATAATAACAAAAATTTAGGTAGCATTTCAACGGGGTCGTGTCTAAACCGAAAAAATTTAAAAAAAAAAAATTGGGGCAGCATCCCGGCAAGGGTGTGCCCAACCTCCTGCATGAGAAAACAAAAAAACAGGCCTCAGGCCCCAAGCAATAGTGCAACATATTCACACTTGCTTTACTTCCTAATTCTTAGTATTGGTTTCAAAGTGCATGCATTCCTAAGGCTATGCCTGAATATCTAAAAAAAACTCAATAAAAATAAATATGCATCTATCATTAATTGTTCTCAAAAAAACATTTATCCATGCATTGTATCTCAACTGAAGAACATCATATCATTTATTCTATGTGTTAATTCATGTGCTTAAAGCACTAAAAAAAACATAACTTTAACTAAACCATGGCATTCTAACAGCAACAACTAAAATCAATTAATAAGGCTCCTAATTACACTAATAAAAAAAATGAAAATTATATTACTCATAATAGGATAAATAAATAAATAACTAATAACAAAATAGAAGGATTTTACTAACCTGGAAATTGAGACTCAAAGGACAAGACGCTGGTGCAAAGAAAACCAACCGAAAAAAAGCAAAAAACGATAAAATGTAACTGAAGAAGAAGGGAAGAGCGTCGGTGCGAAGAAAAAAGAGAAGAAAGCGATTGTCCATCAGTACCTGCGTCCTTATATAGAATTTAAGTACCAACGGGCTTTACGTCTATACACTACCGATGGGAATGCCGTCTGTCTCTCCGGATTCTGCTTTTAACCCTCATTAATTACCTAATTAATGCATGTGATATGCACGATGCAAAGACTGCCAGGTGCACAATTATAGACAGGATCATCGTCTGAGTTAGGGATGGGCTAGCCGTCGGTAGGTCAATCCTATAAAATTCATCATTTTCTTGGATTCCGTGCCTTTCTCTCATTTTAGCTTCATAGCAGGTTCCTTTCCTCAGTTTTTTCCTTTTCCCCTTCTTCATTTCCCTTAGCGACCTCGACCTTAGTCACGGAGAAATGAATTCTCCTTTTCTTTCCAAAATGCACCGTATCTTAGACGATGCTCAAACTTGGGAAAACATCACTCTTGCCCCCCTTTCTGGACTGAAATTTTTACGCAGAATCAAAATAGACTACAACCTCCTTTTGGCTGCGACCCACTTTTGGGACCCTCGCTTTTAAGTGTTTAGGTTCACCTACCAGGAAATGTGCCCCCTGCCTGAGGAACTTGCTGCCATTGTCGGGAGTTGGTATCCTCCTAGTGCTTTACCCTGCGTTCCTCGCTGTGCTTTGGTTCAAACTCGGGATATTGCCCTGTCCTTAAGTATAGCTCCTTTTGACGCTGCTTGTCTAGTTCCTTAGGGCCCTGTATTTGCCTTAGAACCTCTGATTAAAGCACTGGATGAATTATCTAACTTTCCTTCATACAGAGTAAGTGTCATTTTTCTTTCTGTCTGATGAAGTACTTGGTCGTGACTTCAGAGGAGCTGCTTGGAGATCCTCATTTGTTTGGGATTTTGGACGATTTTCACCACGGGCTGACCCCTTTTCCACTTGTTCTGGCTGAGACTATCTTGGGTTTCGACTCTGTCTGTGTTGGGCCTACCACTTCATTCTATGGGAGCCCCTTATTACTCCAGGTACGTCATTGTTTTAAAGGTAGTGCGTCCCTTGTGGATTTTCGCACTAGCTTTTCTTAGTGGGAAGTGCGTCCTTTTGGATTTTCACACAACCATATGCCTAATTTTTGCCTAAAGTAAATCCCACTTACTCCAGCGGCTTTTCTTTGCCTTTTATTTTCTTTTCTTTGGCTTTTATTTTTCCTTGCTTCTTCTTTCAGATTTGGTTGCAAGAGAAAATGAAGCTGCTATCAGAGCCACCTCCTAGAGTCATTAGTCAGTACTCAGCGAAGCATTTTCTTCCTCGCCAGCATCTGTACCTACTTGGGACCCATGACGAAGGCATCACTAGATTCAGTGAGATATCAGATGAGGATATTAGCTTCATGCATGCTTGGCTTCCATTATCCAGTGCAGTTATTGATGGGTCTTCAGGATGCGTTCCCCTATGCGGGCTTCGTGAGGCAACCTTTTACATCACGGCCCGCTGCTCTCGTCAACTTGGAATAACTCAGGATGTGGTGAGACTCCCTCTATCTTTTCGAGGTGGAGTCCTTTCTGTGGCTTTTGCTTCCCGCTATCATTAGCTCTAGAGCCAACTTCCAATGAAGACTATCATACCTCCCTTCTGGAACCACTCTGTCACCTCTACCAGCACGTACAAGAGGTGGATACTTAGCCCGTCATCTAATAACCAAACACGGCGACTGAGGCATTTGGCTAGCGAGAGTAGTAGTAGGGCATAGTTTAGCTTAACATGCATTTTGAGCAATATGTTTTCTTTTTAAAGCAGAATCGGACGATGATATAAATGAATAAGTCAAGTCTTATTTTATTTCACAAAATTGTGTACATTTCAGTATGATTTCAGAATACATGATCGTTTTTTAACACTAACTCAATTATGCAAGACTACATTCTTTCATGGAACCAAATCCTAACAGCATCAAACTCCTGTCCCCAATCCGCCCTCTCGGGTTTTCATGATTGGATATTTTCTCTCAAGCCTCTAAATTTTTCCCAGGATGCCTTTTTTTGGTTTTCACCTTGACAAGGCGCCCAATTTTAGCAAGGCTGCCTTTTTTCGGTTTTCGACCCACGGGGCTTTCATTCTCTTCTTTTGATTTTGTAGCCTTTAGCCATGGAACCTTTTGAGTCTATCAATATTGATCGGTTCTTTGAATTCATTGCCATCACTGTCCGACAAAATTGTAGCTCCTTTTGACAGCAGCTTCTTGAGGATAAACGGACCTTCCCACGTAGGTCTAAACTTCCCTCTAATATCCGGTGCTCCTGGTCTCATCTGTTTCAATACCAAATCCCCTTCCTTCAACGGATGCTTCTTAACTTTCTTTCCAAAAGACCTAGCGAGCCTCTTTTGTTAGATCTGGTTGTGATTGTAGGCTTTTAACCTGTTCTCATCCAACATGTTCAAGCGTTGCAACCGCTGTTGCGCCCATTCGGCCTCCGGAATCCCTACTTCCATTATCACCCTTAGTGACTTAAGTTCGACCTCGACCGGCAATACTACCTCCGTCTCATATACCAAGGAATATGGAGTGGCTCATGTTGAAGTCCTGATGGTTGTTCTGTAACCCTATAGTGCAAAAGGCAACTTTTCTGCCAAATTTTTATAATTCTTGACCATCTTAGCCAGGATCCTCTTGACATTCTTGTTGGCGGCTTCAACTGCCCCGTTATCTTGAGGACGATACGGAGAAGACTTGTGGTGCTCGATACCATACTTCTGGAGTAACTTCTTCATTTCGGCCATGAACTGGACCCCCACATGATGTGGAAGGCCATACCTACATATCAAGTTCTTCTCTATGAATTTTGCCATATCCCAAGCATCCACTTTCTTGAAGGACTCAGCTTCTACCCACTTGGTAAAGTAGTCGATGGCGACGATGATGTATCTATGCCCATTAGAGGCCGTGGGGCATATTTCCCCAATAATATCAATCCCCCAAGCTGCGAATGGCCAAGGTGACGTTAGATTATATAATTTTGAAACGGGCAGGTGCCTTAAATCTGCATACTACTGCCATAACTGACACTGCTTTACATACTTCGAGCAATCGTTATCCATGGTGAGCCAAAAGAATCCTTGTCTCATAATCTTTTTGGCTAATGTCAACCCGTTCATATGGGCCCCACATACTCCGGCGTGTGTTTCTTCCATCACCCTCTTAGCCTCTTTCTCATCCAAACACCTCAACTGGATACCATCTGCCTGTCGTTTGTACAACGCTCCATTTATGCAGATGAACTGGGTAGATAGCTTGCGAATCATTCTCTGATCTTTCTCAGTAGCTTCCTCCGGAAATGTCACATTCTCTAGATAGTTCTTGATATCATAATACCACGGCTTCCCATCCACTACTTCTATCTCCATAACTGATTTAGATTCAAAGCTAGGTCTCTCAGAACTAGAAATCAAAACTGGCCTCATAACCACCCCTTCGGGATTGTCCCACATTGAGACTAAAGTAGCAAGCGCGTCGGCTAACTGGTTTTCATCCCTCGGAACAAAACGGAATGTACACACTTCAAATTGACTACTCAGGTCTCTCAAGTGCTTGATGTATGGCATTAGCCTCTCTTTTTTAACGGCCCATTCACCTCAGATTTGATTGATCACCAGGGAGGAATCACCAAACACTTCCACGTTTCTTGCTCCTAGAGCTATCAACGCCTCTAACCCAAAGGCACACGCTTCATATTCAGCTTCATTATTGGTAGCCTTGAACCTCAATTTCTTGGCCAAAGGGAGCTTCTCATCATCTGGGGTTGTTAAAATGATCCCTACTCCTGCCCCCTTGTTGTTCACGGCTCCGTCAAAATGAAATTGCCAACCTCGAACTCCGATAGCTACCACATCCTCATCTGGAAAGTTATACTCGTACGAGTCTCCTTGAATTGGGTGTTCTACCAGGAATTCAGCCACTGCACGCCCTTTGATAGTTTTTCGAGTAATATACTCCACATCGAATTCTTGTAGCAATAATAACCACCTTCCCATTTTCCCAAGTAAAGATGGGGCTTCCTGTAAGTACCTTAAAGGATTCTGCTCCGCTACTGCCTGTACTCTACAGGCATGAAAGTAATGCCTTAATTTCTTAGAAGCCCAGATTATCGCAAGGCAAATCTTTTTTACTTCCGTATACTTAACCTCATAGGCCAGGAATTTCTTGCTAAGGTAGTAAACAGCAAATTCCACTCCAAATTCGTCCTCCTGGGCCATCATGGCACCTACAAAACTGTCTTCTATAGCTAAGTATAAAATTAATGGCCTGACTGGCTGCGGCAGTCTCAATACTGGTGGATTTAGCAAATACTCTCTGACAGTATCGAAAGCCTTCTGACAACTTTCGTTCCATACTACTGGTTGGTCTTTTCTGAGTAGTTTGAAGATCGGTTCACAGATTGAAGTAAGCTTGGCTATAAACCTACTGATATATTGCAACCTACCCAGAAAACTTCTCACATCCTTTTCCTTCTGCGGTATTGGCATTTCTCTGATAGCTTTAACCTTGTCCGGGTCAATCTCAGTACCCCTTTGGCCAACCACGTGTCCTAGAAGCTTCCCTAACGTAACACCAAACATACATTTCTTAGGATTTAACCGTAGATTATACTTGTCTATCCTTAAGAAGAACTTTTCGAGTGCTTCAAAATGACCTTCCCTAGTGGCTGACTTGATCATCATGTCGTCCACGTATACCTCCACTTCTGTATGGATCAGGTCATTCAAGATTTTTGTCGCCATCCTCTGATAAGTGGCACCTGCATTTTTCAGGCCAAAAGGCATTACTCGATAAGCATAGGTCCCCCACTCCGTGATGAACGCTGTCTTAATTTGGTAAATTATTTTATTGAGAATTTGATTGTAGCCCGCATAACTATCTCCAAAGCTATACATCTCGCAAGCAGCGGTGCTGTCTATCAGCACATCTATATGGGGCAATGGAAAGTCATCTTTTGGACAGGCCTTGTTCAAGTCCCGATAATCTATGCATACCCTTACCTTGCCATTCTTTTTGGCTACGGGGACAACATTGGCCAACCAAGTTGGATACTGTACCTCAACCAAAAATTTGGCTTTGATTTGCTGGTGAATCTCCTCCTTCACTTTTTCCGCCCATTCTGGCCTAAGCCTTCTCAACTTCTGGTTAATGGGTTTGTGGTCAGGATATGTAGGAATAGCGTGCTCTGCAACTTCCTAATCGATTCCTGGCATATCTTCGTAGGTCCAGGCAAAGACTTTTTCATATTTTTTTAAGATTCTCTCAATTTTTTTTCTTCAGGAGTTATACTTGATGCTATCAAAATTTCTTTTGGATTTTCTATGGTTCCAAGATTAAATGGAGTAGCATCAGTTGAATCAATATCAAATATGGATGGATAATGATCATGATCATGCATAGTGAAATCATCGGAAACAACACACAAGTAAGCAAAATCATTCAATTTATTAATAAGATTGAAATTGTCATTAACATCATTGAAAAGTTCTGGACCAAAAAGAAAGTCTAAACTATTCTCCTCTTCCTCTTCTGCTGGCGTATCTGCCGCGGTCGATGGTCCTGCATCACTTCGGCTCTTTGGAGGCTCCCCAATCAACTCCTACATGGCTTCCTCTACCTTTGCTTTCCCCTTCAACTGGGTGGCTACCATCTTCTCAGTCATTACTTCTTCAGGCATCTCACGGTCCCAAATTGTCCTACTCGTCATAATTTCTTCATCCCAAAAGCCCTCTGCTAGCTTGATCGATCCAATGTCCCAGTCATAGACATCATTGAAAACCTCGAACCCTGGTACAATTCTTCCATCCAGCCATTGCGGTTATAGGCACATGCTGCGGTTGCTGGTACAAAAGTCTTCCGGATATGAGGAATTTCCATTTTTTACTTCTTACCCCTTCCTACCACACCTGTGTATCCTAGACCCCTTCTGTCTTTTTGGTCCTTGGTAGCAATAGCTATTGGTATCCCCTGAGAATTTTTACCCAGTCCTGCGCCAGGGAGAAATGACATCCTCTTCATCATATTTAGCACTTGGGGACTCTCTTCCTTCTGCTCTTCCTCACGTATCATGGCGACATGAAATCCACTAAAAGGTTGCCTAGCAATCTCCAGTACTAAAACCTGATTCTCCCGTGCAGCCCTTATAGTCACAATCTGGCCTTCATGAGGTATCTTTACCATCTGGTGAAGTGTAGAGGGGACTCCACCCAACTTATGAAACCATGGCCTACCTAGAAGAGCTGAGAAATTGGTGGGTATGGGCAGTACCACAAACTCCACTTCTGGCTCTACGGGCCCTGTCTTCACTATTGCCGTGAATGTCCCAAAAGCATGTCTACGCGAGTTGTCATATGCTGTGATGGTGAGATCAGATTTGGCTAACATATCCTCTGTTACCCCAAAAGCCTCCATCGCCATCTGTGGGAACACATTTATCGAAGAGCCATCATCTACCATTACGAAAGTAGTGTGCTTTTAGTTAATATGTGCCCTTATGTACAGAGGGCGATTATGGTTGCGGCCTTCTGCCGGCAAATCAGCACTGGTAAAAACAACATTTTCCCCTGATCCTCCTTTCACTACATCCAGAAGTTCCATAAGCGAGATAGTTGTTGCCACAGTTGCCTCGCATAAAGCCTCTACCACCTTCTGCCTATGCGATGGCGACTGCCTCAAAAGATCCCATATGGAAATCTGAGCCGATGTCTTTTTTAGTTGTTTAACAATCGGATCTTCTTCCGGCTCCTTTCCTTTCTCACCCTCAACCGGCCCTTGGGGCTTCTCAACTTCTGGAGCTACCCTTTCGCTTCGGGTCACAGCTCCTACTTTATTCTTGTTTGCTTCTTCATCCTCCTCCAAATTCCACGGGTCGGAAAATACTTCAGAATTATTGTTTTCAGTTCCACTATCATCAGTGGACCAGCAATCGATCACTGCAGCGGGAAGCCCTTCTTCACTCCTCTCATGGAGGTTTGTGACAACAATGTGGGTATCATTGCCGTATAATTCATTTAACACAAACTTTTTGGGTAAACTGGACCCGATCATATTCACTGGTGGCGGCATATTGTTGTACCCAGCCTTCTTTTGACCCCCTCTCTTCTCTGGGTCTGTGTTCTGCTTTAAGTCGATTAGATCTTGAATTGCGTGCCTCAACATCTTGCAGTTATCGGTTATATGCCCGGTGTGCTGATGATACGCACAATACTCATCATCCTTATGTCCTGGCGTGCCTTGAGGTCTAGCAGGTTTGGGTGGCATAGGCTGTAACTTACCCTCTTTTATCAGTCCTCTCAACACCCATGACAAAGACCTTCCAAGATTGGAAAAATGCCTCGGGGTAGCATTCGCAATTGATACCTCAGCAGTTTTTCGTGTGCCACTGCTGAAACTTATGGGTCTACTTGCCCCCTGGCTACTGCTACCTCTCTTGGGATAGTTCTCATTAGCTGCTCTCTTAACAAGGTACTCCCCCTCAGCCTCAATAGTGATGTCCTTCAGAGACTCCCAGTCCTTCAATCCTTTTATCCTCAATCCTTCTCTCAAATACGGGCTCACATTTTTAATGAATAGCCGTATTTGATCCTGAGTATCCAGTTTCCTCTTCATTTCCATCACTCGATTCCTCCACCGGGTTAGATACTCATGGAAGGACTTACCTCCCTTCTGCTGTAACAGCTCTAGGTCCTTCAAGGTCACTTCCATCCTTGTACTGCAGTCGTATTGCCTCAAGAACTCTTTCGTCAACAAATCCCAGTCCTCCTTGGTTCGGCGATCAAGCCCATGGTACCAATCTACTGCCAGGCTAGTCAAACTCAAGCAAAAGTACTCAATTTTCTGCTTTTTTTATCAAAGTGGTGCCCTTCATCACCAACGAGTACTACTTTATATGTGCCATGGGGTCCAAAGTGCCGTCAAACTTCGGCACATCCGGCATTTTAAAGTTCATTGGGACTAGATCCTCCCCTTCTAACTCCTTGTCTTTTGGGTTCATTCCTTGACCCTTTGTTAGCATTCTTGTCATTGCTTTAAATTTCTCCTCCATCTTCTTCCAGATGGCTTCTTTAGCTTGAGGGGCTTTCCCTTTCTCAGACATACGCTCCTCATATTCTTCGTCTTCCTAATCATCATCTAGCCTTGGGACTGGTCTTCCCCTTTGTGCCTCTGAGGTAGTAGCTCTTAGGTTTACAGGTGGCATGCGAATTTCCTCTTGGGGGTCTTCTCTGACCTCTCCCCTTTCATTGTTTCTCATAGGAGGAGGTGGTGGGTTTTGCGGGGCCGCTTGCTGACCCAATGTGGCCATCATCGCCATCATACGGTTCTCAAACTCTTCAAGCCTTCGGCCCACTTCCTCTGCTATTATTGCCCTGGTGGCATCTGCCCCTCTTGGTGAGTTTGCCTTTTCTTTGCGTAAAGAAAACTGAGTTGAAGTAACGTAGCTGGTTTCGGAAGAAGTGTTCGGATACTACACCCTTTCTGGTAACTCGAAGAATGGATTTCTGCGTAGTTGCCCCCGAGATCTTCTTGTCCACCTAGGCGAATCTATGATGGATGAAAAACATAAAGGGTCAGGATGATCCATGAACGTGCTAAGATGCATGATCGTGCTATGCAACACTTAAAAAGCACATGCGAGCACATAGGTCCTTCCAAACTTATTACTCCCGCACATGAGGTCATAGTCTCTTTCCTAGGTGGGCTTGATCCATGGGTTAACAGGGAACCCTATGGATGCGCATGGTGCACGGTGAAAAACCGTCAGCATAACCTCTCTTAGCTAATGCTCATATGCATGGGTTTTGATCATCATGTATTTAGGCAGCCCGAATAAGTTGACATGGGCCTATCGGGGCATGAAAGCCTTTGATTAGGTGACCAATTAGATTATTTGGATTCGTCCAATACAAAATGATCCATATAGCAAGCAAGGTATTACGGTTCATACCATGATCAATATTATGATTAAGTTTTGAATTTATTGTCTCACCAAACTTTCCACACGATGCATTTAATTAAGGTGCAATCATTCACGTCAAAAGCGATAAATTAAGCACTATTAAGATGAACTTCCACAAATCAAATTACAATAAAACTAGGGGCAGAATATAACCCCCATTATAAAAACAATATATAAATCATACAGAAAATGAGATATTCATTGGAGTGAGGACATTGGTCCTGCCATGCATATTTTTACAAACTGGTTTTAAGAAGTGTTAATTTTGTTGGTTAAAAACAGGACATTGGTCCACAGCTTTCGAGAAAATCCCAAATTAATTACTATAAAATATTTGGCCCTTTTCACTTTAACGACATTGAAATAATCTTAATAATAACATGAATAAAAAGCAAGGGTTAAGAAAGAACCCGTATGGAAATCCTCAGATTAGCTTGACCATCATCATTTACAACTCCAATTCCAAATGGTCAGAAAATAACTCATAGGAATAAACATGTTTGTGTCAAAATTGGTGAATAAAGTAAAGAAAGGAAAATAATAGAAAACTTTAAAAGAAATGAGTTAAAAGATAAAAAAGTAAAAATGAAAACAATTAATATGAGTTAATTAAATCACACAAGTATTAATCCAGAATGTTTACCTTCGGATTTTACCTTTTTGGGTTAATATCAAATGGTTTCGATCCCCGCACGCTCCACAAGGATCAAATAAAAATAGATCAAAGTAAGAAAATTTGTATTTTCCCTTCTTGAAAATTTAATAGCGATCGAGTGTTCGAATTAGCTGTATTGATGGAAACGAATGAATTTTGTTACCTCAAATTGGCTTAATTCGCAAGAAAAATTTGAGGAAATCAATTAATTGGAATAATTTTTATCAAATAAAATTCTAAAAATAGAGATTTTATAGCTTTTTGGTAAACTGCTCTCAAAGAAATCTTTTCTAAAAAAAATTCCAATCTCTAAAAAAGTGGTTAATTTTCTCCACCAAAAATTTGTCAAATTTTCTAACCCCCAATAATGAATTTTTCTTCTCAATTTATAGAATTTTTGGAGATAAAATAAGATAAGCACCAGTTTAAAGTTTGAATTTTAAAAGGAGTTTTAAAATTCAATTTTTTACCAAAACTTATCCCTATTTGAAAGATTTTAGGTTAAATTTTATCCAAACTGGTGTTATTTGATCAGATCCACTATCGACGGGCATCCCTACAACTACTGACGGGCGTCCCTACTAAGGGCACGTGTGGAAATCTAGATGCAGATGGGCCGTAACGTGGAACTAGGGACGGGCGTCCCTACTCAGACACGTGTCCGTCCCTAGCTACAGACGGGTCATAATGCGGGACTAGGGACGAGCGTCCCTACTCAGACATGTGTCCGTCCCTAGCTATAGACGGGCCGTCCCTACTATGCATAGAGACGGGTATCACCCCTAGTAGAGACGGGCGTCCCTACTTCAGACGGTCATCACGTCTGTGGAGCAAAACTTCCACTTTCAAGCAAAATTTCCTAAACTCTTTCAAAACCTCACGCTATAGCAAAAAAAATTTTAATCCTTATGAAATCGAAAGATGAAAACCTCCGAATTCCATCCATTTATCCGGAAACCAACGTGGATCTCTTCATCGGGTAACTCTGGCCTGGACTGCCTCAAGACCCGGTGTCTATACCCGTACTATACTATTTTTCTTTACTTTCGAAAAGGACCACAAGAATTATACTGACTTGCAGTGGATATAGGTTGCTCAAGCTTAGAAATAGACATCTGTGATGCGCGCCGAATCCCCGCGGCCGCCCATGGGACCGCCCGCTTAAGGGCGATCGGGGCATTTGTGGGTCCGTTGACAGCTTGCAATAAATCACAAGTGTGTCTATGTTGGGCAACAAGGAGGTTTCATGGAGTTGTCACTCAATAGAACATTAGGAAAGTTTCTCTCGACTCGGAGAGCCTAAGATTGCGCTTTGTATCCATTTTGGGCCAGCCAGAGGGGTCTTGGAAGGTAAACCTCCCGCCCTAAGGAGCCTAGGATTAGCGCTAAAGTCTCGTGGAACAAAAAGGTGTCTTGGAGGGTAGACCTCTAGCCTTTTTGAGCCCAAAGACCAGAGTTGGGTTTGGGATTTCGCATCTATTTCTACCTCGATTATTTTATGATCAAATTTTAAATATCATTAATTCGCTCTCTCTCCACACGATGCAATTGATTAAAAGCGCATTTATTCATACTTGGAAAGCCGTAAATGAGCAAATAAATATCAAAAGGCGGTAAATTACAATAATACAAGGAGCAGAATACAAGTCCCTTTATAAATGTGCGATACATACACGAATCGGGGCATTAATTATTTGAGGACTTTGGTCCTCGCATGCATCATTATTAAAATTGGTTATTTTCATTTGTGATGATTTTTATTGGATAAAAATTGGGCATTGGACCCTTGCCTTTGTGTAAACCTCATTTTATTGAATATAAAACATTGAGTCATTTTTATACATTAACGAGATATGAAAAGAGTATATCCATATACAAATAATAACCAATGAATAACAAATAAAGGAAATAATTGAGAGGGTTAGGAAACTAAACCGGACGAAATCCTCCGAATATGGTAGATAGCCGCTCAAGCTCAGGATAGTCCAAGAGAATCAATATACACTCATAGAAAGTTAAAAGATGTTAATATACATAAAATTAATATATAAGAAGCCAAAAGGACTTGAAAAAGGATGGAAAATGATTTAAAAGGGTAGAGATAGAACCCACCGACGACCTTTCTTAGGTGACCGACGGGCGTCAGTCGAGATAACCGACATGTCCGTCTGTCACTCAAGGAGGGGCGTCTGTAGGTGGGGTAACCGACGGGCGTTGGTGATGGAGATGACCCGTCGGTCACCACTGTCTCCAAAAAAACAGAAGAAAGAAAACTCTTTTCAAAGCCAAAAAAGAGGTTTTATCACAAAATGAGATAAAGAGAGTCAAAATAAAGGAAAATAATGGCAATGATTAAAAAAAACCACAAAATAAGGAACAAATATGAGATGATATGCAGAAGGAATTCGGGATATTTACCCTCAGATAATCGCTTTGGGTGAGATTCTTGTGTTGATTAGAGCGCCGCGTGTTCCACGAAAAGCAAGATGAAGGATTAAAAAAGGAAAACATATTATTTCCTCCTCAACCCTTCAAAAAATTGTCTTTGGAATCAAAATCTAAGGAAAACCAATTAGTTTTAGTTCCTTTTGATTGATTTGATCCTTCTTTAAAAGAGATTTCTTTATGAAATGTGTTTGCTGGAAGAGAGAGAAAATATGCTTAAATTTGGGCAGAGTTTCCCCTCTTCAAAAATTTTGGAACCCTTTTCTAGTAAAAATCCGGAGCTTTTATAAGCCAGACACGACCGATGGGCGTCGGTGTATGGAGGCGGGCGTTGGAAGAATCCTTCTGACACAAGGATTCGTCCGACGGCCCTGCCACATCGACCGACGGGCGTCGAAAAAGTTCCGTGCTCCAGGAAACCAGGCGGCGTTCTAACAGGGGCGATGATTTTTTGACGGGCGTTGGAAAATACCACAAGCTGTCGGTGACCCTAAGCAACGGGCTGGCTTCACAGACGGGCTGGCCATCTGTGGACGGAAATATGCCTTTTGACTCAAAAATCCCCTGTTGTCTCCCACTCTGCCTACGAAGGGTAAAAAGACTCACTTCTCGTGGAATGCGGGGCTAAAATCCCCAAATCCAAACCATTTATACAGGCTCGGATACTGATTTCATTATAGGGCAACCTCTGATCCAGACCTCTCCGGGACACGGTGCTTACAGTTGCCCCTAGATAAGCCAAAACTCAGAGAAAGGACAGAAAGAAAGAAGGCGTACCTGTGACGGTTCTTACCTTTCGCGCCTTTTGTCGGGAAGACCTTGTTTCGGTCCATTCAGAGATGCGAAGATACCCCTACCGATCTCGTCTCGACTTGTAGGTGTTTGTGAGACGTAGCATTCTCCAGCTACGGACTCGAAGCGAAGAGCAGTGTTTCTCTAATTGTAACTTCGATCTGAAGTTCCCTTGCTAACCCCCATTCGATCTGCAAGGTGCGTAGCGCTCTCTGGCTGCCGCGCGAACTGTGAGATGTAGCACTCTCTGGCCACGAACTCAATCTGCTGAAGAGCAGTGTTTCTTTAACTGCAGCTTCGTTCTGAAGTTCCCTTGCTAACCCCCATTCGATCTGCAAGGTGCGTAGCACTCTCTAGCTGCTGCGCGAACTGTGAGATGTAGCGCTCTCTGGCTACAATCTTGATCTGGTGAAGAGCAGTGTTTCTTTAACTGCAGCTTCGATCTGAAGTTCCCTTGCTAACCCCCATTCGATCTGCAAGGTGCGTAGCACTCTCTGGCTGCCGCGCGAACTGTGAGATGTAGCGCTCCCTGGCAACGATCTCGATCTGGTGAAGAGCAGCGTTTCTTTAACTGCAGCTTCGATCTGAAGTTCCCTTGCTAACCCCCATTCGATCTGCAAGGTGTGTAGCACTCTCTGGCTGCCACGCAAACTGTGAGATGTAGCGCTCTCTGGCTATAATCTCGATCTGGTGAAGAGCAGTGTTTCTTTAACTACAGCTTCGATCTGAAGTTCCCTTGCTAACCCCCATTAGATCTGCAAGGTGCATAGCACTCTCTGGCTGCCGCGCAAACTGTGAGATGTAGCGCTCTCTGGCTACAATCTCGATCTGGTGAAGAGCAGTGTTTCTTTAACTGCAGTTTTGATCTGAAGTTCCCTTGCTAACTCCCATTCGATCTGCAAGGTGCGTAGCACTCTCTGGCTGCCGCGCGAACTGTGAGATGTAGCACTCTCTGGCCACGATCTCGATCTGGTGAAGAGCAGTGTTTCTTTAACTGCAGCTTTGATCTGAAGTAGAGGAGACCTCGCCGGGTTTCTCGTCCCAAAAACAAGATCTTAGGCATCCTTGTTCGGACTTTTAATCGATGCCTGTGTTCGGATCGGTGTTCTCTGTTACCTGTGTGATAAAAAGGTTTTGTTAGTTCATGTTCGAGTGGTTACCTTTTAACCTGTTCATTGATTGCATGATTTTGCTTTATTTGCTATGCCATGTTCATTTATATTCTTTTTTATTGAGATGTTATTCATCATTTTTTTTATTTTAGAATATGAGTGAATGTGAAGGCATATATTCATCTGCTATATGAATAAATCATAAATAATCGAATAAATGCATAAATCTTGAAAATAAAAGCTTTTCACTAGAAAAATCTATTTTGTATAACGTATATACAAAGCATAAATGTACAAAAATATGACTCCCTGAATGTCATAGGGGTGTGTAGTCAGAGGGCTCATCGGGGTCCTCATCATCCGATATATGCACTATCCCTGGTGGAGGTGGAGGCAGAGCTGGCCGTGCTGGAGGTGGAGGCGGAGTAGTGGAGCGTCCTGCCTCGGCATCGTGGCCCCGTCGGAATCGAATCTGAGCGTGGCCATCCAAGAAAGGCTGGGTGCAAGTCCTCATGAACTCTAACGTCTCTGATACTGTGCCTCCTAACTTCTTGAACGCCTGGCTCAACTGAGTGGTCTGCTCACTAGCGGCCCTCTTCATATGCTCTAGGCGCTGCTCTGACTGCTCCCTGAACTCCCTCATGGTCTGAGACAAGGGTGGGAGGATCCCCTCTATCGCCTGGACGCGGGATCTCAGAGAGTTGAGCGACTCGTCAATCATCTGTAGGGTCATGTCAACCCTCTGAGACGCCCTCCAATCATGAGCGAGCTGCTGCCTAAGCTCCCTTTGACCCTGGGCAATCTGCTCGATCAGCCTCGCCTGCTCACCTCTGGAGGCCTCTATGACCCGAGCCTGCTGATCCCTGAAAGCATCCATGATCCGAGCCGGCTCCCGCGTAGTATGCTCGATGTAGCCGACCTGCTCCTGGGCTAACCGCTCCACTGACTGGGACTGCTCCCGAGTAGCAGCCTGCTGGCGGTCCAACCTCTCATGAATAGCTCTGTCCCTCTCATCCTGTCATCGCTCTAGGGCTGTGAACACGAAAGTGAGGAGCTGAGAGAAGTCGGGCTGTGCTGGCTGCTGCTGTGCTGGCTCTAGAGGCGGTGCTGCAGAGGTGGATGCCCCCGGGTCGCCTCTAGAATAAGGATGATATCTCTCGGGGGAGCCATGGGTAACCCTCTGCACTCTGATGCCTGGCGATGGGATAGGAGTCGGTGCTCGGGATGCTGGTGAGGCAGTAAAAAGATCATCCATCGTGAACTCTATGTCGAAGTCAGAAGGGGTCCTGGGCTGCTGGCGGTGGCACAGTCTGAGGCTGAGGAGGCCGGGGCTCTGGCTTTGAGTGTGGAGGCTGGTGCTCTGGCTAAAGCTCGGGCTGAGGCTGGGGCTCTGGCTCTGGAGGCTGATCCTCTGGGTGCTCCGGGTGGTCTGGATCTGGACCCAAGGGTGGAAGTGAGAACATCTGCCGGGTCTCGTGAATGGTCAGCACCCTGTAGGCCTCTGCCTGGCCTGATATCTGGGAGATCATCCCCATCTGTACTGCTGCTGTGGCTTCTACATGGATCCCCTCCTCCAAGGGTCCTCTCAACCTGTCAGGGGCAACTCCCAACCTTAAAAGTAACCGGGTGATAAGTCCTCCCACCATCACCACTGGTGTCAATCCTCTGCCGACTCTTATCAAGTTGGCCAAGATCTCATGGCTGATGTTGAGACGGTGGCCTGCCACCATAGCCCAGAGGCTCCAGATCTCGGCCGCATTAAGTGACCCTGGATTACCAGCTCGACCGAGGTATGAACTGGATAGCACTCTGTGCAAATACCGGAGTGTCTGAGACACCAGTACGGTGCTCTTTGCTGTATCATGAACATAAAACACTCCCGGTAGGGCAATAGCCGCCCAATGGGCACGTCTCATAGCTCGCCGCGGGATCTCAACCCCCTCCTCTGTAGGGAGCCCCATGGCCTATGCGAATCTCTGCCTGGTAATACTGCAATGGTTGCCATTGAACCAAAACTGGACCACCCCTGGCTCGGTATCTGCACTCTGGAAACCGGCATAGCGAAGAGTGGCTAGGACCTAGCGGGTAGCCTCTGGAAAAGTCTGGAAGGAGGACTCAAGGAACTCTATCCACCCAGCTCCTTCGACGAGCAAATCAAATTCTGGGGCCATCCCTAGGGCCTATAGAAATGGCCGGGACAAAAAAGGCTGGCCCGAAGCTCTACCTGAGCCAACGCTCTATACCTCTGAGCTGACTCAGCATCCATCCAACCCGGAACTATGATCTCGGGCTGGGCCTGCGGTGCTCTTCGTCTGGGAGGCATCCTGCAAAGGAGAAAATTTTAGATAGCAAAAATTTAGCAAAAAAAGTATTATTAGACTTATTTTCAAGGTGAAGGCCCATTTAGGCCTCACCAGGGCGATGATGGCCCGAAAACTAGATAAAAAACTGATAATAAATAAAAAGGGCGGACGTCCCGTCAAAGGAAGTTGCCCAACATGCCTCGGCACATATCAAAGCAAAAACAACATGCAATTAGCATGAAAAATAATTTGAAGCGAATAAAAATGGGCTTTCTAGGCCCCAAGGCGTGCATTACACACAAAAATATTAATTTTCAGAATAAAATAATAAAAATTTGGGCAGCACCCCGGCAAAGGTATGCCCAACCTCCTGCATAAAAAGGCATTAAAATAGTCCTCAGGCCTCAACAATAATATACGCATGCAAATGGGATGCACCCCGGCAAGAGTGTGTCCCCAACAACACAAAACAATGGCCTCAGGCCTCAAAAGCAATATATGCACAGAATAGTGCACTTAAGAAGTTTATTTCTAAAGCAACAAAGTAATAGAAAAATTTTATTTCTACGTGATCATGCAAAGGTTCAGATTTAATTGCATTAAAAAAAAAAGAAAAATGGGCAGCATCCTCCCTAAATTCCTAAGGCATCTAAAACTTTCTAATCATTCCTAAGGTTAGAGGAAGAAGAAATAAAGAAATAAATTGAATAAAATTAAAAAAAAAAGGTAGTTATTTACTTACCTGTAGTCGCGTGAAGTGTAGAAACTGAAGAAATATAAATATCCAAGCACCCGGTGAGTAGAGAATGCGAAAATATGGAAAAATCGCGAAGAAAGAAGAAGAAATGCTTGAAAAAATGCTAAAAAACCGTTTGAGAGAGGAACTGAAAGGGACAGCAGGCGTTTGCACCGTCTGTCACTCGCCCTTATATAGAATTTCGTGACCGACGGGCTGGGCGTCTATAGAAGCGACCGACGGGCTGGCCGTCTATCACACAATAAATGCGAGTTAATGCGCGTGATGAATGCAATGTTGACGTATGCGTCTGCCAGGTGGACCTATCCCGACGGGCAGACCATCTCTTAGGAGAGGCAGGCAGGCCATCCCTTAGGAGAGGCGGGCAGGCCGTCGGTGACACTTCCCTATAAATTCTTACAAAATTTTGCTCCTCTTATGTCTCTTCACTTTCTAACATCTTGAGCCCTTCATATTTCTTAGCATGTCTTCTTCTCTAGCCCAAAGGATGCACCGTATCTTAGATGACAAACACACTTGGGAAGAAGGCGCCCTTTCCTCTCTGTCTGGGCTGAAATACCTGTGCCGGGTCAAAGTCGATCAGAACCTCCTTCTGGCGGCGACCCACTTCTGGAACCCCCGGTTCCACGTCTTCCAGTTCACCTACCAGGAACTATGCCCTTTGCCTGAAGAGCTAGCCACCATTCTTGGAGCCTGGTTCCCTCCTAGCGCCCTGCCTTGCGTTCCCCGCTGCAGCCTATTCTAGACCCGGGACATAGCCATGGCTCTTGGTGTACCTTCTTCTGAGGCCGTCCGGCTGATTCCTCCGGGCTCTTCCTTTGCTCTGGGGCCACTGATCGAGGCTTTGGACTAGTTCACTGACATCCCCACCTATCGGGTAAGCGTCATATTCTTGTTTTGCATGGTGAACTTCCTCATTGTTGTTCCAGGGGGGTTGACAGGTGACTCTCGCCTGTTCGGAGTTCTGAGCGACTTTCATCTAGGATTATCACCCTTACCACTCATTCTGGCTGAAACCATTATGGGCTTGGACGCTGTGAGTTCTGGATCCACTACAACCTTTACCGGCAGCCCCTTATTGCTCCAGGTACGTCATTATTTTAAAGGTAGTGCGTCACTTATGGATTTTCACACTAGCTTTTCTTAGCGGGAGGTGCGTCCTTTCGGATTTTCACACAATCCTGCGCCTTTATTTTGCCTGAAGTAAACCCTACTTACTCCAGCGACTTTTTCTTTCTCTTTTTTTTCTCCTCTTCTTTCTTTATTTATTATTATTTTTTTCTTTTTCTTCTCTTTTTTTTTTCTTCTTGTTTTTTTTTAGATTTGGCTGCAAGAGACACTGAGGATGCTGTCTGAGGCACCCCCTCGGGTTACCCCACAGTACTCGCTGAATCACTTTCTTCCGCGCCGATAACTACATGGGTGTGCCATTACTGGTGAAGGCATTACCAGATTTGGCGAGCTGTCAGATGATGACATCAGTTTTACGTCTGCCTGGCTCCCACTGTCTCATGTGGTTACTGATGGGCCATCGGGGTGTGTTCCCCTCTGTGGGCTCCGTTAAGCCACCTTCTGCATCACCTCTCGATGCATGCTTCAGCTTGGGATGACCCAGGATTGAGTTAGGGTTCCCTTATCTTTCCGGGGAGGAGCTCTCTCGGCCGCATTTGCTTCCCGGTACCGTGAGCTGTGGGGCAAACTACCAGTGAAGACTGTTATCCCGAGGTTCGGCAATCATTCTGTGTCTTCGACTAGCGAGTACAAGAAGTGGATCCTTAGTCCAGCATCTGATAACAGGACTCGAGGGCTCAAGCATCTGGTCGGCGAGAGCAGCAGCAGTACTTAGCTTAGCTTACATATGTATCTCTTTTGGTGCTACATTTCCTTTTAATGCAGAACTAGAAGATGACAAAAATGAAAAGAATAATATTCAATCTATTTCATGAATTTGTGTACATTTTCATATAATTTCAGCATACATGATCAGTTTTGGCATTTACTCAGTTGCTTACGTGCTGTTAATACATGAAGCCAAATTTTAACAGCATCAACTCCTGTTACCAATCGGCCCTCTCGGGTTTTCACGATCGGACATTTTCTCTCATGCCTCTAATTTTTGCACAGGATGCCTTTTTTCGGTTTTCACCCTGTCGAGGCGCCCAATTTTAGCACAGCCACCTTTTTTCGATTTTCGACCTGTAGGGCATTTTATTCTCTCCTTTTTATTTTGGTCTTTAGCCATGGAAGCTTTTGAGTCTGTCAACATTGATCGGTTCTTTGAATTCATTCCCATCACTATCCGACAAGATTGCAGCTCCCTTGGACAGTAGCTTCTTAAGGATATACGGCCCCTCCTAGGTCGGTCTGAATTTCCCTCTAATATCTGGTATGCCTGGCCTCATCTGCTTGAACACCAAGTCCCCTTCTTTCAGCGGATGCTTTCTCACCTTCTTTCCAAAAGTCCTTGCCAATCTCTTCTGGTAAATCTGGTTATGATAATAAGCTTTCAGCCTACTCTCATCCAGTAAGTTCAAGTGCTATAGCCTCTGCTGTGCCCATTCGGCCTCCGGAATTTGGGCTTCCATGACCACCCTCAGTGATTTGAGCTCTATCTCCACTGGTAATACTGCTTCCGTTCCGTATACCAGGGAAAATGGTGTAGCGCCTGTAGACGTTCTTACCGTTGTCCTATATCCCCACAGAGCGAAGGGTAACTTTTCAGCCCAGTCTTTGTAGGTTTAGACCATCTTAGACAGGATCTTCTTCATATTTTTATTAGTGGCCTCCACTGCTCCATTTGCTTGTGGTCGGTAGGGAGAGGATTTATGATGCTCGACACCATACTTCTCGAGGAGCTTCCTGGTTTCTCCCATGACCTGCACCCCATTGTCAGACACTATGTGATGAGGGAGGCCATATCTGCAGATCAAATTCCTCTCTATGAACTTGGCCATATCCCTTGCGTTAATCTTTTTGAAGGATTCCGCCTCTACCCATTTGGTAAAATAGTCAATTACGACTATGATGTATTTGTGCCTATTGGATGCCGTAGGGCGAATCTCTCCAATAATATCTATCCCCCAAGCAGTGAAAGGCCAAGGTGATGTCAGGTTATGTAACTCTGATACTGGCAGGTGTCTCAAGTCTACGTATTGCGGGCACAACTGGCATTGCTTAACATATTTTGAGCAGTCATTGTCTATCGTAAGCCAATAGAAGCCTTGTCTCATGATCTTCTTAGCCAAGGTCAAACCGTTCATGTGGGCCCCACAGACACCTGCATGGGTTTCCTCCATCACCTTGCGGGCTTCTTTTTCATGCAAGCACCTGAGCTGAACCCCATCTAACTGTCTTTTGTACAATACCCCTTCCAAGAATATGAACTGAGTAGATAGCTTTCGGATCATCCTCTGGTCTTTCTCAGTAGCTTCTTCTGGAAATTTATTATTTTCCAAGTAATTCATGATGTCGAAGTACCATGGTTTCTCGTCCGCCACTTCTACTTCCATTACAGGCTTGATCTCAAAGCTGGGCTTCTCAGAACTCGAAATTAGTACTGGTTTCATAGCCACTCCTTCGGGGTTATCCTACATTGACACTAAGGTTGCCAACGCATCAGCCAGACGATTCTCATCTCTCGGCACGAAGTGGAAAGTGCAAGTCTCAAACTGCCCACATACCTCCTTCAAATATTCAACATAAGGTACCAGCCGTTCTTCTTTTACAGCCCACTCACCTCGGATCTGGTTAATCACCAAGGATGAGTTACCAAAGACTTCTACATTCTTTACCCCCAATGCAGCTAAGGCTTCCAACCCGAAAGTGCATGCTTCGTACTCGGCTTCGTTGTTGGTTGCTTTGTACCTCAGCTTCTTGGCTAGGGGGAGCTTCTCATTATCTGGAGTTGTCAGGACGATTCCAACTCCGGCCCCTCCGTTATTCACAGCCGGGTCGAAGTGTAATTGCCATCCCTGGATAGAAATCGCGACTATGCTTTCATCAGGAAAGGTAAACTCGGGAGTGTCTCCTTGAATAGGATGCTCAGCAAGAAATTCGACTACGACTCGCCCCTTAATAGTTTTGCGAGTGATGTATTGCACATCAAACTCCTGTAGCAAGAGCAGCCACCTCCCCATCTTACCAAGCAAAGACGGTGCTTCCTGCAAATATCTTAATGGATTTTGCTTGGCTACTGCCTCAACTTTATATGAGTGGAAGTAATGCCTCAATTTCTTTGATGCCCAAATCACTGCAAGGCAGATCTTCTCTACTTCAGCATATTTGATTTCATAAGCCAGGCACTTCTTACTGAGGTAATAGATTGCAAATTCCACCCCAAATTCGTCCTCTTGAGCCATCATGGCGCCCACGGAACTGCCCTCTACTGCCAGATACAGGATAAGCGGTTTGATAGGCTGCGGTGGCCTTAGCACTGGCGGATTCAATAGGTATTCCCTGATGCTGTCAACAGCCTTCTGGCAGTCTTCGTTCCAGACCACAGGTTGATTCTTTCTAAGCAGCTTAAAAACAGGCTCGCATATTGAAGTGAGCTTGGCAATAAATCGACTGACATACTGCAGCTTGCCCAGGAAACTCCTTACATCCTTCTCCTTTTGCGGCACAGGCATCTCTCTGATGGCCTTCACCTTGTCCGGGTCAATTTCTATTCCCCTCTGGCTGACGACATGTCCCAATAGTTTTCCTGAAGTCATTCCGAAAATACACTTTTTGGGGTTAAGTCGCAGATTATACTTATCAATCCTGGTGAAGAACTTTTCTAGAGCTTCAAAGTGCCCCTCCCGGGTGGCTGACTTGACCATCATGTCATCGTGATACACTTCCACCTCTTTATGGATCAGGTCACTTAAGATCTTGGTCGCCATCCTCTGGTATATGGCCCCTGCATTCTTCAGGCCGAAAGGCATGACTCGGTAGGCGTAGGTCCCCCATTCCGTGATGAAAGCGGTCTTAACTCGGTCAGCTATTTTGTTCAGGATCTGGTTGTAGCACACATAACCATCTCCAAAGCTGTACATCGCGCAATTGGCGGCACTGTCTATCAACACATCGATGTGGGGCAGTGGAAAATCATCTTTAGGGCAGGCCTTGTTCAGATCTCGATAATCCACACACACCCTGACCTTTCTGTTCTTCTTTGCTACAGGAACCACATTTGCCAACCACGTAGGATACTGCACTTCAACAAGGAACTTAGCTTCAATCTGCTGCCGAATTTCCTCCTTGACCTTGTCTGCCCATTCAGGCCTGAGCCTTCTCAACTTCTGTTTCACAGGCTTGTAATCTGGGTAAGTCGGGATAGCATGTTCTGCCACGTCTCGGTCAATTCCTGACATGTCCTCATAGGTCCAGGCAAAGACTTTTTCATGTTTTCTTATTATTCTCTCAAAATTTTTTCTCTCCTCAGGAGTTATATTTGATGCTATTAGAATTTCTCTCGGATTTTTTGAGGTTCCAAGATTAAAAGGCATTGTATCAGTGGAATCGATGTCAAAAATTGATGGAATATGATCATGTTCATGCATGTTGAAATCATTAAAAACATCGCACAAGTAAGAGAAATTGTTTGCCTTATTAATAATATTATAATTGTCATTTACATCATAAAAGAGTTCTGGAATAAAAAGACAGTCTAAGCTAGAGTCTTTGACGCGACCTTAGTAAGTGTACTGAATCGACAAGTAATATAATGGAGTATTTTTAAGACTCCGAGTTATCGTACCGAAGAGACTGTGTGCACAAGTGATGAAAATCAAATGTATGCTAAAGAATTCCCAATTGTTTGAATTTATTGAGTTAACTACTGATTAAAAACAAAGAATTTAAATAACCAAAATAAGTAAACAGAAACAATCAAATTAAATTGACGGCAACAATCGCAATAAACTAAATGACGGAAAAATTAACAATATAAGAATTCAAAAATAGACAAACGTTGCTCAGGTTCACTCATCCACCCCATACCCAGATATGAATAAAATTAATCCAAGAATTATTTATGAAAGAATTTGGGATAACCCTCTTAACCCAGGCTTCCCAAACGGAGTCAGCCACTCTAATTACATGAATCCCACACCGGAATCAGCCACATAATCAGCCTATGCACGGGTCTAAAATCCTAAGTTTAGTTTATTTTCCCAATACGGAGTCAAATAACCCAAAACTTAATTATCTCACTCACCATTCTAGTCTTAAATCACAAAATCTTGCACTTCTAGATTCCCAATCGGAGTCGTCCAAAAGACACAGCAAGAATGATAAAAACTGAATATAGATAACCATGGTATTCAATCCATACAACTCAATAACCAACAAAGATAATGAAATAAACCATTCATCAAAACTGGAAATTAACTTGATAAAATAAATTCCATGAATCAATAATAAATACCAGTGAAATAAACCACTCAATCATATTTAAATTCAACAATGTTCAAAATTCACATCATGGGTAGGGGATTCAGAGATCCCCAAACAACTAAAAAACTACTCACAACCCATCACAAAATCAAAAGAAAAGAGGAAAGAATAAACCAAGAAATTCATCGAGGTGTAGATCCCGTTGAACCCTTAGTTTCTCAATCTCCTTCTTCTAATCTTCAATGGAGAAAATCTAGAAATTCTCTGAATGTAAAAACTCCTCTTGAAACTAAAATTAGGTATTTCTAATGTAAAAACTCTTGAATTGCAAATCCAATCTCAAGATAAAAATCCGAAATCTTAATTAAGAACAATTGAAAAACTCTCCCAAAAGTCTATCTCTAAAACCCTAACTTGAAAATAGATTCAAAACTAGCCGCCCCTTCAAAATCAGAAACTTCTCTATTTAAATCACGATGGGTCACGGTGGTAACCAGATTGGTTGCCACCGTGAGGTGTTGAGGAGATAAATCTGGATTGCTTGGGGATCGGGGGTCACGGTGGTAACCAAGATAGGTTGCCACCGTGACATGCTCAACTTTTTGCTTCTATCCAGGAATTTCCTATGTCACGGTGGCAACCACATTACCTTGCCACCGTGAGGTAACTTCTCACTTGATTCTGTCTTGGTGCGAACTATGTCACGGTGGTAATAACATTGGTTACCACCGTGACCCATAACAGGTCTGCATTCTGCCCAATGGATACATATGTCACGGTGGTGAGTACTTTGGTTACCACCGTGACCTATGTTTCTCCTGCATTATGTTTTAACTCCTTTGCATGTCACGGTGGTGACAAAATTCTTCACCACCGTGAGGTACCTAAAAATTCTTCACACACAAATTAAACTTAATCAAAAACTAATAAAAATTACATAAAAACTCTAATTTCATTAACATTGACATAATTAATCTAAAAAGAGCATATCATGATAATAAACACTACTAAACACCATAAATCATATGAAAACACTACCAAATCTAAATACTAAATTGAAGTTATCAAATACGCCACACTTAGACTTTGCTCTTCCTCGAGTAAACGAATTATCCACATTCCTGAAATTTCAAACTCTAACTCAGAATATGAAAACTTAACAACAATCATAGCACCAAGTAGAAGGGTCTTAGTTACAAATTCTCAACTCAATTTATATCAAGTAATTTCACGTGTGTGTGTGCTAGGCTCAAAACAAGTTCTCTCTTTTCAAAACAAAACAACCAATGCATTCCAGTAATTTGAGCAAAGAAATTAAATATGCAAATGAATTCGCATACAGGTTTCGCGCTTAAAACTCAGGATAATCATACGCCTAAGATGGAATTTGTCACTCTGTTATGAGAGAGATATCTATTGGGCCCCTTGATAAGTAAGACAGAGAAATGAATGGATGTGCTCAAATGAATTGATAGAGTGATCAATGTCATTTGATTTTATCAGTCTGCTTAGTGATCGAAAAATTATATGTTTGAACAATATAAGTTTAACATGAATTATGACTTATGTTTAAACAAGATATCATGTGAAAAAAGGATTATAACATGTTCTATTGGTTAGGTTAAAATCAGATTATCGATATTCATATTATTTGGGTAGTCATAATATTTTGCTAGAGGCCAGTCATGACTTGTGGGCTTATAATGGCATTGGGCCCACTGCCAACATAATATAAACCTTCTGGGTCACATACTAAGAATGTAATGAATGGGCTAGGGTTTATTTGGAAATTTCCAATTTAAAATATGTCAAATATTAAAATCAAAATAATATCTTAAAAGATAAGGAATATTCCTTATTATTTGAATAAGGAATTTTTATTCCTAAAATCTCTTTAGATAATATCCACACCTAATATATATATATATATCTAAGAGTTGAGCCCTGCCGTCTTTTGTGAAAAGAGAGGACAAAAGGTTTTGTCCTTTTTGCCATCGCCATTCTTTGAGAAATAAAGGAGATAATGAAAATATAAAACCCTAGTTGCACGAAAAGGGAGCTAGCACCCCTTGCAAATCCATTCATCATTGTTCATGTGTGGATACCGGTAGAGGGTGGTCATTTCTTTGAGCAGCACCTGGAGTTCATTTCGACTTGGAGAAATTGTGCATTTGCGTAGGGAAAGAAAGTAGAACCGATCGAATTAAGACATTAATCAATTATTCTATGCACCAACAGGTTGGTAATCATTTATCCTTGTTTTGAATCAATTGGATCGCATGGATCCTTGTGGGTTTTATTTCATTTTCTTTACATTTAATTTTGAATTATTGTGTTAAAATCTAACAAGAACTCCACAACAAAATTGTGTCGTGAAAAGGTAAAATAGGACTTTTCTAAGCCATTTACGACCTTGCAGTTGTGCTGCTTACATACATGATACCTCTAGTAAATTTGATAAATTGGGACCTAGAGGTAAAAAAAGAGTATCTTTATGAGATATCATAAAGTATCAAAAGGATACATTTACGTGGGTGAGCAGGAGAATGACACAGTGATAGAATTTGAATAACAAGGCATCACATTATTAGAGAATGAATTTCCAAAGTTGGGCAAAGTGAATCAAGATTTCACTTTCTATGAAACTCAAGAAAATGAATCATTAAGATCACTCCATTTGAGTGGGAGGGAGTTAGAGGAAGAAGGTCAAGACCTTCCTCCACCAAATAATTTGGATGTTTGAGACCTTTATTTCAGTAGGAGCATTCTAACTCTAATGGATTATGGAAATTGATCCCAGTGGGAGCATTCTAAATTACGATGTATATATGAGATATGTATATGAAGATTCAAAAATGTAAAAATCTAAAAGGATAAGTGTTTCATGACGATGATTTGAAATTGAAGGCTTGAATGAAACCCTTTTGGTTACCCCATAAGATGTAGATGAGCCTAACTAAGAAAAAATGAATTAAAGTAATGGAAGAAGAAATGGCATCCATGAGATCAAACCTTGTTTAGGAACTAGTTGATCTACCAAAAGGATGCAAACAATTTGGGAAAAAATGGATTCTCAAAGTGAAGGGAAAGGTTGATGGAAGTATCGAAAAATACAAGTTTCGGCCAGTCACTAAGGGGTTCACACAATAAGAAGGGATTGACTATGAGGAGAATTTCTCACTCATTGTAAGATTTACATCCATAAGATTGATTTTTGCCAAAGTGGCCAGTTTGGACCTAGAGTTATATCAAATGGATGTGAAGACTGCATTTCTCAATGGAGAATTGGATAAAGAAATCCATATGGAACAACCTACAGGTTTCATCAAAAATGGCAGTGAACATAAGTTTTGTCAATTGATGAGATCAACATATGGCCTTAAACAATCTTTAAGACAATGGTATTTAAAATTTCATGATACAATCATATTGAATAGGTTCAACATGATTGATGAAGACCATTGTGTTTATAGTAAAAGCACTGAAAGTAGATTGTCATTTTGACATTATATGTAGATGACATACTTATATCTGGAAATGACAAAGGGTACATAAATGAAATCAAAGATTGGTTATCATCCAACCTGAGGCCCCTGTGGTTCCTTTTGAAGTAATGCTCAAGATATCTCAGGATATGGCCAGGGTGTTAGAGAAAGTAACTGCACCTCGAGCACCTATAGAGAATATGAGAAAGTTTGGAGTGGAGGATTTCTTTAGTACCAGTTTAGATGAATCGGATAAAGCTGAGATGTGGATTGATAAAGTGAAGCGGGTGTTAAGGGAAATTAGATGTCCACCAAATAGAGAAGTGGAATGTGCGGTGTCATTGTTGCAAGGCTCTGCTTATGACTGGTGGAGGTTAGTGCTCAGTCAGCTCTAGCTTCCTGTCCCTTTGACATGGGAGTTCTTTGGGAAAGAGTTTCAAAATAAGTATGTAACCAAGGCATTCAAAGACGCCAGATGAGCGCAGTTCTTGAGTCTCAGGCAGAGGGTAATGTCAGTGGCAGATTATGAGAATGAGTTTAATAGACTTAGTAAGTATGCACCTCTAGGAGTTCTCACAGATGAGTTCCGGTGTCAGCAGTTCGAGGTGGGTTTGAATGAATCTCTAAAGGCAATGTTAGTTTCTTTGATGTCTGCCCCGAATGTTAGCTATTATCAGCTAGTTCAGGTGGCTTTGAGAGCAGAGCGCTTTGACAATGTTTTGAGAGAGAAAGCTCTGAGGAGGAAGACCTCTAGAGGCAGCTCCTCTTCAGGGAAAAGATCAAGAGAATCTCAAGGAAATCCTGCTGATGAGTCTCCTGCTAGTCTGGCTACTAGAGGGAGGAGACAAGACTCTTCTAGAGGATCAGGCACAGGTAGAGGAGGTGCGGGTGGTAGAGGTGATGCTATATGCCTCAATGCTCCCATTATAGTAAGCGCCATTGGGGCAAATATCGATGGCTGACAGGAGGGTGTTTTAGGTGTGGTAGTATGGACCACTTCCTTGCTAATTGCCCCAATTTGCGTGAGAATGTTCAAGGTCAACAAGAGGGTAGTCGAGCAGGATCTAATGCTCCTCAAGGAAGCCGCGGTAGAGGTAGAGGACGTGGTCGTGGGGGACGGCCTCAGGAGAGAGAATTATCTGAGTCTGTAGACCACCCCGTTCCGACAGCTGGTCGAGCCTATGCCATGAAAGCCAGGGATGAGCAGAACGCACCAGAAGTAATTACCGGTAAGTTTTTATTGTTTGATTCTAAAGTGTATGCTTTGATAGATCCAGGTTCTACTCATTCTTACCTATGTTCTAGTCAGTTGGGTGATAGCTTGGGGAGTGAGGAAAGGTTGGATTATGAGATTTGTGTGTCTAGCCCATTGGGTCAGAGTGTTATTGTGAATTGGGTGTGTCAGAATTGTCCCTTAAGGATTCAAGGCATGGAATTTGCAGTTGATTTGATTCGGTTACCATTTCGCGAGTTTGATATTATTTTGGGGATGGATTGGTTAGCCAAGCATCAAGCTATAGTAGATTGTCATAGCAAAGTTTTGGTTCTCAGAGATAAAGATCAGTTACCCGTGATTGTGAAAGGTGAGGGAAGTAGTTCGCTGCATAATGTCATTTCAGCGACGAAGGCAAAAAGGTTTCTAAGAAAAGGATGTGAAGCGTATTTGGCATTAGTTCTGGATTCTCGGAGAGGACAGGTAAAGATTCAAGATATTTCGATTGTAAGGGAATTTGAGGATGTTTTTCTGGAAGAGTTACCGAGTTTGCCTCTAGAGAGATAGGTAGAATTGTCAGTGGAGATTGTGCCGGGAGCAGCTCCGATTTCTAAGGCTCCGTACTGGATGACTCCAGTGGAATTGTAAGAACTAAAGAGCCAGTTGCAAGAACTTCATGATAAAGGATTCATTCGGCCCATTGTGTCACCATGGGTGCTCCAATTTTGTTTGTTAAGAAGAAAGACGAGACTTTGCGGATGTGTATTGACTACCGGCAAAATAAAATGTTACGGTAAAGAATAATTACCCGTTACCTCGGATTGAGGATCTTTTTGATCAGTTAAGAGGGGCAGGAGTGTTCTCCAAGATAGACTTGAGATCGGGTTACTACCAGTTGAGGGTAAAGGATGTGGATGTGGCAAAGATGGCTTTTCGGATGCGCTATGGTCACTATGAATTCTTAGTGATGTCATTTGGTTTGACCAATGTGCCTGCAGCCTTTATGGATTTAATGAATAGGGTCTTCAGACAGTATCTTGATCGGTTTGTGGTAGTATTCATCGACGACATCTTGGTTTATTTGAAGAATGAAAAGGAACATGAAGAACATCTCCGTTTGGTGTTACAAGTGTTGAGAGATCACCGGCTTTATGCTAAACTTAGTAAGTGTGAGTTTTGGTTAAAAGAAGTGACCTTCCTTGGACATGTGGTTTCAGCGGAAGGAATTCTGGTAGACCCGTCCAAGGTGGAAGTGATTGTGAGTTGGCTACCACCTAAGAATGTGACAGAGGCAAGAAGTTTTTTGGGTTTGGCTGGGTATTAGAGACGGTTCGTTAAAGGATTTTCGGTATTGGCTTTGCCTTTGACTAGATTGCTCCGGAAAGAAGTCAAGTTTGTTTGGTCTAAAAAGTGTCAAACCAGTTTTGACCAGCTGAAAGAGATGTTGATTAAGGCTCCTGTGCTTATGGAGCCTGTGTCTGGTAAGGAATTCACCATGTATAGCGATGCTTTAGGAGTGGGCTTAGGTTGTGTGCTGATGCAAGACAGCAAGGTAATTGCCTATGCTTCCAGGCAGTTGAAGCCCCATGAGCAACACTATCTGACGCATGATTTAGAGTTAGCGGCTGTAGTGTTTGCACTTAAGGTATGGCGGCATTATTTGTATGGAGAAAAGTGCAGAATCTTCACCGATCACAAGAGTTTGAAGTATCTGCTGACTCAGAAAGAGTTGAATTTGAGACAGCAAAGGTGGTTAGAACTGTTCAAGGAGTATGACTGTATTATTGATTACCATCCAAGTAAGGCAAACGTGGCAGCGGATGCTCTTAGTAGAAAGTCAATTTCGGCTTTGTTTGTTAATAGAGGTAAGTGGAGATTGGATTCGGAAGGTGCATTGATTGCTCAGTTAAAAGCTAGACCGAGTTTGAAGCAAATGATAATGGACGCACAGTTGAGTGACCCTGTTTTGCAACGTGCTTGTCAAGCAGTGAAAGATGGTAAGCGGGCCGAATTTTTAGTGGATAGCGAACAGACTCTTTGACATGGTAATCGATTATGTGTACCGGATGTGAGTGAGATAAAGAAGAAGCTTTTGCAAGAGGCCCATTCGTCAGTTTTCACTATGCATCCGGGTGGAGATAAGATGTATCGAGATCTCAAGCAGCATTATTGGTGGCCGGGTATGAAGAAGAACATAGTGGATTGCCTCTTCCGGTTCCCAGGTTGCTTCCTCAACACCGTGGTGCTGCCAAAGCACTTTAACCAACGGTATCTGCTTGTTCTGAAGCTGCCTGACCTCTCTAGCCAAAATTTCTTTCGGTTCTTCAACAAAAGAAAAGTCTGGCTGAATCCGAATATCTTGCACTGTTAGCACATGTGATGGATCTGATCGGTAGCGACGGAGTATAGACACATGAAAGACATCATGTAACTTGGTTAACTCTGTCGGTAAGCCACAGGACCAATCCTTTCCAAAATCTCATAAGGTCCAACAAACCGCGGGCTTAACTTCCCTTTCTTACCAAAGCAGAGAACCTTCCGCCACGGTGATACCTTCAAAAAGACCTTGTCACCAACCTCATACTAGATATCTCTACGCTTCAAATTAGCATATGATTGTTGTCTATCTTTAGCTGCCTTTAAATTCTATTGAACAACTCTAAATTTCTCCTTGGTGCCTCTCACTATCTCCGGACCTATCATAGCTCTTTCCGATAACTCAATCCAACACATCGGTGTTCTACATCTCTGCCCATACAACACTTCATAAGGTGCCATTCCGATGCTAGCCTGATGACTATTATTATATGCAAATTCCATCAAAAGCACATACCGATCTCAACTCCCTGAAAATTCCAAAGCACAACCCCGAAGCATGTCTTCAAGAATCTGGATAACTCTCTCGGACTGACCATCGGTCTGGGGACGAAACACTGTATTGAAGTTTAACCGAGTACCTAAAGCTGACTGAAGTTCTTTCCAACACTTGGACGTAAATCTCGGATCCCGATCAAATACAATAGACAACGAAACCCCATGAAGTCTGACTATCTCTCTCACATATATCTCTGCCAACTTATCCATAGAATAGTCTGACTGAACAGGCAAGAAATGCACTGACTTCGACAACCTGTCGACTATGACCCACACTGAATCATGCTTGCGCTGCGTCAATGGCAAGCCAGTCACAAAATCCATCGTAACATCATCCCATTTCCACCGAGGAATGGGTAAGGGGTTAAGCAAACCCGATGGAACTTGGTGTTCGGCTTTCACTTGCTGGCATACCAAACACTTTGAAATGCGTATATTATTGTTGAGGCCTGAGGCCTATGTTTTTGCCTTTTCATGCAGGAGGTTGGGCATACCCCTGCCGGGGTGTTGCCCAAATTTTTATTATTTATTAAAATTGAGTGTTTTTGTGTATAAATGCACGCCCTGGGACCTAGAAAGCCCATTCTTATTCACTTTAATTATTTCCATGCTGATTGCATGTTGCTTTTGCCATGATGCGTGCGAGGCACATTAGGCTACTCCCTTAGATAGGATGTTTGCTCTTTTCGTTTTTTTATCAATTATCTATCTTGTTTTGGGCCGCTATTGCCCCGGTGAGGCCTAAATCGGCCTTCACCTTGGAAATAAGTTTAAAAATATTTGTTTTGCCAAATTTTCGATATTTAATCTCTTCCCTTTTGCAGGATGCCTCCTAGACGTAGAGCACCGCAGGCCCAGCCCGAGCTTGTAGCTCCGGATTGGATGGATGATGAGTCGGCTCAGAGGTATAGAGCGTTGGCTCAGGTAGAGTTTCGGGTCGTTTTGTGTCCCGCCCATTCCTAGAGGCCCTAGGGTTGGCCCCAGAGTTCGATCTACTTATCGAGGGTGCTGGGTGGATAGAGTTCCTTGAGCCCTCCTTCCAGACGTTTCCAGAGGCTACCCGCCAGGTCTTGGCCACTCTCCGCTATGCCGGCTTTCAGAGCTCAAACACCCAGCCAGGGGTGATCCAGTTTTGGTTCGACGGCGACCACTTTAGTATCACCAGGCAGAGATTTGCACAGGCCATGGGGCTCCCTACAGAGGAGGGGGTCGAGATCCCGAGGCGAGCTGTGAGACGCGCCCATTGGGCGGCCATTGCCATATCGGGAGTGCTGTACGATCACGATACATCGAAGAGCACCATACTGGTGTCTCAGGCACTCCGGTATTTGCACTGAGTGCTTTCCAGTTCGTACCTCGGTCGAGCTGGTAATCCAGGGTTGCTTAACACGGCCGAGATCTGGAGCCTCTGGGCTATGGTTGCAGGCCAGCGTCTCAACATTAGCCACGAGATCTTGGCCAACTTGACCAGAGTCGGTAGAGGGTTGACACCGGTGGTGATGGTAGGAGGAGTCATCATCCGATTACTTTTGAGGTTGGGGGTTAACCCTGAGAGGTTGAGAGGACCCTTGCCAGAGGGGATCCATGTAGATGCCGCAGCGGCAGTACAGATGGGGATGATCTCCCAGATTTCAAGCCAGGCAGAGGCCTACAGGGTGCTGACCATTCATGAGACCCGGCAGCTGTTCTCGCTTCCACCCTTGGGTGCAGATCCAGACCACTCGGAGCACCCGGAGGAGCAGCCTCCATAACCCGAGCCACAGCCAGAGCCCCAGCCATAGCCAGAGCCCCAGCCTCAACTGGAGCATCAGCCTCCTCAGCCACAGACTGTGGCACAACACAGGAGCAGCCTAGGACCCCCTCGGACTTCGACTTCGAGATCACGATGGACGACCTCTTCGCCGCTTCACCGGCATCTAGAGCGCCGACTCCAGTCCCATCACCGAGCGCCAGGGTACAGAGGTCTGTCAATGGGCCCTCCGAGAGATACCATCCGTACTCCCGAGGTGATCTAGGGGCATCCACCTCCTCGGCACCACTGCCAGAGCCAGCACCGAAGCAGCCAGCACAGCCGGACTTCTCTCAGCTCCTCACCTCCATGTTTACAGCCTTAGAGCAGCGACAGGATGAGAGGGACAGGGCTATCCATGAGAGGTTGGATCGCCAGCAGGCTGCCATTCAGGAGCAGTCCCAGTCGGTGGAGCGCTTAGCTCGGGAGTAGGCCAGCTACATCGAGCACACGACTCGGGAGCAGACTCGGGCCATGGATGCTTTTAGGGGTGAGCAGGCTCGGGTCCTGGAGGCCTTCAGAGGGGAGCAGATGAGGCTGATCGAGCAGATTGCTCAAGGCCAGAGGGAGTTGAGGCAGCAGCTCGCTCATGATGTGAGGACGTCACAGGACCAGGCGTCTCAAAGGGTCGATATGACCCTACAGATGATTGATGAGTCACTTGACTCTCTGAGATCCCGCGTCCAGGCGATAGAGGGGATTCTCCCACCTCTTTCTCAGACCATGAGGGAGTTTAGAGAGCAGACGGAGCAGAGCCTGGAGCAGAGGAGAAAGGTCGCCAGCGAGCAGACCATTCAGTTGAGCCAAGCCTTCAAGAAGTTAGGAGACAAGGTTTCTGAGACCTTAGGGTTTATGAGTACCTGTACCCAGCCCTTCTTGGATGGCTACGCTCAGATCCGGTTCAGGTAGGCCCATGATCACGAGGCAGGATCCTCCACGGCTCAGCCAGCTCCACCTCCACCCCCGCCAGGGACCGTGCATATATCGGATGACGAGGATCCCGATGAGCCCTCCGACTACACACCTCTCTGATCTTCAGGGAGTTATTTTTGTATCTTTTGTACATTTTCATTTTGTATATGCACTGTACAAAAATGACGTTTCTAGTAAAAACTTTTGCTTCATTATTGCATGATCATTCGATCATTCGATTGTTTAATCACATCACAGAAAGTGTATGTTCTCATATTTACTTATATGTCAATAAAAATGACAATATATCGAAAACAAAAAAATGATCAATAATAGCCCAACAAAATGAAGCATGGCATAGCAAATAAAGCAAGATCACGCCATCAATAGTCAGGTTAAAAGATGACCACTCAAACATGAACTAACAAAATCTCCTATCACACAGGTACAGAAAAATACCGATCTGAACATAAACATCGACTCAAAGAGATCCCTTTTGGGACAAGGAACCCGGCAGGGTCTCCTCTTCACTAGATCGAGTTTGTAGCCAAAGCATGCTGCATCTCACAAGATCGAGTTTGTAGCCAAAGCATGCTGCATCTCACCAGATCGAGTTTGTAGCCAAAGCATACTGCATCTCACCAGACCGAGGTTGTAGCCAGAGCATGCTGCATCTCACCAGATCGAAGCTGCGGTCAAAGCATACCACACTTCAAACCGGGGTTATAGTCAAAGCATGCTGCATCCCGCCGAGTACCTACAGGTCGAGATAGGACCGATGGAAGTATTTTCGCATCGCTGAGCGGATCGAGACAAGGTCCACCCGGTAAAAGGCACGGAGAGTGACAAGCCGTCATAGGTACGCTTCCTTTCTGACCTTTCTCTGAGTTTTGGCTTATCTAGGCGCTTGTGCACTAGTTGCTCCAAAACTGGGGGCAACTGTAAGCACCTTGTCCCGGAGCGGTCCGGATCAGAGGTTACCCTATGATGAAATCAGTATTCGAGCCTACATAAACGGTTTGGATTTGGGGATTTTAGTCCCATGTTCCACGAGAAATGAATCTTTCCACCTTTCCTGGGCAGAGGGGAGAAAATGGGGTTATTTTTCGGATAAAAAATGTCTTTCTCTCTATGAACGGCCAGCCCGTCGGTGAGAGGCCAGCCCGTTGCTTGGTGTCACAGACGGCCTATGGTATTTTCTAATGCCCATCGGAAAATCACCGCCTCTGTCAGAGCGCCGCCTGGTTTTCCGGAGCACGCAACCTTTCCGATGCCCGTCGGTGGATGTGGCAGGGCCGTCAGACGAATCCTTGTGTTAGAAGGATTCTTCCAACGCCTGCCCCTATACACCGATGCCCGTCGGTCGTGTCTGGCTATAAAAGCTCTGGATTTTCACTTGAAAAGGGTTAGAAAAATTTTCAAAGGAGGAAACTCTGCCCAATTTCAAGCAAATTTTCTCTCTCTTCCAACAAAACACATTTACTAAGGAAATCTATTTAATCAAGGATCAAATCAATCAAAAGGAACTAAGAACTAATTAGTTTTCTTTAGATTTTGACTCTAAAATCGATCTTTTGAGGGGTTGAAGAAGAAATAGCTCATTTTCTTTCTTTGATCCTTCATCTTTTGCTTCTCGTGGAACGCGCGGGGCTTTAATCAACACAGGAATCTCACCCAAAGCGATTATCTGAGGGTAAATATTCCAGATTCCTTCTCCATATTATCTCATACTTATTTCTTATTTTGTGGAAATTTTGAATATCTGTCATTATTTTCTTTTGTTTTGACTCTCTTATCTCCTTTTGGGATAAAACCCACTTTTTTGACTTTGAAAGGTTTTTTTCTCCATTCTGTTTTTTGGAGACAGTGGTGACCGACGGGTCATCTTTATCACCAACGCCCGTCGGTCACCCACCTACAGACGCCCCTCCTTGAGTGACAAACGGACATCTCGGTTACCTTAACCGATGCCCGTCGGTCAGCTAAGGAAGGCCGTCGGTGGGTTCTGTCTCCATCTTTTTAAATCATTTTTCATCTCTTTTAAGTCTTTTTGACTTCTTATATGTTAATTTTATGTATATTAACATCTCTTAACTTTCTATGAGTGTATATTGATTCTCTTGGATAATCCCGAGCTTGAGCGGCTGTCTACCATATTTGGAGGACTTCATCCGGTTTAGTTTCCTAATCCTCTTAAGTATTTTCTTCATTTGTTATTCATTGATTATTTTATGTATATGGATATACTCCTTTCATATCTCGTTGATGTATAAAAATGACTCAATGTTTTATATTCAATAAAATGAGATTTACACAAAAGCAAGGGTCCAATGCCCTATTTTTATCCGATAAAGATCATCACAAATAAAAATCCCCAATTTTAATAACGATGCATATGAGGACCAAAGTCCTCAAAATAAGCAATGCCCCGATTTATGCATGATCCGCATATTTACGAAAGGGAGTTGTATTCTGCTCCTTGCATTATTGTAATCTATTGCTTTCATTATCTATTTGATCATTTATCGCTTTCAAGAAGTGAATAAGTGCACCTTTTTAATCAATTGCATAGTGTGGAGAGAGAGCGAATCAATGATATTAAAATTTGATCATAAAATAATTGAGGTAGAAATAGATGAGAAATCCCGAACCCAGCTCTAGTCTTTGGGCTCGAGAGGTTAGAGGTTATCCTCCAAAATACTTCTTGGGTCACGAGGCTTTAGCGCTAATCCTAGGCTCTTTAGGGAGAGAAGTTCACCTTCTATGACCCCTTTGGCTGGCCCAAAATGGATACCAAGCGCAGTCTTAGGCTCTCCGAGGCGAGAGAAACTTTCCCAATGTTCTATTGGGTGGCGACTCCATGAAACCTCCTTGTTGCCCAACATAGACGCACTTGCAATTTATTGCAAGCTGTCAACGGACCCACAAATGCCCCGATCGCCCTAAAGCGGGCGGTCAGAAGGGCGGCCGCTGGGATCCGGCGCGCGTCACAACAGCCGCCAATTCTAAATCATGCGTTGAATAATTCCTCTTATGTGGCTTTAACTGACGGGAAGCATAAGCCACAACCTTTCCCTCTTTCATCAAAACACAACCAAGACCGATACCTAAAGCGTCACTATACATTACAAACTCCTTACCCGAGATGGGTTGAGTAAGTATAGGAACTTCGACTAGCAACTTCTTCAACTGCTCAATACAAGCCTGACATTTATCCGACCACTCAAACTTAACTCCTTTCCTCAACAACCTCGTCATCGGAGCAGCAACAACTGAGAAACCCTTCACAAACCGACGATAGTAACCCACCAAACCAAGAAAACTCCTCACATCAAGAACATTCCTAGGCGCTTTCCAATCAACAATCACCTCAATCTTAGATGGATCCACTGGAATACATTTAGCCGACACAATATGACCCAAGAATGACACTTTTTGAAGCCAAAAATCAGACCTACTGAGCTTGGTAAACAACCGATGCTCTCTCAGAACTTGAAAAACCAACCGGAGATGCTGCTCATGCTCACTTTCATCCTTGGAATACACCAAGATATCATCTATAAACACCACTATAAATCGGTCAAGATATGGCTTAAACACTCGGTTCATCAAATCCATGAATGTCGCAGGTGCATTGGTCAAACCAAACGGCATCACTAAAAACTCATAGTGGCCATACCTAGTCCGAAATACAGTCTTAACCACATCCGCATCTTGAAGTCGCAGCTGATAACAACCCGACCGGAGGTCAATCTTTGAAAAGACACCGGCACCTCGGAGCTGATCAAATAAATCCTCCACCCTAAGCAATGGATACTAATTCTTCACTGTGACCTTATTAATTTGCCTATAGTCGATACACATTCTCATAGAACCATCCTTCTTCTTAACAAATAAAACTGGAGCGCCCTATGGAGACAAACTGGGTCGAATAAACCCCTTATCCAATAGCTCTTGTAGCTGAGTTTTGAGTTCTCTCAACTCTACAGGAGCCATCCTATAGGGTGCTTTCAATATGGGAGTAGTACCCGGCACTATCTCTATGGATAACTCCACCTCCCTCTCAGGAGGCAAACCAGGCAACTCGCTCGGCAACACAACACCAAACTCTCGGACAACTGGGATATCCTCAATCCTAACTTGATCCCGCTTAGAATCCAGCACCACTACTAGAAAAGCCTCACAACCCTTCCTAATGAATCTCTTAGCTTGCAATGCGGAAATCACATTGCTCAAAAAGCTAGCACCCAAACCTTTAACAATAACAGAAGACCGATCTCTATCCCAAAGCACAACTATCTTCCTATGACAGTCAACCACTGCCCGATGCTTACCCAACCAGTCCATACCCAAAATCAAATCAAACTCTCTGAAAGGCAACTCAATCAAATCTACTAGAAACTTAACTCCCTCAACCAACAGTGGACAATTCCTATACTTTCTACTCACATTGACACTATGCCCTAAAGGACCGGTCACACAGATCTCAGAATCTAGCTGGTCTACATCATGCAACTTATCACTTAACTTATCAGTGCACAAATATGAGTGTGTGAAACTAGGGTCAATTAGAGCATACAATTTAATGTCATGGAGTAGAAACTTATCGGCAATCACATCTGGAGCATCCTACTCCTCCCGAGCTCTCACTGCATATGATCTGGCTGGAATAGGTAATGGACGCTCAACTGACTCAGATGCAGCTCCCTCTGTAGGTCAACCGCCTCGACCTCTACCTCTGCCTCTACCACGGGCAGTTTGCATGGCATTTGAACTAACTCTACTGGTGTCTCTCTGAGCGCCCAAATCCTCATTCAACCTCGTACAGTTGGCCAAAAAGTGTTCAGTGCTCCCACATCTGAAACACCCACTTGTGAGCCACCTATACTCGCCCCGATGAGGCTTACTGCAATGAGAGCACATAGGCATCGATTCGGTCCTACCACCAGTACCGCCTCTACTAGAACTAGACACCACTGCTGAACCCTGTCTTCTACCTCTAGTAGCTGGGCCTGCAGATGATTCATCCTATGGGTTCCTTGATCTCTTACCCGAGGGTGAAGAAGATGAACCTCCACGAGAGGGATTCCTCCTCTGAGCCCTCTCTCTCAAAACTGATTCTGACCTCTCAACCCTAACTGCAGCTTACACCATTTGATAATACCCCACTCCCGGAGTACCCATCAAAGAAATCAACATCGCCCGCAGCGACTCATTCAAGCCGGCCTAAAAATGCCTACACCTGAACTCCTCTGTCAAAATACCTTCTAGTGCATACTTAGCCAACCGGTTAAACTCTTTCTCAAACTGAGACACAGACTGTAGACACCGGGTCCTGAGTCCGGCATAAAATAAAAATTGTGATTTTTTTTTTGATCCTTGATTACTCCCTCTGAAAAAAAATGAAAAAATAATATATAATAAATATGTGTGTGAAATTAAAAATTAATTAGTTAATGTTGTTAGTTACTTGAGTAATTAATATTATTGTGTGATTAAAGTGCATGTAAAATTAAAGTTTAAAGTGTATGATTAATTAGATAAAATATATATATATGTGATAATTTAAATGGATTAAATGGTGTAATGTTTAATTAATTAGATAAATTATATATTAAGTAGATTAATTATATTAATGTGTAATGTATGTAATGTTTAATTAATTAATTAATTAATGTATGATGTGTAATTGATATATAATGTTTGATTAATTAGTATGTGTGTGTTAATTTGGATTAAGTGAGATTAATTAATAAAAGGAGGGAATTATGGAGGAAGAAATTACTTGATTACCCCTTAGCCCTAATTTAAGGGGTATAAATAGAAAATGATGAGGGAAAGGTAAGGGGCTCTCTCGGCTGAACAAAAATTGAAAGAAGAAGAAAATTGAGAAAACAAGAAAAAGAGAGAACAAGAGAGAGCAGGGGATGGGTTGAAGAACGAAAAAGGAAAAATAAAGTGAGAGCAGGAGAGTGCAAGGCATAGAAAAAAAATAGAAAGGAAATGTAAAAGAGAGAGCAAGTGAGTGAAACCAAAATCAAAGAAATCAAACAAGAAATAAGGGAAATTAAAAGCAAAGAAGAAACGAGGGCCAAAACGCAGACCAGAGGGCGCCGGAGCGGAAAATAAGGAAAAAAAGGAGAGGCAGGCGGTGCCTCCGCCGGCCAGCCACGACGGTCAACCTCCGCACGCGCCTCGCCATCGTGGAGAACAGGCCCGGACGAAGCTCCCTATGGCCGCCGTTCCTCCATCGGCCGCCGGCAGCAAGGCGCGTCAAAGAAGAAGTCTGGCGACGCTTCGTGGCGTTTTCCGGTGAGGTAGTTGTTCTTTCGACACGTGACTACCGCCGCCGCACTCCCGTTGTCCCGATCTCACTTCCGGTGATGGCTGTGTCGGCCACCCCCCTCCGACGGCGGCTCCGACGAGGTAAGTTCCTATCTCCTTTATATTTTATTTAATTATTAATATTATTATTATATATATATTTATTTATTTATTATTATTATTATTATTATATTTATTCATTATTATTTAATATTTTGTATATTATTATTATTATTATTATACATTTATTTATTTTCTGTTTATTATTATTATTATTATTATTATTATTGTTATTATTTTTTTATTTATCTATTATTAGTATTATTGAGTTATATTAATATTATTGTTATTAATATTATTTATTTATTATTTTATTCATTATTGTATTTATTTGTTATTGGTTATTGTATTTTGTGATTATTTATTATTATTATTATTGAGGTTATAGTATTGTTAGTAGTGTTATTACTATTATTATTTATTAATTTATTATTAGTGTTATTCTGTCTTTAGTATTATTATTATTATTAATTAATTAATTAGTTTACATTATTATTATTATTATTATTATTATCATCATCATTATTATGATTATCATTATTATTTAATTTTTTGTTTTATTATTATTGTTATTAGTTGATTTGTTTATTAATAGTGTTATTGTGTTGTTAATATTATTATTTGATTTATCATTGTTAATGTTATTGTATTATATTGTTATTTTTGTTATTGATGATATTTAATTTATGATTATTGTTATTATTATTATTATGTTTGCTATTGCTATTGTATATATTTGGTTATTATTATTTATTGTGTTTGGTTATTATTATTATTATTATTATTATTATTATTGTTATTATTATTATTATTAACTATTCTATTTTTTTATTGTTAATTAATATTAGTTTGTATTATTGTTATTATGTCTACTTACTATTATCATTATCATTTATTTATTATTAGTATTTTTGTTATTAATATTATTTGATTTATTTTTATTTTACATTATTCATTATTATTACTATCATTATTATTATTGGGTATATTTAGTTATTATTAATTATCGTTGTGTTTTGTTGTTATTATTTTAATATTATTATTACTGTTATCCTCATCATTACCATTTTTATTCATGTTATCATTATTACTTTGCATTATTGTTATTATTATTACCATTAATATTATTATTATTATTATTATTATTATTATTATTATTATTATTATTATTATTATTATTATTATTATTATGTTACTATTGTTATCATTATTTTTATTATTATTATCATTTTTTGTTTATTTAATCATCATCATCATCTTACGGTATTATTATTAGCATTATCTTTTTTATTGTATTTGATTATTATAATTGCTATTGTGTTTTACATTCATTAATCCTCTCAATTTATTTCATTCAATTATTTATTTAATTATTTATCTATTTATTCATTTATTTATCATTTAATTTAATCCATTACTAACTTTAATTATTTTCTTCAATTTACTTCATTCAATTATTTATTTGTTTATTTATTCATTCAATTATTTATTTATTCATTATTAATCAATATTGTTTTCTGTCTTTACTGCGATGCGAGTGGCATGTGACTTGCTCACGGAGTTAGGTGAAGCATGGTCGGGATAAGTAGATTAGAATTTATTTATTTTGAAATATGTAATTACCATTTTATTCTTCTTTCATTCGCTAATGGTCTGTAATAATAAAAGATTTTCGATCGCGCTTAAAAAGAACCACCACACAAATGTTTTATATTAAAATGATAACTTGTTAATAAAACTGGACCAATGTCCTGGTTTTCATCCCAAAGCAAAGGTTTAAATTGATTTGAGAACTCAAAATTTTTCATAAAAAGTAATTGGGAACCAATGTTCCCGCCTAAAAGAATAGCCCGATTTATGTATGTATTTTTATCATTCTTTTATGGTTTCATATTTGTTTTTAGATAATTGTAGTTATATTTTATTTATTGCTTTTTTATACGTGCTTGTAATGCGCTTTAATTTTATTGTATAATTTGCATGTGAGAGAAGAGATAAAATAATTGATCTTAAAAACCCGTTCACATAATATTAACCAAAGGTATGAATAAGAGTGAGACTCTCTCTGGTTTTGGCCTCATAAGGTTAGAATTACTTTCCCGATGTTTTATAGGGTGGCGACTCCATGATCCTGCCTTATGGTAGCCCGATAGACGGTGAGGTCATCTACAGTGGCGACTCCACTGGGGATATCATGAGATTTTGCTCCGAAAGTACTTTTGGTTAATGTAATGTAAATGTGTGTAGGATCAAGAAATTTTATCCCTTTTCGAAAAATTGCATTGCATCATGCTAGAGCCTTAGAATTATGTTAGTTTGGTGCCTTTCTTAACCTCGGTGCGTTCCCACGACCCTATTTTCATTCAATCTAGGGAAGTGTTAAGGATAATCACCAGCCTAAGCCTCGTACCATCATGGTATATTAAATGGAGACCCGATAGGTCGTTATGCTCATGATGAGCTAGACCCGTGGCAGGGACCGTGCTTGGATAACCCTAAAATATCATTACCTTTGACCAAAACTCATGTAATGGTAATAGATACTTTCCCTAGGGGGCATGCACCATAATACGTTGCTTGTGGAGTCGGTTATCGTTTATTGGACAAATCCAAATAAATTAAGATGTTCGCTCCTTAAAGATTTTAATATCCCGAGGGGCGTGTTTTGGTTTATTCGGATTGTTTAAATACACGATAGCCGAAAATTCGTCTGCATATGCTTTTTATTAATGAGAGTTTGTGCTTCGCAGCACGCTTTACGCACCCATTGGGTTCCCTGTTGATCCATGGGTCAAGCTCACCTAGGAAAGAGACCGCACGACCTCCTGTGTGGAAGAGAAACGGTTGGGAGGAATTTTCGTCTTGTATGTGTATTCGTGCTTGTGCATTATTTCTTTCATGAACAATAGTAAAAAAGGTATGTGCATTTTTTTTCTCATGTACAATAATAGAACCTGTGCACTTTGTATATAAAATTGCTTGTATCATAATTTGTAAATATGAATGTAACATGTATTTGTTTTGCATGTACATAGCAATGCTTGTCGCAATATATATATTAACATTGTTTATGACATCCATCATGCGCAATAATATATACATACAACATATATCATTCAACGTACATATTGACATGCATCATGGCACATGTGGATATACTACCACCATAACATGTAAAAATAAATAAATAAATAAATAAAAAATAAAAAGAATGCACTCATCATGTGTCATAGTATCATACATGAATGCACTCATCATGTGACATATCAGTAGGCTCATACTCACATTGCATATGTATATAAGCATTGTGTGCTGGAGCGGATACTGTTGCATTAGCATACAGCATTGGGTTAGTCATTATACACAGAAAATACCTTGCATTTTTTTTTACATTGTATGACATATCATGAACATGTACTATCATGCATGAATTATGCCATGTACATATAAGTTCTTCATCATGCATGTTAGTCATTGTATATACCAATGCATGTCTTGCATGCTCATACCATGTAAATACACGTACTTTGTAAACGCTATTTATTTCTTGCAGACACTTTCATTGCATATATCGTGTTGCATGCATACTCCACTCATAGTACATAGTCATTAGTATATTGAGTCCCAAGTCATGTGCATAATTTGTATATATTTTGCATTTTTATATATGTGAGTTTTGCCATTCCTCGCGACTCATTAGTGAACATTATCTTGCTAGATCACCTTCATCTTACGTCGCATATGTATTTTTGTCATGTCTAAATCAGGCCATGTATACATGTATCATATATCTTGAATATTCATTCTCATGTTTATTTTGTACTTATGCCATCGTCGCATGTTGCTTGCATGTACACTGTAAATTTATGTATGCACATCATTTGTCATGCATTGTTCACACATTCACACTCACTTATAATTTTCCGTTAATATTTTACACACACACATCTTTACACATATTTCCTGTATGCATTTTTATACAATATGTTTTTACACATGTTTTGCACATATAGTGCCTTACGCGCATTACTGACATGCATGACGCCATTGCATGCATATTTCCTTGTACATGATTTTTAACACATAGTTTGCACATATTTTGCGCAAAAAAAATAAAACAAAAATCTTCTTTGTTGGCTTACATGATTTTTGTGAATATAAATTTTGATAAAATAAAATTTTTGCGTTAAGTTGTACCCTAAAAACGCTGACATGTTTGCACCTTATTAAGGTACATTTGATTTGAAGTTTGATTCCGCCTAAGTAATTCTCAACTATGAATGGCTTTGATCTCAGTTTTTAGAAATCTGCGTTTCATTCCACTTTGAATTAAGTGAGGGGTAGATATGTTTAATCTTTAAGAGCTAGATCGCATTAAAATATTTGACTATACCATGTCATTTCTAAGTTCAGAGCACATTTGGCCTGTTTCAAAAAGGAACTGAAAAACTAGTTGCAATTTGGGAATTGGATGAAAACTCATTAAGAGCACTAGAACCTTTCCGATTACCTGTCAAAGCAACCCCCGGATAAGGCTGAATCTAGAAAATGATTTAGGCACCATTTCTTTGTATAGCTCTTTAAACGACCATTACCTACCCTTATTTTACAATCGCTTGCTAGCCCGTTGAGCCTTTATTTTGGTATGCTAAATGCGTACCGATTTTATTGTTACACATATTAAAATTTCACCCTTCGCCTAAAATGATTTTGGCTTCCCCTTAGAAAAATGGCCGCTCTAGTAAAGATGGATGTACATTACGACGTTCGCTTGAGCTATCAAAAAGGTCACCCTGATAAGGATGGGTCTGCACTTCGAGAAGAGAATCTCAGTCATTGATAATTTTGTGGGTTACCCAAAAGTCACCCTGATAAGGATAGATCGCAACATCGAGAAGAGAATTTCAATCATTGATAATTTTGTGGGTTATCTAAAAGTCACCCTGATAAGGATGGGTCTACCCCTTGGGAAATGAATTTTCAATCATCGATAATTTTTGGGCTACACTTTGGGAAAGGGGTCTAAATCATCGATAAACTTTTTTGTGTAATTAGAGACTTAAACTTGTGAGCAAAAAAAAAAAGAAGCCCCCTTGATGAGCTCAGTAGTTATCTTTTTCAGCTTAATTATTATACTGAGCTTCATAAGCTAAAGTGTCACCAAATCCAAATTCAAGAATATCTGGACAGTATACAATTGGGGTTGAGAATGGTGCTTTCATCCGTCTTATTAACATTGCGGCCATTTTTCTCTAGCGACCTGATCCTCCTTTGATAGCCAATTACCTAAGCCTAACGTTACAACCAAAGTAAGACCTCTTGATTCTTGGTTTGACCTTATCTAATTAGCGGAGATGACCTTCTAATAAGGTTTGGTACGTAGGAAGAGGCATATGGTGTTTCTTGAGCTTCAAGCGAGAAGCCATGAGTGCATTTATGCATTCGAGTTGAGTCTCGTTCCTGACATTGCATCTAGAATTTGCTTTTGAAAAATGAAAAATCTTGTTTTGGCCTTTTACACATACACACAGAGATTGCTTGGTACGCCTCGTATATATATGTTGGTTTAGTAAATCTTGATGTCTACGCATTTATCTTCTTGCCCTTCATTGGGAATGACTCCTGAATTCTTTTGCTGAGATTGAATCAGTTGAGAATGTGGTTCATTCAGTACGCTCAAAGGCAGATAGAAACTCGAGTTTGTGGTACCTGATAGGTTGTACTCATCTTACAATCTTGGGGTATCTCTTATCACTACTCATGAAAATGACGCTTTGCATATACTCCCAGCAGCATTCTTTGTACATATGCTTTCTGCAAATGTTTTTACACATAACTGTAGCAAACATTCTCATAAATTGTTGTGCATGTATAATTTTTGGTGCATGTCTTTTGGCACAAGTTCTTCAGCGAATATATTTCATAGGTGCTTTTGATGCACACGGTCGTTTGCATGCATCTCAGATTCACAATTTTTGTATGCACTCAGTACAGACGTATATGTGATTTTTTTCCTGCATATGTTTCATATACATAGTTATATGTGCACATATCACACACACTCAATACTTTACATAGCTTTCATGTATGTAATGACTTCCACTTATTTTTGCATATGATTCGTTTCATCTATGCCACGACTGTTTATCCTTGTCACATGCATGCATGAATATTTGCATATATGTTGCATACATAATCCCTTTGTATATATTTCTCATGTTGAACCTTTGCATGTTTTTCTCGTTTATGATCATCTTAAAACATGTTAGGATGACGATTCCATAATCTTCCATATGAATGCAAGCCATCGGCATATATGTATTTCAGGATCATAGTCCTATGCATTTCATTTCATAAACGCATATCCTTTCACATGCATTCCATGCATACATGGTGCTTGACGCTCATTAGATAGTGTACATCAGTCACACGTCGACAAGCTGACGTTTCTCAAACCCCCCAGGGGCAAATCCATTATCTTTAAGTCCTTGTTTAAAGGCATTCTCGATCTCTTCAAAGCATTATCTTCAAGTCCTTATTCAAAAGGCATTCTCAGTCTCTTCGGAGCATCCTATTTAAGTCCTTGCTCAAAAGGCATTCCCAATCTCTTAGGAGCATTACCTTTAAGTCCTTGTCAAACAGGCACCCCCAGTCCCCTCAAAAATTTATCCTTAAGTCCTTCTTTAAAGGCATTCTCAGTCTCTTCGGAGCATTATCCTTAAGTCCTTCTTTAAAGGCATTCTCAGTCTCTTCGGAGCATTATCTTTAAGTCCTTCTTTAAAGGCACTCTCAGTCTCTTCGGAGCATTATCTTTAAGTCTTTCTTTAAAGGCATTCTCATTCTCAGTCTCTTCGGAGCATTATCCTTAAGTCCTTATTTAAAGGCATTCTCATTCTCAGTCTCTTCGGAGCATTATCCTTAAGTCCTTTTTTAAAGGCATTCTCAGTCTCTTCGGAGCATCATCTTTAAGTCCTTCTTTAAAGGCACTCTCAGTCTCTTCGGAGCATTATCCTTAAGTCCTTCTTTAAAGGCATTCTCATTCTCAGTCTCTTCGGAGCATTATCCTTAAGTCCTTCTTTAAAGGCATTCTCAGTCTCTTCGGAGCATTATCTTTAAGTCTTTCTTTAAAGGCATTCTCAGTCTCTTCGGAGCATTATCTTTAAGTCCTTCTTTGAAGGCATTCTCGGAGCATTATCCTTAAGTTCTTCTTTAAAGGCATTCTCATTCTCAGTCTCTTCGGAGCATTATCTTTAAGTCTTTCTTTAAAAGCATTCTCAGTCTCTTCGAAGTATTATCTTTAAGTCCTTCTTTAAAGGCATTCTCGGAGCATTATCCTTAAGTCCTTCTTTAAAGGCATTCTCATTCTCAATATCTTCGGAGCATTATCCTTAAGTCCTTCTTTAAAAGCATTCTCATTCTCAGTCTCTTCGGAGCATTATCCTTAAGTCCTTCTTTAAAGTCACTCTCAGTCTCTTCGGAGCATTATCTTTAAGTCCTTCTTTAAAGGCACTCTCAGTCTCTTCGGAGCATTATCCTTAAGTCATTCTTTAAAGGCATTCTCATTCTCAGTCTCTTCGGAGCATTATCCTTAAGTCCTTCTTTAAAGGCATTCTCATTCTCAGTCTCTTTGGAGCATTATCCTTAAGTCTTTTTTTAAAGGTATTCTCAGTCTCTTCGAAGTATTACCTTTAAGTCCTTGTTCAAAAGGCAATATCTCAAGTCCTCTGGGAGGCAAATTCCAAAGTCCTTTGAGGAGGCAAATTTTCAAAGTCCTATGAGGAGGCAAAATCCCAAAGCCCTCTGAGGAGGCAAATCTCAAAGTCCTCTGAGGAGGAAAAATCTTAAAGCCCTCTGAGGAGGCAAATTCCCCAAGTCCTCTGAGGAGGCAAAATCTCAAAGTCCTCTGAGGAGGCAAAATCCCAAAGTCCTTTGAGGAGGCAAATCTCGAAGCCCTCTGAGTAGGCATCTCTTTATCCAACTCTCGGCAAAAAGGCAGGGTCTCCGCCATAGGTATGTAATCCCCTCTCTCTTCCTCTTTGAATTTTGGCTCACCTAGGTGTCTATGCACTAGCTTCTCCAAAATTGGAGCCAACTGTAGACACCGGGTCCTGAGTCCGGCATAAAATGAAAATTGTGATTTTTTTTTTATCCTTGATTATTCCCTCTGAAAAAAAAATGAAAAAATAATATATAATAAATATGTGTGTGAAATTAAAAATTATTTAGTTAATGTTGTTAGTTACTTGAGTAATTAATATTATTGTGTGATTAAAGTGCATGTAAAATTAAAGTTTAAAGTGTATGATTAATTAGATAAAATATATGTATATCTGATAATTTAAATGGATTAAATGGTGTAATGTTTAATTAATTAGATAAATTATATATTAAGTAGATTAATTATATTAATGTGTAATGTATGTAATGTTTAATTAATTAATGAATTAATGTGTGATGTGTAATTGATATATAATGTTTGATTAATTAGTATGTGTGTGTTAATTTGGATTAAGTGAGATTAATTAATAAAAGGAGGGAATTATGGAGGAGGAAATTACTTGATAACCCCTTAGCCCTAATTTAAGGGGTATAAATAGAAAATGATGAGGGAAAGGTAAGGGGCTCTATCGGCTGAACAAAAATTGAAAGAAGAAGAAAATTGAGAAAACAAGAACAAGAGAGAACAAGAGAGAGCAGGGGATGGGTTGAAGAACGAAAAAGGAAAAATAAAGTGAGAGCAGGAGAGTGCAAGGCATAGAAAAAAAATAGAAAGGAAATGTAAAAGAGAGAGCAAGTGAGTGAAACCAAAATCAAAGAAATCAAACAAGAAATAAGGGAAATTAAAAGCAAAGAAGAAACGAGGGCCAAAACGCAGACCAGAGGGCACCGGAGCGGAAAAGAAGGAAAAAAAGGAGAGGGAGGCGGTGCCTCCGCCGGCCAGCCACGACGGTTAACCTCCGTACGCGCCTCGCCATCGTGGAGAACAGGCCCGGACGAAGCTCCCTATGGCCACCGTTCCTCCATCGGCCGCCGGCAGCAAGGCGCGTCAAAGAAGAAGTCCGGCGACGCTTCGTGGCGTTTTTCGGCGAGGTAGTTGTTCTTCCGACGCGTGACTACCGCCGCCACACTCCCGGTGTCCCGATCTCACTTCCGGTGATGGCTTTGTCGGCCACCCCCCTCCGACGGCGGCTCCGACGAGGTAAGTTCCTATCTCCTTTATATTTTATTTAATTATTAATATTATTATTATATATATATTTATTTATTTATTATTATTATGATTATATTTATTCATTATTATTTAATATTTTGTATATTATTATTATTATTATTATTATTATTATTATTATTATTATTATTATACATTTATTTATTTTCTGTTTATTATTATTATTATTATTATTATTTTTTTATTTATCTATTATTAGTATTATTGAGTTATATTGATTTTATTGTTATTAATATTATTTATTTATTATTATATTCATTATTGTATTTATTTGTTATTGGTTATTGTATTTTGTGATTATTTGTTATTATTATTATTGAGGTTATAGTATTGTTAGTAGTGTTATTACTATTATTATTTATTAATTTATTATTAGTGTTATTCTGTCTTTAGTATTATTATTATTATTATTAATTAATTAATTAGTTTACATTATTATTATTATTATCATCATCATTATTATGATTATCGTTATTATTTAATTTTTTGTTTTATTATTATTGTTATTAGTTGATTTGTTTATTAATAGTGTTATTGTGTTGTTATTATTATTATTTGATTTATCATTGTTAATGTTATTGTATTATATTGTTATTTTTGTTATTGATGATATTTAATTTATGATTATTGTTATTATTATTATTATGTTTGCTATTGCTATTGTATATATTTAGTTATTATTATTTATTGTGTTTGGTTATTATTATTATTATTATTATTATTATTATTATTATTATTATTATTATTATTATTAATAATAATTATTCTGTTTTTTATTATTAATTAATATTAGTTTGTATTATTGTTATTATGTCTACTTACTATTATCATTATCATTTATTTATTATTAGTATTTTTGTTATTAATATTATTTGATTTATTTTTATTTTACATTATTCATTATTATTACTATCATTATTATTATTGGGTATATTTAGTTATTATTAATTATCGTTGTATTTTGTTGTTATTATTTTAATATTATTATTACTGTTATCCTCATCATTACCATTTTTATTCATGTTATCATTATTACTTTGCATTATTGTTATTATCATTACCATTAATATTATTATTATTATTATTATTATTATTATTATTATTATTATTATTATTATTATTATTATTATGTTACTATTGTTATCATTATTTTTATTATTATTATCATTTTTTGTTTATTTAATCATCATCATCATCTTACGGTATTATTATTAGCATTATCATTTTTATTGTATTTGATTATTATAATTGCTATTGTGTTTTACATTCATCAATCCTCTCAATTTATTTCATTCAATTATTTATTTAATTATTTATCTATTTATTCATCTATTTATCATTTAATTTAATCCATTACTAACTTTAATTATTTTCTTCAATTTACTTTATTCAATTATTTATTTGTTCATTCAATTATTTATTTATTCATTATTAACCAATATTGTTTTTTGTCTTTACCATGATGCGAGTGGCATGTGACTTGCTCACGGAGTTAGGTGAAGCATGGTCGGGATAACTATATTAGAATTTATTTATTTTGAAATATGTAATTACCATTTTATTCTTCTTTCATTCGCTAATGGTCTGTAATAATAAAAGATTTTCGATCGCGCTTAAAAAGAACCACCACACAAATGTTTTATATTAAAATGATAACTTGTTAATAAAACTGGACCAATGTCTTGGTTTTCATCCCAAAGCAAAGGTTTAAATTGATTTGAGAACTCAAAATTTTTCATAAAAAGTAATTGGGAACCAATGTTCCCGCCTAAAAGAATAGCCCGATTTATGTATGTATTTTTATCATTCTTTTATGGTTTCATATTTGTTTTTAGATAATTGTAGTTATATTTTATTTATTGCTTTTTTATACGTGCTTGTAATGCGCTTTAATTTTATTGTATAATTTGCATGTGAGAGAAGAGATAAAATAATTGATCTTAAAAATCCGTTCACATAATATTAACCAAAGGTATGAATAAGAGTGAGGTCCCAAACTCTCTCTGGTTTTGGCCTCATAAGGTTAGAATTACTTTCCCGATTTTTTATCGGGTGGCGACTCCATGATCCTGCCTTATGGTAGCCCGATAGACAGTGAGGTCGTCTACACAGACATCACCCGTTGTTTCAAACTCAAGAACTGAGCCCATCTTGCATCCTTGTATGTCTGAGTCACATACTTGTTCGTGAACTCTCTTTCAAAAAACTCCCAAGTAATCGGCTCAGGCAACTGAGGATGCCTACAAACCAACTCCCATCATTCATTTGCAGATCCTTGTAGCAAAGCCACTGCACACTCTACTTTCTGATCGAGAGGACACCGGACTTCTCTCAACGCGCGCTTTACTTTATCAATCCATTTCTCAGCGACCTCCGACTCATCCAAACCCGTTCCATAAAAGTCTTCAGCACCAGCTGTGATGCGTGCCGAACCCCGGGGCACCCCGAAGACCCGCTTTTAGGGCTTTTAAGAGAGGTTCATTAAAACTTATAACGAATTACAAGTGTGTCTATGTTGGACAACAAGGAGGTTTCTTGGAGTCGCCACCCAATAGAACATTGGAAAAAGTCGTCTAGTCTCAGTGAGCCTAAAACGGCGCATTATATCCATTTTGGGGAAGCCAAAGGGATCTTGGAGACCTCATCCCAATAGAACATTGGAATGATTCTCTAACCCCGTGGAGCCTAGGATTATTCGAGTTGGGCCTTTTGGTGGCAAATAGAGATATTTTGGAGGCCCATTCCAATGAAACATTGAGATGGTCCTCTAACCTCGTTGAGCCTAAGACCAGAGTGAGTCCGGGACTTCCCATTTATTCATACCTTGGTTAAATTTATAATTGAGCTTTGAATTTAAAGTTTCATCCCATTTCTCATTCATTTTAATGCAGTGAAATTAAAGCACAAATCGTCCATTCAAGAGAAGCGATAAATAAATAAAGCATAATTAAAGTAACGTGCATGAAAATAAATTACAATAAAACTAGGGGCGGAATACAACCCCCATTGTAAATGAAATACAAATCATGTATAAATCGGGATATTCGTTAAGAATGAGGACATTGGTCCTCGCATGTATACTTAAAAAACGTTAAAGGTAATGGTAAATTTGGGTGTGAAAAACCAGGACATTGGTCCTATTTTATTTAGGGAAAAATACCAAAGTAATTAATAAAAATGGTTTGGTGACTTTCTTTCTAGCGGGCCTAAATAAACAATTTTACAAGAAAATTACATGGCAAAATAAATGGAAAAGCCAAATAAATAAAATATTATAGATAAAATAAATAAATACTTAATCCCAAACGAGCCTTCTGGATCTCCCCGTGTGCTCGCAAAAATGCCCAAGTAAAGGAAATAAGATGTAAAATAAAAATAAAACACAAATGAAATAATGTTAGTAATTAAATCAATTAAGTCAGTTAAATATATAATAAATGATAAAATAAAATAAGATAAAATAAGGTGATATCAAAATGACAAATGAATTAACATGTTAACAATTTAAAATAAATGAGAAAAATGTGTTATGAATGACAAATGGATTAAAAGATGTAATTGGAATAAAATATAACATGTTAATGAATTAATAAGTAAAAATATGAACATGATAATAATGAAAAATGAAAATGAATAAATAAATAAACAATAATAAATAAATAATAATAATAATGATAAAAGAATGATAAAAATGAATAAGAGAACGATGGAAATAATTAAATGAATGACATGATTAATTAAATATGTTCACAAATGATATAAACCATTTACATGGCAAAAAGATCAATCAAAATGAATTAATTTAATTATATGTTAAAAATAATGATGAATTAAAGTGAAATAAATTAATTACAAGTTTAAAATAATCAATATTTACATGAATAAAAATAAAATTATATGATAATATTAACAATAGTAATGAAAATAATAAAGAAAGAGAATGACAATAAACTAATAATAGCAATAATATTATATAAACATTAAATGGAATAAACCTACAAGACATAGAATAAATAAATAAATAAATGATAATAATAATAAAATTATACATGCTAATAAATTAAATATAAACAAAATAAATAAAATAAAATAAAATAAATATCAAACCCAGAATATTTACCCTCAGAGTTTCGGATTCGATGAAGGTAAAAATGATGATTGATTTCCTTATTTGTGGTGTGCAATATTAGAGTGAAATATGTTAATGTTGGAATTTTATTCCGAAAAAGATTGAAAAATGATCAAAAATTCTTTAAGCACAAAGAATTAATTTCTTTGCCTAAAGAATAATATTGATAAAAAATGATTTTTATTGATTAAAATAAAGAAAAATGATTTCAAGAACCAACAATCACTTTGTTTGTATCAAGGAAAAAAATGATTAAAAGTAGTCTTATTTTAGAAAATCAAATGAAAAAATTAGATTTTGATAACAAACAATTGTTTTGTTTGTCTCAAAATTAATTTTTCATTAAAAAGAGATTTAAAAGAAAATCAATGGAAAAAGTTTTATTGAATACAAATAAAAAATTAAGAAAGAATTTTGAGAGCAAATAATTGTTGTATTTGTCTCAAAAATTAAATCAACCAAAAAAACTCCTTCTAAATATATGTTTAGAAGAAATTCTGTTGAAAAAAAAAAAGATGAAAAAAGATGAACTGAATTTTTTGTTATTTATTTTGTGGGGAAAGTCTGAAAATTTTTAGAGAGTTTTTTAAGAGGAAGATGAAGAGAAAAAGATGAAAAAACCCTAAGAAAAATCCCCCCTTTTACGTTTTCATCTCTTTCTTTTTATATGAAAAAATAGGAAAATAAAAATAATTAAAGGGATAAAACCTAATAAAATCATATATTATCCATTTTAAATTATAAAAATTGAATAAATCCTTAAAAACCCTGAAAAAATGGGATAAAAAATGGATTTTAGGTGAAAAATCGGTTTCGGGTGAAAATTGGGTAATTTGCGGCGGACAGGTTCCTACGGAGAGCACACTGCGCAAGAGGGACCTTAAACAAGATCCAAAACTCATAACGGTTCGCGAGAAACCAGACGAGGACCTGATCGGGGTCCAAAGTGAACTGAGGGCTACAGCTAAAAGACTCTATTAGGCATGCCTAACTATCCACTAGACTTACTCTTGTAGGTCAAGTAAAACAATTCAGGTTCCAAATCGTAGCAAATAATTTATCATGATGGATTCATAATATTGCACATATAAATAAGCATTTTATATAGCATAAGAGGTAAAAATTCATGAAGAAACCATTTGAAATTCATTTTAGAAGAGAAGTCAAAATCAGAAAACAGGGCATGAAGAGGTCACTGCCGTGCTTGCGACAGAGGTGAACTTGCCCCAGGTTGCGACCACGGCAATCTTCACGATCTCGCGGGGAATCAAATACAACTTGCTGTCATGCTCGTGTCAGTGAGCTGCTAGCTCGATCCGTCGCGCTCGCAACAGAGGATCGCCCCAAATCAGATCGGCAGCCGAGCGCTCTGTTGTGATCGCGATAGAGGCTCCGCTGTACGGCTCGATGGCCAGGCACGCCACTCGACAGAGGGTTCGGACGCACCTGAGAGCTACTTTCACCGGGCTCTATCGCGAGGTCGCGACAGAGTCGTGATTTCCAGCCCTTACATGAGAAATCTGTAGAAAAATTCATCTCCACAACACCCAAACCTCAAATCTCAAAACAAAAATCAACTTACCTCATCTCCAGCAACCCACACATCATCAACAACATAAAACACAACATATATACCAAGAATTCTAATTAAATCATGCTAATAACAACATCAATTTACACAATTTTAAATATCAACACTATTCATCATTCATCTCAATCAAGAACACAATTGAGTTCATTAAGCCACATTCAAGCCTTCTTTACACATATAAATCAAAACCCATAACATTTAAACTACAATCAACATCAAGAAACCACAAATTTCCAGAAATTCATCCAAAGAGCAAAAATCACAAAGATGCATAAATCACAAAAACTCCCAAACCTGAATCTCCTTAGCTCCTAATCACTTAGTGCCACTTCCCGACGCCTTCTCCTTCCCTTTGGGATCACGAGGAGGCTTAACTAACCAAACAAACTAACAAATCACACAAACAAAAACCCTAGATTAACTCTAAACCCAAAAATTATAAGGAGAAGATGAACAAGAAGAAGAAAATGAAGAATAAAAGCAATAAACTTACCAGTAAAATGCTAAGAGATGATCAATTCCCACCAACTATGACTTGAATCCAAGCTAGGCACAAAATGGGAAGAGAAGAGGAAGAAGAGAAATGAAGAGAAGAGAGATGAGAGTTTAGCATCCTCAGCTGTTTGGGTCAGGTGAGAATTTCGAGGATGAAATTCTGTTAAGGGGGGAAGTGTTGCAACATCCCGTAACCACCCTAGTAGAGTGAGCCTTGTGTGTGTGTATATGTGTAGTTATGTTCTAGTGTGGGTGTGTGTATGGGAGTAGGGTGTGAGTTAAGAGATTAGAATTAGGTAAGTGATAGAGGAGGAGAGTTGAGTGTGCCTTTCCTTTAAGAGTGTGACATGTGGCAAGGGAAAAGATGAGATAAGTATTGGGACAGAGAGAGAGAATGAATTCAGCTGTTCTCTTTTCTTTTTGCCGTTTGTCTCTCGTTGTTCTTCTTTCACACTACTTTGTTTCCTCTCTTCATCTCTTCTTTGTTCCTTCTTGAATTCCTCTCTTTAGTTGCAAATTCAAGTGAGTTTGGGTAGCCTAAGCTGGTGTGGTAAGTGATAAGTGATAATCTTCCTTCTTTTTCTCTAGATGAGATTTTGTAATTGTGATTTAGGGTTTGAACTTGTTTGGTGTTGTGGTTCAGAGAATCCTCCTAGAGAACCCAAGGGCAAGGAAGTAGCGAGCGGGAGTGGAGCCCCTTGATTGGAGGCTCATTAATTCTAGGTTTGGGAATTTGCTTTGATTTGATGTTTATATGTGGGTTTGAGATATACATGAAATTCTGGAATTTATGATGTGTAAATAGGCTTATATTGGTATATATGATATGGGTTTTGAGTTTTGATGAGTTATGTAGCATAATTATTGAATTGTTGAATCAAATATGAGGTTGATTGAACTTTGCTTCATAATTTTCTAGTTTTGTGGTTTTTGAGATCTTGATTTGTGAATTGATGATTTATTTTGGAATTAATTGTGGAAATATGTTGTTTGATGTTGGTTATGGTGTTTGGAAGGCTTAATTTGAGGTAAGATGGAGTTGGGAGTGATTTGGGTCAAAATGGTTTTGGTTTAAAGGGAAATTATGGGTTTGCGTTTTGCTGGGGACTGGAAATCCCGCTCCTGTCGCGAGCGCGACATAAGAGGATTTCCAGCTCTCGCGTGTTTGGCTTGAAGAATTGTTGGCCGTCCGACTCGTGCTGAGAAGCACAACTCGTGCTCCCTTCTGTGTGTGTGAGTTGTGCATCTCAGCAGGGCGATGGCAGCAGGTGAGGATCAGCACGACTCGTGCTGATGAAGCACGACTCGTGCTCATTTAGCATAACTCGTGCTGTTGTGACTTCCTTAGCATGTCGTGCTCTGAAGCACGACTGGGGTGGAGAGACATCCGACACGAGTCGTGTCCCTCAGCACGACTCATGTCCGATGCCTTTCTATCGCGAGCGCGATAGAGACCCCCCATTCTGCCCTGTTTTCTCACGTACCCAGTTTTCTTAAAATGAACTTCAAATGTCTTTTTCTTGCCTTTTTCCTACCGCTTGTTATATGAATTTGCTATATGACTATATTTATATAAATTATGCATGACAAATTATATATATTGCAAATTGAGACATGATTTGGTTTATGCATGACCTGCTAGAGTCGAATAAGTGGATAGTTAGGCATGCCTAATAGAGTTAGTGTTGCTACAGCTAGTGTACGATTTGGACCCTGATCAGGTCCCTCGACTGGATCTTCGTGATCCCTGTGTACTGAATCTACGCAAAAATGTTTTTGGAACAAAATTAAATGATTGTTTTGATACCTTCGGGTATCTATGCTTTATGAGAATAGTGTTGATACCTTCGGGTATCTATGCGTACTCGTTATCCACTATTTTGGTTAAAGCAGGTACAATATTGTTAATGTATATGAATTCCGAAATATTGTGTATTATGATGAATTGTATACAGTGTGTGAGCATATGAATATTGTGATTATTGTGTTTCTACGCGTTGACTTATTCTTTTAGAACTCAATACTAGATTGTGCCATTAGCTTGTGATTATTTGTGGACACCACTGTGAGTGGTCGTTGTGCATCTTTATTTTTCCCCACTAAGCGATTTCGTTTAGCACGGGTGTTCTATCTGTGTAGGTGTGGAAGTTCTTGGAGTAGCTGATCAGGGTGTTCGACATCAGTTGGGCTGACACAACTAGAAGATAGAGATGTTGTAGTGTAGAGCTCTCTGTCCCTTTTTGTATCTATAATAGTTATTTACCTTTGAGCAATGTAAAGAATATTTTGTAGATCTTTTGATACTAGATATATGTAATTGTTCAGTTGTGCTGAGGCACTTTTGTATCTTTTTGTTGGTTTTGTTGAAATATGTAAAGGTTACCTATGTTATATCAATGACAGCTTATTCTTTGATAATTTATGGAATTTTAATTTATTCGGTTATTGATGTGATTGGTATGCATGTATTTGTTTAGTTTGAGTGTTTGTGTGTGGAAACCCTCATCTATCGGGGACTTTCATCCCTTTCGCAGGGTGAAGTTCTCTATGTATAGGTAAGGGGTGTTACATAACCCCTTGGACAAATCTCGGTCAAACCTCAGTTCAAATTGAACCGAACCGGAGGCCAACTTCAAAATTACTTTCGGAGGTCGATTTAACTCCGTTTTCAGTTCCAATTTCACCACTAGACTCCTTAGGGCACACAGATCATTTTTGCGAAATTAAAATTTTTCGGGCGTCGGACAGCCGGGTTCGTTGTATAACCACTCCGGTGTCACTCATTTATTCCATTTTAGTCCCGTTTTCACTCATTTTCACAATTATCACTATTTTAACCATTTTTATCACATATTTACCATTATTTATAAACTATATTTATAAACTATATTAAGTCCACTAATCATGAATATCAAGTTAGATTTAATTAATAATTCATTCTCTCATACCTACACTTAAACATAACCTAAAATCAAACATAAATAATAGGAAAAAGATATATTTAGTTACCTCAAACCTCAATTACTTGCTCTACACCACTTTAAGCTTCCTTTTCCTTGCCTTTGGATGGAGAAACTCTTTCCGCTCCTTGCACACCTACCATGGCTGAATATATAAGTCCTCATAACATAAAAACCAAGCTTCCATTATTCAAACTAACACCATAAATGAACTCTACACCTTTAAAATCCGCATAGGGACCAATAAACCAAATTAAAAACACCTAAAACATAAATCCCAAAACTTACCCTAAACCTTGTATACTTGATTTTTCCAACTTCCAGTGCTCAAAATGGACTCCAATCACTTCTATAAGATTATAGAGGAGCTGAAATTTGTCTATGGGTTTGATTTTAGGGAGAGATGGCTTGAGAAGTGAAGAAAAATGGAGGAAATGGAGAAGAATGCAATTTGGCCACACTAAGAAGAAGAAAGGCGGTGGAGTGGCTGATTTCTCTAGAGAAATCCATCCATTTCACCCCTTTTATAGTCCCTAATTGAACCAAACCGGTCCAACCGAAGTGGTCCGACAGATTTAAAACAAAATTTTGGTTTTTCGGTTCAATTGCAATTTTTCAAAGTATCTCCATGTTCCTCACATTATTTCCACTTCTAACAAATTCACTATTCTCAAAACATCAAAAATAGGCTTAAAACATCAAAAATAGGCTATGTACAAATTTTTAACTCAATCGGAGTACATTTGGGCCCCGATTTTCTTAAACCGGTCCGATTCAATCACTTTTTATTCTGCCGTAAAATTCAACTCTAAAACTGTCAAAATTCATAGAAAACTATTCCATACCCTTATTCTACATATAAAACATCCATTAGGGCTCACTAACCACTTTTAAACCCTCGGTCAACCCTCGGTCAAACTCCGATTCAAATTGAACCGAACCGGATGCCAACTACAGAATGACTTTCGGAGGCCTATTTGACTCTGTTTTCAGCTCAAATTTTACCAATAGACTCCTAACGACCCACATATCATTTTTGCAAAATAAAATTTTTTCTGAAAGCGGACAGTCGGGTTCGCTGTATAGCTACCCCAGGGTTACCCATCCCAGAATTGTTATACTTCCGGCACACTTAACACTAAACTTTAACACTGGCAACATCACTCACTACACTGTTTGACACTGCAATCATCATGGTAACACTGAAATTATACACTGACACTTGTATACCGGTATTTGGGCCACTACAGTAAGTCACGTAATATGTAAATAAGAATGATTAAATTGCTCGAAAGGCCATATGGAGCCGTAAAATGAATGAGGAAACAGAAAAACAAAAGTGAATTGAATTTACTAAAATGTGATTATAATTGCGAATGAAAAATGCAGTTGATAAATGTGATTGAAAGATCACCAATGCCCTTAGTAAACGATAGAAAACATGAGTAGGATATAATTCGCCGGCCAAAGGGATGTATTTATTAGGAGTGTCGTATGGATTTTGAACACTTTTATATGGAGTGCATGATGGAAATTTGATTGATATGTTGGGTGATGTATTTGGATACTGTTGATTTGTGTTGTAGGTTACTCAGAACCTAAAATTAGGATTGAAGTGTAGTGCCCGGTATGGGCCACTTCAATCCATAGTCCCTTGTATCCCCTCAATGTGTTCCATTAGATTACTTTGAGCAATAACTATAACAAAATAATCAAATGAAATAAGACAAGCTTGGTTATACAGTTTTAAAAAGTTTATAAATTGTAAGTGTAATTGATTTTATGTACAGACTGAGAATTTGCTAACTAATATCGTTATGGTGAATCTTAAGTTAATTATTTTGCATTGTTATTTATATCGGTATAGTATTTATACGCCAAGTGATGTGATAAACCTATAATGGAATATTAAACAAGATCCTGATTTTTGCTTAGGTTGAACCTTAGTATAACTAATTGTACTCTCGTATTGCTGATATTATGTATTCATTTATGTTAACTTATTAAATGGCAAGAGCATTGATTTTTATGTTAGTTAATTATAAATGATAGACTTCACATTAAAACTAAGGTTTTTGTTTAGATGTTAATATAATGTAGCATTGGTCAAATGATGAACACAATTAAGAATGTTTCAACTCAATCTTCGAAATCAGTGTTTATGTATGCTTGTATTTTGATATGTAAAAGGTTATTGTTAACTGAAATTAGATATCAGATAATAATTATTAGTTTTAATTATACTTATGGTCATTTATTTAGAATATATCTTGTTAATTGTTTATATTATAGTTGATCACATGTTATTAAATAATGTAAAATTAGTAGAGCAGTCTCACTAAGCTTTTAGCTTAGTGTATGGTATTTTTTGCTCGCAGGTTAAAGAATAATGTTCACATGACGGAAGAGATTAGTTCAGTAATATGTTTCAAGCGGGATCAAATCTGAAAAGGGCATTTGTATTGTATCTTGGATTCTCATTTCTAGACTGGCATGTACATTTTGGAGCATTATTATAACAGGATTTTGTATTGAATAGATAGGATATAGTTAACATATTATGGTGTCCCATGTTATTTAGGTAGAAGATCTTTGTATCTGATGAAATAAATTTTGAAATAAGTGTATTATGCTATAGATATGTATATTTTTGCAATTTTTGTATTTATACAGTTAAGGTAAACTATTGAATGCTAATAGATATGTGAACTGTTTGGAAAAGTATGGATTGAAGTGTACATTGGAGGATGGGAAAATTTTGTGTGGAGATTGTTGAGAAGCTTGGAATTAGATATGTAATTTTTAGAAGTGTAAAAAGAATTTTATTTTACAAGAGGATAGGCAATATTATGGGGAGATTCTGCCGAATTTTTGCAAGATTGGACAATAGTAGTTTCGAGTAATATTAATAATTAAAAGGATATTTTGTTATTCAAATAATTTATAAATCATAGGATTGTCTGTAACATTATTATCCGGCTCGCTCATCAAACCGGATATAGGGTGTTACACCAGTGCTATAGATAGTCTAATGTATAAAATATTGTGTACAAGACTATACTATGCAATGGGTATAGTAAGTAGATATCAATCTAACCCAGGCAAAACATATTGGAAAGTGGTCAAAAGGATATGTCACACCCTATATACCCCCTAGTAGTATGAGCCATGTATGTGTGTAAATTTATAAGTATTTTGGCATGTGACAAGGGTATTCTGGGGTATATTGCATGTTATAAGAGTTATTTTAATATGTGGGTGCACATATGTTAGTAGGGTGTGAATTAGTTGGGAGATACTTGTGTGTGCATGCATATACCATTGTGGGATGTGAGTAATGGTGTAGTGATTGTGTGTTTTACTCACACATTAGTAGGGTGTTTTAAGTTGGGTTTGATTGTGTGTAGTGAGCATACCATAGTAGAAGGAATCTATATGGGGTATCATTGTGTGTGTTGCTCATACATATGCGGGGTGCATTATTAGAGTGTTTTATGGTGTGTGAGTGACATACGATGGTTAGGTATGAGTGATTGGTTTCCACCAATAGGAAAGTGACAAGTGTTAGGATTAGGAAAAGAAAAAGAAAAAGAAAAAGAAATAGAAAATGGAAAGAGCAGAATTTGCTCTTCATTTTCCCGTAGCCTCCTCCCCTCCTCATCTCCTTCTTCTTCTTTGCTCTTCTTTTTGTTTTCTCTAACTTGGATTATAATTTAGGTGGTAGAAATTGATCACTTCCTGCACAATTGGTGAGTTTAATGCATATCTTCATCTTCTTCTTCATCTTCTTCTACATTATAGTTTAAATTTAATCTAGGATTTGTTCTTTTTGTGTTTTTGATGGGTTTGTGTTTAGCTAAACCTCCTCGCGATCCCAAGGGCAAAGAGAAGGTTGGGAGTAGTGGAACAAAGTGATAAGAGCTAAGGAATTTTCGGGTTTGGGAATTAGTTTGTTGATTTATGTGTTAATGATTCTTAATACCTGAATTGAGTATTCTGAGATGTTAATTTATGTGTTGTGATGGTTTGGATTAAATTTGGTGAATTGATGGTGTCAAATGAGTTGGTTTGAAGATTGTTGAACATCAAAGTGCAATTCTGTTTTTGAGGGTCAGATTGACCTTTGGTCATTCTTTTTAGTATAAGTTGAGTTTTACAACTCCAAAATACATGATTCCAGTTGCGTTAGAACCACAACTTCCGTGTCTAAAACTTTGTAGAAGTAACCATAATCTATTTCGAAATTTAACTATTTTAAAATCGCCCATTACAGTAGCAAAAATCATCAGGTGTGTCTGTGGAATAGGGTAGAGAAATTTGAGTATATCTCCCCGATTTTCGTTTCAAATGATCTGAAATTTTGTCACTAGAAAGATAACATCTTGAGGATTAATTGTTATGAAGATAAGTTTGTCTAAAAATGTCATTTAGTAGTTCAAAAATGCATATAGATTCAGTAAATTAATTCTGCCCTGTGTCTGATAATGTTTGGGAACTGGTTGGAAAGCACAGCTGTGCTTTTGGGTAGGACACAGCTGTGTTTTGGCTTTTAGATCGACCATATACAGCAGAGCACAGCTGTGCTTTATAAAAAGCACAGATGTGTTTTAATAAAATTGTCCCTCTTCACCAATTCATCCTAGAATCGATCCTACACCTCCGAATTAGCCCCAAAGTGTCTAGAAACGCCTGAAAAATTTAATGTTACTTATTTTATAATTAGGTAATGAGGATATATAATTAAATTACCTATGAATTGAATAAATTCTTATAATGAAAAATTAATTAATATGATGATTAACCATGAATTAAACTATAAGTACAATTTGCTAGATGAATAAATACTCATGACGAGAATTATATAACATGTGTATAATTTATGATTAAGGCATTAAACCTAATATATTATTTGATTAAATCTAATTTAATTAGGAAGCAAGAACTTGTGATTTGAATATTATGCCTTACATTTTATAATTGTATTTTTGCTATGCTAAATGTTTGCATGCCATATTATGCCTTAACCTATGAACTAAATGTGTCATGCTTAAATATAATTGATTTATGTATGTTAAATTCAATGGTTATTCATATTGAACAAATGTGTAACTCAATGTGAATTGTATTATAGATGACCTGCAAGAGTCAGTTTAGTGGATAGTTAGGCATGCCTAATAGAGTCTTTTAGCTGCAGCCTATATGGATGAAGTATATGGATGATTTGGATCCTGATCAGATCCCCGATTGGTTACTCGCGAACCTTATAAGAAAATGTGTTTGAATCCTCGCAATTCTTATTAATATGATGAATCTTTTTTAAGGGCCCCTATAAAGGTTTTATAAATATAAAATAAAAATGGTTTTCGATTCGTACCCGTAAGGTATCGCTATACGTCGATTCGTACCCGTAAGGTATCGCTATGCGTATACTCGTTATCCACTATTATGAGTCAGCAGGATCTTTAATTAATTTGTGATTTGTTATGTTACCGTTGATTATACAAAAGTAATAATTGAATGAGATAATATGGATATGGATATAAACATGAGATGCTGAATATATGGTTATAAATTGGAGCCTATATGTATACATATTATAACATGAATCATGTATATGCCATTATGAATGTGATATGCCTTGACGACCACTGTGAGTGGCCGTCCATAATATATGTGTTAATCCCCACTAAGCGTTTATCGCTTAGCACGGTGTGTTTACCCGTGCAGGTAAATAAGAAGCTTTGTTTAAAGAGAGTCATTGCAGTCCAGCCAACACAGCAAGGTTTAGAGTTTGGAGTTTATTTTATTATGGTTGATTCTTTTATGTAAAGAACTTTTTTATGTATTGATTTTGAAATGGCTTCCGCTTATGTACTTCTATATTGGGCATGTAATAATAATTTTGGCATTAGCCAGTTTGATTGGAACTATTGTAATGGCTTTTGGGTTGTATTGATAAATGATGAATTGTGTGTATGTTCCTCCGCACAGGAAAATTTTAATTATCCTGTAATTTAGTATACATGTTTATGTATGATTATATTATTTGTATAGTATCTGCTTGGTGACACCCCGACTCATACGGGTACGGGTAGGGGGTGTTACAGGTTTTGGTATCAGAGCCTAGGTTTAGGCGTTTTCTGGGTGATGTTGTGATTGTTGTGCATAAATGTGTCTATGTCTAGGGCTGTGTTGGCTGATGCAGTTATTTCTTATTTGTTTTAGATGGCATCGAACTCAAACCGTGGATTACTGGAGGAGTCTGCTGAAAGTGTAAATCCTCCAGCTGTTAATCCTTCCGTATCCTTATTGGCACAACCCGCTAGGGTGCAACCCGAGGCAGCTGCTACATCTTTAGAAGCTATGTTTAGATTGAATCAGAATATGGCTCAAGTTTTAGAAAGAATGGCGGCTCCGAGAGCTCCTATAGAAAGTTTGAGAAGGGCCGGTGTTGAAGACTTTTATGGTACTGGTTTGGATGAGTCTGAGATAGCTGAAAAATGGCTTGATAAAGTAAAAAGAGCTTTAAAAGAAATCAGGTGTCCTCCTGATCAACAAGCTGAATGTGCTGTGGTATTACTTCAAGGGTCGGCTTATGAATGGTGGGAGTTAGTCTGTAAACAACCTCAGATGCCTGATCCTGTATCTTGGGAGTTCTTTAAAGATGAATTTACAAAGAAGTATGTTACTCAGGCCTATAAAGATGCGAGATGGTCACAGTTTTTGAACCTGAAACAGAGGGCCATGTCAGTTTCAGATTATGAGAAGGAGTTTAACAGGTTGTCTCGATATGCACCGCGTTGTCACACCCCAAAATAGCCCTGGTTGGATTGTGCATGCTAAGTCGGGATCGGAAGGGTATTTCAGTAATTTTGTGCATGTGAAATTTGGAGTGTTAAGGACCTAATTGATAAGATAATTAATTTGGTAAAGAAAGAATTGTGTAAGTGAGTGAAGTGTAATTTGTTTAAGGACTTAAGAGCATTTTATTAATTTGGAATAGTTGAGTGGAGTTTGGGGTCCAATAGGATGTTGCCAAGTGGACTGTTAGGTGGGCAGTGAATGGGGAAAAGAAGAAAAGAAAGTGGAAGAGAGAGGGAACAGAGATTGCATTCCCGTCCCCCTCCTCTCACGTTCTTCTTCTTCTTCTCTTCTCCTTTCTTTGCTTTTCCTTTCATTTTCCTTGGCTTGGAATTGTGTTTGGCTTGGGTTGTGCTTTGCTTTGAAGAGGTAAGTGGGAGTTTAACGTGATGTTCTTCTTCTGTTCTTCTTCTTCTTCTTTCTCCTGTTTTGGTTGAGTTAGGGTTTTGAAGTGTAACTGTGGATTTTGTTTGTGCAAGCTTTGGGTGATAAGAAGAAGGTTAAAGGCAAGGAAAAGAGAGAGATTTGATCTTGAAGCTGGAAGCCTGATTTTGGAACGTGATTTGGAGGTTTGGGAGCTCTGTGTTCTTTATTTTGGTTTTGGGTTTTTGTCTCTGCCCCATTTTCTTCTTGGATTATGAATGGTTTTTGGTGTTTGATTTCCAGTAATTGACTGATTGAGATGAGTTATGCAAGTCATATTTTGGGTACTGTGTTTGCATGCATGACTTTGAATCAAAGTATAGATTGATACATTTGGAACTTACTGTAATGGTATTTGGAACTTACTGTAATTGTTTTTAGGGTTTATGTTCTTAATGGGATTAACTATGTTATGCATGGTTTTGATTGTTGATTTAAGTTGCAATTATCTTGTTTATGCTGTTTGGGACATCAATTGAAAGGTAAGATGAGTTCTGGAGGTGTTTGAATTAGATTGAAAATAGTTTTTATCGAGTTCTTTGATTTTCTGGAAAAGGATGGAAATCTGTAGGTTTGCGATTTCGGGAGAGAAGAAGAGGGCAAGAGAAGTAGCTCACGTTACGTGAGCAAGGCTCACGACGTGAGCAGATTGCTCACGTTACGTGAGCAATGCTCACGACGTGAGCAATGCTCACTACGTGAGCAATGCTCACGTTACGTGAGCAATGCTCACGACGTGAGCAATGCTCACGACGTGAGCAGATTGCTCACGAGGCGTGAGCTATGCTCGCGCGACGTGAGCAACCCTCACGTTCTGTTTTGCTTCTGTTTTTCCTTCCCAAGTGTCCAGTTTTTATAAAATGGTTTTCAAAAGCTTTTCAGGGTATTTTTCCTCTACTGTGTTTTATATTATCTTGATGACATGACTGAGTATTCTAATTTATTTGGTATTAATAATATGTTATCTATGACAAGTTATATGTGGTATTTTGGAATAAGTTGTGGATTACAATGATCCTGTTAAATGACTGTGGGATTTTAACAGTATGGCTTGGACTGTAATATGTTTATTATTGTGATATGTATTGCACGTCATATTTTGAATGTGAAGGATTTATAAAGGTTAACTTTCTGACTGTTAATTCTCAAACATGTTCTGTCTTAATGTGAATTATGTTATGCATATCTTTAGTCTACTTCTTCTTTAAGAATAATTTGCCATGCTTAAGATTATGTAATCACTTTCCCCGATTTAGATGATGCGTCTTTGGTCATTAGCATAATATGTTTCCACATGTGTTCCTGATATGCTTTAGTAAATTAAGTAGGGATAAATTGCGATTGATTGACCTATCGCATGTTTCAGAATATGACTTGAATGAGGTATGATTGATATTATGCTATGCTATATTTATTTGAATAATATGGTTAATGTCTGAATGCATGACTATGCTTTAGCCTGGGAATTCAAAGTGTTATGTTTAAATGTAATTTGGACTATGCATGATTTATACCTAGTATCCTCACCTAAACGCATGTTTAGGATTATGTTTTGATAATCATTGGCATGGTAGTGTTTCTTTACCTGATTCTTGGCATGCTTTAGAATATTGTTTAATGTTAAAGTGTAAGGACTGTAATATGTTTTGCAATGGGGATGTATGAGATATGACCAACCTTATGAGCATATGTATATGGCTATTGTACTTTGATTTATGCATGATGTATATATTTATATATATTTATGCATTGTGCGATTCGTAATGTGAATGATTTATGCATGACCTGCGAGAGTCAGTCTAGTGGATAGTTAGGCATGCCTAATAGAGTCTTTCAGTAGCTGCAGCGCCCTTTGAACGTATTGGACCCTGATCAGGTCCCCCGTATGGTTCCTCGCGAACCCCCCTTAGTACGGATCCTCGTGGTCCTTTTTAATGAATTTGGATCGGGTTAAGATCCCCCATCAGTAAAATGCTTTTGTGATAAATAAAATGGTTTTCGACTTGTACCCGTAAGGTACTAATCAGTTCAGTACACTCGTTATCCACTATTGTGAGTCAGCAGGTGCTTTACTGGTTTGTGTTACTTTGAAATAACTATATGAATGTGATATCCGTTTGATTATGATAAAGAGCTCAGGAATCAGTTTATATGTATATGAATGTGACTTTGGGCTTCTGAATGTATGTCTGTTTTAAATAAGCATGACTATATATCTAACATGATTATCCGTACTCGTCATGTGATTTGTTATAAGTTTCCGAATGCTTTGATTAAGATGCGACTAGAGAATTTATGTATGTGACTTAAACGTGTTTTGTTAATATATTAGCTCGTGAACCGAAGCAGCTGTGATGGTAAGAATGTGATGATTACTGTACTCTCTGCATGATGATGATATGAATGTAATACTAAGTGGTTATGTCTTCAGTCTCCGTTATCAGAATGTTTCTGCATGATGCTTAATATATATTAGAGTTGCGCAGCGGTATTGTGATGCTCTAAATGTTATCCTTTGGATATTTGACTAGTGTGTATGCTTAACATGATGTTTGGGTTGTCAGTTCAGGCGTGGGTACTTAGTGATATTTATTGCATGTGTATAGCTCTTGTGACTCCGCATGGTATGATGCTATCATTTGATACCCATGTAGGTTTATGCATGAGTTATAGTATGTAGTTCGGCATGATGATATTTGTATCGTATATTGTATTATGTCTGTTTTGGGTATATCCTGGACATGAGTTTATGGTCTGTTTGTGAGTTATCGATTGAATGCCTTTATTGTGCAGCCTGATTATTGATATGCTATGAATATCCGCATTTGCCATTTGAATGTGTTTTGCCTTGACGACCATTGTGAATGGCCGTCCATATTCTTGTGTGTTCTCCCCACTAAGCGTTATCGCTTAGCACGGATTTCCTTTCCGTGCAGGTGGCAGGTTTGGTTCTGATTGAGTCGCGCTTCTGCAAGGTCGGCCACGTAGGAGTTAGAAGTTCTGTATTTGGTTCAGCTTCTGTATTTCAGCTTTTGTAATTCTGTAATATTGTATATGTATTTAGTTATGTTTCGTTCTTGAGTTTTCTTTTGGGAATGTAATAGTCTAGTATGTCCTTATGTTTAGTTATTCCTGTGTTTTACTATTTCGATTATGATTCTGTTGAATGGTCATACGTATGCCTTTGTGTATGCTTTTGCTTAGTGCCTGTGTGTGCGTGAGTTATTGCATGTTCAGTCTGTACCGCAAGGTAAGTCAAGGTAAGTTTTTAATTAAACCGTATTTTCGTATGTATGTTATGTATGAAAGTATGCTTCCGCATTATGCATGTGTATATCTGTATACGTGAGCGTCGTGTAGCGCGTCCGTCGGCGTCCTTCCAACGGGGACGGTGATGGGGGTGTTACAGTTAGTGGTATCAGAGCCCAGGTTTGATGGTTCTGGGTATGTTGTTTGTTTTGTATTGAGTCTTTACATGAGAGTCGGTTTTGTGTCGTGGCCTAATGCAGATGCATCTTGTTTTGTGTCATGTCTAGATGGAGTCTGATCCTAGTGAGAATGTGGGCGAGACTACAGAAAGTGTGAACCGAGTTAATGCTGATCAGGATGTTTCAGAGCATCTTCTAGTTGAAGATTCTGGTCGTGTTTCTGATGATAGGGCATTATTACAAGGGTTGATTCGGATTTTGGATAGATTGACTGCTCCTCGTGCTTCTCAAGAAGTTGTGCGACATGTTCCTCAGAAGAGAAAAGGATCGGTTAGTGAAGTGTCAGCAGGGAAGAGGGTTCGAGAACCTTCAGTGTGTCAACAATTTCAGAAGCAACATGGGAATAAGTGTAAGAAGTGGGGACCGTCAGTATGTCATCACTGTCAGAAGCGACATCGGGGTCCATGTCGGAAGCTTTCAGGTGCTTGTTTCAGGTGTGGCAGTATGGAACACCGGATTGCAGATTGTCCTAAGAAGAGGAATGAGAGTCTAGCTGGGCAAGCTAGAAAGGATATGGAGGATTTGCTCAGATCTTCTCGAGTGTCTTCAGAGTTTGTGGCATCTAACAAGGATTCGAAGGAGACCGCAGGTTCTTCTGGTAAGTTACTTTGCAAGTTTTTGTCTAAGTAAGTTTTGTTTGTTTGGGTTGTGTGGATGTAAGTGTTTCGCTTTGAATTTCGAGGACGAAATTCTTTTAGGAGGGAAGAGTTGTCACACCCCAAAATAGCCCTGGTTGGATTGTGCATGCTAAGTAGGGATCGGAAGGGTATTTCAGTAATTTTGTGCATGTGAAATTTGGAGTGTTAAGGACCTAATTGATAAGATAATTAATTTGGTAAAGAAAGAATTGTGTAAGTGAGTGAAGTGTAATTTGTTTAAGGACTTAAGAGCATTTTATTAATTTGGAATAGTTGAGTGGAGTTTGGGGTCCAATAGGATGTTGCCAAGTGGACTGTTAGGTGGGCAGTGAATGGGGAAAAGAAGAAAAGAAAGTGGAAGAGAGAGGGAACAGAGATTGCATTCCCGTCCCCCTCCTCTCACGTTCTTCTTCTTCTTCTCTTCTCCTTTCTTTGCTTTTCCTTTCATTTTCCTTGGCTTGGAATTGTGTTTGGCTTGGGTTGTGCTTTGCTTTGAAGAGGTAAGTGGGAGTTTAACGTGATGTTCTTCTTCTGTTCTTCTTCTTCTTCTTTCTCCTGTTTTGGTTGAGTTAGGGTTTTGAAGTGTAACTGTGGATTTTGTTTGTGCAAGCTTTGGGTGATAAGAAGAAGGTTAAAGGCAAGGAAAAGAGAGAGATTTGATCTTGAAGCTGGAAGCCTGATTTTGGAACGTGATTTGGAGGTTTGGGAGCTCTGTGTTCTTTATTTTGGTTTTGGGTTTTTGTCTCTGCCCCATTTTCTTCTTGGATTATGAATGGTTTTTGGTGTTTGATTTCCAGTAATTGACTGATTGAGATGAGTTATGCAAGTCATATTTTGGGTACTGTGTTTGCATGCATGACTTTGAATCAAAGTATAGATTGATACATTTGGAACTTACTGTAATGGTATTTGGAACTTACTGTAATTGTTTTTAGGGTTTATGTTCTTAATGGGATTAACTATGTTATGCATGGTTTTGATTGTTGATTTAAGTTGCAATTATCTTGTTTATGCTGTTTGGGACATCAATTGAAAGGTAAGATGAGTTCTGGAGGTGTTTGAATTAGATTGAAAATAGTTTTTATCGAGTTCTTTGATTTTCTGGAAAAGGATGGAAATCTGCAGGTTTACGATTTCGGGAGAGAAGAAGAGGGCAAGAGAAGTAGCTCACGTTACGTGAGCAAGGCTCACGACGTGAGCAATGCTCACGACATGAGCAATGCTCACGTTACGTGAGCAATGCTCACGACGTGAGCAGATTGCTCACGAGGCGTGAGCTATGCTCGCGCGACGTGAGCAACCCTCACATTCTGTTTTGCTTCTGTTTTTCCTTCCCAAGTGTCCAGTTTTTATAAAATGGTTTTCAAAAGCTTTTCAGGGTATTTTTCCTCTACTGTGTTTTATATTATCTTGATGACATGACTGAGTATTCTAATTTATTTGGTATTAATAATATGTTATCTATGACAAGTTATATGTGGTATTTTGGAATAAGTTGTGGATTACAATGATCCTGTTAAATGACTGTGGGATTTTAACAGTATGGCTTGGACTGTAATATGTTTATTATTGTGATATGTATTGCACGTCATATTTTGAATGTGAAGGATTTATAAAGGTTAACTTTCTGACTGTTAATTCTCAAACATGTTCTGTCTTAATGTGAATTATGTTATGCATATCTTTAGTCTACTTCTTCTTTAAGAATAATTTGCCATGCTTAAGATTATGTAATCACTTTCCCCGATTTAGATGATGCGTCTTTGGTCATTAGCATAATATGTTTCCACATGTGTTCCTGATATGCTTTAGTAAATTAAGTAGGGATAAATTACGATTGATTGACCTATCGCATGTTTCAGAATATGACTTGAATGAGGTATGATTGATATTATGCTATGCTATATTTATTTGAATAATATGGTTAATGTCTGAATGCATGACTATGCTTTAGCCTGGGAATTCAAAGTGTTATGTTTAAATGTAATTTGGACTATGCATGATTTATACCTAGTATCCTCACCTAAACGCATGTTTAGGATTATGTTTTGATAATCATTGGCATGGTAGTGTTTCTTTACCTGATTCTTGGCATGCTTTAGAATATTGTTTAATGTTAAAGTGTAAGGACTGTAATATATTTTGCAATGGGGATGTATGAGATATGACCAACCTTATGAGCATATGTATATGGCTATTGTACTTTGATTTATGCATGATGTATATATTTATATATATTTATGCATTGTGCGATTCGTAATGTGAATGATTTATGCATGACCTGCGAGAGTCAGTCTAGTGGATAGTTAGGCATGCCTAATAGAGTCTTTCAGTAGCTGCAGCGCCCTTTGAACGTATTGGACCCTGATCAGGTCCCCCGTATGGTTCCTCGCGAACCCCCCTTAGTACGGATCCTCGTGGTCCTTTTTAATGAATTTGGATCGGGTTAAGATCCCCCATCAGTAAAATGCTTTTGTGATAAATAAAATGGTTTTCGACTTGTACCCGTAAGGTACTAATCAGTTCAGTACACTCGTTATCCACTATTGTGAGTCAGCAGGTGCTTTACTGGTTTGTATTACTTTGAAATAACTATATCAATGTGATATCCGTTTGATTATGATAAAGAGCTCAGGAATCAGTTTATATGTATATGAATGTGACTTTGGGCTTCTGAATGTATGTCTGTTTTAAATAAGCATGACTATATATCTAACATGATTATCCGTACTCGTCATGTGATTTGTTATAAGTTTCTGAATGCTTTGATTAAGATGCGACTAGAGAATTTATGTATGTGACTTAAACGTGTTTTGTTAATATATTAGCTCGTGAACCGAAGCAGCTGTGATGGTAAGTATGTGATGATTACTGTACTCTCTGCATGATGATGATATGAATGTAATACTAAGTGGTTATGTCTTCAGTCTCCGTTATCAGAATGTTTCTGCATGATGCTTAATATATATTAGAGTTGCGCAGCGGTATTGTGATGCTCTAAATGTTATCCTTTGGATATTTGACTAGTGTGTATGCTTAACATGATGTTTGGGTTGTCAGTTCAGGCGTGGGTACTTAGTGATATTTATTGCATGTGTATAGCTCTTGTGACTCCGCATGGTATGATGCTATCATTTGATACCCATGTAGGTTTATGCATGAGTTATAGTATGTAGTTCGGCATGATGATATTTGTATCGTATATTGTATTATGTCTGTTTTGGGTATATCCTGGACATGAGTTTATGGTCTGTTTGTGAGTTATCGATTGAATGCCTTTATTGTGCAGCCTGATTATTGATATGCTATGAATATCCGCATTTGCCATTTGAATGTGTTTTGCCTTGACGACCATTGTGAATGGCCGTCCATATTCTTGTGTGTTCTCCCCACTAAGCGTTATCGCTTAGCACGGATTTCCTTTCCGTGCAGGTGGCAGGTTTGGTTCTGATTGAGTCGCGCTTCTGCAAGGTCGGCCACGTAGGAGTTAGAAGTTCTGTATTTGGTTCAGCTTCTGTATTTCAGCTTTTGTAATTCTGTAATATTGTATATGTATTTAGTTATGTTTCGTTCTTGAGTTTTCTTTTGGGAATGTAATAGTCTAGTATGTCCTTATGTTTAGTTATTCCTGTGTTTTACTATTTCGATTATGATTCTGTTGAATGGTCATACGTATGCCTTTGTGTATGCTTTTGCTTAGTGCCTGTGTGTGCGTGAGTTATTGCATGTTCAGTCTGTACCGCAAGGTAAGTCAAGGTAAGTTTTTAATTAAACCGTATTTTCGTATGTATGTTATGTATGAAAGTATGCTTCCGCATTGTGCATGTGTATATCTGTATACGTGAGCGTCGTGTAGCGCGTCCGTCGGCGTCCTTCCAACGGGGACGGTGATGGGGGTGTTACACGCGTGGTGTCATGACAGTTGACTTCAGATGTAAACACTTTGAAGCAGGATTGAATGAGTCATTGAAGGTGGCCTTGGTTTCTTTGATGAGTATGCCGGGAATAAGTTATTATTAGCTTACAGAGGCTGCCATGAAGGCTGAGCTGACAGAAATAGCAATTAGGGAGAAAGTTCAGAGAAGGAATGCTTCAAGGGGTGGTTTTTCCTCATATTTGGGTAAGAGAGCTAGAGACTCGCATCATCAGTTCTCTACTGGTTCAGTTACTAGAGGCAAAAGACAGGGTTCTATTGCACTGTCAGGTTTTAGTAGAGGTTCTGGTAAGTCGAATGTATTATCTGAGTGTCAGCATTGCGGTAGGACTCACCGGGGTGAGTGTAGACGGCTCACGGGTGGATGCTATAGATGTGGGAGCACATAACACTTAATAGCTAATTGTCCGAGAATGAATGAGAATATGAGTTCACAGAGAGAGGCGAGCAGGGTTGGTTCCAATGCTACTCAAGCTACACATGGTAGAGGTAGAGGTAGAGGTCGAGGCAGTCGACCCAGAGATGGAGCTATTTCTGAGTCAGTTGAGCGTCCCCCACCTCAGACAGTCAGAGTCTATGCTGTGAGAGCCAGAGAGGAGCAGAATGGACCTGATGTGATTGCTGGTAAGTTCTTACTCCTTGACACTGAGTTATATGCCTTAATAGATCCTGGTTCCACACACTCATATTTGTGCACAAATAAAATTGTTGATAAGTTACATGTGATAGATTAGCTAGAGCATGAGATATGTGTGACCAGTCCATTGGGGCATAGTGTCAATGTGAGTAGAGTTTATAGGAGTTGTCCTTTGATGATTGAGGGTGTTGTGTTTCCTGCTGATTTGATAGAATTGCCTTTCAGAGAGTATAATTTAATTTTTGGTATGGATTGGTTGGATAGACATCTAGCTGTGGTTGATTGTCATAGGAAGACTTTTGTGCTTCGAGATAGAAACCGAGATCCAGTTTTTGTAAGAGGATTGGGTGCTAGTTCAGTGAATAATGTGATTTCTACAATGCAAACCAAGAGGTGTATCAGAAAGGGTTGTGAGGCGTTCTTAGCTGTGGTTTTGGATTCCAAGAGGGATCAAGTAAAGATTGAGGATATCCCCGTTGTGCAGGAGTTTAGTGATGTTTTCCCAAGTGATTTGCCGGGTTTACCTCCAGAGAGAGAAGTTGAGTTAGCCATAGAGATTATGCCAGGTACTACACCCATATCGAGAGCACCTTATCGGATGGCTCCTGTAGAGTTGAGAGAACTCAAAATTCAGCTATAAGAGCTATTGGATAAGGGGTTTATTCGACCTAGCATATCTCCATGGGGAGCTCCTGTTCTATTTGTTAAGAAGAAAGATGGATCTTTGCGAATGTGTATCGACTAACGACAGATTAACAAAGTCACAGTAAAGAACAAGTATCCATTGCCTAGAGTTGAGGATTTCTTTGATCAACTTCGAGGCTCAGGTGTTTTCTCAAAGATAGATCTTCGGTCTGGGTACTATCAGCTACGGGTTAACGATGAGGATGTGGTTAAGACTGCATTTCGGACTCGGTATGGCCATTATGAGTTCCTGGTTATGCCATTTGGTTTGACCAATGCTCCAGCGGCTTTTATGGATTTGATGAACCGAGTGTTTAGGCCATATTTGGACCAGTTTGTAGTGGTGTTTATAGATGATATCTTAATATATTCCAAGGATGAGCGTGAACATGATGAGCATCTTCGGATAGTTTTACAAGTTTTGAGAGAGCATCGGTTGTTTGCCAAGCTGAGCAAGTGTGATTTTTGGCTTCGAGAAGTGTCATTTTTGGGTCATATAGTTTCTGCTAAGGGTATTCAAGTGGATCCAACTAAGATTGAGGCGATTGTTGATTGGAAAGCACCTAAAAATATTCAAGAAGTGAGAAGTTTTCTTGGTTTGGCGGGTTACTACCGTCGATTTGTTAAGAGTTTTTCAGTGATTGCCGCCCCGATGACAAGATTGTTGAGAAAAGGAGTCAGATTTGAGTGGTCAAATAAGTGTCAGGCTTGTTTTGAGCAGTTGAAGAAGTTGTTAGTTGAGGCTCCTATACTTACTCAACCCATCTCGGGAAAAGAGTTTGTTATCTATAGTGATGCTTCAGGTGTTGGTCTTGGCTGTGTTTTGATGCAAGAAGGCATGGTTGTGGCTTATGCTTCTCGACAGTTGAAACCACATGAGAGGAATTATCCGACACATGATCTAGAATTGGCTGCTGTGATCTTTGCTTTGAAGATTTGGCGTCATTATTTGTATGGAGAGAAATGTAGGATCTTTACAGACCACAAGAGTTTGAAATACTTTCTCACACAGAAGGAATTGAATATGAGACAGCGCCGTTGGCTTGAGTTGTTCAAGGATTACGACTGCATTGTGGATTACCATCCAGGTAAGGCCAATGTAGTCGCTGATGCTTTGAGTCGGAAGTCGATGTCGGCTTTATTTTTGAGACGGTTTAGATGGAGATTTGATTCAGATGGGACTTTGATTGCTCAGTTGAGAGTTAAGCCTACCTTGAGACAGAAAATTATTGATGCTCAGAGGGATGATGAGAAGCTACAGCAGATTGTGCAAGAGGTCAATTTAGGAAAACAGTCAGAGTTCTCCGTTCAGGATGGAGTGCTTATGTATAGATATCGTTTGTGTATACCAGAGGGGGAAGAGTTAAGAAGACAGCTTATGAGTGAGGCACATGGTACAGTTTTCACTATGCATCCTGGTAGTGAGAAGATGTATCGAGACATGAAGCAGTTCTTTTGGTGGTCTGGTATGAAAAGGGATATTACAGATTTTGTATCTAGATGCTTGACATGTCAGCAAGTTAAGGCCGAGCATCAAGTTCCTTCTAGATTGCTCACGCCTTTGTCTATTCCCGAGTGGAAGTGGGATGATATTGCCATGGACTTTGTATCGGGTTTGCCTTTGACTCAGAAGAAATATGATTCAGTATGGGTGATAGTGGATCGGCTTACCAAGTCAGCTCACTTCTTGCCAGTTAGGATGGATTACCCGATGGATAGATTGGCCAGTATCTATGTGGATGAGATAGTTCAATTACATGGAGTGCCTTTGTCTATAGTATCAGATAGGGACCCAAGGTTTACATCTAAATTTTGGAAAGAGTTACAAAGAGCTTTGGGTACCAAGTTGAATTTCAGTACAGCGTTTCATCCTCAGACAGATGGTCAGTCCGAACGGGTTATACAGATTTTGGAGGATATGTTGCGAGCTTGTACCTTGGATTTTCCAGGGAGTTGGGATAGATATGTAACACTTATGGAGTTTGCCTATAACAACAGTTATCAGTCAAGTATCGGTATGTCACCATATGAAGCTTTATATGGTCAGCAGTGTAGAACTCCGATTTGTTGGACTGAGTTATCTGAGAGGTCAGTGATTGGACCAGATTTGGTTAGAGATAAGAGGAAAAGATCAGAGTTGTGCAACAGAATTTGAAAGCGGCTAAGGATCGACAAAAGTCATATGCAAACTTGAAGAGGAAAGATGTGTAGTTTGAAGTTGGAGACAAAGTTTTCCTTAAGGTATCTCCTTGGAGAAAAGTACTTCGATTTGGAAAGAAAGGTAAACTTAGTCCTCGCTACATCGGACCGTATGAGATTTTAGCTAAAGTTGGTCCGGTAGCCTATAGACTAGCTTTACCGATGGAGTTATCAAAGTTGCACGATGTGTTCCATGTTTCGATGCTTCGTCGATATAGATCAGATCCTTCACATGTTTTGTCGGTTCAAGATGTGCAAGTGCAGCCTGATTTTTCTTATGATGAGGAACCAAAAGCTATTCTAGCCCGAGAGGTAAGACAATTAAGGAGTAAACAGATTCCTTTGGTTAAAGTATTATGGGATCACCATGGAATTGAAGAAGCAACTTGGGAAACCGAAGAGTCAATGAGAGCTCAGTATCCGCAATTGTTCAGTTCAGGTGAGAATTTTGAGGACGAAATTCTTATTAGTAGGGGAGAATTGTCACACCCCATTTACCCCCTAGTAGTATGAGCCATGTATGTGTGTAAATTTATAAGTATTTTGGCATGTGACAAGGGTATTCTGGGGTATATTGCATGTTATAAGAGTTATTTTAATATGTGGGTGCACATATGTTAGTAGGGTGTGAATTAGTTGGGAGATACTTGTGTGTGCATGCATATACCATTGTGGGATGTGAGTAATGGTGTAGTGATTGTGTGTTTTACTCACACATTAGTAGGGTGTTTTAAGTTGGGTTTTGATTGTGTGTAGTGAGCATACCATAGTAGAAGGAATCTATATGGGGTATCATTGTGTGTGTTGCTCATACATATACGGGGTGCATTATTAGAGTGTTTTATGGTGTGTGAGTGACATATGATGGTTAGGTATGAGTGATTGGTTTCCACCAATAGGAAAGTGACAAGTGTTAGGGTTAGGAAAAGAAAAAGAAATAGAAAAAGAAATAGAAAATGGAAAGAGCAGAATTTGCTCTTCATTTTCCCGTAGCCTCCTCCCCTCCTCATCTCTTTCTTCTTCTTTGCTCTTCTTTTTGTTTTCTCTAACTTGGATTATAATTTAGGTGGTAGAAATTGATCACTTCTTGCACAATTGGTGAGTTTAATGCATATCTTCATCTTCTTCTTCATCTTCTTCTACATTATAGTTTAAATTTAATCTAGGATTTGTTCTTTTTGTGTTTTTGATGGGTTTGTGTTTAGCTAAACCTCCTCGCGATCCCAAGGGCAAAGAGAAGGTTGGGAGTAGTGGAACAAAGTGATAAGAGCTAAGGAATTTTCAGATTTGGGAATTAGTTTGTTGATTTATGTGTTAATGATTCTTAATACCTGAATTGAGTATTCTGAGATGTTAATTTATGTGTTGTGATGGTTTGGATTAAATTTGGTGAATTGATGGTGTCAAATGAGTTGGTTTGAAGCTTGTTGAACTTCAAAGTGCAATTCTGTTTTTGAGGATCAGATTGACCTTTGGTCATTATTTTTAGTATAAGTTGAGTTTTACAACTCCACAATACATGATTCCAGTTGGGTTAGAACCACAACTTCCGTATCTAAAACTTTGTAGAAGTAACCATAATCTATTTCGGACTCTAACTATTTTAAAATCGCCCATTACAGTAGCAAAAATCATCAGGTGTGTCTGTGGAACATGGTAGAGACATTTGAGTATATCTCCCCGATTTTCGTTTCAAATGATCTGAAATTTTGTCACTAGAAAGATAACATCTTGAGGATTAATTGTTATGAAGATAAGTTTGTCTAAAAATGTCATTTAGTAGTTCAGAAAATGCATATAGATTCAGTAAATTAATTCTGCCCTGTGTCTGATAATGTTTGGGAACTGGTTGGAAAGCACAGCTGTGCTTTTGGGTAGGACACAGCTGTGTGTTGGCTTTTAGATCGACCATATACAGCAGAGCACAGCTGTGCTTTATAAAAAGCACAGCTGTGTTTTAATAAAATTGTCCCTCTTCACCAATTCATCTTAGAATCGATCCTATACCTCCGAATTAGCCCCAAAGTGTCTAGAAACGCCTGAAAAATTTAATGTTACTTATTTTATAATTAGGTAATGAGGATATATAATTAAATTACCTATGAATTGAATAAATTCTTATAACGAAAAATTAATTAATATGATGATTAACCATGAATTAAACTATAAGTATAATTTGCTAGATGAATAAATACTCATGACGAGAATTATATAACATGTGTATAATTTATGATTAAGGCATTAAACCTAATATATTATTTGATTAAATCTAATTTAATTAGGAAGCAAGAACTTGTGATTTGAATATTATGCCTTACATTTTATAATTGTATTTTTGCTATGCTAAATGTTTGCATGCCATATTATGCCTTAACCTATGAACTAAATGTGTCATGCTTAAATATAATTGATTTATGTATGTTAAATTCAATGGTTATTCATATTGAACAAATGTGTAACTCAATGTGAATTGTATTATAGATGACCTGCAAGAGTCAGTTTAGTGGATAGTTAGGCATGCCTAATAGAGTCTTTTAGCTGCAGCCTATATGGATGAAGTATATGGATGATTTGGATCCTGATCAGATCCCCGATTGGTTCCTCACGAACCCTATAAGAAAATGTGTTTGAATCCTCGCGATTCTTATTAATATGATGAATCTTGTTTAAGGGCCCCTATAAAGGTTTTACAAATATAAAATAAAAATGGTTTTCGATTCGTACCCGTAAGGTATCGCTATACGTCGATTCGTACCCGTAAGGTATCGCTATACGTCGATTCGTACCCGTAAGGTATCGCTATGCGTATACTCGTTATCCACTATTATGAGTCAGCAGGATCTTTAATTAATATGTGATTTGTTATGTTACCGTTGATTATACAAAAGTAATAATTGAATGAGATAATATGGATATGGATATAAACATGAGATGCTGAATATATGGTTATAAATTGGAGCCTATATGTATACATATTATGACATGAATCATGTATATGCCATTATGAATGTGATATGCCTTGACGACCACTGTGAGTGGCCATCCATAATATATGTGTTAATCCCCACTAAGCGTTTATCACTTAGCACGGTGTGTTTACCCGTGTAGGTAAATAAGAAGCTTTGTTTAAAGAGAGTCATTGCAGTCCAGCCAACACAACAAGGTTTAGAGTTTGGAGTTTATTTTATTATGGTTGATTCTTTTATGTAAAGAACTTTTTTATGTATTGATTTTGAAATGGTTTTCGCTTATGTACTTCTATATTGGGCATGTAATAATAATTTTGGCATTAGCCAGTTTGATTGGAACTATTGTAATGGCTTTTGGGTTGTATTGATAAATGATGAATTGTGTGTATGTTCCTCCGCACAGGAAAATTTTAATTATCCTGTAATTCAGTATACATGTTTATGTATGATTATATTATTTGTATAGTATCTGCTTGGTGACACCCCGACTCATACGGGTACAGGTAGGGGGTGTTACAGGATAGATACCTCAAAGGTACCGTATGCTATTCTCTCTGTTATCAAGGCAAGAATTTGTAATTGAGAGGATACGCAATGTTGATTGGGCAGGAGATGTGGATACTAGGAAATCCACTTCAGGTTTAATATCCTTGCTTGGCAGTGGTGGCATCTCATGTAATAGCAAGAAATAAACATGTGTAGCCCTATCACCAATGGAAGTTTAATTTGTTACTTCCTTAGTTGCAATACAAGAGGCAATTTGGCTAAAATAGTTTATGCACCATTTAAGAGTAACTGCCTCAGAGAAACTAGTAACAGTCTATAGTGACAGTTAGTCATCGATAACTGATATTAAAGATCTAAAATTTCATAGTAAGGCTAAGCATATCAACATTAAGTATCAATATACCAAAGATGTTGTTGCATGGGGAGAGGTGGACTTATAATACGTTTCCATGCATGATATAATTGCAGATCCATTGACAAAACCTATAATGAGAGATTTGTTTGAGAGACACATTAGATCTTAGGGCTTGCATAAAATTTAATTTTTACTATTTATTTTATGTAATCCCTTAATATTATTATTTGTGAATATTAAACAAGTTCATTGTTGGCAATACATGAGTGTGAATGTTTAATGTGTAAATATTTATTGTTATTTATTATGAGTTTGAGCATGTTGGACAAAAATGTAATCCACTCACAAAGGTATTTACTTTAGTTTTGTCAATGAATTGACAAAGGCTAAAATGAGGCAAATTTTGAATTTATGATAAAGCTCAAGAGCCTATTCAAAATAAAAGTGTCTTCTTGCAAAAATTACAAGATTAGTTTTGTTAAGGTGCGAGACAAAGACATACATAAAGTTGTATACTTTGGATTAAGATCCAAATCAGGATTGAGTGTAATCTCATGGTATGTTAAATGTAACTACCGTGTTCTGTCCAAAAGGCAGAAGTAGTCCTTAAATAAGCGGACTAAAGTTGGATGCTTTGGTGCATCACAATCTTATGCTTCTATATGGTGTTATATATTTTATGAGACATGCACTCTTTTAAGGAAAGGAAACAACAGCATAACACATGTTTCATACCATGTATGCTTAAGTCGACCAAGTGATGGGAATTTAAGGTTATCAATCTCAACTTTCCCTAATGTGAGACCCTATTTGAATTTCATCCCTTAGGACCCTTAACTTATCATTGAAGTATGGTTCAATGTGGATAACTTAGTTAGTCTCCAAGAGACCATGAGAAAAATTTGGCCAGGCAGATATAGCTAGAAAAGCAAGCCGGATTTGATGGATGGCTTTAATCACATTTAATGGTTTCGTGGTTCACCAGTATGCTTATTATAGTTTATATGAGTAGAGACATAATAGTGAACAGCAAAGTCATTTTATAAGATCATGAGTTAAAATAGTGAATATGAGAAAGCTATCTAGGATTGGACATATGTGGAAAAGCGGATCTTATTTTTCGAGATGTTGTACATCCTTAACCAATATATAGCGCTAATGCTCTCGAGCTATATTGGTCACATGGTCTATCTACCTATATGACAGGAGATTATGATTGAAAATTCTCCCGTCATGTGTGAGTGGGAGATAATAGATCTTGAATACGTACATGACTCTAGATATGGATTAGAGTTCCATATCAATTATGATTTAGATTATAATTTGAATTTCAATAATCAAATAAAGATATAAGTATGTTTATGCAAATAGAATTATCTTATCCTATTTCAAAAAGAGTTTGAGTTATATTGGAAATTGGCATCTAGTAAAAGGATACTATAAACAAATGATGAGAAGTCGGATTCAACAAGCAAAAGAAAATATTATCCCTCTCACAGCCAAAATCACCAAGGGGCTTTTAGGCTGTGAAAAGTAGTTGTTATCCCGTAAGTGGATAAGAGTCTGGCCAATGACACAAAACTATATTCTTGTATTCGCTTTCGTAAAATTTCTTCCCTACAAGAAATAAATATGCTATTGTATTTTACTTAATTTACAAAAGATTATAATGCAAACGTCGATGTGATATTTATTTTTTAATTTCTTAAGTCTTATTTATTTTATCCTACTCTATTGGCTTTGTGAGTAACCCCATGGAAAAGTAAAAAAATTAAATTTTATTTCCACTTTTATTATTATAAAGTGGTATAACAACTCAATCAAAAGGGGTGAAAGATCCGTGGTTTAAGAGTAAAAAATGTCCAAATTAAAATTGAATAAGCTGGTGATTCAATGATAAATTAGCAAGTGAAGTCCGGTACTAGCCAAAAATAATTGCACTTGAAGAAAAGTACAAGAGAATGATTCAAATTAACATCCTCACAGTTTGTATAGTACACAATAAATCCAGTGGTCAAAATTCTATTTATTGTGCCACCACAACACAATAGGTTGAGTCCTAAAAATTGAATGCAATATGTACCAGACACATAGCGTCACGCCGTCACCTCAAGCTTACTCATGAAGAGAATGCAAATTAATGGATACAATATGTAGCATTTGTTTTATAGTTGAGTTAGCTCTAAGATGGCATATGTCATTTTAGAATAATGGTCAACCTACAAATATCAAGTTAACTCTTCAAATTAAATTCAAAAAAAAAAATAAAAAGAAAAAACCCCTAATATTTGGACCGATTAACACTTAAAAATTTATTGTTTGAAATGTAAAAATTTTACTTTTAATGTTTTAGCTTCATTTCAGTTGTGTCTCTCTATCAATAATTCAGTTAAAACTAATAAAAATACTAATTTTTTTAACTTTCTTTTAATATTTAATGCAAAATTAATAATAAGTTCATCTTATTATTAGCAACTCAATAGGTCATTTTTTCAAATTTTCTAATTTATCTAAATATATAATAACAATAAATTTATTATTGTTCATGTTATTGTTAATAACACTTTTTTTTAAGAATATGTAAATTAAAACATCCAAATAACTTTATTTTTATTCATGTTAATAATTACTTTTTTAAGATAATGTAAATTAAAAGATAAATATAACTATTAGCTTTAAAACTCAATAAAAACTAAACTAAAAAAATTAAACTATCATTTTAAATCAATTTTTTTTACAAAATCAAATAATTTTTATTTTTGAAAATAACATTTATTTTGTTCAACCTAACAAATTTTAAATTAAAAATAAAATTATAATTGAAAAATATTGAATTTAAATCTTAGAAATAAAAATAATATACTTTAAAATAATATATGAATTTTTGAAAATAATGTTATAAGTCATAAGACCTCCAAATTAATGAAATATAATATAAATGAGTTTGTGCAAAATAATAAACATATTCTAAAAACAATTTTATACTTTTGGGACTATTTTTTTAATTTAACATTTATTAATTATGATTTTAGTTTTAGTTGGAAATGTTAGATTAATTTTAATAATTATAAAAAATTGTGATCCATATTACTTGGGTTAATTCTAATGTAAAGTGGGCCCAAGATAATGGTTATTGGGCTTGTAGAGATTTTAGAATCATTAAGGGTTTATTATAAGAGGAGAACCCTTGCCTCTCCCTTATATAATAGAAAAAAATATATATTTTATCAAAATATGAAAAGATATGTTCTTGCACCATTGAAAAAGAACAAAGTAAAGTGAAATGAGAGAGTGGATAAAATCTTCAATCTTCGTAGCCTTGGATCAAGGTTGGTATTTCCTTTCTCCATTATAGTATGAATCCTAACTAAATTTGCTGAATCAATTGTCTTGTAATATTGTTTAGAAAATTAAAGTTTATGATTACATATAGTATCAAAGCTTGATTATGATACTTTGATACGTATTAAAGTTAATTTTAGGATTCAAGGTAGACATTATTATTGCTTCTGCCATAATTATACATGAATTAAATGATTAATTATTTTGAGTTTAAATTAATGGTGAAATACTTGGATTTTCGTTATTTTGCCTAATTATTAATTTGATTTTGTTTGAATCATGTACGAAATTACATGTTTAAGAGTGATGTTTGTTGAAAATTGATTTCTGTTTCGAAAATCCAAGATTGAATACGTGTGACATAACATGATTTTGGTTCAATTTTTGTAAAAGTTGCAATTTTTGGTTGAAAGGTTGCATCCATTTCGGAAATAAAGGTTAAAGACATTTAATTACATTATGGTCCTTATAGTTTTTGGACCATTATTATTTGTTAATTAAATTACAGTTTAGTCCCTAAGAGTTTTTGGACTTTACAATATGATGTTTCAACATTATAATTAAATTCTCAAATTGATTTATACTTAACTAAATGTCTACTGAAAAGAAATTTAGACATTTATTTTTATATTATTTCAATTGTTCATGTTATATGATGCTTATAAAAGATGAATTGAACAACTGAAATTATTAATTATAATGCTAAGAGATTACCCAAAGGTGGATCATTGCTTATAATTAATAATATTAAAGAGACTTATCGACATACTTGGTGAATGTAGTTGTATATCCAAAGATAACCTGCATACTATCTTGAGTATGATTAATTGTCTATTAAAGTGTGTACATATATGTTTGTTAGCATCATTATGGATTAAGGATATGTATTTAAGTATCACCCAAAGGTGAACTTAAATATATATATTAAAGATTATTATTGTCTGAATCTATTAATTGTACTCAAAGCATTAATGTGTGAGTTTGTATTACATTTGGAGCTTCTAATAATTTGTTAGCTATGGGCAATGGTCTAATAAAGTTCAATAGGCTAAACTATGTCATTGGTCTGAGCAAATCCAATTTCAATTAGGTATTATGGATAAGGACCTAGCATTAGTTGCTGAAAAGCCTGCAACCATTACTAAGACCAGTACACAAGTCGAAAGGATACATTTTGAGGCTTGGGAAAAGTCTAATATGTTAAGTCTTAATTTGATGAGATTGACAATGGCTGAAAATGTTAAGCCATCAATGCCTAATATAGACAATGTGAGAGAATTAATGATGAAAATTAAGGAGTACTCACAATCAGACATAGCTAACAAGTCTATTGTGGGAAACTTGATTAGCGAATTGATAACCAAGAAGTTTGATTAGTCACAACCAATCCATGATCATGTAATAAGCATGTTAAATTTGGTTTCAAAGCTAAAATCAATAAGCATGGATGTGAACGAATCCTTCCTAGTACAATTCATCATCAACTCACTTCCTCCTGAATTTGGTTAGTTCCAAGTGAATTATAACACTCTTAAGGAGAAATGGAACTTTCAAGAAATCAAGGCCATGTTGGTACAAGAGGAATGGAGATTAGAGAAAATGAAGGAACACTATATGCATCTTATAGTACACAATGAAGCTAGCAGCAAAAAGGGAAAGCCAGGAAAGAAGAACAACAAGAAGGACAAAGCCCGAATGAAAGTTAATGAGGGCCAAATCCATAAAGAATAGCATTGTTTCTTTTGCAACAAAACTGGTCACCTCAAGAAAGATTGCATTAAGAGAAAGGCTTGGTTCAAAAAGAAAGGTAACTACTATGTTTCAGTATGTTTTCAATCAAACCTTATTGAGGTGCCCAATAATACCCGGTGGCTAGATTCAGGTGCAACAACTCATGTGTCACATGTTTTGCAAGGGTTCATTTTGATCCAAATCATAAACGGGAGTGAAAAGTTCTTGTATATGGGTAGCAGATTGAAGGCACGAATAGAAGGAATTGGGACGTACAGATTGATCTTAGACACTAGTCGTAGTCCAGATCTTGAAAAGTGTCTTTATGTTCCTGGATGTGCTAGAAATTTATTTAGTTTCTACTAGTAAGTTGGAGGAGATAGGTTTTAATTTCAATGTTGGAAACAGTATTTTTTTCTTTGTATAAATGACAGTACTATTATGGTTCTGGTACATTAATTGATGGTTTATACCGTTTCAACCTTAAGGTTAATTATTTTGAATCCTTGTTTCATATTGAACATAATATTTGTAATAAATGTAGTGTAAATAATGAACACTCTACTTACTTATGGCATCAAAGGTTAGGTCATATATCTAAAGAAAGTGTGATGAGGTTAGTGAAAAGTGAACTATTGTCTCAACTAGATTTTACTAATTGGAATGTGTGTGTGGATTGCATTAAAGGCAAGCAAACCAAACACATATACAAGAAGTATTGAGTTACTTGAATTAATATACACTGATATATTGTAACACCCCCCCCCCCCCCCCCCCCCCCCCGTTGGAAGGGCGCCGGCGGGTGCGCTACCCGACGCTCACTCACGACGCGACAAAACATACAGCGGAAGCATACATGTGCTAAGCGGAAGCATTCAACAACCAATAATAAAAATCCTAGAAAATATACTTCATTACTATAACAACAAAATACAAAGCTATATACAATATTCCAACAGATTACAACTTAAAATCCTTTACAGAAATAATACATATACAAAAAGAATTACAGGAGGAGACAAAATAAATAACTCGACTCCCATATGGCCAGCCTGCAGATGCACGACACGAGCAACTCCCAAAAATCCTTCACGCTACCTGCACGGGGATAAAAGCCCGTGCTAAGCAATAACGCTTAGTGGGGAGAAACAAGCACAACAGAACACTATATAATAAACATGCACTAACATACATAATTCATTATGAATCAGAGTACAAAGATATAAATATATTCAGGATAAATAATACAATGCATTAAACCATTACACTATTCAGAGTCACACTATGATCAGAACATTTCACTAAATCAATACCAGACAGTTCACACAATAGCCTGAAATCAATGGTGGAGGATACGGGAACTCGGCACGGGAGACCGAAGCCTCAAAAACACTTTAATACCCGAAGGTAGCGCGGGAGACCGGAGTCTCAAAACATTTTATCACTACACGGAAGATGACCATCTCGGAGGTCGACCGCTTCGCCCAAACGGGGCGGACAGAACAGCTGTACACTAACCCTTCTTAAGCATGCTTAATTATCCTATACCTTGACACTTCAGGCTCGACAACACATTAACTCACACAACATTACACAATCAACAACAAGGTTCAATTCAAGACTCTAATCATCAAATAAAAATCATAACTAAAACATTCTACATTGCTATGACAGGTCATAAACACAACACAACTCATGCAATAGTTAAAAACCGTGCAAAGTGGAACAAAAGAAACACATTCAGAAAATAAGGCAAACAGGAAGGGCCTCTGTCGCGATCGCGACAAGTGTCGCGCTCGCGACAGAGCACGGGGTACTTCCTCGCAAGGTCGTGCCAAGGGGCCTACTCGCGACGAAGCACTCGCGGCAGAAATTCACGGAGCCGAGCTCTGTCGCGCTCGCGATAAGCGTCGCGATCGCGACAGTGACTAGTTCCTTCCTTCTCGCACGCACGCTCGGCAGCAAGCCCGCGCGGAGGTTTTGGCTAGCGAGCTCTCTGTCGCGCTCGCGGCAACGTCGCGATCGCGACAGAGGGCTCTTCAAGAATAAGGGGCCAAGTCCGCCTTCTGTCGCGATTGCGGAGCTTGTCGCGATTGCGATAGAACCCAGATTCGCCCTATTCTGCACTTTTCCTACCCTTTTCACGCACAATACTCCATACAAGCAAACAAGAGACATAAACGCTTACCTCAAGTCTCCTAAACATCACCGCATCATTCTCAAGGTCACAAAAACACATTTTAAACAATAATCCATCATCAATTTATCAAAGATTCACTCATAACCCAACTCAAAATCCTTAACATGACATAATCATGTTCTCAAAAACACATAGTAATTTCACTATATCACTAACACTTCACTATAAATCACTACTTAAATTAAACATGCATTCATAAAACACTAAAGATTACAAATGACATACAATCTCAAAATAGAGTTGATCCAAGGAGGAAATTAGGGGAAAAACACAAAATCCACAACATAGCTCCCAATCACTTGCATGCATTTAAACCCATTTCCAAATCAACACTCAAGAACACAGCTCCCATACCTGGAAAACGAAGCTTCAAACCGTGCTCCTCACGAAACCACTTTATCCTTGCCCTTGCTCTTCCTTCTCTCTTCCAATGCTTGCACAAAACCCAGCCACAACACACACAAATCAGACCCAAAACAACAATCACAACCAGAAATGAAGGAGATAAAGAACCCAAGATTAAAACTCAAGAAATCCAAACACTTACCTCTTATAATCCTACTGAAAGCTCAAGGAGAACACAAGAGATGGGGTTGAGAACAGAAAAATGAAGCAAGAGGGAGTAGGGAGAACGGGAAATGGAAACAAGGGAGTAGCTTCCACGGGAAGCTTTACCAAAAGCTGTCCTCCCTTCCTCTCTCTTCCTTTCATTTAATGCTCAACAACCCTATGCCATGTGTCACAATCCTATTGCACCAAAGATCCCACTATCTTGACTTGCTCACCCAAGCACCATAACTCAACACACACTAACATCTCTTGCACAATTATCTTCAATGCACCATACTCCACTCACACAATAATATTTCTTAAAACTCCCTTAGGCACCATGCACCACAAACCACACAATAAAAGCCTTAAGTCCACTTACACCCTACAACCATACACTATAAGCACACACTATTATTTCCTTTAACACATAATTCCTTATTATCCAATTTTCCTCATACTTACATTACGAAAATACTCTCACTTACCGACTTACCGTACAAATTCCTACCGGGCCCTATTTGGGTTGTTACATATATGTGGTCCATTTCATGTTCCATCTTGGGGCAGTGAAAAGTATTTTATCACCTTTATTAATCACTATTCACATTATTATTATCTCTATTTATTGCATGAAAAAATTTAATCAATGGGCATTCTTGAAGTGTTCATTAATGAGGTGGAAAGGCAGTTAGATAGAAAAGTGAAAGTAGTAAGGTCTAATAGAGGTGGTGAATATTATGGTAAATATGATGAGAGAGGACAGTGTCTAGGTCCATTTGCAAAACTTCTTCAAAGTTGAGGCATTTGTGCACAGTATACAATGCCTAGTAGACCACAATAGAATGGTGTAGCTGAAAGGCAGAATCATACTCTTATGGATATGGTTAGGAGTATGTTAAGTTACTCTAGTGTACTTTTATCTTTATGGATGTATGCATTAAAGGCAACTACATATCTACTTAATATGGTTCCCAGTAAAGCATTTCCTGTGACACCTTATGTATTGTGGATAGATAGGAAACCTAGCTTGAGGCACCTTCATGTTTGGGATTGCCCAGTAGAAATAAGGATATATAATCCTTATGAAAAGAAACTTGATGCAAGAACCGTTAGTGGTCACTTTATTGGTTATCCAGAAAAGTCCAAAGGGTACATATTTTACTGTCCTAACCATGGTACAAGGATAATTGAGTCTAGAAATGCTAAGTTCATTGAAAATAGACAAATCAGTGGGAGTGGAGAACCATGAAAGGTGGATATTTAAGAGATTCAGGTGGAGAATATTTCACCAGTGTCTTTTTTCAAGTTGTTATTCCTCTTGTTGCATTACAACCACGCAATATATTGGAGTAACAAGTCAATATTCCAAACCCACAAGAAGAAAATGTTTATGATAAACCAGTAAATAATGTGCAAGTCACAAATTATCAAGTGATACCACAAGAAATAACATTACGAAGGTCCATGAGGGATAAAAGACCAGCTATATTAAATGATATGTGGTATATTCACTTGAGTATAAGTGTGACTTGAGCATTGATAATGATCTAATCTCATTTAAAAAAGCCATAAAAATATAACAATTCTGAAAAATGGCTCAATGTTATGAAAAAAGAGTTAAAATTTATGGAAGATAATCAAGTCTGGGAACTAGTTGAGTTACCTGAAGCCTCAAAGCAAGTGGGTTGTAAATGGGTCTCAAACGGGACTCGAAAGGCAATATTGAAAGGTATAAGTGTAACACCCTTATACCCGTAAATAATACAGATACCGGATGTCACAACACTGCACTGCCAAACACTACAATGCACTAGATAGTTCAGTAGAATTTTTTTTTTTGGCAACAACCGCAATTGTACATACATAATAACACAACAGTTGTACTAACACACAATTCAAATACTTATACCATACATCCTTGCTTTCATTCACTGCAGTCGTATACATGCCATGCCAATCCTTCTATCCTTACTGCCAAATACTTCATCCGGTCGTCACTACATCTTTGGCCACATCAAAATCTTCTATAACCTGTGCGCAGTAACACTCTATGCACTGAGCATTAAAAAAGCCCAGTGGTGGATATATATCCTAAATTTTTCACACTAATACAACATGCATGCACACACAAACATTCCTCTTTATTCCGATTATTGGAACATTAATTTCTGAATCTTTTAGACAGTTATGACATACTTTTACTATAATTATTTATCTTTTCCCTTTGTCATTAATACTGCAAATATATTTATCATTATTATTGAATCTATCAATATCACCATCATTTACACTGTTAACTTTTACAATGTATTATCATTACATTCCGTCTGTTAATCTAAAGACCATTTATAATGACAATTTTGTAATTATCTTATAATTGTAGTCATTTTCTTTTCTTTCTGTAACTACTCCTTATCAATTACTTTATCCCTTTCATTTCTATTACCAATATCTTTATTATGGGCACTAATGATCTTAACAATCGTAACTCTACGTTCGGTCTAACAATTAGTAATCAATTTCACTAACAATCATTTTTATTATTTTATCTATATCTAGAAGTTTTGGATTCCTTCTTTTATTTCCTTAACTTATGTACTTAATTGTAGTCTATAGGCGCTCTATTGTTTACTAAATTATTTATTAGAATGGTCATTATTTTTGATATTAACGACACTGATTTAATATTACTACTTTCTTTATGTCCTTAACACTCCCTTTACTCTTCTTGTATTACACTAACTCTTTTACAATTTATCTTTGCATTAATATTTTTCATTTTATCAAATCTTTCACTGCATTACCTAATTTTAACCAATTGCAAGTCGTATTATATCCTTAAATGGTTAACACTAAAATTCAATTACTGGCTTATCTGGACACTTATTATTCTGTCATTATTTTCTTATTTCCCTCTCAATCAATGCTATTTTATTATTATTGACTTTGTTATCAATTTTAACATTTATTCTAGTAATTCCATATCCATTAATCAATAACATCATTTTTATATTTATCTTAACAATTACCTTAACCCACATTTTGCATTAATGTTATTCTTGTAATTTCATTATTAATACATAAATTCCTTCTCACTTCCATTTACTTACATAATTAACATTATAATGTTTCCATTATTTTCTTTTATATTAACTTTACTCTAATAATCACATTACAATCTATTACTATTACTATTATATTTATTATTTCCCATGATATTTAATTAAACACTTTTAACGTTATAATTTAACAAATTATACAATCAATTTCATCGGTCTTTTTTGAACCGTCACTCCATAACCATGCACTATAATTTAAGGTCCTTTTAAGAATCTTACAATAACTAATTATAATTTAGTTCTCTACATTTACCAATATATAACCAAATCAATGTTCTCATAATTTCACTTAATAGTCCATTTCTTGATCAATTTACATTTAAGTCCTAATATTAACTTTATTATGATCAATTACATTTAAGTCCCTCCTTTTTCACTTATTTACAATTACATCATTACCTTAAACTTAATTTAGTTACACACACATCCATAATCATCATACATTTATAAATCAATTAAAACCATTATACATTTAATAATTATTTATACTACAATATTCTATAATTCTTGATTATTCATTAATTAATTATCAATTATGCGTTTATTACCTATATCATTGATTAATTATACCTTAATCCGTTAATTAGCCTCAATATTGTAAATTTATAATTTGGTCCTTAAACTTTATATTAATTTACAATCTTACCCTTAATTGTTTCACATTTACAAAAGTACCACTAATTAATTTCATTATTATATTTGTTTATTATTTGACTTATAATTTACCATTTAGCCCTTACCCTAACATTTTAAAATCAAATTACACTTTAATTCTTATTTTGCCCTTAAATTTCAATTTTGCCATTCAAATTCATTATAATTACTAATTAATCTTAATTTCACTTTTAATTTATTATTAAGTTACAATTTCACATTTTAGTCCTTAAACCACTCATTTAGATCATTTATCCACTTCCATACTTACATTAGTCAATAGTTACACTTAGATCCTTTAAATTGCTATTCATTTGTAGAATTCCATTTAGGTCCTTAACAATTTCAATAATTCCAATTATGTCCCCGTCTTTTTCAATAATTCCATATACGTCCCTACTTTTTCAATAATTCCATCTATATCCCTATTTTACCACTTTTACACCAAATTACTATTTTGTCCCTACATTTTTATTTATTTACATTATTACCCTTTGATTACACTTTTTACCTTACTCCATTCTTATCCATTAGGTGTAAAATTACCATTTTACCCCTAAACTTTCCATTTTTTCCAATTTAGTCCCATTTTCACTCATTTTCTTATTTATCACTATTTTAATCAATTTTATCACTTAATTACTATTGTACCCCTAATATACACTCGGTAGAAAATCTACTGATCGGATATGCAAGACGTGGACCCCACATATCCACTACACTATAAAATGATACCAATAGGACCATTTATCACTGCACTGCACTACACTGATCACTTTATTCACTATACACTGTGATAGGCCATCATTGGCCTTTCAATAACAAGTCACCATGACTCGTACCGCAGTGTAGAATCCCTATGGCTAGCCAATTATATTTTGGACTAGATTTCACTACCAGACTACTACTAAGGGCAATTATCATCAAAATTTTAGTTAAATCACATAGTATATCAAAATACATCATTTGGCCATGTTATCATATTTTCATACAAATTTACATAGACACTCATTTATCATTATTTAATCACTTTATGCCACTTTATGCATTCAAACATCAAAATACACTATATTATGCCAACATAACTAATTCAGCTAAGGTACACATTTTCCACTATGATTGTATTTAATTTATTTAATCACTCAAACATCCCATTTACATGCTATACTCATCATAATTACCATTTATATGCCATAATTATCAATAATCTCTTTATTATTCCATTTGGCCTAACTACCACTTATGCATTATAATCACTTTTCTTCCATTTACTCATTTGATTAGTTAAATCTCATGTTATACACATCATTTACATCATTTATATGCATTGTAAACCAAAATACATTATAAGTTCCCTTAGTGTTCAATTCGGCCTAGGTTAGGTTTTCCATACCATGTTTTTTTAATTCACTTTAAATACATACACATGCTTATTTAAATCCACTAATCATGTTTATAAAGTTAGATCCAATTATACATGCATATTTCACATACTTTATGCTTAAACATAACCTAAAATCATGCATCCTTAATGGAAAAAAGAAGGATATTGCATCCACTAACCTTATTTTCTTATTCTCCACATCTTAAGCATGATTTTCATGCATTTGCTCCTTGAAACACGACCACCTCCATTGATTTCCTCAAGTGGCTGAATATATAATCTAAAGAAATCATCATAAATTTTCTTCCTTTATGCAACATATTTACATAAAAATCATCTACATATCCTAAAATTCCTATTGAAACCTTTAAACGAGTTTAAAAATATCAACTTTACATACCTCAATTTGATACATAAACTCTTCCACTTATTTTCTCCCACTTCTTCCACTTCAAATGAACTCTAATCACTACCATCAGATTCTAGAGAGGCTAAACTTTGCTTACGAGGCCTGGATTTCGGGAGAGATGAAGAAAGAATTGAAGAAAATAGAGGAAGAATCAAGATGAACAATTATGCCTTATGGAGGAGGAGGAGAGCTGCTAGAATTCTAGGGATTTCTCTAGAGAAATCTGATATTTCAGCCTTTATATAGCTTCTCCTAATGGGCCAATCAATCGGGCCAAACCCAAAGCCCAATTAAGTAATTTAAGCCCATTTTTCAACCAAAAATAATTTTCCTCACTTCTCAAATTCAATTTCACTCAAAATAAATTCCTTAATTCTTAAAATATATACTTTAACCTCCACATAAAATTTTAACTCAATCTGAAACCATTTTCTGATCCAGTAATTTCTTACCAATCCGATAACTCAATTTTCTGTCTCACCATAAAATTTGTCTTTCACTACTATTTAATTCTCCATAATATTTCAAGAAAATTCATGCTTTCAGATAATTTTTCTGAGATCCACAGCTCCATTTAGAGTCCGGTCAAACCTTAGTAAAACTAGTCAAACCAAAGTCAACTGGTCCGACCGGTTCGGTTCACTGGTTGAACCGGTTTGGTTTACTTTTCATCTTTAGCATTATTTTCACTCTTAATAGCCCATTTGACCTTGGTTTCATCTCAATGAGTGTCCTTATTCGATCCGGTTCAATTAAATCGGTCCAATTCAACAATTTTTCAGTGTCACCATAAAATTACGTTTTCACTACCAAACTATTCTACACACTATTCTGAGTCTAACTATGCCTTAAGATAACTTTTCAGAGGTCATTTACTAACTTTAAATCGGTCAAATTTCGGTCAAAGCTAGTTACTATTTAAATCGAACTAGAGGCTTTTCTTCAGTTTGACTTTTGAGGACCTATTTGGTCTTATTTTCATTCCAAATTTTACCACCAGACTCCTTATAACTTATACTTTCCAATGGTCCAATAAAATATTTTTCACTATTAGCTTCCCGGGAGGTCACCTATCAGGGGCTTCCCTAGCCTGAACACGTTTAACCTTTCTCCTCTACTGTCTTTTAAATAGTCACTGATATTTTCACATGAAATTCATACTACCTACTCTACAGATTTCACTAATCACCACTGACCCGATATTCGGGCCATTATAATAAGGCTAGACTTGTAGCCAAAGGTTATACTCAAAAGGATGGCATTAACTTTAAAGAGTCTTCTATCCAGTTTCAAAGAAGGACTCTTTAAGAATTGTTATAGCATTGGTAGCTCATTTTGATTTCGAGCTTCACCAAATGGATGTAAGGACTACTTTTCTGAATGGTGACTTACAAGAAGAAGTATATATGGACCAACCAGAAATTTTTGTGACTGCAGAAAAGGAGAATATGGTGCGTAAATTAAAGAAGTCAATATATGGTTTAAAATAAGTTTCCCGATAGTGGTATCTTAAGTTCAATGATACCATTACCTCTTATGGTTTTGTAGAAAACACTGCTGATAGGTGTATCTATATAAAGGTCAGTGGGAGGAAGGTACTTTATGCTGACGATATTCTTTTGGCTTCTACTGATTGGGATTGTTACATGATGTACAGAAATTTCTCTCTAATAACTTTAAAATGAAAGATATGGGTGAGGTATCCTATGTGATTAGAATAGAAATATTCCATGATAGGGCACAAGGGTTATTAGGATTATCTCAGAAAGGATATATTGGTAAAGTATTAAAGAGATTTAGGATGGAAAAATGCTCAGTAGGGTTAGTTCCAATTCAAAAAGGGGATAAATTTAGTGAAATGTATTGTTCCAATAATAATTTGGAATGAAAGGAAATGGAATTTATTCCCTATGCATCTTTAGTTGGGAGTCTAATGTATATTCAGATTTGTACTCCACCAGATATCAGTTTTGCTATTGGAATGTTAGATCAATATCAAAGTAATCAAAGAATGGTTCACTGGAAAGCTACAAAGAAAGTCCTAGGTATTTACAAGGCACCAAGGATTACATGCTCACATACAAAAAATCAAATCATTTAGAAGTGATTGGTTATTCAGATTTAGACTATGCTGGTTATGTAGACTCAAGGAAATCTACTTTCGGTTATCTATTCCAACTAGTAGGAAGGGCAATTTCTTTGAAGAGTGGAAAACAATCTGTTATTGAGGCTAAATTTGTGGCATGCTTTGAGCCACTATTCAAGCATTGTGGTTACGGAACTTTATCTTAGGGCTAGGAATTATCGACAGTATAGCTAGACCGTTAATAATTTATTGTGATAATTCCGTAGCTATCTTCTTCTCTAAAAATGAAAAGTATTCTAAGGGTTCTAAACACATGGATTTAAAATACTTGTCAGTCAAAGAAGAAGTGCAAACACATAAAGTGTCAATTGAGCATATTGGAATTGATCTAATGATAGCGGATCCGTTAACTAAAGGATTATCGCCTAAAATATTTACTAGTCATGTTCAAAGGATGGGCATTATAGATAAGTCCTTGTTGGCATGAGATCATGTTATATATATACATGTGTATGGTTATTTGCTATTATTGTTTTAACACTTATGAATTCAATTAAAGTTATGTTCTTGCTTTTTTGTTTGTTATCACATTATGTAATGTACATGCATTGTCTTAATGTGATGACAAATTAAGTTTTAAGAAAACCATCAAAGTTGAAAATTAAAGTATTTTTCAATTACAATTATTTTGACTTGAGTTGATTGTGTGATACATGGAAGGAATCATGTCGTTAAATGACTTGTGACCACCATGATCCCATCATTTCAATTCATTCAAGTTTAATGACTTGATAGATCCGATATATGGTGTATGATTAAAGTATAGTGTTGGATCATCAAGTCGTAACATTAGCCAAGTTAAATATTGTTAGATTAATTTTAATAATCATAAAAAATTATGGCCCATATTACTTGGGTTGATTCTAATGCAAGGTGAGCCCAAAATAATGGTTATTAGGCTTGTAGAGATTTTAAAATCATTAAGGGTTTATTATAAAAGGAGAACCCTTCCCTCTTCCTTATATAATAGAAAAAACATATTTTATTAAAATTTAAAAAGATATGTTCTTGCACCATTGAAAAAGAAAAAAGTAAAGTGAAAGGAGAGAGTGGATAAAATCTTCAATCTTCATAGCCATGGATCAAAGTTAGTATTTTCTTTCTCTAATATAGTGTGAATCCTAATTAAATTTGTTGCATCAATTGTGTCATAAATTGTCTTAGGAGAATTCTAGACTTGTAATATTGTTTAGAAAATTAAAATTTATGATTGCAAGGAAAACTTAAAGTGATCCAATTTCATTATTAAAAATAATAAAAATATATTATTATTTTTTGAATGATATTTAATATTTAATAAAAATTGACAAAAATTATCTTTCAAATAGAAAAATGACTTTTTGTTTTTTTATTAATTTTTACAGAATTATGAATATATTGACTTAGTTAAAATACCCCTAAAACGTTAAAAATCTAAATTTTTATTTTTAAACGATATGATTTTAATTGTAAATTGGCCTTTTAAGTTCTTCTAACAAACTTTACATGAGTTATGAGTTATAAGGATTTTCTTAACTTTATTTTTGAATTTTCTTAACAAACTGATAGACTTATGAGTTATAAGGTGATGAAGTTTGGATACGCCCATGACTCCTAATACAGAAAGGGATCCATATTAATATAGAAATTGTCCAGAACTGGCATCTATGAGATCAAATCATGTTTTGAAACTAGTTAATCTATTGGAAGGACCTAAACCCATTTAGAATAAATGGATTCGCAAGGTGAAGCAAAAAGCTGATAAAAGTATTGAAAGATACAAGTGTGACGCGCGCCGGATCCCCGCAGCCGCCCATGGGACCGCCCGCTGGAGGGCGATCGGGGCATTTGTGGGTCCGTTGACAGCTTGCGATAAATCGCAAGTGCGTCTATGTTGGGCAACAAGGAGGTTTTATGGAGTCGCCACCTAATAGAACATTGGGAAAGTTACTCTCACCTCGGAGAGCCTAAGTCTGCGCTTGGTATCCATTTTGGGCCAGCCAGAGGGGTCTTTGAAGATAAACCTCTCGCCCTAAGGAGCCTAGGATTAGCGCTAAAGTCTCGTGGCACAAAAAGGTGTCTTGCAGGGTGAACCTCTAGCCTCTTTGAGCCTAAAGACCAGAGTTGGGTCAGGGATTTCTCATCTATTTCTACCTTGATTACTTTATGATCAAATTTTAATTATCATTAATTCACTCTCTCTCCACATGATGCAATTGATTAAAGGCGCATTTATTCACATTTGGAAAGCCGTAAATGAGCAAGTAAATATCAAAAGATGATAAATTACAATAATACAAGGAGCGGAATACAACTCCCTTTATAAATGTGCGATACATACACGAATCGGGGCATTGTTCATTTTGAGGACTTTGGTCCTCGCATGCATCATTATCAAAATTGGATATTTTTGTTCGTGATGATTTTTATTGGATAAAAATGGGGTATTGGACCCTTGCTTTTGTGTAAACCTCATTTTATTGAATATAAAACATTGAGTCATTTTCATACATTAGCGAGATATGAAAAGAGTATATCCATATACACACAATAATCAATGAATAACAAATAAAGGAAATAATCAAGAGGATTAGGAAACTAAACCGGACGAAATCCTCCGAATATGGTAGATAGCCGCTCAAGCTCGGGATAGTCCAAGAGAATCAATATACGCTCATAAAAAGTTAAAAGATGTCAATATACATAAAATCAATATATGGAAAGCCAAAAGGACTTGAAAAAGACGGAAAATCATTTAAAAGGGGAGAGACAGAACCCACCGACGGCCCTTCTTAGGTGACTGACGGGCGTCAGTCAAGATAACCGACATGTCCGTCTGTCACTCAAAAAGAGGGCATCTGTAGGTGAGGTGACCGACGGGCGTCGGTGATGGAGATGACCCATCGGTCACCACTGTCTCCGAAAAAACAGAAAAAAGAAAACTGCTTTTAAAGCCAAAAAAGAGGTTTTCTCATAAAATCATATAAAGAGAGTCAAAATAAAGAAGGATGATGGCAAAATTGAAAGAATCAACAAATAAAGAATAAATATGAAATGATATGGAGAAGGAATTCGGAATATTTACCCTCAGATATTGGCTTTGGGTGAGATTCTTGTGTTGATTAGAGCCTTGCGTGTTCCACGAAAAGTAAGATGAAGGATCAAAGAAAGGAAAACAGATTATTTCCTCCTCAACCCTTCAAATAATGTCTTTAGAATCAAAATCTAAGGAAAACTAATTAGTTTTTAGTCCCTTTTGATGGATTTGATTCTTTTTTGAAATAGATTTCTTTATGAAATGTGTTTGCTGGAAGAGAGAGAAAATATGCTTGAATTTGGGCAGAGTTTCCCCTCTTCAAAAATTTTGGAACCCTTTTCTAGTGAAAATTCGGAGCTTTTATAAGCCAGACATGACCGACGGGCGTCGGTGTATGGAGGCAGGCGTCAGAAGAATCCTTCTGACATAAGGATTCGTCCGACGGCCCTGCCACATCCACCGATGGGCGTCGGAAAGGTTGCGTACTCCGGGAAACCAGGCGGCATTCTGACAGGGGCGGTGATTTTTTGACGGGCGTCGAAAAATACCACAAGCCGTCGGTGACCCTAAGCGACGGGCTGACTTCACAGACGGGCTGGCCGTCTGTGGAGGAAAAACATACCCTTTTGACTCGAAAAATCCCCCGTTTTCTCCCCCTCTGCCTACAAAAGGTAAAAAGACTCGCTTCTCGTGGGATGCAGGACTAAAACCTCCAAATCCAAACCATTTATACAGGCTCGGATACTGATTTCATTATAGGGTAACCTCTGATCCGGACCTCTCCGGGACACGGTGCTTACAACAAGGTTCGACTAGTCGCTAAGGGGTTTACATAACAAGAAGGGATTGACTATGAGGAGACTTTCTCACTTGTTGTAAGATTTACGTCCATAAGGTTAATTCTGGCTATAGTGGCAAGTTTAGACCTAGAGCTACATCAAATGGATGTGAAGACTGCTTTTCTTAATGAAGAATTGGATGAAGAAATCTATATGGATCAACCTGTAAGGTTTATAAAAAAAGGCAGCAAACATAAGGTTTGCCAATTAAAGAGATCAATATATAGCCTTAAGCAGTCTTCGAGATAATGGTATCTGAGATTTCATGACACAATCATGTCGAATGAGTTCAACCTGATTGATGAAGACCATTGTGTTTATAACAAAAGCTCTGAAAATAATTTAGTCATTTTAACATTGTATGTAAATGACATACTAATAGCTGGAAATGACAAAAGGTACATAAATGAAATCAAAGATTGGTTATCGCCTAACTTTTAAATGAAAGATATGGGTTACACAGACTCCAATCTTGGAGTTAAGATTTGAAGAAATCGTTCGACAAGGTTGCTGTATTTTTTTTAAGAGAAATATATCAACAAAGTTCTTGAACGATTTAATATGCAAAACTGCAAACCCATAGATAACCCCATTGCCAAGAATCAGTTTCTTAACAAAGATATATGTCCTAAAAAGCCAGAAGAAATGGAACGTATGAGAAACGTTCCATATGCTAGTACCATGGATAATCTTATATAGGCAATGTTGTATACAAGACATAATATATGCCATGCAGTGGGCGTGGTAAGTAGATATCAATCTAACCCAAGCAAAGCACATTGGAAAGTAGGAGGATACTTTAATACCTCAAAGGTACAACAAAATATTTTCTCTGTTATCGAGGAAAGGATCTGTAATTGAAAGGATAAACAGATGTTGATTGGGAAGGAGATGTGGTTTAGAGGAAATCCACTTCAGGTATTATATTTTTTCTTGGCAAGAGTACCATCTTATAGAGTAGCAAGAAATAAACCTATGTAGCCTTATCAACATTGGAAGTTGAATTTGTCACTTCCTCGGCTGCAGTATAAGGGACAGTTTGGCTAAAATGGTTTGTGAGCCATTTAAGAGTAACTACCTCAAAGGAACCAGTGACCGTCTATAGTGACAGTCAGTCATTGATATCTTATAATAGGGCTAAGCGTATCGATATTAAGTATCAATACACGAGAGATATTGTTGCACGAGGAGAAGTGAACTTACAGTGCGTCTCTATGCATGCAGATCTATTTAGTAAGCGTATAATGAGAGATGTGTTTTGAGAAACACTTTTGATCTCAAGATTTGCATAGAATTTATTTGGTACTATTTTATATTATATAATTTCTTAACGTTATTATTTGTGAATAATGACCAAGTTCATTGTTGGCAATACATGAGTGTGAATGTTTATGTGTAAACATTTATTATTATTTGTATGAGATTAAGAATGTCAGACAGAGAAATAGCCCACTCACAAGGGTGGTTACCTTAGTTTTTTTAGTGAGTTAGCAAAAACTAAGATGAGACAAATTTTGAACATATGATAATGCTCGAGAGCCTGTTCAAAATAAAAGTGCCGCTTTATAGAAATTACAAGATTAGTCTTATTAAGGTGCAAGATAAAGACATACATAAAGTTGTATACTTTGGATTGAGATTCAAATAAGGATTGAGTGTAATCCTATGGTGAGTCAAATGTAACTTTCAAGTTCTATCTAAAAAGCCAGAAGTAGTCCAAAAGTATGCGGACTAAAGTTGGATGCTTCAGTGCACTGCAAGCTTATGCTTCTATATGGTGTTATATATTTGTGAGACATGTAATCCTTTAAGGGAAGGAATAAACACCATAACATATGTTTTATACCGTGTGTGCTTATGTGACCAAAGGATGGGAATTTATTGCATTGATCTCAACTTTTCCTATTGTAAGACCCTATTTAAAATTGACCCTATATAGAACCCTTAACTTATCCCTGAAGTATGGTTCAGTGAGGCTAGCTTAGTTAGTCTCCAAGAGGACATGGAATAATTTGGGCCTAGTAGATCTAGCTAGAAAAGTGAGTTGAATCATGATGGATGGCATATAGTAAAAGGAAAAGATAGCCTTTTGATCACATTCAATTGTTTCGTGATTCACCGACTAGCCTATTATAGTCTCTATAAGTAAAGACATAATAGTGAACACGAAAATTATTTTATGAGATCATGAGTTAAAATAGTAAATTTGAGAAGGCAATCTAGGGTTAGGCATACGTGAAAAGGATAATCTCGTCTTTCAAGACACTATATATCCCTAACAGATGTATAGCATCAATGCTCTCGATATATGCTGGTCACACGGTCTATTTACTTGTATAACTGGACATCTCAACTGGAAATCATTTCGTCAATTGCGAGTGGGAGATGATGGAGTCTAGATACGCCCATGACTCCCAATATGGAAAGGGATCCATATCAATATGGAAATTGTGAAGATATGGAAGTGATCGATATCGAAAAGGAAATAATGTAGATATGGAAACTGTTCCATATAAAATTCCTTGTTTAAGGAACATTCCTTATTTAGAAAAGGTAAATTCCCTTTTCATATTTATTTCCTTCATAAATTAGCTTCCTATTTTAGAGCATGAGGCTCTTTATAAATAGGCGCAGTGTGACGCGTGATGAACCCTGGGGCCCCTAAAACCCGCTTTTAGGGTATTCGAGAGAGGTTCATAAAACTTGTAAAGATTATAGGGGTGTCTATTTTGGGCAACAAGAGGTGTTTTGGATGAGCCACCCAATAGAAAATTGGGAAAGTTCATCTACCCTCATTGAGCCTAAGACGATGCGTATATGTCTATTTTGGGCAACAAGAGATATTTTGGAATTCTCATCCTAATAGAACATTGGAAAGTTTCATCTAACCTCTTGAAGCCTAAGACCAAATAGAGTTCGGGATTTTATTTTTATTTATATCTTGGTCAAAGTTATAAGTGAGTTTTTGAAGTTAAAATTCCACTCCTCTAATCATACAATCTAATGTAATTATTAAAGCGCAATTCAAATACATAACGAAGAGCAATAAATAATATGATTACAATAAAGCAAATAAAAGTACATTAACTTACAATAAAATAGGGGCAGAATACAACCCTAATAAAAGGAAATATAAATCATGCATAAAATGGGACATTTATTCGAGGTGAGGACATTGGTCCTCGTATATATGCTTAAAAGAATGATTTTGAGTGGCATTTCATTTGAGGAAATATTAGGACTTTGGTCCCATTTTATGAAAGAAAACCTTATTTTAATTATAAAAATTCTTTTTGTGCTTTTTTATATTAACGAACAGAAAATAAAAGTGGAGAATAACAAAAAAGCTTAATTAATAAAAAAAAGAAAAGGGTGAGAAGAATGAACCAAAACGATGTCTCCAAATCATCCCAATTTTGAGCCTCTTGCAGACACTGGGTCCTGAGACGGTACAAGATCAGGATTACCCAATGATGAAAATAAAAGACCGATTTATCGGTAAGAGAGTGAGGATCGATCGTTTCCTTATCAAGATTGTCTTTTTTAAAAAAAATAAATGAAAATTTAATTTTAAGAATTAAAAATAAATAAGTAAGATTGAAAGTGTTAATTTTACGTCAAAAAGTTTTGATTTAAAAAATAAAAATTTAAAAAAAAATCGGTGCGATGCGTGTGACAGCGCGCGCGCGGGGGTGGGGGCGAGGGACGCGTGTGCTAGCCCGCCGCACAGGGGCTTGCGAGCGTGCTAGTGCGCCCGCCCCGCAGGGGCGCCTAGCGTGCTACGCGCCTGCCCCGTAGGGGCGTGAGCGCGCGAGCGAGCTAGCCGCCCAACGCGTGAGGCGCCCGCCCTGCAGGGGCGCCCAGCGTGCATCCTACGTGCAAGGCCACCCCGTTTGGGCACCCAACGCGAGAGAGGCCGCCCCTGGGCAGCAACCTGCCCCCGCGCGCAGCTTTTTCCGCCGAAAAAGGTTTTTACCCATTTTTTGGTCTTTTTTAACCCCTTTTTCATTTTAATTTTTAAAACTAATTTCCTAATTAAATTAGAGCTTTTTCTTGGTAATGGATATAAATAGAATAAGATGGAGAGAGAAAGGCGGGGGGGGGGGGGGGGGGGGGGGGTTGGAGAGAGTTTTCTTGAGAGAAAAACTCATTTTTGAAAAAAAAAATCATTTTCCTTCATCTTTTCTTTTATTTTTCTTGAATCTAAAAAACATTTGGTGAGTTGAGATCAACTTGAGGAAGGAAAATTAGTTTCCTTAACTTGGGTTTTTCCTCAAACACTTAAAAATCAATTCTCAAGTCTCATTTTTTTTCTTAGATTTTGGAGATAAAAACCTAAGATTTTTGAATCTTTTTGAAGTTTATTTTCGAATCTTGACAAAGAAAAGTAGATCGAGATATCTTTCTTCGAAGTTATCAAAATCTAAGGGTAAACATTCTTGGATTTATTATTATTTTCTACTTTCATATTTTTTATTTTATTTTATTTCTTTTCTTGCATTTATGAACATATATTTTTGAGTTTTGTTCTCTTAAAATGATTTTTCAATTTTTATTTCATTTTTGGTATGAAAATGGGTAAATGTATGTGATTTTGGGGTGCGAAAAATTAGATCTATTCATTTTCTTATTGGTATAATTTTTGGTGATATTTATTTTAGGTTTAAATATTATTATTTTCTACTACATATTTATTTACCTTCCTCATTTTCATTTATTTAATTTCATATTTTTATTGTTATTAATATTATTATTATTGCTATTAATACTTTTGTTCTTGTTACCATTATTAATATTATCATTGTTACTATTACTGCTATTATTATCAATGTTGTTGTTGTTGTTGTTGTTGTTATTATTATTATTATTATTATTATTATTATTATTGTTGTTTTTATTGTGTTATTCTATTGTTGCATTATTATTATTATTATTTTTATTATTGTTATTATTTTATCATTGTTATTATTATTATTATTATTGTGGTCATTGTTATTGTTACTATTATCAGATTCTTGCATGATTGATTTTAATCCTCTTAAATATGAGTTTTTTTTTTTAAATTTGGGCCCATTTTATTTTTTGTGTGTATTTTGACCTGTGTTATTTTTCTCTTGTTTTTATATTTATGTGGTTAATTTTGGAATTGCTACTAATGTTTTTATTATTATCTTTCTCGTGTTTTGGGTAAAATGTGGTGTCCCCGGTCTGAGCATCGCCATGACCAGGCAGAGGGGGTCACAATGCATAGGAAATCCTGGTTTGGGCCGTACCTGTCCCCCTTTTATGTGACTGTGTTTATTTTGTCTGTGAATAAAATAATTTTATTTGCGTACATATCGGATAAAAAATCACAAAATGTTTCTACAACTAATTGGGATTTTATTAATAAAATTGGGACCAATGTCCCTCATTTTAGCCAAGGTATGTAAAAATGTCACAAGATAAAATGAATAGTTAAATTTTCTAAAAATGGGATCACTCATCCCGATTTTTGACCCAACAGTCAAAATAACTCTTCGATCCCTCTTTAAATGAGCATGAGGGAACCAATGTTCCCAAACCGAATGAATATCCCGATTCATGTTTGTTATTTCTTTTGATTGATTTTGTTTGATTATTTAAATTTATGTTTATATATCTTGTAGGCCCTTGTAATTAATTATTTTTGGCGCAATTATTTTTAGCTTTTCCTAAAATTTGGGATTGTATTATGTCGCAATTTTCAATCTTGTAATTGTGTGCTTGACGTGTTTACCACTTTTCTTTATCGCTTTATTTATCGCTTTCTTTACAGCTTTTATTTACTGCTTTTGAATGCTTGAAATGCGCTTTTAATGAATTGCATTAATCGTGTGAGAAGAGAGATAGAATTCTATAACCTAAAAACTCACTTATAATTAACCAAGGCATAAATAAGAGTGAAGTTTCGAACACCTTCTCTGGTTTAGACCGTAGAGGTTAGATGACTTTTCCCAATTTCTTATAAATTGGGTGGCGACTCTAAAATGCCCCAATAGTGCCAAAAGCTTTCATGGCATTAGATGATCTTTCCAGTGTTCTATTAAAAGGAGGTGACCAAAATATCCTATTGTGACGCGCGCCCGATCCCGCACGCCGCCCTTTCGGACCGCCCGCACGTGGGCGATCGGGGCATTTGCGGGTCCATTGACAGCTTGCGATGAATCGCAAGTGCCTCTATGTTGAGCAACATGGAGGTTTCATGGAGTCGCCACCCAATAGAACATTGGGAAAGTTTCTCTCGCCTCGGAGAGCCTAAGACTGCGCTTGGTATCCATTTTGGGCCAGCCAGAGGGATCATGGAAGGTGTACTCCTCACCCTAAGGAGCCTAGGATTAGCGCAAAAGCCTCGTGACTCAAGAAGTATCTTGAAGGATGACCTCTAACCTCTTGAGCCCAAAGACCAGAGCTGGGTCCGGGATTTCTCATCTATTTCTAACTCAATTATTTTATGATCAAATTTTAATATCATTAATTCGCTCTCTCTCTCCACACTATGCACTTTGATTAAAAGGCGCATTTATTCACATCTTGAAAGCGATAAATGATCAAATAGATAATGAAAGCAATAGATTATAATAATACAAGGAGCGGAATACAACTCCCTTTCGTAAATGTGCGGATCATGCATAAATCGGGACATTGCTTATTTTGAGGACTTTGGTCCTCACGTGCATCGTTATTAAAATTGGGGATTTTTGTTTGTGATGATCTTTATTGGATAAAAATCGGGCATTGGACCCTGGTTTTTGTGTAAACCTCATTTTATTGAATATAAAACATTGAGTCATTTTTATACATTAACGGGGTATGAAAGGAGTACATCCATATACATAAGATGATCAATAAATAACAAATGAAGGAAATACTTAAGAGGATTAGGAAACTAAACCGGATGAAGTCCTCCAAATATGGTAGACAGCCGCTCAAGCTCGGGATTTATCCAAGAGAATCAATATACACTCATAGAAAATTAAGAGATGTTAATATACATAAAATTAACATATAAGAAATCAAAAAGACTTGAAAGAGATAAAAAAAATGATTTAAAAGATGGGGACAGAACCCACCGACGGCCTTCCTTAGCTGACCGACGGGCGTCGGTTAAGGTAACCAAGATGTCCATTTGTCACTCAAGGAGGGGCGTCTGTGGGTGGGTGACCGACGGGCGTCGGTGATAAAGATGACCCGTCGGTCACCACTGTCTCCGAAAAAGACAGAATGGAGAGAAACCCTTTCAAAGTCAAAAAAGTGGGTTTTATCCCAAAAAGAGATAAGTGAGTCAAAATAAAAGAAAGTAATGACGGATATTAAAAAATTCTACAAAATAAGAAATAAATATGAGATGAAATGGAGAAAGAATCCGGAATACTTACCCTCAGATAATCACTTTGGGTGAGATTTTTGTGTTGATTAGAGCTCCGCGCGTTCCACGAGAAGCAAAAGATGAAGGATTTAAAGAAAGAAAATGAACTATTTCTTCTTCAACCCCTCAAAAGATCGATTTTGGAGTCAAAATCAAAAGAAAACTAATTAGTTTTAGTTCCTTTCAATTGATTTGATCCTTGATTAAATAAATTTCTTTAGTAAATGTGTTTTGTTGGAAGAGAGAGAAAATTTATTTGAAATTGGGCAGAGTTTCCTCCTTTGAAAATTTTTCCAACCCTTTTCAAGTGAAAATCCGGAGCTTTTATAGCCAGACACGACCGACAGGCGTCGGTGTATAGGGGCGGGCGTCGGAAGAATCCTTCTGACACAAGGATTCGTCCGACGGCCCTGCCACATCTACTGACGGGCGTCGGAGCGGTTGCGTGCTCCGGGAAACCAGGCGGCGTTCTGACAGGGGCGGTGACTTTTCGACGGGCGTCGGAAAATACCACAAGCCGTCGGTGACTCGGAGCGACGGGCGGACTTCACAAACGGGCTGGCCGTCTGTGGAGGACAAAATTCCTTTTGACTCGAAAAAACCTCTGTTTTTCTCTCCCTCTGCCCAGGAATGGTAAAAAGCCTCATTTCTCATGGAACGCGGGACTAAAACCTCCAAATCCAGCCCCTCATACAGGCTCGGACATTGATTTCATCATAGGGTAACCTCTGATCCGGACCGCTCCGGGACACGGTGCTTACAGTTGCCCCCAGTTTTGGAGAAACTAGTGCACAAGCGCCTAGATAAGCCAAAACTCAGAGAAAGGTCAGAAAGGAAGCGTACCTGCGACGGCTTTTCACCCTCCGTGCCTTTTGTCGGGTGGACCTTGTCTCGATCCGCTCGGCGATGCGAAGATACTTCCATCGGTCTTATCTCGACCGGTAGGTACTTGGCGGGATGCGGCATGCTTTGGCTACAACCCCGGTTTGAAGGGTGGTATGCTTTGACCGCAGCTTCAATCTGGTGAGATGCAGCATGCTTTGGCTACAACCTCGATCCGGTGAGATGCAGCATGCTTTGTCTACAACCTCGATCTGGTGAGATGCAGCATGCTTTGGCTATAGGCTCGATCTGGTGAGATGCAGCATGCTTTAGCTACAACCTTGATCTGGTGAGATGCAGCATGCTTTGGCTACAACCTCGATCTGGTGAGATGCAGCATGCTTTGGCTACAACCTCGATCTGGTGAGATGCAGCATGCTTTGGCTACAACCTTGATCTGGTGAGATGAGGAAACCCCGCCGGGTTCCTTGTTCCAAAAGAGACCTTTTTAATCGATGTCTATGTTCAGATCGGTATTTCTCTGTACCTGTATGATAGAAGATTTTGTTAGTTCACGTTTGAGTGGTCATCTTTTAACCTGTTTATTGATGGCGTGATCTTGCTTTATTTGCTATGCCATGTTTCATTTTTTTTTTCTTATTGGGCTGTTATTGATCACTTTTTTTGTTTTTGTTATATCGTCATTTTTATTGACATATAAGTAAACATGAGGACATACACTTTCTGTGATGTGGTAAAACAATCGAATAATCATGCAAAAATGAAATAAAAGTTTCACTAGAAATGTCATTTTTGTACAGTGCATATACAAAATGAAAATGTACAAAAGATACAAAATAACTCCCTGAAGATCAGAGAGGTGTGTAGTCTGAGGGCTCATCGGGATCCTCATCATCCGATATATGCACGGTCCCTGGCGGGGGTGGAGGTGGAGCTGGACGTGTCGGAGGTGGCGGTGGAGCTGTGGAGGGTCCTGCCTCGTGATCATGGGCCCGCCTAAAATGGATCTGAGCGTAACCGTCCAAGAAAGGCTGGGTGCAGGTGCTCATAAACCCTAAGGTCTCAGAAACCTTGTCTCCCAACTTCTTGAAGGCTTGGCTCAACTGAATGGTCTGCTCGCTGGCGGCCTTTCTCCTCTGCTCCAGGCTCTGCTTCGTCTGCTCTCTAAACTCCCTCATGGTCTGAGAAAGAGGTGGGAGAATCCCCTCTATCGCCTGGACGCGGGATCTCAGAGAGCCAAGTGACTCATCAATCATCTGTAGGGTCATATCGACCCTCTGAGACGCCTGGTCCTGTGACGTCCTCAAATCATGAGCGAGCTGCTGTCTCAACTCCCTCTGCCCCTGAGCAATCTGCTTAATCATCCTCATCTGCTCCCCTCTGAAAGCCTCCAGGACCCGAGCCTGCTCATCCCTGAAAACCTCCAAGGCCCGAGCCTGCTCCCGAGTCGTATGCTCCATGTAGCCGGCCTGCTCTCGGGCTAAACGCTCCACCGACTGGGACTGCTCCTAAATGGCAGCCTGCTGGCGATCCAACCTCTCATGAATAGCCCTGTCCCTCTCATCCTGCCGCCGCTCTAAGGCTGTAAACATGGACGTGAGGAGCTGAGAGAAGTCAGGCTGCACAGGCTGCTACGGTGCTGGCTCTAGCGATGGTGCCGAGGAGGTGGATGCCCCTGGGTCACCTCGGGAGTACGGGTGGTATCTCTCGGAGGGCCCGTGAATAGACCTCTGTACCCTGGCACTCGGTGATGGGACTGGAGTCGGTGCTCTGGACGCCGGTGAAGCGGGGAAGAGGTCGTCCATCGTGATCTCGAAGTCGAAGTTCGAGGGGGTCCTAGGCAGCTCCTGCTGCTGTGGAGGAGGCACAGTCTGTGGCTGAGGAGGCTGATGTTGGGGCTCTGGCTGTGGCTGGGGCTATGGAGGCTGCTCTGGCTATGGCTTAGGCTGTGGAGACTGCTCCTCCGGGTGCTCCGGGTGGTCTGGATCTGCACCCAAGGGTGGGAGCGAGAACAGCTGTCGGGTCTCATGAATGGTCAACACCCTGTAGGCCTCTGCCTGGCCTAAAATCTGGGATATCATCCCCATCTGTACTGCTGCCGCGGCGTCTACATGGATCCCCTCTGGCAAGGGTCCTCTCAACCTCTCGGGGTTAACCCCCAATCTCAAAAGTAACTGGGTGATGACTCCTCCTACCATCACCACCGGTGTCAACCCTCTGCTGACTCTAGTCAAGTTGGCCAAGATCTCGTGGCTAATGTTGAGACGCTGGCCTACCACCATAGCCCAGAGGTTCCAGATCTCGGCCGCATTAAGCAACCCTGGATTACCAGCTCGACCGAGGTACGAACTGGAAAGCTCTCTGTGCAAATACCGGAGTGCTTGAGACACCAGTATGGTGCTCTTCGCTGTATCGTGATCGTACAGCACTCCCGATATGGCAATGGCCGCCCAATGGGCGCATCTCACCGCTCGCCACGGGATCTCGACCCCCTCCTCTGTAGGGAGCCCCATGGCCTAAGCAAATCTCTGCCTAGTGATAATGAAGTGGTCGCTGTCAAACCAAAACTGAACCACCCCTGGGTCAGTGTCTACACTCTGAAAACCGGCGTAGCGAAGAGTGGCCAGGACCTGGCGAGTAGCCTCTTGAAACGTCTGGAAGGAGGGCTCAAGGAACTCTTTCCACCCAGCACCCTCGGCAAGTAGATTGAACTCTGGGGCCAACCCTAGGGCCTCTAGAAATGGGCGGGACACAAAATGATTGGCCCGAAACTCTACCTGAGCCAACGCTCTATACCTCTGAGCCGACTCATCATCTATCCAATCCGGAGCTACAAGCTCGGGCTGTGCCTACGGTGCTCTATGTCTAGGAGGCATCCTGCAAAAGGGAAGAGATTAAATATCGGAAATTTGGCAAAACAAATATTTTTAAACTTATTTCCAAAGTGAAGGCCGATTCAGGCCTCACCGGGGCAATAGCGGCCCAAAACAAGATAGAGAATTGATAAAAAAATGAAAAGAGCAAACATCCTGTCTAAGGAAGTATCCTAATGTGGCTCGAACGCATCATGGCAAAAGCAACATGCAATCGGTATGGAAATAATTAAAGTGAATAAGAACGGGCTTTCTAGGTCCCAGGGCATGCATTTTACATGAAAATATTCAATTCTTGAATAAATAATAAAAATTTGGGCAGCACCCCGGCAGGGGTATGCCCAACCTCCTGCATGAAAAGGCAAAAACATAGGCCTCAGGCCTCAATAATAATACACGCATGTAAATGGGACGCACCCCGGCAAGAGTGTGCCCCTAACAACACAAAATAATGGCCTCGGGCCGCAAAAGCAACATATGCACAGAATGGTACGGTAAAAAAAATGTAGTTCTAAAGCACCAAAATTATAGAAAAATTCTATTTCTATGTGATCATGCAAAAATTCAGGTTTAATTGCACTAATAATAAAAAAAAGGGCAGCATTCTCCCTAAATTCCTAAAGCATTTGGAATTTTCTAAACATCTCTAAAGTTGAAAGAAGGAGAAATGAATTAATAAATTAGATAAAATTCAAAAGAAAGTAATTATTTACTTACTTGTGGTCGCGAGAAGTGTAGAAACTGGAGAAAATATAAATATCAAAGCGCCCGGTGAATAGAAAATGCGAAAATATGAAGAAAGATGAAGAATGCTTGAAAAAACACTAAAAAAATGCTAAAAAACGGTTTGGGAGAGGAAGAAGAAAGGGACAGCAGCGTTTGCACCGTCTGTCACTCGCCCTTATATAGAATTTCGTGACCGACTGGCAGGGCGTCTGTACAAGCGATAGACGGGCTGGCCGTCTGTCGCGCAATAAATGCGAGTTAATGCACGTGATGAATGCAATGCTGACGTATGCGTCTGCCAGGTGGATTTATACCGACAGGCAGGCCATCCTTATGGAGAGGCGGGCCGGCCGTCCCTTTGAACAGGCGGGCAGGCCGTCTTTGTAGAGAGGCGGGTAGGCCGTCGGTGACACTTCCCTATAAAATCTTACAAAATTTTGCTCTTTTTGTCTCTTCATTTTCCAGCGTTTTGAGCCTTTCACCTTTCTCAACATGTCTTCCCTTCTAACCCAAAAGATGCACCATATCTTAGATGACAAACACACTTGGGGAGAAGGCGCCCTCTCTTCTTTGTCTGGGCTAAAATATCTGTGCCGGGTGAAAGTTGACCAGAACCTCCTGCTGGCGGTGACCCACTTCTGGAATCCCCGGTTCCACGTCTTCCGGTTCACCTATCAGGAATTGTGTCATTTGCCTGAAGAGTTAGCTTCCATTCTGGGAGCCTGGTTCCCACCTAGCACTCTGCCTTGCATCCCCCGCTGCGGCCTATTTCAGACCCGGGACATAGACATGGCTCTGGGTATACCTTCCTCCGAGGCCGTCCGGTTGATTCCTTCGGGCTCTTCCTTTTCCCTGGGGCCACTGATCGAGGCTCTGGATCAGTTCACTGACATCCCCACCTATCGGGTAAGCATCATATTCTTATTCTGCATGGTGAACTTCCTTACTGTTGTCCCAGGGGGTCTGATAGGTGATCCTCGCCTGTTCGGAGTCCTGAGCGACTTTCACTCGGGCTCATCACCCCTATCACTCGTTCTGGCTGAAACCATTCTGGGCTTGGACGCTGTGAGCTCTACATCCAGCACAACCTTTTCCGGCAGCCCCTTATTGCTCCAGGTACGTCATTATTTTAAAGGTAGTGCGTCCCTTATGGATTTTCACACTAGCTTTTCTTAGCGGGAGGTGCGTCCTTTCGGATTTTCACACAACCCTGTGCCTTATTTTTGCCTGAAGTAAACCCTACTTACTCCAGCGGCTTTTTCTCTTTCTTTCTTTTTCTTCTCTTCTTTTTATTTTTTTCTTTTCCCCTTTCTTTTTTTTTCAGATCTGGCTGCAAGAGAAACTGAAGATGCTGTCTGAGCCACCCCCTCGAGTAACTCCACAGTACTCGCCGAGCCATTTTCTGCCGCGTCGACGATTGTACGGGTGTGCCACTATTGGTGAAGGCATCCCCCGATTTGGCGAGCTGTCAAATGACGACATCAGTTTTACGTCTGCCTGGCTCCCACTGTCTCATGTGGTCATTGATGGGCCATCGGGGTGTGTTCCCCTCTGCGGCCTCCATCAGGCCACCTTCTGCATCACCCCTCGATGTACACGCCAGCTTGGGATGACCCAGGATGTAGTGAGGGTTCCCCTGTCCTTCCGAGGAGGAGCTCACTCGGCTGCGTTTGCTTCTCGGTATCATGAGCTGTGGGGCAGATTACCCGTGAAGACTGTTATCCCGAGGTTCGGCAATTATTCTGTGTCTTTGACTAGTGAGTACAAGAAGTGGATCCTTAGTCCAATATCTGATAACAGGACTCGAGGGCTCAGACATCTTCTCGGCGAGAGCAGCAGTAGGACTTAGCTTAGCCTTCATATGTATTTCTTTTGGTACTACTTTTCTTTTTATTGCAGAACTGAGAAATGACAAAAATGAAAAGAATAATATTCATCCTATTTCACGAATCTGTGTACATTTTCATATAATTTCGGCATACATGATCAGTTTTGGCATTTGCTCAGCTATTTTCGCACCGTTAATACATGAAACCAAATTTTAACAGCATCAACTCCTGTTACCAATCGGCCCTCTCGGGTTTTCACGATTGGACATTTTCTCTCATGCCTCTAATTTTTGCACAGGATGCCTTTTTTCGATTTTCACCCTGTCGAGGCGCCAAATTTTAGCACAGCCGCCTTTTTTCTGTTTTCGACCTGCAGGGCATTTTATTCTCTTCTTTTTATTTTTGTGTCTTTAGCCATGGAACCTCTTGAGTCTATCGACGTTGATCGGCTCTTTGAATTCGTTCGCATCACTATCCGACAAGATTGCAGCTCCTTTGGACAGCAGCTTCTTAAGGATATACGGCCCTTCCCAGGTAGGTCTGAATTTCCCTCTGATGTCTGGTATGCCTGGCCTCATCTGTTTGAACACCAAGTCCCCTTCTTTCAGCGGATGCTTTCTTACCTTCTTTCCGAAAGTTCTTGCCAATCACTTTTGGTAAATCTGATTATGATAATAGGCTTTCAGCCTACTCTCATCCAGTAAATTCAAGTGTTGTAGCCTCTGCTGCGCCCATTCGGCCTCTGGGATTTGGGCTTCCATGACCACCCGCAGTGATTTGAGCTCTATCTCAACTGGCAATACTGCTTCCTTTCCGTATACCAGGGAAAATGGTGTAGCACCTGTAGACGTCCTTACCGCCGTTCTGTATCCCTACAGGGCGAAAGGTAACTTTTCAGCCCAGTCTTTGTAGGTTTGGACCATCTTGGATAGGATCTTCTTCATATTCTTATTGGCGGCTTCTACGGCTCCATTCACTTGTGGCCGGTAGGGAGAGGATTTATGATGCTCAACACCATACTTCTCGAGGAGCTTCCTGGTTTCTCCCATGAACTGCACCCCATTATCAGATACTATGTGATGAGGAAGACCATATCTGCAGATCAGATTCCTCTCTATGAACTTGGCCATATCCCTCGCGTCGATCTTCTTGAAGGATTCCGCCTCTACCCATTTGGTAAAATAGTCAATTGTGACTATGATGTATCGGTGCCCATTGGACGCCGTAGGGCAAATTTCTCCGATGATATCTATCCCCCAAGCAGCAAACGGCCAAGGTGATGTCAATTTATGTAGCTCTGATACTGGCAGGTGTCTCAAGTCCGCGTATTGTTGGCACAACTGGCATTGTTTGACGTATCTCGAGCAGTCATTGTCTATTGTAAGCTAATAAAAGCCTTGTCTCATAACCTTCTTGGCCAAGGTCAAACCATTTATGTGAGCCCCACAGACACCTGCATGGGTTTCCTCCATCACTTTGCGGGTTTCTTTTTCATTCAAGCACCTGACCTGAATCCCGTCCGACTGCCTTTTGTACAACACCCCTTCTAAGGATATGAACTGAGTAGATAGCTTACGGATCATCCTCTGGTCTTTTTCAGTAGCTTATTCTGGGAATTTATTATTTTCCAAGTAATTCATGATGTCGAAGTACCATGGTTTCCCATCTGCCACTTCTACTTCCATTACAGGCTCGGTTTCAAAACTGGGCTTATCAGAGCTCGAGATCAGCACTGGCTTTATAGCCACTCCTTCAGGGTTATCCCACATTGACACTAAGGTCGCCAACGCATCAGCCAGACGGTTTTCATCTCTCGGCACAAAGTGGAAGGTGCAAGTCTCAAACTGCCCACACATCTCTTTCAAATATTCAACGTAGGGGACCAGTCGTTCTTCTTTTACAGCCCACTCACCTCGGATCTGGTTAATCACCAAGGATGAGTCACCGAAGACTTCTATGTTCTTTGCCCCCAATGCCGCTAAAGCTTCTAGCCCGAAAGTGCAAGCTTCATATTCGGCTTCATTGCTGGTTGCTTTGTATCTCAGCTTCTTAGCAAGGGGAAGTTTTTCATTATCTGGGGATGTCAAGATAATTCCAACTCCGGCTCCTCTGTTATTTACTGCCCCGACAAAGTGCAACTGCCATCCCTGAATAGAAATCGCGACTATGCTTTCATCAGGACAGGTGAACTCGGGGGTGTCTCCTTGAATGGGATGTGTAGCAAGAAATTCAGCTACGGCTCGCCCTTTAATAGTCTTACGAGTGATGTATTGCACATCGAACTCCTGTAGCAAGAGCAGCCACCTCCCCATCTTTCCAAGCAAAGACGGCGCTTCCTGTAAATATCTCAACGGATTCTGCTTGGCTACTACTTGAACCTTGTATGAGTGGAAGTAATGCCTCAGTTTCTTTGATGCCCAAATTACTACAAGGCAGATCTTCTCTACTTCAGCATATTTTATCTCATAAGCCAAAAATTTCTTGCTAAGGTAATAAATTGCAAACTCCACCCAAAATTCATCTTCTTGAGCCATCATGGCGCCCACGAAACTGCCTTCTACTGCCAAATACAGGATAAGTGGTTTAATCGGCTGCGGCGGCCTGAGCACTGGCGAATTCAACAGGTATTCCCTGATGCTATCAAAAGCTTTCTGGCAATCTTTGTTCCAGATCACAGGCTGATTCTTTCTAAGCAGCTTAAAAACGAGCTCGCATATTGAAGTGAGCTTGGCAATGAATCGGCTAAGATACTGCAGCTTGCCCAGGAAACTCCTAACATCCTTCTCTCTTTGCGGCACAGGCATCTCTCTGATGGCTTTCACCTTGTCCGGGTCAATTTCTATTCCCCTCTGGCTGACGACATGTCCCAATAATTTTCCTAAAGTCACTCCGAAAATGCACTTCTTGGGGTTAAGTCGCAGATTATACTTGTCGATCCTGGTGAAGAACTTCTCTAGAGCTTCAAAGTGTCCCTCTCGGGTGGCTGATTTGACCATCATGTCATCGACATACACTTCCACTTCTTTATGAATTAGGTCGCTTAGAATCTTGGTCGCCATTCTTTGGTATGTGGCCCCTACGTTCTTCAGGCCGAAAGGCATGACTCGGTAGGAATAGGTTCCCCATTCCGTGATGAAAGCGGTTTTAACCCGATCAGCTATCTTGTTCAGGATTTGGTTGTACCCCACATATCCATCCCCAAAGCTATACATCGCGCAATTGGCGGCACTGTTTATCAATACATCGATATGGGGTAGTGGAAAATCATCTTTAGGGCAAGCTTTGTTTAGATCTCGATAGTCCACACACACCCTGACCTTTCCGTTCTTCTTTGCTACAGGGACGACATTTGCCAGCCATGTAGGATACTGCACCTCAACGAGGAACTTGGCTTCTATCTGCTGCCGAATCTCCTCTTTGACCTTGTCAGCCCATTCTGGCCTCAGCCTTCTCAACTTCTGTTTCACAGGCTTGCAATATGGGTAAGTTGGGATGGCTTGTTCCGCCACGTCTCGATCAATTCCTGGCATGTCCTCATAGGTCCAGGCAAAGACCTTTTCATGTTTTCTTATTATTCTCTCAAAATTTTTTCTCTCCTCAGGAGTTATGTTTGATGCTATTAGAATTTCTCTCAGATTTTCCGAGGTTCCAAGATTAAAAGGCGTTGTACCAGTGGAGTCAATGTCAAAAATTGAAGGAATATGATCATGTTCATGTTCATGCATGTTGAAATCATTAGAAACATCGCACAAGTAAGAGAAATTGTTTGTCTTATTAATGATATTATAGTTATCATTTACATCAGAAAAGAGTTCAGGAATAAAAAGACAGTCTAAACTAGAGTCTTCTTCTGCTACTCCAGAGGTCGATGCCGCTGCGGCTTATTTACTGACTTCCTGATTCAGCAGAGGCCCCTCAGGCTCGTCGGAGGAAAACTTCAAATTCTCCGCTTTCAGCTCTAATTCTGCTATCTTACCTTTCCCTTTCAGCCTGGCAGCTATCATCTTCTCAGTAACGACTTCCTCAAGCTCGCATCTGTCCCAAGTGATACTCGGAGTCATAACTTCCTCATCCCAGAAGCCTTCGACAGTCTTGACAAACCCGACATGCCAGTCATACACATCGCTAAAGATCTCGAAGCCAGGGACAATCCTCCCTTCTACCCAATGTGGCTCGTCTTTGCCAGTGTAAGCACAAACTGAGGATGCTGGTACAAAGCTCTTTGTTATGTGCGGGATCTTACCCGTTACCTTCTTCTTGCCGAAGCCACCTCTATACCCCAGACCTTTCCGGCTCTTTTGCCCTTGAGTGGTGATTGCGGTTTGCGATCCTTGGGAGTTTCTGCCTAAACCAGCCCGAGGAAGATAATACATCTTCTTCATTATATTAACCACACTGGGCTATCCACTGACCCATACTCTTCCCTTATCATGGACACGTGGAAGCCACTAAATGGCTGATTGGCTATTTCCAGCGCTGAGACTTGGTTTTCCCTGGCCGCTTTGATAGTCACCACCTCCCCTTCGTGTGGGAACTTTATCATCTGATGCAGTGTGGATGGCACTCCCCCTAATTTATGAAACCAGGGTCTCCCAAGCAAAGCTGAGAAGTTAGCCGGTATGGGCAGAACTACAAATTCAACCTCCACTTCAAGTATGGGCTTGCATTCTTAATAAATAAACGAATCTGATCCTGGGTGTCCGGCTTTTGGCGCATCTCCATTACTCAGTTCCGCCATCAGGTGAGATAATCATGGAAAGATTCCCCGGTCTTCTGCTGGGGTAGCTTAAGATCTTTTAGGGTCACCTCCATTCTGGTGTTACAGTCATACTGTTTCAAAAACTCTTCAGTGAGCAGATCCTAATCTTCTTTAGTGCGGCGGTCAAGGCCGTGATACCAGTCAATGGCATGAGAGGTCAGACTCAGATAAAAGTATTCTACTTTCTGCTTCTTGGACAACGTGGTCCCCTTCATGACCAGAGAATATTGCTTCACATGTGCGGTCGGGTCAGAAGTACCATCAAACTTCCCCACATCCGGCATTTTGAAGTTATAAGGGATCGAGTCCTCTCCGTCCAACTCCTTATCCTCCGGATTCATCCCATGAGCTCTGCCTATCATACGGGCCATAGCTTTGAACCTCTCTTCCATTTTCTTTAAAATAAAGTCGTCAGCTTGAGGCGCTTTCCCCTTCTCAGATGCGAGGCTCATCCTATCATCTTCGATATCATCATCAACTCTTAGCAGAAGCCTTCTTCTCTGCTCTCCCGAGGCCACTGACCTTAACTCTACTGGAGGCGGCCGAACGGGCTCTTCTCGTCTTTCAACCCTTTCTTCCTCAGGCTAATTCTGTCTCACTAGAGGAGGAGGAGGAGGATTCTGCAGAGCATTATGTTGTGCCAAGGCGGTCAACATATTCATCATCCTACCCTCGAATTCCTCAAAACGGCAGCCCACTTCTTCCGTAATCAGGGCCCTGGTGGCGTCTTCCCCCCTAGGCGAGTTTGCCATATGAGATATTGTACCACTAATTTCTGATAAGATTTCTGGTAGACCCTCTCTATCTGACAGCTCGGGAGTAGGAACTCGGATCAGTCGTCCGGTTGGTGATCTAGTCCACCTGGGCAGATCTATGATGGCTGCAGGGATAAAAAGTTAGGCATGATGCATGAAATGCAGGTATAATCCATGATCGTAATATGCAACACTTACAAAGCACAAGCAAGCAAGTAGGTCCTTCCACCCTTATTTTTCCCACACACGTGGTAGTGCAGTCTCTTTCCTAGGTGGGATTAGCCCAAGGGTCAACGAGGGACCCGATGGACGCGCATGGTGCGCGGCGAAAAACCGACAGCATGACACTCCTATGCTAATGTACAAGCAGATGGATAATGATCGTTACGTATTTGGACGTTCCATAAATTTCGACATGGCCCTACCGGGGCATGATAGCCTTTGGCTAGGTTACCAAGCGAGACATTTGGACTCACCCAATACATGAGGATCCATACAGCAAGCATGGAATTAGGGTTCATTTCACCTGTGGAAAGTAACTACAACTATTACATGAGCTTTGGACAAGGGAGATGTTTCTTTAAGGCTACCCAAGCATGATCCCTGCCGACAGGTCTATCTCATCACGAGCATAGCGACCGATCGGGTCATCATTTTGATATGCCATTAAGGTATGTGGCTTGGGCTGGTGATTGTCCTTAACACTTCCCCAAATTGAGTGAAAATGAGGAGGTGCTTTAGGAACGCACCGGGGCGAAAAGAGGGACCAAACTAGCGTATTCTAAGGCTCTAATGATATGTAAATGCAAATTTGAGAGAAGGTGAATTTATGAATTAAATTTTAATCATAAATGTTAAAAGAGGTATTTTCAAATTGAAATCTCGAACCATAAACGTCCCCAGCAGAGTCGCCACTGTGACGCGCGCCGGATCCCACGCGCCGCCCTTTCGGACCGCCCGCAGGTGGGCGATCGGGGCATTTGCGGGTCCGTTGACAGCTTGCGATGAATTGCAAGTGCGTCTATGTTGAGCAACACAGAGGTTTCATGGAGTCGCCACCCAACAGAACATTGGGAAAGTTTCTCTCGCCTCGGAGAGCCTAAGACTGCGCTTGGTATCCATTTTGGGCCAGCGAGAGGGATTATGGAAGGTGTACTCCTCACCATAAGGAGCCTAGGATTAGCGCTAAAGCCTCGTGACTCAAGAAGTATCTTGAAGGATGACCTCTAACCTCTTGAGCCCAAAGACCAGAGCTGGGTCCGGGATTTCTCATCTATTTCTACCTCAATTATTTTATGATCAAATTTTAATATCATTAATTCGCTCTCTCTCCACACTATGCAGTTTGATTAAAAGGCGCATTTATTCACATCTTGAAAGCGATAAATGATCAAATAGATAATGAAAGCAATAGATTACAATAATACAAGGAGCGGAATACAACTCCCTTTCGTAAATGTGCGGATCATGCATAAATCGGGACATTGCTTATTTTGAGGACTTCGGTCCTCGCGTGCATCGTTATTAAAATTGGGGATTTTTGTTTGTGATGATCTTTATTGGATAAAAGTAAGGCATTGGACCCTGGTTTTTGTGTAAACCTCATTTTATTGAATATAAAATATTGAGTCATTTTTATACATTAACGGGGTATGAAAAGAGTACATCCATATACATAAAATGATCAATAAATAATAAATGAAGGAAATACTTAAGAGGATTAGGAAACTAAACCGGATGAAGTCCTCTAAATATGGTAGACAGCCGCTCAAGCTCGGGATTTATCCAAGAGAATCAATATACATTCATAGAAAATTAAGAGATGTTAATATACATAAAATTAACATATAAGAAATCAAAAAGACTTGAAAGAGATAAAAAAATGATTTAAAAGATGGGGACAGAACCCACCGACGGCCTTCCTTAGCTGATCGACGGGCATCGGTTAAGGTAACCGAAATGTCCGTTTGTCACTCAAGGAGGGGCGTCTGTAGGTGGGTGACCGACGGGCGTCGGTGATAAAGATGACCCGTCGGTCACCACTGTCTTCGAAAAAGACAGAATGGAGAGAAACCCTTTCAAAGTCAAAAAAGTGGGTTTTATCCCAAAAGGAGATAAGAGAGTCAAAATAAAAGAAAGTAATGACGGATATTCAAAAATTCTACAAAATAAGAAATAAATATGAGATGAAATGGAGAAAGAATCCTGAATACTTACCCTCAGATAATCACTTTGGGTGAGATTTTTGTGTTGATTAGAGCTCCGCGCGTTCCACGAGAAGCAAAAGATGAAGGATTTAAAGAAAGAAAATGAACTATTTCTTCTTCAACCCCTCAGAAGATCGATTTTGGAGTCAAAATCTAAAGAAAACTAATTAGTTTTAGTTCCTTTCAATTGATTTGATCCTTGATTAAATAAATTTCTTTAGTAAATGTGTTTTGTTGGAAGAGAGAGAAAATTTGTTTGAAATTGGGCAGAGTTTCCTCCTTTGAAAATTTTTCCAACCCTTTTCAAGTGAAAATCCGGAGCTTTTATAGCCAGACACGACCGACGGGCATCGGTGTACAGGGGCGGGCATCGGAAGAATCCTTCTAACACAAGGATTCGTCCGACGGCCCTGCCACATCTACCGACGGGCGTCGGAGCGGTTGCGTGCTCTGGGAAACCAGGCGGCGTTCTGATAGGGGCGGTGACTTTCCGACGAGCGTCGGAAAACACCACAAGCCGTCGGTGACTCAGAGCGACGGGCGGACTTCACAGATGGGCTGGCCATATATAGAGGACAAAATTCCTTTTGACTCGAAAAAAACCTCTGTTTTTCTCTCCCTCTGCCTAGGAATGGTAAAAAGCCTCATTTCTCATGGAACGCGGGACTAAAACCTCCAAATCCAGCCCCTCATATAGGCTTGGACATTGATTTCATCATAGGGTAACCTCTGATCCGGACCGCTCCGGGACACGGTGCTTACACCTATGTTGCCCAAGATTAAAAGACGCGAACCAATCCCTCGAGACCTAAAAGTGGGCCTCGTTATCAGGGCCTTACCGGTTCTGGCGCGCGTCACACCTCTATCTTACCATCTATACTCAACAAAATAGAACTCATAAAACCAAAATAGACTAACATGTTAGCAACATTAAAATAAAATATTAAAAGCAAAATAATTGGCAAAATAATAGAAGAATATTAATAAAATACCTTAAATTAATAATGCAAAGACATAATATAGAAAAAGAAATTGAAACAATTAAAAAGGGGAAAGAAAAGATCCAGGAACAGCCAAGGAAAGACGAGGGACGGCCGTCCGAGAGGTGTTAAATAGGCAGAAGAAGCTTTCTGTGACGTCCCGTCGCTCGCTTTAAGCAACGGCAGTCAGCAAGTCCTTCTTCCTGTAAGTCATCTCCAAGAGTCAAAAACAACTAGAAAATTCCATTTTCGAGCGCACAAAAGTTTAAATTTCTTATCTTTTACGAATCTTAGGCCACTATGTCATGCAATTGGGTTAAATAAATCATCAATAAAGTAAATCCACTCATGAAATAACAAAATTGTCGTGTAGATAAATTAATTTATCTTTTGAAACTAAATCATATATTTCATGTCAAGTTATTGAAATTAATGCAAAAATGACGAACCCAGAATATATACCCTCATAATATTGATATCTGGAAGGCAAAAGCTGTATAAATCTCCCTTGAATTCTATAAGCATTGATTGACAGTTGAACAAATTTAAAACAATTTTTTTCTCTCTAACAAAAAAATCGTTCTTTCGAAATAATTTGAAATCTTAGGAAGGCAAATCAAGAAAAGAGAATTGATTTCCTTTCTCAAATTCACTTCTAATTCTTTTTCAATAAATTTCAAAAGAAAAATAAATATAAAGAGAAAATTTTTGTTTATAGAAATTAATTTTTGCACTTCTAAAAGGTTCTCCCCCCAAAAAAAATCCCCTCCTATTTTCCTTCATTAGCCTTCTATTTATAGGCTAATTTTTGATTTAGGGATGAAGATAAGAATTAAATATTTGATTTAGGGATAAAGATAAAAACTAAATATTTATTTTCAAAGATAAATACAAAATTTTAATCATCCTTAAAGATAAATATTATGTTTGATTTATTTATAAAGATAAATGATATCAAATCATCTTTTGGAGAATAAAATCAAATATTTCTATTTATCCTTGAAGATAAATATCAAATATTTGATTTATCTTTAAAGAAAAAGTGATATCAAATAATCTTTAGATATAAAATCAAATACCTTTAATTTATCCTTGAGGATAAATATCTTAAATCTATCAGATTTATGCCCAAACAACCAGAATTTCATTACCAGGCCTCGACTGATGGGCGTCAATCAATAGGGATCAAATTGCCTCACCTATTGAGCCACGAACATCCGCTCGTGTGAGAGGGATGGCCATCCCTCAGACACAAATGACGGGCACCTACTCACAGAAAGGATGGGCGTCCCTCAGAGCAAGCGACAGGAACCTGCCCACGCGAGGGACAGGTGCCCCTCAGGTGAGAAACAGCAACCGACCGTACTTCGACGCATCTGACGAGCATCCAGGTTGACCGACAGGAGTCGGTCAACCAAAAAAGTAATTTTTTTAGATGAAAAGGCTTCTTTCAAAATAAAAGAAACTCAAAAGGATTTTTGGTAACAATAACCTTAAAATTTTTGATATTCAAGGGCAAAAACCTACAACCTCACTCCTCTACCTATGAAATACGTACCGATATCCTCATTAGGTAACTCTGATCTGGGCTGCCTTAGAACTCGCATCTACAGTTGCCCCCAATTTTGGGGAAACTAATACACTAGTATCTAGATGAGCCAAAATTCAGAGAAAAGGAAAGAAGCACTTACCTGAGGTAGTCCTTACCTTTTTGCTGTGTTGTTTAAAGATCATAGATTATGGCTTATGATTGTCACCACCGAGTCATTCTGAATACTTCTGTTAAATCTTTTCGGCATATGATTGTCGCCGTCAAGACCTTGGCATATGATTATTGCTGCCAAGTATTTCGGAGACTGCTCTCGACCCATCTGGCATATGATTGTCGCCATTGAGATATCCTAAAGACTACAAATAATCTGTCTGACATATGATTGTCGTCATCAAGTCTTAGCTTTTGATTGTTGCTATCACACTGTAGGCATGTGATTATCGCCACAGCTTGTTCTGGAGGCTATAGTTTGTCTATCTGGAAGATGATTGTCGCCTTTGAGACATCGGCATATGATTGTCACCATTGAGCTATAGGCATATGTGTAGACACTGGGTCCTGTGTCAAAGGAAAAAAGATAATAGCAGTTTTGGCTCTCTATGCTCCTTAATAATTTCTCCGAAAAAAATATAAAAAATTAAAAATTAAAAATATATATATATATATATATATGTTTATAAAATTAAAAAATAATTAGTTAATATTTTAGGTTAATTAAAGTTGAAAAAAGAAAATAAATATAGGGTCTAATTAAGTAAAATATAATTTAAGTAAATTAATTAAATTAGAGAATTAAGATATAGGAGAAATGAATTAAGGGCCAAACCCTAATTGTGGGTATAAAAAGAAAATGACGAAGAGAAGAAAGGGGGCTCGGCAAATGGGAAACGAGAGAAAAGAAAAACAGAAGAAAAAAGAAAGAGAGGACAAGAACAGGTGAGGCCGAAGCCGAAGAAAAGAAAAATAAAAAGAGAAAGAAGAGGGACAGTGGACAAGTGAAAACAAAATCAAACCAAAGAAAAAAAAAAAAGAAACAGAAAAAGAAAGAAATAAGAGATAGCAAGGAGAGCAAGAACATAGCACAGATTCAAAGACCAAAGAAAGCAAAAATCAAAGAAGAAATAAATAAAAGGAGGAAGAGAGGCAGACCCACAACGCCGAAAAACGCAGAGGAAAGGGGGAGGGAGGCATTGCCTCCACCGGCACCCACGATGCCGAAACGGTACACGCGCGGCGGCGCTAACCCCCTGGCAGCTGGACGAACCGGCCGACATCCACTGGCATTCACCACTCACCGCCGTTAGGGAGATCGGAGGGAAGGAGGCATGACGCTTCAACGTGATTTTCGACTAGATCCGGCGACGTTCCAGCGCGTGACCACCGCTGCTCGACTCCCAGCGACGCGATTTACACGGCGGTGGCGGAGGTGTTGTCAACGGCCGCTCCGGCGAGCCTCCGGTGAGCCCCTCTTTTCCCCCTTTTATATTATATTATTATTATTATTATTATTATTATTATTATTATTATGTTGTTGTTGTTGTTGTTGTTATTGTTATTATTATTATTATTATTATTTAATATTCTGTTTTTTGTTATTATTATCATTATTATTATTATTATGTTGTTATTATATTATTATTTTTATTATTATTCTGATTTATTATTATTATTATTATTATTTTATTTATTTATTATTAGTTAATATTGTGTTTTATTATTATTATTATTATTATTATTATTATTATTAGTATCATTTTATTTGTTTTTTATTAGTATTATGTTAATATTATTATTATTATTATTATTATTTTTATTATTATTATTATTTTTATTTTTATTTTTATTATTATTCTGATTGTATTACATTATCATTATTGTTATTATTTTATTTATTTATTATTAGTTATTGTGATTATATTAATTAACCATGTCATTTATTTAATTGCTATTATTATTCTGTTATTCATTTTTTTATCATTCTTTTATCGTTGTCATTGTCTTTTATTCATTCATTCATTTATTTTCATTACTCATCATTATTATTATCATGTTCATATTTTTACATATTAATTCATTAAAATGTTATATTTTATTCCAATTACATCTTTTAATCCATTTGTTTTTTCAAAATACATTTTTTATTTATTTTAAATTGTTAATATGTTAGTTCATTTTTCATTTTGATATCACCTTATTTTATCATTTATTATATTTAATTAATTTAATTACTAACATCATTTCATTTTTGTTTTATTTTTCATTTCACAACTCATTTTTGCTTGGGCATTTTTGCGAGCGCACGGGGAGATCCAGAAGGCTCGTTTGGATTATATATTTATTTTGATTATTTGTAATATTTATTTATTTGGTTTTTCCATTTATTTTGCTATTTAGTTTTCTAATAAAATTTTTTATTTAGGCACGCTAGAAAGAAAATGACTAAAACATTTTTATTAATTAACTTGAAATTTTTTCTAATAAAAATGGGACCAATGTCTCAATTTTCTCCATCCAAAATCATCATGTCAAAACTGTTTCATAATAAATGCATGCAAGGACCAATGTCCACGCTCTTAACGAATATCCTGGTTTATGTATGTTCTGCACCTTCTTTACAATGGGGGTTGTATTCCGCCCCTAGTTTTGTTGTAATTTATTTTTGGATATTTTATTTTTTTATGCTTTACTTATCGCTTTTGACATGAATGAATTACGCTTTAATTAATTGCATCGTGTGGAAGGAGAGCGAAATAATAAACTCAAAACATAATTGTAAACTTAATTAAGGTATAAATAAATGAGAAGTCCCGAACCTACTCTGGTCTTTGGGCTCAACGAGGCGAGAGGACCATTTCGATGCTTCATTGGAATGGGATCTCTAAGACACCTCTTATGTCCCACCACAAGACTCAAATTTACAATCCTAGGCTCCATGGGGTTAGAGAGTCATTCCAATGTTCTATTAGGATGATTGTCTCCAAGATCCCTCTGGCTTGCCCAAAATGGATATATGCGCCGTCTTAGGCTCACCGAGGCTAGATGACCTATCCCAATGTTCTATTGGGTGGCGACTCCAAGAAACCTCCTTGTTACACAAAATAGATGCACTTGTTAATACCTTACAAGTTTCAATGAACCTCTCCCGAAAGCCCTAAAAGCGGGCCTTCGGGGCGCCTCGGGGTTCGGCGCACGTCACATTGGCGACTGCACATACTTGAGACTTTGATTCAAAAGTACCTTGATTAAAATTTACAATTAAGTTTTAGTTTAAAAAGTTTTGCCTTCTTTCAAAGCTGCATTACATCTCATTAGAGCCTTAGATCTATGCTAGTTTGGTCCCTTTATCGACCCCGGTGCATTCCCGAAGCACGACCCTATGTTCACTCAATGTAGGGAAGTGTTAAGGATAATCATCATCCCAAGCCTCGTACCGTTTGGTATATAAAATGGAGACCCGATCGGTCGCTACGCTCGTGATGAGCTAGACCCATTGGCAGGGACCGTGCTTAGGTAGCCCTAAAGTAACATCACCTTGACTAAAGCCCATGTAATGGCAATAGATACTTCCCCTAAGTGGTATGAACTATAATACCTTGCTTGCTATATGAATCATTTTGTATTGGACAAACCCAAATAATCTGATTGGTCACCTAATCAAAGGCTTTCATGCCCAGATAAGCCCATGTCAATTTATTCGAACTGCCTAAATACACAATGATCACAACTCATGCGCTTGTGCATTAGTTAAGAGAGGTTATGCTACCGGCTTTCCACTGTGCACCATGCGCGTCCATTGGGTTCCCTGTTAACCCATGGGCTAAGCCTACCTAGGACAGAGACCGCACGACCTCGTGTGTAGGGGCAATACGGTTGGAAGGATCTATCTGCTTACAAGTGGTTGTGGATGATGCATTGCATATTCATGTCATTCATGCACAAATAAAATTTTTTATTTTCTCCCTATGTATACATGTTATTCTTTGCATATAATTATTACATGTACATATCATCCTTTATATAGTGTTTTCACATGTTTCACATGTATCATTGTAATCTCTTTTAATCACTGTATTCCATTTGTTGCACAGCATGACCATGCATTGCGTATTATTCATGCATCACTCTAACTTGTTGATTTTCAGCCACTGTAGATCATTTGCTTGGGTGGTTTAGGGATACCGATAGTTGTTCGAAGAACGATCAGAGTTTGAATTGGCCGACAGAGACCTAGCATCCTTACCAGAGCATTTGAAGGTAATAAAAATGGCCGGCCCTTCACAATAAAATGAAGAGACTCGTGCCTTGTTTGCTAAAGAGATAGATAGAAGGTTTGAAGAGCTGGAAAAAAGGCTATTAGCTGTGATCAGAGAAAGAAGGGATGCCATGGCATTGATTCTCCAAGCTCAGCTTATGGCAACATCTCTTAACCAAGTAAAGCCGGCCGCGATCGAGAAGGCTCATATAGTGACGGCTCCAGTACCTCCTTTTACTTCTGAGACCAGAGGTAAGAGGTCACTTAATTCACCGGTTCAGCAAGGACGAAATAGGAGGCCTACTTTAGAACATGGCATTATGTCCAAAGCGGATGAAAACCCTGCAATCATGCATATTCCAAAAGATGAAAGCTCAGGAGGCCGTGATAATAGTAAGACAAATGCTAAGGCTGCTGAAGTCCCAGCCACTAGAACAACTCAGCCCCACCTCACTATCTCGGGTAGGCCATTATCATGGCACTTCACCCATCTCGTCAAAAAGGGGAAGTTGCAACCATTACCGACCGGGCCTGCCCCAAGTCAAGGACACCCTAGGCATAGGGCAGATTGGTATTGCGCGTATCACCAATATTCAGGGCATAGAAAAGACTACTACCGTCCTCTAAGAGATCGCATTCAAGAACTGGTGCCAGACCTAAAAAAGGAAAAGATTGTGGAAGCGCCAACCATGGAGGTGAGGCAAAGGTATTTTTCTAATTTGGGTAGATCTTTGTCCTGGGTCCTCAAGAGGCTAATATAGGAGGGGATATTACAACCATTACTAGCTAGGCCAGCTAGAAGCCAGGGACTGCCCAATCATAAGGAAGATGAGTATTGCGCCTACCACCAACACACCGGGCATATCACAGATGATTGTAAGGCCTTAAGACATGCCATTCAAGACCTGATTGATTTCAAGAAGATCTCTGATCCAGAAAAGCGAGAGGGAAAGAATAAGATAGATTAAGTGCCTAAGTGGAAAGGCAAGACGGTTCTTAAGGATGGTGATGGACCATTGTCTGTAATAGTTATGTCGACAAGAACGGGAGTTGATTAGCTATTTAGAATGGTCTTTTTTTATTTATTTTTGAACTGTTTAATAATGACATTTTAGTTTCATTAATAAGATGAACGTTTTTGCTTACTTGTGTTATGTCTCTTATGATTTCACTATGCATAATCATGATCATAACTCATTCATATTTGATATTGATTCAGTTGATGCTACTCTATTTAATCGCAGAAACTTTGGAAAACACAAAGAAAATCTTGATAGCATCTGTTATAACTCCTGAGGAGAGATTAAAACTTGAGAAAAGTTTAACAAAATATAAAAAAGGTCTTTGCCTGGACATATGAGACCCGCTAAGAGTTAATCGTGGAATCACTAGGCACATCATTCAAACACACCACAATCATGAACCAGCCACATAGAAGCTCAGAAGATTGAAGCTGGAAGGGGCAGAAAAGGTCAAAAAGAGAAATTCCCAAGTAGAAATGAAGCTAAAATTTCTAGTCGAAGTTCAATACCAGTCTTAGTTGGTCAATGTTGTACCAAATCGAGAAGAGGAGGAGTGAGTGTATGTGTAAACTATTAGGATTTGAACAAAGCTTATCCTTAAAAGAACAAAACAAAAAAAGAACAAAGCAAAAAAAAAAAGGGAGAAAAATACAAAAAAGAGAGAAAGAAAAAAATCAATATGTAGATTGGAAAACCATCATGCGGGGCAAGCTTTGTTCAAATCCCGCTGATCTACATGTGCCTGTTGTGACGCACGCCGAAACCCGTGGCCTCCCGAGGGCCCGCTTTAGGGCGATCAGGAGAGGTTCATCAAACTTTTAAGATATTTACAAGTGCGTCTATTTTGGGCAACAATGAGGTTTCTTGGAGTCGCCACCCAATAGAACATTGGGGAGGGTCGTATAGCCCCAGCGAGCCTCGGACGGTGCATACATATCCATCTTGGGCTAGCCAGAGAGATCTTGGAGGCCTCTGCCTCTACCCCCTAAAGCCTAGGATTATAAATTTAAGTCTTTTGGTGAGACTCAAGAGGTGTCTTGGAAGTCCTAAACCTCTCGTCTCATTGAGCCCCAAAGACCAGAGTGAGTTCGGGACTTCTCATTTATTTGTACCTTGATCAATATTATGATTAAGTTTTGAATTTATTCTTTCACCAAACTTTTCACACGATGCATTTAATTAAAGCGCAATCATTCACGTCAAAAGCGATAAATTAAGCACTATTAAGATGAACTTCCACAAATCAAATTACAATAAAACTAGGAGCGGAATACAACCCCCATTATAAAAACAATATATAAATCATATAGAAAACGGGAAATTCACTGGAGTGAGGACATTGGTCCTGCCATGCATATTTGTTACAAACCGATTTTAAGAAGTGTCAATTTTGTTAGTTAAAAACAGGACATTGGTCCACAACTTTCGAGAAAATCCCAAATTAATTACTATAAAATATTTGGCCCTTTTCACTTTAACGACATTGAAATAATCTTAATAATAACATGAATAAAAAGCAAGGGTGAAGAAAGAACCCGTATGGAAATCCTCAGATTGGCTCGACCATCATCATTTATAACTCCAATTCCAAATGGTCATAAAATAACTCATAGGAATAAACATGTTTGTGTCAAAATTGGTGAATAAAGTAAAGAAAGGAAAATAATAGGAAACTTTAAAAGAAATGAGTTAAAAGATAAAAAAGTAAAAATGAAAACAATTAATATGAGTTAATTAAATCACACAAGTATTAATCCAGAATGTTTACCCTCGGATTTTACCTTTTGGGGTGAATATCAAATGGTTTCGATCCCCGCACGCTCCATAAGGATCAAATAAAAATAGATCAAAGTAAGAAAATTTGTATTTTCCCTTCTTGAAAATTTAATAGCGATCGAGTGTTCGAATTAGCTGTATTGATGGAAACGAATGAATTTCGTTACCTCAAATTGGCTTAATTCGCAAGAAAAATTTGAGAAAATCAATGAATTGGAAGAATTTTTATCAAATAAAATTCTAAAAATAGAGATTTTATAGCGTTTTGCTAAACTGCTCTCAAAGAAATCTTTTCTACAAAAAATTCCAATCTCTCAAAAAGTGGTTAATTTTCTCCACCAAAAATTTGTCAAATTTTCTAACCCCCAATAATGAATTTTTCTTCTCAATTTATAGAATTTTTGGAGATAAAATAAGATAAGCACCAGTTTAAAGTTTGAATTTTAAAAGGAGTTTTAAAATTAAATTTTTTACCAAAACTTATCCCTATTTGAAAGATTTTAGATTAAATTTTATCCAAACCGGCGTTATCTGATCAGATCCACTACCGACGGGTATCCCTGCAACTACCGACGGGCATCCCTACTAAGGGCACACGTGGAAATCTGGATACAGACGGGCCATAACATGGAACTGGGGACAAGCGTCCCTACTCAGACACGTGTCCGTCCCTAGCTACAGACGGGCCGTAATGCGGGACTAGGGACGGGCGTCCCTACTCAGACACGTGTCCATCCCTAGCTACAGATGGGCCGTCCCTACTATGCATAGAGATGGGGATCACCCCAAGTAGAGACGGGCGTCCCTACTTCAAACAGTCATCCCGTCTGTGGAGCAAAACTTCCACTTTCAAGCAAAATTTCCCAAACTCTTTCAAAACCTCACGCTATAGCGAAAAAAATTTTAATCCTTATGAAACCGAAAGATGAAAACCTCCGAATTCCATCCATTTATCCAGAAACTAACGTTGATCTCTTCATCGGGTAACTCTGACCTGGACTGCCCCAAGACCCGGTGTTTACAGTTGCCCCCAACTTTGGGGAAACTAGTGCACTAGTGTCTAGATGAGCCAAAATTCAGAGGAGAAAGGAAAGAGACGCATACCTGAGGCAGTCCTTACCTTTTTGCCAGGGAAGTGGCAATGCGTCGAGTCTGCTTCAGACTTACAAAATGCGAGAGTTGCTCTCCTGAGCTGCACCGAGTCTGCTCCAGACTTACAAAGTGCGGATGGTGATGATGCGCCGAGTCTGCTCCAGATTTACAAAACGCGAGGATTGCTCTTCTAAGCTACACCGAGTTTGCTCTAGACTTACAAAGTGCGGATAGCGATGTGTCGAGTCTGCTCCAGACTTACAAAACCCTAGGATTTCTCTCTTGAGCTGCACTGAGTCTGCTCCAGACTTACAAAGTGTGGATGGTGATGCGCCGAGTCTGCTCCAGGTTTACAAAACGCGAGGGTTGCTCTCCTGAGCCGCACCCCGAGTCTGCTCCAGACTTACAAAGTACAGATCTGTTCTATCGTGTTCGCCCCGCTGTCCTCATCTCGGTATGCACGGTGACTAAACTGTCCCGCTAGCCTCATCTCAGCCCGCGTGGTGTCCGATTTATGTCGCTAGTCCCGTTTTAAGTTTGCAAACTTTCCTTGCTAACCTCCATTCAATCGGCAAGGTACGATTCTGATCTATTGATTCTCATCTAATATTGAATGTGATCTTGAAGGACATAATGTTTGATCTGTTTATCCTTCCTTTTGACTGCTGGTCATTTTCGAATTGGTGCAAAACCATGTTCCTGTATTGTAAGAGATTCTTGTTAATTCTCGCGCCAATTAACTTGATTGGTAGATTTATGAACATTTTTATGTTGCCCTTTATTATTTATCATCCTGTTTACTATATGATCAATTGTCTTTTTCCTTCTTTTCTCTCTCTCTTTTTTTTAAGAAATTTAAATCATGAAGAAATAACATGCAAATTTAACAGGTTAATCCATAAATTATTTTCCACTAAAAGGTTAAATTTTGTACAATATACAGATGTGATTATAATAAAAAGTATAAATACAAAGCTAGAAGAACTCCCTGAACAATCTATAATGGCGCATAATCTGAGAGCTCCTCTGGATCATCATCATCATCATTTGATAGATGAACCGGCTGGCCCCGTGATGAAGAAGGAGATGGTCCCGCATATGGAGCAGATGGCTGCCTGGGAGGGGCTGATGGTTCGGCCTACTGAGCAGCCGAGGCTCTGGCCTATCTCTGGTATCTGGGAGGTACAGCCACTGGTACTGATAACGATTGCGCTCTCACTGGGTCCTGCTGCTGGAACTGGACCTGAGCATATCCATCAAGGAAAGGCTATGTGCATATCGTCATGAACTGCAGAGTATCAGTGATGACCCCCCTAACTCTCTGAAAGCGTCGGCCAGGCAGAGGGTCTGATCTGTAGAGGTAGTCCCCATACTCTTCAGCCTATCCTCTGTATGCTCTCTAAACTCTCGTATTGACTGGGCAATGGGAGGTATGGCACCCTCTAGGACCAGGATCCTGAATCTGAGAGCCTCAACTGACTCATCCACTACCTGTACAGATGCTTCTATCCTCTGAGTTGCCTTATCCTGGGAGGCCTTCATCCCCTGCCTCAGCTAACTCATAAGTCTCTCCTACTCCTGTCTCAAATGGTCAATAAGCCTCCCCTGCTCCTGGATAATACCCTACTGCTGATCTAGCCGCTCTAAGATGGCTCTATCTCACTCCCCGAGCTGCCCGAGAAAGGCCCTGTCTCTCTCCTCCTGTCTGTGCTCAAAGGATGCGAACATAGAGGTCAAAATCACAAAAAAATCAGGCTATGCCGGGTGAGTCGATGGTGTGAATGGAGGGGGAGCTGACTTTGGTGCCCGCTCTGGAGGTGGAGCTGTAGAAGTAGATGCCCCCGGGTCCCCTGTTCTAGATATGAACTGAACCTCTCAGGTGCCCAGGGAGCTGTCCGATGTACTCTTGATGGCGAAGGAGGAGTAGGACTCTGTACTATCTGCCCTGGAGTAGCAGCAAATAGCTCATCCATGCTGAACTCAATCCCCATGTCAGAGGGTATACCCGGATGCTCCTCCTGTTGGGGCTCAGGAGGCTGGTGCTCCATCTGAGGCTGCTCCTGGGGCTGCTCCACCTGAGGCTGCTCCATCTGAGGTTACTCCTGAGGCTGTTCCATCTGAGGTTACTCCTGTGGCTGCTCCATCTAAGGCTGCTCCTCTTCTGGCTCTAGTGAGGGCAGGCTAAATGCACGTCTGGTCTCATGAATGGTGCGGAGTCTGTACGCCTCGGCCTGACCCGGTATCGGCAATATCATAGCCATCGTAATAGCTGCCGGAGCGTCCACATAAATGCTCTCATCCAAGGCATGCCCCAGGATGTCTGAACGAACACCCAAACTCAAAAGTAGTCTAGTAATGACTCCACCAACATACACTACAGGGGCTGCCCCCTAGATACTCTCACCATGTTAACCAAAATCTCATGGCTGATGTTGAGCCGCTGGCCTGCCACCATGGCCCATAAACTCCAAATCTCAACAGCGTTGAGAGACCCTGGGTTACCAGCTCGTCCCAAATAGGAGCTGGATAAAACTCTGTGAACATATCGAAGGTCCTGTGATGAGAGTACCGTGCTCTTTGCCGTATCATGATCATACGGCACTCCCAGCAATGCAATGGCTGCCCAATGGTGGCGTCTAACTGCTCTATGGGGCACTATAACATCCTGCCCGAATGGAAGCCCCATAGCCTCTGTAAATCGCTGATGGGTAATGCTATAATGGTGCCGCTCAATCCAAAACTGGATAACACCCTCCTCTGTGTCGGATCTCTGGTACCCCCCGTACTATAACGTAGCAAGAAATTGCCGAACTATCTCTGGGTGAGTCTGGAAAGCAGGCGTCAGAAACTCAGTCCATCCCGCACCTGCCATCAAAATATCGACCTCATCAGCCATCCCGAGAGCCTCAAGGAATGGCCTAGAAATAAAACGGCTAGCTCGGAACTGCACCTGAGCCAGCGCTGCATACCTCTGTCTGGCCTAGGCACTCATCCAATCCGGGGCCTGAGGCTCAGGCTGATCGCGTGGAGCATATCGTCGCGGTGGTATCCTGGAAATAAAGTAAACAATTAGTTTGGTATCATAGTCATAAACGGACTTTACTCAGGAAATAATAACAAAAATTTAGGCAGCATTTCGACGGGGTCGTGTCTAAACCGAAAAAATTAAAAAAAAAAATTGGGGCAGCATCCCGGCAAGGGTGTGCCCAACCTCCTGCATGAGAAAACAAAAATACAGGCCTCAGGCCCCAAGCAATAGTGCAACATATTCACACTTGCTTTACTTCCTAATTCTTAGTATTTGTTTCAAAGTGCATGCATTCCTAAGGCTATGCCTGAATATCTAAAAAAAACTCAATAAAAATAAATATGCATCTATCATTAATTGTTCTCAAAACAACATTTATCCATGCATTGTATCTCAACTGAAGAACAGCATATCATTTATTCTATGTGTTAATTCATGTGCTTAAAGCACTAAAAAAAACATAACTTTAACTAAACCATGGCATTCTAACAGCAACAACTAAAATCAATTAATAAGGCTCCTAATTACACTAATAAAAAAAATGAAAATTATATTACTCATAATAGGATAAATAAATAAATAACTAATAACAAAATAGAAGGATTTTACTAACCTGGAAATTGAGACTCAAAGGACAAGACGCTGGTGCAAAGAAAACCAACCGAAAAAAAAGCAAAAAACGATAAAATGTAACTGAAGAAGAAGGGAAGAGCGTCGGTGCGAAGAAAAAAGAGAAGAAAGCGATTGTCCATCAGTACCTACGTCCTTATATAGAATTTAAGTACCAACGGGCTTTACGTCTATACACTACCGATGGGAATGCCGTCTGTCTCTCCGGATTCTGCTTTTAACCCTTATTAATTACCTAATTAATGCATGTGATATGCACGATGCAAAGACTGCCAGGTGCACAATTACAGACAGGATCATCGTCTGAGTTAGGGACGGGCTAGCCGTCGGTAGGTCAATCCTATAAAATTCATCAATTTCTTGGATTCCGTGCCTTTCTCTCATTTTAGCTTCATAGCAGGTTCCTTTCCTCAGTTTTTTCCTTTTCCCCTTCTTCATTTCCCTTAGCGAGCTCGACCTTAGTCACAGAGAAATGAATTCTCCTTTTCTTTCCAAAATGCACCGTATCTTAGACGATGCTCAAACTTGGGAAAACATCACTCTTGCCCCCCTTTCTGGACTGAAATTTTTACGCAGAATCAAAATAGACTACAACCTCCTTTTGGCTGCGACCCACTTTTGGGACCCTCGCTTTTAAGTGTTTAGGTTCACCTACCAGGAAATGTGCCCCCTGCCTGAGGAACTTGCTGCCATTGTCGGGAGTTGGTATCCTCCTAGTGCTTTACCCTGCGTTCCTCGCTGTGCTTTGGTTCAAACTCGGGATATTGCCCTGTCCTTAAGTATAGCTCCTTTTGACGCTGCTTGTCTAGTTCCTTAGGGCCCTGTATTTGCCTTAGAACCTCTGATTAAAGCACTGGATGAATTATCTAACTTTCCTTCATACAGAGTAAGTGTCATTTTTCTTTCTGTCTGATGAAGTACTTGGTCGTGACTTCAGAGGAGCTGCTTGGAGATCCTCATTTGTTTGGGATTTTGGACGATTTTCACCACGGGCTGACCCCTTTTCCACTTATTCTGGCTGAGACTATCTTGGGTTTCGACTCTGTCTGTGTTGGGCCTACCACTTCATTCTATGGGAGCCCCTTATTACTCCAGGTACGTCATTGTTTTAAAGGTAGTGCGTCCCTTGTGGATTTTCGCACTAGCTTTTCTTAGTGGGAAGTGCGTCCTTTTGGATTTTCACACAACCCTATGCCTAATTTTTGCCTAAAGTAAATCCCACTTACTCCAGCGGCTTTTCTTTGCCTTTTATTTTCTTTTCTTTGGCTTTTATTTTTCCTTGCTTCTTCTTTTAGATTTGGTTGCAAGAGAAAATGAAGCTGCTATCAGAGCCACCTCCTAGAGTCATTAGTCAGTACTCAGCGAAGCATTTTCTTCCTCGCCAGCATCTGTACCTACTTGGGACCCATGACGAAGGTATCACTAGATTCAGTGAGATATCAGATGAGGATATTAGCTTCATGCATGCTTGGCTTCCATTATCCAGTGCAGTTATTGATGGGTCTTCAGGATGCGTTCCCCTATGCGGGCTTCGTGAGGCAACCTTTTACATCACGGCCCGCTGCTCTCGTCAACTTGGAATAACTCAGGATGTGGTGAGACTCCCTCTATCTTTTCGAGGTGGAGTCCTTTCTGTGGCTTTTGCTTCCCGCTATCATTAGCTCTAGAGCCAACTTCCAATGAAGACTATCATACCTCCCTTCTGGAACCACTCTGTCACCTCTACCAGCACGTACAAGAGGTGGATACTTAGCCCGTCATCTAATAACCAAACACGGCGACTGAGGCATTTGGCTAGCGAGAGTAGTAGTAGGGCATAGTTTAGCTTAACATGCATTTTGAGCAATATGTTTTCTTTTTAAAGCAGAATCGGACGATGATATAAATGAATAAGTCAAGTCTTATTTTATTTCACAAAATTGTGTACATTTCAGTATGATTTCAGAATACATGATCGTTTTTTAACACTAACTCAATTATGCAAGACTACATTCTTTCATGGAACCAAATCCTGACAGCATCAAACTCCTGTCCCCAATCCGCCCTCTCGGGTTTTCATGATTGGATATTTTCTCTCAAGCCTCTAAATTTTTCCCAGGATGCCTTTTTTTGGTTTTCACCATGACGAGGCGCCCAATTTTAGCAAGGCTGCCTTTTTTCGGTTTTCGACCCACGGGGCTTTCATTCTCTTCTTTTGATTTTGTAGCCTTTAGCCATGAAACCTTTTGAGTCTATCAATATTGATCGGTTCTTTGAATTCATTGCCATCACTGTCCGACAAAATCGTAGCTCCTTTTGACAGCAGCTTCTTGAGGATAAACGGACCTTCCCACGTAGGTCTAAACTTCCCTCTAATATCCGGTGCTCCTGGTCTCATCTGTTTCAATACCAAATCCACTTCCTTCAACGGATGCTTCTTAACTTTCTTTCCAAAAGACCTAGCGAGCCTCTTTTGTTAGATCTGGTTGTGATTGTAGGCTTATAACCTGTTCTCATCCAACATGTTCAAGCGTTGCAACCGCTGCTGCGCCCATTCAGCCTCCGGAATCCCTACTTCCATTATCACCCTTAGTGACTTAAGTTCGACCTCGACCGGCAATACTACCTCCGTCCCATATACCAAGGAATATGGAGTGGCTCCTGTTGAAGTCCTGATGGTTGTTCTGTAACCCTATAGTGCAAAAGGCAACTTTTCTGCCCAATTTTTATAATTCTTGACCATCTTAGCCAGGATCCTCTTGACATTCTTGTTGGCGGCTTCAACTGCCCCGTTATCTTGAGGACGATACGGAAAAGACTTGTGGTGCTCGATACCATACTTCTGGAGTAACTTCTTCATTTCGGCCATGAACTGGACCCCCACATGATGTGGAAGGCCATACCTACATATCAAGTTCTTCTCTATGAATTTTGCCATATCCCAAGCATCCACTTTCTTGAAGGACTCAGCTTCTACCCACTTGGTAAAGTAGTCGATGGCGACGATGATGTATCTATGCCCATTGGAGGCCGTGGGGCATATTTCCCCAATAATATCAATCCCCCAAGCTGCGAATGGCCAAGGTGACGTTAGATTATATAATTTTGAAACGGGCAGGTGCCTTAAATCTGCATACTACTGCCATAACTGACACTGCTTTACATACTTCGAGCAATCGTTATCCATGGTGAGCCAAAAGAATCCTTGTCTCATAATCTTTTTGGCTAATGTCAACCCGTTCATATGGGCCCCACATACTCCGGCGTGTGTTTCTTCCATCACCCTCTTAGCCTCTTTCTCATCCAAACACCTCAACTGGATACCATCTGCCTGTCGTTTGTACAATGCTCCATTTATGCAGATGAACTGGGTAGATAGCTTGCGAATCATTCTCTGATCTTTCTCAGTAGCTTCCTCCGGAAACGTCACATTCTCTAGATAGTTCTTGATATCATAATACCATGGCTTCCCATCCACTACTTCTATCTCCATAACTGATTTAGATTCGAAGCTAGGTCTCTCAGAACTAGAAATCAAAACTGGCCTCATAACCACCCCTTCGGGATTGTCCCACATTGAGACTAAAGTAGCAAGCGCGTCGGCTAACTGGTTTTCATCCCTCGGAACAAAACGAAATGTACACACTTCAAATTGACTACTCAGGTCTCTCAAGTGCTTGATGTATGGCATTAGCCTCTCTTTTTTAACGGCCCATTCACCTCAGATTTGATTGATCACCAGGGAGGAATCACCAAACACTTCCACGTTTCTTGCTCCTAGAGCTATCAACGCCTCTAACCCAAAGGCACACGCTTCATATTCAGCTTCATTATTGGTAGCCTTGAACCTCAATTTCTTGGCCAAAGGGAGCTTCTCATCATCCGGGGTTGTTAAAATGATCCCTACTCCTGCCCCCTTGTTGTTCACGGCTCCGTCAAAATGCAATTGCCAACCTCGAACTCCGATAGCTACCACATCCTCATCTGGAAAGTTATACTCGTACGAGTCTCCTTGAATTGGGTGTTCTGCCAGGAATTCAGCCACTGCACGCCCTTTGATAGTTTTTCGAGTAATATACTCCACATCGAATTCTTGTAGCAATAATAACCACCTTCCCATTTTCCCAAGTAAAGATGGGGCTTCCTGTAAGTACCTTAAAGGATTCTGCTCCGCTACTGCCTATACTCTATAGGCATGAAAGTAATGCCTTAATTTCTTAGAAGCCCAGATTATCGCAAGGCAAATCTTTTTTACTTCCGTATACTTAACCTCATAGGCCAGGAATTTCTTGCTAAGGTAGTAAACAGCAAATTCCACTCCAAATTCGTCCTCCTGGGCCATCATGGCACCTACAGAACTGTCTTTTATAGCTAAGTATAAAATTAATGGCCTGACTGGCTGCGACAGTCTCAACACTGGTGGATTTAGCAAATACTCTCTGACAGTATCGAAAGCCTTCTGACAACTTTCGTTCCATACTACTGGTTGGTCTTTTCTGAGTAGTTTGAAGATCGGTTCACAGATTGAAGTAAGCTTGGCTATAAACCTACTGATATATTGCAACCTACCCAGAAAACTTCTCACATCCTTTTCCTTCTGCGGTATTGGCATTTCTCTGATAGCTTTAACCTTGTCCGGGTCAATCTCAGTACCCCTTTGGCCAACCACGTGTCCTAGAAGCTTCCCTAAGGTAACACCAAACATACATTTCTTAGGATTTAACCGTAGATTATACTTGTCTATCCTTAAGAAGAACTTTTCGAGTGCTTCAAAATGACCTTCTCTAGTGGCTGACTTGATCATCATGTCGTCCACGTATACCTCCACTTCTGTATGGATCAGGTCATTCAAGATTTTTGTCGCCATCCTCTGATAAGTGGCACCTGCATTTTTCAGGCCAAAAGGCATTACTCGATAAGCATAGGTCCCCCACTCCGTGATGAACGCTGTCTTAATTCGGTCAATTATTTTATTGAGAATTTGATTGTAGCCCGCATAACCATCTCCAAAGCTATACATCTCGCAAGCAGCGGCGCTGTCTATCAGCACATCTATATGGGGCAATGGAAAGTCATCTTTTGGACAGGCCTTATTCAAGTCCCGATAATCTATGCATACCCTTACCTTGCCATTCTTTTTGCCTACGGGGACAACATTGGCCAACCAAGTTGGATACTGTACCTCAACCAAAAATTTGGCTTTGATTTGCTGGTGAATCTCCTCCTTCACTTTTTTCGCCCATTCTGGCCTAAGCCTTCTCAACTTCTGGTTAATGGGTTTGTGGTCAGGATATGTAGGAATAGCGTGCTCTGCAACTTCCTGATCGATTCCTGGCATATCTTCGTAGGTCCAGGCAAAGACTTTTTCATATTTTTTTAAGATTCTCTCAATTTTTTTTCTTCAGGAGTTATACTTGATGCTATCAAAATTTATTTTGGATTTTCTATGGTTCCAAGATTAAATGGAGTAGCATCAGTTGAATCAATATCAAATATGGATGGATAATGATCATGATCATGCATAGTGAAATCATCGGAAACAACACACAAGTAAGCAAAATCATTCAATTTATTAATAAGATTGAAATTGTCATTAACATCATTGAAAAGTTCTGGAGCAAAAAGAAAGTCTAAACTATTCTCCTCTTCCTCTTCTGCTGGCGTATCTGCCGCGGTCGATGGTCCTGCATCACTTCGGCTCTTTGGAGGCTCCCCAATCAACTCCTACATGGCTTCCTCTACATTTGCTTTCCCCTTCAACTGGGTGGCTACCATCTTCTCAGTCATTACTTCTTCAGGCATCTCACGGTCCCAAATTGTCCTACTCGTCATAATTTCTTCATCCCAAAAGCCCTCTGCTAGCTTGATCGATCCAATGTCCCAGTCATAGACATCATTGAAAACCTCGAACCCTGGTACAATTCTTCCATCCAGCCATTGCGGTTATAGGCACATGCTGCGGTTGCTGGTACAAAAGTCTTCCGGATATGAGGAATTTCCATTTTTTACTTCTTACCCCTTCCTACCACACCTGTGTATCCTAGACCCCTTCTGTCTTTTTGGCCCTTGGTAGCAATAGCTATTGGTATCCCCTGAGAATTTTTACCCAGTCCTGCGCCAGGGAGAAATGACATCCTCTTCATCATATTTAGCACTTGGGGACTCTCTTCCTTCTGCTCTTCCTCACGTATCATGGCGACATGAAATCCACTAAAAGGTTGCCTAGCAATCTCCAGTACTAAAACCTGATTCTCCCGTGCAGCCCTTATAGTCACAATATGGCCTTCATGAGGTATCTTTACCATCTGGTTAAGTGTAGAGGGGACTCCACCCAACTTATGAAACCATGGCCTACCTAGAAGAGCTGAGAAATTGGCGGGTATGGGCAGTACCACAAACTCCACTTCTGGCTCTACGGGCCCTGTCTTCACTATTGCCGTGAATGTCCCAAAAGCATGTCTACGCGAGTTGTCATATGCTGTGATGGTGAGATCAGATTTGGCTAACATATCCTCTGTTACCCCAAAAGCCTCCATCGCCATCTGTGGGCACACATTTATCGAAGAGCCATCATCTACCATTACAAAAGTAGTGTGCTTTTAGTTAATATGTGCCCTTATGTACAGAGGGCGATTATGGTTGCGGCCTTCTGCCGGCAAATCAGCACTGGTAAAAACAACATTTTCCCCTGATCCTCCTTTCACTACATCCAGAAGTTCCGTAAGCGAGATAGTTGTTGCCACAGTTGCCTCGCATAAAGCCTCTACCACCTTCTGCCTATGCGATGGCGACTGCCTCAAAAGATTCCATATGGAAATCTGAGCCGACGTCTTTTTTAGTTGTTTAACAATCGGATCTTCTTCCGGCTCCTTTCCTTTCTCACCCTCAACCGGCCCTTGGGGCTTCTCAACTTCTGGAGCTACCCTTTCGCTTCGGGTCACAGCTCCTACTTTATTCTTGTTTGCTTCTTCATCCTCCTCCAAATCCCACGGGTCGGCAAATACTTCAGAATTATTGTTTTCAGTTCCACTATCATCAGTGGACCAGCAATCGATCACTGCAGCGGGAAGCCCTTCTTCACTCCTCTCATGGAGGTTTGTGACAGCAGTGTGGGTATCATTGCCGTATAAATCATTTAACACAAACTTTTTGGGTAAACTGGACCCGATCATATTCACTGGTGGCGGCATACTGTTGTACCCAGCCTTCTTTTGACCCCCTCTCTTCTCTGGGTCTGTGTTCTGCTTTAAGTCGATTAGATCTTGAATTGCGTGCCTCAACATCTTGCAGTTATCGGTTATATGCCCAGTGTGCTGATGATACGCACAATACTCATCATCCTTATGTCCTGGCGTGCCTTGAGGTCTAGCAGGTTTGGGTGGCATAGGCTGTAACTTACCCTCTTTTATCAGTCCTCTCAACACCCATGACAAAGACCTTCCAAGATTGGAAAAATGCCTCGGGGTAGCATTCGCAATTGATACCTCAGCAGTTTTTCGTGTGCCACTGGTGAAACCTATGGGTCTACTTGCCCCCTGGCTACTGCTACCTCTCTTGGGATAGTTCTCATTAGCTGCTCTCTTAACAAGGTACTCCCCCTCAGCCTCAATGGTGATGTCCTTCAGATACTCCCAGTCCTTCAATCCTTTTATCCTCAATCCTTCTCTCAAATACGGGCTCACATTTTTAATGAATAGCCGTATTTGATCCTGAGTATCCAGTTTCCTCTTCATTTCCATCACTCGATTCCTCCACCGGGTTAGATACTCATGGAAGGACTTACCTCCCTTCTGCTGTAATAGCTCTAGGTCCTTCAAGGTCACTTCCATCCTTGTACTGCAGTCGTATTGCCTCAAGAACTCTTTCGTCAACAAATCCCAGTCCTCCTTGGTTCGGCGATCAAGCCCATGGTACCAATCTACTGTCGGGCTAGTCAAACTCAAGCAAAAGTACTCAATTTTCTGCTTTTTTATCAAAGTGGTGCCCTTCATCACCAGCGAGTACTACTTTATATGTGCCATGGGGTCGAAAGTGCCGTCAAACTTCGGCACATCCGGCATTTTAAAGTTCATTGGGACTAGATCCTCCCCTTCTAACTCCTTGTCTTTCGGGTTCATTCCTCGACCCTTTGTTAGCATTCTTGTCATTGCTTTAAATTTCTCCTCCATCTTCTTCCAGATGGCTTCTTCAGCTTGAGGGGCTTTCCCTTTCTCAGACATACGCTCCTCATATTCTTCGTCTTCCTAATCATCATCTAGCCTTGGGACTGGTCTTCCCCTTTGTGCCTCTGAGGTAGTAGCTCTTAGGTTTACAGGTGGCATGCGAATTTCCTCTTGGGGGTCTTCTCTGACCTCTCCCCTTTCATTGTTTCTCATAGGAGGAGGTGGTGGGTTCTGCGGGGCCGCTTGCTGACCCAATGTGGCCATCATCGCCATCATACGGTTCTCAAACTCTTCAAGCCTTCGGCCCACTTCCTCTGCTATTATTGCCCTGGTGGCATCTGCCCCTCTTGGTGAGTTTGCCTTTTCTTTGCGTAAAGAAAACTGAGCTGAAGTAACGTAGCTGGTTTCGGAAGAACTGTTCGGATACTACACCCTTTCTGGTAACTCGAAGAATGGATTTCTGCGTAGTTACCCCCGAGACCTTCTTGTCCACCTAGGCAAATCTATGATGGATGAAAAACACAAAGCGTCAGGATGATCCATGAACGTGCTAAGATGCATGAACGTGCTATGCAACACTTAAAAATCACATGCAAGCACATAGGTCCTTCCAAACTTATTACTCCCGCACATGAGGTCATAGTCTCTTTCCTAGGTGGGCTTGATCCATGGGTTAACAGGGAACCCTATGGATGCACATGGTGCATGGTGAAAAACCGTCAGCATAACCTCTCTTAGCTAATGCTCATATGCATGGGTTTTGATCATCATGTATTTTGGCAGCCCGAATAAGTTGACATGGGCCTATCGGGGCATGAAAGCCTTTGATTAGGTGACCAATTAGATTATTTGGATTCGTCCAATACAAAATGATCCATATAGCAAGCAAGGTATTACGGTTCATACCATGATCAATATTATGATTAAGTTTTGAATTTATTGTCTCACCAAACTTTCCACACGATGCATTTAATTAAGGTGCAATCATTCACGTCAAAAGTGATAAATTAAGCACTATTAAGATGAACTTCCACAAATCAAATTATAATAAAACTAGGGGCAGAATATAACCCCCATTATAAAAACAATATATAAATCATACAGAAAATGAGATATTCATTGGAGTGAGGACATTGGTCATGCCATGCATATTTTTACAAACTGGTTTTAAGAAGTGTCAATTTTGTTGGTTAAAAACAGGACATTGGTCCACAGCTTTCGAGAAAATCCCAAATTAATTACTATAAAATATTTGGCCCTTTTCACTTTAACGACATTGAAATAATCTTAATAATAACATGAATAAAAAGCAAGGGTTAAGAAAGAACCCGTATGGAAATCCTCAGATTGGCTTGACCATCATCATTTACAACTCCAATTCCAAATGGTCAGAAAATAACTCATAGGAATAAACATGTTTGTGTCAAAATTGGTGAATAAAGTAAAGAAAGGAAAATAATAGAAAACTTTAAAAGAAATGAGTTAAAAGATAAAAAAGTAAAAATGAAAACAATTAATATGAGTTAATTAAATCACACAAGTATTAATCCAGAATGTTTACCTTCGGATTTTACCTTTTTGGGTTAATATCAAATGGTTTCGATCCCCGCACGCTCCACAAGGATCAAATAAAAATAGATCAAAGTAAGAAAATTTGTATTTTCCCTTCTTGAAAATTTAATAGCGATCGAGTGTTCGAATTAGCTATATTGATGGAAACGAATGAATTTTGTTACCTCAAATTGGCTTAATTCGCAAGAAAAATTTGAGGAAATCAATTAATTGGAAGAATTTTTATCAGATAAAATTCTAAAAATAGAGATTTTATAGCTTTTTGGTAAACTGCTCTCAAAGAAATCTTTTCTAAAAAAAATTCCAATCTCTAAAAAAGTGGTTAATTTTCTCCACCAAAAATTTGTCAAATTTTTTAACCCCCAATAATGAATTTTTCTTCTCAATTTATAGAATTTTTGGAGATAAAATAAGATAAGCACCAGTTTAAAGTTTGAATTTTAAAAGGAGTTTTAAAATTCAATTTTTTACCAAAACTTATCCCTATTTGAAAGATTTTAGGTTAAATTTTATCCAAACTGGTGTTATTTGATCAGATCCACTATCGACGGGCATCCCTACAACTACTGACGGGCGTCCCTACTAAGGGCACGTGTGGAAATCTAGATGCAGATGGGCCGTAATGTGGAACTAGGGACGGGCGTCCCTACTCAGACACGTGTCCGTCCCTAGCTACAGACGGGTCGTAATGCGGGACTAGGGACGAGCGTCCCTACTCAGACATGTGTCCGTCCCTAGCTATAGACGGGCCGTCCCTACTATGTATAGAGACGGGTATCACCCCTAGTAGAGACGGGCGTCCCTACTTCAGACGGTCATCACGTCTGTGGAGCAAAACTTCCACTTTCAAGCAAAATTTCCTAAACTCTTTCAAAACCTCACGCTATAGCAAAAAAAAATTTTAATCCTTATGAAATCGAAAGATGAAAACCTCCGAATTCCATCCATTTATCCGGAAACCAACGTGGATCTCTTCATCGGGTAACTCTGGCCTGGACTGCCTCAAGACCCGGTGTCTATACCCGTACTATACTATTTTTCTTTACTTTCGAAAAGGACCACAAGAATTATACCGACTTGCAGTGGATATAGGTTGCTCGAGCTTAGAAATAGACATCTGTGACGCGCGCCGAATCCCCGCGGTCGCCCATGAGACCACCCGCTTAAGGGCGATCGGGGCATTTGTGGGTCCGTTGACAGCTTGCAATAAATCACAAGTGTGTCTATGTTGGGCAACAAGGAGGTTTCATGGAGTTGTCACTCAATAGAACATTAGGAAAGTTTCTCTCGACTCGGAGAGCCTAAGACTGCGCTTTGTATCCATTTTGGGCCAGCCAGAGGGGTCTTGGAAGGTAAACCTCCCGCCCTAAGGAGCCTAGGATTAGCGCTAAAGTCTCGTGGCACAAAAAGGTGTCTTGGAGGGTAGACCTCTAGCCTTTTTGAGCCCAAAGACCAGAGTTGGGTTCGGGATTTCGCATCTATTTCTACCTCGATTATTTTATGATCAAATTTTAAATATCATTAATTCGCTCTCTCTCCACACGATGCAATTGATTAAAAGCGCATTTATTCATACTTGGAAAGCCGTAAATGAGCAAATAAATATCAAAAGGCGGTAAATTACAATAATACAAGGAGCGGAATACAACTCCCTTTATAAATGTGCGATACATACACGAATCGGGGCATTACTTATTTGAGGACTTTGGTCCTCGCATGCATCATTATTAAAATTGGTTATTTTCATTTGTGATGATTTTTATTGGATAAAAATAGGGCATTGGACCCTTGCCTTTGTGTAAACCTCATTTTATTGAATATAAAACATTGAGTCATTTTTATACATTAACGAGATATGAAAAGAGTATATCCATATACATATAATAACCAATGAATAACAAATAAAGGAAATAATTGAGAGGGTTAGGAAACTAAACCGGACGAAATCCTCCGAATATGGTAGATAGCCGCTCAAGCTCAGGATAGTCCAAGAGAATCAATATACACTCATAGAAAGTTAAAAGATGTTAATATACATAAAATTAATATATAAGAAGCCAAAAGGACTTGAAAAAGGATGGAAAATGATTTAAAAGGGTAGAGATAGAACCCACCGACGACCTTTCTTAGGTGACCGACGGGCGTCAGTCGAGATAACCGATATGTCCGTCTGTCACTCAAGGAGGAGCGTCTGTAGGTGGGGTAACCGACGGGCATCGGTGATGGAGATGACCGTCGGTCACCACTGTCTCCAAAAAAACAGAAGAAAGAAAACTCTTTTCAAAGCCAAAAAAGAGGTTTTATCACAAAATGAGATAAAGAGAGCCAAAATAAAGGAAAATAATGGCAAAGATTAAAAAAAACCACAAAATAAGGAACAAATATGAGATGATATGGAGAAGGAATTCGGGATATTTACCCTCAGATAATCGCTTTGGGTGAGATTCTTGTGTTGATTAGAGCGCCGCGTGTTCCACGAAAAGCAAGATGAAGGATTAAAAAAGGAAAACATATTATTTCCTCCTCAACCCTTCAAAAAATTGTCTTTGGAATCAAAATCTAAGGAAAACCAATTAGTTTTAGTTCCTTTTGATTGATTTGATCCTTCTTTAAAAGAAATTTCTTTATGAAATGTGTTTGCTTGAAGAGAGAGAAAATATGCTTAAATTTGGGCAGAGTTTCCCCTCTTCAAAAATTTTGAAACCCTTTTCTAGTAAAAATCCGGAGCTTTTATAAGCCAGACACGACCGATGGGCGTCGGTGTATGGAGGCGGGCGTTGGAAGAATCCTTCTGACACAAGGATTCGTCCGACGGCCCTGCCACATCGACCGACGGGCATCGAAAAAGTTCCGTGCTCCGGGAAACCAGGCGGCGTTCTAACAGGGGCGATGATTTTCCGACGGGCATTGGAAAATACCACAAGCTGTCGGTGACCCTAAGCGACGGGCTGGCTTCACAGACGGGCTGGCCGTCTGTGGACGAAAATATGCCTTTTGACTCGAAAATCCCCTGTTTTCTCCCACTCTGCCTACGAAGGGTAAAAAGACTCACTTCTCGTGGAATGCGGGACTAAAATCCCCAAATCCAAACCATTTATACAGGCTCGGATACTGATTTCATTATAGGGCAACCTCTGATCCAGACCTCTCCGGGACACGGTGCTTACAGTTGCCCCTAGATAAGCCAAAACTCAGATAAAGGACAGAAAGAAAGAAGGCGTACCTGTGACGGTTCTTACCTTTCGCGCCTTTTGTCGGGAAGACCTTATTTCGGTCCATTCAGCGATGCAAAGATACCCCTACCGATCTCGTCTCGACTTGTAGGTGTTTGTGAGACGTAGCATTCTCCAGCTACGGACTCGAAGCGAAGAGCAGTGTTTCTCTAATTGTAACTTCGATCTGAAGTTCCCTTGCTAACCCCCATTCGATCTGCAAGGTGCGTAGCGCTCTCTGGCTGCCGCGCGAACTGTGAGATGTAGCACTCTCTGGCCACGAACTCAATCTGCTGAAGAGCAGTGTTTCTTTAACTGCAGCTTCGTTTTGAAGTTCCCTTGCTAACCCCCATTCGATCTGCAAGGTGCGTAGCACTCTCTGGCTGCCGCGCGAACTGTGAGATGTAGCGCTCTCTGGCTACAATCTTGATATGGTGAAGAGCAGTGTTTCTTTAACTGCAGCTTAGATCTGAAGTTCCCTTGCTAAGCCCCATTCGATCTGCAAGGTGCGTAGCACTCTCTGGCTGCCGCGCGAACTGTGAGATGTAGCGCTCCCTATCAACGATCTCGATCTGGTGAAGAGCAGCGTTTCTTTAACTGCAGCTTCGATCTGAAGTTCCCTTGCTAACCCCCATTCGATCTGCAAGGTGCGTAGCACTCTCTGGCTGCCGCGCAAACTGTGAGATGTAGCGCTCTCTGGCTATAATCTCGATCTGGTGAAGAGCAGTGTTTCTTTAACTACAGCTTCGATCTGAAGTTCCCTTGCTAACCCAATTAGATCTGCAAGGTGCATAGCACTCTCTGGCTGCTGCGCGAACTGTGAGATGTAGCGCTCTCTGGCTACAATCTCGATCTGGTGAAGAGCAGTGTTTCTTTAACTACAGTTTTGATCTGAAGTTCCCTTGCTAACTCCCATTCGATCTGCAAGGTGCGTAGCACTCTCTGGCTGCCGCGCGAACTGTGAGATGTAGCACTCTCTGGCCACGATCTCGATCTGGTGAAGAGCAGTGTTTCTTTAACTGCAGCTTTGATCTTAAGTAGAGGAGACCTCGCCGGGTTTCTCATCCCAAAAACAAGATCTTAGGCGTCCTTGTTCGGACTTTTAATCGATGCCTGTGTTCGGATCGGTGTTCTCTGTTACCTGTGTGATAAAAAGGTTTTGTTAGTTCATGTTCGAGTGGTTACCTTTTAACCTGTTCATTGATTGCATGATTTTGCTTTATTTGCTATGCCATGTTCATTTATATTCTTCTTTATTGAGATGTTATTCATCATTTTTTTTATTTTAGAATATGAGTGAATGTGAAGGCATATATTCATCTGCTATATGAATAAATCATAAATAATCGAATAAATGCATAAATCTTGAAAACAAAAGCTTTTCACTAGAAAAATCTATTTTGTACAACGTATATACAAAGCATAAATGTACAAAAATATGACTCCCTGAATGTCGTAGGGGTGTGTAGTCAGAGGGCTCATCGGGGTCCTCATCATCCGATATATGCACTATCCCTGGTGGAGGTGGAGGCAGAGCTGGCCGTGCTGGAGGTGGAGGCGGAGCAGTGGAGCGTCCTGCCTCGGCATCGTGGCCCCGTCTGAATCGAATCTGAGCATGGCCATCCAAGAAAGGCTGGGTGCAAGTCCTCATGAACTCTAACGTCTCTGATACTGTGCCTCCTAACTTCTTGAACGCCTGGCTCAACTGAGTGGTCTGCTCACTGGCGGCCCTCTTCATATGCTCTAGGCGCTGCTCTGACTGCTCCCTGAACTCCCTCATGGTCTGAGACAAGGGTGGGAGGATCCCCTCTATCGCCTGGACGCGGGATCTCAGAGAGTTGAGCGACTCGTCAATCATCTGTAGGGTCATGTCAACCCTCTGAGACGCCCTCCAATCATGAGCGAGCTGCTGCCTAAGCTCCCTTTGACCCTGGGCAATCTGCTCGATCAACCTCACCTGCTCACCTCTGGAGGCCTCTATGACCCGAGCCTGCTGATCCCTGAAAGCATCCATGATCCGAGCCTGCTCCCGCGTAGTATGCTCGATGTAGCCGACCTGCTCCTGGGCTAACCGCTCCACTGACTGGGACTGCTCCCGAGTAGCAGCCTGCTGGCGGTCCAACCTCTCATGAATAGCTCTGTCCCTCTCATCCTGTCATCGCTCTAGGGCTGTGAACACGAAAGTGAGGAGCTGAGAGAAGTCGGGCTGTGCTGGCTGCTGCTGTGGTGGCTCTAGAGGCGGTGCTGCAGAGGTGGATGCCCCCGGGTCACCTCTAGAATAAGGATGATATCTCTCGGGGGGCCCATGGGTAACCCTCTGCACTCTGATGCCCAGCGATGGGATAGGAGTCGGTGCTCGGGATGCTGGTGAGGCAGTAAAAAGATCATCCATCGTGAACTCTATGTCGAAGTCAGAAGGGGTCCTGGGCTGCTGGCGGTGGCACAGTCTGAGGCTGAGGAGGCCGGGGCTCTGACTTTGAGTGTGGAGGCTGGTGCTCTGGCTAAAGCTCGGGCTGAGGCTGGGGCTCTGGCTCTGGAGGCTGATCCTCTGGGTGCTCCGGGTGGTCTGGATCTGGACCCAAGGGTGGAAGTGAGAACATCTGCCGGGTCTCGTGAATGGTCAGCACCCTGTAGGCCTCTGCCTGGCCTGATATCTGGGAGATTATCCCCATCTGTACTGCTGCTGTGGCTTCTACATGGATCCCCTCCTCCAAGGGTCCTCTCAACCTGTCAGGGGCAACTCCCAACCTTAAAAGTAACCGGGTGATAACTCCTCCCACCATCACCACTGGTGTCAATCCTCTGCCGACTCTTGTCAAGTTGGCCAAGATCTCATGGCTGATGTTGAGACGGTGGCCTGCCACCATAGCCCAGAGGCTCCAGATCTCGGCCGCATTAAGCGATCCTGGATTACCAGCTCGACCGAGGTATGAACTGGATAGCACTCTGTGCAAATACCGGAGTGCCTGAGACACCAGTACGGTGCTCTTTGCTGTATCATGAACATACAACACTCCCGGTAGGGCAATAGCCGCCCAATGGGCACGTCTCATAGCTCGCCGCGGGATCTCAACCCCCTCCTCTGTAGGGAGCCCCATGGCCTATGCGAATCTCTGCCTGGTAATACTGCAATGGTTGCCATCGAACCAAAACTGGACCACCCCTGGCTCGGTATCTGCACTCTGGAAACCGGCATAGCGAAGAGTGGCTAGGACCTAGCGGGTAGCCTCTTGAAAAGTCTGGAAGGAGGACTCAAGGAACTCTATCCACCCAGCTCCTTCGACGAGCAAATCAAATTCTGGGGCCATCCCTAGGGCCTCTAGAAACGGCCGGGACAAAAAAGGCTGGCCCGAAGCTCTACTTGAGCCAACGCTCTATACCTCCGAGCTGACTCAGCATCCATCCAACCCAGAACTATGATCTCGGGCTGGGCCTGCGGTGCTCTTCGTCTGGGAGGCATCCTGCAAAGGAGAAAAATTTAGATAGCGAAAATTTAGCAAAAAAAGTATTATTAGACTTATTTTCAAGGTGAAGGCCCATTTAGGCCTCACCAGGGCGATGATGGCCCGAAAACTAGATAAAAAACTGATAATAAATGAAAAGGGCGGACGTCCCGTCAAAGGAAGTTGCCCAACATGCCTCGGCACATATCAAAGCAAAAACAACATGCAATTAGCATGAAAAATAATTTGAAGCAAATAAAAATGGGCTTTCTAGGCCCCAAGGCGTGCATTACACACAAAAATATTCATTTTCAGAATAAAATAATAAAAATTTGGGCAGCACCCCGGCAAAGGTATGCCCAACCTCCTGCATAAAAAGGCATCAAAATAGTCCTCAGGCCTCAACAATAATATACGCATGCAAATGGGACGCACCCCGGCAAGAGTGTGTCCCCAACAACACAAAACAATGGCCTCAGGCCTCAAAAGCAATATATGCACAGAATAGTGCACTTAAGAAGTTTATTTCTAAAGCAACAAAGTAATAGAAAAATTTTATTTCTACGTGATCATGCAAAGGTTCAGATTTAATTGCATTAAAAAAAAAAGAAAAATGGGCAGCATCCTCCCTAAATTCCTAAGGCATCTAAAACTTTCTAATCATTCCTAAGGTTAGAGGAAGAAGAAATGAAGAAATAAATTGAATAAAATTCAAAAAAAAGGTAGTTATTTACTTACCTGTAGTCGCGAGAAGTGTAGAAACTGAAGAAATATAAATATCCAAGCACCCGGTGAGTAGAGAATGCGAAAATATGGAAAAATCACGAAGAAAGAAGAAGAAATGCTTGAAAAAATGCTAAAAAATCGTTTGAGAGAGGAACTGAAAGGGACAGCAGGCGTTTGCACCGTCTGTCACTCGCCCTTATATAGAATTTCGTGACCGACGGGCTGGGCGTCTATAGAAGCGACCGACGGGCTGGCCGTCTATCACACAATAAATGCGAGTTAATGCGCGTGATGAATGCAATGTTGACGTATGCGTCTGCCAGGTGGACCTATCCCGACGGGCAGACCGTCTCTTAGGAGAGGCGGGCAGCCCATCCCTTAGGAGAGGCGGGCAGGCCGTCGGTGACACTTCCCTATAAATTCTTACAAAATTTTGCTCCTCTTATGTCTCTTCACTTTCCAACATCTTGAGCCCTTCATATTTCTTAGCATGTCTTCTTCTCTAGCCCAAAGGATGCACCGTATCTTAGATGACAAACACACTTGGGAAGAAGGCGCCCTTTCCTCTCTGTCTGGGCTGAAATACCTGTGCCGGGTCAAAGTCGATCAAAACCTCCTTCTGGCAGCGACCCACTTCTGGAACCCCCGGTTCCACGTCTTCCAGTTCACCTACCAGGAACTATGCCCTTTGCCTGAAGAGCTAGCCACCATTCTTGGAGCCTGGTTCCCTCCTAGCGTCCTGCCTTGCGTTCCCCGCTGCGGCCTATTCCAGACCCGGGACATAGCCATGGCTCTTGGTGTACCTTCTTCTGAGGCCGTCCGGCTGATTCCTCCGGGCTCTTCCTTTGCTCTGGGGCCACTGATCGAGGCTTTGGACCAGTTCACTGACATCCCCACCTATCGGGTAAGCGTCATATTCTTGTTTTGCATGGTGAACTTCCTCACTGTTGTTCTAGGGGGGTTGACAGGTGACTCTCGCCTGTTCGGAGTTCTGAGCGACTTTCATCTAGGATTATCACCCTTACCACTCATTCTGGCTGAAACCATTATGGGCTTGGACGCTGTGAGTTCTGGATCCACTACAACCTTTACCGGCAGCCCCTTATTGCTCCAGGTACGTCATTATTTTAAAGGTAGTGCGTCCCTTATGGATTTTCACACTAGCTTTTCTTAGCGGGAGGTGCGTCCTTTCGGATTTTCACACAATCCTGCGCCTTTATTTTGCCTGAAGTAAACCCTACTTACTCCAGCGACTTTTTCTTTCTCTTTTTTTTCTTCTCTTCTTTCTTTATTTATTATTATTTTTTTCTTTTTCTTCTCTTTTTTTTTTCTTCTTTTTTTTTTTTAGATTTGGATGCAAGAGAAACTGAGGATGCTGTCTGAGGCACCCCCTCGGGTTACCCCACAGTACTCGCTGAATCACTTTCTTCCGCGCCGATAACTACATGGGTGTGCCATTACTGGTGAAGGCATTACCAGATTTGGCGAGCTGTCAGATGATGACATCAGTTTTACGTCTGCCTGGCTCCCACTTTCTCATGTGGTTACTGATGGGCCATCGGGGTGTGTTCCCCTCTGTGGGCTCCGTCAAGCCATCTTCTGCATCACCTCTCGATGCATGCTTCAGCTTGGGATGACCCAGGATGTAGTTAGGGTTCCCTTATCTTTCCGGGGAGGAGCTCTCTCGGCCGCATTTACTTCCCGGTACCGTGAGCTGTGGGGCAAACTACCAGTGAAGACTGTTATCCCGAGGTTCGGCAATCATTCTGTGTCTTCGACTAGCGAGTACAAGAAGTGGATCCTTAGTCCAGCATCTGATAACAGGACTCGAGGGCTCAAGCATCTGGTCGGCGAGAGCAGCAGCAGTACTTAGCTTAGCTTACATATGTATCTCTTTTGGTGCTACATTTCCTTTTAATGCAGAACTAGAAGATGACAAAAATGAAAAGAATAATATTCAATCTATTTCATGAATTTGTGTACATTTTCATATAATTTCAGCATACATGATCAGTTTTGGCATTTACTCAGCTGCTTACGTGCTGTTAATACATGAAACCAAATTTTAACAGCATCAACTCCTGTTACCAATCGGCCCTCTCGGGTTTTCACGATCGGACATTTTCTCTCATGCCTCTAATTTTTGCACAGGATGCCTTTTTTCGGTTTTCACCCTGTCGAGGCGCCCAATTTTAGCACAGCCACCTTTTTTCGATTTTCGACCTGTAGGGCATTTTATTCTCTCCTTTTTATTTTGGTCTTTAGCCATGGAAGCTTTTGAGTCTGTCAACATTGATCGGTTCTTTGAATTCATTCCCATCACTATCCGACAAGATTGCAGCTCCCTTGGACAGTAGCTTCTTAAGGATATACGACCCCTCCCAGGTCGGTCTGAATTTCCCTCTAATATCTGGTATGCCTGGCCTCATCTGCTTGAACACCAAGTCCCCTTCTTTCAGCGGATGCTTTCTCACCTTCTTTCCGAAAGTCCTTGCCAATCTCTTCTGGTAAATCTGGTTATGATAATAAGCTTTCAGCCTACTCTCATCCAGTAAGTTCAAGTGCTGTAGCCTCTGCTGTGCCCATTCGGCCTCCGGAATTTGGGCTTCCATGACCACCCTCAGTGATTTGAGCTCTATCTCCACTGGTAATACTGCTTCCGTTCCGTATACCAGGGAAAATGGTGTAGCGCCTGTAGACGTTCTTACCGTTGTCCTATATCCCCACAGAGCGAAGGGTAACTTTTCAGCCCAGTCTTTATAGGTTTAGACCATCTTAGACAGGATCTTCTTCATATTTTTATTAGCGGCCTCCACTGCTCCATTTGCTTGTGGTCGGTAGGGAGAGGATTTATGATGCTCGACACCATACTTCTCGAGGAGCTTCCTGGTTTCTCCCATGACCTGCACCCCATTGTCAGACACTATGTGATGAGGGAGGCCATATCTGCAGATCAAATTCCTCTCTATGAACTTGGCCATATCCCTTGCGTCAATCTTTTTGAAGGATTCCGCCTCTACCCATTTGGTAAAATAGTCAATTACGACTATGATGTATCTGTGCCTATTGGATGCCATAGGGCGAATCTCTCCAATAATATCTATCCCCCAAGCAGTGAAAGGCCAAGGTGATGTCAGGTTATGTAACTCTGATACTGGCAGGTGTCTCAAGTCTACGTATTGCGGGCACAACTGGCATTGCTTAACATATTTTAAGCAGTCATTGTCTATCGTAAGCCAATAGAAGCCTTGTCTCATGATCTTCTTAGCCAAGGTCAAACCGTTCATGTGGGCCCCACAGACACCTGCATGGGTTTCCTCCATCACCTTGCGGGCTTCTTTTTCATGCAAGCACCTGAGCTGAACCCCGTCTAACTGTCTTTTGTACAATACCCCTTCCAAGAATATGAACTGAGTAGATAGCTTTCAGATCATCCTCTGGTCTTTCTCAGTAGCTTCTTCTGGAAATTTATTGTTTTTCAAGTAATTCATGATGTCGAAGTACCATGGTTTCTCGTCCGCCACTTCTACTTCCATTACAAGCTTGATCTCAAAGCTGGGCTTCTCAGAACTCGAAATTAGTACTGGATTCATAGCCACTCCTTCGGGGTTATCCTACATTGACACTAAGGTTGCCAACGCATCAGCCAGACGATTCTCATCTCTCGGCACGAAGTGGAAAGTGCAAGTCTCAAACTGCCCACATACCTCCTTCAAATATTCAACATAAGGTACCAGCCGTTCTTCTTTTACAGCCCACTCACCTCGGATCTGGTTAATCACCAAGGATGAGTCACCAAAGACTTCTACATTCTTTACCCCCAATGCAGCTAAGGCTTCCAACCCGAAAGTGCATGCTTCGTACTCGGCTTCGTTGTTGGTTGCTTTGTACCTCAGCTTCTTGGCTAGGGGGAGCTTCTCATTATCTGGAGTTGTCAGGATGATTCCGACTCCGGCCCCTCTGTTATTCACAGCCCCGTTGAAGTGTAATTGCCATCCCTGGATAGAAATCACGACTATGCTTTCATCAGGAAAGGTAAACTCGAGAGTGTCTCCTTGAATAGGATGCTCAGCAAGAAATTCGACTACGACTCGCCCCTTAATAGTTTTGCGAGTGATGTATTGCACATCAAACTCCTGTAGCAAGAGCAGCCACCTCCCCATCTTACCAAGCAAAGACGGTGCTTCCTGCAAATATCTTAACGGATTTTGCTTGGCCACTGCCTCAACTTTATATGAGTGGAAGTAATGCCTCAATTTCTTTGATGCCCAAATCACTGCAAGGCAGATCTTCTCTACTTCAGCATATTTGATTTCATAAGCCAGGAACTTCTTGTTGAGGTAATAGATTGCAAATTCCACCCCAAATTCGTCCTCTTGAGCCATCATGGCGCCCACGGAACTGCCCTCTACTGCCAGATACAGGATAAGCGGTTTGATAGGCTGCGGCGGCCTTAGCACTGGCGGATTCAATAGGTATTCCCTGATGCTGTCAACAGCCTTCTGGCAGTCTTCGTTCCAGACCACAGGTTGATTCTTTCTAAGCAGCTTAAAAACAGGCTCGCATATTGAAGTGAGCTTGGCAATAAATCGACTGACATACTGCAGCTTGCCCAGGAAACTCCTTACATCCTTCTCCTTTTGCGGCACAGGCATCTCTCTGATGGCCTTCACCTTGTCCGGGTCAATTTCTATTCCCCTCTGGCTGACGACATGTCCCAATAGTTTTCCTGAAGTCATTCCGAAAATACACTTTTTGGGGTTAAGTCGCAGATTATACTTGTCAATCCTGGTGAAGAACTTTTCTAGAGCTTCAAAGTGCCCCTCCCGGGTGGCTGACTTGACCATCATGTCATCGTGATACACTTCCACCTCTTTGTGGATCAGGTCACTTAAGATCTTGGTCACCATCCTCTGGTATATGGCCCCTGCATTCTTTAGGCCGAAAGGCATGACTCGGTAGGCGTAGGTCCCCCATTCCGTGATGAAAGCGGTCTTAACTCGGTCAGCTATTTTGTTCAGGATCTGGTTGTAGCACACATAACCATCTCCAAAGCTGTACATCGCGCAATTGGCGGCACTGTCTATCAACACATCGATGTGGGGCAGTGGAAAATCATCTTTAGGGCAGGTCTTGTTCAGATCTCGATAATCCACACACACCCTGACCTTTCTGTTCTTCTTTGCTACAGGAACCACATTTGCCAACCATGTAGGATACTGCACTTCAACAAGGAACTTAGCTTCAATCTGCTGCCGAATTTCCTCCTTGACCTTGTCTGCCCATTCAGGCCTGAGCCTTCTCAACTTCTGTTTCACAGGCTTGTAATCTGGGTAAGTCGGGATAGCATGTTCTGCCACGTCTCGGTCAATTCCTGACATGTCCTCATAGGTCCAGGCAAAGACTTTTTCATGTTTTCTTATTATTCTCTCAAAAGTTTTTCTCTCCTCAGGAGTTATATTTGATGCTATTAGAATTTCTCTCGGATTTTTTGAGGTTCCAAGATTAAAAGGCATTGTATCAGTGGAATCGATGTCAAAAATTGATGGAATATGATCATGTTCATGCATGTTGAAATCATTAAAAACATCGCACAAGTAAGACAAATTGTTTGCCTTATTAATAATATTATAATTGTCATTTACATCATAAAAGAGTTCTGGAATAAAAAGACAGTCTAAGCTAGAGTCTTTGACGCGACCTCAGTAAGTGTACTGAATCGACAAGTAATATAATGGAGTATTTTTAAGACTCCGAGTTATCGTACCCAAAAGATTGTGTGCACAAGTGATGAAAATCAAATGTATGCTAAAGAATTCCCAATTGTTTGAATTTATTGAGTTAACTACTGATTAAAAACAAAGAATTTAAATAACCAAAATAAGTAAACAGAAACAATCAAATTAAATTGACGGCAACAATCGCAATAAACTAAATGACGGAAAAATTAACAATATAAGAATTCAAAAATAGACAAACGTTGCTCAGGTTCACTCATCCACCCCATACCCAGATATGAATAAAATTAATCCAAGAATTATTTATGAAAGAATTTGGGATAACCCTCTTAACCCAGGCTTCCCAAACGGAGTCAGCCACTCTAATTACATGAATCCCACACCGGAATCAGCCACATAATCAGCCTATGCACGGGTCTAAAATCCTAAGTTTAGTTTATTTTCCCAATACGGAGTCAAATAACCCAAAACTTAATTATCTCACTCACCATTCTAGTCTTAAATCACAAAATCTTGCACTTCTAGATTCCCAATCGGAGTCGTCCAAAAGACACAGCAAGAATGATAAAAACTGAATATAGATAACCATGGTATTCAATCCATACAACTCAATAACCAACAAAAATAATGAAATAAACCATTCATCAAAACTGGAAATTAACTTGATAAAATAAATTCCATGAATCAATAATAAATACCAGTGAAATAAACCACTCAATCATATTTAAATTCAACAATGTTCAAAATTCACATCATGGGTAGGGGATTCAGAGATCCCCAAACAACTAAAAAACTACTCACAACCCATCACAAAATCAAAAGAAAAGAGGAAAGAATAAACCAAGAAATTCATCGAGGTGTAGATCCCGTTGAACCCTTAGTTTCTCAATCTCCTTCTTCTAATCTTCAATGGAGAAAATCTGGAAATTCTCTGAATGTAAAAACTCCTCTTGAAACTAAAATTAGGTATTTCTAATGTAAAAACTCTTGAATTGCAAATCCAATCTCAAGATAAAAATCCGAAATCTTAATTAAGAACAACTGAAAAACTCTCCCAAAAGTCTATCTCTAAAACCCTAACTTGAAAATATATTCAAAACTAGCCGCCCCTTCAAAATCAGAAACTTCTCTATTTAAATCATGATGGGTCACGGTGGTAACCAGATTGGTTGCCACCGTGAGGTGTTGAGGAGATAAATCTAGATTGCTTGGGGATCGGGGGTCACGGTGGTAACCAAGATAGGTTGCCACTGTGACATGCTCAACTTTTTGCTTCTATCCAGGAATTTCCTATGTCACGGTGGCAACCACATTACCTTGCCACCGTGAGGTAACTTCTCACTTGATTCTGTCTTGGTGCGAACTATGTCACGGTGGTAATAACATTGGTTACCACCGTGACCCATAACAGGTCTGCATTCTGCCCAATGGATACATATGTCATGGTGGTGAGTACTTTGGTTACCACCGTGACCTATGTTTCTCCTGCATTATGTTTTAACTCCTTTGCATGTCACGGTGGTGACAAAATTCTTCACCACCGTGAGGTACCTAAAAATTCTGCACACACAAATTAAACTTAATCAAAAACTAACAAAAATTACATAAAAACTCTAATTTCATTAACATTGACATAATTAATCTAAAAAGAGCATATCATGATAATAAACACTACTAAACACCATAAATCATATGAAAACACTACCAAATCTAAATACTAAATTTAAGTTATCAAATACGCCACACTTAGACTTTGCTCGTCCTCGAGTAAACGAATTATCCACATTCCTGAAATTTTAAACTCTAACTCAGAATATGAAAACTTAACAACAATCATAGCACCAAGTAGAAGGGTCTTAGTTACAAATTCTCAACTCAATTTATATCAAGTAATTTCACGTGTGTGTGTGCTAGGCTCAAAACAAGTTCTCTCTTTTCAAAACAAAACAACCAATGCATTCCAGCAATTTGAGCAAAGAAATTAAATATGCAAATGAATTCGCATACAGGTTTCGCGCTTAAAACTCAGGATAATCATACGCCTCTCCTTTAGCACCGGAACCACAAGGGTCATCTCCACTTAAAAAACTCCAATCAAGAACAGAATCAAAAGGACTTATTCCAGGGTTGTAATGTTAGGTTAAGGTATTGGCTAACAAGAAAAGTTAAAGAATTCAAACAAAGAATTAGCCACTCTACCTTAAGTTTCAACTAACCATAACTGAACAAGATTGTCCAGATCCTACCTTCAATTCACCCATAATTTCCAATGTTGTCTGAACTTCTCCATACATAATATGCATTGAACTCAACAACAACAAAGTGATGAACTTTCCTTTTAATTCACTTTTAAACCCAATTCCATAAATATGAGTGTATCTTTTTCTACTCAAAGGTACCCCACACTTGAATTTTTCGATATTCAATAATCAAAATTGACTAAAAGAAACGACAAAACTCATTGAATTTTCACATTTTTTTTCTTTTTTTTCATCATTATTTTTCTCTCTCTTTCTTTTTTCTTCTTTTCTTTCTCTTTTTTTTTTTCTGGGGTACCCAAAGTCTAGAATTTCTTATACCCATTTTTTTTCTAATGAGGGAAAGTTTAACATCATACTAATTAATACCCACAAAATTCAACAATTCTTCTCACACTTCGACTATTTCAACAATAGATACCCTTATTCAACTTTCAATGATATTCCAACCCAATCCTAGAGTGGCCAATTCTTAGAAACGGGTAGGCAAATGCATTTAGGCTAAATGGTAAAATAATAGTGTAACAAGAAAATTTCGTAGTACGCTTTTAGCATACTAAATCAGCTCAACGGGGCTAGCAATGGAAATAACATAAACAGGTAGGTCTAAAGATATTTAAAAGTGGTTATCACAGAAATAAATTGCCTTAATCACGTCCTAAACTTGTTTAAGTTGTTATCACGTTTCGAAGGGTGATGAGGAAGGTTCTAATTATCCTACCATTCCTTCACTCAAAAACTCTTACGCACTGGATTTTTTTCGAATTTTTGCAAACAAGCCTATAGTGCATAAAAGATTGGAAATCACAAGATATATGACCGATTGAGATTCAATTTGCTTCTAAAACTTCCAACTACTCGTTTGCTAAGATTGATATTTAAGAAATTCCATTCACAACTTAAAGTTCAAAACATTCACAACAGGAATAACTAGAGCAAGCTAAACTAAGATAGGAAAAATTCTCACAACCACAATTAAGTATTCAAATCACCTGAACTCAATAAAGTATGCAATTATAATTAAGATAAAACATCAAACATGCAAAAACTTAAAGAAAATGAAATAATTATTTACATATTAAGCTGTTGGAGTTAGTCGTCCTACCCCCCACTTAATACCTTGCTGTCCCCAGCAAGTTAAAAATAATTACAAAACACAGTTAATATGCAAATACAAATAAAAATAAACAAAAAGATAATAGGTCTCCCTGGTGATATCTCTGGAGGTGGCGGTGGCGGTGGGAAATGGGCATCAGCCCGTGCAGTCCAGGCAGAAAATCCCTGGATCAGTTGGTCCATCTGGGACTACATGTCTGCCTGGGACGCTGAGATGGTGCCCACAGATGTGGCAAGGGTATCCACTGACGCAGCAATGATGTCCATGCAAGCCATCAGAGCGTCGTACTGCTGCAACGATAATTGTGCAGGCTCTGGTGCTGGAGGTGCCTCCGGATTCTCCTCGTGCTCATAGGGCAAGCCTCCTAGACCCCGCTGGACTCCCTGAAGATACTCGGCACGGGTAGTCAATCTGTATCCATGTCGAGTCGTCGCGTCATCCACTACGACTTTCACGTTCTTCAACAGCTTCTTGTCAATAGTCGCAGTGGAAGAGAGTGGCTTAGGTTTCCGCAAGGGGTGATGCACAGCCTTAGCAATTACTGTGACCAACCCACCCAAAGTAATCTTCTTCACCTTCTTGGGGTGCCATTGCATCTCTTCCAACTTATGCCACAGATGGGGTGCCCCATTAATTTGCACACCCCGCACCATACAAGCGAGAAATAATGCTTCCGGTAAGTTAACCTGCCCTGGTGAGTCCACATGACTCAGGAAAGATAGTGAGAAAAATCGATGCAGGATCCGCATGGCATGAGTATTAAGATGGTGGGCCTTTGTCCAGCCCGATACATATTGCGTGGCTATCACAGAATCTCGAATGATTGCCCAGGCAGCATCCTTGTCATAATCCGCAAAACAGTCCAGAGCGAGGGCAGGAAAACCTAGCATTTCAGAAAAGTCAGCAAAAGTGCGCTCATACTTTGTACCCTCCAGAAAAAAAGTTACCCTTCCCGGATCTTGAGTGGGATCGCGGCCGATCCGACATTGCACAGTTGACACGAAATCCCTTGTCAACCCCGAATAGACTTTTTCGTTAATTGCAAACAGCCGCTCCCAACCAATATTAGAGATTAGCCGCTGTACTTCATTTTTAATTCCCAGCTTTTCCAACAGATCAAAATCCAAATAGCTCGTTAGAATGTAAGAGCATTTGGTAAACAGAGCGTATGCAGGTTTTTGACTGACAGGAACCCAGGAAGGGACATGTGAAATATCAACCGTAGGCTGGCTGGACGTTTGTCCTAATGAACTAGAGGCAAGAGCCGAACTTTTGCGCTTAGGAGCCACTGCACAACAAGGAAAAACTAAATTCAATAGCATGCTATGGGCATTAACAGTAATGGATTTAAAATAAAGCATAATGTTAAACTCCTGCTATGTTGTTAAACAATCTCTCAATTCAAAAATGAATAACATAACAGATGCCAGAATGCAAGAAGAATGCAAATGACATTTGTACACTGCGACAAAGGTGATGAGCAAATGCTTTATGAAACACAGAATCACTAGTAGCAAAATGCAATTGATGGTTAAGAGAAATTGAGCTACTGTCAAAAGGCAAAATGGATAAATGAGAACAACAAACTCATTTTAACATTATTGCAAAAGAATCTTGGCATTTCAAATTGGCAGGAATTGGAAAAAACTAGAAAATCATTCATTCAGACATTTAGTCGACCACCTGGTATGCAGATAAGTTACTGATTAAATTGAAGCTCAAAGATTATACTAACAACCCACAATGTCAACAATCAGGCATTACAATACAGAGTAAACAATAAAAAACCAGTAATTTCCATTATGAACCAAGAATTTGAAAAAAGATTTCAATTTAAATCCTATACACACGCTAGCCCTAACATCCCAACTCAACTCGTTCATGGATTTAACATCAAAGATTGAAATTGAGGATGAAGATAAGAATTGAGAATACCCCCAACATGAATTCAAAGCTTAAACAGAAGTAAATCCTCAGTGGGGAGAAATAAAGAGACTTCTTACCTACCGCTATTGCAACGACAAGAACAGGGAAAAGAACAATCACGAAAAGAAAATAAATGCAAAAATAGAAAGAAAAAGAAAGATTCGAATTACTTACTTGTTGTAGGTTGGCAGAAATCGAAGCCTAAAAGAAAGATTGGGAGGTCGAAATAGCAGATGAAGGGAAATTTTGAAATTTTTGAGAGCGATGTGCGGGTGAGTGAGAAACAAAACATGTAAAACTGGAATTTTAAAACAAATGTGCGCGTGGGTCATGGTGGTAACCAAATAGGTTGCCACCGTGAGGTACCTTAAACTTGTAATCCATAATTGAAATGCCCCTTGGTCACGGTGACAACCAATTTCTTTGTCACCGTGACATACAAAAATTGCAAAATAGAATGGAAGTGTCCACATGTCACGGTGGTAACTAGATTTCATTGCCACCGTGACATGTGCAAACTCAAAACAGAATGGGACATACCTACATGTCACGGTGGTAACCAAATACCATTGCCACCGTGACATGTGCAAACTCAAAACAGAATGGGACTTACCTACATGTCACGGTGGTAACCAAATACCATTGCCACCGTGACATGTGCAAAATTCCAATCCAAAATGGCTTCCTCATTTGGTCACGGTGGTAATAAGATTCCATTGCCACCGTGACATATTTACATCCCAATTCCAGAATGCATTCTCCATTAGTCACGGTGGTGACCAATACCCATTACCACCTTGACCACCTGTAAACATGCAAACACATTTCATTAATCACTCAAAATTTCAGCTATTAAAACCTTGAACAGTCTCCCTTTAAAAACATAATTTTCTTATGACGACAAACCAGCCAATCTCAATAAAAATAAATAGGATTAACTATCGTAATAGAAGAACTATAAATACAAAATAACATAAAAGGAAAAGAAGTTTTGCATTTAACAAGCCCGTAGCTGGACTTTTAAAACCGTTAAGGATCCGCAAGGTGGACGATCGCCAAAGCCTCATCATATTTTGATTCAAAATAAGGCTTCACACGGTGTCCATTGACCTTGAACTCATTTTCACCATTCGGGTGCTTCAATGTGATCACTCCAAACTGATCAGCTTTCACAACCTCATATGGCCCCTTCCACCGAGATTTTAACTTTCCAGGAAACAAATGCAACCTGCTGTCATATAAAAGTACTTTCATACCTGGAGTGAATTCTTTTTGAACTAATTTCTTGTCATGCCATTTCTTTGTGTTTGCCTTATACTTCTCTGCTTGTTGGTACGACCAGTAGCGTATCTCTTCCAATTCGTTCATCTGGAGAAGTCTCTTCTCACCTGCACTCTTAATATCAAAATTTAAAAACTTGGTTGCCCAATAAGCCTTATGTTCTAATTCGACCGGGAGATGACAGGATTTGCCAAAAACAAGCCTAAATGGGGATAATCCTATAGATGTTTTGAAAGCAGTTCGGTAAGCCCACAAAGCTTCATCCAACCTTAAACACCAATCCTTTCTAGATGAATTCACAGTCTTTTCTAGGATGGCCTTAAGTTCCCGATTGGACACTTCAACCTGCCCATTAGCTTGAGCATGATAAGGGGTGGTTACCTTATGCCTAACTCCAAATTTTTGCAATAAAGCCTTAAATTGGTGGTTAACAAAATGTTTACCACCATCACTAATAATTGCTCTAGGGGCTCCAAATCGGGTGAATATATTCTTTCTCTAAAATTCCAGAACAACCTTGGCATCACAAGTTCTAGTGGCTATTGCTTCTACCCATTTACTCACATAGTCCACTGCTACCAAAATATACTCGTACCCATAAGAAACCGAAAAAGGACCCATAAAGTCTATCCCCCACAAATCAAACAATTCTACCTCTAGCAAATTGGTTAAAGGCATCTCATCCCTCTTAGAAATGTTACCTACTCTCTGACACCTATCACAGGTTTTCACAAAAACTTGCACATCTTTAAACATAGTAGGCCAATAAAAACCAGAGGATAAAATTTTCGATACCGTTCAATTTGGTGCATGGTGCCCACCAGCTTCCCCACTATGACATGCCTTAACGATCGCTCCCTTCTCCTCATCCGAGATACATCTCCTCAGCACTTGATCAGCACATAGACGGAACAAATAAGGGTCATCCCAAATGTAGTATTTGGCATCAGCTTTTAGTTTCTTCTTTTGCTGCCAAGTAAAATCTTTAGGCATAAAACCTCCTGCAAGAAAATTTGCTATGTTAGCAAACCAAGGAACAAAAATGTCACAAGCAAATAAAGCACAAATGTGTTCATCAGGAAATAAATCTAAAATTTCCCCCTTTTTCAGTGTGGTTATTTTCCATTCTTGACAAATGGTCTGCCACGAAGTTTTCAGCGCCCTTCTTATCCTTAATTTCTAAATCAAACTCTTGCAAGAGCAACACCCAACGAATTAGCCTTGGTTTGGATTCCTTCTTGGCAAACAAATGCCTCAAGGCTGCATGGTCCGACCACACCACAACTTTTGAACCCAGCAAATATGGCCTGAACTTCTCGAATGCATACACAATTGCTAGAAGTTCTTTCTCTGTGGTGGTGTAATTAACCTGTGCTCCTGTCAAAGTGTGACTAGCATAATAAATTGCATAGAATATCTTATCCCTTCGTTGTCCCAGTACTGCTCCCACTGCATAATCACTAGCATCACACATCAGTTCAAACGGCATAGTCCAATCTGAAGATATAATCATCGGAGCTGAAATAAGCCGTTGCTTTAACTTTTCAAAAGCTAGCAAGCATTCATTGTCAAAATTAAAAACAACATCTTTCATAAGTAAATTAGACAAGGGTTTAGCAATTTTTGAAAAATCTTTAATAAAACGCCGGTAAAACCCTGCATGTCCTAAAAAACTTCTTATGCCCTTGACACTCGTCGGAGGCGGTAACTTCTCTATGACTTCAACTTTTGCCTTATCCACTTCTATTCCTCTCTCTGAAATTTTATGCCCTAACACAATGCCCTCTCTCACCATAAAATGGCATTTTTCCCAATTTAAAACTAGGTTAGTCTTTTCACACCTCCCTAGCACTAAATCAAGATTCCTTAAACAGCTCATAAAATCAGCTCCATATATAGTGAAATCATCCATGAATACCTCCATAAATTTTTCTATAAAATCATGGAAAATAGCCATCATACACCGCTGAAATGTAGCCGGTGCATTACATAACCCAAAGGGCATTCTTCTATAAGCGAATGTGCCATATGGGCAGGTAAAGGTCATTTTCTCTTGATCCTCAGGGGCTATAGGAATCTGCAAATATCCCGAATACCCATCTAAAAAAATAGTAGAACCTATTACCTGCTAACCTTTCTAGCATTTGATCAATAAATGGCAAAGGGAAATGGTCTTTCCTAGTGGCAATATTCAACCTTCTATAATCAATACAGACTCTCCAACCCGTAACTATACGAGTTGGAATCAATTCATTCAGTTCATTCTTTACCACTGTCATCCCCCCTTTTTTAGGCACACACTGCACTGGGCTAACCCATCTACTATCAGAAATAGGGTAGATTATACCTGCATCGAGGAGTTTGAGTACCTCCTTTTTTACTACCTCTTGCATGGCCGGGTTGAGTCTTCTTTGAGGCTGAGCTACCGGCTTGCATTCCTCCTCTATTGGGATCACGTGTGTGCAGTAGCTTGGGTCAATTCCCTTCAAGTCTGAGGTTTCCCATCCGATTGCTCCCTTGTGCTTTCTCAGCACCTCTAGCAGTAGCTGTTCTTCATCACCTGTCAACAAAGAAGAGATAATTACTGGTTTCTGATCTTTCTCTAAAAACACATATTTTAAATGAGAGGGGAGAGGTTTAAGTTCAGAATTTAAATCCCCCTTTTTATGGTTAGACTCTTCATTTTGTGACTCATCCTTTCCATCCTCTATCTCCTCTTCCACTTCTTCTCCTTCTACTGAATGTAACAAACTCAAATTTTCTAAATCAGCTCCAACCACATTTTTCTGCACTTCTTCCACACATTTGTCTATTACATCGACAAAATAAACAGACTCCTCCATATCCCCAGATGGATACTTTTGAGCCTTGCTCATATCCACTACCAACTCCTCATTATTAAATCGTAGGGTGACCGTTTGACCATGAACATCTATCAATGCTTTTGCTGTATTTAAAAATGGCCTCCCCACTATCAGTGGCACCTTCCTATCCTCTTCATTTCCATCACCACAAAATCCACTGGGAAGATGAATTTCCCCACCTTCACCAATAGATCTTCTATCACTCCTTTGGGCCGCCTCACTGATCTATCTGCCAGTTGGAGTCTCATTCCTGTCTCCCTGAGGTCACCAAGATTTAGCTTCCTGCAAATAGAATAAGGCATCAAATTTATGCTGGCACCCAAATCACATAAAGCATTACCATAAAAATCTTCACCAATAGCATAGGGTAAAGTAAAGCTACCCGGATCTTCCAATTTCTCAGGGATCTTATTCATGATTATAGCACTGCAATTCTCTGTTAGCTGTACAGTTCCATGCCCTTCTAATTTCTTTTTATTAGAACATAATTCTTTTATAAATTTAGCATAGTTAGGCATATGAGCTAAAGCTTCAGCAAATGATAAATTGATGTGCAGTTTCTTAAACATCTCTAGAAACCTAGCCTTTTGCTCATTTTTCTTTTCCTGTTTAGCAACTGCAGGAAATGGCAGTCTATTTATATCTAGATCCTCTACCCTCGGATTCACTAAACTTTTACCCTTATCACTTTTAGAAGCATCTTCATTAACTTCTACGTTAGAGTTAGAATTACTTACCGTCCGTGTTGGCTCCTCCTTTTCTGATGATGAAGAATTTTTACCTTGGCTTTCTTTTGGTACCATTTCCTTACCACTTCTCAGTGTGATGGCTTTCGCTTCCTCTTTTGGATTCCGGTCCACATTCGAAGGAAATGTTCCCGGTTGTCTTTGAGACATGGAATTCGCTAGCTGTCCCACTTGAGTCTCTAAATTCCTCATGGAAGCATCTTGATTCCGGTTCCACTGCTCTTGAGATTTCCACCTTGACTCTTGATCAGCCATGAACTGCTGCTGGCTATTTACAAACTGTTGTTGACTGTTTATGAAAGTAGCCAACATGTCTTCCAGATTTGTCTTCTTTTCTTGCACAGGTGGCCTTGGTTGGTATCCCGGTGGGTGGTATTGTTGCCCTTGGTTGTGATGGGGTGGATATGGTGGGTGATATGGCTGCCCTTGGTTCTGATGAGTGTTTTGGTTGAAGGGAGGTCTAACTTGTGGTTGAGAGGATAAAGCATTTGGATTTCCATCCTTCCAAGAGAAGTTTGGATGATTTCTCCATCCGGGATTATATGTGTTGCTGTAGGGGTCATTCCTTCTGTAATCCCCTATGGCATTTATATCTCCCATTGCCCCACTCTCTTGACCAGCTTGCCCATTTTCATACCATCCACTTTCTTGAGCCACAGAGGCTACATTCTGTACCTTCAGACTACTCATCTCCTTCCTCATGGACTCAATCTGTGCCTTAAGCAATGACACCTCATCCACAGCATGTATCCCTTGTCTTTTCGGTACTGACCTAGGATTAGACCATTGGGCATCATTCGCTGCCATTTCATCTAATAAATGAAATGCCTCCTCTAGTAGTCTATTCATGAATGACCCTCCTGATGAAGCATCCAATAAGGATCTTGTCTGTGGTGTAACCCCAAAATAAAATGTTATCATCAGGTGGTATATGGCTATCTCATGATGTGGACAGCTTCTTAACAGCCTTCTAAACCTTTCCCAGGCTTCATGAAACGGCTCCTCACTCATTTGACTAAAACCCAATATATTGTTACGGATGTGCACAGTCTTTGTCGGAGGGAAGAATCTTATCAAAAATCTCTCCTGTAACTGGTCCCATGATCTAATCGACTGTCTAGGTAGCATTTGCAACCATTCTCATGCTTTTCCAATCAATGTGAAAGGGAATAACTTTAATCTTACCGAGTCGGATGATACTCCAGGAATCTGAACCGTATTACTGACCTCTAAGAATATGTCCAAGTGTTGTGCGGGGTCTTCCACTTCTGAACCCGTAAACTGATTCCTCTGTACCATATTGATGGTGGCTGGTTTAAGCTCAAACTGCACTCCCCTTGGCAGCACAATCGTCCGATTATCCTCATTCCATCTTGGTACTGCATAATCCCTTATTGTCCTCTGCCTCGGGACCTCTTCTCCATAATTCCCTTGATTTCCATCTTGTGCCCTCGGCACTTGTTCGTTCTCGGGAGGAACTTCACCAATAGGAAGAGGATTTTCTTCCATGTTATAATTTCTGTTAGCTCTCCTTTGTTGATGTAAAGTCCTCTCGATTTCAGGATCGTAGGGTGCTATTTGCTCCTGTCTCAATCTGCTCATGCACCACAACAATCACCTGAAAAGAATAAAGAATAAATAAAAATAAAAGAAAAGAAAAGAAAAAGTAAAACACACACAAATAATAATCAAAACTTAAAACAACGCCAATCCCCGACAACGGCGCCAAAAACTTGACGCGACCTCAGCAAGTGTACTGAATCGACAAGTAATATAATGGAGTATTTTTAAGACTCCGAGTTATCGTACCCAAGAGTCTGTGTGCACAAGTGATGAAAATCAAATGTATGTTAAAGAATTCCCAATTGTTTGAATTTATTTAATTAACTACTGATTAAAAATAAGGAATTTAAATAACCAAAATAAGTAAATAGAAACAATCAAATTAAATTGACGGTAACAATCGCAATAAACTAAATGACGGAAAAATTAACAATATAAGAATTCAAAAATAGACAAACGTTGCTAAGGTTCACTCATCCACCCCATACCCATATATGAATAAAATTAATCCAAGAATTATTTATGAAAGAATTCGGGATAACCCTCTTAACCCAGGCTTCCCAAACGGAGTCAGCCACTCTAATTACATGAATCCCACACCGGAGTCAGCCACATAATCAGCCTATGCACGGGTCTAAAATCCTAAGTTTAGTTTATTTTCCCAATACGGAGTCAAATAACCCAAAACTTAATTATCTCACTCACCATTCTAGTCTTAAATCACAAAATCCTGCACTTCTAGATTCCCAATCAGAGTCGTCCAAAAGACACAGCAAGAATGATAAAAACTGAATATAGATAACCATGGTATTCAATCCATACAACTCAATAACCAACAAAGATAATGAAATAAACCATTCATCAAAACTGGAAATTAACTTGATAAAATAAATTCCATGAATCAATAATAAATACCAGTGAAATAAACCACTCAATCATATTTAAATTCAACGATGTTCAAAATTCACATCATGGGTGGGGAATTCAGAGATCCCCAAATAACTAAAAAACTACTCACAACCCATCACAAAATCAAAAGAAAAGAGGAAAGAATAAACCCAGAAATTCATCGAGGTGTAGATCCCGTTGAACCCTTAGTTTCTCAATCTCCTTCTTCTAATCTTCAATGGAGAAAATCTAGAAATTCTCTGAATGTAAAAACTCCTCTTGAAACTAAAATTAGGTATTTCTAATGTAAAAACTCTTGAATTGCAAATCCAATCTCAAGATAAAAATCCGAAATCTTAATTAAGAACAACTGAAAAACTCTCCCAAAAGTCTATCTCTAAAACCCTAACTTGAAAATAGATTCAAAACTAGCCGCCCCTTCAAAATCAGAAACTTCTCTATTTAAATCGCGATGGGTCACGGTGGTAACCAGATTGGTTGCCACCGTGAGGTGTTGAGGAGATAAATCTGGATTGCTTGGGGATCGGGGGTCATGGTGGTAACCAAGATAGGTTGCCACCGTGACATGCTCAACTTTTTGCTTCTGTCCAGGAATTTCTTTTGTCACGGTGGCAACCACATTACCTTGCCACCGTGAAGTAACTTCTCACTTGATTCTGTCTTGGTGCGAACTATGTCACGGTGGTAATAACATTGGTTACCACCGTGACCCATAACAGGTCTGCATTCTGCCCAATGGATACACATGTCACGGTGGTGAGTACTTTAGTTACCACCGTGACCTATGTTTCTCCTGCATTCTGTTTTAACTCCTTTGCATGTCACGGTGGTGACCAAATTCTTCACCACCGTGAGGTACCTAAAAATTCTGCGCACACAAATTAAACTTAATCAAAAACTAACAAAAATTACATAAAAAGTCTAATTTTATTAACATTGACATAATTAATCTAAAAAGAGCATATCACGATAATAAACACTACTAAATACCATAAATCATACGAAAACACTACCAAATCTAAATACTAAATTGAAGTTATCAGTCTTCTTTTGCCACTACAGAGGTTGATGCTGTTGCAGCTGGTTCATTGGATTCCTGATTCAGCAGAGGCCCTTCTAGCATGTCTGAGGAAATCTTCAAACCTCCTATCTCCAGTTCTAATTCTGCTATCTTCCCTTTCCCCTTCAGCCTGGCAGCTATCATCTTCTCGGTGACAACCTCTTCAGGCTCGCATCTGTCCCAAGTGATACCCTGAGTCATGACCTCCTCATCCCAGAAGTCCTCAGCAGTATTGATAAACCCGACACTCCAGTCAAATACATCGTTAAAGATCTCGAAACCCAGGGACAATCCTCCCCTTCACCCATTGCGGCTCGTCTTCGCCAGTATAAGCACAAACTGAGGATGCTGGTACGAAGCTTTCTGAAATATGAGGGATCTTATCCGCCGCTTTCTTCTTGTCGAAGTCACCTCTATACTCCAGACCTTTTCGGTTCTTCTGACCTCGAGTGGTGATCGCGGTTTGCAATCCTTGAGAGTTTCTGCCCAAACCAGCCCCAGGGAGATAATGCATCTTCTACAACATATTAACCATAGCTGGGTTATCCGCTGACCCGTGCTCTTCTCTTATCATGGACAAGTGGAAGCCACTAAATGGCTAATTAGCTATTTCAAGCACTGAGACCTTGTTCTCCCTGGCTGCCTTGATAGTCACCACCTCCCCTTCATGTTGGAACTTTATCATTTGATGCAGCGTGGATAGCACTCCTGCTAATTTGTGAAACCAGGGTCTCCCAAGCAGAGCTAAGAAGTTAGCAGGGTCCTGTCTTGACCAAAGTCTTAAAGGTTCCCGAGGCTTGTCTCCTTGAATTATCATAGGCTGTGATAGTCAGATCTGATCCACTGAGCATATCCTCGTTTAAACCAAAAGCCTGCAGAGCTATAAGGGGGCACACATTGATAGAAGACCCATTGTCTACCATAACGTAAGCAGTGTGCTTGTCGTTAATCTGCGCTTTGATGTACAGTGGTCGGTTATGATTGCGGCCTTCAACCGGTAGGTCGGCATCAGAAAAGACCAATCTCTCCTCGGATCCTCCCTTAATTAAGCCCAAAAGCTCTGATGGGGAAATCATGGTGGCGACCGTGGCCCCAACCAAAGCCTCTACTACCTTCTGCCTATGAGAGGGGGACTGTCTCAAAAGATCCCGGATGGATATTTGAGCCGCAGTTTTCTTCAATTGCTTGACAATCTGATTCTCCTCTGGCTCTTTCTCTACTGGCGTCTGCGCTGGCTCAGGTAGCCTCGTAATCTCAGGGACCACTCTTCCACTTCTCGTTACAGCCCCTATCTCTTCTTTGTCTTCATCAGACCCCCACAAATCAAGGTTCATCTCTCCCTCTTCCTCGGCTTCTCCGCCGCTCTCACTGCTAGACCAGCAATCAAGGGTTGCTACGACTGCCCTCTCCTCTCTATCTTCGGAACAAACAGTAGCAAAATTCTCGCCCCCATATAGATCTTGTAGCACGTACCACTCTGGCAAGCTAGATCCGATCATAAACACGGGTGGTGGCACGGCATTATAACCGGGCTTCTTCTCAGTTTCCCTCTTCTCAAGGTCTGAAATTTGCTTGCTATCAATCAAGTCCTGGATAGAGTGCCGCAGCGCTTTGCACTTATCTGTGATATGGCCTGAGTGCTGGTGAAACGCACAGAATTCATTGTCTTTGTGCCCAGGCTTCCCCTGCATCAAAGCAGGTCTAGGAGCTAAGGGTTGCAATTTTCCCTCCTTCATTAACCTTCTCAAGACCCAAGATAATGGTCTCCCCAAGTTCAAAAACTTCCTCTGGGTGGTTACCTCAGTAGCAGACACCTCACCTGTTCTTTTAGTGCTACCACTGGGACCCGTCGGCTTACTGGTTCCTTGACCGGGGTTAGCCCTTTTGGCAAAATTATCATTATTAGCTTTCCTAGCCAAGAACTCTCCCTCTGCCTCGATGGCTATATCCTTGAGAGACTCCCAGTCCTTCAATCCCTTCATCTTCAACCCATCTTTCAAGTACGGGCTTGCATTTTTTATAAATAAATGAATTTGGTCCTGGGTTTCCGGCTTTCTCCGCATCTCCATTACTCGGTTCCGCCATCGGGTGAGATAATCATGGAAAAATTCTTTGGCCTTCTGCTGGAGCAGTTCAAGATCTTTTAAAGTCACCTCCATTTTGGTGTTGCAGTCATACTGCCTCAAAAACTCCTCAGTGAGAAGATCCCAATCTTCTTTAGTGCGACGGTCGAGACCATGATACCAGTCGATGGCATGGGCGGTCAGACTCAGACAAAAGTATTCTACTTTCTGCTTCTTAGACAACGTGGTCCCTTTTATGACCAGAGAATACTTTTTCATATGAGCGGTTGGGTCAGAAGTTCCATAAACTTCGGCACGTCTGGCATCTTAAAGTTCTAAGGGATCGGGTCTTCTCCCTCCAATTCCTTATCTTCTGGGTTCATCCCTTGACCTCTGCTCAACATACGGGCCATAGCTTCGAACCTCTCTTCCATCTTCTTTAAAATGAAGTCATCCATTTGAGGTGCCTTCCCCCTCTCAGATGCAATGCTCATCCTATCATCTTCGATATCCCTATCATCATCAATTCTCAGCACAGGCCAGCACAGGCCTTCTTCTCTGCTCTCCCTAGGCTACTGACCTTAACTCTACTGGCGGCGGCCTCACAGGCTCTTCTCGTCTTTCAGCCCTTTCTTCCTCTGGCTCATTCTGTCTCACAGGAGGAGGAGGAGGATTCTGTGGAGCATTCTGCTGTGCCAGGGCGGTCAACATATTCATCATTCTGCCCTCGAATTCCTCAAATCACCGGCCCACTTCTTCAGCGATCATGGCCCTGGTAGCGTCATCCCCTCTAGGCGAGTTTGCTATCTGAGATACAGTACTGCTGATTCCTGGTAAAATTTTTGGCAGGCCCTCTCTATCTGACAGCTCAAAAGCAGGAACTCGGATCAGTCGTCTGGTTGGTGATCTAGTCCACCTGGGCAGATCTATGATGGCTGCAGGGGTAAGACGTTAGACATGATGCATGAAATGCAGGTGTAATGCATGGTCGTGATATGCAACATTCACAGAGCACAAGCAAGCAAGTAGGTCCTTCCACCCTTATTTCTCCCACACACGTGGTCGTGTAGTCTCTTTCCTAGGTGGGATTAGCCCAAGGGTCAACGAGTGACCCAATGGACACGCATGGTGCACTGCAAAAAACCGGCAACATGACACTCCTATGCTAATGTACAAGCGGATGGATAATGATCGTCACGTATTTGGATGTTCCATAAATTTCGACATGGCCCTACCGGGGCATGATAGCCTTTGGCTAGGTTACCAAGCGAGACATCTGGACTCACCCAATACATGAGGATCCATACAGCAAGCATGGAATTAGGGTTCATTTCACCTGTGGAAAGTAACTACGGCCATTACATGAGCTTTGGACAAGGGAGATATTTCTTTAAGGCTACCTAAGCATGATCCCTGCCGACAGGTCTAGCTCATCACGAGCATAGCGACTAATCGGGTCATCATTTTGATATACCATTGAGGTACGTGGCTTGGGCTGGTGATTATCCTTAACACTTTCCCAAATTGAGTGAAAATGAGGTCGTGCTTCAGGAACGATCGGGGCTAAAAGAGGGACCAAACTAGCATATTATAAGGCTCTAATGATATGCGAATGCAATTTTGAGCGAAAGCGAATTTATGAATTAAATTTTAATCATAAATGTTAAACGAGGTATTTTTAAATTGAAATCTCGAACCATAAATGTCCCCAGTGGAGTAGCCACTGTGACGCGCGCCGGATCCCCGCGGCCGCCCATGGGACCGCCCGCTTGAGGGTGATCGGGGCATTTGTGGGTCCGTTGACAGCTTGCAATAAATCGCAAGTGTGTCTATGTTGGGCAACAAGGAGGTTTCATGGAGTTGTCACTCAATAGAACATTAGGAAAGTTTCTCTCGACTCGGAGAGCCTAAGAATGCGCTTTGTATCCATTTTGGGCCAGCCAGAGGGGTCTTGGAAGGTAAACCTCCCGCCCTAAGGAGCCTAGGATTAGCGCTAAAGTCTCGTGGCACAAAAAGGTGTCTTGGAGGGTAGACCTCTAGCCTTTTTGAGCCCAAAGACCAGAGTTGGGTTCGGGATTTCGCATCTATTTCTACCTCGATTATTTTATAATCAAATTTTAAATATCATTAATTTGCTCTCTCTCCACACGATGCAATTGATTAAAAGCGCATTTATTCATACTTGGAAAGCCGTAAATGAGCAAATAAATATCAAAATGCGGTAAATTACAATAATACAAGGAGCAGAATACAACTCCCTTTATAAATGTGCGATACATACACGAATCGGGGCATTACTTATTTGAGGACTTTGGTCCTCGCATGCATCATTATTAAAATTGGATATTTTCATTTGTGATGATTTTTATTGGATAAAAATAGGGCATTGGACCCTTGCCTTTGTGTAAACCTCATTTTATTGAATATAAAACATTGAGTCATTTTTATACATTAACGAGATATGAAAAGAGTATATCCATATACATATAATAACCAATGAATAACAAATAAAGGAAATAATCGAGAGGGTTAGGAAACTAAACCGGACGAAATCCTCCAAATATGGTAGATAGCCGCTCAAGCTCAGGATAGTCCAAGAGAATCAATATACACTCATAGAAAGTTAAAAGATGTTAATATACATAAAATTAATATATAGGAAGCCAAAAGGACTTGAAAAAGGATGGAAAATGATTTAAAAGGGTAGAGACAGAACCCACCGATGACCTTTCTTAGGTGACCGACGGGCGTCAGTTGAGATAACCGACATGTCCGTCTATCACTCAAGGAGGGGCGTCTGTAGGTGGGGTGACCGACGGGCATCGGTGATGAAGATGACCCGTCGGTCACCACTGTCTCCAAAAAAATAGAAGAAAGAAAACTCTTTTCAAAGCCAAAAAAGAGGTTTTATCACAAAATGAGATAAAGAGAGTCAAAATAAAAGAAAATAATGGCAAAGATTAAAAAAAACCACAAAATAAGGAACAAATATGAGATGATATGGAGAAGGAATCTGGGATATTTACCCTCAGATAATCGCTTTGGGTGAGATTCTTGTGTTGATTAGAACCCCGCGTGTTCCACGAAAAGCAAGATGAAGGATCAAAAAAGGAAAACGGATTATTTCCTCCTCAACCCTTCAAAAAATTGTCTTTGGAATCAAAATCTAAGGAAAACCAATTAGTTTTAGTTCCTTTTGATTGATTTGATCCTTCTTTAAAAGAGATTTCTTTATGAAATGTGTTTGCTGGAAGAGAGAGAAAATATGCTTAAATTTGGGCAGAGTTTCCCCTCTTCAAAAATTTTGGAACCCTTTTCTAGTAAAAATTCAGAGCTTTTATAAGCCAGACACGACCGACGGGCATCGGTGTATGGAGGCGGGCGTCGGAAGAATCCTTCTGACACAAGGATTCGTCCGACGGCCCTGCCACATCCACCGACGAGCGTTGGAAAGGTTGCGTGCTCCAGGAAACCAGGCAGCGTTCTGACAGGGGTGGTGATTTTCCGACGGGCGTCGGAAAATACCACAAGCCGTCGGTGACCCTAAGCGACGGGCTGGCCATCTGTGGAGGGAAATATGCCTTTTGACTCGAAAATCCCCTATTTTCTCCCACTCTGCCTATGAAGGGTAAAAAGGCTCACTTCTCGTGGAACGCGGGACTAAAATCCCCAAATCCAAACCATTTGTACAGGCTCGGATACTGATTTCATCATAGGGCAACCTCTGATCCGGACCTCTCCGGGACACGGTGCTTACAACATCTTAGGGGAAGTGCGCCCTATAGCCTCAACGGACAGGGTCATGTTAAGATGGTCTCCAGCACCACGCAATGTTCAAGGGCGGAAGGACGATTTATGGCTAAGGCCAGGAAGTTGCTACAGGGGTATAACATTAAAGACCACAAGTCTTCCCTGTATTACCCTCAAACCAATAGGGTAGGAGAGACTGCTAACAAGAAGATTTTGATCGAGATGGCTCAAAACTACAAGGATTAGGTAGAGAAATGGCCTTTTGCGCTTTGAGGCTAGAGAACCACCATCGGAACCTCTACAAGAGTCACCTCCCAGTTCTCAATATATAGGGGGCAGAAGCAGTATGGCCGTTTAAAATAGAGCGCAAAACTTTAAGGACAGTCATAGAAGCCCAGATTTCAAAAGCCGACAGGGCACAATAACGACAACAGTTAGATATATCAGACAAGGACTGGTCATGGGATTATTACCATAGTCGGGTCTATCAGAAGACACTCTGCTCGATCATCCTGGAAGAAAGACAGAAAACACCACTGAAGGAGGGAGATTTAATCTTTAGGCCAGTGAGTCTAAATGTCCCAGACAAATGAGGCAAGTTCAAACCAGTGCAGGAAGGCCTATTTGTTCTTGGTAGGTTATTGTCCAAGATAGCAGCAACAGACAGCAATGAAGATAACTTTAAAGAACCGATCAACATCAACTAACTCAAGGAGGTCCATGGCTAAAGACTAAAAATCAAAAGAAGAGAATAAAAGTCCCGCGGGTCGAAAATCGAAAAAAGGCGGCCTTGCTAAAAATGGGCGCCTCGTCAGGGTGAAAACCAAAAAAAGGCATCCTGGGCAAAAATTAGAGGCTTGAGAGAAAATGTCCAATCAAGAAAACCCGAGAGGACTGATTGGAGACAGGAGTTTGATGCTTGCAAGATATACTCTGAGATTAGATATAGTTTTGCATTTTGAATCGATGTTGGATAATGATCATGTGTAGAGAAATCATACTGAAATGTACACAATCTTTGCAAATACATGTGTTTATTATTTTCTAGTTCATTTATAAAAAAGAGAAATGTTGTTCATTGATGAATGCATGAAATCTAAATGGCTACACTCTGCTACTGCTCTCACCATCCGGATGTCTAAGTTGATGAGTTCTGCTATCGATTGCGGGATTGAGCACTTACCTCCTGAGTGCATTAGTGGGATTGAAAGAACAACCCCCGATAGATGGCATAATAGTCTTCACCGACAGCTCGCTTAGAGGCCGTGATGTTTGGAGGTAAGAGCCAAAGATAAAGGTCCACTTTGGAAAGATAGGGATGTCTCACTACGTTGTTAATCCCTCTAAACGACCAAGCACAATGGGTAGTGATGTAAAAGGCAGCCTCATGAAGCCCTAAGGAACCCAATCCTTATCCTCTACCTTACCCAATCTCGCAATATATTCATCAAGATAGGCCATAGAATGCAACCGATGTGTAAGCACCGTGTCCCGGAGCGGTCCGGATCAGAGGTTACCCTGTGATGAAATCAGTATCCTAGCCTATATAAATGGTTTGGATTTGGGGGTTTTAGTCCCGCGTTCCATGAGAAATGAGTCTTTTTACCTTTCGTAGGCAAAGGGGGAGAAAATGGGGGATTTTTCGAGTCAAAAAGCCTTTTTTCCTCCTCAGACGGCCAGCCCGTCTGTGAAGTCAGCCCATCGCTTGGGGTCACCGACGGCTTGTGGTATTTTCTGACGCCCGTCGGAAAGTCACTGCCCCTGTCAGAATGCCGCCTGGTTTCCCGGAGCACGCAACCCTTCCGACGCCCGTCGGTGGATGTGGCAGGGCCGTCGGACGAATCCTTGTGTCAGACGGATTCTTCCGACGCCTGCCTCCATACACCGATGACCGTCGGTCATGTCTGGCTTATAAAATCTCCGGATTTTCAATAGAAAAAGGTTCCAAAAAATTTTCAAGAGGGGAAACTCTGCCAAAATTCAAGCATATTTTCTCTCTCTTCCAGCAAACACATTTCATAAAGAAATCTTTTTGAAAGGAGGATCAAATCAATCAAAAGGAACTAAAACTAATTAGTTTTCTTTAGATTTTGATTCCAAAATCAATCTTTTTAAGGGTTGAGAAGGAAATAGCTCATTTTCCTTTCTTTGATCCTTCATCTTGCTTTTCGTGGAACACGCGGGGCTCTAACCAATACAAGAATCTCACCCAAAGCGAATATCTGAGGGTAAATATTCCGGATTCCTTCTCCATATCATTTCATATTTATTCTTTATTTGTTGATTCTTTCAATTTTGCCATCATTCTTCTTTATTTTGGCTCTCTTTATATATTTTTATGATAAAACTTCTTTTTTTGGCTTTGAAAAGAGTTTTCTCTCTTCTGATTTTTAGGACACAGTAGTGACCGACGGGTCATCTCTTTCACCGACGCTCGTCGGTCATCTCACCTACAGACGCCCTCCTTTTTGAGTGACAGACGGACATGTCGGTTATCTTGACTGACGCCCGTCGGTCACCTAAAAGAGGCCGTTGGTGGGTTCTGTCTCTTCCCTTTTAAATGATTTTCTGTCTTTTTTAAGCCCCTTTGGATTCCCATAAATTGATTTTATGTATATTGACATATTTTAACTTTCTATGAGTGTATATTGATTCTCTTGGACTATCCCGAGTTGGAGCGGCTACCTACCATATTTGGAGGATTTCGTTTTTGACATGAATGAATTGCGCTTTAATTAATTGTATCATGTGTAAGGAGAGCAAAATAATGAACTCAAAACATAATTGTAAACTTAATCAAGGCATAAATAAATGAGAAGTCCCGAACCTATTCTGGTCTTTGGGCTCAACGAGGCGAGAGGAGCATTTCGATGTTTCATTGGAATGGGATCTCCAAGACACCTCTTGTGTCCCACCAAAAGACTCAAATTTACAATCCTAGACTCCATGGGGTTAGAGAATTATTCCAATGTTCTATTGGGATGATTGTCTCCAAGATCCAAGTGGCTTGCCAAAAATGGATATATGCGCCGTCTTAGGCTCACCGAGGCTAAGCGACCTATCCCAATGTTCTATTGGGTGGCGACTCTAAGAAACCTCCTTGTTGCCCAAAATAGACGCACTTGTAAATACCTTACAAGTTCCAATGAACCTCTCCCGAAAGCCCTAAAAGCGGGTCTTCGGGGCGCCCCGGGGTTTGGCGCGCGTCACAATATGATTGTCACCACAACTCATTTTATAGACTACAGTGGGCCTGTCCAGCATATGATTATTTCCTTCGAGACATGGGCATATGATTGTCGCCATTGAGCTATAGGCATATGATTGTTGCCATAACTCATTTTGTAGACTACAGTTGGTCTGTCCAGCATATGATTGTTGCCTTTGAGAAATCAGCATATGATTGTCGCCATTGAGCCGTAAGTATATGATTGTCGCCACGTCTCTTTTGATATACTGTAGTTGGTTTATCCGGTACATGATTATTGCCTTTAATTGTCAGGCATATGATTGTCACCACAACTCATTTTGTAGACTACTTTTTTTTCATCTGACATATGATTGTTGCTTTCGAGATACCAGCATATGATTATCGCTATTGAGCTGTAGGCATATGATGGTCGCCATAACTCATTTGTAGACTACTGGAGTGTAATTCCTGTAATTTCAAAGAATTTTGTTAAACTATTGTATTAACTGGATCTCATGAAATATAAGTTCAATATCTTGTTTGTTCATATCTTTTATCAGTTATGATTCTTATTATTTTATCCTCTCTTTTTAATATTTTTATTTTTTGTTATGCGCTTACATAGGAGAGTAAAAAAATATGAAAGAAACATAATAGGTGTGATTAAATAAATAATAACAAAAAGTTTGTATCTCAAAAGATATCAATATACAAGTCTCTTTGATCATGCACTAAAAAGGAGAATAATCGGATGGCTAGTTTGGGTCCTAATCGCTATCAAACACATGAATCGGCTAGGCACCGGATGTCGACAACCCTGCTCTAGAGGTCGATGGCATGGCTTTGGAATAAGAAGGCTAATCTCTTATATCGAAGGTCCGGCTTTAGTGGCTGGTTGCTGATGAGTGACATCCACCGGTGGAGATCGAGGCACTGCTTGTGGATGGTGCTGGAACTGAATCCAGGCATACCTATCCAAAAAAGGCTGAGCGGAAGTCCTGAAGAACTCCAAAAACTCGCTAATCACTCTCTCTAGCTTTGAAAAACCAGTGTCTACTCTCATAACTCCCTGACAGTCCTAGATATAGCTGATATAGAGGCCTCTAAAATCTCAACTCAAAATTTGAGAGAGGTGACAGACTAATCAATAAGCTGGATGGCCTCATCAATCCTCTGGGCTGCCGCTGCCTGTGAGGCACTCAGACCCTGCCTCAAATCCTCTATGAGCCTCTCCTGTCTATCTTGGCACTCACCTAATGCCTTATCTCTCTCTTTTATATGTCAATCCATGGCGGCGAGGGCGGCAGTCACCGCTGAGATAATATTCTGCTGTGCAGATGGAGAAGGTGTGTGCTGGGCTATGCGAACTCTACATGGGACTCTGGTAGTGGAGGAGCAGTAAATGTAGATGCCCCTAAGTGTCCAGGTTGGCTATAAGGGTGATATCTCCTCTCTACCCAAACAACTAACTGCCAAACTGATGGTGGAGGAGGAACTGGACTCGGCATCTCCATATGGCCCTACTGAGAAGCTTAGGTGTGAATCATCTCATCTAGGTCTATGTCCATGCCTTGATCCTGGGGAGTATGAGGCTGCTCCTTCTCGGGTTGCTGCTGCTGTGGGTGGTCTTTCGCTAGCTAGACCTCTTGCTCTGAGACCTCTAGCTCTGGCTGAAGTGGGGGCAGATGAAAGAGGCATCTAGTCTCTACTATTGTAATTAATTTGTAGTCGTTAGGACGACCAGGTATCTGAGCTATCATCCCCATAGTCTAGGCTATAGCTAAGTCAACATAAACATACTAGTCTAATGGAGGCCCAAAGTCAACTAGAGGAACCCTCAGGTATGTCAACAACCCGATGATCACACCCCTAGCACATATAAAAGGAGCCATCCCACGTGCCAGTCTAACCAGATTAGCCAAAATCTCATGGCTAATATTTAGTTGTCGGCCCATTACCATCTCCCACAGACTCCAAATCTCGGTGTCGTTAAGCGATCCAGGATTTCCAGCCGGACCAAGGTAGGAATTGGATAACACTCAGTGTATGTACCTCAAGGCCTGTGATAAGAGCATAGTGCTCTTCACGGTGTTATGGTCATATGGGGCTCCTGGTAGTGTAATAGCCTCCCAATGCTACCTCTAGATTGCCCTCTCTAGTGTCATCACATATACTCCAGATAGGAGTCCCATCGCCTAGGCAAAGACCCTGCTAGTGATGCTAAAGTGGTCTCCTCAGACCCAAAACTGTATGATGCCCTCCTCGGTGTCCGGTCTCTGAAACCTTCTGTAATGAAGTGTGGCTAAGAACTTCCTCATAATCTCTGGGTGAGTTTGAAATGACGATCGAAGAAACTCAGTCCACCCTGCTACCTCTAGAAGTTCCTCAACCTTATCTAGTATCCCCATGCACTGGAGGATAGGGTTGGAGATGTACCAACTAGCATAGAACTAGACGCGGGCTAGGTCCTAAAATCCCTCCCTCAGATCGGGGGTCATCCATACTGGAGCTTGAGGCTCAGGCTGGTCTTGAGGGACGTTTCATCTCTGAGGCATCTTAAAAAAAATAAGAATTAGTTTAGGCCTTGAAAATATGTTAATTGTAAAATATTTGCATTTTGAGATTTTATTTTAAAATTTCGGCAGCATTCCGGCTAGGATGTGGCTAACCGAAAAAATTTTAGCAACATTCTGGCAAGGATGTGTGTAAATCCCTACACGAAAAGTGCAATCAATAGGCCTAAGTCCCCAACAACAATTTTACAGTCATGATTATATATAAATGGAAAATTTTGCCTTACTGTTTGATTCTACTCCTAATAATTTCATTTTGCAGTTGCGAAAATAGAATAATCTATAAAAATAATTAATCAATTATAACTGATTTCTTTTCTCTTATTTGCTATTTACTGCCTTTTTTATTTAATTATCAGTTTGCAAAGTTCAAACTGAAGAAAAATAAAAGGACAGAATTTCCCCTACATTTCTAAGCATGCATGTCTACAGTGCATCTAGAATATAAAATTGAATAAAAATTTAAAGAAAAAAGAGATAAGTTGTAGAAAACCAACCTGTGAGTCGACAAACTACACTAAAAATATACGCAAAATAAATTGCTAAAAATAATACCCGTACGTGCACGACTATCACAAGAATGTTTTGGCGCAAATGGTACGCAAAACGGACAAAAAATAGGGGAGAAAATGCAGGAAAACTGAACGACAACGTTGATTTGTGCAGAGGAAAGAAAGAAGAAGAAAGTGAAGAGGTAGGCAACGGCTCGCTTTATATAAGATTTCATGACCGACGAGCATGCCGTGCATGGAGCGAGTGACGGGCTATCCCACAAGCCCGTCAATCGTTCTAGATTTTCAATCTTTTTTTTCAGACTTTAGTTTTGCCTTGGGACAATTTTTGACCCTAGGAATTTAAAATACTCCCTGAATATCTTGTGCCCTGACTTTAGTGTATGATTGCATCCATCAAATTCATTCCTTGCAAAACTTAACATGGCAAAAATACACGTAAATGACTTATACATGTGAAATGCTTGAGTCATATAGAGAAAATGTTATGGTAGAATCCACCCAGGCAAACCAGGGTTGACTGATGGGCTGGCCATGACTCGCTCGAGCCATGCCCATCTGTCGTTACTTTCCATAAATAGTCACCGTTTTTTTGGATTTTTTGCATTCCTCCTTTTGGTTTTTGATCAGAGCTCTTCCTTCAGGTATTTTCCCCTCTTCTATTTCTTTTTCATTCCCATTTCTTCTCCTTTCTTTGCTTATATTTAATTTTTGCCCCGAAGTCTTGAGAATGTTGACTTCAACCCTTAGAAAAATGTGTCATTTTTTAGATGACCCCTAAACTTGGAAAAATACCACTTTGACCCCTTATTCTGGCTTAAAATTTCTGAAGAGGGTTAAAATGGACAAGAACCTTCTGTTGGCTACGGTTTGCTTCTAGGACCCTTGATTCCATGTTTTCAGATTTACCTATCAAGAATTGTGCCCCTGCCTGAAGAATTTGTTGCAATTATCGGAATGAGGTTTTCTCCTGGCACACTACCTTGCATCCCGAGCTATGGATTGATTCATGTAAGGGATGTAGCACTGACCTTAGGTATTTCACCTTCAATCACGGCTAGATTGGCTCCCCATGATGTCACTTTTGTTTGGAATCATTGATTGAGGCACTAAAAGGCTTCTCTGATGTACCCACATACCAGGCCAGTGTTGTTCTACTATTTTGCTTTTTAAAATATATGACGGTGGTTTTTGAGGAGTTGATTGGTGATTACCAGTTAATCGGGATTGTGGATGGCATACATCGCAAGCTGACCCTATTTCCCCTAATTCTTGCTGAGACGATCCTAGGCTTGGACATTGTCTGTACTAACCCTTCTGCTTTCTTCACCGGAAGCCCCTTATTACTCCAGGTAAGCATTTGTCATTCTTTTAAAAAGTAGTGCATCCCTTATGGATTTTCACACTAGCTTTTCTTTAGCAGGAAATGTGTCCTTTTGGATTTTCACATAACCATGTGCCTCATTTTCTCCTGGAGTGGACCCCACCCATTCCAGCGATTTTTTTTAAAGCATGAGAGTTGAATATAAAGCATAAGGTATAGAATATTAAGGGCTTATAGTGTTATTATTAATAAAAATCAGTCAATGCTCTACATGACATCCCTAAGAATAAACTTGGTATTCCGCATTTCTAATTTCTCTACCTTTACTTATCTTTCAGGTATGGTTACAAGAGAAACTGAAACTATTATCAAAGCCCCCTCCAAGGGTGATCAGTAACTATTTATTGAGGCATTTACTTCCCAGGCAGTAGTTGTATTCCTTTGGATCTCTCGATGAAGGCTTTGCTCGATTGGGTGAGGTGGCAGTTGTAACATCAGCTTCATGTGCCTCTGGTTGCCCCTTTCTTCTGCAACTCTGGATGGTTCTTCAAGATATATTACTTTGTGCAGGCTTCAACCTTCTATATCATCGCCTACTTATTCGACAGTTTGGAGGGAGTCAAGATGTTATGAGGCACCCCCTATCTTTCTAAGGTGGCATCTTGCCCTCAGCTTTCACTTCTAGGTACCATAGCCTTTGGGCACAGCTGCCTGTAAAGACCATTATACCACAAATTAGAGATTGCACCTTTACTTCTACTAGTGCATATAAGAGGTGGGTGATCAGTCCTCTAGTTGATAACAGGACCGATCGACTTAAATATCTGGCCGATGAGGGTAGAAGAGAATAGTTATTAGATTACATAAATCCAGCAAAGAATAATATTTTTCTTTTGATAAAAGAACTAGATGATAATAAACACATGAGTTGAATTGTTTCTATTTTATATCTTTATGCAAAATTGTGTATATTTTAGTATAATTTCACCATACATGACCATTATTTAACATAAATCAAAATGCAGAACTGCACATAATCTCAAAATGGATCTTAAAAGCATCGAACTCCTATTTTCAATCAACCCTCTTGGGTTTTCTTGATTGGGTATTTTCTCTCAAGCCTCTAATTTTTGCCCAAGGTGCCTTTTTTTTTATTTTCACCCTAACGAGGCACCTAGTTTTAGTAAGGTCACCTTTTTTCGGTTTTTAACCTGCGGAGCATCTATTCTCTTCTTTTGATTTTTCAGTCTTTAGCTATGGAACCTTTTAAGTCTGTGGACATTGACTGGTTCTTTGAACTCATTTCCATCGCTGTCTATTAGAATCGCTGCTCCCTTAGATAACAATTTCTTAAGAATAAAAGGACCTTTTCATGTTGGCCTGAATTTACCGCGTAAGTCTGGAACACCTGGCATCATTTGTTGGAGGACTAAATCTCATTCTTTTAGCGGACGCTTTTTGACCTTTTTTTCGAATGACCGAGCAAGTTTTTTATGATAGACTTGGTTGTGATAATAAGCTCACACCCTATTCTCATCTAACATATTTAGCTGGAGCAATCGTTATTGCGCCCAATCAGCTTTCGGGATCTGGGCTTCCATAACTACCCTTAAAGATCTGAGCTCTATTTCAACTGGCAATACTGCTTCAGTTCCATACACCAAAGAAAATAGTATGGCTCCCATAGAAGTTCTGATGGTAGTTCTATAACTCCAAAGTGCAAAAGTCAACTTCTCTGCCCAATCCTTGTAGTTTTGAATCATTTTGGACAAAATCTTCTTGACATTTTTATTAGCCGCTTCAACTATCCTGTTGGCTTATGGGCGATATAGAGAGGACTTGTAATACTCAATGGCATACTTTTGGAGTAACTTCTTAGTTTCAGCCATAAATTGTACCCTATTATCAGACACAACGTGGTGGGGGAGACCATATCTACATATCAAATTCTTTTTAATGAACTTGGCCATGTCCTGAGCATTGATTTTCTTGAAAGATTCAGCCTCTACCCACTAGGTGAAGTAATCGATGGAAACTATGATGAACTTATGTCCATTGGAGGCTAGAGGTGTATCTCTCCCATGATATCTATTCTCCAAGCTGCAAATGGCCAAGGTGATGTTAATTTGTGCAATTCTGAGACCAACGGATGCCTCAGGTCCGCATATTATTGGTATAATTGACACTACTTCACATATTTTGATTAGTCCATATCCATTGTGAGCTAATAAAACCCTTGTCGCATAATCTTCTTTGCTAGCATCAAACCGTTCATGTGAGCTCCACGGACCTCAGGATGAGTCTCTTCCATGATCTTCTTGGCTTCTGTCTCACCTAAGCATCTTAATTGAATACCATCTACGTAGATAAACTGAGTGGAAAGCTTTCGAATCAATCTTTGATCCTTCTCGGTGGCCTCTTCTAGGAATACTGTATTTTCTAAGTAATTATTAATGTCATAAAACCATGGTTTCTAGTCAACAACCTCAATTTCCACTATCTGTTCGGATTCGAAGCTAGGCTTTTTTGAACTTGAGATTAATGTTAGCTTCATTACGACCCCTTCGGGGTTATCCCACATGGATACCAAAGTGGCGAGACATCTACCAACTAGTTTTCATCCCTAGGGACAAAGCAAAATGTACATGTTTCAAATTGATTACTTAACATCTTCAAGTGTTTTATGTATGCCATCAATCACTCTTCCTTAACATACCACTTGCCTCGAATCTAATGGATTACCAGTGGCGAATCCCCAAAAACTTTCATGTTTTTGCCCCCAAGGCCAGTAATGCCTCCATTCCAAAAATGCAAGCTTCGTATTTAGCTTCATTATTAGTAGCCTAGTACCTTATTTTCTTAGCTAATGGAAGTTTTTCACCATCTGGGGTTATAAGAATGACCCCTACTCTTGCCCCCTTGCTATTAACTGCTCCATCAAAATGCAACTGCCAACCATGTACTGCAATTGTCGTAACGACCTTGTCTAGGAAATTAAACTCAATTAAATCTCTTTTGATGTAGTGCTCTACCAAGAATTCTGCTACTGCGTGCCCCTTAATTGTTTTTCTGGTGACATACTGAACATCAAATTCTTGTAGGAGTAGTAACATCTTCCTATCTTTCCTAGTAAAGAAGGTGCTTCTTGAAGGTATCTGAGAGGATTCTGGTTAGCGACAGCTCGCACCTTATAAGAATGGAAGTAGTGTCTTAATTTCTTAGAGGCCCAAATCACCACTAGGCAAATCTTTTCGACTTCGGTGTATTTGATCTCATAAGAAATAAACTTCTTACTAAGATAATAAACTTCAAATTCTACTCTGAATTCATCTTGTTGAGACATCATGACACCTATAGAGCTATCATTTATTTCCAGGTACAGGATCACAGGCTTGACTAGCTGAGGCAGTCTCAAAATTGGAGAGTTTAACGAATATTCCTTAATGGTTTCGAAAGCCATTTGACATTCATCATTCCATATCATAGGCTGATTCTTCCTGAGCAGTTTAAAGATGGGCTCGCAAATGGATGTAAGCTTAGCGATGAATCTGTTGATGTATTGCAATTTCCCTAGGAAACTCCTAACATCTTTTTCCTTTTGGGGAACTATCATGTCCCTGATGGCCTTAACCTAATTAGGATCGATCTCAATTCCTCTTTGACTGACCACATGACCCAAAAGCTTTCCCGAGGTAACTCCAAAGATGCACTTCTTAGGGTTCAGCTACAGGTTATATCTATCAATCCTCCCAAAGAATTTCTCTAAAGCCTCGAAGTGACCTTCTCTGGTATCCAACTTGATCATCATGTAATGTCCATTCCCGATTAAACAGCTAGCACAGCTAATGGAGTCGAGAACGGTCGTTACACGGTAATTACTTCCTCTTACACAAACATAATCTAAACATATACAGAGAATCCATGCAAATAAATTTTTGCTTCTATCACATTCACATGCAGTTGGTCATCTATACCAATCATACGCTTGCTCATGCATTCGTGCTTACACACACACTTATACAAGCTTAAATATTATAGGCTCGGTTACTTAATATATTACACACTTTATGCTATCCAAAATAATACTTACATAACAAAAAGAGACACAAGTCTACCCAAAATCCAACGCTATCAGCAATCCTAGTGTGTTGACCGTGACAATGCCGGACTGTCCTTCAAATCACGTCGCTTCAAAACCTACACGGATTAAGAAAACCCGTGCTAAGCGATAGCGCTTAGTGGGGAACAATACAATATATATACACTTATATTTCATAGCATGTAAATTGTTCGAGGCACATATTAATCTTTAGGCTTCACATTCAATATATGCATACAGTTATGTGTTTACATTCATCATTGCTTTGCTATACTTAACAGATATACACTTTAATCATGCCTCTACAGTCATGCCTTGTTAACACACAACAGCATACACATAATATTATTATGACATCCACACATCTTGATTTCACACACATATATACTCATACTGAAGAAATCACATTCTCATAATCGCATCTCATGATAAATCTTAACACATCTCATTCACATTCTCATATTATAACATTCTTATATGGTCACATTATTATCATTAGCCTTGCCTGCAACTCAAAGATGCGGATAACAGGTATCACATTAGTACCCTGAGGTACAGTAAATTTAGTGTATCCGTGGATACTCACATTCGCATTGGTACCCTAAGGTACAGTAAATTCAGTGTATCCGTGGATACTCACATTTGCATTGGTACACTAAGGTACAGTACAATCAACTTATTCAATGTTTTCACATTGGAGAATCCAGCAAGGATTCATATCGTATTGTGATTCCAGAGGAATCAGACGCATTGGGCTACAACACTTAGGCCCTATAGGCATGCCTATCTATCCACTACTTGACTCGCAGGTTAAACATTATTAATTCCAGTTATTTGTTCAATTACTCTAATACCAACAATATGGTATTACACATGAGTATAATAACATGCTTCATCAATTACGCATATTTATGAGTTATTAGAATAACTCACATTCATACAGTAGTAACAACCACCTTATCAATTCACCAAATAACTTATAAACAAATGTAAAATAATATATAAGTTATTGAACAACTTCATTAATCATGTAAATATATCCACCATATTAGTTCATTTGATCAAACGTTACCTTATTCATATCATAACACATAAAGCAATGTAGTATAAACTGTAATTTACACATTCATATGGCTTATCAAGCAAGCCCACATTCGTCAATAACATACATTCATCATACTTAATCATAGCATTTGACACATAATAATCCACATTTACTTGTCTCATACACTTCATCTTGCTTAGTCATAATGTTTAGCATAAGATAATCCTTAATAAATGATGTATGATTGATTGGATCATTATTCATACATGCTTACAACATTTGGCCAAGTCTCATTATTCAATATGCAAAATAGAGGTACCTCAAGGTGACAGCCAATTTGGTTGTGACCGTGACATACTTCAAGCTCTCAAAACAGAATGCAAACTTGTATACCTCACGATGACAATCAATTTGGTTGTCACCGTGACCTATGTAAAATTGCCAAAACACAGTTGTGCTCACACACTCTTTATTCACAATCCCACATAACTATACACCTTCATATAGCTCATAGTCATTTCATAGATCTTTATAACATAAACATACAAACATAAGTTCCATGCCACTCCACTACTTCACATTACACATTAATTTATAAATGAATACACACACACATGACTTAACAAGCAATCTACATTCATTTATCTCACTAGAGTTTACACATTATGATTCTCATAAAGCATTATTGTTTGCATATATTTATACCATAGTATAAGTTAACATACTCTAATACAAGTAGGTTTACATCGTGCTCACATTTCCTTATATAAATTCACACTATAGGTTCAATTTAATGTTGTTAGATTTAACAAGCTCATCTACCAAATATACATTCCATCATACTTATTCATAGGCTCAACACAACATGTTTCAATCATGTTTACATTTAATTCTATAATTAAACTATTATGGCATATCATCATTTATATGTAATTTCAATTGCAAAACATTCATATAATCATCTCATAATGTTATACATAAGTTGGACAAGCTATAGGCACTTATAGTAAAGTTCGGGTGCATTTCAGGAAGAAAAACACCCTAAATATGCAAAACTGGGAAGAGTCACGATGGCAATGGGCTTATTGTGACTGTGAGGTCCAATTAGATGCAATTCTGCCTTGTCTCGGCATTGGTCACGGTGGCAACCACTTGGTTGTGACCGTGACATAATAAAATAAAGTAAAACTCAAGACTGCTTCAGTACTCCTTTTTGTTTAGCCTAAACCGACATGTAAACGACCTTTCTAGGCAAAACTTCCTTCTTAACATTTGTTTATTAGGATGCTAGATTTCATATAGGACAAGCTTTAGGTCATTTAGACTTATAAAACATTAGTTATGAATTAAACAATACAGACTGTTCCAGTGAACCAGCCAAGGTAGAGTGTGACGCGCACCGAACCTCGTGGCCTCCTGAAAGCCCGCTTTAGGGCGATCAGGAAAGGTTCATAAAACTTGTAAACTATTTACAAGTGCATCTATCTTTGGCAACAATGAGGTATCTTGGAGTCGCCACCCAATAGAACATTGGGAAGGGTCGTCTAGCCTCAGCAAGCCTAAGACGACGCATACATATCCATCTTGGGCTAGTTAGAGAGATCTTGGAGGCCTCAGCCTCTACCCCCTGGAGCCTAGGATTTGTAAATTTAAGTCTTTTGGTGAGACTCAAGAGGTGTCTTGGAAGTCCTAGACCTCTCGCCTCATTGAGCCCCAAAGACCAGAGTGAGTTCGGGACTTCTCATTTATTTATACCTTGATCAATATTATAATTAAGTTTTGAATTCATTATTTCACCAACTTTCAACACGATGCATTTAATTAAAGCGCAGTCATTCACATCAAAAGCTATAAGTAAAACATTATTAAAACAAACATTCTCAAAATAAATTACAATAAAACTGGGGGCGAAATACAACCCCCATTGTAAATAAAATACAAATCATGCATAAATCGGGGTATTCATTAATGATGAGGACATTGGTCCTCACATGCATATTTTTTTATAAAACTTTTGATGCGATGATTTTATTTTGGATAGAGAAAATAGAGACATTGGTCCCATTTTTATTTAGAAAAATTCCAAATTAATTATTATAAAGTGTTTTGGCCCCTTTTTACTTTAACGACATTGAAATAATCTTAATGATAACATGAATAAAAAGCAAGAGTGAAGAAAGAACCCGTATGGAAATCCTCAGATTGGCTCGACCATCATCGTTTATAACTCCAAATCCAAATGGTCAAAAAATAACTCATAGGAATAAACATGTCAGTGTCAAAATTGATGAATAAAATAAAGAAAAGAAAATATTAGGAAATTTTAAAAGAAATAAGTTAAAAGATAAAAAATGAAAAATGAAAATGATTAATATAAGTCAACTAAAATTATACAAATGCTAATCCATAATGTTTACCCTCGGATTTTACCTTTTAGGGTGAATATCGAATGGTTTAAGTCCCCGCACGCTCCACAAGGATCAAATAAAACGGATCAAAAATAAGAAAATATGTATTTTCCCTTCTGGAAAATTTAATAGCGGTCGAGTGTTTGAATTAGTTGTATTGATGGAAATGAATGAATTTCGTTACCTCAATTGGCTTAATTCACTAGAAGAATTTGAGTAAATCAATTAATTGAAAGAATTTTTTATCAAATAAAATTCTGAAGATAAAGATTTATAGCTTTTTGGTAAATTGCTCACAAAGAAAACTTCTCTAAAAATTCCAATCTCTCAAAAAGTGTTTAATTTTCTCCACCAAGAATTTTTTTATCAAATTTTTCTAACCCCAAATAATGAATTTTACCTCTCAATTTATAGAATTTTGGAGATAAAATTAGATAAGCATCAGTTTTGATTTTGAATTTTAAAAGGAGTTCTTAAAATTCAATTTTTTTAAACCAAAACTTATCCTATTTCAAGGATAAGAGATAAAATTTTATCAAATCCGGCGATAACTGATCAGATCCACTACCGACGGAAATCCCTGCAACTACCGACGGGCATCTCTACTAAGGGCATGCGTGGAAATTTGGCTACAGACGGGCCGTAATGCGGGACTAGGGACGGGTATCCCTACTCAGACACGTGTCCTTCCCTAGGTACAAATGGGCCGTATCGCGGGACTAGGGACGGGCATCCCTATTCAGACACGTGTCCGTCCCTAGCTACAGACGGGCCGTACCTACTATGCATAGAGACAGGGATCACCCCAAGTAGGGATGAGCATCCCTACTTCAGATGGCCATCCCGTCTGTGGAGCAAAAATTCCTTTTTCAACAAAAATTCCCCAAACTCTTTCAAAACCTCACGCTATAGCGAAAAAGATTTTAATCCTTGTGAAATCGAAAGATCAAAACCTCCGAATTCCATCCATTTATCCGGAAAACAACATGGATCTCTTCATTGGGTAACTCTGACCTGGACTGCCTCAAGACCCGGTGTCTACAGCTGCCCCCAATTTTGGGTAAACTAGTGCACTAGTGTCTAGATGAGCCAAAATTCAGAGAAGAAAGGAAAGAAACGCATACCTGTGGCAGTCCTTACCTTTTTGCCGTGGAAGTAACGATGCGTCGAGTCTGCTTCAGACTTACAGAACGCGAGGATTGCTCTCCTGAGCTGCACCGAGTCTGCTCCAACTTACAAAGTGGATTGCTCTCTTGAGCTGCACCGAGTTTGCTCCAACTTACAAAGTGCAGATGGTGATGCGCTGAGTCTACTCTAAACTTACAAAGTGGATTGCTCTCTTGAGCTGCACCAAGTTTGCTCCAACTTACAAAGTGCAGATGGTGATGCACTGAGTCTGCTCTAGACTTACAAAACACGAGGGTTGCTCTCCTGAGCTGCACCGAGTTTGTTCCAACTTAAAAAGTGCGAATTGCTCTCCTGAGCTGCACTGAGTTTGCTCCAACTTACAAAGTGTAGATTGCTCTCCTGAGCTGCACCGAGTTTGCTCCAACTTACAAAGTGCAGATTGCTCTCCTGAGCTGCACCGAGTTTGCTCCAACTTACAAAGTGCAGATTGCTCTCCTGAGCTGTACCAAGTTTACTCCAACTTGCAAAGTGCAGATTGCTCTATCGCGTGTGCCTTGCTATCCTCGTCTAGGCTTGCACTGTGGCTGACTTATCTTGCTAGTCCCATTGTGATTTGTTGATTCTCATCTAATATTGAATATGATCTTGAAGGATATAATGTTTGATCTGTTTTTTCCCTCCTTTTGACCGTTGGTCATTTTCGAATTGGTGTAACCATGTTCCTGTATTATAAGAGATTCTTGTTAATTCTCACACCAATTAACTTCATTGGTAGATTTATGAACATTTTTATGTCTCTCCCTTATTATTAATCTTCTTGTTTTCTATATGATCAACTGTCTTTTTCTCTTTTTCTCCTTTTCTCTTTTTAGAAATTTAAATCATGAATATATAACATGCAAATTTAACAGGTTAATCCATAAAGGTTTTTCCACTAAAAGGTTAAATTTTGTACAATATACAAATGTGATTACAACAAAAAGTATAAATATAAAGCCAGAAGAACTCCCTGAACAATCTACAATAGCGCATAATCTGAGAGCACCTCTGGATCATCATCATCATCATCTGATATATGAACCGGCTGCCCTCATGATGAAGAAGTAGATGGCCCCGTATCTGGAGCAGATGGCTGCTTGGGAGGGGCTGATGGTCTGCTGAGCAGCCGAGGCTCTGGCCTGTCGTTGGTATTTGGGAGGTACCGCCACTGGTACTGATAACGGCTGTGCTCTCACTGGGTCCTGCTGCTGGAACTGGACCTGTGCATATCCATTAAGGAAAGGCTGTGCGCATACCATCATGAACTGCAGCGTGTCAGTGACGACCCCCCCAACTCTCTGAAAGCGTCGGTCTGGCGAAAGGTCTGATCTGTAGAGGTAGTCCCCATACTCTTCAGCCTATCCTCTATATGCTCTCTAAACTCTCGCATGGACTGGGCAATGGGAGGTATGGCACCCTCTAGGACCTGGATCCTAAATCTGAGAGCCTCAACTGACTTATCCACCATCTGCACATATGCATCTATCCTCTGGGCTGCCTCATCCTGGGAGGCCCTCATCTCCTACCTCAACTGACCCGCAAGTCTCTCCTGCTCCCGTCTCAAATGGTCAATAAGCCTCCCCTGCTCCTAGATAATACCCTGCTACTAATCCAGCCGCTCCAAAATGACTCTATCTCGCTCCCCATGCTGCCCGAGAAGGGCCTTGTCTCTCTCCTCCTATCTGTACTCAAAAAAGACGAACATAGAGGTCAATATCGCAGAAAAATCTGGCTGCGTCGGCTGCATCGATGGTGGAAATGGAGGGGGGGCCAGCTCTGGTGCCCGCTCTGGAGGTGGAGCTGTAGAAGTAGATGCCCCCGGGTCCCCTGCTCTAGCATATGGGCTGAACCTCTCAGGTGCCCGGGGAGCTGTCCGATGTACTCTCGATGGCAGAGGTAGAGTAGGACTCTGTACTCTCTGTGCTGGAGGAGTAGCAAATAGCTTATCCATGGTGAACTCAATCCCCATGTCAGACGGTGTAAACGGATGCTGCTCCTCGTGCTGCAGCTGCGGAGGCTGACCCTCCTGGTGCTCTGGATGTCGGGGAGGCTGGTCCTCCTGGTGTTGTGGGTGCTCGGGAGGCTCCTGCTCCATCTGAGGCTGCTCCATCTGAGGCTGATCCTGAGGCTGCTCCTCTACCGGCTCTAATGAGGGCTGGCTAAATGCACGTCTGGTCTCATGAATGGTGCGGAGTCTGTATGCCTCGGCCTGACCTGGTATCGGCAGTATCATAGCCATCGTAATAGCTGCCAGAGCGTCCACATAAATGCTCTCATCCAAGGTAGGCCACAGGATGTCTGGACGAATACCCAAACTCAAAAGTAGTCTAGTAATGACTCCGCCAACATACATTACAGGGGCTGCCCCCCTGGATACTCTCATCATGTTAACCAAAATCTCGTGGCTGATGTTAAGCCGCTGGCCTGCCACCATGGCTCATAAACTCCAAATCTCAACGGCGTTGAGGGACCCTGGCTTACCAACTCGTCCCAAATAGGAGCTGGATAAAACCCTGTGAACATATCGAAGGGCCTGTGATGAGAGTACCGTGCTCTTCGCCATATCATGATCATACGGCACTCCCGGCAATGCAATAACCGCCCAATGGTGGCGTCTGACTGCTCTATGGGGCACTATAACATCCTGTCCGAATGTTAGTCCCATAACCTCTGTAAATCGCTGTCGGGTAATGCTGTAATGGTCCCGCTCAATCCAAAACTGGATAACACCCTCCTCTATGTCGGATCTCTGATACCCCCCGTACTGTAACTAGCAAGAAACTGCCGAACTATCTCTGGGTGAGTCTGGAAAGCAGGCGTCAGAAACTCAATCCACCTTACACCTGCTATTAGAATATCGACCTCATCGGCCATCCCGAGGGCCTCAATGAACGGCCTGGAAATGAAATGGCTAGCTCGGAACTGCACCTGAGCCAGCGCTGCATACCTCTGTCTGGCCTCGGCGCTCATCCAATCTGGGGCCTGAGGCTCACACAACCCTATGCCTAATTTTTGCTTGAAATAAATCCCATTTACTCCAGCGGCTTTTCTTTGCCTTTTATCTTATTTTCTTTGGCTTTTATTTTTCCTTGTTTCTTCTTTCAGATCTGGTTGTAAGAGAAATTGAAGCTGCTGTCAGAGCCACATCCTAGAATCATTAGTCAGTACTCAGCGAAGCATTTTCTTCCTCGTCAGTGTCTGTACCTACCTGGGACCCTTGACGAAGACATTACCAGATTCAGTGAGATATCAGATGAGGATATTAGCTTCATGCACGCTTGGCTTCCATTATCCAGTGCAGTTATTGATGGGTCTTCAGGATGCGTTCCCCTATGCGGGCTTCGCGAGGCAACCTTTTACATCACGGCCCGCTGCTCTCGTCAACTTGGAATGACTCAGGACGTGGTGAGACTCCCCCTATCCTTTCGAGGTGGAGTCCTTTCTGCGGCTTTTGCCTCCCGCTATCATGAGCTCTGGAGCCAACTTCCACTGAAGACTATCATACCTTCCTTCGGGAACCACTCTGTCACCTCTAACAGCGCGTATAAGAGGTGGATACTTAGCCCGTCATCTGATAACCTAACACGGCGACTGAGGCATTTGGCTAGCGAGAATAGTAGTAGGGCATAGTTTAGCTTTACATGCATTTTGAGCAATATGTTTTCTTTTTAAAGTAGAATTGGACAATGATATTAATGAATAAGTCAAGTCTTATTTTATTTCACAAAATTGTGTACATTTCAGTAAGATTTCAGAATACATGATCGTTTTTTGACACTAATTCAATTATGCAAGACTACATTCATTCGTGGAACCAAATCCTGATAGCATCAATCTCCTGTCTCCAATCAGCCCTCTCGGGTTTTCATGATTGGATATTTTCTCTCAAGCCTCTTAGTTTTGCCCAGGATGCCTTTTTTCGGTTTTCACCCTGACGAGGCGCCCAATTTTAGCAAGGCCGCCTTTTTTTGGTTTTCGACCCGCGGGGCTTTCATTCTCTTCTTTTGATTTTGTAGCCTTTAGCCATGGAAGCTTTTGAGTCTATCAATATTGACCGGTTCTTTGACTTCGTTGCTATCGCTATCAGACAAGATCGCAGTTCCTTTTGACAGCAGCTTCTTGAGGATAAACGGACCTTCCCACGTAGGTCTGAACTTCCCTCTAATATCCGGTGCTCCTGGTCTCATCTGTTTGAATACCAAATCCCCTTCCTTCAATGGATGTTTCTTGACTTTCTTTCCAAAAGACCTAGCGAGCCTCTTTTGGTAGATCTAGTTGTGATAGTAGGCTTTTAACCTATTCTCATCCAATATGTTCAAGCGTTGCAACCGCTGCTGCGCCCATTCGGCCTCCTAAATTTCTGCTTCCATTATCACCCTTAGTGACTTAAGTTCGACCTCAACCGGCAATACTGCCTCCATCCCATATACCAAAGAATAAGGAGTGGCTCCCATTGAAGTTCTGATGGTAGTCAAGTCTTATTTTATTTTACAAAATTGTGTACATTTCAGTAAGATTTAAGAATACATGATCGTTTTTTGACACTAATTCAATTATGCAAGACTACATTCGTTCGTGGAACCAAATCCTGACAGCATCAAACTCCTGTCTCCAATCAGCCCTCTCGGGTTTTCATGATTGGATATTTTCTCTCAAGCCTCTAAGTTTTGCCCAGAATGCCTTTTTTCGGTTTTCACCCTGACGAGGCGCCCAATTTTAGCAAGGCTGCCTTTTTTTAGTTTTCGACCCGCGGGGCTTTCATTCTCTTCTTTTGATTTTGTAGCCTTTAGCCATGGAACCTTTTGAGTCTATCAATATTGACCGGTTCTTTGAATTCTTTGCCATCGCTATCCGATAAGATCACAGCTCCTTTTAACAGCAGCTTCTTGAGGATAAACGGACCTTCCCACGTAGGTCTGAACTTTCCTCTAATATCCGGTGCTCCTGGTCTCATTTGTTTGAATACCAAATCCCCTTCCTTCAACGGATGTTTCTTGACTTTCTTTCCAAAAGACCTAGCGAGCCTCTTTTGGTAGATCTAGTTGTGATAGTAGGCTTTTAACCTGTTCTCATCCAACATGTTCAAGCATTGCAACCGCTGCTGCGCCCATTCAGCCTCCGAAATTTCTGCTTCCATTATCACCCTTAGTGACTTAAGTTCGACCTCAACCGGCAATCCTGCCTCCGTCCCATATACCAAAGAATAAGGAGTGGCTTCCGTTGAAGTTCTGATGGTAGTCAAGTCTTATTTTATTTCACAAAATTTTGTACATTTCAGTACGATTTCAGAATACATGATCGTTGTTTGACACAAATTCAATTATGCAAGACTACATTCATTCGTGGCACCAAATCCTGACAGCATCAAACTCCTGTCTCCAATCAGCCCTCTCGGGTTTTCATGATTGCATATTTTCTCTCAAGCCTCTAAGTTTTGCCCAGGATGCCTTTTTTCAGTTTTCACCCTGACGAGGCGCCCAATTTTAGGAAGGCCGCCTTTTTTTAGTTTTCGACCCGCAGGGCTTTCATTCTCTTCTTTTGATTTTGTAGCCTTTAGCCATGGAACCTTTCGAGTCTATCAATATTGACCGGTTCTTTGAATTCGTTGCGATCGCTATCCGACAAGATCGCAGCCCCTTTTAACAGCAGCTTCTTGAGGATAAACGGACCTTCCCACGTAGGTATGAACTTCCCTCTAATATTCGGTGCTCGTGGTCTCATCTGTTTGAATACCAAATCCCCTTCCTTCAACGGATGTTTCTTGACTTTCTTTTCAAAAGACCTAGCGAGCCTCTTTTGGTAGATCTAGTTGTGATAGTAGGCTTTTAACCTGTTCTCATCCAACATGTTCAAGTGTTACAACCGCTGCTGCGCCCACTCGGCCTTCGAAATTTTTACTTCCATTATCACCCTTAGTGACTTAAGTTCGACCTCAACCGGCAATATTTCCTCCATCCCATATACCAAAGAATAAGGAGTGGCTCCCGTTGAAGTTCTAATGCTAGTCAAGTCTTATTTTATTTCACAAAATTGTGTACATTTCAGTACGATTTCAGAATACATGATCGTTATTTGACACTAATTCAATTATGCAAGACTACGTTCATTCGTGGAACCAAATCCTGACAGCATCAAACTCCTGTCTCCAATCAGCCCTCTCGTGTTTTCATGATTGGATATTTTCTCTCAAGCCTCTAAGTTTTGCCCAGGATGCCTTTTTTCGGTTTTCACCATGACGAAGCGCCCAATTTTAGCAAGGCCGCCTTTTTTTGGTTTTCAACCCGCGGGGCTTTCATTCTCTTCTTTTGATTTTGTAGCCTTTAGCCATGAAACCTTTTGAGTCTATCAATATTGATCGGTTCTTTGAATTCGTTGCCATCGCTATCCGACAAGATCACAGCTCCTTTTGACAGCAGCTTCTTGAGGATAAACGGACCTTCCCACGTAGGTCTGAACTTCCCTCTAATATCCGGTGCTCTTGGTCTCATCTGTTTGTATACCAAATCCCCTTCCTTCAACAGATATTTCTTGACTTTCTTTCCAAAAAACCTAGCGAGCCTCTTTTGGTAGATCTAGTTGTGATAGTAGGCTTTTAACTTGTTCTCATCCAACATGTTCAAGCATTGCAACCGCTGCTGCGCCCATTCGGCCTCTGAAATTTCTGCTTCCATTATCACCCTTAGTGAATTAAGTTCGACCTCAACTGGCAATGCTGCCTCCGTCCCATATACCAAAGAATATTGAGTTGGACAAGCTATAGGCACTTATAGTAAAGTTCGGGTGCATTTCGGGAAGAAAAACACCCTAAATATGTAAAACTGGGAAGAGTCACGATAGCAATGGGCTTATTATGACTGTGAGGTCTAATTAGATGCAATTCTGCCTTGTCTAAGCATTGGTCACGGTGGCAACCACTTGGTTGTGACCGTGACATACTAAAATGAAGCAAAACTCAAGACTGCTTCACTACTCCTTTTTGTTTAGCCTAAACCGACATGTAAACGACCTTTATAGGAAAAACTTCCTTCTTAACATTTGTTTATTAGGATGTTAGATTTCATATAGGACAAGCTTTAGGTCATTTAGACTTATAAAACATCAGTTATGAATTAAACAATACAGACTGTTCCAGTGAACCAGCCAAGGTAGAGTGTGACGCGCGCCGAACCTCGTGGCCTCCCGAAAGCCCGCTTTAGGGCGATCAGGAAAGGTTCATAAAACTTGTAAGGTATTTATAAGTGCGTCTATTTTGGACAACAATGAGGTTTCTTGGAGTCGCCACCCAATAGAACATTAGGAAGGGTCATCTAGCCTCAGCAAGCCTAAGACGACGCATATATATCCATCTTGGGCTAGTTAGAGAGATCTTGGAGGCCTCAGCCTCTACCCCCTGGAGCCTAGGATTTGTAAATTTAAGTCTTTTGGTGAGACTCAAGAGGTGTCTTGGAAGTCCTAGACCTCTCGCCTCATTGAGCCCCAAAGACCAGAGTGAGTTCGAGACTTCTCATTTATTTATACCTTGATCAATATTATAATTAAGTTTTGAATTCATTATTTCACCAACTTTCGACACGATACATTTAATTAAAGCTCAATCTTTCACATCAAAAGCGATAAGTAAAACATTATTAAAACAAACATTCTCAAAATAAATTACAATAAAACTAGGGGCGGAATACAACCCCCATTGTAAATAAAATACAAATCATGCATAAATCGGTGTATTCATTAATGATGAGGACATTGGTCCTCACATGCGTATTTTTTTATAAAACTTTTGATGCCTTGATTTTATTTTGGATAGAGAAAATAGAGACATTGGTCCCATTTTTATTTAGAAAAATTCCAAATTAATTATTATAAAGTGTTTTCGCCCCTTTTTACTTTAACGACATTAAAATAATCTTAATGATAACATGACTAAAAAGCAAGAGTGAAGAAAGAACCCGTATGGAAATCCTCAGATTGGCTCGACCATCATCGTTTACAACTCCAAATCCAAATGGTCATAAATAACTCATAGGAATAAACATGTCAGTGTCAAAATTGATGAATAAAATAAAGAAAAGAAAATATTAGGAAATTTTAAAAGAAACAAGTTAAAAGATAAAAAATGAAAAATGAAAACGATTAATATAAGTCAACTAAAATTATACAAATGCTAATCCAGAATGTTTACCCTCGGATTTTACCTTTTAGGGTGAATATCGAATGGTTTAAGTCCCCGTACGCTCCATAAGGATCAAATAAAACAGATCAAAAATAAGAAAATATGTATTTTCCCTTCTGAAAAATTTAAGAGCGATCGAGTGTTTGAATTAGCTGTATTGATGGAAACGAATGAATTTCGTTACCTCAATTGGCTTAATTCACAAGAAAAATTTGAGTAAATCAATTAATTGGAAGAATTTTTTATCAAAAAAAAATTCAGAAAGTAAAGATTTATAGCTTTTTGGTAAATTGCTCACAAAGAAAACTTCTCTAAAAATTCTAATCTCTCAAAAAGTGTCTAATTTTCTCCACCATGTCACACCCCGTTTGCCCACTAGTTGTTTGAGCCATATATGTATGTGTGTACATTTGCATAAGTTATGTGTAATAAGGGCATTTTGGTAATATTGCATGAATTAGGGTTTTTCTGGTGCGAGTGTGTGTTTGGCACTATGGTGCTAATTAGTTGAGATAGATTTGTGTGTGCATGAGTGCACCATAGTAGGATATGCACTAGTGGATTAATTGCGTGTATGCATTTGCACTTGTGTAGGGTGTGTATGATTTAGGAGAATCTTGTGTGTGTTGCTCACACATATGTAGGATGCATTATTAGAGTGTCTCATTGTGTGTATGTGATGCACTAGGTTAGGGTGTGAGTGAGTAATCTCCTCCACTAGATGATTGACATGTGTAAAGTGGGAAAGAGAAAAAGATGAAAAGGGAAAAATTAGATTTTTGAAACCCATTTCCCGTTCTTCCTTCTTCTCCTTCTTCTTCTTCCCCTTTTTCACTCTCTTAAGTGCCCTAGCTTAGATTCAAGCCTCTAGTGGTGGAAATTAATCACTTCATAGCATTTTAAAGGTAAATCTACTGCATTTATTCTCATTTTCTTCATTTGATTCTCCATCTTCTTCTCTTTTTCTTATTTTCGGAATTGGGTTGAAGTTTTGGGTTTTGTGCCTGTGTGTTGTGTTGCTTTGTCCCTAGTTGAGCCTCCCCGGGATCCTAAAGGCAAGGAAGTTGCTGGATCTAGTGGAACTAAGCACCAGGAGCTAAGGACTTTGAAGGTTTGGGAATTTCTTACTTTTGCATGAGAAATGTTCATGTATGTGTTTTGATGATTTATTGGAATTATGTTGTTAGATGTTCTTTATTGTGATGTGTATGATATGGGTATTTGCTTTGAAGTGTGAATCTGGCAAAAGCATGAGTAACTATGGTAAATTTTGGAATTGATGTGGTTTGATGCATAAATTGGGTTTTTGATTGATTCTTGAAATTGAATGTTTAAATTAATGGTTTGTATGAAGTTTAATGTTAATAAATGTTGTATTATGGTTGTTGATGTTAATGAATGGCTGGATTTGAGGTAAGTAACATTGGATTGAGATTTGTGTGGTTGGTTGAGGATTTGGAAGAGGAAAATTTGCAGAATTTCTGCAGATTTTCGAAGTCCCGACGCTGTCATGATAGCGACAGAGAGCGGTGTTGGGAGTTTCGCTATCGCGAGCACGTGACGCCATCGCGAGCCCGCGACAGTCGAAGTGATGTGTACCCTCTGTAGCGACTGCAACAACTGTCGCGATCGCGACAGAGCGTATTGTTGGCCAAGTGCTATCACGAGCACGCGACCCGTCGCGAGCCCGCGACAGCATCAGTTGTCCTCTGTCGCGATCGCGATGTACGTCACGAGCGCGACAGAGCCTGGCTCTTCCGTCCTCCTCGCGGTCGCAAAGTCCGTCGCGCGCACGCAGCGAAGAGACTTCGGTCTCTATCGCGAGCGCGACAGTTCCTTGCATGCTAATTGAGTTCTCTTCTTTGCGTGAGGTTTGAACTTCCGTTTCTTTTGACAGTTATGAGAATTATGCTTGGTATTTTATGAACATGGAAATATGACATGATTATGCACATTTATGATGATGGTTTTGAAAATTATGAAATGGATTGAATGGTTTATGTATGACCTGCTAGAGCCTAGTCAGTGGATAGTTAGGCATGCCTAATAGAGTCTTTGCTGCAGCTTCTGTTTTCCGTTTGGACCCCGATCAGGTCCCCGTTTGGTTCCTCGCAAACTTCTGTAATGTGTTTGGATCTTGTTTAAGGTCCTTCTGGAAATGTTTGTGAATGAAAATTTAAAATGGTTTTTCGTATTCGGTTAGTACCCGTAAAGTACTTTTTGTTCACTCGTTATCCACTACCTTGAGTCAGCAGGTGTTTCAATGCTTAAAGTGTTTTGTATGAATTGTTATATGGGAAAACATATGTTATATCCTTATGGATTCAATGGTGAAAATGTAATCTATTATGAGAATATAATTATTGTTATGAATCTTCTGATGAATGGCTTTATGTATGTGAGCATGAGTTATTATTCTTGTCATGCCATGAATATCGTTTGTAAATGAAGTACGCATGTGAATTGCCTTGACGACCGTTGTGAATGGTTGTCCTTATGTTATATGTGTGTTTCCCCACTAAGCGTTTATCGCTTAGCACGGTGTGTTTACCCGTGCAGGTGCGGAAGGAATCGCTTTTGGGAGAGTCTTTGCCATCAAAGCCAACACAACAGGGTCTTAGTGTAGGGCTTTATTTTTGATAGTTTGAGGATTCTTTTTGTATAGAACTCTTTTATATGGTTTTGTAATACCTTCCGCTTTTGTATATGTATTTTGGGGATTTGTAATTATTTGTTGTATCTTTCAGTTGATCAGAACAGTAATGTAATGCTTCTATTATATTAATACATGATCAGCTTTTATGAATGGTCTTGTAAAGTTTTAAATTACCTTGTATTTTGTTATGTATGTTTATGGATGAGTGTATGTGTATTCTGTATCTATATGGTGGCACCTTTACTCATACGGCATCTCACTCCTTATCGGATGGGATCGCCTACGTATGGGTAAGGGGTGTTACAAGTTATGGTATCAGAGCTCCGGTTTAGGCATTTCTGGGTGATTGTTTATATGATGCTATATGTGCATACGTTTATGTCTAGGGCTGTGTTGGCTGATGTGGTTGTCCTTTTGTTGTTAGATGAATTCTGATTCTGCTCACGGTGCGCTCGAGGAGTCCGCTGAAAGTGTGAACCCTCCAGCGGTAGATCCGTCTACCTCTATTTCGGTGTCGGCTCAACGTGCTAGGGTCCAGCCCGAGGCCGCTGCCATGCCTTTCGAGGCGATGTTCAGATTGCATCAAGACATGGCTCGGGTTTTGGAAAGGGTGACTGCCCCGAAAGCTCCGATAGTGAGTCTGAGGAGAGCTGGTGTCGAGGATTTTTATGGGACCGGACTTGATGAGTCTGAGTTAGCTGAGAAGTGGCTTGATAAGGTTAAGAGAGCTTTGAGGGAAGTCAGGTGTCCTCCTGATCAGCAAGCTGAGTGTGCTGTGGCTTTACTTCAAGGTCCAGCATACGAATGGTGGGAGGTGGTGTGTAGGCAACCTCAGATGCCTGATCCTTTGACATAGGATTTCTTTGATGAGCAGTTTACTAAGAAGTATGTGACTCAAGCATATAAGGACGCAAGATGGGTGAAGTTTCTGAGTTTGAGGCAAAGGGCCTTATCGGTTGCGGATTATGAGAAGGAGTTTAACCGGTTGTCTCGTTATGCTCCGCGTGGGGTTATGACGGATGATTTCAGATGCAAGCACTTTGAGGCCGGGTTGAATGATTCTTTGAAAATTGCTTTAGTTTCTTTCATGTATATGCCGGGGGTACATTATTATCAGATTGCTAAGGCTGCTTTGAGGGCAGAGAAGGTGGAAACTTTGATTAGAGAGAGAGCTCAGCGCAGGAGTTCTGCTAGAGGTGGTGTTTCCTCATCTTCGGGTAAGAGGTCTAGGAACCCGCAAGATAATCCTGCAGCTGGTTCGGCTACCCGAGGGAGAAGGCAAGGTTCAGCTGCCGTATCTGGTTCTGGTAGAGGTGGCCGGTCTGATGCTGCACCTGTTTGTTCGAACTGTAGTAAGGCTCACTGGGGTGAGTGTAGGTGGCTTACTGGTGGGTATTTCAGGTGTGGGAGCACCGAGCACCGTGTGGCTAATTGTCCTCAGATGGGTGAAGATTCGGGTCCTCAGGGAGGAGCTAGTAGAGTAGGATCGAATGCTTCTCAGGCTGCGAGAGGTAGAGGTAGAGGTAGAGGTCGAGGCGGTCGACCTAGAGAAGGAGCTAATTCTGAAACGGTTGAGCGTCCTCCCCCAATGGCCGCTAGAGCTTATGCAGTTAGAGCCAGAGAGGAGCAGGATGCCCCTGATGTGATTGCTGGTAAGCTCCTACTCCATGACACTGAATTATATGCTCCAATAGATCCTGGTTCCACACACTCATATTTGTGCACGCATAAGATTATTGATAAGTTGCATGTGGTAGAACAGTTAGACTATGAGATATGTGTGACCAATCCATTAGGGCATAGTGTCAGTGTGAGTAGAGTTTATAGGAATTGTCCGTTGATGGTTGAGGATGTTTAGTTTCCTGTGGATTTGATAGAGTTGCCCTTCAGAGAGTATGATTTGATTTTGGGTATGGATTGGTTGAGCAAACATAGAGCCGTGGTTGATTGTCATAGGAAGACTTTCGTGCTTCGGGATAAGAACCGAGCTCCAGTGTTTGTTAGAGGTTTGGGTGCGAGTTCCGTGCACAATGTGATTTCTGCTATTCAAGCTAAGAGGTTTATGAGAAAAGGTTGTGAGGCTTTTCTGGCTGTGGTTTTGGATTCCAGGAGGGATCAAGTTAGGATTGAGGACATCCCTATTGTCCGAGAGTTTAGTGATGTTTTTCCGAGTGACTTGCCGGGTTTGCCTCCGGAGAGGGAAGTTGAGCTAGCCATAGAGATTATGCCGGGTACCACACCGGTATCGAAATCACCTTATCGGATGGCTCCTATGGAGTTGAGAGAACTTAAAACTCAACTACAAGAGCTATTGGATAAGGGGTTCATTCGACCCAGCATATCTCCTTGGGGAGCTCCAGTCCTATTTATTAAGAAGAAGGATGGATCTTTGAGGATGTGTATTGACTACAGGCAGATCAATAAGGTCACAGTGAAGAATAAGTATCCGTTGCCCAGAGTTGAGGATTTGTTTGATCAGCTGCGAGGTGCAGGTGTGTTTTCCAAGATAGATCTTCGGTCTGGGTATTATCAGCTTTGTGTTAAGGACGAGGATGTGGTTATGACTGCATTCCGGACTCGGTATGGCCACTATGAGTTCCTTGTTATGCCATTTGGTTTGACTAATGCTCCAGCGGCATTCATGGATTTGATGAATAGAGTGTTCAGGCCATACTTAGACCGGTTTGTAGTGGTGTTTATAGATGATATTTTGGTATTTTCCAAGGATGAAGCCGAGCATGAAGAGCATCTTCGGTTAGTTTTGCAAATTTTGAGAGAGCATCGGTTGTTTGCTAAGTTGAGTAAGAGTGATTTTTGGCTTCGAGAAGTGTCATTTTTGGGCCATATAGTTTCAGCTAAGGGTATCCAAGTGGATCCAGCCAAGATTGAGGCGATAGTGGATTGGAAAGCGCCTAGGAATGTCCAGGAAGTGAGGAGTTTCCTTGGTTTGGCGGGTTATTACCGTCGGTTCGTTAAGGGTTTTTCAGTAATAGCTGCTCCGATGACCAGGTTATTGAGGAAAGGAGTTAAGTTCGAATGGTTGGATAAGTGCCAAGCCTGTTTTGAAAAATTGAAGCAGTTGTTAGTTGAAGCTCCTATACTAACTCAACCCACCTCGGGTAAGGAGTTTGTTATGTATAGTGACGCTTCAGGTGTTGGTTTGGGATGTTTTCTGATGCAGGAAGGTAAGGTTGTGGCTTATGCTTCTCGACAGTTGAAGCCGCATGAGAGGAACTATCCGACGCATAATCTTGAGTTAGCAGCGGTTGTCTTCGCTTTGAAGATTTGGCGTCATTATCTCTACAGGGAGAAGTGCAGGATCTTTACGGACCACAAGAGTTTGAAGTATTTTCTGACTCAGAAGGAATTGAATATGAGGCAACGTCGTTGGTTAGAGCTGTTTAAGGATTACGATTGCATTGTGGATTACCATTCGGGTAAGGCCAATGTAGTCGCAGATGCGTTGAGTAGGAAGTCAATTTCTGCCTTGTTTTTGAGATGGTTCAAATGGAGGTTTGGCTCAGATGGGGCTTTAATAGCTCAGTTGAGGGTCGAGCCTACTTTAAGACAGCGGATAGTTGATGCTCAGAAGGTCGATGAGAAGCTTCAGCGAATTGTGCAAGAAGTCAGTTCGGGCAAGCAGTCAGAGTTTTCGGTTCAGGATGGGGTTCTCCTGTTTGGAAACCGATTGTGTGTACCGAATGGTGAAGTGTTAAGAAGACAGGTTTTGGAAGAGGCACATAGTTCAGTTTTCACCATGCATCCTGGCAGTGTGAAGATGTATCGGGATTTGAAGCAGTTCTTTTGGTTGTCTGGTATGAAGAGGGACATAGTGGAATTTGTATCCAAGTGCCTGACTTGTCAGCAGGTCAAGGCTGAGCACCAGGTTCCTTCTAGATTGCTTACGCCTTTGTCCATTCCTGAGTGGAAATGGGATGACATCGCTATGGATTTTGTCTCCGGATTACCTTTGACTCAGAGGAAGCATGATTCTGTGTGGGTTGTTGTAGATCGACTCACGAAGTCCGCTCACTTTTTGCCAGTTAGGATGGATTATCCGATGCATAGATTGGCCAGTATTTATGTGGATGAGATAGTTCGGTTGCATGGAGTGCCCCTGTCCATAGTTTCAGATAGGGACCCAAGGTTCACATCTAAGTTCTGGAAAGAATTGCAGCGAGCTTTGGGTACCAAGCTGAATTTCAGTACAGCGTTTCATCCTCAGACCGATGGTCAGTCCGAGCGTGTGATTCAGATTTTAGAAGATATAATGAGGGCTTGTGTTTTGGACTTCCCGGGTAGTTGGGACAGGTATGTATCATTGATGGAGTTTGCCTACAACAACAGTTTCCAGTCGAGTATTGGTATGTCACCATATGAGGCTCTGTATGGACATCAGTGTAGGACTCCTGTTTGTTGGACAGAGTTGTCTAAGAGGTCAGTGATTGGGCCAGATCTGGTTAGAGATACAGAAGAAAAGATCAGAGTTGTGCAGCAGAATCTGAAGGTGGCCAAGGATCGACAGAAGTCTTATGCCAACCTGAAGAGAAAAGATGTGCAGTTTGAAGTTGGGGACAAGGTTTTTCTTAAAGTGTCTCCTTGGAGAAAAGTACTTCGGTTTGGAAAGAAAGGGAAGCTTAGTCCTCGCTTTATTGGTCCGTATGAGGTGTTAGCAAGAGTTGGTCCAGTAGCCTACAGACTAGCTTTGCCGATGGAACTGTCAAAGCTTCATGATGTGTTTCACGTCTCGATGCTCCGTCGGTATAGATCGGATCCTTCCCATGTGCTGTCGGTTCAAGAAGTTCAAGTGCAGTCAGATTTTTCCTACGATGAGGAGCCTAGAGCTATCTTAGCACGGGAGGTAAGACAGCTGAGGAATAAGTAGATTCCTTTGGTTAAGGTTTTGTGGAATCACCATGGGGTTGAGGAACCAACTTGGGAACCGGAGGAGTCGATGAGATTGCAGTACCCGCAATTGTTCAGTTCAGGTGAGAATTTCGAGGACGAAATTCTTGTTAGTAGGGGAGAGTTGTCACACCCCGTTTTCCCCCTAGTTGTTTGAGCCATATATGTATGTGTGTACATTTGCATAAGTTATGTGTAATAAGGGCATTTTGGTAATATTGCATGAATTAGGGTTTTTCTGGTGCGTGTGTGTGTTTGGCACTATGGTGCTAATTAGTTGAGATAGATTTGTGTGTGCATGAGTGCACCATAGTAGGATATGCACTAGTTGATTAATTGCGTGTATGCATTTGCACTTGTGTAGTGTGTGTATGATTTGGGAGAATCTTGTGTGTGTTGCTCACACATATGTAGGATGCATTATTAGGGTGTCTCATTGTGTGTATGTGATGCACTAGGTTAGGGTGTGAGTGAGTAATCTGCTCCACTAGATGATTGACATGTGTAAAGTGGGAAAGAGAAAAAGATGAAAAGGGAAAAATTAGATTTTTGAAACCCATTTCCCGTTCTTCCTTCTTCTCCTTCTTCTTCTTCCCCTTTTTCACTCTCTTAAGTGTCCTAGCTTAGATTCAAGCCTCTAGTGGTGGAAATTAATCACTTCATAGCATTTTGAAGGTAAATCTACTGCATTTATTCTCATTTTCTTCATTTGATTCTCCATCTTTGTCTCTTTTTCTTATTTTCGGAATTGGGTTGAAGTTTTGGGTTTTGTGTTTGTGTGTTGTGTTGTTTTGTTCCTAGTTGAGCCTCCCCGGGATCCTAAAGGCAACGAAGTTGATGGATCTAGTGGAACTAAGCACTAGGAGCTAAGGACTTTGAAGGTTTGGGAATTTCTTACTTTTGCATGAGAAATGTTCATGTATGTGTTTTGATGATTTATTGGAATTATGTTGTTAGATGTTCTTTATTGTGATGTGTATGATATGGGCATTTGCTTTGAAGTGTGAATCTGGCAAAAGCATGAGTAACTATGGTAAATTTTGGAATTGATGTGGTTTGATGCATAAATTGGGTTTTTGATTGATTCTTGAAATTGAATGTTTAAATTAATGGTTTGTATGAAGTTTAATGTTAATAAATGTTGTATTATAGTTGTTGATGTTAATGAATGGCTGGATTTGAGGTAAGTAACCTTGGATTGAGATTTGTGTGGTTGGTTCAGGATTTGGAAGAGGAAAATCTGCAGAATTTCTGCAGATTTTCGAAGTCCCGACGCTGTCGCGATCGCGATAACTATCGCGATCACGATAGAGAGCGGTGTTGGGAGTTTCGCTGTCGCGAGCCCGCGATAGTCGAAGTGATGTGTACCCTCTGTCGCGACCGTAACAACTGTCGTGATCGCGACAGAGCGTATTGGTTGCCAAGTGCTATTGCGAGCACGCGACCCGTCGCGAGCCCGCGACAGCATCAATTGTCCTCTGTCGCGAGCGTGACAGAGCCTGGCTCTTCCATCCTCCTCGCGGTCGTGAAGTCCGTCGTGCGCACGCAGCGAAGAGACTCCGGTCTCTGTCGCGAGTGCAACAGACGCCGCGAGCGCGATAGTTCCTTGCATGCTAATTGAGTTCTCTTCTTTGCGTGAGGTTTGAACTTCCGTTTCTTTTGACAGTTATGAGAATTATGCTTGGTATTTTATGAACATGGAAATATGACATGATTATGCACATTTACGATGATGATTTTGGAAATTATGAAATGGATTGAATGGTTTATGTATGACCTGCTAGAGTCTAGTCAGTGGATAGTTAGGCATGCCTAATAGAGTCTTTGTTGCAGCTTCTGTTTTCCGTTTGGACCCCGATCAGGTCCCCGTTTGGTTCCTCGCGAACTTCTGTAATGTGTTTGGATCTTGTTTAAGGTCCTTCTGGAAATGTTTGTGAATGAAAATTTAAAATGGTTTTTCGTATTCGGTTGGTACCCGTAAAGTACTTTATGTTCACTCGTTATCCACTACCTTGAGTCATCAGGTGTTTCAATGCTTAAAGTGTTTTGTATGAATTGTTATATGGGAAAACATATGTTATATCCTTATGGATTCAATGGTGAAAATGTAATCTGTTATGAGAATATGATTATTGTTATGAATCTTCTGATGAATGGCTTTATGTATGTGAGCATGAGTTATTATTCTTGTCATGCCATGAATATCATTTGTAGATGAAGTACGCATGTGAATTGCCTTGACGACCGTTGTGAATGGTTGTCCTTATGTTATATGTGTGTTTCCCCACTAAGTGTTTATCGCTTAGCACGGTGTGTTTACCCGTGCAGGTGCGGAAGGAATCGCTTTTGGGAGAGTCTTCGCCATCAAAGCCAACACAGCAGGGTCTTAGTGTAGGGCTTTATTTTTGATAGTTTGAGGATTCTTTTTGTATAGAACTCTTTTATATGGTTTTGTAATAGCTTCCGCTTTTGTATATGCATTTTGGGGATTTGTAATTATTTGTTGTATCTTTTAGTTGATCAGAACAGTAATGTAATGCTTCTATTATATTAATGCATGATCAGCTTTTATGAATGGTCTTGTAAAGTTTTAAATTACCTTGTATTTTGTTATGTATGTTTATGGATGAGTGTATGTGTATTCTGTATCTGTGTGGTGGCACCTTTATTTATACGGCATCTCACTCCTTATCGAATGGGATCGCCTACGTATGGGTAAGGGGTGTTACACACCAAGAATTTTTTTATCAAATTTTTCTAACCCCAAACAATGAATTCTACCTCTCAATTTATAGAATTTTGGAGATAAAATTAGATAAGCATCCAGCCTTCTACTGGAGCAGTTCAAGATCTTTTAGAGTCACCTCCATTCTGGTATTGCAGTCATACTGCCTCAAAAACTCCTCAGTGAGCAGATCCCAATCTTCTTTAGTGCGACGGTCGAGACCATGATACCAGTCGATGGCATGGGCGGTCAGACTCAGACAAAAGTATTCCACTTTCTGCTTCTTAGACAACATGGTCCCTTTCATGACCAGAGAATACTGCTTCACATGAGCGGTTGGGTCAGAAGTTCCATCAAACTTCGGCACGTCTGGCATCTTAAAGTTGTAAGGGATCGGGTCTTCTCCCTCCAATTCCTTATCCTCTGGGTTCATTCCTTGACCCCTGCTCAACATACGGGCCATAGCTTCGAACCTCTCTTCCATCTTCCTTAAAATGAAGTCATCATTCTAAGGTGCTTTCCCCCTCTCAGATGCAATGCTCATCCTATCATCTTCAATATCTCTATCATCATCAATTCTCAGCACAGGCCTTCTTCTCTGCTCTCCCGAGGCTACTGACCTTAACTCTACTGGCGGCGGCCTAACAGGCTCTTCTCGTCTTTCAGCCCTTTCTTCCTCTGGCTCATTCTGTCTCACAGGAGGAGGAGGATTCTGTGGAGCCAGATTCTATGGAGCATTCTGTTGTGCCAGGGCGGTCAACATATTCATCATTCTGCCCTTGAATTCCTCAAATAGCCGGCCCACTTCTTTCGCGATCATGGCCTTGGTGGCATCATCCCCTCTAGGCGAGTTTGCCATCTGAGATACAGTACCGCTGATTCCTGATAAGACTTCTGGTAGACCCTCTCTATCTGATAGCTTAGATGTGGAAACTCGGATCCGTCGTCGGGTTGGTGATCTAGTCCACCTGGGCAGATCTATGATGGCTGCAGGGACAAGGCGTTAGACATTATGCGTGAAATGCAGGTGTAATGCATGGTCGTGATATGCAACATTCACAGCGCACAAGCAAGCAGGTAGGTCCTTCCACCCTTATTTCTCCCACACACGTGGTCGTGCAGTCTCTTTCCTAGGTGGGATTAGCCCAGGGGTCAACGAGGGACCCGATGGACACGCATGGTGCGTGGTGAAAAACCGGCAGCATGACACTCCTATGCTAATGTACAAGCGGATGGATGATGATCGTCACGTATTTGGACATTCCATAAATTTCGACATGGCCCTACCGGGGCATGATAGCCTTTGGTCAGGTTACCAAGCGAGACATCTGGAGTCACCCAATACATGAGGATCCATACAGCATGCATGGAATTAGGGTTCATTTCACTTGTGGAAAGTAACTACGGCCATTACATGAGCTTTGGACAAGGGAGATGTTTCTTTAAGGCTACCCAAGCATGATCCCTGCCGACAGGTCTAGCTCATCACGAGCATTGCGATCGATCGGGTCATCATTTTGATATACCATTTGAGGTACGTGGCTTGGGCTGGTGATTATCCTTAACACTTCTCCAAATTGAGTGAAAATGAGGTTGTGCTTCAGGAATGTACCGGGGCTAAAAGAGGGACAAAACTAGCATATTCTAAGGCTCTAATGATATGCGAATGCAATTTCGAGAGAGAGCGAATTTATGAATTAAATTTTAATCATAAATGTTAAACGAGGTATTTTCAAATCGAAATCTCGAACCATAAACGTCCCCAGTGGAGTGGCCACTGTGACGCGCGCCGGATCCCCGCGGCCACCCATGGGACGGCCCGCTTGAGGCGATCGGGGCATTTGTGGGTCCGTTGACAGCTTGCAATAAATCGCAAGTACGTCTATGTTGGGAAACAAGGAGATTTCATGGAGTCGCCACCCAACAGAACATTGGGAAAGTTTCTCTCGCCACGGAGAGCCTAAGACTGCGCTTTGTATCCATTTTGGGTCAGCCAGAGGGGTCTTGGAAGGTAAACCTCTTGCCCTAAGGAGCCTAGGATTAGCGCTAAAGTCTCGTGGCACAAAAAGGTGTCTTGGAGGGTAGACCTCTAGCCTCTTTGATCCCAAAGACCAGAGCTGGGTCCGGGATTTCTCATCTACTTCTACCTCGATTATTTTATGATCAAATTTTAATTATCATTGATTCGCTCTCTCTCCACACGATGCAATTGATTAAAGGTGCATTTATTCACATTTAGAAAGCCGTAAATGAGCAAATAAATATCAAAAGGCGGTAAATTACAATAATACAAGGAGCGGAATACAACTCCCTTTATAAATATGCGATACATACACGAATCGGGGCATTGCTTATTTGTAGACTTTGGTCCTCGCATGCATCATTATTAAAATTGGATATTTTCATTTGTGATGATTTTTATTGGATAAAAATAGGGCATTGGACCCTTGCCTTTGTGTAAACCTCATTTTATTGAATATAAAACATTGAGTCATTTTTATACATTAACGAGATATGAAAGGAGTATATCCATATACATAAAATAATCAATGAATAACAAATGAAGGAAATAATCAAGAGGGTTAGGAAACTAAACCGGACGAAATCCTCCGGATGTGGTAGATAGCCGCTCAAGCTCGGAATAGTCCAAGAGAATCAATATACACTCATAAAAAGTTAAAAGATGTCAATATACCTAAAGTTAATATATAGGAAGCCAAAAGGACTTGAAAAAGACGGAAAATAATTTAAAGGGGTAGAGACAGAACCCACCGATGGCCTTTTTTAGGTGACCGACGGGCGTCAGTCAAGATAATCGACATGCCCGTCTGTCACTCAAAAAGAGGGCGTCTGTAGGTAGGGTAACCGATGGGCATCGGTGATGGAGATGACCCGTCGGTCACCACTGTATCCGAAAAAACAGAAAAAGAAAAACTCCTTTCAAAGCCAAAAAGGAGGTTTTGTCATAAAATCATATAAAGAGAGTCAAAATAGGGAAGTATAATGACAAAGTTGAAAAAATCAACGAATAAAGTATAAATATGAAATGATACGAAGAAAGAATCTGGAATATTTACCCTTAGATAATCGCTTTGGGTGAGATTCTTGTGTTGATTAGAGCCCCGCGTGTTCCACGAAAAGCAAGATGAATGATCAAAAAAGGAAAACAGATTATTTCCTCCTCAACCCTTCAAAAGATTGTCTTTGGAATCAAAATCTAAGGAAAACTAATTAGTTTTTAGTCCCTTTTGATGGATTTGATCCTCTTTTGAAAGAAATTTCTTTATGAAATGTGTTTGCTGGAAGAGAGAGAAAATATGCTTGAATTTGGGCAGAATTTCCCCTCTTCAAAAATTTTGGAACCCTTTTCTAGTAAAAATTCTGAGCTTTTATAAGCCAGACACGACCGATGGGCGTCGGTGTATGGAGGCGGGCGTCAGAAGAATCCTTCTGACACAAGGATTCGTTCGACGGCCCTGCCACATCCACCGACGGGCATCGGAAAGGTTGCGTGCTCCAGGAAACCAGGAGGCCCTCTGATAGGGGCGGTGATTTTCCGACGGGCGTCGGAAAATACCACAAGCCGTCGGTGACCCTAAGCGACGGGCTGGCTTCACAGATGGGCTGGCCATCTGTGGAGGGAAATATGCCTTTTGACTCGAAAATCCCCTGTTTTCTCCCCCTCTGCCTACGAAGGGTAAAAAGACTCACTTCTCGTGGAACGCGGGACTGAAACCCCCAAATCCAAACCATTTATACAGGCTCGGATACTGATTTCATCATAGGGTAACCTCTGATCCGGACCTCTCCGGGACACGGTGCTTACAGAGGGTTAATTCGAAAATGCACATGTAAGAGTGAGCTTTCTCTTCCCAAAATGAGGTGTAAATACTGCATGCAATAGGTTAGGTTGGCAATTCCATAGCCAGACACATGGATTCCATTATAATCCCTTAATCTTCATTAATAGAAATCTGGATTCCATTAACACTAATTAACCTCACTTAATCCTAAGCATGCACAATTCCACTTTAGCCACTTATAATTATTTTAGTTACTCAATTAAGTCCTTATTTCACTTTCATTTGAGTTCTGAATCACATACCCTTTAATTTCACTTTACCCATTTACCACAATTAATCCAATATTCTACTAGGGTGAAATTCGGGCTGTTACAACTCTCCCCTCCTATAAAGAATTTTGTCTGCGAAATTCACGCTTGAACCCACATAGCAGAGGATATTGTCATCTTTCAACTTTCATGTCGCCTTTTAACCTTGCAATGCCACCAAACCATGTGAAACCTAACGTTCTGCTTTTACATACTGGCAGTTCAGACACTTTGAGACATGATACCCTTCGATTCCCATAGTCTTATTATTGCCTGAACGTATAGTGTATTATACACTTCATGCATCGGTCTTTTCTAATTTCCTTATCATCGGCAAAACACAACCGTTATCAGAAGTACAGTATCTCATCTTCCTTCACAGAATAGTTACTAAATAGTCTCGTAACCATGTGCAATCTATTGTAGCTTGCAATCACTTTTTTACGTATTTATCAACTCATTCCTTATATTAGATTTCACTTTTAGCTATACCATCGAGGTGCCATCAGAAGCAAATCTTTAATTACCAGTTGTATCTGACCATCTGCTCAATGCATCTATTATCACCCTGGCCAAACCGAGATGGTAACCCATAATAAAATCATAAATTGCAAACAATTGCAACCACCCTCTCTGAATGTGTAAACTCTTAAGTCTCTTATTATCAGTGAAGGTCTTACACTTTAAATCGTACAATAATATCGTCAAATCTTTAAAGCAGATACTATTGCAATCAATTCCAAATCATAAGTCAAATAATTTTGTTCGAGAGGTTTCTCTTATCTTAAGGCATAGACTATCTCTTTTCCATTCCTTGTCATTACCTATCCCAATTCAACTCTAGAGACTTTGCTGTTTGTGGCACTCCTTGCCCATAGTAGGTTGAGTTAAAACTGGTGTTCCAACCACTTCACTTATCTCCTTTACACAGCAACTTAGTGAGTGGAAATGTAATTACCAACAACTTTCTATCACTAAGCAATAGCAGTACTCTGTTAACCCCCATACTTAAGCATTCCTTTCCCATCTACTGAAAATTTAGTTCGCTTACCATTTTTCACCGCTTGATAAGCACGCTGCAAAATAGGATCACTTAACTGTGCATCCACAATATCTTGCCTCAAACTCGGTCTAGCTTTTAACTGAGTAATCAATGCACCTTCTGAATCAAATCTCCACCTCCCTCTGCTAACAGACAAAGTTGAAATTGACTTTCTACTCAGAGCATCCGCCACCACATTTGTTTTACCCGGATGGTAGTCAATAATACAGTCATAATCCTTGAACAGTTCTAACCACCTTCGTTGTCTCAAATTTAACTCTTTTTGGGTCAGCAGATACTTCAAACTCTTGTGGTCAGTGAAGATTCTACACTTTTCTCCATACAAATAGTGCCGCCACACCTTAAGTGCAAACACTACAGCCGCTAACTCTAAATCATGCGTCAGATAGTGTTGCTCGTGAGGCTTCAACTGCCTGGAAGCATAGGCAATTACCTTGCCATCTTGCATCAGAACACAACCTAAGCCCACTCCAGAAGCATCACTATACATGGTAAATTCCTTACCCGACACAAGCTGCGTAAGCACAGGAGCCTTAATCAACATTTCCTTCAACTGATCAAAACTTGCTTGACATTTTTCAGACCAAATAAACTTGACTTCCTTTCGAAGCAACCTAGACAAAGGTGAAGCCAACACCGAAAATCCTTTAACAAAACGCCGATAATAACCAGCTAAACCAAGAAAAATTCTTACTTTTGGTACATTCTTAGGTAGTAACCAGTTCACAATTGCTTCTACTTTGGATGGGTCTACCTGGATACCATCAGCTGAAACAACATGTCCAAGGAAGGTCACTTCTTTTAATCAAAACTGGCACTTACTGAGTTTAGCATAAAGCTGATGATCTTTCAACACTTGTAATACCAAACGGAGATGTTCTTCATGTTCCTTTTCATTCTTTGAATAAACAAGGATGTCATCGATGAACACTACCACAAACCGATCCAAATACCGTCCGAAGACCCTGTTCATTAGATCCATAAAAGCTGCGGGCGCATTAGTCAAACCAAATGGCATCACTAAGAATATATAGTGACCATAACGCGTTCGAAAAATCATCTTCGCCACATCCGTATCTTTTACCCTCAACTGATAGTAACCCAATCTCAGGTCTATCTTGGAGAACACTCCTGCCCCTCTCAACTGATAAAAAAGTTCCTCAATGCGCGGTAACAGATACCTATTCTTTACTGTAATCTTGTTAAGCTGCCTGTAGTCTGTACACATCCGCAATGTTCCGTCTTTCTTTTTGACGAACACGACTGGAGCACCCCACGGAGACACACTAGGCCGGATAAATACTTTATCCAAAAGTTCTTGCAATTGACTTTTCAGTTCCTTCAATTCCACTGGAGCCATCCGATACGGGGCTTTAGAAATCGGAGATGCTCCCAGTACAATCTCCACTGACAACTCTACTTCCCTCTCTGGAGGTAGCCCCGGTAACTCTTCCGGAAATACATCTTCAAATTCCCTCACGATCGGAATATCTTGCACTTTAATTTGCCCTCTCCGTGAGTCCAGAACTAGTGCCAAGTACGCTTCACATCCCTTCCTTATAAACCTCTTAGTCTTCATTGCTGAAATAACATTATGCAACGAACTACTTCCCTCACCCTTCACAATCACAGATAACTGATCTTTATCTTTGAGAACCACAACCTTCCTGTGACAATCCACTATAGGTCGATGCTTAGCTAACCAATCCATCCCCAAAATAACATCAAACTCATGAAACAACAACCGATTCAAATCAACTGCAAACTCTGTACCTTGAATTCTTAAGGGACAATTTCGACAAACCTGGTTCACAATAACACTCTGACCCAACGGGCTAGACACACAAATCTCATACTCCAATCTTTCTTCACTCCCCAAACTAGCACCCAACTTACTAGAACACAAGTAAGAATGAGTAGAACCCGGATCTATCAAAGCATACACTTCAGAATCAAACAATAAAAACTTACCGGCAATTACTTTCGGTGTGTTCTGCTCATCCCTAGCTTTCATGGCATAGGCTCTACCAGCTGTCGGAACAGGGCGGTCCACAGACTCAGATAGCTCTCTCTCCCAAGGCCGTCCACCATGACCCCGTCCTCTACTGCTACCACAGCTTCCTTGGGGAGCATTAGATCCCGCTCGACTACCTTCTTGTTGACCTGGAGCATTCTCATGCAGATTCGGGCAATTAGCAAGGAAATGATCCGTACTACCACACCTGAAGCATCCTCCTATCAGCCACCTACATTCTCCCCAATGGCGCTTACTACAATGAGAGCATTGAGGCATGGCATCGCCTCTACCACCAGAACCTCCTCCAGCCGCGCCTGATACCCTAGAAGAGTCCTGGCTCCTCCCTCTAGTAGCCGGACTAGCAGGAAACTCACCAATAGTATTCCCTTGAGATTCTCTTGATCTTTTCCCTGAGGAAGAACTGCCTCTAGAGGTCTTCTTCCTCAAAGCTTTCTCTCTCAGAGCGCTCCGCTCTCAAAGCCGCCTGAACCAGCTGATACTAGCTAACATTCGGGGCAGACATCAAAGAAACTAGCAATGCCTTCAAAGATTCATTCAAACCCGCCTCGAAATGTTGACACCGAAACTCATCAGTAAGAATTCCTGGTGGTGCAAACTTACTAAGTCTATTAAACTCATTCTCATAATCTGCCACAGATATAACCCTCTGCCTGAGACTCAAGAACTGCGCCCGTCTGGCGTCTTTGAATGCCTTAGTTACATACTTATTTTGGAACTCCTTCTCAAAGAACTCCCATGACAAAGGCTCGGGAAGCTAGGGCTGACTAAGCACTAACCTCCACCAGTCATAAGCAGAACCTTGCAACAGTGACACTACACATTCTACTTCTCTATTTGGCAGACATCTGACTTCCCTTAACACCCGTTTTACTTTATCTCAGCTTTATCTGATTCATCTAAACTGGTACCGAAGAAATCCTCAGCTCCATACTTTCTCATATTCTCAATAGGTGCCCTAGGTGCAGTTACTCTCTCCAACACCCTGGCCGTATCTTGGGATATCTTAAGCATCGCTTCAAAAAGAACCGCAGGGGTCTCTGGTGGCACCCTAGGAGGTTGAGCCGGACCCAAAACTGATGGATTTTGCTCTTGGGGATTCACACTCTTGGCTGACCCCTCAAGCGATCCACGAGCAGACTCCATAGCTACAACACACAAAGCACAGTTCGCATTAGGCCAACACAACTCGAACAGACTTTCTATGATACTCTAGCCCAGAAACGTCTAAACCTATTGCTCTAATACCACAAAATGTAACACCCGTTACATATACGTAGAGAACTTCACCCTACGAAGAGGATGAAGGTTCCCGGTAGATAAGGGTTGCCACCCACAAACGCTCAAATAGAATCAATCATTGCACACCAATTTCATATGCGAATGAATAAATTAAAATTTCATAAGATATCTGAGAAAAGACCATGGAGCAAAATATTGCATTTCATTAATATGACAACAATGGCTTTACATATTCCAAAAAATACAAAAGTGCCTCAGCACCACAGAATGATTGCATATACTAATAACAAAATCATTTATAAAATATCCTTTACATAGGTTCAAAAGTACAAGACTATATTATATATACAAAAAGAATACAAGGCCTAATTACAAAATCTTCTATCCACTAGTTGAGTTGGCCCTGCTGATGCGAAACCCTCGGTTCAACCCTTCAAAACCTTCCACACTTGCACAGATAAAACACCCGTGCTAAGCGAAATCGCTTAGTGGGGAAATAAAGATGCACAACAACCACTCATAGTGGCGTTAACAAATAATCACAAGCGAATGGCAAAGTTAATTGTTAAAATGTTATAAATTAACTTAACACATAACAGTACTATAGTCATATTATCCCTAATAAGCAATAATTCAGAAATTCACATATAATAACAAATAACACTGTTGCACCTGCTATATCAAAACAGTGGATAACGAGTACGCGTAGATACCCGAAGGTATTAACAGTATTCTCATAACACATAGATACCCGAGGGTATCAAAACAATCTTTTAGATTTGTTCCAAAATCATTTTCGAATAGATTCAGTACAAAGGGATCACGAAGATCCAGTTGGGGGACCTAATCAGGGTCTAAATCATACACTAGCTGCAGCAACACTAGCTTTATTAGGCATGCCTAACTATCCACTTATTCGACTCTAGCAGGTCATGCATAATCCAAGGCACATTTCAATTCACAACATATGTTTGCATCATGTTTTATTCATGATATAGGAAGCATATAAACACATTCATATATACATTTATAGACTATACATAATTCTAGAAGTAATGCAAACTGGAAAGTTAAGTATTGTAATCATAAAAGAGAAGTCAAAAAGAAAAGCTAGAGGGTGTCGCACTCGCGACAGAGGCAAAGTTGGCCTCCTGTCGCGTTCGTGGCGAGCCTCGTGCTCGCGTGGAGACAAAACAGATCTCACTGTCGCATTCGTGACAAGCATCGCACCCGTGATAGTGAGTACTCGCAAGAGTTGTCGCGAGCTCGCGTCTAGGCACGCGCTCGCACAGAAGCTTGGCCAATGCTGAGCTCTCTGTCACGATCGTGACGACGTCATGCTCGTGATAGGGAGTCCCCGCTGCGCACGCCCGGCCGCTCACAGCTCGGTACACGCGAGGGGATAGAGATCACTGAGCTCTGTCACGACCTTGCGACATCGTTGCGCTCGCGACAGAGTCAGGATTTCCACTCCCAATGCCAAAATCTGCAGAAATTCATTCTCCACTTTCACCCACTCACTCATTTGGTTCCAAAACTCAGTTCTAAGTAAAATCCTACATTCAAACCATTATACACAACATAAACATGCCTTTTGAACTCATTATTGTCATCAAATCAAGCAAATCACAAAATCAAAATCCAAAAGTTCTCAAACCAGCAATTTCCAAGAAAACATGCAAAATTTCCACATTTTAACTCCATCCTTCACAACCCATGCTTCTCAACTCAAATTAAACAATACCCATAACTCATAGAAGCCAAAACACACAATCCATATCATCAATTCTAATCATAATATAGAAATCATCAAAATACCCAAATTGCACAAAATACACAAACGTTCCCAAACCTCAAAATATGGCGTCTCAATCTCGAGCTCCACTACCACTCGCGATATCCTTGCCTTTCGTCTCCTTAGGCGGAATCTCTGAACCATAAAACCCAGCAAAACCATAATTCAACCTCAAATATACACTTAGGTATAAAACTCACTCAAAGAAAAGAAGAAGGAAGGACACTAAATTACAACTTACCAACCAACTCCAACTACCCCAACTCACCACAGCTCACCCGATTCCAACAAAAGAAGAATTATAGAAAGAAATAAAGAGAAAGCAGAAGTAATGGGAAGAGAAAGGAAAGAAGAAGAAAACGGGATAAGAACAAGGGGAAGAATAGCTGTCCCTTTTCTTCTCTCTCCCATGCCACATGGCAACTCCCCATTGGACCACATACTACCTACACCTAACTCCCATCTTTCAAGCTACACTCAAAACTAATCTCTTAATCATACACTACTCCTGTCATGGCCGGACTTGTATCCTGAAAGAATTAACTTAAATTGGCATGTGGGTGTGTGTATGTGTGAATTGAATGCGAGGTTTGGATTAAATTGATTGAAGGCAGGACTCAATTGAAAGGTTGGAAGGACCTAATTGTAATATAAGGGATTGTTAAGTGGCTATTGGGTAATTATATTAGGTTAAGTTAATGGTTAATTAGTTTGTCCAATGATGCATTAGTTAAGAATAAAATAAGTAGGAATTGGTTAGTGGAGGCAAACTTTGGTGAGTGGAATCCGTGTGGCTCCTTGAGAGGATGCCACCTCCACCTTTGCATGCATGAGTTAACCACGGAAAGGGAAAAGATTCATTTGTGTGATTTCAGTCAATTTTTCTGTGTTCTTCTCTCTTCTTTCTTGCGTGAGAATGAGCTTTAGAGAGGCCTTTAGTAGTGCATGCATATAGTTAATGGGAGCAAGAATTAAAGGTTAACTTAAGAGGTAAGTGAGTAAGTGCATAGTGTTCTCATCTTCTACTCTTCTTCTTGGTTTTGATTTGGTGTTCGAATGAGAATTGATGGATTGTGTTCAATTCTGGAATTTGTACTTATTTTGCTAAATGAAGAAGTGAAGAGAGATAAGGGAAAAGCTATAATCGGAGAGCCGAGCGTCCGTCGAGATTGGGAGCTAAGACGATAAGGTTTGGGAACAAATCCTAAATGTGTAAATTGTATGATTTGTATTGGTCCAATAGGGACTTTGATATGAGCTGTATGTGTATGTGGTAATGTGTTTAGTGAATGAATTGCTTGAGAGCATGTATGCTATGTGTGAATTGGGATTGATTATAAATTGTGCTAAAGATGAGTGCCAGAATAAGAAGGAAAATCAGGTATGTGCTAATTGAGTAAGTGGTTGATGTTTTTGGGTTGATTACCAAAGGTGAGAATGAGATTTGAAGTCTTGATGTGGAAGGAGAATTGGACTGGAAAGCACAGCTGTGCTAGTGATAAAACATAGCTGTGTTATAGTGTTTTTGCATAGGTCACGGTGATAATGAAATTGATTGTGACCGTGAGGTATGCCTGAGTTCAATTCTGCCTATTGGATTTTGGTATGTCATGGTGACAATAAAATCCATTGTGACCGTGAGGTACCTAAGGGAGCATTCTGTTTTGCAAAGTATGGATATGTCACGGTGACAATGAACTTCATTGTGACCGTGACATACCCTCACGTTGCATTATGCCGAGAGTTGGGAACATGTCATGGTGACAATGAAATTGATTGTGACCATGACCTGCCCCCAGTTTGCATTCTGTTTTGGACTTCAACATGTCACGGTGACAATGAAATTCATTGTGACCGTGACCTACCCTGTTTTGGCAATATAAACCTAATGTGTTTGGACTTTCTAACGGTAAGGCTTTAAGCTGGAATGAAGAACATTATGAGTAAGTGTCATGTGTGTATTAAGTAATGTACATTTGCATACTATGTGATGGTTCTTGAATGCAATCAATTATGTGATTATTATCTATGAAAAACGAATTGGAAGCATATTGGGTATCCAAGTGTAATGCTTAGCTATGTGCTAATGCGAATGTGTAGAGTGAATGTGATATGGGCTATCTATGTATGTGATGTGAAAAGTGAACAATGTGAACTGAATAATATGTTTAACAACTTAAGCCTGCAAGTCAAGTAGTGGATAGTTAGGCATGCCTATAGGGTCAAGTGTTGCAGCCCCATGCGTTAAATGTGTCTGATTCCATGGGAATCATAATGCGAAAACTATGTGAATATTCCTTGCTGGATTTTTATTATATGTGGAATGATGTTAAGTACCTGAGGGTACCAATGCGTAAAAGTAATCTCGATGAGATTCTAGTACCTGAATGGTACCAATGCAATACCCGTTATCCGCGTCATTGAGTTGCAGGCTAACCAACTAACTAATAAGTGGAAATGATTGTGACATAATATAGTAAACGATGTGAATATATGAACTTGTGATTAATGCTTTATGATTGAATATAGTGTTGAACCATGATATGTATGGAGTGGTGTTTGATGAGATAATTATAAATAGGCATATGATAACCCTATTTGTGTGATAATTATTTGCTTTATATGAGTTCCCCACTAAGCGTTATCGCTTAGCATGGATTTACTCTAATCCGTGCAGGTACGGACGAGAGGCGACCGGAGGACGTCCCCGCATTTTGTACGGTCAACAGTAGGAAGTAGAGAGTGTAGGTTCTGGGTTTGATATTTTGGGATTTCTGTATAAGCTTTTGTACAATCGAATGTATAGCGGGTATGTAAAGGCATGTAATAATCTGATAACTATGAATGTTAACCTAAGAGTATAAATATGTATGAGCAATGCGTGTGGCCATGGAGAATGCATTATAAGTAGTTGGCATGTGATGCATGAGTTAAGATCGTATGTGATGAAATTTTATTATTCAGGTTAAGCATGTGTTCTATTGTGTGTGTGCGGCCTTCTCTAACTAAGATTAGCTAAGCTAGTCTATCGTTAGGGAATGGGCGTCACAACTGAGATTAGCTGACCTAGTCTGTCGTTAGGGAATGGGCGTCACAACTCCCATACACTCACTCACACCTAACTATAGCCCACAACACACACTACTCTAATACACTTACTCACACTAAAACACAACCCAACTAAAGCATAATAACAAATTAATTTAACCAAAAATAAACACATGCTCAAAATAAACCACTCATATTTACACGCACACAAGGCTCACTCTACTAGGGTGGTTTCGGGGTGTTACAATTATAATCCCTTAATCTTCATTAATAGAAATCTGGATTCCATTAACACTAATTAACCACACTTAATCCTAAGCATGCACAATTCCACTTTAGCCACTTATAATTATTTTAGTTACTCAATTAAGTCCTTATTTCACTTTCATTTGAGTTCTGCATCACATACTCTTCAATTTCACTTTACCCATTTACCACAATTAATCCAATATTCTACTCGGGTTGAATTCGGGCTGTTACACATCATGTCATCGACATATACTTCCACCTCTTTGTGAATCAGATCATCAAGGAACCTAGTAGCCATCATTTGATAGGTTGCGCTCGCATTTTTCAAACAAAAAGGCATTACCCTATAAGCAAACGTACCCCATTTAGTGATGAAGGCCATCTTAATCCGATCAACTATCTTGTTGAGGGTCTGATTGTACCTTGCATATCCATCCACAAAACTGTACATCATACAAGCAGCTGCACTGTCCACTAAGACATCAATGTAAGGCAGAGAAAAATCATCTTTTGGATAAGCCTTGTTCAAATCCCGATAGTCTATATATATACGTACTTTTATGTTCTTTATGGACACAAGGACAACATTGGCCAACCAAGTCAGGTATTGAACTTCTATGAGAAACTTGGCCTCAATCTATTTGTGAACCTTTTCCTTAACCTTTTCTTCCCATTATGGCTGAAGCCTTCGAAGTTTTTGTTTAATCGGTTTGTGATCCAGATATGTTAGTATAGCATGTTTAGCAATTTCATGGTCAATCCTTGGCATGTCTTCATAGGTCCAGGCAAATACTTTTTATATTGTTTTAGGATTCTTTCGAATTCTATTCTCTCTTCAGGAGTTATGCTAGATGCTATCAAGATTTCTTTTGGGTTTTCCAAAGTTCTGAGATTAAATGGAGTGGCATCAGTTGAATCAATATCAAATATGAATGAGTCATGGTCATGATTATGTGTAGTAAAATCATTAGAAACATCACACAAGTAAACAAAATTGTTCATCTTATTAATGGAATCAGAAACATCATAAACATCGTTAAAAAGTTCTGGAACAAAGAGAAAATCTAATTCACTATCATCTTCATTCTCTGCCGATGCAGATGTTGCAGTCGACAGTTGAGTAGCATCTTGACATTTTGGAGGCTCTTCAATAACATCCAATGGGATCCTGCCCTATTTCTTCAAATCTGCAGCTTCATCTTCTACCTTTTTTTTACCTTTCACACAAGTAAGCATTAGCCTATCAGTGACGATCTCTTTGGGCGCATCTCGGTCCCAAATAATGCCTTGGGTCATGAATTTTTCAACCCAAAAGCCCTCTAATGGCTTGATAAATCTAATATCCCAATCAAAGACGTCATTGAAAACCTCAAATATGGGTACGATCCTCCCATCTATCCACTGGGGTTCAACTTCTCCAGTATAAGCACATACTAAGGTAGCTAGCATAAAACTCTCTGTAATGTGAGGGATCTCACATGCTATCTTTTTACTCATTATTGTTGTGATTTTATACCCGAGGCCACTCCAATCTTTCAACCCCTCATCGTGATAGCTGCTTGTGACCCCTGGGAGTTCCTACCCAAGCCAGCTCCAGGAAGGAAAGACATATTTTTCAACATATTCATCACCTGAGAGCTCCCTGCAATATCATATTCTCCATTTATCACAGCCACATGATAACCGTTGAAAGGTTATTTTCCAATACTAGGATGGATATGTGATGTTCCCTAGCATCTCTGATCGTCACTACATGTCCCTCATATGGGATCTTTATCATTTGATGCAAAGTAGATGGCGCCCTTCCAAACTTGTGGAACCATGCTCTACCCAACAATGCTAAAAAGTTGGCTGGAATAGGAAGGACTACAAATTTGTCCCCCATCACTACCGGTCCGGTCTTTACCGTTGCTCTGAAGGTCCCTGATGCTTACCTTCGGGAGTTGTTGTAGGTGGTGATTGTAAGATCTGATTTGCTTAAAATATCCTCGTTCAATCCAAAAGCTGGTATTGCCACCAGAGGGCATACATTTATGGAAGAACCATTATCTACCATAACACAGGCGGTATGTTTTTCATTGATTTATGCCCTTATATACAAAGGACAGCTATGATTATAGCCTTCTACAGATAAATCAGCATCTAAATAAATAAAATTTTCTCCAGCATTCTGTAGACACCGGGTCCCAAGGCGGTCCAAGATCAGGATTACCCAATAATGAAAATGATTGCTTGTTCGTAGGCAAAGATATTAGAACTGATATTTTCCTTGTCGAGGCCCTTCCTTTTAAATAAATAAAAAATAAAAAATTTAATTTCAAAAAAAAAAATTATTTTGGTTTTGGGGCTTCCAGTGGCTTGCAATCACGCATAGGCATGACGAAAACAAAATGCATGGCCCGCTAGTACTGCGTGACGTGCTGCACACGATGTGATGCATGGCCTCCTGCATGAGGCTGTACTTTAAGCGTGGCCTCCCGTGAGGAGGCAGCAACTCACGTACGGCCTCCCGCGAGGAGCGGCCTCCTCCGAGGAGGCCGCACCTCGCGGCCTCCCGCGAGGAGGCCGTGCCTCGCGGTGTTCTGCTAAGAGGCCGCACCTCGCGATCTCCCGCGAGAAGGCCGTGCCCTACGGCCTTCCGCATTCTGCCTCCTCCATCGGTGAGGCATGGCCTCCCGCAAGGTGCGGCCACCCACTTGCGAGTAGCTTCCCCTGCCATGCTGTCCCTTTCCTGCTTTTGAAAAAGTTAATTTAGTACTGTAAAATTTATATTTTTCATGTTTTGGAGATTTTTGGAAAAATGGGTTTAGGTAAAGGGCATTTTTCCTTTCCCTTCTGGGAGAGAAGGAAAAATAAAGGGGAGGATTTGCTTTCAATGAAAAAGGAGGTTGGACTTTTCGAACAGACGAGAGAGCAAAAAAGAGATAAGAGCATTTCTAAAAGAAATTGAGATTTGATTCTTCAAAAGATTTCAAAAGGGGGGGAGGGGTGGGGCTGGTTCTGTGATTGACTAGAGTAAGGAAAACTAATTTCCTCAGTTCGGGCATCCCATTAAAACCTTTTTCTTTTCTTTGGTTTTATTTTCTTAATTTTTTTTTATGTTGAAAACTTGAGTTTTTTTCTTGAATATTTTTGGTATTTATCACTGCAAAACTTGACAAGGGAGAAGGATTGAGACATCATTTCTCCACTCTATAAATTCTGAGGATAAAGATTCTTGGACTCATTTTTCATCATCACATTTTATCTCAGTTTATTTTTTATGGTTTTGATTAATGCATGAATGATGGTTTAATGAATGCATGTTTTCTTTTTGTTGGGTTTGAGATTTATTTTTTTGTATGACTTTCATGATATTCCTTCTATGTGTAAATGCTAATGATTTTTATTTACTGCATGTTCATTTATCTTCTTCATTTTCTTTCACCTAATTTCATTGCTTTGTTATTAACATTATTGATTTTATTATTTATTAGTCTTGCTACTCTTGTTAACATTATCATTATTACTTTTTACTGTTTTTTGTTGTTGTTATTATTATTATAATTATTATTATTATTATTATTATTATTATTATTATTATTATTATTATTATTATTATTATTATTATATATTTGTATTTGTTGTTACTGTTGTCATTATTCTATTGTTGCCATTGTTATTATTGTTGTTATTTAATTGTGATTATCGTTATTGTTATTACTATTATATTTTTGTATGGTTAGTTTTTTAATCCCCTTGCATATTAGTTGCCTGTGTATTGATGAAGGTTCCAAAATTCCGGTGCTGGAAGCTTGAATCATCACCTGAAATCAAAGACTTTCGGCGGGTTTCCATTCTAGGATACTCAGATGGTCAAGTCAGTGATCTTAATAAAGTAAACAAATTGCAGAAATGTTTTTTCCAGAGAGCTAAAATGTACCTTACTTTCTCCTTTTTATAGCCCTTTATTTCCTTTATAACAGTTGCTCTTTTAATGAGCCTTTATTGAGTAACGGCTGCCTTTATGATGAGCCTTTATTAAGTAATGGCTACCTTCATGATGGGTCTTTAATGAGCAACGGCTAATTTAATAACGAAAGCCGAGCTACCCCAATTATCCAGACTATCGATAAATCGAGCTTATCTTGCTGGAGAGAACTCTGGACCTTTTAGCAACTGAACTCAGAAGCATGGTTAACCCGAACTTCGATAGACGAGCAATAACCGAACTAGCTAGACGATAGCTCGGTTATCACAAGTTCCCCCCCCCCCCCCCCCCTCGAGATATGACATTTATGTCATTTAGGTGGATGATCAAAAATTCAAAAAAGGGTAACCACCAAGTGCGCGAAGCATGAGAAACGGAGAAGATAACGCCTTGTTCAACGTGAAATGACAGCCAGGATGTCTACACGCCATCATTGTGATACTTTGATACCCGTGCTTGCTTTAATGATGCCTGATATAGCCCTTCACCATCTGCCACCTATCTTCCATTCACTGGTTTACTCTGCCTATAAATGTCATTCCATTTTTAGGGATTTCGCTTCTTTTTCATGCTTTCAACTTCCTAATTTCCCTTGTTTATCTTTTCTCCGTTTTTCATTGCTTCCACCTTCTCAGTTTTGACTTGCTTTGCTTTGATACTTTCAAATCTTGCTGCTCTTTGTTGGTAACCATCCTCAAGCATTTACTCCCCCAGACTTGCTTTTAGAACCACCTTCCCAAAATTTCCAAGTTTGTACTTCTCTTCTCTTTTCTTCTCTATCATGAGTGCCTCTGTGCCTCTGCGAAAAGTCCCTCCGACTCCCTTGGTATCAGCCAATGATAACCAAAAGGGAGGAAATAGCCACGAAGACTTCCCAGGGTGGGTAGCGTAAGCTCAGTTCTAACATCCAGTGACATGGGCCCGTTGCGGGAAAGGCTTGGCATTCCCTATGAATAGAAAGTGCGTGCCGTTGGCACTTCTCTCAGGGCCAATGCTAAATTTCAAGGAAAGAAAACAATAGTCATCTACAAAGCCAACTTCGAAGCCAGAGTAAAAATTCCATTGACAGCCTTCGAGCTAGAAGTCTTGAACTATTACGACATGACGATTGGCCAGCTGCACCCGAATGCCTGGTGCACTCTCTCTACGCTACAAATATGCTCCGCTGAGCATGACATAGATCTCACCCACTGACTTTTTCGGGCTACCCACAACATTGGACTCCGAGCTAATGGGGAAGATCATAACTATATACAATCCCGAGCTGGCTATGGGGTGTTCGTCGGAAATCTTGAGTCGTTAAAGAAGTGGAAGGATAGATTCTTCATGGTAGAAAGTGAAACAGACTTCCCCTTCCGAACTCACTGGGGTCAGTTCATGAATAGGAATGACAACCCTTTGATGCTCAGTGAGGATGAGGAGCGAACACTAGCTCAGTGGCGGGAGCTAGCCAAGGAGAAGTTTGATATAAACTTGCAACTCCAGTGCGGCGTACCTCTACTACCTCGGAGACTGAGCTCAAAAAGAAAGGGTAAACTTCACTCTTTTCCTTTGATGCTGATCTATTCCTTATTGTGTTCTTTTTTGTAGCCATGAAGAAAAACTCAAATCCGAGCATAGCCGAACTAATCAGGGCCAAGAAGCAAAAAACTGGAGGCGCAGGCACCTCTGCCACTGTCCCGAGCGACCCAACTACCACTGAATTCAACACTTTCGCTCATCTGATGTCATGGGTACTTGAGGAGACCGCCCCACTACTACATCTCAGTGCCGATCAATTGAGTAATGTTATGAAAAGACACGAAGTGGAGGTAAGTGCTAGTGTTCATTAATTGTCTTACAATTGTAACCCGAACTCATCTCCCTCCCTTATGTCTACAGGGAAGCATGCTCACGGGAGCTGCGATCGGTAAAATGAACACACTTATCAGCCTGCACAATAAGGCAGAAAAAAGGTGGCTCTTCAACTCATAACACATAAGCACACAACACATTTAAGTCCATTAGACTTTACCCATAACAATTATGAAGCAAATAGAAAGATATGAAGAAGATGAACTCAACATCAATATACCTTTTCTAGACAATAATGCACAATCTTCTATCTATCAATATCTACCCTTTGGTCTCCATGGTCAAAGAGAACAAATGAAAGAAGAGCAAAAAGGAAGAATGAACTCATGAGAGAGTGAGGGCCGGATCAAAGTATCAAAATACAGATTCATTCCACTAAACCACCTCATGCATGCATGCATGAATGAGGTGTCAACCTCTCAATCCCCTTATGCTAGGTGGCTCCCTTAACACAATCCACTTGGACTCCACTAATATACAGCTGATCCCACTAACTATTGACTAACTTAATTAATCTCCACTACACTAATTAATCTTCACTTGTTAGCTAATCATGCAAAGTGCAATTCAGCCACTACAATACTTTATTTTTCTTCAATTGGGTCCCTCTCTTCACTTTTTCACTTAGGTCCAATGCTGTAAACCCTAATTATCATGCACTCTATTACACTAATGACACTTAATTCTTCTAGGGTGATTTTCGGGGTGTTACAACTCTCCCCCACTTAAGGAATTTCGTCCGCAAAATTTCCCTTATCTATACATGTTATGATTCTTACCCCATGCAATATGCAAGACACTAACTTTAACAATCACAACTATATCTTAACTCATACAGGGTATCTCGTCTTGCCCTCTCTTATCCGCTTCCATAGTCAAAGCATACACTTTCCCTCTCGATACATTAGGTCCTTCCACTGTTTCTGAAACTATGCCCGGTCGTTGTCCGGCTTGACCAGTTCTATTCCCGGTTATACCTCTTCTTTCACCCGTAGGGTTTGATACACTATCTCTTCCTGATTGCATAGTCAAATTCTCTTGCACTTGTGGACATCTTGCAACCATATGTTCAGAGCTCCCACACTTAAAACAAGCTCCTGTGAGCTTTCGACATACTCCCCAATGAGACCGCCCACAATGCTCACATGGCTCCGGGACACTTCCCGTGCTTGATGGAACTTTAAACCCAACTTCAGATACTCGAGTTCGCTTACTTGACTTGTCTCGGTTCACTGCTTTTGGAGTTGCATCTTGTATGCCTTTGTTATCCTTTGCCCAACTATACCCATGTCCACGGTCTTGTGTCTTTCTCTTTTGATTCTTTCTTTGAACTATCTCAGATTTCTCTACCTTCAATGCAGCGTGTACCAATTGATAGTAACTAACTGTTTGCATTGATGTCGTAGCTGCCAACAACCCCTTAATCATCTCATCCAAGCCCTCTTCAAATTGTTGACACTTAAACTCATCCGTCCTTAGGTCTTTAGGCACATATTTAATGAGACGACAAAATTCTTTATCATATTCTGCTACACTCATACTTCCTTGCTTCAGACTCACAAATTCTCTCCACTTAGCCTCTCGATAAGCTTTGGTAACATATTTCTTTTCGAATTCTTGCACAAATAATTCCCAAGTCAATTCTGTAGGTCGTTGCGGATCCCTCAATACCAATTTCCACCAATCATATGCTGGTCCTTGTAACAAAGACACAGCGCATTCCACTCGTTGCTCTTGAGGACAATGCACTTCTTGTAGCACTCGATCTATTTTCTCTATCCAATACTCAGCTATGTCCGACTCATCCATTGAGGTTCCCTTAAACTCTTCTGCCCCTCTTTTCCTAATCAAATCTGAAGGAGGTTTGGGGGCCGTCATCCTATCAATCATTCGCATAAACCCTTGCATTAACATGGCATTTTCTTGCATAAGAGGTGGATTTGCATCCCTGTTTGGTGGAGGCTCAGGTACAAACTGATTTCGGTTAGCTCTACCCGGGTTAACACTTCCGGTTGTTTCACCTATTTCTTCACTAGGATCAGTTTCCATGTTATGCTACAAAACGAACACACAATTTCTGCATTATGGCCACACTTTAGACAGACTCTAAACAATTCTATTCACTATAACTTCTATAGTCCAGAACCGCCTAAACTTATGCTCTGATACCACAACTTGTGACACCCCAATGCCCCCTGGAAGGACAAGGGAGCGCTACACAGCACTATCATGCAATTATCTTATTAACTTTCCTTACATTTTAACATTACCATTTCTTATAATTCATGCATACCACTACACTATAAGTTTATCGGATGTTCTTCACTATACAATATTACAAGTTACCAGCTTCACTACTATACGTTACATATAACACTATACATATACAAAAGAATAGCTTTTACAAAATGGAGCTCCAAATACAAAACTATACACTTGAAGAGACACTTCACGCTCCTATGGTGGCCTGCAGTACTTCTTCAAAAACTCGACTCCAATTCACAACCTACACGGGAGACAAGCACCCGTGCTAAGCGATAACGCTTAGTGGGGATGTACAAACAGATACTAACACAATAATCACAAAGCATTACACAATAGAGAGCATGCTTAACACATATGGCATATGATGTACACTCACTAGATCAATATTACGCTATCATGTCAATACGCTGTAACTCATGTTAATCACAAGTCATAAGCTATCTATAACATGCTTTAAATCGCTATTCACTTACCATGTTCAATATTCACTTCACCAAGTCAATGAGGAACAATAAGTCACTATCATTCAATATCCATGTACACTGCTCATTAGTCACTACACTAAGCCAATTGTAGGCTCATTGCATTATTTCTAATTCAATAGCATGGCATAAATATCACACTATCATCAAGAACAATAATTCCAATACATATTTATCATGAACACATACAATATTCTTGTTAATCATTAATAGCCTGTATAGTCTTAGGAATGGATACGGGTACACTGATCAATAACATTAGAGACCGAGGCCTCGAACACTATATCACTAAAGACAGAAGTCTTGATCGCTATATCACAAAATACCCGTCGGTATCAATCACTAGACACCCGTCGGTATCAATCACTAGACACCCGTCGGTATCAATCACTAGCAGCCGCAAATCACTAGCCCTTCATAAGCATCCTTATTTATCCACGACTCGACTACAGGCTTATTACTTTATTCACACACTACGCATTCATTCTCATGGCATTATTCATTCGCATATTAAATTCATTCGCATGATTTGATTCTCCTCACTTGTTCATAATTCGCATGATAATGCAATCAAGCTTAGTTAGGCTGTCATGCATTTGTAATTCACATTGTCACATGTTCGCATGATGATGCATTCAAGCTTAGTTAGGCTATCATGCATCTCTAATTCACATAATCACATGTTCGCATGATGATGCATTCAAGCTTAGTTAGGCTATCATGCATCTCTAATTCACATAATCACATAGTTATATGCACATAAACTTCATTTATCATTGACATAATGCTCATACAATGAGGCTCCTAGTTATAGATAAGATTGCACAATTTATACATTCATATGCAATAGGGTTACATTGCCAAGACAGAGGGGTCACGGTCACAATCAATCTGGTTGTCACCGTGACATACTGAATCCCCAAAACAGAATGTAGTTTGTGATAGGTCACGGTCACAATCAATCTGGTTGTCACCGTGACTTATGACCAACTCACGGGCAGAATGCATGTCTGGGGTATGTCACGGTCACAATGAGTTTGATTGTCACCGTGACATACTGCACCTCAAAACAGAATGCTCATTTTAATGCCTCATGGTCACAACCAATTTGGTTGTCACCGTGACGCATGCCAAATTTCCACTTCACAGCTGTGTTTTACCAAGACACAGCTGTGCTTTTTCTCATACTTGGCATTCTTGCATTCACATGCTTGGGCAACCCTCTTCACCACACAAGCATACTTTACCTCTTCATTTACATGTCATGATACACAATCAATTTGAGCATGCCAATAAATATTACAAATCACTAGATGCCATTAACACTAATATCACTACAATAATCACTTTACACTTGTTCACTATCCAATTCAATATCAATAACAAAATCAGTATCACATCTCATTTACAAGAACTTCAAACACACTAATCACATCAAAACACAACAAATCCCTAACCTCTTGGAGCACTCCTTCTTACTCTTCTATATCACTTTCTCCTTCCCTTTTCCAGCTCTACCTGGCTCTTCAACTCATAACACATAAGCACACAACACATTTAAGTCCATTAGACTTTACCCATAACAATTATGAAGCAAATAGAAAGATATGAAGAAGATGAACTCAACATCAATATACCTTTTCTAGACAATAATGCACAATCTTCTATCTATCAATATCTACCCTTTGGTCTCCATGGTCAAAGAGAACAAATGAAAGAAGAGCAAAAAGGAAGAATGAACTCATGAGAGAGTGAGGGCCGGATCAAAGTATCAAAATACAGATTCATTCCACTAAACCACCTCATGCTTGCATGCATGAATGAGGTGTCAACCTCTCAATCCCCTTATGCTAGGTGGCTCCCTTAACACAATCCACTTGGACTCCACTAATATACAGCTGATCCCACTAACTATTGACTAACTTAATTAATCTCCACTACACTAATTAATCTTCACTTGTTAGCTAATCATGCAAAGTGCAATTCAGCCACTACAATACTTTATTTTTCTTCAATTGGGTCCCTCTCTTCACTTTTTCACTTAGGTCCAATGCTGTAAACCCTAATTATCATGCACTCTATTACACTAATGACACTTAATTCTTCTAGGGTGATTTTCGGGGTGTTACAAGGCCACTATACAAAACTGACTCTCATGCATAGACTCGACTCTACACTCAAATAATCACAACATAACCCAGAACCACCAAACCTGGGCTCTGATACCAAGCTGTAACACCCCGCCATCCCCGTTGGAAGGATACCAGAGTGCCACGCGGGCAAACACATATAAACGAATCCAAAAACATACTAATAAATAAAATAATAGATGAGAAATAAAGAAACTTGTAATCATATAATAGTAAATCCTTTTACATATAACTTATCCATGTCAATTTACAAAAAAGGGCTCATAAGCAAATACATATACAAAAATAATATTTGTTCCTTTACAAAAGATTTACTTGCTATTAACAAGCCATGTACAAAAATTACAGCGGAAGACTCAAAAAGAACTTCATCCAAAAAGACTCTTAGTGGCCGACCTGCAGATATCTGACTCTGAACCGAACTCGCCACCTGCACGGGAAAAGAGCTCGTGCTAAGAAATAACGCTTAGTGGGGAGGAACAAAATAAACGAACAATATACATATACAATAATCTAATGATTCAAAATCAAAGGCATCAAAATTACATGTAAGCATATCTCCAAATTCTTTACTTGACATGCGTAAATATATATACAATACAAGCAATCAAGTATTCAATTCATAAATCTCATCATTCTAAGTATACAGATTCAAGGTGCGATATAAAGCTATGCAAGAATTCATGTGCATCATATACTTGTAATCATGTCAACAATGCATCTCAACGTATGCAACACATTTAAACATATAGCTTGACTAGTCTAAAATACTCTCTAGAAGTGGATATGGTCAAATGGATACTGATAGAACACAGTATCCCAAGCATATAGAGACATGAGTCTCAAACATGTACTTTTCATATAGAGACCAAAGTCTCGCATTTAAATCCATATAGACCCATACAGGATCGAAACAAGGATCCAAACGGACCCAAGTATAACGTTTTATCATATAGCAGCTGCACACACACTCTGACCTAAGTAAGCGCTTACTTATCCACTACTATGACTTATTCAGGCTAAAAACACAACTCAAAATCATTTATAATTCATGTAAACATGTATATTGATCAAATTCAGAAACATATGAATATATAATATCACAAACAGGAGATAATAAGAACATATAACTCACGTTGAAATAATCCATGTTCATATGAATTACAAATATTTAAATCATGTATATTAATTACTAATCAGGTATACAACTCAATATTAAGCAATTATTAATTACAATTCAGATATTAAACCCAAACATTTGTCATGTAGTGCAAAAACCTCTTAAAACAGAAGTTAAAACTTTAGTTTTTAATAAAACAGGGCAGCAGGGGAAGGCTGGTCACGAGACACCCTAGCAGTGGTGTCTTGTGACACAGGTTTCACGCGAGCGCCACACTAGGATAGGCGGTCATGAGTCGTGACCATCCGTCACGCCTCGTGACGCCTAAGAGGAGAAGGAGAGGTCACGAGATGAGATCTCGTGACACGCAGGGAGACAGGCGAGAGGTCGCGAGGCGTGATGCTCCATCACGTCGCGACTTCCCAAAGGGAGAAAGGTCACGGCGTGATACTTCATCACGCCACGTGACTTCCCAAGGAGGGAGGTCACGGCGTGATGCCCCATCACGTCATGTGATCTTCCTCTCACAGAATGCTTCTCCTTTCTTCTCAAAGATTTCAGAATTTCCAGAGACGTAAAAACCCAGAAAACGTAAAAACAGAGTACATCAAAACTCCAAACCAAATTTATCTAAAACCATTTTTCATGCGAAAATCATGCTAACACGTACCTTTAAGTCTTCTGAGCACACTTACAGTAATTACACTCATAGTATTCACATTCTCATACAATCACTGAATAAAAACAGAGAGAGAGACAACCCAGAATTTCACATTCATATACATGTTTAACCATCTCATTTGCAAACTCATAATCATTCTTTTTCTACTGTAATTATGTCTACAACAACACGTAACTTTAACATTTCATATACACACACATAAATACATTCATATCACTGCAAACAGGATCCAAACATGAGAAAATGGAAACACTCCCAAACCTGATGATGAAGCTCAAAAACGTCCACTGTATCTCTTCAATCCACAACCTTCTCTTTCCCTTTATCCCTCTTCTTCTCTTCAGCAGATTACATGATCCAACAAATAAGACCCAATATCAATCCAAAGAAAACAGTAATGCAAATCCTTTCTCAAGGAGCAGATGGAGAAAAACTGACAGCCACTTACCTTCTGAAGCTTCTATCACATCCAAACCTTAGTTCCTCAACCGAAATACACACATGCAAATGGAAAAGAACAACAAATGAAGAAAAGAGCAGAATGTGGTTTACGTGAGAGAGAGAGAGCAAGAAAAGAGAGAACTTTCAGTCTTTTGTTTCCAGCCAACTAAATTTTTTCTTAGTCTTCTCTTTTCCCTCACCACGTGCACACACTCTCATTCCACTTGGCACACATGCACAGCTTCACTAATCCAAATTACTAACAGCTCCATCAAATCTTCTATTAGGTCCTTCTTAATTCCTTTATACTCACTAAACTAAAATCTGGAATTTAAATCTTTTATTAAAACTTTGCAATTAAATCCTCTTTTCCTCTTGTAAATCACGTACTTGATCTAAATTGTCCAATTAAAATTGCTAAATCAAATTAAGCCACTTATGAGGTGTGACAATAAGAAACTCTATCTAGTACAAAAAGGATTTCTTTAAAAGCTCCTAGTGGCCTTGACCTGCAGATGTGCACCCTCTGATCCAATCCTGAAAACCTACACAGACAAACACCCGTGCTAAGCGATAACGCTTAGTGGGGATAAATAGAAGCAGAAGACTTTGAACGAAGTCACAAATTTATCACATGAATATCAATAGTCATGTCATATATAAATAATCATGTACACAATCTTGTAGGCAAATACCATCATATTGTAAACCATTCATATGCGGAGTCTCTACATCACCTCTTGTACACTACAAAATATACATAAGCCTAAGAAACACTACAAAACATAAGGTAGCCTGAATTCTCAATAACGATGGATACGGGAATAGAAGACCGAAGTCTCAAAACATTTTCTCAATGGAAGACCGAAGTCTAAAACATTTTCTCTATCTCTATTAAAATGACCATCTCGGAGGTCGGCCGCTTGGCCCAAACGGGGCCGAATTGGACAGCAGCACTCAATATCCCTTTATAAGCATGCTTATCTATCCACTACTATGACCCTTCAGGCCTAACATAAAGACTCTATACAGTATGTACTCTAACCCCTTATTATATACAATACATCACTCAAGTAATATAACAAGATTCAATCATATATATAATCAATATCACATTGCATGTCATGTTCAATAATTAAAAGAAACATGTAAACATTTAGTTCCATTCATAAACTCTTGTATTATGGTATCATTTACATATAAGTCAATTGTAAAAACACTCATATGCTCATTTTAAAATGTAAATATAAATTGAACAAGTGGTAGGAACTTCCAGTGAAGTTCGGGTTCAATTCAGGAAGGAAAAAGTACATTTTAGGCTGGAAAATGAGGTTACACGGCTGTAAGGCGTTCCATACCGCTGTGTGGGACGTGAAAATTGGGTATAAAAGGGATATAATGGTTTTACACAGCGGTAACGAATTCCTTACCCCCGTGTAAACCTATTCTGTCTCAAAAATGTGAGACAGATTTAGGACAGACTACAGGTCTATATTTGTAATGCATTTTACACATAGTTAACGACATTTTCAAAAAAAAACATCCTTCTTAACAATTGTTCCTTAGGATGTTAGATTTAGAATGGAACAAATTTTAGGTCATTTAGACATTTATATCAAAATATATGACCTAAAAAACCCATACTATTCCAGGGAACCCACCTAAACAGGGACACTACGGTTTTAACAACTTTTCAGGGTTTTGGAGCAAGAATTTGCTCAAAGTCATTTCTATGACTTTTATAAGCATGGAAGTCATGGTTCTAATGGATTAAGAATCACTTAATTTAGAGGTTTAAAACTATACTTATGGCAAAAAAATTACACGGAGGTCATATGAAAAATGAGCAGAATTTGCCAAAACCAAACTTTATCATTATAACTATAAGGTAACCCATCTAGCATCATCAACACACACTCAAATGATCATGTCTCATACTCATAAACATATACACACATATATCATAAACATCTATACACATATACCATGAAAACACCGCAAGCAATCAAAATGAGCACAAGTTAAAATCACATACGATCCCATCCCCTAGGAAGCTTGATCTCAGCTCTTTACTCGATTCCGATCTTCTCTTTGCCTTTATCGAATCTCTTGCCCATAGCTTAAACAAAAACATACAAGAACACTTGAATTAATCCTCTTCTCACTTTAAATCAAACACAGAAAGAAAAAGGAGGTCAGATCGGAAAACCAACCACATTTACCTTTCCATCTCTCTTCAAACCATTCCAAGGAATTCACTCAAAACAAACCAAAGGGAGAAGAAAGGAACAAAAGCAAGAGCAAGAGAGGGAGCACGACAGAAAAAGCAAGTAAATAAAGAAAATAAAAATAAAACTCAAAGCCAAAGCCAAAGACAACGTGGGACAAAGAGGAAAAAAATGGGGCAGCTGGTCAATGCTTATCCAAGATTAATTTTGCTTATTAATGCCACTTACTTAATTAAATACATGTATATCCCTTTAACAAATGCATGCATTTAGATAAAGCATTCTCAATCCAAGTTTCTCTTCCCTACAATGCCACTTATCACTTATTAATGTAGGCAACACAACTAAATCTCTTGCCATGTGTCAGACTCCCAAGCGACCACATGTCACTCTCCTACGATGCCACATGTCAAAATTTAACAAAACTTTGCCAAAACTTCTAGGGTCCAAATCGAGTTGTTACAAGCAGGGCAACTAATTCCTTGTACTGGACCATGGTGCTTTCTTTAGCCTCAAATTTGCCAAGCAACTGGCTTACCACTAACTGCGAGTCCGAAAAGATGACCAGGGAATCAGGTTTTACCTCAATAGCGAGCTGTAATCCAAAACACACAGCCTCATATTCAGCCGTATTATTAGAGGCTGGGAACGCTATGTGAGCCATTCCTTTAATGCTTATCCGCCCAGGTCCAATTAGTACTACCCCAATACCCGCTCCTTTCAACGAGGAAGCTCCGGCAATAAACAATTTCCAAGATTGGGTGGTCGGCTTAAGGGGGAAGGGCATGAAGCTCGGCTACAAAATCTACTAGAACTTGAGCTTTTATCGCCTGGCGGGACTCATACCGAATATCTAATTCACCCAATCGAGCTACCCACTCTGTGAGCCTGCAGGACGCTTTTGGCCTTTAAAGTACTTTCCTGAGATTAGAGTTGGTTCGGACTACCACTGTATGTGCTTGAAAATAGGGCCAAAGTTTAATCGCTGTGACGATCAATGAGAGGGCCAATTGCTCCAGGATAGGATAATTAAGTTCGGCACCTCTCAACACCTTGCTGATGTAGTAAATGGGAAACTGCCGACCCTCTGATTAGAACCGATCCCACAGCCCTGGGAGTAACTGTGAGATACAAGTACAGGACATCACCCGACTGTGGCCTACTCAGCAATGGTGGTGTGCCAAGAAACTATTTTAGCTCTTCAAAAACTTGCTGGCACTCCGAGTTCCATTCAAATTTTTTAGCGCCTTGTAGAAGGGGAGACAGCGCTTAGCCGAACAGGAGATGAACCTACCAAGGGTTGTCACCTTGCCATTAAGTTTTTGCACATCCCTAATAGATTTTGGAGGTTCCATCTGTAGAATGGCTTGAATCTTGGCTGGATTAGCCTCTATGCCCCTTTTCGAAATCATGAACCTCAAGAACTTACCGGACTGCACCCCAAAAGCTACTTCTCCGGGTTGAGCTTTAAACCAAACTTCCTCAAAGTCTGGAAGGTTTTCGTAAGCTCAATTGGAAGATCACGAGATGACTTTCCCTTGACAATCATGTCATCTACATACACCTCCATGTTTCTGCCGAGCTGATTAGCAAACAATTTGTTCATTAATCTCTGATATGTAGCGCCTACAAATCCGAACGGCATCACCCGGTAGCAGTATGTGGCCTGGTGAGTGATGAATGCTGTCTTTTCTTCGTCCTCAGGGTTCATTGGGATCTAGTGGTAACCAGATGAAGCATCTAAGAAAGCATACTCTTTGAATCCGGCCGTCGAATCAACCAGGAGGTTGATGTTCGGTAAAGGATAGCTATCCTTAGGGTAAGCCCTGTTTCTCCATTTGCCATTGGCCTTCTTCACTAAGACCACATTAGAAAGCCAGTCTGGATATAAAACCTCCCGGATGAACCCATTCTTGAGCAAGACATCCGTTTCTTATGTTATTACTATCTGCTGTTCTGGGGCATGGTTTCACTTCTTCTGCTTCACGGGTTTGTTATCTGGTCCGATGTTCAATGAGTGGCACATAATATCAGTAGAAATCCCCTTAATGTCTGATGGCTCCCAAGTGAACACCTCTGCGTATTCTTGCAGTACTGTAATGAGTGCCCGCACTTCATCCTCTTTCTTGCTTGCCCCAATTTTCACTTTTCGGCCCGAGACTATTTCAACTTCTACTAATGAATCGACTGGCTCTGCTCTCCGCTCTTCTCCAATAGAAACATCCAGGGAATCCAACGGCAGGGCCTGATTTGCTTATTTCAGCATCGTGACGTATGTTTCCCGAGTTACTTTTTGGCTCCCTCGCAACACTGCCATGCCTCTACAAGTTGGGACCTTGAGCAGCAGCTTTCGTATGGAGATGTATGCATTAACCCCGCCAATAATGATCTCCCAAAGATAACGTTGTAGGCTAATGCGATATCTACGACCATGAAGCAACTGCTGCAATTCTGGGTCACTTCATCATCTCCGAGCTCTAAAGACAATTTTGCCGATCCTTTTACTTTGATCGGCTGACCTGATATCCTGATCAATGGTGCGGACACCGATTCCAGGATGTTACCTAACATTTTTAAGGCCTTAAATGCCTGCAGCATGATGAGGTTGATCGCACTACTCGTGTCCACAAGAATACACTGGACTATGTAATCTTGAATAATGGCCTCCACCGCCAAGGAGTTCGTGTGTGGTTGTTTGACATGATCGCCATCTGAGTCAGAAAACTTCACCTCATAACCTATCGGGGGGGTTTGGTGTCTAGGGAGAACACTTCCTTCGCTTTCCTCTTCCGAGAATCCTCAAAGACGTCATAATGCTTACCCCCCGCAATAACATGTATGATGCCAGCTGGAGCCCTTCTGCTAGTGTTTGCCCGGTTATTTTCATGGTGAGGAGAGCGAGATCTGTCTCTAGTTCGATCGCCTTTGACAAAATGGGCAAGCTTTCCCTTCCTAAGTAAGAACTCAATCTCCCTCTTGAGCTGATTGCAATCATTCGTCTCATGGCCCTTATCCCTGTGAAATGCATAATAGAGGTTCTGATCCCCGCCAAAACTTTCCCTTAAGGGCCTGGGCTAGTTCACCTTGTCATGTTCCTTCAGCCATTTCAGAATCTGCGCCCTCGGGGCACTCAACGGTGTCTACTTTTCCTCTTTTTGATCTGTGGCCCTTGACAAAACTACATAGGGCCGATGTGAGCTGCCTGAACCTTGGTTTTACGCCTCACTCTTCACCGTGCTTTGCTCCTGCATTGATCTATATGAGTCTCAGCCCGTATTGTCATACAGAGAGCTACCTCGGAACCATCGGGCTTCATCCATCCTTATATATTTATGAGCTCGGGACATGAGCTCGATAAAGTCACTCGGGGGCTTCTTGCTGAGAGAGTCACTGAAGTCTTGGCACCGAGTGTTTCGTATCAGGGCATTATTGGCTACCTCTAGGTTCAAGTCCTGAATGTCCATTACTACCGCATTAAACCTCTCAATGTATGCTCACAAAGTCTCACCCTTGTCCTACCGAACCAAATTAAAATCCGCAGAAACCTTAGTAGATAGTAGCCATAAACTTGGCAATAAATATGTCGCTGAATTGGGTAAAACTCGCTATAGAGTGCTGGGGCAAATTCCTGAACCATATTTGAGCTGACTCTGTTAGTGTCTGAGGAAAAATCTTACACATGGCAGCATCATCGGTGGTATGGACGAGCATTATATGGTGCAATTGATCAAGGTGGGCCCTGGGATCAGCACTACCATTGTACTTAAGCAAGTTCGACAACCGTATATTTGGGAATGGAGCAGCCAGAATCTCTTTAGCCAACGGTGATCGAAAATTGCTCTGGTACTGTAGAGTGTTTCTGTTCTGGTACTTCTGCATCCATTCCTCGAAGAGTTTCTCAAACTGTTCTGCTGTGAGTGTTATGGTGGACCTCGAAGCCATAGGGGGTGGAAAAGCTGGTGGAATAGATGTAGAGGCTTGAGGAACTGGGGGGAAGGATTGTGTGGGAGGTTGAATGGGAGGCAACTGAGCTGCCATTGCAGTTAATATTGCTAGGAAAGCCTGGGCTATTTGCAGAGTTAAGTTGGGAATAACTAGCTAAGGAGCAGGCTGTTGAGGGTGTATCTGTTGGCCAAATAGTTGGACGGGTGATTGTTAATTTTGGGTTAATAGGGGTTAGGTTTGTAAGGGAAAAGCATGTGTTTGGGTGATGGGAACTGCAGTAGTGTTTAAATCAGGGAAAAGATCCATTGAAAATCTATTCAGTCCACGGTCACCGCACCAAATAATGACGGTTTCAAAATTCCAGCGCTGGAAGCTTGAATCGTCACCTAAAATCAAAGAATTCCAGCGGGTTTCCATTTTAGGATACTCCGACGGTTAAGTCACTGATCTTGATAAAGTAAATAAATTGTAGAGATGTTTTTTCCAGAGAGCTAACACATACCTTACTTTCTCCTTTTTATAGCCCTTTATTTTCTTCATAACAGTTGCTCTCTTAATGATCTTTTATTGAGTAACGGTTGCCTTCATGATGAGCCTCTATTGAGTAATGGCTACCTTCATGATGGGTCTTTAATGAGCAACGGCTAATTTAAGAACGGAAGCCGAGCTACCCTAATTATCCGAATCATCGATAAATCGAGCTTATCTTGCTGGAGAGAACTTGGACCTTTTGGCAACCAAACTCATAAGCATGGTTAACCCAAACTTCAATAGACGGGCGATAACCGAACTAGCTAGACGATAGCTCGGTTATCATGTATTAAGCTTAATATGTTCAATTTAGTTCATTTTATTCTCTATGTGCATGTCGACCATGTCTTATATTTATTTTATTTTTATGTATATGTGGTTAATTTTAGGATTATCACTAATATTTTTATTGTTGTTTTCCTTGTTTGGGGTTAAAATGTCATGTCGCTTCTTTGAACATTTTGGTGACCAAACGGAGGGGTCACGATGTGTAGGAGACGGCATCATTTTGGGTGAGATCTCACCTGTTTCAATTTGTGTAATTGTGTTTGTTTGTAAATAAAACGGATTTTTATTTTTTACGCATGTAAGATAAAAAGTCACAAAATTATTTCTATGACTAAATTGGGACTTTTACTAATAAATTGGGACCAATGTCCTCGATTTTAGCCAAGAAATACAAAATGTCATGAATTAATACGAAGAGTTAAACTTTCTAAAAATGAGATTACTCATCCCAATTTTTTCAAGCCAATAGCCAAAATAACTCTTTAATCTCTCTTTAAGTGAGTGTGAAGGAACCGATGTTCCTAAGCTGAATAAATATCCCGATTTATGCATGTCTCCTCTTTTGTTTAATTTTGCTTAATTGTTTAGATTTATGTTATATATCTTGTGGGCCCTTGTAATTAATTATTTTTGGGGCAATTTTATTAAGATTTCTTCCATTTGGGGATTATATTTTGTCCCAATTTCCATATTAATTTTGTTTTACTTTTCTTTTCACTTCGGGGATTATATTTATCCCAATTTCTCCTTTGTAAATGGCATGCCTTTGCGTGTTTACCACTTTATTTACTACTTTATTTATAGCTTTCATTTATCGCTTTCTTAGTTCTTGAAGTGTGCCTTTAATGAATTGCATTAATTAGGTGAGAAAAGAGATGGAATTTTATAATCTAAAAACTCATTTATAACTTAACTTAAGGCATTAATAAGAGTGAAGTTCCAAATACCTTCTCTGATTTAAGACCCCCAAGGTTAGATGACCTTTTCCAATTTCTTGTAAATTGGGTGGTGACTTCAAAATACCTCAAAGGTGCCTAAAGGTTTCATGAGGCTAGATGACCTTCCCCAATGTCCTATTAGGTGGGGATTCCAAAATGTCTCATGTTACCTAAGATCAAATGACGCGAACCAATTCCTCGAGCCTTAAAAGTGGGCCTCCTATGAGGGCCTTCCCGGTTTGACGCACGTCATAGTGGCGACTCTGCTGTGACTTTATGACTTTGCTCTGAAAGTATCTTGGTTAAAATATATAATTGAGTTTTTACAACCTAAAATTCTATCTCTTTTCGAAATTTGCATTGCATCATTTTAGAGCCTTAGAATTATGCTAGTTTATACCCTTATTCTACCACGGTGCGTTCGCGAAGCACGACCCTATTTTCACTCAATGTAGGAAAGTGTTAAGGGTAATCACCAGCCCAAGCCTTGTACCATCATGGTATATCAAATAGAGACGATTAGTCGTTATGTTCGTGATGAGCTAGACCCATTGGTAGAAACCATGCTTGGGTAGCCCTAAAGTAACATCACTTTGACTAAAGCTTATGTAATGGCAATAGATACTTCTCCTAGGTGAGATGAACCATAATACAATGCTTGTCATGTGGGCCGTCATATATTTAACAAAATTAAACGAACTGAGTGGACTTCCTTCAAAGGCTTTCATGCCCCGGTGCATTCTGAGAGACGTTATGCGGCTGAATTTCTACCGTGCACTATGTGCGTTCATAGGGTCCCCTGTTGACCCATGGATTAAGCCCACCTAGGAAGAGACTAACTGACCTTATGTGCGGGAGTCATTCATGCATCATTCTAACAATCTGAATCTTTCAACCATCATAGATTCATCTAAGTGGTCTAGGGATCCCAGCAAATGGCTAAGTAGAAAACTTATCTTTGAGTTGCCAAAAGGGTATCAGTTTGGGGTTTAGAATCACTTTCGAAGGGCAGTGAGACTTTACCTTTAGACCTTTCAATAGAGTTTAGTATGGCTAATCTTTCAAGAGAGATGGAGGTGATCCGCACTTTGATTACTGAGGAAGTAAGTAGGAGATTGGAGGAATTTGAGAATAAGGTAATGGCCATGATGAGGAACATGACTGCTAGAATAACCCAATCCACCGGGTAGCCACTAGTTGTTCCTGCAGTCGGACAAGAGAAGTCAGATCCAGTTAGGGAGGATCCTCCAGTGATCTTACTCCCACTAGTGGCTGAGCTCGGGGGTGCACCCAAACCCAAGAGGGTTGTAGATCCTAACGGTGATTTCTTCGAAGAGGACTTAGTCTCAGTAAAGGGCAAGATGCCTAAAGTTAAGGAGGCGATGTGGAAGAAGATGGAAGGGAGGTTTGTAAAATTTGAAGCCCGGACGATGACTATTATGGAGAGTTTAGTCGCTGTCGTGATGCCACCCGCAGGGCAGCAGCCTATCTCTCCCACGTTGCCCCGAAAAGAGCATGATCCAACTAAGAAAGTATGCATACCGCCCGCTGAGTCTAGAGGAGAGTCAGAAATTGCACCGTCATCTGAGCAAAAAGACAAAGAGCATGTTTCAGAGAATTGGTTTTTGGCAGCAGCACGGGGCCTTAAAAGAAGGATAGACACCCTTGAAGAAGAAATTTCAAAGGCTAAACCTACAACTACCCTAGATGCTTGCAAGAAGGTTGCCATGAACTTGAAAATAAGGAGTCAATTGTATAGATGCGATAGCTATGTTGGTGCTTGGGGGAAAGAAGAAATATCAGCGAATGGAATAGCCCAAAAATATTATTCTGGTATAAATAGACCTTTGCCTCAAGCATTAGAGAGGAACCTACGACCAGGGTCGGCTAGGCCAGCTCGAGATCTGGGGCAATTGAAGTGTCATCAGCACACAAGATATCTGAGGGACGATGGTCAAACCATTAAAGGTCGAGTCTAGAATCCCATTAATAGCAAACAGCTGGTGATCCTTGAAGGAGGAAATAATATCGTGGGAGGAGATAATCAAGGGAACTCCAACTCATTGATAACAGTGCGAGAGATATTGGAGCCACAAGGGCTTCAACCTTTAGGACGACTCGAACCTGCTATGCCATATTAGAAATGCCTTTGTGTAAACACCTCACTTATTTCATTAATAAGGGGAAATTACAGCCAATACCGGCCCAACCTGCCAGAAGCCAGGGATGATCCGACCACCGAACAGATCAGTATTGTGCCTATCATCAGCATACGGGGCATGACACTGATGGGTGCCAAACTCTAAGAAGATAAGTATAAGCACCGTGTCCCGGAGCGGTCCGGATCAGAGGTTACCCTATGATGAAATCAATGTTCGAGCCTGTACGAGAGGCTAAACTTGGAGGTTTCAGTCCCGCGTTCCATGAGAAATGAGGTTTTTTCTACAATTCCTGGGCAGAGGGGGAGAAAACGGAAGTTTTTCAAGTCAAAAAGGCTTTTTTGTCCTCCACAGACGGCCAGCCCGTCTATGGAGGCAGCCCGTCGCTTCGAGTCACCGACGGCTTGTGGTATTTTTCGACGCCCGTCGGAAAATCACCGCCCCTGTCGGGAGCCACCTGGTTTCCTGGAGCACGCAACCGTTCCGACGCCCGTCGGTGGATGTGGCAGGGCCGTCGGAAGTGTCCTTGTGTCAGTAGGATTCTTCCGACGCCCGCCCCCATACACCGACGCTCGTCGGTCGTGTCTGGCTATATAAGGTCCGGATTTTCATTTGAAAAGGGTTGGAAAATTTTTCAGAAGAGGAAACTCTGCCAAAATTCAAGCACGTTTTCTCTCTCTTCCAAAAACACTTTTTTCTAAAGAACTTTATTGAATCAAGGATCAAATCAATCAAAGGAACTAAAAGCTAATTAGTTTTCTTTAGATTTTGACTCCAAAATTGATTTTCTGAAGGATTGAAGGTGAAATATCTCATTTTCTCTCTCTAATCTTTCAATTTTGTTTCCCGTGGAACGCGCGGGGATCTAACCGACACCAGAATCTCACCTGAAGTGATTATCTGAGGGTAAATATTCCGGATTCTCTCTCTATTTTCATCTCATATTTAATTATTTATTTATTTATTTATTCATTCTGTGAAATTTTTGAATACCTGTGATTACTTTTCTTTATTTTGACTCCCTCATCTCCTTCTTGGATAAAACTTGCTTTTTGACCTCGAAAGGCTTCTTTTTTCCTTTCTGTTTTTCGGAGACAGAGGTGACCGACGGGTCATCTTCATGACCGACGCCCGTCGGTCACCCACCCAAGGATGCCCTTTTTGAGTGACAAACGGGCATATCGAATAACCAAACCGACGCCCGTCGGTCAACCAGGAAAGGCCGTCGGTGGGTTATGTCTCCAATTTTTTAATCATTTTTCATCTCTATCCAGTCTCTTTGATTTCTTATGTGTTAATTTTATGTATATTAACATCTCTTAACTTTCTGTGAGTGTATATTGGTCCTCCTAGATTATCCCGAGCTTGAGCGGCTATCTACCATGTTTGGAGGATCTCGTCCGGTTTAGTTTCCTAATCCTCTTGTTTCATTTCTTTTATTGATTATCTTATGTACATGGATGCACTCCTTTTATATCCCGTTGATGTATAAAAATGACTCAATGGTTTTATATTTAATAAAATGAAGATTTACACAAAACTGGACCAATGTCCTATTTCATCCAATAAAACCATCACAATGAAAATATTCAATTTTAATAACGACGCATGCGAGGACCAAAGTCCTCAGAATAAGCAAATGCCCCGATTTATGCATGATCCGCACATTTATGAAAGGGAGTTGTATTCCGCTCCTTGTATTATTGTAATTTATTGCTTTCATTATCAAATTGATCATTTGTCGATTTCAAGATTTGAATAAATGCGCCTTTTAATCAATTGCATAGTGTGGAGAGAGAGCAAATTAGTGACATTAAAATTTGATCATAAACTAATTAAGGTAGAAATAGATGAGAAATCCCGGACCCAGCTCTGGTCTTTGGGCTCGAGAGGTTAGAGGTTATCCTCCAAAATACTTCTTGGGTCATGAGGTTTTAGCGCTAATCCTAGGCTCTTTAGGGTGAGAAGTTCACCTTCCATGATCCCTCTAGCTGGCCCAAAATGGATACCAAGCGCAGTCTTAGGCTCTCCGAGGCGAGAGAAACTTTTCCAATGTTCTATTGGGTGGCGACTCCATGATGCCTCCTTGTTGCCCAACATAGACGCACTTGCGATTTATTGCAAGATGCCAACGGACCCGCAAATGCCCCGGTCGCCCACGTGCGGGCGGTCGAACGGGCGGCGCATCGGGATCCGGCGCGCGTCACAGTGGCAACTCCGCTGGGGACGTTTATGGTTCGAGATTTCGATTTGAAAATACCTTTTTTCAACATTTATGATTAAAATTTAATTCATAAATTCGCTTTCTCTCAAATTTGCATTTGCATATCATTAGAGCCTTAGAATACGCTAGTTTGGTCCCTCTTCTAGCCCCGGTGCGTTCCTGAAGCATCTCCTCATTTTCACTCAATTTGGGGAAGTGTTAAGGATAATCACCAGCCCAAGCCACGTACCTCAATGGTATATCAAAATGGTGACCCGATCGGTCGCTACGCTCGTGATGAGCTAGACCCTTCGGCAGGGATCATGCTTGGGTAGCCTCAAAGAAACATCTCCCTTGTTCAAAGCTCATGTAATGGCTGTAGTCACTTTCCACAGGTGAAATGAACCGTAATCTCATGCTTGCTGTATGGATCCTCACGTATTGAATGAGTCCAAATATCTCGCTTGGTAACCTAGCCAAAGGCTATCATGCCCCGGTAGGGCCATGTCGAAATTTATGGAGCGTCCGAATACGTGACGATCATTATCCATCCGCTTGTACATTAGCATAGGAGTGTTATGCTGCCGGTTTTCCGCCGCGCACCATACGCGTCCATTGGGTCCCTCCTTGACCCTTGGGCTAATCCCACCTAGGAAAGAGACTGCACGACCACGTGTGTAGGAGAAATAAGGGTGGAAGGACCTACTTGCTTGCTTGTGCTCTGTAAATGTTGCATATCACGATCATGCATTATACCTACATTTCATGCATCATTCTAACTTTTGTCCCTGCAGCCATCATAGATCTGCCCAGGTGGACTAGATCACCAACTGGGCGACTGATCCGAGTTCTTACTCCTGAGTTGTCAGATAGAGAGGGTCTACCGGAGATTTTATCAGAAATCAGTGGTACAGTATCTCAGATAGCAAACTCGCCTAGGGGGGAAGATGCCACCAGGGCCATGATTGCGGAAGAAGTGGGCCGCCGTTTTGAGGAATTCGAGGGCAGGATGATGAATATGTTGACCGCCTTTGCACAGTAGAACGCTCAGCCGAATGCTCCACAGAATCCTCCTCCTCCTCCAATGAGACAGAATGAGCCTGAAGAAGAAAGGGTTAAAAGGCGAGAGGAGCCCGTTAGGCCGCCGCCGGTAGAGTTAAGATCAGTGGCTTCGGGAGAGCTGAGAAGAAGGCCAGTGCTAAGAATTGATGACGATAGAGATATCGAGGACGATAGGTTGAGCATGGCATCTAAGAAGGGGAAGGCGCCTCAGGCTGATGACTTTATTCTGAAGAAGATGGAAGAGAGGTTCGAGGCTATGGCTCGTATGATAGGCAGAGCTCCCGGGATGAATCCTGAGGATAGGGAGCTGGACGGAGAGGACCCGATCCCTTATAACTTCAAAATGCCGGATGTGCCGAAGTTTGATGGTACTTCTGATCCCACCGCACATGTGAAGCAATATTCTCTGGTCATGAAGGGGACCACGTTGTCCAAGAAGCAGAAAGTAGAATACTTTTGTCTGAGTCTGACCTCTCATGCTATAGATTGGTATCACGGCCTTGACCGCCGCACTAAAGAAGATTGGGATCTGCTCACTGAGGAGTTTCTGAAGCAGTACGACTGTAATACCAGAATGGAGGTGACTCTGAAAGATCTTGAGCTACTCCAGCAGAAGGCCGGGGAATCCTTCCATGAGTACCTTACCCGATGGCGAAACCGAGTAATGGAGATGCGCCGAAAGCCTGATACCCAGGACCAGATTCGTCTTTTCATTAAGAACGCGAGCCCGTACTTGAAGGAGGGATTGAGGATGAAGGGGTTAAAGGACTGGCATTCTCTCAAAGATATAGCCATCGAAGCAGAGGGAGAGTTCTTAACCCGAAAAGCTAACAATGATAATTTCGCCAAAAGGGCTAACCCCGGTCAAGGAGCCAGCAGGCCGGCAGGTCCCAGTAACAGCACTAGAAGAATGGGTGAAGTGTCTGCTACTGAGGTAGCCACCCAGAGGAAGTTTTCGAACTTGGGGAGACCATTATCCTGGGTCTTGAGGAGGCTGATGAAGGAGGGAAAATTGCGCCCTCTAACTCCTAGGCCAGCTTTGACACAAGGGAAACCAGGACATAAGGATAACGAATTCTGTGCATTCCACCAGCACTCAGGCCATATCACTGATAAATGCAAGGCGCTCTGGCACTCTATCCAAGACTTGATCGATAGCAAGCAGATCTCTGACCCTAAGAAGAGAGAAACTGAGAAGAAGCCTGGTTATAATGTCGTACCACCGCCCGTGTTTATGATTCAATCTAGCCTGCCAGAGTGGTACGTGTTACAAGATCTGTATGGGAGTGAGGAGTCTGCTGTTGATAATTCCGAGGATGGGAAGGAGAAAGCAGTTGTGGCGATTCTTGATTGCTGGTCTAGCAGTGAAAACGGTGGAGAAACCGCAATCACAACCGACCCTTGTACATTAAAGCACAGATTAGCGGTAAGCACACTGCTTGCGTTATGGTGGACGATGGGTCTTCTATCAACGTGTGCCCTTTAATAGCTTTGCAAGCTTTTGGTTTAAGCAAGGATATGCTCAGCGGATCCGATCTGACTATCACGGCCTACGATAACTCGAGGAGGCAAGCCTCAGGAACCTTCAAGACTTTGGTCAAGACAGGACCTATCGAGGTGGAGGTCGAATTTGTAGTTCTGCCCATCCCTGCTAACTTCTCAGCTTTGCTAGGGAGACCCTGGTTTCATAAATTAGGAGGAGTGCCATCCACACTGCATCAGATGATAAAGTTCCCACATGAAGGGGAGGTGGTGACTATCAAAGCGGCCAGGGAAAACCAGGTCTCAGCGCTGGAAATTGCCAATCAGCCGTTCAGCGGCTTCCATGTGTCTATGATAAGGGGAGAGCAAGGATCAGTAGATAGCCCGGTTGTGGTTAATATGATGAAGAAGATGCACTATCTTCCTGGGGCTGGATTGGGTAGAAGCTCCCAAGGGCTGCGGACCGCGATCACCACCCGAGGGCAGAAGAACTGGAAAGGCCTGGGGTATAGAGGTGGCTTCGGCACGAAGAGGGTGACAGACAAGATCCCCCACATTTCAGAGAGCTTTGTCCCAGCATCCTCAGCCTGTGCATATACTGGTGAAGATGAACCACAATGGGTAGATGGGAGGATTGTCCCTGGCTTTGAGATCTTTAATGATGTGTATGACTGGCACGTCGGGTTCGTCAAGACTGCTGAAGACTTTTGGGATGAGGAAGTCATGACTCAGGGTATCACTTGGGACAAGTGCGAGCTTGAGGAGGTCGTTACTGAGAAGATGGTAGCTGCCAGGCTGAAAGGAAAAGGGAAGATAGCAGATTTAGAGCTGAAAATGGGGGATTTGAAGATTTCTTCCGACGTGCCTGAAGGGACTCTGCTAAATCAGAAAGTTAGTGAGCAAGCTGCAACGGCATCAACCTCAGGAGCGGCAGAAGAAGACTCTAGCCTAGATTGTCTTTTTATTCCAGAACTCTTTTATGATGTAAATGATAACTATAATATTATCAATAAGATGAACAATTTCACTTATTTGTGCGATGTTTCTAATGATTTCAACATGCATGAACATGATCATATTCCATCAATTTTTGACATTGACTCCACTGGCACAACGCCTTTTAATCTTGGAACCTCGGAAAATCCGAGAGAAATTCTAATAGCATCAAATATAACTCCTGAGGAGAGAAAAAATTTTGAGAGAATAATAAGAAAACATGAAAAAGTCTTTGCCTGGACCTACGAGGACATGCCGGGGATTGACCGAGCTGTGGCGGAGCATGCCATCCCGACTTACCCAGATTGCAAGCCTGTGAAGCAGAAGTTGAGAAGGCTAAGACCAGAATGGGCTGACAAGGTTAAGGAGGAAATTCGACAGCAGATTGAAGCTAAGTTCCTTGTGGAAGTCCAGTATCCTACATGGCTGGCAAATGTGGCTCCTGTGGCTAAGAGGAACGGAAAGGTCAGGGTGTGTGTGGATTATCGAGATCTTAACAAAGCCTGCCCTAAAGATGATTTTCCACTACCCCATATTGATGTATTGATAGACAGTGCCGCCAATTGCGCGATGTACAGCTTTGGGGACGGATATGTGGGCTACAACCAGATCCTAAACAAGATAGCTGACCGGGTTAAAACTGCCTTTATCACGGAGTGGGGCACCTATGCCTACCGGGTCATGCCTTTCGGCCTGAAGAATGCTGGGGCCACATACCAGAGGATGGCAACCAAGATCTTAAGTGACCTGATTCACAAAGAAGTGGAGGTGTATGTCGATGATATGATGGTCAAATCAGCCACCCGAGAGGGACACTTTAAAGCTCTAGAGAAGTTCTTCACCAGGATCGATAAGTATAATCTGTGACTTAATCCCAAGAAGTGCATTTTCGGGGTGACTTCAGGAAAGCTGTTGGGACATGTCGTCAGTCAAAGGGGGATAGAAATTGACCCCGACAAGGTGAAAGCTATCAGAGAGATGCCTGTGCCACAAAAGGAGAAAGATGTAAGGAGTTTCCTGGGCAAGCTGCAGTATATCAGCCGGTTTATTGCCAAGCTCACTTCGATATGCGAACCTGTTTTCAAGCTGCTTAGAAAGAATCAGCCCGTAGTATGGAATGAAGACTGCCAGAGAGCCTTTGATAATATCAGGGAGTATCTGTTAAATCCGCCAGTACTAAGGCCTCCGCAACCTGTTAAACCGCTTATTCTATACCTGGCAGTAGAAGACGGTTCAGTGGGCGCCATGATGGCTCAAGAGGATGAATTTGGAGTGGAGTTTACGATTTATTACCTCAGCAAGAAGTTCCTGGCTTATGTAATAAAATATGCTGAAGTGGAAAAGATCTGCCTTGCAGTGATTTGGGCATCAAAGAAGCTGAGACATTACTTCCACTCATACAAGGTTCAGGCAGTAGCCAAGCAGAATCCTTTAAGATATTTGCAGGAGGCACCATCTTTGCTTGGAAAGATGGGGAGGTGGCTGCTCTTGCTACAAGAGTTTGATGTGCAATACATCACCCGCAAGACTATTAAGGGGCGAGCTGTAGCCGAATTTCTTGCTGAATATCCTATCCAAGGGGACACCCCCGAATTTACCTTTCCTGACGAGAGCATAGGCACGATTTCTGTTCAAGGATGGCAGTTGCATTTTGACGGGGCAGTGAATAACAAAGGAGCCAGAGTCGGAATCATCCTGACGACCCCAGATAATGAGAAGCTTCCTCTTGCTAAGAAACTGAGATACAAGGCGACCAACAATGAAGCTGAGTATGAAGCGTGCACCTTCGGGTTAGAAGCTTTAGCTGTGTTGGGGGCAAGAAACGTAGAGGTATTTGGTGACTCGTCCTTGGTAATAAACCAGATCCGAGGTGAGTAGGCTGTTAAGGAAGAACGACTGGTCCCCTATGTTCAATATCTGAAAGGGATGTGTGGGCAGTTTGAGACTTGCACTTTCCACTTTGTGCCCAGAGATGAGAACCGTCTGGCTGATGCGTTGGCAACCTTAGTGTCAATGTGGGATAACCCTGAAGGAGTGGCCATGAAATCGGTGCTAATTTCGAGCTCTGATAAGCCTAGTTTTGAAACCGAGCCAGTGATGGAGGTCGAGGCATCAGATGGCAAGCCATGGTACTTTGATATCATGAATTACTTGGAAAGCGATAGATTTCCAGAAGAAGCCACTGAAAAAGACTAGAGGATGATACGTAAGTTATCTACTCAGTTCATATCCTTGGAAGGGGTGTTGTACAAAAGACGGTCAGATGGGATTCAGCTCAGGTGCTTGAATGAAAGAGAAGCGCGCAAGATAATGGAGGAAACCCATGCAGGGGTCTGTGGGGCCCACATGAATGGTTTGACCTTGGCCAAGAAGATCATGAGACAAGGCTTTTATTGGCTTACGATAGACACTGATTGTTCAAAGTATGTCAAACAATGTCAGTTGTGCCAACAGTACGCAGATCTGAAACACCTGCCGGTATCAGAACTACATAACCTGACATCACCTTGGCCGTTTGCTGCTTGGGGGATAGATATCATTGGAGAGATTCGCCCTACGGCGTCTAATGGGCACAGATACATCATAGTCGCAATCGACTATTTCCCCAAATGGGTCGAGGCAGAATCTTTCAAGAAAATTGACGCAAGGGATATGGCCAAGTTCATAGAGAGGAATTTGATATGCAGATATGGCCTCCCTCATCACATAGTGTCTGATAATGGAGTGCAGTTCATGGGAGAAACCAGAAAACTTCTCGAGAAATATGGTGTTGAGCATCATAAATCCTCTCCCTACCGACCGCAAGCGAATGGAGCAGTAGAAGCCGCCAATAAGAATGTGAAGAAGATCTTGTCCAAGATGGTCCAAACCTACAAAGACTGGGCTGAAAAGTTACCCTTCGCCCTGTGGGGATACAGAACGACGGTAAGATCATCTACAGGCGCTACACCATTTTCCCTGGTATACGGAACAGAAGCAGTATTGCCGGTAGAGATAGAACTTAAATCTCTAAGGGTGGTCATGGAGGCCCAAATCCCGGAGGCCGAATGGGCGCAGCAGAGGTTGCAGCATTTGAACTTACTGGATGAGAGTAGGCTGAAGGCTTATTATCATAATCAGATATACCAGAAGAGGTTGGCAAGAACTTTCGGAAAGAAAGTGAGGAAGCACCCGTTGAAAGAAGGGGACTTGGTGTTCAAGCAGATGAGGCCAGGGATACCAGACATCAGGGGGAAATTCAGACCTACCTGGGAAGGGCCGTATATCCTTAAGAAGCTGTTGTCCAAAGGGGTTGCAATCTTATCAGATAGCGATGGGAACGAATTCAAAGAGCCGATCAATGTCGACAGACTCAAAAGGTTCCACGGCTAAAGACCAAAATAAAAAGAAGAGAATAAAATGCCCCGCAAGTCGAAAACCAAAAAAAGGCGGCTATGCTAAAATTGGGCGCCTCGACAGGGTGAAAACCGAAAAAAGGCATCCTGTGCAAAAATTAGAGGCATAAGAGAAAATGTCCGATCGTGAAAACCCGAGAGGGCCGATTGGTAACAGGAGTTGATGCTGTTAAAATTTAGTTTCATGCATTGATGGCGCGTAGGCAACTGAGTAAATGCCAAAACTGATCATGTATGCTGAAATTATATGGAAATATACACAAAACTCGTGAAAAGGGATGAATATTATTCTTTTCACTTTTGTCATTTTCTAGTTCTGCATTAAAAAGAAATATAGCACCAAAAGGAATACACATATAGGCTAAGCTAGGTCCTGCTGCTGCTCTGCCCGATCAGATGCTTGAGCCCTCGGGTCCTGTTATCAGAGGCTGGGCTGAGGATCCACTTCTTGTACCCGCTGGTTGAGGATGCAGAATGGTTGCCAAACCTCGGGATGACGGTCTTCACGGGTAATCTACCCCATAGCTCATGATACCGGGAAGCATATGCGACCGAGAGATCTCCTCCTCGGAAGGATAGGGGAACCCTCACTATATCCTGGGTCATCCCAAGCTGCCGTGTACACCGGGAGGTGATGCAGAAGGTGGCCTGACGGAGGCCGCAGAGGGGAACGCAACCTGATGGCCCATCTATGACCGCATGAGATAGCGGGAGCCAGGCGGATGTGAAACTGATATCGTCATCTGACAGCTCGCCAAATCTGGTAATGCCTTCACCAGCAGTGATACACCCATGCAATCGCCGACGAGGCAAGAAATGGCTCGGCGAGTACTGAGGGGTAATGCGAGGGGGTGGTTCGGACAACATCTTCAGTTTTTCCTGTAGCCAGATCTTTAAAAAAAAAAAAAAGAGCCGCTGGGGTAAGTAGGGTTTACTTCAGGCAAAAATAAGGCAAAGGGTGGTGTGAAAATCCAAAAGGACGCACCTCCCGTTAAGAAAAGCTAGTGTGAAAATCCATGAGGGACACACTACCTTTAAGATAATGACGTACCTGGAGTAATAAGGGGCTGCCGGCAAAGGTTGTAGTGAACCCAGAGCTCACAGCGTCCAGACCCAAGATGGTTTCGGCTAGGACAAGTGGTAGAGGGGACAGTCCCAGATGAAAGTCGCTCAGAACTCCGAACAGACGGGAGTCACCGGTCAAACCCCCCGGAGCAACAGTAAGGAAGTTCACCATGCAGAATAAGAATATGATGCTTACCCGATATGTGGGAATGTCAGTGAACCGATCCAGGGCCTCGATCAATGGCTCCAGAGCAAAGGAGGAGCTCAGAGGAATCAGCTGGTTAGCCTCCAAAGGGGATATGCCCAGAGGTAGGGCTACATCCCGGGTCTGAAGTAGGCCGCAGCGGGGGACGCAAGGCAGAGCGCTAGGAGGGAACCGAGCTCCCAGAATGGAAGCTAACTCTTCAGGCAAGGGACACAGTTCCTGGTAGGTAAATTGGAAGACGTGAAATCGGGGGTTCCAGAAGTGGGTCGCCGCCAGGAGGAGGTTCTGGTCGATTTTCACCCGGCACAGGTATTTCAGCCCAGACAGAGAGGAAAGGGCGCCTTCTCCCCAAGTGTGCTTGTCATCTAAAATACGGTGCATCCTTTGGGCAAGAGGGGAAGACATTTTGAGAAGAATAGAGGACTCAAGATGTGGGAAAATGAAGAGACAAAAAATTTTGCAGGTTTTTATAGGCAAGCGTCACCGACGGCCTGCCCGTCTCTCCACAGGGACGGTCTGTCCGCCGCTACACAGGGATGACCTGCCCGTCTCCCCACAAGGATGGCCTCACCGTCGGTATAGGTCCACCTGGCAGATGCACTGCATTCATCACGCGCATTAACTCGCATTCATTGCATGACAGACGGCCAGCCCGTCGGTCGCTTGTACAGACGCCCTGCCCGTCGGTCAAGAATTTCTATATAAGGGCGAGTGACAGACGGTTTAAACGTGGCTGTCCCTTTCTCCTTCCTCTCTCAAACGGTTTCTTAGCGTTTTTTAGCGGTTTTTGAGACTTTTCTCCTTATTTTTTTGCGATTTCTTCATATTTTTGCATTTTCTACCCGCCGGGCACTTTGATATTCTTATTTTCTCCAGTTTCTACACTTCCCGCGACTACAAGTAAGTAAATAACTACTTTTTTTGAATTTTATTCAATTTATCTCTTCATCTCTTTTCCTTTTGACTTTAGGATGCTTTAGATGCCTTATGAATTTAGGGAAAATGCTGCCCAATTTTCCATATTATTTTATTTTTTTTTTGTAATTAAATCTGAACTTTTTGCATGATCACATAGAAGTAGAATTTTTCTATAATCTTGGTGCTTTAGAATTGCATCCTTTTAGCGCACCATTTTGTGCATAATTTGCTTTTGCGGCCTGAGGCCACTATTTTTGTACTGTTGGGGGCACACTCTTGCCGGGGTGCATCCCATTTACACATGTACCCTATTGTTGAGGCCTGAGGCCTATGTTTTTATCCTTTTGTGCAGGAGGTTGGGCATATCCCTGCCGGGATGCTGCCCAAATTTTATTATTTATTCTAGAATTGAATATTTATTTTCTTTCCATGTATAATGCATGCCTCGGGTCCTAGAAGGCCCATTCCTATTACTCGTTTCAAATTATTTGTATGGTAATTGCTTATTTGTTTTTGCCTCGATACGTGCAAAGCATGTTGGTAACCGTTGCCCCTTTAAATTTATTATCATTCTTTCTATCTTATTTTTGGGTCGCCATTGCCCCGGTGAGGCCCAAATCAGCCTTCACCTCGGAAATGAGTTAAAAATATTTGTTTCGCCAAAATTTCTGATATTTAATCTTTTCCCTTTTTCATAGGATGCCTCCCAGACGTAGAGCACCACAGGCCCAGCCCGAGCTTGTGGCTCCGGCTTGGATGGATGACGAGTCCGCTCAGAGGTACAGAGCGTTGGCTCAGGTAGAGTTTCGGGCCAGCCGTTTCGTATCTCGCCCTTTTCTAGAGGCCCTTGGGTTAGCCCCGGAGTTTGATCTGCTTGCCGAGGGAGCTGGTTGGACAGAGTTTCTCGAGCCCGCCTTCCAGACATTTCCAGAGGCTACCCGCCAGGTCTTGGCCACTCTCCGCTACACAAGCTTTCAGAGTGCGGATACCGACCCGGGGGTAATTCAGTTTTGGTTTGATGGCGACCATGTCAGCATCACCAGGCAGAGGTTTGCTCAGGCCATGGGGCTCCCTACGGAGGAGGGGGTCGAGATCCCACGGCGAGCGGTGAGACGCGCCCATTGGGCGGCCATTGCCATACCAGGAGTGCTGTACGATCACGATACAGCGAAGAGCACCGTACTGGTGTCTCAGGCACTCCGGTATTTGCACAGAGTGCTTTCCAGCTCGTACCTCGGTCGAGCTGGTAATCCAGGGTCGCTTAACGCGGCCGAGATCTGGAGCCTCTGGGCTATGGTGGCAGGCCAGCGTCTCAACATTAGCCACGATATCTTGGCCAACCTGACCAGAGTTGGCAGAGGGTTGACACCGGTGGTGATGGTAGGAGGAGTTATCACTCGATTATTGTTGAGATTGGGGTTTAACCCCGAGAGATTGAGAGGACCCTTGCCGGAGGGGATCCATGTAGACGCCGCAGCGACAGTTCAAATGGGGATGATCTCCCTGATTTCTGGCCAGGCAGAGGCCTATAGGGTGTTGACTATCCACGAGACCCGGCAGCTGTTCAACCTTCCACCCTTGGGGGCAGGTCCTGATCACCCAGAGCACCAGGAGGAGCAGCTTCCACAGCCAGAGCCCGAGCCACAGCCAGAGCCCGAGCCATAGCCTCAGCCTCCACAGACAGAGCCTCAGCCGGAGCACCAGCCTCCTCAACCGCGGGCAGTGCCTCCACCACAGCAGCAGGAGCCTCCTAGGACCCCCTCGGACTTCGATTTTGAGATCACGATGGACGATCTCTTCGCCTCTTCACCAGCATCTAAGGCCCCGACTCCAGCCCCATCGCCGAGCGCCAGGGTACAGAGGCCTGCCCGCGAGCCCGCCGAGAGATACCATCCGTACTCTCGAGGCAATCCAGGAGCATCCACTTCTTCGGCACCACCACTAGAGCCAGCACCACAGCAGCCAGCTCAGCCGGACTACTTTCAGCTCCTCTCCTCCATGTTTATGGCCTTTGAGCGGCGACAGGATGAGAGGGATAGGGCCATTCACGAGAGGTTGGATCGCCAGCAGGCGGCCATTCAGGAGCAGTCTCAGTCGGTAGAGCGCTTATCTCGGGAGCAGGCCGGCTACTTCGAGCACACAACTCGGGAGCAAGCTCGGGCCATGGATGCCTTTAGAGATGAGCAGACTCGGGTCCTGGAGGCTGTTAGAGGGGAGCAGATAAGTTTTGGTTGAGCAGATTGCTCAGGGTTAGAGGGAGTTGAGGCAGCAGCTCGCTCATGATGTGAGGACGTCACAGGACCAGGCGTCTCAGAGGGTCGATATGACCCTACAGATGATTAATGAGTCACTTGGCTCTCTGAGATCCCGCATCCAGGCGATGGAGGGGATCCTTCCCCCTCTTTCTCAGACCATGAGGGAGTTTAGGGAGCAGACGGAGCAGAGCCTGGAGCAGAGGAGAAGGACCGCCAGCGAGCAGACTATCCAGTTGAGCCAAGCCTTCAAGAAGTTGGGAGAGAAGGTTTCTGAGACCTTAGGGTTTATGAGCACCTGTACCCAGCCCTTCTTGGACGGCTACGCTCAGATCAGGTTTAGGCAGGCCCATGATCATGAGGCAGGACCTTCCACAGCTCCGCCACCGCTTTCGGCCCGTCCACCTCCGCCAGGGACCGTGCATATATCGGACGACGAGGATCCCGATGAGCCCTCAGACTACACACCTCTCTGATCTTCAGGGAGTTATCTTTGTATCTATTGTACATTTTTTATTTCATATGTGCACTGTACAAAAATGACATTTTTAGTGAAAATTTTTGTTTCATTATTGCATTTTGTTAATTGCTTAATCACATCACAGAAAATGTCTGTTCTCATATCTACTTACATATCGATAAAAATGACAATGTGACAAATGAAAAATAATACAAAGCAAAAGCAAAAAAAAAAAAGAAAAGACAAAAAACAAACAAAAATGATAATCGACAAACATATCAATAAGAAAAAAATGAATAAAAGATGAAACACGGCATAGCCAATAAAGCAAAGGTCACGCCATCAAATAGACAGGTCAAAAGATGACCATTCAAACGTGAATTAACAAAATCTTTTATCTCACAGGTACAAAGGAATACCGATCTGAGCATAGACATCGATTAAAAAGATCTCCTTTGAAACAAGGAAACCAGCGGAGTTTCCACGCTCCAAGATCGAAGCTGCGGTTAGAGAAACACTGCTCTTCACACCGAGATGGTAGCCAGAGAGTGCTACATCTCACAGTTCACGCGATGGCCAGAGAGTGCTACGCACCTTGCAGATCGGATGGGGGTTAGCAAGGGAACTTCAGATCGAAGCTGCAGTTAGAGAAACACTGCTCTTCACACCGAGATGGTAGCCAGAGAGTGCTACATCTCACAATTCATGCGATGGCCAGAGAGTGCTACGCACCTTGCAGATCGGATGGGGGTTAGCAAGGGAACTTCAGATCGAAGCTGCGGTTAGAGAAACACTGCTCTTCACATCGAGATGGTAGCCAGAGAGTGCTACATCTCACAGTTCACGCGATGGCCAGAGAGTGCTACGCACCTTGCAGATCGGATGGGGGTTAGCAAGGGAACTTCGGATCGAAGATGTGGTTAGAGAAACACCGCTCTTCATTTTGAGTTCGTCGCCAGAGGATGCTACGTCTCACCAAAGCCTACCGGTCGAGACGAGACCGGTAGGGGTATCTTCGCACCGCCGAACGGACTTAGACAAGGTCTACCCGGCAAAAGGCACGGAAGGTGGAAAGCCGTCGCAGTTACGCTTCCTTTCCAACCTTTCTCTGAGTTTTGGCTTATCTAGGCGCTTGTGCACTAGTTTCCCCAAAACTGGGGGCAACTGTAAGCACCGTGTCCCAGAGCGGTTCGGATCAGAGGTTACCCTATGATGAAATCAATGTTCGAGCCTGTACGAGAGGCTGAATTTGGAGGTTTTAGTCCCGCGTTCCATGAGAAATGAGGTTTTTTCTACAATTCCTGGGCAGAGGGGGAGAAAACGGAAGTTTTTCAAGTCAAAAAGGCTTTTTTGTCCTCCACAGACGGCCAGCCAGTCTATGGAGGCAGCCCGTCGCTTCGAGTCACCGACGGCTTGTGGTATTTTTCGACGCCCGTCGAAAAATCACCGCCCCTGTCGAGAGCCGCCTGGTTTCCCAGAGCACGCAACCGTTCCGACGCCCGTCGGTGGATGTGGCAGGGCCGTCGGAAGTGTCCTTGTGTCAGTAGGATTCTTTCGACGCCTGCCCCCATACACCGACGCCCGTCGGTCGTGTCTTGCTACATAAGGTCCGGATTTTCATTTGAAAAGGGTTGGAAAATTTTTCAGAAGAGGAAACTCAGCCAAAATTCAAGCACGTTTTCTCTCTCTTCCAAAAACACTTTTTTCTAAAGAACTTTATTGAATCAAGGATCAAATCAATCAAAGGAACTAAAAGCTAATTAGTTTTCTTTAGATTTTGACTCCAAAATCGATTTTCTAAAGGATTGAAGGTGAAATATCTCATTTTCTCTCTCTAATCTTTCATTTTTGTTTCCCGTGGAACGTGCGGGGATCTAACCGACACCAGAATCTCACCTGAAGTGATTATCTGAGGGTAAATATTCCGGATTCTCTCTCCATTTTCATCTCATATTTAATTATTTATTTATTTATTTATTCATTCTGTGAAATTTTTGAATACCTGTCATTACTTTTCTTCATTTTGACTCCCTCATCTCCTTCTTGGATAAAACTTGCTTTTTGACCTCGAAAGGCTTCTTTTTTCCTTTCTGTTTTCCGGAGACAGAGGTGACCGACGGGTCATCTTCATGACCGACGCCCGTCGGTCACCCACCCAAAGACGCCCTTTTTGAGTGACAAACGGGCATATCGAATAACCAAACCGACGCCCGTCGGTCAACCAGGAAAGGCCGTCGGTGGGTTCTGTCTCCAATTTTTTAATCATTTTTCATCTCTATCCAGTCTCTTTGATTTCTTATGTGTTAATTTTATGTATATTAACATCTCTTAACTTTCTGTGAGTGTATATTGGTCCTCCTGGATTATCCCGAGCTTGAGCGGCTATCTACCATGTTTGGAGGATCTCGTCCGGTTTAGTTTCCTAATCCTCTTGTTTCATTTCTTTTATTGATTATCTTATGTACATGGATGCACTCCTTTTATATCCCGTTGATGTATAAAAATGACTCAATGGTTTTATATTTAATAAAATGAAGATTTACACAAAACTGGACCAATGTCCTATTTCATCCAATAAAACCATCACAATGAAAATATTCAATTTTAATAACGACGCATGCGAGGACCAAAGTCCTCAGAATAAGCAAATTCCCCGATTTATGCATGATCCGCACATTTATGAAAGGGAGTTGTATTCCGCTCCTTGTATTATTGTAATTTATTGCTTTCATTATCAAATTGATCATTTGTCGATTTCAAGATTTGAATAAATGCGCTTTTTAATCAATTGCATAGTGTGGAGAGAGAGCGAATTAGTGACATTAAAATTTGATCATAAACTAATTGAGGTAGAAATAGATGAGAAATCCCGGACCCAGCTCTGGTCTTTGGGCTCGAGAGGTTAGAGGTTATCCTCCAAAATACTTCTTGGGTCACGAGGTTTTAGCGCTAATCCTAGGCTCTTTAGGGTGAGAAGTTCACCTTCCATGATCCCTCTAGCTGGCCCAAAATGGATACCAAGCGCAGTCTTAGGCTCTCCGAGGCGAGAGAAACTTTTCCAATGTTCTATTGGGTGGCGACTCTATGATACCTCCTTGTTGCCCAACATAGACGCACTTGCGATTTATTGCAAGATGCCAAAGGGCGGCGCATCGGGATCCGGCGCGCGTCACAATAAGTTCTATACCTAATTGATAAGTTGTTGAGAGGTGAGGAAGATGGCCCCTGAGGATGACAGTGAATAGACCATTGGCCATGATATCTGTGTTAGTGGAAATAAGAAGAAAATAGCTATTTAGATGTTCTATTTATTTTGGAACTATTTGATAATGACATTTTAATTCTAGTTTTTGTTAAATGAAATGAATAGTTTTTGCTTATTTGTGTGATATTTCTCGTAATTTCACTATGCATAATTAAGATCACGACTCATTCATATTTGACATTAATTCAAGTGATGTCATTCCATTTAATCTCGGAGACTTTGGAGAACCCAAAGAAAATCTTGATAGCATCTGATATAATTCCTGAGAGATTAAAATTTGAGAGGATAAAACAAAGTGTGAAAAAGTCTTTGCCTGGACCTATGAAGTCATGCCGGAAGATGATCATGAAGCCACCAAACACACTATAGCGGCATATCATGATCATGGAACAGTTGCGCAGAAGCTCAGAAGATCCAAGCCGGAAGGGGCAGAAAAAGTTAAAAGGAGAGATCCACAAGCAAAAACGGGACAAAATTTCTTATTAAAGCACAACGCCAGACTGGGTTGGTCATCATCATCCCTAATGGTTATGAAAAGAAGTGTGTGTATGTGTAAACTATTAGGATTTGAATGAAGCTTGTCCAAAAAAAACAAAAAAAAAACAAAAAAAGAGAAAAAAAAAAATTAATATGTAGATCTGGCCAAAAATCATTGATATTGGGCAAAGGAAAGACATCCTAGGGGCAAGCTTTGTTCAAATCCTATTGATCTACAAATATGTAACAGCCCAATTTATACCCTAGTAGGATTTGTGGTGTCTGGATAAGTATGAGAATGTGTATTAATAAGAGAGGACACATTGGAATGAGTACTAAGCTTAGCATAGAATTTATGTGGAGGTTCGGGCAAGTCATGGAATAAGTGGTCTGAGTGAGGGGTTTGTCACAAGCGCGACAGAACACTCTAGCGAAAATCTGGTAAAAATTGGATTTAGAGTGCAATTGAGGACCCAATTGCATAAATAAAATTATTTAAGTTACTAAAGTGTTATTGGGTTAGATATTGGTAGAGGGTTATACTTGCATTGCATGGGTTAATTGATTTAATAAAACCAGATTTGTGGTTGGGCTTAACTAGGACTAATGAGGTTGTAGGCTTAGTTTATATTAAGATGGTTTATTGGGCTTAAGGCTTGAAGTCCATTAGTGGGACAGATTTGCAGTAGAGCCCATGATCCATTACTGTAAATGCCACTTAGGATTGCGCATGAGGGAGAGAGAAAGAGACAAATAGGATGATGTATGCATTGGAAGAGAAAGAGGTGGATTGGCATGCATTGGTGAGTTTGGGTGGTGGAATCCAGCTGTAGATTTCTACTCTTGCAATCTCATCCTCCTACATGCAATATAAACCTTGTGGAGAGAGAGAAACCCACTAGTTGCATGTGTATTCAGCCATTTTTTTCCTCTCCAGAAAATCTACTGTTCCTCCTTCTTCTTCAACGTGAAGCTCTTCTCTAAATTACCATTTTTAATTCTACAAATCATGCTAGTTAATCAAGCATTTAATGGTTAATTAAATTGCTGATTATTGCAAAGGTAAGTGAGTAATTATAGTTCATCATCTCCCAGTTCTTCTTGTTTTGAAATTTATGGGATTGAGGATTTATAATGATATTCCAATTCTGGAATTGATTGTGCATATGGTGATGGTGGCTTGAGAAAGGAAAGGGAAAGAAGAGGATTGATGATCAAGGTTCCATGTGAGTTTAAGAGGAGCAAAGGAGAAGAGTTTTGGGAACTAATTATTTGTGTGTGTGTGTCAATTGATTGCTTGTGTATATTAAGTATGTAAATTGTGGTTTATGGTGTGTTTGATTGAAGATATGAATATGTTGAGAGATAATGAATGTCATGAGTTTGGTTGACCTAAGATTGAACCCTAACTTTGAATGAATTGTGAATTGTTATATTTATGCTAATGAATGAATTTTATTAAGAAAGAGTTTGTGCCGTGATGTGCATAAATAAGTTAGGAAAGTGTATTATGAGAGTGATGCTAAAATGATGCTAAATAGGTTAGTTTGTACTTAATTAGCGAGAAGTGCAAAAATTGAGTTGAGGTCCATTCGACTTGATTTAATTATAAGTGTTATAACTTGAGTTAAATGACTGCTGTAGACACCGGGTCCCGAGGCGGTCCAAGATCAGAAATACACGATGATGAAACAAAAGACCGATTTTCGGCAAGAAAAGTGAGTATCGATCGTTCCCTTAATTAAATTGGTTTTTTTTTTCGAAAAATAATTAAAAATATATTTTAGAAATTAAAAATTAAAATGGGGTAAAAAAATAAATAATTTTGTGTCAAAGTTTTATTAAAAAAAAAGATCGCGGGTGCCACTTGCGGTAGCATGGGGCCGCCTGCGCGGCAGGCTACCCCAGCGCGCAGGGGCGCTTGCGCGGCAGGCCGCCCCTGCGCGCGAGGCGGGGGGCACCGCGCGACCCCCTGCGTGCGAGGCAGAGGGCACCGCGTGACCCCCTACGCGCGAGGCAGGGGGGCACTGCGCGACCCCCTGCGCGCAAGGCAGGCGCCTTGCGCGACGCCCCTGCGTGCGAGGCAGTGGGGCACCGCGCGACGCCCCTGCGCACGAGGCAGGGGGATCGCGCGACGCCCCTGCGCGCGAGGTAGGCGCCTCGCGCGACGCCCTGCACGCGAGGCAGCAACCTGCCGCGCGCGGTGCGGGGGCACCACGCGCGCAGCAGGCTTCCGCGCGCCCTTCCCCCTCCGCGCGACCGCTTTTGGTCTTCGCCTGTCCCTGTTTTTTCGCTGTTTTCAGTCTGTTTTTTTTTAGTCTGATGTTTCCGTTTGTTTCACCATTTTATGCTATTTTGGATTAACTAAAAATAAAAGATTTTTTGTCCTTTGCCTTTTTTGGCCAAGGCAAGATTAATTGGGGATTTTCCCCTTATTTTTAGAGGCCGGCAGATTTTGGCAAGAGGAAACCCTTGGCTTTTCTCTCTATTTTTTGGCTACTCTCCAGGAAGCTTTTCTTGTTCCTTAAAAATTCTTCAAAAATCTTTAAGTCTGATTCCCAAATTTTAGTTTTTGCCACTACAAAATACTTGATCTCGGGTTGATTCGAGCAAGAGAAATTAATTTTCTTGGCTTGTTCATCCCACAAGAATATTTTCTCAAACTATTTTATTTAGAACACAAATTTTTACATTTTCTTCAAATATTTATCGTCAAAAATCGACAAGTGGAACGGATTGAGACATCCTATTTCTGATCTAAAAATTCTGAGGGTAAACACTTGGACTAATTTTATTTATTTATTTGCATGTTATTTATTATTGTGAATATTTTTGCCTCTTTTGCCATTAAAAATCATGCCTTTTGTCTAATATTATTCTTTGGTTTTTGCTACTGTTGGAATCTGTTCATGATTTTAATTCATTTTTCTTGTGATTTCTGACGTCATCCCATTTCTATTCTTATTATTATTATTATTATTATTATTATTATTATTATTATTATTATTATTATTATTGTTATCTTTATGTCATTAACTTATTGTTTGCCTATTTCATATTTGCAACTGGGTATTATTATTATTATTATCCTATTACTATTATTATCATTATTATTTATTTGCTATTGTTAATATTCTGCTTTTATCATTATCATTATTATATATTCATTTTGTGTTTATGGATGTTACATTGTTATTATTATTATGATTATCATTATCATTATATTTATTATTATTACTATCATATTTATTTATATTATATTCACTATTATTTATTATTATTGTCCATCATCATCATCATCATTATTATTATTATTATTATTATTATTATTATTATTATTATTATTATTATTATTATTATTATTATTATTATCATTATTATTATTATTTCATTGTTATTATCTCATCTTTACTTGATTAATTTTTAGAATTATTACTAATATTTTTAATGTTAATTTTTTATATGAGATTTAATTTGAGTCGGGCTACGTGAGCGCCCCGCGACTCCCCTGATGGGTCGCGACGCGTGGACGGACACATCGGTTCGGTGAGATCTCTCTAATTCCCTATCCTTTTGTTGTGTTTATTTGTAAATAATTATTTTATTTATGCGCGCGTGAGATAAAAAGTCACAAAAATACTTTTACAACTAAATTGAGTTTTTCACTAATAAAATTGGGACCAATGTCCCTTATTTTAGCCCAACCATAAAAACATCACAACTAAAACGAAGAGTCAATTTTCAATAAAATGGGATCACTCATCCCGATTTTCTTCCAAACAACCAAAGCGACTCTTCGAACCTTCTTCAAGCAAACGCGAAGGAGCCAATGTTCCTGAAGCAATGTCCCGATTTATGCATGTCTTTTATTTTAATCTTACGTGAGTGTTTAAATTTATGTACATTATTTTCCTTTGGCCCCTTGTAATTAATTTTGGGGCAACATTATTTATTTTTGGGGGATTGTATTCCGTCCCCATTCATATCTTTAATTTCCTTTCATTGGGGTTGTATTCCGCCCCGATTTCTCTTGTAATTGTGTGCTTGGGTGTTTACCGCTTTCATTTATCACTTTATTTATTGCTTTTACTTTATTGCTTTCGAATGATTGATATGCGCAATTTAATTAAATGCATTAATCGTGTGAGATGAGAGATATAATGTTAAAAAGTTAAAAATCCACTTATACTTAACCAAAGCATAAATAAGAGGGAAGTTCCAAATACCGGATCTCTGGTCTCGACCAACAAGAGGTGAGAGACCTTTCCCAATTCTTTGGAATTGGGTGACGACTCCATGATACCTCAAAAGGTGCCTCTAGGTGCCATTAGGCTAGGTGGTTCTCCCCAATGTTCTATTGGGAGGGACGCACCGATGATGCCTCGTGGTGCCCATGATCAAAAGACGCAAACCTTCATACCTCGAATCCTCAAGCGGATTCAAAGCGAGGGCCCTTGCTGGGTTGGGTTCGGCGTGCGTCACAGTGGCGACTCCACTGGGGACTTTGTGTTTGAGACTTCACTCCGAAAGTGCTTTGGTTAAAATTTATAATTGGGTTTTTGAAACTTAAAATTCTATCTCTTTTCGAAAATTGCATCATATCATTTTAGAGCCTTAGACTTACGCTAGTTGGTCCCTATCTTACCCCAGTGCGTTCCCGAAGCACGACCCTACTTTCACTCATTGTAGGGAAGTGTTAAGGATAATCACCAGCCCAAGCCTCGTACCTTTTGGTATATTCAAATGGTGACCCGATCGGTCGTTATGCTCGTGATGAGCTAGACCTGTCGGCAGGGATCATGCTTGGGTAGCCCTAAAGTATCATCGCCTTAACCAAAGCTCATGTACTGGCAAGTAGAAACTTCTCCTAGGCGGTATGTTCCTTAATATGATGCTTGTGACATGGGCCATCGCGTATTAAACAAAATCAAGCAAGTCAAGTGGTCTTTTATCAAAGGCTTTCATGCCCCGGTGAGCCCACCTTAACTTGATTGAATTGTCCAAATACGTAATGGCCAAAATCCATACGAATGCGCATTAGATTAAGACTGTTATGCTGCCGATTTTCCACCGTGCACTATACTTGTCCAATGGGTTCCCTGTTAACCCTCGGATGAAGCCCACCTAGGAAAGAGACCGCACAACCCCGTGTGTGGGAGTGATAAGGTTGGAAGGATCTACCTGTCTGCATGTGGTTGTAAATGTTGCACGTCATGCTCATGCATCACGCGTCATCCATGCATGTTAAAAATAAAATAAAATGCATACATAAACACATGTCCATTTCATTTTTCGTGTGTACATCCTTTTCTCTGCATATCTTGTTTATATATCATCCTACGTATGATTTTTTCCATGCATCGCATCATATCACTCTAATCTATTGACATTTCACTCATTGAGGACTATTTGCATGGCACGACCATGCATCACATGTCATCCATGCATCATTCTAACCCCTTTGATTTTTCAGCCATTATACACCATTCACCGAGGAGGTTCTGGGGTCCTCATAGCTATCTGAAGAGTAAGCAGAATTCAAAGTGGTTGGCAGAGATCTACCGTCTTAGTTAGAGCATCTATAAACATTGGGAATGGCTGGTCCTTCGCGACAGATTGAAGAGGCCCGTGTCATGATTGCCCGAGAACTAGATGAAAAGTTTGAAAAACTTGAAGGGAGGTTGTCAGCCACAATTAAGGAAAGGTTGGACGCCGCGGCACTAATTCTTCAAGCTCAAGTCAATGCAGCTACACTTAACCGATTTGAGCTAGCCGCGACCAAAAAGGAGTACGCGACGATGGCTGTAATGTCTCCATTCGCTCTTAAGCCTAGAGGCAAGACGACACCCAACTCACTAATCGAACAAGTGGAAAGAGGAAAAGGACTAGGGCCCTTACAGCCAATGGGTCCTCTCAGTCCCGCAAACACTAAAAAGAGATTAGCTGATCTTGAGGAGGAGATCATGAGGTCCAAGCTTGCAACTACCCGAACACCTCCCAATGGGGCCGTTACTAGCCCTGCAAGTCTCGGAATTGGTTACTATGGTGACAGTAGAGGTACAAAAAGGATGGGGAAAGCGCCAATGGTTGAGATGGCTCAGAGGCATTACTCTAATTTAGGCAGACCTTTGTCTTGGGTCCTGGAAAGGCTGATGAAAACGGGGGTGTTACAACCATTGCCGTCCAAGCTGGCAAAGACTTGGGGGCAGCCCGGGCACAAGGAAGGCGAGTACTGTGCTTACCACCAACACACTGGCCATATGACGGATAATTGTGCTAAGTTGAGGCACGAGATTCAGGATCTGATCGATAGCAACCAGATCACAGATCCTGAATGCCGCCAGGGTGGTTACGGGAGCTTAAGTTTTACAGGGGGGGATGGAGAAGGTTTTAGAGCCACAAGGACCCCGACCTTCGGAATGACTCAGAGTCACTATGCCATACTGAAAAAACCCCTATCCAAGCACTTCGCTCATTTTGTCAGCAAGGGAAAAATACAGTCAATGTCGGCCCAACCTGCCAGGGGCCAAGGGCGCCCCAATCACCGAGCAGATCTGTATTGTGCCTACCATCAGCGTACCGAGCACGAGACTGACGAGTGCCGAATTCTGAGGAGGCAAATTCTACACTTAATTGATGAGGAGCTGAGAAGTGAGGAGAATGGTTCCCAAAAGTGATAATAGGCCGATGACTGCAGCGTCCGCTTTGGCAAGAGAAGAAGGAAGTAGCTATTTAGATGTTCTTTTTTATTTCTGAACTATTTAATGATGACAGTTTTAATTATAGTTTTCTTGAATGAAATGGATGGTTTTGCTATCTTGTGTGATGTTTCTTATGATTTCATTATGCATAATCATGGCACATTTACATTTGACATTGGTTCAACTAATGCCATTCCATTCAATCTCGGAACTTTGGGAGAACCCAAAGAAAATCTTGATGGCATCTGTTATGACTCCTGAAGCGAGATGAAATTTGAGAGATAAAAAAAATAATAATAAAATAAATAAAAAGAGCCTTTGCATGGACCTGGTATGACGTGCTGAAAATTGACAAAGACATTCTTGAGATTAATACTACTTCCACGTGCCAACATGACGACGAACCGAATGTTGAAAGCCATTTCTTTGCACTCCCACGACATCTGGGATGCATATGGTGCCACCAAATAAGATCAAGCTTCGAAAGCTGTATCAGGAGTTAGGCGAATGAGACTTAACACCTTCACGAAGGAAACATAACTCACCAGAATACAACTCATCAGAACCAGACAACGTGAACACTTTCCTCTCAACCAGTTGAAATGTGCGCCCTCAAAACCAATTATAACCGACCCTTAACCATCCAGAACCCTTGTAGCCAAATTCCTTACTAAAACTTACATGCTCGACCAGATTGAACAACAATGGTCCCAGTGGTTAAGATGAAAAGTGCATGTATATGTAAACTTTAGGATTTGAGCAAAGCTTGTTAAAAGAAAGAACGTTGGGGCAAAAAAAAATGGATTGTAAAAAAAAAAAAAAAAAATTGGGTTGTAAAAAAAAAAAATTGGGGTGTAAAGAAAAGAGAGAATTGATCAGGGGGCAAGGGAATGCTATTTGGGAGCAAGCTTTATTCAAATCCCGTTGATCTACACATGCCTGCACATTGCCATTCTTCTTAGCTACTGAAGGGGACCAAAAGGTCTAACCCCCGAGCCATTCATCCAATCCCAGCCGTCGAAAACCATTTCGAAAGCTTAAACCACAAAAACCGATAAAAGTACCCCCGATCATCCAAGCCCAACCTGTCACCCTATCTCAGCCATTGAAAGGCCATCCCAGGGTTCGAACCGCCAAAGCCAGTAAAGGCCAAACGCGAAACTTCATATTCAAGCCCCAAATAAGGAACCCTCCACCTCGACCAGTCTGCACAAGGGTTAAGACCAAAACTTTGATACCAAGAGGAGCCACTCTCAGAAGCAGCAATCCCCCCGGCAAATGAAGATGGAAGCGAATTCAACCAATGCTGACAAACTGAAGGAGGGTCCATGGCGGAGGCTTAAAAAAAAAAAAGAGAGAGAAAATATTCAATCAAGAAAACCCGCGAGGGCTGATTGGAAACAGGAGTCTGATGCTTACAAGATCCACTCCGAGATTAGATGTAATTTTTGCATTCTGAATCCATGTTAAATGGTGATTATGTATAGAGAAATCGTGCTGAAATGCACACAGTTTTTTGCAAATACATAAAGCAAAAGCAGTTCAACTCATCATTTCCTAGTTCTTTTATAAAAAGTAAAATCTAAATGGCTACTCTACTCCTGCTCTCACCAACTAGATGCCCAAGCCGAGGGGTCCTTTTATCCACTGCAGGGCCAAGTACTTTCCTCTTACATGCACTTAGGGTGAAGTCTGTGATCAGGACAGTTCGTTTTTCACGCTTAAAGTTGCCCGGTTCTAGCATAAAATCAGCGCATTGGTACTATCGATCCTCTGCCACTCTCGCCACTTAGGCACTTCAGTCAACTCCTCCTGCTATCAAATGTGAAGCCAATTCTATAGCGCTCTCATGATAGAAAACAAGCTCAGACAACCATGACCTAAGACACAAACACACGCCGATTATACCTGAAAGACCTTTTACAACAACTATCTACCCTCTACTATTCTCGCCACTCAGGCACTTCAGTCATCTCATCTTGCTACCCACTGTGAAGCCAATTCTACAGCACCTTCCCAATAAAGAACCAAGCTCATACAACCAAAATTTGAGATATAAGCACATGCCAATCATACCCGAGAGATCTTTCGCAATAACTCAAACTTCTCTCACACAAAAAAAAAAAGTCGTTAGAGATGAAAACCGTGAATGGCGCTCTAAGCAAAAGTTAGGCCAAAGGGCAGGGTGAAAACCTGGCAACAGGCAGTCTGCCCTACAAAAAAATGAAAAAAATAAAAGCCGATGGATTGGGTTGGGTCCATTCCAGGCAAAAAATAAGGCACAGGGTTATGTGAAAATCCGACAAGGACGCATCTCCCGCTAAGAAAAGCTAGAGTGAAAATCCGCGAGGGACGCACTACCTTTAAAACAATGACGCTTGGAGTGATAAGGCGGCATTACCTTGGGCAAGCCCTTTCAAGCAAAGACACACATCGGGCAATCCTCCCTGAAAGATTATGAGTCAGAGTCCCTAAATCAGGGCAGCACCTTCAGACACTTGGGGGCATAATCGACCAAACGAAGCCATGAGTCGCTTCAGCAAGAGTTATCACACCTCGACCACTCGGCCACTTAGATGAATGGTGTCGCTTGCATCCTGCGTGGCATATGCATATGCACGTGCATAACTTACCCTTGCATACAAATCTCTTTTGTTTTCGCAGGAAAGTCTGGCGCCTTCACACACCGACAAGCTGGTGTTTATCAGTCACTCAGCCGTGGTTTCACACGCCGACAAGCTGGTGTTCTATCAATCACGTTCTTCAAAGTCTGGCGCCTTCACGCACCGACAAGCTGGTGTTTATCAGTCGCTCAGCCGTGGTTTCACACGCCGACAAGCTGGTGTTCTATCAAACGCGTTCTTCAAGGTCTGGCGCCTTCACACACCGACAAGCTGATGTTTGTCAGTCGTTCAGCCGTGGTTTCACACACCAACAAGCTGGTGTTCTATCAATCGCGTTCTTCAAAGTCTGGCACCTTCACACACCAATAAGCTGGTGTTTATCAGTCGTTCAGCCGTGGTTTCACGCACCGACAAGCTGGTGTTTATCAGTCGCTCAGTCGTGGTTTCACACGCCGACAAGCTGGTGTTCTATCAATCGCGTTCTTCAAAGTCTGGCGCCTTCACACACCGACAAGCTGGTGTTTATCAGTCGTTCAGCCGTGGTTTCACACACCGACAAGCTGGTGTTCTATCAATTGCGTTCTTCAAAGTCTGGCGCCTTCACACACCGACAAGCTGCTGTTTATCAGTCGTTCAGCCGTGGTTTCACACACTGACAAGCTGGTGTTCTATCAATCACGTTCTTCAAAGTCTAGCGCCTTCACATACCGACAAGCTGGTGTTTATCAGTCATTCAGCCGTGGTTTCACACACTGACAAGCTGGTGTTCTATCAATCGTGTTCTTCAAAGTCTGGCGCCTTCACACACCGACAAGCTGGTGTTTATCAGTCGTTCAGTCGTGCCTTCACACACTGACAAGCTGGTGTTCTATCAATCGCGTTCTTCAAAGTCTGGCGCCTTCACACACCGACAAGCTGGTGTTTATCAGTCGTTCAGCCATGGTTTCACGTTGATAAGCTGATGTTCCTCAATCATGTTGCCAGTAGTAATCCTATGATGCCGACAAGCTAGCAAGACCAAGTTCCAGACAGCGACCGCCTCAGGTACGCATCTCTCCCTCTCTTTTCTGCATTTTGGCTCACTTAGGCACCTGTGTTCTAAGCTCCCCAAAATTGGGGGCAACTGTAGACACCGGGTCCCGAGGCGGTCCAAGATCAGAATTACCCGATGATGAAACAAAAGACCGATTTTCGGCAAGAAAAGTGAGTATCGATCGTTCCCTTATCAAAATTGGTTTTTTTTCGAAAAATAATTAAAAATATATTTTAGAAATTAAAAATTAAAATGGGGTAAAAAAAATAAATAATTTTGTGTCAAAGTTTTATTAAAAAAAAAAAAAAGAACGCGGGTGCCACTTGCAGCAGCGCGGGGCCGCCTGCGCGGCAGGCTACCCCAGCGCGCAGGGGCGCCTGCGCGGCAGGCCGCCCCTGCTCGAGAGGCGGGGGGCACCGCGCGCCCCCCCTGCTCGCGAGGCAGGGGGCACCGCGCGACCCCCTGCGCGCGAGGAAGGGGGCCAATGCGCGACCCCCTGCGGGCGAGGCAGGCGCCTCGCGCAACGCCCCAGCGCGCCCTTCCCCCTCCGCGCGACCGCTTTTGGTCTTCGCCTGTCCCTGTGTTTTCGCTGTTTTCAGTCTATTTTTTTCAGTCTGATGTTTCCGTTTGTTTCACCATTTTATGCTATTTTGGATTAACTAAAAATAAAAGCTTTTTTGTCCTTTGCCTTTTTTGGCCAAGGCAAGATTAATTGGGGATTTTCCCCTTATTTTGAGAGGACGACAGATTTTGGCAAGAGGAAACCCTTGGCTTTTATCTCTATTTTTTGGCTACTCTCCAGGAAGCTTTTCTTATTCCTTAAAAATTCTTCAAAAATCTTTAAGCCTGATTCCCAAATTTTAGTTTTTGCTACTACAAAATACTTGATCTGAGGTTATTCGAGCAAGAGAAATTAATTTTCTTGGCTTGTTCATCCCACAAGAATATTTTCTCAAACTATTTTGTTTAGAACACAAATATTTATCGTCAAAAATGGACAAGTGGAATGGATTGAGACATCCTATTTTCGATCTAAAAATTCTGAGGGTAAACACTTGGACTAATTTTATTTATTTATTTGCATGTTATTTATTATTGTGAATATTTTTGCCTCTTTTGCCATTAAAAATCATGCCTTTTGTCTAATATTATTCTTTGGTTTTTGCTACTGTTGGAATCTGTTCATGATTTTAATTCATTTTTCTTGTGATTTCTGACGACATCCCATTTCTATTCTTATTCTTATTATTATTATTATTATTATTATTATTATTATTATTATTATTATTATTATTATTATTATTATTATTATTATTATTATTATCTTTATGTCATTAACTTATTGTTTGCCTATTTCATATTTGCTACTGGGTATTATTATTATTATTATCCTATTACTATTATTATCATTATTATTTATTTGCTATTGTTAATATTCTGCTTTTATCATTATCATTATTATATATTCATTTTGTGTTTATGGATGTTACATTGTTATTATTATTATGATTATGATTATCATTATATTTATTATTATTACTATCATATTTATTTATATTATATTCACTATTATTTATTATCATTGTCCATCATTATTATTATTATTATTATTATTATTATTATTATTATTATTATTATTATTATTATTATTATTATTATTATTATCATTATTATTATTATTTCATTGTTATTATCTTGTCTTTACTTGATTAATTTTTAGAATTATTACTAATATTTTTAATGTTAATTTTTTATATGAGATTTAATTTGAGTCGGGCTACGTGAGCGCCCCGCGACTCCCCTGATGGGTCGCGACGCGTGGACGGACACATCGGTTCGGTGAGATCTCTCTAATTCCCTATCCTTTTGTTGTGTTTATTTGTAAATAATTATTTTATTTATGCGCGTGTGAGATAAAAAGTCACAAAAATACTTTTACAACTAAATTGAGTTTTTCACTAATAAAATTGGGACCAATGTCCCTTATTTTAGCCCAACCATAAAAACATCACAACTAAAACGAAGATTCAATTTTAAATAAAATGGCATCACTCATCCCGATTTTCTTCCAAACAACCAAAGCGACTCTTCGAACCTTTCTTCAAGTAAACGCGAAGGAACCAATGTTCCTGAAGCAATGTCCCGATTTATGCATGTCTTTTATTTTAAACTTACGTGAGTGTTTAAATTTATGTACATTATTTTCCTTTGGCCCCTTGTAATTAATTTTGGGGCAACTTTATTTATTTTTGGGGGATTGTATTCTGTCCCCATTCATATCTTTAATTTCCTTTCATTGGGGTTGTATTCCGCCCCGATTTCTCTTGTAATTGTGTGCTTGGGTGTTTACCGCTTTCATTTATCGCTTTATTTATTACTTTTACTTTATTGCTTTCGAATGATTGATATGCGCAATTTAATTAAATGCATTAATCGTGTGAGATGAGAGATATAATGTTAAGAAGTTAAAAATCCACTTATACTTAACCAAAGCATAAATAATAGGGAAGTTCCGAACACCGGATCTCTGGTCTCGACCAACAAGAGGTGAGAGACCTTTCCCAATTCTTTGGAATTTGGTGGCGACTCCATGACACCTCAAAAAGTGCCTCTAGGTGCCATTAGGCTAGGTGGTTCTCCCCAATATTCTATTGGGAGGGATGCACTGATGATGCCTCGTGGTGCCCATGATCAAAAGACGCAAACCTTCATACCTCGAATCCTCAAGCGGATTCAAAGCGAGGGCCCTTGCTGGGTTGGGTTCGGCGTGCGTCACAACTGCAAAAATGAATGGAGCTGATGGGGTTAGGTTCCAATAATATGTGTCTATAATGGCCTTAGAAATGATCATAATGAATTGAGGACTTAAAAGTTTGCAAAAGTGAAATTAGGTGTAGCTAATTTTGTAGGAGGGTCTTTTTGGAGCATGTTATGTTCCTTGGGCCATAACTCCTTGAGTTTTATTCAAATTGAGATGAGGATTATGCATACTACAAGTTAATATATATATAAATAAACGATTGGTTAAGCATGTTGTTTAAAAATGTCATTAAAGTGGAATTTAGAGGTCATATACACGTAGTAGGAAAAGTGTGCTTGTAGAGTAAGTTTCTATGTTGGTCTCTCTTGACCTTTGGTGACTCTTTTGCTCATAGATCAAGTTACAGTGCTCTAAATGGATTGCTTCAATATGGAGATGAAATATAAGATCCACATCTAAAAATGTCTAAGAATAAGGTTTAGCTAATTCTAGCTCTAAGCATCCCAAAGAGTGGCCAAAACATAGGTATTCCTATTTTGCTGGGTTCATCTGAACAGTATATATTGTTTAGGTCATATCTCATGTTTTAGATGTCCATATGACCGAAACTTGTCCCATTGGAAACTTGACATCCTAGGGAACAATTGTTAAGAGGACATTTTACCTAAAAATGAGGTTTAGATGTTATTTTAGGCAATGCAAGTTTAATGTGAAAAACAATCTTGTAGAGGATAGCTACTATCGCGAGCACGACAAAGGTCGTGAGCACGAAGAACCTGTCATATGAGGGATTTGCTTCTCATTTCATAGCCCATGGTTGGCATGAATCAATTCCCCACCTTTACCCTCAACTAATTTGTATATTTTTGTGTGTTTTTCTTTCCGAATTGAACCCGTACTACACCAAAACTTTCACGGGTCTATCCAATGCATGTTTAGGATTATGAAATGAATATAATAATAGATATCACTGGGAAATGCACATGAACATGATTAATACTAGTATTAGACTAATGAACTAATAATGTATAATTATATGAAATAGAATTTAGTCAAGTTAAATGACATTTAAGGATTATGATGCCTTAATCTACATGAGCATGTGTAGTATGAACAAGTATGCATAATTATGAGTTGAGATTAATTTATACACATGTTAAGTATAATAAATGGAATGAGATTGCTTAATGAGAATTTGATCTACCATGATTATGTTGTAAATGTATGTGTGTAACGAAATGTGAAATTATCTGTTAGTCTAAATGAATCTGATAACGGTAAAGTAATTGTTGAGACTAAATATGGACATGATATCTAATAACATAAATGTGTTTAATATGTTTATATGAGGTATTTATACGTAAATGAATGCATGGCCCAATAAAAATGAAAGAATGTTATGCGCATTGGTGGAATGTGTATGTATGTGGAAATGAGACGAATCCAATAATAATAATATGGAAATTTAGCCTGCGTTAGTCGAGTCGTAGATAGATAGGCATGCCTATAGAGTTCTGTTAGCTACAGCCCTCTATTCTGTTTGTACCCTGATCAGGTCCCCGTTTGGTTCCTCATGAACCTCAATGTGTACGGATCTTGTTTATGATCCCCTCTATAAAATGTTTTTGAATGAGAAAATGTGATGTTGCTTTTCGATTCGTACCCGTAAGGTACCGCCATGCGTTCAATTCGATTCGTACCCGTAAGGTACCACCATGTGTTCACTTGCTTATCTACCCCTATGACTTAGCAGGCAATTAAAGAGTGAAATAATGTGAATTAGTTGATAAGCTCTGTGATGATTTATAAATTGATTATATGAATAAGCATTTGATGCATTTGTCATTAATGCCATTTGACTTGTGCTCTATGCACTCCTCTGTTCTGGATCCTTTATGGACACTCATGTGGAAAAGTACGGTACCTTTGGGTACCTATGTGTTTTGAGTAATAAGGCAATATCTGTTAAATGAGAAGAGAAGTAACAAGTACTATTTGTTCTGATAGGCATCCATGCATAAGTCCTAAATGCATAAGAGATCATATGGGGATAATACATGTTATTAATCTGTTCAAGAGTTAAGAGTATACTTATCTATATGAAATTTTTGTAAAGAATAATTGAAGTAAGTGATATGTATGTTTTCTATAGTTGAATAATCAATGAATGAATTCTATGTATACATATATTCGTTTACATGTTTGAATTGAGAACACAGGTATGTTATGTATTTGCTTGTCTTCTGAACTTTAGCTTAGATGACAAATGTAAGTATATCGGTAAGGAAATCCTTGTGTAATGTTTGTTAATTTTTGATGGACATGATGATTTCATATTGTGTAATAGTAAAGGGGAAATAAAGTGGTAAACATGAAATAGATAACCGAACTTAAGAAGGACTTAGAGTTAATTTGATTAATTAAGCATAAAGGTTTTTTGTAGAACTACGCGGTTCTGATTCCCCAACCATAGGGATACGTAGGAAGCTTGGAATAACATTCCAAGCCCGAACCAAATCTGAAAATCTAAATGTTTTGTTTATCTTTGAACAATGAATGGTTTGAATAAATGAAATGTTCTAATGTAAGTACTAATACTGTAATCTACATGATTTTTAGAAATGTTAATAATAATGGGAATCCATATGACTTATTTTGCCCCGCTAGCAAATGTATCTTTGGTAACCTAGGGGGGTATAACTATTCACATAGTTAATTAAATGAATTAAGCAAAGAATAAGTATGCATAATGTCATTATAAATTACTTAGGTAATAATGTAAATTTTGGCTATGGTATGTAAACAAATGTATATAGGAAAATGTTTAAGTTTTGTATGAGAAAAAGAATATGAATTTATGATAGCTTTAACCGATGTACTTTATGTTCATGTATATATATATATATATATATATATATATATATATATATATATATATATTGATGTACATGTGTTTGCCTCGGCAACCACCGTGAGTGGCTGCCCATTATTTGTTTCGCTCGACTACGCGTTATCACTTAGCATGATTGTTTGTCCGTGCAGGTTAGGAGATCAAAGTCGCGCAACGGTTCTTTGTGACTTTGGCCAACGAGTCGGTAGAAGTTATAGAATGTTTTTATTGATTGTCGGTTTGTAATTAAGTTTATTTATTTAGCATTTGTAATGAGATGTAATAATCTTTAGTGCCAATGATGATGTGTGTGAGATAAGTCTAGAATGTACATATCTTGAGGTTATGATGTTAGAAATTTTATTACTCTAATTTCTGTATTACCATGTGTGTCTTTGTCTGGTAGCACCCTCCGCTCACTATAGCTCTTCATCCGTCGATATGCTACGTGGTGGAGTTGGGGGTGTTACACATACCTGTACTTTGCCATTCTTATTGGCTACCGAAAAGGACCAAAAAACTGATTCATAAGCTATCTACCAAGTTTATCAGTGTAGATGGTGTGCAGTATAAGAGGTAAGCTGATGGCATACAATTAAGATGCTTAGACGAGAAGAAGGCCAAGAAGGTTATAGAGGAGACCCATGATGGGGTCTGCGGATCTCATATGAATGGCCCAACTCTGGCAAAGAAAATCATGAGACAGAGGTTCTATTGACTTACAATGGATATGAATTGCTCGAGCTTGGGGAATAGATATCTTAGGGGAAGTGCATCCTACGGCCTCCAACGAACATATGTTCGCCATAGTTACTGTCGCCTACTTCACCAAGTGGATAGAAGGCGGGTCCTTTAGGAAAGTCGACGCTCAGGATATGGACAAGTTCATCGAAAGGAATCTGATATGTCATTTTGGTCTCCCACATCACGTGTTTAATGATGGGGGGCAGTTTATGGCTAAAGTTAGGGAGTTGCTTCAGAAGTATGGCATTGAGCACCACAAGTCCTCTCTATATCGTCCTCAAGTTATTAGGGGCATGAGAGGCTGCTAACAAGAAGATCTTAGCCAAGATGGTTCGAAACTATAAGGATTGGGCAGAGAAATGGCCTTTTGCACTTTGGGGTTAGAGAACCACCGTCAGAACCTCTACAAGAGTCACGCTTTATTCCTCGATATATGGGGCAGAAGCAGTACTGCCAGTTGAAGTAGAGCTTAAATCTTTAAGGGCAATCATGGAAGCCCAGATTCCAAAAGTCGACTAAGCGCGGCGATGGCTACAGCAGTTAAACACGTCAGATGAGAACAGGCTGTGGGATTATTGTAATAGTCAGATCTATTAGAAAACACTTTGCTCGATCAAAAATTCAGAAACCACCCACTGAAATAGGGAGATTTAGTCTTTAAGAAAATGAGTCCAAATGTGCAAGAAGGATGAGGTAAATTTAGACTAGTATAGGAAGGCCCATCTGTTCTTGAGAAGTTGTTACTCAAGGGAGCAGCGATTCCAATGGACAGTGATAGAAATAAGTTCGGAGAACCAGTCAGCATTGACAGACTCAAGAAGTCCCATGGCTAAGGACTAAAAATCAAAAGAAGAGAATAAATGCCCCGCGGGTCGAAAATCGAAACAAGGCAGCCTGGGCAAAAATTAGAGGCTTGAGAGAAAATGTCCAATCATGAAAACCCGAGAGGGCTGATTGGAAACAAGAGTTTGATGCTTACAAGATCCACTCTGAGATTAGATTTAGTTTTGCATTTTAAATCTATGTTAGATAATGATCATGTATAGAGAAATCATACTGAAATGTACAAAATTTTGCAGAAAGATATAAAACAAAGGCAATTAAACTCATGTGTTTATTATCTTCTAGTTCTTTTATAAAAAGAAAAGCATCATTCATTATTGAATGCATCTAATCTAAATAACTATACTCTGCCCTCACCGGCCAGGCACTTAAGTTGATTGGTTTTATTATCAACCATTAGACTGGGCACCCGTATCTTGTATGCACTAGTAGAATATTTACCATCAGAGTATTGGATTTGATGAAGGAAAAGTGATGATTTTCCAGAAAATTGCTTGAAAAAAAAATTTAGCAATGAAATTAATTATCTTTGTTTATAAATGAAACAAAGAAATTAATTTGGATGCTTGAAATCAAAAAGAAATGATTTTGAAGTGAATGATCAATTTTCTTGGAGCCAAAACAAAAGAATCAATTGGAATAATTAAGTATTGAAAATTAATTTTCCAATCTCAATTAAACTTTATTAATTTAAGGATAAAATCTCAAAACTTTGAAGAAAGAAATCAAAAGAGGGGAGAAGCTGAAAAATTCAGATGTAAAAAAAATTATTATGGAGGCTCTCCCTTAGGTTTTCTCATTATTAAGAATATATAAGATAAAAAAGAAGTTGCCCTAATTTAATTAAGGAAAAGAATTTTATTTCAACACAAATTCATTTATTTTTAATGAGAAAATCAAGTTTTATTAATTAATTATCTAAGAAAATATTTTAGAATTTAATTTGGACTCAAAAACCGTAAAAAAAAATGGGATAAAAACGGATTTTTTGGTGAAAAAATCGGAAAAAAAGGGGTATCAGACCCTATAGCGACGGGCAGCATAGGAGGGAATCCCGTCGCTATATGGAGACGGCTTTCCCGCAGCCACGCTGCTCGAAAACCGCGCGCAGAGGAGCGAAAATCGTACGCTCCAGCGTGTGGTGCGGCGCGCAGCATTGGCGACGCTGCCGCGCCCGACACTCGAGATCCGAAATTTTTTTATTATTTTTTTTTCATTTTATTTTAATTTACAAAACTACTATAAATCTAAGCCCCATTTTTTCAAATTTAATTTTTAAAATATTTTTTATTATTTTCTAATTTTTCACTCTAAAATGCAAATTTGACGAGAAAATCATCATTTTTAACCTTTTTAGCCTGTGAAGGCAATTATCATCATTGGGTAACTTCGATCTAGGCTAACTCAGGACCTGGTGTCTACAGTTGCCCCCAGTTTAGGGAAATCTAGTACACTAGTGTCTAGGTGAGCCTAAACTCAAAGAAGAAAAGGAAAGAGGCACGTACCTAAGTGTAGACACCGGGCCCCGAGTTGGGTTTAATAGCAAAAAGTGATTTTGGGTCGTTAGTAATTCCCTCCGAAAAAATAAAAATATATAATGTAGATTAGGTAGATAAAATTAGAAGTTAATTATTAATGTTGGGTTAATTTAATTTATTAATATCGTTTGTTTAATTAGATAATTAAAATGCATGAAATATTAAAGATTAATTAGTTAATATGTGAAGTGTTTAATTAATTAGATAAATTACATATATGATATATTAAATAGATTAATTATATTAAGATGTAATTAAATATGTAATGTTTAATTAATATGTAGTGTTTAATTGAGTGTTTAAATAATTAATTAATGTGTGTTATTAGAATTAAATTAATTAAAGTATGAAAATGAAAAATAGAAAATAGAGGAAATTACCATTATGACCCAAAATCAACCCTAATTTTAGGGTATAAGAAGAATAGAATGAGGGAAAAGAGGGGGGCTCTCTTTTTCGGCAACTAGGAGATTAGAAAGAAAAGAAAAGAAAATTGAGAGCAAGAGGGGAGAGAGCTCTCTCGGCTGGGAACAAAAAGACACAGAGCAAGAAGAAGCCAAAGGCAAATAGAAAGAGAAAAAGAATAAAAGAGAGAGCAGGGAAAACAAAACCTGAGACAAACCCAAAAGGCCAAACAAAAGAGAAATAGAATAGGAAATAGAAGTAGAAATAAGAACAGAGAGGAGCAAACCACGGGAACAGCAGACCCAGGCGCCGGAAAAAGGAAGGGAAAAAGAAAAAGAGGAGGCGGAGCCTCCGCCGGCCAGCCGCAGCACCGACCAGCCACACGCGCGCCTCCAAAAGAATCGCCGGACCTGGACGCACCTGCCGGTGGCCACCGGGGATCGCCACTCGCCGGCAGCTGTGAGATCGGAGAGGGACCCCCGAAACGCTTCACCGCGATTTCCGGCCAAACGCCACCTCCGATCGGCGCGTGACCACCGGCGTTCGACTCCCGGCGCTCCGATCTACTGTCCGGTGTGGGCGGTGTCTCCAACGGCCGCTCCGACGACCCTCCGGTGAGAGAAATCCGGTGAGCCCATTATTTAATTAATTATTTTAATATATTATTAATTAATATTAATTAATATTATTATTTATTTATTTATTATTATTATTATTAATTATTATTTATAATTCTGTTTTTATTTAATATTTATTATTATTATTAGTATTATTATTATTATATATTTTCTATTATTATTATCATTAATATTGTTATTGTCTAATTTATGTATTATTAGTATTATTTGTGTTATGTTAATATTAATATTATTATTGTTATCTATTTATGTTTATTATTAATTAATATTTTATATTTTTAGTATATTTATTTAGTATTATTTGTTATTATTAGTGTTTATTATTAATATTTGAGTTTATATTATTGTTATATTTATCTATTATTATTGATTATTATTAATATTGAGAATATATTATTTTATTATTGATATTATGATAATAATATTCTGATTTTTATATTATTAATTATTATTATTATTATATATTTATTTATTTTCTGTTTATAATATTAGCATTATTATTATTATTTGCATTATTGCTATTATTATTATTACTATCATTATTTTATCCATTCATAATTACTATTATCATTTTATGTTTATTTATTGTTCATTATTATTTTATGATATTATTATTAGCACTATTATTTTTTGGCATTAATCATTTTAATTGTCATTTGTGCTTTTATATTCATTAACTCTCAATTTATTTCATTCAATTATTTATTTAATCATTTATTCAATCATTCAATCATTCATTTATTCAAGTGTTTATTTATTCACGATTAACAAATATCATTTCTCTATTGTGACCGCAATGCGTGAGGCATGTGATTTTTCTAAGAGGTATGAGCGGAACAGGTAAATTAAGATTCATTTATCATTTATTATTTGAAGAATATGCAATTACTATTTTATTGTATTTTATGTATTTGTGGTCTGTAATAATAAAATGATTTTCGACCGCTACTAAAAAGAACCACCACACAAATGTTTTCTGCTAAAAAGAACGTTTGCTAAATAAAATTGGACCAATGTCCTACTTTTTACTCGATAAAATTATCGCATGAAAATTGTTTTCCATAATAAACACATGCGGGGACCAAAGTCCCTAAAATAAATGAATAACCCGATTTATGCATGATTCGCACATTTATGGAAGGGAGTTGTATTCCGCTCCTTGTATTATTGTAATTTATCGTCTCTATTATCTATCTGATCATTTATTGCTTTCCGAATGTGAATAAATGCGCTTTTTAATTAAACTGCATAGTGTGGAGAGAGAGCGAATTAATGATATTAAAATTTGATCATAAGCTAATTGAGGTAGAAATAGATGAGAAATCCCGGACCCAGCTCTGGTCTTTGGGCTCGAGAGGTTAGAGGTTATCCTCCAAAATACTTCTTGGGTCACGAGGCTTTAGCGCTAATCCTAGGCTCTTTTGGGCGAGAAGTTTACCTTCCAAGACCCCTCTAGCTGGCCCAAAATGGATACCAAGCGCAGTCTTAGGCTCTCCGAGGCGAGAGTAACTTTCCCAATGTTCTATTGGGTGGCGACTCCATGATACCTCTTTGTTGCCCAACATAGACGCACTTGCGATTTATTGCAAGATGCCAACGGACTCGCAAATGCCCCGATCGCCCACGTGCGGGCGGTCCGAAAGGGCGGAGCATCGGGATCCGGCGCGCGTCACAGTGGCGACTCCGCTGGGGACGTTTATGGTTCGAGATTTCGATTTGAAAATACCTCTTTTAACATTTATGATTAAAATTTAATTCATAAATTCGCTTTCTCTCAAACCTGCATTCGCATATCATTAGAGCCTTAGAATACGCTAGTTTGGTCCCTCTTATAGCCCCGGTGCGTTCCTGAAGCACCTCCTCATTTTCACTCAATTTGGGGAAGTGTTAAGGATAATCACTAGCCCAAGCCATGTACCTTAATGGTATATCAAAATGGTGACTCGATCGGTCGCTATGCTCGTGATGAGATAGACCTGTCGACAGGGATCATGCTTGGGTAGCCCTAAAATTTCATCACCCATGACCAAAGCCCATGTAATGGCAATAGATACTTTCCCTAGGTGGTATGAACCATGATACATTGCTTGTTACATGGATCAATATGTATTGGACAAATCCAGATAATTTGACTGATCACTTAATCAAAGGCTTTCATGCCTCGATAGGTCCGTGTCAATTTATTCAGACTGTTTAAATACATGATGATCATAACCCATGCGCTTGTGCATTACTTAAGAGAGGTTATACTGCCGGTTTTTCACCGTGCACCATACGCGCCTATTAGGTTCCCTGTTAACCTATGGGCTAATCCCGCCTAGGAAAGAGACCGCACGACCTCGTGTGTGGGGGCAATAAGGTTGGAAGGATTTACTGCTTGCATGTGGTTATTATTGATGTATTGTGTGTTCATGTTATTCATACATATAACTTTTTTTTATCATTTCCCATATATATGCATCTTTTCCTGTGCATAAAATTATTACGTATACATATCATCCGGTGTATAGTTTTTCATATGTTTCAATGTATCATTGTAATATCTTTCGGATGCTATATATATTTTGTTGCACAACATGACCATGCATTGCGCATTATTCATGCATCATTCTAACCCTTTGTTTTTCCGCCACTCCGATCAGTGCTTGGGTGGTTTAGAGACTCCGGTAGTCGTTCGAAGAGCGGTCAGAGTTTACATTGATTGACAAAGAGTTAATATCCTCACAAGAGTGTCAAAAGGTATTAGGAATGGCTGACCCTTCACAACTGAATGAAGAGGCTCGTGCCCTGATTGCCCAAGAGATGGATAGAAGGTTTGAAGAGCTGGAAGAAAGATTATTGGTTGTCATTAAAGAAAGAATGGATGCCATGGCATTGGTTCTCCAATCTCAGCTTATGGCAGCATCTCTTAACCAAGTGAAGCCAGCCACTACTGAGGAGGCTCATACAGCGACTGCTGCAGTATCTTCCGTTCCTTCTGGGACCGAAAGTGAGAGGTCACTGGATTCACCAGATGAGCAAGGACTAAATAGAAGGCCTACTTTAGAACATGACATTATGCCTGAAGAGGATGAGGACCCTGCAGTCACTTATATTCTAAAAGGTGAAACCTCAGGAAGTTTCGACAACAGTAGGGTAAATGTCAATGCTAAAGAAATTTCAGCCACTGGAGTAGCCCGATCCCACCTCACTGTCTTGGGTAAACCATTGTCTTGGCACTTCACCCGTCTTGTTAAGAAAGGAAAGTTGCAACCCTTGCTAGCTCGGCCTGCCCCAAGTCAGGGAAAGCCTAGGCACGGAACAGACCGGTATTGTGCGTATCACCAATACACTGGGCATAGAACAGACTACTGTCGTTACCTGAAAGATCGCATCCAAGAACTGGTATCGGACCCAGGAAAAGGAAAGACGGTAAGAACACCAACGACGGAAGTGAGGCAAAGGCATTTTTCTAATTTTGGAAGATCTTTGTCTTGGACTCTTGAGAGGTTGATAAAGGAGGGGGTATTGCAGCCATTGTCAGCTAGACCTGCTTTAACGCAAGGGAAACCCGGTCACAAGGAAGATGAATATTGTGCCTACCACCAGCACACCGAGCATACTACAGATTATTGCAAATCCTTAAGACACGCTATCCAAGATCTGATTGATTCCAACAAGATCTCCGACCCAGAGAAGCGGGATGGAAGGAATAAGATGGATTAAGCGCCTAGGTGGAAAGGCAAAAAAGGGTTTTCAAGGATGAGGATAGACCATCAGCCGTGGTAGCTGTGTTGGCAGGAGCAGAAGTTGATTAGCTGTTTAGAATGTTCTTTTTACTTTTGAACTATTCAGTAATGACATTTTGATTTCACTAATATGATGGATGTTTTGGCTTACTTGTGTTATATCTCTTGTGATTTCATCATGCATTATAGCACACCCAGGCATACTACTACCATGACATGCATAAAAAAAATTAAAAGAAAAATCAGATAAAAAAAAATGCATTTACCATGTGTCATAGCATGTACATATCCGTATGCTCACATTACACATATACATTAACATTGTGCCTTGGAACATACATATACTGCTGCATGTCATAGTGTGCACACATTAGCATACTTCATTAGACTAGACATCAAACACAGAAAATACCTTGCATTTTTCACATTGTACACCATATCATGTGTTAGTGGTTATGCCCTAGGCCAAGCATTTGGACCTTGATGTAATCATTACTTTTTCATTTATATAATGGTTTTCTTCGTATTGATATTATTGGCATGTTACATTATTGTAATGTTTATGAATAACAACGTTATTCATGTTGTCCCTAGTCATTTATCAATAAAGGGCATAAAGATAATTAAGACTAGTATAGATTTGCATTGATAATCATGGGATGATTATATATGTTGATATAAATCAAATCTATATGTACTTGCTAGAGAACAAAGTACTGGATAGACCCACTATAAGATCACTTCATGGGTTAATGTCATAAGTGTTCTTATAATAGATATATTATTGAATCCTTGACCTGAGGTTATCATAGTTTCCTACATAAGGATCATTATGTTTTGACATAATCAAACGTTATCTTTAATCGGATAATTATAAAGTTTATGATCGGACATAATGAGAATTATGCGGAGGAAAGTGAATAATCAAGATGGAATTTGTCCCTCTCTAATGAGAGAGATATCTATTGGGCCCCTCGATAAGTAGGACTGTAAAATGCATGGCCGTGCTCAAATGAATTGATAGTGTGATCAATGTCATTTGAATTTATCAGTCTACTTGGTGATCGAGAAATTATATGTTTGAACAATTTAAGTTTGACATGGACCATGACTTATGTTCGAACAAGATATCGTGTGACAAAAGGATAATAACATGTTCTATTGCAAGGTTAAAATCGGACTGACGATATTTATATTATTTGGGTAGTCATAATGTCTTGCTAGAGACCAATTATGACTTGTGGGCTTTTATGGGATTAGGTCCACTGCCAACATAATATAAACCTATTGGGTCACACACCAAGAGCAAAATGAACAGAATGGATTTTATTGGGTTATTTCGGAATAAAATATAAATATTGGTATTTATATTTAATTTCGAAATTACATATTTATATATATATATATTTATACATATAAATATCTCTTATTTTGAATATGAGATAATAATATGTATTAATATATATTATTTCTTATTATTTAGAATAATAAATAAATAAATAAATATATATATATAAATATATGTATATATATATATATTATATCTTAATTTTGAATTAAGAGATAATATCATTATTTATCTTTTCCTAAGAGGAAAAAGATTTGAAATATATATATAATTATATATGGGATATATGTAAAAAAGGAGTTTAACCCTAAATAAAACACTAATCACGTTATTAAGAATAACAGGGATTAGTGTGGCCGCATTCTTTCTTCCTTGGAAAAACGAAAGAAAAGAAAACAGAGCCAGTTTTCTCTATTTAGAAAGAAAGAAAAGAAAACACAGCCATCGTTATTCTTTGAGAAAGAAAGTAAAGAAAATCCATTCGCATTCAAGGGAGCTAGCACCCCTGCGATTTCTGATCTTTTGTTCGTGCGTGTGGATACCGATAGAGGACGTTCGCGTAAAGGCAGCGTCTTCAGTTCGCATTCAAAGGAGTTATTTCGTTCTAAAGGTTAGTAATTCAATCTCTTCCTTTTTGAATCAATCGAAAATACTTGGATCCTGTTTCGGGTTTCGAATTTTCCGCTGCGTTTAATGTGATTTAATTCCGAAGAAACCCAACAGTGGTATCAGAGCCACTTGTATATTCGATTGATTCAAATTTATATGTATGTGATATGTATAATTTTACTTCTGTTGGCATGTATGTCGATACACTGGTTTTGATAATTGATTACTGTTTTCACTGTTAAAAACATAATCTTGTTTTCTAAAGGGCTACGATTCAATTATATGATAATCGATTATGTTAATGTGATTAACTTGTATAATTAAAGTGTTTAATACGAAAATTTCAATGATCCTATTCTGTGTCTGTTGAACGATTGATGATTTGATCAAAAATCGTTTAATTTTATGACAGAGAATACGGTCACGAGACGGATATTGGATCACGTCGTGATCTTCATATGTGATTCTGGTAATCATACAGGCGTGCTCACGACGTGCTCATGAAGCACGACTCGTGATGCCTGCTCACGACGTGCTCATGAAGCACGACTCGTGATGCCTGCTCACGACGTGCTCATGAAGCACGACTCGTGATGCCTGCTCACGACGTGCTCATGAAGCACGACTCGTGATGCCTGTGCTGCCGTGCTCCTTTTTAAATGATTATAGGATAATTATTTATTGATGGTATTCTGTATATATTAAATTGTTTAACATGATTAAATGATGGCTGATATGATCAACAGAATTGTTTTCTCATACATACAGAATAGGGTTTTTTGGGCAGAAAATTGTTAATATGATTGACAATATTAAAAAGTTTCGAGGGGCGCTGCCCCCCGACCCCGTAAGGGGCGCTGCCCCTTAACCCAGCCCGCTGACCGGCCAGCGGGGCAGCCGTGCTACCTCTTCGTAGCGCCTTATTTTATTTATGATTATCAATCGGTAATTTTAATATATCAATTTATGAAATAAGGTATATTATGCATGATATGATATAAATATGATTTATTATGTTTATGTATGATGTCTTTGCATGGTGCATAGCATGGCCAATTGAACCTTTTGTGGATGAATTTTATTTTATCTTTTTAAGGGTTTGTAATTTTAAATACGACCTGCGTGTCGTTAATTTTGTTGTAATCTTTATTTTACTCAATAGTTGTAGTAGAATATCTTTGTATTATTAATGTAATGAAGACGAAGAGCAACAATGGAGATCAATCCAAATTCATGGCGATGGAGGTGCAAGATGGAAGATTTTGATCAAGTCCATTTTTCACACCTAGGATTGACCTTTGATCTTCATATTGGCTTATGAGGATCAATATAGATTTGGCCATGCTATGACACGGTTTTATATATATTATGCATATGTTCTTAGTATGTGATGCGATGAATGTTTATATATGTATATGAGATGGCATGTATGAATTGATGCATGATGTATATAAATAATTAGACATCATAAGTTAAAACCAAATCCCTCACCATAATTTTAAGTCATTTGCCACCCATTATTAAAACACTTGTCAAGACTAAGATCACCAAAATGTGGGTTCTGCCAAAGCGAAGTGCATTAGGTTATCCTAGTAAGGCAAGATGAGTAATGGTGATACTCATATGTTTAAAATGGTTAGACTTAATTAGGCTATCAAAACGGTTTTGGGCCTAAGGGCATAAGATGGGATTATAACATGCCGGGACATATGATGTCAAAATCCCATAAATGATCTAAGAGTTATATAAGATATAATTGGTAAATTAGCTACCTACCTAAATAACTTAGCTTTAAGCGTCATGCCAAAGCTGACTTAGAGTTAAGTGAAATATGGATCTTAGCCCACTAAATTATTATAATTATTGTAATTATTAATGAGGGTTACTTTTTAGTGGGAGTTTATAAGAAAACCTAAAATGAAATTGGTACTAATATAATTTATCTTGCATGTTTGTAGATTAATGGCATCAAATAACACTTCTGCTATGTCACTACGATCTGTTCTTGAGAAGGACAAACTTAAAGAAACTGGCACAAATTTCCTTGACTGGTTCAGAAACTTGAGGATTGTCCTTAAGCAAGAAAGGAAATTGTATGTGCTGGATGAGCCTATTCCCAATGAGCCACCTGCTGATGCCACAAGGGCAGTCAAAGAGAAATTCAAGAAACATGTTGATGATTCTGTGGATGTTGGCTGTCTAATGTTAGCTACCATGGCTCCAGAGCTTCAGAAGCATCTGGAAAACATGGAAGCTTATGAGTTGAGTACTCATCTGAAGCAAACATTTCAACAGCAGGCTAGGCAAGAAAGGTATGAGACTACCAAAGCTTTGCATTCTTGCAAAATGGCTGAAGGTGCTTCAGTTAGCTCTCATGTTTTGAAAATGAAGGGCTACATTGATCACCTTGAGAGGCTTGGATTTCCCCTCAGTTTGGAACTGGCAACGGATTTGATCCTTAATTCATTGCCTGATAGTTATGACCATTTTGTCATGAACTACAACATGAATAATATGGAGAAATCAATAGCTGAGCTGCATGCCATGCTCAAAACAGCTGAGCAAAGCATCAGTAAAAAGCCTGGCCATGTTCTGATGGTCAACAAAGGGAAAGGCATGAAAGTCAAGGGTAAGGCTAAGGCTAAGGCAAAAGTTGGTGGTAAGCCTAAGCCCAAGCCCAAACCCAAGGTTAAACCTCCAAAGGAAGGAGTTTGCTTCCACTGCAATGAACCTGGTCATTGGAAGAGGAATTGCAAGCTTTACTTGGAAGAATTAAAGAAGAAGAAGAATGGTGAGACTACTTCTTCAGGTATTTATGTTATAGAAATTAACTTATCTACTTCTAATTCCTGGGTATTAGATACTGGATGTGGATCTCACATTTGTACAAATGTGCAGGGACTCAAAAGGAGTAGGCAGCTGAAAAGGGGTGAAGTGGACCTACGAGTTGGAAATGGAGCAAAAGTTGCTGCTCTAGCTGTAGGATCTTATGAGTTGACTTTGCCCAATGGGCTTTTGTTAGTGTTGAACAATTGCTATTATGTTCCTAGTTTGAGTAGGAATATTATTTCAGTTTCAAGTTTGGATGATGAAGGTTTTTCTTTTCTTATTAAGAATAAGAAATGTTCCATTTATTATGATGATATGCTTTATGGTATTGCTGATTCATATTGTGGGCTTTATGTCCTAAACCTAGAAACATCCAATAATCATGATATTTATAACATAAGTACAAAGAAATCCAAACCAAATGATTTAAATACAACATATTTATGGCATTGTCGCCTTGGTCATATAAATGAGAAACGCATAGCTAAACTCCATTCAGATGGAATTTTGCGATCATTTGATTTTGAATCATTTGAAAATTGTGAATCTTGTTTATTGGGCAAGATGACAAAGGATCCTTTTACTGGACATAGTGAAAGGGCCACTGACTTATTAGGCCTTATACATTCTGATGTATGTGGCCCATTAAGCATAAATGCCAGGGGAGGATTTCAGTACTTCATTACATTCACTGATGATTTCAGTAGATATGGCTATGTCTATCTAATGAAACATAAACATGAATCATTTGAAATGTTTAGAACCTTTCAAAATGAAGTACAAAATCAACTTGGTAAAACTATTAAAGCACTTCGATCTGATCGAGGTGGTGAATATTTGAGCCAAGAGTTTGATAATCATCTAAGAGATTGTGGAATTGTTTCACAATTAACTCCACCAGGAACACCACAATGGAATGGTGTATCTGAAAGGAGGAATCGAACTTTATTAGATATGGTTCGATCTATGATGAGTCAAACAGATCTTCCATTATCCTTTTGGGGTTATGCATTAGAAACAGCCGCATTCACTTTGAATCGAGTTCCATCTAAAGCGGTTGAAAAGACACCATATGAGATATGGACTAGGAAAATTCCTAATTTGTCTTTTCTAAAGATTTGGGGCTGTGAGGCTTACGTCAAACGACAAGTCTCAGATAAATTAGCACCAAAATCTGATAAATGTCTTTTTGTGGGATATCCTAAGGAAACTAAAGGATATTACTTTTACAATCCTTCTGAGAACAAAGTGTTTGTTGCTCGAAATGGTGTCTTTCTAGAAAAAGAATTCATTTCTAAAAGAACCAGTGGGAGTAAAGTACAACTTGAAGAAATTCAAGAACCACAAGAAAACATTGAACCATTGGTGGAAACTCAACAAGTTTCACAACCTGTTGTGGAACCTGTACCTGTTACACAAGTACCACGTAGATCTGATAGGACACGACTTCAACCCGAGAGATATGGATTTCTCGTGACAGATAGTTGTGAAGTAATGCTCATGGATCAAGATGAGCCTACTACCTATCAAGATGCCGTGTCAGGTCCGGAATCTCAGAAATGGCTAGAAGCCATGAAGTCTGAGATGCAATCCATGTATGATAATCAAGTTTGGAACTTGATTGATCCACCTGAAGGAATTAAAACCATTGGGTGCAAATGGGTTTTCAAAAAGAAAACCGACATGGATGGCAAAATAAATACCTTTAAAGCAAGACTTGTTGCAAAAGGATTCAAACAAACTCATGGTATTGACTATGATGAAACCTTTTCACCAGTCGCAATGCTTAAGTCTATAAGAATTCTTATTGCCATTGCTGCATATTATGACTATGAGATATGGCAAATGGATGTCAAAACAGCGTTTCTTAATGGAAACTTACTTGAGGATGTGTACATGACACAACCTGAGGGTTTTGTCCATCCTGAGAATTCTAAGAAGGTATGTAAGCTGCAACGATCCATTTATGGATTGAAGCAAGCTTCTCGGAGCTGGAATCTTCGTTTTGATGAAACAGTCAAAGAGTTTGGGTTTATCAAAAATGAGGATGAACCTTGTGTATATAAGAAGGTTAGTGGGAGCGCTATGATGTTTCTTGTGTTATATGTCGATGACATATTACTCATTGGAAATGACATCCCTATCATGCAAAAGACAAAAGAATGGTTAGGGAAATCTTTTTCAATGAAAGATTTGGGCGAAGCTGCTTATATCCTTGGGATTAAGATCTACAGGGATAGATCTAAAAGGATAATTGGTCTGAGTCAAAGCACTTATATAGATAAGGTGCTAAATAGATTCAGTATGCAAAATTCCAAGAGAGGATTTTTGCCAATGTCTCATGGCATTACTCTTAGCAAGACTCAATGTCCAATGACATCTGATGAGCGAGATCGCATGAGTATGATTCCTTATGCTTCGGCTATAGGATCAATCATGTATGCCATGTTATGCACTCGACCAGACGTTTCGTATGCTTTGAGCATGACGAGCAGATACCAGTCAGATCCCGGTGAAAGTCACTGGACAGCTGTTAAGAATATTCTTAAGTACTTAAGAAGAACTAAAGATGCATTCTTAATATATGGAGGATTGGAAGATGAGCTAGTAATAAATGGTTATACAGATGCAAGCTTCCAATCTGACAAAGATGACTTTAGATCGCAGTCAGGATATGTGTTTGTGTTAAATGGAGGTGCTGTAAGCTGGAAAAGTTCTAAACAAAGCACTGTCGCTGATTCTACAACAGAAGCTGAGTATATAGCAGCATCAGATGCGGCTAAAGAAGCAGTATGGATCAAGAAATTCATTGCTGAATTGGGAGTAGTACCTAGTATCAGCAACCCAGTGGATCTTTATTGTGACAACAATGGTGCTATTGCACAGGCTAAGGAGCCTAGATCTCACCAGAGATCAAAACATATACTCAGGCGTTTTCATCTCATTCGAGAAATAATTGAGAGAGGAGACGTCAAGATATGCAGAGTACCTACTGATGATAACATCGCCGATCCACTTACCAAAGCTCTCCCACAAGCCAAACATGATGGACATACTAGATCAATGGGTATTAGATATATCTATGATTGGGCCTAGTGCAAGTGGGAGATTGTTAGTGGTTATGCCCTAGGCCAAGCATTTGGACCTTGATGTAATCATTACTTTTTCATTTATATAATGGTTTTCTTCGTATTGATATTATTGGCATGTTACATTATTGTAATGTTTATGAATAACAACGTTATTCATGTTGTCCCTAGTCATTTATCAATAAAGGGCATAAAGATAATTAAGACTAGTATAGATTTGCATTGATAATCATGGGATGATTATATATGTTGATATAAATCAAATCTATATGTACTTGCTAGAGAACAAAGTACTGGATAGACCCACTATAAGATCACTTCATGGGTTAATGTCATAAGTGTTCTTATAATAGATATATTATTGAATCCTTGACCTGAGGTTATCATAGTTTCCTACATAAGGATCATTATGTTTTGACATAATCAAACGTTATCTTTAATCGGATAATTATAAAGTTTATGATCGGACATAATGAGAATTATGCGGAGGAAAGTGAATAATCAAGATGGAATTTGTCCCTCTCTAATGAGAGAGATATCTATTGGGCCCCTCGATAAGTAGGACTGTAAAATGCATGGCCGTGCTCAAATGAATTGATAGTGTGATCAATGTCATTTGAATTTATCAGTCTACTTGGTGATCGAGAAATTATATGTTTGAACAATTTAAGTTTGACATGGACCATGACTTATGTTCGAACAAGATATCGTGTGACAAAAGGATAATAACATGTTCTATTGCAAGGTTAAAATCGGACTGACGATATTTATATTATTTGGGTAGTCATAATGTCTTGCTAGAGACCAATTATGACTTGTGGGCTTTTATGGGATTAGGTCCACTGCCAACATAATATAAACCTATTGGGTCACACACCAAGAGCAAAATGAACAGAATGGATTTTATTGGGTTATTTCGGAATAAAATATAAATATTGGTATTTATATTTAATTTCGAAATTACATATTTATATATATATATATTTATACATATAAATATCTCTTATTTTGAATATGAGATAATAATATGTATTAATATATATTATTTCTTATTATTTAGAATAATAAATAAATAAATAAATATATATATATAAATATATGTATATATATATATATTATATCTTAATTTTGAATTAAGAGATAATATCATTATTTATCTTTTCCTAAGAGGAAAAAGATTTGAAATATATATATAATTATATATGGGATATATGTAAAAAAGGAGTTTAACCCTAAATAAAACACTAATCACGTTATTAAGAATAACAGGGATTAGTGTGGCCGCATTCTTTCTTCCTTGGAAAAACGAAAGAAAAGAAAACAGAGCCAGTTTTCTCTATTTAGAAAGAAAGAAAAGAAAACACAGCCATCGTTATTCTTTGAGAAAGAAAGTAAAGAAAATCCATTCGCATTCAAGGGAGCTAGCACCCCTGCGATTTCTGATCTTTTGTTCGTGCGTGTGGATACCGATAGAGGACGTTCGCGTAAAGGCAGCGTCTTCAGTTCGCATTCAAAGGAGTTATTTCGTTCTAAAGGTTAGTAATTCAATCTCTTCCTTTTTGAATCAATCGAAAATACTTGGATCCTGTTTCGGGTTTCGAATTTTCCGCTGCGTTTAATGTGATTTAATTCCGAAGAAACCCAACATCATGAACATGTACTATCATACGTGAATTATGTCATGTACATATAATTTCTTCATCATGCATGTTAGTCATTGTATATACCAATGCATGTCTTGTATGCTCATACCATGTAAATACGCATACTTTGTGAACGCTATTTGTTTCGTGCAGACACTTTCATTGCATGCCTCGTATTGCACGCATATTCCGCTCACTGTACACAACCATTCTTATGATTGTGTCCCATCTCACGTGCATTAGTTGTATATATTTTGCACTTCTATATGCGTGAGTTTTGCCACTCCTCGCGACTCATTGTTGCATATTACCATGCTAGGTCGTCATCTTGCATACGTATCTCTATCATGTCTAAATTATGCCATGCTCACATGTACCATATAGCATGAACATTCATCCCCATACTGTGCCATAGGTTGTACTCATGCTTTTATCGTATGCATGTACATTGCGAATTTATGCATGCACATCATTTATCATGCAGTGTTTACACACTCATATTTTTTTCGCAGGTGTCTTACACACACCTTTGCACATATTTCATGTACGCATTTTTTATACAAATGTTTTTACACATGTTTCGCACATACAGATTCTTACACGCATTGCTAATGTACATGATGCTATTGCATATGCCATTCCATATACATGATTTGTAATGCATAGTTTGTGCATATTTTTTTTAAAGAAAAAAAAAAGAAAAAAAATTCTTTGTGCCTACACAATTTTTGTGCATATACATTTTTGATAAATTAAAAATATTTTTGTGTTAAGCTATATCCTAAAACGTTGACATGTTTGCACCTCATTAAGGTACATCTGATTCAAAATTCGACTCTGCCTAAGTAGTTCTCAATTATGAATGGATTTGATCTTAACTCTAGAATTCTGAGTTTCATTCCACTTTGAATTAAGTAAGGAGTATATATGTTTGGTCTTTAAGAGCTAGATCACATGAAGATATTTGATCATACCATGTCATTTCTAAGTTCAGAGCACTTTTGACCCGTTTTAAAATAAACTGAAAAACTAGTTGCAACTAGGGGATTGGATGAAAACTCACTAAGAGCACTAGAACCTTTCCGATTACCCGTCAAAGCGACTCGTCGATAAGGCTGAATCTAGAAAATGATTTAGGCACCATTTCTTTGTATAGCTCTCTAAATGACCATTTCCTACCTTTATTTTACAATCGCTTGATAGCCCTTTGAGCCTTTATTTGGTATGCTAAATGCGTACCGATTTTATTGTTACACACGTTAAAACTACCTTTCGCCTAAAATAATTTTGGCTTCCCCTTAGAAGAATGGCCGCTCTAGTAAAGATGGATGCACATTACGATATTCTCTTCAGCTATCAAAAATTGTCCCAGCAAAAGTGGGTTTACACTTCTGAAAGGGATTTTTAATCATTGATGATCTCTGAGACTTGACCATTGGCAATCCTTTGGGCCATCAAAAATTCACCCTGATAAGAATGGGTCTGCACTTCGAGAAGAAAATTTCAATCATCGATAATTTTTTTGGGGTTACCAAAAATTGCCCCGATGAGAAGGGATTTGCACTTTGGGGAAGAGAATCTCAACTTTTGACAATTCTTTGAGCTACCAATAATCACCCTGATAAGGATGGGTTTACCCCTTGAAAAATTTTCTATCATCGATAATCTTTGGGCTATACTTCTGGAAAGGGGTTTGAATCATCGATGAACCTTTTGTGTCGTTAGAGACATGAGCTTGCGAAAAAAAAAAGAGCAAAAGAAAAAAAAAGAAAAAACCAAAATTAAAAAAAAAAGTGAAAAAAAAAAAGAAAAACGAAAAAAGAGAAGAAAAATAGTAGGGCCCAAGATAATACCCCTTGATGAGTTTCAATAGCTATTTTTTTAGCTTAATTTTTATGCTGAGCTTGATGAAATCAAGTATTACCGAATTCCAATTCAAGAGTATCTAGATAGTATACAATTGGGGTTGAAAATGGTTCCTTCATCCGAATGAACGCTGCGGCCATTTTTCTCTAGTGACCTGATCCTCCTTTGATAACCACCTACCCAAGCCTAACGTTACAACCAAAGTAAGACCTATTGATTCTTGGTTTGGCCTTATCTAACTAGCGGAGATGACCTTCTAGTAAGGTTTGGTACGTAGAAAGAGGCGTATGGTGTCTCTTGAGCTTCAAGCGGGAAGCCACGAGTGCATTTGCATTCGAGTTGAGTCTTGTCTCCAAAGTTGCAATTAGAATTTGCTTTCAAGTGATGAAAAATTTTGTTTTGGCTTTTGCACATACACACAGAGATCGCATGGTATGCCTTGTATTCACATGCTGATTTAGTAAACATCGATACTTACGTGTTTACTTTCTTGCACGTCATTGGGAATGACTCCCGAATTCTTTTGCTAAGATTGAATCAGTTGAGAATGTGGTTCATTCAGTATGCTTAAAGGCAGTTAGAAATTCGAGTTTGAGGTACCTAATAGGTTGCACTCATTTTACAATCTTGGGGTATTTCTTATCACTACCCATGAAAATGATGCTTTGCGTACACTCTCAGCAATATTCTTTGTACACATGTTTTTTGCAAATTGTTTTACACATAATTGTAGCAAACATTCTCAATAAATAGTTTTACATGTACAATTCTTGGTGCATGTCTTTTGGCATAAGAGCTTTAGCGAATACGTTTCATAAGTGCTTTTGACGCATGTCCTTTGCCAGCATCTTGCATCCACATTTTTCGCATGCATTCAATACACATATATGTGATTTTTCCTACATATGTTTCATACGCATAGTTGTATGTGCACACATCGCACACACCCAATTCCTTACATAGATTTCATGTATATAACATATCCCACCTGTCTTTGCATATGATTTTTTACATCTATGCCGATGAATGACTCTTTACCGCATGCATGGTCATTTGCACATAGTTTGCATACATAATCCCTTGTATATATTTATCATGCATGAACTTTTGCATGTCCTTCTCATTCATGATCATTTGCAAACACGTTAGAATAACGATTCTTAGCACATGTTCCATAATCTTCCACATGGATATAAGCCATTGGCATATATGACATACGCATAAGCATTTCAGGGTCATAGTCATTTGCATGTCATTTCATAAATGCATAACCTTTCACATGCATTCCATGCATACATGGTGTCCAACGCACACTAGATAGTATACATCAGTCCCATGTAGACAAGCTTAAGTCCTCTAAAAAGGCAATTCTCAAAGCCCTCTGAAAAGGCAATTCTTAATCAACCAAAATTCTCTTTGGGGGCAAGTCAACCCAAGTCCTCTCAAGAGGCGATTCTTATCCCTCGGCATACATTTCTCATGCTTGAACATTTACATGTATAGCTTCTCACATGCATTCCATGCATACATGGTGCTCGACACCCCTCTCAAAGTCCTCTGAAGAGGCATAAAAAGAATCTCAAAGTCCTCTGAGGAGGCAAATTATCCAAGTTCTCTAGGTAGGCAAAATCTCAAAGTCCTCCGAGGAGGCAAAAATCTCAAAGTCCTCCGAGGAGGCAAAATATCCAAGTTCAAGCCCTCTGACGAGGCAAACCCTAAATCCTCTGAAGATGCAATTCTCCAAATCCTCTTAAGAGGTAATTCTCAAGTCCTCTGAAGAGGCGATTCTCAAGTCAACCTAAGTCCGGGGGCAAAGATGCACACGGGTCTAGATTTTTCAGGGGGCATCAGGGTAGCCGAGCCAATGCCTTATCCATTTTTGCATCTCATATGCATCTCACATGCATAGATCTTTTGCATGTCTTCTTGCATATCTCATGTGTTTAATCCTTTACACTTATAGTTTTGCACACACAATTCTTGTACATTAATCCTCGTGTTTTGTGTATATAGCTTTATGTATGTACATTTCACACACGAGTCCATAAGCACACACAATCTGTTGTATATGTTGTTATGCACATGACTTAGAAGGAAAGTCTGAATAGACCTCATATCCAAGAAATGGGTTTAGCTCGACACTATTGGCCATTGTATTCCAGCATGAGTCAACGGAAGAACAAGTCTACCCGGACACACCGTGCTCAGGACAATCCGGAATCACACAAATATGCAGAAAAGGAGGTCCATTGAGAAGCAGACTATCCATGCATAGGCAGATGCAAAAGCGAGTCGAAAACAAGCAGATCAAGATGAAGTCCTCACGAGAATGGAATCTCGCGGACCCGCTCCCAAAAACACTCAAAAGAGCAAGCCTATTCCTTCACGCCATGCCGAGGGCAAGCAGGTAAGTTTTTTTCTATCATAAGTTGTACGCTCACACACATCACACAAAGTGTACAAAATCCAAATTCAAATGTATATATACATTTTACACACATGCTCACATACACACACAATATTTTGTATATATTGCCATGTACGTGACTCAGGGAAAAGGTCCAAATAGAACCCATGCTTAAAAGTGACCCAAATGATGGGTTCAGCTCAACGTTGTCAGACACTACCTATGATCAAAACCTCCCAGTGAGTATCAAAACCTCCCAATGAGCATCAAAGCCTCTCGATCAAAACCTCCCAGTGAGTATCAAAGCCTCTCAGTGAGCATCAAAGCCTCTCGGTCAAAACCTCCCAGTGAGCATCAAAGTCTCCCAGTGAGCGTCAACTGGCAATGACCCCAATAAGCAGGTACTGCCACAGGTACATATCTCTTTTATAATTTACCTTACAAATTTGCATTTTCCTTTTTTGCAAGAGAAAAAAAGATAGTTCAAGATAAATATCAACGATAGAGCAGATCGCAACCCGAAGCTGCGGTTGAAGAAACACCACTCTTCATCAGATCGAAGCTGCAGTTAAAGAAACACTGCTCTTCACCCTGAAGCTGCGGTTAAAGAAACACCGCTCTTCATCAGATCGAAGCTGCAGTTAAAGAAACACTGCTCTTCACCCCGAAGCTGCGGTTGAAGAAACACCGCTCTTCATCAGATCGAAGCTGCAATTAAAGAAACACTGCTTTTCACCCCGAAGCTGCGGTTGAAGAAACACCGCTCTTCATCAGATCGAAGCTGCAGTTAAAGAAACACTGCTCTTCACCCCGAAGCTGCGGTTGAAGAAACACCGCTCTTCATCAGATCGAAGCTGCAGTTAAAGAAACACTGCTCTTCACCCCGAAGCTGCGGTTGAAGAAACACCGCTCTTCATCAGATCGAAGCTACAGTTAAAGAAACACTGCTCTTCACCCCGAAGCTGCGGTTGAAGAAACACTGCTCTTCATCAGATCGAAGCTGCGGTTAAAGAAACACTGCTCTTCACCCCGGAGCTGCGGTTGAAGAAACACCACACTTCATCAGATCGAAGCTGCAGTTAAAGAAACACTGCTCTTCACCCCGAAGCTGCGATTGAAGAAACACCGCTCTTCATCGGATCGAAGCTGCAGTTAAAGAAACACTGCTCTTCACCCCGAAGCTGCGGTTGAAGAAGCACCGCTCTTCATCAGATCGAAGTTGTAGTTAGAGAATACTACTCTTCATCTCGAGACTGTGGTCAGAGAGTACCGCTTCTCACAGATCGAAGTTGCAGTTAGAGAAACACTGCTCTTCACCAAACCAAGGTTGTAGCCAAGGCATGCTGCATCTCACAGATCGAAGCTGCGGTTAGAGAAACATTGCTCTTCACCTAATCAGGATTGTAGCAAGCATGCTACATCTCACAAACTCCGTGCAGGCCGGGACGAAGCTAGCAGAACACTCGTGGTAGAATAGACCACAGATCGAAGTTGTAGTCAGAGAGCACTACATCTCACCAAAGCTGCAGAGGCCAGCGAAAACCGGTCGAAACGAGACCACCCATATGTACCTACGCCGGCGAGGTAAGGTCCGGCATCCCCAGGTGTGTAATTCTCTCTCTTCTTTGAATTTTGGCTCACCTAGGTGTCTATACACTAGCTTCTCCAAAATTGGGAGCAACTGTAGACACCGGGTCCCGAGTTGGGTTTAATAGCAAAAAGTGATTTTGGGTCGTTAGTAATTCCCTCCGAAAAAATAAAAATATATAATGTAGATTAGGTAGATAAAATTAGAAGTTAATTATTAATGTTGGGTTAATTTAATTTATTAATATCGTTTGTTTAATTAGATAATTAAAATGCATGAAATATTAAAGATTAATTAGTTAATATGTGAAGTGTTTAATTAATTAGATAAATTACATATATGATATATTAAATAGATTAATTATATTAAGATGTAATTAAATATGTAATGTTTAATTAATATGTAGTGTTTAATTGAGTGTTTAAATAATTAATTAATGTGTGTTATTAGAATTAAATTAATTAAAGTATGAAAATGAAAAACAGAAAATAGAGGAAATTACCATTATGACCCAAAATCAACCCTAATTTTACGGTATAAGAAGAATAGAATGAGGGAAAAGAGAGAGCAAGAGGGGAGAGAGCTCTCTCGGCTGGGAACAAAAAGACACAGAGCAAGAAGAAGCCAAAGGCAAATAGAAAGAGAAAAAGAATAAAAGAGAGAGCAGGGAAAACAAAACCTGAGACAAACCCAAAAGGCCAAACAAAAGAGAAATAGAATAGGAAATAGAAGTAGAAATAAGAACAGAGAGGAGCAAACCACGGGAACAACAGATCCAGGCGCCGGAAAAAGGAAGGGAAAAAGAAGAAGAGGAGGCGGAGCCTCCGCCGGCCAGCCGCAGCACCGACCAGCCACACGCGCGCCGCCAGAAGAATCGCCAGACCTGGACGCACCTGCCGGTGGCCACCAGGGATCGCCGCTCGCCGGCAGCTGTGAGATCGGAGAGGGACCCCCGAAACGCTTCACCGCGATTTCCGGCCAAACGCCACCTCCGATCGGCGCGTGACCACCGGCGTTCGACTCCCGGCGCTCCGATCTACTGTCCGGTGTGGGCGGTGTCTCCAACGGCCGCTCCGACGACCCTCTAGTGAGAGAAATCCGGTGAGCCCATTATTTAATTAATTATTTTAATATATTATTAATTAATATTAATTAATATTATTATTTATTTATTTATTATTATTATTATTAATTATTATTTATAATTCTATTTTTATTTAATATTTATTATTATTATTAGTATTATTATTATTATATATTTTCTATTATTATTATCATTAATATTGTTATTGTCTAATTTATGTATTATTAGTATTATTTGTGTTATGTTAATATTAATATTATTATTGTTATCTATTTATGTTTATTATTAATTAATATTTTATATTTTTAGTATATTTATTTAGTATTATTTGTTATTATTAGTGTTTATTATTAATATTTGAGTTTATATTATTGTTATATTTATCTATTATTATTGATTATTATTAATATTGAGAATATATTATTTTATTATTGATATTATGATAATAATATTCTGATTTTTATATTATTAATTATTATTATTATTATATATTTATTTATTTTCTGTTTATAATATTAGCATTATTATTATTATTTGCATTATTGCTATTATTATTATTACTATCATTATTTTATCCATTCATAATTACTATTATCATTTTATGTTTATTTATTGTTCATTATTATTTTATGATATTATTATTAGCACTATTATTTTTTGGCATTAATCATTTTAATTGTCATTTGTGCTTTTATATTCATTAACTCTCAATTTATTTCATTCAATTATTTATTTAATCATTTATTCAATCATTCAATCATTCATTTATTCAAGTGTTTATTTATTCACGATTAACAAATATCATTTCTCTATTGTGACCGCAATGCGTGAGGCATGTGATTTTTCTAAGAGGTATGAGCGGAACAGGTAAATTAAGATTCATTTATCATTTATTATTTGAAGAATATGCAATTACTATTTTATTGTATTTTATGTATTTGTGGTCTGTAATAATAAAATGATTTTCGACCGCTACTAAAAAGAACCACCACACAAATGTTTTCTACTAAAAAGAACGTTTGCTAAATAAAATTGGACCAATGTCCTACTTTTTACCCGATAAAATTATCGCATGAAAATTGTTTTCCATAATAAACATATGCGGGGACCAAAGTCCCTAAAATAAATGAATAACCCGATTTATGCATGATTCGCACATTTATGGAAGGGAGTTGTATTTCGCTCCTTGTATTATTGTAATTTATCGTCTCTATTATCTATCTGATCATTTATTGCTTTCCGAATGTGAATAAATGCGCTTTTTAATTAAACTGCATAGTGTGGAGAGAGAGCGAATTAATGATATTAAAATTTGATCATAAGCTAATTGAGGTAGAAATAGATGAGAAATCCCGGACCCAGCTCTGGTCTTTGGGCTCGAGAGGTTAGAGGTTATCCTCCAAAATACTTCTTGGGTCACGAGGCTTTAGCGCTAATCCTAGGCTCTTTTGGGCGAGAAGTTTACCTTCCAAGACCCCTCTAGCTGGCCCAAAATGGATACCAAGCGCAGTCTTAGGCTCTCCGAGGTGAGAGTAACTTTCCCAATGTTCTATTGGGTGGCGACTCCATGATACCTCTTTGTTGCCCAACATAGACGCACTTGCGATTTATTGCAAGATGCCAACGGACTCGCAAATGCCCCGATCGCCCACGTGCGGGCGGTCCGAAAGGGCGGCGCATCGGGATCCGGCGCGCGTCACACTAAGGCAGCTCTTACCTTTCTGAAGCGGGGAATCCGTGGTGGTGGTTGTTGCCATCTTGTGGGCGTGTTGTTGTCTGTTGAAATGGTGCCCCGCTAACCTCATCTTGGTTTGCACGGTAGCTGATCTATCCTGTTGGTCTCATCTCGGCCTGCACGATGTCTGTGAGATGCAGTACTCTGTGACTACAACCTTTGTTTGTGATCCATTCTATCCCTGGTATCCTGCTAGCCTCATCCCGGCCTGCACGGTGTCTGTGAGATGCAATACTCTCTAACCACTGTCCCATTGCGATCTATTCTATTGCTTGTGATCCGTTAGCCTCGTCTCGGCCTGATTGCCCCGGCATAATGTGAATGAAGAGGTTTGCTTTTCTGGGCAGTTTCTGATAAGGTTAAGCTGAACCGACCTCTCGGATCATCTTAGGATTGAAGGGATTTGGAATACTTTTAAAAATAACTTGATGTTCCGAAGAGACTGAGAAAGCCTCTAGAAAAGGTCTTAAATATAATGCTCCAAAGAGACCGAGAATGCCTTAAAAAGGTCTTAAAGATAACGCTCCAAAGAGACTGAGAATGCCTTAAAAAAAGGTCTTAAATATAATGCTCTAAAGAGACTGAGAATGCCTTAAAAAAAGGTCTTAAAGATAATGCTCCAAAGAGACTGAGAATGCCTTAAAAAAGGTCTTAAAGATAATGCTCCAAAGAGACTGAGAATGCCTCAAAAAGGTCTTAAAGATAATGCTCCAAAGAGACTTTGATGTTGAGCCTCCAGAGAGAAAATTATTATTTGAGGTTTTGGTTGCATGCCCTCAGGCGGATGGGTTTCCATGTCTTTGGTGATTCTTCTGTTTTTGTTTTTGTTTGGGATTTTCTTTCCTGGAATTTTTTACACTTTGGATGCATTCGAGTATGTTGGATTTTCAAGGCCTCGAAAATATCTTCTTCTTTTTGTTTTGTTGTTTTGCTTTGAGAATTTGTACATTTGAATTTGGATTTTGTACATTTATTGTGTGATGTATGTAAGCGTGCCTCTTATGACAGAAACCTGTTCGCTCCTGGCATAGTGTGCATGGAAAGGCTTATTCTTTTCCCTCTTGGGAGCAGGTCCTTGAGATTCTTCTCTTGTGAGGACTTCATCTTGATCTGATTGTTTGGCATGGATGAGCGCCGATGCAGATTTAGCCATTTTATCTAGATGCTCAGCCTCAGCTTCAATGGCTATATCTTTTAAGGACTCCCAGTCCTTCAGCCCCTTCATCTTTAACCCATCTTTCAAGTATGGGCTGGCATTCCTAATAAACAGCCTGATCTGGTCTGGAGTGTTTGGCCTCTTCTTTATCTCCATTACCCGGTTCCTCCATCGGGTCAGGTACTCATGGAATGACTAATTCGGCTTTTATTGTAGTAACTCTAGATCTTTCAGAGTGACCTCCATCCTTGTACTGCAGTCATATTGTTGGAGGAAGTCCTCCGTCAGCAAATCCCAGTCTTCTTTTGTTCTTTGATCCAGTCCGTGATACCAGCCCACCGTAGGACCCGTCAAACTTAAACAGAAGTATTCCACCTTCTGCCTCTTTGTTAATGTAGTACCCTTCATTATCAAAGAGTACTGCTTGATGTGTGCAGTGGGGTCCATTGTGCCATCAAATTATGGGAGATCAGGCATCTTGAAGTTCAGACGGATTATATCCTCCCCATCCAGCTCTTTGTCTTCGGGGTTCATCCCCCTTTGCATCATTAGCATTCGGGATATTGCCTCGAACTTCTCTTCCATCTTCCTCCAAATGGTATCTACTGTTTGGGGTGCTTTCCTTCTAACTGACAGGGGTTCTTCATACTCATCCCCTTCTAGGTCCTCTTCTATTCTATGGGCTACTCCTCTCTTTTGCCCTCCTGACGTGGCAGCCCCTTAGTCCACTGGTGGTGGACGTGCATCCTCTAGCTGATCCTCTCTGGCCTCCTCCTGTTCATTTTATCTCATGGGAGGAGGCATCAGGTTCTGTGGTGCAGCTGTTTGAGCCATTACGACCATCATGGCCATCATCTGCTTCTCGAATTCTTCTAACCTTCGACCCACTTCTTCAGATATCAAGGCCCTAGTAGCATCTGCCTCCCTCTATGAATCGGCCATTTCTAGAGATTCTCTAAATGCCTATTGATTGCACTTGACTTGATTGTGGTTGCTCAATCAAAACCCTCTGATAATGCGACTGTCAGAAACCCTAACCAGCTAGGAAAGTGGTCTTTGATGGCTGAAAAGTTTAATGAGTTAGAGTGATGCATGAATAATACGCAATGCATGGTCGTGCTGTGTAACAAAAATTATATACAATGGCTAAAAGAGATTACAATGATACATGTGAGACATGTGCAAAATTATACACAAGACAATATGTACAGGTAATAATTATATGCAAAGAAAAGGATGTATACATGTAGAAGAAATACAGAAATTTATTTGTGCATGACTGACATGAATATGCAATGCATCATCCACAACCACATGCAAGCAGATAGATCCTTCTAACCTTATTGCCCCCACACACGAGGTCGTGCGGTCTCTGTCCTAGGTGGGCTTGATCTATGGGTTAACAGGGAACCCGATGGACGCGCATGGTGCACGGTGAAAAAACCGGCAACATAACCTCTCTTAGCTAATGTTCATACGTATGGGTTTTAACCATCATGTATTTAGGCAGCCCGAATAAATTGACATGGGCCTATCGGGGCATGAAAGCCTTTGATTAGGTGACCAATCAGATTATTTGGGTTTGTCCAATACAAAAACGATCCATATAGCAAGCAAGGTATTACGGTTCATACCACCTAGGGGAAGTATCTATTGCCATTACATGAGCTTTGGTCAAAGGTTGTGTTGCTTTAGGGCTACCCAAGCATGGTCCCTGCCGACGGGTCTAGCTCATCACGAGCGTAACGACCGATCGGGTCTCCATTTAATATACCATGACGGTACGAGGCTCGGGATGGTGATTATCCTTAACACTTCCCTAAATTGAGTGAAAATATAGTCGTGCTTCGGGAACGCCCCGGGGCTAAAAGAGGGACAAAACTAGCATAGATCTAAGGCTCTAATGCGATGCAATGCAGTTTTGAAAGAAGGTGAAATTTTTAAACTAAAACTCTATTATAATTTTTAATCAAGGTACTTTTGAATCGAAGTCTCGAGTATGTCCCCAAATAAAGAAAATAGATATTTAACTCGAACGAGCCTCCTGGATCTCCCCGTGTGCTCGCAAAAATGGCCAAGCAAAAAATGAGTTTTGACATAAAAACAAAATATAAACAAAATAATGTTAGTAATTAAAAATAATTAAATCAATAAAATATACCAAATAATGAATGACAAATTAAAATGACGTGAAAAGAATGATGATTGAATTAAAATGTTAACAAACCAAAATAAATGGAAAAAATGCAATTATAAATGACAAATTAATTAAATGATGTGAATAAAATAAAATATGACATGTTAATTAATTAATACATGGAAATATACACATGATGAAAATAATGATAAAAAGTGAAAAATGATAAATGACTAAATAAATAATAATGAATAAATCATGTAACAATGATAAAAAGAATAATAAAAGTTAGTAAACAAAACAATAGTAAAAATAATTAAGACAATGACATGATTAATTGATGTGTTCATAATTAAACAAATTATTTACATGGAAAAAGATTAATTTAAGTTAATTAATTATTTACACGTTAAAAATAATGAGGAATCAAAATAAAATTAATTATTTACATGTTAGGAATTAAAAGAAAGCAATATTCACATGAATAAAAATCAAATCATATATAAACAATTAAATAGAATAAATATAAAATCAATACAACAAATGAATAAATGAAAACAATAAATCAATCAATCAAAACAATAAAATATACATGAATAAATTAAATATAAATAAAAATAAAATAGAAATTGAGCCAGGAATATTTACCCTCAGAGTATTGGATTTGATGAAGGAAAAGTGATGATTTTCCGGAAAATTGCTTGAAAAAAAAAAATTTAGCAATGAAATTAATTATCTTTGTTTATAAATGAAACAAAGAAATTAATTTGGATGCTTGAAATCAAAAAGAAATGATTTTGAAGTGAATGATCAATTTTCTTGGAGCCAAAACAAAAGAATCAATTGGAATAATTAAGTATTGAAAATTAATTTTCCAATCTCAATTAAACCTTATTAATTTAAGGACAAAATCTCAAAACATTGAAGAAAGAAATCAAAAGAGGGGAGAAGCTGAAAAATTCAGATGTAAAAAAAATTATTATGGAGGCTCTCCCTTAGGTTTTCTCATTATTAAGAATATATAAGATAAAAAAGAAGTTGCCCTAATTTAATTAAGGAAAAGAATTTTATTTCAACACAAATTCATATATTTTTAATGACAAAATCAAGTTTTATTAATTAATTATCTAAGAAAAAATTTTAGAATTTAATTTGGACTCAAAAACCCTAAAAAAATGGGATAAAAACGGATTTTTGGGTGAAAAAATTGGAAAAGAGGGGTATCAGACCCTATAGCGACGGGCAGCACAGGAGGGAATCCCGTCGCTATATGGAGACGGCCTTCCCGCAGCCACGCTGTACGGAAACCGCGAGCAGAGGTGCGAAAATCGCGCGGTGCGGTGCGCAGCACGCACGTCGCCTCTTCGCGCTGGGCGCCAGCGCGCCTACGCGCTGCCGAGCCCGATACTCGCGATCCGAAATTTTTTTTTTCATTTTATTTTAATTTACAAAAATGCTATAAATCTAAGCCCCATTTTTTCAAATTTAATTTTTAAAATATTTTTTATTATTTTCTAATTCTTCACTCTAAAATGCAAATTTGACGAGAAAATCATCATTTTTAACCTTTTTAGCCTGTGAAGGCAATTATCATCATTGGGTAACTTCGATCTAGGCTGACTCAGGACCCGGTGTCTACACGTACCTTACGGGTACGAATTGAATGCATAGCATACCTTACGGGTACGAATCGAAAACCATTTACTTTATCACTTTTAAAACATTTTTCTGAGGGGGATCTTAAATAAGATCCAAACACATTGAAAAGGATCGCGAGGATCCAAACACATAGAAAGGGTTCGCGAGGAACCAAACGGGGACCTGATCAGGGTCCAAACGTCCAAAGGTACTGCAGCTAAAGAGACTCTATTAGGCATGCCTAACTATCCACTAGACTGACTCTCGCAGGTCATGCATAACACCAATCACATTTAAGCATAGCACATTATTAATAGCAAGGATCACAATCATTAAGCTTGCATAATAAATCGAACTCATTTCCTAATACTCACTAAGTTGCTCATATATCCTTCATTGGTTCATAAAGATATAATTCATCATATCAATCATGCATAAATAAGAATAAATACCCATGCACTAGGAAGAAAACATGCATTGTACAATTCATATCACAAGGCATGCATTATACTTCAGTCAACACATTATATGAATAATCACCCTTACTAAGCATATCATAATCAAATATTGACATATTATCATTTCGTTACTCTCACACTTCAGGATAATAATACAAGTCATGTTCCAAATCCTAACATATAATTTATCGAGCATAACCCGTATAATAATGGGCATATAACCAAGTTCATATAGCATACAGTAAGGAAAAACCATGAAAAGGACATTTCAAACTCATTTTAGAAAACAGAGCACGAAAGAGAAACAGGGCAGAACAAAACACCAGGGACACGAGTCCTGAGCAACCATCATAAGTCGTAAAGGTTGCTCATGACTCGTGAGCGCTGTCCAGAGGCTCACGACTCGTGAGCCTAGCTCACATCTCGTGAGCATTGCCCACGACTCGTGAGCATTGCTCACGTCTCTTCACGGTTCACGATTCGTGAACTTGCCCTCAGCGTCCGAGAGCTGGGTTTCATGTCTCTATCGCGCTCGCGATAGAGTCGTGACCTCCAGTTACAGCAGAAATGCAGGAAAAACCAGAAAATTCCAAATAAAAAACCATTTTCACCCAAACAAATCCAAACTCAATCTTACCCCAAAATAGGCTTTCCAAACACCATAATCAGCATAAGACACAACATTTCAACAATTATTTCAAATCACATCATCCATTCACAAATCAAGATCTTAAAAATTGGAAAACCAGAGATTTTGCAATGAATTCAACCAAACCTCACAATCATTTTAATAATTCCACAATCATGCATACTCATTCATCACAATTACAAACCCATATAATATACACTCATTTAAGCCTAATAACCATATTCAATTTCCAGATTCAAACAAAACAAAACACACATGCAATCTAAACGAGAATTAGGACAGAGACAACTCAAATAACTTCCAAACGGAAAATCAAGAACACAGAACTCCCAAACCTCTTTAAACCACAACCCAGCTGATCTCTTCAAGCTTGAACCTTCCCTTTTCCTCAATCTTTCTTTTTGACACCCAAAACTTGCATAAACAAAAACCCAGAATTCTCTTAATCCAAACCCTAACTCAATTAAAACCAGAAGAAGAAGAAGAGGGAGAACCCAAACTTAGGAACCCTAAATGCCACACTTACCTCTTCAATCTTATTCCAAATCTCTATCAAAAACACCTCTAAGCATGCACAAACTCCAGCCAAAAGAGAAGCAAAGAGGTAGAACAGAAAATGAAGAAAGGAAGAAGAAAGAAAACGTGAGAGGGAGGAGAGAACGGGAATGCAAATTTCTGTGTTCTCTCTGTAACAACCCAAATCAAGCCTGGTCGGAATTGGCACGTTAAGTCGGGAACTTAAGGGTATTTCAGTAATTTGTGCATGAGGTAATTGGATAATAAGGATTTAATTACAAAGTAATGATTAAATAAGTTAAGTGGGGGAAATTATTTGGTGTGCATGTGGTGTATGGATGTAGGGTGTTTGTTGTGGTTTTATCTAGTGGTTTGTGTGTATGGTACTAAGGATGGAAAATATCCACTTAAGAATTATATTGTGAGGTAAGAGTATGGTGCCATGGATTGGTAAGTCAAAGGTGGAATGTTTTGTCCAATGGGGGCATGACACATAGGATGCGTAGATGGAAGAGCATTAAAGAAGAGAGAGGAAAGGAGAGCAGATTTTTGGCTTCTCCCTCACATTTTTCTCCTCTCCTTTTTCCCTCTCTTTACTTTTTTGCTCTCTCTACTCTCTTGTGTGTGTGCTCAACGTGGATCTTCAAGATTTGAAGTTGGATTTCTGAGTTTTGGAACAAGATTAAGAGTAATTGGTGCTAAGAAGAAGCAAAGTAAAGGAAAAGAGAAGATTGAAGCTTGAAGAGAGCAGCTAATTGTGCAACAAGAGGTTTGGGAGTTTGATTTCTACATTTGAGTTTTAGTTTGTCTCTGCCCTAATTCTTCTTGGATTAAGAATGTGTAATTGTGTGTGATTTCCGGAAATTGGAGTGTGTTGGGTATGAGTATATGCATGAATTAATTTAGGTAATTGTGTTAGTAATCCATGTTATTGACTGAGATAAAGGTATATGAGGGTTGGTATTGAAATGCATGAGTTGGGAATTCCTTTGAATTTGATGTTTTATGGTGAGTTTGCCAATTCTGTTCAGTTCTCATCTGACCTCCGTATATTGTTTTCATCATAAGTAGAGTTTTAGATCTCTAAATCGTGTGATTCTTGAGCCATTAGAACCATAACTTCCATTCCTTTAAAAGTCTCAGAAACGTCCTTGGGAAAATTCTTGATTTAAGACCCTAGAAATTTACCAAAACCGTAGTGTCTCTGTTTGGGTTGGGTTACTTGAACACTATAGGTTGTTTAGATCATATCCGAAACTGTAGATGTCCAATTGATCTTAAATTTGTTTCATTTGAAATTTAACATCCTAGGGAACAATTTTTAAGAGAGAGGTTTGCTTAAAAATGAGGTTTAGATGTTGTTTTAGGCTGTACAAAAATGTGTAGTGAAGCAGTCCTGACTTTTTGCTTCTGTTTTGCTATTTTTGGGTATGTCACGGTGGCAACCAAAATGGTTACCACCGTGACCAATGCCCAGAGAAGGCAAAATGCTTAGTTTTGGACCTCACGGTGGCAACCAAATTCATTACCACCGTGACCCCTTCTATTTTGACCATTTTATGTGTTTTTCTTCCCAAATTGAACCCGCATTACACCGAAACTTTCTAGGATCCATCTGATGCATGTTTAGGACTATTAAATGAGTATAAGAATAGTTATCACTTGGAAAATAAACATGAATAGGATTAAGATTAATAGCAAACTAATGAAGTAATGATGTGTAATTGTATGTTATAGAATCTAGTCAAGTTTAATGACATTATTGAGGATTATAATACCTTAATCTGTATGAGCATGTGTAACATGAATAAGTAAGCATAATTATGATTTGAGATTAAGTTATACACATTTTAAGGTTATCAAATGAAGTGAGATTGCTTGATGTGATTTATTAATGTTAGTTGTTGTGGGTGGTATCGTATATTGCCATCTGAAATCGAGTGAGTTATGAATGCCAATTTCATGGTTGTTTATCATGAGCATGTGATATTAAATGTGAAATATATCATGCATATCTGTACTTATGATCCTCCTCTAAGAATATTATGCTATGCTTAAGTGTAAATTGTATCATTGCATGATTAAGACCTTGCACTGTTAAGTATTGGTATAATAGTGTTCCCCTACTTGACCCTGTTGCTATAGAATAAAGATATGGGTATAGTGTGTTGGCATGAATTATATTACACGCGTTGCAGTATAAATTGTATGATGCATGACTGACATTATGAACATATTTCTATGTCTATTGTACTATGGTTTATGCATGTTAATATATCTATATATATATGCATTATGCGATCCAAAACGTGAATTGTTTTACGCATGACCTGCGAGAGTCAGTTTAATTGATTGTTAGGTATGCCTAATAGAGTCTCTTTAGCTGCAGCACCTTTGGACGTTTGGACCTTGATCAGGTCCCTGTTTGGTTCCTCGCGAACCCTTTAATGTATTCGATTCGCACCCGTAAGGTGATGTCAGTATTCGATTTGCACCCGTAAGGTGATGTCAGTATTCGATTCGTACTCGTAAGGTACTGTCGGTTCATTCGTTATCCACTATTTTGAGTCAGCAGGTATCCTGTTTGTTTTATCTGATATGATTAAGAGAATGTGATATTCGGATGATCATAATTCTGGACGTGTGAATCAGTTATGTACTCGAATGTGCTCTTGACCATGAATGTCATAAATATTTTGTTATGTTACTTTCTCTCTCTCTCTGGTTTTTCCTATTGTAGTGATTTCGACGTGTGGTCATGGGTTTACATTTCAAGGCATGATATTTTATGTGATAGAGTGGTGCAGTGGAAGTGTGGTGTTTGACGTCTTCCCTTGGGTTCGGCTAATGTGTGTTATGGCATGGCAAATGTATGTTTAGACAGCTAGTGTTCTTAGCATGATAGTTGGGTACGTTAGTATATGGTAATTGTGTTGCAAGTGAATGGGTTTTCTGTTAATGCATGGGTACTTTGGCATGATAGTTGCATGCGTAATATCTCTTGTGACTGTACACGGTGAGGTTCTGATACTTGATGCCTCGATAAGTATATGGATGTGAGTTTTCGAATGAATGCCTTTACTATGCAAGCCTGACTAAATATGTGTAATGAATGTCCGCATTTGCCATTTGCATGTGTTATGCCTTGACGACCATTGTGAATGGTTGTCCATATTGCTTGTGTGTTTTTCCCACTAAGCGTTATCGCTTAGCACGAGTTCTTTTCCTGTGCAGGTGGCAGGTTTGGTTCCGTTCAAGTCACGCATCTGCAAGGTCAGCCACATAGGAGTTAGGAGTTTTATATTTTGCTCAACCTCTATATTTTGGCTTTTCTTTTTCTCTAGTCTTATGTATATGTAATTATATGTAAAGATCTTATTGTAATTAAGTTTTCAATTATTCTTTCATTTTATCTTTCATCTGATGCTTCTGCTGAATGATTATATGTTTGTATGTGAGTTAATGTATGTTCAGCTATTGTTTCTTTAAAGTTTTAATTTTCGCGGTATTTCCGTATGTTTTTATGTATGAGTGTATACTTCCGCTTAGTGCATGTGCGCATGTATGTGAGTGAGCGTCGGGTAGCGCGCCCGCCGACGCCCTTCCAATAGGGGCGATGGTGTGGGTGTTACATTCAGTGGTATTAGAGCGCCGGTTTGGCGGTTCTGGTTGTCTTGTTTGTTATGTGTTGAGTCTTTGCATGAGAGTCATCTTCGTGTCGTGGCCTAATGCAGATGTGTCTTGTCTTGTGTCGTGTCTAGATGGAGTCTGATCCTAGTAAGAATGTGGGCTAGACAATGGAAAGTGCCCAATTAGTGCTGATCAAAGTGTTTCTGAGCATCCTTTGGTTGGAATTTCGGTCCTGCTTCCGATGATAGGACGTTAGCGCAAGGGTTAATTCGGATTTTGGATAGACTGACTGCTCCTCTAACTCCTCAGGAATTTGTTCCGAATGTACCCCAAAAGAGAAAAGGATCGGGTAGAGAGATGTCAGTGGGTAAGAGGATTCTAGAACCTCCGATGTGTCTACATTGTCAGAAGCAACATGGGAGCCAGTGTAAGAAAGTTAAGGGAATACCGATATGTCAGCACTATCAGAAACGACATTGGGGTTTGTGTCGGCTGATGACTTGAGCTTGTTTCAGATGTGGCAGCTTAGAACATCAAATAGTCAGTTGTCCTAAGAAGATGAATGAGAATCTAGCTCGGCAAGCTAGAAAGGATGTAGACGAATTGTTTAGAGCCGCTCATGTGCCATCGAAATATGTTGTGCATCACGATGAAGTGACAAAGCCTGTAGAGCCTTCCGGTAAGTTGCATTGTTAAGTTTTCGTTTGTTTCCGGTTTGGGTTGCTTGGATAAGTTGCTAGCGGGAAAATTTCGAGGATGAAATTTCTTATGGGGGAGAGATTGTAACAACCCAAATCAGGCCTGGTCGGAATTGGCACGTTAAGTCGAGAACTTAAGGGTATTTCAGTAATTTATGCATGAGGTAATTGGATAATAAGGATTTAATTGCAAAGTAATTATTAAATAAGTTAAGTGGGGGAAATTATTTGCTGTTTATGTGGTGTATGGATGTAGGGTGCTTGTTATAGTTTTATCTAGTGGTTTGTGTGTATGGTACTAAAGATGGAAAATATCCACTTAAGAATTATGGTGGGTAAGAGTATGGTGCCATGGATTGGTAAGTCAAAGGTGGAATGTTTGGTCCAATGGGGGCACGATGCATAAGATGGGTAGATGGAAGAGCATTAAAGAAGAGAGAGGAAAGGAGAGCAGATTTTTGGCTTCTCCCTCACATTTTTCTCCTCTCCTTTTTCCCTCTCTTTACTTTTCTGCTCTCTCTACTCTCTTGTGTGTGTGTTCAACGTGGATCTTCAAGATTTGAAGTTGGATTTCTGAGTTTTGGAACAAGATTAAGAGTAATTAGTGCTAAGAAGAAGCAAAGTAAAGGAAAAGAGAAGATTGAAGCTTGAAGAGAGCAGCTGATTGTGCAACAAGAGGTTTGGGAGTTTGATTTCTACATTTGAGTTTTAGTTTGTCTCTGCCCTAATTCTTCTTGGATTATGAATGTGTAATTGTGTGTGATGTCAGAAAATTGGAGTGTGTTAGGTATGAGTATATGCATGAATTAATTTAGGTAAGTGTGTTAGTAATCCATGTTATTGACTGCGATAAAGGTATATGAGGGTTGGTATTGAAATGCATGAGTTGGAAATTCCTTTGAATTTGATGTTTTATGGTGAGTTTGCCAATTCTGTTCAGTTCTCATCTGACCTCCGTATATTGTTTTCATCATAAGTAGAGTTTTAGATCTCTAAATCATGTGATTCTTGAGCCATTAGAACCATAACTTCCATGCCTTTAAAAGTTTCAGAAGCATCCTTGGGAAAATTCTTGCTCTAAGACCCTGGAAATTTACCAAAACCGTAGTGTCTCTGTTTATTAGAACACTATAGGTTGTTTAGATCATATCTAAAGCTGTAGATATCCAATTGATCTAAAATTTGTTGCATTTGAAATTTAACATCCTAGGAAACAATTGTTAAAAAGAGAGTTTTGCTTGAAAATGAGGTTTAGACATTATTTTAGGCTGTACAAAAATGTTTAGTGAAGCAGTCCTGACTTTTTGATTCTGTTTTGCTATTTTTGGGTATGTCACGGTGGCAACCAAAATGGTTACCACCGTGACCAATGCCCAGAGAAGGCAGAATGCTTAGTTGTAGACCTCACGATGGCAACCAAATTCATTACAACCTTGACCCCTTCTGTTTTGACCATTTTATGTGTTTTTCTTCCCGAATTGAACCCGCATTACACCGAAACTTTCTAGGATCCATCCGATGCATGTTTAGGACTATTTATTGAACATTTTCTATAGATGCTAATTATACCGCAAGTATACGGTGTACCGCAATAGTACTTAAGATTATCGATCCCACGAGGAACGTTTTTACACACTATTACTAATTGATTTTAATCTTGTTTACAATGATTAATTAATGGTAGAGTTGATTTTAATCTAATCTAATATGTAAACTAAATATACCTAGTTAATGATAGTCAAAAGAAGATAAAATAAATCATGAAGAATTAAAGATAATGAACTTGATTCCATCAATTTATTAACATCTTTCATCTTTTTATGCAAGCCAAGTTAGAATCAATTTTTAACTCACTCTCTCGACATGAATTAAAATGCCTAAAACATACAATTAAAATTCTAACTCACAATTTTCATTAATGAATTAGAGGTTTCTAATTACATATTTTAAGAATAAACACTAACCTATAGCAATTATCTCAATATACCGATTTCTCAAAATATACCTTGATAATGAAACTCTATTAAATGTCAGATAAAGCAAACTCTCGAATTACTTTAACTTGTAAAGATCATGCAAAAGATATTAATAGAGAATCTACAATGAAAGACTATGAAAGTAGATAGAAATAGAAAGAATTATAATATGCAAATTCATTAAAATGATATTCATAGAAATATTGGAGAAGAATTAAAAATAAGAGAATAAGATAGAAGCCTTTCAACCCTTTTCTCAATCTCTTGAAACAAGTTTTCTTCTCCTTGATCTTCTTCTTCAAATCATAAAACTAAATAGAAATTTTACTAAGAAATATCTATCTTGCAAAATACAGAAAAATTACTTAACTAAAATTCATCCTCCTAAAATTACAGTTAAACTACATATTTATAGATAATAATCTAAAAATCATGTCTCTTGAGAATGGTTGCAAAGTTTGGTGAAAGATGGTGCCTTTTTATGTGACTTTTGGCTCAAAACTGCCCCAACGGTCGTCTCTGTCGCTATCGCAACGGTGTCGCGATCGCGACAGAACGCGCTGATCTTATCCTTTCTTTCTTTTCTTCTTTCTTCCTCTGGCTCATCACGACTCACGACTTCCCATCACGTGGCGTGACTTCGCGTGTGTGTGGCGTGACTGGCGCTCACGTCTCGCTTCCTCCTCTCCTTTCTCTTCTCTTCTCTTCTCTTTCCCTTTCTTTCCTGGCCTCTCTCACGCGTCACGAGTCGCCACCTATGGTCACGTCGCGCGACTCCTCTCTCTCAGTCCTTCTCTTCTTTTCCTCCTTCTTCTTTGGCCTTCTTCTCCAGTCACGTCACGTTACCACTGCTCACGACTCGTGACCGCTTGTGTGAGACGTGACCTGCTCCTTTGCTCTCGTGATCCTCTCATTCTATTAGCTTCTTCTCTTCATTTTTCACCTAAAAACAACAGTAAACACACAAACATGCAATCTAATACAAATAATCATAAACTAACACATCACATCAAATTTACACAAAATAGCATGATTAATTACATAAATACATACAAAATAAATACTAAATTATACCTCAATTAAGCTCCTATCAAATTCCCCCACACTTAACCCTTGCTTGTCCTCAAGCAAGAGAAAAGACATGAACAAATGTAACAGCTAGTAAACATAATTACAAAGCAATGTCCATTCAGCATATACACTAGAGTTGCAAAGATCAACTATCCCAAATACTCACACATACCAGTAAATCAAAATTCAAAATATGCATTGAAAATTCAACAAGTTTTCTAACTTTACTACTTCCAACATAAAGAATATAACGTCTCAAAAACTAAACATGAATCAAAGAGAGAAAATTGATCATAAAAGTTAAAAACCTAAGATTGCTAGTCACCTTTTAGGACAATTGAAGCTCACTTACCCTTAATCAAATCTCATGGCATTTTTAGACTCTTTTTCTTTGTTTTTTTTTCTTTCATATGGGTATAAATTTTTATTGATTCCCATGTATAGCAAGAGAAAGTAATATGGGTGCGTTTTACGCTCCATCCCATATTTTTGCAATTTTAAATGTGCATCTTGCTATTTATTATTGAAATTAGTGGGTGCATTTTATGCTCCATCCCACTTTTAACTTTTCTTTTTATTTTCTAAGTCCTCATCCATTATAGAAAAGAAATAAGGGCAAGTATTATGGCTATAGTTTCCATAGGCAACTAGAAACTTAAAATTTTAAACAAAATGAGCAAATTCTAACTTTAAAAATATGGTAGGTAAAGAGACTAAATAATCTATAATTTTGAAATAAGTAAAACCAAATAACTTGAAAAACTTAAAACACATCCCAAAAATTTTGAAAAACTGAGAAAAATGAGTATAAAAGATAATGGACTTAACAACCTATACAATATACCAAATAAACAGTGCCTCATAATAAAGTTTACTTAAAAGCCTAATTGACATATAAAAACACACAACAAACAATGCAAATAACATATACAAAACATATACATAAACATATAAAACAATAATCAAACAAACTAACTCACTCCCCCACACTTAGAACCAACATTGTCCTCAATGTGTAGGAATGACATATAAAAACAAGTAAAAGAAACAAATAAAATAAAAAGAAAGAAAACTCCCCTATCATGGTGAAGGTAGAGGTGATGGAACCACAAAACCCGCTTGTATCATGAAATTATCAAATTTATACTCCAACCGCCTTTGATGTCGCTCAATGGAAGAAAGTTGCTCTTGCATATTAGATAACATCGATGGGATGTTATGGCTAGATGAGCCAACCTCAGAAGCAGCAGCCACAGCAGCTGGAATATCGGGCATCACTTTATCTTCACTTGCTCCCTCCTCATCACCTTCTTCTTCTTCTTGTGCTTCTACTTGTGGCTCAGAAGTTCCAGCAATATCCCTCCAACATGATCGAGCATGAGATGGGATTTCCTGAAAATTATTACCAACAACTTCTCCACGCACTAACACATTTTTATTAAAATAAAGGCAAGGAAAAATGCGATAATAAGCATCAAGATCCACATTTAAATTGCTTGCAATACTAGAAATAACATGCCCATGAGTTAAAGGTGAATCATGCTTATGAACACATTGCAACAATTGACTAACTATCCAAAAAGGCCAACATACATCCTTACGTCGATGTACACACCACATCAAAAACAACTCATTATAGGAAACTCTATTGAATTCAGACCTATTAAAAACTAAAGAAGCTAAAACCCTATGCAAAATCCAATATCTCAAATCTTTAATAAACATGGATTTAGCATCCCTAGCCCTATAACGTATTTGCAAATCAGTTAAAAATGTCCAAAATTCATGTGGCTTAAAAGATTTAGGTGGATCAGTTAAACCAGTTTGAGAAAATCGAAACATCCTATTCATCATAAAATAGGTCAAAGTATAAGGTTTACCAGCCATCCTAAAATCTAACCAATTTTCATTACCATCATTCTTTTTCAATGTGGTGTAAAATTCTAAAACTAAATCAGGACGAACTTCTTCATGCATAGATGCAAATTTCAACAATCCACAGACCCTTAACATGTCATTAACTACATCTAACATGCCAATTTGAATAAGCAAGGAATCAGGAAAATACTTACATTGCATCAAATGCCTACCACGAAGAGTTAAATACCTACTTCCTTCATCTACAGAAAAAATGGGAAATAATGCACCATAATGAGTAGCAATATTCACCTCTTCAACTTCCTGCTCTTCTTGTTCAATTCGGGAGACAGATAGATTCTTTGTTCTCACCATTGTTGAATGTGTTGGGTAAACAGAGAATGAAAATTATAGGGAAGTAAATCTGAAGACAATGAAAGAAATTAACAAAACCAAATACACTAAAGGAAAACAGAAAAGATAAAAGAAAAAGTAATGTAAACAGAGAAGAATATTACAAATGAAATGTGATTTAGTTATGCAAGAAAAATACCGAAATCAAGTGTGTGAGTGAAAAGAAGAAATGAAAAAGAAAAAATGAAAATAAACTGACAAACCTGGAAATAGAATGCAAATCCCGTAATCCCTAAGTCAGTCTTTTGAAGAAAAGAGAAGAGAAGAAATAAAAATAGGGCTTTTACGCGTGACCGGCGTGAGAGAAAGAAAAGTAACAGGTGAAATGAAGTAGAAAATGAAGGGTCACGACGTTAGGGTTTTGAAATTTAAATGTCCCGCTTTTAATTCTTCTTTTTCTGTGTTTTAATGCTTAAATGGTAAAATTAAATTAATGTAATTGAAATTAAATCATCTAAATCAGAAAAGAAAAGAAAACAAATCCAAATAATAGAAAAATAATAAGTAAAATAAGAAAATAAAAGAAAAGAAAAAAAATTAAAACGTACCTGATTCTCCACATCAAGCATCACGAGTGGTGAGGCAACGTCACGACTCGTGATGCGCTTACTTACCTGGGCGAAGAGCTTCAAGCGAAATCCTCAGGCCGTCACGTCGCGTGAAGATGCATCACGAGACGCACGCCCTGCAATCCTTCTGTCGCGATTTTGCAATGCTTGCCGCGATCGCGACAGAAGCCTAATGCGCAAATTTGTATATTCTGTCGCGATTGCGCTTGTTGTCGCGCTCGCGACAGATTATTTTTTTTTGTTTAGTTTTTATATATTTATTAAACAAATCTAATCTTACTAAATTAGCTATCATTTAAAAACAAAAACAAATGTGTTATTAGCATGAAAATCAATAATAACATAAATAAAACTATATAAACAAATTTAAAATAAAGTACAAAACCTAAATAAGAACAATATAACTAAGTAACCTAAATAAAAAAATTAGACATATCATGGCTTAATGTGCTCCCTAGGATTCTCCTAAGTATTACTTGGAAGGCATCCTAGATTTCTAGAAGGTAAAGAATTAGCATGTTGGCCTATTTGAACCTCAAGATTATGAATAGTAGCTGCATGATTTTTAGCAATTTGATCAAATTTTTCTTCAAGTTTCTTTTGACTTTCATCTTGAGAATGCATCTTACAATTAATTTCTTCAATGAACTTATCAATTTTAACCTCAAAGGCCCCAAACCTATCTTGTGGTTGTTAGTATCCTACACCTCTATTTTGGTTGTTAACATTATTATTCCCCCATGAAAGGTTAGGATGGTTTCTCCAACCAACATTATAAGTGTTAGAATAAGGATTTCCACGACCTTGACTTTGAAGAAAATTAACTTGTTCTTCCTTATTAACCATGCTTAAAGTGCAATTATCACTCTTATGTCCTTGTTGACCACAAACATTGCATGCATTTAATGAATTACCACCCATACTTAGACTATTAATTCTATGATTCAATGCTTCAATTTGGGCTTATAATGCAACCATAGAATCTACTGAATGTACCCCCCTAGCATTAGAATTATTATACTCCCTTACTCTTTCAGGAGGCCACATACAGTTATTCATTGCCATCTCTTGCAATAGCTCATATGCTGCATCAATGGTTTTTCTCATTAAAGAACCTCCAGCTGCAGCATCAATTGTCCCTCTTGTGGTATGATTTACTCCATTATAGAATATTTGCATCAACAGCTCTCTTGGCAAGTTATGGTGTGGACATATCCTTTGTAATTCTTTGAATCTTTTCCAAGCCTCATATAATGATTCATTATCATTTTGAACAAATGTAGTGATATCCTTTATGATTTTTGCAGTTTTGGCCAATGGAAAATATTTTGATAAGAATGCTTGGGCCAATTGGTCCCAAGTAGTTATAGAACCCCTTGTCAATGAATTCAACCAAGCCTTTTCTTTATCCTTCAAAGTGAATGGAAAAAGCCTAAGCTTGATTGCATCAGCCGAAACCCCATTTATCTTAAAGGTATCACATATTTCAAGAAAGTTGGCTAAATGAGCATTTGGATCCTCATTTGCCAAACCATAAAATTGTATACTATTTTGAATCATTTGTAACAATAAAGGCTTAATCTCAAATTGATTTGCATTTACCGTTGGTCTTACCACTCCTTGTTGAGCACCACTCAAAGCAGGTGTGGCAAAGTCCATCAATCTTGGTGGATTTTCTTCAGCCATGATAATTGATCTCCTATTTTTGTTCTTCTTTCTATTTGACTTCCGGTTACTTGACAAGAATCTTTCAATTTCAGGATTTAAAGGGTCAAGCTCTTCTAAAGAACTCCTTGTACTAGGCATGAACTTTCAAAATCCTGTAAAACCAAAAACAAAACACAAAGTTAAATTAAACACACAAACAAATTAAAACAAAATAAAATATTGTAATCCAAAATCATAAATCAATTTTCATAATGGCAAACAACCGTTCCCCAGCAACGGCGCCAAAAACTTGTTGAACATTTTCTATAGATGCTAATTATACCGCAAGTATACGATGTACCGCAATAGTACTTAAGATTGTCGATCCCACGAGGAACGTTTTTACACACTATTACTAATTGATTTTAATCTTGTTTACAATGATTAATTAATGGTAGAGTTGATTTTAATCTAATCTAATATGTAAACTAAATATACCTAGTTAATGATAGTCAAAAGAAGATAAAATAAATCATGAAGAATTAAAGATAATGAACTTGATTCCATCAATTTATTAACATCTTTCATCTTTTTATGCAAGCCAAGTTAGAATCAATTTTTAACTCACTCTCTCGACATGAATTAAAATGCCTAAAATATACAATTAAAATTCTAACTCACAATTTTCATTAATGAATTAGAGGTTTCTAATTACATATTTTAAGAATAAACACTAACCTATAGCAATTGTCTCAATATACCGATTTCTCAAAATATACCTTGATAATGAAACTCTATTAAATGTCAGATAAAGCAAACTCTCGAATTACTTTAACTTGTAAAGATCATGCAAAAGATATTAATAGAGAATCTACAATGAAAGACTATGAAAGTAGATAGAAATAGAAAGAATTATAATATGCAAATTCATTAAAATGATATTCTTAGAAATATTGGAGAAGAATTAAAAATAAGAGAATAAGATAGAAGCCTTTCAACCCTTTTCTCAATCTCTTGAAACAAGTTTTCTTCTCCTTGATCTTCTTCTTCAAATCATAAAACTAAATAGAAATTTTACTAAGAAATATCTATCTTGCAAAATAATAAAAAATTACTTAACTAAAATTCATCCTCCTAAAATTACAGTTAAACTACATATTTATAGATAATAATCTAAAAATCATGTCTCTTGAGAATGGTTGCAAAGTTTGGTGAAAGATGGTGCCTTTTTATGTGACTTTTGGCTCAAAACTGCCCCAACGGTCGTCTCTGTCGCTATCGCAACGGTGTCGCGATCGCGACAGAACGCGCTGATCTTATCCTTTCTTTCTTTTCTTCTTTCTTCCTCTGGCTCATCACGACTCGCGACTTCCCATCACGTGGCGTGACTTCGCGTGTGTGTGGCATGACTGGCGCTCATGTCTCGCTTCCTCCTCTCCTTTCTCTTCTCTTCTCTTCTCTTTCCCTTTCTTTCATGGCCTCTCTCACGCGTCACGAGTCGCCACCTATGGTCACGTCGTGCGACTCCTCTCTCTCAGTCCTTCTCTTCTTTTCCTCCTTCTTCTTTGTCCTTTTTCTCCAGTCACGTCACATTACCACTGCTCACGTCTCGTGACCGCTTGTGTGAGACTTGACCTGCTCCTTTGCTCTCGTGATCCTCTCATTCTATTAGCTTCTTCTCTTCATTTTTCACCTAAAAACAACAGTAAACACACAAACATGCAATCTAATACAAATAATCAAAAACTAACACATCACATCAAATTTACACAAAATAGCATGATTAATTACATAAATACATACAAAATAAATACTAAATTATACCTCAATTAAGCTCCTATCACTATTAAATGAGTATAAGAATAGTTATCACTTGGGAAATAAACATGAATAGGATTAATATTAATAGCAAACTAATAAAGTAATGATGTGTAATTGTATGTTATAGAATCTAGTCAAGTTTAATGACATTATTGAGGATTATAATGCCTTAATCTGTATGAGCATGTGTAACATGAATAAGCATAATTATGAGTTGAGATTAAGTTATACACATTTTAAGGTTATCGAATGAAGTGAGATTGCTTGATGTGATTTATTAATGTTAGTTGTTGAGGGTGGTATCACATATTGCCATCTGAAATCGAGTGAGTTATGAATGCCAATTTCATGGTTGTTTATCATGAGCATGTGATATTAAATGTGAAATATATCATGCATATCTGTACTTATAATCCTCCTCTAAGAATATTATGCTATGCTTAAGTGTAAATTGTATCATTGCATGATTAAGACTTTGCATTGTTAAGTATTGGTATAATAGTGTTCCCCTACTTGACCCTGTTGCTATAGAATAAAGATATGGGTATAGTGTGTTGGCATGAATTATATTACACGCGTTGCAATATAAATTGTATGATGCATGACTGACATTATGAACATATTTCTATGTCTATTGTACTATGGTTTATGCATGTTAATATATCTATATATATATATGAATTATGCAATTCGAAACGTGAATTGTTTTACACATGACCTGCGGGAGTCAGTCTAGTGGATAGTTAGGCATGCCTAATAGAGTCTCTTTAGCTGCAGCACCTTTGGACGTTTGGACCTTGATCAGGTCCCTGTTTGGTTCCTCGCGAACCCTTTAATGTATTCGATTCGCACCCGTAAGGTGATGTCAGTATTCGATTCGCACCTGTAAGGTGATGTCAGTATTCGATTTGTACCCGTAAGGTACTGTCAGTTCATTCGTTATCCACTATTTTGAGTCAGCAGGTATCCTGTTTGTTTTATCTGATATGATTAAGAGAATGTGATATTCGGATGATCATAATTCAGGACGTGTGAATCAGTTATGTACTCGAATGTGCTCTTGACCATGGAATGTTATAAATATTGTGTTATGTTACGTGCTCTCTCTCTGGTTTTTCCTATTGTAGTGATTTCGGCGTGTGGTCATGTGTTTACATTTCAAGGCATGATATTTTATGTGATAGAGTGGTGCAGTGGAAGTGTGGTGTTTGATGTCTTCCCTTGGGTTCGGCTAATGTGTGTTATGGCATGGCAAATGTATGTTTAGACAGCTAGTGTTCTTAGCATGATAGTTGGGTACGTTAGTATGTGGTAATTGTGTTGCAAGTGAATGGGTTTTCCATTAATGCATGGGTACTTTGGCATGATAGTTGCATGCGTAATATCTCTTGTGACTGTACACGGTGAGGTTCTGATACTTGATGCCTCGGTAAGTATATGGATGTGAGTTTTCGAATGAATGCCTTTACTATGCAAGCCTGACTATATATGTGTTATGAATGTCCGCATTTGCCATTTGCATGTGTTATGCCTTGACGACCATTATGAATGGTTGTTCATATTGCTTGTGTGTTTTCCCCACTAAGCGTTATCACTTAGCACGGGTTCTTTTCCCGTGCAGGTGGCAGGTTTGGTTCCGTTCAAGTCACGCATCTGCAAGGTCAGCCACATAGGAGTTAGGAGTTTTGTATTTTACTCAACCTCTGTATTTTGGCTTTTGTTTTTCTCTAGTCTTATGTATATGTAATTATATGTAAAGATCTTATTTTAATTAAGTTTTCAATTATTCTTTCATTCTATCTTTCGTCTTATGCTTCTGCTGAATGATTATATGTATGTATGTGAGTTAATGTATGTTCAGCTATTATTTCTTTAAAGTTTTAATTTTCACGGTATTTCCGTATGTTTTTATATATGAGTGTATACTTCCGCTTAGTGCATGTGCGCATGTGTGTGAGTGAGCGTCGGGTAGCGCGCCCGTCGACGCCCTTCCAATGGGGGCGACGGTGGGGGTGTTACACACTCTCTCTCTCTCTCTCTTTTCTTCTTTTGACATTCAATGCCCAACAACCAAGTCCACTTGGCAAGCTCTCATTGGACCAACAATTCCTCCTTTGACTTTCAAACACCAAGGCACCATACACATATACACCACATAATTATTTAAGTAGATATTTAATACCTTGGTACCATACTCACACTTCTCTAGATACTTCCTCCACTAAAATATTAGATTAATTGATGCATTAAATTCCTAAATGTCCAATATTCTCATGCACCAATTACCGATTTACCCTTGAAATTCCGACTTGTCATGCACATTCCGACTAGGCCCGATTTGGGGTGTGACAGTTCAGTCGTGGTTTCACATGCCTACAAATTGGTGTTTATCAATCACGTTCTTCAAAGTTTGGAGGTTTCGCACACCTACTAGCTGGTGTTTATCAATCACTCAGCCGTGGTTTCACATGCCTACAAATTGGTGTTTATCAATCACGTTCTTCAAAGTCTAGTGGTTTTACACACCTACTAGCTGGTGCTTATCAATCATTCATCCGTGGTTTTGCACGCCTACAAATTGGTGTTTATCAATCATGTTTTTCAAAGTCTGGAAGTTTCATACACCTACTAGTTGGTGTTTATCAATCGTTCAGCCGTGGTTTCACATGCCTACAAATTGGTGTTTATCAATCACGTTCTTCAAAGTCTGGCAGTTTCACACACCTACTAGCTGGTGTTTATCAATCATTCAGTCGTAGTTTCACACGCCTACAAATTGGAGTTTATCAATTATGTTCTTCAAAGTCTGACGGTTTCACACACCTACTAGTTGGTGTTTATCAATCGTTCAACCGTAATTTCACATGCCTACAAATTGGTGTTTGTCAATCATGTTCTTCAAAGTTTGACGGTTTTACACACCTACTGCTTGGTGTTTATCAATCGTTTAGCCGTTATTTCATATGCCTACAAATTGGTGTTTATTAATCACGCAACTCAATAGTGACTTCACACGCCGATGAGCTGGCAAGAAACTAATCACACCTCGATCATAAACGACCGTGCAGCAAGAAGGTCGCTGCCTCAGGTATGCGCTTCTTTCCTTTTTTCTGAATTTTGGCTCACTTAGGCACCTACATTCTAGTTTCTCCAAAATTGGGGGCAACTATAGACACAGGGTCCCGAGGCGATCCAAAATCAAGATTACCAAATGATGAAAATGATTGATTTTTCGTAAGCCAAGATGTTAGAACTAATGTTTCCCTTGTCGAGGCCCTTCCTTTTAAATAAATAAAAAATAAAAAATTTAATTTTGGAAAAAAAAATTATTTTAGTTTTGGGGCTTTCGGTGGCTTGCGACCGCACGATGAACATGAGGCGCAGGGCCCGCTGCAGTGCGCGTGGTGCCGCGCACGACGTGAGGTATGGCCTCCTCGCGGCCGCCCGCGAGGAGGCCGCACCTCACGACCTTCCGCGTGTCGCCTCCTCCATCTGCGAGGTGTGGCCACCCACTTGCGGGTAGCTTCCCTTACCGTGCTATCCCTTTCCTGCCTGTGAAAAAGCTATTTTTGGGACTGTAAAATCTAGTTTTTTCATTTTTGGTGATTTTTGGAAAAATGGGTTTAGGAAAGGGGCTTTTGTCCTTTCCCTTCTGGGAGAGAAGGAAAAATAAAGGGGAGGATTTATTTCATTGAAAAACGAGATTGGACTTTTCGAAGAGACGACAGAGCAAAAAATAGAGAAGAGCATTTTTAAAAGAAATTGAGATTTGATTTCTCAAAAGATTTCAGAAAAAAGGGGGGGTTTGGTTCTATGATTGACTTGAGTAAGGAAAAATAATTTCCTCAGCTCGAGCATCCCATTAAAACCATTTTCTTTTCTTTGGTTTTGTTTTCTTAAGTTTCTTTTTGTGTTGAAAACTTGAGTTTTTTTCTTGAATATTTTTGGTGTTTATCACTGCAAAACTTGATGAGGGAAACGGATTGAGACATTATTTCTCCACTCTATAAATTTTGAGGGTAAACATTCTTGGACTCATTTTTTATTATTACATTTTATCTCAATTTATTTTTTATGGTTTGGATTAATGCATGAATGATGGTTTAATGAACGCATGTTTTCTTTTGGTTGGGTTTGAGATTTATTTTTTAGTATGACTTTCATGATATTCCTTCTATGTTTAAATACTAATGCTTTTTATTTAGTGCATGTTCATTTATCTTCTTCATTTTCCTTCACCTAATTTCATTGGTTTGTTGTTAACATTATTGATATTATTATTTATTATTCTTGCTACTATTGGTAACATTATCATTATTACTTTTTGTTGTTTTTTGTTATTATTATTATTATTATTATTATTATTATTATTATTATTATTATTATTATTATTATTATTATTATTATTATTATTATTATTTGTATTTGTTGTTACTGTTGTCATTATTCTATTGTTGCCATTGTTATTTTATTGTGATCATCGTTATTGTTATTACTATTATATTTTTGCATGGTTAGTTTTTTAATCCTCTTGCATATTAGTTGCTTGTGTATTAAGCTTAATGTGTTCAATTTAGTTCATTTTATTCTCTATATGCACGTCGACCATGTCTTATAATTCTTTTTTTTTTATGTTTATGTGGTTAATTTTAGGATTATCACTAATATTTTTATTGTTGTTTTCCTTGTTTGGGGTTCAAATGTCGTGTCGCTTATTTGAGCATTTTCGTGACCAAACGGGGGGGTCACGATGTGTAGGAGACGACATCATTTTGGGTGAGATCTCACCTATTTCTATTTGTGTGATTGTGTTTGTTTGTAAATAAAACGGATTTTTATTTTATACGCGTGTAAGATAAAAAAACACAAAAATATTTCTATAACTAAATTGAGACTTTTACTAATAAATTGGGACCAATGTCCTCAATTTTAGTCAAGGAATGCAAAATGTCATGAATTAAAACGAAGAGTTAAACTTTCTAAAAATTGGATCACTCGTCCCGATTTTTTCAAGCCAATAGCCGAAATAACTTTTCGATCCCTCTTTAAGTGAGTGTGAAGGAACCGATATTATTAAACCGAATAAATATCCCGATTTATGCATGTCTCCTCTTTTGTTTAATTTTGCTTAATTGTTTAGATTTATGTTGTATATCTTGTGGGCCCTTATAATTAATTATTTTTAGGGCAATTTTATTAATCTTTCTAGCATTTGGGGATTGTATTCTATCCTAATTTCCATCTTAATTTTGTTTAGGCTTTTCTTTTCATTTGGGGTATTGTATTTGTCCCAATTTCTCCTTTGTAAATGGCGTGACTTTGCGTGTTTACCGCTTTATTTACTACTTTATTTACAGTTTTCATTTATCGCTTTCTTAGTTCTTGAAGTGTGCGTTCAATGAATTGCATTAATCGAGTAAGAAAAGAGATGGAATTTTCTAATTTAAAAACTCATTTATAACTTAACTTAAGGGATTAATAAGAGTGAAGTTCCGAACACCTTCTCTGATTTAAGACCCCCGAGATTAGATAACATTTCCCAATTTCTTGTAAATTGGGTGGCAACTTCAAAATACCTCAAAGGTGCCTAAAGGTTTCATGAGGCTAGATGACCTTTCCCAATGTCCTATTGGGTGGGGATTCCAAAATGTCTCATGTTACCCAAGATCAAATGACGCGAACCAATCCCTCAAGCCCTAAAAGCAAGCCTCCTATGAGGGCCTTTCCGGTTCAGCGCGCGTCACACATTCCCTTTCACAATGTCTAATAGCTCTGTTGGGGAAATGGTAATTGTAGCAGTGGACTCGCATAGAACCTCTACTAACTTCTACCTATGCGATGGGAATTGCCTCAACAAATCCCAAATTGATATTTGGGCCGAAGTCTTTTTCAACTGTCTCATTACTTGGTCCTCTTTCGGTTCCTTCTCCACATGTACTGTCACACCCCAAAATGGCCCTAGAAGAATTACAGAGTTTTTGGTTCGAAAAAGGTAATTTTATGTGCGAGAGTTCTGTCGCGAGCGCGACAAGTGTCGCGAGCGCGACAGAGCCCTCCAGCGGTTTTCGAACTTCAGCTGTTTGGTGTGGGCGTGAGCGTTCTGTCGCGAGCGCGACAAGCGTCGCGAGCACGACAGAACCCCCTAGCGAGATGTGTGCATAAGTGGGTGTTAAGAGACCTTGAGATGTGTATTGGACACGTGGCACCGTAGGAGAGTGACACGTGGCGGCGTAGGAGCATGATAAGTGGTGTTGTAGGAGGATGACATGTGGCAAGAGAGATATATATATGAATTAAAAAGGAAATAAGAAATTAAGGGAGATGTATATGTATTAATTATGGAAGGTGGGAAATTAATTTTGGGATTAACATTGACCAACATTGACCATCTGCCCAAATTTGTTTCCTTTTTCACGTGGGTTTCTCACTTTGGCCATTTGTTCTTCTTTCTTTCTTTTCTTTGGTCAGCCGTTCTCCCTTCCTTGCTCTTCTCTTTGTTATTTTCTTCTTCATTTGATTTGTTCTTGAGAGAGAGCCCCTTGGATTGGTTTGAAGAGTAAAAGAAAAGGGTAAGTTTAGTTAGTTTTCCGATCTGACCTCCTTTTTCTCTTTGTTTTGATTTAAAGTTAAAAGAAGAGTAACCCAAGTGTTTTATATGTGATTTGTGAAAGATGTAGATAAAAGGCTAGTGAAGGGAAAGGGAGGAGCTCAGAATCGATTAGAGAGAAGCGGTTAAGCCACCTAAGGTAGGGATCGAGTGTGATCTTGTTAATTTTGCATGTGTTTAGATGAAAAATGTTTGAATAGAGACATGTTGAAATAAAGGGATGCTTGATGAGCTTTAATTAGCTCAAGATGTTCATTTTGATTGCTTACAGTGCTCATGACATGTGTATATATGTTTATAAGTATGTAACCTGATCATTTGAGTGTTTGTGTTGATAAAAGAATTTGATGTTGCGAAATTCTGCTTATTTGTCATTAGACCCTTGTGTATTGTATTTGTCATAAGAAGAGTTATAGGACTCCAATTGTGTTTATTTTAATTTCATCTGAAAAATAAGATCCGTATCTAAAAATGTCTAAGAGGGTGCTTGAGCTAATTCTGGCCATAGGTATCCCAAAAAGTAATTAAAACGTGGGTGACCCTGTTCTGGCGGGTTCACTAGAACAGTATAGGTTTTTTTAGATCATATCTTTCATTATAGATGTCCAAATGACCTGAAAATTGTCCCATTTGAAAGATAACATCCTAGAGAACAATTGTTAAGAAGACCGTTTTGCCTAAAAATGACGTTTAGAGGTTCATTTAGACGATACAATTTTAGGGTAAAAAGCAGTCTCGTGAGGCACCAAAGCGGAGCCTCTGTCGCGAGCGCGACACAGGTCGCGACCTCGCGACAGAACAACCTATATTAAGCTCTTTTTTCTTCATTTTGAGCCCATGGTTGGCATGGGCAAACCCCTAGCCTTTCCCCTTAACGTTTTATACATGATTAGGGCTCCTAAATGATTACAAATTAGTTGTTAATGGAAAAATACATATGAGTATGATTAAAGATGGTAATTTAACTAATAAAGTAACAATGTATAGTTGTGTGAAGTATAGTAAATGAAATGATAAATATGTATGAACTTAGGAATTGTTATACAATGCATTTGGTATAGAGTATAGAGCCTTTTTGTAATCTATCTTCTGTCGCGAGCGCGACCTCTTGTCGCGATCGCGACAATGAACTTGGCTTCTGTCGCGAGCACGAATTCTTGTTGCGATCGCGACAGTGAACCTCTTCGTATCCTGTTTTATTTGTTTTGAAGAGAGTGTTTTCTTCTGTCTTGCTTTGCATGATGTTTATGTAATGAGTTAAATACATGTATATGATGATGTTATATAAGAGTGAATGCATAGAATTTAAATGTTACATGCTTTTAGATGATGAGTTGCTATCTGTGTATAGTAATTGAGTGGTCTCTGAGCCTGATTACCGTTATAGTGGATAGATAAGCATGCTTATAAAGGGATTATTGAGTGCAGCTGCCAACGTTCCGCCCCGTTTGGGTGAAGCGGGTCGACCTCCGAGAATGGTCATTTATAGAGATAGATGAAAATGTTTTGTGACTTCGGTCTATCGAAAATGTTTTTATATAGAGCGTCTCGTATCCACCATGAAAGGAATTCAGGCTTGTTTTGTTAAATGTTGTGCAGTGAACTTGAGATGATTAAAGAGTTGCTTCGAATAAAGCTACAGTACATGAGAGTAATGTTTAAGTACATTATAGTTCTGTATACAAGTATATGATTACATGAGTGTGTTTATATAAATGTGGATACATGATAGTGTGCATTTGAATACATGATATGTACAAGTTGTAGCGTATATGAACAAGTAAATGAATACGTGTTATATGCACCGGAGTTCAGAGTACTTGGTAATTGAGCATGCTACCTATATATGTATACCAGTTATATGCATGAGATAGTGATTGTGTGATATGAAATGTGTGATTTATATGTGACTTCGTAAAGAAGTCCTTTGCATTATTTTATCCCCACTAAGCGTTATCGCTTAGCACGGATATTTATTTCCGTGTAGGTATACAGGTTCGAATCAGTGAGCGGACATCTGCGGGTCAAGGCCACTAGGAGTTTTTGCTATACCTTTTTGTATAAGAAAGAGTTAGAGTTTTACATTTTGAGTAACATCATTATGTAATATAAGAGTATAGTTGTTACATGTAAATGTATATGTAAAGCTAAATGGAAACAGATGAAATATGAACGTGTAAATGTATATGTAGTTAGTATGAAATGCAAGTGGGCCCTAGTGTAGTATTTAATTACTTTAAATGGATGTGTTTATGCTCTCGCTTCCGCTAATGCATGTACATGTATACGTAAGTGTCCGCGTAGCGCCCCGATATCCCTTACCGGGGGTATGGGGGTGTTACATGTACTACCACTAGATCTTGCGATTTTTCCATCTGTGGACTCTTTAGCTTCGGGTCACCACTCCGATTTCTTTCCTCTCATCTTCTGAACCTCATAAGTCAGCAAGTTCTTCATCTTCCTCATCTTCATCTCCACTCTCACTAGTGGACCATCAATCATCATTGCCACGGGAATCCCTTTTTTACTTGCCTTCTGCTCAAGGCACAGGATAGCAACATCTTCATCACCAAACAAGTCTTTCAAAATGTACCACTAAGGTAGACTAGACCCGATCAAAAAAATAGGCGGGGGCACATTGTTGTAATCAGATTTCTTTTTATTGTTCATCTATTCTAGATCAGTGATTTGTTTATAATCAATGAGATCCTGAATTGCACTTCTCAGAGTCTTGCAATTATCCGTAATATGTTCGGTGTGCTGATGGTATGCATAGTATTCATCATACTTATGCCCCGGCAGTACTTAACTCATAATTGGTCTGGGTGTTAAAGGCTGTAACTTCCCTTCCTTCATTAACCTTTTCAACACCCATGAAAGAGACCTTCCCAAGTTCAAAAAGTATCTCTGACCGACTCCTATGGCTGAAACCTTGGTTGTCTTAACTACCCTATTACCACTGCTAAAGCTCACTGATATACTAGCTCCCTAGTTACTACTGCTTTTTTGGCATAGGCTTAGTTACTTGCTTTCTTTGCTAAGTATTCGCTGTCAACCTCTATAGCTATGTCCTTCAGAGACTTCCAATCTTTTAATCCCTTCATTTTTAGCCCGTCCTTGAGATACGGGCTGGCATTTTTGATAAAAAGCCTGATATGATCTGGAGTGTCTGGCTTCCTCTTTATCTCCATCACACAGTTCCTCCATCGGGTTAAGTACTCGTGAAATGACTACCTTGATTTTTGCTGCAACAGTTCTAAGTCTTTTAGAGTTATATCCATTCTCGTACTGCAGTTGTACTGTTTGAGGAATTCTTCTATCAGCAAATTCCAGTCTTCTTTCGTCCTCCTATCAAGCCCATAATACCAGTCAAATGCGGGCCCTGTTAATCTTAGGCAGAAATATTCTATCTTTTGCCTTTTCGTCAAGGTTGTACCATTCATTACCAACGAATATTGTTTTACATGTGCCATTGCCTTTTCGTCAAGGTTGTACCTTTCATTACCAACGAATATTGTTTTACATGTGCCATTGGATCCGATATACCATCAAATTTCGGGACGTCAAGCATCTTGAAATTCTGGGGAATCAAATCCTCGCCTTCCAACTCTTTATCTTTGGGATTCATTCCTTTCCCAATTATCAACATACAAAATATTACTTCAAATTTCTCTTCCATCTTTCTCCACATTACCTCTTCCGTTTGAGGCACCTTTCCTCTTACCACTACCGGCTCTTCATACTCAGCTTCTATGAGATCATTTTCTAGTTTATGGGCTCCGCCTTTTCTCTGGCCCGAAGGCGTAGTGGCTCTGAGATCAACAGGTGGTGGACATACCACCTCAGAAGGATCCTCCCTAATTGTCTTTTGCTCATTTTTTCATACAGGGGGGCATCCGAATTTGGTTTGACAGGTGGTGTCATTGCTGCTGTCATATTCCCCATCATAGTCATCATTCGATTTTCAAGCTCTTCTAGTATCTTACCTACTTTCTCAGCAATCATGGCATGAGTTGCATCAAATTCTCTTGGTGGGTTAGCTATATCGACTTCTGTTGAAGATTCTGAAGTGTAGGTCTCGCTGCTATCTGAAAGCAACTATGAACCCCAATGTGTCACCTTTTCAAGTAATTTAAAAAAAGGATTTCTAACTAGTCGACCATCGGGAGACTTGGACTACCTGGATGGATCTATTATGGCTATAAAATATACCCTGTTAGGATGATGCATGAATGACATATAATGATTGGTTATGCTTTTTGCAGCATCCATAACCATATGCAAGCAAGTAGATCTTTCCAACCTTGTTACTCCCACATAGGAGGCTATGTTGTCCCTTTCCTAGGTGGGATTAGCCCATGGGTCATCAGGAAAGCCAATGGATGCATATGGTGCACGGCTGAAGACTGACAGCATAAGCTCTCTTTATATAAAACACATACACATAGGTTTTGATCATTATGTATTTAAATAATCCAAATGAATTTAAAATGGGCTTACCGAGGAATGAAAACCATTGATTAAGTGGCCATTTAATTTATCTAGATCTACTCAATACAAAATGATCAATAGTATTAAGGTTCATATCGCCTAGGAGAAGTATCTATTTTCATTACATGGGCTTTAGTCAGGGCGACAAAATTTTAGGGCTACCCAAGCATGATCTCTGCCACAGGTCTAACTCGTCATGAGCATAGCGACCGGTCGAGTCATCATTTAATATACCATGATGGTACATGGCTTAGGCTGGTGATTATTCCTAAAATTTCCCCATATTGAGTGAACATAGGGTCGTTCTTTGGGAACACACCGAGGCTAAAAAGGGACCAACTAGAGTAGATCTAAGATTCTATAATGAAATGCAATGCAGTTTCAAAAGGGATGAAATTTTAATTTTAAAAACCCAATTATATATTTTAACCAAGATACTTTCGAAGTAAAGTCTCTAATATCCTCAGTGGAGTCGCCACTGTGACGCATGCCGAACTTGGAGCCCCGAAAACACTTTTAGGGTATTTGAGAGAGGTTCATAAAACTTATAAAGATTATAAGGGCATCTATTTTGGGCAACAAGAGGTGTTTTGGAGTCGCCACCCAATAGAATATTAATAAAGTTCATCTAGCCTCATTGAGCCTAAAACGATGTGTATATTTCTATTTTGGGCAACAAGAGATATTTTGGAATTTCCATCCTAATAAAACATTGGGAAGGTTCATCTAACCTCTTAAAGCCTAAGACCAAAGAGAGTTCAGGACTTTACTTCTATTTATACCTTGGTCAAAGTTATAAGTGAGTTATTGAAGTTAGAATTCCATTCCTCTTCTCATACAATCTAATGTAATTATTAAAGCGCAATTCAAACACATAACGAAAACTAATAAATAATACAATTAAAATAAAGCAAATAAAAGTATATTAACTTACAATAAAACAGGGGTGGAATACATCCCCAATAAAAGAAAATATAAATCATGCATAAAACGGGACATTTATTCGAGATGAGGACATTATTCCTCACATATATGCTTAAAAGAATGATTTTGGATGGCATTTCATTAGAGGAAAAATTAGGACTTCGGTCCCATTTTATGAAAGAAAATCTTATTTTAATTATAAAAATTCTTTTTTTGCTTTTTTATATTAACGAAAAGAAAATAAAAATGGAGAATAACAAAAAATCTTAATTAAAAAAAAAAAGAAAAAGGGTGAGAAGAATAAACCAAAATGATGTCTCCAAATCATCCCAAATTTGAGCCTCCATCTTACCATCCATACTCAACAAAATAGAACTCATAAAACCAAAATAAACTAAAATGTTAGCAACATTAAAATAAAATATTAAAAGCAAAATAAATGACAAAATAATATAAGTGTAACACCCCTTACCTATACGTAGGGGAGCTCGCCCACATGGAGGAGTGAGTGCCCGCACAGATAAGGGTTGTCACACACATAGATCAAAGCATACAACTAAAGCATAAAAACTTAAACATAATATCAGAAACGAAATAAACTAAAGCTTTCCATAATACAAAACATACAAAAGATGGCTGACTGAAATACTAAAATCTCTTTCTTTGATATCAAAATATCCATTACAAAGTTGAAGTACAAAATGATATGATTCCTTGCATAATTACATTATACATAACTTAAAGTATTACAAAATCAGATACATAATAAAAGGCTTTACATTAGGATACAAAATACAAAATACAAAATCCTATACTACAAAAAAAAACTCTCTCTTATGTTGGCCCTGATGGTTGTGGATCGGACTTCCCAAAAACTCTGACTGCTTTCACACCTACACGGATTAAACACCCGCACTAAGCGGTAATGGTTAGTGGGAAAAACAAGCAATGAATGACCACTCACGGTGAACGTCGAAATGCAGTTTGTATACACATGGCACAGACATATCAATGAAGCATTAACAGACCGTCCATACGATATACATATATATATATATATATATATATATATATATACACACATCATATCCAATAACTTCAATTGAACAAACCACATAACATCAATATATACTGAATCACAATAATTCATATCACATTAAGCAAACACATAGGTATGATAAGCCTGCACATTCAGAATGGCGGATAACGAGTGAATGCATGTACCCGTAGGTACAAAAATAATTTCTTTTCTTAATGCATAGATACCCGTAGGTACCAAAAACAACTTCTTTTCTTTTCATTTCAAAATATTTTTGCATAGGATCTTAAATAAGATCCAAACTCATAGGGATCACGAGGATCCAAATGGGGACCTAATCAGGGTCCAGAATGCATAGGCTGCAGCTAACTGAACTCATAGGCATGCCTATCTATCCACTTACTGGACTATTGCAGGCTAGGATAATCATTCAGATATTATTCATATGATAAGGCATATAACATTTCATGCATGGAAGCACGCTTGAAACATAAGTGAGAAACCATGAAAAGTACAAAAATAATAAACATTTAAAAATAGGGGAGCATCGCGGCCGTTATGACCAGTCGCGCTCGCAATAGAGGTTGATCACACGCAGGTATGCACTCGCGAGGGAAGGCAGAATGGCCTCTGTCGCGCTCGCGACAGAGGGCAGTTAAGTTCCTATCGCGCAAAGGTGTTCACGATAGGAGCTGCCTGGTAGGAGCTCGGCTATCGAACTCTCTATCGCACTCGCGACTGAGGTCGCGTTCGAGATAAAGAGCACCTCAGCTAAAGCTCGGGACCACACACTCTGTCACGCTCATGACGGAGGTCACGCTCGCAACAGAGTCATGTTTCTGGGTTTGATTCCGATCTCAACAGCTCTCTAATGCCAAATTCCTCCAAAAAATTCAACCCATCAATCAAATTAGCTCAAGCCAAGCAATACAAATCACTCAAATATATTTCTAAACATTCAATCAAAGTTTTAAACTAATTAAAAGTGACTATACAAGCAAAATTAAACAATATACCCAATCAAGCTTCAAACCCACCAAAATCAATACGAACCCCACAAAATCACTCCAACTTTTCATGTATACAATCACTTCTAAATTCAACTCAAAATTGACAAAACCCATTCAATGATACACAAAAACATGCTCAATTGTATCAAATTTCAGAAATTCAAATCAAAAGATTAACAATCACAAATTAATAAAAACACACAATCCCAAACCTTGGGCTCCTAAGCTCGTCAACAATCACTTGGCTGAACTTTCTCCTACCTTCTCCTTTCCTTTAGCCTCTCTAGTAGGAATTTCTGATCAACTAAACCCAAAACACACAAATAGCTCAAAACACAACCCACACACATTAATCAACGGAAAAAGGAAAAGAAGAAGGAAGAAGAAGAAGAAGACCACTTACTTGAGTAACCCCCCTTGAATTTCCAAACCCACTAAGGATCATAGCAAATGGGAAAAGAAAAATGAGCAAGAAGAAGAAGAAGAGAGAGCTAGCGTGAAAGGGAAAAATGGAATGAGTGGGAAAGAACAACAACTGTGCTCTTCCCTCTCGTGATCCCTTTCTAAAGTCAACAGTCCCCTTTTCTTTCTTCTTCTCTCTCCTCCATATGTCACACATCTATGGTAGCTTTTTAGCAATTCACTCTTCTAGTCCTTCCTACTTCTCAACAACACAAATCAAGCCCCAAAAATTAAAATAATCATGCACTTGACTCCCTAAAAATAATAATACTAATACAACCTAATAATAAAACCGAACACATGCAATCCAAAATGCACATAAAAGTCAGACTCAATATCAGAACACTCAAAACCACTAGGGTATCAGTTGGGGTGTTACAAGAAGAATATTAATGAAATACCTAAAATTAATAATGCAAAGACATAATATAGAAAAAGAAATTAAAATAATTAAAAAGGGGAAAGAAAAGACCTAGGGACGGCCAAGGAAAGACAAGGGACGGCCAAGGAAAGACAAGGGACGGCCGCTCGAGAGGTGATCGATGTGCAGAAGAAGCTTTCCATGACGTCCCGTCACTTGCTTTGAGCGACAGCTGTCGATAAGTCCTTTTTCCCGTTGGTCATCTCCAAGAGTAAAAAACAACCAAAAAATTCCATTTTTGAGCGCACAAAAGTTTAAATTTCTTACCTTTTACGAATCTTAGGCCACTATGTCATGCACTTGGGTTAAATAACCATCAATAAAGTAAATCCAATCATGAAATAACAAAATTATCGAGTAGATAAATTAATTTACATTTTGAAACTAAATCATATATTTCATGTCAAGATATTGAAATTAACGCAAAAATGACTAACTCAGAATATTTATCTTTGGAAGGCAAAACCTGTATAAATCTTCCTTAAATTCTACAAGAATTGGTTGACAGTTGAACAAATTAAAGACAATTTTTTTCTCTCTAAAAAAAAAATCGTTCTTTTGAAATAATTTGAAATCTTAGGAAGGCAAATCAAGAAAAGAAAATTGATTTTCATTTCTCAAATTCAATTCTAATTCTTTTTCAATAAATTTCAAAAGAAAAGTAAATATAAAGAGAAAACTTTTGTTTATAGAAATCAACTTTTGCTCTCCCAAAAGGTTCTCCCCCCAAAAAAATTTCCTCCTATTTTCCTTCATTAGCCTTCTATTTATAGGCTAATTTTTGATTTAGGGATAAAGATAAGATTTAAATATTTGATTTAGGGATAAAGATAAAAATTAAATATTTATCTTCAAAGATAAATACAAAATTTTAATCATGCTTAAAGATAAATATTATGTTTGATTTATTTCTAAAGATAAATGATTTCAAATTATCTTTGGAGGATAAAATCAAATATTTCTATTTATCCTTGAAAGTAAATATCAAATATTTGATTTATTTTTAGAAATAAAGTGATTTCAAATAATCTTTAGATATAAAATCAAACACCTTTAATTTATCTTCGAGGATAAATATTTTAAATCTATCATATTTATCCCCAAACAACCAGAATTTCGTTGTCAAACCTCGACCGACGAGCATCCCTCGACCGACGAGCATCCCTCGGCCTAGTGATAGGCGTTGGTCGACAGGGATCAGATGGCCTCACTCGTTGAGTGAAGGACCCCGTTCGTGCGAGAGGGACAGGCGTCCCTCTGACGTGAGAGATGGGCACCTACTCACGAGAGGGACGGACGTCCCTCAGACACGAGCGACGAGCACCTACCCACACAAGGGACAGGCGCTCCTCGGTTGAGAAACAGCAACCGACCGTCCTTCGACGCATCCGACGGGCATCGCCCGTCGGTCAACTAAAAACGAAAATCTTTTAGATGAAAAGGCTTCTTTCAAAATGAAATAGACTCAAAAAGATTTTTAGTCACCAATAACCTTAAAATTTGTGAACTTCAAGGGCAAAAACCTACAACCTCACTCCTTTACTTGTGAAACAGATACCAATATTCTCATTGGGTAACTGTAATCTGACCTTCCTAGACCCAACTCAACTAACCACCAAAAAATCATGATTAACTCGAAAATGCAACCATTTTAATCTCTCCCAACTTATAGAGCTCACACCCAAATAATCCAGAAATAAACTAGCAAATACACCCGAATCCGAGACAAGAAACATGAAAAGGGCAACTTTAGAGCAAAAATTGAAGACATAAAACTAAAAAAAAAATCCACAACTAGAAATTCAAGAATCCAATCTACAATTAAAAAAAAAATCAAAATCTAAGTTTAAATTGAAAATCAGAGTTTGAGGTTGAAGTAACAAACAAAATAAATCCATTATCCCTGTCTAGAGTTAGAACTAAGAGGAAAAAAAAAATAATTGAAAATGAAGAATGGCAGCAGGTGAACGAGCCTACGGCGGCAGGCCAGCAAGTGAGCGTAGCAGGCAAGCGAGCGTACGACAGTTGGATTTTTTGCTTCAACTAACTTAAAGATCTACTAGCAATCTGGACAAGAAAAAAAAAGATGATGTGGAATTTTGGTTTTTATTGAGAGAAAGAGGGATAGAGATTTTAGGTCAATAATGAAAAGATATAAAAAGAATTTCTCAAAATTCATGAAATTTTGAGTTTAAAAGAAAAGAAATAAAGAGAAAAAGATAAAAATAAAAAAATAAAAAAAGCCAAGTATTTTGTAATTTTATTATAAAAAAGTATATATATTTAGTAAATCGGTTAGATCGTATTTTGCAACATTTTAACCTAATTGAAATTTAAAATTTATAAAAATTTACTATCCGATCTGAATAATACTATTTGAATATAATTTTCCAATCGAATTATTCGAATAGTATCGGATTTTGCACATTTCTACTCATGGTCACCAAGCATCATCAATTAACGGAAAATCTACCAGTTGGGTAAACATCTACACGTCTAGAATGCAATTATTTTCTTTCTATAAAAACGCTACAATAAAAAAAAAACAAATGGAAGCATTAAATTCCAAATGCCAAAACCCCAAGTAACTAAAAACATTGCCTTACCTTCTCCTTATTATTATTATTATTTTTTTTCAGTCTTCATTCATCTTGTGATACATATGCCACTGAATTAAAATATATAATCTTATAATTTTATATAATTTTATAATTTATGAAATGAACCCATGTCATGTAATGGATGAAAAAAATAAAAAAGAATGTAATTAGTACTTCTTGAAAAATCAGCCATAACACAGAGAGAATAGAAAAGGGGATTTGACTAATTTACCCTTCTATTTTATTTCCTCATCCGAACACCAAACATCTAATTGGCAGCAGCAAGGTTCACTCCACACATATCAAATAGCAAAGAAAATATGGTCCAAGTCTTAGTACTGTAGTAATATACAATAGGAGATAATGTTAGGTTTGGTAAGGGCACGGGCATCTGGAAGGATAAAAAAGATCATCAGAGGACAGAGCATTCACGAATCCAATCTCTCTTACGGCGTTTCTTTTCACCATTCTTGGAGTTAGAGTTGCTGACACTGTGCCTCTTCTCTTCAGTACTCCTTGCCCTTTTTCTGTGTATACATTAATACCAACCATCAATGTTTGCATATTCATCTCCTATTTTGTGTACGAAAGAATAAATTCACTAACCACCTCATTTTTCCTTTCTTTTTTAATACAAAGTAAGGCTTTAATTTTGTATTTTTATCGTTGCACAGGAAAAACATTTTCTACAATTTTTGTCAGATTCTTTTGTTCTTCTGGATAGTCATAGACTTCTTTTTTTTTTTCTTTTTTTTTTCAAAAAATAAAATACCCATGACAAAAAAGTGAAAACTAACAAATTTAAAAGGAAAACTAACAAATTAAAAAGGATGATCAACGGGATTCTTTGTTTTTTAATAATTGATAGAATTTAGAGAACTACTTCATCGAATTAATATATATATAAGAGAATTATAGGCAATGTGAAAATAACATTTTCTTTCGTCCATAAAAGGATCCTTATTTATACTCAAAAACTTAATTGTTAACAAAATTAAGAACTTTTCTTTTGAGGTATTGAGCTCAAGTGATTTCTCCTTAATATTCGAAGGAACTTTGGTTTTTATTTTTTTTATATAGAGTAACTTTTATTTTAATATCTTAATAAAATGTTTTTTATGGAAAAAAGATAAAATGTTACTTTATTTTTTGTATGTTTATAACTTTAGCGGACAGGATCAGGGTACATGGAACAAAATCTATAAATTTTACAAAAGCTTCGAAATAAAGCAACCTATGGACGTCGAAATCTTACTAAAAATTCTCCATGGGGCCCAATTGAACATTATAAATCCTCAGTACGCGGCAATAATAATAATAATAATAATAATAATAATAACAATAGAACTTTCGAAAAAGAAAGGTAAAAAAAAAGAATATTAGAAGGAATCGGATACTTATCCAGGGCTAACAGAACCGCCCGCTAGCCTTTTTAAAGTTTTATACTTGCGAAATAACATCGATTTATTGTCCCCAATCACCCCTGCGGACTAAACTAAACATTTTACTTACAGAAAAATAAACACTAAGAGAAAATCACAGAAAATATAAATTTAACTCGTAATGATTAGTACTGTTTTACTTTTTAATGCACCCGATCGGATAAACATATTGAGTGTACTGGTCATAGCGCACCGGACTAGTGTTCTTTGAATTGGCAGGTATTTACAAATTTCCCTTTTTCCTATTTGTAGCTCACAGCTTTATTTTATACCTAAGAAAATTTGGGTTCCTATAAAGTATTATTCCCACCAATTTAAAAACTAAACCAAGTGGTGTTATAGTAATTCTAGTCTCAATTTTCTGCTCATACTTTCGCTTAGCCTCCATTTCTTAATTCAGCTAACATGCAAATTAAAAAAATCAAAGTGCATACTTTCCCTATTTATTTGCATCGACCAAGAGTGTTGATTTTCATTCAGAAGCTAAGCCCTATTCCCAGTGTTATTTAACAGGTCAAGTAACACAGAAAGAATTCATAAATAATTATACAGAAGTTCAGACTGGCACAGATAGCAGAGAGCATTGACACTGGCTATTCTTCCAAAGTTCAAGCTGGCTAAAAACTGATTCACTGTAACTTATGTTGACAACAAAACTTTTTATTAACTTCAGTACAGGTATCAGCTCACAAACAATTCATATATGAACAACATAAGCCAAAAAGGTGACTCTGAGATTTAGAATATTAACAAAAATTAGTAATTCATATGCAAAAACATCCGATAATCCCAATTGTTCTAGGTTCATAATGGGGAAAGATAGAAAATACCAAAGCATAAAAGAGAGAAACTACCAAGCCAAACTACTAAACAAGAAACAGAGCAAACAAGTAAATAGTAATGGAGTGCCACAAAATAATGCAAACAAGAAAAACAAACAATCCAACAAAAGCTAAAAACAGCAAATAAAGATGTCCTAAAGGGAAAATATAATCTCATCAAACTTATCTGCCCTGTTTCCCTCTTTCATTTTATGCTTTTAAATTTTAGATTTGGTAGAGTGGTCCTCACTTAGCCATCATGACTTTCACAAACTCCTCGTAGTTGATCTGGCCATCACCATCAACATCGGCCTCGCGAATCATCTCATCAACCTCCTCATCAGTCAGCTTCTCACCAAGATTTGTCATGACATGGCGGAGCTCAGCAGCAGAGATGAACCCATTCTGATCCTTGTCAAAAACCCGGAAAGCTTCCTTGAGCTCCTCCTCAGAATCAGTGTCCTTCATCTTGCGCGCCATCAGATTTAGGAACTCTGGGAAATCAATAGTGCCATTCCCATCAGCATCAACCTCATTTATCATGTCTTGAAGCTCTGCTTCTGTTGGGTTCTGGCCCAATGAACGCATTACAGTTCCAAGTTCCTTAGTAGTGATGCAGCCTGCAACAAAATCAGAATTAGTATGACAACAGTGCATGTTAAGCAATACGATCGCCACGCACAGCGAATATAATTATTTTAAAACAAAACTTGCTGGCAACAAGTTTTGGATTAAGATAATGAAACTCCATGACGACCACAAGGGCGTGACAATTACCAACTACTAAGGAAAAAATCGGCACCAATCATTTAATTTAAGCAAAATAGGCATAACAGAGCAATAATTTGATGGAAGTATTGCAGAAAAAAAGTTTGCCCCATTATATAAACTAATCAAAAAATTAACAAAAAAAAATAAGTTATCCACAGCTCCTCCTCAAAATTGCTCCCTAAAAATTATCTTCTCGTCATAACTCGTGAGTTTCGTCCACAAGAGCTCTCAAATGGAAGTCTTATAGGGAAATCTTATAATAAAAACCCATACATTTATGATTTCAAAAGCCACGAAGAAAACAAGACTTAAAGTGCACAAAGATATTGCGTCACGAACAGACATCAAATAGAAACAGACATCCATTTCCAGATCCATCATTTTCTACATGAACAAAATATAATCCAGTCAACGCTCGCCAAATCAATTGCAATTTCAAGTTACTAAAACATAAAAATCCACACATCAATCTAATAAAAAAACAACCCAGATATTCAAACGAAAGATATAAACAAACCAAGAGAGAAAACCAAACAATTAAGCGAATTTATACAATAATAATAAAAAAAAAAAAACTAGAGGAAAACAACCCCAAATTACGAGACACAATCAGAAAACCACAGATCCAAGAGGAAATCGATATCAACAGATTTATCAAAATAAAAATAGGAATAATAAACTAGCAGCGCGTAGAAAAGACAGATCTAAGAATAAGAGGGTGAAAAGAAACAAAAAGAAAGAGAGATCTGAAGGAAGAGACCATCGCCGTCCTTGTCGAAGAGACTGAAGGCTTCCTTGAACTCAGAGATCTGTTCGTCGGTGAGCTGATCGGCCATACTTTGGAAGAAGATGAGTGTTTAGAGAGATAGAAAATAGGAGGAAAAGAGAGAAGAGAAAATGATAAATATAGATGCGGCTCTTTGATCTGGCCTTCTTCTTGACTCCAATATTGGAAAATAAATAGGCAAGAAGTGCGTGGGCCATTGAAAATGGTTAGTGGGCCATTCATAAATACTCCATTGGTTTCCAAAAGGTATCTGATTCCAGCTCCTTATGCACGTAATCCTTTCTATCTCATGCCTATTATAAATACCGCTCTTTTTAATATTTATTTTTATAGTTATTAGTTTATTTTACTTTACTTTTGTGGTAATTTAATAAGAGTTTTTCACTTCTTTTCGTGGTAATTACAAAGAAGCATATTACCGCGTGCCTACCGTATCTTTTAATATTATGTGAAGTTATGAAACAGTTTAAACGGTCTATGAATTAAATTAAAAAAAGCAGTTAATTAAATTCAGTTTTTTTAAAAATATTAATTATTAATCAGTCTATTACTATCGGTTAATTAGTTTATCGATTTCGAATTTTCAGACTGTTTAACCAATATTTTTTGATTAACCACTACAATTATAAAATATATTAAAAAAATTAAAATATTCAAGTTACTTAAAAATTAAAATTAAAAAACAAACATTATTCAAAATAGTAATTAAATATAATATTCAAACTACAATTATAAATTAAAAATACTCAAAATATTTGAAAATTAAAGTTACAAATCGAAAATATAATGATCCAACTAGTTGCACAAAAAAATTTCACATAAAGCTAAAATATCTTCGATCTAGTCATCAACCTTAATCACATTATGATCAGCTATCTCATAAGTTGACTCTGCAATTTAAAGAAAAAAAAACAAACAAAAAACATGTTACAAATTAATTAGTGTTTAAACTATCAATAAAAATGTAAATAGAAAAATCAAAATAAGGAAGAATAATACCTATCTCCAAACTTTCAAGTTCTTCTAGAACTTGTTCAACAAAAATTGGTTTACTACTTGATCTAAACCTATCTTGTCCACAAATGAGCGCTTCCACAATTATAAGAGTTAAACTAGACCGAAAAGAATTAAGAACGTGACCTCCTGTGCTAAAAGCAGATTCTGAAGCAACGGTTGACACATGCATTACCAATACATCTCGAGCCATTGAAGAAAGTATTCGATACTTTGATGAATTAACCTTCCACCAATTCAATGTATCAAAATTTTCTTTATCTTCCTCAAGCATCTCATTGTAGTACATATCAAACTAAGTTTTTACATGCACCCTACATTGAGATATCTTTTATTTCTTCAAAACTGCTCGAATTATATCAGTAGTAGCTCTAGTCTTACCCTTACTTTTCTCAACCTCAACTGTTTCAGTTGCTTCTACTTGAGTGGATGGCATTATTGATGCACCATAAGAATCATACAAAGCAGATAAAACTCTTCTCAATTTGTCTTTTAACTTTTTGCCAAGCTCAAGACTATAACAATGATCAATGATGATATAAATAGATTCCAATTTAAAATGATGATCAAGTACCACAGCAACAAACAACATAATATTCACATTATCAACATTTGCCTAATACTTATCAAATTTGTTTTTCATCTTAACAGCCATTCTCCTTAATCCCAAACGAGCACTTTCACACCATGAAGAAATCAAAAAGCCAATACCATAAATCTGTCTCATGTATTCATTTCCAGTGAAACAAAGTGAACCAGACAAACTCACAGTTGTTTCATAAAACACTTCAAGAAAAGGAAGCAGACTTTTAGCTTATTCACAATCACTAATATCAGGTAATTCTCTCTTACTCAAAAGGTCACTCACATACTTTTTATCAGTAAATTCAAGCAAGTTAAAAGCCTTTTCAAATTTGATCGCAGACTTTAACATCAAGTAAGTTGAGTTTTACCTAGTTTTCACATCTAGGCATACAAGACTCGAAGTGTCTAACAACTCTTTTTTAACACAATCTTTAAACTTACTCAACCTAGAAGGAGAAGAGCGAACATACTTCACTGCATTTCGAATTTTCTCAATTGAATTATCAATTTCTTTCAAACCTTCTTTCACAATAAGGCTCAAAATATAGGCAGCACATCTCATATGCAAGTATTCACCATCCAAAACACTATCCCCCCAACTATTTAGCCTTTTTTTTAAGTACTGAATACCCAAGTCATTTGAGGCAGCATTATCAACCGTTATAGTAAAAACTCTACGACTACCCCAATTAAGTAAACACTTTTCAATTGATTGACCCATAACCTCACTAGAATGCTAAAAATTAGACAGAATGAAATAATCTTTTTGTACAAAGTCCAGTCCTCATCAATAAAATGACATGTAATACACATATAACTCAAATTCTTAATAAAAGTTCATGCTTCAGTTGTAAGGCAAACTTTTGAAGATAATTTCTTCAAAGAATTCATCAAATTCAATTTCTCTTATTTATATATATCATAACAATCCCTAGCAACTGTAATACAAGAAGGCATAACAAACAAAGGTTGCATAACATGACAAAAGTCACAAAATTCTTCATGTTCTACAAATTTAAAAGGTAGTTCATCACAAATTATCATTCTAGCTGGACATCTCCTACACTTTTCTTGATCAAAATTCCAATGTGTAAGTGTATATATAGTGCCAGCTGACCTACCACTTGGTGCAGGTTTAAATTTCAATGTTCTTTGGCTTTTGCTTTCTACAATTAGAGGATAGCTTTTACACTTATTCAAGTGGTTACTCAAACAACTTGTGCCATTAGTTGATGGACATGCAAGTGATTTCTTACAATTTTTGCAATTAGCCCTTTGATCACTACTATTAGTAGTTGCAATTTTATCAAAATGATCCCAAACCTATGATTTTCGCTTACCACTCCTCTTTGATTTTGGAAGTGGTGGTTTTTCTTCCTTGCTAACTTGAGTTATCGTCTCTCCTTGTACTTGTTGAGTAGTCTCTTAATTTGTTACATGTTCTTGCTGCTCTTGTTGTTAGGGTGTGCTTTTAGTGTTGGTTGTTGTATTTTCAACAGTACTTAACACATTATCAATAGATTCAAAACGATGCAAAAATATAAAGTGTTACTTTTGATATTAAAAAGTAATTAAATCTCAATTCAATTGTAAAAATAATAACAGTTTTGAGCACCAAAGAATCACCATTTCTTACTAATGGCACAGAATGTAAAAGCACTACAACTGTTGAAAAAAAGAAAGAAAGAAAGAAAGAAAGAAAACAAAACAAAGAAAATTTATGATGGCTTCACTACTTTAGCATCTATAATTTGTTAAAAATTTTCATTCTTTGAGCTTTGTCCATGCCTATCAATTTTTTATGATCTTATCAATTTATAGTTTAATGCATTACGATTTGATTCAAATTCACATATTAGGCCTTGTTGTTACAGCCCACATTTTTCTTATGAAAATCCACTATTAATTAAGATAAATGATGCTGTTAATTATGTGTGTTAACTTTAATAAAATAAAATGAAGCTTCTTTCTGTTATGTCTTTGCTTTTCCAATTCACCTTTACTTTTATAAGTAGCTTTCATGGATTACGTCAACCAACATTATCAACAAAACATGTTCATATATAGTAGTAGTAACCAAAACCATTGTACCCAGTCCTAAATTAGAAGTGAGGATTGCTAAAGTCAAATCCAAATAATATTGATAATGCATCAAGCTGTTTTCATTTTAATTAAAATTAAAATGTGAAGAAAAAGACTCCATTTAATCTTGTAAAAGGAAACTAATGCCTTGAACCTAAATCTAAGTTCCAGTAAAAATAATTTTGGGTGGGTGGTGTTTTGGTTAATACCGCAGGAGAGACCTGCGGTATTGTGTCAGATGGCACGGGCAGGGGGCAGTCCTGCAGTATCAGGGTGGCAGAAATGCCCCCTGTCCCCCTACATGAATGCAAAGGCTACTGCCTACTCAGTCATGCATGATACTGTTTACACGTGACTGAGTGGACTGTGGTTAAAAGCAAAAAAATATGTTGAATTATTATTTCAATTCCGTGGTTATAAAAGAGTGGATGTTTTTTTTTATGCTACACTTATTAGCAGCACTAATTTTTTTCGTTCAATATTCTAAACACTTGCCAGGTTTAACTTTTTTATTTGGTTTTGTGTAATTTACTTATTATATTCTAAATTTACAGTGATTCTTCAGTTATTTGTGCAAAAAATTGGTATGTAAAATTTATTGATTTTTTTATAGTTATTCATAAGTTAATACTTTTGATAAAAAATTTAATTGTATTATTATTATGTAAATTTTGCAGATATTTTTTTGGTGAATCAAACCCAAAAAAGGCAAGTTGGTGTATATATTTTCTTTTTATGATGTGAAGTACAAAAAAATATGTAATGTGTGAAGAAAAATTTTGATTAACACAAAGTATAATTTTTTGTTAATTTATGTACTATTATAACATGATATGTTGGGATTGGTGTTGAAAAATTTAATGTATATTGGATATGTGAAGTTATATTTTTATGTAAAATTTTGTTAATATTTTTTGATGTAAATAGTTAAAAAAATTACATTTTTTATGAAACTTAAAAAATAAACTTTATGTTATAAATATTTTTATAAGAAAGTTATCGAAAGTATTATTTTAATAGTATATTTAATTTTATTATTGTTTGTTTTGTAGGTGAAATTGTATTTAATAATTTCACGTAGTGAGACAAAAAAAAACAAAATTTTCTATATTTTTAATTAAAGAGGTAATATAAAATAATATAAAGTACTAGAATAATAAAGTTATGTATTAAGAATTGTGATATTAATATAAAGAGTAGAAATTTTGCTCAAAAGATTTGTAGACTTATTTTGTATAATTGTAATATGTCTATAAATTTTATTTGCATGAGTTTGTTAACTAAAAAAAAGTAATATGAATATTGAAATTGCAAATTAGTGGGTATTCGAATTAAAACCATGCAATTATATTTAAACTAATGGAGATTTATAATGTAGAAAAACGTTGTATGCTTTTGATTATTCATATATTTTTTTGAATTATATAATATTGGGAAATATTGGGAATGCATAATATCATTAAATTAAAATTTTGGTTAATGGTTTGAAAAATAGTATGATACGTGATTAACAAATGTTCTTGTATTTATACTTAGGATATCACAAAATGAACCGGTTCGGAAATGAACAATTTATTAATTTGGAAATAGAGGATGATCTATTAAACTTGAGTGGCAGACACCGGGCAGATGCAGTTTGGAATAATAATATATTTATATTTCAATGCTATAATTAAATTTTTATATATGTGGGTAAATAAAAAGACACACACACACAAACAAGTATATGTTACTGATAAATTTTAATTTACAGGTGGAACATAATGTATTGTTAGTACGTAGAGCAAGTATAGATAATCATTATATGAACATCGATCCAAGGATAATACCATACCTAAGAATAGCTGGGTTTTATGGGGTATCACAGATCGGTGCTATAAATGTTGATTGCAACTTAATTACTGCACTTGTGAAGCGATGGAGATCGGAGACACATACATTTCACCTTGTTGTTGGTGAAGCCACAATTACTCTTCAGGATGTAGGGATCCTGACCGGTCTGCCCATTGAAGGACAAGCAGCGATGGGACATTTGCAATATGATTGGGCTGAGCTATGTGGTCGGCTTTTGGGTCAAGTTCCCCCACAAGAAGTTCTAAGAGGCCACACTATTAAAATGACACGGTTAATAAGAAATTTTAGTTCCTTATCGGCAGATGCTTCCGAGTACGTTATACAATATTTTACCTGTGCTTGGATATTGTGCTGTATTGATGGATTGTTATGTCCGTTACAGTCCAATAATTATATTCATTTAATGTCGCTATAGCTATTAGAGTTTTTAGATCAAGCGGGGCATTATAGTTAGGGATCAGCTTATTTGGCATGGTTGTATAGAGAGCTATGTCGTGCCACCCGTTCGAGTTCAAATGGATTGGGAGGCTATCATCAGATAATACAAATATGGGCGTGGGAAAGACTACCACAATTTAGGCCTGCTTTTTTGCAAACTGTTGTATTAAATCAAACCATGCCATATGCTTATATGTAATTTTTTTTTTATTATGTCCTATGTTGTGTTATAATTATTTAATTATTTATATAATATGCTAACTATAATATTAATTATTATGTCACAGGTGGCGATCCCCTATTAATTTAAGAATTAATCAAAACAAAAATGTTAATGATTATCATATGGAGTTGGATATTCAGCGTCATGATTAGGTTTGCATTTATTTTTAATCCATTTAAATTTTTTTCAATCTCAATTGTCCCTTAAATTTTTTTTTAACAACATATTAACTCATACTTTAAAATTGTTTCAGATTGAATGGGAGCCTTATAATAATGTAATTCACTTGTTGCCTGATTACTGTATAAGTGATGTAAACAGTTGGAGATCGGTTGTGCCATTGGTTTGTTTTTATATAATCGAGTAGTATCAACCAGATCGATGTCTGAGACAATTTGGGATGGACCAACCCATTCCATACCCACCACAAAATAATAATACAGTTCATTCCATTGACTTGTGAGACCACAATGATGTCAATTGGGAAGATAAATTCTCCAGTTTCATTATTGAGTGGGCCAACCGATGGAATAGGGTTGTAATAACTCAGTATAACTCAGTACTTGCAGGCTCCCTTACATCCGAGGTCACAATACTTGTAGTGGTATATTCAACGAACCCGACGCTGGATAACTCTATTTGGTGCTTCAATGGGGGCAACGGTATGATATGTTGTTAAAGTATATTTTTTAAATAAGTTATTATTGTATTCTAAAAAGGCAAATATTTTCATGCAGGCCGATGGTGCATAATGAATTGACCATGCAGACATAGCTTCGTCATTGAATGAAACTGATAATATTCATTTGACATCTGAAAGCATTCTCGGTGCTGTTGGTGCAATTGGAAGGATGTCGAATGAATATCCTCGTCAGCCAATTCCTGATCTTGTGGAGATTCAACCGCTGTCAACTCCATACGAAGATTTTCGTTCAACTAGACGTAGTAGGAGAGGAATACGGGAAAGACGTACAACCGTTGCTTTTATTCCTATTTAGCTCGGAGTCCACCAGGTCCCCCCACTTATGTCATGGCCATATCTTCTCGACCCAGCTTTTAGTTCATTTTGTATTCCGTATGTTAGTCAGCAACAATTTTTTCATAATGAAGCCGGTCCTTCAAATTAATATGCCTCTGAAGTTGGTCTTTCCAGATGGAATGTCGATTTGAAGGTAAGTTTATAGGAAGGAGATCATCCACCACAAAACGTATATGGAGATTCTCAGCCTACAGTACAATATGATGATTTTTTAAATGAGCTATTAAATTGTTCTCATCTCAGTACAACAATGAGTTTAGCCGATCAACCACTATAGAGTGGAGAATACAATGATGTAATGCATATTCCCCATGATCCGAACCCGAGCGAGATCGCTCAACAATTCCATACACAAAGTAGCTCAAGTCATAGTACTAGGAATAGGAGAAGTTAAATATGTTGTATTGGTGGTAATGGTGAATTTATGGCCAAACATGTATTGATCTCACATTTGATTTAATTATTTAATGCATACTTAAATACCACATCTTATCTCATAAGCAAAAATGTAGCACGCTTTAACAACAATATTTATTAACTATGTAATGTAATACACAAGCCTAATTTTCACAAGCCTAATAATAATAATAATAATAATAATAATCACATAAATAAATATCAATGTTTTAATAATAATATTTGAACACATTATGTGTTATAAACCAACAGTAATAATAGTAGTAGTAGTAGTAGTAGTAGTAGTAGTAGTAGTAGTAATAATAATAATAATAATAATAATAATAATAAATATTAATATCTAAATTATATTTTATCTAATTATGTATTATAAACTAATAAATCAAAATAAAATTAACAATAGTAATAATAATAATCACATAAACTTATATATTAACATATAAATATAATTAAATTCATTAAATACCTTAATTGGAGAACTGTAAATTTTTGTAGCTGGAGACTAAACAAAAATGAAAACACATGAAGCTCTCCTTTATGCAAGCTCTCGTTTATGCAATTTTTTTTAGCAGCATAAACAAGAGCGATCGAATTTATAGCCTCCTTTTTTTTTTTTTTAATTTCAACGCATTCTATCATGGTGAGACAGAACACTGATACCGTAGGCCTCACCTGCGGTATCAGTGTTCATTGTATTCCTAGTCACATGGGTCCTACTTTCAAAAACTGCAACTGATAGTTACGGTTTCTCATAAATCCCAAACACAGAATTATTCTTCAAAACACACCAAATCCAGAAATATTTTCCTTAAAAACACCATAAACATCTTTGTCCCTAAAAAAAGTGCTAAATTAGCTACCCTTAAAAGCTAAAATTCAGTTTTTCTAAAAAAAATTAATTTATAGCTTTTTCTCATAGAAGGTTTTTTCACTTTTCATAAAATTGATTTTTCTAAAATTAACATTTACTAAACACCTGTTTTTATCCCATAATTAACTTTTTATCCAATAATCAGCTTTTTGCCATTCCAAAAATAATACCAAACACAGCCTTAAGACCTAATGCAATAGAAATTAAAAATCTATTATGTAAAATAGAAAATACAGATCAACTAGAATTAATAAAAAAATAAAATATTTAAGTAATTAGAAATATATAACTTAGAAGCTAAATTAGTATCCTCAGAAATTAGAATAGAAAAGATAGAAAGTTTAATAAAATACATGGCTAATAAAATGCGATATAATGAATAATTTCATAAATGGAAGAAATAAAAAAAATATACAAGAATGTACATATGATGAACAAAACAAAATATAATAAACATGAATAATAAATGTTATAGTTTCACTAATATATTATATGATGAGGAAGATAGATATAGTAGTGGAAGTTTAAAATTACCTATTAATACATTTATACAATCTAAACTTGAAAGTACAAATGATAAAATTGAAAAATTATTTCACCTATTGGAAGAAATTAGAGGTGGCAAATTAGGAGGGAATAGCATGGCAGATACACCCAGAGGTCAATAATTAATTATTCCTTTCAAACATACATGGGATTTCAACTAAATGTTTCAAGGGCAGATATTCATACTGAAGCCTACATGCTCTAAACCAAAAAGAGCTTCCAAAGTCACCATGCAAGGCTATGATTAATTTCTGTTGAATAACAGAACCAGATACCCTGCAAGAATACACCAAGTAGTAAGCTAAATGATAAAAAATAATCATTTTGAAGTAAAAGAAAATGATCATCAAGCAGCAGGTTAGATTAATTTCATCTTTTTAAATAAATTGCAATCATAGATTGATATATCCATTTTCACATATATCCAACCCTATGTCATCAAAGAAAGTTTATCTATTGCATATTGTAAAGGCTTTAATGTCAAGAAATCCTTATCTTCACTCAACAAACTGAAAAATTAAACAACAAAAATGACGTGTATTCTCATTTTATCAGCTTTACTTCAAATACACCCACTAACCATCCAACTTCAGTCCAACTAACAAAAGATACACAACTTTATGGACCCAAATGGCACAGAATGAAGATAAAGTAAAGAATAAAAATCAATATTAGGAAATTATCTAAAAGATGGATGGATTGAGAGCTCTTAGAAAACCCAACAATCAAAATGAATAGCCATTTTAACTACTTTGAAGAATGAATAATAAATATCATCTGTAAGACTGTACCATACTATTTCAATCAAAATGAGGTGCAACCTTGCTATTGAAATAATCCAAATCTCTACAAATACGCAAACAAACCATGAAGTCCCTAAGTGGAAAAGGACATATCAATCTCAACGAACTCGTAAAACTCAATAATACCTAATTCTCATCTTTTCAAGTCAATAGAGCAGATAAATCAATCACCACTGCCATAAAATATTGAACTCCAAAGTCCAAAGGAAAATGATTCACAACCCACAAAACAGAACCAACAAAATTATCGAAGAGGTGATAAATTTTGCATCAGATTAGTAGAAATTAACATCAAAACAAACATCAGCAACAAAAGAGCAGAAAAGGGTACCTTAAATAAAGATCATCGCCGTTGCTTTCCTTACAAAGATAAGTTCTTGTGCAAGCAGAAATCGAAAGGCTTAGATCCTAAAGAAGAATAAGAAGCTTTAATGATGGAACTAAGTCCCCAATCCAAAGAAATCAAACAGAAAACCTATAAGATTATTAAGAGAAAGCGAGAGAGAGAAACAATCAAACTAAAAATACATATGTTGAAGAGAATTGTGCTCTATTTATTAAAAGCTCTAATAAAAGAAAGAGTAGCAGAAGGTAAAAAAATTAAAAGAAAGATGAAAAAAAACCTTAGAATCTTATGGATAATAGCTAGTTGGCGAAGGAGCCCTGAACGGCGGTCGACTAAGGAACACTAACGAGCTGGAGGCTGGTGACATGGATAGTGGAGAGGGAGAGAGGCAGCGAGGGTGGAAGGGGACACAGTGAGAGGACTGGATGGAGGGAGAGAGAGAGAGTGAGAGGAAGCAACAAAGAAACAGAAACGAGGAAGTCTGGGCAAAAGGGGATTTGGGAGGGAGGCCAGTTGGGCATTGAGGGTAGACCCCAATTTTTTAGTGGGTTGATTATGGGTAGGTCCAAATGGGTAAAGTTTTAGCTTGGTTGGATTTGGGTCAATTTTTTTAGGTGGTTGGATGAAATTTTTGGGTTTGGGTCAAATTTGACAGGCCTATAAGAAATAAAAAAGGGTTCTTTACATAATTATACACAAAAAAATAAAAATAACAAAAAAAACAAACTTTTCAAAATATTTCAAATATACAACCTTTTAAATTTTTAATTTCATTTATACAATTTATTTTTTTCAAAAATATCACTTTTTTCTAAACCCTAAAAAAAAAATCATTTTACCAATATTTTTCATTCCCGTCTCACGTTCCTCTCCATCACTTTGCTCTCATGCTCCCCCCTCTCATTTTCACTCTCATTTTTCTACTGATTTCTAGATTGCCGGCCAGCTCAACTCACCTCACTTTCGATTTCGAGAGCACCGGCACTCTCCTTCTCTTTTTGCCCCTTTCATTTCCCCCTCTCTTAAAAATCTAAATCCACAAACAAGGGACGAAGAGAAAGAGCTACGGCTAGAGTTGAGAAACCGAAGCCTGAGTCACCGATTAATGAGAACGAGATACGAATCACCTCCAATGGGCCTGTCAGAAATTATAGCAATTATGCTACTTCACTTCTTCAGGTAACGACACTTCTCTTTATTTTTTTTTTTGTTCTTTTTTACAAGCTACCCATAATGCTCAGGATATCATTATTCGTCGATACACTTTAGATTAGGTGTTGTTTTTCATTAATGGATATTATTTTTTTAATGGGTTGTGGTTTAATTGGTCTGATGGTTTCTTATTACATTGTGACTTATTTCATTTTTAAGGTTTGTGATTATGCTTTTGACTATTTCGATATTGGGTTTTTTTCCTTTCTTAAATTATTTGACAGGAAGTCATATTTTCAGAGATAAGCGCTATTATTTTTAAGATGATTTGCCAATATTTTTATTGGTCTTTTCAGTATGCAAAGTTCTGTTCTTTTCCTTTTCTCATTTGTCCATCTTATTTTTTGATTATTTGTTTGTGTTATATATTAATCTTTAATTCAATTGTATGTGTGTTTTTTTAAGTTGTGATTCAAATTATGTGGTCCTCTTTATCTTTAATGTGTGTATTTGATATTATGCTGACTTATCAGTTAATTACTGCTTTACATTTTTTATTTCAGATTTGCATTTTTATTACATCGATGCCTTAATTGTATCAAAAAAGGGTCTAGCAAAGAGATTGCTCTAACATCTCACGCCATTGGTTAGTTTTCAACTCATCTTGTCAACACTATTGCAATTTTGCTGTTTTGAAATTTCTAGGTATATATTATGTGCCAGCTAGGTATATATTGAGTGTGTACTTTTAGTTTTAAGTTTAATCAAATTAAATTATTTTATAAATGAGTTTAAAATTTTAAACAATAGCAGCACCAGTGATTCTTATTAATCCTTGTATTTGTTATCTATATGTCCTATTTTGTGTAGTGATTCTTATTACCAATTGGATCATTCTATGTCTTAAGCTATAATTTGTGTTCTAGGTGTTATAACCCCTTTCCACTTAAGGAAACTATCAAACTTCTGTGTTTTGCTAAGTCAGATTTTGTGGTAGGTTTAAACTTTTGCACGGTACATATACAACTGATAGAAGAATTTGAAAATGATATATCCTAAGAGCAAGAAGAATGTTGAAGCAGGGTTAAGATGTGTTTTAAGCTGCCTTGTTTGCGTTTCTTTGAATCAGTGTTTTGTAAGAATACAATGAACTGTATTTGCACTTCGACGGGAATTTGGTCACAATTGCAGTGAAGACATTGTGAAGCAGTTTACTGTAGGGGAATTCTTGCATGAAGTGGATGATTGGTTAGTTTCCACAGGATTTTCTCTATTTTCTGTTTCGTAGTGAATTATGGATTTTGCGGACATGACTTCTATGTACGTTTAGTTGTGATTTTACATGTTGATGGGAAGATTTTACTTATGTAAACTGTAAATTCAACTGTGAGAATTAGGAATGAAACTCAATTCAGAGTTTTGTTGTGGAAAGTGTTATATTTTTTGGTTTACTTAGGTAAACATTAATTTTCAGAACACCAATATTAATGTTGGCTGTGGCAATAATATGATTTGTTTCAAGTAATACACTAAGGTATAATTTGTTTCCATTCATATATGATTTATTGTCAAAAAGGATGAATATATGCTAAGCAGTAGACAAAACTGAATAAAAGGTTGACAATTTTCAAGATTTCTTGCCATCAAAAGCAATTTTGGGAGAATACAAAGCCTAATTAATCAAACATCAGATCCAGAAATAAAGAAAAGATTCACAGAATATTTAGTTGATTTCAGTCAGGCAAGGGATAATATTCTGAATGCAGTCGTATCATTTGAATCTAGTAATTTTAGTGATGCGAGTAAGAAGCAAGTGTTGCTGGTACTCATGCCAAGGACTGTGAAGATGAGTTTAGTACTCCTCCTGCTTTGCCTTTTTATCTCTTATAACTTTTTCAGCAATTTCAAATTATTTGTAATGTTATTCAAATTTGTGTTTAGCTTTTGTAGCAAAAATTAGCATAGATTCAATAAAAAAAGTAATAAGAGCATTGTATACTATTTGTAGTTTAAAAATCCAAGCCAGTGATGGTGAATGATATTAACTCTGTTAATATTAGATAAAATAAAATTTAATTAGAGAAATCAAAATAAAAAAAAAACATAAAATAATCTATATTTAATTAGAGCATTGGATTACTACTTATATATACTTTCAGGCCTAACCAAAATAGTAGAGAATATTTTTTGAGTCATAATCTTAATTTGTTACTATATATAATATTATCACCGTTTAGTCATAAGTTCAAAATACAACTCTATACCCCTTTCGATTTGAATTTTTCAAAAGCATGTAGAGTAAAAAAAAAAAATTATTTTTGAAAATAGAAATTTATAAAATGAGATTTATGAAAGAGTTAAAACAAAGGTTGTATTTTTGAAAAAAAAAAATTAAAAAAGTGATATTGCGTGTAATTTCCTCTATTAGAACTAGATGTATATTATGCGTATATTAGATGTGCACTTGGTGTATACTATGAGTAAAATACATGTATATTATACGTATACTAAATGTGTACTTGATGTATATTATGCGTATACTAGATGTTTATTATGTGTATACTATATGTATATAGTGCGTATACTAGATGTGTACTAAATGTATATTATACTTATATTAGATGTGTACTAGATGTATATTATGCATATATTATATGTATATAGTGCGTATACTATATGTATACTAGATGTATATAGTGCGTATACTAGATGTGTACTAGATGTATATAGTGCATATGCTAGATATATAGTGCGTATACTAGATGTGTACTAGATGTATATTGTACATATACTAGATGCATATAGTACGTATACTAGATGTATATAGTGCATATACTAGATGTATACTAAATATATATTACGCGTATACTAGATATATATAATGCGTATACTATATATGTACTAAATGTATTTTGTGCGTATATTAGGTGTGTACTAGATGTATATTGTGCATATATTAGATGGATATAGTGCGTATACTAAATGTGTACTAAATGTATATTGTGCGTATACTAGATGTATATTGTGCATATACTAGATGCATATTATGCGCATACTGGATGTATATAGTGCGTATACTAGATGTATACTAAATGTATATTACGCGTATACTAGATGTATATAGTGCGTATACTAGATGTATATAGTGCATATACTAGATGTGTACTAGATGTATATTGTGTGGATACTAGATGTGTACTAGATGTATATTGTGCATATACTAGATGGATATAGTGCATATACTAAAGGTGTACTAGATGTGTATTGTTCGTATACTAGATATATATAGTGCATATACTAGATGTATATAGTGCGCATACTAAGTGTGTACAAGATGTATATTATCGCTAATTTATATTTTTTTGCTAGTGACAGTATATATCAAGTATACACACAATATATATCGTGTACACCCACAGTATACAATAAGTACAAGAATAGTATACTACAAGTACATACACATTATACTTATCAAACGATATATTTAAACACAAACTACAAAGGTAAAACACTAATTCTATTCCATATCCTATAATAAAGATTACAAGCCTATCTAAAATCATCAATAAACATCACCATCACTATTCCTCTCATTCTGTGAACATAATTGAAATCCACTATAAATTAATTCTCAAGCTTTTCCTTTTTGTTGAATTAGCTGAATCCATCTCCGTGTGAATGTGAGCTAATATTGTTGTCTTTGTTTGACGTTTAGGTATATTGGCATTTGGATTTAGTTTCCCACTTTAATAATTGGTTGGTGGGTATCAATATAGATTGTTTTGTTTTGCTTTACTATTATTTTAGATTTCAGAGAAGGAAAGCCTATATTACTTCATCAAGTGCATGCCGCGTGGTACAAGAAAATGAAACAAGAAGAGTGGTTCCGTAATTAAAAAATAAAGGATTTTAGTTAGAAGGATTCAAATGTTATACATGCCATTAAAATGAATGAATTATTTATTCGTAAAGAATTGGAAATAAAAGCAATTTGTTTGTACAAAATCTCAAAAATTAGACTGAAAATGCTGAAAATCTTAAAGCAATCTTTAGCAATTTGTTTCCATAATACCTCAAGACGGCAAACTAGACAAAGTGCTGAAAATAACTATTTCCAGTTTCACTCTTGCTACAGTAAGAAAATAATTCTGCTGATTTACATTTGCAGACACCTAAAAGATCTAATGTCTTCTCCCTTAAAATTGAGGTATTATGGAAAGAAGATCTCTAAGAGTCATACGTTTAATCAACAAACTGGGATGATAAAAATGAACTCATTAACCTTGAGATTCTGTAGTCAATTAACCTTGTATCTCCAAATGGATAATCTGTCGTCAACATTGAGCAAAAGACCATAGATGACTATATAATTTCCAGTTAAATCAATGATAAAACAACATCTGCAACACTACTATAATTGTCTTCTTTGACCATTAAGCATCAATCCATTTTTTGTGCTCACATTAACCATTTTGGCAAAGTAAACTTTGATATTTGTCTATAGCATTGCTGACCAAATTGAGATAAACCAAAATCTGCCACATCTGAATATTTAAAGTTAAAATTTTTTATTCATTCCAATCTTTCCTTGTCACAAACTTTTATGCATTCCTCATACTTGAATAGCAGTAATTGGATCAGAACAGGTATAACAGGCTGATGAAATTAACACAAAACATGCATAACAATAATGCAAAATAATAATAATAATAATAAGGATAGTAGTCAACGTCACTATTTTATTTCGTTTGTTAGTTTACAACATTGTAATGTGCAAAATTTGAATCAAGTTTTAGATTTTATTGATAACATTTTGACTTCTTTTGTTTTGGTTTTATTTGCAAAGAAGCAAGACTAATGCAGCCGGAACCATTCCCCCCACCCCAACCCTCAAAATAACCAACATTTTGATCAATTACTCAAGGACCATAGCAAGACAAGACAACTGTAAACTTTGAAGCTTTAAATCAGAAGCATGATGTATTAAAGCACCTCAGAATTGTTTTAACAAGGTACCTCATTTTATGCAGTTGTTACCGTTTAAAATAAGATAAAACACATTTCAATTCCCAATTCCAATTCAGAAAAAGTAAACCACAATCAATCATCATCATTAATGCAAGGAGCAAATGCTAGGCATCTGTAAGTATCAAACTAACTGACCTTTCAAAATTATAAAATTCAACACAATAGCAACTAAACCATCAACTAAGAAGTCAAAAATTTTCCTAATATGTATGCACAAATTCAATCATAAAATAAGCATTTATCTATCAATGACTAGAGTAAATACAAAATGCAATTATTTATAAATATAAAATGCAATTAAGAAACGCAAATAAACATTTATGTAGGAAATCAAACTCAGTATATTACATCAACAAAAAACTTACTGTTTACAATAGAACACTAATGTTCAGACGGTGAAGACTGATTTCGGACGGTGAAGGATGATAGAATTGAAATAGAAAAAATCGATGAGAGACAGAATCAAAAGAGAAACAGAGAGTGTAAGGTAAGCGATAGAATCTACAAGTAGAGAGATTTCTCAAGAAAGCAAACCTGATATGAGAGATAGAATCGATCGATCAAGACAGAGATATTTTCAATTCATAAATGAAACAGTCCGAGAAAAGAAAGGAAAAAACTGAAAATGAGAAAGAGTAAAAGTAAAAGAGAGAACACAAAAAGGAAAGGCAAAACTGAGAGAGGAGAGAACAGAAAACAAAAATGGCAAAAAGTGGTATTTATGAAATATTTTTGAAAAGGCATGTATAATTATGAAAGAAAATTTAAAGATTGTATTTTTGAAAGAAAATTTAAAAAGGTGGTATTTGGAGTAATTTTCCCAATAAAAAAAGAAGTAAAAGACTTACAAATCATAGTAAATATATATATATATATATATAAAAGGCTAAAGCAAAAATGAAAGAACCACTACAAGAAGGATTAACTATTAAAACACATATGTTAACTCTAGAAGAAGGATTAAAATTATATGAAAATAATAAAATTGAAGAAGAAGAATTATTAGGATTAGTATAAAGAATGGAAAACCTAAATATGAATGTAAACCCAACATCTACTCAATAAAACTTGAAACATGACACACATTTGTAGTTTTAAATGAAAAAGAAGAAGAAATGATAAAAAGAAATTTTACTTTAAAAGAGTATGATAAATATAAAAGAAAATCTTATAAAGGACGAATAATAAACAATGATGTATCCAAATGGAGTATGGTTAAATTTATATTGTGTACAAGACATATAAAAAACTCTAGACAAATGGATAAAAAAGAATAATTTAGCAATTCTAACTAACGGATATAATTTATAACGGGTATATAACTTTCTAGTCAATATATTAAAAGGAAATGTAGAATTATGGTGGAATTCAATTTCTCAAGAAGATAGGCATAAAATAAAATATGGAATCTTAGCTAACCAAACACTAAGTGCATTTGTAGTCAATGATGCCATAAAAGGAATTTTATATTGATTTGAAATAACAATCTAATTAAAATTTTTAGTAGAAAATTGGTATTGATAAATCCAAGAATGTCTTTATCTGTAGGAGAGAGGTCGCTCCGATCGGATGAGATAACCCTGCAGTAAGAAGAGCCCGGTCGGACCAGGCGTGAGCACTCCGAAGCTTAAGTTAGTAGCTTAGAGAGAGAATGTGCTTTAGAGAGATAATGATGTGGATTCAATACCTGGTGCCATCGTTGGCTGGACTATTTATATGAGATGGTTGAGGGGCACTTGAGTGCCTGGGGAGTGATTACTGGCTGTCAGAGTAGATATTCGGCGACATGACAAGGAGCAGGTGGTAGGCATGGGCGCTGCCTTGTGTCAGGCGGCTGATGGGACTGGCGGTCACATCAGCCGATCGGTCATGTGCGCTGCCTAGGAGCTCGTGTCTGATACCTTTAACTGATGGGCTTTGGGCCCTGCCAGTTAAGTGGGCCGGCTGAATGGGCCTTAAGGCAAATGATATTTGCTGTGTTATCACTTGTCCCCCCTCAACAGGTCCGATCGGGCACAGACTTGCCTATGTTGATCCGTTCGGATGGAATCAGTTATGGAGATTCCCGATCCGAAGACGCGTACTGGCGCGCTTTTTGAATTTGAAGGGCGCTTTTTTTGAAGCGACGCGCCTGCTGAGACAGCTGTTCTCCTTTAATGCAGTGAGCGTACCGAGGGCGACGCTTCGTTCTTCGCAGAGACATAATGTCCTTTGACACGTGGCGCTTGCTGAATGGCGCGTCGCTTGGCGTTTTTGAGAAGCTTCAGTCTATAAATAGGGAACTTTGCAGAGTATTTCCTCTTTATTTTCGAAATCCCTAGCGAAGCTCTGTCAAAATTCCTTCTTGAATCTCAGATTTCTGCAAACATCTTCTTGTTTCTTCGAATTCCTTGAGTTCTTTCTGTCAAGTAAGTAATTTTTCCTCCTCCTTTTTGCTTTTTCTGTAACTTCATCTTTCATCTTTCTTCTCACACCCATTTCATTTAGAAAAGAGAGTTGTGCCTTTCCTTCATTCTTTTTTTTGTTGAAGATGGCCTCCAGTAGTGCGGAAGCATTAGACATAAGTTTTTTGGAGTGGTATGAGAATAAACCAGCCGTCGCACTGCATTCTTGCCTGACCGCTGAGGAGGTGGCCGAAATTCCCTCCAAATATGGCCTTTCTGATGAGATAAAGGTGTTGGCCTGCCCTGAGTCAATGGCGGTGACAGAAGGGCCCTTTGGTCAAGATGGCGGAGAGTGGTTCGTCTGCCACCTGTGGAGCCTAGATGCGGGCCTGAGGTTCCCGTTGGGCGCCTTTGAGACGGCGGTGCTGAGGGGGTATGGTCTCGCCCCTAACCAATTACATCCGAACGGCTGGAGATCGGTGGCGTGCTTCAAAATCCTATGCCAAATTGAAGTGGTAGCGCCGACCTTGGAGCTTTTCACTCACTTCTTCTATATTTCGGGTCGGAGCGACGGGACGGAGTATTTCTTTACAAGCCGCCCAAAGAGGAAGTTGATGTTCGTCCCCACTTCCATGAAAGGGTACAGAGAACGGTACTTCTTGGTGGGGAGGAAAGGCGGGTTTGGGGTACGCCTAACCCGATCGGCTAGGGTCGAGACCTTGAGGGACTTAGCCGCCGGTCAGGAATTCTACGAAAATGACATACAGAAACTGATGGCCGCCGTCAGCAGGAATGAAGGGCCCAAAGCCCATCAGCTAAAGGTATCAGACACGAGCTCCTAGGCAGCGCACATGACCGATCGGCTGATGTGACCGCCAGTCCCATCAGCCGCCTGACACAAGGCAGCGCCCATGCCTACCACCTGCTCCTTGTCATGTCGCCGAATATCTACTCTGACAGCCAGTAATCACTCCCCAGGCACTCAAGTGCCCCTCAACCATCTCATATAAATAGTCCAGCCAACGATGGCACCAGGTATTGAATCCACATCATTATCTCTCTAAAGCACATTCTCTCTCTAAGCTACTAACTTAAGCTTCGGAGTGCTCACGCCTGGTCCGACCGGGCTCTTCTTACTGCAGGGTTATCTCATCCGATCGGAGCGACCTCTCTCCTACAGATAAAGACATTCTTGGATTTATCAGGTATAATACACAAGAAGTTTTAAAACAACTATAGCAACAATATCTATGAAAGATGCAAAATCTAACAATACGTAGTATGTGTGCTATTTATCATAATACACATGCGAATTTAACAAATACTATTGTCATATATATAAAACAGGTATACTTTTAGAAAATAAGGAAAATTACTTAGACAAGCATATGTAACTAAGTCACCTAAACTTTTGGGATTAATATTATTTAAAGAAATATAAGAAAATTTTGAAATATCAAAAGGTCCTCTAGGAACTTATCAAGGATATATAAAAAAGTGAATTAATGAAATCTGTAATTAGACATATGAGATATGAAAAATTTAAAGAAAAATGGACTCTGTTGTCTAATCATATCAGAACCAACAAAATGAAGATGTCATACTAACAAACAATATAAAAGATCTAATAAAAGATATTATAAATCAAAGTTCAAAACATACTATAAACAAAGGTATAAGCCTTTTAAGAGAGAGAAATATAATAAAGGAAGATTTTTTTAGAAAAAATAAACGATTTAGCAAGAAAATTCCTAAAAAAGTGAATTAATAAAATGTGTAATTAGGCATATGAAATACGAAAAATTAAAAGAGTAATTATAAATTGACTATGTTGTCTAATTATATCAAAACCAACAAAATGAGAATGTTATAATAACAAATAATATAAAAGACCTAATAAAAAATATTATAAATCAAAGTTCAAAAAATACTATAAATGAATGTATAAGTTTTTTAAGAGAGATAAATATAATAAAGGAAGTTTTTTTTTTTAAAATAAATAAAAGATTTAGCAAGAAAAATCCTAAAAAAATGTACCTGGCCATTATGTTAATAAATGTCCAAAAAGAGGAAAACAAGAAAATCATAAAGCATATAAAATATATGAAGAATAAGTAGAGAAAAATTATGATCTAATAGAATATAGTGATATCAGAAAATGAAATTATATATGAAACAGAGTCTCAATATAGTTCTAAAGAATTAAGTTCAAAAATCGAAACAGAAAGCGGAACAAAATGAATTCTGAAAACGAAGATCAAGAGATGATAGATAATAATATGTTTATCTATAACAAATCCTTTGATGAAGTAAAATTTAATCAATTAAATAATCATAAATTAAATATAACAATTGAACATATATTTAAAAATAGTGGTTTAAAAGATTTTATAAGGCAACTTATATAGCTAATGTAACACCCTTATATGATACATGCACTCACTACTATGCTGCACGATTTCTATGATTGAAAATACAGCCTTAAAATCTTAATGCAAAACTCGGGTAATTTTTTTTTTCCACACTTACCCATTATACTCATTTAGCCATTTTATATCTTAGTAACTCATCTTGCCGATTGACCTATAACTGTCTATTATTACTATTCATTTGGTCAAATTTCGGCAGTATAATGGCTTATAACCTTAACTATCCAAACCTGCAATTGCAACCAACAGTAGCTCCGGCAAGGGCACAACAATAATATCATCTATCTCATACCATTAATAGCTCCAAAATATTCATTCACCACATAATTATTCCAATACCAACTATCCATACATATACACATACATTCACCAACTTCACATTTATATACATGCCAACATATCATACAAAAACAAACTTCAGTCTTTATTAACTGATACGCTCCCAAAAACCTCCTGTGGTATGCTGTTTCACTCCTATAGCGTACCTACACACAATCAATAAAAACTACATACTGAGTATTAATATGTCCGGTGGTAGTTACAAATCCTAGGATTTCCATTACTATAAATTATACACACACATAATTATAAAACATGAACTTTATCGCTATAACCTAACTCATTAATTACTTAAATTTATTTTTAGATTCTACTATACAGGTTACATATTAATCATTTACACTGACTCATTTACTCAAATTACAATTCTCATTTATCACTAATTACCTTTCCGATTCTTAATTAATTATTCAATTAACTACACCATTATATTTTATTTATTATATTAATCTAATTAAATCAATTTTTCCATCAATCTAATTACATATTAGGTATTAAATCATATTATTCAATAATTACATTTTAATCATTTTATTAAACTTATTATATCATTAATTACATTTAAATCCTTAATCTTTTTCCTTGATTTCCAATTATATCCACATCTTTTCCATTAATGACATCTATATCCCCACTTTTACTATAATACCATCCATGTCCCTTCTTTTAAATTAATTCCATTTATGTCCTCAAATTTTCACTTAATTATACATAATTTATACTTTTAACCTCACTTATTTTTATTTTCCATTTTTACCCCTTTTAATTACTTTTAATTACCAACTTGACATTTTTACACTTAAATTCCACTTTTAACCTTATAAATTCACTGAATTACATTTAGGTCCCATTTTCACTTAATTTTCTGACTTAATTCATTTTTCATATATCTTACATTTACATTATACAATAATTACAATTAAATACTAAGTTCATCATTAAAAATCATTTCTTTGTTTATATAATCAATTTATCAACTATTTACACCTTAGCCCTTTAATTAACCTTACAATTTTAATAATTACATTCATGCTCTCAACTTTTTTCATAATTCCAACTATGTCCCTTCTTTTTCAATAATTACCGAAATACCCTTATTTACATTTAATTTCCCTCTTTAACCTTAAACATTTTACCAAATTACATTTCGGTCCCTACTTTACTACCTTGATGCCAAATTACCATCTAGTCCCTATATTTTCACTTATTTACATAATTAACCTTTTTACCCATACTTTTTACCTAACTTACTTCATACTTATCCATTAGGTGTAAAATTACCATTTTACCCCTAAACTTTCTATTTCCTTCATTTTTGTCTCATTCTCACTTATCTTCTTATTTATCACTACTTTAGTCAATTTAATTACATATTTACCCTTTTGCCCCTAAATTTTTATCAAATTATGATATTACCCTTCCTTTTTCTTTTATTTACCATAATGCCATTAGTTAATTATATTTTCCCATCAAATCACTTATTAACTTATAATTTAACATTTAATCCTATAATTAACTATATTTCCATATTTAATCACTTCTTAACTTATAACTTATCAATTAACCCACTAACTAATCACTTTCACGCTAAATTATGGTTTAGTCCTTAGTGTATCATTTCAAGTCAATTGTCATTTTCAATCCTTATCTTATCTTATCTTATCTTTATCACAATCATTACCATATCTTTATCTTTATCACCTAATCATTACTATATATTTATCCTTATCACTTAACTACATGTGTATCCGTTTAATCATTCAATTAATTCTTTCTTTACACTTTTCCACCATATTTTGTAATAAATCTCCTTTTAATTAATTTCATTCAACTTTTATCCCTAGTAACACCCAGTAGTTATCACTAGACTGGATATGCGGGACGAGGTTATATAGCCCTAACCTACCAAAGTGGCCACTAGGGGGCCAAATTATACTTCGGTAGTGTCGGAGTGACCAATAGGGGGTTAAATTATACTCCGACGACACTACACTTACAGTTTACACTGCACTTACACTTCACTACACTTACACTTATAAATAGACCATCATCGGTCTATAATTGTAAGTTGCCATGACTTGCTACCGCTGCATACACTGATGTCCCTATGGCTAGCCATAAATATCCTGAACTAGATTTACTACCAGATCACTAAGGGCAATATACAATCATCATTCATTTCACTTTCTTTTCATTCATTTTACTTCCAATTCACTCAATATTCAATATACACTCATGCATACCTTGAGTTCACATAAACATACACTTATTTCATCATTTTTATAGTAAACAAGATACTTTATCACACTTTGTACATACAATTAAAAACTATCACTTTCACATATACTTATTTTTCATTTGTTATTCATTATATGCATTTATATACCATAAACATCAAAATACACTTTAAATACTCATTAAGTTTAATTCGGCCCAAGGTACAAATTTTACACTATGTTCATATTCAATTATTTTAATCACATAATCATTCAAATTACATGTCATACTTATCATAAACATCAATTTCATGCCTTAATTACCATTGTACACTATTAGTTCCTTTAATATTCAATTCGGCCAACATTCCATTAATTCATTATGTATGTTTTTCATTCTTTTAATCACTCAATTATTCAATTCTCATGTTATACTTATTATTTACACCAATTACATGCCATTAACACTAAGTTATACCTAAAGTTTTTACTAACTTCAATTTATCCCAACATACACTTACCCATTATGTTCACTTTTCTTTCACTTAACCACTTAATTAGCTTAATCTCATGTCATACACATCTTTTACATCACTTACTTACATAAAATACTAAAGTACATTAATATTTCCCTTTGACATCAATTCGGCCTAGGTTATACATCACCTATAAGTTTACCTTTCCTTACTTTAATCATTCCATCTTCTAAATATCATGCTAAGCATCATCTAAACACCTTTTATATGGCAAAATTATCAATTTTCTTACTTAGTTTCTTTATGTTCCCATTCGGCCTCACTTGTGATTTTCACTCTATGTTTCTTTAATTTATTTTAAATACATACACATGCTTATTTAAGTTCACTAATCGTGTTTATCAAGTTAGATTCAATTAATCATGCCTTTATTATAAATTCATACTTAGACATAACCTAAAACTCACACATATACAATGGAAATGGAAGAATTTTGTAACCACAAACCTTAAATCCTTGCTTAGCACTTCTCAAGTGTCCTTTTTGATGCCTTAGCTTTTAGAGAAATCTTCCTCTCCTTATAATCCTAACCATGGCCGAATATAAATAATGGAATAACATCAAATCTATACTTCCTTTTTACAAAATAACTTCATAATCATGTTCTACACCCTTGAAAATACCCATATGAACCTTTAAACCCAATTAAAAAAACACCCAAAACACTTACCTCAATTTCCACCCTAAACTTTGAATACTTAGTTTTCTTCACTTCCAATGCTCCAAATGGACTCCACTTGCTATGTTTTTGTTATAGAGGGACTGAGATTTATTTGGGAGGCTAAGATTTGGGGAAAGATTGAAGAAAGAATGAAGAAAAATGGAAGAGAAAGTGAAAAATGGCATACAGTTTGCAGAAAGGAAAGAGAGGCGGTGGGTTCCTGATTTTCTCTAGAGAAATCTGGCCACTTTCTGCCTTATATAATAGGAAAATGAACCAAACCGGTCCAACCGGTTTGAACCAAAATTTTAGTTTTTCGGTAATTTTTCACTGTTTCAAAGCATCTATGTGTTCCTCAACTTATTTTCACTCCCAACCAATTCTATTATTCTTAAAACATCAAAAATAGCCTCCTTGAAAATTTTTAACTCAATCGGAGTCCATTTGGGGCCCGGTTTACTTAAATCGGTCCGATTCAACTGTTCGGTTCTACCATAAAATACCATTCTAATGCTATCAAAAATTACAGAAAATTATTTTATGGCTGTACACTTCCCACTTTATACCTTTTTGAGCTCAATAACTATTTTTAAAAATTCGGTCAAACCTCAATCAAACTTCGGTTCGATTTGAGTCGAACTAGAGACCAATTTCAGAATAATTTTCGGAGACCTATTTCACTCCATTTTCACTTCAAATTTCACCACTAGACTCCTAACAGCCCATAGATTGATTTTATCAAATAATAAATTTTCTAAAAATTGACCGCTAGATCCGCTGTCTATGTACCTCGAGGTCCCCCATCCCGAGATTGCAATTCCTTAAACATATTTAACTCATAACTTCACTACTGTTAACATCACTCAATACACTACTCTACACTATGATCACTCTAAATACACTATAGACATTCACTAATACTTCTAAGCCAATGTTAGAGCCATTACAGCTAAACATTATGAATCAACTAAAAATATATATCAAACAATAGGAAATACAATACCTTTAATAAATAAAGATGAGATTAATAAAGAATTAGCCTGTAACGCCCCAAAATCTCAAGTTTTATAGCCATAACTTTCAAACAGTAAATAGTAACTTTCAAGACAAATTTTGGGGGTAAACTTTAAATAAAGTGAGTTTTTTGTGGAGGTTATAACTTAAGAAGAAAATTCAAACAATAGACTTTAAGTAAATAGTACAAAGCTAATTGAAAGTCGTAGTCGACCTAGAGCAGTCAACAAACAACACCAATTAAATAAGGCAAGATTGGTATTATTTATGAATAATTTTACCTAAGGTGATAAGGCAAGATTGGTATTATTTAGGATTATTAGTAAATTAAATGTTGAATATTATTGAGGTCAGCAAATCAAAAATTAAGAATTTATCAGAATCAGTAAATAAAAATAAAATCTAAAAAATTAAATTAAATTAAATTAAAATTAATTAAACTAAAGGAGAATTTGAGAAAGAATATTATGGAAGCTAATAGGCTTTTTTAGATTAGGGAATTAGCACAACAAAATTATAAAAATGATAAAAAAATAAAAAAAGGAAGAAATCGAAATTGGGGAAAGAGAGACGGGGAGGCAGAAATGGAACCTCACCAGTGTCGGCTCGATTTCATTATCAGTGACAAACCTGATACTATCCTATTGCCGCAACAGGCAACCATACAACTGTCTTATTACCTCCGTTCGGATGCCTTTCTCCTCACCAACTCTATTTTTTTTCATGAAAAAAATTGAAAGCTTCTCCTCTATTTTTTGTTCATCTCTCGCGTTGGGTGGCGACACGAATAGCACCAGACGATGGCTGAAGGAAAGGCCATCCTTCTGATGTCTTCCTCTCTTCCTCACTTGCTGGCAGCAGCGAGATTGCATATGGTTATGTTGAAACATTTCGGCTCTAATTCCAACCAAATGATAAGGCGTTTGGGTGTGTGACCACTGGCAGTAGATTCCTGATATTCTGAGCTTCACATTGAAAATAATGTTGCATCTCTAACAAAAATTCAGTGACCAGTGAGATGGGTTTGATCTTAACAGAAATGAGCTAAAACTTGAAAATTGTATGTGCATTACCAAAATTATCTTTCCATATGATCTTTAAATAAATTGAGCTTGTTAGGAAATTTCTTGTTTTGTGTTCTTCTGTGTATTTGTCTAATTATTGAATTGAATTGATATTTTAAATTTAGTTTGATTTAAAATTGTATGGATGGTGAGTTGTAGCTATGGACAGTTGTGTGAGTATTGGCTAAATTGATACCCTTAAACTCTAGGAATTTCTTTTTAAATTCTTAAATCTTAGTTTACTTGTGATAGAGTTTTAAAGAAATTAAAAATAATTCTTCCTTGGTTTGAATTATTGTTAAGTTTATACTTTCTAGAGATTGGTAATTATATAGGAAAGATATATGGTTAAAGAGGGTACTCTTTGGCATTTAATCATTGGTGATAAATGTTAAATTTATGTTTAGGTAAGTAAGAACTATAAAGTGCAGTTGTTGTGCAAATGATGAATTAAAAAGATAGGAAAATCCTTAACTCTTAGTTTGCGCATAATATGGTTTGTGATGAGTCAATGGAATTTCATGCTTAATGAATGAAAATTTACAAATTGGTTAATGAAAATGTTTTGGTTAAGTGAATTTTAACATGCTATTTGGCATGTTTAAGCTTAAATGATAAGTAAAATTTTTGGAACTAATTGTAATGCTTGTGAAACTTTAAGCTATTACCAATGAGTATGACTATGTTAATAGAATTGACAATGGATCTTAGACAAAGAAATAAAAACATATGACCTCTCATGTAATTAAACATATAGGTGATGGATTGTTAATTGCCACAGGAGAATCCTCTAGAGAATAACACATACGTCAATTTAAAAAATGAATCAATAATTATAAATGAACAAGAAAGAGTATATTCTTAGCCAATAAAAAGTATAGATTTAAAATCATCCTTAAAAGGTAAACAATATCATATACAATCTGAATTATATATAGGAAGAGAATGGAAAACATTAAAAACTTTAAAAGACACAGGAGCAGATAAAAGTCATATAAAGGAAAGTTTGGCATAATCATTCTCGAAATATAATCTAATAGAAAATTATGAGTTATTAAACTTTTCAGGTAATAGAAATACAATAACTGAATATGTAAAGATTAGTGTGACACGTGCCAAACCTAGCAAAGGCCCTCTTTGAACCCGCTTTTAGGACTCGAGGGATTGGTTTGCGTCTTTTTGATCTTGGGCATCATGAGTCATTTTGGATGCCTCCTTCCCAATAGAACATTGGAAAGGATCATCTAGCCTCACGATGCATTTAGGCACCTTTGAGGTATTTTGAAGTCACCACTTAATTTACAAGAAATTGGGAAAGGTCTCTAACCTCAAGGGTCTTAAACCAGAGAAGGTGTTCGGAACTTCACTCTTATTAATAATTTAAGTCAAGTTTATAATTGAGTTTTTAAGAAATTAAAATTCTATCGCTCATCTCACACGATTATGCATTTGAATTTTAAGCGCATTGCAAGCATATTAGAAAGCATTAAATAAAGCGATAAACAAATAAATAAATTACATGTAAAAATTGGGACAGAACAATCCCCTAAAAAAGAAAGCATAAAGATAAAGTTTGCCCCAAAAATAAAATACAAGGGCCCAAAATAGATATATAAACACATAAAAAATAATTAAAGTGCATCATACATAAATCGGGAGATTTATTGAATTTTAGGAACATTGGTTCCATTTTCATTAATTTAGAAAGATTGGGGAACTATTTTTGGATATTGATTGAGAAAATAGGGATGAGTGATCCCATTTTATGAAAATTAGTTCTTCCTTTGAAAGTGAGAATTTATTGGTTAAAATAGGACATTGGTCCACTTTATTAAGAAAAATTTCAAGTTATTAATTATTGTAAAAAGCATGATTTTCTACAATACGGAGGATTTAAAAACACATTTTTACATGCAATATAAAGTTGAAATAATAAAAGGAAATACAATAATTAAAAATGCAAACCCTAAATTCGAAGATTTTTTATCACCCGATCCTCCATCCCGTGTGTAAATATAACTCGCATAAATAAACAATTTTGAGACAACAAAACAAAAATAAAATAAATGTTGGTAAAGTAATTAAATGAATAATATATGAACAAACAATCAAATAAAAACTAATAAATAAACTAATTAAGTAAACAAAAAAAGATAATTAAAACTTGACAAATAATACAACAATAGCAGTAATAATTATTAATAGAGTAAAAAAATTGGAAAAGTAACCAAGTGAATTAGAACAAAAATAAGCAAGATAAAACGGGGAAAATTATAATTCATTGTATGCATTTTACGTTCAGGTAAGACAAGAAAGACGAAGAGCTGAAGGAGGGTGAAGGGGAACAGAAACACGACTAGTGCATTCATTGCACGAATCATGCAATGAGTGCGCGACTCGTGCACTCGTTGCGTGCCGAGAGGATAGAGCCGCACTGACTACACGACCTGAACGGAAAAAAAGACTCGAACACAGAGTATAATTCGATCGAAAAACACAGCTCGGACAAAACAAAGATAAAATCCGATCAGGAAACATGGCTCGGACAAAACAAAGATAAAATTCGATCGGGCAATCACGTCTCGAGCATAAACCAAAGTTCACAATTCAAACAACTAGAAAAATAGGGGCGAACAGAGGAATAATAACAGACTAACAAATATGGCAATATACCATCAAAACATGCATAATAAAGCCACAAACATGTTTATTAATCATGATAAATATTTAAGATCCATGCTTGCGTGCAAACAACAACATTCATACAATACACAGATTAATGAGATCAAATAAGAAGTATGTACAGTATATACATCATAGGAAACTGAATAAAGAAAAATAAGAAATGAAATAAAAAAGAATGAAATAAGAGGAGGTTTAGCCTAGTATTTACCCTCAGATATGATTTTAGATTGCAAGTTAAGAAGCTCTGATTTCCTTGTTGATTTGCTTGAGAAGAAAAACTAAAACAGAGACTCAAAGAAAAACTTTAAATAAAAGTTACATAAAGAAAGAAATGAAAGAAGAAAGATGATTGAATTTCAAACGTCAGGAATTAGTTTCCTGGATTCAAGAACAACCTCAAAATGCTCTGAGAACAAAAATCACTTTCTTGCTCCCAAAAACTTTTCTCCCTGTGTTTTTCTTTCTTTTCTCCGTTTTCAAAAAAATCTCCCCTCTTTAGTTTCTAAACTTTTTCTTTTTATACCTCTAGTGAAAAACTAGGGTTTTCTTAGGTATATCCGTTCTCCACCTTAATTCCCTTTTCGAAATCAGGTTTTTCCTTTCCAAATCAGACATGCCGCCTGCAATTTCCAACCAAATCCCGAAAATAATGGGAAAGGGAGCACGTGAGGTAGGTCTCACTAACGTGAGGCTACATCTCATGCATGAGATGGGCCTCACAACACAGCCCCAAAATTTTGTTCCTTTTATTTTTAATTTTAATTTTAACTTTAAAAATGGAAAGTATTTTATTTTATTATTTTTTTCGAGGAAACCATCACTTCTATTTGTCTTTTGCCTGTTATTGAGCATTTTCTATAGATGCTAATTATACCGCAAGTATACGGTGTGCTGCAATAGTACTTAAGATGTCGATCCCACGAGGAACGTGTTTACACACTATTACTAATCAATTTTAATCTTGTTTACAATGGTGATAAATTTGGTGGTTAAATTTGAACTACTTTATAATAATTAATTAAACTTAATTTATGTTTATCAGAAGAAAATAAAGGATATATGAATGAAGAACTAAAAATAATGAATTTGATCCATCCATTTGATTAGCATTTATTCATCTTTCATGCAAGCCAAGTTGAACTAAAGTTCTAATTTACTCTCTCGACATAAATTAAAATGCCTAAAATTTGCAATTAAAATTCTAACTCACAACTTTCATTAATGAATTAGAGGTTTCTAATGACATATTTTAAGAATAATCACCAACCTATAGCAATTATCTCAATATACCGATTTCTCAAAATATACCTTGATAATAAAACTCTATTAGATGTCAGATAAAGCAAACTCTCGAATTACTTTAACTTGTAAAAATCATGCAAAATATACTAATAGAGAATCTACATTGAAAGACTATGAAAGTAGATGAAAATAGAAAGAATTATAACATGCAAATTCATTAAAATGATATTCATAAAAATATTGGAGAAGAGTTAAAAATAAGAGAATAAGATAAAAGCCTTTCAACCCTTTTCTCAATCTCTTGAAATAAGTTTTCCTTCTGCTTGATGTTCTTCTTCAAAACATAAAGACTAAGTAAGAAAATAAAACTAAAGAAAATACAGAAAATTACATAACTAAAATTTCATATTATTCTATATTGTCTCCTCTAAAAAACTATAGTTAACTACATATTTATAGACGTTGATTTGAGAGATGTGTCTCTTGAAAATGTCCCTTGAGAATAGTTGCAACTTTTAGTGAAAATAGGTGGCTTTTCAAGTGACTTTTGGCTAAAAACTGTCAAACGGTCGCCTCTGTCGTGCTCACAACGGTGTCGCGATCGCGACAGAACACGCTGGTCCATTTTCTTCTTTCTTTCTTTCTTTCTCTCGGTTCTCTCTTCCTTCTCTGGCCAGTCATGAGTCGCTACCTCCCATCACGGCGTGACCCTTCGTGTGTGGCGTGACTGGCGCTCACGTCTCGCCTCCTCTCCCCTTTCTCTTCTCTTTCCTTTCTTTCCTAGCCTCTCGTCATGTCGCGTGACCTTTGCTCACGTCGCGTGACTCTTCTCTCACATTCCTTTTCTTCTTTTCCTCCTTCCTCTTCGTTCTTCCTCTCCAGTCACGGCTCGTTACCTATGCTCACGTCGCGTGACCGCTTGTATGAGACGTGACCTGCTCCTCTCTCGTGATCCTCTCCTTCCATATATGTTTTCTCTTCATTTTTCACCTAAAAACACCAATAAACACAATAAACACTTAACTAATACAAATAAACATAAACTAACATATCACATCAAATTTTACACACAATTGCATGATTAATTACATAAACTCATACAAAATAAATACTAAATTATACCTCAATTAAGCTCATATCACCTGTGAACAGGCATCATTCTCATCATTGGGTAACTTTGGTCTGGGCTACCTCAGGACCCGGTGTCTACAGTTGCCCCCAGTTTTGGGAAGCGTAGTGCCTGGGTGCCTAGGTGAGCCAAAACTCAAAGAAAGAGAGAAGAGATGCATACCTGAGGCAGCTATTCTCTTGAACTGGGTGATGTGCCGAGTCTGCTCCAGACTTACAAAACACGAGAGTTGCTCTTCTAAGTTGCACCAAGTCTGCTCCAGGCTTACAAAGTGCGAGGGTTTCATCTTCGGATGATGATGCGCCGAGTCTGCTACAGACTTACAAAATGTGAGAAGTGCTCTCTTGAGCTGCACCGAGTCTGCTCCAGACTTACAAAGTGCTAGGGGTCTATCCTCAGATGGTAATGCGCCGAGTCTACTCCAGACTTACAAAATACGAGAATTGCTCTTCTGAGCTATGAAGCGATAGTGCCGTTGTAACACCCCTTACCTATACGTAGGGAGCTTCATCCCTCGAAGAGGAAGAAGGGCCCTGATAGATAAGGGTTGTCACGCAAAACCCAAAACCAAGCAAATAAAGTTGTAAAACATACATTCAAGCGGTAAAATAAAATTCTTAAAATAATAGACAAACGCTGAGAACAAAAGTATAATATTATTAATTTACATAATGGTTTTTACATATCCAAAAATACAAAGGTGCCGTAGCACAGAAGCCCATATATAAATCTGCTATCAAACCAACTTACAAAAGTAGGGTTACATCATTACAAAATCATTAAATGAAACATATACAAGAGGTACAATCATGTACTACAAAATCTCTCTCCTAGATGTGTTGGCCCTTCAGAAATGGATCACCCTACCCAAAAACTCCAACATCTTCCACACCTACACGGATGAAACACCCATGCTAAGCGAATACGCTTAGTGGGGAAAACACAACGAAAAACTACCACTCACAATGGACGTCAAAACAAATCACACACATAAGGCACATACTGAATATCCAACTTAAAACTGTAACACCCCATTACTCCCGTTGGAAGGATACTGGAGCGTCATGCGCACAAATACATTTACAAACTCAAGCATTCTAGAAGCAATTACATATAACTATAAAGATATCAAATCCCTATATAATTAATCATATAGTTTTACAAAAAGGGATTTGTAAACATTAAACATATACGTATACAAAATCATCCTTAACAAAATTACATTTCCTAAATCAGTTCCCAAGTACAAAAATACAGCGGAAGACAAAATAACTCCAATTCTAGACTTCTAGAGGCCGACCTGCAGATGTCCGACTCGCAATCAGAACCTGCCACCTACATGGGAAAAGAGCCCGTGCTAAGCGATAACGCTTAGTGGGGAGGAGCAACACATATATGTACATATAATCGCAATAACATCTATATAAACTTAATAATAATAATAAAGCATGAAACATATATTACTCAAGTATATAGCAATCGTCATCGCACTCAAGTATAATGGGAAAAAAAATAAACCATTCCAATTCAAATACAAGTGTTACATCTCATCATATTATAACGTATATACATATACATGTAACATATATTCATTTCATATAGCTATCGCATGTACTAAACTCAAGTAATAGCCCGAATATTCGCTAATTAGTGGATACGGGTACCAATGATACTGATAGGACACAGTATCCCAAGTATATGGAGACATGAATCTCAAAACATTTTTATAATCATGTATACCCGGAGGTATATCGGAGACCGAGGCCTCAAACATCTTATATAACCCAAACGGGGTCCATATGTAACAAATGACATATAGCACTGCACTCACACTCTGACCCTGGATAAGCGCTTATCTATCCACCAACTATGACTACTAGGCTCAAAGACACTAATAAGACAATAAATACATATATATCACTTCTTTTCACTATAAAGGTATAAACTACCAAAGTATTCAAGTAACTTAACCACACATATACATAGATCAGAAATAAAGTCATATAAATCATTCACAGGTAAAATCGACGTACAACCCTCAAATGAATAACTCATACATATATACCATTTAACATGCTATGAAAACTTATTTAGATATGTTAACCCTATTATGAAAGCCAATAATCCATATAAGTAACATTTAGGAAAGCAAAAAGGAGAAAACTTTACATGTTGAAGACACCTCACGGTGGTAACCAAAGTTGTTGCCACCGTGACATGCATAGTAAGCAAAATAGAATGCTAGGCTGAGGTACCTCACGGTGGTAACCAAAGTGGTTGCCACCGTGACATACATGCCACTCAAAACAGAATGCAAAACTGAAGTACCTCACGGTGGTAACCAAAGTGGTTGTCACCGTAACATACCCAGAACAGGCGGGCATAATGCAATTCTAACCTACCTCACGGTGGCAACCAAATTGGTTGTCACCGTGACCCCTGTAAAATTTTAATTCCACAGAACCAAAACATGTATTCAAGCCTTTCTAAACCTTCACGACCCTAAAATCATACATAGATCATTCATTCCTATATCATATCTTTAACATATGCCATAATGAACTCATAATCATGTTACACTTATAACAACAAAAGTTCAATCACACGACAGATACTCCAATCACCTATACTCATGCATAATCATATACCAAAACACACAACCAACAACAATATTAGACTCAAAATATGATCCAAATGATGGTGTAAAAACACTCCCAAACATATAGCCAATTAAACTCCCAAACCTGAAATGGAGCTTAAATCTTCACTTTCTTCAGTTAACAACTTTTCCTTTCCCTCTATCCTTTCTCTTTTCTTCAGCTTCTTGCAACCAAATCAAATCAAAAACTCCATTAACCCAAGAACATAACCTTTAAAACCCACTCAATTCCGAAAAAGGAGGAGAAGAAGAAGAATACTAAAAATAAAACAGCCACTTACCTCCTTTAGAACCCTCAAAGCTCAAACCCTAGACCAAAGGTGGAAGAAAACACACATGCAAGGAAGAGAGAGCAGAAATTGTAGATGAGAAAGTGAGAGAGAGGTGTGGGAAAGGAAAGGCAAAACTCCAATTGGCTTCCACGGGACGCTACTCCCTTCCTTCCCTCTCTCTTCTCCTTTTAAATCCCATTCAATGCTCCCACCAACCATTACACATGTCACTCCACTATTGGTCCCTTAAACTCATCTTTGATTAACAATCCTTGGCACCAAACTCAACTCACACCATATAACCTCCAATAAATCACTTTTACATCCTAGTTACCATGCACCAATACCACTAGATCATGCCAAAACCAAAGTACCCTACATCCATACATCACATGTATACCATATAATTCCCTCAATTACTTAACAAAATAAATTCCTTGTAAATAAATCCTTATTATCCAAAATTTCTCTTGCTAAAATTACCGATTCGCTCTAAATATTCCGACTAGGCCTATTTTGGGTCGTTACAAAAACAGTTCATCATACTCAAGATAACAATATCTTTCATCATACAATCATTTATACTAAATTCAAGTATAACAAAAATTATAATAAACCTGCTTGTTCAAAATAGTAGATAGCGAGTAATGCATAGTCAATCAAAACGCATGGATACCCGAGGGTATCAAAATCATTCTTTTCTTTTTGTTTCAAACATTTTTGCATGGAATTTTAAACAAGATTCAAGTTTAAAAGGGGATCGCGAGGATCCGAACAGGGACCTGATTAGGGTCCAATACGCATACGCATGTCTGTAGCTAACTGAACTCTATAGGCATGCCTATTTATCCACTTATTGACTTTCATAGTTCAAGCATGGTACAACTAATTTGCATTCATATCATTCTTAAAATTGTCTATTTATAACTATGAAAGCATAACAAGATTGAAAAGTTAAACATTAGAAGCACAAAAAGAAAACTTACTTTTTGAAGCCAGGAGGTGTCGTACTCGCGATAGAGGCGAAGATCTGCCTCAAGTCGTGATCGCGATTGTCCTCACGCTTACGCGGGGATAGAAACACACCTCACTGTCGTGTTCGTAACAGTAAGTGGCCAGCAGCTTCTGTCGTGCTCGCGCGCGGGCGTGCGCTTGCGACAGGAGACCGTCCAAAGATCGTACGGCGGCTGAGCGCTCACGACAGAGAGCTCTCACTACGGCCGTTCGGCAGCGCACATGTAGCTCGCGCGAAGGCTACAATCATCGAGCTCTGTCGCGACCTCGCGACAGTGTCGCTCTCGCGACAGGGTCAGGATTTCCAGCCCTTACGCGAAAAACCTGTAGAATTCCTCTTCCAAAATTCACCCAAACCTTTAAATGGCTTCAAAACACAACCCCACACAAATAGATCATTCACAACATCTTAAACCACCTAAAACTCAACTTATAAACTAATTATCATCATCAAATCATACAATTTACAAGATCAAATTCCAGAATTTATCAAACCAGTAATTTCTCATAGAATTTCATACAAGCTTATGCTATAACCCATTTTTTCACTAATTACACATCTCAACCCAAAATAATCAATACCCATAACAATTAAATACAATACCCATAATACACCCCCTTCAATTTCAACCATAACCACAAAACACAAAAAAAATCACACAAACATATCAAAACCACAAACATTCCCAAACCTCTAATCCTTGAACTCTAATCACGGGCTTCGCTTCCGCTTGTGATTTCCTTGCCTTTGGGCTCTCTAGGAGGGATCTCTGAGCAAAAACACCCATCACAACAAGCTTTAAACTCAAACCCCAAAAATACCCAAATACTCAAATTAACTAAATTAGAAGGAATAAGAAGGTGAGGAAGAACAATAAGCTTCTACTTACCTATATCAACTTAAGATCACCTAAAACGCACCAAAATTGCAACTAGAGGGAAAGGATTACAAGGAAGTAAAGAAGAAAATAAGAGGAAGAGGAAGAACGGGGAAGAAGAAAGTAACGGGAAAAAGGGAAGGGCAAAAAGCTGATTCTCTCTCCTCTGTCCACACAATTAACTCCCCCACTTGCCACATGGTAACCCCCTATTGGAAGCCTACCCTAAGGCACACCTAAAACCCATCCTCTTACTTACACTCAAACCAAGCCTCACTTACATACACCCTAACCCCCTACACACTCTCACACCCAAGCAAACCCCACAAACACATAACACTAAAACTTAAATCATGCATATACACAAAAATAACACATGCCACAATTGAACACACACACAATCACCCATATACCAGGCTCAAACTACCAGGGCGGGAACGGGGCATTACAATACTCCCCCACTTAACAGAATTTCATCCTCGAAATTCTCACCTGATCCAAATAGCTGAGGATGCTGAGCTCTCATGACCGCTTTCGGTTCCCAAGTTGCTTCTTTAATTCCATGATGCTTCCAGAGTACTTTAACCAATGGGACTTGCTTACTGCAGAGCTGTCTGATCTCCCTAGCTAAAATTTCCTTTGGCTCTTCATCAAATGAGAAATCTGGCTGAACTCGAATATCTTGCACTTGCAGCACATGAGATGGATCGGTAGCAGCGGAGCATAGATACCTGAAAACATCATGTAACTTAGCTCACTCCACCAGTAATGCTAATCGGTATGGCCAATCTTATCTAGGATCTCGTAGGGTCCAATAAACCGAGGACTTAATTTTCCTTTCTTTCCAAACTGAAGAACTTTTCGCCAAGGTGATACCTTCAAGAACACCTTGTCACCAACCTCATATCGAATATCTCTTCATTTCAAATCAGCATACGATCGTTGCCTATCTTTGGCTGCCTTTAAATTCCATTGCACCGCTCTGATCTTTTCTTTCGTGTCTCTAACTAATTCCGGACCCACAACTGATCTTTTCAATAACTCAATCCAACACACTGGAGTTCTGCATTTTCGCCCATAGAGAGCTTCATAAGGAGCCATTCTAATACTTGCTTGATAACTGTTATTGTACGCGAACTCCATCAAAAGCACATACTTATCCCAGCTGCCTGAGAACTCTAAAGCACATCCTCGAAGCATATCTTCCATAATCTGAATAATTCTTTCTGATTGACCATCGGTCTGAGGGTGAAAGGCAGTGCTAAAATTTAACCGAGTACCCAAAGTCGACTGTAACTCCTTCCAAACCTTTGACATAAACCTTGAATCCTGATCAGACACAATGGAGATGGGAACTCCATAAAGTCTTACTATCTCATTCACATAGATCTCAGCCAGCCTGTCCATGGAATAATCTAATCGAACGGGCAAGAAGTGCACTGACTTTGACAAACAGTCAACTATCACCCAAACCGAATCGTGCTTGCGCTATGTCAAGGGTAAACCAACTGCAAAGTCCATCGTGATATCATCCCACTTCCATTGAGGAACAGGCAAGGGATGCAACAATCCTATTAGAACTTAATGTTCAGCTTTCACTTGTTGGCACACCAGACACTTCGAGATAAAACCCACTATATCCTTCTTCATACTTGGCCACCAATAAAATTGTTTCAGATCTTTGTACATCTTATTTCCTCCTGGATGCATCATGAAAACCGACGAATGAGATTCTTGCAAAAGTCTTCTTTTCACATCTTCTACATTTGGCACACATAACTGATTCCCAAATCTGAGCACTCCCTCACTATCTACAGAAAAGTCAATCCACTTGCCATCTCTAACCATGTGAAAAGCATGCTGTAACACAAGGTCACTCAGCTGTGCACCCACTATTAATTGTCTCAAGCTCGGTCTAGCTTTCAATCGGGCAATAAGTGCTCCTTTTGAATCAAACCTCCACTTCCCTCTACTTAGGGACAAAGTTGATACTGATTTCCTACTTAGAGCATCCGCTACTACATTTGCCTTGCCCGGATGGTAATCAATAATACAGTCGTAGTCTTTGAATAACTCCAACCATCTTCGTTGCCTCAAATTCAATTCTTTTCGAGTGAGCAGATACTTTAGACTTTTGTGATCCATAAAGATCCTGCAAGTCTCTCCATACCAATAATGCCGCCATACTTTTAGAGCAAACACTACCGCAACTAACTCCAAGTCATGCGTCAGATAATGCTGCTCATGAGGTTTCAACTACCTGGAAGCATAGGCGATCACTTTACCATCTTGCATCAAAACACAGCCCAAACCTATACCTGAGGCATCACTGTACATAGTATACTCTTTACCCAAAACGACTTGAGTAAGTACAGGAGCCTTAATCAGCATATCATTCAACTGCTCGAAACTTGCTTGGCACTTATCCGACCAAATGAATTTAACCTCTTTTCGGAGAAGCTGAGTCAAAGGCGAAGCTATCATAGAAAATCCCTTCATAAAAATGCCTATAATAACCAGCTAATCCAAAAAAACTCCTCACTCTCGTAAAGACTTTGGTGGCAACCAGTTCACAATGGCTTCAACCTTGGATGGATCTACTCGAATGCCTTCAGTCGAAACCACATGTCCAAGAAATGTTACCTCCTTTAACCAAAATTCACACTTACTTAGTTTAGCATACAACTGATGATCCCTCAACACTTGCAATACCAATCGCAGATGTTCTTCATGTTCCTTTTCATTCTTAGAATATACCAAGATGTCATCGATGAATACTACAACAAAACTATCCAAATACTGCTTGAATACCCTGTTCATCAAATCCATGAAAGCTACGAGCGCATTAGTCAAACCAAACGGCATCACTAAAAATTTGTAATGACCATAATGCGCCCGAAAAGCTGTCTTCGCAACATCCAAATCCTTGACTCTTAACTGATAGTATCCCGATCTCAAATCTATCTTTGAAAACACTCCAGTTCCTTTTAACTGATTAAAAAGATCCTCGATTCGTGGCAACGGACACTTATTCTTGACTATAGCCTTATTAATCTACCGGTAATCAATATACATTCTCAAGGTACCGTCCTTTTTCTTGACAAAAAGAACCGGAGCACCCTAAGGCGACACACTTGGTCGAATAAAGCCCTTATCCAAAAGCTCTTGCAACTGACTTTTCAACTCCTTCAATTCCATCGGAGCCATTCTATACGGAACTTTAGAAATTGGAGTTGCACCTGGCACAATATCCACAGATAACTCTACTTCTCTCTCTGGTGGTAAACCCGGTAATTCCTCTGGAAATACATCCACAAATTCTCTTACTACTGGAATCTCTTGTATCTTTACTTGCTCTCATCGAGAATTCAAGATCAAAGCTAGGTACGCTTCATATCCCTTCCTCATATACCGCTTGGCCTTCATAGCTGAGATCACATTATGGAGCGAGTTACTTCCCACACCTCTTACTACCACAGGTATCCGATCCTTATCTTTAAGCACAACTTTTTTCCTCTGACAATCAACTATAGCTCTGTTCTTGGATAGTCAATCCATGCCCAAAATAAGGTCAAACTCAAGAAATGGTAGACTAATCAGATCAATCGGAAATTCCTTACTTTGCACCAATAATGGACACTCCCGATATACCCGATTCACTCTCACACACTGCCCTAAAGGACTAGTGACACAAATCTTGTAATCCAGTTTACTCTCATTAGACAATTCATCACACAACTTATCAGAACACAGGTAAGAATAGGTGGAACTCGGATCAATCAAAGCATACATCTCAGTACTGAAAAGTAAGAACTTACCAGCTATAACTTTCGGAGCATCCTGGTCGTCACGGGCTCTCATCTCATATGCTCTTGCAGCCGCCTGTGCTAGACGATCAACTGTCTCAGAAGATTCTCTTTCCCGAGGCCGTCCACCATGACCTTTAGCACGACTGCCTTGAGGAACATTCAACCCAGCTCGACTTACCTCTTGCTGACCTTGGGTATTCTCATATAAATTTGGGCAATTAGCTAGAAAGTGGTCGGTGCTACCACATCTAAAACATCCTCCTGGCAACCACCGACACTCGCCCTAATAGCGCTTGTTACAATGTGAACATTGGGGCACACCATCACCTTTGCCACCCGAAGCTCCTCTACCCGTGCTAGACCCTCTAAAGGAATCCTATCTCCTCCCTCTAGTAGCCGCTGAATGTGAGTCACCATAGGGATTTCCTTGAGACTCGTGTGACCTCTTTCCTGAAGAAGAATCGCCTCTAGATGCCTTTTTCCTCTAAGCCTTCTCTCTTAGAATATTCTCAGAGCATTCTGCTCTCAAAGTTGCCTGCACGATCTGATAATAACTGATATCCGGTGCAGACATCAAGGAAACCAACATCACTTTTAGAGACTCGTTCAAACCTGCCTCAAACTGTTGACATTTAAATTCCTCAGTGAGAACTCCTGGCAGTGCATACTTACTGAGTCGATTAAATTCCTTCTCATAATTTGCCACTGACAACACCATCTATCGGAGTCTCAAAAACTGCGCCCATCTGGCCTCCTTAAATTCCTTAGTCATATACTTGTTTCGAAACTCCCTTTCAAAGAACTCCCATGTCACAGGCTCAGGAAGCTGAGGATGCCTAAGTGCCAATGTCCACCAATCATAAGCTGAGCCCTACAATAAAGATATCACACACTCTACCTCTCTCTCTGGAGGACAATGAATTTCCCATAACACCCGTCTAACTTTCTCAATCTACATTTCAGCTTTATCTGATTCGTCCAAACCAGTTCCAAAGAAATCCTCTGGCCCAAACTTTTGCATATTCTCGATCGGAGCTCTGGGGGCAGTAACTCTTTCCAAAACCCTGGCCATATCTTGGGATATATTGAGCATAGCCTCAAAGGGAATGGCAGGGGCCCCAAGTTGCACCCTAGGTAGCTGAGCCGGACCAGAAATAGATGGATCTTACTGTCGGGGATTCGCACTCTTGGCTGACCCCTCAAGTGATCCACGAGCGGACTCTATCTAATTACAAAACATACAATAATCCACATCAGGCCAACACAATCCCAGACATACACTCTATCTAACACTTGCCCAGAAATGCCTAAACCTAGGCTCTGATACCACAAATGTAACACCCCTTACCTATACGTAGGGAGCTTCATCCCTCGAAGAGGAAGAAGGACCCTGATAGATAAGGGTTGTCACGCAAAACCCCAAACCAAGCAAATAAAGTTGTAAAATATACATTCAAGCGATAAAATAAAATTCTTAAAATAATAGACAAAGGCTGAGAACAAAAGTATAATATTATTAATTTACATAATAGTTTTTACATATCTAAAAATACAAAGGTGCCGTAGTGCAGAAGCCCATATACAAATCTGCTATCAAGCCAACTTACAAAAGTAGGGTTACATCATTACAAAATCATTAAATGAAACATATACAAGAGGTATAATCCCGTACTACAAAATATCTCTCCTAGATGTGTTGGCCCTTCAAAAACGGATCACCCTGCCCAAAAACTCCAACATCTTCGACACCTGCATGGATGAAACACCCGTTTTAAGCGAATATGCTTAGTGGGAAAAACACAACGAAAAATGACCACTCATAGTGGACGTCAAAACAAATCACACACATAAGGCACATACTGAATATCCAACTTAAAACAGTTCATCATACTTAAGATAACAATATCTTTCATCATACAATCATTTATACTGAATTTAAGTATAACACAAAATTACAATAAACCTGCTTGTTCAAAACAGTGGATAGCGAGTAACGCATAGTCAATCAAAACACATGGATACCCGAGGGTATCAAAATCATTCTTTTCTTTTTGTTTCAAATATTTTCGCATGGAATCTTAAACAAGATTCAAGTTTAAAAGGGGATCGCAAGGATCTGAATAGGGACCTGATCAGGGTCCAATATGCATACGCATGGCTGCAGCTAACTGAACTCTATAGGCATGCCTATTTATCCACTTATTGACTTTCGCAGGTCAAGCATAGTACAACTAATTTGCATTCATATCAGTCTTAAAATTGTCTATTTATAACTATGAAAGCATAACAAGACTAAAAAGTTAAACATTAGAAGCAAAAAAAGAAAACTTACTTTTTGAAGCCAGGATGTGTCACGTTCGTGACACTATCGCGCTCGCGACAGAGGCGAATATCTACCTCAAGTCGCGATTGCGACAGTCCTCGCGCTTACACGGGGACAGAAACACACCTCACTGTGTTTGTTTGGGTGTGTCTGTGCGATTCTCTTTTGATCATTTCTGGTGATTTATATATGTTATTTGATGTGTGTTTACGTGTAAATGAGATATGATTGTTATAAGTCTATTTTGAATGCCTAGAGGTAAGTTCTTACATGATTTTACATGATATTGGTTGAGGATATGTAATTCGTTAAGTTCTATTTCTTTCGTTTTTCTTGGTTTGAGTATTCTTTTCTTTTGTTTTTGGGCCCGCTCAGCAGGATACTCTTCACGACACGTGAAGTTCTTCACGAGTCATGAAGATTGGTCCACTCGGCATGATGAGCCACTCGGCATAGAGAGCCCCGCATGGTAGATAGGGCATTTGACATGTAGAGATCACTCAGCATGCAGAGTCCAATCGGCCTGAGAAGTTCGGCGTTATTTTTTTTATATGCTTTTGATATTGATCAGTGCACATATATACATGGACTATATGATTTTATATGAATTTTTCTTTATAGTATGACATGATATAAGAGTATGAATGAATTATTCTTTGAGCCTGATCGGTCATAGTTAGTGGATAGATAAGCGCTTATTAAGGGTCGAGGTGTGTGTGAGTGCAGTTGCTATATGTTACATAATATATGCTGACCCCGATCGGGTCCACAGGATTAGAGGCTTCGGTCTTCGCAAGTAAAATGTTTTGAGATTTTTGTCTCTTTTCTCCTTTGGGTATACATGATTTTAAAATTTTTTGAGACCCGTGTCTCTACATGTTTGGATACTGTGTCCTATCAGTATCATTGGTACCCGTATCCACTAGTTAGTGGATAATCAGGCTTTTATATGTGGCTGTTATGTGTGTTTCCAGCGTATCGAATGGTTATATGATATGATATATGTTTTCGTACAAGTGATATGACGAGATATGTTGCGATATGAATATGTGTACATGAAAGTAAATGATTAATTGTTTATATGTTTGATTATTTTGTATAAATATATGAGTTGTTATTATAAATATATGTATTTGCATGTTTCTATTGTTGTTTTTCCTCCCCACTAAACGTTATCGCTTAGCACGGGATTTTTTTTGTTTTCTCGTGTAGGTGGCAGGCATTTTGTTCCGGTCGGAGTCGAGCATCTACAGGTCGGCCTCTAGGAGTTAGAGTTTCTTTTTGTATTCTACTCTTGTAATATTTTATATTTGTTATAAGGACCTTTTGTTTTGCTTCCCGATCGGATGATGTATATATATTTTTGGATTATATGTATTATGATTTTCCATTTTCATTTCAATGTATGGCTTCCGCTTATGAATGTATGAGTATATGTTTATGTTTTGCCGTGGTGCTTCAGTCGAAGTGCTACCGATCGTGTTCTGGTCATGGCAGTCTGGTCGGGGTGTTACAAGATTAAAGTCATTGACAAACTTTCTCACGACGGCTTCATATGAATAGCCACATTGACGGGCCGAGGTATCAGCTTTATGACCTATTGGGTACACTTTGACCATGCGACCCAAGACCTCTCATACTCTCGGCCAAAAACCATTCTGTCACTTCTACCAGCGCGTATGAGAGATGGGTACTTAGTCCCGTTACTGATAACAGGACTTGTCGACTTTAGCATCTGGCCGGCGAGAGCAGTGGTAGGAATTGGTACAGATTTGCATGCATTTTGAGCAATATGTTTCTTTTTAAAACAGAACTAGAAAATAATGTAAATGAATAAATTCAGTTTCATTTCATTTCACAAAATTGTGTACATTTCAGTATGATTGCAGTATACATAATCATCATTTAATGTTAATTCAAAACGCAAAGCTACATTCATTCGTGGAACAAATCCTGATAGCATCAAAGTCCTATTACCAATCAGCCCTCTTGGGTTTTCTTGATTGGACATTTTCTCTCAAGCCTCTAATTTTTTTCCAGGATGCCTTTTTTCGGTTTTCACCCTCACGAGGCACCCAATTTTAGCAAGGCCGCCTTTTTTTTTTCGGTTTTCGACCCGCAGGGCTTTTATTCTCTTCTTTTGACTTTTATCGTCTTTAGCCATGGAACCTCTTGAGTCTATTGATATTGATAAGCTCCTTGAACTTGTTGCCATTGCCATCTGATAGAATCGCTACTCCTTTTGACAACAACTTCTTAAGGATGAAAGGACCTTCCCACGTCGGTCTAAATTTCCCCCTGATGTCGGGCACACCCGGTCTCATTTATTTGAATACCAAGTCCCCTTCCTTCAACGGGTGCTTCTTGACTTTCTTTTTGAATGACTTGGCAAGCCTTTTCTGATAAATTTGATTATGATAATAGGCTCTCATCCTGCTCTCATCTAGCATGTTCAGGTGTTGGAGCCGCTGCTGTGCTCGTTCGGCTTCCAAAATCTGAGCTTCCATAACTACCCTCAATGACTTGAGCTCAATCTCGACTGGCAGCACGGCCTCCGTCCCATACACCAAGGAATACGGTTTGTCCCCTATAGAAGTTATGACAGACATTATATAACCTCAGAGCGCGAAAGGCAACTTCTCCGTCCAATCTTTATAATTCTGAACCATCTTGGCCAGGATTCTCTTGACGTTCTTATTGGCGGCTTCTACTACCCCATTAGCCTGTGGACGATAAGGAGAAGATTTATGATGCTCAATGCCGTACTTCTGAAATAACCTCTTCATCTCAGCCATGAACTGGACCCCATTGTCGGATACCACATGATATGGGAGGCCGTATCTGCATATCAAGTTTTTCTCAATGAATTTAGCCATATCCCATGCATTGACCTTTTTGAAAGACTCAGCCTCTACCCATTTTGTGAAGTAGTTGATGGCAACTATGATGAATCTATGTCCATTAGAGGCCGTGGGATGTATTTCTCCAATAATGTCGATCCCCCAAGCTGCAAACAGCCAAGGCGATGTTAAACTGTGTAACTCTGAAACCGATAAGTGCCTTAAATTTGCATACTGCTGACACAACTGGCATTGGTTTACATATTTTAAGCAATCTGTATCCATGGTGAGCCAGTAGAATCCTTGTCTCATTATCTTCTTGGCTAACATTAGACCATTCATGTGGGCTCCACACACACCAGCGTGAGTTTCCTCCATTACCTTTTCGGCTTCTTTCTCGTCTAGACATCTCAATTGGATACCATCGGCTTGCCGTTTATACAACACCCCGTTTACCCAGATAAATTGAGCAGATAACTTGTGAATTAGCCACTGGTCTTTCTCGGTAGCCTCTTCTAGGAACGTCGCATTTTCCAGATAATTTATGATATCATGATACCATGGTTTCCCATCTGTTACTTTCATTTCCATGACTGGTTTAGACTCAAAGCTAGGCCTCTCAGAACTAGAAATCAGCACAGGCTTCATAACCACCCCCTCTGGATTATCCCATATCGACACCAAAGTTGCAAGCGCATCTGCTAGCTGGTTCTTATCTCTAGGAACAAAGTGAAAGGTGCACACTTCAAATTGATCGCTCAATTCTTTTAAGTATTTCACATACGGGATCAGCCGCTCTTCTTTAATAGCCCACTTGCCCCTAATCTGATTGATCACTAGCGATGAATCTCCAAATACCTCCACATTCTTTGCCCCCAAGGCTATCAATGCTTCAAACTCGAAAGTGCATGCTTCATATTCAGCTTCATTGTTGGTGGCTTTATATCTTAGCTTCTTAGCTAAAGGGAGTTTTTCATTATCCGAGGTTGTTAGAATAATCCCTACTCCTGCCCCCTTGATGTTTACAGCTCCATCAAAGTGCAACTGCCAACCTTGAACCGTGATAGCTGCCACATCCTCGTTCAGGAAATTGAATTCATACGAATCTCCTTGGATTGGGTGCTCTGCCAGAAACTCCGCCACTGCACGCCCCTTAATGGTTTTCTAGTTGATATATTTAACATTGAATTCTTGTAACAGCAATAGCCATCTCCCCATTTTTCCAAGCAAAGATGGAGCTTCCTGTAGGTATCTGAGAGGATTCTGTTTTGCCACTGCCTGTACCTTGTAGGAGTGAAAATAATGCCTCAACTTCTTAGAGGCCCAAATTACTGCTAGACAAATCTTTTCTACTTCTGCGTATTTGATCTTGTAGGCAAGGAACTTCTTACTGAGGTAATAGACCGCGAACTCCACTCCAAACTCATCCTTTTGAGCCATCGTGGCGCCTATGGAGCTATCCTATATGGCCAAATACAGAATAAGTGGTTTGACCTGCTGCGGTCGTCTTAGAACCGGTGGATTCAGCAAATACTCCCTGATAGTGTTAAAAGATTTTTGACAGTCTTCATTCCAGACTACAGGTTGGTTCTTTCTGAGTAGCTTAAAGATTGGCTCACAAATTGAAGTAAGCTTGGCGATAAACCTGCTGATATATTGCAATTTACCCAAAAAGCTTCTGACATCTTTTTCCTTATGAGGTATTGGCATTTCTCGAATGGCTTTGACTTTGTCTGGGTCAATCTCAATCCCCCTCTAGCTAACCACATGTCCTAATAGCTTCCATGAGGTGACACCGAAGATGCATTTCTTTGGATTTAGCAGCAAGTTATACTTACCGATCCTCAGGAAGAACTTTCTTAGAGCTTCAAAGTGACCTTCTCTAGTGGATGACCTGATCATCATATCATCCACGTATACTTCTACCTCCTTATGAATTAAGTCATCTAGAATCCTGGTTGCTATTCTCTGATAAGTTGCACCTGCGTTCTTCAAAACAAATGGCATCACTCTATAAGCAAAAGTTCCCCAGTTTGTGATGAAGGCTATCTTAATTCGATCGACTATCTTATTGAGGATCTGATTATAACCTACATAACCATCCATGAATCTGTACATCATGCAAGCGGCTGCATTGTCTACCAATACATCTATGTGAGGCAGTGGAAATTCATCTTTTGGTCAAGCTTTATTCAGATCTCGATAGTCTACACATACACGTACTTTACCGTCCTTCTTGGCTATCGGGACAACATTGGCCAACCAGGTTGGGTACTGCACTTTAATTAAAAACTTGGCCTCAATCTGTTTATAAATCTCCTCTTTGACCTTCTGCCCATTCTGGTCTGAGCCTCCTAAGTTTTTGCTTGACTGGGTATGTTGGGATGGCGTGTTCTACAATTTCCCGATCTACCCCTGGCATGTCTTCATAGGTTTAGGCAAAGACTTTTTCATGTTTTCTTAAGATTCTCTCAAATTTTTCTCGCTCTTTAGAAGTTATGTTGGATGCTATCAATATTTCTTTCGGGTTTTCCGAGGTTCCAAGATTGAATGGAGTTGCATTAGTTGAATCAATGTCAAATATGGATGCATTATGATCATGATTATTCATATTGAAATCATTAGAAACATCACACAAGTGAGCGAAATTGTTCATTTAATTAATAGAACTGTAAACGTCATTAACATCATTAAAGAGTTTAGGAATAAAAAGAAAATCTACACTATTCTCATGCTCCTCTCCCACTGGCTCAACTGTTGAAGCTAACGGTCCTGAATCAATTTGGCACTTTGGAGGCTAGGCCGCAACTCCCTGTACGGCTTCTTCCACCTTCGCCTTCCCCTTTATCTGGGCAGTCACTAGCTTCTCAGTGATAATCTCTTCGGGTACTTCGCGGTCCCAAACAGTCCCCTTAGTCATGATTCCCTCGACCAACTTCTGACCCTTCTCTGCTGCACCTTCATACCCATGGCCCCTCTTATCCTTCTGACCTCTGGTGGCAATGGCTACTGGTGATCCTTGCGAATTCTTGCCTAGACCCGCACCAGGGAGGAACGACATCCTCTTCATCATATTCAACACAGGAGGGCTTCCTTCCATAGGCTCCTCCCTATCTATCACAACAATGTGAAATCCACTGAAAGGCTGTCTTGCAATCTCTAATATTGAGACCTGATTCTCCCTTGCAGCCCTTATAGTTACGACCTGCCCCTCATGAGGAATCTTAATCATCTGGTGCAAACTAGAGGGGACCTGTAGACACCGGGTCCTAAGGCGGTCCAAGATCAAGATTACCCGATGATGAAAATAATACTTGCCACAAGTAAAGGTGTCAAAAATGATATCATCCTTGTTGAAAATCTCCTTTGTTCCTCTAAAAAAGTTTTTTTTTTTACCCTTTGTTTTTTATTTCATTTCATTTTATTTTAATTTTAATTTTTTATTTATTTTTGATTTTTTGATTTTTCTTTTTTATCGAGAGCCGCATGCGGGCCGCACCCACGTGAGAGCGCCGTTCGCCCTGCATGCACGAGGAGCGCGGTTTGCCTGCGTGAGGAGCGCGTCTCGCCTGCACGAGGCACGCTGGGGTATGCCTCACCATGCGCGATGCGCGCCCCTTGGTGCGCGCCTCGCCTGCAATGGCCGCGTCGCTTTCTTCTATGCGTTTTTACGCAATTTTTATTCTGTTTTTTTTCGTTTCTTTCACTTTTTTGGTGTCTTTGAAAAAATAAAATTAAGAAATTAATTTTGTCTTTTTTCCATTTTGGAAAGGCAGAAAATTAAAAGGACTTTTACCTTCATTTGAGGGAGGAGCTGCCATTTTTATTCAAAGGAGAGAACTTCATTTTTCTCTCAACCAAGGGGCAGCCGTAGTTTTTAGAAAAATCTTAAAAATTCAAAGCTTTAATTTTCTTCTTCTTTTTTCCTTTTCTCTTAAAGAACATCTAATTCTCGGATGATTTTGAGTTTGGAAAATTAATTTCCTTTGCTCAATCATCCTCCAAAAATATTTTCTCAAGTTATTTTCTTGTGTTCATCACCACAAATTTCGACAAGGAGGACAGATCAAGGCATCCTATTTTCCGATCTATAAATTCTGAGGGTAAACATTTTTAGATATGTTCTCATTTATTTTTGTATATTATTTATTATTGTTAATATTATTATTTTTCGTTATTATTGCCATGTTTCATTGTTACTTTTCTAGTTTTTCATATTGTTGCTACTGTTGGCTTTTCCACTTTCTATTGTCATTTTTCTTACTAACCTTTCATCACTGTCAATCGTTTATTATTATTACTATTACTATTACTATTACTATTATTATTATTATTATTATTATTATTATTATTATTATTATTATTATTATTATTATTATTATTATTATTATTATTATTATTTTGTTGTGTTATTTCTGTTATCACTATTGCCATTACTATTAGTATTGCATTTATATATTGTTATTTATTATTCTGCATTATTATTATTATTATTATTATTATTATTATTATTATTATTATTATTATTATTATTATTATTATTATTAATATTATTATTATTATTATTATTATTATTATTATTATTATTATTATTATTATTATTATTATTATTATTATTATTATTATTATTATTATTATTATTATTATTATTCATTGATCATTCTATGTATTTGAATGTACTCTTTTCATATCTCGTTAATGTATAAAAATAACTTAATGTTTTATATTCAATAAAATGAGGTTTGGTCCAACGCCCTATTTTTATCCAATAAAAATCATCACAAGTAAAAATATCCAATTTTGATAATGATGCATGCGAGGACCAAAGTCCTCAAAATAAACAATACCCCGATTCATGTATGTATCGCACATTTATAAAGGGAGTTGTATTCCGCTCCTTGTATTATTGTAATTTATCGTCTTTTGATATTTACTTGCTCATTTATGGTTTTCCAAATGTGAATAAATGCGCCTTTAATAAATTGCATCGTGTGGAGAGAGAGCGAATCAATGATAATTAAAATTTGATCATAAAATAATCGAGATAGAAATAGATGAGAAATCCCGGGCCCAGCTCTGGTCTTTGGGCTCAAAGAGGCTAGAGGTCTACCCTCCAAGACACCTTTTTGTGCCACGAGACTTTAGCGCTAATCCTAGGCTCCTTAGGGCGAGAGGTTTACCTTCAAAGACCCCTCTGGCTGGCCCAAAATGGATACCAAGCGCAGTCTTAGGCTCTCCGAGGCGAGAGTAACTTTCCCAATGTTCTATTGGGTGGCGACTCCATGAAACCTCCTTGTTGCCCAACATAGACGCACTTGCGATTTATTGCAAGCTATCAACGGACCCACAAATGCCCCGATCGCCCACGTGCGGGCGGTCGAACGGGTGGCCGCGGGGATCCAGCGCGCGTCGCAGTGGCGACTCCGCTGGGGACGTTTATGGTTCGAGATTTCAATTTGAAAATACCTCGCTTAACATTTATGATTAAAATTTAATTCATAAATTCGCTTTCCCTCAAACTTGCATTCGCATATCATTAGAGCCTTAGAATATGCTAGTTTGGTCCCTCTTTTAGCCCCGGTGCGTTCCTGAAGCACGACCTCATTTTCACTTAATTTGGGGAAGTGTTAAGGATAATCACCAGCCCAAGCCACGTACCTCAAATGGTATATCAAAATGATGACCCGATCGGTCGCTATGCTCATGATGAGTTAGACCTGTCGGTAGGGATCATGCTTGGGTAGCCTTAAAGAAATATCTCCCTTGTCCAAAGCTCATGTAATGGCCGTAGCTATCTTCCACAGGTGAAATGAACCCTAATTCCATGCTTGCTGTATGGATCCTCGTGTATTGGGTGAGTCCAGATGTCTCGCTTGGTAACCTAGCCAAAGGCTATCATGCCCCGGTAGGGCCATGTCAAAATTTATGGAACGTCCAAATACGTGACGATCATTATCCATCCGCTTGTACATTAGCATAGGAGTGTCATGCTGTCGATTTTTTGCCGCGCACCATGCGCGTCCATCGGGTCCCTCGTTGACCCCTGGGCTAATCCCACCTAGGAAAGAGACTGCACGACCACGTGTGTGGGAGAAATAAGGGTGGAAGGACCTACTTGCTTGCTTGTGCTCTGTGAGTGTTGCATATCACGACCATGCATTATACCTGCATTTCATGCATCATGCCTAACGTCTTGTCCCTGCAGCCATCATAGATCTGCCCAGGTGGACTAGATCACCAACCGGACGACTGATCCGAGTTCCTGCTCTTGAGCTGTCAGATAGAGAGGGTCTACTAGAAATCTTATCAGAAATCAGGGGTACCGTATCTCAGATGGCAAACTCGCCTAGAGGGGATGACGCCACCAGGGCCATAATCGCGGAAGAAGTGGGCCGACGATTTGAGGAATTCGAGGGAAAAATGATGAATATGTTGACCGCCCTGGCACAGCAGAATGCTCCACAGAATCCTCCTCCTCCTCCTCCTCCTCCAATGAGGCAGAATGAGCCAGAGAAAGAAAGGGCCGAAAGACGAGAAGAGCCTGTTAGGCCGCCGCCAGTAGAGTTAAAGTCAGTGGCCTCGGGAGAGTAGAGAAGAAGGCCTGTGCTGAGAATTGATGATGATATCAAAGATGATAGGATGAGCATTGCATCTGAGAGGGGGAAGGCACCTCAGACCGATGACTTCATTTTAAAGAAGATGGAAGAGAGGTTCGAAGCTATGGCTCGTATGTTGAGCAGGGGTCAAGGGATGAACCCAGAGGATAAGGAATTGGAGGGAGAGGACCTGATCCCTTATAACTTTAAGATGTTAGACGTGCCAAAATTTGATGGAACTTTTGACCCAACCGCTCATGTGAAACAGTATTCTCTGGTCATGAAGGGGACCACGTTGTCTAGGAAGTAGAAAGTAGAATACTTTTGTCTGAGTCTGACCGCCCATGCCATCGACTTGTGTCATAGTCTCGACCGTCGCACTAAAGAAGATTGGGACCTGCTCACTGAGGAGTTTTTGAAACAGTATGACTGCAATACCAGAATGGAAGTGACTCTAAAAGATCTTGAACTGCTCCAGCAGAAGGCCGGAGAATCTTTCCATGATTATCTCACTCGATAGCGGAACCGAGTAATGGAGATGCGGAGAAAGCCTGACACCCAGGACCAGATTCATTTATTTATCAAGAACGCAAGCCCGTACTTGAAAGATGGGTTGAAGATGAAGGGGTTGAAGGACTAGGAGTCTCTCAAGGATATAGCCATCGAGGCAGAAGGAGAGTTCTTGGCTAGGAAGGCTAACAATGATAATTTTGCCAAAAGGGCTAACCCCGGTCAAGGAACCAGTAGGCCGGCGGGTCCCACTGGTAGCACTAGAAGAACAGGTGAGGTGTCTGCTACTGAGGTAACCACTCAGAGGAAGTTTTCGAACTTGGGGAGACCATTATCTTGGGTCTTGAGAAGGTTGATGAAGGAGGGAAAATTGCAGCCCTTAGCTCCTAGACCTGCTTTGACACTAGGAAAGCCTGTGCACAAAGACAATGAATTCTATACGTTTCACCAGTACTCAGGCCATATCATAGATAAGTGCAAAGCCCTACGACACTCTATCCAAGACTTGATTGATAGCAAGCAGATTTTTGACCCTGAAAAGAGGGAAAATGAGAAGAAGCCCGGTTATAATGCCGTACCACCCCCTGTGTTTATAATCGGATCTAGCTTGCCAGAGTGGTACGTGCTACAAGATCTATATGAGAGCGAGAATTTTGCTGCTGATTAGTCAGAGTTTAGAGAGGAGAGAGCAGTCGTGGCGACCCTTGATTGCTGGTCTAGCAGTGAGAGTGGCGGAGAAGCCGAGGAGGAAGGAGAGATGAACCTTGACTTGTGGGGGTCTGATGAAGACAAAGAAGAAATAGGGGCTGTAACGAGAAGCGGAAGAGTGGTCCCCGAGATTACAAGGCTACCTGAGCTAGTGCAGACGCAAGCAGAGAAAGAGCCAGAGGAGAATCAGATTGTCAAGCAATTGAAAAAGACTGCGGCTCAAATATCCATCTGGGATCTTTTGAGACAGTCCCCCTCTCATAGGCAGAAGGTAGTAGAGGCTTTGGTTGAGGCCACGGTCGCCACCACGATTTCCCCATCAGAGCTTTTGGGCTTAGTCAAGGGAGGATTCGAGGAGAGATTGGTCTTTTCTGATGCCGACCTACCGGTCGAGGGCCGTAATTATAACAGACCCCTGTACATCAAAGCGCAGATTAACAAGCAGCACACTGCTTGCGCTATGGTAGATGATAGGTCTTCTATCAATGTGTGCCCCCTAATAGCTCTGCAGGCTTTTGGTTTAAGTGAAGATATACTCAGTGGATCAGATCTGACTATCACAGCCTATGATAATTCGAGGAGGCAAGCCTCGGGAACCTTTAAGACCTTGGTCAAGACAGGACCCATTGAAGTGGAGGTAGAATTTGTAGTTCTGCCCATCCCTGCTAACTTCTCAGCTCTGCTTGGGAGACCCTGGTTTCACAAATTAGGAGGAGTACCATCCACGCTGCATCAGATGATAAAGTTCCCACATGAAGGGGAGGTGGTAACTATCAAGGCAGCCAGAGAGAACCAGGTCTCAGCGCTTGAAATAGCTAATCAGCCATTTAGTGGCTTCCATGTGTCCATGATAGGAGAAGAGCACGGGTCAGTGGATAATCCGGCTATGGTTAATATGTTGAAGAAGATGCACTATCTCCCCGGGGCTGGTTTGGGCATAAACTATCAGGGTTTGCAAACTGCGATCACCACCCGAGGTCAGAAGAATCGAAAAGGTTTGGGGTACAGAGGCGGCTTCGGCAAGAAGAAGGCGACATATAAGATCCCTCACATTTCAGAAAGCTTTATGCCAGCATCCTCGGTTTGCGTATATACTGGCGAAGATGAACCGCAATGGGTGAAGGGGAGAATTGTCCCTGGGTTCGAGATCTTTAATGATGTATTTAACTGGAGAGTCGGGTTTATCAAGACTGCTGAAGACTTCTGGGATGAGGAGGTCATGACTCAAGGTATCACTTGGGACAGATGCAAGCCTGAAGAGGTCGTTACCGAGAAGATGATAGCTGCCAATCTGAAAGGGAAAGAGAAGATAGCAGGATTAGAGCCAAAAATGGGGGGTTTGAGGATTTCCTCCGACATGCCTGAGGGGCCTCTGCTAAATCAGGAAGCCAGTGAGCAAGCAGTGACAGCATCAACCTCTGAAGTGGCAGAAGAGGACTCTAGTTTAGACTGTCTTTTTATTCCAGAACTCTTTTATGATGTAAATGACAACTATAATATTATTAATAAGGCAAACAATTTCTCTTACTTGTGCGATGTTTCTAATAATTTCAACATGCATGAACATGATCATATTCCATCAATTTTTGACATTGATTCCACTGATACAACGCCTTTTAATCTTGGAACCTTGGAAGATCCGAGAGAAATTCTAATAGCATCAAATATAACTCCTGAGGAGAGAAAAAATTTTGAGAGAATAATAAGAAAACATGAAAAAGTCTTTGCCTGGACCTATGAGGACATGCCAGGAATTGACCGAGACGTGGCAGAACATGCTATCCCGACTTACCCAGATTACAAGCCTGTGAAACAGAAGTTGAGAAGGCTCAGGCCAGAATGGGCAGACAAGGTCAAGGAGGAAATTCGACAGCAGATTGAAGCCAAGTTCCTCGTTGAAGTGCAGTATCCTACATAGTTGGCAAATGTGGTCCCTGTAGCAAAGAAGAATGGAAAGGTCAGGGTGTGTGTGGATTATAGAGATCTGAACAAGGCCTACCCTAAAGATGATTTTCCACTACCCCATATTGATGTATTGATAGGCAGTGCCGCCAATTGCGCGATGTACAGCTTTGGAGATGGTTATGTGGGCTACAACCAGATCCTGAATAAAATAGCTGACCGGGTTAAGACCGCCTTCATCACGGAGTGGGGGACCTATGCCTATCGAGTCATGCCTTTCAGCCTGAAGAATGCAGGGGCCACATACCAGAGGATGGCGACCAAGATCTTGAGTGACCTGATCCATAAAGAAGTGGAAGTGTATGTTGATGACATGATGGTCAAGTCAGCCACCCGAGAGGGACACTTTGAAGCTCTAGAAAAGTTCTTCACCAGAATTGACAAGTATAATCTGCGACTTAACCCCAAGAAGTGCATTTTTGGAGTAACTTCAGGAAAACTATTGGGACATGTCATCAGTCAGAGGGGAATAGAAATTGACCCGGACAAGGTGAAGGCCATCAGAGAGATGCCTATGCCACAAAAAGAGAAGGATGTAAGGAGTTTCCTGGGCAAACTGCAGTATGTCAGCCGGTTTATTGCCAAGCTCACTTCGATATGCGAGCCTATTTTTAAGCTGCTTAGAAAGAATCAACCTGTGGTCTGGAACGAAGACTGCCAGAAAGCATTTGACAGCATCAGAGAATACCTGTTGAATCCGCCAGTGCTAAGGCCGCCACAACCGATCAAGCCGCTGATCCTCTATCTGGCCGTAGAGGGCAGTTCTGTGGGTGCCATGATGGCTCAGGAGGATGAATTTGGGGTGGAATTTGCAATTTATTACCTCAGCAAGAAGTTCCTGGCTTATGAGATAAAATATGCTAAAGTAGAGAAGATCTGCCTTGCAGTGATTTGGGCGTCAAAGAAGCTGAGACATTACTTCCACTCATACAAAGTTTAGGCAGTGGCCAAGCAGAATCCGTTAAGATATTTGCAGGAAGCACCGTCTCTGCTTGGAAAGATGGGGAGGTGGCTGCTCTTGCTATAGGAGTTTGATGTGCAATACGTCACTCACAAAACTATTAAGGAGCGAGCTGTAGCAGAATTTCTTGCTGAGCATCCTATTCAAGGAGACACTCCCGAGTTTACCTTTCTTGATGAAAGCATAGCCGCGATTTTTGTCCAAGGATGGTAGTTACACTTCGACGGGGCGGTAAATAACAGAGGGGCCGGAGTCAGAATTGTCCTGACAACCCCAGATAATGAGAAGCTTCCCCTAGCAAAGAAGCTGAGGTACAAAGCAACCAACAATGAAGCCGAATATGAAGCATGCACTTTCGGGTTAGAAGCTTTAGCGGCATTGGGGGCAAAGAATATAGAAGTATTCGGTGACTCATCCTTGGTGATTAATCAGATCCGAGGTGAGTGGGCTATAAAAGAAGAACGGTTGGTACCCTATGTTGAATATTTGAAAGAGGTATGCGGGCAGTTTGAGACTTGCACCATCCACTTCGTGCCGAGAGATGAGAATTGTCTAGCTGATGCGTTGGCAACCTTAGTGTCAATGTGGGATAACCCTGAAGGTGTTGCTATGAAGCCAGTGCTAATTTCGAGTTCTAAGAAACCCAGCTTTGAAACCAAGCCCGTAATGGAAGTAGGAGTGGCGGACGGGAAACCATGGTACTTCGACATCATGAATTACTTGGAATACAATAAATTTCCAGAAGAAGCTACTGAGAAAGACTAGAGGATGATCCGGAAACTATCTACTCAGTTCATATCCTTAGAGGGGGTGTTGTACAAAAGACAGTCAGACGGGATTCAGCTCAGGTGCTTGAATGAAAAGGAAGCCCGCAAGGTGATGGAGGAAACCTATGCAGGTGTCTATGGGGCCCACATGAACGGTTTGACCTTGGCTAAGAAAATCATGAGACAAGGCTTTAATTGGCTTACGATAGACAATGACTGCTCAAAATATGTTAAACAATGCCAGTTGTGCCAACAATACGCAGACTTGAGACACCTGCCAGTATCAGAGTTACATAACCTGACATCACCTTGGCCTTTCGCTGCTTGGGGGATAGATATCATTGGAGAGATTCACCCTACGGCATCCAATGGGCACAGATACATCATAGTTGCAATTGACTATTTCACCAAATGGGTAGAGGCGGAATCCTTCAAGAAAATTGACGCGAGGGATATGGCCAAGTTCATAGAGAGAAATCTGATCTGCAGATATGGCCTCCCTCACCACATAGTGTCTGACAATGGGGTGCAGTTCATGGGAGAAACCAGGAAGCTCCTCAAGAGGTATGGTGTCCAGCATCATAAATCCTCTCCTTACCGACCCCAAGCGAATGGAGCAGTAGAGGCCGCTAATAAGAATATGAAGAAAATCCTATCTAAGATGGTCCAAACCTACAAAGACTGGGCTGAAAAGTTACCTTTCGCCCTGTGGGGATATAGGACAACGGTAAGGACGTCTACAGACGCTACACCATTTTCCCTGGTATATGGAGCGGAAGCAGTATTGCCAGTTGAGATAGAGCTCAAATCACTGAGGGTGGTCATGGAAGCCCAAGTCCTGGAGGCCGAATGGGCGCAGCAGAGGCTACAGCACTTGAATTTACTGGATGAGAGTAGGCTGAAAGCTTATTATCATAATCAAATTTACCAGAAGAGATTGGCAAGAACTTTCGGAAAGAAGGTGAGAAAGCATCCGCTGAAAGAAGGGGACTTGGTGTTCAAGCAGATGAGGCCAGGCATACTAGATATTAGAGGGAAATTCAGACCGACCTGGGAGGGACCGTATATCCTTAAGAAGCTGCTGTCCAAGGGAGCTGCGATCTTGTCGGATAGTGATGGGAATGAATTCAAAGAACCGATCAACGTCGACAGACTTAAAAGGTTCCATGGCTAAAGACCAAAATAAAAAGAAGAGAATAAAATGCCCTGCAAGTCGAAAACCGAAAAAAGGCGACTGTGCTAAAATTGGGTGCCTCGACAGGGTGAAAATCGAAAAAAGGCATCGTGTGCAAAAATTAGAGGCATGAGAGAAAATGTCCGATCGTGAAAACCCGAGAGGGCCGATTGGTAACAGGAGTTAATGCTGTTAAAATTTGGTTCCTTGTACTGACAGCGCGTAAGCAGCTGAGTAAATGCCAAAACTGATCATGTATGCTGAAATTATATGAAAAATGTACACAAATTCGTGAAATAGAATGAATATTATTCTTTTCATTTTTGTCATTTCCCAGTTCTGCATTAAAAAGAAATGTAGCACCAAAAAAAATACATATGTAAGCTAAGCTAAGTCCTGCTGCTGCTCTCGCCGACCAGATGCTTGAGCCCTCGAGTCCTATTATCAGATGCTGGACTAAGGATCCACTTCTTGTACTCGTTAGTCAAAGACACATAATGATTGCCGAACCTTGGGATAACAGTCTTCACTGGTAGTTTGCCCCACAGCTCATGGTACCGAGTAGCAAACGCGGCCGAGAGAGCTCCTCCCCGGAAAGATAAGGGAACCCTCACTACATCCTGGGTCATCCCAAGCTGATGCGTACATCGAGAGGTGATGCAGAAGGTGGCTCGACGGAGCCCACAGAGGGGAACACACCCCGATGGTCCATCAATGACCACATGGGACAGTGGGAGCCAGGCAGATGTGAAACTGATATCGTCATCCGACAGCTCGCCAAATTTGGTAATGCCTTCACCAGTGGTGGCACACCCTTGCAGTCGTCGACGCGGCAGAAAGTGGCTCGGTGAGTACTATGGAGTAACTCGAGGGGGTGGTTCAGACAACATCCTCAGTTTCTCTTGCAGCCATATCTGAAAAAAAAAAAGAAAAAAAGAGAAAAGAAAAAAAAAGAAAAAAAAGAAAGAAGAGAAGAAAAAGAAAAAAGAAAAAAAGCCGCTGGAGTAAGTAGGGCTTACTTCAGGCAAAAATAAGGCACAGGGTTGTGTGAAAATCCGAAAGGACGCACCTCCCGCTAAGAAAAGCTAGTGTGAAAATCCATAAGGGACGCACTACCTTTAAAATAATGACGTACCTGGAGCAATAAGGGGCTGCCGGTAAAGGTTGTAGTGGATCCAGAGCTCACAACGTCCAAGCCCAGAATGGTCTCAGGCAGAATGAGTGGTAAGGGTGATAATCCCAGATGAAAGTCGCTCAAGACTCCGAATAGGCGAGAGTCACCTGTCAAACCCCCTGGAACAACAGTGAGGAAGTTCACCATGCAAAACAAGAATATGATGCTTACCCGGTAGGTGGGGATGTCGGTGAACTGATCCAGAGCCTCGATCAGTGGCCCCAGAGCGAAGGAAGAGCCCGGAGGAATCAGCCGGACGGCTTCAGAGGAAGGTATGCCGAGAGCCATGGCTATGTCTCGGATCTATAATAGGCCGCAGCGGGGGACGCAAGGCAGAGCGCTAGGAGGGAACCAGGTTCCCAGAATGGTTGCTAACTCTTCAGGTAAAGGGCACAGTTCCTGGTAGGTGAAGCGGAAGACGTGAAACCGGGGGTTCCAGAAGTTGGTCGCCGCCAGAAGGAGGTTTTGGTCGACTTTGACCCGGCACAGATATTTCAGCCCAGACAGAGAGGAAAGGGCGCCTTCTCCCCAAGTGTGTTTGTCATCTAAGATACGGTGCATCCTTTGGGTTAGAGGGGAGGACATGCTAAGAAATATGAAAGGCTCAAGATGTTGGAAAATGAAGAGACACAAGAAGAGCAAAAATTTTGTAAGAATTTATAGGGAAGTGTCACCGACAGCCTACCCGCCCCTCCACAGGGACGGCCTGCCCGCCTATCAAAAGGGACGGCCTGCCCGCCTCTCCTAAGAGACGGCCTGCCCGTCGGTATAGATCCACCTGGCAGACGCATACGTCAGCATTGCATTCATCACGCGCATTAACTTGCATTTATGGCGTGACACGGCCAGCCCGTCGGTCACATACAGATGCCCAGCCCGTCGGTCACGAAATTCTATATAAGGGCGAGTGACAGACGGTGCAAACGCTGCTGTCCCTTTCATTTCATCTCCACAAACGGTTTTTTAGCGTTTTTTAGCGTTTTTTCAAGCATTTCTCCTTCTTTTTTCGCGATTTCTTCATATTTTCGCATTCTCTACTCACCGGGTGGTTGGATATTTATATTTCTTCAGTTTCTACACTTCTCGCGACTATAAGTAAGTAAATAACTACTTTTTTTTGAATTTTATTTAATTTATTTCTTCATTTCTTCTTCTTTTAACTTTAGAAATGTTTAGAAAGTTTTAGATGCCTTAGTAATTTAGGGAGAATGCTGCCTATTTTTCTTTATTATTTTAGTGCAATTAAACCTGAACTTTTGCATAATCACATAGAAATAGAATTTTTCTATAACTTTGGTGCTTTAGAAATAGACCGTTTCTAGCGCACTATTCTTTGTATATATTGCTTGTGAGGCCTGAGGCCATTATTTTGTGTTGTTGGGGACTCACTCTTGCCGGGGTGTGTCCCATTTACATGCATATATTATTATTGAGGCCTGATGCCTATTTTGATACCTTTTTGTGCAGGAAGTCGGGCATACCCCTGCCGGGGTGCTGCCCAAATTTTTATTATTTATTCTAGAATTGAATATTTTCATGTATGATGCATGTCTTGGGGCCTGAAAAGCCCATTTTTATTCGCTTCGAGTTATTTCCTTGCTAATTGCATGCTATTCTTGCTCTAATACGTGCGAGGCATGTTGGGCAACTTCCTTGACAGGACGTCCGCCCTTTTCATTTATTATTTATCAGTTTTCTATCCAGTTTTCGGGCCGTCGTTGCCCTGGTGAGGCCTAAATGGGCCTTCACCTTGAAAATAAGTCTAATAATACTTGTTTTATCAAATTTTCGCTATCTAATTTTTCGTCTTTGCAGGATGCCTCCCAGATGTAGAGCACCGCAGGCCCAGCCCGAGATCGTAGTTCCGGGTTGGATGGATGCTGAGTCAGCTCAGAGGTATAGAGCATTGGCTCAGGTAGAGCTTCGGGCCAGCCGTTTTGTATCCTGACTGTTCCTGGAGGCCCTAGGGATGGCCCAGAGTTTGATTTGCTCGTCGAGGGTGCTGGGTGGACAGAGTTCCTTGAGCCCTCCTTCCAGACTTTTCCAGAGGCTACTCGCCAGGTCCTGGCAACTCTCCGTTATGCCGATTTTTAGAGTGCAGATACCGACCCAGGGGTGGTTCAGTTTTGGTTCGACGACGACCACTACAGTATCACTAGACAGAGATTCGCTCAGGCCATGGGGCTCCCTACAGAGGAGGGGGTCGAGATCCCACGGCGAGCTGTTAGACGCGCCCATTGGGCAGCTATTGCCATACCGGGAGTGCTGTATGATCACGATACAACAAAGAGCACTGTACTGGTGTCTCAGGCACTCCGGTATTTGCACAGAGTGCTATCCAGCTCGTACCTCGGTCGAGCTGGTAATCCAGGGTCACTTAATGCGGCCGAGATCTGGAGCCTCTAGGCTATGGTGGCAGGCCAGTGTCTCAACATTAGCCATGAGATCTTGGCCAACTTGACCCGAGTTGGCAGAGGGTTGACACCTGTAGTGATAGTGGGAGGAGTTATCACCCGGCTGCTTTTGAGATTGGGAGTTACCCCTGACAGGTTGAGGGCACCCTTGGCAGAGGGGATCCATGTGGATGCAGCCGCGGCAGTGCAGATGGGGATGATCTCCCCGATATCAGGGCAGGCAGAGGCATACAGGGTGCTGACCATTCACGAGACCCAGTGGATGTTCTCACTTCCCCCATTGGGTCCAGATCCAGACCACCCGGAGCACCTAGAGGATTAGCCTCCGCAGCCAGAGCTCTAGCCTCAGCCCGAGCCTCAGCCAGAGCACCAGCCTCTACATCTAGAGCCAGAGCCCCAGCCTCCTCAGCCTCCTCAGCATCAGACTGTGCCACTGCCACAGCAGCAGGAGCAGCCCAGGACCCCTTCGGACTTTGACATAGAGATCACGATGGATGATCTTTTTGCTGCCTCACTAGCATCCTGAGCACCGACTCCTGTCCCATCGCCGGGCTTCAGAGTGCATAGGACTACCCACAGGCCCCCCGAGAGATATCATCCTTATTCTAGAGGCGACCCGGGGGCATCCACCTCTACAGCACCGCCTCTAGAGCCACCATAGCAGCAGCCAGCACAGCCCGACCTCTCTCAGCTTCTCACCTCCATGTTTGCAGCCTTAGAGCGACGACAGGATGAGAGGGACAGAGTTATTCACGAGAGGTTGGATCGCCAGCAGGCTGCTATTCAGGAGCAGTCCCAGTCAGTGGAGCAGTTAGCCCGGGAGCAGGCTGGCTACATCGAGCATACTACGCTGGAGCAGGCTCGGGTCATGGATGCTTTCAGGGATGAGCAGGCTCGGGTCATAGAGACCCTCAGACGTGAGCAGTTGAGGCTGATTGAGCAGATTGCTCAGGGTCAGAGGGAGCTTAGGCAGCAGCTCGCTCATAATTTGAGGACATCACAGGACCAGGCGTCTCAGAGGGTTGACATGACCCTGCAGATGATTGATGAGTCACTCGACTCTCTGAGATCCCGCGTCCAGGCGATAGAGGGGATTCTCCCACCCTTGTCTCAGACCATGAGGGAGTTTAGGGAGCAGGCACAGCAGCGCTTAGAGAACATGAAGAGAGCCGCCAGTGAGTAGACCACTCAGTTGAGCCAGGCGTTCAAGAAGTTGGGAGGCACAGTATCAGAGACGCTAGAGTTCATCAGGACTTGCACCTAGCCTTTCTTGGATGGCCACGCTCAGATCTGATTCAGGCAGGCCCATGACGCTGAGGCAGGACCCTCCACAGCTCCGCCTCCACCTCCTGCACGGCCAGCTCCGCCTCCACCACCGCCCGGGATAGTGCACATATCGGATGATGAGGACCCCGATGAGCCCTCTGACTACACACCCCTATGACGTTCAGGGAGTAATGTTTTTGTATATTTATACTTTGTATATACGTTGTACAAAATGGATATTTCTAGTGAAAAACTTTTGTTTTCAAAATTTATGAATTTATTCAGTCATTTATGATTCATTCATATAGCCGATGAATATGTACCTTCACATTCACTCATATTCCAAAGCAAGGAAAATAAAAATGATAAATAACAACTCAATAAAAAAGAACAAATGAAACATGGCATAGCAAATAAAGCAGAATGATGCCATTAATAAACAGGTTAAAAGATGACCGCTCGAACATGAACTAACAAAACCTTTTTATCACACAGGTACAGAGAGCACCGCTTTTCAGATCAAAGCTGCAGTTAGAGAAACACTACTCTTCACCAAACCGAGATTGTAGCCAAAGCATGCTACATCTCACAGTTCGCGCGGCAGCCAGAGAGTGCTATGCACCTTGCAGATCGAATGGGGGTTAGCAAGGGAACTTCAGATCGATGCTGCAGTTAGAGAAACACTGCTCTTCACCAAACCGAGATTGTAGCCAACGCATGCTACATCTCACAGTTCGCGCGGCAGCCAGAGAGTGCTACGCTCCTTGCATATCAAATGGGGAAGGGAACTTCAGATCGAAGCTGCAGTTAGAGAAACACTGCTCTTCACTAAACCGAGATTGTAGCCAAAGCATGCTACATCTCACAGTTCGCGCGGCAGCCAGAGAGTGCTACGCACCTTGCAAATCGAATGGGGGTTAGCAAGGGAACTTCAGATCGAAGCTGCGGTTAAAGAAACACTGCTCTTCGCTGCGAGTCCGTAGCTAGAGAATGCTATGTCTCACTAACCCCTACAAGTCGAGACGAGATTGGTAGGGATATCTTCGCATCGCCGAACAGACCGAGACAAGGTCTACCCGGCAAAAGGCGCAGAAGGTAAGAACCATCGCAGGTACGCCTTCTTTCTTTCTGTCCTTTCTCTGAGTTTTGGCTTATCTAAGCGCTTGTGCAATAGTTTCCCCAAAACTGGGGGCAACTGTAAGCATCGTGTCCCGGAGCGGTCCGGATCAGAGGTTACCCTGTGATGAAATCAGTATCCTAGCCTGTATAAATGGTTTGGATTTGGGGGTTTTAGTCCTGCATTCCACGAGAAATGAGTCTTTTTACCTTTCGTAGGCAGAGAGGGAGAAAACGGGGGATTTTTTGAGTCAAAAAGCCTTTTTTCCTCCACAGACGGCCAGCCCATCTGTGAAGTCAGCCCGTCGCTTGGGGTCACCGACGGCTTGTGGTATTTTTCGACGCCCGTTGAAAAGTCACCGCCCCTGTCAGAATGCCGCCTAGTTTCCCGGAGCACGCAACCCTTCCGACGTCCGTCGGTGGATGTGGCAGGGCCGTCGGACGAATCCTTGTGTCAGAAGGATTCTTCCGATGCCCGCCTCCATACACCGATGCTCGTCGGTCGTGTCTGGCTTATAAAAGCTTCGGATTTTCAATAAAAAAGGGTTCCAAAAATTTTGAAGAGGGGAAACTCTGCCCAAATTCAAGCATATTTTCTCTCTCTTCCATCAAACACATTTCATAAAGAAATCTATTTCAAAAGAGGATCAAATCCATCAAAAGGGACTAAAAACCAATTAGTTTTCCTTTAGATTTTGATTCCAAAGACAATACTTCGAAGGGTTGAGAAGGAAGTAATCTGATTTCCTCTTTTCGATCCTTCATCTTGCTTTTTGTGGAACACGCGGGGCTCTAACCAATACAAGAATCTCACCCAAAGCGAATATCTGAGGGTAAATATTTCAGATTCCTTCTCCATATCATTTCATATTTATTCTTTATTTGTTGATTCTTTCAATTTTGCCATCATTCTTCTTTATTTTGGCTCTCTTTATATATTTTTATGATAAAACTTCTTTTTTGGCTTTGAAAAGAGTTTTCTCTCTTCTGATTTTTCAGAGACAGTGGTGACCGACGGGTCATCTCTTTCACCGACGCCCGTCGGTCACCTCACCTACAGATGCCCTCTTTTTGAGTGACAGATGGACATGTCGGTGGGTTCTGTCTCTCTCCTTTTAAATGATCTTCCATCTTTTTCAAGTCCCTTTGGATTTCCATATATTGATTTTATGTATATTGACATCTTTTAACTTTCTATGAGTGTATATTGATTCTCTTGGACTATCCCGAGCTTGAGCGGCTACCTACCATATTCGGAGGATTTTCGTCCGGTTTAGTTTCCTAATCCTTTTGATTATTTCCTTCATTTGTTATTCATTGATCATTCTATGTATATAGATGTACTATTTTCATATCTCGTTAATGTATAAAAATAACTCAATGTTTTATATTCAATAAAATGAGGTTTACATAAAAGCAAGGGTCCAACGCCCTATTTTTATCCAATAAAAATCATCACAAGTAAAAATATCCAATTTTGATAATGATGCATGCGAGGACCAAAGTCCTCAAAATAAACAATACCCCGATTCATGTATGTATCGCACATTTATAAAGGGAGTTGTATTATGCTCCTTGTATTATTGTAATTTATCATCTTTTGATATTTACTTGCTCATTTACGGCTTTCCAAATGTGAATAAATGTGCCTTTAATAAATTGCATCGTGTGGAGAGAGAGCGAATCAATGATAATTAAAATTTGCTCATAAAATAATCAAGGTAGAAATAGATGAGAAATCCCGGACCCAGCTCTGGTCTTTGGGCTCAAAGAGGCTAGAGGTCTACCCTCCAAGACACCTTTTTGTGCCACGAGACTTTAGCGCTAATCCTAGGCTCCTTAGGGCGAGAGGTTTACCTTCAAGGACCCCTCTGGCTGGCCCAAAATGGATACCAAGCGCAGTCTTAGGCTCTCCGAGGCAAGAGTAACTTTCCCAATGTTCTATTGGGTGGCGACTCCATGAAACCTCCTTGTTGCCCAACATAGATGCACTTGCGATTTATTGCAAGCTGTCAACGGACCCATAAATGCCCCGATCGCCCATGTGCAGGCGGTCGAACGGGCGGCCGCAGGGATCCGGCGCGCGTCACAGGAAGCATCCAAGATGTCTCATGGTGCCCATGAACAAAAAGATGCGAACCAATCCCTCGAATCCTAAAAGGTTCAAATGAGGGCCTTTGGTTGGTTTGACTCGCGTCACAGTGGTGACTCCATTGGGGACTGTTTGTGACTTCACTCTGAAAGTGTTTTGGTTAAAGTGTATAATTGAGTTTTTAAACTTAAAATTTTATCACTTTTTGAAAATTGCATTGCATCATGTTAGGGCCTTAGAACTATGTTAGTTGGTCCCCTATCTTACCCCGGTGCATTCCCAAAATATGACCCTACTTTCACTCATTGTAGGGAAGTGTTAAGGATAATCACCAGCCCAAGCCTCGTACTATTAGATGTATATCAAATGTAGACCCGATCGGTCGCTATGCTCGTGATAAGCTAGACCCATTGGTAGGGACCATGCTTGGGTAGACCTAAAAAATCACCATCGACTAAAGCCCATGTAATGACAAATAGAAACTTCCACTAGGTTGTATGCTTCTTAATACAATGCTTGTGATGTGGGCCGTCACGTATTAAACAAAATCAAGCAAATTAAGTGGTCCTTTATCAAAGGCTTTCATGCCCCGGTAAGCCCACCTTAACTTGATTGAATTGCCCAAATACGTAATGGCCAAAACCCATACGAATGCGCATTAAATTAAGAGTGTTATACCGCCAGTTTTCCATTGTGCACCATACGCGCCCATTGGGTTCCTCGTTGACCCATGGGTTAAGCCCACCTAGGAAGAGACTATTTGACCCCGTGTGTGGTAGTGATAAGGTTGGGAGGATCTATCTGCTTGCATGTGGTTATGGATACTGCACAACATGCTCGTGCATCGCATGTCATTCATGCAGGTCAATAAAATAAATATGTGTGTACATAAATAATAATATATTTTCTCTCATGCTATGCGTATAATCTCACACTGTGTGTGTATATATCTTTTTATCTGCTTATCATTTATGGCATGTACATATCATCCTGCATATATGAATCCCATCGTATTATGGCAATCTCTTGATCTTGCACTCATCGAGGACCATTTGAATGGCACGATCATGCATTATACATGTCATCCATGCATCATTCTAACAATCTGGATCTTTCAGCCACCATAGATTCATCCAAGTGCACTAAAGGTTCTAATGATCGACTAGTGAGGATAGACTCGCCCTTTGGATTGCTAGAATTAGTGCCTGTTCAGGATTCTGAGGCCACTATAGACCATTCACCTGAGAAGTTTTGGGATCCCCACAGTTGCCCGAAAAGCAAGCATAGTTCAAATTAGTTGGCAGAGATCTACCACCCTTATCAGAACGTTCGCAGGTATTAAGGATGGCTGATCATTCGCTGCAGGTTGAAGAGACTCATGCCTTAATTGTCTAAGAGATAAATGGAAGGATGGAAGAGCTCGAAAAGAGGTTGTTGGCCATGATTAAGGAAAGGATGGATGCCATGGCTTAACTTATGGCGACTACACTTAACCATGTTGGGCCAGCCACTGTCGAGGAGGCCTATACAGCGATGGCGTCTCCTTTTACTTCCAGGCCCAGAGGCGAGGTTCCACTTGAGTCACCAGTTGGACAAAGAGGAGATAAGAAGCACATTCTAGAGCATGACATCATGCTCAAAGGGCGTGATCCAGTGAGGATGCATGCCCTAAAAAATGAGAGCCTGGGTATTTGCAGTGACAGTAAGGGCATTGTTAAGAAGACGGGAGTGCCCACTACGAAAATGAATTAAAGGCGCTATTCTCATTTGGGTAGATCCTTGTCATGGGTTTTTAAGAAGCTGATGAAAAGGGGGATGTTAAAACCATTACCACCCAAACCATCCTTAAGTCAGGGACAGCCAGGGCATAAGAGTGATCAATACTGCGCCTATCATCAACACACTGGGCATCTAACAGACCATTGCCGAATCTTGAGGGGTGAGATCCAGGATCTCATAGACTCCAAATAAATCATGGACCCTGAAAAGAGGGAGAAGAAGAAGAAGACGAGCTACAATGCAGTTCCCCCACCATGAGTTTGATCGGTCCTGGCCAGATGAGTACGTCGCTGTTGCTCGTCAGGAGGGTGGTAAAGAAGACTACATTTTTAGATGTTTATTTCTTTTTACTTCAAGAACTTTTTATGACAGTTTAGTTATTTCAATATCATGGACAACGTTTTGCTTAGTTGTATGATGTTTCTAATAATTTCATTTCTGCCGAAATTTTAACAAAATGAATAGCATCCATTCATTTTGACATTAACCCAATTAATACAACTCCATCTGATCTTAGAACTTTGGGGAATCCAAACAAAATCCTGATAGCATCTGATATAACTCTTGAAGAGAGGATAATTTTGAGAGATATACAAAAAAAAAAGAGAGCCTTTACCTGGACCTGGTATGACATGCTGAAGATTGACAAGGACATTATCGAGACCATGCTACTTCCACATGCCAATATGATGATTTTTGAAAGCCATTCCTTTGCATCCATAACATTTAGGATCCATATGGTGCTACCAAACAAAATTAAACTTCAAGAGCTACATCAGGAGTTAGACGAATAAAACTCAAGACCTTCATGAGAAAAATATAACTCATCAGAACTGAACAGCATGACCCCTTTTCTTCCCAACTATTTGAAATGTGTACCCCAAAACCAATTAAGATTGACCTTTAACCATCTGGAACCCCTACAGCTTTTTATCTTTTGGCAAAAATAAAGCAAAAAAAAAGGGGAACAAACAAAAAAAAGAGGAGAAAAAAAAAGAAAAGAAGAGAGAAAAACATACGTGAAAAAAAAAGAAACAAAAACAAAAGAGAAAAAAAAAACAAAAAAAAGAGAAAAAAAAAAAACAAAAAACAAAAAAACAAAACCCACTACTTTACCTTGAACCACCTGAGCCTAACCTGTAACCCAATCCCAACTATTAAGGCCTAACTTGCGACCCTCAGCCAATCCCAAACATTGAAAGCCACTTCAGAAACTGTACCATCGAAGTTGACAAAAGCCAAGTGTGAAATTTCACATTCAAGTCCCGAACAAAGGACCCATCGTCACAACCAGTTCGTACAAGGGCCGAAGACAGGACTTTGATACAAAAAAGAACCACTCTTCGAAGGAGTAGCTTTCCCGGCTAACTGAAGACCTCTCAGGGGGCGGTGAACCGAAGACTTCTCAAGGAGCAGCCAGCTAATTGAAGACCTCTTAGGGGGCGATCACCCGAAGACTTCTTAGGGAGCAACAAGCTAATCGAAGACCTCTCAGGGGGCGATCACCCGAAGACTTCTCAGGGAGCAGCCAGCCAATTAAAGACCTCTCAGGGGGCGATCAACCGTAGACTTCTCAGGGAGCAGCCAGCCAATCGAAGACCTCTCAGGGGGTGATCAACTGAAGACTTCTCAGGGAGTAGCCAGCCAATCGAAGACCTCTCAGGGAGCGATCAACCGAAGACTTCTCAGGGAGTAGCCGGCGAAACGAATACCTCTCAGGGGGAGATCAATCGAAGACTTCTCAAGGGGCAGCCGGCCAGCCGAAGACCTCTCAGGGGGCACCAACTCAGAAAGGATAACACACCAAAAATCTCTTCCAGTCCGAAAAAGCGATCGCCTCAGGTACGTGTCTCTTTCTTTCTTTTCTGAATTTTGACTCACCCAGAGACCCCAGTTCTAGGTTTCCCAAAATTGGGGGTGACTATAGACACCGGGTGCTGAGGCAGTCTAAGATCAGGATTACTCGATGATGAAAATAATACTTGCGACAAGTAAAGGTGTCAAAAATGATGTCATCCTTGTCGAAAATCTCCTTTGTTCCTCTAAATTTTTTTTTTTATCTCTTTTTACCCTTTATTTTTATTTTTATTTTTTTATTTTACTTTTATTTTATTTTATTTTTATTTTTATTTTTTATTATTATTTATTTATTTTTGATTTTTTGATTTTTCTTTTTTTCTATGAGCCGTGTGCGGGCCACACCTGCGTGAGAGCTGCGTGTGCCGGCGGGCTTAAGCGCCGCGAGGGCTGCGTGTGCATGCGGGCGCACGCTGCCTACTCAAGGCGCGCACCCCTGGGGCGCGTCCCGCCTGCGCGAGGTACGCGCCCTGGGGCGCGTCTTGCCTGCGCGAGGCACGCGCCCTGGGGCACGTCTTGCCTGCGGGAGGCGCGTGGCCCTGGGATACGCCTCGCCTGGCCGCGTCGCTTTCATCTCTGCATTTTCCTGCAATTTTCAGTCTGTTTTTTTCGTTTCTTTCACTCTTTTGGTGTCTTTGAAAAAATAAAATTAAGAAAATAATTTTGTCTTTTTTCCATTTTGGAAAGACAGAAAATTAAAAGGACTTTTACCTTCATTTAGGGGGGGGAGGGGCTGCCATTTTTATTCAAAGGAGAGAACTTCATTTTTCTCTTAACCAAGAGGCAGCCGTAGTTTTTTAGAAAAATCTTAAAAATTCAAAGCTTTAATTTTGTTCCTCTTTTTTCCTTTTCTCTTAAAGAACATCTAATTCTCGGATGATTTTGAGTTTGGAAAATTAATTTTCTTTGCTCAATCATCCTCTAAAACATTTTCTCAATTTATTTTTCTTGTGCTCATAACCACAAATTTCGACAAGGAGGACGGATCAAGGCATCCTATTTTTCGATCTATAAATTCTGAGGGTAAACATTTTTGGATCCGTTCTCATTATTTTTGTATTTTTTATTGTTGTTAATATTGTTATTTTTCATTATTATTGCCATGTTTCTTTTTTACTTTTCTAGTTTTTCATATTGTTGCTACTGTTGGATTTTTCACTTTCTATTGTCATTTTTCTTACCAACCTTTCATCATTGTCAATCATTTATTATTACTATTACTATTATTATTATTATTATTATTATTATTATTATTATTATTATTATTATTATTATTTTGTTGTGTTATTTGTGTTATCACTATTGCCATTACTATTAGTATTACGTTTATATATTGTTATTTATTATTCTGTATTATTATTATTATTATTATCATCATCATCATCATCATCATCATCATCATCATTATTATTATTATTATTATTATTATTATTATTATGTTGTTGTTAACTGTTATTTAGTGCTTATTTTATGTTTGCTACTGTTTATTATTATCATTATTCTTATTATTATCTTATTATTCTTAGCACTATCATTGCATGTAGTTAGTATTTATTATTCTTTTTATTGTTATTATCTTTGTTAACTGTTAATCTCATTCTCTATTGTTATTATTGTCATTAATCTTTAGCATTGTTTGCATTGTTACTACTGACATCATTTATGTCATTTTTATTTTATTAGTTGTTCATATTATCTTGTACTATTATTATTATTATTAGCATTATATATCTGTGTTCAATATTTATTTCATTCTTATTTGATTAATTTTGTTTATAATTATTACTAATATTCTCAATATTATTTTTTTCCTGTCTGACATTTATTTTGAGTCACATTATGTGAGCATCCCCGTGACTCCCCGGATGGGTCGCGACGCATAGAGGGACACATCGGTTAGGTGAGATCCTTCTATACTCCTTCTCATGTTGTGTTTATTTGCGAGTGAATATTTTATTTATACACGCGTGAGATAAAAAGTCAGAAAAATATTTCTATAATTGAATTGGAATTTTTACTAATAAAATTGGGACCAATGTCCCTCGTTTTAGCCAAAAAACGAAAAACATCACAAATAAAACGAAGAGTTAAATTTTCCAAAAATGGGATCACTCATCCCGGTTTTCATTCAACAAGTCAAAACAACTCTTCGAACCCTCTTTAAATAAACGCGAAGGGACCAATGTTCTTAAACCTTCAAACAAGTGCGAAGGAACCAATATTCCTAAACTAAACAAATTTCCCGATTTATGTATGTTTTTCTTATGGTTGATTTTGTTTGATTGTTTAAATTTATGTATTTCCTTTTAGGCCCTTGTAATTAATTTTGGGGCAATATTATTTATTTTGGTATTGTATTCCGTCCCTATTTATATTCTTAATCTTCTTTCAATGGGTTTATATTCCGCCCCAACTTCTCTTGTAATTGTATGCTTGCATGTTTTCCTCTTTCCTTATTTACTTTATTACCGCTTTCTTTATCGCTTTTCTTTATTTTCTTTACATGCTTTAATGCGCCTTTAATTTAAATGCATTGATCGTACGAGAGGAGAGATAGAATTTTAGGAAGTTAAAAACTCATTTATAATTAATCAAAACATAAATAAGAGGGAAGTTTCGAACACCAATCTCTGGTCTAGACCAATAATAGGTTAGAGACTTTTCCCAATTTCTTGTAAATTGGGTGGCGACTCCATAATACCTCAAAGGTGCCTAAAGGCATCGTGGGGCTAGATGTTCCTTTCCAATGTTCTATTGGGAAGGAAGCATCCAAGATATCTCATGGTGCCCATGATAAAAAATATGCGAACCAATCCCTCGAATCCTAAAAGCGGGTTCAAATGAGGGCCTTTGCTGGGTTCGGCGCGCGTCACAGGATCCCTACCAACTTATAGAACTAAGGCCTTCCTAAGAGGGCTGAGAAATTAGCAGGAATGGGCATAACTACAAATTCCACTTCAGTTTCCACTTGCCCTGTCTTGACTGCTGTCTTGAATGTCCCGAAAGCCTGCCTCTACGAATTATTATAAGCCGTGATTGTTAGATTACACTTAGCCAGCATGTCCTCTATTACCCCAAAAGCTGCCATTGCCACCAGCGGGCATACATTAATTGTGTGCTTGCATGTTTTCTGCTTTCCTTAGTTACTTTATTACCGCTTTCTTTATCGCTTTTCTTTATTTTCTTTACGTGCTTTAATGCACCTTTAATTTAAATGCATTGATTATGCGAGAGGAGAGATAGAATTTTAGGAAGTTAAAAACTCATATATAATTAATTAAAACATAAATAAGAGGGAAGTTTTGAACACCAATCTCTAGTCTAGACTAATAAGAGGTTAGAGACTTTACCCAATTTCTAGTAAATTGGGTGGCGACTCCACTATACCTCAAAGGTGCCTAAAGGCGTCGTGGGGCTAGATGTTCCTTTCCAATGTTCTATTTGGAAGGAAGCATCCAAGATGTCTCATGGTGCCCATAATAAAAAAGATGTGAACCAATCCCTCGAATCCTAAAAGCGGGTTCAAATGAGGGCCTTTGCTGGGTTCGGCGCGTTTCACAGGACCCCTCCCAACTTATAGAACATAGGGCCTTCCCAAGAGGGCTGAGAAATTAGCAGGAATGGGCATAACTACAAATTCCACTTCAGTTTCCACTTGCCCTGTCTTGACTGCTGTCTTGAATGTCCCGTAAGCCTGCCTCCACGAGTTATTATAAGCCGTGATTGTTAGATCAGACTTAGCCAGCATGTCCTCTATTACCCCAAAAGCTGCCATTGCCGCCAGCGGGCATACATTAATTGTGTGCTTGCATGTTTTCTGCTTTCCTTAATTACTTTATTACCGCTTTCTTTATCGCTTTTCTTTATTTTCTTTGCGTGCTTTAATGTGCCTTTAATTTAAATGCATTGATCATGCGAGAGGAGAGATAGAATTTCAGGAAGTTAAAAACTCATTTATAATTAATCAAAACATAAATAAGAGGGAAGTTTCGAACACCAATCTCTGGTCTAGACCAATAAAAGGTTAGAGACTTTTTCCAATTTCTTGTAAATTGGGTGGTGACTCCATGATACATCAAAGGTGCCTAAAGGCGTCGTGGGGCTAGATGTTCCTTTCCACTGTTCTATTGGGAAGGAAGCATCCAAGATGTCTCATGGTGCCCATGATAAAAAAGATGCGAACCAATCCCTTGAATCCTAAAAGCGGGTTCAAATGAGGGCCTTTACTGGGTTCGGCGCACGTCACAGGACCCCTCCCAACTTATAGAACTAAGGCCTTCCCAAGAGGGCTGAGAAATTAGCAGGAATGGGCATAACTACAAATTCCACTTCAGTTTCCACTTGCCCTATGACTGCTGTTTTGAATGTCCCGAAAGCCTGCCTCCACGAGTTATTATAAGCCGTGATTGTTAGATCAGACTTAGCCAGCATGTCCTCTATTACCCCAAAAGCTACCATTGCCACCAGCGGGCATACATTAATTGATGAACCATCATCCACCATGGCACATGCCGTGTGCTTTTGATTTATCTGAGCCCGTATGTACAAAGGGTGATTATGATTGCGTCCTTCTGTTGGCAAGTCTGCACTTGTAAATACCACATTTTCCCCAGCACCCCCTTTACTACCTCCAGCAACTCTGTGGGTGATATGGTTGTGGCCACAGTTGTCTCGCACAAAGCCTCCACTATCTTCTATCTATGCAATGGAGACTGCCTCAATAGATCCCATATTGGAATTTGAGCCGGCGTCTTTTTTAGTTGCCTTATTATCGGATCCTCTTCTGGCTCTTTTTCTCTTTGGTTTACCACTAGATCTTGTGGCCTCTCAACTTTTGGAGCTACCCTTCCACTCTGGGTTATTGCTCCAACCTCCTTCTTCTCTTCTTCCTCCTCCGATCCCCATGGGTCTGGAAATGCTTCATCTTTAAAATCAAAGTTTTCATCTCCACTTTCATCAGTGGACCAGCAATCGATCACTGCCACGGCAAGCCCTTCTTCACTTACCTCATAGAGGCTCATGATAGTAGTGTCAGCATCGATGCCGTATAAATCTCCCAATACAAACTATTCAGGCAGACTAGACCCGATCATGAATACAGGCAGGGGCACTGCATTATAGTTGGACTTTTTCTTGCTCTTTCTCCGTTCAGGATTAGTGATCTGCTTACTATTGATCAGATCCTGAATCTGGTGCCTCAGAGTTGCACATTTATCTATTAGATGCCCAGTATATTGGTGAAAGGCACAATATTCATTCTCTTTATGTCTCGGTTGTCCTTGGGTCCTAGCTGGCCTGGGTGGCAGGAGTTGTAGCTTCCCCTCCTTTATCAATCTTTTTAATACCCATGACAAAGGCTGACCAAAATTTAAGAAGTACCTCTAAGTCGCACCCGTCGCCGATACCTCAGCTGTCTTCCCACTTCTATTGCCACTGCTGGAGCTTGCTAACTTGTTTTCCCCTTGATTAGTATAACCCCTCTTGGCATAAGCTTCACTACTTGCCCTTTTGGCCATATATTCACCTTCTGCCTCTATAGCGATGTCCTTTAAAGACTCCCAGTCCTTCAACCCTTTCATTCTTAGTCCATCTCTCAGGTAAGGGCTAGTATTGCGAATGAATAATCGGATCTGATTAGGAGTATCAGGTTTGCTTTATCTCCATAACTCGGTTCCTCCACCGAGTGAGGTACTCATGAAAAGACTCCCCAGTTTTCTGCTGCAGCAGCTCCAGATCTTTCAATGTGACCTCCATCCTGGTACTATAATCATATTGCTTTAGGAACTCTTCAGTCAACAAGTCCCAATCTTCTTTGGACCTTCTGTCCAAACCGTGGTACCAGTTAATGGCAGCCCCTGTGAGACTCAGGCAAAAGTACTCTATCTTCTACTTCCTTATCAAAGTTATCCCCTTCATGACCAGTGAATATTGCTTGATGTGCGCAGCAGGGTCAGAAGTGCCGTCAAACTTGGGAATATCGGGCATTGAAGTTCTGAGGGACCAAATCATCACTATCTAGCTCTCGATCCTCAGGGTTCATTCCTCTTCCTACCTTCAACGTCCTCATCATAGTTTCAAACCTTTCTTCTATTTTTCTCCACATCACATCCTCTAGCTTGGGCGACTTTCCCTTTACTACCATCTGTTCCTCTTGCTCCTCCCATAAGTCAATCATAGATTTAGGGCCTTTTTTTCGCTCGACAGGCACTGGTACTCTTAGCTCAACCACAGGTGGATCAACCGCCGCTGGGATATCCTTTCTAGCAGCCTCTTATTCATCTCACTCCCGAACTAGAGCAGCAGTCTGTTGTCCCGCAAGTGGGGCTACGGTAGTGGCAAGATTGCCCATCATCGCCATCATTCTGGCCTCAAACTCTTCCAACCTTTTCCCCACTTCTTCGGTAATTAATGCCCTAGTTGCATCTGAATCGCTTGATGGATTAGACATGTTCGTCTCTATTGATGATTCAGAAGTCAATACCTCACTACCCTCCGAAAGAGAATCCAAACTTTGATCTGACACGAGCTCTTGCAATCCAAAGAGTGAAATCATCCTTAATCGACCATCAGGTCCTCTAAACCACCTGGATGAATCTATGATGGCTGCAGAACACACCTCAGTTAGGATGATGCATGATTGAAATGCAATGCATGATTGTGCTAATGCAGCATTGACAAACACATGCAAGTAGATAGATCCTTCTAACCTTATTTCTCCTGCACACGACTGTAGATACCGGGTCCCGAGTCGGTCCAAGATCAGGATTGCCCGATGATGAAAATAAAGACTAATTCATGAGCAAGAAAATAGGAATCGATCATCTCTTTGTCAAATTCTCTTATTTTCCTCAAAATCCTTTTAAAGTGTTTATTCTTATTTTTATTTTTATTTTTATTTTATTCTCATTTGTATTTTTATTTTTATCCATATTTTTGCATTTCATTTTATTATATTTTCTAAAAAAGAAAAAAATTTGCTAGCGTCAGGCGCGGCGCGCCTGCGGCAGTGCGCAGGCGCTGCGCGAGTAAGGGCGATGCACCGCTTGCGTCGCTAAAGCGTGCGGCCTCGCGTCGCTATTGCGCGCGCTGCTGCTCGCCAATGTCGCCCATGGGCGAGATTTCTTGCCCCTGTCGGCAAAGTTTCTCGCCGACAGCTCCCCTAACCCCCCAAAAATCATTTGTTTTAATTTTTTAGGCCTAAAAATAATTTTTGCTGTGATTTTTTCAGATTTTACTCAAATTTGACAAATATTAGTCAAATTGGGTGGGAATTAAAAGTTAAAAAATAACAAAAAAATAATTAAAAATAAATAAAAATGTTAATTGTAAATTATTGACTTTAAGGCTTTTACTTTGAATTTCGGAGTATTTTATGTTGAAATTAGGGAGATGGGATCGTGGAAAAATCTGTAGAGGAGCTGGAAGTGGGGGAGATTGGAGTTTTTTACGGGGTTAGATTTCATTTTGAGAGGAGGAAGAAAAATTGGTTTTTGGGAAGAGTAAAAAAATTCTGTCTAAAAATACATTTTTTTTCTAAGTCATTTAGTAGGAGATTTTCTTGAGAGGAGTTAGTGGGTTTTGCTGGAAAAACAAAGAGTTCAATGTTCTTGGAGTTCATCTTTTGTTATTCTCAAAAATAAAAATCATTTTTCTCAATCTTCTTAATTCCCTCTTTTAAATCTACAAATTTTCTTCTTAAAATTCGATTCTAGTTTTTTCTTATCTCTAAAAATTTTTCATTGATCTTGAAAACATTTGAATAAGGAAATCGATTCCTTAATTTGAGTTTTCTGATCGTATATCAAACACAAAAAAAAATCAAATCATTTTAAAGTATTAGTGTTCTTGAGTTTTTTAGACATAAACGCAAGATTTACTTGAACATTTCTTTTGGGTTTATCTTTGGATCTTGACAAGAGATTAGATCGGGACATCTTGCTTGAATACCGTTTAAATCTGAGGGTAAAGATTCTTGAATCTGTTTTTCATCTCATTTTTACTTTAATTTATTCATGTGAGTTTATTTTATGTTATGCTACTTGATTATTTTTGTGAATTAATGTATGTATATCTTTTTTTGGTTTGAGATCTATTTTTTAGCGTAAGTATTCACTCGTTATTTTGTCGTCGGCATAAAAATGGATAAATCTACATAATGTTAAGAGGTGGAAAATGAGATTGGCATGATTTTCTCTTTTATTATCACCCTTTGTAATTTTTTGTGTTTAAATGTTACCATAATATGCTACATGTTTAATTGTCTTCCTTTTTAGTTACTCATTTAGTTTCTTTGGCTTGATTATTATTATTGTATATTATTACCTCTTAGTCTTTTATTTCATCTTATTTGTGTTCAATTTTTAATCATGTAAATCTTTACATTCGTCTGGTTTTTATTTATTTTATGTGTTTTTATACATAGATCTAACATTTTTAATATTATTTTTATCCTTGTTTCATTTAATCGTTCATCACCATTATTATTATTATTATTATTATTATTATTATTATTATTATTATTATTATTATTATTATTATTATTGTTATTATTATTATTATTATCCTTATCATTACTGTTACTATTATCATTATTTATCATCACATATTATTATTATTGTTACTATTACTCTTATTGCCGTTGTTGTTATTATTACCGTTTATCTATTATTATCATCGTCATTGTTATTATTATCGCTTTATGTTTTAAATAGTGATCTATTAATATGTTAATTTATTTTAATACGTCATTTAATTTATTTATCCCATAATATGCATGTTTTATTTAATTTATGTATTGTTATAAATGTCTAATTAATTTTCTTATTTCGATCACTAACATCAATTTTACTTGTGTTTGTTATCGGTATTAAATTTTTGTGCTCCCCCGTTTGAGCACCCGTGCGAATGAAGGAGAAGATCCGAGGAGTTGTTATTTTATTGTTGTATTCGTTATTTTTCCTTTATTTATTTTATTGAGTTATTTGGCATGTAATTATTAATAAACCATTTATTTTACGCACGCTTAATCAAAAATCACACAAAAATATTTTTACAAATAAAATTGGGTTTTCTAATAAAATGGGACCAATGTCCTAACTTTTCATCCAAAATAAATTGCCACTTCAAAAATGATTTTTTCTTATGTTATGCATGAAAGGACCAATGTTCTCAACATTAATGAATACCCCGTTTTATGTATGATTTATATTTTATTTACAATAGGGGTTGTATTCCGCCCCTAGTTTTATTGTAATTTATTTGTCTTTATTTTCATTTTTATCATTTTATATATGAATGATGTGCGCTTCAAATTCAATGCATTAATTGCGTGAGATGAGGAATGAAATTTTATAATTTAAAAACCCATTTATAATTTACCAAGGCACCAATAAGTGTGAAGTTCCGGACACCATCTCTGGTTTAGACCGATAAGAGGTTAAACTTTCTCAATTTCTTGTAAATTGGGTGGCGACTCCAAAATACCTCAAAAGTGCCTAAAGGTGTTATGGCGGTGGATGGTCCTTTTCAATGTTTTATTGTGAAAGGAGGTGCCAAAAATATCTCATAACACCTAAGATCGGAAAAGACGTGAACCTATCCCTCGAATCCTAAAAGCGGGTTCAAAGAGGGCCTTGCTGGTTCCGGCATGCGTCACAGTGGCGACTGCACTGGGGACTAATTTGTGACTTTGCTCTGTAAATGCCTTGGTTAAAATATATAATTAGGTTTTTAAAACTAAAATTTCATCTCTTATCTAAAATTGCATTGCATCTATGCTAGAGCCTTAGAATTATGCTAGTTTGGTCCCTTTCTTAACCTCGGCGCGTTCCCGAAGCACGACCTTACGTTCACTCAATGTGGGGAAGTGTTAGGGATAATCACCAACCCAAGCCTCATACCATCACGGTATATCAAATGATCACCCAATTGGTCGTTATGCTCATGATGAGCTAGATCCGTTGGCAGGGATCATACTGGGGTAGCCCTAAAGTAACGTCACCCTGACCAAAGCTCATGTAATGGCAATAGATACTTCCACTAGGTGAAATGAACCATAATACAATGCTTGCTATATGGGCCATCATGTATTAAACAAAATCAAACAAATCAAGTGGTCTTCTATCAAAAGCTTTTAAGCCTTGATAATTTCACCTTAATTTGGTTGAAGTGTCCAAATACACAATGGCTAACAATCATTCGTGTGCGCATCTTGAGAGACACTGTGCTACTATGCACTAACGCATTCCTCGGGTCCCCCATTGACCCACGGATTAAGCCCACCTAGGAAGAGACTAATTGATTTCGTGTGTGGGAGCTAAAAGGTTGGGAGGATTTACTTGCTTGTATGTGGTTGTGACGTGCTGTATAGCTCACGATAATGCATCATGCATGTCATTCACGCATCATTCTAACAAAGTGAGTTATACAGCCATCATAGATTCGTTCGGGTGGTCTAGAAATCCTAGCGGGCGGCTGATCAGGAATCCTATCATCGGGTTGCCTAGAGGGACATCGGTTCGAGAGTCAGATACAGAAAGCAGTAAGACTTTATCTTCAGTGGCATCCAGCATGGCTGATATTTCCAAAGAGTCAGAAGCTACCTGTGCATTGGTTGCTGAGGAAGTGGGTAAGAGATTGGAAGAATTTAAAAATAGAATGCTGACAATGATGGGGAACTTGACCACTATGATGACACAGTCTGCGGGACAACCATCGGCTGCTCCCACAATGAAACAACTTCCTGGACAGCCACCGGTCGCTCCTGTAACGGGATAAGAGAGGCAAGATTCGGGAAAAGAAGATCCTCCGGTGATTTTACGCCCATCAGTGGCTGAACCTAGGGGTGCATTCGAACCGAAAAGGGTTATAGACCTTGAAAATAATTCATTTGAAGATAACTTGGAGGGTCCAGTCTCAGTAAAGGGCAAGACACCTAAAGTCGAGGAGGCAATGTGGAAAAAGATGGAAGAAAAGTTCGAAGCTATGATAAGGATGCTGACTGTGCGGAGAGAAATGAACCTTGAAGATCGAGAGTTAGACAGTGGTGACCTAATTCCCCTTAATTTTAAGATGCCCAATATCCCTAAGTTTGACTGTACTTCTGACCCTACAGCGCATATTAAAAAGTATTCATTAGTAATGAAGGGGACAACCTTAACGAGGAAGCAAAAAATTGAGTACTTCAGCTTGAGCCTTGTGGGGCCCGCGATTGACTGGTATCATGGGTTAGACAGAAGATCCAAAGAAGATTGGGACTTACTGACAGAGGAGTTCCTAAAGCAGTATGATTGCAGTACTAAGATGGAGGTCACTCAGTACTAGGATGGAGGTCACGCCGAAAGATCTAGAGCTGTTGCAACAGAAGCCTGGGGAGTCTTTTTCATGAATATCTACTAGATGGAGAAATCTGGTTATGGAAATGAAGCATAAACCAGACACCCCCGACCAAATTCGACTGTTTATCAGGAATGCCAGCCCATATCTAAAGGATGGATTGAAGATGAAAGGGTTAAAAGATTGGGAGTCCTTAAAGGATATTGCTATTGAAGCAGAGAGTGAGTACATGGCGAGAAGGGCAAGGGGTGAAGCCTATGCAAGGAAAGGCTACAGTAATCTGGGGCAAGCAAGTTAGCCAGTTCTAGCAGTGGTAACAAAATCATAAAGACGGCTGAGGTTTCAACTACAAGAGTGAATCAACGACGTTTTTCAAATTTAGGTAGACCCTTATCTTGGGTGTTGAAGAGATTGGTAAAGGTGGGGAAGCTACAACCCCTGCCTCCTAGGCCAGCTACAACCCCTGCCTCCTAGGCCGGCCAGAACCCAAGGATAGCCCGGGCACAGAGACGATCAATATTGTGAGTTCTACCAGCATACTGGGCATCCAATAGATGAATGTGCAAGATTAAGGCACCATATTCAAGATTTGATTGACAGCAAGCAGATTACTGATCCTGAATAGAGGGAAAGCAAGAACAAGGCTGGCTACAATACCGTGCCACCACCAGTCTTCATGATTGGGTCAAGCTTGCTTGAATGGTACGTAGTGCAAGACTTATATGGTAATGAGTATGTTGCCATCACCCGCTCTGAGGCAGGTAGAGAAGGAACTCCCGTGGCGACAATTGACTGTTGGGATTCGATCAGTGAGAGTGAGGTAGAGAAAGTTGATGAGCCAGAAGACCTGTGGAATTCTAAAGATGAAGAGGTGCAGGAAGTGCAGGCTGTTACTCGGAGTGGGAGAGTAGTGCCAGAAGTTGAGAAACAACCGGAAATAATGCCCCCAACTGCGGAAAAGGAGCCAGAAGAAAACCAAGTTCTGAAACAGCTAAAGAAGACACCGGCTCAGATATCGGTGTGGGACCTACTAAGGCAGTCTCCGAGTCATAGACAAAAGCTGGTGGAGGCCTTATCCGAATCAACGGTTGCTACCACCATTTCACCTACTGAGTTGCTTGACATGGTAAAAGGGGGATCTGGAGAGAATGTAGTCTACACTGATGCCGATCTACTAGTCGAAGGTTGCAATCATAATCGCCCCCTGTACATCAGAGCCGAAATCAATGGGAAGCACACAGCTTGCGTCATGGTGGATGACGGGTCTTCCATCAATGTATGTCCACTCGTGGCATTGTCTGCTTTTGGCATGGATGAGAGCCTATTGAGCAAATCTGACCTGACCATTACTGGTTATGAAAATTTGAGAAGACAAGCTGTTGGGACTTTCAAGGCACAAGTAAAAACTGGGCCAGTTGAGATAGAAACTGAATTTATCGTTCTGCCTATCCCAGCTAACTTTGCAGTGTTGCTAGGAAGGCCTTGGTTTCACAAGCTAGGAGGGGTCCCGTCCACCCTCCACCAAATGATCAAAATCCCTTATGAAGGCCAGGTTGTGACAGTTAAAGCAGCCAATAATAATCATGTATTTGTCCTCGGAATTTCCAATCAACCCTTTAGCGGGTTCCACGTGGCCATGGTGGACGAGGAGGATAGCCTGGAGGGGACCCCTCAGGTTGTCAACATGATGAAGAAGATGAACTTCCTCCCAGGGGCCGGTTTGGGCAAGAGTTCACAAGGGCCCCAAACGCATATCACTACAAGGGGGCAAAAGGATAGAAGCGGTTTGGGTTATACTGCTAAAATTGAAAGGAATAAGCTTGTGAAGGGGCCTGCGGAGATCCCGCATATTTTAGAGAGTTTCATGCCAGCTGCATCAGCATGTGCCTATTGTGGGGAGGCTGAGCCACAGTGGGTTGGAGGCAAGATCACCCCAGGTTTTGAGATCTTTAATGATGTTTTCGACTGGTCCGATGGGGTAGTCAAGTCTATGGAAGGGTTTTGGGATGAGTAAATTCTCAATCAAAGCTTGGCGTGGGACCAAGAAGTCCCTGAAGAGGTCGTCACTGATAGCCTGCTGGCCACACGGGTGAAAGGCAAGGAGAAAGTGGAAGCCAAGCAGGTAATGTCGGAATTGGAGAACCTGGAAATCGCGAATAACCAAGGCATTGGACCATCAACTTCGGCAGCGGCGTTAGCAGAAGATGGCAATGACAACTTTTCTGATGTACTTTTTATTCCTGAACTGTTTGATAATCATGCTTGTAATTTCGAATATTTCAATAAGATGAATGACTTTGCTTACTTGTGTGATGTTTCTCATGATTTCATTGTGCATGATCACGAACATGAATCATTCATATTCGACATTAACTCAGCTAATACCACCCCATTTAATCTTGGGACTTTGGAAAGCCTAAAGGAAATCCTGATAGCATCTAACGTAACTCCTGAAGAGAGGAAAAATTTTGAGAGAATATTAAAAAAATATGAAAAAGTCTTTGCCTGGACCTATGAAGACATGCCGGGAATTGATTGAGAAGTCGCTGAACATGCTATTCCGACTTATCCAGAATGTAAGCCAGTCAAGCAGAAGCTCAGGAGGCTCAGACCAGAATGGGCGAAAAAGGTAAAGGAGGAGGTGCACAAATAGATCGAAGCAAAGTTCCTAATAGAGGTTCAATACCCAACATAGTTGGCTAATGTTATCCCTGTAGCCAAAAAGGATGGAAAGGTTCGCGTATGTGTGGATTACCGAGATCTAAACAAAGCATGTCCGAAGGATGATTTCCCTTTACCCCACATTGATGTGTTAGTTGATAGTGCGGCAGCTTGCACGATGTACAGTTTTGTGGATGGATATGCGGGGTACAACCAAATCCTCAATAAGATCACATATCGGATTAAGACAGCTTTCATCACTGAATGGGGTACATTTGCCTATCGGGTAATGCCTTTCAGACTAAAAAATGCAGGGGCAACATACCAAAGAATGGCTACCAAGATCCTGGATGACTTGATCCATAAGGAGGTAGAAGTGTATGTCGATGATATGATGATCAAGTTGGTCACTCGAAAGGGGCATTTCGAGGCCATAGAGAAGTTCTTTCAGAGGATTGACAAGTATAACCTTCGCCTTAACCTCAAGAAGTGCATCTTTGGAGTAACCTCGGGTAAACTGTTAGGCCACGTGGTGAGTCAAAGGGGAATCAAAGTAGATCCAGATAAGGTCAAAGCAATTAGGGAGATGCCAATACCTCAGAAGGAAAAGGTGGTCAGGAGTTTTCTGGGCAAACTGCAATACATCAGCAGGTTCATTTCTAAGCTTGTTTTGGTATGTGAGCCAATTTTTAAGCTCCTTAGGAAGAATCAGCCAATTAGGTGGAATGATGACTGTCAAAAAGCTTTTGATATTATCAAGGAATACCTGCTGCACCCCCGAGTCCTACGGCCGCCACAGCCGTTTAAACCATTGATCCTTTACTTGGCCATAGAGGAAAATTCCGTGGGTGCCATGATGGCCTAAGAAGATGAATTTGGGGTCGAGTTCGCGATTTATTACCTCAATAAGAAATTCCTTCCTTACGAAGCCAAGTACGTCAAAGTGGAAAAGATCTGTTTAGCAGTGATCTGGGCTTCGAAAAAACTAAGACACTATTTCCATTCTTACAAGGTACAGGCGGTCACAAAATAAAATCCTCTTCGATACCTTCAAGAAGCGCCCTCTTTGCTAGGAAAAATGGGAAGATGGTTGTTATTACTGCAAGAGTTTGATGTGAAGTATATCACTAGAAAGACCATTAAGTGCTGGACAGTTGCAGAGTTCTTACCCAACCACCCGATCGAAGGTGACCAATTGGAATATGAGTTTCCTGATAAGGATGTGTCGGCCATCACAGTGTAGAAGTGGCAGATGTACTTCGATGGAGCAGTGAACAGTAAGGGAGCGGGGGTAGGAGTAATCTTAGTAACCCCATAAGGTAAAAAACTCCCCTTGGCTAAGAAGTTAAGATATGGAGCTACCAACAACGAAGCCGAATATGAAGCCTGTATCTTCGGGTTGGAGGCACTCTCAGTCGTGGGGGCAAAAGTAGCTGAGGTCTTTGGAGACTCATCCTTAGTGATCCATTAGGTCAGGGGTGAATGGTCCATTAAGGAGGAACGGTTGCTACCGTATGTGGAGTGTTTGACGGGATTAATTAGCCAATTTGAAGTCTGCACTTTTAGCTATGTGCCCCGAGATGAGAACCAATTAGCAGATGCCCTAGCCACCCTTGTATCTATATGGGATAACCCAGAGGGAGTAGTTATGAAGCCTGTACTAACCTTTAGTTCAGATAAGCCGTGCTTTGAAGCTGTGCAGGTGATGGACGTTGAGGTCGATGATGGAAAACATTGGTATTATGATATCCAAAATTACTTGGAGAGGTCAGTTTTCCCAGAAGAAGCCACTGAGAAGGATCAAACAATCATTAGAAAGCTATCCTCTCAATTCATCAGTGTTGATGGGACATTGTACAAGAGGCAAGTGGATGGTATTCAATTAAGATGTTTAGCAGAAAAAGAAGCTGAAAGGATTATGGAAGAAATTCATGCCGGTGTTTACGAAGCCCACATGAACGGTTTAGCCTTGGCAAAGAAGATCATGCGCCAAGGATTTTATTGGATTACAATAGACGCTGATTTCTCAAAGTATGTGAAGCAATGCCAGTTATGCCAGCAATACACAGACATGAGGCACGTGCCGATTTCAGAACTACACAATTTGACGTCTCCGTGGCCATTTACAGCTTGCGGGATAGATATAATAGGAGAGATACATCCTACAGCATCTAATGGGCACAGGTTTATTGTGGTCGCTATTGATTATTTCTCTAAGTGGGTCAAAGCTGAATCTTTCAGAAAGGTGGATGCTAGGGACATGGCCAAGTTCATCGAGCGAATTTAATATGCAGATATGGCCTCCCACACCATGTCATGTCGGATAACGGGGTACAATTCTTAGCAGAAACCAAGCAGATGCTCCAAAAGTATAGAATCCAACATCACAAGTCCTCTCCATACCGACCGCAGGCTAATGGAGCAGTTGAGGCGGTGAATAAGAATGTAAAAAGAATATTGGCCAAGATGGTACAGACTTATAAGGATTGGGCAGAAAAGTTACCTTTCGCATTCTGGGGCTACAGAACCAGTATCAGAACTTCGGCAGGAGCTACCCCCTTCTCCCTGGTTTATGGGATAGAGGCAGTTTTACCAGTAGAAATCGAGCTCAAATCGTTGAGAGTAATATCAGAGGCCCAGCTGCCAGAAATAGAATGGACGCAGCAGCGGTTGCTACAACTGAACTTGCTGGATGAGGATAGGATGCGGGCCTATTATCACAATCAGGTTTTCCAGAAGAGATTAGCTCGATCTTTTGGGAAGAAAGTCAAAAAGCACCCCTTAAGAGAAGGAGATTTGGTCTTCAAGCAAATGAGACCGGGGGTTCCGGACTTTCGTGGTAAATTCAGATCGACTTGGGAAAGACCTTTTGTTCTGAAGAAGATATTATCCAGAGGGGCTGCAATCTTGACAGATAGTGACGGAAATGAGTTCAAGGAACCAGTCAACGTCGACAGATTAAAGAGGTTCCATGGATAAAGACTAAAATAAAAAAAGAGAATAAATGCCCCGCGGGTCAAAAACCGGAAAAAAAGCGGCCTTGCTAAAATTGGGCGCCCTGTCAGGATGAAAATCGAAAAAAGGGCATCCTGGGCAAAAATTAAGGGCTGAGAGAAAATGGTCAATCATGAAAACCCGAGAGGGCTTATTGGTAATAGGAGTTTGATGCTTTCAGGATCCATCTCGAGATTAGATGCGGTTTTGTATTTTGAGCCTAATGTTAAATAATGGTCATGTATAATGAAATCACGTGGAAACATTTACATGTACACGAATGTATGCTCATTTTGCGTAATTAATGCCATTATGTTCCCTTCTGGAGAAGTAATACATTATTTTTAGATGTGTGCGATTTTCCACCGTTGTTTTACCGGTAAAGGGTTTAGCTTAAAAAAAACAAAAAAAAAATTAAAAAAAAGGCCATTAGAGATGAAAACCGTAACTGGCTCTCTAAGCAAAAGTTAGGCCAAGGGGCAGGGTGAAAACCTGGATATGGGCAGTCTGTCCTACAAAAAAAAAAGAAGAAAAAAGAATAGCCGCTAGGATGGGTTGGGTCCATCCTAGGCAAAAATAAGGCATAGGGTTATGTGAAAATCCTCAAAGGGACGCATTCCCCGTAAAGAAAAGCTAGTGCGAAAACCCACAAGGGGCGCACTACCTTCAAAATAATGATTTCTGATGCATGGAGGGATAAGGTAGCATAAACTCTGATGATTTTGCTTGAGACAGGACGAAGCCTAACTCAAGATATAATTCAAAATTCGAGCCATGTGCCCATTGACTGGGGGCAAAAATGCGCACTTGACCATTCACTCTGAGAAAATTATGAATCAAAATCCCTCAGCCAAGAAGCATTCCGATTTAAAGCCTCGAGAATGAAATTATGCCTCGATACCCAGGCCACCCAGATGGATTCATCACTTACATTTTGCATGAGCATGTGCACATTCAAACGCATAATTTTCCTTTGGGCATTGGCTTTAATTTTGCAGGATGCATTAGACAGTGAAACTTATCTGCAAGCACACCTCAGCAATTCAGGAAGTATGCGAAAAGATTATATATAAATGAATAATTGTGTAAATTTTTCTCCTTTCAGGATGCCTCCACCACGTGCTCCGTCCAGAGAATCGGCAGATGCTCTACCTCCAACATGGATGGATGCTGCAAAGAGGCAAAAGTTTAGGGCATTACCTGGTTCGCGATTCCTATCCAGTAAATTCTTGTCCCAAACATTCTTAGAGCAGATGGGCATATGGGAAGAAGTTAGTAGGTTGTTAGAGGCTATGGGTTGGATGGATTTCCTCACACCAGCTTTCCTCACTTACCTAGGGGTTACTAGGGAGTTTTTGGCTACGCTTAAATACGGGGGGCTTTCAAGATCAAACACAGACCCTGAGGCTATATACTTTCGAGTCCAAAATATGGAGCATACGATGAGTCGCCAGGATTTTGCACAGGTCATGGGTCTTTCGACGAGGAATCAGGTACAGGCACCAGGCAGAGTAGTTCTTGCACACCAATGGGAAATGATCACGGCGCTAGGAGCTCACTATGATCGCAATACAGCAAAGAGCACCCTACTGGCCTCACAGGTATATAGATATGTTCAGAGAGTTTTAGCCAACGGCTACTTGGGTAGAACTGGTAGTCCTAGTGCCATCAACACAGCAGAGGTTTGGAGTCTATGGGCTATGGCAATGGGGACCCCGCTCAACATTTGTCACGAGATTATAGCCGGCATGGTTAGACAAAGCTAGAGAGCTACAACGTAAATATGTGTAGGCGGGGTAGTCACAAGGTTGCTACTGCATTTAGGACACGATCCCGACACATTTGGCCAACCTGTGGACAGAGACATTTATGTTAATTGGGCCCTTGCCAAATATATGGGCATGGTTGAACAATTGCCTGGATAGGCAGGAGGATATAGACTTCTTACTATGGCAGAAAATCGACAGACGTACCGTTTGCCTCCACTTACGGCTGCTACACCATTCAAAGATCAGTTACAGGGTGAAGGAGAGCTTCCACAACCTCAGACAGATGAGGACTACTATCGCCCGCAGCCAGTGGAAGAAGAGTCTCCACAACCGCAGACAGGTGAGGAGAATGGTCATCCACGACAAGTGGAGGAAGAGCTTCCACAGCCTCAGATAGATGAGGAATGCTATCATTCGCAACTAGTGGGAGGAGAACCTTCACGCCCTCAGATAGACGGGGAATATTATTGTCCACATCCAGAAGAAGAAAGGCCTCACTCGCCGCCAGATTATATGAATATGGACATTAATTTGGATGACTTTGACATCGACCTGAGTGATCTTCTTCACGCTTCATTATCGCAGCCAGTTCCCTCGGAAGGTCAGATACACCCTCCTCCTTACATGCATGCTTCGGAGATGGGTTCCCAGACATATAGGGGGTATCACCCCTATGATCGTCTGAATTCTTCGGGTGCATTTACTTCAGCAGCTCCTCCACCACCACCTAGGCTCGGGATGGAGCAGAGCCAGACAGGTATGGAGATCCTCATCCAAACCATGCAGAGGGAGATTATAGCAACATTGGAGGCCAGATCCCAGCGCTTTAATGAAAGGCTGATGGCTGTGGAACAACGAATGGGCGAGAGACTGATGGCTATGCAGCAGCGAATGGGCGAGAGACTGATGGCTATGGAGCAGTGCATGGGTGAGAGACTTATGGCTATAGAGCAGCGCATGAATGAGAGGCTGATAGCTATAGAGCGACGTATGGATCAGCGCATGGATGGAAGACTACAAACCATAGACAAGAGATTGCAATGCATAGGGCAGTTCATGAAGGATACGCGACAGCACCCGGACAGACCCGAGGAGCCCATAAGAGCCTCCTACACACCTATGAGCCACGAAGGATCAAGCGATGCACGCCAACCATGACTTTTTTTGATCGATGTTCAGGGATATTTATGATCTTTTGATGTAATTTGTATAAGAAAACAATATCTGTATGGATGATCTTTTGTTGTGCTTTGCATGTTTGGATACCCTTTAAATAAAAAAAAAAAGAGAAGAAATTTTTTTTTTTGGTGAGCTATGGATAATAAAATGACAAAAATGGGAATCATATGATAAACCACGAACTGGTAAAATCATAACGATTGAACCTTCATAGAAGTTAAATAATTGAAGTGATCATAATGATAAATTGATCTAATCAGAGTTCATTTTCTTCAGGAAGCAACAGAAGTTATGCTCACCATCGCATTTTGTAAGTCTGGAGCAGACTCGGCGCATCACCATCCGCACTTTGTAAGTCTGGAGCAGACTCGGTGCAGCTCAGGAGAGCAACCCTCGCGTTTTGTAAGTCTGGAGCAGACTCAGCGCAACACTTATGCACTTTGAATCTTGGTAGCGATTCAGTGTAATCACTTTGTAGCTTAGTTAATAGCTCGGTTATATCCCAAAATTTCCGTACCTTGAATCTTGGTAGCGATTCGGTGCAAACACTTTGAATCTTGGTAGCGATTCAGTGTAATTTTAAAACTTCCGCACCTTGAATCTTGGTAGCGATTTGGTGCAAACACCTTGAATCTTGTTAGCGATTCGGTGTATTTTCAGAACTTCCGAACCCTGAATCTTGGTAGCGATTCCGTGTAAGTACTTTGAATCTTAGTAGCGATTCAGTACGATCTCAAAACTTTCGCACTTTGTAATCTTGGTAGCGATTCGGTGCAACCACTGTAGCCTAGATAGCGGCTCAGTTATGTCTAGAGACACCCGCACTTTGTAGCCTTGTCAGCGACTCAGTGTAGCTCAAGAGAGCACTTTTTGCATTTTGTAAGTTCGGAACGGACTCGACGCATCACCATTCAAAGCGGAACCCGCATCTCGCAAGTTCAGAGTAGGTTTGCAGTTCGGGAAATCCTCATAGCAACGGGAAGGACGTCGCCTCAGGTATACGCTTCTTTCCTCTTTCCTGAATTTTGGCTCAACTGGGCACCTATATGCTAGTTTCCCCAAAATTGGAGGCAACTGTAGACACCGGGTCCCTAGTCGGTCCAAGATCAGGATTACCCGATGATGAAAATAAAGACTAATTCACGAGCAAGAAAATAGGAATCGATCATCTCTTTGTCAAATTCTCTTATTTTCCTAAAATCCTTTTAAAGTGTTTATTCTTATTTTTATTTTTATTTTATTTTCATTTGTATTTTTATTTTTATCCATATTTTTGTATTTCATTTTATTATATTTTCTAAAAAAAATAGAAAAAAATAAAAATTTTTACGAGCGTCGGGGGCGGCAGCGCCCAGCGCACCGCGGGCTGCGTGCTAAGCAGCATGCGCTGCGCGCACAAGGGCGACGCGCCGCTAAAGCGCATGGCCTCGCGTCGCTATTGCGGGCGCTTCTCGCCCATGGGCGAAATTTCTCGCCCCTGTCGGCGAGATTTCTCGCTGATAGCTCCCCTAACCCCCCAAAAATCATTTTTTTTTAATTTTTTATGCCTAAAAATAATTTTTTGCTGTGATTTTTTCATATTTTACTCAAATTTGACAAATATTAGTCAAATTGGGTGGGAACTAAAAGTCAAAAAATAACAAAAAAATAATTAAAAATAAATAAAAATGTTAATTGTAAATTATTGACTTTAGGGCTTTTACTTTGAATTTTGGAGTGTTTTTTTTTGTTGAAATTAGGGAGATGGGATCTTGGAAAAATCCATAGAGGAGCTGGAAGTGGGAGAGATTGGAGTTTTTTATGGGGTTAGATTTCATTTTGAGAAGAGGAAGAAAAATTGGTTTTTGGGAAGAGTAAAAAAATTCTCTCTAAAAATACATTTTTTTTCTAAGTCATTTAGGAGGAGATTTTCTTGAGAGGAGTTAGTGGGTTTTGCTGGAAAAATAAAGAGTTCAATGGTCTTGGAGTTCATCTTTTATTATTCTCAAAAATAAAAATCATTTTTCTCAATCTTCTTAATTCCCTCTTTTAAATCTACAAATTTTCTTCTTAAAATTCGATTCTAGTTTTTTCTTATCTCTAAAAATTTTTCATTGATCTTGAAAACATTTGAATAAGGAAAATCAATTCCTTAATTTGAGTTTTCTGATCGTATATCAAACACAAAAAATAAAAATCAAATCATTTTAAAGTATTAGTGTTCTTGAGTTTTTTAGACATAAACTCAAGATTTACTTGAACATTTCTTTTGGGTTTATCTTTTGATCTTGGCACGAGATTAGATCGGGACATCTTGCTTCAATACCGTTTAAATCTAAGGGTAAAGATTCTTGGATCTGTTTTTCATCTCATTTTTAATTTAATTTATTCATGTGAGTTTATTTTATGTTATGCTACTTGGTTATTTTTGTGAATTAATGTACGTATATCTTTTTTTTGTTTGAGATCTATTTTTTAGCGTAAGTATTCACTCGTTATTTTGTCGTCGGCATAAAAATGGATAAATCTACATAATGTTAAGAGGTGGAAAATGAGATTGGCATGATTTTCTCTTTTATTATCACCCTTTGTAATTTTTTGTGTTTAAATGTTACCATAATATGCTACATGTTTAATTGTCTTCCTTTTTAGTTACTCATTTAGTTTCTTTGGCTTGATTATTATTATTGTATATTATTACCTCTTAGTCTTTTATTTCATCTTATTTGTGTTCAATTTTTAATCATGCAAATCTTTACATTCGTCTGGTTTTTATTTATTTTATGTGTTTTTATACATAGATCTAACATTTTTAATATTATTTTTATCCTTATTTCATTTAATCGTTCATCACCATTATTATTATTATTATTATTATTATTATTATTATTATTATTATTATTATTATTATTATTATTATTATTATTATTATCATTATTTATCATCACATATTATTATTATTGTTACTATTACTCTTGTTGCCGTTGTTGTTATTATTACCGTTTATCTATTATTATCATCGTCATTGTTATTATTATCGCTTTATGTTTTAAATAGTGATCTATTAATATGTTAATTTATTTTAATACGTCATTTAATTTATTTATCCCATAATATGCATGTTTTATTTAATTTATGTATTGTTATAAATGTCTAATTGATTTTCTTGTTTCGATCACTAACATCAATTTTACTTGTGTTTGTTGTCGGTGTTAAATCTTTGTGCTCCCCCGTTTGAGCACCCGTGCGAATGAAGGAGAGATCCGAGGAGTTGTTATTTTATTGTTGTATTCGTTATTTTTCCTTTATTTATTTTATTGAGTTATTTGGCATGTAATTATTAATAAACCATTTATTTTACACACGCTTAATAAAAAATCACACAAAAATATTTTTACAAATAAAATTGGGTTTTCTAATAAAATGGGACCAATGTCCTATCTTTCCATCCAAAATAAATTGCCACTTCAAAAATGATTTTTTGCTTATGTTATGCATGAAAGGACCAATGTCCTCAATATTAATGAATACCCCGTTTTATGTATAATTTATGTTTTATTTATAATAGGGGTTGTATTCCGCCCCTATTTTTATTGTAATTTATTTCTGTCTTTATTTTCATTTTTATCGTTTTATATGTGAATGATGTGCGCTTCAAATTCAATGCATTAATCGCATGAGATGAGGAATGAAATTTTATAATTTAAAAACCCATTTATAATTAACCAAGGCACCAATAAGTGTGAAGTTCCGGACACCATCTCTGATTTAGACCGATAAGAGGTTAAACTTTCCCAATTTCTTGTAAATTGGGTGGCGAATCCAAAATACCTCAAAAGTGCCTAAAGGTGTTATAGCGATGGATGGTCCTTTTCAATGTTCTATTGTGAAAGGAGGTACCGAAAATATCTCATAACACCTAAGATCGAAAAAGACGCGAACCTATCCCTCGAATCTTAAAAGCGGGTTCAAAGAGGGCCTTACTGGTTCCGGCGCGCGTCACAACGAAGTAAATGTAGTCTCTTTCCTAGGTGGGCTTTATCCAAGAGTTAACAGGGAACCCATCAGGCACGTATAGTGCACGGTAAAAAACTGGTAGCATAACATCTCTTGCCTAATTGGCATACATATGGGTGTTTGGCCATTATGTATTCAAACAATTCAACCAAATTAAGATGGGCCCACCAGGGCATGAAAGCCTTTGATAAAAGATCATTTAATTTGATTGATTTTGTTCAATATATGATGGCCCAAGTAGTAAGCACGATATTATGGTACATTTCACCTAGTGGAAGTATATATTACCATTACCTGAGCTTTGGTCCAAGGTGATGATATTTTAGGGCTACCCAAGCATGGTCCCTGCCAACGAGTCTAGCTCATCACGAGTATAGCGACCAATTGGGTCTCCATTTGATATACCATTTAATAGTATGAGGCTTGGGCTGGTGATTATCCCGATCACTTCCCTACAATGAGTGAAAGTAGGGTTGTATTTTAGGAATGTACCGGCGTAGATAGGGGACCAACTAACATAATTCTAAGGCTCTTAATAACTCAATTATAATTTTAACTTAAGTCACTTTCGAAGCAAAGTTTTGATCCGTCCCCAGTGGAGTCGCCACTGTGATGCACGCCGAACCTAGCAAAGGCCCTATTTGAACCGGCTTTTAGGGCTCGAGGGATTGGTTTGCGTCTTTTTGATCTTGGGCATCATGAGTCATTTTGGATGCCTCCTTCCTAATAGAACATTGAAAAGGATCATCTAGCCTCATGACGCCTTTAGGCACCTTTGAGGTATTTTGGAGTTGCCACCCAATTTACAAGAACTTAGGAAAGGTCTCTAATCTCGAGGGTTTTAAACCATAGAAGGTGTTCGGAAGTTCACTCTTATTAATGACTTAAGTCAAGTTTATAATTGAGTTTTTAAGAAATTAAAATTCCATCCCTCATCTCACACGATTATGCATTTGAATTTTAAGCGCATTGCAAGCATATTAGAAAGAATTAAATAAAGCGATAAAGAAATAAATAAATTACATGTAAAAATTGGGACATACCAATCCCCCAAAAAAAGAAAGCATAAAGATAAAGTTTGCCCCAAAATTAAATACAAGGGCCCAAAATGGATATATAAACACATAAAAAATAATTAAAGTGCATCATACATAAATCGGGAGATTTATTGAATTTTAGGAACATTGGTTCCATTTTCATTAATTTAGAAAGATTAGAGATCTATTTTTGGATATTGATTGAGAAAATAGGGATGAGTGATCTCATTTTATGAAAATTAGTTCTCCCTTTGAAAGTGATAATTTATTGGTTAAAATAGGACATTGGTCCACTTTATTAAGAAAAATGCCAAGTTATTAATTATTGTAAAAAGCATGATTTTCTACAATTTGAAGGATTTAAAAGCACATTTTTACATGCAATATAAAGTTGAAATAATAAAAGGAAATACAACAATTAAAAATGCAAGCCCTAAATTCGAAGGTCTTTGATCACCCGATCCTCCATCCCGTGCATAAATATAACTCGCATAAATAAACAAATTTGAGACAACAAAACAAAAATAAAATAAATGTTAGTAAAGTAATTAAATGAATAATATATGAACAAACAATCAAATAAAAACTAATAAATAAACTAATTAAGTAAACCAAAAAAGATAATTAAAACTTAAAAAATAATACAACAATAGCATTAATAATTATTAATAGTGTAAAAAAACTGAAAAAGTAACCAAGTGAATTGGGACAAAAATATGCAAGATAAAACAGGGAAAATTATATTTCATTTTATGCATTTTATGTTTGGGTAAGACAAGAAAGACTAAGAGCTGAAGGAGGATGAAGGGGAACAGAAGCACGATTAGTGCACTCATTGCACGAATCGTGCAATATCTGCTGCCGAGAGGATAGAGCTGCGCTGACTACATGACCTGAATGGAAAAAAGACTCGGACATAGAGTATAATTCGATCAGAAAGCACGGCTCGGACAAAGCAAAGATAAAATCCGATCGGGAAACATGGCTCGGACAAAACAATGATAAAATACGATCGGGCAATCACGTCTCGGGCATAAACCAAAGTTCACAATTCAAACAACTAGAAAAATAGGGGAGAATAGAGGAATAATAACAGACTAACAAATATGGCAATATACCATCAAAACATGCATAATAAAGCCACAAACATGTTTATTAACCATGATAAATATTTAAGATCCATGCTTGCGTGCAAACAACAACATTCATACAATACACAGATTAATGAGATCAAATAACAAGTATGTACAATATATACATCATAGGAAACTGAATAAAGAAAAATAAGAAATGAAAAAAAAAGAATGAAAGAAGGGGAGGTTTAACCCAGTATTTACCCTCAGATATGATTTTAGATTGCAAGTTAAGAAGCTCTAGTTTCCTTGTTGATTTGCTTGAGAAGAAAAACTAAAACAGAGACTCAAAGAAAAACTTTAAATAAAAGTTACGTAAAGAAAGAAATGAAAGATGAAAGATGATTGAATCTCAAACGTTAGGAATTATTTTCCTAGATTCAAGAACAACCTCAAAATGCTTTGAGAACAAAAATCACTTTCTTGCTCCCAAAAACTTTTCTCCCTGTGTTTTTCTTTCTTTTCTCCGTTTTCAAAAAAATCTCCCCTCTTCAGTTTCTAAACTTTTTCTTTTTATACCTCTAGTGAAAAACTAGGGTTTTCTTAGGTATATCCGTTCTCTAAAAACCCTTGATTCCCTTTTCCAAATCAGGTTTTTCCTTTCCAAATCAGACATGCCGCCTGCAATTTCCAACCAAATCCCGAAAATAAAGGGAAAGGGGGCGCTGGAGGTAGGGTAGAGCATGAGGCTGCATCTCACGCATGAAATGGACCTCACAACACAGCCCCAAAGTTTTATTTCTTTTTTTTTTTTAAATTTTAATTTTAACTTTAAAAATGAAAAGTATTTTATTTTATTAATTTTTTTCGAGGAAACCATCGCTTCTGTTTGTCTTTTGCTTGTGAACAGGCATCATTCTCATCATTGGGTAACTTCGCTCTGGGCTGCCTCAAGACCTGGTGTCTACAATTAGTTTAGCATTAATAAATATAAATGGATAAGTAGTCATAGTACTAGTAGAAATAGATATGGATACCATAATATATACAAAAATACCCATTTTACTAGGATTAGATTTTTCAGAATATGTAGTGCCATATAGTCTAACAGATGATTATGTCACATTTAGTTATAATGGAAATCAATACAAAGTTAAAAGAAATAAAGACTAGTCCATTAAGTATTTATAAAAATCTTGAAATTATATATAAAGAATGTCATATAGTTTCTTATCATGCAGTTTTAGATATCTGATCAGGTACTAATTTTGCATAACCATATATATTTCCAAGTGAAATATGGAAACAAACAGATGATTATAGATTATGTATAGATATTTCAAGAACAATAACTAAATACGATATTATTACATAAAATTTAAAAATCCAAATACAATCATATATATTATAAATATCTAGATTATATTTATCTAAACTTCATGGTAGCTATATTTTATTAGGAAACAATTGGTTAACAAGATATTATCCTATAAACATAGGACATCACTACATCAGACTAACAATACCATGTAAACTTAGAATAATTTATCCTAGGCTTAATCAAGCATATAAATGGAAATCTTCTCCTTTGATACCTCACACAGCAAATCATGGTGAGAATCGTTTGCAAAAGGAATCGGTACGAGCATATATAACAAATAATGAAGAAAAATAGATATTTCAAAAGAAATATGGTATTTGTTAGATAAATGCATAAGAAAAACCCTATGAAAAATGGGAGAAAAATAAAATTCATGTATAAATAAAAAAAAAACACAACAAACCAATAAGAAGTAAAAGAATATGGTATAATCAAGAAGATGAAAAAGAATTTGAAGTTAAAAACAAAAACTATTAGAAAAACAATTGATCAGGAAAAATAGTAGCTCATATAGTCGTTGGAATATAGCTGGTTACATGCATCACATAGTTATCTAATAGTTAGGAAAATCACATGTTGTGTTTCATTGATCACTTGATTTTTTTCCGCACCGAATTATCGCAAAACACAGTTCCAATTGTGAACACCTCAATGTGTGATCCATACCAGAGAAGAAGCAAAAGAACCAATAATTAGTGATAGAGAAGCAGCTACAAATTCCCTATGGCTAAAGAGGGAATTCGGCCTAATGGAGAAGAAAAGAAAAGATGATCCTAACTCCCACCAAACTTATCCTTTTATACCTGAGTTAACATTCTAAGTGTAATAAGATTAGGAATCCTTAGTATAATAGGCTTAGGAATCCTAAGTATAATAGGATTAGGGATCCTTAGTATAATAGGATTAGAAATCTTAAAATAATTGGAGAATAATTTTAGATTTTACTCTAAATTATTTAATTAATTTATCTTAATTAAATCCAATCTAGACCTCTATCATAAGGCCTACACACAGAAGCCCGCAGATTGGGAATTCCTGCTCAAACTTAGATTTAATTACCCAAATAAATTTCAAATTCAACCAAATTAAATATGAGATGGCCATAACACTTATAGATCATATTTAATTTGACTTGGCTCAAAAAATAGGCCATTAGGGCCTTCTACAGGGTTCGTGTATAGAGGGCACTCTTAGAATGCTTCTGTGCATAACATTTTTCTTCTAGGCCTGAAATTAATTCTCCAAGTGACCCATAAATATTATTTCAAACCTATGACACTTATATTTCAATAATGTTGTATTTTAGATTAGAATGGACCTGTTTGGTCCATTATTACACACTATGCGCAGAAACCTCTATAGAATTTTCGTTGAGTTTTCTGCGTATGTTTAATTAATTAAACTCTTTCAATTAATTATTTTCTTCTTCATTTTCTCATTTCATAATAATATTAAATATTATCATATTTGTCATTTTACCATAATGTCCCTTCCCTATAGGTATGTAACCCATTGGGTTTTCTGGTGCATTTGGTAGTACAAACATAACTGTAATTAAAAAATTGCATGATTTAAACTCTTCAAATCATTATATTAATTCTCTAGTTAATATTTATATTTATGTTCATTTATAAATCACGAGAGACTTCTAGCCAAGCATTGTGTACCCAAGTGACAGAAAAGTCAAGTGGTTTGACTAACCTTTTCAAAGAACAATTATCGTTCAATTACTCTTCTCACTTTACTTTATCTCATTTAAATTTTGAGTATAGAATGTCAACTTATATAAACCTAAATATAGTTATTCTAATAATTTAACCATTGTTCCCAAAATGCCCCTTTTGGATCTCATCCATCTTAGCGTTTTACTCTTGCTAGAGATTATCTAAACAAGGGTATTATAGAACTTGTGAAATAATGCCCTTAATAAATCTAGGATGGTGAATTCTTTATTGATCACTCAACTATCTTCAAGTAGGTCATGATATATGTAACCTCTTAACTGTGTTAACCGCTTGATGAAGGTGAGCCATTATAAAGTCAAAGTAAATCATTCATTACTTAAGATAACTTTTGTGATCTTAAGTCTGAGGATACTTGCAACATCGCTATGTAGAGATTACTAAGTGACATAGATTTAATGTCCATGTAAGGATTCTCATGGCTAATTTCCAATGTATTTGTTCTTCTAACAAGCATCCACATATCAGTTTTGATAATCTTCATGAACGCAGTTACAAGAACAACTACTTGAACCTTTCAAGAAGCATAACATGTGATAGTCTATACGTATTAATAATGTCCTATCTTGTTAATACTATGACTAGGGATATTTAGGTATTAACACATTTACATGTAATAGGCATCTCACATCATGAGATCTTTCATAATTTCCTTTGCATTGTGTTTACAATACCAAGGACTTACTTTGCATTGTGTTTACAATACCAAGGACTATATTTATTAATTTAAGATATAATATCAAACCAGAGGTATTTATAATATAGCATTAATAAATGAATATAGCCTTCTCATAAATTAAAAATTAGCATTAATAAATGAATATAGCCTTCTCATAAATTAAAAATTTGTTCATATATATGATATAGTTCCCTATTCTACATGGGCTCTAGGGCATACTCTTAACAATCTCCCACTTACACTAGAGGTAATCACTCATGTGTCTTAAGCCCATACTATGTACATGAGGATTGTACTTGTTTTGGGATAGTGCCTTAGTGAGAGGATCCGCCACATTATCATCTGTAGGGACCCTTTCTATCTTCAAATAATTTCTTGCTATAATCTCTCGAATGAGACTGAGAATATATTTAGATCATCGATGAGACCGTGGTTCCTTTACTTGTGCAATGGCTCCATTATGGCTCCATTATCATTGCAGTATAAAGGTATTGGATTAACAATGCTAGGGACCTAGTTCAGTAATGAACTTCTTGATCCACACTGTCTCCTTAGCTGCCTTTGAAGCAGTAATGTACTCAACTTTTGTAATAGAATTAACAGTTGTCTCTTATTTGGAATTCTCCCAACTGACTACTGCTCTTTCCATTATGAACTCAAAACCTGACTATGATCTACAGTTATCCTTATTTGATTGAAAGCTAGCATCAATATACCCACTTATGAACTCAAATCTTGACTATGATCTACAGTCATCCTTATTTGACTGAAAGCTAGCATAAGTATACCCGATTACTAGAAAATCATCATCTCCATATACCAAGAATATATCCTTACTCCTTCTCAAGTATTTAAGGATATTCTTCACTACACTCCAATATTCCTCTCCATAATTGGATTAAAATATGCTCGTGACACTCAAAGCAAATGCTACATCTGGACATGTACATAACATAGCATATATGATAGAACCAATTTCATATACATATGATATTCTATTTATGTTCTCTTTATCTTATTGTGTCTTAGGACACATAGACATAAAAAGGTGTTTTCCATGTACTTTGGGTATAAACCCTTTCTTAGAGAGATCTATATTAAACCACTTCAATACTTTATCTATGTATGTAGATTGTGAAAGAATTAGAAACCTATTGGATCTATCTCTATAGATCCTAATTTCTAAAATATAGGATGCTTTTCCAAGGTCTTTCATGGAGAATTGTTTTGATAACCAAATTTTAACTTATTGAAGAACAAAGATGTTATTTCCCATGATCAATATGTCATCTACATATAGAATAAGGAAAACGATTGCACTCCCACTGACCTTCTTATAAACATAAGGTTCATCCTCATTTTGTCAGAAACCAAACTCTTTGATTGTCTCATTAAATTAGATATTCTAGCTTTTAGATGCTTGCTTCAATCCATATATGGATCTTTAAAGCTTGCATACCTTTTCACTATTCCCATATATGAACCCCTCAGGCTGTGTCATATACACCTCCTCAATAAGATTTTAATTTAGGAAAGCTGTATTCACATCCATTTGCCAAATCTTATAGTCATAATGAGTAGCTGTAGACACCAAGTCCCGAGGCAGCCCAAATCAAAGTTACCCGATGAAGATATCAATACTTGTTCCATAGGTAAAAGAGTGAAGTTATAGGCTTTTTCCCTTGAAATTCAAAAATTTTAGGAATATTGGTGAGCAAAACCCTTTTTTTTCGTCGAAAGTAGCCTTTTTATTTGAAAAATTTATTTTTAGGTTGACCGACGCCTGTTGATCAATAGGTAGCCCGTCGCTCACACTCGAGCGACGGTTGCCACTCCTACGAGCAGGTGCTCATTGCCTGTGCAAGCAAGGGGTGCCTGTTGCTTAGCACGAGCGGGTGCCCATTGCTCGCATAGGCAAGGGATGCCTGTCCCTCATGTGAGTGGGTGCTTTCCACTCAAAGGACCGGGCTAGCCCTTGATCGATGCCCATCGGTAGACCGAGGCATGCCGGTCGGTATGTGCTTGGCTGCATTTTGGTGGAAAAATTCCAATTTTCTTAATGTTTATCTTTAGGATAAATATCAAAGATTTGATATATATCTCTAAAGATGATTTGAATTTGAAAAAAGATTTGAATTTCTTATCTTTAGATCAATTGGCTTATAAATAGCAGGCTGAGAATCGAGGTTTGGGGTTGGAAAAATTTCCTAAGAAATTGAAGATTTTGATAAGCAAAGTTTTTCTTTTCATATCGAATTTTTTCTTTAAAAACTGTTTGAGAAGAACTAGGAAGAACTCGATAAAGAAAAATCAATTTTCTTCGCTAGATCTATCTTTTTAATAATTTGAAATTATCGTAGAAGTAAAATTAAGAAAGAGAAATAAAATATTTTCTCTTGATTTACCTTCTAAAAATTCCAAATTATTTGAAAAGAACAATTTTTGGTTAAAGAAATTATTTTTAATAGTTTGTTCCGTCAACATCCTTGTAGAATCCAAGGGAACTCCACGTGACTTCACCTTCCAAAAATTAAGATTCCGAGGGTAACCATTATGGACAAAACATGAATTAACTCATTTTAATTAATCTGTTTTATTACTTTTTTTTGATTTGTTGGTAATATATTGCATGAAAAACGGTTTAAATATGTGAAAACCTTGGATTTGAGTTAATTTCTCTCATTTTTTTTGAGGTCTGGAGGTGACCGACGGGTTGAAGGCCCCACTGACGACCATCGCCGGAGGCCTCTTCTACCCATCGGTCACCCCAGGAACGGCCGTCGCTTGTGCCCTTGGCCGTCCTTAGGTTTCCTTCTTTCCCCCTTTTTAATTATTTTTTTTATTTCTTTCGTTTAATCTTTATTTCTATGCATTTTAAGCAATTCATTTCCACATTTCCTATTATTCCAATTATTTGTCGTGCTTTTGACATTTTTATTTTTATTATTCTACTAACATTTTATCTTGTTTTATTTGTGAGTTTGTTTATTTTATTGAATATTGGATGCCGAAAAGGGGAACTAATTAGGGTGACTCGAGGACATCAATTCGGTTCATTTCTTCTACCCTATCTCTCTCATTAATTTATTTTTTTAATTCATATTCATCATAAATGTTGTTCTCACAATAGCTAACATAAAAGCGGTAAAAGATTTCTACAAATAAATAAGGTTTTCCCATCCAAATAAAATTGCCACCTTTAATATTATTCTTTTGAGCATGCATGTGGGAACCAATGTTCACAAATTGAATATCCCGTTTTATATATGGTTTTTGTTTTTGTTCATTTACATTAGAGGTTGTATTTCACCCCTAGTTTTATTGTAAATTAATGTACTTTTATCTATTTTATTCTAAATTTGCATTATTTACAGCTTTCATTATGTGATTGATCCGCGCTTTAATAACTGCATTAAACTATATGAGAAAAGGAATAGAATTTTACATTCAAAGACTTAATTGTAACTTTAACTATGGTATGAATAAAAGCGAAGTCCCGAACTCTCTTTAGTCTTAGGCTTCATGCGGTTAGATGAACATTTCTAATGTTCTATTGGGAAGGGAATTCCAAAATATCTCCTGTTGCCCAAAATAGACTAATATGCATCTTCTTAGGCTTCATGAGATTAGATGAACCATTTCTGATGTTTTATTGGAATGGGAATTCCAAAATATCTCTCGTTGCCCAAAATAGGCTCATATGCATCATCTTAGACTTCATGAGATTAGATGAACCATTTCTAATGTTTTATTGGAATGGGAATTCCAAAATATTTCTTGTTGCCCAAAATAGACTCATAAACTTTGTCTTAGGCTCAGCGAGGCTAAATGAACTTTTCAAATATTTTAATGGGCGGCGACTCCAAAACACGTCTTGTTGCCCAAAATAGATGCCTTTGTAATCCTTACAAGTTCTATGAATCTTTCTCAAAATCCCTAAAAGCGGGTTTTCGGGGCCACCGGGGTTAGACGCGCGTCATAATAGCAATTGTAACATCCCAATACCCCCTAGAAGGATATCGGGTCGCTATAAACTCACATACTCATCCATGTACAAATGAACATACATTAAAGTGGAATATAAAATCATTAAACAAAGACGTACTTGAATTAAAGAATTTAAAACTATACGTATAATAAAACATCCTTGTTCATCTATTACAAAATATCATCCTCTATAACACAAGGGCATAATTACAATTATCCTTTACATCTTATACACTATAATTCTCTCACACAACAAGATATTACTAATAACAAAAGAAACTCTATCATATACAAAAGAACTCATCTCAAGCGCTTAGTGGTTAGAAGATGAAGAAAACTCTATATCGGTCCGAACTTGCAAACCAACATGGAAAAATACCCGTGCTAAGCGATAACTCTTAGTGGGGATAAGCAGAACAAAAGACTTATATTGAAGTCACAAATATAAATCCACAATGCATATCAATAGTCATGCAAACATCATATACGATAAGTGATACCATTTCACTACCCCTTACATATATTCATATACATATACATTAACATGTTATTAGCATTTCATATAAAAGCATAAATGTATAAAAATCTCCACTACATCTAATATACAATACAAAACATTTACTAGCCTGAATTCACATCGGTGGTGGATATGGGTACTCTGGATACTGATTGATAGTATCAAACATCTAGAGACTTAACTCAAACATTTGAATACACAAGTGTAGATACTGGGTCATGAGACAGCTTAGACCAAGGTTGCCTAATGATGAAAATGATACTTGTTCGCGAGTAAAATGATTAGAAGTGATGATTTCCTTGTCGAAGCCTTTAAAAAGGTATATATATATATATATATATATATATATATTATTTTATTTTTTTTTGCTTTTTTTGGATTTTCGGCGCATGATCTACGCGGCCTGCGGGGCGGCTCCTGCCGGCAGTGCATAGGTGGGCAATGCCCGTGACCTGTAGCACCTGCGCGAGGCGCGGTGCTTGTGCAGCGTGCGGCCTATGGGGGGCATGCCGCGCAAGTGGCATGTGGCCCTCCTGTGCAGGGTCACATGTCACGCGGGTGACATGAGGCCCCTTCGCGGAGCCGCATGCCGCACGACACGCGGCCCCTGTGCGCGGGGGTGCATGCCACTCAAGCAGCATGTGGCCCTCGTGCGTAGGGCTGCATGTCGCGTGAGTGATATGCAGCCCCTGCACAGAGCCACATGCCGCGCGACACGAGCCCCCCTTGCGTGGGGGCGCATGTTATATGGGCGACATGCGGCCCCTACGGAGCTGCATGCCATGCGACATGCGGCCCCCCTTCGAGGGGGTGCATGCCGCCCAAGTGACATGCGGCCCTCCTATGCAAGGCCGCATGTCACGTGGGCGACATGCGGCCCTCCTATGCAAGGCCGCATGTTACGTGGGCGACATGCGGCCCCTGCAGAGCTGCATGCAGCATGACACGCAGCCCCTTCGTGGGGAGCCGCATTCTTGCGGGCGATATATGGCCCCTCCTGCGCATGGCCGCATGTCGCACAGGCGACATACGGCCCTTGCACAGTGGCGCATGCCAAATGTCGCCATCTTCGCCAGCACGCCTATTTTTTTTTATTTTCTCGGGTTTTCGGTTTAAAATTCAGACTACCTTTTTGATTTTTAAAGGTAATTAGGGGTTTTTAACAGAAAAAAGTGTTTTTTTGGGAAACCTAAAATTTCTCAGGAGGGTATAGAAAGAAAAATTAAAACAGATAACGGGGGGGTTTTTTGAGAACGCCGAAAAAATCCAGACATTGAAAAAAAGAAAGTTTTGAGAGCAAAAAAAAAGGATTTTCTTTTCCAAAGTATTCTGAAATTGTTCTTGAACCCAGGAAGTTAATTCTTGAGGTTTGAGTTTCAGTTGTTTTTCATCTGGTTTTCTTTAATAGCAAGGGCTTTAAGGAAACTTTCATCCAAAGTTTATTTATTTATTTATTCTTATTTTTAATTTTCTTTTCAAACAAATCGACGAGGAAACCAACATTCCTTCATTTGCAATCAAAAGTCATATCTAAGGGTAAATAGCTGGGCTAAATCAGTTTCTTTCTTTTTCTTTCTTATTTTGCATCGCCAGTTTGCTTCCTCCATTGTATATATTGTATATATATATTTCTGGTTGTTTGTTATATTTTACATAAACTTAATTTTGATTATTATCTGCTGCCTATTGTTGTTGTATTATTAATTTATGTGTTTTTATTTGTTGTTATTAATTTATTTGTTGTAGTTTGTTAACATGTGTCGGTTATTGTTGCTATTGGTTATTAATTCATCAGTTTATTTCATTTATCGTTTACCGTTTATTATGACCAATTTGTTTGCTTGTGATTTATTTATCATTCAGATCTCCATCGTTTATTATCATTGTAACTACCATTAGTTTCCCTGGTTTATTACTTTGTTGATTGATGTTTATTATTAATGATGGTTATTTACTAATGTAGTTATTGTTATAATTATGGGGATATTTTGTTGTGTTGTTTGCTGTGACCGACATCAATTTATATTAACTTGGATTAATTTATTTGTATGATGCATAAAGCATAGGTTGGTAAAGTATTTTATATTAAGTTAAATATTTAGTTGATTTTGCTTTAACTATTCATACTAATTTCTAGTTTTTTTATCCAATTTATTCTTCTGTGTAATTATTAATATTGTTTTTGTTTGTCATATTTGTTTATGTTTAATTAATTTAATTGATCGTTTATATTTAATTAGTTTAATTGATTGTTATATTATTTTATTAGTTGTCTGGTTATATTATGCTTTATTAATTTGATCTGATTTACTAACATTCTTACTTGCTTTTATTGTCCATAAAACTCATTTATTTCACCGTGAGTAATATTTCTGAGCGGGTCGGAGGATCAGGAAATTAAAGACCTTTGAAATTTGGGTTTGCATTTCTAATTGTTGTATTTTCTTTATTTTATTGCTTTATGTTGTGTGTAAAAGGTATTTTAAATTCTTTTATATTATAGAAAATCATGTCTTTACAATAATTAAAATCGAGATTTTTATTAATAAAATAGGACAAATGTCCTGATTTTAACCAATAAAATCTCACCTTCAAAAGGAGGATTAATTTTCATAAAATGGGATCACTCATCCCAATTTTCTCAATCAAATGCCCAAAAATGATTCTCCAATATTTTTTAAGTTAATAAAAGGAACCAACGTTCCCAAAGTCCAATAAATCTCCCGATTTGTGTATGGTATATTGTATTTTATTTTTATAGAGTATTTATTTATTTATTCATGTTGAGCCATTGTAATTAAATTTGGGGCGAGTTTTATTTCTTTTATTTACTTATGCCTTTTTTATTTTGGGGATTGTTCCGTCCCCTATTTTTCACATGCAATTTATTTACCGCTTTTTTTATCGCTTTCTTTACCGCTTTCCAATATGATTGCAATGTGGTTTAAATTTATTGCACGGCCGCGTGAGATGAGAGATGGAATTTCGATTTCTTAAAAACTCATTTATAAACTTAACTTAAGACATTAATAAGAGTGAAGTTTCGAACACCTTCTCTAGTTTAAGACCCCCGAGGTTAGATGACCTTTCCAAATTTCTCGTAAATCGTGTGGCGACTCCAAAATAGCTCAAAAGGTGCTTAAAAGGCGTTATGAGGCCAGATGATCCTTCCAATGTTCTATTAGAAGGAGGTGTCCAAAATATCTCATTATGCCCAAGATCAAAAGACGCGAACCAATCCCTCGAGCCCTAAAAGCGGGTCTAATTATAACGGCCTTTGCTAGGTTCGGCGCGCGTCACAACAAGGTATCCAACATCTAGGCACAAATGGTGCCACTCTGGCAGGTGCACTCTGACCCTTTATAAGCATGCTTATCTATCCACTACTATGACCATTCAGGCTTAAACATATAAATTCTATACCCTAAACCAAATACTCTATCTGAATTCTAGTATCTATTAAATCACTATGCGTCAACTCAATTAAAGTATTAACTCAGTAACCATGCAAAGCATAAATGAAAAACCAAATATAAAATCATAACAAGGATTATTCAAAGCACCAGGAAGGGTCGTACTCGCAACCATGGTCGCGCCCGCAATAGAGACAAAATACAGAAAGTGTTACGCTCACAACTGCCCATCGCACTCGTGACAGAGAGCTGGTTTGCCTTGGTCATGCTCGTGACAGAGAGGGGTAGGGCGTCGATCGCTAGCGTACCCGCAGATGAGCCGCGATAGGAATAAGTCCGGCTGAAGTTCGGCTACCGAACTTTCTATTTCTCTCGCGAGAGGACTCCTCGGCGGAAGATCTGATGACCGAGCTCTATCGCGCTCGTGATAGAGGTCGTGCCCGCGACAGAGACGAGCCTCACCAAAGGATGGTAATCTACAAGCTCTACACAAGCCAACTTTACACACACAAATATTTAATCACATGCATGACTTCTAACATCACACACAAGCTAAAACCAGCCGAAAGGCCATCAAACAAGTTTTCTCATACATGTAATTTACTCGCGCCTAGCTTATAGCATGCATTATTAATATGCACATGATCATCAAATCTCATAACCACTTCAAATCACTCAACAATAACAAGTCATATTCAATTTAACAACTAAAAGAACTGTTGAACTATATCAAGGCTCTCAAATACCCATCTACCCAACATGAAACTAAGAACAATAAGAGCAAAGCAAAAACTCAATCAATCAAACATACATCTATCAAGTAAGCAACTAAATCCCAGACCTCGATAATAAGAAGCTTGAACCATGTTCTCTTCTTGCTCAAACCTTTTCTTTGCCCTTGTCTTTCTTCTTATCAGCAGCTTCTTGCATAAAATCATCCAAAACAAACACTTAATCCAACACTCAAACTACTTTAAATCAAAAATAAAAATGGAAGGAAAAGGAGGTCACACTAGAACTTCAAACCACTCTTACCTTCCACACTAACTCTTCAAACCATTCCAAACTCAAAGCTCAACTTATGATGATCATATGGAGGAGAAGAAGGAACGAGAGAGTAGATAAAGAAGGAAGAAGAACAAAAGAGAAAATAAAAGGACGAAGTGGGAGAAGAAGGGAAAATAGTCGGCCAACTAAAAAAATTAATGCTACTAAATAACATTAACTCCTCTATTAATTTCTCTATAAATAGCAGGAAAATGTTGAGGTGTGACTCCCACAACTTGCCACTTGTCAGCTTTTGTTGAATTTCCCAATACATCTTTGGCTAATTCCCTTAAAGTCCCACAATTAATTTCTTTCCTTTGTGAACTTATTTTCTCTTTCAGTTATATCCCTACTAAATTCACAAAATCAAACTTGCGCAATTTAATTTGTACCCTTACTATATAATTGACATTATAATTCCTCCTAAGGTATAATTCGGGTCCTTACAATTCTGCCCTCCTTAATAAATTTCATCCTCGAAATTCCCTTCGCTACTATGCATATGACCAGGCTATACTTTACAAATAACTTTATACAATATAACTTAAATAATTTGAGAACTTACTATATGAACCAACTGGATCCTCCACTTCTTCTCTGATCATGGCATACACTCGAGTAGGACCACCATAGGGCACAAGCTTCTCCACCGTTTTCGATGGCACTCAAGCAGTTCTACATCTTCCTCTTCCGCTTCTAGCAGCTTCAGACCTATCCACATTATCTTTCCTTACTTGCGAGGCTAGGTTCTCTTTAGCCTTAGGGCAATTAGCGAGCATGTGTTCCATACTGCCACACTTAAAATAGGCTCCTATGAGCTTCTTACACTCACACTAATGGTGCCTCTAACAATGGTCACATTTCGGTGCAGTACTACCTCTACTGGAGGGTGGCATAACACTCCCTATCGAAGTAGGCGCTTGAATTGACTCTCAAACAGCCTGCCCACTAACAGCTTCTTGGGCTCTCTTGCCACAAGCAATGCTATGATCCGGCACTTTCTTTTTCTGCTCTCTCTTCTGCTTCACTAGCTCCGATTCCTCCAACTTCATTGCTGCCAATACCAACTTATAATAGCTCACTGATTACAAGGCAACCATTGCCAATTATGGTCCTCTTATACTCTCTCTCAATCCATCTACAAATGGTTGGCACTTGAAATCTTCAGTTAGTAGAACATCGGGCATATATTTACTCTGTCTGCTGAACTCTTTCTCTCACTCACCCACTATTATATTCCTTTGCTTCAAACCCACAAACTTTTTCCACTTTGCTTTTCAATAAGCTTTAGTCACATACTTCTCCTTGAATTCCTGGACAAAGAAGTCCCACAACAATTCAATCAATCTTTGAGGATTTCTTAATACCAATTTCTACCAGTCATATATTGAACCTTGCAGTAATGACACAACACAAGCCACTCTCTGATTCTGTGGGCAGTTAATCTCTTGTAAAATCCTTTCCATCCTCTCCAACCAGAATTCACCACATCTGACTGATCCAAAGAGGTTCCATTGAATTCTTCTACTCCTCTCTTTCTTATAAGGTCCATAGGTGCCTTAGGAGCAGTAAATCTATCTAATATCTGCATCAACACTTGATCTAACACCGAGTTATCCTAAGCAGGACCTAAACCTTCAGCTTGAGGTTTCTTAGGTGCACGCAGATCAACATGTATCGGATTTACACTACCAATCGTCTCTCCTACATCTTCAATAGGATCCGACTCCATCTATACTCTACAAAAACACCATTTGCATTAGGCCATGACATTAGACAAACTCACACATAACTACTCTATACTCTAACATCTTATTATCCTGAATTGCCTAAACCTATGCTCTGATACCAATAAAATTATAACATCCTAATACCCCCTGGAAGGATATCAAGTTGCTACACATTCAGATACTCATCCATGTACAAAAAAAAATACATTAAAGCGGAATAAAAAATTATTAAACAAAGACATACTTGAATTAAAGAATTTAAAACTATACATATAATAAAACATCCTTGTTCATTTATTACAAAATATCATCCTCCACAACACATGGGCATAATTACAATTATCCTTTACATTTTATGCACTATAATTCTCTTACACAATAAGATATTACTTATTATAAAAGAATCTCTATCATATACAAAAGAACTCCACTAAAGCTCCTAGTGGGCAACAGATGAACAAAACTCTATATCGGTCCGAACCTGCATACCTACACGAGAAAACACCTATGCTAAGCGATAACGCTTAGTGGGGATAAACAAAACAAAGGACTTCTATTGAAGTCCCAAATATAACACCACCATGCATATCAATAGTCATGCAAACATCATATGCGATAAGTGATAACATTTTACTACCCCTTACATATATTCATATATGTATACATTAACATGTTATTAGCATTTCATATAAAGACATAAACGTATAAAAGTCTCGACTGCATCTCATATACAATACAAAAAAATTTAATAGCCTGAATTCACATTGGTGGTTGATACGGGTACTCTTGATACTGATTGATAGTATCAAACATTTAGAGACTTAACTTAAACATTTGAATACATAAGCTGTCAAGCCCAGTTCCACTCGCTAAAGCTGATGCAGCTATAACGATAGGAAGTGACCGCGCAAGCAAAATTACTTACATATGCTGAACTTAAGGTGATCATAAAAACCGGTACAAATAAATTTTTATCTATATTATTCATGCCATCCACATGCAGCACACATAAACATATATTTCACCATAAACATGCTAGGTTGTTATCCTTATAGTTACATGCCAACATACTTGTACGTTACACATAAACTTATATATCACATGAGCATACAGCTTTACTTACTTTCCATTTTGCATATACTATGTTATTATCTTATGCTTACAAGCCAAAACATGCTTTGTACATACAACACGCATATCCCAAAGGATAACCCAACCTACACTAATCCTAGTGTTGACCTTTGCCCTGCGGAGTCTTCCTTCGAATACCTACTTCCGTACATGCACGGATTAAAGAAAACCCGTGCTAAGCGTTTTACGCTTAGTGGGGAACTCACACATAACAAGCAATATGGTATATTAACATACGCATCAACAACAGATAAGATAAGCATATTTAGCATCTCAATTCATAACATATATTCATGCCAATTAAACTATGCGGTCATATTACCATTTATCACATAAGTTAATTTTTCATCCCATTATTACCACACACATTTATTTCCCTTTTTCCTTTATGTAGATTATTTTTGCCTACAGTTCAATGTCATGGATAACGGGTAAATTTCAGACAGAAATATAGGTACCTCAAAGGTACTTCTTGTAAACAGAAATAGGTACCTCAAAGGTACTTCTTGTAAATAGAATTTTCAGTCATCTTAGTACCCCTCGGGTACATTTATTCTTGTAAATCAGGGAATCCTGCAAGGATTAATTCATAATGATTCCATCGGAATCAACTTACTTACTTAAGCTGCAGCACAGGGACCCTATAGGCATGCCTACCTATCCAATACTTGACTGGCAGGCTTAAGTTGTTTAATTATGTCATTCATTTCACATTGATCAATCTTCATAGCACATATATCATTCATGACCACATTCTCTTTTACAAATGCACTTTAACCCATCAACTCTTTATATTACTTAGTTAAGTTCAAGAATCATCATGTCATAAGCATATACACATCATTTGAGCATAACATCGCTTTCACACATATGTATATTGTTAATTTATTAAGTAAATTACAAATCTTAATCATGCTCATAAGTTCTCCCCATGATAACTACTTTTGTGATCATTTAATAACCCTAAACATACATAATAAGTTGAGGGGAAGGTTATGGGCTTGACCCATGCCAACCATATGCTTTAAAACATAAATATAAGTCATTTTAACCATTTCTCTGTCGCGAGGTCGCGACGCTGTCGCGCTCGCGACAGTAGCTCACCTTGGGAGCCCTACGAGACTGGGTTTTACACCCATATTGCATCGCGAAAACCGACCACTAGACGTCATTTTTAGGCAAAGTTGTCTTCTTAAAAATTGTTTCCCTACGTCTTATATTTCAAATGGGACAAGTTTCAGGTCATGTGGATTCCTAAATTAAGAGATATGTATTAAACACTACAGACTGTTCAAACCAACCAAGCTAGTCAGATACATGTCCGGTTTTTGCCATTTTTGAGCATCTTAATGACAGAATAAAATTATGGTCATTCTTAGACTTTTGTAGGCACAGTAGTCACGGATCCAATGAATCAAGAATCACTCAATTTGGATTTTTAAAACTTTATTTATGATAAAAACACTACCCGGAGGTCAGATCACATATAAACAGAACCTTTCCCTTAACCATGGTTTATACTTTAATTGAGCTCATAACAACTCAATCATCAACTCCAATACAAATCAACCATACAATTCAACTATATCATCTTTCAAATCACGTACACCATAATCATATATAAGTTTCAAAAAAAACAAGCATACAATTCACACATTTAGATTAGTTCCCAAACCTCACACTCCTTAGCTCCTAATGGGGTTGTTGTTCACTTGTTTCCCCAACCTTAGCCTTGCCTTTGATTCTCTTCTTTTCTTCAGCTAGCAATCAGAAATCCATTACACACAACTCCACAACTTGTTCTCAAACACTAAATCCAGAAATCAGATAAAGAAGAAATACATATATCAAACCCTTTACTTACCTTCCCAACTTAATCTTAATTCCTGATTTCTTACAATTCTTTCTTACACACATCAAACTCCAGCTCACTTCATTCACTCTCACCACTCACTTTCTCTCCCACGAAATGAAGAAGGAAGAAGGCTCAATATTGGAATAAAGATGCAGAAAATAATGACCTCAAAAACCACTGAACTTTCCCTCTCCACTTAAACAATTAATGCTAAGTGATGATGAGTCCACTCATCACAAACCCACAGCAAAAGCCACTAAGAAAAACTGCTCCCCATTAGCTTCCACTATACTTATTTTATTCTTCTCAACTTCCAGCAATTCCCACTAAAAATCTGCTTCCATTAACTTATAATTATCCATTATTTTATGCCTTAATCCTTATTAATTAACTTAATTAGTCATCCACTTAATTAAGCATGCATAATATCATTTCAATCACTTACATACTTGTTATTTTAGCAATTAGGTCCTTCTGTAAATTTCAGATTAATCCACATTCATAATTAATTGCCTAAACACCACTTAAATAAAAAATTACCCCTTAACACATACACATACATACTTCACATGTCATACCGAAACAACTAGGGTGTAATGCGGCCATTACATAAGCTATCCAACATCTAGGCACAAACAGTGCTACTCTAGCAGCTGCACTCTAACCCTTTATAAGCATGCTTATCTATCCACTACTATAACCATTCAGGCTTAAACATATAAATTCTATACCCTAGACCAAATACTCTATTTGAATTCCAGTATCTATTAAATCACTATGCATCAACTCAATTCAAGTATTAACTAAGCAACCATGCAAAGCATAAATGAAAAACCAAAAATAAAATCTTAACAAAGCACTAGGAAGGGTCGCGCCCGCGATAGAGATAGAATATACAAAGTTGTTAGTGGTTATACCCTAGGCCAAAAATTTGGACCTTGATGTAATCATTACATTTTTCATTTATATAATGGTTTTCTTCACATTAATATTATTGGCATGTTACATTATTGTAATGTTTATGAATAACAATGTTATTCATGCCGTCCCTAGTCATTTATCACTAAAGGGCATAAAGATAAATTTAGACTAGTATAGATTTGTATTGATAATCATGGGATGATTATATATGATGATATAAATCGAATCTATAGGTATTTGTTAAAGATCAAATTACTAGATAAACCCACTGTAAGATCACTACATGGGATAATGTCATAAGTGATCTTATAATAGATATGTTATTGAATCCTTTGACCTGAGGTTATCATAGTTTCCTACATAAGGAACATTATGTTTTGACATAATCAAACGTTATCTTTAATCAGATAATTATAAAGTTTATGATCAGACATAATGAGAATTATGTAGAGAAAAGTGAATAATCAAGATGGAATTTGTCCCTCTCTAATGAGAGAGATATTTATTGGGCCCCTCGATAAGTAGGACTGCAAAAACGCATGGCCATGCTTGAATAAATTGATATTGTCATCAATGTCATTTGAATTTATCAGTCTACTTAGTGATCGGGAAATTATATTTTTAAACAATATATAAGTTTGACATGGACCATGACTTATGTTCAAACAAGATATCGTGTGACAAAAAGATAATAGCATATTCTGTTGTCAGGTTAAAATTGGATTAACAATATTTATATTATTTGGATAGTCATAATGTCTTACTAGAGACCAATTATGATTTGTGGGCTTATTATGAGATTAGGCCCACTGCCAACTTAATATAAACCTATTGGGTCACACACCAAGACCAAAAATGAACAAAATGGATTTTATTAGGGTATTTCAGAATAATATAAATATAGGTATTTATATTTGACTTCGAAATTACATATATATATATATATATATATATATATATATATATATATATATATATATATATATATATATATATATATATATATATATATATATATATATATATATATATATATATATATATATATATATATATATATATACATACATATACATATATATAAATAAATCCCGTATTTTGAATATGAGATAATTATATGTATTATATAATATTTCTTATTATTTAGAATAAGAAATATATATATATATATATATATATATATATATATATATATATATATATATATATATATATATATATATATATATAATATCTCTTAATTTTGAATTAGAGATAATATCCTTATTTATCTCTTTATAGTTTAACATATATACAGATATATGTTAGATAAAGAAAATAAGTGGTTTAACCTAATCACGTTTTTTTTTCAAGAGATAATAGGATAAAGAGTGGCAGATTTTCTTAAGAGAAATTGCTAATCACGTTTTTCTTTTTCCTATGAGAAAAAGGATTGAGAGTGGATATATTTTTGTAAGAGAGAAAAACCTAGCCGCCACCTTTTCTTTGAGAAAGAAAACTTAAAAATCCAGTCGCAACATAAGGGAGCTAACACCCCTGCGAATTCTGTTTATTGGTTCGTGAGTGTGGATACCGGTAGAGGATGTTCGTGTTAGAGCAGCGTCTACAATCTAAATTAAAGGAGTTTATTTTGACTTCCTACGTAGGAGAAAGGTTGGTAAATCTTAATCCTTCCTTTTGAATTAATCGAAAATACATGGATCCTGTTTTGGGTTTCAATTTTATTCTGCTGCTCTAATGTTGAATTATTTCGAAGAAACTCTACAAAAGTGTCATGCTTGTAACCGCCCGTCGCGCCCGCAACAGAGAGCTAGGTTGCCTCTATCGTGCTCGCGATAGAGGCCAATAGGGCCTCGATCGCTAATGCACACGCAGACAAGCTACGATAGGAATCAGCCCGACTGAAGTTCGGCTATCAAACTTTCTATCACGCTTGCAAGAGAACTCCTCAATGAAAGCTCGGATGATTGAGCTCTATCGCACTTGCGATAGAGGTCGCGCCCATGACAGAGACAAGCTTCATTAAAGGATGTCGATCTACATAGCTCTACACAAGCCAACTTTACACACACAAATCTTTAATCACTTGCATGACTTCTAACATCACACACAAGCTAAAACCAGCCGAAAGGCCATCAAACAAGTATTCTCATACATGTAATTCACTCATGCCTAGCTTATAACATGCATTATTAACATGCACATTTTTTGAATTAGAGATAATATCCTTATTTATCTCTTTATAGTTTAACATATATACAGATATATGTGAGATAAAGAAAATAAGTGGTTTAACCTAATCACGTTTTTTTTTCAAGAGATAATAGGATAAAGAGTGGCAGATTTTCTTAAGAGAAATTGCTAATCACGTTTTTCTTTTTCCTATGAGAAAAAGGATTGAGAGTGGATATATTTTTCTAAGAGAGAAAAACCTAGCCGCCACCTTTTCTTTGAGAAAGAAAACTTAAAAATCCAGTCGCAACATAAGGGAGCTAGCACCCCTGCGAATTCTGTTCATTGGTTCGTGCGTGTGGAGACCGGTAGAGGATGTTCGTGTTAGAGCAGCATCTACAATCCGAATTAAAGGAGTTTATTTTGACTTCCTACGTAGGAGAAAGGTTGGTAAATCTTAATCCTTCCTTTTGAATTAATCGAAAATACATGGATCCTGTTTTGGGTTTCTATTTTATTCTACTGCTCTAATTTTGAATTATTCCGAAGAAACCCTATAAAAGTGTCATGCTTGTGACGGCCCGTCGCGCCCGCAACAAAGAGCTAGGTTGCCTCTATCGTGCTCGCGATAGAGGGCAAGATGGCCTCGATCGCTAATGTACACGCAGACAAGATACGATAGGAATCAGCCCGACTGAAGTTCGGCTATCAAACTTTCTATCATGCTCGCAAGAGAACTCCTCGACGAAAGCTCGGATGATTGAGCTCTATCGCACTCGCGATAGAGGTCGCGCCCATGACAGAGACAAGCTTCATTAAAGGATGTCGATCTACATAGCTCTACACAAGCCAACTTTACACATATAAATCTTTAATCACTTGCATGACTTCTAACATCACACACAAGCTAAAACCAGCCGAAAGGCCATCAAACAAGTATTCTCATACATGTAATTCACTCATGCCTAGCTTATAACATGCATTATTAACATGCACTTGATCATCAAATCTCACGACCACTTCAAATCACTTAATAATAACAAGTCATATTAACAACTAAAAGAGCTGTTGAACTATATCAAGGCTCTTAAATACCCATCTACCCAACATGCAACTAAGAACAAGAAGAGCAAAGCAAAAACTCAATCAATCAAACATACATCTATCAAGTAAGCAACTAAATCCTAAACCTCAATAATAAGAAGCTTAAACCACATTATCTTCTTGCTCAAACCTTTTCCTTGCCCTTGTCTTTCTTCTTATCAATAGCTTCTTGCACAAAATCATCCAAAATAAACACTTAATCCAACACTCAAACTACTTTAAATCAAAAATAGAAATAGAAGAAAAAGGAGGTCACAGTAGAACTTCAAACCACACTTACCTTCCACATTAACTCTTCAAACCAATCCAAACTCGAAGCTCAACTTATAATGATCAAATGGAGGAGAACAAGGAATAAGAGAGTGGATGAAGAAGGAAGAAGAATAAAAGAGAAAATAAATGGACGAAGAGGGAGAAGAAGGGAAAACAGCCGGCCAACTGACAAAATTAAGGCTACCAAATCACATTAACTCCTCTAATAATTTCTCTATATATAGCATAATAATGCTGAGGCGTGACTCCCACAACTTGTCACTTGTCAGCTTTTCTTGAATTTCCCAATATATCCTTGGCTAATTCCCTTAAAGTCCCACATTTAATTTATTTCCTTTATGAACTTATTTTCTCTTTCATTTATATCCCTACTAAATTCACAAAATCTAACTTGTGCAATTTTATTTGTACCCTTACTATATAATTGACACTATAATTCCTCCTAGGGTACAATTCGGGTCCTTACAGTAATGGCTAAAAAATTTTAATGGACTTAAGCATCGCTCCTGGAGAAAAGGTTTCATCAAAGTCAGTACCTTCTCTTTGGTGATAACCTTTAGATACTAAACTAGCCTTATAGGTAACTACATTACCCTTTATGTCATTCTTCTTCTTGAAAACACATTTGCACCCTATGGTTTTTATCCCTTCATTTGGTTGAATTAAAGTCTATACTTTGTTCTCATACATGGAGCCCATTTCGGACTGCATAGCCTTAAGCCACAATTCACGTTCTAAACTATTTAGAACTTCTTGATCGCTTATAAGTTCACTATTCTCTACTACAGTTACATTCTTATCTGAGGCCATAAGGAATTGATATCTCAGTGGGATATAATGTGTCCTAGTAAATTTTTTAAAAAGTTGTGTATATTCAGGTTCAACCGTAATCTCATCATAATGAGATTCAGTTTCGGGTTCAACTGGTTGATTTGCTTTAATTTGTGAGTCTTGAACTTCAGTAAATTCAATTATACTCCCACTATCCTCTTTTAGAAGAAATTATCTTTCTAAAAAGATAACATGCCTTGAAATAAACACCTTTTGTTTTATGGGATGATAGAAGTAATATCGAATTATTTCTTTTTGGATATCCAACAAATAAGCATTTGTTAGACTTAGCATGTAGCTTGTCTGCCACTGCCGTTTTCACATAAGCATGACAACCCCATACTTTCATATGAGAAAGTATGGGTTTTTTTGTTATTCCACATCTCATATGAAGTAACAACAATTGACTTATTAGGAACTCTGTATAATGTATAAATAATAATTTTTAGTGCATAATTCTAAAAAGAATTAGGCAAGCTTTCTAGGCTCATCATGGATCTAACCATATCCAATAATGTTCAATCATTATGCTGTGATGTATAAGGTAGAGTCCATCGAGATAATCTCCCATTATCTCTACGATAATCTTGAAATTCTTGGCTTAAGTATTTTCCACCTTGATCTGATCTAAGTGTCTTAATACTCTTGCCAAATTGTTTCTCTAATTCATTTCTTAACTCTTTGAAATTTTCAAAATCATTAGATTTATACTTCTAAAGATAGATATATCCATATCTGGAGTAGTAATCTATGAAGGTTATGAAGTAGGAATAGCCTTTTTTAGAATGTGAAGTCATTGGACCACATACATCTGAATGTACTAGTTCCAATGTCTCACTTGATTGTACTCCTTTATTAGTAAAGGGTACTTTGGTCATTTTTCCTAATAAGTAAGATTTGTATGTAACACCCCATCATACATGCGACACACACCAAACCTCACTCGCATCTGGGGTGCTTTCGAAAGTTCACTTTTAGCACCCGAGACCAAATACAGATTCATAAAACTTGTGAAGATTGGTCACTTCGCAATGGACAGGGAATCACCCCCATTCTATTGTTGATGATTAACCTACGAGGGCATCTATATGGGCACCAAGAGGTAGGTTTTGGAGTCGCAACCCAATAAAGCATTAAAAAAGTTATTATACCTCATAAAGCCTAAACCCAAAAAGGTTCGGGACATCACTGTTACTTATACCTTGGTTAAAATTTTTATTATTGAGTTTTTTAGATTAAATTAATATCTCTCTTCTCACACAATTCATACAAGTAAATTAAAGCGCATTACAAGCATATAAAGCAAATGGGAAATAAAGCAGTAAATAAATTAACTTACAAAAGAATGTAGCAAAATACAACCCCAATAAATGTAAAGTCCATAAAAAGGAAATAAAATACATAAATAAAACGGGGAATTTGTTAGAATGGGAACATTGGTTCCCGCATCCTTATTTGTAAGAAAATGAAGAGTTCCTTGAATGTTTTGAAAAATAGGGATTAGTGATCCCATTTTGATAAAAAACCAACTCTTAGGTTTAAATGACAATTTTCAGGAAGAAAATCAAGACATTGGTCCCATTTTTTAAAAAAAAATTCCAATTAATTATTGTACAAAATCTTTACGTGAATTCTAAGTTAACGTGCAATAAAAAAACCTTTATTAATAAAGTCCAAGATAAAATAAAGGAAAGCAAAAATAAAATAATATAAAAGGATAATATAACCATACTGACGCTCCCAAACACTCTAGGTTCCGAAGCCTCTGTTCATGAGGAACGCTCACAAAAGGAATAGTTTAGGCCGCATAATGAAAATAAAACAAAAGGATAAATAGTTAGCAAATTATAAATAATAAATAATAAATAAGCAATTATTCCAAAATTACAAATATATGCGTAAAATTATAATAACAAATAGAAATCAATGCAACATACTGATGAACGAGAAATTAAAATATAACATGTAAAATAAAACTAAAAGGCAATAAAAATGATTTAGAAATGGGTCAAAAGGATCCAAATATGGACGACATACGGCCATAGGACGTGAGGGATGGGCTGAAATAGAGGCGCGGAGGGGACGGACGTGAGCGACGGGCATCTGTGACTTTTCTTCCTGCATGTCCCTGGACAGCGGGTAGAATGAAGAAAAAACTTGTTTTTGAAATCCTTTTTGATTCTAAATCAATATATTATGCAGTTGTGAGCTTAAAAACACACAAAGGTCACTTACATGATTTTAAAGACTCACTTTAATTGTGAAAAACTAAAAGAACACACAAAAACACAGATTTGAAAGAGTAAACAACCCAAAGAAAACTACATAATATTCAAGGAATTTAAATTGTGGAATAATGATATTTCGAGTCCAGAAATATTTACCCTTAAAATATATTTAGTCTCTGAAGAATGGTAGTGTGCTTGCCTTCCTTGAATCCATAAAAACTTTTAAATAACAAAGAAAGAATTGAAGCTCTCTCTCTCTAAATCTTTATCACTATAAAAAAAGCAACCATGGAGAACAAGAAATCTCCAAGAAAATAAATTGATTTTCTTTCTTATAAGAAACCTATCTCAAGTCTTTTTTCTCTCTAGTTTTTTTTTTTATCATCCAAAAACTAGAATCCTCTCTTAGAAAAGAGCCCCTCCCTTTGGTGAGAGTTTCCTTCTCTTTTTATACCTAGAATCTTGGAAATCCCTATTATTCCTAGGGTTTCCAATTTGATTCTAGGATAATATCCTAGTTTAAAATGGAAAATATGATTTTATTCCAAGAAATAAGCCCTAAATCAAAAATCAATTTTCCCTTTAATTTTTGCTGTGAGTTTCTATTCCTAAGCATGAAAATCATAATCAATGGGTATCGGCCACTCATAGACGGGCGCCTCTTAAAAAAAATGATCAAATTAGGAAGTTGCCACTTTGATCGTAACTCGATGACTCACGGATAGTAGAGACGGGCGCACAGTCGATAGGCGGGCATCAAAGATGGGAAAAAAAGGTGACCGATGGGCATCCCATAAGGGACGAGTGTCGATTAAAAAAATAAATTTTTTTTTGTTAAAACCATTTTTAGCATCGAATAAAAGCAAAGGGATTTTTCATACACAAAACTTGGAAAATTGTGGAATTCAAAGATGGAAGTCAGCACCATCCGTTCTCTATTTGTGATATAAGTATCGGTATCATTATCGGGTAATCTTTGATCTGGGCAACCCGGTGTCTACAGTTACCCCTAATTTGGGAAGCTAGTGAACCAATACCTAGGTGAGCCAAAATTCAGAGAAAAGGAAAGAGATAGGTACTTAAGGCTTCCACTTTCCCGATCGAACTGTGCCTGATGGGGTAGTTACCGTTGACTCGTCAATGTGTTAACCCTTAGTTGAAGTGGTAGTTACCATCGACTCATCAACGTGTTAACCCTTGTGTGATGCGTGTCGAACCCAGCAAGGGCCCTCGCTGAACCCGCTTTTAGGATTCGAGGGATTGTTGCGCATCTTTTTGATCATGAGCACCATGAGACATCTTGGATGCTTCCTTCCCAATAGAACATTGGAAAAGAACATCTAGCCCCACGACACCTTTAGGCACCTTTGAGGTATCATGGAGTCGCCACCCAATTTACAAGAAATTGGAAAAAGTCTCTAACCTCTTATTGGTCTAGACCAGAGATTGGTGTTCGAAACTTGACTCTTATTTATGCTTTGGTTAATTATAAATGAGTTTTTAACTTTCTAAAATTCTGCCTCTTATCTCACACGATTTATGCATTTAAGTAAAAGCGCATAGCAAGCATTTAAAAAGCAGTAGAGGAAAAAGCTATAAAGAAAAGAGATGAATAAACCGATAAAGGAAAGTAAATAAATATGCAAGCACACAATTACAAGAGGAGTTGGGGCGGAATACAATCCCATTGAAAGAAGATTAAAAATATAAATAGGGATGAAATACAATCCCTAAATGAAAATTGAATAACATTGCCCCAAAATTAATTACAAGGGCCCAAAAGAAAATAAATTTAATTAAACAAAATCAAACACAAGAAAGACATACATAAATCGGGACATTCGTTTGGGGTTGGAACATTGGTTCCTTCGCGTTCATTTAAAAAGGGTTCGAAGAGTCATTTGATTGTTGAGTTGAAAAAAAAAATCGAGATGAGTGATCCCATTTTTGGAGAAAACTAACTCTTCGTTTTATGGTGATATTTTCCATTGCTTGGCTAAAATGAGGGACATTGGTCCCAATTTTATTAATGAAAACCCAATTTGATTGTAAAAATATTTTTGTCATTTTTTATCACATACGTACATAAATGAAATAATTATTTGCAAACAAACAAAAAATACATAAAGTGGGACGAAAAGATCTCACCAAACCGATGTGGTCTGCTACACGTGGTGACCCATCCGGGAGGTCACCGGAATGCTCAGACAGCGCGACTCAAATTAAATCTCAAACAGAAAAGCAACATCAAAAATAATAGTGATGATGACACAAGCAATTAATAAAATAACAATAACATGAATAATATTAACAATAACAGTGTAAATAATATTAACAGTTAATAAAAGATAATAACAATAAAAGAATAACAAATAATAACTAAATGCAATGATGATGATGATGATGATGATAATAATAATAATAATAATAATAATAATAATAATAATAATAATAATAATAATAATAATAATAATAATAATAATAATAATAATAATATTAATATAAGATAATAATAACAAAATACAATAATAATGATAAAGATGAAGGCAACAGGAGCATATTAATAATAGAAATAATAATAATAATAATAATAATAATAATAATAATAATAATAATAATAATAATAATAATAATAATAATAATAATAATAATAGTAGTAGTAGTAACAGTAATCATGTTAACTAATAATAATAATAACATTGAGCAAGTGCCAACAATAATAAAACAAAAGCCACAAAAAACCAAATTAAAATCACATGTAGCATGTCAACAGCATTAACAACATTGAAAATATTAATAATAGATGATAAACATGGTAATAATAACAAAAATAACAATATTAACAACAACAAATGATAAGTGAAAATAGATGAGAATGGATCCAAAGTGTTTACCCTCATAATTTATAGATCAGAAATAAGATGCCTTGATCCGTCCTCCTTGTCGAAATTTGTGGTGATAAATATTTGAAGAAAATATAAAAAATTGGTGTTTTTGAACAAATTTAGGTCAAGAAAATATTTTAGTGAAAATATTTTTTGTAACACCCCGTAACCACCCTAGTAGAATGAGCCTTGTGTGTGTGTATATGTGTGTGATGTTGAGCATGTGTTTATTTTATTAAATTAATTTGCTACTACTCTTTAATTGGGTTATGTTCTAGTGTGGGTGTGTGCATGGAAGTAGGGTGTGAGTTAAGAGATTAGAATTGGGTAAGTGATAGAGGAGGAGAGTTGAGTGTGCCCTTCCTTTAAGAGTGTGACATGTGGCAAGGGAAAAGAAGAGATAAGTATAGGGAGAGAGAGAGAGAGAGAGAATGAATTCAGCTGTTCTCTTTTCTTTTCCCGTTTGTCCCTCGTTGTTCTTCTTTCACACTACTTTGGTTCCTCTCTTTATTTCTTCTTTGTTCCTTCTTGAATTCCTTTCTTTAGTTGCTAATTCAAGTGAGTTTGGGTAGCCTAAGCTGGTGTGGTAAGTGATAAGTGATAATCTTCCTTCTTTTTCTCTAGATGAGTTTTTGTAATTGTGATTTAGGGTTTAAACTTGTTTGGTGTTGTTGGGTCTTGTGGTTCAAAGAATCCTCCTAGAGAATCCAAGGGCAAGGAAGTAGCGAGCGGGAGTGGAGCCCCTTGATTGGAGGTTTATTAATTCCAGGTTTGGGAATTTGGTTTAATTTGATGTTCATATGTGGGTTTTGGGATATGCATGAAGTTCTAGAATTTATGATGTGTTAACAGGCTTATATTGGTAAATATGATATGAGTTTTGAGTTGTGATGAGTTAGGTAGCATAATTATTGAATCAAATATGAAGTTGATTGAACTTTGCTTCATAATTTTCTAGTTTTGTGATTTTTGGAGATCTTGATTTGTGAATTGATGATTTATTTTGGAATTAATTGTGGAAATATATTGTTTGATGTTGATTATGGTGTTTGGAAGGTCTAATTTGAGGTATTTGGGTCAAAATGGTTTTGGTTTGGAGGGAAATTCTGGGTTTGCGTTTTGCTGGGGATTGGAAATCCCGCTCCTGTCGCGAGCGCGACGTTCTTGCGAGCGTGACAGAAGAGGATTTCCAGCTCTCGCGTGTTTGGCTTGAAGAATTGTTGTCCATCCGACTCATACTGAGGAGCATGGCTCGTGCTTCCTTCTGTGTGTGCGAGTTGTGCATCTTAGCAGGGCGATGGTGTGAGGATCACCATGACTCGTGCTGTTGTGACTTCCTCAGCATGTCATCCTCTGAAGCACAACTAGGGTGGAGAGACATTCGATACGAGTCATGTCCCTCAGCACGACTCGTGTCCGATGCCTTTCTATCGCGAGCGCGATAGAGACCCCCCATTCTACCCTGTTTTCTCATGTACCCAGTTTTTCGAAAATGAACTTCAAATGTATTTTTCTTGTCTTTTTCCTACCGTTTGTTATACGAATTTGTTATATGACTATATTTATTTGATTTATGCATGACAAATTATATATATTGCGAATTAAGACATGAATTGGTTTATGCATGACCTGCTAGAGTCGAATAAGTGGATAGTTAGGCATGCCTAACAGAGTTAGTGTAGCTACAGCCAGTGTATGATTTGGACCCTGATCAGGTCCCCCGACCGGATCTTCGTGATCCTTCTGTCTTGAATCTTGTTTAAGATTCCATGCGAAAATGTTTTTGGAACAAAAAGAAAAGATTGTTTTGATACCTTCGGGTATCCATGTGTTGTGAAAGTATTATTGATACCCTCGGGTATCCACGCGTACTTGTTATCCACTGTTTTGATAAAGCAGGTGCAATAGTGTTATTTGTTATCGTATATGAATTATGAAATATTGAATATTGGAATAATATGATTATAGTGATGTTATGCTTTGATTTAGTTTATGAAATCTTAATATTTGACTGTGCCACTCGCTTGTGATTATGTGTTGACGCCACTGTGAGTGGTCGTTGTGCATCTTTGTTTTCCCCACTAAGCGATTTCACTTAACACAGGTGTTTTATCTGTGCAGGTGTGGAAGTTTTTAGAGTAGCTGAGCAGGGTGTTCCGCATCAGTTGGGCCAACACAATTAGAAGATAGAGATGTTGTAGTGTAGAGCTCCTCAGCACGACTCGTGCCCCTCAAGTCTCCAGGAGCACGAGCAGTGCTCCTTAGCACGACTCGTGCCCCTCTAGCCCCTGCCCCTTATGTTTTTATCAAACTTATTTGGGTCCTTTTCAATCCTTTTTCTTCTATTTTGAGTTCTTTAGTCCTCATTTATGTGTCTTTAATGTGCAAATGATATAATGGGTAAGCCAAATAATAAGTAATACAATATTGCATGTTATAGGTTGTTGAATAATATTGGGTTACGCATGTCTTATTTATGATTCCTTGTTATGAATGTGAGTATAATTATATATTACTCTTGGAAGCATGATCTGAATGATGCATGACCTGCTAGAGTCAAGTAAGCGGATAATTAGGTATGCCTAATAGAGTCTTAAGCTGCAGCCTCAGTTCCGTTTGGACCCCGGTCTGGTCTCGTTTGGTTCCTCGCGAACCCCTCAGTATTTGGATCTTGTTAAAGGTCCCCTCAGTAAAATGTTTTGTAATTGATAAGTGAAATGGTTTTCGATTTGTACCCATAAGGTACTGTTAGTATTCGATTCATACCCATAAGGTACTGTTCGTATACTCGTTATCCACTATTGTGGGTCAGCAGGTGTTCTGTTCGCTTTAGTTTGCTCTAATGTGATTATACGAATGTGATATCCGAATGAGTATGATAATGAGATGAATGATCAGTTAATGTAACTATGAATGTGAGTATGGATGTGAACTTATGTTATCAAAAGTATGGCTTTTATATGAAAGAATGTATATTTACTTGCTATGATTATCTGCATTTACCATTGTGAATGTGTTATGTCATGACAACCATTGTGAATGGCCGTCCATACTACTTGTGTGTTTCCCCACTAAGCGTTTATCGCTTAGTACGGTGTTTTATCCGTGCAGGTGCGGAGGATGGTGTTCTTTTGGGAGAGTCGTCGCCAGTCAAGCCAACACAGAGGGATTAGTGTTAGGGCTTTATTTTTTATAACATGTTGATTCTTTTGTATCGGAACTCTCTTTATACTATTATTTTGTAAAGCTTCCGCATTTATATACTTTTGGGATATGTAATTATCTTATTCTGACTTTTGATCAGAACATTTTTGTAACAAATTTTACTAATGTAATGATGGATCATTCTGATACTTATGAAGGTTTTAATTTCCCCCGTAATGATGTATGGTTATTTATGTATGAATGTGTGCTTTGTATCTTTATCTGCTTGGTGACACACTCGGCTCATACGGCTTCTCACTCCTGGAGGATGGGTACGCCTATGTATGGGTAGGGCATGTTATAGTTTTTGGTATCAGAGCCTAGGTTTAGGCGTTTCTGGGTGTTATTGATGTGTTGAGGTGCATAGATGTATACATGTCTAGATCTGTGTTGGCTGATGCGACTATCTTCTTTTATTTGTTTAGGATATCTTGTGATTCGGTTCGTGGATCTCTTGAGCGATCAGCTGAAAGCGTGAATCCCCAAGCTGTTGATCCTTCTGTTTCTGCGTCGGCTCAACCTGCTAGGGTCCAGCCCGAGGCCGCTGCCATGCCTTTTGAAGCTATGTTCAAGCTATCACAGGACATGGCTAGGGTCTTGGAGAGAGTGACTGCTCCTAGAGCCCCTATAGAGAGTTTGAGAAGGGCTAGTGCTGAAGATTTCTATAGCACGGTTTTGGATGACTCAGAGTTAGCTGAGAAATGGTTAGACAAGGTGAAGCGTACCTTGAGAGAGATTCGGTGTCCTCCTGACCAGCAGGCAAAGTGTGTATTGGCTTTGCTACAACGGTCAGCTTTTGAATGGTGGGAGTTAGTTTACAGGCATCCTTAGTTGCCCGCTCCAGTTACATGGGATTTCTTTGCAAGGGAGTTCACGACCGAGTATGCGACTCAGACATATAAGGATGCTAGGTGGGCACAATTTCTGAGTTTGAAGCAAAGGGCTATGTCAGTTTCAGAGTTTGAGAAGGAGTTTAACCGGTTGGCTAGGTATGCTCCTGAAGGTATTATGACGGATGAGTTCCAGATTAGGCATTTTGAGGCAGGATTGAATGAGTCTTTGAGAGCTATGTTGATTTCCTTGATGAGCACCCCAGGGGTGAATTATTATCAGATTGTGGAAGCTACTGTTAGATCCGAGAGATCAGAGTCTGTGTTGAGAGAGAGGGCTCAGAGGAGGAATCCTTCTCGTGGTGGTTCATCTTCATCATCATCGGGTAAGAGATCTAGGAACCCGCAGGATGAGTCATCATCTGGTCCGGCCACTAGAGGTAGAAGACAGGGTTCTGCAGCGGTATTTGGTTCTGGTAGAGGTGGTAGATCTGAGCCTATTCCCATATGTTAGCATTGCAGTAAGGCTCATCGGGGTGAGTGTAGGTGGCTCACTGGTGGGTGCTTTAGGTGTGGGAGCACTGAGCATCTTTTGGCTAGTTGTCCGAGGTCAAATGAGGATTTGGGTTCCCAGAGAGAGGCCAGCAGGGTTGGTTCTAATGCCACATAGGCTACTTGCGGTAGAGGTCGAGGTAGAGGTCGAGGCGGTCGACCTAGAGAGGGAGCTGCATCAGAGTCTGTTAAGCGCTAGTTGCCAGTCGCAGCTAGAGCCTATGCTGTGAGAGCAAGAGAGGAGCGGGATGCGCCCGATGTTATTGCTGGTAAGTTCCTACTCCATGACAATGAATTGTATGCTCTAATTGACCCTGGTTCCACACACTCATACTTGTGCACGGATAAGATTATTGATAAGTTGCAGTGGTAGATCAGCTAGATTATGAGATATGTGTGACCAGTCCATTAGGGCATAGTGTCAATGTGAGTGGAGTCTATAAGAATTGTCCTTTTTTGGTAGTTGTGTTTCCAGTGGATTTGATTCAGTTGCCTTTTAGAGAGTTTGATCTAATTCTGGGTATGGACTGGTTGGGTAGGCATCGGGCTGTGGTTGATTGTCATAGGAAGACAGTTGTACTTCAGGATAGAGATCGGTCTTTTGTGATTGTGAAGGGTTTGGGTGCTAGTTCTTTGAACAATGTAATTTTTGCGATGCAAGCTAAGAGGTTCATTAGAAGAGGGATCAAGTTAAGATTGAGGACATCCCGGTTGTGCGGGAGTTTAGTGATGTGTTTCCGAGTGAATTGCCGGGTTTACCTCCTAAGAGAGAAGTCGAGTTGTCCATAGAGATTATGCCAGGTACCACTCCCATATCGAAAGCACCTTATCGGATGGCTCCTGTAGAGTTGAGAGAACTCAAAACTCAACTACAAGAGCTATTGGATAAGGGATTTGTTAGACCTAGCATATCTCAATGGGGAGCTCCGGTTTTTTTTTGTTAAGAAGAAGGATAGTTCTCTGAGGATGTGTATTGATTATAGGCAAATTAACAAGATCACAGTGAAGAATAAGTATCCTTTGCCTAGGATCGAGGATTTGTTTTATCAGCTTCGAGGTGCGGGTGTCTTTTCGAAAATTGATCTTCGGTCGGGTTACTATCAATTGCGAGTTAAGGATGAGGATGTGGTTAAGACTGCATTCTGGACTCGGTATGGCCACTATGAGCTCCTTGTGATGCTGTTTGGTTTGACCAATGCTCCAGCGGCATTCATGGATTTGATGAATAGAGTGTTTAGGCCATTATTAGATCGGTTTGTAGTGGTGTTTATAGATGACATCTTGGTGTATTCCAAGAATGAGAGTGAGCATGAAGAGCATCTTCAGTTAGTGTTGCAAGTTTTGAGAGAGCACCGGTTGTTTGCCAAGCTCAGTAAGTGCGACTTTTGGCTTCGGGAAGTGTCATTTTTGGGTCATATTGTATCGGCTAAGGGTATCCAAATGGATCTGGATAAGATTGAGGCGATAGTTGATTGGAAAATGCCTAGGAATGTTCCGGAAGTGAGGAGTTTTCTCAGTTTAGCAGGCTATTATCATCGGTTTGTGAACGGCTTTTCAGTTATTGCTGCTCCGATGACGAGGTTGTTGAGTAAAGGAGTCAGATTTGAGTGGTCGGATAAGTGTCAGGCTTATTTCGAGCAGTTAAAGAAGTTGCTAGTCGAGGCTCCTATAATTACTCAACCCATCTCGGGTAAGGAGTTTGTAATGTATAGTAACGCTTCGAGTGTCGATCTTGGCTGTGTTTTGATGCAAGACGGTAAGGTTGTGGCTTATGCTTCTCGACAGTTGAAGCCACATGAGAGGAATTATCCGACGTACAATTTGGAGTTGGCGGTTGTTATCTTTGCTCTGAAAATTTGGCGCCATTATCTGTATGGGGAAAAGTGTAGGATCTTTACGGACTATAAGAGTTTGAAGTATTTCCTCACGCAGAAGGAGTTAAACATAAGACAGCGCCGTTGGCTTGAGTTGTTTAAGGACTATGACTGCATATTGGATTACCATCCGGGTAAGGCCAATGTAGTCACGATGCTTTGAGTCGGAAGTCGGTTTCAGCTTTGATCCTGAGACAGTTTAGATGGAGGTTTGATTCAGATGGAGCTTTGGTTGCTCAGTTGAGAGTGAAGCCTACCTTGACACAGAGGATTGTGGATGCTTAAAGGGATGATGAGAGGCTACAACGGATTGTACAAGAGGTTAGATCGAGCAAGCAGGCAGATTTCTCAGATCTAGATGGAGTGTTGATGTATAGAAATCGCTTGTGTGTGCCTGAGGATGAGGAGTTGAGGAAACAGCTGATGAGTGAGGCTCATAGTGCGGTTTTTACTATGCATCCTATCAGTGAGAAGATCTACCGGGACATGAAGCAGTTTTATTGGTGGTCCGGCATGAAGAGGGATATTGTGGATTTTGTGTCCAAGTGCTTGACATGTCAGCAAGTAAAGGCCGAACATCAAGTTCCTTCGAAATTGCTTACGCCTTTATCCATTCCCGAGTGGAAATGGGATGATATAGCCATGGACTTTGTATCTGGTTTACCTTTGACTCGGAGGAAGCATGACTCAGTTTGGGTGATAGTGGATCGGCTTACAAAGTCAACTCATTTCTTGCCTGTGAGAGTGGACTATCCGATGAATAGGTTGGCCAATATCTATGTGGATGAAATAGTTCGGTTGCACGGTGTGCCGTTGTCCATAGTTTCAGATAGGGATCCAAGGTTCACTTTGAAGTTTTGGAAGGAATTGCAAAGGGCTTTGGGTACCAAGTTGAATTTTAGTACGACATTCCATCCTAAGACAGATGGTCAGTCAGAACGAGTCATTCAGATTCTTGAGGATATGTTGAGAGCTTGTGCTTTGGATTTTTCGGGTAGTTGGGATAGATATGTGTTGCTTATGGAGTTTGCCTACAACAATAGCTATCAGTCGAGCATCGGTATGTCACCATATGAGGCTTTATGTGGTCGGCAGTGTAGGACTCCGATTTGTTGGACCGAGCTATCCGAGAGTTCAGTGATTGGACCAGAGTTGGTTAGGGATACCGAGGAGAAGACTAGAGTTGTGCAGCAGAATCTGAAAGCGGCTAAGGATCAACAAAAGTCTTATGCCAACTTGAAGAGAAAAGATGTGCAGTTTGAGGTCGGGGACAAGGTTTTCCTTAAAGTTTCGCCTTGGAGGAGAGTGCTTCGGTTTGATAAGAAAGGCAAGCTTAGTCCTCGCTTCATTGGTCCTTATGAGATTTTGGCTAAGGTTGGTCCGGTAGCCTATAGATTGGCTTTACCGATGGAGTTAGCGAAGTTGCACAATGTATTCCATATTTTGATGCTTCGTCGGTACAGGTCGGATCCGTCATATGTTTTTTCGGTTCAGGATGTACAAGTGCAGCCAGATTTTTCTTATGATGAGGAACCAAGAGCCATCCTAGCTCGAGAAGTGAGACAATTAAGGAGTAAGCAAATTCCATTGGTAAAAGTGTTATGGAATCAACATGGAGTCGAGGAAGCGACTTGGGAACCAGAAGAGTCGATGAGAGCTCAGTATCCGTATTTGTTCAGTTCAGGTGAGAATTTCGAGGACGAAATTCTTGTTAGTACGGGAGAGTTGTCACACTGCGTTTGCCCCCTAGTAGTATGAGCCCATTTGTGTGTGCATGCATGGTATGTGTTTGGCATGTCATAAGGGCATTTTGGGTAAAAATGCATGTTTGTGGGTTTTGTTAGTATTAGAGTGTGTGTGTGTATTGGGTTGTGCTTGTGTGTGTTGCTCACACATCCGTAGGGTATAAGTGAGTTGGGTTAGCATTGTGTGTTGTAGTGTGTGTTGTTGCTTGGGTGTGAGTGGTCAAGTTCCACCAATCTTAAGATGACATGTGGCTAGGTTTATTGGAAATGGGTGTAAAAAGAAAGAGAAAGAAGGGGCAGCCACTTATACTGCCTCTCATCCCATTTTCTCTTCCTCATTACTCTTTCTTCCTCTTTTCCCTCCCCATTTATGTCCTGGCATTTGATTCAAGTGATTTGTGGTGGAAATTGATCGCTCCTCAACCTCTGCTAGGTAAAGTTTTCTGCATTTTCATCATCTTCTTCATACTGTTCATTTTCTTCTTCGCATTTCTAGATTGGGTTTTGATCTAGGGTTTTTGTTTATGTGTTCTTGGTGTGTTAGCTGTTAGTTGAGTCTCCCCGTGATCCTAAAGGTAAAGAGAAGGCAGGGAGTAGTGGAACCAAGTGACTAGAGCTTTAGATTTTCAGGTTTGGAAATTTCTGCATTTCCTGTGTTCTTGCTGTGTTTGATCATTTTGGTGCTAATCTATTGTATTAATAATGCATGTTGGGATAATGGATGATTGGGTGTTGATTTTAGTTTAATGCATGAAGGCTGGAACTTTGAGAATGGAATTGAAGTTGATTTGAGTTTACTGTCATTTTCTGGGTTATGGTATTGTGAAATTTTGATTAAGCTATTCTGTGTTTTGGAGTGGGTAATTGTTGAAGGAAGTGTTTATATGTTGTTTACGTTAGTTTTGAATGCTTGGGGAAGCTTGATTTTCAAGTAAGATTGAATTGGATTTAAGTTAGGATGATTTCTGGAATTCTAGGATCTGTGCAGTTTTCACGACATTAGGGTTTTTGTGAGAAATCCCGATATCAGGGACGATCTCTTCGTGGCGAGAAGAGAGAGAGCAAAAGCACGAGTCGTGCTTATGGACACGAGTCGTGCTCCTGGCTAGAAGCCGAGCACGGGTCGTGCTCTGGGAACACAACTCGCGCTCCCTTGGCTGGGAGCAGGAGCACGAGTCGTGCTCCTCAGCACGACTCGTGCCCCTCAAGTCACTTATGCTCCTTAGCACGACTCGTGCCCCTCTAGCCCCTGTCCCTTCTATTTTTATCAAACTTATTTGGGTCCTTTTCAATCCTTTTTCTTCTGTTTTGAGTTCTTTAGTCCTCATTTATGTGTCTTTAATGTGCAAATGATATAATGGGTATTTTAACTCAGCCAAATAATAAGTAATACGATATTGCATGTTATAGGTTGTTGAATGATATTGGGTTATGCATGTCTTATTTATGATTCCTTATTATGAATGTGAGTATGATTATGTATTACTCTCGGATCTGAATGATGCATGACCTGCTAGAGTCAAGTAAGTGGATAGTTAGGCATGCCTAATAGAGTCTTAAGCTGCAGCCTCAGTGCCGTTTGGATCCCGATCAGGTCCTCGTTTGGTTCCTCGCGAACCCCTCAGTATTTGGATCTTGTTAAAGGTCCCATCAGTAAAATATTTTGTAATTGATAAAGTGAAATGGTTTTCAATTCGTACCCGTAAGGTACTGTCAGTATTCGATTCGTACCCGTAAGGTAATGTTCATATACTCGTTATCCACTATTGTGAGTCAGCAGGTGTTCTGTTCGCTTTAGTTTGCTCCAATGTGATTATACGAATGTGATATCCGAATGAGTATGATAATGAGATGAATGATCAGTTAATATAATTATGAATGTGAGTATGGATGTGAACTTATGTTATCGAAAGTATGGCTTTTATATGCAAGAATGTATATTTACTTGCTATGATTATCTGCATTTACCATTGTGAATGTGTTATGTCTCGACAACCATTGTGAATGGCCGTCCATACTATTTGTGTGTTTCCCCACTAAGCGTTTATCACTTAGCACGGTGTTTTATCCGTGCAGGCGCGGAGGATGGTGTTCTTTTGGGAGAGTCGTCGCCAGTCAAGCCAACACAGAGGGATTAGTGTTAGGGCTTTATTTTTGATAGCATGTTGATTCTTTTATATCGGAACTCTCTTTATACTATTATTTTGTAAAGCTTTCGCATTTATATACTTTTGGGATATGTAATTATCTTATTCTGACTTTTGATCAGAACATTTTTGCAACGAATTTTGCTATTGTAATGATGGATCATTCTGATACTTATGTAGGCTTTAATTTCCCCCGTAATGATGTATGGTTATTTATGTATGAATTTGTGCTTTGTATCTTTATCTGCTTGGTGACACACCCGGCTCATACGGCTTCTCACTCCTGGAGGATGGGTACGACTACGTATGGGTAGGGGGTGTTACACGCACAACACGACTCGTGCTGGTTGGGAAGAGCACTGCCGCAAGCCGTGCTTTGGAGCACGACTTGCGACAGACAGGGAAGGGATACGAGTCATGTCCCTTAGGTACGACTCGTGCTCCCCCATTTTACATGGCAGTATGGGTAAACCATACCACCGTGTAAAACGCTTCTACCTCCAATTTTTGGTAAAATGTCACTTGTGTCTTTTTGGCTCCTTTTTCTTTTAATTTGGGTTTTTAATCTTTATATGGTGTATTATTAATTAGTAAATGATATTAATTGGCATTTTAATTTAGTCAATTGATATTTATGGTAAATTATATCGCATGTTACATGTTGAATATAATTGGTTTATGTACGTCTTATTTTCTAGTGCTTGATATACACAGTATGAGATATTTAAATGTGAATGGTATTATACATGACCTGCAAGAGTCAGTCTAGTGGATAGTTAGGCATGCCTAAAAGAGTCCTTTTGCTGCAGCCTCTGTACTGTTCTGGACCCTGATCAGGTCCCTGTTTTGTTCCTTGTGAACTTCTACGTGTTCGGATCTTGTTTAAGATCCCTTTGTAAAATGTTTTGAAAAGAGATAATATGATACTGTTTTTCTGATTCGTACCCGTAAGGTACCTCTACGCATTTACTCCTTATCCACTACTATGAGTCAGTAGGTGTTATGATTTGTTCTGATATGATTATAAGTATGTGAATCTGAATGACTCTATTATGAGCATATGAATTTGTTGGCATATGAATGTGTTTATTAAACCCTTGAATGGTGATGAATGGAATTTTATTGTGATTATATCTTGTGATATTTAGTATGCCATTATGTATGTGATTTTCCTCGATGACCATTGTGAATGGCCGTCCATATATTATTGTTTGTTTCCCCACTAAGCGTTATCGCTTAGCACGGTATTTTCACCCGTGTAGGTACGGAAGCTGTATAGCTTTAGGAGAGTCATCGCCAGTTAAGCCAACACAGTGGGATTGTTGTTAGGGCATAGTTTTTTTTTATATCATCATTATTTTGTAATAGTGATATATCTATTGTATGTCGTTTTTGTAAGCTTCCGCTATGTATCTTTGACAGTTGTAATTATTTTGTAATATCAGTTTTTGATCAGAACATTATTGTAATGAATGTTATTATATTAATGCATGATCATTCTGACGTTTCTGAAAAGTTTTAATTTTTGCTATTTGTATGTATGTTTATATTATGTGAATGAATGTTTTGCACTGTTCTGCTTGGTGACACCCTTGCTAATACGAGTTCTCACTCCCTTGCGAATGGGTCCTCCTATGTATGGGAAGGCGGTGTTACAGTTTTTGGTATCAGAGCTCTGGTTTAGGCATTTCTGGGTGATTGATGTGTTTAGACATATGTTTAGGACTGTGTTGGCTGATGCGGTTATCTTTGTCTTTCTTTTAGATGGATTCTGGTTCAGTTCGTGGGTCGCTTGAGGCGTCCATTAAAAGTGTGAATCCCCATGCTATAGATCCTTCTGTGTCTGTGTCTGCTCAACCTGCTAGGGTGCAACCTGAGGCTGTAGCCATGCCCTTTGAGGTCATGTTGAAGATTTCGCAGGACATAGCTCGGGTTATTGAGAGTGTGACCGCTCCTAGAGTTCCTATTGAGAATTTAAGGAAAGCGTGTGCAGAGGGCTTTTATGGGATTGGTTTGGATGAGTTAGAGTATGCTGAGAAGTGGTTAGAGAAGGATCCGCCTATGACTGGTGGAAGTTGGTTCGTAGGCATCCTCAGTTTCCTGACAAAGTTATATGGGAGTTCTTCGATAGGGAATTTACAAGTAAGTATATGACTCGATAGTACAAGGATGCCAAGTGGGCATAGTTTTTGAGTTTGAAGCAGAGGGTGATGACGGTTTCAAAGTTTGAGAAGGAGTTTAACAGATTGGCTAAGTATGCTTCTGAAGGTGTTCTGACAGAGGAATTCAGGTGTAGGCACTTTGAGAATAGGTTGAATGAGTCGCTAAGAGCTATGATTATTTCTCTGATGAGTACTCCAGGTATTGGGTACTATCAGATTGTGCAAGCGGCTGTGAGGGCCGAAAGGTCTGAGTCAGTTCTAAGAGAGAGAGCTCAGAGGAGGAATCCCCCTCGTGGTGGATTTGGATCGTCATCATCATCGGGTAAGAGGTCTAGGAACCTGCATGATGAGTTTTTAGGTCCGGCTTCGAGAGGCAGGAGGCAAGGTTCTGCTAGGGGTTCTAGTTCTAGCAGAGGTGGTTTTTGGTTCTGGCCTGATGTGTTGCCTGAGCGTTCGCACTGTAGTAAGTGCCATTGGGGTGAATGTAGGTGGCTGACGGGTGGTTGTTTCAGATGTGGTATCACTGATCACTACTTGGCTAATTGTCCAAGGTTTAATGAGGCTTCTGGTGATCAACGTGAGGCTAGCAGAGTTGGTTCTAATGCTCCGCAAGCTAGTCGTGGTAGAAGCTGAGGTGGAGGTCGAGGTGGTCGGTTTAGAGAGGAAGCTCCATTAGAGTCAGTTGATCGTCCTTTGACGGTTCCTGCTAGAGCGTATGCCATGAGAGCTCGAGATGAGCAAGATGCCCTGATGTGATTGCTGGTAAGTTCCTACTCTTTGACACTGAGTTATATGCTCTAATTGACCCTGGCTCCACACACTCATATTTGTGCACAGGTATATTGTTTGATAAGATGTATGATTTTGACCAGTTATATTATGTGGTTTGTGTTAGCAGTCTTTTAGGGCATAGTGTCAATGTGAGTAAAGTGCATGGGAATTGTCCCCTTTTGGTTCAAGGAGTTGAGTTTCTTGCTGATTTGATTGAGTTGCCTTTCAGGGAGTTTGATCTGATTTTGGGTATGGATTGGCTTAGTATGCATCGGGCTGTTGTGGATTGTCATAGGAAGGTAGTTGTATTGCGAGATAGAGATCAGTCTTCTATTGTTGTTAAGCGTTTAGGTTCGAGTTCTTTGAGTAATGTGATATCTACCATGCAAGCTAAGAGATTTAGGAGAAAGGGTTGTGAGGCATTCTTAGCAGTTGTTTTGGATTCGAAGCGTGATTAGGTAGAGATTGATGGTATCCCCGTTGTTAGGGAGTTTAGTGATGTGTTTCCAAGTGAGTTGCTTTGTTTGCCTCCCGAGAGAGAAGTGGAGTTGTCCATAGAGATTATGCTGGGTACTTCACCCATTTCAAAAGCACCTTATCGGATTACTCCTGTAGAGTTGAGAGAACTCAAAACTCAGTTACAAGAGTTATTGGATAAGGGGTTTATTCGACCAAGCATATCTCCATGGGGAGCCCCGATTTTGTTTGTCAAGAAGAAAGATGGCTCTTAGAGGATGTGTATCGACTATAGGCAAATCAATAAGGTCACAGTGAAGAACAAGTATCCCTTGCCTAGAGTCGAGGATTTGTTTGATCAGCTTAGAGGTGCGGGTGTCTTTTCTAAGATTGATCTTCGATCGGGTTATTTTCAGCTTCGAGTTCAGGATGCAGATGTGGTTAAGATTGCATTTCGGATGCGGTATGGCCATTATGAGTTTCTTGTGATGCCGTTTGGTTTGACCAATGCACTTGCGGCTTTCATGGATTTGATGAACCGAGTGTTTAGGCCATATCTCGATCGATTTATAGTAGTATTTATAGACGATATTTTGGTTTTCTCGAAGGATGAGAATGAGCACGAAGAGCATCTTCGGTTAGTATTGCAAGTTTTGAGGGAGCACCGTTTGTTTGCGAAGCATAGTAATTGTGACTTTTGGCTATGAGAGGTGTCTTTCTTGGGTCACATTGTGTCGGCTAAGGGTATCCAATTGGATCCAGCTAAGATTGAGGCAATTGTGGATTGGAAAGTGCCTAGGAATGTTCCGGAAGTGAGAAGCTTCCTTGGTTTAGCAGGCTACTATCGTCGGTTTGTGAAGTGTTTTTTGGTTATTGCCGCTCCTATGACTAGATTATTGAGGAAAGGAGTCAGATTTGAATTGTCGGATAAGTGTCAGTTGTGCTTTGAAAGGTTGAAGAGTTTGTTAGTTGAAGCTCTTGTACTTATTCAACCCATCTCGGGTAAATAGTTTGTGATGTACGGCGATGCTTCTGGTGTCGGGCTTTGATGTGTGTTAATGTAAGAGGGGAAAGTTATGGCTTATGCTTCCCGTCAGTTAAAGCCACATAAGAAGAACTATCCGATGCATTATTTGGAATTGGCGGCTATGATATTTGCTTTGAAGATTTAGCGGCATTATCTGTATGGGGAGAAATGTAGGATTTTTACGAATCATAAGAGTTTGAAATATCTCCTCACGCAGAAAGAGTTAAACATGAGACAACATCGATGGTTAGAGTTATTCAAGGACTACAACTGCATTGTGGATTACCATCCGGGTAAAGCCAATGTGGTTGTAGATGCTTTGAGTTAGAAGTCAGTTTCGGCTTTATTTTTTAGGTAGCTCAGATGGAGATTTGATTCAGATGGTGCTTTGGTTGCCCGATTAAGGGTGCAGCCTACCTTGAGGAAGTCGATTGTGGATGCTCAGAAGGATGATGCGAGATTGCAATGGGTTTTGCAAGAGGTTCAGAAGGGTAAGCAGTACGAGTTTTCTATTTTGGATGGGGTGCTTATGTATAGAAATCATTTGTGTGTGCCCGAGAATGTTGAGTTAAGGAAGAAACTTTTGAGTGCGGCACACACTACCGTCTTTACTATGCGCCCTGGTAGTGAGAAGATGTATCAGGATATGAAGCAGTTCTACTAGTGGTCTGGATGAAGAGAGCTATCGTGGAATTCATGGCAAAGTGTTTGACTTGTCAACAGGTAAAGGCTGAGCATCAAGTCTTTTCGGGATTGCTCACTCTTTTATCCGTTCCTCAGTGGAAATGGGATGATATTGCCATGGATTTTGTATCGGGTTTGCCAGTGACTTAGAGGAAGCATGATTCGATTTGGGTTATTGTGGATCGGCTTACGAAGTCAGCACATTTTATGCCGGTTAGAGTGGATTACTCGATGGATAAGTTGGCCAATGTGTATGTGGATGAGGTAGTTTGGTTACATAGAGTGCCATTGTCGATAGTTTCAGATCGGGATCCAAGGTTCACATCCAAGTTTTAGAAGGAGTTGCAGAGAGCTTTGAGTACCAAGTTGAACTTCAGTACAACGTTCCATCCTCAGATAGATGGTCAGTCTGAGAGAGTTATCCAGATTTTAAAGGATATGCTTAGAGCTTATGCTTTGGATTTTTCTAGTAGTTGGGATAAGTATGTGCGACTTATGGAGTTTGCCTACAACAACAGTTATCAGTTGAGCATTGGTATATTACCGTTTGAGGCTTTGTATGGTAGATCGCGTAGGACTCTAGATTGTTGGACAAAGTTGACCGAGAGATCTTTTATTGGGCAAGAAATGATTAGAGATACTTAAGAGAAGATCAGAGTTGTGCAGCGAAATTTGAAGGTGGCTAAGGATAGGCAGAGATCCTATGCCAATCTAAAGAGAAAGGATATTCGGTTTGAAGTCGGGGACAAAGTTTTCCTTAAGGTTTCACCTTGGAGGAAAGTTTTGCGGTTTAGCAAGAAAGGTAAGCTTAGTCCTTGGTTTATTAGACCTTTTGAGATTTTGGATAGAGTTGGTTTGGTAGCCTATATATTGGCTTTACCGATGGAGTTGGCTAAGATGCATTACGTTTTACACATCTCTATGCTTTGTCGGTATAGATTGGATCCGTCGCACGTATTGTCAGTTCAAGATGTTCGAATTCAGCTGGATTACTGCTATAATGATGAGCCGAAAGCTATTGTAGGTCAAGAAGTGAGACAGTTGAGAAACAAGCAAATCCCTCTGGTCAAGGTTCTTTGGCAGTATCACGAAGTCGAGGAAGCAACTTGGGAACTAGAGGCGACAATGAGGATTCAGTATCTGCATTTATTCAGTTCAGGTTAGAATTTTGAGGAAAAAATTCTTGTTAGTAGGGGAGAGTTGTAACACCCCGATTCCCCCCTAATAGTTTGAGCCATGTTTGCCATGTGTATGCGTGCATGTGTGAGAGTTTTGGCATGTGTCAAGGGCATTTTGGGTAAAATGCATGTTTGTTAGGTTGTAATATTGTGTGGGTGCATATATGTTATTAGGGTGTATGTGCATTGAGTTGTGTTAGTGTGTGTATGCTCACTTGTCGGTAGGGTGTGCATTAGTGAGGATAGCATTGTGTGTGGGTAGTGCATGCTTGTTGGTTATGAGTGGTCAATCTTCACCAATGAGGAAATGACACTTGGCTAGGGTAAGGAAAAAGGGGTAATTAGAAGAAGAAAGAGAAAAAAAGAAAGCAGATTTCTTTCCTCTTCCCCGTTTCTCCTCTTCTCTCTGCTTCTCTTCTTCCTTTTCTCATTTCTTGAGTGCCCTAGCTTGGATCCAAGAGATTGTTGGTGGAAATTGATCATCCCCTAACCTCTAGTTGGTAAGTTATTGCTATTTCCTCTTCATTTTTCTTCTCTTCCTAATTTGCTGGTTTGGAGTTTTGATTTGGGTTTGTTGTGTTTGTATAATTGTGGGTATGTTTGTTAGTTGAGCCTCCTCGCGATCCCAAGGGAAAGGAGAAGGTGAGTGGTAGTGGTGCCAAGTAATATGGAGCTAAGGAGTATCAGGTTTGGGAATTTATTTGAAAGTGTGCATTTTCTGTTTTGGTATGTTGATTTATATTTCTAGAAATTGTATGGTTAGTAAAGTCTATAAGGATTTATATGTTATAAGTTTTGATTATGTTGAGTTAATAACTTAGATTGTGACTTATTTTGATTATTTATACATTTGATTATGTTTTGGATTGTAAAATGTTGAATTTTGGGTTTAGATGATTTGATCTTGGTTATTGTATGATTTAATTGGATTTTGAGTTAAATAAGTGAGTTTTAAGTTGATTTTGATGAATGGGTGGTTTAATTTTGAAGTATGTTAGATTTGATTTTGAGTTGAGTGGAATTCTGGCATATTTCTGGGTTTTGGTCATTTTATATGTCTGTATGGACTTCCATACCGCCGTGTAAACGCTTGCTGATCTATTGTTCATCGAGCCACACGGCGGAAAGGAATCCCATACCGCCGTGTAAATGCTCTTTAGAACACTTGAGGGATCGTCGTCCGACTCGTGCAAGATAGCATGACTCATGCTGCCTTTGGCACGCATGAATCGTGTAGCTGGGTGAGCGGTGGGCGAGCAGTATTGCAGCACGACTCGTGCATGTGCAGCATGACTCGTACTGGCTGGGAAGAGCGCTGCTGCAAACCGTGCTTTGGAGCACGACTTGTGACAGACAGGGAAGGGATACGAGTCGTGTCCCTTAAGCACGACTCGTGCTCCACCATTTTACACGGCAGTATGGGTAAACCATACTGCTGTGTAAAACTCTTCTGCCTCCAATTTTTGGTAAAATGTCACTTGTAACACCCCCATACCCCCTGGAAGGATATCGGGGTGCCACACGGGCATATACGTATACATATACATACATTAGTGGAAGCGATAGTATTATACATAACAATTTAAGAATAATAAAATAAATTACTACTACACTAGGGCCCAACATGCTTTCCATATCAACTATACATGTGTACATCTTTCTCTTTATACATGTTCATATTACACTCTGTTTTCATTTAACTTTACATATACATGTATATGTGATTCTTTAACTTTTATTACATAATGATGTTACTCAAAACATCACTAGCTCTGTATCTAATCTATACAAAAAGAACGGAATAATACCCCCTAGTGGCCTTGACCTGCAGATGCCCGATCACTGTTCCGAACCTGTAAACCTACACGAAAATAAACATCTGTGCTAAGCGATAACGCTTAGTGGGGATTAAAAATAATGCAAAGGACTTCTTTACGAAGTCACAAATAGCTCACACATGTCATGTAACAAAATCAAATAGTTCATGCATATGGCTCTTATACGTATATAGGTTGCATGCTTAAATATCAAATACTATGCGTTCACATATATATAACATCAACTCTTCTACTTATTCATGTACTCTACAACTTGTACATATCATTTATTCAAATATACCCTATCATGTGTCCACATTCATGTCAACACACTTATGTAATCATATACTTGTACATAGAACTATAATGTACTTAAACATGACTTTCATGTACTATAGCATCTATTCAGAACAATACTCTTTAAACATCTCAAATTCACTACATAACATTAACAAGCCTGAATTCCTTTCATGGTGGATACAGGTAACTCTGGATACTATTTACAGTATCTTACATGTGGAGAATTAACTCAAACTCTATGGAATACACGAGGTATTCCGCACTCTGGGCACAATTAAGGCCAGCTCTAGCAGCTGCACTCTAGCCCTTTATAAGCATGCTTATCTATCCACTATAACGGTAATTAGGTTCAATAATAACTCAATTATATGCTACTCCGATGCCAAAGCATAGATTATAACTCAAGTGCACTCATCAACTTCAGAGGCATTTAATTCATATACAATCTTTATTAATCATGTTCAACGACTAAAAGCATGTAACATTGAAATTCCATGCACAAACTCTTATATCACATCATCATATACATGCACGCATAAGTTCACACATATTTATGATGCATTTGCTATCCTTCACACAATTATACATTGTTACTTTATTAGTTAAATTACCAATCTTAAACATTTTCAAATGTATTTTCCCATAGATAACCACTTTATAATCATTTAATAACCCTAATCATGTATAATAAGTTAAGGGGAAGGGTAAGGGGTTAACCCATGCCAACCATGGGGTCAAAATGAAGAAGAAAAGTCTTAATATGAGTTGTTCTGTCGTGAGGTCGTGACCTGTGTTGTGCTCGCGACAGAAGCTCGCCTCTGGTGCCTCATGAGACTGCTTTTTACCCTAAATTTGTATAGACCACATTGTTAGGCAAAGTGGTCTTCATAACAATTTTTTCCTAGGATGTTAACTTTCCAATGGGACAAGTTTCAGGTCGTGTGGACATCAATAACAAAAGATATGATCTAAACAATCTATACTGTTCAAATAACTTGATCCAAATAGGGACACTATGATTTTAGCCACTTTTCAGGGTCTTAGATCAAGATTTTGCTCAAGATCATTCTCATATTTTTATAGGTACTGAAGTCCTGGCTCTATTGGCTCAAGAATCACTCAATTCAGAGGTCTATAACTATATTTATGACAAAAATATCACAAAAAGGTCAGATGACAAATAAGCAGAATTTGCCGACTCAAACTTTATCATCAACACACACACTCAATTGATCAATTCACATACTTATAAGCATATATACACTTATCATAAGTCCCTAAGGCAATCAAAATGAACATCTAATAAATATACCCTAACAGAATAGTTGAGCTAATTGAAGCTCAACAAGCATCTCTCTATTCAAACATGTCTCTATTCAAACATATTTCATGTAAACACATGCAAGATTAATAAGATCACACTTGATCCCTACCTTAGGTGGCTTAACCACTTCTCTATAATCGATTATGAGCTTTTCCTTTCCCTTGTCCATAACTCTCATGCAAAACCAGACCAAAACACTTAGGTTAACCCTCTTTTCACTTTAAATCAAGAATAAAAAGAAAAGGGAGGTCAGATCGGAAAATAAATCCAACTTACCTTCTTGAAGAGAACTAATCAAGCCCTTAACTCACTCTCTTTGAACTAATTCAGATGGTTCTCTCAAAGAACAAGACAAATGAAGAAGAAAAGCAAAGAAAATGGCAAGGTAAGAGGAGCACGGCAAAATTCAAAGCAAAGAAATCCAAAGGAAGAGCTATAGGCCAAAAGTAGGAAATGAAAGGAAAAGGAAGAAAGGAATGGCCGGTCAGTGCTCATCCAAAGCGAACCAACCTCACTAAATGCCAACCATTTCTTTTAATTCATCCATATCTTAAGCCAAACTAAGCCAAGCCAAGCCAAGCCAAACCAAGTGTCTCTTCCCTACAATGACACTTGGCACACTCCTTTATGCATACAAACAAATCCCTTACTAAGTGTCACACCCTCTTGTTGCGAAGTATCACTCTCCTACGATGCCACATGTCACGCTCCTATGCCGCCATGTGTCACAAACCATCTCAAGGTCTCTTAAAACCCACTTATGCAAGCATCTCGCGAGAGGGTTCTGTCGCGCTCGCGACAGAACGCTCACATTCACACCAACCAGCTGTAGTTGGGAAACCGCTGGAGTGTTTTACCGCGCCCGCGACAGATGTCGCGCTCGCGACAGAACTCTCGCACACAACACTTACTTTTCTGAACAAAACTCCAGAATTCTTCTAGGGCTACTTTGGGGTGTTACATCACTTGTGTCTTTTTCGCTCCTTTTTCTTTTAATTTGGGTTTTTAATCTTTATTTGGTGCATTATTAATTAGTAAATGATATTAATTGGCATTTTAATTTAGGTAATTGATATTTATGGTAAATTATATCACATGTTACATGTTGAATATAATTGGTTTATGTATGTCATATTTTCTAGTGCTTGATATACACAGTATGAGATATTTAAATGTGAATGGTATTATGCATGACCTGCAAGAGTCAGTCTAATAGATAGTTAGTCATGCCTAAAAGAGTCCTTTTCCTGCAGCCTCTTTACTGTTTTGGACCCTAATCGGGTCCCTGGTTTGTTCCTCGCGAACTTCTACGTGTTCAGATCTTGTTTAAGATCCCTTTGTAAAATGTTTTGAAAAGGGATAATATGATACTATTTTTTCGATTCGTACCAGTAAGGTACCTCTACGCGTTTACTCGTTATCCACTACTATGAGTCAGCAGGTGTTATGATTTGTTCTAATATGATTATAAGTATGTGAATCTAAGTGACTCTATGATGAGCATATGAATTTGTTGGCATATGAATGTGTTTATTGAACCTTTGAATGGTGATGAATGGAATTCTATTGTGATTATATCTTGTGATATTCAGTATGCCATTGTGTATGTGATTTGCCTCGACGACCAAGGGCAATTCACGTGGAAAAGAAGAGCAAGTGGTCAATGTTAATCTCTACACTAACTTTGCTAATAAATGCCATCTACCTCATTAATTCTCAATTATCTTTGGCTAAGTTAAGTATTCTTTCCTATTTTGTCTTCTTCCTTTTTAATTCATGTAAAACAACCAAGTTCTTACCACTTGTCACTCTCCTACAATGCCATGTGTCAACTCCCTACAACGCCATGTGTCAACTCCCTACAACCCCACATCTCTTAATCCCACTTGTGCACACATTCCATGGAAGGGTCCTGTCGCGCTCGAGACAGAACGCTCTCATAGAAAACTCAACCCTTTTAAAACCAAAACTCCATAATTCTTCTAGGGCCATTTTGGGGTGTTACATGGCTAGTCATTCTTCTTTTCTTTCTTTGCTCTTGGTTGTATACCATGCTCTTTCCCTTTTCATTTCTTTTGCTCTTTTAGTGAGCCTCTTGGGTTAGTTGAAGAGAGAGTTGTGAAAGGTAGAGTTGATCCTTGAGAAGGTAAGTTTGGTTAGTTATCCGATCTGACCTCCTTTTTCTTTCCATATATCTGTTTTTGATTTAAAGTTAGAAGTATGGATTAAGTGTTATATTGGTTGATTTGTGCATGAAAGCCGTGGCAAGAAGTTGGACAAAGGCAAAGAGAAGCTTGGAATCAAGTATAGAGCTGAGTTTAAGCTTCCTAGAGGTAGGGATCGAGTGTGATTTTATTATTCTTGCATGTGTTTACATGAAATATGTTTGAATAGAGACATGTTTGAATAGAGAGATACTTGATGAGCTTTAATTAGCTCAAGTGCTCTTTTAGAGTATATTTGTGAGATAATCATTTTGATTTCTTGCGGTGCTTATGATATGTGTATATATGTTTATAAGTATGTGAATTGATCAATTGAGTGTGTGTGTTGACAATAAAGTTTGATTTGGCAATTCTGCTTATTTGTCATCTGACCTCTGTGTGATGTTTTTGTCGTAAGTATAGTTATAGACCTCTGAATTGAGTGATTCTTAATCCTTTAGAACCATGACTTTAGTTCCTACAAAAGTCCTAGAAATGACCTTGAGCAAATTATTACTATAAGACCCTAAAAATTTGCTAAAACCGTAACGTCCCTGTTTGGGTCAGGTTACTTGAACAGTATAGGTTGTTTAGAACATATCTTAAGTTTTAGATGTCCAAATGACCTGAAATTTGTCCCATTAGAAATTTAACATCCTAGGGAACAATAGTTAAGAAGAATGTGTTGCCTATAAATGACTTTTAGAGGTCGGTTTAGATGATAAAAGTTTGAGGTAAGAAGTAGTCTTGTAAAGGTTCCTGACGGAGCCTTCTATTGCGAGCGCGATAGTGGTCGCGATCGCGATAGAAATATGTTCTTCAAAAGTTTGGTGATGTCTTAGTCGTGTTGAGTAGCACGTCCAGGAGAGAAAAGCAAAGAGGAGCACGAGTCATGCTCAACCAGAGAGAAAAGGGAGAGGGAGCACAAGACATGCTCCAGGAGAGAAAGAAGAGGGAGTAGGAGCACGAGTCATGCTCACAAAGAGAGAGAAGTGGGAGCGCGAAATGTGCTCCAGTTGAGTGAGAGAGAGTGAGCACGAGTCGTGCTCAAGGAGCACTGTAAAAACCCGATTTGGCCCTAGTAGAATTTCAAAATTTTGGTTCGGGAATTCCAGAGTTTGTGTGTGAAAGAGAGTGTATTTGAGCAAGTGGCTTGTGTGTGTGGGTTCTGTCTCGAGCACGATAGTGTCGCGGGCGCGACAGAATGCTTCACGTGAAGCCTAATTGAGTTGGATTAATTGATGTATATTGGACACATGGCGGCATAGGAGATTGACAAGTGGTGTCGTAGGGAATTGACACATGGCTACAAGAGAGAGTGACATGTGTCATGGGACTTTTTGGATTAAGATGGATTAATTGAGAGTGGTTGGCCTTTAATGTGGTTAGTGGGTAATTAATTTGTTGTTTTCCTTGGTTGACCGGCCACTATCTTCACTTATTCCTTTTCAATTTTCTGCTTATGGGCCATTTGGTTCTTCTTTCTTTCTTTATTTTTGGGTTGTTGCCGTGCTCCATTCTCTTTCCTTTTCTTCTCTTTTTCATTTGCTCCTTAAGGGAAAGTCACTTGGATTGGTTTGAAGAGTATAAGTCAAGGGTTGAGTTTGGTTCTTAAGAAAAAGGTAAGTAGCATGATTTTAGCATTGGTCTTCTTTGTAACACCCCGCCATCCCCGTTAGAAGGATACCGGAGTGCCACGCGGACAAACACATATAACAAATCCATATACACATGTATAAACAAAAACCAATTGAAACGTAAAGAAACTTCTAATCCTTTATAGTAAAGCCCTTAACATATACATATATATATCACTGTTGATTTACAAAAGTCCCAACAGCAAAATACATATACAAAAATATACTTGTTCCTTTACAAAAATTTACTTTGCTTTACACAAGCCATATACAAAAATAATTACAGCGGAAGACTTCAAAATATAACAACTTCATCCAAAAAGACTCCTAGTGGCCGACCTGCAGATCTCTGACTCTCAACTGAACTCACCACCTGCACGGGAAAAGAGCCCGTGCTAAGCGATAACGCTTAGTGGGGAGGAACAAAACAAAATAACAATATACATATAACATATGTGCAACAATACTATAATCAATATACAAGGTGCATATCATCAAGTTATACAAGAATTCATATGCATCATATCCATTTAATCTTGTTAATAAACATCTCAACATATACAATACATATACACATATACACATATAGCCTGATTAGTCAGAAAAAAACTCATTAGAAGTGGATACGGTCCAATGGATACTGATAGAACACAGTATCCCAAGCATATAGAGACATGAGTCTCAAACATGTAATTTTCATATAGAGACCGAGGTCTCGCTTTATTTCCATATAGACCAAACATGGTCGAAACAAGGATCCAAACGGACCCGCATATATCATTTTATCATATAGCAGCTGCACACACACTCTGACCTAAGTAGGCGCTTACTTATCCACTACTATGACTTATTCAGGCTTTAAATGACACAACTCAATAATTCATATATTCATGTTTATTGTTCAAAATCATAAACATATACATATATTCAAATATTAGTTATGGAAGTAATAAGAACTTATAATTCATGTACACATGTATCTAGATCAAATTCAGAACATTTAAACATATAAATATCAATACTGAAAGTAATAAGAATAAATAGTTCCTATTGAAAAGTCCACGTTAAATAAATTATGAAATGTGTAAATCATGTACATTAATTATCAATCAAGTATACAACTCAATAATTAACAATTATTAAATACCATTAAGATTTTAAACCCAAACATTTGTCATGTAATGCAAAAACCCCCTTTAAACAGAAGTTAAAACTATGCTTTTAGGAAAACTGGGCAGCAAGCAGAAGCCAGTCACGTCGTGACCACTGGTCACGTCCCGTGACGCTGGCTTCACGCGAGCTCCACGCAAAACAGCAAGCAAGAACAGGCGGTCACGGCGTGACCATCAGTCACGTCTCATGACGCCTGTGAGGAGAGGGAGAAAAATCGCGATCTCGTGACACACAGGGGCAAGCGAGGTCGCGAGGCGTGATGCTCCATCACGTCGCGACTTCGCCAAGAGAGGCAGGTCACGGCGTGATGCTTCATCACGCCACGTGACTTCCCAAAGGAGGGAGGTCACGGCGTGATGTCTCATCACGTCACGTGATCTTCCTCTCACAGCTTCTTCTCCTTCATCATACTTCTCAAAATTCCCAGAAAAACACAGAAACCCAGAAAATCGTGTGAAAACAGAGTACAACCAAAACTCAACCCCAGTTTGTCTAAATCCATTTTTCATGCAATAGTTATACAAATACGTACCTTTAAATCTTCTGGGCACAATTACAGCAATTATAACACAACTAACACATTTTTACTATTCAAACAGAGGTGAAACCAGAATGTCAACATATCAGAATTTCTCATTCAAATTCATGTACGTTCATCTCATTTACCAACTCACTTTATTCATTTCTACCTAAATCATGTAAACACAATATACTTCTCATGCATCTTTATAAATGAACACATATAATCAATGTTAACACAAACAACAATTAGGATCCAAAATGAGAAAAATGGAAACACTCCCAAACCTGTACTGAAGCTCAAAATGTCCACTGTATTTCTTCTTCAATCTACAATCTTATCTTTTCCTTTCTCCTTTCTTTTATCTTCAGAAGCTTGCAACAAATGAAACCACAGTTCATTAACCAAGAACAGAATCCCTATAATCCAACGAGGAATGAGACGGAAATTAACCATAAACCAAGAAAACTTCTGCCACTTACCTTCTGAAGCTACTAACACATCCAGACCTCAATTCCTCAACAAGGAAACACACATGCAGATGATAGAAAGAACAGAAAAACGAAGAAAAGGCAGAGTGTGGTTTACGTGAGAGAAAACCAGAAAAGAAAGAGAAAACTTTTTTTCAATCTTCTGTTTTCCAGCCAACTCAACTTTTCTCAATCTTTCTTTTTCCCTCACCACGTACACACACTCACACACACCACATGGCACACATGCACAGCTCCACAAACCCACTTAATACCCTTTTACCAATAAGTCCTTGTTAAATTACCCTTTCCTCACCAAAATAAAATCTGCCATAAAAATACTTTTAATTCTTGCAATATAATCCTCTTTTATTAACAAATTACTCAATTGCCCTAAATTATCCAATTAAAATTCTAATTTCCGATTAGGCCACTTATGGGGTGTGACATTCTTCTTCTGTTTAATTTCTGTTTTTGATTTAAAGTGAAGTTTATGGATTAAGTGTTATATTGGTTGATTTGTGCATGAAAGTTGTGGACAAGAAGTGGAACAAAGGCATAGAGAAGATTGGAAACAAGTATAAAGCATAAAGTTCAAGCCACCTAAGGTAGGGATCGAGTGTGATCTTATTAATCTTGCATGTGTTTACATGAAATATGTTTCAATAGAGACATGTTTGAATAGAGAGATGCTTGTTGAGCTTTAATTAGCTCAACTATTCTGTTAGAGTATATTTGTTAGATATTCATTTTGATTGCCTGAGGGGCTTATGATAACTGTATATATGCTTATAAGTATGTGAATTGATCAATTGAGTGTGTGTGTTGATGATAAAGTTTGAGTCGGCAAATTCTGCTTATTTGTCATCTGACTTTTGTGTGATGTCTTTGTCTTACATATAGTTATAGAACTCTGAATTGAGTGATTCTTGAGCCAATAGAACTATGACTTCAGTACCTATAAAAGTCTCAGAATGACCTTGAGCCAAATGTTGCTCTAAAACCCTGAAAATTGGTTGAAATCGTAGTGTCCCTGTTTGGGTCGGGTTATTTGAATAGTATAGGTTGTTTAGATCATATCTTTTTTTATAGATGTCTAAACGACCTGACAATTCTCCCATTGGAAAGCTAACATCATAGGGAAAAATGGTTATGAAGACCACTTTGCCTAAAAATGTGTTCTAGAGGGTGTTTTTGGCGATACAAGTTTATGGTAAAAAGCAGTCTCGTGAGGCACCAAAGGCGAGCTTCTGTCGTGAGCGCGACACAGGTCGCGATCTCATGACAGAACAACTCATATTAAGACTTTTATTCTTCATTTTGAACCCATGGTTGGCATGGGTCAACCCCTTACCCTTCCCCTTAACTTATTATACATGATTAGGGTTATTAAATGATTATAAAGTGGTTATCTATGGGAAAATACATTTGAAAATGTTTAAGATTGGTAATTTAACTAATAAAGTAACAATGTATAATTGTGCGAAGGATAGCAAATGCCATCATAAATATGTGTGAACTTATGATTGCATGTATATGATGATGTGATATAAGAATTTATGCATGGAATTTAAATGTTACATGCTTTTAGTCGTTGAATATGATTAATAAAGATTGTATATGAATTAAATGCCTCTGAAGTTGATGAGTGCACTTGAGTTATAATCTATGCTTTGGCATCAGAGTAGCATATAATTGAGTTGTTATTGAGCCTGATTACCGTTATAGTGGATAGATAAGCATGCTTATAAAGGGCTAGAGTGCAGCTGCTAGAGTTGGCCTTAATTGTGCCTAGAGTTCGGAATACCATGTGTATTCCATAGAGTTTGAGTTAATTCTCTATATGTAAGATACTGTAAACAGTATCCAGAGTTACCCGTATCCACCATGAATGGAATTCAGGCTTATTATTATTGTACAGTGAATATGAGATGATTTAGAGTATTGTTATGAATAAATGCTATAGTACATGAGAGTAATGTTTAATTACATTATAGTTCTGTGTACAAGTGTATGATTACAAGAGTGTGTTTACATGAATGTGGATACATGATAGCGTATATTTAAATAAATGATATGTACAAGTTATAGTGTAGGTGAATAAGTAAAAGAGTAGATGTTATATATATGTGAGCTCATAGTATTTGATAATTGAGCATGTAACCTATACACGTATAAGAGCTATATTATATGAAATGTGTGATTTATATGTGACTTCATAAAGAATTCCTTTGCTTTATTTTTCATCCCCACTAAGCGTTATCGCATAGCACGGATGTTTGCTTCCGTGTAGGTTTACAGGTTTGGATCAGTGAGAAGGCATCTGCAGGTCAAGGCCACTAGGAGTTTTGTTTTGATCCTTGAGCATAAGATAGAATTTCTTTTGGATATTTTGAGTAACATCATTATGTGATAAAAGAGTATAGTTGTTACATGTAAAGTTTATTGCAATATATGTACAGAAACGAATATGTAAAGTGTAATGACAATAGTTCTGTAATATGTATAATATTTATAAAATGCATGTTGGGCCCAAGTGTTATTTGATTTTCTTATCTTATATTGTTGTGTATTTTGCCATCGCTTCCGCTAGCATACGTATGTGTACGCGTTAGAGTTCGCGTGGCGCCCCGATATCCTTCCAGGGGGTGTTGGGGTGTTACAAGCATGAGTCGTGCTCATGCCCTCTCCTTCTCTGTTGGTCCTGTTTTGACCTATTGCTTCTGTTTTGAGTTGTTATATGTTTAGATGAGGTTGTATATCACCATTTGGTCCTTGTTTGGTTTAAAATTTATCTTTTAAACCTCTTGCATGATAAATACAAGTTAAACGAACATGATTAACAAAAATTATACATGAGATAAATGCCTCTGAATTTGATAAATGCATTCAAATTATAGTTGATGAATTGGTATCTGTGTATAGTGTGGGTGAGTTGCATATTAAGCCTAATTACCGTTATAGTGGATAGATAAGCATGCTTATAAAGGGGTTAGAGTGCAGCTGCTACAGTTAGCCTTAATTGTGCCCAGAGTTCGGAATACCTTGTGTATTCCATAGACTTTGAGTTAATTCTCCATATGCAAAATACTATAAACAGTATCCAGAGTTACCCGTATCCACCATGAAAGGAATTCAAGCTTATTAATGTTGTGTAGTGAACTTGAGACGATTAAAAGTATCGCTCTGAATAAATGTTATAGTACATGAGAGTAATGTTTAAGTACATGACAATTTTATATACAAGTATATGTTTACATGAATATGAATACATGCCTAATGTGTATTTGAATAAATGATTTGTACAAGTGTGTGAAAGTTATATGCTTGAGTTGTAGTGTACATGAATAAATAAAAGAGTAGATGTTATATACATGTGAGCTCATAGTTTTTGATAATTGAGCATGCAACCTATACACGTATAAGAGCTATATGCATGAACTATTTGATTTTGTTATATGAAATGTGTGATTTATTTGTGACTTTGTAAAGAAGTCCCGTGCATTATTTGTTATCCCTACTAAGTGTTATCGCTTAGCACGGATGTTTATTTCCGTGTAGGTTTATAGGTTTGGATCAGTGAGCGGGCATCTGCCGGTCAAGGCCACTAGGAAGTTTTGCTATATCTTTTGTATAAGTTAGAGATAGAGTTGGTGATGTTTTGAGTAACATCATTATATAATAAAAGTAAAAGAATCACATGTAAATATATATGTAAAGTTAATAAAAACAAGATGTAATATGAACATGTATAAAGACAAATATGTATATAGATATATGTAGTTAATATGAGTTGAATTACCTGTTGGGCCCTAGTGTAGTATTGTTTATTATTCTTATATGGATTTATATAATGCTATCGCTTTCGCTAGTGTGTGTGTATGTATATGCATACGTATGTGTGCGCGTGGCACCCCGATATCGTTCCAGGGGGTATAGGGGTGTTACATAAAGTGTAAGTGAGGGCTATCTGGTACTTAAGAATAATTAGAGGATATTTTGGTAATTATGTGATAAAAAAAGACATTAACGGTATAAATGTAAAAGAATGGACATAGATGTGATTACTGTAAAAGTTAAGGGACCTAAATGCAAATATGAAATTTTATGTGTGCTATAAATGTATATGTCTTTAAAGGGGTGATTTAATTAACACTAAGAATACTAGTGTATGTTAGATAATGCAATAATAATAATAATAATAATAATAATAATAATAATAATAATAATAATAATAATAATAATAATAATAATAATAATAATAATAATAATAATAATAATAATAATAATAATAATAATAATAATAATAATAATAATAATAATAATAATAATAATAATAAGCTAATTAATGGCATCGTGTTAAATAAGTGGAAAGTAAAAGCGTAAAATTGTAAATTGATGGAAGTATGGGGATTTAAATTGTAAAATTTTCAATAACAAAGTAATTGAGGGATAGTAACGATAAATGATAGGCAATCTGATTGTTAAATGTATAACTAAGTGACAGTAGGAAAGATAACGATATTTATATTAACATTAATGGAAATGTTATTGATAATGTTAATATCATGGAAATGGCAATAGGATTAATGTAAGAAAATAGATGACCAATATTAGAATAATTAAAGGAATAAGAATGTCTGGGGAATTTTAAAGGATTATTATAACTGATTGAGAATAATCAGGATTTAGATTTAAACCTGTAATATTAATTGGGGATAGATAATGTGGTTAGGATAAATATTAATATGTGAAATGAATTCAACTGAGTACTGTGAATTTCTTGATCAAGATGCAATTAACTAAAAGTGTGTAATGTAATATGTAAAGACATTGTCATAGAACCGATATAAGTATTACAGATTGGATTAATTATCTAAGTATTGGCTATCATAATTAATGTTCTTATAGTGTTGCATGTGTAGAATTCAGTAATTGGGTTGCCTAAGAATGCTAGAAATGAAACTAAAGACACGAAAGAAAGTAGAACTGTCATTAAATGTTGAAAGTTAATAGTGAACAATAATTACTGGGATAATGGCTGTTTCATAGATGTATCAGTAACTAAATTTGCACTCAATTTAGACTGTGATTGATGTAATAAAGTTATAAACAACTAAAGAAAAATAGATGAACATGATAGTATTAATGTTAAAGTTAATAGTGCAAATAATAATGACTCCGACGACAGTAAAAGTAACGTTAATGCATGGTTATTCAAGTAAAGAGAAAGGTAACAGATAAATTATTATAGTAAAAGTATGTTATGACTATTTAAAAGATTCTGAAAGTAATGTTCACATAACGAGATTAAAAGCAAATGTTTGTGTGTGCATGCATGTTGTTTTAGTGTGAAAAATTTAGGATATATATCCACCACTGGGCATTTCAATGCTCAGCGCGTAGTGTGATTACTGCGTGCAGGTCATAGAAAGAAAAGAAGTAATGGTGGCCGATGTTACTGATGGCCTAAAGAATTTACGGGACAACAAGGATATTGTGATAGGCTTGGCATGTATACGACAACAATGGACTAACTCGAGGTTATACAGGTTAAGTATATTAGTAGTGTGTTAGTGTAATTGTTTGTTATTGTAGTGTATAATTGTTATTATTGAAAAAAAAATCTCTAATTCTAAGGAGTGCAATACAGTTTAGTGTGGAGACATTCGATATCCGTATTATTTGCGGGTATAGGGTGTTACAATTTTTGCCCAAGATGCCATTTCAGTTTTCACCTTGACGAGGTACCCAATTTTAGAAAGGTCGCATTTTTTTGGTTTTTGACTTACAGGGGTGTGACGCGCGCCGAACCCCGTGGGATGCCCCGAAGGCCTGCTCTAAGGGCTTTTGAGAGAGGTTCATGAAAACATGTAAGGTATTTACAAGGGCGTCTATTTTGGGCAACAAGGAGGTTTTTTGGAGTCGCCACCCAATAAAATATTGAGAAAGTTCATCTCGTCTCAGTAAGCCTAAGACGGCACATCTTATCCATTTTGGGCAACCAAAGGGGTCTTGGAGGCATTCTCCCCAATAGAATATTGGAATGACCCTCTAACACAATGGAGCCTAAGATTGTAAATTGAGTATTTTGGTGGGACACAAGAGGTGTCTTGGAGATCCCATTACAATGAAACATTGAAATGGGCCTCTCGCCTCGTTGAGCCCAAAGACCAGAGATGGTTCGGGACTTCTCATTTATTCATACCTTGGTTATTTTATAATTAAGTTTTGAATTTAAGTTTTCATCCCTTTTCTCATGCATGTCGATGCAATAATTAGAGTGCAAGTTTGATCATTCAAGGAAAGCGATAAAAGGGTAAATAAAATAAGTACATGAAAATAAAATACAACAAAACTAGGGGCGGAATACAACCCCCATTGTAAATAAAGTACAAACCATACATAAATCGGGATATTCATTAATGATGAGGATATTGGTACTCGCATGCATATTTATTATAAAATAATTTTTATGTGATGATTTTGGATAGAGAAAATTGAGACATTGGTCCCATTTTTATTTAGGAAAAATACCAAATAAATTAATAAAAATAGTTTGGTGATTTTCTTTCTAGAGGATCTAAATAAACAATTTTACAAGAAAATTATATGACAAAAATAAAAAAAATCAAATAAATAAAATATTACAAATAAAGAAAATAAACATATAATCCAAACGAGCCATTTTGGATCCCCCGTGTGCTCGCAAAAAATGTTCAAGCAAAAAAATGAGTTTTGACATAAAAACAAAACATAAAAAAAATAATGTTAGTAATTAAAACAATTAAATCAATAATAAAAGATAAAATGGAATAAAATAAGATAAAATAACATGATATCAAAATGACAATTGAATTAATATGTTAACAATTAAAATAAATGTGAAAAATGCATTTTTATGACAAATTAAATAAATGGTGTGATTAGAATAAAATATAACATGTTAATGAATTAATACATAAAAATTATGAACATGATGAAAAATAATGAAAATAAACAATAAATTTAATAAACAATAAATATAACATGTAACAATGATAAAAGATAATAAATAAAAGAATGATAAAAATAATTAAAACAATAACATGATGAATTACTATTATCACAATTAACATAAACCATTTATATGGCAAAAAGATTAATCAAAATTAATTAATTAATTACAAGCTGAAAAATAATGATGAATCAAAATAAAATAAATTATTTACATGTTAGGAATTAATAGGGAATCAAAATTTACATGAATAAAAAACAAAATCATTTATAAACATATTAAATAAAACAAACATAACAATAATAGAATAAACAAATAAATGGAATCAATAATTAATAAAAACAATAAAATATACATGAATAAATTAAACATGAACAAAATAAAAGTAAACAAAAATCAAGCCCATAATATTTACCCTCAGAGTCGGATTCGATGAAGGTAAAAGATGATTTGTTTTCCTTTGTTTGTGACTTTCAAAAATTTAGAGTTGAATATGATAAATGTTGGAATTTTAATCTAATAAAAATAGGCTTGAAAAAAATAATTTAGCAACAAAATTAATTGCTTTTGTTTATAGAGAAAACAAAAGAATTAACTTGAATGCTTAAGAATAAAAAAAACTGATTTTGAAATTGAAAATTAATCTCTTATATTTATGGAGAAAACAAAGAAATTAATTTGGAATAATCAAGAATTGAAAATCAATTTTTCAATGTCTATTAATCCTTGTTAATTAAAAGAAGAAATCTGAAATTTTTGGAAGAAAAATCAAAGAAAAAGAGAGGAAAATCTGAAATTCTGGTGAAAAGAATAATTATGGAGGCTCCCCCTAGGTTTTCATCCTAAAGAATTTATAGGAAGAAAAAATGATGCCCTAATTCAATTAAGGAAAAGAAGTTTCTTTTAACACAAATTCCTTTATTTTTAATGATAAAATCAAGTTTTATTAATTAATTACCTAAAAAATGTTTTAAAATTTAATTTGGATTCAAAAACCTTCATTTAGGGTGAAAAAATGCGTTTTTGGGGTGAAAAATTGGAAAAAAGAGTGAAAAAAGGGAAAAATGTACATCAGACCCTTTAGCGACGGTCAGGAAAGGAGGGACGCCCATCGCTATTGAGCGACGGGCGTGCACGGCTGTAGTGTGCTGCCGCACCCGACACTCGCCGAATTTATTTATTTATTTTTTATTTTTTAAAATATTCTAATTTAACTAAAAATATTTTAATTTCAAGCCTCCATTTTTCAAAACTAATTTTTAAAATATTTTTTATTATTTTTTTTATCTTTTCACTCTAAAATGCAAATTTAAAAAGAAAATCATCACTTTTAGCCTTTTTGACTATGGAAAGGTGTCTTATAATCATTGGATAACTTCGATCTAGGCTGACTCAGGACCCGGTGTCTACAGTTGCCTCCAGTTTAGTGAAATCTAGTACACAAGTGTCTAGGTGAGCCTAAACTCAAAGAAGAAGAGCAAAAGGGACACGTACCTGAGGCAGCCCTTACCTTTCTGAAGCGGGGAGTCTGTGGTGGTGATTGTTGCCATGTTGTAGGCGTACTATTGCTTGTTGAAGCGGTAGTGCCGTGGTCATGCTAACCCTCCGTAGAGTGGTAGTGCCGCCATCGTGCTAACCCTTCGATTTGATGAAGTGGTAGTGCCGTGGTCGTGCTAACCCTCCGTAGAGTGGTAATGCCGCCATCGTGCTAACCCTTCGATTTGATGAAGTGGTAGTGCCGTGGTCGTGCTAACTCTCCGTAGAGTGGTAGTGCCGCCATCGTGCTGACCCTTCGATTTGATGAAGTTGTAGTGCCGTGGTTGTGCTAACCCTTCGTAGAGTGGTAGTGCCGCCATCGTGCTGACCTTCGATTTGATGAAGTGGTAGTGCCATTGCCGTGCTAACCCTCCGAAGAGTGGTAGTGCCGCCATCGTGCTGACCCTTTGATTTGATGAAGTGGTAGTGCCGTGGTCGTGCTAACCATCGGTAGAGTGGTAGTACCGCCATCGTGCTGACCCTTCAATTTGATGAAGTGGTAGTGCCGTGGTCGTGCTAACCCTCGGTAGAGTGGTAGTACCGCCATTGTGCTGACCCTTCGATTTGATAAAGTGGTAGTGCCGTGGTCGTGCTAACCCTCGGTAGAGTGGTAGTACCGCCATTGTGCTGACCCTTCGATTTGATAAAGTGGTAGTGTCGTGTTCGTGCTAACCCTCCGTAGAGTAGTAGTGCCGCCATCGTGCTAACCCTTCAATTTGATGAAGTGGTAGTGCTGTGGTCGTGCTAACCCTCCGCAGAGTGGTAGTGCCGCCATCGGGCTAACGCTTCGATTTGATGAAGTGGTAGTGCTGTGGTCGTGCTAACCCTCCGTAGAGTAGTTGTGCTGCCATCGTGCTGACCCTTCAGATCTGATGAAGTGGTAGTGTCGTGATTGTGCTAACCCTCCGTAGAGTGGTAGTGCCGCAATCGTGCTAACCCTTCGGATCTGATGAAGTGGTAGTGCCGTGGTCGTGCTAACCCTCCGTAGAGTAGTAGTGCCGCCATCGTGCTAACCCTTCGATTTGATGAAGTGGTAGTGCCGTGGTCGTGCTCACCCTCCATGGAGTAGTAGTTCCGCCATCATGCTAACCCTTCTGATTTGATGATGGTGCCCCCTGAGAGGTCTTTGGTTAAGATCTGCCCCCGGAGAGGTCTTTGGTTGAGATCTGGATTAGTGTTTGAGATGATGTTTTGATTGTTGTTTTGGCTGGCTGTTTGGATTGATATTTTGATTGATTGGTTGCCCCCTGAGTGGTCTTTGGTTGAGATCTTCCCTCGGAGAGATCTTTTGTTGATTGTTTGGACTGATGTCGTCACTCGGCTTTGGTCAGTTTCCACATCAAATCTCTCCTTCTGCAAAATAGGGAAACTAAAATATGTAGAAAAAATAGCGAGCATGCAAGTGAAATGCATGAGTCATGCAAGAATGCAGGATAAGGATTCATCTATGTGGACTTGGAGATAATAGCCGAGCTAGCTGCAATTTGCAATAGGATCGATGCCTTTTAAGGTGCTTTTGAATTTCATGCCCTTTGGGATTGCGAGATTCTTATCTGATACCTGTGGTCATTATTTGAAGATAGTGCGTCCCTTGTGGATTTTCACACTAGCTTTTCTTAGCGGGAAATGCGTCCTTTGCGGATTTTCACATAACCCTATGCCTTATTTTTGCCTGGAGTGGACCCAACCCAATCCAGCGGCTTATTTTTTTTGAAGGACAGACTGCCTGTTTTTAGGTTTCACCCTATCTTTTTGCCTAATTTTTGCTTAGAGCACCTGTTACGGTTTTCAGTCTAACGTCTTTTTTTTTTTTTGCTGATGAGGCTGAGGATATTGCCCGAGAATCTTTCAAGAGTCTTGGGACATGGTTGTATGAGTTTGATTCTTCACACTTGATAGCAGGATGAGTCGGCTGAAGCGTTTGCATGCTGAGAGTAGCAGAGGGTAGGCAGATATATGACTTTGATCACACAGGGTACAATACTCTGATCACATCATTGCATAAATGCATGTGTTTCAATTTGATTTCATTAAACATGATCATTGTTTTGGCATTGATTTCAAAAAATACAAGACTTCAGCTAATCTTGAGATAGATCTTGAAAGCATCAAACTCCTGTTATCAATCAGCCCTCTCGGGTTTCATGATTGAATGTTTTCTCTCATCTCTTAATTTTTTCTTTGAACGCGAATTCTAGATGCAACTTTGGGGATGAGACGTAACTCGAATGCATGAATGCGCTCGTGGCTCCTTGCTTTAAGCTCAAGAAACACCATATGCCTCTTCTTACGTACCAAAACTTATTAAAAGGCTATCTCCACTAATTGGATAAGATTGAACCAAGAATCAAGATGTCTTACTTTGGTTGTAATGTTAGGCTTAGGTAGATGGCTGTCAAAGGAAGATCAGGTTGCTAGAGAAAATATGGCCGTAATATTTACTCGACTGATGGATGAACCATTCTCAGCTCAGTTGAATATACAAGGTATCCTTGAACTTGGGTTCGGTAACATTTTAGCTCAATAAAATCAGAATGACGGTTAAAAAGATAATCATCGAAACTCGTTAAGTGGTTACTATTTTGAGCTCTATCTTATTTTATTTTATTTTATTTTTGGAGCTCATGTCTTTGGCGCATGAATGAAACCCACATCCCAAAGTGTAAACTCATCCTTACCAAGACAATTTTTGATAACCCAAAAAATTGTTAAAATGTACATCCATCCCTTCTAGAGCGGCCACTTTTCTAAGGGGAGGCAAAAATCATTTTAGGCGAGGGGCTAGTTTTAACATGTGTAACAACAAAATTGGAATGCATTTAGCATACCTTCATAAAGCTCAACGGGCTAGCAAGCGATTGCAGAATAAGGGTAGGAAATAGTAATTTAGAGAGCTATACAAAGAAAATGTTACCTAAATCATTTTCTAGGTTCCGTCTTATCCAGGTATCGCTTTGATGGGTATCAGAAAAGTTCTAGTGCTCTTAGTGAGTTTTCATCCAATCCCCTAATTGCAACTTGGTTTTCTTTATTATTTTATTTTTCTGAATTTCCCTCTCTACAGGAGTTATATCAGATGCGATCAAGATTTTCTTTGGGTTTCCCAAAGTTTCGAGATTAAATGCAGTCATATTATTTGAATTAATGTCAAAGTAAATGCATTGTGATCATGTTAAATGAAATCATTAGAAACACCATACAAATAAGCAAAAATTGTTCTATTGAAATAACCAAACATTGTCATAAAAAATTGTTCTCGAAATAATAACAAAGATTGAAAAAGAAAGAACATAATCTTCATTTCCACTCCCACTAGTGGATTAAGAGGACCTGATCATAATCATGGTGGAGGAACTGCATTATAACCTGCCTTTTTCTTCTTTTCTCTCTTCTCAGGATCCGTGATCTAATTGGTGTCTGACACGACCTCAGCAAGTGTACTGAATCGGCAAGTAATAAAGTGGGGTAATGTTAGGACCCCGAATTATCGTACCCAAGGGATTGTGTGTGCAAGCAATGAAAATCAAGTGTATGCTAAAGAATTCCCAATTGTTTGAATTGATTTAGTTGTCTATTGATTAAAAATAAAGAATTGGATAAGACTGAACCAAGAATCAAGATGTCTTACTTTGGTTGTAATATTAGGCTTAGGTAGATGGCTGTCAAAGGAAGATCAGGTTGCTAGAGAAAATATGGCCGTAATATTTACTCGACTAATGGATGAACCATTCTCCGCTCAGTTGAATATTCAAGGTATCCTTGAACTTGGGTTCGGTAACATTTTAGCTTATTAAAATCAGAATGACGGTTAAAAAGATAATCATCGAAACTCGTTAAGTGGTTACTATTTTGAGCTCTATCTTATTTTATTTTATTTTTGGAGCTCATGTCTTTGGCGCATGAATGAAACCCACTTCCCAAAGTGTAAGCTCATCCTTACCAAGACAATTTTTGATAACCCAAAAAATTGTTAAAATGTACATCCATCCCTTCTAGAGCGGCCACTTTTCTAAGGGGAGGCAAAAATCATTTTAGGCGAGGGGCTAGTTTTAACATGTGTAACAACAAAATTGGCACGCATTTAGCATACCTTCATAAAGCTCAACGGGCTAGCAAGCGATTGCAGAATAAGGGTAGGAAATAGTCATTTAGAGAGCTATACAAAGAAAATGTTGCCTAAATCATTTTCTAGGTTCCGTCTTATCCAGGTATCGCTTTGATGGGTATCAGAAAAGTTCTAGTGCTCTTGGTGAGTTTCCATCAAATCCCCTAATTGCAACTTGGTTTTCTTTATTATTTTATTTTTCTGAATTTCCCTCTCTACAGGAGTTATATCAGATGCTATCAAGATTTTCTTTGGGTTTTCCAAAGTTTCGAGATTAAATGCAGTCATATTATTTGAATTAATGTCAAAGTAAATGCATTGTGATCATGTTAAATGAAATCATTAGAAACACCATACAAATAAGAAAAAATTGTTCTATTGAAATAACCAAACATTGTCATAAAAAATTGTTCTCGAAATAATAACAAAGATTGAAAAAGAAAGAACATAATCTTCATTTCCACTCCCACTAGTGGATTAAGAGGACCTGATCATAATCATGGTGGAGGAACCGCATTATAACCTGCCTTTTTCTTCTTTTCTCTCTTCTCAGGATTCGCGATCTAATTGGTGTCTGACACGACCTCAGCAAGTGTACTGAATCGGCAAGTAATAAAGTGGGGTGATGTTAGGACCCCGAATTATCGTACCCAAGGGATTGTGTGTGCAAGCAATGAAAATCAAGTGTATGCTAAAGAATTCCCAATTGTTTGAATTGATTTAGTTGTCTATTGATTAAAAATAAAGAATTTAAATAACTAAAATAAGCAAGCAGCAATAATTAAATTAAATTAACGTCAATAACTACAGAAATAAACTGAAGGAAAAATTTAACAAGATAAGAATTCAAATTAAACAAACGTTACTCGGGTTCACTCATCCACCCCACACCCAAATGTGAATAAAATTACTCCAAGAACCAATTATGAAAGAAATCGGGATAACCCTCTTAACCTAGGCTTCCCAATTCGGAGTTAGCCACTCTAATTATGTGACATCCCAAACCGGAGTCAGCCACATAACTAGCCTATGCACGGGTCTAAAATCCTAAACTTGGTTTATTTTCCTAATACGGAGTCAAATAACCCAAAACTTAATTATTTTACTCACCATTCTAGTCTTAAATCATGAAATTCTGCACTTCTAGATTCCCAATCGGAGTCGTCCAAAAGACACAGCAAGAATGATAAGAACTGAATGTAAATAACAATGGCATCCAATCCATACAACTCAATAACCAACAAAGATACGTGAAATAAATCATTCATCAAAATTGGAAATTAACTTGAGAAAATAAATCCCATGAATTAACAATAAGAACCAGTGAAATAAACCATTCAATCATATATTTAAATTCAAAAGATGTTAAGAATTCACATCATGGGTAGGGGATTCAAAGATCCCCAAACAACTAAAAGACTACTCACAATCCATTACAAAATCAAAAGGAAAGAGGAAAGAATAAACCCAGAAATTCATGAAGGCATAAATCCCAGTTGAATCCCACGTTCTTCAATCTCCTTCTTCATATCTTCAATGGAGAAAAATTCTGGATATTATGATGTAAAAACTGTGTGTTGAACTTAAACTATGTGTTTCAAATGCAAAACTGTTGAATTGCAAATTAATTCTAAAGATAAAATTGAAAACCTAAATTAAGAACAAGAGAAAAATCCCCAAAATTCTAGTTCTAAAAGCCTAGTATGAGAAAAGGCTGCCAAAAATCCGAACTCCTTGCCAAACAGCAAACTTTTCTTTTTATATCCCGAGGGGTCACGGTGGTAACAAAAATGGTTGCCACCGTGAGGTGTCGAGGAAGTAAACCTGCATTTGCGTGTAAGATAGGGGTCACGATGGTAACCAGATTGGTTTCCACCGTGAGATGCTCAAATTTCACTTCCTTCCAGGACTTTCCTATGTCACGGTGGCAACCAGATTACCTTGCCACCGTGAGGTACCTCCTCACTTGATTCTGTTTTGGTGCGTATTATGTCACAGTGGTAACCAGATAGGTTGCCACCATGAGGTATTTCTTGCCTGCATTCTGCCCGAAGGATAAATATGTCACGGTGGTAATGACATTTGTTACCATCGTGACCCATAGTATGCCTGCATTCTATTTTTCTTTCCTTTGCATGTCACGGTGGTAACCAGATAGGTTGCCACCATGAGGTACCTAAGAAAATGTTGTAAACAAAAATCAAACTTAATCAAAAACTAATAAAAATGCATAAAAATTCTAATTTCACTAAGATTGACAAAATTAAACTAAAGTAAGCATATCATGACAATAAACACTACTAAACACCCACAAATCATAAGAAAATACTATCAAATCTAAATACTAAATTGAAGTTATCAAAATACCCCACATTTAGACTTTGCTTGACCTCGAGTAAATGAATTATCCACATTCCTGAAATTTCAAACTCTAAGTCGGAACAAGAAACCTAAAAAACAATCAAAGTATTAAGTAGAATAGCCTTAACCACAAATTCTAAATTCAGCTTATATCAATAAATTTCACGTGTGTATGTGCTAGGCTAAAACAAATTTTCTCTTTTTAAAACAAAACAACCAATGCAATTCAGCAATTTAGTAAAGGAAATGAATAAGCAAATAAATTGCAAATTGGTTACGCACTTGCAACTCAGGGTAATCATAAGCCTCTCCTTTAGCACCGGAACCACAAGGGTCATCTCCACTAAACAACTAAAGCTAAGAGCAGGATCATTAGGACTTATTCCAAGGTTGAAATGTTAGGATAGGGTATTGGCTAACAAGAGAAGTTAAGGGAATCTAACAAAGAGTCAGCCACTCTACCTACAAACACCACTACCCAATTTGAATACAATTTTTCCATGACCTATTTTTAATCCCCCCGCATGTAGACACCGGGTCCTAAGTCGGGTTTAATATTAAGAGATAAATATAGAAATGGTAATTTTGGGTCTTTGATAACTCCTCCAAAAAAAAAAAATAAAAAAATAAAAAAAAAGAAAGATAAACAAAAAAAAAAGAGAAAGAAGAAAAAATAAGAAAAATATATAAAATATTAGAAATAGAAATTAATTAGTTAATTAAGTGATTAGTTGTTATTGTTTGATAATTAATATGCATTTAGAGTTAGGATGATTAATTGGTTAATATTTAGTATAATTAAAATAATATAAAAAAAATAAATAGAGAATGGAAAATTAAAAAAAATTGAAAAAATATAACATATTGTTTAATTAAATAAATTAGATTTAATTTTAGGTGGATTAATTAAATTAATTTTTTAGAGTAATTAGTAGTGTTTAATTAATTATTATGGGTGGAAAATAATTAAACTAAAAGGAGGAATTACCATATTACCCTTAACCCTAGAATATAAAAAGAAAGAGATGGCAAAAATTCAGGGGGCTCTCATTATTTTTTCGGTGGCTGAAAATCAAAAGAAATAGAAAGAGCAAGGAGAGAGCAGGAGAGTGAGCTGAAGAAATCGAAAGATCAAAAGAAAATTAAAAGAATTAAAAGAAGAAGAGAGGAGCAACAAACAAAAGGACCAAAGAAACCAAACCAGACCGCCGGACCGGTGAGAAAGAAAGAAAAAGAAGAAAAAAGAGGGGAGAGAGGCGGAGGCTCCGCCGCCCAACCGCGGTCACCGGCGACGACACGCACCCCACCGCCGGCATCAGCACCCCCAGACGCTTCCGACGGCACCGGCCGATCCTCCAATGGACCCCGGTAGGCGGCGCGTGTAGGCGATCTCCGGCGAGGCATCATTCACGGTTTTTGGCGATTTCCGGCTCCGGCGAAACCCCTTCCGGCGCGTGGACCAGTCCGCCGTCTTCCCCGGGCGACGATCCATCAGACGGCATTGGTGTCGCAGACCGTCTCCCCTCCGGCGACCCTCCGGCGCCGGTAAACCCCTTTTCTGATTTTTGTATTATTATTATTATTATTATTTCTGTTGTTATTATTATTATTATTATTATTATTATTGTTTACTCTATTTTCTGTTTTTGTGTTATTTAGTCTTATTATTATTATTATTATTATTATTATTATTATTATTTACTCTATTTTCTGTTTTTGTGTTATTTAGTCTTATTATTATTATTTACTCTATTTTCTGTTTTTGTGTTATTTAGTCTTATTATTATTATTATTATTATTATTATTATTATTATTATTATTATTATTAATGGTACATTTTCTGTTTTTATATTAATGTTATTATTATTATTATCATTTCTCTTTTCCTATTATTATTATTATTAATGTTACATTTTCTGTTTTTTATATTATTATTTTCTGTTCTTATATTATTATTATTATTATTATTATTATCATCATTATCATTACTGTCATTATTTGTTTGTCATCATAATATTATTGTTTTTACCATCATGCATTATTTTTATTATGTTTTGCATCTATTTGATCGATCCGATTAGAATATTCACTAATATTTTTGATATTATTTTTTGTATGAGTTCAATTTGGAGTTGGATTTTGTGAGCGCCCCGCGGCTCCCCTGATGAGTCGCGACGCGTGGAGTGTCGTCTTGCTCGGTGAGATCTTTCTTAAATTCCTTCTTTTACGTGTTATGTGTTTATTTGTACATAAATATTTTATTTTCATACGCGATTGATAAAAAAGTCACAAAAATATTTTTATAATTAAATTGGATTTTTGTTAATAAAATCGGGACCAACGCCCCTCGTTTAGCCAAATAACAAAAAATACATCTCAACTTAAAACGGGGAGTCAATTTTCTATAAAATGGGATCACTCATCCCGGTTTTCATCCGAACAATCAAAACGACTCTCCGAACATTCTTTAAATAAACACAGAGGAACCAATGCTCCTAAACCATAGAATAGGCACGCGAAGGAACCAATGTTCCCAAAATAAATACCCCGATTTATGCGTGTCCTTTTATTTTGATTTTTGAGTGAGTGTTTAAATTTATGTCCTTTTAAATTTACGTCGCTTTTTCATTTTTGGGCCCTTGTAATTAATTTTGGGGCAACTTTATTTATTTGGGCCCTTGTAATTAACTTTTGGGGCAACCTTAATTATTTTTGGGGATTGTATTCCTTCCCCGGTCACGCCTTTATTTTTCTTTCGTTGGGGTTGTATTTCGCCCTTATTTCTCATGTAATTGTGTGCTTGTGTGTTTACTGCTTTTCCTATTTATTTCTTTATTGCTTTCTTTTATCGCTTTCTCGATGCTTGGTATGCGCTTTAAATAAAACTGCATTAATTGTGTGAGATGAAAAATGAAATTTTATAATTTAAAAACTCACTTATAATTAACCAAGGCACCAATAAGTGTGAAGTTCCGGACACCATCTCTGGTTTAGACCGATAAGAGGTTAAACTTTCCCAATTTCTTGTAAATTGGGTGGCGACTCCAAAATATCTCAAAAGTGCCTAAAGGTGTTATGGCGATGGATGGTCCTTTTCAATGTTCTATTGTGAAAGGAGGTGCCGAAAATATCTCATAACACCTAAGATCGGAAAAGACGCAAATTTCATACCTCGAATCCTAAAGCGGATTCAAAACGAGGGCCCTTGCTGGGTACCCCATTTGCGCGTCACAGTGGCGACTCCGCTGGGGACCGTTTGTGACTTTGCTCTGAAAATGTCTTGGTTAAAATGTATAATTGGGTTTTTAAAACTAAAATTTCATCTCTCATCTAAATTTCATTGCATCCATGCTAGAGCCTTAGAATTATGCTAGTTTGGTCCCTCTATTAGCCCCGGTGCGTTCCTGAAGCACGACCTCATTTTCACTCAATTTGGGGAAGTGTTAAGGATAATCACCAGCCCAAGCCTCGTGCCATCAAATGGTATATCAAATGGTGACCCGATCGATCGTTATGCTCGTGATGAGATAGACCCGTCGTGCAGGGACCATGCTTGGGTAGCCTTAAAATAACATCACCCTGACTAAAGCTCATGTAATGGCAATAGATACTTCCCCTAAGTGGCATGATCCTTAATACAACGCTTGTGATGTGGGCCTTTATGTATTAGACAAATTCAACCAAATTAAGTGGTCTCTTATCAAAGGCTTTCATGCCCCGGTAGGCCCATCTTAACAAAATTGAAATGTTCAAATACATGATGGCCAAAATTCATACGTATGTCCATTAGATTAGGAGTGTTACGCTGCCGATTTTTCACCGTGCACATTGCGCGTTCATTGGGTCCCCTGTTGACCCATGGACTAAGCCCACCTAGGAAAGAGACTGCACGACCTCGTGCGTGGGGGTAATAAGGATGGAAGGAGCTATTTGCTTGCATGTGGTTGTCCGTGGTGCATCAACACAATCATGCATCCCTAATGTCATTCATGCATCATGCTAACCTCTTTTGTTATTTCAGCCATCATAGATCCGTTTGAGTGGTCCAGAGATCTTAGTGGAAGGTTAGTCAGGAATCCAGTAGCTGATCCATCAGATTTAGCGCTTGTTTTGGGTTCAGATTGGGATTGCAATTCAGATTCTGGGTCAGAACAGTCTGTTAGATCAGTAATGGCAGAATTACCACAGGATTCGGGTGCAATAACAGCACAAGATTTGGATAAGAGGTTTGAGGCTTTCGAGAGGAAGATGCTTGCTATGATGGGAAACCTGTTTGCCCAAATGGCACCACATACTGGGAAGTCATCTGGAACTCAAACGGCTAGCCCGGTTGAAACACCTGTCGTGGAGACCGTAGTGCCAACTAATGCTCTGCCGCAGCCAGTTGTCGAGCCTAGGGCAACGGCACCAGTTGAACAGCAAAGGGTTCCAGATCCAAGGGATGATTTCTTGGGGGAAGAGGAGGATGAGCCGGCAGTTTTGCAAGCTGTGAGATGTAAGATTCCCAAGCTAGAGGACGATGTAATGAGGAAGATGGAAGAGAAAATGGAAGCCATTACCAGGATGTTATCAGTCGGAAGAGGAGTTATGCCTGATGATGTGGATTTGAGTGAGGAAGATCTATTGCCTCAAAGATTCAAGATGCCAGACTTACCAAAATTTGATGGGACTTCTGATCCCTCAGCGCATCTCAAGCAGTACGCCTTAGTCATGAAGGGCACAGGTCTCACTAAGAAGCAAAAGGTAGAGTACTTCTGCCTCAGTCTAACGGGGTCAACAATTGACTGGTATCACGGACTAGACAGAAGGTCGAAGGAGGATTGGGACCTACTCACCAATGAATTCATGAGGCAGTATGACTGTAGCACCCGCATGGAAGTGACGTTGAAAGATCTTGAGTTGCTGCAACAAAAAGCTGGTGAGTCTTTCCATGATTACCTTACGCGATGGAGGAACCGCGTTATGGAGATGAAGAGGAAGCCCGACACCCAAGACCAAATAAGACTGTTCATTAGGAATGCCTGTCCGTACCTGAAAGAGGGGCTCAAGATGAAGGGGCTTAAGGATTGGGAATCCTTGAAAGACATAGCTATCGAAGCCGAGTCGGAATACCTATCAAGAAAAGCCAGTAATGACAGTTTTGCAAGAAGGAACTTTGGGACCCAAGGAGGGAATAGACCGAGTGGCACTGGAAGCAGTAGTAATCGAGTGGGCAAGACAGCGGAAGTTTCAGCCACTGATGCAAACCAAAGATACTATTCAAATTTGGGAAAACCTTTATCTTGGGTTCTCGAAAGATTGACAAAAGAGGGAAAGCTTCATCCATTACCAGCCCGACAAGCTAAGACTTATGGCCAGCCAAATCATAGGGGGGATCAATATTGTGCATTCCATCAACACACCGGCCATCTCACTGATTATTGCAGAACTTTAAGGAATCGGGTCCAAGATCTCATCGATAGCAAACAGATCTCCGACCCCGAGAAAAGAGAAAAGAAAAAGAAAGCCGAGTATAATGCTGTCCCTCCCCCTGTTTTCATGATAGGATCGAGTCTACCGGAATGGTATGTGTTAAGGGACCTCTATGGCAATGATTATGTGGCGATTGTCCGCCCAGAGCAAGCGGTTAGTGGAGAGAAGCCACGGGTTGGCATGATAGACTGTTGGGACACGACCAGTGAAAGTGAGATTGAAGAAGCCGATGGGCCAGAGGGTCTATGGAGTTCTGGGGGTGAAGAAGAAGTGCAAGAAGTACAAGCAGTGACCCGCAGTGGGAGAGTGGTGCCAGAGGTTGAGAGACAGCAGGATCCAGTGCCTCCTAGTGAAGAGCGAGAAACAGAAGAGAACCAAATTCTAAAGCAGTTAAAGAAGACGACTGCGCAAATATCCATCTGGGACTTGTTAAGGCAATCCCCGAGCCATAGGAAGAAGCTGGTTGAAGCCTTGTGTGAGTCGACGGTTGCCATCACCATCTCACCAACCGAATTGTTGGGCCTTGTGAAAGGAGGATCGGAGGAGAATATAGTTTACACTGACGCCGACTTGCCGGTTGAGGGTCGTAACCACAATCGTCCTCTGTACATTCGAGCCCAAATCAACGGTAAGCACACAGCCTGTGTCATGGTAGATGACGGGTCTTCCATCAATGTTTGCCCACTGGTAGCACTGTCCGCATTTGGGTTAAATGAAAGTATGCTGAGAGAATCTGACTTGACCATCACTGCTTATGATAACTCGAGAAGGCAAGCTGCGGGGACTTTTAAAGCGCAAGTGAAGACTGGGCCAGTCGAAATTGAAGCTGAGTTTGTGGTTTTGCCGATTCCAACTAACTTCTCCGTGCTGTTAGGGAGACCATGGTTTCATAAACTGGGAGGAGTTCCATCCACCCTCCATCAGATGATCAAGATCCCCTATGACGGCCAAGTAGTGACCATTAAAGCAGCCAGTGAGAATCAAGTATCAGTGCTCGGAATTGCCAAACAACCTTTTAGTGGGTTTCATGTGGCTATGGTCAATGAAGAGAATGAGTCAGTAGTGAGCCCCCAAGTCGTTAATATGATGAAGAAGATGAGCTTTCTCCCTGGAGCCGGTTTGGGAAAGAATCTGCAAGGAATCCAGACACCCATTGCCACAAGGGGGCAAAAAGACAGGAAGGGTTTGGGCTACACTGCTGAGAGTAAGAACATCAAGCCTTTGAAGAAGCCTGCGGAAGTGCCACATATTCTGGACAGTTTTGTACCTGCCACATCAGCATGTGCTTACTGTGGAGAGGCCGAGCCCCAATGGATTGATGGCAAGATCACTCCGGGATTTGAAATTTTCAATGATGTGTTTGACTGGTCTGAAGGGATGGTCAAAACAGTAGAAGCCTTTTGGGATGAAGAAATTTTCAATCAGACCCTTGCATGGGACCGAGAGGTTCCCGAGGAGATCATCACCGAAGGTATACTGGCTACCCGCGTAAAGGGCAAAGAGAAGGTAGAAGATGAAGAAGTAGTGCTGGAGATGAAGAATCTGAAGATTGACACCGACAAGGGGCCATCAACCTCAGCAACAGTTCCTGCAGAAGACGATGATAGCTTTGCTGATGTACTCTTTATTCCTGAACTATTTGATGATTATGATTGTAATTCTTAGTTTTTCAATAAGATGAATGACTTTGCTTACTTGTGTGATGTTTCTCATGATTTCATTATGCATGACCATGAACATGAATCATTCATATTTGACATTAACTCAACCAATACCACCACATTTAATCTCGGGACCTTGGAAAACCCAAAGGAAATCTTGATAGCATCCGATATAACTCCCGAAGAGAGAATAAAATTTGAGAGAATATTGAAAAAATATGAAAAGGTCTTCGCCTGGACTTATGAGGACATGCCGGGAATTGATCGAGATGTAGCTGAACATGCCATCCCAACCTACCCCGAGTCTAGACCAGTAAAACAGAAGCTCAGGAGATTGAGGCCAGAATGGGCAGAAAAGGTAAAAGAAGAGGTACATAAGCAGATAGAGGCTAAGTTCTTGGTAGAAGTCAAATACCCAACCTGGTTAGCCAATGTTGTCCCAGTAGCCAAAAAAGACGGTAAGGTACGTGTATGTGTGGACTACAGAGACTTAAATAAGGCCTGTCCAAAAGACGATTTTCCTTTGCCCCATATCGATGTACTCGTGGATAGTGCAGCGGCATGTATGATGTACAGTTTTGTGGACGGATATGCGGGTTACAATCAGATACTAAACAAGATCGTGGATCGGATTAAGACAGCCTTTATTACGGAATGGGGGACATTTGCCTATCGAGTGATGCCTTTTGGGTTGAAGAATGCTGGGGCGACGTATCAGAGGATGGCCACCAAAATTTTGAATGAATTGATCCACAAGGAGGTCGAGGTGTATGTTGACGATATGATGATCAAGTCGGCTACCCGGGAGGGACACTTTGAGGCCTTGGAAAAGTTCTTTCAGAGGATCGACAAGTATAACCTTCGCCTCAACCCTAAGAAGTGCATTTTTGGAGTGACATCTGGTAAGCTGCTAGGCCATGTGGTGAGCCAAAGAGGAATAGAAGTAGACCCTGATAAAATTAAGGCAATCAGAGAAATGCCGGTGCCCCAAAAGGAAAAGGAGGTTCAAAGTTTTCTGGGTAAGCTACAGTACATTAGTAGGTTCATCTCTAAGCTTGCTTCAGTGTGCGAACCCATATTTAAGCTGTTAAGGAAGAATCAGCCAGTCAAATGGAATGATGATTGTCAAAAGGCTTTCGATCTCATTAAGGATTATCTTCTAAACCCCCCAGTGCTACGGCCGCCACGGCCTGTCAAACCTTTGATCCTTTACCTAGCAATAGAGGAGAATTCTATAGGAGCTATGGTGGCCCAAGAGGATGAATTCAGGGTTGAATTCGCGGTTTATTATCTCAGCAAGAAATTTCTCCCCTACGAAGCCAAGTATGCAGAGGTAGAGAAGATTTGTCTAGCAGTAATTTGGGCTTCCAAGAAACTGAGGCATTACTTCCACTCTTACAAGGTGCAAGCCGTCGCCAAGCAAAATCCCCTCCGGTACCTCCAGGAGGCGCCCTCCTTGTTAGGAAAGATGGGAAGGTGGCTAATCTTGCTACAAGAATTCGACGTGGAATACATTACTAGCAAGACCATTAAGGGCCGAGCAGTTGCAGAATTCCTAGCCGACCATCCGGTTGAAGGCGACCAATTCGAACATGAGTTCCCGGACGAGAATGTGGCAGCCATTACTATGCAGAAATGGCAAATGTACTTTGATGGGGCGGTAAATAATAGAGGAGCTGGAACAGGAGTGATCCTAGTAACCCCGGAGGGTGAGAAACTTCCCTTAGCAAAGAAGTTAAGATACAGAGCAACGAATAATGAAGCCGAATACGAAGCCTGCATCTTCGGGTTGGAAGCGCTCTCGGCCGTGGGGGCAAAAGTAATAGAGGTCTTCGGGGACTCGTCTCTGGTAATTCATCAAGTTAGGGGTGAATGGGCCATCAAGGAAGAGAGGTTATTGCCATACGCAGAGTGCTTAAAAGAGCTTAGCAGCCAGTTTGAAGCTTGTACCTTTAATTACGTGCCACGAGATGAAAACCAGTTAGCAGATGCTCTAGCCACTTTGGTATCTATGTGGGATAACCCGGAGGGAATAGCTATGAAGCCTGTGCTCATTTCGAGCTCAGAAAAGCCATACTTTGAAACCGAGCAGGTCGGGGACGTTGAAGTGACTGATGGAAAGCCTTGGTATTATGATATTAAGAACTATCTGGAAAGGTCAGTGTTCCCAGAAGAAGCCACTGAGAAGGACCAAAGGATGATCCGCAAACTGTCCACTCAATTCATCACTGTAGATGGGATATTGTACAAAAGGCAGGCTGATGGCATACAGTTAAGGTGCTTAGACGAGAAGGAGGTCGAAAGGGTCATGGAAGAGACCCATGCAGGAGTCTGTGGGGCCCATATGAATGGTTTAGCTTTAGCAAAGAAGATAATGAGACAAGGGTTCTTCTGGCTAACAATGGATACGGATTGCTCAAAGTATGTGAAGCGATGCCAATTGTGCCAGCAATACGCGGATATGAGACACGTGCCAGTCTCAGAACTGCACAATCTAACCTCTCCGTGGCCGTTTGCAGCTTGGGGAATAGATATGATAGGAGAGATACATCCTACAGCATCTAATGGGCACAGGTTTATAGTGGTCGCCATTGATTACTTCTCTAAATGGGTCGAAGCAGAGTCTTTTAGAAAGGTGGACGCCAGGGACATGGCCAAGTTCATTGAGCGAAATTTGATATGCAGATATGGCGTTCCACACCACGTCGTGTCAGACAACGGGGTACAGTTCCAAGCTGAGACTAAGCAGATGCTCAAGAAGTATGCCATTCAACATCATAAATCCTCTCCGTACCGACCGCAGGCTAATGGAGCAGTTGAGGCAGCTAATAAAAACATCAAAAGGATACTGGCTAAGATGGTACAGACTTATAAAGATTGGGCCGAAAAATTGCCTTTCGCACTATGGGGTTACAGGACGACCGCCAGAACATCTACGGGGGTTACCCCTTTCTCGTTGGTGTACGGAACAGAAGCAATTCTGCCAGTAGAAATAGAATTACAGTCACTGAGGGTGGTGGCAGAAGGCCAAATACCGGAGGCAGAATGGGCTCAGCAACGGCTGCTACAGTTGAACTTGTTGGATGAAGATAGGATGCGGGCATACTATCATAATCAGATTTACCAGAAGAGATTGGCTCGTTCATTCGGAAAGAAAGTAAGGAAGCATCCGCTCAAAGAAGGGGACTTAGTCTTCAAACAGATGAGGCCAGGGATTCCTGATCTTCGGGGCAAGTTTAGGCCAACGTGGGAAGGACCTTTCATCTTGAAGAAGCTTTTGTCAAAGGGGGCTGCAATCCTGACAGACAGTGATGGAAATGAATTTAGGGAGCCAGTCAATGTCGACAGACTGAAGAGGTTCCATGGCTAAAGACGAAAAAAAAAAAAGGGGGTAACGAAAGGAGAGAGAAAATGATCGATCAAGAAAACCCGAGAGGGCTGATTGATAACGGGAGTTGCGATGCTGTCAAGATCCACCTCGAGATTAGGTGTGGTCTAATATTTTTGAGCTTAATGCTAAATGATGTTCATGTATAATGAAATCACACAGAAATGTATGCTTGTATGCGGTTGTGTACTCAGAGTAATTCTCTTGTTTAATAGATATGCATAATTCGTTCTAAATGAGTTATACATTGCGTCACCATTGATGCGACCCACGAAAAGAAAAAGATTAAAAAAAAAAAAAAAAAGCCGTTAGAGATGAAAACCGTAACTGGCGCTCTAAGCAAAAATCAGGCCAAAGGGCTGGGTGAAAACCTGAAAACAGGCAGTCTGCCCTACGAAAAAAATAAAATGAACAAAAACCGCTGGAGTGGATTGGGTCCATTCCAGGCAAAAAATAAGGCACAGGGTTATGTGAAAATCCGAAAAGGATGCATTTCCCGCTAAGAAAAGCTAGTGTGAAAATCCACAAGGGACACGCTACCTTTGATCAATGACTTCCAATGCCTGAGACAATAAGGCTGTGAATCACCAAATGGTATCCTCTCGAGTAGATGGCATATGATACAGAACACGGACCAGAACTCCAGAACTACAAAAGAGCCTCTTTCGAACCCTTGGGGGCATCAGACGGAACCAAGCTGCGTCCTCAACGGACCCCCTGACCACCTAGGACGTGGTCTATTCGTCTTTGCATACATCTGATATCTGCATAACGTATACACATGCACATGCATACTCACCCTTGCATACAAGTTTCTTCTAATTTTGCAGGAACAACCTGGCGCCTTCACACACCGATAAACTGGTGTTTATCAGTCATTCAGCCGTGGTTTCACACGCCGACAAGCTGGTGTTTCATCAATCACGTTTTCCAAAGTCTGGCGCCTTCACACACCGATAATCTGGTGTTCATCAGTCGCTCAGCCATGGTTTCACACACCGACAAACTGGTGTTATATCAATCGTGTCATTCAAAAGTCTAGCGCCTTCACACACCGACAAGCTGGTGTTCATCAGTCGCTCAGCCATGGTTTCACACACCGACAAACTGGTGTTATATCAATCATGTCATTCAAAGTCTAGCGCCTTCACACACCGACAAGCTGGGGTTCATCAGTCGCTCAGCCATGGTTTCACACACCGACAAACTGGTGTTATATCAATCGTGTCATTCAAAAGTCTAGCGCCTTCACACACCGACAAGCTGGTGTTCATCAGTCGCTCAGCCATGGTTTCACACACCGACAAACTGGTGTTATATCAATCGTGTCATTCAAAAGTCTAGCGCCTTCACACACCGACAAGCTGGTGTTCATCAGTCGCTCAGCCATGGTTTCACACACCGACAAACTGGTGTTATATCAATCGTGTCATTCAAAAGTCTAGCGCCTTCACACACCGACAAGCTGGTGTTCATCAGTCGCTCAGCCGTGGTTTCACACACCGACAAGCTGGTGTCCTATCAATTATGTCATTCAAAGTCTGACGTCTTTACACACCGATAAGTTGGTGTTCATCAGTCGCTCAGCGCTAATCTCACACGTCGACAAGCTGATGTTCCCTCAGTTACAAAGCTAACAACAGTTCTGTAATACCGACAAGCCGGCAAGACCAGGTTTGTGAAGCAACCGCCTCAGGTACGTGTCTCTTTCTTCTCTTTTCTGAATTTTGGCTCACTTAGGCATCTAAGTCCTAGAGTTCTCCAAAATTGGGGGCAACTGTAGACACCGGGTCCTAAGTCGGGTTTAATATTAAGAGATAAATATAGAAATGGTAATTTTGGGTCTTTGATAACTCCTCCAAAAAAAAATAAAAAATAAAAAATAAATAAAAAATAAAAAAAATAAAAAAATAAAAAAAAGAAAGATAAACAAAAAAAAAAAAAAAAAGAGAAAGAAGAAAAAATAAGAAAAATATATAAAATATTAGAAATAGAAATTAATTAGTTAATTAAGTGATTAGTTGTTATTGTTTGATAATTAATATGCATTTAGAGTTAGGATGATTAATTGGTTAATATTTAGTATAATTAAAATAATATAAAAAAAATAAATAGAGAATGGAAAATTAAAAAAAATTGAAAAAATATAACATATTGTTTAATTAAATAAATTAGATTTAATTTTAGGTGGATTAATTAAATTAATTTTTTAGAGTAATTAGTAGTGTTTAATTAATTATTATGGGTGGAAAATAATTAAACTAAAAGGAGGAATTACCATATTACCCTTAACCCTAGAATATAAAAAGAAAGAGATGGCAAAAATTCAGGGGGCTCTCATTATTTTTTCGGTGGCTGAAAATCAAAAGAAATAGAAAGAGCAAGGAGAGAGCAGGAGAGTGAGCTGAAGAAATCGAAAGATCAAAAGAAAATTAAAAGAATTAAAAGAAGAAGAGAGGAGCAACAAACAAAAGGACCAAAGAAACCAAACCAGACCGCCGGACCGGTGAGAAAGAAAGAAAAAGAAGAAAAAAGAGGGGAGAGAGGCGGAGGCTCCGCCGCCCAACCGCGGTCACCGGCGACGACACGCACCCCACCGCCGGCATCAGCACCCCCAGACGCTTCCGACGGCACCGGCCGATCCTCCAACGGACCCCGGTAGGCGGCGCGTGTAGGCGATCTCCGGCGAGGCATCATTCACGGTTTTTGGCGATTTCCGGCTCCGGCGAAACCCCTTCCGGCGCGTGGACCAGTCCGCCGTCTTCCCCGGGCGACGATCCATCAGACGGCATTGGTGTCGCAGACCGTCTCCCCTCCGGCGACCCTCCGGCGCCGGTAAACCCCTTTTCTGATTTTTGTATTATTATTATTATTATTATTTCTGTTGTTATTATTATTATTATTATTATTATTATTGTTTACTCTATTTTCTGTTTTTGTGTTATTTAGTCTTATTATTATTATTATTATTATTATTATTATTATTTACTCTATTTTCTGTTTTTGTGTTATTTAGTCTTATTATTATTATTTACTCTATTTTCTGTTTTTGTGTTATTTAGTCTTATTATTATTATTATTATTATTATTATTATTATTATTATTAATGGTACATTTTCTGTTTTTATATTAATGTTATTATTATTATTATCATTTCTCTTTTCCTATTATTATTATTATTAATGTTACATTTTCTGTTTTTTATATTATTATTTTCTGTTCTTATATTATTATTATTATTATTATTATTATTATTATTATTATTATCATCATTATCATTACTGTCATTATTTGTTTGTCATCATAATATTATTGTTTTTACCATCATGCATTATTTTTATTATGTTTTGCATCTATTTGATCGATCCGATTAGAATATTCACTAATATTTTTGATATTATTTTTTGTATGAGTTCAATTTGGAGTTGGATTTTGTGAGCGCCCCGCGGCTCCCCTGATGAGTCGCGACGCGTGGAGTGTCGTCTTGCTCGGTGAGATCTTTCTTAAATTCCTTCTTTTACGTGTTATGTGTTTATTTGTACATAAATATTTTATTTTCATACGCGATTGATAAAAAAGTCACAAAAATATTTTTATAATTAAATTGGATTTTTGTTAATAAAATCGGGACCAACGCCCCTCGTTTAGCCAAATAACAAAAAATACATCTCAACTTAAAACGGGGGGTCAATTTTCTATAAAATGGGATCACTCATCCCGGTTTTCATCCGAACAATCAAAACGACTCTCCGAACATTCTTTAAATAAACACAGAGGAACCAATGCTCCTAAACCATAAAATAGGCACGCGAAGGAACCAATGTTCCCAAAATAAATACCCCGATTTATGCGTGTCCTTTTATTTTGATTTTTGAGTGAGTGTTTAAATTTATGTCCTTTTAAATTTACGTCGCTTTTTCATTTTTGGGCCCTTGTAATTAATTTTGGGGCAACTTTATTTATTTGGGCCCTTGTAATTAACTTTTGGGGCAACCTTAATTATTTTTGGGGATTGTATTCCTTCCCCGGTCACGCCTTTGTTTTTCTTTCGTTGGGGTTGTATTTCGCCCTTATTTCTCATGTAATTGTGTGCTTGTGTGTTTACTGCTTTTCCTATTTATTTCTTTATTGCTTTCTTTTATCGCTTTCTCGATGCTTGGTATGCGCTTTAAATAAAACTGCATTAATTGTGTGAGATGAAAAATGAAATTTTATAATTTAAAAACTCACTTATAATTAACCAAGGCACCAATAAGTGTGAAGTTCCGGACACCATCTCTGGTTTAGACCGATAAGAGGTTAAACTTTCCCAATTTCTTGTAAATTGGGTGGCGACTCCAAAATATCTCAAAAGTGCCTAAAGGTGTTATGGCGATGGATGGTCCTTTTCAATGTTCTATTGTGAAAGGAGGTGCCGAAAATATCTCATAACACCTAAGATCGGAAAAGACGCAAATTTCATACCTCGAATCCTAAAGCGGATTCAAAATGAGGGCCCTTGCTGGGTACCCCATTTGCGCGTCACACCGCAGTTGCCAAAACTCGTCTGAACTACCAATCATGAAAAAATTAAAACATTAAACCACAGGAAAACAAAGAAAAGAAATTACCTAAAGAAATTTTTCTCTCAGCCCAATCATTTCTGAATGTAAAAACATCTTCTTCTAATTGAGGGTACCCCACACTTGATTTTTTCTACATCTGCTTAACTCCAACATTTAAAACAATAATCAAACTTTTAATCAAATTTTTCTTTTCGGCTTCTTTTTTTTTTTTTTATGAGATACCCAAAACCTCTATTTTCCTACCATAAATTTGACTCCATTAAGGGAAACTTAAACGATATACTAGACAACACTCAAAAGTTTCACAATTCTTCTCACTCCCACATTATTTTCGTAGTAAATATTCTTATTCAACTTTCAATGATATCCCAACCCAATCCTAGAGTGGCCAATTCTTAGAAAGGATAGGCAAAGGCATTTATGTTAAATGGTAAAATAATAGTATAACAAATAAAAATGCATAGTACGCTTTTAGCATACCATGTAACACCCCGATACCCCCGTTGGAAGGATACCGGAGCGCCACGCGGACAAACACATATACAAATCCAAATACGCACTAATAAACAAAACCAAAATGAGATATAAAGAAACCTTTAAACATAATTTAGCAAGTCCTTGAACATACATCATATCAATATCGTTTTACCAAACAGGCTTGTAAGTAAATACATATACCTAAATAGTTGTTCCATTATAAAAGATTCATTTTGCTATGAACAAGCCAAGTACAAAATAACAGCGGAAGACACATAAATAAACTTCATCCAAAAAAAAAACTTCTAGTGGCCGACCTGCAGATGTCTAACTGCAAACCGAACTTGCCACCTGCATGGGAAAAAAACCCGTGCTAAGCGATAACGCTTAGTGGGGAGGAACAAAACAAATGGAAATATGCATATACAATATTTGCAACAATAATTTAAACTCATTGTAACCATAAACGTGCAATTAAGTTTTGATTCAATAATCAAAGGCATCACAATTACATATAATCATATTTTCATAATTCTACAAGTCATGCATCAACATACTTTACAAGCAATTAACTATTCAATTCATACTTCTCACCATTCTAAGTACACAGATACAAGGTGCATATCATAATGTTATTCATGAAGTCTTACTCATCTTAAACACTTAATCCTCAATATACATCTCAACATATGCAACACATAATAACATATAGCCTGAGCAGTCTGAAATACACTTTAGAAGTGGATGCGGTCCATTGGATACTGAAAGAACACAGTATCCCAAGCATATGGAGACATGAGTCTCAAATATGTGATTTTCATATGGAGACCGAAGTCTCTCATTATTTCCATATAGACCCAAACGGGATCGAAACAAGGATCCAAACGGGACCCGCATATAACGTTTTATCATATAGCAGCTGCACACACACCCTGACCTAAGTAAGTGCTTACTTATCCACTACTAGGACTATTCAGGCTTAAAAAAAACACAACTCGAAAACTCACGTATCATTATCATATCATGTGAATTGAATTAAATACGAACCTATAACTCGTGTATACATGTATATCGATCAAATTCGAAAATATATATAAATATATAAATCAAATACAGGAGGTAATAAGAACATATAACTCACATTGAAATTAATCCATGTTCTTGTAAATTATAAGCATTTAAATCATGTACATCATTATTAATCATGCATACTTATCTCATAATTAAACAATTATCAAATTGTAATACAGATTTAAATCCAATCATGTGTCATGTAGCGAAAAACCCCATATAACAAAAGTTTAAAACTTTATGTTAAAACAGGGCAGAAGAGGAAGAGAGGCCAGTCACGAGTCACACAGGCAATTGTGACTCGTGATGCTAGCTTCTCGCAAGCGTCACATACAAGGGCAATCACGACTCGTGACACCCACACTAAGGGAGGTCACGAGACACGATCTCGTGACGCGAGCTTCACGCAGCAGAAGGGAGGGTCACGAGTCGTGACCCTCCATCACGACTCGTGACTTCCCAGGGAAGAGGGTCACGGGTCATTACTCTCTCTCATGACTCGTGATCCTCTTCTCTCCGCTAGAAGGAAGAACTGGTTCAAAAAATTTTCAGAAAAACGTGAAAACAGAGAAAGTGGAAAACAGAGTACATCAAGAATTCAAAACTCCATCTTGCCCAAAACCATTTTTCATGCAATAAATATGCAAACACGTACCTTCCAGTCTCCAGAATACATTTATAGGAATCTTAATACAAGTCACGTATTTTTACTATTCAAACAGAGGGCATTACCAGAACGTCAATAACCTAGGATTTTACATTCACACTCATGTATATACATCTCTATTTTAACGTTCAAAACATCAGAACTTCACCACTACAAATCATACATATAAATTTATCTTATTCATGCAAGTCGATATACAAACACACATGAATAACTTTCATATCAGAACAGCAAACAGGATCCAAAATGAAAAAGGACAGACACTCCCAAACCTGATAATGAAGTTCAAAATGTCCACTGTAACCTTCAATCCACAACCTTTCTTTTCCTTTATCCTTCCTCTTCTCTTCAGCAGATTTCATGAACCGACAAATAAAACACAATATCAATCCAATGAAACAGTAACAAATATCCCGAAAGAAGGAGAAAATGGAGAACCACACAAAAACTTACAGCCACTTACCTCCTGAAACTTCTTCCAAACTCAAACCCTAGCTCCATAATGGATGAACACACACACAAATGGGGAAAGAACTGAAAATGGAGAGGGAAAGGAATGGCTAACGTGAGAGAGAGCAAGAGAGAAAGAGACTGAAATCTGATGGCTTCTTTCAGAAGCTACAAAAATTTCTAAAACCCTCTTTTTTCTCTCCCACATGCACACACTCACCTTTCCACTTGTCATGTTCAGATTGGACCCCCAATTCCACTAATAACTCTTTTTCCATTAGCTCCTTGCAATTACTAATAAATCCTTGTCAAAATACTTTTTACTCACTAAATAAAAATCTGCAATTTAATACTTTTAATTCCTTGCAATTAAATCCTCTTTCACTTGTAAAATTACCCAATTAAAATTGCTAATTCCAACTAGGCCACTTTTGGGGTGTGACAATTCTCTCCCCCTTAAGAAATTTCATCCTCAAAATTTCCCCGCTTATCATATACATCTGAAAAATATCAAAACCAAAACAAAACAAAACTTAACATATCAACACTTACCAGAAGGACCTGCGGCATCAGTCGCATCTTCTCCAATCAAAGCTTCTACCTTAGGCCGATTATATTCTTCCGTAGCACCAGGTTATTGCACCGTCTCTGATGGTGCTCGCGGAGCTCTACTTCTATCACGGTTGCTTTGAGTCACATTGGATCTACTACTTTCTTTTTGATTTTGGTCCTCTTGTCGATTAGGGTAACTTGCAAACCGATGCTCCATACTCTCGCACTTAAAGCATGCACCGGTAATCTTGCGACATGTACCCCAATGGTACCTATGACAATGCTCACACTCCGGTGCTCGATTTCCCTTACTACCATGTGGGGCTACACTCCCTACTTGTGAAGGCACTTGAATAGTCCCTCTATTTCCTTGTCCAACTGGAGCACTTTTAGGTCTCTTGTTATTAGCAACTCCATCATCCGATGCTCTTTTCTTCTGTGCCATCTTTTGCTTTACCATCTCAGATTCTTCTAACTTCATTGCCGCTGCCACAAGCTGATAATACCCCACTGGTTGCAAGACGGTCATTGAAGACAAAGGACCTTTGAACACCTCACGCAGTCCCTCTTGAAAGTGCCTACATCTGAACTCATCCGTCAACAACTGCTCGGGCACATACTTACTCAACCGGTTGAATTCCTTATCATACTCACTCACGGTCATACCCCGCTGCTTTAAACTAATGAACTCTCTCCACTTGGCTTCTTGGTATGCCTTCGTCACATACTTTTGCTCAAATTCTTGCTTGAAGAATTCGCATGTCAACTCGGCTGGTCGCTGAGGATTTCGCATCACAAGTTCCCACCAATCATATGCTAATCCTTGAAGCAATGACACTGTACAAAGCACCCTCTGGTCTGCAGGACATCTAATCTCTTGCAAAATCCGACCTACCCTCTTAAGCCAAAACTCAGCCACATCTGATTCATCCAAAGCAGTCCCATGAAAATCCTCTGCTCCTCTTTTTCTTAACAACTCAGTTGGAGCCTTTGGAGCAGTCAACCTATCTACTACTTGTAGCAAACCTTGTACTAATGCTGGATCCAGACCACCACCCATATTCGGACCTACCGCTGGTGCACATTCCTGTGCAGGTCTATCTTGTCCGACCGGACCACCTCCTCTGACCAGATTAACTCTACGACCCACATTAACACTGTCCATTGTGTCGCCCATATACTCACTTGGATCCGACTCCATATAAACACTACACAACACAAGACATCTGCATTAGGCCACGACACAAAGCTGACTCGCATGCATAGACTGGACTCTTCACTCAAACAATCACAATATAACCCATAACCATAAAACTTGGGCTCTGATACCAAGCTGTAACACCCCGATACCCCCGTTGGAAGGATACCGGAGCGCCACGCGGACAAACACATATACAAATCCAAATACGCACTAATAAACAAAACCAAAATGAGATATAAAGAAACCTTTAAGCATAATTTAGCAAGTCCTTGAACATACATCATATCAATATCGTTTTACCAAACAGGCTTGTAAGTAAATACATATACCTAAATAGTTGTTCCATTATAAAAGATTCATTTTGCTATAAACAAGCCAAGTACAAAATAACAGCGGAAGACACATAAGTAAACTTCATCCAAAAAAAAAACTTCTAGTGGCCGACCTGCAGATGTTTGACTCCAAACCGAACTCGCCAGCTGCAAGGGAAAAGAACCTGTGCTAAGCGATAACGCTTAGTGGGGAGGAACAAAACAAACGGAAATACGCATATACAATATTTGCAACAATAATTTAAACTCATCGTAACCATAAACGTGCAATTAAGTTTTGATTCAATAATCAAAGGCATCACAATTATATATAATCATATTTTCATAATTCTACAAGTCACGCATCAACATACTTTACAAGCAATTAACTATTCAATTCGTACTTCTCACCATTCTAAGTACACAGATACAAGGTGCATATCATAAAGTTTTTCATGAATTCTTACTCATCTTAAACACTTAATCCTCAATATACATCTCAACATATGCAACACATAATAATATATAGCCTGATTAGTCTGAAATACACTTTAGAAGTGGATGCGGTCCATTGGATAATGATAGAACACAGTATCCCAAGCATATGGAGACATGAGTCTCAAACATGTGATTTTCATATGGAGACCGAAGTCTCTCATTATTTTTGTATAGACCCAAACGGGATCAAAACAAGGATCCAAACGGGACCCGCATATAACGTTTTATCATATAGCAGTAGCACACACACCCTGACCTAAGTAAGCGCTTACTTATCCACTACTAGGACTTTTCAGGCTTAAAAAAACACAACTCGAAAACTCACGTATCATTATCATATCATGTGAATTGAATTAAATACGAACCTATAACTCGTGTATACATGTATATCGATCAAATTCGAAAATATATATAAATATATAAATCAAATACAGGAGGTAATAAGAATATATAACTCACATTGAAATTAATCCATGTTCTTGTAAATTATAAGCATTTAAATCATGTACATCATTATTAATCATGCATACTTATCTCATAATTAAACAATTATCAAATTGTAATACATATTTAAATCCAATCATGTGTCATGTAGCGAAAAACCCCATATAACAGAAGTTTAAAACTTTATTTTAAAACAGGGCAGAAGAGGAAGAGAGGCCAGTCACGAGTCACACAGGCAATTGTGACTCGTGACACTAGCTTCTCGCAAGCGTCACACAAAAGGGCGGTCACTAGTCATGACAGTACATCACGACTCGTGACACCCACACTAAGGGAGGTCACGAGACACGATCTCTTGACGCGAGCTTCACACAGCAGAAGGGACGGTCACGAGTCGTGACCCTCCATCACGACTCGTGATTTCCTAGGGAAGAGGGTCACGGGTTGTGACTCTCTCTCATGACTCGTGATCCTCCTCTCTCCGCTAGAAGGAAGAACTGGTTCCAATAATTTTCAGAAAAACGTGAAAACGGAGAACGTGGAAAACAGAGTACATCAAGAATTCAAAACTCCATCTTGCCCAAAACCTTTTTTCATACAATAAATATGCAAACACGTACCTTCCAGTCTCCAGAATACATTTATAGGAATCTTAATACAAATCACATATTTTTTCTATTCAAACAGAGGGCATTACCAGAACATCAACAACCAAGGATTTTACATTCACACTCATGTATATACATCTCCATTTTAACGTTCAAAACATCAGAACTTCACCACTATAAGTCATACATATAAATTTATCTTATTCATGCAATTCGATATACAAACACACATGAATAACATTCATATCAGAAAAACAAACAGGATCCAAAATGAAAAAGGACAGACACTCCCAAACCTGATAATGAAGTTCAAAACGTCCACTGTAACCTTCAATCCACATCCTTTCTTTTCCTTTATCCTTCCTCTTCTCTTCAGCAGATTTCATGAACTGATAAATAAAACACAATATCAATCCAATGAAACAGTAACGAATATCCCGAAAGAAGGAAAAAATGGATAACCACACAAAAACTTACAGCCACTTACCTCCTAAAACTTCTTCCAAACTCAAACCCTAGCTCCACAATGGATGAACACACACGCAAATGGGGAAAGAACAGAAAATAGAGAGGGAAAGGAATGGCTAACGTGAGAGAGAGCAAGAGAGAAAGAGACTGAAATCTTATGGCTTCTTTCGGATGCTAAAAAAATTTCTAAAACCCTCTTTTCTCTCTCCCACATGCACACACTCACCTTTCCACTTGTCATGTTCAGATTGGACCCCCAATTTACTAATAACTCTTTTTCCATTAGCTCCTTGCAATTACTAATAAATCCTTGTCAAAATACTTTTTACTCACTAAATAAAAATCTGCAATTTAATACTTTTAATTCCTTGCAATTAAATCCTCTTTCACTTGTAAAATTACCCAATTAAAATTGCTAATTCCAACTAGGCCACTTTTGGGGTGTGACATACCAAATTAGCTCAACGGGGCTAACAACGAAAATTATGCAAATAGGTAGGTAAAAAGTCATTTAAAGTGGTTATCAAAGAAAAGTTTTGCCTAAATCATATCCTGAACCTGCTTAAGTTCTTATAATGTTTCGAAGGGTGATGAGGAAGGTTCTAACTATCCTAAAATTCCTTTACTCAAAAAATTTCACACATTGGAATTTTTCAAATTTTTCACAAATGAGCCTATAATGCACAAAAGATAGGAAATTACAAGATATATGACTATTTGAAATTAATTTGCTGTTAAAACTACCAATTACTCTCTTGCTAAGATCAATATTTAAGAAATTCCATTCACAACTTAAAGTTCAAAACATTCACAACAGGAATAACTAGAGGCAAGCTAAACTAAGATAGGAAAAATTCAAACAACCACAATTAAGTATTCAAATAACTAAAACTCAATAAGATATACGAATACAATTAAAATAAAACATCAAACATGCAATTAAAAGAAAAATAATTATTTACATATTAAGTTGTTGGAGTTGCTCCTCCTACCCCATACTTAATACCTTGCTGTCCCCAGCAAGTTAAATAATTACAAAACACAAAAATTAAAATTAAAAACAAAAGATAGTATTTTTCCCTGTCTAGCTCTCTGGAGGTGGCGGAGGTGAGAAATACGCATAAATACGTGCAGTCAATGAGGAGAGTCCCAAGAGCACCTGGTCCATCTGGGACTGAAGATCGACCTGAGATGCGGAGATGGTGTCCATGCGCTCCATCAGCTCATCGTACTGCTGAGATGATAATGTGCGGGCTCTGGGGCTGGAGGTGCTTCTGGATCTTCCTCTTGCTAATGGGGCAAGGCTCCTAGACCTCGCTGGACTCCCTGAAGATACTTTACGCGAGTAGTCAATCTGTAACCATGTGCAGCCGTCGTGTCATCCACTACGACCTTCATGTTCTTCAGCATCTTCTTATCAATGGTCGCAGTGGATGAAAGTGACTTGGGTCTCCTCAAGGGGTGATGTACACCCTTAGCAATAACTGTTACCAGCCCACCCAGAGCAATCTTCTTCACCTTCTTAGGGTGCCATTGCATCTCTTCCAATTTATGCCATAAATGAGGTGCCCCATTAATTCTCATACCCTGCACCATAAAAGCTAAAAATAAGGCCTCCGGTAGATTGACTTGCCCAGGTGAGTCCACATGACTCATAAAAGAGAGTGAGAAAAATCTATGAATGATCCACATGGCATGATTATCGAGATGGTGGGCCTTTGTTTTGCCCGATACATATGTCGTAGCCGTCACTGAATCTCCAATTGTTGCCCAGGCAATATCCTTGTCATAATCCTCAAAACAATCCGAGGCTAGGGAAGGGAAACCAAGCATTTCTGCAAAGTCCACAAAAGTCCGCTCATATTTCGTTCCTTCCAGAAAAAATGATATTTTTCCAGGATCTTGAGAAGGGTCGGGGCTGATCCTGCATTGCACAGTTGACACAAAATCTCTTGTCAACCCCGAGTAGACCTTTTCGTCAATGGCAAAGAGCCGCTCCCAACCAATATTAGATATGAGCCGTTGTACTTCATTTTTTATTCCCAGCTTCTCTAACAAACCAAAATCCAAATAACTTATTGCAATGTACGAGCATTTTGAAAACAGAGCATATGCAGGTTTCTGATTAGTCAGAACCCAAGAAGGCACATGGGAAATATCAACAGTAGGTTGGCTAGATGTTTGGCCTGTTGAAGTTGAGGCTAGAATAGAGCTTTTTCGCTTAGGGGCCACTGCACAACATGAAAAAACCAAATTCAATAGCATTCGATGTGTATCAAACAGCAATGGCTTTCAAAATAAAGCATTATTTCAAGCTCATGCTAACCTATTAAAACAATCTCCCCAATCTAAGTTGAGATTATAAACGACGCATCAATGCACAAAGTATTCAAATGACATAAGCACAATTCAGCAAAAGTGATGATCAAATTCAGCATTAAACCAAGAATAACCATCAGCATAAACTCAATAGAAAGTTAAGAGAGTTGCAGCTATTGTCAAAAGGCCAAAATGATCAATGAGAACAACAAACGCATTTGAACACTATGGCGAAAGAATCTCTGCATTTCAAATTGGCAATAAATGGAAAAAAAATAGGAAAACCATTCATTCAGACATTTTGTCAAACACCTGGTATGCAGATAATTAACTGACTAACATTGAAGCCCATAGATAACAATAACAACCCCAAATTACAAGACGAGGCATTAAAAGGTAGAGCAAACAATCAAAACCTAGCAATTTCCATTTTCAACCAAGAATTTGAATAAAATTGATAACTCAAATCACGCACACAGACAACTTCCCTAACATCCCAACCCAACTTGTTCAGGGTTTCAACATCAGAGATTGAAATTGAGAAAGAACATAAGAATTGAGAACACCCACAATATTAATTCAGAGCATAAAAAGAAGAAAATCCTAAGTGGTTAGAAATATAGAGACCTTGATCATACAGCTATGGAAGAAAACAAGAACAGGGAAAAGAATAACGCAAAGAGAAAATAAATGCAAAAGAAGAATAAAAGAAAGAACAAAATTACTTACTTGTTGTGTGTTCGCAAAATCAACGCCTAACAGAAAGAATTGAAGTTCGAAATGGTAGAAAATAACGAGAAATCCAAGTTTGGAGAGTGAGAGATGTGGTAGGGTGAGAAACAAAACACAGAAAAGTGGAATTTTAAACCAAATTTTCGTGGGGGTCACGGTGGTTACCAAATAGGTTGCCACCGTGAGGTACCCAAAACTTTCAATCCAGAATTGAACCGCCTCTTGGTCACGGTGACAACCAAAGTCATTGTCACCGTGACATCCTACAAATTCAAAACAGAATTGAAATTTTAACATCTCACGGTGGTAACAAATTCATTGCCACCGTGACATGTGCAAACTTAAAAACATAATTGAAACGCACCTTATGTCACGGTGGTAATCAAATCAATCACCACCGTGACATGCGCACACATCAAACAGAATGCTACTTACCAGTTGGTCATGGTGGCAACCAAACCATTGGCACAATGACATACCCAATGTGCCAATCCAAAATGTCTTTCTCATCTGGTCATGGTGGTAACCAAATCCATTGCCACCGTGACATGTGCACATTCTAGAATCCAGAATGCATTTGCCTCTAGTCACGGTGGTAACCAAATCCATTGCCACCGTGACCACCTGCAAACTTGCAAAAAATTTTATCAATCACTCAAAACTTCAGCTACTAAAAACTTGAAAATTCTCCCATTAACAACATAAATTGATTATGACTACAAACCACACAACTTAAACAAAAATAAGTAGGATTAACTACCCAGAGAAAATAACAGTAAACACAAAATAACAAAGTTTGAGAAGAATTTCTGCATTTAACAAGTCCGCAGCTGGACTTTTAAATACCGTTAAGGATCCGTAAGGTCGACGATCGCTAAAGCCCTATCATATGTTGATTCAAAATAAGGCTTCACATGGTGTCCATTTACCTTGAACTCGGTTTCACCCATCGGGTGCTTCAATGTGATCACTCCAAACTGATCAGCTCCAACAACCTCATACGGTCCCTTCCACCGCAATTTCAACTTTCCTGGAAATAAACGTAGCCTTCTATCATATAAAAGAACTTTCATACCTGGAATGAATTCTTTCCTGACTAATTTCTTATCGTGCAATTTCTTTGTGTTTGCCTTATACTTATCTGCTTATTGGTATGACCAATAGCGTATCTCTTCCAATTCATTCATCTGAAGAAGTCTCTTCTCACCTGCACTCTTTATATCAAAATTTAAAAACTTGGTTGCCCAATAAGTTTTGTGTTCCAATTCGACTGGGAGATGACAAGATTTACCAAAAATAAGCTTAAATGGGGATAATCCTATAGATGTTTTGAATGCAGTTTTGTAAGCCCATAAAGCTTCATCCAACCTTAAATACCAATCCTTTCTAGATGAATTTACAGTCTTTTCTAGGATGACCTTAAGTTCCCGATTGGACATGATAGGAGCTTAATTGAGATATAATTTAGTATTTATTTTGTATGAGTTTATGTAATTAATCATGCTATTGTGCGTAAAATTTGATGTGATATGTTAGTTTATGTTTATTTGTATTAGTTGAGTGTTCATTGTGTTTATTGATGTTTTTAGGTGAAAATGAAGAGAAAGGGGAGAGGATCACGAGAGAGGAGCAGGTCACTCTCATATAAGGAGTCACGCGACGTGAGTATAGGTAACAAGACGTGACTGGATCAAGAAGAACGTAGAGGTGGAGGAAAAGAAGAGAAGAAGCTGAGAGAGAAGCATCATGCGACGTGAGCGGAGGTGGCGACTCGTGACGACACAGAGAGGCCAGGAAAGAAAGGAAAGAGAAGAGAAAGAAGAGGAGGAGGCGAGACGTGAGCGCCAGTCATGCCACACATGGAGAGTCACGCCACGTGATGGGGAGTAACGTCTCGTGACTGGCCAGAAACGGAAGAGAAAACCGAGAGAAAGAAAGAAAGAAGAAAATGGACCAGCGTGTTCTGTCGCGATCGCGACACCGTTGCGAGCGCGACAGAGACGACTGTTGGGGCAGTTTTGAGCCAAAAGTCATTTGAAAAGTCATTTTCTTTCACCAAACTTTGCAACCATTCTAAAGGGACACGATTTTTAAATTATTATCTATAAATATGTATTTTAACTGTAATTTAAGGAGGATGAATTTTAGTTAAGTAATTTTTCTGTATTTTGCAAGACAGATTTTTCTTAGTAAAATTTCTATTTAGTTTTATAATTTGAAGAAGAAGATCAAGGAGAAGAAAATTTATTTCAAGAGATTGAGAAAAGGGTTGAAAGGCTTCTATCTTATTCTCTTATTTTTAATTCTTCTCCAATATTTCGATGAATATTATTTCAATGAATTTGCATGATATAATTCTTTCTATTTTCATCTACTTTCATTAGTCTTTCAATGTAGATTCTCTATTAGTATATTTTGTTTAATTTTTATAAGCTAAAGTAATTCGAGAGTTTGCTTTATCTGACATCGAATAGAGTTTCATTATCAAGGTATATTTTGAGAAATCGGTATATTGAGATAATTGCTATAAGTTGGTGATTATTCTTAAAATATGTCATTAGAAACCTCTAATTCATTAATGAAAGTTGTGAGTTAGAATTTTAATTTCATATTTTAGGCATTTTAATTTATGTCGAGAGAATAAATTAGAACTTTAGTTCAACTTGGCTTGCATGAAAGATGAATAAATGTTAATCAAAATGATGGATCAAATTCATTATTTTTAGTTCTTCATTCATATATCCTTTACCTTCTTCTGATAAACATAAATTAGGTTTAAATTAAGTAGTTCAAATTCAACCATCAAATTTATTACCATTGTAAACAAGATTAAAATTGATTAGTAATAGTGTGTAAGCACGTTCCTCGTGGGATTGACATCTTAAGTACTATTGCGGTACACCGTATACTTGCGGTATAATTAGCATCTATAGAAAATGCTCAACAAGTTTTTGGCGCCGTTGCCAGGGAACGGTTGTTTGCCATTATGAAAATTGATTTATGATTTTTGATTACAATATTTTGTTTAGTTTTAATTTGTTTATGTATTTAATTTAACTTTGTGTTTTGTTTTTGGTTTTACAGGATTTAGAAGGTCATGCCTAGTACAAGGAGTTCATTAGAAGAGCTTGAACCCTTAAATCCTGAAATTGAAAGATTCTTGTCAAGTAACTAGAAGTCAAATAAAAAGAAGAACAAAAATAGGAGATCAATTATTATGGCTGAAGAAAATCCACCAAGATTGATGGACTTTGACACGCCTGCTTTGAGTGGTTCTCAACAAGGAGTGGTAAGATCCACGGTAAATGCAAATCAATTTGAAATTAAGCCTTCATTATTACAAATGATTCAAAATAGTATTCAATTTTATGGTTTGGCAAATGAGGATCCAAATGCTCATTTGGCCAACTTTCTTGAAATATGTGATACCTTTAAGATAAATGGGGTTTCGGCTGATGCAATCAAGCTTAGGCATTTTCCATTCACTTTGAAGGATAAAGCCAAGGCTTGGTTGAATTCATTAACAAGGGGATCTATAACTACTTAAGACTAATTGGCCCAAGCATTTTTATCAAAATACTTTCCATTGGCCAAAACTGCAAAAATCATAAAGGATATTACTGCATTTGTTCAAAATGATAATGAATCATTATATGAGGCTTGGGAAAGATTTAAGGAATTACAAAGGATGTGTCCACACCACAACCTTCCAAGGGAGCTTTTGATGTAGACTTTTTATAATGGTGTAAATCCAACTACAAGAGGGACTATAGATGCTGCAGCTGGTGGATCCTTGATGAGAAAAACAATTGATGCAGCATATGAGCTATTGGAAGAGATGGCAATGAACAACTGTATGTGGCCTCCTGAAAGAGTAAGGGAGTATAATCATTCTAATGCTAGGGGGGTACATTCAGTAGATTCTATGGTTGCATTACAAGCTCAAATTGAAGCATTAAATCATAGAGTTAATAGTCTAAGTATGGGTGGTAATTCATTAAATGCATGCAATGTTTGTGGTCAACAAGGACATAAGAGTGATAATTGCAATTTAGGTATGGTTAATAAGGAAGAACAAGTTAATTTTCTTCAAAGCCAAGGTCGTGGAAATCCTTATTCTAACACTTATAATGCTGGTTGGAGAAATCATCCTAACCTTTCATGGGGGAATAATAATGTTAACAACCAAAATAGAGGTATAGGATACCAACAACCACAAGATAGGTTTGGGGCCTTTGAGGCTAAAATTGATAAGTTCATTGAAGAAATTAATTGTAAGATGCATTCTCAAGATGAAAGTCAAAAGAAACTTGAAGAAAAATTTGATCAAATAGCTAAAAATCATGCTGCTGCTATTCATAATCTTGAGGTTCAAATAGGCCAACTTGCTAATTCTTTACCTTCTAGAAATCAAGGATGCCTTCCAAGTAATACTGAGGAGAATCCTAGAGAGCACATTAAGCCATGATATGTCTAATTCTTTTATTTAGGTTAATTAGTTATATTGTTTTTATTTAGGTTTTGTACTTTATTTTAAATTTGTTTATATAGTTTTATTTATGTTATTATTGATTTTCATGCTAATAACACATTTGTTTTTAAATGATAGCTAATTTAGTAAGATTAGAATTGTTTAATAAATATATAAAAAATTAAATAAATAAATGAATAAAAAATTTGAAAAAAAAAGAGTTTTGCAGACGTTGTATTCTGTCGCGATCGCGGCAAGTATCGCGATAGCAACAGCAAGAAAATTTTGTAGGGCGTGCGTCTCATGATGCAACTTCACGCGACGTGACGGGCCGAGGAGATGGTCTTCGCCCAGGTAAGTGAAGAGCGTCACGAGTCATGACGTTGTCTCACGACTCGTGACGCGTGATTTGCTACATCAGGTAAGCTTTAAATTTTTTCTTTTCTTTTCTTTTATTTTCTGATTTTCCTTATTATTTTTCTATTATTTGGTTTTGTTTTGTTTTGTTTTCTGATTTCGATGATTTAATTTCAATTACATTAACTTAATTTTACCATTTAAGCATTAAAACACAGAAAAAGAAGAATTAAAAGCGGGAACTTAAATTTAAAACCCTAAAGTCGTGACTTTTCATTTTATTCCTTTTCTACTTCATTACACCTGTTAGTTTTCTTTCCCTCACGCCGGTCACGAGTAAAAAGCCCCTCATTAATCATATTTCTTCATTTCTTCTTCTTCTTCTTCTTCCCTAGAGACTTTTCGAACTTCCATACCCTATTTTCTTTTCGTTTTACATTTCAGCATTCTTTTTCTATTTCTTTTCTTCAATCTTCTTAGGGATTACGGGATTTGCATTCTATTTTCAGGTTTGTCAATTTATTTTCATTTTTCTTTTTCATTTCTTCTTTCCCCTAACACATTTAATTTCGGCATTTTCATGCATAACTAAATCACACTCCGTTTGTAATTTCTTCTCGGTTTACATTCCTTTTTCTTTTATCTTTCAGTTTTCCTTCAGTGTATTTGGATTTGTTAAAATTTTTCTATTGTCTTCAGATTTCCTTACCTATAGTTTACATTCACTGTTAACACATTCAACAATGGTGAGAACAAAAAACCCATCATCTTTAAGGGTTGAGCAGGAAGCTGAAGAGGTGAATATTGCTGCTCATTATGGTGCTTTGTTTCCTATCTTTTCTGTAGATGAAGGCAGTAGGTATTTAACCATTCGTGATAGGCATTTGATGCAATGTAAGTATTTTCCTGATTCCTTGCTTATTCAAAATGGCATGTTAGATGTAGTTAATGACATGTTAAGAGTCCGTGGCTTGTTGAAATTTGCATCTATGCATGAAGATGTGCATCCTGATTTAGTTTTAGAATTTTACACCACATTGAAAAAGAACGATAATAATGAAAATTGGTTAGATTTTAGGATGGCTGGTAAACCTTATACTTTGACCTATTTTATGATGAATAGGATGTTTAGATTTTCTCAAACTTGTTTAACTGATCCACCTAAATCTTTTGAGCCACATGAATTTTGGATGTTTTTAACTGATTTGCAAACACCTTATAGGGCTAGGGATGCTAAATCCATGTTTATTAAAGATTTGAGATATTGGATTTTGCATAGGATTTTAGCTTCTTTAGTTTTTAATAGGTCTGAATTCAATAGAGTTTCATATAATGAGTTATTTTTGATGTGGTGTGTACATAGACGTAAGGATGTATGTTGGCCTTTTTGGATAGTTAGTCAATTGTTGTAATGCGTTAATAAGCATGATTCACCTTTAACTCATGGGCATGTTATTTCTAGTATTGCAAGCAATTTAAATATGGATCTTGATGATTATTATCGCATTTTTCCTTGCCTTTATTTTAATAAGAATGTGTTAGTTCGTGGAGAAGTTATTGGTAATAATTTTCAGGAAATTCCATCTCGTGCTCGATCATGTTGGAGGGATATTGCTGGAACTTTTGAGCCACAAGTAGAAGCACAAGAAGAAGAAGGTGGTGGTGAGGAGGGAGCAAGTGACGATGAAGAGATGCCCGATATTCCAGCTGCTGTGGCTGCTGCTCCTGAGGTTGGCTCATCTAGCCATAACATTCCATCGATGTTATCTGATATGCAAGAGCAACTTTCTTCCATTGAGCGACGTCAAAGGAGGTTGGAGTATAAATTTGATAATTTCATGATACAAGCTGGTTTTGTGGTTCCATCGCCTCCACCTTCACCATGATAGGGGAGTTTTTTCTTTCACTTCATTTTATTTGTTTTTTTTTTCTTATTTTTTTGTGTCATTCCTACACATTGAGGACAATGTTGGTTCTAAGTGTGGGGGAGTGAGTTAGTTTGTTTGATTATTGTTTTATTGTTTATGTATGTGTTGTTTATATGTTTGTTGTGTTTTTATATTTCAATTAAGTTTTTAGTAAGCTTTATTATGAGGCATTGTTTATTTGGTATATTATATAGGTTGTTAAGTAAATTATCCTCTATGCTCATTTTTATCAGTTTTTCAAAATTTTTTAGTATTTGTTTTAAGTTTTTCAAGTTATTTAGTTTTACTTATTTCAACATTATAGATTATTTAGTCTTTTTAACTAAATATGTTTTTAAAGTTAGAATTTACTCATTTAGTTTTAAATTTTCAGTTTCTAGTTGTTTAAGGAAACTATAGCCATAATACTTACCTTTTATCTTTTCAATAATGGATGAGGACTAAAAATAAAAAGAAAATAAAAATAAGTGGGATGGAGCATAAAATGCACCCACTTGAGTTATAAGAAGAAAAACACAAGCAAGATGTATATCAAAATTGCAAAAATATGGGATAGAGCGTAAAACACACCCATATAACTTTCTCTTACTAGAAAAAAAAAAGAAAAATCAAAAGAAAAGAAAAAGCAAAGTCTAAAAATGCCATGAGATTGGATCAAGGGTAAGTGAGCTCAAAATGTCCTAAGTGCAGCTAGTTGCTTGAGAATTTTAACTTTATGGTTAATTTTCTTTCTTTTAAGTCATGTTTAGTTTTGATAGACTTCATACTCTTTATGTTGGAATTAGTAAAGTTAAGTAATTTGTTGAATTTGGGATGCATATTTTAAAATTTTGACTTACTGATATTTTTCTGAGTATATGAGATATTTGGTTCTTTTCAATTCTATTACATATGCTAAATGAACATTATTTTATAATGATGTTTACTGGCTATTGAATTTGCTTATTTCTTTTATTTTGCTTGAGGACAAGCAAGGGTTAAGTGTGGGGTAATTTGATAGGAGCTTAATTGAGATATAATTTAGTATTTATTTTGTATGAGTTTATGTAATTAATCATGCTATTGTGCGTAAAATTTGATGTGATATGTTAGTTTATGTTTATTTGTATTAGTTGAGTGTTTATTGTGTTTATTGATATTTTTAGGTGAAAAATGAAGAGAAAGGGGAGAGGATCACAAGAGAGGAGCAGGTCACGTCTCATACAAGGAGTCACGCGACGTGAGCATAGGTAACGAGACGTGACTGGATCAAGAAGAACGAAGAGGTGGAGGAAAAGAAGAGAAGAAGCTGAGAGATAAGCGTCACGCGACGTGAGCGGAGGTGGCGACTCGTGAAGACACAGAGAGGCCAGGAAAGAAAGGAAAGAGAAGAGAAAGAAGAAGAGGAGACGAGACGTGAGCGCCAGTCACGCCACACACGGAGAGTCACGCCACGTGATGGGGAGTAACGTCTCGTGACTGGCCAGAGAGGGAAGAGAAAACCGAGAGAAAGAAAGAAAGAAGAAAATAGACCAGCGTGTTCTGTCGCGATCGCGACACCGTTGCGAGCGCGACGGAGACGACCGTTGGGGCAGTTTTGAGCCAAAAGTCATTTGAAAAGTCACTTTCTTTCACCAAACTTTGCAACCATTCTCAAGGGACACGATTTTTAAATTATTATCTATAAATATGTAGTTTAACTGTAATTTAAGGAGGATGAATTTTAGTTAAGTAATTTTTCTGTATTTTGCAAGACAGATTGTTCTTAGTAAAATTTCTATTTAGTTTTATGATTTGAAGAAGAAGATCAAGGAGAAGAAAATTTATTTCAAGAGATTGAGAAAAGGGTTGAAAGGCTTCTATCTTATTTTCTTATTTTTAATTCTTCTCCAATATTTCGATGAATATTATTTCAATGAATTTGCATGATATAATTCTTTCTATTTTCATCTACTTTCATTAGTCTTTCAATGTAGATTCTCTATTAGTATATTTTGTTTAATTTTTATAAGTTAAAGTAATTCGAGAGTTTGCTTTATCTGACATCTAATAGAGTTTCATTATCAAGGTATATTTTGAGAAATCGGTATAATGAGATAATTGCTATAAGTTGGTGATTATTCTTAAAATATGTCATTAGAAACCTCTAATTCATTAATGAAAGTTGTGAGTTAGAATTTTAATTGCATATTTTAGGCATTTTAATTTATGTCGAGAGAATAAATTAGAACTTTTGTTCAACTTGGCTTGCATGAAAGATGAATAAATGTTAATCAAAATGATGGATCAAATTCATTATTTTTAGTTCTTCATTCATATATCCTTTACCTTCTTCTGATAAACATAAATTAGGTTTAAATTAAGTAGTTCAAATTCAACCATCAAATTTATTACCATTGTAAACAAGATTAAAATTGATTAGTAATACTGTGTAAGCACGTTCCTCGTGGGATCGACATCTTAAGTACTATTGCGGTACACCGTATACTTGCGGTATAATTAGCATCTATAGAAAATGCTCAAAAGGACACTTCAACTTGCCCATTAGCTTGAGCATGATAAGGGGTGGTGACCTTATGCCTAACTCCAAATTTTTTCAATAAAACCTTGAATTGGTGGTTAACAAAGTGTTGACCACCATCACTTATAATCACTCTAGGGGCTCCAAATCGGGTGAATATATTCTTTCTCAAGAAATCTAGAACAACTTTGGCATCACAAGTTCTAGTGGCTATGGCTTCTACCCATTTACTCACATAGTCCACTGCCACTAAAATATACTCATACCCATAAGAAACCGAAAAAGGCCCCATAAAATCTATCCCCCACAAATCAAACAATTCTACCTCAAGCAAATTGGTTAAAGGCATCTCATCTCTCTTAGAAATGTTACCTACTCTTTGGCATCTATCACAGGTTTTCACAAAGAATTGCACATCTTTAAACATCGTAGGCCAATAAAAACCAGAGGATAGTATTTTCGATACCGTTCTATTTGGCGTATGGTGTCCACCAGCTTCCCCGCTATGACATGCCTTGATGATCTCATCCTTCTCCTCATCCGAGATATACACCTCCTCAGCACTTGATCAGCACAAAGGCAAAACAAATAGGGGTCATCCCAAATGTAGTGTTTGGCATCCGCTTTCAGCTTCTTCCTTTGCTGCCATGTGAAGTCCTTTGGCATATATCCTCCTGCAAGAAAATTAGCCACATTAGCAAACCAAGGAACAAAAATTTCACTTGCAAATAAAGCACAAATATGTTCATCAGGAAATAAATCTAAAATTTCCCCTTTTTCAATTTGATCGCTCTCCAATCTCGATAAATGATCCGCTATGAAGTTTTTTGCCCCCTTCTTATCTTTGATTTCCAGGTCAAACTCTTGCAATAGGAGCACCTATCTAATCAATCTCTGCTTGGATTCCTTCTTGGCAAACAAATGTCTCAAAGCTGCATGGTCTAACCACACCACGATTTTTACACCGAGCAAATACGGTCTGAACTTCTCAAAAGCATACACGATTGTAAGAAACTCTTTCTCAGTGGTGATGTAATTAACCTGCACCCCTGTCAAAGTGTGACTAGCATAATAAACTGCACAAAATACCTTATCCCGCCACTGTCCAAGCACTGCCCCAACTGTAAAGTCACTAGCATCACACATTAATTCAAACAGAAAATTCCAATCGGGAGATATAATCACCGGGGCTGAAATGAGCCGCTATTTCAAAGTCTCAAAAGCTAGCATGCACTCGCTATCAAAATTAAAAGGAGCATCTTTCATAAGCAAATTGGACAAGGGTTTAGCAATTTTCGAAAAATCTTTGATAAAACGACGGTAAAACCCTGAATGTCCTAAGAAACTCCTAATGCCCTTAACAGTAGTCGGGGGTGGCAACTTTTCTATCACCTCTACCTTGGCCTTATCAACCTCTATTCCTTTCTCAGAAATTTTGTGCCCAAGCACAATGCCTTCTCTCACCATAAAGTGGCATTTTTCCCAATTCAAAACAAGGTTGGTCTTTTCACACCTCCCTAGTACTAAATCGAGATGCTCTAAACAACTCTCAAAGTCACCCCCATAAATAGTGAAATTGTCCATGAATACCTCCATAAATTTCTCTATGAAGTCATGAAAAAGAGCCATCATACACCGCTGAAACGTAGCCGGTGCGTTACATAATCCGAAAGGCATTCTCCTATAGGCGAATGTGCCATAAGGGCAGGTAAAGGTTGTTTTCTCTTGGTCTTCAGGGTCTATAGGGATTTGCAAATATCCCGAGTACCCATCTAAAAAATAGTAAAACCTATTGCCTGCTAGCCTCTCTAACATCTGGTCAATAAATGGCAAAAGGAAATGGTCTTTTCTTGTGGCATTGTTCAACCTTCTAAAAACAATACAGAAACTCCACCCCGTAACAGTACGAGTTAGAATCAATTCATTCAGCTCATTCTTAACCACAGTCATCCCCCCCTTCTTAGGCACACAATGTACTGGGCTAACCCACTTACTGTCAAAAATAGGATAAATAATACCTGAGTCAAGGAGTTTCAGTACCTCCTTCTTCACCACCTCTTGCATTGCCGGATTAAGTCTCCTTTGAGGTTGAGCAACCGACTTACATTCCTCCTCTATCGGAATCAGATGAGTACAGTAACTTGGATCAATTCCTTTCAAATCCGATGTCTCCCATCCGATGGCCTTTTTGTGTTTTTTAGCACCTCAAGCAGCATGTTCTCCTCAATACCTGACAACAAAGAGGAAATAATCACTGGCTTTTTCTCATTCTCTGAAAACACATATTTTAAATGAGATGGAAGAGGTTTAAGTTGAGAATTTGAATCCCCCTTCTTTAGATTAAGCTCTTCTTGCTGTGATTCATCTTCTTCCTCTTCTTTCTCCACAACTGCTATCACTTCTCCCTTCAACTCTTCTTCCAACTCTTCATCCTCCAGTGAATGTATCAAAGTGACATTCACTGGATCAGCTCCTAACACATTTTCCTGAACTGCTTGTACACACTCATCCACTGTGTCTACAAAATAGATAGACTCCTCTATATCACTCGACGGATACTTTTGAGCCTTGTTCATGTCCACTACCAGCTCTTCATTATTAAACCTTAAGGTGACCGTTTGACCATTTACATCGATCAATGCTTTTGCTGTGTTCAAAAACGGCCTCCCCACAATGAATGGTACCTTACGATCCTCTTCCATCTCCATCACCACAAAATCCATCGGGAAAATGAATTTTCCCACTTTCACTAACAAATCTTCAATCACCCCTTTTGGTCTCCTCACCGACTTATCTGCAAGTTGGAGTCTCATTCCCATCTCCTTGAGCTCTCCAAGATTAAGCTTATTGCAAATAGAATAAGGCATTATGCTCGCACCCAAATCACATAAAGCATTTCCATTAAAATCTTGACCAATTGCATAAGGTAGAGTGAAACTACCTGGATCCTCCAGTTTTTCAGGGATCTTGTTCATGATTATAGCACTGCAATTTTTTGTGAGCTGTAGAGTTCAATGCCCTTCTAATTTCTTTTTATTAGAACATAATTCTTTCATGAATTTAGCATAGTTGGGCATGTGAGCTAAGGCTTCAGCAAATGGTAAATTTATGTGCAGTTTTTTAAACATCTCCAAAAATCTAGCCAATTGCTCATTTTTCTTTTCTTTTCTAGCCACAGAAGGAAATGGCAGGATTCACTAGACTTTTACCCTTATCATTTTTAGGAGCATTTTCATTAACATCTACCCTAGAGTTAGGGTTGCTTACCTTCCGTGTCGGCTCCTCCATATCAAATGATGATGAAGAATTTTTACCTTGATCCTCTCTCTGTACCACCTCCTTACCACTTCTCAATGTGATTGCTTTAGCCTCTTCCTTAGGATTTCGGTCCACATTCGATGGAAAAGTCCCCGGTTGCCTTTGAGACATAGAATTTGCAAGTTGTCCCACTTGAGTTTCTAAATTTTTCATGGAATCGTCTTGATTTCGATTCCATTGTTCTTGAGATTTCCACCTTGCTTCTTGGTTAGCCATAAACTATTGCTGGCTATTCACAAATTACTGTTGACTGTTCATAAAGCTAGCTAACATATATTCAAGGTTTGGCTTTTTCTCTTGAACCGGTGGCCTCGGTTGATAACCCGGTGGGTGGTAAGATTCAGGTTGTGATTGATTCGAACTCTGCCCTTGGTTGTAATTTGATGGATATAGTGTTTGGTAATGACCGGATGGTTGAGGTTGGTAAGACTGATTATGGTTATGATGCATGTTTTGGTTGAAGGGGGCTCTTACTTGTGGTTGAGAATATGATGCATTATGATTTCCATCTTTCCAAGAGAAGTTTGGGTGATTTCTCCAACCCGAATTATATGTGTTACTGTAAGGGTCATTCCTTCGGTAAACTCCTACAGCATTTACATCTCCTATTGCTCCACTCTCTTGACTAGATTGTGCATTTTTGTACCACCCACTCTCTTGAGAAATAGAGGCTACATTTTGAACTTTCAAACCACTCATCTCTTTTCTCATTAACTCAATATGTGCCTTCAACATAAACACCTCATCCACATTATGTATTCCTTGTCTCTTCGGAACCGATCTAGGATTGGCCCATTGAGCATCATTGGCTGCCATTTCATCCAGCAGATGGAAAGCTTCCTCCGGCAACCTTTTCATGAATGAACCTCCTGATGATGCATCCAAAAGGGATCATGTCTACGGTATAACTTGAGAATAGAATATTGTCATCAGATGGTATATTGCTATCTCATGGTGTGGACAGCTCCTCAATAATCTCATAAACCTTTCCCAGGCCTCATGAAAAGGCTCCTCACTCATTTGGCCAAAACTCAAAATACTGTTGCGAATGTTTGCAGTCTTTGTAAGAGGGAAGAATCTCATCAGAAACCTCTCTTATAACTGGTCCCATGATCTGATTGACTGTCTCGGTAACATTTGCAGCCATTCTCTTGCTTTTCCGATCAAAGTAAACGAAAATAATTTTAATCTTACCGAATCAGATATCACTCCTGGAATTTGGACCGTATCAATAACCTCCAAAAATATGTCTAGGTGCTGCGCAGGATCTTCCACTTCTGAACCCGAAAACTGGTTCCTCTGCACCATATTGATGATTGCTGGTTTAAGTTCAAACTGCACTCCCCTTTGCAGCACAATTGTATGATGATCCTCATTCCATCTTGGTACAGCGTAGTCCCTTATCGTCCTCTGCCTAGTGACCTCTTCTCTATAATTACCCGGTATCTCTTCTTGTGCCCTCGGCACTTGTTCGTTTTTGGGAGCAAATTTACCAATAGGTGGAGGATTGTTGTCCATGTTGTTATTTCTATTGGCTCTCCTTCGTTGATGCAAGGTCAGGGTCGTAGGGTGCTATTTGTTCTTATCTCAATCTGCTCATACACCACAACTACCGAAAAAGAATAAACAAAAATAAAAATAAGAAAAAGAAAAACACATACAAATAATAATCAAAACTCAAAAACAACGCCAGTCCCCGGCAACGGTGCAAAAAACTTGACACGACCTTAGCAACTGTACTGAATCGGCAAGTAATAAAGTGGGGTAATATTAGGACCTCGAGGTATCGTACCCAAGGGACTGTGTGTGCAAGCAATGAAAATCAAGTGTATGCTAAAGAATTCCCAATTGTTTGAATTGATTTAGTTGTCTATTGATTAAAAATAAAGAATTTAAATAACTAAAATAAGCAAGCAGCAATAATTAAATTAAATTAACGTCAATAACTACAGAAATAAACTAAAGGAAAAATTTAACAAGATAAGAATTCAAATTAAACAAACGTTGCTCGGGTTCACTCATCCACCCCATACCCGAATGTGAATAAAATTACTCCAAGAACCAATTATGAAAGAAATCGGGATAACCCTCTTAACCCAGGCTTCCCAATTCAGAGTCAACCACTCTAATTATATGACATCCCAAACCGGAGTAAGCCACATAACTAGCCTATGAACGAGTTTAAAATCTAAGCTTGGTTTATTTTCCCAATACGGAGTCAAATAACCCAAAATTTAATTATTTCACTCACCATTCTAGTCATAAATCATGAAATTCTGCACTTCTAGATTCCCAATCGGAGTCGTCCAAAAGACACGGCAAGAATGATAAGAACTGAATGTAAATAACAATGGCATCCAATCCATACAACTTAATAACCAACAAAGATACATGAAATAAATCATACATTAAAATTGGAAATTAACTTGAGAAAATAAATCCCATGAATTAACAATAAGAACCAGTGAAATAAACCATTCAATCATATATTTAAATTCAAAAGATGTTCAGAATTCACATCATGGGTATGGGATTCAAAGATCCCTAAACAACTAAAAGACTACTCACAATCTATTACAAAATCAAAAGGAAAGAGGAAAGAATAAACCCAGAAATTCATGAAAGCGTAAATCCCAGTTGAATCCCACGTTCTTCAATCTCCTTCTTCAAATCTTCAATGGAGAAAAATTCTGGAAATTCTGATGTAAAAACTGTGTGTTGAACTTAAACTATGTGTTTCAAATGTAAAATTCTTGAATTGCAAATTAATTCTAAAGATAAAATTGAAAACCTAAATTAAGAACAAGAGAAAAATCCCCAAAATTCTAGTTCTAAAACCCTAGTATGAGAAAAGGCTACCAAAAATCCGAACTCCTTACCAAACAGCAAACTTTTCTTTTTATATCCCGAGGGGTCACAGTGGTAACCAAAATGGTTGCCACCGTGAGGTATCGAGGAAGTAAACCTGCCTTTGCGTGTAGGATAGGGGTCACGGTGGTAACCAGATTGGTTGCCACCATGAGATGCTCAAATTTCACTTTTGTCCAGGACTTTCCTATGTCACGGTGGCATTCAGATTACCTTGCCATCGTGAGGTACCTCCTCACTTGATTCTGTGTTGGTGTGAATTATGTCACGGTGGTAACCAGATAGGTTGCCACCGTGAAGTACTTCTTGCTTGCATTCTGCCCGAAGGATAAATATGTCACGGTGGTAATGACATTAGTTACCACTATAACCTATAGTATGCCTGCATTCTATTTTTCTTTCCTTTGCATATCACGGTGGTAACCAGATATGTTGCCACCGTGAGGTACCTAAGAAAATGCTGCAAACAAAAATGAAACTTAATCAAAAACTAAAAAAAATGTATAAAAATTCTAATTTCACTAAGATTGAGAAAATTAAACTAAAGTAAGCATATCATGATAATAAACACTACTAAACACCCTATAAATCATAAGAAAATACTATTAAATCTAAATACTAAATTAAAGTTATCAGTGTCAATGAGATCTAGGATCTTGTTTCTCAATGTTTGGCAGTAATCCGTCAGGTGGCCGGTGTGCTGGTGGTAGGCGCAGTACTGGTCTTCTCTGTGCCATGGCTGCCCTTGATTCATAGCCGGTCTAGGCGTCAAAGGCTGCAGCTTGCCCTCTTTTATCAGTCTCTCCAGCACCCAAGATAGAGATCGGCCTAAGTTGGAGTTGTACCTCTGGCATTGCCCCACACCAGTAGTTGACACTTCGACTGTCTTGCCATTCCTATTGTTGCTGCTCCCAGCACCTCCCGGTCTAAGCCCAGACTAATTCCCATAGCTTTTCCGAGCAAAGTTATTATGGCTTGCTTTCTTTGCTAGGTAGGCCGCCTCAGCCTCTACAGCGATATCCTTAAGCGACTCCTAGTCCCTGAGCCCCTTAAAGCTGAGCAAATCCCTCAAATAAGGGCAGGACTTTCTGATGAATAACCTGATCTGGTCAGTGGTGTCAGGTTTCCTCTTCATCTTTATAACCCTATTCCTCCATCTGGTGAGGTACTCATGGAATTATTCGTTGCTCCATTGCTATAAGAGCTCAAGGTCTTTTAGGGTGACCTCCATCCTGGTGCTGCAGTCGTAATGCTTCATGAACTCTTCGGTCAAAAGGTCCCAGTCCTCCTTGGACCTCTTATCCAACCCGTGGTACCAGTCGACTGGTGGGCCCACTAGACTAAGGCAGAAATATTCCACCTTTTGCTTTTTACTCAACCCTGTGCATTTCATGAGCAAGGTGTACTGCTTGATGTGTGCGGATGGGTCAGAGGTGCCATTAAATTTTGGCAGCTCGGGCATCTTGAATCTTTAGGGCAGTAGCTCTTCATCCCCCAGATCTCTGTCTTCTGGGTTGACCCCCTTTCCAGCTGACAGCATGTGCGTGATTGCCTCAATCTGTTACCTCATCCCCCTTAAGGCTTCGTCTTCCCCCTGGGTGCCCTAGGCCTCACAGCATGGTGGACTATTGGCTCTTCATCTTCCTCCTCCATCAGGAAATCATCATTGGGATTATGAATCCTTTCCCCTCTTGGCTCGATGGATGCGACAGCTCTGTGATCATTATTGGGTTGGCGAGCAGCAACTCCAATGAAAGGAGCCTCCCCACCAGCAGGTGGTTTGGCTTGCCCCCGAGGAGGGGCTGCCTGTGGCTGTAGAGCAGCAGGCGACTGTGGGGCAGCAAGTGGATGGGCAATCCTTTCAGCTATGGCACCCATCATATCCATCATTCTACGCTCAAAATCTTTTAGCCTCCTAGCTAGGTCCTGAGTGGTCAAAGTTCCAGCTTCTTCTGCCATTGGTAGTTCTAGAGAGAGTGACTCAGAATCCCAGTTGGGCACTAATTTCGGCAACTCAAAAAGCGGATTTGACCATACTAGTCGACCGTCGGAACCTCTTGTCCACTTAGATGAATCTATGATGGCTTAAAAAATTAGATTGTTAGAATGATGCATGAATGACATATACAATACATGATAGTGAGTTATGCAATATTTACAATCACATGCAAGCAAGTAGATCCTTCAACCTTGTTACTCCCACACACGAGGTAATGTGGTCTCTTTCCTAGGTGGGCTTGATCCATGGGTTAGCCGGGAACCCAATGGACACGTATGGTGCTCGATGGAAAACCGGCATCATAACATCTCTTATCTAATGCGCATACATATGGATTTTGGCCTTTATGTATTTAAACACTTCAACTAAATTAAGATTGGCCCATCGGGGCATGAAAGCCTTTAATAAAAGCCCATTTAATTGGGTTGAATTTGTTCAATATATAATGGCCCACATAGCAAGCATTGTATTAAGGTACATGTCACCTAGGGGAAGTATCTATTGCCATTACATGAGCTTTGGTCATGGGTGATGATATTTTGGGGTTACCCAAGCATGGTCCCTGTCGATGGGTCTAGCTCATCATACGCGTAACGACCGATCGGGTCACCATTTGATATACCTTGATGGTACAAGGCTTAGGCTGGTGATTATCCTTAACACTTCCCCATATTGAGTGAATGTAGGGTTGTGCTTCGGGAATACACCGGGGCTAATAGAGGGACCAAACTAGCATAATTCTAAGGCTCTAATGATATAATGTCCAATTTCGAAAAGGGATAAAAATTTTAAATTAAAACTCAATTATAAATTTTAACCAAGGTACTTTCGAATCGAAGCCACTTAGATGTCCCTAGCGGAGTCACCACTGTGACGCGCGCCGAACCCAGTGAGACGCCCCGAACGCTCGCTCTTAGGGCTTTTGAGAGAGGTTCATAAAATTGTAAGGTATTTATAAGGACGTCTATTTTAGGCAACAAAGAGGTTTCTTGGAGTCGCTACCCAATAAAATATTGGAAAAGTTTGTCTCACCTCAGTGAGCCTAAGACGGCGCATCTTATCCATTTTGGGCAAACCAAAGGGGTCTTGTAGGCATTCACCCCAATAGAACATTGGAATGACCCTCTAACCCAATAGAGCCTAGGATTGTAAATTGAGTCTTTTGGTGGGACCCAAGAGGTGTCTTGGAGATCCCATTCCAATGAAACATCGAAATGGGCCTCTCGCCTCGTTGACCCTAAAGACTAGAGATGGTTCGGGACTTCTCATTTATTCATACCTTGGTTAGTTTATAATTAAGTTTTGAATTTAAGTTTTTATCCCTTTTCTCATGCATCTCGATGCAATAATTAGAGCGCAAGTTTGATCATTCAAGGAAAGCGATAAAAGGGTAAATAAAATAAAGTACATTAAATAAAATACAACAAAACTAGGGGCGGAATACAACCCTCATTGTAAATAAAGTACAAACCATACATAAATCGGGATATTCATTAATGATGAGGATATTGGTCCTCGCATGCATATTTATTATAAAACAATTTTTATGTGATGATTTTGGATGGAGAAAATTGAGACATTGGCCCCATTTTTATTTAGGAAAAATACCAAGTAAATTAATAAAAATAGTTTGGTGATTTTCTTTCTAGCGGATCTAAATAAACAATTTTACAAGAAAATTATATGACAAAAATAAAAAATCCAAATAAATAAAATATTACAAATAAAGAAAATAAACATATAATCCAAACGAGCAATTCTGGATCCCCCGTGTACTCGCAAAAAATGCCCAAGCAAAACAATGAGTTTTGACATAAAAACAAAATATAAAAAAATAATGTTAGTAACGAAAACAATTAAGTCAATAATAAAAGACAAAATGGAATAAAATAAGAGAAAATAGCATGATATCAAAATGACAATTGAATTAATATGTTAACAATTAAAATAAATGTGAAAAATGCATTTTTATGACAAATTAAATAAATGATGTGATTAGAATAAAGTATAACATGCTAATGAATTAATACATAAAAATTTTGAACATGATGAAAAATATTGAAAATAAACAATAAATATAACATGTAACAATAATAAAAGAATGATAAAAGAATGATAAAAATAATTAAAACAATAACATGATTAATTACTATTATCACAATTAACATAAACCATTTATATGGCAAAAAAATTAATCAAAATTAATTAATTAATTACATACTGAAAAATAATGATGAATCAAAATAAAATAAATTATTTACATGTTAGGAATTAATAGGGAATCATCAAAATTTACATGATTAAAAAAATAAAATCATATATAAACATATTAAATAAAACAAACATAACAATAATAGAATAAACAAATACATGGAATCAATAAGTAAATTAATAAAAGCAATAAAATATACATGAATAAATTAAATATAACCAAAATAAAAGTAAATAAAAATCAAGCCCAGAATATTTACCCTCAGAGTCGGATTCGATGAAGGTAAAAGATGATTTAATTTCCTTTGTTTACCACTTTCAAAAATTTAGAGTTAAATATGATAAATGTTGGAATTTTATTCTAATAAAAATAGGCATGAAAAAAATAATTTAGCAACAAAATTAATTGCTTTTGTTTATAGAGAAAACAAAATAATTAACTTGAATTCTTAAGAATAAAAAAAAACTGATTTTGAATGTGAAAATTAATCTCTTATGTTTATGGAGAAAACAAAGAAATTAATTTAGAATAATCAAGAATTGAAAATCAATTTTTCAATCTCCATTAATCCTTTTTAATTGAAAGAAGAAATCTGAAATTTTTGGAAGAAAAATCAAAGAAGACGTAACACCCCCTTCCCATACGTAGGCGATCCCATCCGAGAAGGAGTGAGATGCCGTATGAGTAAAGGTGCCACCAAGCAAGTACAAAGTATAACATACAATCATTCATAACATATATTCAGAAATACAGAATAATTAAAAACTTTACATGCAGAAAGCAAAAGCTGATCATGCATTACTATAATTAAACTATTACAATAATGATCAGATCAACCAGCTGATATAATAATATTACATATACAAAATATAGATACAAAAGCGGAAGCTGATACAGAGAGTTCTATACAAAAAGAATCAATAACTGATACAAAACTGAGCCCTACACTAATCCCTTCTGTGTTGGCTTGACGACGGCGACTCTCTCAAAGCAAAACGCCTTCCGCACCTGCACGGGTAAAAACACCGTGCTAAGCGATAAAACGCTTAGTGGGGAAACACACATAAATTATGGACGGCCACTCACAGTGGTCGTCAAGGCATAACACATTCACAATGGCAGAATGCAAGGACTGTTGCATAAATCATAAAAACATGCCCGTAATTAAATACCATACTTTCAGAATCTCATAGGTATTACAGAATCAACCAACATGTATTTCATCATTAAACTCATTCAGATATCCCATTCAAAGCCATATCAGATCAGAACATTTCCATTAACATTTAAAGAGTACCTGCTGACTCTAGACAGTGGATAACGAGTGTACTGAGGGTACCTTACGGGTACGAATCGAATACTGAGGGTACCTCACAGGTACAAGTCAAATATTATATCATTTATCAAAACATGTTATTTATATACTGAGGGAATCTTAAACAAGATTCTATACTGAAGGGTTCGCGAGGAACCAAATGGGGACCTGATCGGGGTCCAAACTGAACTGAGGGCTGCAGCTAAAAGACTCTATTAGGCATGCCTAACTATCCACTTACTTGACTCTAGCAGGTTATGCGTCAAACTGATCACATTTCAGGATATAGCGTATAATTCATCAGAAAATCATGCCATCACGCATATCGAAGCATCAAACAGTAAGATATGCATCATACAACAGTAAGGTCCTATTCAGAAGAAATACCAAATTCATTTCTGAGTTAAAAACTAGGAAATTTCGGAAAAACGGGCTGAACGGAGAAACTGGCGACTCAACAGGCAGGTCACGGCGTGACCGAGGGTCACGTCTCGTAACCTGCTTGTTTCTCGCCAATCGCGTTGCGTGATCCTCGCGGGTCACGCAATGCTTATGCAGGTCAAGGCATGACCGATGGTCACGCGACGTGACGCTGCTCTCCCTCGCAGATCACGTTGCGTGATCTGCCTCTTCTTTGCAGGTCGCACGACGTGACCGAAGATCACGTCGCGTGACTTGCCTGCTCTTCAGCTGGTCACGCGACTGGCTTCTCAGCAGGCATGTCACGTCGTGACCGAGAGTCACGCGACGTGACTTGCCTTCCTGCGTAGCGAGTCACGCGACGAAGAACAGTACCTAAATTTCCAGATTTTCCAGAATTTCCAGAATCAAGAATTCAACCCCAATTTGATTAAAAACCATTCAAACCTGATCTTACCTTCCAGAACTCATCTCAATTCACATAATCAATACACATGCAACTCAATTTAGCATTTAAACAATCAAATCAAGACTAATTGATTCAAACTCTTCGAGAGCATATAAACCCTAGAATTTACAGTAAAACATCAAAATCGCACAAATCAATATTCCCAAACCTGGATTCTAACTTCTATCACTTAGCTCCACTTGGTCCAGCAACCTCTTTCCCCTTTGGATCACGTGGAGCCTCAGCTAGATCACAAACACAGTAAATTCAACCCTAGGTTAAACCTAAACTCAAGGAAGAAGATGAAGATGCAATTTACAGTAAAACAAAGACTAGATCTTGCACTTACCAAGCTAAGAAATGCAAGGAGAGGATTAACTTCACCAATAAGACCTTGAATCAAAATACACAGTACTTGGGAATAAAGAAAGTGAAGAAGAAGAGAGTGAGTGAGAAAAACGTGAATCTGTAAGTTTCTTTTCCTCTCATTCCCTTTTCTTTTTCTTTTCTTTATTCAAAATATGTATCAAACTCCTATTGGTGACACTAATCACTCACACTAAAATAACCTACACTACACACACCTAAAACCCTCTTCACTTATGCATACCCTACCATGGTATGAACACATGCACACAAGTATATCTCATTTAATTAAACACACTAATGCCATGTATGCACCCACATAATAATAAACCCCAAAATCATACATTTTACTGAAATACCTTTATGAAATGCTGAACACATGCGAATGCTTACACATACTGACAGACAGATAGACAGACAGACAGATGGACAGACAGGCTCATTCTACTAGGGGGCAAACGGGGTGTGACAGAAGAAGAGAGGAAAAATCTGAAATTCTGGTGAAAAAAATAATTATGGAGGCTCCCCCTAGGTTTTCATCCTAAAGAATTTATAGGAAGAAAAAATGATGCCCTAATTCAATTAAGGAAAAAAAGTTTCTTTTAACACAAATTTCTTTATTTTTGTTGATAAAATCAAGTTTTATTAATTAATGACCTAAAAAATGTTTTAAAATTTAATTTGGATTAAAAAACCTTCATTTAGGGTGAAAAAAAATGCGTTTTTGGGGTGAAAAATTGGAAAAAAAGGGTGAAAAAAGGGTAAAATGTACATCAGACCCTTTAGCGACGGCCAGGAAAGGAGGGATGCCCGTCGCTATTGAGCAACGGGCATGCGCGCGCGGAAGTTCGGGCGACGCGCAGCAGCTCGCTGGCGCCCTCGCGCGCCTGGGCGCTACCGCGCCCGACACTCATTGAATTTATTTTTTATTTTTTTATTTTTTATTTTTCTAATTTAACTAAAAATATTGTAATTTCAAGCTCCCATTTTTCAAAACTAATTTTAAAAATATTTTTTATTATTTTTTTTTTTTATCTTTTCACTCTAAAATGCAAATTTGAAAAGAAAATCATCACTTTTAGACTTTTTGCCTATGGAAAGGCATATTATCATCATTGGGTAACTTCGATCTAGGCTGACTCAGGGCCCGGTGTGTACAGCGGGATTTTTTTTAATTTTATTTTTAGCCTTTACCATGGAACCTCCTCAGTCTATCGGCGTCGATTGGTGTCTTTGGATTCTCTTTCATCTTCGCTAGCCAGGAAGGCTGCTTCTTCTGATAGTGCTTTTTTTTTGTAGCATCAAAGACTTTTTCTCAACCCTGGTACAAATTGGCTGAGATGATAAGTGCTCCATTTAGAACTTGAATATGAAATCCTGCAACTTATTTTTGTCGGCTTTGGTGGCTCAATTTCTAAAGTAGCCTTTGACGACTGCTATTAGGTTGCAAGTTTGCCTCAAGTGGACAAAATTATTTTTTTCTTTCTGTTTTCCTTTTCTTTTCTTCTTCTTCTTCTTTTTTTTTTAATGAATCTCTCAGAATATTCCTCTCTTCAGGAGTGATATCAGGTGCCAACGGGATCTCGAGATTGAATAAGGCAGTATTCATTAAGTTAATACCAAATGTAAATGATTTATGGTTGTTATCATGCATAATGAAATCATGAGAAACATAAGCAAAAAGTCATTAATATAATTAATGTAAACAATACTGCATACATAAAAATTGAAAAGTTCAACAATAGAATGAAAAGCACATCTAATAGAAAGTCTTCTCCCTTCCTGTTGTGCAGTAGCCACCTTCTGGGACTTTTTATTAGTGTCTTGAAATCCTTTTATGCCTTCTTCTTCTTCTTCTCTCTCCTCTTGGGGTCAGTGATCTCCTTGGAATTAGTAAGGTCTTGGATCTTATTCCTCAGAGTTTGACAATAATCCATCATGTGCCCAGTGTGCTGATGGTAGGTGCAGTACTGATCATCTCTATGCCCTGGCTGTCCCTAATTCATGTTTGGCTTGGGTGTTAATCGCCTTAGCTTCCCCTCCTTTGTAAATTTCTTTAATACCCAGGACAGAGATCGGCCTAGATTAGAATAGTACCTTTGAGCTTGTCCCACCTCAACAGTTAAAACCTCGGCCGTCTTGCTACTTCTATTATTACTACTCTCAGCACCACTCGATTTGTACCCCGATTACTTCCCGAAGTTACTTTAGCTTGCTATCTTCGCTAGGTACTCACCTTTCACTTCAATAGCTATGTCCTTTAGAGACTCCTAATCTTTGAACCCCTTCATCTTTAGCCCTTCCTTGAGATATGGACTAGCATTTCGGATGAGCAACCAAATCTGATCCGGAGTATCCGTCTTCCTCTTCATCTCCATTACCCGATTTCTCCACCGAGTGAGGTATTCGTGGAATGACTCATTAGATCTCTATTGAAGTAGGTCCAAATCTTTCAAAGTAACATCCATTCGGGTGCTACAGTCATACTGTTTGAGGAATTGCTCAGTCAATAGATCCCAATCTTCCTTTATTCTCCTATCCAAACCATGGTTACAGTCTATAGCAGACCCTATCAAGCTGAGGTAGAAACGTTCTACCTTCTGTCTCTTGGTAAGCATGGTGCCTTTCATCACAAGCGTGTACTGCTCAATGTGAGCAGACGGGTCTGAGGTGCCGTCAAACTTGGGCATCTCGGGCAGTTTAAATTTCTTAAGGAGCATCTCCTTGCCATCTAAATCCCTATCCTCATGGCTCATCCCCTTTTTGGCAGATAGTAGGCGGGCCATCACCTCAACTCTCTCCTCTATCTTCTTTAAGGCAGCATCCTCTTTAGGGGGCTTAGCTCTCACTACACTGGGTCCTCTTGTTCATCTTCTATAAAGTCCTCTTCAGGTTTATGTCCTCCAACTCTTCTAGGCTCAATTGCTACAAGAGCTCTAGGCTCAACAGTAGGGGGTGGTTCTACAACTTCTACCGGGGGTGCCTGTCACACCCCGTTTGCCCCTTAGTAGGATGAGCCCATTTATGAGTGCATACATAGTATGTGTTGGCATGTCATAAGGGTATTTTGGGTAGAAATGTATGTTTTAAGAGTTTTGTTAGCATGTGATGCATGTATGTTATTAGGGTGGATATTAATTGGGTTGCATTTGGGTATGTTTTGCTCACACCTTGGTAGGATGTGAGTAAGTTGAGTTACATTTGTGTGCATATGAGCATATCATTATAGGGTGTGCATTAGTTGGGAATGCATTGTGTGTGTGTGAAGCATGGAATTAGGGTGTGAGTGAGCAAGTTCCACCATTAGGAGGTTGACATGTATATTAGGTTAGGGAAAAAGAATTAAGAAAAGAAGGAGGAGAGAAGGGAAATCAGAAACTCATTCCCGTTTTTTGCCTTCTACCTCCATCCCCTTCTTCCTTCTTCCCTTCCCTAGTTAATACTAGCTGGAAATCAAGCTTTGGTGGTGGAAATTGGTCACTCTTGCTTCTAATTTTGTAAGTTTGTGTCTTTGTCTTGCTTTAATTCATGTTTTTCATCTCTTTCTTTGTGATTTCTGGGTTTAGATTGATTTGGGATTGCTTTGTTTTGTGTGTTCTTTGGTTGTGATGTTAGTTGAGCCTCCCAGTAACCCTAAGGGTAAGGAGAAGGTTGGTTACAGTGGATCTAAGTGACTAGGAGCTAAGGAGTTACAGGTTTGGGATTATTTTTATACGTGTTGTGTGGTTGATGATTTTGTGTGGTTTGAATGTTGAAAATTGGTATGATGTTTATGTGTATTTGGTATTTGGGCTTTGATGTTTTTAGTATGTTGAGCCTAGAATTTAGTTGGATGAGTTTAAGATTGTAATTTTGGTGAATCATGCATGTATGAGAATTGTTGAATGTGATTTCTTAAGGTTAGAATTAATTAGATGATTATGTATGTTTTTGCCTGATTGGCTTTGTATCTCAGGTAGGAAAGGTAAGTTTGAGGATGATGTTATGGTTTAAATGTGTGAATTGTGATGTGTGTGGTTTTGGGTTCGGAATTGGAGTGACTTCTGCAGATTTTTGGGTTTTCCAGAAATCACACGGCGGTATGGGTAAGGCTTACCGCCGTGTGATTCGAAGGAAACCTTCAGAAATTGCAAGGCCGTGGTTTTATGCGGCGGTAAGGGAAGGACCATACCGCCATGTAAAATGCTACTGTCCATATATGTTTTTGAACTGTGAGTTTCACACGACGGTATGGATTTCCCTTACAGCCGTGTAAAACGCCCCTATTTAGAGCTGTGTAAGACATCTTACACGGCGGTAAGGAACCTTCCATACCGCCATGTAAAATGCCTCTGTCCAGCTATGTGGGACATGTCACGCGACGGTATGGACTAAGCCATACCCTCAATACACTCGTTATCCACTACCTCGAGTCAGCAGGTGTTTCGTTTGTTTTGCTTTGCTCCAATGTGTTTATATAAATGTGAAATCTGAAAGAGTTTAGTGATAAGACGAATAATCCGTTATATGATTATGATTGTGAATATGAATATGGTTATGAGCTAGTTGGATGATTGGCTTTAATATGTAAGCATGTGAATATGTATATGTTATACTATGATTATCCGCATATGTCATTCATGTATGTGATTTGCTTTGGCGACCGTTGTGAATGGCCGTCCATATTATATATGTGTTTCCCCACTAAGCGTTTATCGCTTAGCATGGTGTGTACACCCGTGCAGGTGCGGAAGGAGTTTTGCCTTGAGAGAGTCGCTGCAGTCAAGCCAACACAGCAGAGTTTAGTGTAGGGCTTAGTCTTTTGTAGCCTTGATGATTCTTTTTGTTTAGAACTCTCATGTATCAGTTTGATATAGCATCCGCAGATATATATATATGTATATTTTGGATATGTATTACCTTTTATTTCGGCAAGTTGATCAGAACAGTAATGTAATGCTTTTGTTATATTAATGCATGATTAGCTTTCGCTTTTGGATGTATCTAAAATTTTTTAATTACCCTATGTTTATGTATGTATGCTTTAGGTGAATGTATGATTTGTACTGTACTTGTGTGGTGGCACCTTAACTCATACGGCATCTCACTCCTCATCGGATAGGATCGCCTATGTATGGGTAGGGGGTGTTACAGTTTTTGGTATCAGAGCCTATGTTTAGGCATTTCTGGGTGTTGTTGATGTGTTGATGTGCATAGATGTGTATATGTCTAGACCTATGTTGGCTGATGCGGTTGTCCTCTTGTTTGTTTTCGATGGCTTCAAACTCTATTCATGGATCACTTGAGGAGTCCGCCGAGAGTGTGAACCCTCAAGCTGTGGATCCTTCGGTTTCTGTGTCGACTCAATATGCTATGGTATAGCCCGAAGCCGCTGCCATGCTTTTTGAAGCTATGTTCAGGCTACCACGAGACATGGCTAGGGTCTTAGAGAGAATGACTGATCCTAGAGCCCTTATAGAGAACTTGAGAAGGGCTAGTGTTGAAGACTTCTATGGAACAGCTTTGGATGAGTCCGAGTTGGCTGTGAAATAGGTAGACAAAGTGAAGCGTGCTTTGAGAGAAGTCAGGTGTCTTCCTGACCAGCAGGAAGAGTGTGCAGTGGCTTTATTGCAAGGGTCTGCTTATGAATGGTGGGAATTGGTTTATAGGCATCCTCAGCTACCTGATCTGATTACTTGGGATTTCTTTGAGGGAGAGTTCATGAAGAAGTACATAACTCAGACCTATAAGGATGCTAGATGGGCACAGTTTCTGAGCTTGAAACAGAGGGCCTTGTCGATTTTAGAGTTTGAGAAAGAGTTCAACCGGTTATTTAGGTATGCTCCGGTGGGTATTATGACTGATGATTTCGGATGCCGTCATTTTAAGGCAGGGTTGAATGAGTCATTGAGGTTTATGTTAATTTCTTTGATGAGCACACTAGGGGTGAATTATTATCAGATTGTGGATGCTGCTATGAGGGCTGAGAGATCTGAGTCAGTGTTGAGAGAGAGGGCTCAGAGGAGGAACTCTTCTCGCGGTGGTTCATCTTCATCATCCTCGGGTAAGAGATCGAGGAACCCGCAGGATGAGTCATCATCTGGTCCAGCCACTAGAGGTAGGAGACAGGGTTCTGCAGCTGTGTCAGGTTCTGGTAGAGGTGGTAGACCTGAGGCTACATCAGTATGTCCTTATTGCAGTAAGACTCATCGGGGTGAGTGTAGGTGGCTAACTGGTGGGTGTTTCCGGTGTGGGAGCGTTGATCATCTTCTGGCCAGTTGTCTGAGGTTGTATGAGGATTCGGGTTCACAGAGAGAGGCTAGCAGAGTTGGTTTCAATGCTACACAGGCTACTCGTGGTAGAAGCAGGGGTAGAGGTCGAGGTGGTCGACCTAGAGAGGGAGCTGCATCAGAATCTGTTGAGCATCAGTTGCCAGTCGCAGCTAAAGCCTATGCTATGAGAGCTAGAGAGGAGCAGGATGCGCCTGATGTTATTGCTGGTGAGTTCCTACTCCATGACACTGAATAGTATGCTCTAATTGACCCTGGTTCCACACACTTATACTTGTGCACAAATAAGATTGTTGATAAGTTGCATGTGGTTGATCAGTTAGATTATGAGATATGTGTCACCAGTCCATTAGGGCATAGTGTCAGTGTGAGTAGAGTTTATAAGAATTGTCCTTTGTTTGTTGAGGGAGTTGTGTTTCCAGCAGATTTAATTGAGTTGCCTTTCAGAGAGTTTGATCTAATTCTGGGTATGGACTGATTGGGTAAGCATCGGGCTATAGTTGATTGCCATAGAAAGACAATTGTGCTTCGGGATAGAGGTAAGTCTCCTGTGTTTGTGAAAAGTTTGGGTGCTAGTTCTTTGAATAATGTGATTTCTGCAATGCAAGCCAAGAGGGTTATCAAAAAGGGTTACGAAGCTTTCCTGGCGGTTGTGTTGGATTCCAAGCGGGATCAAGTTCAGATTGAGGATATCCCTGTTGTGCGGGAGTTTAGTGATGAGTTCCCAAGCGAGCTACCTGGTTTGCCTCCTGAGAGAGAGGTGGAGTTATCCATAGAGATTATGTTGGGTACCACACCCATATCGAAAGCACCTTATCGGATGGCTCCTGTAGAGTTGAGAGAACTCAAAACTCAACTACAAGAGCTATTGGATAAGGGGTTTATTCGACCCAGCATATCTCCATGGGGAGCTCCGATTTTGTTTGTTAAGAAGAAAGATGGATCTTTACGGATGTGCATTGATTATAGGCAAATCAATAAGGTCACAGTGAAGAACAAGTATCCTTTACCTAGGATTGAGGATTTGTTTGATCAGCTTAGAGGTAGCTTCGGGTTAATGATGAGGATGTGGTTAAGACTGCATTTTGGACTCGGTATGGCCACTATGAATGCCTTGTGATGCCATTTGGTTTGACCAATGCTCCAGCGGCATTCATGGATTTGATTAATAGGGTATTTAGGCCATACTTAGATCGGTTTATAGTGGTGTTTATAGATGACATCTTGGTGTATTCCAAGGATGAGAGTGAGCATGAGGAGCATCTCCGGTTGGTTTTGCAAGTATTGAGAGAGTATCGGTTGTTTGCTAAGCTTAGCAAGTGTGATTTTTGGCTTCGGGAAGTGTCATTTCTTGGTCACATTGTTTCGGCTAGAGGTATTCAGGTGGATCCGGCCAAGATTGAGGCGATAGTTGATTGGAAAGTGCCTAGGAATGTTCAAGAAGTGAGGAGTTTTCTTGGTTTGGCGGGTTACTACCATCGGTTTGCTAAGGGTTTTTCAGTGATCGCCGCTCCGATGACTAGATTTGTAACACTCCCTTCCCATACGTAGGCGATCCCATCCGAGAAGGAGTGAGATGCTGTATGAGTAAAGGTGCCACCAAGCAAGTACAAAGTATATCATATATTCATTCATAACATACATTCAGAAATACAGAATAATTAAAATCTTTACATGCAGAAAGCAAAAGCTGATCATGCATTACTATAATAAACTATTACAATAATGATATGATCAACTAGCTGAAACAAAAATAATATTACATAACCAAAATATAATTACAAATGCGGAAGCTGATACAAAACTGATACAGAGAAAGTTCAATACAAAAAGAATCATCACTGATACAAAACTGAGCCCTACACTAAAACCCTTCTGTGTTGGCTTGATGATGGCGACTCTCACAAGGCAAAACTCCTTCCGCACCTGCACGGGTAAACACACCGTGCTAAGTGATAAACGCTTAGTGGGGAAACACACATAAATTATGGACGGCCATTCACAATGGTCGCCGAAACATGTCACATTCAGAATGGCAATATGCAAAGGTTAGCATAATACATATAAACGTATTCACGTATAAAGGCCATATAATCAATATCTCGCAATCATATTCATTCGAGAATAATCTGACATACATCTCATCATATACTTACTCAGATATCATATTTCATATCCAAATCAGAACAGAACTGTAACACCCCCACCGTCGCCCCCGTTGGAAGGGCGCCGACGGGCGCGCTACCCGACGCTCACTCACATATATGCACACATACACTATGCGGAAGCATACATTCATATCAAAAACACGAGTAAATTAAAAACTTACCTTGCGGGCACAGACTGATCATACAATAACTCACGCACACGCAGACACTAAGCGGAAGCAAAAGCGAATAATACAACAAAGAAATAACTTAATATAAAAACATACTAACGTTTACATATCCCAAGATAATCTCCAGATCATTACATAATTAATTACATATACAATAATACAGAAATACGAAAATTGAAGTACAGATGTTGAACAAAATACAAAACTTCTAACTCCTACATGGCCGACCTTGCAGAAGCGCGACACGAACAGAATCAAAACCTGCCACCTACACGGAAAGGAAATCCGTGCTAAGCGATAAACGCTTAGTGGGGAGAACACACAAGCAATATGGACGGCCATTCACAATGGTCGCCAAAGCAAATCACATTCAAATGGTTAATGCAGATATTCATGACACATATGTAATCAGACGTGCACAGCAAAGGCATTCATATCTATATACTTATGTCAAAATAAGTCAAGGCAAACGCAGCATCATTCATAATACAGATATCACCATGCAGAACCACATACAATAACACATACATTAAACTGACCGGTTCGCCGAGGTATCGAATAACAACACTTCACTACACAACTAATCCACACTATATCATACCGTGAATTGCAAACACACAACAACATATTAGAAACACTGCGATATCTAAGTTCATAAGAACATATAGCATATCATTACATTATGGCACATGCACTTAACGAACGTCGATCCACATGCATTGCATCTCAATATGACAATACTCATTCACACAATTAACCATAGTATACAATGATGCAAGCCAGTGTACTTATACATACTAGTTCGCATACATACATCTCAACCACTCAGTTAGACACATTCATAATACCATACGGGCGTTAAGCATATACAAATGCATACCTGAGTCATATTCAAACTATTCAACTTCCATAATCACATTCAGAAAGGTAGCTGATTCATATTACTGAAATCTTAACCAAACAGTTATCATAATCTCATATTCATATCAGACAAAGCGAATAAAATACCTGCTGACTCAAAATAGTGGATAACGAGAAATCAGACAGTGCCTCGCTGGCACGATCAGTCGCACCTTACGGGTACGAATCGAACTATCACCACCTTACGGGTGCGAATCGACAAACATTTTATTTTTAAAACATTTCACAGAGAGGGGGATCTTAAACAAGATCCAAACACATTAAAAAGGATCACGGGGATCCGAGTACAGAAAGGGGTTCGCGAGGAACCAAACGGGGACCTGATCAGGGTCCAAATCATTCAAAGGGCGCTGCAGCTACAGAAGACTCTATTAGGCATGCCTAACTATCCACTAGACTGACTCTGGCAGGCGGAGAATTACACAGAAATGGCCATAGTTAAAAATTATGACAAGCAAAGAATTCACATTCTATGATAATCAGAACACACATAATTATAGTTCAAAATACATAGTATTGCATGCTAAAATCCATAAGTTAACATTCCTAAAACATGCAGAAATAAAAGGGTTTTATTGCAAAAACAGGGTAGGTCACGGTGGTAATCAAACTGGTTGCCACCGTGACATACCAAGGATCTTCGGCAGAAAGCAAGTCTAGGGTACCTCACGGTCACAACCAAAATGGTTGTCACCGTGACGTACCAAAGAAGAGAGACAGAATCGAAAGATTGGGTATCTCACGGTGGTAACGAAATGGTTTGCCACCGTGACATACCCACTGCCCCGACAGAAACCAAAGTTTGGATACCTCACGGTGGTAACCAGATTGGTTGCCACCGTGACATACCAAACTTCACGGCAGAATGCATCTGGTTCGTGGCTCACGGTGGTAACCGAATTGGTTGCCACCGTGACCCATGCCAGATACGATTCCTGAGGGCGATTCCCAGGTTATTCGAACCAACTATCCCAAAGTTCTCATTTCAAACAACATATCCTCAATCCAATGGTAATAAAAATCCAAATCAAACATCAATGAATCATGCCATTAATAAGTCTTACACATGAATTCGAAGAACAGCATCATATTACATCAATTCATTGCTAACACTTAACAATGCAAAGTCTTAGTCATGCAACGGTACAATTTATACTTAAGCATAGCATAATATTCTTAGAGAAGGATCATAAGTACAGATATGCATAATACATTTCACATTCAATATCACATGCTCATACAGATTAAAGTATTATAACCCTTAAGTGTCATTTAACTTGACTATATACTAATCATACAATTACACCTAATTATTTTATTAGTTTGTATTGATCTTAATCCTAATCACATTTATTTTCCAAGTGATAACTATTCTTATACTCATTTAATAGTCCTAAACATGCATCGAATGGATCGTAGGAAGTTCCGGTGCAAAACGGGTTCAATTCGGGAAGAAAAACACATAAAATGGTCAAGACAGAAGGGGTCACAGTGGTAATCAATTTGGTTACCACCGTGAGGTCCCAAACAAAGCATTCTGTCCAGGATTTACATATGTCATGGTGGTAATGAATTTGGTTACCACCGTGACCTACCAAAAACTTTCAAACCAGAAGTTACGATTCAGGACTGCTTCAAAACTCATTTTTGTTCAGCCTAAATGGACATCTAAATGACATTTTTAGTCAAACATTCCTTCTTAACAAATCTTCCCTAGGATGTCAAAATTCAAATGAAACAAATTTCAGATTAAAAGGACATCTATAACTCCAGATATGAGCTAAAACATCAACACTGGTCCAGTAACCCGACCCAACCAGAAGCACTTCAGATTTTAGCTTATTCAAGAGTCTTAGAGCGAGAATTTGTCCAATGCTATTTCTGAGACATTTCAAGACATGGAAATCATGGTTCTAATGGGTCAAGAATTACACGATTTGGAGGTTGAAAACTCTACTTATGATAAAAACATACCACGGAGGTCAAATAAAAACGGAACAGAATTGCCAAATTCATGCTTTCAAAACCAACCCTCACATACATTCATCTCATTCAATAACATAGATTATTAACACATTTACTCAACTTCATTCATGTATAAACTCATATCAAAGCACTCAAATTTCCAGAAAGCAAACAACAATACAAACATGATCCAAGGAGAAAATAGGCAAAAGACAACTCAAACACAAATGAAGAAATCAAAGCTCCCAAACCTCTTGTAGACAAAATCCCAGCTGATCTTCACTCTTGAACCTTCTCCTTGCCTTTGCTTTTTCTTTTCTCCTCCAAATCTTGCACAAAACCCAGCCAAAAACTCACTTAATCCAACAAACACACCACAACCAAAACCCAGAAAATAGAGTAGTAGATGAAGAAGAACACCCACTTAAAACCCAAGAACTTACCTCTAGAAATCCAGCTCCAATTCACAAAATCCAACTTAAACTCTTGAAGATCCACGCTAGGGCAAGTAAGGAAGAGCAAAATGAAAGAAGAAAGGAGAGGAATAAAAATGAAAGTGGGATACGTAGAGGAGAAGTAGAAATTCTGCTTTCTTCTCTTCCCTCTCTCCTCATTAATGCCCTTCACCTACTCATCCTATGTGGCAAGCTTCAATTGGACCATAATTTCCACTACTATGACTTTTTGCCCTAACACACCCAACAACACATGCACCATAGTTGATCCCTCAAATCAAAGACTTACATTCCATGGCACCAAACTCCACTCACACCAAATCATTTCTTAACCCACTTACATCCTACTTCCATACACTTCAAGCACATTCTAACAATTCCTTATAAACCACTTGTCATCATCCTACAAGCCCAAGTGTCCCAATCTTGCCCATTCACTTTCTAAGTACCATACACATGTTCCACTAAATAATTCCTCACTTAACATCTTATAATTAATTATTTTGCAATTTAGACCTCATTAACCAAACTTTCTCAAGCACAAATTACCGAAATACCCTTCCGTTCTCGACTTCGCATGCAAATTCCGACTAGGGCCATTTTGGGTTGTTACAAATCTCTCCCTCTTAAGAAATTTCGTCCCCGAAATTTCCCCGCTAAACACTTATATCCATACAACCCAAACAACAAACCAACTTAAACGAAAGCTTACAAAACATACTTACCGGAAGGATCTACAGACTCAGTCATTTCCATGCGGCTAGAAACAGATACTCTGGCTGAATCCTTAAAGGCATCTAACTTGACGACTGATCCCGATGACGCTCGGGTGGCTCTAAGCAACTCCTTCATATCTTTTCTAGCCTGCTGAGCTAGATTGTTGCTCATCTTCTCAGGACAATCAGCAATCCGATGCTCTATGCTGCCACATCTAAAGCAAGCACCCGAGAGCTTCCGACATCGGCCCCGATGTCGCTTTTGGCAGTGTCTACATACGGGCGGTACCCACTTCTTCCTACACTTTCCCTCATGTTGTTTTTGACATTGTTGACACATCGATGCCTCTCGAATCCTCTTCCCCGCTGGCACTTCTCTACCCGATTCTTTTCTCTTCTGAGGTACATTCTGAACAAATTCTTGAGAAACTTGAGGAGCGGTCAACCTACCCAAAATCCGAATCAACCCTTGCACTAGAGCCCTATCCTCAGAAACAGGACCAGATTCTTCAACTGGAGGATGCTCGGAAACACTCTGATCAGCACTAACCAGGTTCACACTTTCCGTTGTCTCGCCCACATTCTCACTCGGATCAGACTCCATCTAGACATGACACAAGACAAGACACATCTGCATTAGGCCACGACACGAAACTGACTCGCATGCAAAAACACGACAAAGACCAACTAGCATACCAAGACTCGACACTCGAACAAACAAAGGCAACCAGAACCGCCAAACCGCGCTCTGATACCACAAAATGTAACACCCCCACCGTCGCCCCCGTTGGAAGGGCGCCGACGGGCGCGCTACCCGACGCTCACTCACATATATGCACACATACACTATGCGGAAGCATACATTCATATCAAAAACACGGGTAAATTAAAAACTTACCTTGCGGGCACAGACTGATCATACAATAACTCACGCATACGCAGACACTAAGCGGAAGCAAAAGCGAATAATACAACAAAGAAATAACTTAATATAAAAACATACTAACGTTTACATATCCCAAGATAATCTCCAGATCATTACATAATTAATTACATATACAATAATACAGAAATACGAAAATTGAAGTACAGAAGTTGAAAAAAAATACAAAACTTCTAACTCCTACGTGGCCGACCTTGCAGAAGCGCGACACGAACAGAATCAAAACCTGCCACCTACACGGAAAGGAAATCCGTGCTAAGCGATAAACGCTTAGTGGGGAGAACACACAAGCAATATGGACGGCCATTCACAATGGTCGCCAAAGCAAATCACATTCAAATGGTTAATGCGGATATTCATGACACATATGTAATCAGACGTGCACAGCAAAGGCATTCATATCTATATACTTATGTCAAAATAAGTCAAGGTAAACGCAACATCATTCATAATACAGATATCACCATGCAGAACCACATACAATAACACATACATTAAACTGACCGGTTCGCCGAGGTATCGAATAACAACACTTCACTACACAACTAATCCACACTATATCATACCGTGAATTGCAAACACACAACAACATATTAGAAACACTGCGATATCTGAGTTCATAAGAACATATAGCATATCATTACATTATGGCACATGCACTTAACGAACGTCGATCCACATGCATTGCATCTCAATATGACAATACTCATTCACACAATTAACCATAGTATACAATGATGCAAGCCAGTGTACTTATACATACTAGTTCGCATGCATACATCTCAACCACTCAGTTAGACACATTCATAATACCATACGGGCGTTAAGCATATACAAATTCATACTTGAGTCATATTCAAACTATTCAACTTCCATAATCACATTCAGAAAGGTAGCTGATTCATATTACTGAAATCTTAACCAAACAGTTATCATAATCTCATATTCATATCAGACAAAGCGAATAAAATACCTGCTGACTCAAAATAGTGGATAACGAGAAATCAGACAGTGCCTCGCTGGCACGATTAGTCGCACCTTACGGGTACGAATAGAACTATCACCACCTTACGGGTGCGAATCGACAAACATTTTATTTTTAAAACATTTCACAGAGAGGGGGATCTTAAACAAGATCCAAACACATTAAAAAGGATCACGGGGATCCGAGTACAGAAAGGGGTTCGCGAGGAACCAAACGGGGACCTGATCAGGGTCCAAATCATTCAAAGGGCGCTGCAGCTACAGAAGACTCTATTAGGCATGCCTAACTATCCACTAGACTGACTCTGGCAGGCGGAGAATTACACAGAAATGGCCATAGTTAAAAATTATGACAAGCGAAGAATTCACATTCTATGATAATCAGAACACACATAATTATAGTTCAAAATACATAGTATTGCATGCTAAAATCCATAAGTTAACATTCCTAAAACATGCAGAAATAAAAGGGTTTTATTGCAAAAACAGGGTAGGTCACGGTGGTAATCAAACTGGTTGCCACCGTGACATACCAAGGATCTTCGGCAGAAAGCAAGTCTAGGGTACCTCACGGTCACAACCAAAATGGTTGTCACCGTGATGTACCAAAGAAGAGAGACAGAATCGAAAGCTTGGGTATCTCACGGTGGTAACGAAATGGGTTGCCACCGTGACATACCCACTGCCCCGACAGAAACCAAAGTTTGGATACCTCACGGTGGTAACCAGATTGGTTGCCACCGTGACATACCAAACTTCACGGCAGAATGCATCTGGTTCGTGGCTCATGGTGGTAACCGAATTGGTTGCCACCGTGACCCATGCCAGATGCGATTCCTGAGGGCGATTCCCAGGTTATTCGAACCAACTATCCCAAAGTTCTCATTTCAAACAACATATCCTCAATCCAATGGTAATAAAAATCCAAATCAAACATCATTGAATCATGCCATTAATAAGTCTTACACATGAATTCGAAGAACAGCATCATATTACATCAATTCATTGCTAACACTTAACAATGCAAAGTCTTAGTCATGCAACGGTAAAATTTATACTTAAGCATAGCATAATATTCTTAGAGAAGGATCATAAGTACAGATATGCATAATACATTTCACATTCAATATCACATGCTCATACAGATTAAAGTATTACAACCCTTAAGTGTCATTTAACTTGACTATATACTAATCATACAATTACACCTAATTATTTTATTAGTTTGTATTGATCTTAACCCTAATCACATTTATTTTCCAAGTGATAACTATTCTTATACTCATTTAATAGTCCTAAACATGCATTGAATGGATCGTAGGAAGTTCCGGTGCAAAACGGGTTCAATTCGGGAAGAAAAACACATAAAATGGTCAAGACAGAAGGGGTCACGGTCGTAATCAATTTGGTTACCACCGTGAGGTCCCAAACAAAGAATTCTATCCAGGATTTACATATGTCACGGTGGTAATGAATTTGGTTACCACCGTGACCTACCAAAAACTTACAAACCAGAAGCTACGATTCAAGACTACTTCAAAACTCATTTTTGTTCAGCCTAAACGGACATTTAATGACATTTTTAGGAAAACATTCCTTCTTAACAAATCTTCCCTAGGATGTCAAAATTCAAATGAAACAAATTTCAGATTAAAAGGACATCTATAACTCCAGATATGAGCTAAAACATCAACACTGGTCCAGTAACCCGACCCAACCAGAAGCACTTCAGATTTTAGCTTATTCAAGAGTCTTAGAGCGAGACTTTGTCCAAGGCTATTTCTGAGACATTTAAAGAAATGGAAATCATGGTTCTATTGGGTCAAGAATTACACGATTTGGAGGTTGAAAACTCTACTTATGATAAAAACAAACCACGGAGGTCAAATAAAAACGGAACAGAAATGCCAAATTCATGCTTTCAAAACCAACCCTCACATACATTCATCTCATTCAATAACATAGATTATTAACACATTTACTCAACTTCATTCATGTATAAACTCATATCAAAGCACTCAAATTTCCAGAAAGCAAACAACAATACAAACATGATCCAAGGAGAAAATAGGCAAAAGACAACTCAAACACAAATGAAGAAATCAAAGCTCCCAAACCTCTTGTAGACAAAATCCCAGCTGATCTTCACTCTTGAACCTTCTCCTTGCCTTTGCTTTTTCTTTTCTCCTCCAAATCTTGCACAAAACCCAGCCAAAAACTCACTTAATCCAACAAACACACCACAACCAAAACCCAGAAAATAGAGTAGTAGATGAAGAAGAACACCCACTTAAAACCCAAGAACTTACCTCTAGAAATCCAGCTCCAATTCACAAATCCAACTTAAACTCTTGAAGATCCACGCTAGGGCAAGTAAGGAAGAGCAAAATGAAAGAAGAAAGGAGAGGAATAAAAATGAAAGTGGGATACGTAGAGGAGAAGTAGAAATTCTGCTTTCTTCTCTTCCCTCTCTCCTCATTAATGCCCTTCACCTACTCATCCTATGTGGCAAGCTTCAATTGGACCATAATTTCCACTACTATGACTTTTTGCCCTAACACACCCAACAACACATGCACCATAGTTGATCCCTCAAATCAAAGACTTACATTCCATGGCACCAAACTCCACTCACACCAAATCATTTCTTAACCCACTTACATCCTACTTCCATACACTTCAAGCACACTCTAACAATTCCTTATAAACCACTTGTCATCATCCTACAAGCCCAAGTGTCCCAATCTTGCCCATTCACTTTCTAAGTACCATACACATGTTCCACTAAATAATTCCTCACTTAACATCTTATAATTAATTATTTTGCAATTTAGACCTCATTAACCAAACTTTCTCAAGCACAAATTACCGAAATACCCTTCCGTTCCCGACTTCGCATGCAAATTCCGACTAGGGCCATTTTAGGTTGTTACAAGAACAAATCAATTGAACAATAAATGAACACCTGCTGACTCTAGGTAGTGGATATCGAGTGTACTGAGGGTACCTTACGGGTACGAATCGAATACTGAGGGTACCTCACAGGTACAAGTCAAATATCATATCATTTATCAAAACATGTTATTTATTTACTGAGGGGATCTTAAACAAGATCCTATACTGATGGGTTCGCGAGGAACCAAACGGGGACCTGATCGGGGTCCAAACTGAACTGAGGGCTGCAGCTAAAAGACTCTATTAGGCATGCCTAACTATCCACTTACTTGACTCTAGCAGGTTATGCGTCAAACATATCACATTTCAGAGTACAGAGTAGTATTCATCAGAAATTCATGGCATTATTCAAATCAGAGTATATATACAAGTAGGACAGGCATTAAATTCATCCAGAAGAAAATACTAGATTTATTTTTTTGAGTCAAAAGCTGGGAAATTTCAGAAAAAGAGCAGAACGGGGAAACGGGCGAGATTGGCTGGTCACAAGGTGTGACTGGCCTTCTCACAGGGCAGGTCACGCGACGTGACTGAGGGTCACGTCTCGTGACTTGCTCTGCCCCTCGCGGATCAGACGACATCTCTCGCTGATCACGCCTCGTCCCTCACAGATCACGCGACGTGATCTCGCAGGTCATGCGACGTGACTGGATGTCACGTCTCGTGACTTGCTTCAGCACTCTCGCAGGTCACGCGACGTGACTGGTCGTCACGTCTCGTGACTTGCTTCTCTTCAGCTGTTACGCGACTTGCCTTCCCTCAGCCGGTCACGTGGCGTGACGGGGAGTCACGTCTCGTGACTGGCTTCATCTCAACTGGTCACGAGTTGTGACAGGCAGCCACAACCCGCGACCAGCCTCAGTTGGCAGGTCACGCGACGTGACCTGAGGTCACGTCTCGTGACTTGCCTCTCTTCTTGGCGAGTCGCGCGACAGCATCAGGAATAACGGGATTTTTGACAGAACTCGATTTCCCAGAATTTCTAGAACAATAAAATCAATCCAAATTTGGTTTAAAACCATACAAATCAATTCATACCTTTCGAGAAAGATCCCAAACAATTCAAACAACATATAAACAACTCAAACCAGTATTCAGTCAACCTAATCAAGGGTATTTGCATTCAAATTCTTCAAGAACATATAAACCCTAAATTTTACAGTAAACTTAAAATCACACAAAACACAATCAAAAATTCCCAAACCTGAAATCTAAGCCTCTATCACTTAGCTCCACTAGGTCCAGCAACCTCTTTGCCCTTAGGATCGCGAGGAGCTTCAGCTAAACACAAACACGGCAAGAATATTCACAAAGAAAACCCTAAGTTAAATCTAAACTTAAGGAAGAAGAAGATGAAGTAAATGAAACAACTAGATGAGAGAATTCAATTACTTACTAGAGAGGGTGCAAAGAGAGAATCAATTTCACCAATAAGACCTTGAATCAACAATACAGTACTTGAAATAAAGAAAATGAAGAAGAAGAAAAAAGAGTGAGAAAAGAAACGTAAATCTCTAAGTTCCTTTTCTTTCATTCCCTTTTCTTTTTCTTTTCTTTATCCTAAATATGTATCAATTTCCTATTGGTGAAACTAATCACTCACACCAAAATAACCTACACTACTCACACCTAAAACCCTCTTAACTTATGCATACCATACAATGGTATGAACACATGCACACAAATATTTCTCATTTAATTAACATACTAGTGCCATGAATGCACCCACACAATAATAAAACCCAAAACATGCATTTCTACTGACATACCCTTATGAAATGCCGAACACATGCGAATGCTTACACATACAGACAGACAGACAGGCTCATTCTACTAGGGGGCAAATGGGATGTGACAACTCTCCCCTACTAATAAGAATTTCATCCTCGAAATTCTCACCTGAACTGAACAACTGAGGGTACTGAGCTCTCATCGACTCCTCTGGTTCCCAAGTCGCTTCCTCGACTCCATGATGGATCCACAATACTTTAACCAAGGGAATCTGCTTATTCCTCAACTGCCTCACCTCTCGGGCTAGAATAGCTCGCGGTTCCTCATCATAAGAGAAGTCTGGCTGAACCTGGATATCCTGAACTGAAAGAACATGCGAAGGATCTGATCTGTACCGACGAAGCATCGAAACGTGGAACACATCGTGTAACTTTGCTAACTCCATCGGTAGCGCCAATTTATAGGCTACAGGTCCCACCTTAGCCAAAATCTCATAAGGTCCAATGAAACGAGGACTAAGCTTGCCTTTCTTGCCAAACCGAAGCACTTTCCTCCAAGGTGAAACCTTAAGGAAAACCTTGTCCCCGATCTCAAAATGCACATCTTTCCTTTTCAAATTGGCGTAAGACTTCTGTCGATCCTTGGCTGCCTTCAAATTCCGCTGCACCACCCTGACCTTCTCCTCAGTATCTCTAACCAAGTCTGGTCCAATCATAGATCTCTCGGATAGCTCGGTCCAACAAACTGGAGTCCTACACTGACGACCATACAAAGCCTCATATGGTGCCATACCGATGCTCGACTGAAAACTGTTGTTGTAGGCAAACTCCATAAGTGACACATATCTGTCCCAACTACTCGAAAAATCCAAAGCACAAGCTCTCATCATATCCTCCAGAATCTGAATAACTCGCTCTGACTGACCATCGGTCTGAGGATGAAACGCTGTACTGAAGTTCAACCTAGTGCCCAAAGCTCTCTGTAACTCCTTCCAAAACATGGAAGTAAACCTCGGATCCCGATCTGACACTATGGACAAAGGCACACCATGCAACCGAACTACCTCATGCACATAGATACTGGCCAATCTGTCCATGGAGTAGTCCACCCTAACTGGCAAGAAGTGAGCTGATTTTGTAAGCCGATCCACAATAACCCAAACTGAGTCATGTTTCCTCTGAGTCAAAGGCAAACCAGAAATGAAGTCCATGGCGATGTCATCCCATTTCCACTCAGGAATAGATAAAGGCATAAGCAAACCCGAAGGAACCTGATGGTCGGCCTTTACCTGCTGACAAGTCAAGCACTTGGAAACAAAATCCACTATATCACGCTTCATACCGGACCACCAATAGAATTGCTTCATGTCTCGATACATTTTCTCACTGCCCGGATGCATAGTAAAGACTGAACTATGCGCCTCACTCATAAGCTGTCTCCTCAAATCCTCAGACTCTGGCAAACACAAACGATCTCTGAACATAAGTACCTCATCCTGAACTGAGAACTCTGATGGCTTACCCAATCTAACCTCATGCACAATCCGCTGAAGTCTCACATCATCTCTCTGAGCATCCACAATCCTCTGTCTCAAGGTAGGCCTCATACGCAACTGGGCAAGCAAAGCCCCATCAGAACCAAATCTCCATCTAAACCGCCTCAAGAACAGAGTTGAAACTGACTTACGACTCAAAGCATCTGCGACTACATTGGCTTTACCAGGATGGTAATCCACAATGCAGTCGTAATCCTTAAACAACTCAAGCCATCGGCGCTGTCTCATGTTCAACTCTTTCTGTAAAAGGAAATACTTCAAGCTCTTGTGGTCCGAGAAGATCCTACACTTTTCCCCATACAAGTAATGACGCCAAATCTTCAGAGCAAAGATCACAGCTGCCAACTCTAAATCATGCGTCGGATAGTTCCTCTCATGTGGCTTCAACTGACGAGAAGCATAAGCCACTACTTTTCCTTCCTGCATCAGCACACATCCAAGACCAACTCCAGAAGCATCACTATAAATGACAAACTCCTTACCCGAGATGGGTTGAGTAAGGATAGGAGCCTCAACAAGCAACTGCTTTAACCGATCAAAACAAGACTGACACCTGTCTGACCACTCAAATCTAACTCCTTTCCTCAACAATCTAGTCATCGGAGCAGCAATCACAGAAAATCCTTTAACGAACCGACGGTAGTAACCTGCTAAACCGAGGAAACTCCTCACTTCCTGAACATTTCGAGGCGCTTTCCAATCAACTATCGCCTCAATCTTGGCTGGATCAACCTGAATACCTCTAGCTGAAATAATGTGACCCAAGAATGATACTTCTCGAAGCCAGAAATCACACTTGCTAAGCTTAGCAAACAACTGATGCTCTCTCAACCTCTGAAGAACTAATCGAAGATGCTCCTCATGCTCACTCTCATCCTTGGAATACACCAAGATGTCATCGATGAACACTACTACAAATCGGTCTAAGTATGGCCTAAACACACGATTCATCAGATCCATAAAAGCCGCTGGAGCATTAGTCAAACCAAACGGCATCACAAGAAACTCATAGTGGCCATACCTAGTCCAAAATGCAGTCTTAACCACATCTGCATCCTGAACTCGAAGCTGGTAGTACCCTGATCGAAGATCTATCTTGGAGAAGACACCTGCACCTCGAAGCTGATCAAATAAATCTTCAATCCTAGGCAATGGATACTTATTCTTCACTGTAACTTTATTAATCTGCCTGTAGTCGATACACATCCGCAATGATCCATCTTTCTTCTTGACAAACAGGACTGGAGCTCCCCAAGGAGATATGCTCGGTCTAATAAACCCCTTATCCAATAACTCTTGTAGCTGAGATTTAAGTTCCCTCAACTCTACAGGAGCCATCCGATAAGGTGCTCTCGAAATAGGTGTAGTACCTGGCATAATCTCAATGGACAACTCGACCTCTCTCTCAGGAGGCAAACAAGGCAACTCGCTCGGGAACACATCACTATACTCCCGCACTATAGGAATGTGCTCAATCTGAACTTGATCTCTCTTGGAATCTAACACAACTGCAAGAAAAGCCTCACAAACTTTCCTGATAAACCTCTTGGCTTGCATCGCTGAAATCACATTATTCAATGAACTAACACCCAAACCTTTCAAAAACACAAGGGACTGACTCCTATCTCGAAGCACAACCGTCTTCCTATGGCAATCAACCACAGCCTGATGCTTACCCAACCAGTCCATACCCAGAATTAAGTCAAACTCTCTGAAGGGTAACTCAATCAAATCCGCTTGAAGCACAGCTCCCTCAACAATCAAAGGACAACTCCTAAAGACTCTACTCACACTGACACTATGCCCTAAGGGACTGGTCACACAAATCTCATACTCTAACTGATCAACTGAATGCAATTTATCAACAATTTTATCTGTGCACAAATATGAGTGTGTGGAACCAGGATCAATTAGAGCATACAACTCAGTGTCATGGAGTAGGAACTTACCAGCAATAACATCAGGCGCGTCCTGCTCATCTCTGGCTCTCATAGCATAAGCTCTAATGGCACCCTGAGGAGGATGCTCAACAGTCTCAGAAGCAGCCCCATCTCTATGCCGTCCACCTCTACCTCTGCCACGAGTAGCCTGGGAAGCATTCGAACCAACCCTACTGCCCTCTCTCTGGGAACCTGAATCCTCATGCAATCTCGGACAACTGGCCAACTGATGCTCCGAACTCCCACACCTGAAGCATGCACCGGAGAGCCACCTACACTCACCCCGATGTGTCTTACTACAATGAGGACAAATTGATGTAGTCTCAGCTCTGCCACCCCTACCAGAACCTGACACAGCTATAGGACCCTGTCGTCTACCTCTAGAAGCCAGACCAGATGATGACTCATCCTGTGGGTTCCTAGATCTCTTACTCGAAGAAGATCCTCCACGAGAAGAACTCCTCCTCTGAGCTCTCTCTCTCATCATAGTCTCAGACAACTCAGCTCTCACAGCAGCCTCTACAATCTGATAATAGCTAAACCCAAGTATGCACATCAGAGAAATCAAAGCAATCTTCAAAGACTCATTTAACCCAGCCTCGAAATGCTTGCATCTAAAGTCATCAGTCATAACTCCTCGTGGGGCATAGCGAGATAACCTGTTGAACTCTTTCTCATAATCCGCTACAGACATAGCCCTCTGTCTCAAACTCAAAAACTGCGCCCATCTCGAATCTCTATAAGTCTGAGTAATGTACTTCTTTGTGAACTCACCCTTAAAGAACTCCCAAGTAATCGGATCCGGTAGCTGAGGATGCCTGGAAACTAATTCCCACCATTCGAATGCAGACCCTTGCAGAAGAGCTAGTGCACACTCTGCCTGCTGATCAGGAGGACACCGAATCTCCCTCAAAGCACGCTTTACTTTATCTAACCATCTCTCTGCCAACTCAGACTCATTCAAACCAGTGCCATAGAAATCCTCAACTCCTGCCCTTCTCAAATTCTCCATAGGTGCTCTAGGAGCAGTCACTCTCTCCAAAACCCTAGCCATGTCCTGATGCAGTCTAAACATAGCCTCAAAGGGCATGGCTGCGGCCTCGGGCTGGACCCTAGCATGCTGAGCCGACACAGTAACAGAAACAGACTGATCTACAGCTAGAGGATTCACACTCTCGGCGGATTCCTCACGCGCACCATGGGCAGAATTAGAAGCCATCTAAACAAACAGGAACACCCGCATCAGCCAACACAGATCTAGACATATTCACATCTAAGCAATTCAGAACAATCACAACAACACCCAGAAATGCCTAAACCTATGCTCTGATACCACAAACTGTAACACTCCCTTCCCATACGTAGGCGATCCCATCCGAGAAGGAGTGAGATGCTGTATGAGTAAAGGTGCCACCAAGCAAGTACAAAGTACATCATATATTCATTCATAACATACATTCAGAAATACAGAATAATTAAAATCTTTACACGCAGAAAGCAAAAGCTGATGATGCATTACTATAATAAACTATTACAATAATGATCTGATCAACTAGCTGAAACAAAAATAATATTACATAACCAAAATATAATTACAAATGCGGAAGCTGATACAAAACTGATACAGAGAAAGTTCAATACAAAAAGAATCACCACTGATACAAAACTGAGCCCTATACTAAAACCCTTTTGCGTTGGCTTGATGATGGCGACTCACACAAGGCAAAACTCATTCCGCACCTGCACGGGTAAACACACCGTGCTAAGCGATAAACGCTTAGTGGGGAAACACACATAAATTATGGACGGCCATTCACAATGGTCGCCGAAACATGTCACATTCAGAATGGCAATATGCAAAGGTTAGCATAATACATATAAACGTATTCACGTATAAAGGCCATATAATCAATATCTCGCAATCATATTCATTCGAGAATAATCTGACATGCATCTCATCATATACTTACTCAGATATCATATTTCATATCCAAATCAAAACAGAACAAATCAATTGAACAATAAATGAACACCTGCTGACTCTAGGTAGTGGATATCGAGTGTACTGAGGGTACCTTATGGGTACGAATCGAATACTGAGGGTACCTCACAGGTACAAGTCAAATATCATATCATTTATCAAAACATGTTATTTATTTACTGAGGGGATCTTAAACAAGATCCTATACTGATGGGTTCGCGAGGAACCAAACGGGGACCTGATCGGGGTCCAAACTGAACTGAGGGCTGCAGCTAAAAGACTCTATTAGGCATGCCTAACTATCCACTTACTTGACTCTAGCAGGTTATGCGTCAAACAGATCACATTTCAGAGTACAGAGTAGTATTCATCCGAAATTCATGGCATTATTCAAATCAGAGTATATATACAAGTAGTGTAACACCCCAAATCGGGCCTAGTCGGAATCGGAAAGCTAAGTCAGTTAAGTGAAGGGTATTTCGGTAATTTGTGCTTAAGAAAGTTTGGTTAATTAGGACTAAAGTGCAAAGAAAATAATTAATTAATAAGATGTTAAGTGAGAAATCATCTAGTGGAACATGTGTATGGTATGTAGGAAGTGATTGGATAAGATTGTGACACTTGGGTTTGTAGGATGATGACAAGTGGTTTATAAGGAATTGTTAGAGTATGCTTGAAGTGTATGGAAGTAGGATGTGAGTGGGCTAAGAAATGATATGGTGTGAGTGGTGTTTGGTGTATTGAAGATATTTATTCAAGAATTATTTGTGTGTGTTTAGTGTATGGTGCATGTAGGAGTAAGTCAAAGTGGGATTGAAAATTATGACATGTGGACCTATAGTAAGTGGACAAGTGGCTTTGGTAGGTATGCATTTAGTGTGATTTGGGTTAGGAAAGAGGAAATGCAGAATTTTCTTGTTCTTGTTCCCGTTGCCCTCTCTTCCTTCTCATTTTCTATTTTCTTTTCTTCTCCTCCCCGTTTCTTGCTCAATCTATTGGTTTTGAGTGAAGTAGAATTGGTTTGGTGGAGCTTGGGAAGTATGAGTAAAGAGGTAAGTTGAGATTTTAGGGTTCTTATGTTTAAGTTCTTTTCTTTTTCTAGTTTTGTTTAAGTTATGGTTTAAATTAAGAAATTATGGGTTTGTTTGTGCAAGTAATTGGTGATAAGAAGAATCAAAGTAAAGGAAAAGAGAAGATTTAAAGCTTGAAGAGAACCACTATTGTGCAACAAGAGGTTTGGGACTGGATTCCTTTAATTGAGTTTTATTTGGTTTTTCCCCTAAATTCTTATTGAGCTATGAATATATAATTGTATATGATTTCCAGTAAATTGAGTGATTAAGATGATTCTTATGCATGTATTTGTTTGGGTAAATGTATTAATAATGCATGAAGTGGCTTAAGTTGAAGGTATGTGAGAATTGGAAGTGAAATGTGTTATTGGGGTAAACCCTGTTTCGTTCTCATCTGACCCTTGTGCAATGTTTTGGTCATAAGTGGAGTTTTAGAACTCCAAATCATGTGATTCTTGAACCTTTAGAACCATGAATTCCATTAATTTAAATGTCTCAGAAATAGCCTTGGACGAATTCGCGCTCTAAGATATCGAAAAATTGATTACAAATGTAGTGTCCCTATTGTGTCGGGTTGTTTGACCAGTAAGGCTTGTGGAGTGAATATCTGGAGTTGCAGATGTCCAATTGATGTGAAACTTCTTTCATTTGAAAGCTAAGACGTAGGAGAACATTTGTTAAGAAGACAACTTTTCCTAAAAACGAGGTTTAGAGGTCGGTTTTCGAGATACTAGTTTATAGTAGAAAGCAGTCCGTTTTGGTAGCTGAGGCGAGCCTCTGTCGCGAGCGCGACAAGGGTCGCGACCTCGCGACAGAAAAATATGTTTTGAGCCTTTTCTTCTTTATTTTTGGGTCTAGGGGTGACCCGGATCAATCCCGTATCTTTTCCATCAGTTATTATGCATGTTTAGGGTAATTAAATGGCTATATCAGTAATTATCGTTGGGAAAAACTTAGGAGTATGATTAAGATTAGTGATTTAGATAGTAAATAACAATAGATATAACCTTGTGAAGGTAGGTTTTTGGATGAGTACTAATATGTATTGATCTCATGAATAACCTAAGCATGAGGTACCATATGTATGAATGATGAATGGTAAATAGTATTGACATTATAGATTATATAAATGGATATTATTTGTGGCATGTTTTATCGAAATTATTGATATGAATATTGGATTTATGTTGTTAATGATGTGTGGCTTGCTGGAGATGAGGTAAGAGACCTTTGGATGTGTTCGTGTGTTTGTGGGTGAGTTTAAGGAAGGAAAGATCTTGCAAAATTCTGCAGATTTTCGGAATCATGACTCTGTCGCGATCGCGACAATGTCGCGAGCGCGACAGAGACCGATGATTTTGATGCTGTGCTGTCGCGACCCCGCGATAGCAATAGTTTTTCTGCTCTCTATCGCGAGCGCGACAACTGTCGCGATCGCGACAGAGCACACTGTTGGCCTGTGCCATCGCGAGCACGCGATTTGTCGCGACCCCGCGATAGCAATACTTGCCCTCTGTCACGACCGCGACAATATCGCGAGCGCGACAGAGCCGGGCCTTCTCTCCTTCCCGCAATCGCGAAGCCGTCGCGCGCGCGCAGCGAAGAGACTATGGTCTCTGTCGCGAGCGCGACAGGGATCGCGAGCGCGACAGTTGTGTGGTGTTGAATGAGTTTTCTTCAGTGATTCCAATGTTTGAGTTCCGAACTTGTGATGCCTTTAGGTGTATTCTTTGACTATGTTATGAAGAATGTTAATATAATTGAATGTATTATGCATATCTATATTTATGATTTTTCTCTAAGATTATTATGACATGCTTAAGTGTAAATTGTAGGATGCATTACTGACTTTATGATTTCATTCATATGGCTCACCTATTGCTGATTATGTACAATGATATAAAGTATGTGATCTGAAATATGATTTGTATTATGCAGGACCTGCGAGAGTCAGTCTAGTGGATAGTTAGGCATGCCTAATAGAGTCTTTGTAGCTGCAGCGCCCTTTGAACGATTTGGACCCTGATCAGGTCCCACGACTGGTTCCTCGCGAACCCTTTGATATGAAATGTTTTTGGAATGTGGAAAAAGATGATGTTGCTTTTTGACTAGTACCTGTATGGTACATTATATTATATGTTCCCTCTGAGGTTTACCCGGTCAGAGATCGGGCTATATGTTCCCTCATGAGGTCTACTCCTCAGTACTCGTTATCCACTATTATGAGTCAGCAGGTATTTTGATGGTTTTTTTTATTCTGTTTTGATATAGTCATCAGAATGTGATATCCGAATGAGCAAGAATCAGTTTATATGTATATGAATATGACTACGGGCTTCAGAAGGTAAATCTGTATTTAGTAAACATGACTTTTCAGTTAACATGATTATCCGAACTTGGCATGTGATTTGTTATTAGTTTCTGAATGCTTTGAAATGATTCGATCGATGTATTTATGTATATGAGTTAAGCATGGTTTTATTGTGTACAAGCATGTGAATCGGATCGGTTGTGAGGGTAAGTATATAAGATGTAATCGTACTTTCTGCATGGTTTTGATATGCTATGTATTAGAGTTGTGCAGCAGAAGTGTGGTGTTTTGGATGTTTTCTTGGGTATGTGGCTCAGCATGATAACACTGGTGTCGTGTTTTGGGTTATGACTGTTTTGGCCCATTCCTGATATATGTATATGATTATGTGTGTGAGTTTCCGAATGAATGCCTTTATTATGCAAGTCTGTTTAGATATGTGTTTTGAATATCCGCAATTGCCATTTGAATGTATTTTGCCTCGACGACCATTGTGAATGGCCGTCCATATTATTATGTTTGTTTTCCCCACTAAGCGTTATCGCTTAGCACGGGCTCTTCTCCCCGTGCAGGTGGCAGGTTTTCCTTTGCTCGAGTCGCGCATCTGCAGAGTCGGCCACATAGAAGCTAGAAGTTTTGTATCTTGTTCAGCTTTTGTAATTTGGAACTTTTTGTATATCTGTGTTATATGTATAAGTAATAATATGTAAAGAGAACGATGTAATATTTCAGACTCCTATTGTATGATTGTAAAATTGTATATGTGTATGTTTTCATTTAAAAATATGCGCGTTTATGAATATGTATGTTCAGATTTTTGCTCCATAAAAGTTTTAATTCTTTCATAATTATATACGCTTTGTATCTGTGACGCGCGCCGGATCCCGAGCGCCGCCCCTATGACCGCCCGCACGTGGGCAATCGGGCAATTGCGGGTCCGTTGGCATCTTGCAATAAATCGCAAGTGCGTCTATGTTGGGCAACAAGGAGGTATCATGGAGTCGCCACCCAATAGAACATTGGGAAAGTTACTCTCGCCTCGGAGAGCCTAAGACTGCGCTTGGTATCCATGTTGAGCCATGAGGCCTAGGATTAGCGCTAAAGTCTCGTGACCCAAGAAGTATTTTGGAGGATAACCTCTAACCTCTCGAGCCCAAAGACCAGAGCTAGGTCCGGGATTTCTCATCTATTTCTACCTCGATTAATTTATGATTGAATTTTAATTGTCATTAATTCGCTCTCTCTCCACACAATGCAATTAATTTAAGGCGCATTTACTCATGTTAGAAAAACCATAAATTAGCAAGTAAAGCAATGAATTACAATAATACAAGGAGCGGAATACAACTCCCATTTAAAAGTGCAAACATACATAAAACCGGGGAATTTATTAATTATGAGGACTTTGGTCCCCGCATGCACAATTAAAGAAAATATTCTGGATATGATGATTTTATTTGGGATGAAAATTAGGACATTGGTCCCATTTTATTATGAAAAATCTAAATTAATTTAGTAAGAAATATTTTTATGATCTTTATTTAGGTGCGCATAGGAAAACATTTTATTCAATGAATACAAGGAAATTAAAAATATAAACGAAATGAGAATTAAAAATGTATAAAGGAAATACCAAACCCCGCAACTCCCCCTTCATGTGCATGGATGCTCAAATGAGAATAAAACAATGATTTGCAACCAAAAATCAAAAAGAAATTCATGTTAGTGATTAGGCCAACGAAATAATACAACATAAAAGGTAATATGTACAATGACCATATAACATGCATAAGATACTATAACATGCATAAAAAATAATTATGATGCAATTTAACATGCATAAAGTGATTAAGATGCAATTTAATATGCATAAGGTGATGAAGTATCATGGCATATGCAACTTATTAATAATAGTTATTAACATACATGGAAGATTAGTGACAATCAATTTTATTATAGTTAAGACATGAATAAATGTGTAACATGAGAATAATTCCACTTGACATGCATAACTAGCATAAAATAATGACTATAACACTCATACATGCAAAAGAAAGCATAATAATAAACATGATATAGCATTAAGAAATTAAAGGTATTTACAACCTAAAACATAGATAATTACATGAACAAAGAATAATTTGACATGAAAATAAAAGATTAATAGAATTTAAAAAAGCTTATTTGTTATATGAATAATTGAAGATAAAAAAAATAAGAAGAAGAATATGGAGACTAAGAGAATTTACATGTTTGATATGTTAATTGGAAGCCAAAATAAATGAAATTAACAAGAGAATTAATGAGCAAAGCCAAGAATAATTACCCTCAAATTCAGTTTTGAAGAATTGAAGATAGAAGTGTTGAATTCCTTGTCTTCTCTTGTGAAAATCCTTAGAAAATAGCTTGAAAACTTGAAGAAAAGCTCTTGGAAACAAGTGTGTAAGATGGATTTTTTTCTCTCCACTCAAAGCTCCAAAATTTAGTTTTTTTTCTCCAAAATGTTCCTCACTCGTCCTCCCCTTTTTCTGAATTTTTTCTCGTGTTTTAATCATCAAAAACTACCCAAAAACCACCCAAAACCGTCCAAAAATCGTTAAAAAATAAGTGGGGGTCGAAAATGGGCGAAATGGGGTGAAAATGGGGCTGATGCGCACGAGAAACGCGCACAGTGCGTGCTGCGCGCAAAGCACAGCCATGCTTTCAAAAAAGCACAGCTGTGCTTTCGCGCGCGCACTGCGTGCAGTGCAGCACAAAGCACAGCCGTGCTTCCGAAAAGCACAGCCGTGCTTTTCGGGTAAATTTTTTTTTTATTTTTTTTTTTTAAATTTTTATATAAAATACCCTCAACCTAAAACACACTTTTTCTTCTCCAAAATAATTTTAAAAATATTTTAAAAATATTTTTAAAATACACTTTTTGCTCATCGAAAAGACAAGGAAAAATCACTCCCGAACTCCAATATTTTTGCCTATAAGCCGGCATAGCTAAATTTCATCATCGGGTAATCCTGATCAAGGCTACTCGGGACCCGGTGTCTACAGTTGCCCCCAATTTTGGGGAGGCTAGTGCATGGGTGCCTAGGTGAGCCAAAATTCAGGAAAAGGAAAGAAACGCGTACCTGAAGCGGCGATCTTCCAGCTTGATGGAGTTATGATGATAGCTGCTGCTGTCTTTTGGTTGTAGTTGGTAATACCGTAGGTGCGCTAACCTCTTGTGGGTGGCGCCGCTATCGTGCTAAACATTGTGAGTTGGTAATGCCGTGGTCGTGCTAACCTCTTGTGGGTAATGCCGCCATCGTGCTAACCGCTGTGAATTGGTAGTGCCGTGGTCATGCTAACCTCTTGTGGGTAGTGCCGCCATCGTGCTAACCGCTGTGAATTGGTAGTGCCGTGGTCGTGCTAACCTCTTGTGGGTAGTGCCGCCATCGTGCTAACCGCTGTGAATTGGTTGTGCCGTGGTCGTGCTAACCTCTTGTGGGTAGTGCCGCCATCGTGCTAACCGCTGTGAATTGGTAGTGCCGTGGTCGTGCTAACCTCTTGTGGGTAGTGCCGCCATCGTGCTAACCGCTGTGAATTGGTAGTGCCGTGGTCGTGCTAACCTCTTGTGGGTAGTGCCGCCATCGTGCTAACCGCTGTGAATTGGTAGTGCCGTGGTCGTGCTAACCTCTTGTGGGTAGTGCCGCCATCGTGCTAACCGCTGTGAATTGGTAGTGCCGTGGTCGTGCTAACCTCTTGTGGGTAGTGCCGCCATCGTGCTAACCGCTGTGAATTTATTTTTTATTTTTTATTTTTTTTTTTGCTCCTTTAGATGTTTGGACTAGTGTCATCACTCGGCTTTTGTTGGTGTCCCCCGCCGATTTCTCCTGCAAGATTGTATGCATAGGGATATACAAGAAATCATGTGTGCATGATATGGAATGCAAATGCTTGCAACAATGTATAGACTGTGCCCTAGGCGGTCCATGGTTCGCTGAGGTTGTAGCCTGCTGGCTCTATAATGCCCCCTGAATCCTGAGGATCGTCGACAAGTTTTCTGAAAGAGACGTCCGGTATATATCCTTGCCCCCCTGGTCAATGATCATTTACCCGGGATTCTGTTTCATGTTCTGTGTTGTGTGTTGTATGACTGACGGAAAATCATCTTGAAATAATGCCGCCTTATCGCTCCAGGCATTGAATGTCATTGTTTTAAAGGTAGTGTGTCCCTTGTGGATTTTCGCACTAGCTTTTCTTTGCGGGAAATGTGTCCCTTATGGGATTTTCACACAACCCTTTGCCTAACTTTTGCCTGGAATGGACCCAACCCAATCCAGCGGCTTTTGTTTATTTTATATTTATATTTTATTTTTATTTTTGTTTTTATTTTTATTTTTTTTTTGTAGGGCAGACTGCCTGTTTCCAGGTTTTCACCCTGCCCTTTGGCCTAACTTTTGCTTAGAGAGCCAGTTACGGTTTTCATCTCTAACGGCCTTCTTTGTTTTGTTTTGCTTTGTTTTGTTTTGTTTTGTTTTGTTTTGTTTGTTTGTTTTTTTTTTTTTTTTATTTTATCACCAAAGCTTCTGTTAAGAGCAAATAGCACATATCCGATGAAGGGACTGAGCAATAATCATTAGATGAACAATTGGTATATTTATTTTTAAGACAGAACTGAAAGATCAATGAAAATGTATTCTTTTATTCATTGCAAAATTGTGTACATTTCTATATGATTTCATCATACATGATTTTCATTTGACAAGAATTCAAAAGCATATGACTACACCTAATCTCGGAGTGGGTTTTGTCAGCATCAAACTCCTGTTATCAATCGGCCTTCTCGGGTTTTCTCGATTGAATATTTTCTCTTGGCCCTTAATTTTTGCCCAGGATGCCTTTTTTCGGTTTTCACCCTGACAGGGCGCCCAATTTTAGCAAGGCCGCCTTTTTTCGGTTTTCGACCCGCGGGGCATTTATTCTCTTCTTTTTATTTTTGGTCTTTAGCCATGGAACCTTTTAAGTCTATCGACATTGACCGGGTCCTTGAACTCATTCCCATCGCTGTCTGCTAAAATTGCTGCTCCTTTTGTTAGCAACTTTTTCAAAATGAAAGGTCCTTCCCAGGTTGGTCTGAATTTTCCTCGTATGTCTGGAACTCCCGGCCTCATCATCTTAAAGACCAAATCCCCTTCTTTCAACGGGTGCTTTCGTACCTTCTTGCCAAAGGACCGAGCTAGTCTCTTCTGATAAACCTGATTGTGGTAATAGGCTCTCAACCTATCTGCATCCAATAGATTCAACTGCAACAATCGCTGTTGTGCCCATTCTGTCTCCGGAATCTCGGCTTCCAGGACTACTCTTAATGATTTCAGCTCAATTTCAACCGGCAGGACTGCTTCAGTTCCATACACCAGAGAGAATGGTGTTGCCCCCGTAGAGGTTCTGATTGTTGTTCTATATCCCCAAAGTGCGAAGGGTAACTTTTCTGCCCAATCCTTGTAGTTCTGAACCATCTTGGCTAAAATTCTCTTCACATTCTTATTCGCCGCTTCAACTGCACCATTCGCTTGAGGACGGTAAGGAGAAGACTTATGATGTTGGATCCCATATTTCTGGAGCATCTGTTTAGTCTCTGCTAGGAATTGTACCCCATTATCAGACACAATGTGATGTGGGAGACCATATCTGCATATCAAATTCCGCTCGATGAATTTAGCCATATCCCTTGCATCAACCTTCTTGAAAGATTCAGCCTCAACCCACTTAGTGAAGTAGTCAATGGCAACTATGATGAATCTATGCCCATTAGAAGCAGTAGGATGGATTTCGCCTATGATGTCTATTCCCCATGCTGCAAATGGCCATGGAGATGTTAAGTTATGTAACTCTGAAACTGGCACATGCCTCAAATTCGCGTACTGTTGGCATAACTGGCATTGCTTCACAAATTTTGAACAATCTGTATCCATTGTGAGCCAATAAAACCCTTGGCGCATGATCTTCTTTGCTAAGGCTAAGCCATTCATGTGAGCTCCATAAACCCCGGCATGAACGTCTTCCATAACTCTTTTAGCTTCTTTCTCTGCCAGACATCTTAACTGGATACCATCAGCTTGCCTTTTGTATAAAGTGCCATTAACACTGATGAATTGAGTGGATAACTTCCTGATCATTTTTTGGTCCTTCTCAGTGGCTTCCTCTGGAAAGACTGATCTCTCTAAATAATTCTGAATGTCATAATACCATGGATTTCCATCAGTGGCCTCAATGTCCATCACCTGTTCAGCTTCAAAGCAAGGTCTTTCCGAGCTATAAATCAGCACGGGTTTCATCGCAACTCCCGTTGGGTTATCCCACATAGACACTAATGTTGCTAGAGCATCAGCTAACTGATTTTCGTCTCTGGGGATGAAGTGAAAAGTGCAAAACTCAAACTGGCTGCTCAACGTTCTCAAGTGCTTTACATAAGGCAGCAGCCTTTCTTCTTTGACTGACCACTCTCCTTTAATTTGATGAATTACCAAGGAGGAATCCCCAAATACTTCTGCGGTCTTTGCCCCCAGAGCAAGCAATGCTTCCAATCCAAAGATGCAAGCTTCGTATTCTGCTTCATTATTGGTAGCCTTATACCTCAGCTTCTTAGCCAATGGTAACCTTTCACCATCTGGGGTCGTAAGAATAACTCCCACGCCTGCTCCCTTATTATTGACTGCTCCATCAAAGAATAATTGCCACCCTTGTACTGCTATGGCCGTGACATCTTCATCTGGGAAGTTGTATTCAAACTGATCTCCCTCAATAGGATGCTCGGCTAAGAACTCCACTACAGCTCTTCCCTTAATGGTTTTCCTGGTTATGTACTCAATGTCAAATTCCTGCAACAGCAGTAACCATCTTCCCATCTTCCCTAGTAAAGAGGCTGCTTCTTGGAGGTATCTAAGCGGATTATGTTTGGCAACCGTTTGTACCTTGAAGGAATGAAAGCAGTGTCGCAACTTCTTAGAAGCCCAGATAACTGCTAAACAAATCTTTTCTACCTCCACATATTTGGCTTCGTACGGCAGGAATTTCTTGCTAAGATAATAAACGGCAAACTCTACACCAAAATCGTCTTCCTGAGACATCATAGCACCCACTGAGTTATCTTCCACAGCCAGGTACAGGATTAATGGTTTGGCACGGCATGGTGGTCTTAACACCGGAGGATTTAGCAGATAGTCCTTAATGGTGTCAAAGGCCAGTTGACAGTCATCGTTCCATAGCACCGGCTGATTCTTCCTAAGAAGCTTGAAAATAGGCTCACATACCGAAGCTAGCTTGGCAATAAATCGACTGATGTACTGAAGCTTTCCTAGGAAACTTCTGACGTCCTTCTCCTTCTGGGGCACTGGCATCTCTCTTATGGCTTTGACTTTATCGGGATCTACCTCGATTCCCCTCTGGCTTACTACATGGCCTAACAACTTTCCTGATGTAACTCCAAAAATGCACTTCTTGGGATTGAGTCGCAGATCATACTTGCTAATCCTTTGAAAGAACTTTTCTAATGCCTCAAAGTGACCTTCCCTGGTAGCCGACTTAATCATCATGTCATCGACGTACACTTCCACTTCTTTGTGGATTAAGTCATTGAGAACCTTGGTCGCCATCCTCTGATAGGTTGCTCCTGCATTCTTCAACCCAAAAGGCATAACCCGATAGGCATATGTCCCCCACTCGGTGATAAAGGCTGTCTTGATCCGATCCACTATCTTGTTAAGAATTTGATTGTACCCTGCGTACCCATCCACAAAGCTATACATCATACAAGCAGCAGCACTATCTACTAGCACATCAATATGAGGCAGTGGAAAATCATCTTTAGGGCAAGCTTTGTTCAGGTCTCGATAGTCGACGCATACTCGAACCTTACCGTCTTTCTTAGCTATAGGAACCACATTAGCTAACCATGTTGGGTATTGAACCTCTATCAGGAACTTAGCCTCAATCTGCTTATGGATCTCCTCTTTCACTTTCTGTGCCCATTCTGGCCTAAGCCTCCGAAGCTTTTGCTTGACTGGTTTAAACTCTGGGTAAGTTGGGATGGCGTGTTCGGCAACATCTCGATCTATTCCCGGCATATCCTCATAGGTCCAGGCAAAGACTTTTTCATATTTTTTTAATATTCTCTCAAATTTTATTCTCTCTTCAGGAGTTATGTCTGACGCTAGCAAAATTTCCTTTGGATTTTCCAAAGTTCCGAGATTAAATGCAGTTGTGCCAGTTGAATTAATATAAAAAATGAATGCATCATGCTTATGATCATGCGAAATGAAATCATCAGACACATCACACAAGTAAGCAAAGTTGTTCATCTCATTAACATAATCAGAAACATTAACATTGTTCTCAAAGAGTTCTGGTATAAAAAGAGAATCTAAATGACTATCAACTTCAGTCGACGCTGATGCTGCAGATGACTGTGCTTTGGCTTCTTGATTTGGTGAAATCTTGAGATCTTCTATCTTCGGTTCTGGTTCCACTATCTTCTCCTTCCCCTTGAGCTTAGTGGCTAACAGCTTATCAGTTACAATCTCTTCGGGCTCATCTCTGTCCCAGATGCTGCATTGGGTCATAATCTCCTCATCCCAAAAGTTCTCTACAGCTTTAACAACTCCGATCTCCCAATCAAAGACATCGTTAAAAATTTCAAATCCAGGGATAATCTTCCCATCTACCCACTGCAGTTCTTCTTCTCCGGTGTAAGCACAAACCGATGATGATGGCACAAAGCCCTCCGAAATATGGGGAATCTTCCCTGAACCTTTCTTCTTACCATATTCTCCTTTGTAGCCCAACCCCTTTCGATCCTTTTGACCACGTGTAGTGATAGCATTCTGCAGCCCTTGTGACTCTTTTCCCAAACCAGCCCCTGGGAGGAAGTGCATCTTCTTCAGCATATTCACCACTTGAGGGCTACCTTCTAGGTTTTGCTCTTCTCCGATCATCGATACATGAAAGCCACTGAATGGCTGATTAGAGATCTCCAAGGCAGACACTTGGTTCTCTCTTGCTGCTTTAATGGTCACTACTTCTCCTTCATGGGGTATTTTAATTATCTGGTGTAATGTGGATGCTACTCCCCCTAACTTGTGGAACCACGATCTACCAAGCAGAGCTGAGAAGTTTGGTGGAATCGGCAAGACCACAAAATCTGTTTCTGTCTCAATGGGCCCTGTCTTTACCAAAGCTTTGAAAATTCCCGATGCTTGCCTCCTGGAGTTGTCATAGGCAGTGATGGTCAGGTCAGATTTGCTTAACATACTCTCATCCATCCCAAAGGCCTGAAGTGCCACCAAAGGGCAGACATTTATCGATGACCCGTCATCAACCATGACACAAGTGGTGTGTTTACCATTGATCTGTCCCTTGATGTACAAAGGTCGGTTGTGGTTGCGACCCTCTGTTGGTAGGTCCGCATCAGAAAAAACCAACTTCTCCCCGGATCCCCCCTTTACAAGGTCTAAAAGCTCGGATGGAGAGATTGTAGTTGCTACGGTGGATACGCTCAATGCTTCGACTAACTTCTGTCAGTGCGAGGGGGACTGTCTCAAGAGGTCCCAAATAGATATCTGAGCCGTGGTCTTTTTCAGTTGCTTCACTATTGAATTTTCTTCCGGCTCTTTCTCTACGATTGCTTGTGCTGGGTCCTGCTGCTTCTCAGCTTCTGGAATGACCCTCCCACTTCTTGTTACTGCTTCTACTCTTTCTTCTTCCTCTGAATCCCACGGATCCGTAAACTCTCCATTTTTCTCATCTTCGTCATCTCCACTCTCACTAGTGGACCAACAGTCTATCGCTGCCACGAAAACCCCTTTTTCATCCACTGTAGGGCGAGTAATAGCGACATACTCATTTCCATATAGATCTTCCATTACGTACCACTCTGGTAGGCTCGATCCGATCATAAAGACTGGAGGTGGCACTGTGTTATAACCCGACTTCTTCTTGCTCTCTCTCTGCTCAGGATCAGTGATCTGCTTGTTGTCAATTAGATCTTGGACCCGATGTCTTAGCGTTATACACTCATCCGTCAAATGCCGGGTATGTTGGTGGAATGCGCAGTATTCATTCTCTTTGTGCCCTGGCTGCCCTTGGGCCTTAGCCGGTTTAGGTGATAGGGGCCGCAGTTTTCCTTCTTTTATTAGCCTCTTCAGCACCCATGATAAAGGCTTACCCAAGTTGGAGAAATACCTCTGACTTATGCCGGTTGCAGACACCTCGGCAGTCTTCCCAACTCTGTTACCACTGCTTGAACCTACTGGTTTGGCCGTCCCCTGATTGCTGTATCCCCTCCGGGCATAGGACTCACTATTTGCCCTCTTGGATAAATATTCTCCTTCCGCTTCTATGGCAATGTCCTTCAAAGACTCCCAATCCTTGAGTCCCTTCATTTTCAGTCCCTCTCTCAAGTAAGGACTGGCATTTCGAATGAATAGCCGAATCTGATCAGAAGTGTCCGGTTTGCGTTTCATCTCCATAACTCGGTTTCTCCACTGAGTAAGGTACTCGTGGAAGGACTCCCCAGCCTTCTACTGTAACAACTCGAGATCTTTCAAAGTGACCTCCATCCGGGTACTGCAATCGTACTGCTTAAGGAACTCTTCGGTCAACAAGTCCCAGTCCTCCTTGGATCTCCTGTCAAGCCCATGGTACCAATCAATAGCAGCTCCTGTGAGACTCAAGCAGAAATATTCTATCTTCTGCTTTCTTGTTAAGGTCGTTCCCTTCATGACCAGCGAGTATTGCTTGATGTGTGCGGTAGGGTCAGAGGTTCCATCAAATTTGGGAATGTCCGGCATCTTAAAATTCTGGGGAATTAGGTCATCCCCATCCAGCTCTCGGTCTTCCGGGTTCATTCCTTTTCCCACGGTCATCATCCTAGCCATGACCTCAAATCTCTCTTCCATTTTCCTCCATATTGCCTCATCTAGTTTTGGCGACTTCTCTTTAGCTACTTTATGCTCCTCTAGCTCATCTTCCCCAAATTCAGCTTCAGACCTGGGGCCCTCTCTGCGCTCAATAGGTGCAGGCACTCTTTGCTCGACAACAGGTGGGTCAACCACTGGTTGGTTAATTGCAACAGGACGTTCTTCTCTTACAACCTCTTGTTCAGCTGGTACTCGGATAGGGGCAGCAGCAGCTTGTTGCCCAGCTATGGTGGTGGCAAGATTGCCCATCATTGCAATCATTCGGGCTTCAAATTCCTCCATTTTCTTTCCTACCTCCTCAGCAATTATTGTCCGGGTTGCATCAGACTCATTTGATGGATTAGCCATGCTTACTTCTGTTGATGATTCGGAAGAAAACCCCACACTTCCTTCTAAGACTGACTCTGAACTCTGATCTGACACTAACTCAGTTAACCCCAAAAGCGGCATCCTTCTTAACCGTCCGTCGGGACCTCTAGACCACCCAGGAGAATCTATGATGGCTGAAATGCAAGGATTGTTAAGATGATGCATGATTAAAATGCAATGTATGCTCGTGCTGATGCAACATAGACAAACACATGCAAGCAGATAGATCTTTCCAACCTTGTATCTCCCACACACGTGGTAATGCGGTCTCTTTCCTAGGTGGGCTTGATCCATGGATTAACGTGGAACCCAATGGACACGTATGGTGCGCGGTGAAAAACCGGCAGCATAACAGCTCCTATCTAATGTACATGCGTATGAGTGTTTGGCAATTATGTATTTAAACAATTCAACTTAACTAAGATGGGCCCACCGGGGCATGAAAGCCTTTGATGAAGACCATTTAATTAAATTGATTTCGTTTAATATATGATGGCCCATATAGCAAGCATAGTATTACGGTACATTTCACCTAGTGGAAGTATCTATTGCCATTACATGAGCTTTGGACAAAGGAGATGTTACTTTAAGGCTACCCAAGCATGATCCCTGCCGACGGGTCTAGCTCATCACAAGCATAGCGACCGGTCGGGTCGTCATTTTGATATACCATTGAGGTACATGGCTTGGGCTGGTGATTATCCTTAACACTTCCCCAAATTGAGTGAAAATGAGGTCGTGCTTCGGGAATGCACCGGGGCTTGAAAAGGGACCAAACTAACTTAATCTAAAGCTCTAATGAGATGATATGCAATTTTGAGATAAAGCGAATTTATGAATTAAATTTTAACCATAAATGTTAAACGAGGTATTTTCAAATTGAAATCTCGAACCATATCGTCACCAGTGGAGTCGCCACTGTGACGCGCGCCGGATCCCGAGCGCCGCCCCTATGACCGCCCGCACGTGGGCGATCGGGCAATTGCGGGTCCGTTGGCATCTTGCAATAAATCGCAAGTGCGTCTATGTTGGGCAACAAGGAGGTATCATGGAGTCGCCACCCAATAGAACATTGGGAAAGTTACTCTCGCCTCGGAGAGCCTAAGACTGCGCTTGGTATCCATGTTGAGCCATGAGGCCTAGGATTAGCGCTAAAGTCTCGTGACCCAAGAAGTATTTTGGAGGATAACCTCTAACCTCTCGAGCCCAAAGACCAGAGCTGGGTCCGGGATTTCTCATCTATTTCTACCTCGATTAATTTATGATTGAATTTTAATTGTCATTAATTCGCTCTCTCTCCACACAATGCAATTAATTTAAGGCGCATTTACTCATGTTAGAAAAACCATAAATTAGCAAGTAAAGCAATGAATTACAATAATACAAGGAGCGGAATACAACTCCCATTTAAAAGTGCAAACATACATAAAACCGGGGAATTTATTAATTATGAGGACTTTGGTCCCCGCATGCACAATTAAAGAAAATATTCTGGATATGATGATTTTATTTGGGATGAAAATTAGGACATTGGTCCCATTTTATTATGAAAAATCTAAATTAATTTAGTAAGAAATATTTTTATGATCTTTATTTAGGTGCGCATAGGAAAACATTTTATTCAATGAATATATACAAGGAAATTAAAAATATAAACAAAATGAGAATTAAAAATGTATAAAGGAAATACCAAACCCCGCAACTCCTCCTTCATGTGCATGGATGCTCAAATGAGAATAAAACAATGATTTGCAACCAAAAATCAAAAAGAAATTCATGTTAGTGATTAGGCCAACGAAATAATACAACATAAAAGGTAATATGTACAATGACCATATAACATGCATAAGATACTATAACATGCATAAAAAATAATTATGATGCAATTTAACATGCATAAAGTGATTAAGATGCAATTTAATATGCATAAGGTGATGAAGTATCATGGCATATGCAACTTATTAATAATAGTTATTAACATACATGGAAGATTAGTGACAATCAATTTTATTATAGTTAAGACATGAATAAATGTGTAACATGAGAATAATTTTACTTGACATGCATAACTAGCATAAAATAATGACTATAACACTCATACATGCAAAAGAAAGCATAATAATAAACATGATATAGCATTAAGAAATTAAAGGTATTTACAACCTAAAACATAGATAATTACATGAACAAAGAATAATTTGACATGAAAATAAAAGATTAATAGAATTTAAAAAAGCTTATTTGTTATATGAATAATTGAAGATAAAAAAAATAAGAAGAAGAATATGGAGACTAAGAGAATTTACATGTTTGATATGTTAATTGGAAGCCAAAATAAATGAAATTAACAAGAGAATTAATGAGCAAAGCCAAGAATAATTACCCTCAAATTCAGTTTTGAAGAATTGAAGATAGAAGTGTTGAATTCCTTGTCTTCTCTTGTGAAAATCCTTAGAAAATAGCTTGAAAACTTGAAGAAAAGCTCTTGGAAACAAGTGTGTAAGATGGATTTTTTTCTCTCCACTCAAAGCTCCAAAATTCAGTTTTTTTTTCTCCAAAATGTTCCTCACTCGTCCTCCCCTTTTTCTGAATTTTTTCTCGTGTTTTAATCATAAAAAACTACCCAAAAACCACCCAAAACCGTCCAAAAATCGTTAAAAAATAAGTGGGGGTCGAAAATGGGCGAAATGGGGTGAAAATGGGGCTGATGCGCGCGAGAAACGCGCACAGTGCGTGCTGCGCGCAAAGCACAGCCGTGCTTTCAAAAAAGCACAGCTGTGCTTTCGCGCGCGCACTGCGCGCAGTGCAGCACAAAGCACAGCCGTGCTTTTCGGGTAAATTTTTTTTTTATTTTTTTTTATTTTTTTTTAAATTTTTATATAAAATACCCTCAACCTAAAACACACTTTTTCTTCTCCAAAATAATTTTAAAAATATTTTTAAAATACACTTTTTGCTCATCGAAAAGACAAGGAAAAATCACTCCCGAACTCCAATCTTTTTGCCTATAAGCCGGCATAGCTAAATTTCATCATCGGGTAATCCTGATCAAGGCTACTCGGGACCCGGTGTCTACAGTATCGTTTCTGTTTGGTAACACACCTACTCGTACGGCTTCCTACTCCCTTGCGGATGGGTTCGCCTGCGTATGAGTTGGGGTGTTACAAGTAGGACAGGCATTAAATTCATCTAGAAGAAAATACTAGATTTATTTTTTTGAGTCAAAAGCTTGGAAATTTCAGAAAAAGAGCAGAACGGGGAAACGGGCGAGATTGGCTGGTCACAAGGCGTGACTGGCCTTCTCACAGGGCAGGTCACGCGACGTGACTGAGGGTCACGTCTCGTGACTTGCTCTGCCCCTCGCGGATCAGACGACATCTCTCGCTGATCATGCCTCGTCCCTCACAGATCACGCGACGTGATCTCGCAGATCACGCAGCGCCCTCGCAGGTCACGCGACGTGACTGGACGTCACGTCTCGTGACATGCTTCAGCACTCTCGCAGGTCACGCGAGGTGACTGGTCGTCACGTCTCGTGACTTGCTTCTCTTCAGCTATTACGCGACTTGCCTTCCCTCAGCCGGTCACGTGGCGTGACGGGGAGTCACGTCTCGTGACTGACTTCATCTCAACTGGTCACGAGTTGTGATAGGCAGCCACAACCCGCGACCAGCCTCAAGCTGGCAGGTCACGCGACGTGACCTGAGGTCACGTGACGTGACCTGAGGTCACGTCTCCTGACTTGCCTCTCTTCTTGGCGAGTCGCGCGACAGCATCAGGAATAACGGGATTTTTGACAGAACTCGATTTCCCAGAATTTCCAGAACAATAAAATCAATCCAAATTTGGTTTAAAACCATACAAATCAATTCATAACTTTCGAGAAAGATCCCAAACAATTCAAACAACATATAAACAACTCAAACCAGTATTCAGTCAACCTAATCAAGGGTATTTGCATTCAAATTCTTCAAGAACATATAAACCCTAAATTTTATAGTAAACTTAAAATCACACAAAACACAATCAAAAATTCCCAAACCTGAAATCTAAGCCTCTATCACTTAGCTCCACTAGGTCCAGCAACCTCTTTGCCCTTAGGATCGCGAGGAGCTTTAGCTAAACACAAACACGGCAAGAATATTCACAAAGAAAACCCTAAGTTAAATCTAAACTTAAGGAAGAAGAAGATGAAGTAAATGAAACAACTAGATGAGAGAATTCAATTACTTACTAGAGAGGGTGCAAAGAGAGAATCAATTTCACCAATAAGACCTTGAATCAACAATACAGTACTTGAAATAAAGAAAATGAAGAAGAAGAAAAAAGAGTGAGAAAAGAAACGTAAATCTCTAAGTTCCTTTTCTTTCATTCCCTTTTCTTTTTCTTTTCTTTATCCTAAATATGTATCAATTTCCTATTGGTGAAACTAATCACTCACACCAAAATAACCTACACTACTCACACCTAAAACCCTCTTAACTTATGCATACCATACAATGGTATGAACACATGCACACAAATATTTCTCATTTAATTAACATACTAGTGCCATGAATGCACCCACACAATAATAAAACCCAAAACATGCATTTCTACTGACATACCCTTATGAAATGCCGAACACATGCGAATGCTTACACATACAGACAGACAGACAGGCTCATTCTACTAGGGGGCAAATGGGATGTGACAACTCTCCCCTACTAATAAGAATTTCGTCCTCGAAATTCTCACCTGAACTGAACAACTGAGGGTACTGAGCTCTCATCGACTCCTCTGGTTCCCAAGTCGCTTCCTCGACTCCATGATGGATCCACAATACTTTAACCAAGGGAATCTGCTTATTCCTCAACTGCCTCACCTCTCGGGCTAGAATAGCTCGCGGTTCCTCATCATAAGAGAAGTCTGGCTGAACCTGGATATCCTGAACTGAAAGAACATGCGAAGGATCTGATCTGTACCGATGAAGCATCGAAACGTGGAACACATCGTGTAACTTTGCTAACTCCATCGGTAGCGCCAATCTATAGGCTACAGGTCCCACCTTAGCCAAAATCTCTTAAGGTCCAATGAAACGAGGACTAAGCTTGCCTTTCTTACCAAACCGAAGCACTTTCCTCCAAGGTGAAACCTTAAGGAAAACCTTGTCCCCAATCTCAAAATGCACATCTTTCTAGATTTTTCGGGTAGTTGGGACAGATATGTGTCGCTCATGGAGTTTGCGTACAATAACAGTTATCAATCAAGCATCGGTATGGCAGCGTATGAGGCTTTATATGGTCGGCAATGTAGGACTCCAGTTTGTTAGACCGAGCTATCCGAGCATTCAGTAATTGGACCAGAGTTAGTTAGGGATACCGAGGAGAAGATTAGAGTTGTGCAACGGAATTTGAAAGCGGATAAGGATCGATAAAAGTCTTATGCCAACTTAAAGAGGAAGGATGTGCAATTTGAGGTCGGGGACAAGGTTTTCCTTAAAGTTTCGCCTTGGAGGAGAGTGCTTCGATTTGGTAAGAAAGGCAAGCTTAGTCCTCGCTTCATTGGTCCGTATGAGGTTTTGGCCAGAGTTGGTCCGGCGGCCTATAGGTTGGCCTTACCGATGGAGTTAGCGAAGTTGCACGATGTGTTACACGTTTCAATACTTCGTCGATACCGATCGGATCCGTCGCACGTTCTGTCAGTGCAAGATGTGCAAGTTCAGCCTGATTTTTCATATGATGAGGAACCGAGAGCCATTCTAGTTCGAGAGATGAGACAGCTAAGAAGTAAGCAATTCCCATTGGTAAAGGTGTTATGGAATCATCATGGAGTCGAGGAAGCGACTTGGGAACCAGAAGAGTCGATGAGAGCTCAGTATCCGCATTTGTTCAGTTCAGGTGAGAATTTCGAGGACGAAATTCTTATTAGTAGGGGAGAGTTGTCACACCCCGTTTGCCCCCTAGTAGGATGAGCCCATTTGTGAGTGCATGCATAGTATGTGTTGGCATGTCATAAGGGTATTTTGGGTAGAAATGAATGTTTTAAGAGTTTTGTTAGCATGTGATGCATGTATGTTATTAGGGTGGATATTAATTGGGTTGCATTTGGGTGTGGTTGGCTCACACCTTGGTAGGATATGAGTAAGTTGAGTTACGTTTGTGTGCATATGAGCATATCATTGTAGGGTGTGCATTAGTTGGGAATGCATTGTGTGTGTGTCAAGTATGGAATTAGGGTGTGAGTGAGCAAGTTCCACCACTAGGAGGTTGACATGTGTATTAGATTAGGGAAAAAGAATTAAGAAAAGAAGGAGGGGAGAAGGGAAATCAGAAACTCATTCCCGTTTTTCCCCTTCTACCTCCATCCCCTTCTTCCTTTTTCCCTTCCCTAGTTAATACTAGCTGGAAATCAAGCTTTGGTGCTGGAAATTGGTCACTCTTGCTTCTAATTTGGTAAGTCTGTGTCTTTGTCTTGCTTTGATTCATGTTCTTCATCTCTTTCTTTGTGATTTCTGGGTTTAGATTGATTTAGGGTTGCTTTGTTTTGTGTGTTCTTTGGTTGTGATGTTAGTTGAGCCTCCCCGTGACCCTAAGGGTAAGGAGAAGGTTGGTTGCAGTGGATCTAAGTGACTAGGAGCTAAGCAGTTACAGGTTTGGGATTATTTTTATACGTGTTGTGTGGTTGATGATTTTGTGTGGTTTGAATGCTGAAAATTGGTATGATGTTTATGTGTATTTGGTATTTGGGCTTTGGGCTTTGATGTTTTTAGTATGTTGAGCCTAAAATTTAGTTGGGTGAGTTTAAGATTGTAATTTTGGTGAATCATGCATGTATGAGAATTGTTGAATGTGATTTCTTAAGGTTAGAATTAATTAGGTGATTATGTATGTTTTTGCATGATTGGCTTTGTATCTCAGGTAGGAAAGGCAATTTTGAGGTTGATGTTATGGTTTAAATGTGTGAATTGTGATGTGTGTAGTTTTTGGTTCAGAATTGGAGTGACTTCTGCAGATTTCTGGGTTTTCAAGAAATCACACGGAAATATGGGTAAGGCTTACTGCCGTGTGATTCGAAGGCAACCTTCAGAAATTGCAAGGCTGTGGTTTTACAGGGCGGTAAGGGAAGGACTATACCGCCGTGTAAAACGCTAATGTCCAGATATATTTTTGAACTATGAGTTTCACACGGCGGTATGGGTTTCCCTTACAGCCGTGTAAAACGCCTCTGTTTGGAGCTATGTAAGACATCTTACACGGCGGTAAGGAACGTTCCATACCGCCATGTAAAATGCCTCTGTCCAGCTGTGTGGGACATGTTACGCGGCATTATGGACTAAGCCATACCCCCGTGTAAACTGTCTTACACGGCGGTATGGATAGACCATACCGCCGTGTAAAACGCTTCTATCCTCCTTTTGCAAATTTTTGACTTCCTTCCTTTTCACTCCTTTTCCACTTGTGTTTGGTTTCAATTATTATTTAGTGTTATTTTATCCATCTAACATCATTTAATTGTGTGTTTTGCTTTGATAGAATAGTATGTGTTATATGTAATATTAAAGTGAGTTATGCTCAAGTATGAACTCTATATGCGATGAATATTGGAATGTAAATTGTGTTATGCATGACCTGCTATAGTCTAGTAAGTGGATAGTTAGGCATGCCTAATAGAGTCTTATAGCTACAGCCCTCAGTTCAGTTCGGACCCCGATCAGATTTGATTCCTCGCTAACCCCTCAGTATTTGGATCTTGTTTAAGGTCCCCTCAGTAAAATAATGTGTTAAGCATAAATGAAATGGCTATGATTCGTACCCGTAAGGTACTCTCAGTAATCTATTTGTACCCGTAAGGTGCCCTCAGTACACTCATTATCCACTACCTCGAGTCAGCAGGTGTTTCGTTTGTTTTGCTTTGCTCCAATGTGTTTATATAAATGTGATATCTGAATGAGTTTACTGATGAGACGAATAATCCGTTATATGATTATGATTATGAATATGAATATGGTTATGAGCTAGTTGGATGATTGGCTTTAATATGTAAGCATGTGTATATGTATATGTTATACTATGATTATCCGCATATGTCATTCGTATATGTGATTTGCTTTGGCGACCGTTGTGAATGGCCGTCTATATTATATATGTGTTTCCCCACTAAGCGTTTATCGCTTAGCACGGTGTGTTTACCCGTGCAGGTGCAGAAGGAGTTTTGCCTTGAGAGAGCCGCCGCAGTCAAGCCAACACAGCAGAGTTTAGTGTAGGGCTTAGTCTTTTGTAGCCTTGATGATTTTTTTTTTAGAACTCTCATGTATCAGTTTGATATAGCATCCGCAGATATGTATATATGTATATTTTGGATATGTATTACCTTTTATTTCGGCAAGTTGATCAGAACAGTAATGTAATGCTTTTGTTATATTAATGCATGATCAGCTTTCGCTTTTGGATGTATCTCAAAGTTTTTAATTACCCTGTGTTTATGTATGTATGCTTTAGGTGAATGTATGATTTGTACTGTACTTGTGTGGTGGCACCTTGACTCATACGGCATCTCACTCCTCATCGGATAGGACTGCCTATGTATGGGTAGGGGGTGTTACAGTGCCTCTATGATTGGAATCTTTTCGGCCTGCCCCCCGGTAGGAGCGGCAGGTTGTTGGCCAGCTGGCGGTGCTATAGTGGCAGCCAAGTTACCCATCATTTCTATCATTCTTTGTTCAAATTCCTCAAATATGCGCTCTATTTCTTGGACCCTTCGGTCCATCTCTTCTGCGATAATAGCCCGGGTGGCATTTGAATCTGGGTTGGCCATGTGCAGTGATAATTCTGAAGGAATAGATTCGGAGCAATCTGAAAGTGACTCTGGACCCCAATGCGACACTCGCTCTAGCGACTCGAAGAATAGGTTTTTCCTTACTAACTGGCCGTCAGGACCCCTAGACCACTGATTTGTACCTGTGATGGCTGAAAGACTTAAATTATTAGCATGATGCATGAGTGACATTAAAGATGCATGGTCGTGTTGATGCAGCATAGACAACCACATACAAGCGGGCAAATCCTTCCAAGCTTGTTACTCCCACACAGGAGGTCGTAAAGTCTTTTTCCTAGGTGGGCTTGACCCATGGGTCAGCGGGGAACCCAATGCGTGCGTATGGTGAATGGTAAAAAACCAGCAGCATAACACTCTTAATTTAAAGCACATGTGTGTGGGTTTTGGCCATTATGTATTTGAACCTTTCAAATAGACTAAAAATGGGCCAATTAGGGCATGAATACCTTTGATGAGTGTCCAATTAATGTGTTTGAATTTGTTCAATATATAAGGGCCCACGTAGCAAGCACGCTATTAAGGTACATATCACCTAATGGAGGTTTCTATTGCAATTATATGAGCTTTGGTCAAGGGTGTTGTCACTTTAAGTCTACCCAAGCATGGTCCCTGCCAATGTGTCTAGCTCATTGCGAGCATAACGACCGATCGGGTCTCTATTTGATATACCATTGATTGTACAAGGCTTGGGCTGGTGATTATCCTGGGCACTTCCCTACAATGAATGAAAGTATGGTCATGTTTTAGGAATGCACCAGGGTAAAATAAGGGACCAACTAGCATAGTTCTAAGGCTTTAAGGTATGCAATGCAATTTTTTCGAAAAGAGATAAAATTTCTTAACCCTATATATTAGATTAACCAAAGGTACTTTAGAAGCAAAATCTCATGATATCCCCAGCGGAGTAGCCACTGTGACGCATGAGAAACCCCACTCGGCATCTGGATCGCTCTCGGATGTCCGCTTTTAAGACTCGAGACAAGATGGAGGTTCATTAGAACTCATGAATGTAACAGCCCGATATATACCCTAGTAGTATATATGTCAGATTGTGTGTATTTGGTTATGGCACGTGATCGGATTAAAAATTTGGAATTTTCATGTTTGTTAAATTGGGACTTAATTGCATAAATAATTTTTTTTAAGTGACTAAAGTGTTTTGTGCTAAATATTATTAAGGGCTGGACTTGCATTGCATGAGTTATGTGTGGGCTTAAGAAATTAGTTCGGCACTTTGGGCTTTGTTGAGATTAAAAGAATGTTGGGCTTATTCATATTAGAGGGCCCATGTGGGCTTAGGACTGGAAGTCCATAAGAGGGATAGATTTTTAGTGGAGCCCATGTTCTATTACTGTAAATGCCACATAGGATTGTGCATGAGGGAGAGATAATGTGCCAAATAGGATGATGCATGTGGGAGAGAGAATGGTTGGGATTGGCTGCATGGGGGCGGCAGCTATTCTTCTCCTTTTTTCCTTTCTTTAATTTTTTACTCCTTTCCACTCTCTCTCATACGTTTTTCCTTCATCCCTCTCTTGAAATTTATGTGTTTTTCTCCTCATCTTCATGCAATAATTCCTCTTGGGTCATCAAATAAAATCGTGTCTTGCTGCATTTGTGGGTTAGAGGTCTTGCATGTGTATATTTCCTCACTCTAGAAGCTAAGTAAAGCTTCTATCCGAATATCTCCTCAACCCTTCTTTCTTGCTTTGTGTTTCAAATGAGATTTTAATTATTGCTCTTATTTATGGAAATATGGGTCTTGCTTGGAGTGGTAGAACCTAAGAGGGGCAAAGGGAAGAAAGATGGTGGTTGATCAAGGAACGATGTGATTTCTAAGGAGCTAAGGAGAAGAGGTTTGGGAACTAAATTGCTTTGTGTGTGTTAAATGATTGTTTGTGTACTAAAGGTGTGTAAATTATATTATGTGAAGTGTTGAGTTGATGAAATGAACATGTTGGTATTTAATGCATATCATGAGTTTGAGTGACCTAAGATTGAACCATAATTTCGAATGAACTATAAATTGATGTGTTTATTCTAATGAATGAACATTAATAAGAAAGTGTATGTGTTGTTATGTGCATAATTGAGTTAGGGATGTGTATTATGTATGTGATTATAAAGTAATACTAAATAAGTTAGTTTATAGTTAATGAGCTGGAAGTGAAAACTTGGGTTGAGGTTTATTTGACCTACCTTAATTATAAGTGTTATAATTTGAGTTAAATGACAGTAAAAATGAATGGGGATGATGGGATTAGGTTCCAATAATATGTGTCTATATTGGTTTTAGAAATGATCATGCTAATTGAGGGCTTTAAAGTCAGTAAAAGTGTATTGAAGTTTAGCTAATTCTATAGGAGGGCCTTTCGGGGCATGTTAAGTTCCTTTGGCCATAACTCCTTGAGTTTTAGTTAAATTTAGATGTGAATTATGTCAAATGCAAGTTAGCATATATATGAATTAATTATTAAAAGAGCACATTGGTTAAAAATGTCATTAGAGTTGAATTTAGAAGTCATATGCATGAAGTAGGAAAAATGTGCATGTAGGGTGAGTTTTTGAGTAGGTCTCTCTTGACCTTTAGTGACTATTTTTCCCATAGATCGCGTTTTAATACTCCAAATGGGTTGATTCAAATTGAATCTAAAAGATAACATCCACACCTAAAAAGTTATATGAATATGGTTGAGATAATGCTGGCTCTAAGTGCCTCAAAAAGTTGCCATACCATAGGTGTCCCTATTCTGGCAGTTCATCAGAATAGTATCTAGTGTTTAGTTCATATCTTATGTTTTTCATGTCTAAATGGTCTGAAACTTTCCTATTAGAAACCTAACATCTTAGGGAACAATTGTCTCGAAGGAAGATTTTCCTGAAAATGTCTCTAGCCATTTGGAAAATGCATTGCAAGTTGGGACCTGAAGTCTGTGTAGAATCTGCTGTGTGTTGGGAGGCAGAATAGGTTTACACGGTGGTAAGGAATTTCTAACCGCCATGTAAAAGCATTCTAACCCTTTTAGATCCATTTTTAGTGTCACACACGGCAGTAATGAATGGCTTACCGCCGTGTGACATTAACTTTTAGCCTAAATTGTACTTTTTCCTTCCTGAATCGCACCCAAACTTTACTACAAGTTCCTATAACTTAACCAATTCATGTCTAACATTATAAAATGAATATATGAATAGTTATCACTTGGAAAGTACACATAAATGGGATTATGATTAATAGCAAACTAATGGAGTAATGATGTGTAATTGTATGAAATAGAATCAAGTCGAATTTAATAACATCATTAAGGATTCTAATACCTTAATCTATATAAGCATGCATAATATGAGCAAGTATACATAGTTATGAGTTGAGATTAAGTTATACACATACGCAAGATATCAAATGAAATGGTTTGGCTTAATGTGAATATGAACCATATATATGTGTGTAATGAGGTTGGATTGTATATGAGGAAAATATGAGCATGATTGAAATGAATAAGACATGTAAGAGTATGATGATGGGTTTGTAGCGATTATATATAAATGTGATTTAATGCTTTTAACTTAAGAATTTCTTACTTATATGGAGACTAATACTGTGGCAAATCGGGTGAGTATGTATCTATATAAATGTATAAATAATTTATATGAATTACATGATGAAGTGTGAGATACCGTGTGATTGTATTCTGTTTTCGAGGGATTGTGTAAGGCATACTACACAGAGGTATGACTTGTTCTTACCACCGTGTAAAATGTCTTACACGGCGCTAAGATATTGTCATACCGCCGTGTAAATGCCCTCTATTTTAAAGTTTAAAAGTTTTTTTTTTATTTTCGTCCTTTTTCGTTTTATTTGAACTCGTGTTTGCTTTAAACCTTATTCGGTGGCACTTCGGCCATTAATTGATGATTTACATGTGTAAGAGTTGAATTTTATTATAGATATGTGATTATGATTACACTTACATGAGATCTATGTGATGTATTTATATATATATGCATATGATTTCATGCCTATAACATGATGAAGAAATTGTGATGTAAACAGCATTGTATATGAACAATGCGATGAGATATATTTGGATGATATTATAATGCTAAACGTGCCATAACAGTGAAATAACCGAATTAATAATTTAGCCTGCAAGTCAAGTAGTGGATAGATAGGCATGCCTATAGGGCTTAAGTGTTGCAGCCCAATGCGTCCGATTGCTCTAGAATCACAATGCGAGTCAAATCCTTACTGGATTTTCCAATGCGAAATTATGTTGATATTTTGTACCTTAGGGTACCAATGCGAATGTGAGGTATCCACGGATACTAATGTGATTACTGTACCCATGGGGTACAAATGCGATGCCCGTTATCCACATTTTTGAATTGCAGGTAAGAAAACTATAATGATTGTGTTAATAAATAAGAAATGATTATTTTGTATTATACATATATTGATAAGAATGTGATATGCATATGAAAAGTAAGTGACAATGCGAATCCAAATGCGATTATTCAACATGTACGTTATGTGTTAGGTATGATGCATGATAGTTAGCATGAAACTTGATGAAAATATACTTTATATTGGGATGGATAATTGTTAGTAATTGTTTGAGCTTAATACTCAATGAGTATGGTATGTGGTATCAAGTAAACGGTTTTAATATAAAAATGGACTTGGCAAATATGTTAGATTGCCATAAAATGAATAAAGTATGCATTATACCGACTTGTATTTATAATTTTGAGATGTGATGTTTATACACATAAGTAAGTGCTATTTGATATTCTACTTTAGGTGATCATGCTAATTTAAATATGACTCTGTACATAGAGGTATACTTAAAGTTTCAATGAATGAATAGAAGTATATTAAAAATACGTATTATGACAAGTGTGAATGCGAAATATGAGATGATGAACTAAAAATGACTTTGATGATATCGATAATTACTTATCTTATAGTCGTTGATGGTTAATCTAAAATTATAAATGTGGGATGATATATGATTATATAGATGTGATAGATGATTTATTATATGTATGTGATAATGCAAGGCCTGTTCAAAATTGGATGTAGTGGCTGCTATGTATGATTATGTTATTATATGTTGTATTTTGTTCCCTACTAAGCGTTATCGCTTAGCATGGATGTTTAATCCATGCAGAAGACAGTCCTGCATCGACAACGGCCAACACATTAGGAACTGCTGTAAATATAGAATATTTGTAATATTACAAGCTGTGTAACTACAGTTAGTAATGTGTAAAGGGACTAAGTTTTTGTATTAAGAAAGTTATATTTTGTATAGTGAATAATAAATAAAAACCATAAGTGTTTTGTATTGTAACGCATGGATTTTCAGAATAAAATTAATTGTGGATTTGAAAGAAAAATTTATCAACCCTGAATTTTATCTTATTGTTAATTCATATTCACATGTTATTTAGTGTGAGACTCCATAACCATCATAGGAAAAGTTCTACGGGTGTTTAGGGGGTGTTACAGTGAAAGCTAGTCGCTTCGCAATGGATAGGGATTCACCCCTATTCCATTATTAGCAATCAACTTACGAGGGCGTCTCTTGGGAATCATAAGGTAGGTATCATGGAGTTGCCACCCAATAAAACATTGGAAAATGAATCCTAACCTTATGAGGCCAAAACTAGAAAGAGTTCGGGACCTCACTCTTATTTATACCTTTGGTTAATGTTATATGACTGAGTTTTAGAGTTAATTATTTTATCTCTCCTCTCACACGATAATGCAATAAAATTAAAGCGCATCTCAAGTATCTTTGGAAAGCAATAAAAAAAGCGATAAATAAATTACAAGTGAAAAATATGAGACAGAACAATCTCCCAAAATAATAAAAGCATAGTTAAAGAGAGCAATAAAATTACCCCAAAATGAATTACAAGGGCCCGAAATAAATATCTATAGAAAAATAAAATACATAATACATAAATCGGGACATTTATTAGATTTTAGGAACATTGGTTCCTTTGTGTTGACTTAAAAATCTGAGAGTTATTTTTTGGGTGATGAACATAGGGATAATTGGATCCCATTGTATGAAAATTAATTCTCTTTTGAAAATGAAGTTTATTGGCCAAAATCAGGACATTGGTCCTATTTTATTAACAAAAATCCCAATTTTTCTTATTATAAAAAAACATGAGTTTATATGAGATAAACGCGTCCAAATGCCATTTTAGCATAAAACATACAAAACAATAAAATAAAAGAAATACAATAATTAAAACGCAAACCCAAACTTTGAAGACTCCTATTCTCTTGATTCTCCAGCTCGCACAGGAATGTTACTCACAGTGAAATAAATAAGTTTGGCAAACAACAAAAATAAGAATAAAATGAAATGTTAGCAAAATGAATCAAACGGATAATAAAAATAAACAATTCAATGAAGCAAATAAAATAAATAATATGATAAAAATAAAGCAACCAAATGAGACAGACATAATAAATAATTATAATTGAGAAGCATACTTATGATTATTAGAAGAATCATATTTGATAGAAAACGGGAAATCAATAGAATGGATTAATGAACAAAATAAAATCAATTGGAAAGTAAAATTATTACTAAACATTTTACATATCTAAATCAGGTTGCATGCATCATATAAATGAATTAATTAAATTAAACTAAATTCAGGCCGATTATAACAAACAAAAACGCATAAATTCTTTGCAATTTACAATATATACAATGGAGGAAATAAATTAACGATGCAAAATAAGAAATAAGAAAGATTCGGCTCTAACCCGTATATTTACCCTCAGAAGTTTTGATTCTGGATGCAAAAGAAGAAACTGCTGATTTCTTTATCTATTGCTTAAAAAATAAGAAAACTGAAGCAACTCTCTCTGTCGCCAAAAATTGAAGTTAAAAACTGTTATTTTTGAATAAAAGGGATGATGAAAATTGGATCTCAAACCCAAAGAATTAGTTTCTTTTGCTCAAGAACAATTAGAATTTTTTCCTCTCCAAAACTTGGCTCTCAAAAATCTTATTTTAGAATTTCTTTGTGTCGCCGTCGTCAATGTTCTCCCCCTCTCTCAATGTTCTGATATTTTCCTTTTATATGATCTCTTAAGGAATTAGGTTTTTAAGAGTTTTAATCATATTCCAAATCCTAATTATAATTTTAAAAATCCAGTTTTATCCTTTTGAAAATTGGAAAAGAATTTGAATTTAATTTTAACTTAGATTCAGTAGAAAAATAGTGAAAAGCAAAGTCCGTACGAGGTAGGAGACGCGTGAGGTGCGGCCCTCGCGCTGGAGGCCGTGGCTCGCAGATGCAAGGTGCGGCCTTGCATTGAGGAGGCCTTACACCGCGAGATGCGGCCTCGCATTGAGGAAGCAATACATAAAGAGGTGCAGCCTCGCACGTGCTATCGGCAGGCGCCCTACTTCGCATGCGCTGTGTAGGCCGCACGATGGTGGACCACCAAAAACCCCTAAAACCCGAAGCAAGAATAGTTTTTTAATTTGAAAAGAAGGTTTCGATAAGGAAATCACCACTTCTAACCTTTTTGTTCGTGAATAAGCATAATTTTCATCACTGGGTAACCTTGGTCTGGGAGGCCTCAGGACTCGATGTCTACACTAGCTATATGCTCTTTGCAGTGTCATGGTGGTAGTGGGCTCCCTCTAGGGTAATCTCTGCCTAATGATGTCTCTCCACGGCCCTCTGAGCTGTTATCACCATCTCCCCTACTAGGACCTGCATGGCCTATGCAAAGTTGTAATGGCATAGGAGTAACATCCCTTACCCGTACGTAGCACACAGTATGATAACATAGGTCACGTGTGACTTTGAGTAAAGGGTGCTACAAGACGAAGACACAAATGTAGCAATAACAAAACAGAACAATAAAATTTCTTTAAATCAAAGTAATTTCAATACGCATCGCATGCATATATATCTCTTGCATAATACTATTCATTTTAATTATATTACAACTTATCATTTATTACAGAAGAATACTTAATGGCATTACAAATATCAATAATAAACTTCATATAACAACTTCTACAGATTTGTTGGCCAAAACTACTGCGGAATGCCCGGACGATACTCCTACCTCCTTAACCTACATGGACAAACACCCATGCTAAGCACAAAGGCTTAGTGGGGAAACCATATAATGAATAGCCACTCACAATGGTTGTTGATGCAAAACACACCCATAAGTCACATATATATAGAGTACATAAGTTAGAAGATACCATAGGTTCACATCATTGAGTACATTTATCTTGCACATATTAAGCATAACATGTACAATTTTCCTTAAATACCCACCTGTCATACATTTACCATATATCATTTACTCATTACATGCTTTAATTTACACATATATAATTATATTCATTTAGTTATTTTTATTTCAAATTATTCCTTTAATCTTATTTCATTCATTATTGCCTAAATACCCAAAGGAATAACAAAATTGAAGCACAAAGGTACTTAAAGGTACTTTCACATTTTACGTATAGGGATCCGTGCGGGATCCAAGAATGTATAAGTTCTTAAAGCACAGGGTCAGAGTAACACATATGCCACAATAAGCATTATGCTCACATGCATATAAAATGTTTAATTTCATATTTTCTTACATGATACAAGTCATCACATTCATTTATTAACTCATAGCTTATATTGCTCATTCAATAATCTTTTATTCATTTATTGCCTGCTATACCAAGGGGTGGATAACAGGTGAACACATAGGTACTTGAAGGTATACACAAATATTTTCTTTTCTTTCTTTTAAAACACATAGGGATCGCGAGGACCCAAACGAATATGGACTTGATTAGGGTCCAAGAAATGCATAGCTTACAGCTAACAGAACCCTATAGGCATGCCTATCTATCCATGACTTGGCTAATGCAGGCTATACACATACTAGTTTCATTTGTGATACCCATATCACTCTTACATTTTCTTATAAACACATATTGATTTCATACTCATTATAAATTCACATTCATAATATCAGTTTCTATGCATACCATTTATTTCATTTACAGTCATATTACATTTTTAACAATTCCCATGTACACATAATTCCATTCAAGAGTAATTCACATTTAATCTTATACCAAATCTATGCATAGTTGCTATTTATATGCCATTCCTTAATTATTTATCATATTATAGAGTATCCATATCATTACTCAATTCAAATTAGCACAAAAATAAACTAAATAAAATGTTAGTTAAGCAGGTGAGCTGTAACCAGGTGAACAGAGCTACACAAAAGAACTATAGGTAGGTAAATAGAGCTATACAAAGGAGTCAGGAAAACCGAGCTCTCCAAAGGAGTCAGGAAAATAGAGCTCTCCAAAGGAGTTAGGAAAATCGAGCCCTCCAAAAGAGTCAGGAAAATAGAGCTCTCCAAAAGAGTCAAGAAAATAGAGCCCTCCAAAGGAGTCTGGAAAATCGAGCTCTCCAAAGGTGTCAGGAAAATTGAGCTCTCCAAAATAGTTGGGAAAATAGAGCTCTCCAAAGTAGTCAGGAAAACTGAGCTCTCCAAAGGAGTCAGGAAAATCGAGCTCCTCAGGGGAACTGACACATCAACTCTCCACTTTAAATTGTACAGCCAGAACTAAGATGGAAAACCTCATTTTTAAGTGGAGTTATCTTCTTAGGAAATGTTCCCTAAGGTGTTAAATTTCTAATGGGACAAATTTCATGACATTTGGATTTCTAGAACTTTATTTATGAGTTGGACAAACTGAACTATTCCTTTGACCCAAATAGAACAAATACCCTTCTGTTTTGATCAATTTCAAAACACTTAGAACCCAAATTAGATCTTTGCCTATTATAGACATATATAGGTATGTGTCTTAGGGTTTATATTCCACTAGAATCACCTAGTTTGAAGATTCCTATGTCGACTTATAGCTTAAAAACTGAACTAAGGTCAGACAACACCAAAGACAGAACCGGTTCCAGTCACTCGGCCAAAATAGAAATCCTTCTATTTTAGCCACTTTTGAGGGTTAAAGAAAAATTTAACCAAATTAAAATAAATCATGATTCACCCATCCGTAATCTTGAGGTTCAATTGGGCCAACTGGCCAATTCGTTACCATCTTGAAGTTTAGGGTGTCTTCCAAGCAATACAAAAGATAATCCAAGAGATCACGTAAAATCATAGTATTTTATAGTCTTTTCTTTCTGTTGCTAAATTAATTTTACTTTCTATATGTAGTTTATGTTGTTTTAAGTTATTTTATGTAAATTTGTTAATTAATTTTTATATTATGGATTTTAATATTACTAACACGGTTTGTTTTTGTTCTACAGGTAAAAATAGTAAAAATTATGTGTTGTTTTATGTGTTTTGTGAAAATAGGATAAAGTGGAGAAAATAATAGAATATGGAGAAAAATTGTGCATGAAGAGATGATTCTATCGCGAACGTGACAAATATCACGAGCGCTATAGAATGAGCAAAGTTGAAGCTAGTCTGACTCGTGCTTATCTTCACAAGTGGAATAAAAGGGCACGAGTCATGCACTTTTGTCTGACTCGTGTCCCTTTGCGGAAGTAGCACCCGTTCGACTCATGTTGGTCTTCATGAGTCATGCAGAATTGGTCTTCATGAGTCGTACAACATGAAGTCTTCTTCACGAGTCGTGCTGATCTTCACGACTCGTGCTTGCACGTGAAGGGTAGATCGAGTCGAATCCACTATACGTAATTTTTTCTAATTTGTTTTCTTTTCTTTTAATATTTCTACTAATTTGATTAATTTTCTTTCTCTTCTGTTTAGCCGGTGTCTCCATTTAATCTAATTTAAATTAAGAAGAAAAAAAAAGAGGAAAAACACAAAACAGCCAAAACAAGAAGGGAAATATGAACTTTTTCAAACCCTAATTTAGTGAAATGTCGTGACCTTTGGTTTTCATTGTGTCGTTTCGATTTTTCCCTTTTATATTCTATTATTTCTGCTTCATTTCTCTTCATTATTTTGAACATTTTTCTTATTCTCTCCGAGTTGTATTTTTCCTTTCCCTCTCTTTAGTATCACGAGTCGTGCACTTTATATTCTATTAGTCGTGTGCTTCTCTTTCATTTTTCTTCTTCTTCAATTTTAAGTTTTACATATCTATTCCTTTATACTTCTTCCTTTAACACAATGGTGAGAACAAAAAACCCCTATCCTCACGACTTGGTCAAGCGAGACAGGAGCAAGGTGACCTTTCAGACACATTTGGTGCTAGCTTCTCAATTTCCTCTGTTGATGTAGGTAACCGTTTTCTTGCTCTTCAGGAGAGAGCAATATTGCAATGTAAGTTTTTTCTTATTTCCCTTCTTGAGCAAGTAGGCATACTGGATTCTGTTAATGAAATACTATCACAGTGTGGATTATTAAGATTTGTGAACATGCATGAGCAGTGTTATCCAGATTTAATGTTAGAATTTTACACTAATTTGAAAAATAATGAGGAAAACAATAGGTTGTTAGACTTTAAATTAGAAGGTAGGAATCATACTCTCACTTATTTCATGATGCACAGATTCTTTGGTTTTAAGAAATTTGGATTATGTGACCTTCCTAAATCTTTTCATCCTAATGAATTTTGGTCTTTTCTCACTGGTTTAACAACATCTTTTCGATCAAGGGAAGCTAAGTCAATGTTTATTAAGGATTTGAAATATTGGATTTTGCATAAAATTCTTGCTTCCTTAGTTTTTAGCAAATCTGAATTTAACAGAGTCTCTACTCATGAGTTATTTTTGATGTGGTGTGTGCATAAAGGAAAATCAATGTGTTGGTAATATTGGGTTTTTAATCAGTTATTGCAATGTGCTGGTAGACATGATGCACCTCTCACACATGGACATATTATATCTGTGATTGCAAGGAATTTGGATATTGATCTTTGTACTCATACTAGAGTCCGTCCTTGTATATATTTTACTAAACATTTGTTTGTGCATGGAGAGGTTGTGATTAATACATTTCAGGCCATTCTATATCATGCAAGATCTTACTGGCTGGATATTGCAGGATCTTCTACTCAATAAGAGGAAGCTGGTGATGATGAGAGCAATAGGGATGAAGATATGCAAGAGGAGCAGGAAGCTGGTGATGAGGATATGGCTGATGTTCCTGCCTTGCCTACTGTTGGATCTTCCTCCCATAACATGCCAGCCATGTTAGACCAAATTTTGAGGAATCAGTCCGCCATGCAAGATCAGCTATCTTCCTTGGCTAGACGTCAATTCAGGCTTTACCATAAGGTTGACACATTCATTGCCCAAGCTGGATATATGGTGTCCTCTCCTCCACCTACACTATGATGATTAGGGAAGTTTTTCTTATCTTTGTTTTATCTTTTTCTTTCTTTTTCTTTTCATATTATTTCTTCAAATTGAGGATAATGTTGGTTCTAAGTGTGGGGAAGTATGCTTATATTTGCATGTTTGTTTGTGTTTTATGAGTTTTTGTGTGTATGTTTTATATATTATTTGCATGTGTGTTTGTGTGTATTAGTTTTTCAATTAGGCTTTTTAATGAGTTTTATTATAAAGCATTGTTAACTTTGTAAATAATATAGGTTATAAGTGAGTCATTTACCTTTTATGCTCTTTTTATTAGTCTTTCAAAGCTTTTAGTATGTGTTTTATATTTTTCAAGCTATATCCTTTTACTATTTTTTGACATTTTATATTATTTAGCCTTTTTACTAACTATGCTTAAAAAGTTAGGAATTGCTCATTTAGTTTAAGATTGTAGGGTTCTAGTTGTTTAATGGAAACTATAGCTATAATAATTACCCTTAGACCCTTTCAATAATGGATGAGGACTTAAAAAGAAAAAAGAAAGTGGGATGGAGTATAAAATACATCCACAAGATTCATAAAGCTAAATCCAAAATTGAAATAAAGTATGGGATGGAGCGTAAAATGAGCCCAATACTACATTCTCTTACTATTTTAATTCATGGGATAAAGTCTAAAAGTATACCCATGTTTAAAAAGAAAAAAAAAAAGAAGAAAAGAAAAAAAAAAGTCTAAAAATGCCATGAGATTGGATTAAGGGTATGTGTGCTTACAAATTGTCTTAAAAAGGCAACTAGAAACCTTAGACTCTTAAAGTTTATGATCAATATTCTCTCTTTCAAGCATGTTTAGTTTTGAGACTCCATATACTTGATATTAGAATTAATAAACTTAGGTGACTTGTTAGATTTAGAATACATGCTTTAAGATTTAATTCACTGATATTTTGAGTTTTTAAGGTTTTTGATTTTGTTTCAATCTATCACTTATGCATAATGAACAATGTTGTATAATAAAGTTTACTTAGTGTATTTTGGTATTAAATTTTCTCATTCTTTTATCTTGCTTGAGGGCTTGAGGGCAAGCAAGGTTTAAGTGTGAGGGAATTTGATAGCTGCTTAATTGATCTATTATTTAGTGCATGTTTTGCCTAAGTTTAGGAAGTTAAGTATGTAAATATATTTATCTTTCATGTGTTTTTGTCTAGATTATGTGTTTATATGCTTTGCAGGTGATTTTAGTGAAAACAAGGAAGAAGAGATGCCAAACTCGTGCAAAGGAGCACGAGTCATGAAGGAATGAAACAGAGGAGCAGGGTCATGAAGACATGCACGACTCGTGAAGATGTGCAGTATCGAAGTCTGAAATGCATGACTTATGAAGAAGAGCACAAATAGTGAAGAGGTGCACGAGTAGAGCAAAGTGAAGAAGAGAAGAAGAGCACGAGTCATGAAGCAAAGAACGACTCGAATGGAGAATCAAGCGGAGCATGACTCGGACAAAGCTTCACGAGTCGGTCATCACCTAGAGAAGCTAGAAAATAAAAGACAAAGAGAATGCACAACTCGAACAACTAAGCATGACTCTGTTACCAGAGGAAAAGCAAAAGAAGAAGAGGGGAGCAATCAAGGAAAACCGCATTGTGTCGTGAGCGCAACAGCATCGCTAGCGCGACAGAAAGAGCCATTGGATAGTTACTTTTAAAAAGTCACTTAAAGGGGCATACTTTTCCACTAACCTTTGCAACCTTTTGAAGAAAAGGACACAACCTTTAGAACATTATAAATATGTAATTCAACTGTAATTTTAGGAATAATGATGAATTTTTTAACTAATTTATTTTCTATAAGTTAGAAGAACAATTTTTAGAGAGTTAAACTTCTAAGTTAGTCTTTATGTTTTGAGGAAGAAGACCAAGGAGAAGAAAATTTCTTACAAGGGATTGAGAAAAGGGTTGAGAGATTTCTTTCTACTTACTCTTATCTTTTACTTTCTTCGCTGTACTTTAAATGAATGTTATTTAATGAACTTGAATCATATTAATGTCTTCTATTTCCATCTATGTTCGTAATCTTTGAATGCAGAATTTTCTAGTAGTATTATTGTATAATCATTATAAGTTAAGGTAGAATTGAGAGGTTCATTTTAACTTTCATCTAATAGGAATTCATTATTAAAACATAACTAGAGAGATCCGTATGTTGAGATAATTGCTATAGGTTGGTGATTATTCTTAAAATATGTAATTGGAATTAACTAGTTCATTAATGAGAGTTAAGGATTAGCATTTCAATTGCGTATTTTAGGCATTCTATTTCATGGTCGAGAGAGTGGATTAGAACGATATTCCAACTTGGCTTGCTTATAAGACTAAAATTATAATTAAATGATGGAATCAGGTTTTATAATCTTTAGTTCTTCATTATATACTTTATCTTCTTTGATTATCATTAACTAGGTTTAATTAAGTTGCATGATAAGAGTAGTATAAAATTAACTTACAAATTAATGAATATTACAAACAAGATTAAAATTGAGTAGTGATAGTGTGTAATATTAATCTACATTCCTCGTGGGATTGACATCTTTTGTACTATAATCGGTACACAGTATACTTGCAGAATTAGCGTATAGAAATACGCCTAATCTTGAGGACAAAGAAAGTTGGAAGTGATGATTTCCTTGTCAAGTTTGCTTTTGAAAAAAAAATAATAAATACAAAATATTTAAAAAATTATTTTAAATGTTTTAAAATAAAAAAGGGAGTTTTGAAGTTATAGTGTTTTGTTAAAATTATTATTTAAAAAAAAAATTTCGGCCCTCGGCCGCGTCGGCAGCTCACTGGGAGCGTCGTGAGGCCCCTTGCCCTCGCACCTCGTGCAGAGCGGAGTGCACGAGGCGTCGCCTGCAGTGCGTGCGAGTGACGCTCAAGCCATCGCCCGCGCGCATAGTGATGCCTCTCGCTCGCGCCGAATGCCCTGTCGCCCCTCTAGCAGCCCTTTAGGTATTTTTTGGCCAATTTTGAGTGTTTTTGCTCATTGGTTTTGGTAGAATTTAATTTTAAAAATCTTTTTGTCTTCTAAACCTTTAAAATTCTTCAGTTTTTTGGGTTTAATGGAAATTAAATTAATTAAATTTGATTTATTTTGAGGTATAAAAGGGTTTTTTGAGAGAAGAAAAGGGGGATTTTTTTTAAGAAAAGTATTTTTTCTCTTTTTTTTTATTTTTCTTCTTCTTCAAGAAAAATTCTCCAAATATTCTAATTTGATTTTCCTAAGAAAATTCTTGAGACAAAGAGAAAAATATTTTGTTCTTGTGAATTTTCTTCTTCTTTTTTAACAATTTTTTCCTTGAGACAAAAAAATTGATTTTTTTGCTCTTGAGATAAAAATTCTCTTTTATATTTTATTTTATTTTTTAATCTTATTATTATAAATTATGATAAGGAAATTGATCATCTACCTTCATTCTTCAAATCAAATTTTAAGGGTAAGTATTTTAGGCTCAATTTTTAATTTAATTTTTGTTTATAATTAATTAGCAACCATGTAGATTTTTTTAATCTATAATTTTTTTTGTGTGATTTTGTTCATAGATTTAACATGTTTTGACATGTTTTATTTTTTTTTCTTTTTGTTTACTTGATTGTTCATCTTCTTTATTACTATTATTATTATTATTATTATTATTATTATTATTATTATTATTATTATTATTATTATTATTATTATTATTTGATATGAGCCTAAATTGCTCATATTTAGTCCATGTTTTATAATTAAAATAATATTTATTTGTAGTTAATTGTGTTAGAATTAGGTATGTTTTATGTGTTGTTCTATGTTTTGTGAGTATAGGATAAATTGGAGAAAATAATGGAATAAGGAGCAAAATGGTGCAAGAGAAGAGGAATCTGTCGCGAGCGCAATAGGAAGTGCCAAAGAAGAGGGAAGAAAAGAGAGAAATAGAAAAACCAAATGAGAAGATGTGCGCTGTCGCGAGCGCGAAAGAGTCGTGAGCTTGACGAGACGCAGAGGAAAGCAAGCAGCCAGCGCCACTGAAGAGAAGCAAGGGGGATAAAGGGCGGTGCTCTATCGCGAGCACGACAGAAAGAGCCATTGGACAGTTATTTTCAAACATTGCCTTGAAGAATCATGCTTTCTCACCAACTTTTGCAACTTTTTGACGAAGCTTATCAAGGGACATGACTTTCAGAACATTATATATATTTAATTCAACTGTAATTTGAAATGATGATGGAATTTTAATTAAGTATTTTTCTGTAAGTTTGAGAGAGAACAATTTCTTCAATTGAAGTTCTATTTTAGTTTTATTTTTTGAAATGAAGGCAAATGCAAGGAAGAAGTTTACACTTTGTGAAGGGAAAAAGGGTTGAGAGATCTCCTTCTTCTATTTCTAATCTTTACTTCTTCTTTGTAAACATTAAATGATTGTTATTTAAGAAACTTGAATGATATTAATGTTATTTCTATTTCCATCAATGTTAATAGTCTTTGAAAGCAGAATTCTCTATTGGTATATTTGCATGATCATTATAAGTTACAATGGAGTTGAGAGATTCACTTTATCTTACAACTAAAAGAAATTCATTATCAAAACATAACTTGAGAGATCAGTATGTCAAGATAATTGCTATAAGTTGGAAATTAATCTTAAAATATGTTATTGGAATTAACTAGTTCATTAATGAGAGTTAAGAATTAGCATTGTAATTGCATGTTTTAGGCTCTCTAGTTCATGTCGAGAGAGTGAATTAGAATATTATTCCAATTTGGCTTGCTGATAAGATTATAATTATAATAAAAATATGGAATCAAGTTTCATAATCATTAGTTCTTCATCAACTACATTGTCTTATTTGATTATCATTAAATAGGTTTAATTAATTTGCATGACACGAGTAGTATAGAATTAGCTTACAAATTATTGAACATTATAAACAAGATAAAATCAAGTAGTAATAGTGAGTGATATTTAATCTACATTCTCTGTGGCATCGACATCTTAAGTACTATGAGCGATTAACCGTGCACTTGCGGAGTTAGCGTTTTTAGCACCTAACAAGTAGGGGAATGTTATGATTAAATTTATCACCATTACGAATCTTGATTTATAATTTTTGATTACAATACTTAATTAGTTTATTTTGCTTTTTTTGTTTTTACATGATTGGATAGTTCAAGTATATGTCTAATATAAGGAGTTCTCAAGAAGAACTTGAACCATTGAATTCGGAAATAGAAAGGTTTCTTTCAAGTAACCGTAAATCCAATAAGAAAAAGAATAATACTAGGAGACTAATCATGGTTGAAGAAGAGAATCCACCAAGATTGATGGATTTTGTTATGCTAGCGTTGAGTGAGGCTCAACAAGGGGTGGGAAGATCAATGGTAAATGCAAATCAATTTGAAATTAAGCCATCTCTTTTGCAAATGATTCAAAATAGTATTCAATTTTAGGGTTTGTCAAATGAGGATCTAAATGCTCATTTGGCAAATTTCTTAGAAATTTGTGATACCTTCAAAATTAATGGAGTTTCTACGGATGTAATCAAGCTTAGGATTTTTCCTTTCGCATTGAAAGATAAGGCTAAGGCTTGGTTGAATTCACTTGCTAGAGGATTTATTACAAATTGGGACCAATTGGCTCAAGCATTTTTATCTAAATATTTTCCTCTAGCTAAAACTGCAAAAATTATTAAGGATATCACTACTTTTGTTCAACATGACAATGAATCTTTTTATAAAGCATGGGAAAGGTTTAAAGAATTGCTGAGAAGTCGTCCACATCACAACCTTCCAAGAGAGTTGCTTATGCAAACATTCTACAATGGGGTGAATCCCATAACTAGAGGAACGACAGATGTTGCAGCCGATGGTTCTCTTATGAGGAAAACAACGGAAGCTGCATTTGAGTTGCTTGAGGAGATGTCCATGAACAATTGTATGTGGCCAATGGAAAGAATAAGGGAATTGAATTCTTCTAATGCTGGGGGGTACATTCAAATGATTCAGTTGTAGCATTGCAAGCCCAAGTTGAGGCTTTGACTCATAAGATTAATAGCCTAGGTATGAGAGGAAGTCAACCAAATGCATGCACCATTTATGGTCAACAAGGTCATAATAGTGAAGTGTGTAATTTGGGAATGGCTAGTACGGAGGAATAAGTGAGCTTTATCCAAGGACAAGGGCATGGAAATCCATATTCAAATACCTATAACCCTTGGTGGAGAAACCATCAATTTTTTTCATGGGGAAATAGTAGCAATCAAAATAGAGGTGTGGGGTTTCAGCAACCTCAAGATAAGTTTGGAGCTTTAGAGGTTAAGATGGATAGGTTCTTAGAGGGTATTAATTTGAAGTTTAGTTCACAAGAAGAGAACCAAAAGAGGATAGAGACAAAGTTTGATCAAATCACTAAAAATTATGCCTCATCTATCCATAACTTGGAGGTGTAATTAGGGCAAATTGCTAAGGCATTACCTTCATGATTACAAGGAAATTTACCAAGTAATAAGGAGGAAAATCTAAGGGAACATCTTAAGGCAATTAAATTGAGGTCAGCTAAATCTTATAATAATGAATTTGTTTCTACTAACAAGGATGATGATGTGCAGGAAAAAATTTTTTTAGAAAGGAGATGAGTCTTCTATCGCAAGAGTGACAGAGGAGAGACCGGCTAATATCATGAGCTCGATACCCTCCGCAAGCATGAAAGAATAGAGTCCACCTTCTGTCGCAAGCACGACAGAAGAGGCTAAAAAGGCAAATTCTTCAAAATTTTCCAACCTTGTCCTCCATATCTGTAACATCTTAAGCAGCAAAATCAAGATAAGCAATTTCAAACTTTTATTGATAAATTAATGCATTTACATATTAATTTGAATTTTATTGAGGCTATAACTCAAATTCCTAACTATGCAAAGTTTCTTAAAGACTTAATTTCTAAGAAAAGAAGTTGGGAACACCTATCCACTGTTGAGTTGACTAAAGCATGTAGTTCAGTGATCACTAATAATTTTCCTACTAAGCTTAAAGATAATAGGAGTTTTACTATTCCTTGTACTTTGGGGGATGTTGAATTTCCTAAGTGTTTATGTGATTTGGGGGCAAGCATTAATCTTATGCCATTGTCTATCTTTAAGAAGCTGGGTTTGGATTATGTTAAATCTACCTCAATGGTATTGCAATGGACTGATCAATCTATTAAGAAACCATATGGCATAGTGGAAGATGTGTTAGTTAAAGTGGATAAATTCATTTTGCCTGTTGACTTTGTTATTTTAGACTTTGCTTATGATGTTAAATGCCCATTGATATTAGGAAGACCTTTCGTGAGAACTGGTAGGGCTTTAATTGATGTTTATGAAGGAACTTTGGTTTTAAGAGTGGGAGAGAATAGTGTAGAGGAGCACATGTATAAAGCACTCAAATAACCCATGGATAAGAATGTGTGCATGAAAATTGATGTCATTGATGCTTGTGTTTTGCAAGTATTGGATTATGCAGGTCAAGAGGAGGACAATATTGAGGAAGAAGTTCATGAGGAGGAGGAAGAAGAGAGCTCCAAGCCAGAACTTTTGTACAGAAATGAGACACCTTTGCCACCTTCTATTGTAAGTCATCCTAATGTGGAATTAAAAGAACTACCAAGTCATTTAAGGTATGCATTTCTTGGTTCGAATAATACTTTATCTATCATTTTTTCTAACAAGCTCACTAGTAAGCAAGAATCCTTGTTGTTAGAGGTTGTAAGAAAGAGGATTAAAAGTATAGGTTGGCAAATTTCTGATTTAAAGGGAATTAGTCCAAACATTGTCATGCATAGAATTAACATGGAAGATAAATGTCAACCTAAGGCTGATAGACAAAGGAGGCTTAATCCCAATATGAAGGAAGTAGTTAAAAAAGAAGTCATTAAGTTGTTAGACGTTGGGATTATGTATCCAATTTTGGATAATGCATAGGTGAGTCTAATTCATTGTGTACCTAAGAAAGGGGGAGTGACTATAATTAGGAATAAGAATGGAGATTTAATTCCTACTAGAATCACCACAGGTTGGATGGTTTGTATTGACTATAGGAAGTTAAATCAGCTACTAGGAAAGATCACTTTCCTTTACCATTCATTGATCAAATGTTAGAAAGGATAGCTGGCCATTCTCATTATTATTTTCTAGATGATTATTCGGGGTATTTCCAAATATTCATATACCCTAGTGATCAAGAAAAGAGCACCTTTACTTGTCCATATGGGTCTTTTTCCTATAGAAGGATGCCCTTTGGGCTATGTAATGCACCAACAACTTTTCAAAGGTGTATGACTTCTATTTTTGGGGATATGATCAAAGAGATCATGGAAGTTTTCATTAATATTTTTTTATTTATGGCGATTTGTTTGAGTTGTGTTTAAGAAATTTTGATAGAGAGATGTGAGGAGACTAACTTAGTACTTAATTGGGAAAAATGCCATTTTATGGTCGAAGAAGGGATAGTTCTAGGCCATAAGATCACAATTAGGGGTGTAGAAGTAGATAGAGCAAAAACTGAATTGATAGAGAAGTTGCCTCCACCTACTACACTTAAGGGTGTAAGATACTTTTTAGGATATGCAGGATTCTATAGAAGGTTTATAAAGGATTTTTCATTAATTGCTAAGCCTTTAACGAACTTGTTGGCAAAGGATGTGCCTTTTGAATTTTCGGATGTATGTATGAAAGCTTTTGAAACATTAAAGAAAGCTCTTGTAAGTGCACCCATAATAACTTCGCCTAATTGGAGTTTACCTTTTGAAATCATGTGTGATGCTAGTGACCTTGCTGTAGTATGTGTGTTAGCTCAACGTCAAGATAAACACTTGTATGTCATTTATTATGCTAGCCATACATTGTCACCACGTCAAGTGAATTACACTATAAGTGAAAAGGAAATGTTAGCTGTTGTTTATGCATGTGATAAATTTAGGTCTTACTTGTTAGGATCTAAAGTTATAATATATACGGATCATGCAACACTTAGCTATTTATTTGCTAAAAAAGATGCTACACCTCGTTTAATTCATTAGGTTCTTTTGTTACAAGAATTTGACCTTGAGATTAGAGATAAGAAAGGTTATAAAAACTTAGTGGCTGATCACTTGTCAAGGTTAGAAAATGATGAAGGACCTATAGGGGATAACAATGAAATTAATGAATCTTTTTCGGATGAATCTCTAATGTCAATTGAACAAGTGCATGTACCATGGTTTGTAGATTTTGCTAACTTTCTTACTGCAAGGATTGTACCTCATGGTTTGACATGGCAACAAAGGAAAAAGTTATTTAGTGATGTGAAGAATTACCTTTGGGAGGAGCCCTATTTGTTTAAGATAGGTAGGCATGGTGTGATTCATTGGTGTTTAAGTGAGGATGAGTATGTGAACATTTTGACACATTGCCATTCATCCTTGTATTCGGGTCATAATGGTAGTACAAAAACCACCTCTCGTGTGCTTGAATGCGGTTTCTATTGGCCTACCCTATTTCATGATGCTAGAAATTTTATAGCTAAATGTGATAGGTGTTAAAGGGTTGGTAATATTGGGAAGAGAGATGAGATGCCTTTGAATAGCATTTTAGAAGTATAGATATTTAATGTATGGGAGAGAGACTTTATGGATCCTTTTTCCTTCATCTTTTAGGCAAAACTACATATTGGTGGGGTGGACTATATCTCCAAATGGGTGGAAGCCAAAGCAACACCAACAAATGATTCAAAGGTGGTGATAAAGTTTTTAAAGAAACTCTTTTCAAGATTTGGAGTGCCAAGAGCTATCATAAGCGATGGAGGTACGCATTTTATTAATCGTTCTTTTGCTTCACTATGGCATAAATATGGTGTGCATCATAGAATAGCTACTCCTTACCATCCATAAATTAGTGTTCAAGTGGAGATTTCTAATAGAGAGCTTAAGTGGATACTAGAAAAAACAGTTTCTAACTCTAGGAAAGATTGCGCACATAAACTTGATGATGCACTATGGGCATACCACATGGCATTCAAAATACATATTGGGATGTCCCCATATAGGTTAGTGTATGGGAAAGCATGCCATTTGCCTATTGAGTTAGAGAATAAAGCCTATTGGGCCATTAGGACTTTGAATTATGACATTAAGGATGCTAGTGCACAAAGATGTTTGCAATTAAATGAACTTGATGAATATGACTTATTTCCTATGAAAATGCCAAAATATATAAGGAAAGATCAAAGAAATGGCATGATGCTCACATTAGATATAAGACCTTTAAGGTAGGAGATAAAGTTCTTTTATTTAATTCTAGGTTAAAATTATTTCCTGGAAAATTGAGGTCGAAGTGGAGTGGACCTTTCTGGGTAACACAAGTATTTGACCATGGCTATTTAGAGCTTAAAAATGAAAAAGGGGAATTATTTAAAGCTAATAGTCAAAGATGTATGGTATATTTGGATGGAACTTTTCAAAGTAGAGAGGTCTCAAGTATCTCTTTAAAATTGGGTTAAAGCTTATTTACACATTCTTTTCATTTTTTATATTTATATATGGTATTATTTTTAAGTTGATTTTGTATACTAATATAGTTTATTTTTGGTGATACAGGTTAACTTAGTTAGTAAGTCATTAGTGTAATTCAAATATTTAGTGTCTTCTTTAAAAAGCAAAATTTTTTATTGAGTTTTTTCTTACTGTCGCAAGTGCAATGATTGTCGTGAGGGCGATAGTATAAGGAGTATGTTTTGGCAATTCGGTTTCATCGCAAGCACCACAGAACGGGGAGAAAACCTTCTGTCGCGAGCGCGCTTGGTATCGCGAGCGAAAATTTGAGGGAATTACGTTTCTGTCGCGTGCGCGACATTGTCTCGAGCTGGCGACAGAACACGGGATTTCAAATTTTGGGGAATTTTTACTGTTGGAAAGCCCCTTATAAATACATTTTATGCCCTTATTCTTCATTTTCACTTTGGTTTTCAGTTTTCTCTCTATATTTTCATTAGTTTTCTCTTAAAATTCTTCTTCACTTTTAATTTTTTTCTTGGTTTTTCTGTATTTTTGTGTTGGATTTTTGTTTCATTGCTGTAGATTTCAAGTTGGTGCATACCAAAACTCTAGACAACAAAGGAAAAGGGAAGAAGGCAACCAGAGAAACTAGTGCTCAAGGCCAAGATTCTGACTCGTTGTCTCTCCAACTCAAGTATGATTGTCCATTTCCTATTTACACTGACAAAGAAGGTGAGAAATTTTTATATTTTGCTAAGAAAACCTATATAGGTATGTGGCATGTGCATTTTCCGTTGTTGGCTGATTTAGGCATACATTAGTAATTTGAAAAATTCTTAAAGTATATGCATTAGGGTCAATTTGTGCATTTAACTTTGGCAATTAGGAAGGAATGAGCTGTCAAATTTTTTTTAACTCTTGAATATGTGGACAAGAGAAAAATCAGTTTCAAATTTAGGCACCATGGCACAACATATGCATTTGGTTTTGATGAGATGCATGACTGGTTTGATTTTCCCTTAAATGGTAAACGCTTTGATTTTCACACTTTTAATCTTGCCCCTATTTGGAAAAAATTAACTGGTTTGGATACTTTTAATAATAAGAATTCCACTAATCATCAATTTAAAGATGATGTCTTGTTATTGTTTAATAAATATATATGTCATGCTTTATTTGGAAGAGTGGAAAGTAATAAAGTTCAAACCAAGGATTTATTTATTTTAGAACTAATACAATCTAGAAAAACACCTTATTCTATTGATTATATATTTGATGATCTCCATCATGCTTCCATTGCAATAACTAAAACAGTAGGAATGAGCCATATGGTGATTAGGATTGTATTAGGATGTTTGGGGGAATTGCACAATTTTTTCATGGATGAGCATGAGATTGTTTCCTTGCTTAATGCCAAATATTTAAGGAATGCTAATATGTTAACAAGAGGCAGTTGGCCTCCAAGGTTTGTAGACCGTGGTGTGCAAATTATAGGCCCATGTGTGGACAAAGGCAAAAGCAAAGCACCTGAAACCTCTACTGCAGTTGCTGAAGAAGAGGATTTTGACGAAGAGGAATCTGAGGAGGAAGGAGCTGGCATTTTTACTGGTGGAGGGAATGCTTTTGTCTGTTGGCAACAAGTTTTGACACGCTTGGATGGTGTCGGGCTGCCCACTAAAGCATGGCTGCACGCCTGGACAATATGGAGACAACTATGAAGGAAATGCACAACAGCCAAAAGAGTTTGAATTGTAAACTCCTCTCTTTCTTCTGCAAGAAAATTGTTGAATTTACCCCTTCTCCGCCATATTCCCCAAGTGGGAATTGAGTTCAGCTTTCTCCTTACTCTAGAGCTTTTTATTGTTATTTTTACTTTATTTATATTGTGTTTTGTATTTTGATTGTTTTTATTTTGTTTGTTCGTTTGTGTTTGATTTTTTTCACAATGAGGACATTGTGTCCTTTGAGTGTGGGGGAAACCATGTTATGTTCATGTATATTTGTATGTATATTTATATGTATGTTTAGTATAGCCTGTGGATATGCATGAGCAGCAAGTATTAGTTTTTATTTTTATGTGTATTTGTGAGTTTGTTTAATTTTGGAGCTTGTATATTTGATGCCTATTTGGGAATATATATATATGCTTTAGCTTGTATTTTTAGCGCTTTAGTCTAGTTAGGCAAATTCTTGAAGAATATATTTATTTTACTTTGACAATTTAATGTACATAGTGAAGGTCATGACTTAGGAAAGAACTTTAGTGTAGGTTCTTTTTAAGCTGTTTATCTTTTCACATGTAAAAAAAGAATATCTTCACAATTCGTTGCTTAAGGTAGTTTGACCTATAGCTAAAGTGAGCTTTTGAGCCTTGTACATTAAAAGTTTTCTTATATGAGAGCCTTAGTATGACATATCCTCTAAAACTTGTTTTTGTTAAATTTTGAGACTACATTTAATATGAGATGTGCATGAAAAATGATAAGGGCATTTAGAATAAACCATTTTGGCTTGCTTAAATAACTTACCCTTTTTGACTTTAGGTAGCCAATTTTGAGCCTTTAACCTATTTTTGTTGTGAAGCACTTAATTAGCCTAAATCCTTTGCTAAACAATAAACTATTTCTTTTTGTTACCCTTTTTATGGAGAGAATTAGAATTGCTATATCACTGGAGACAAATTTTTTTTAGAGTAAGCATGATGTTAGTTGAATTCCCTTATTCTCAAAGTCCAACATTAGAAAAAGGATAGTTTCTAAAAAAAAGAGAGAGAAAGAAAGAACAAAGTGGGATGGAGCATAAAATGCACCCACAATAATGTTAAAAAGAAAAGAAACTAGTAGCAAATGTGACCATTAAGAAGGGAATTAGAACAATAAGTTAAAGTGTCATGAGTTCATGCTATGCTTAGATTTAAGTCTCCTATAATATAGTGATACTTTTTCTTTATACATGATGAGCTACTTAAACCAAATTGTCCTACCTTAACCCAAGCCAAGTTATAACCTTAAATAAGATCCTTTGGATTTTATGTACTACCTTATACTAGTAGTGGAGAGGTTTACCCATTACAAGCTTATAGTATGTAATGGCATATTTAGGGAATGAGTGAAACACCAACCCATAAACACATTGAGTGATTGAAGAATATAGTGTTTGAGTGATAATTACTTTAGGCAATGTTTTGTGTGAAATAATCTATACATGTGTTAAGATATTCAAATTCTTGAGTTCAAACATTCTAGTGTTTTGCAACTTCATGATTTTCCAATTGTGCATGGTTGTTCTAGTTTAATGAACAATGATATTATTTGAGAAGTTGCATATTTAGACTATTGTATTAAGGGATGAAAGCTTATGCATGTTGTTTCCAAATGTTTGCCAAATATAGATGCAAGCTCCAAAGAGGTGTGTGAATGTTATTTTGTGTCATGTGTTTTGCTTTATTGTTTGTTATGTTTTGCTTAGGGACAAGAAAATATTTAAGTATGGGGGCTTGATATGAACCTAAATTGCTCATATTTAGTCCATGTTTTTTAATTAAAATAATGTTTATTTGTAGTTAATTGTGTTAGAATTAGGTATGTTTTATGTGTTGTTCTATGTTTTGTTAGTATAGGAGAAATTGGAGAAAATAATAGAAAAACGAGCAAAATGGTGCAAGAGAAGAGGAATTTGTCTCAAGCGCGACAAGCATCGCGAGCACGACAGGAAGTGCCAAAGAAGAGGAAAGAAAAGAGAGAAAGAGAAGAACCAAAGGAGAAGCCGTGCGCTATCGCGAGTGCTGTTAGGTGCTAAAAAAGCTAACTCCGCAAGTGCACGGTTAATCGGTTATAGTACTTAAAATGTCAATCCCACTGAGAAAGTAGATTAAATATCACTCATTATTACTATTTGATTTTATTTTGTTTACAATTTTCTATAATTTGTAAATTAATTCTATACTACTCATGTCATACAAATTAATTAAACCTAGTAAAAACTGATTAAAGAAGACAATGCTGATGACGAAGAACTAATAATTATGAAACTTGATTCCAACTTTTAATTATAATTTTAATCTTATAAGCAAGCCAAATTGGAATATATTTCTAATTCACTCTCTCAACATGAACTAGAGTGCCCAAAACATGCAATTACAATACTAATCCTTAACTTTCATTAATGAAATAGTTAATTCTAATTACATATTCTAATATTAATCACCAACCCATAGCAATTATCTTAACATACTGATCTCTCAAGCTATGCTCTGATAATGAATTTCTATTAGATGTAAGATAAAGTGAACCTCTCAATTCTACCTTAACTTATAATAATCATGCAATAATACTAATAGACAATTCTGCATTAAACGACTAATAACATAAATGGAAATAGAAGTAACATTAATATCATCCGAGTTTCCTAAATAACATTCATTTAATGTTTACAAAGAAGAAGTAAGGATTAGAAGTACAAGAAGGAGATCTCTCAACCCTTTTTCCCTTTACAATGTATAATCTTCTTCCTTGCAATTATCTTCTCTTCAAAATAAAAAAATCTAACTTAGAACTTTAACTATAGAAATTTATTCTCTTAAACTTACTGAAAATTAATTAGTAAAAATTCCATCCTTTAAAATTACAGTTGAAATTAATATTTATAGTGTTTTAAATGTCATGTCCCTTGATAAGCTTCTTCAAAGAGTTGCAAAAGTTGGTGGAAAGTCCTTATTGTTCAAGTGACTTTTCAAAATAAACTAGCTAATGGCTCTTTCTATCGCACTCGCGGCAGAATGCGGACTTTCCTTGCTTGCTCCTCTCTTCTCTCTGGCATTGTTCTTCTGGTGACCGACTCGTGATTCTCTGTCCGAGTCGTGCACTGGTGTTCGAGTGGTGCTTTGCTTCACTTCTTCATGAGTCGTGCTCTAATTCACAAGTCATGCTCCTCTGCACGAGTCTAGCACTTCTGTTTCATCTCTTCACTACTCATGCACTCCTTCCTTTTTCAGCCAAATTACCTATAATGCAAATAAACACATAAACTAAGCGAAAACACATGGAATATAAAGATATTTACATACTTAACTTGCCAAACTTATAGAAAATATGCACTAAATAATAGAAAAATTAAGAAGCTATCAAATTTCCCCACACTTAATCCTTGCTTGCCCTCAAGCAATAGAAAAGAATAAGAAAATTTAATGACAAAATGCACTAAGAAAACTTTTTTACACATCATTGTTCATTATGCATATGTGATGGGATTGAAAAGAAAGTAAAGACCTTAAAGACTCAAAATACGAGTGAATTAATTTTTAGAGCATGTATGCTAAATTTAACAAATCACCTAAGTTTACTATTTCTAAAAACAAGATTATAGAGTCTCAAAACTAAACATGCTTGATAGAGATAATATTGGTCATAAATTTTAAAATTCTAAGGTTGCCAGTTGCCTTTTTAGGACAATTTGTAAGCACACATACCCTTAATCCATTCTCATGGCATTTTTAGACTTATTTTTTTTGAACATGGGTATACTTTTAGACTTTTTCTCATGATTTAAAATAGCAAGAGAATATAGTATTGGCGTTTTACTCTCCAACCCATTCTTTTTTGAAATTTTGGATATACATCTTGCTTTGTTTCCTTTCTTCCTCTTGTTGCTCTTTTTTTTTCTTCTGTTTTTTTTTTCTTTTTTAGTCCTCATCCATTGTTAAAAGGTTCTAAGGGTAAGTATTATGGCTATAATTTCTGTGAGGAAACTAGAACCCTACAATCTTAAACTAAATGAGTAATTCCTAACCTCAAAGCATAGTTAGTAAAGAGACTAAATAATCTAAGATGCTGAAAGAAGTAAAAGGAGATAACTTGAAAAACGTAAAACACATACTAAAAGTTTTGAAAGACTAATAGAATGAGTATAAAAGGTAAATGACTTAACATAACAACCTATATTATATACAAAGTGAACAATGCTTTATAACAAAACTCACTAAAAAAAACTAGTTGAAAAATGAATACACACAAACACACATGCAACTCACATATAAAATGTACACAAACTCATAAAACACAAACAAATATGCAAACATGCAAATATACTCCCCCACACTTAGAATAAACATTGTCCTCAATGTGAAGAAATGAAATGAAAAGAATAAGATAAAAGAAAAACAAATATAGAAAACTTCCCTGATAATCATGGTGTAGGTGGAGGAGAGGATACCACATATCCAGCCTATACAATGAAAGTGTCAACCTTATGCTCTAGCTTGCGTTGATGGCTAGCCAAATTGTGATGAGTTTGCTCCAAGGAAGATTGTTTATTTTGAATGGTGGACTGGTTCTACAAGATTTGTTCTAGCATGGATGGAATATTATGGGAAGAAGACCCAAGAACCGCTGGCACTGCAGCCATATCAGCAAGAACATTAACCATGTCATCATCACTATCTTCCTATTCCTCTTGCATATCCTCATCCATATTGCTCTCATTAGTAATCTCTTGCGGAGCAGAAGATCCTGGAAGATCCTTCCAACAAGATCTTGAATGGTGTGGAATGGCTTGAAATGCATTATTAACAATCTCACCACGAACAAAAAGATGTTTAGTAAAATACACACAAGGAAGGACTCGACCACAAGTTCAAAGATCAATATCACAACCCTTAGCAATAACAGATGTAACATGCCCATGTGTGAGAGGAGCATCGTGATGACCAACACACTGCAATAATTGAGTAAAGTTCCAATACAACCAACAAACTAATTTTCTATTATGCAAACCATGTCAAGAAAAGCTTCTGAGAAGATACTCTATTAAACTCAGGTTTGTTAGAAACCAATGAATTAAGAATTTTATGCAAAATCCAGTACTTTAAATCTTTGATAAACATGGACTTAGCCTCCTTAGACCTAAATGGTATTGTCAAACTAGTGAGAAAAGTCCAAAATTCATTGGGATGAAAAGATTTGGGAGGATCACACACTTTAGATTGTTTAAAACCAAAAAATCTATGCATCATGAAATATGTAAGAGTATGATCCTTACCATCTAAACGATAATCCAACAGCCTAGAGTTTTCCTCATTAGCCTTCAAATTGGTATAAAACTCTAATACTAAATCAGGATAGAAATGCTCATGCAGATTAACAAATCTCAGCAAACGACATTGTGATAACATCTCATTAATAGAGTCTAACATACCAACCTGCTTAAGAAGGGAAACTAGAAAATATTTACATTGAAGGATGGCTCTATCCTTAAGAGCAAGAAAACGATTACCTTGATCTACAGAGGAAATGGGGAAGCTGGCACCAAATGTTGATGAGAGGTCGCCTTGTTCTTCCTCCTGTCGTGCTCGATGGTCTCATAAAGTGGAGGGGTTCTTAGTTCTTACCATTGTGCGTTAAAGAAGATATTGAAGAGAAACATGAATGTAAAATCAAAGAGAAAGGAACAATGTCTAAACTCGTAAAAGATAAAGAATTAAAGAAAACGAAGAGACAAAGGAGAAGTGCTCGACTCGTGATGTCTAAACGCGAGGAAGGAAAGAATAAAAATAAGAGGGGAAAAGTCGAAACGACAATTTAAGCCTTGGGTCATGACGTTTTATAAAATTAGGGTTTTGAAAAATAGTTTTGCTTTTTCCTTTGTGTTTTTTCCTCTTTTTTCCTTCTTCACTTAAATTAAATTAAATTGAGACACACACTAGGAAGAAAAATAATCAAATTAGTGAAAAAATAAAAAGAAAATAAAACAAATTAGAATAAATACATACAGTGGATTCGACTTGGACAAGCATCATGACTCGTTCTGTCCTTCAGCATTAAAGCACGAGTCAGACAGAATAGCATGACTCGTAAAGAGGACTCATTTAGGATCACTCGTGAAGACCAACACCAGACACGGGTCAGACAGAAGCACACGACTTGTGACCTATCTGTTCCACTCGTGAATTTTGGCACGAGTCGGACTGGCTTCAACTTTGGCTTAATGTATCGCGATCGCGATGCCTGTCGCGCTCGCAATAGAATCATCTCCTCTTGCACAATTTTGCTCCTTGTTCCATTATTTTCTTCACTTTCTCCTATTTTCACAAAATATAAAACAACACATAAAACATGCCTAATTCTAACACTATTAACTACAAATAACACAATCTTGAACCACATTCCAAATAAAATTTTGAATTTTAAAGAAGATAATAAATATTTGGACCACATAGAATGACTTACTTACTATTTTAACCTATAGAACAAAAATTTATTGTGTTAGTAATATTAAAATCCACATTATGAAAATTAATTAACAAATTAACATAGAATAACTTAAAACAACATAAAGTGCATGTAGAAAGAAAACCTCATTCAGCAACCGAAACAAGGGACTATAAAATACTATGATTTCACGTGCTTTCTAGGATTTTCTTCTGTATTGCTTGGAAGATTCCCTATACTTCTCGATGGTAATGAATTGGCAAGTTGTCCCAATTGAATCTCAAGATTGTGGATGGATGAAGCATGATTTTTGGTGATTTGGTCAACTTTTGCCTCAAGGCACTTTTGGTTCTCATCTTGAGAGCTAATCTTAAAGTTGATATCCTCAATAACTTTATCAATTTTTTACTTCTAATGTTCCAAACCTATCTTGTGGTTGTTGATATCCTCCTACTCCTTTATTTTTGTTATTGTTGCTATTTCCCTATGAAAAATTTGGATGGTTACGCTAACCAGGATTATAGGTATTGGAATAAGGGTTACCACGTCCTTGGCTTTAAATGAAACTCATTTGTTCCTCCTTACTAGCCATTCCCAAATCGCAATCTTCACTAATATGACCTTGTTGACCACAAATAGTGCATGCATTTTGTGGACTTCCTCCCATACCTAGGCTATTAATCTTATAAGTTAAAGCCTCAACTTGGGCTTGCAATGCTACTATTGAATCAATTTAATGCACCCCCTAGCATTAGAAGAATTTGATTCCCTTATTCTTTCGGTTGGCCACATGCAACTCAAATGCAGCTTCCATTATTTTCTTCATAAGAGAACCACCGGCTGCAGCATTTATCGTTCCTCTAGTTGTGGGATTCACTCCATTGTAAAATGTTTGCATAGTAACTCCCTTAGAAGCTTGTGATGTGGACAACTTCTCTGCAATTCTTTAAACCTTTCCCATGCTTCATACAAAGATTCATTATCATGTTGAACAAAAGTAGTGATATCCTTAATAATTTTTGTAGTTTTGGCTAAAGAAAAATATTTAGATAAAAATGCTTGAGCCAATTGGTCCCAAGTTGTAATAGATCCTCTAACAAGGGAAGTCAACCAAGCCTTTGCCTTATCCTTTAAAGTAAAAGAAAAAAGCCTAAGCTTAATTGCATCTGCAGAAACTCCATTGATTTTAAAAGTATCACATATTTCTAAAAAATTTGCTAGATGAGCATTTGGATCCTCATTTCCCAAACCATAAAATTGAATACTATTTTAAATAATTTGTAAAAGAGATGGCTTAATTTCAAATTGATTTGCATTTACCATTGGCCTTACCACCCCTTGTTAAGCCCCCCTTAACGCTGGCATAGCAAAATCCATCAATCTTGGTGGATTCTCTTCTTCAGCCATGATTAGTCACCTAGTTTTATTCTTCTTCTTATTGGATTTATGGTTACTTGCAATAAATCTTTCTATTTCTGGATTCAACGGTTCAAGTTCTTCTTGAGAACTCCTTGTACTAGGCGTAGACTTGAACTATCCAATCCTATAAAAACAAAACAAAAAAAAAAACACAAAACTAATTAAGTATTGTAATCCAAAATAATATATCAAAATTCATAATGGCAATAAATTTAATCATAACATTCCCCGATAACGGTGCCAAAAACTTGTTAGGTGCTAAAAATGCTAACTTCGCAAGTGCACGGTTAATCGCTTATAGTACTTAAGATGTCGATCCCACAGAGAAAGTAGATTAAATATCACTCACTAGAAAGAAAGTCACTAAACCATTTTTATTAATTAACTTGGTATTTTTCCTAAATAAAAATTGGACCAATGTCTCAATTTTCTCCATCCAAAATCATCACATAAAAATTGTTTCATAATAATATGCATGCGAGGACCAATGTCCTCACCATTAATGAATATCTCGATTTATGCATGATCTGTATTTTATTTACAATGGGGGTTGTATTCTGCCCCCAGTTTTATTGTAATATTTTTACATGTGCTTTATTTTACTTATGCTTTTACCGCTTTTCTTAAATGTATGTTGTGCGCTTTAATTAATTGCATTAAATGTATGTGAAATGGGATGAAATAATAAATTCAAAACTCGATTATAAACTTAACCAAGGTATGAATAAATGAGAAGTCCCGAACTCACTCTAGTCTTTAGGGCTCAATGAGGCGAGAGGTCTAGGACTTCCAAGACACCTCTTGAGTCTCACCAAAAGACTTAAATTTACAATCCTAGGCTCCAGGGGGTAGAGGCTGAGGCCTCCAAGATCTCTCTGGCTAGCCCAAGATGGATATGTATGCGCCGTCTTAGGTTCGCTGAGGCTAGACGACCCTTCCCAATGTTCTATTGGGTGGCAACTCCAAGAAACCTCATTGTTACCCAAAATAGACGCACTTGTAAATACCTTACAAGTTTTATGAACCTTTCCTGATCGCCCTAAAGCGGGCTTTCGGGAGGCCACGAGGTTTGGCGTGCGTCACAGGTAGGCCTAAAGTATCACTACCTTTGATCAAAGCTCATATAATGGCAATAGATACTTCCACTAGGTGAAATGTACCATAATATCGTGCTTGCTATGTGGGCCGTCATATATTACACAAATTAAATGGTCTTTTATCAAAGGTTTCCATGCCCTGGTGGGCTTATCTTGATTTCATTGAGGTTTTTAAATACATAATGGTCAAAAACTTATACATATGAATATTAAGCAAGAGATATTATGCTACCGATTTTCCACTGTGCACCATGCGCATTCATTGGGTCCCCTGTTAACCCGTGGATCAAGCCCACCTAGGAAAGAGACCACACGATCTCGTGTGTGGGAGTGATAAGGTTAGAGGGATCTATCTGCTTGCATGTGGTCGTGGATGCTGCACAGCATGCTTGTGCATTGCGTATCATTTGTGCATGTTAATAAAAAATAAAAAGAAAAACATATGCATTTCATTTTGTGTGCGCATATCCTTTTGCCTGTATATTATTTTTCACATGTAGATACCATCCTGTGTATAATTTTTTCCATGCATCGCATCGTATCATAGTAATTTATTGATCTTTCACTCACCGAGGACCATCTGCATAGCATGATCGTGCATTACATGTCATCCATGCTTTGTTCTAACTCCTCATTTTTCAGCCACTGAGGACCATTTGCTTGGGTGGTTTAGGGATCCCGGTAATTACCTGAAAAGCAAGTCAAAGTTTGAATTGGTTGGCAGGGATTTCAGGATCCGTGATGGCAGATTTACCACAGGAAACTGGTGCTTTGACAGTACAAGACCTAGAAAAGAGGTTTGAGGATTTTGAGAGGAGGATGTTAGCCATGATAGGGAACATTGCTGCTCAAAAGGCACTAAGTGCCGATCAACAGCCTGTAGCCCCTGTTGTGGAGCAAGTTGAACTGCCTATTATGGAAGAGGCTCTTATAACAACTGTTACCATATGACAACTAGTTGTTGAGCCTAAAGCTGCGGCACCTGCTAAGCAGAAAAGAATTCCTGACCCGAAAGATGATTTCATGCTGGAGGAAGAGGATGAGATAGTAATTCCTCAGGCTGTGAGAAATGGAGTTCCCAAAGTAGAGGATAATGTAGTTAGGAAGATGGGAGAGAAGTTAGGAAGATGGCCGTCATATATTAGACAAATTAAATGGTCTTTCATCAAAGGTTTCCATGCCCTGGTGGGCTTATCTTGATTTCATTGAGGTTTTTAAATACATAATGGTCAAAAACTTATACATATGAATATTAAGCAAGAGATATTATGCTACCGATTTTCCACTGTGCACCATGCGCATTCATCGGGTCCCCTGTTAACCCGTGGATCAAGCCCACCTAGGAAAGAGACCACACGATCTTGTGTGTGGGAGTGATAAGGTTAGAGGGATCTATCTGCTTGCATGTGGTCGTGGATGTTGCCCAGCATGCTTGTGCATTGCGTATCATTTGTGCATGTTAATAAAAAATAAAAAGAAAAACATATGCATTTCATTTTGTGTGCGCATATCCTTTTGCCTGTATATTATTTTTCACATGTAGATACCATCCTGTGTATAATTTTTTCCATGCATTGCATCGTATCATAGTAATTTATTGATCTTTCACTCATCGAGGACCATCTGCATAGCATGATCGTGCATTACATGTCATCCATGCTTTGTTCTAACTCTTCATTTTTCAGCCACTGAGGACCATTTGCTTGGGTGGTTTAGGGATCCCGGTAATTACCTGAAAAGCAAGTCAAAGTTTGAATTGGTTGGCAGGGATTTCAGGATCCGTGATGGCAGATTTACCACAGGAAACTGGTGCTTTGACAGTACAAGACCTAGAAAAGAGGTTTGAGGATTTTGAGAGGAGGATGTTAGCCATGATAGGGAACATTGTTGCTCAAAAGGCACTAAGTGCCGGTCAACAGCCTGTAGCCCCTGTTGTGGAGCAAGTTGAACTGCCTATTATGGAAGAGGCTCCTATAACAACTGCTACCATATGACAACTAATTGTTGAGCCTAAAGCTGCGGCACCTGCTAAGCAGAAAAGAATTCCTGACCCGAAAGATGATTTCATGCTGGAGGAAGAGGATGAGATAGTAATTCCTCGGGCTGTGAGAAATGGAGTTCCCAAAGTAGAGGATGATGTAGTTAGGAAGATGGGAGAGAAGTTTAAAGCCCGGATGACTACTATTACAGAGAATTTAGCTGTCGTTGTGATACCATCCACTGGGCAACAGCCTACCACTCCTATTATGTTGCAAAAATAGCATGATCCGACTAAGAAAGTATAACTACCACTAACTGAGTCTAAAGGAGAGCCGCCTTTCACTCCGTTATCTGAATGAAAAGTCAAGAGGCAGGTTCCGGAGGATGGGTTTCTGGCAATAACACGAAGCCTGAAAGGAAGGGTGGACATTTTCGAAGAAGAAATTTTAAAGTCCAAGCTTTCAACTACCATGGCTGCTCGCAAGAAAGTCAATATGAACTTAAAAATGAGAAGTCAATTGTATAGGTGTGATTTCTGTGCCAGCGCTTGGGGGAGGGAAGGAGTATCAGTAACAAGAATAGCCCAAAAATATTATTTTAGCTTAGAAAGATCTTTGCCTCAAACATTGGAAAGGAACTTGCGACCAGGATCAGCCAGGCCAGCTAGAGATCATGGGGCAAGCCAAAAGTACTTTTCGAACCTAGGCTGACCCTTGTCATGGTTTTTGAAGAATATTGAGAAAGAGGGAGAGTTAAAACCCTTGGCATCAAGGACGGCTAAAACCTAGGGGCAGCCTGGGCATAAGGAGAATGAGTACTGCGCACACCACCGGCACACTGGGCATGTGACGGATAATTGTGCGAGGCTAAGGCATGAGATTCAGGAATAATAAGTTGATCACAGATCCTGAACGCCGAAGGGGTAATCATGGGAGCTCAAGTCTCGTAGGTAGCAATGGGAAAAATTTTTTGGCCATAAGGGTTTCAACCTTCAAAATGGCGTAAAGCTGCTATGCCATACTGGAAAGGCCTTTGTTTAAGAACCTCACTCATTTTATTAACAAGGGGAAAATACAGCCAATTTCGGCTAAACTTGCTAGAAGCTAAGGACGACACGATCACCGGGTAGATCGGTACTGCGCATACCATCAGCATACTGGGCATGAGACTAATGAAAGTCAGACTTTGAGGAGACAAGTTCAAGACCTCATTGATGAGGAGCTGAGGGGTGGGGAAGTTGGTCCCTAAGGATGATAATGAACCATCGACCACAACATCAGTGCTAGTGAAAGCAAGAAGAAGATAGCTATTTAGATGTTCTTTTTATTCTTGAACTATTTGATAATGACAATTTTAATCCTAATTTTTAAATGAAATGAATGGTTTTGCTTATTTGTGTGATATTTCTCGTGATTTCACTATGCATAATCATGACACATTCATATTTGACAATAAATCAATTGATGCCATTTCATATAATCTCGAAACTTTGGAAAACCCAAACAAAATCTTGAGAGAATCTGATATAACTCCTATGGGGAGATTAAAATTTGAGAGAATAAAAAAAGTGTGAAAAAGTCTTTGCCTGGACCTATAAAGACATGTCGAGAGATGATTGTGGAGTTGCCGAACACACTTTGGTGGCATATAACAATCATGGACAAATCAAGTAGAAATTCAGAAGACTCAGGCCAAAAGGAGCAAAAAATGTTAAAGGAGAGATCCACAAGTAGAAATGAGGCCAAATTTCTTATCAAAGTGCAACGGGCGACTGGGTTGGTCACCGTTGTCCCCAATAGTTAAGAAGAGAAGTGCATGTATATGTGAACTACTAGGATTTGAGCAAAGTTTATCCAAAATAAATGTATATAAAAGAAAGGAATTGACGTGTAGATATGGCCGAAAACTGTTGACATGGGGAAAAGGAGAGTCATCTTTGGGGCAAGCTTTGTTCAAATCCAATTGATTTACACATACCCGCACTTTGCCCTTCTTCTTGGCTACCATAAAGGACCAAAATACTGATCTGCAAAGTTAAGATGTATGGATGAGAAAGAAGTTAAGAAGGTCATGGAAGAAGTTCATACCGAAATCTGTAGAGCCCATATGGAAGATGAAATGCTAGTGAAAAGGATCATAAGACAAGGACTCCATGGACTTACAATGGATACAGATTGCTCGATCTTGGACAATAGACATCATAGGGGAAGTGCGCCCTACGGCCTCTAACGGACATAGGTTCATCACAGTTGCTATCGCTTACTTCACCAACTGGGTAGAAGTCGAGTCCTTCAAGAAAGTCAACGCGCGGGATATGGACAAGTTCATCGAGAGAAGTTCATCAAGAGGAATCTGATATGTCGATGTGGTCTTCAGCACCACATTGTGTCCAAGGACGGACGGGGGGGGGGGGGGGGGGGGGGGGAGCAATTTATGGCTAAAGCTAAGAAGGTGCTCCAGAAGTATGGCACTGAGTATCATGGATCCTCTCCATATCGCCCTCAAGCAAATGGGCAATTGAGGCGACCAACAAGAATGTCAAAAAGATTTTGGCCAAAATGGTTCAGAACTACAAGGGTTGGGCAGAGAAATTACCTTTGGCACTTTGGGGCTATAGAGCCACCATCAGAACCTCTACGAGAGCCAACGCCTTATTCTTTAGTGTACAGGATGGGAACAGTGTTGCCTGTTGAAGTGGAGCTCAAGCCGTTAGAGGTAGTCATGGAAGCCCAAATTTTGAAAACTGATTGGGCGTAATAGCGATTACTGCAGTCAAACTTGTTAGACAAGAATAGGTCATGGGCTTATTATCACCACCTGATCTATCAGAAAAGACTTGCTTTATTATTTGGAAAGAAAGTTAGAAAGCACTCGCTGAAAGAGAGAGATTTAATCTCCAGGCAAATGAGACCAGATGTTCCGGGCATTCGAGGTAAATTCAGGCTAACATGGGGAAGCCCATTTATTCTGAAAAACCTATTGTCCAAGGGAGTAGCATTTTTGGCAGATAGTGATGGAAATAAGTTCGAAGAACCAATCAGCATCGACAGACACAAGTTCCATAGCTAAAGACCAAAAATCAAAAGAAGAGAATAAAAGTCCCGTGGGTCAAAAACTGAAAAGAGGTAGCCTTGCTAAAAATGGGTGCCTCGTCAGGGTGAAAACTGAAAAAAGGCACCCTAGGCAAAAATTAGAGGCTTGAGAGAAAATGTCCAATCAAGAAAACCCAAGAGGGCTGATTGAAAACAGGAGTTTTAATGCTTTCATGATCTACTCTGAGATTAAATATAATTTTGCATTTTGAACGTATGTTGAATATTGATCATGCATGGAGAAATCATACTGAAATGTACACAATTTTGCAGAAAGATAGAAAACAAAGGCAATTCAACTCATGTGTCCATCATTACTCTTATAGCCGCATCCCAAAAAAAAAAAGAGAAAAAAGGCCATTAGAGATGAAAACTGTGACTGGCTCTCTAAGCAAAAGTTAGGCTGAAGGGCAGGGTGAAAACCTAAAAATGGCAGTCTGCCCTACAAAAAATGAAATGATTAAAAGCCGTTGGATTGGGTTGGGTCCATTCCAGGCAAAAATTAGGCAAAGGGTTATGTGAAAATCCCTAAAGGGATGCATTTCCCATAAAGAAAAACTAGTGTGAAAATCCACAAGGGACATACTACCTTTAATGAATGACATTTGATGCCTGGAGCGATATGGCAGCATTACTTCAGATGATCTCCCTTTAGGCGGATAATGCAAAATTGAGGACATGAGTCAGAATCCTGGGGGCAAGATGTTGTACAGTGCATAGCAAAAGACGTATGCTCATTGACCGGGGGGCAAAGATGCACACTTGAAGGTTCTCTCTGAAGAGTTTACAGGTCAGAATTCCAATGCTAAGATGACACCTTTCTAGATCACTAGGGGCATCAGACAGTATGAGTAATGCCCTCAACGAATCCCTTAACCACCGAGGATGTGGTCTATCCATTTTTGCATATCACATGCATCTAGTGTGTACACTGTTTTGCATATCTCTTTGCATAACTTTGCACGTGCATAGCCTTTCATGATGCCCAACATACATTCACACATGCATGAACTTTGTATATATCTCGCATATGTAATTCTTCACGTATATCCCATGTACATAATGTTTTTATACATGTAACGTATAATTCTTTACACATGTGGAGCATGCATATCACGAGCTCATATCGTATGCATTTAATCCTTTACACATATAGTTGTGTTCACATAATTTTTGTACATAATCATTTGTGCATATTTCGTGTGTATAGCCTTGTATATATATTTCACACACATAATTTCATATGCACACACAATCTTTTGTACATGCTTTTGCGCTAATAACTTTACAGGAAAAGGCCAAACCAAGGGACAGCTTCGGCAAGATGAAGTCAAGATTAAGCCCACACAAGTTGAAATCATGTGAGCCCATAAAGAGGTAACTCTTTAAGTCCTTTTCTCATGGCATTTCAAGTCTCTTTCGAGTATTCTCAGTATTTTCAAAGCTTTAAGTCCTTTTCTCAAGGCATTTCAAGCCTCTTTCGAGCATTCTCAGACTTTTCGGAGCATTGTCTTTAAGTCCTTTTCTAAGGCATTCTCAGCCTCTTCGGAGCATTATCTTTAAGTCCTTTTCCTAAGGGATTCTCAGCCTTTTCAGAGCATTATGTTTAATTCCTTTTTCTATGTCATTCTCAGCTTCTTCAGACCATTATCTTTAGCTATTTTTTCTAAGGCATTCTCAACCTCTTTGGAGCATTATCTTTAAGTCCTTTATCTAAGGCATTGTCAGCCTCTTCGGAGCATTATTTTCTACTCCCTTTTCTAAGGTATTCTCAGCCTCTTCGGAGCATTATCATTTAAGTCCTTCTTCTAAGGCATTCCCAGTCTCTTCGGAGCATTAAATCTTTCCAAATATTCCAAATCCTTTCAATCTAAGAGAACACCTGCATTTTGTAGTCTTGTCAGCAACTCGGTGCAATCACTTTGCAGTCCATTTAACGGCTCAGTGATATTCATTTCCTCCATTTTGTAGTCTTGATAGCGACTCGGTGCAATCACTTTGTAGTCTATTTAACGTCTCAGTGATATTCATTTCCTGCACTTTGTAATCTTGTCAGCGACTCGGTACAATCACTTTGTAGTCTATTTAATGGCTTGATGATATTCAACAACTGCACTTTATAGTCTTGTTAGTTACTCGATGCAATCACTTTGTAGTCTATTTAACAGCTTGGTGATATTCAATACCTGCACTTTGTAGTCTTGTTAGAAACTCAGAGCAATCACTTTGTAGTTTATTTAACAGCTCGGTGATATTCAACACCTACACTTTGTAGTCTTGTCAGTGACTCGGTGCAATTACTTTGTAGTCTATTTAACAGCTCGGTGATAATTAACACCTGCACTTTGTAGTCTTATCAGCGACTCGGTGCAATCACTTTGTAGTCTATTTAATGGCTCAGTGATATTCTGGAATAACCGCACTTCGCAGTCTTGTCAGCGACTCGGTGCGATCCGAAAGGATAACTTTCAAATCATAACACTGTTCTTCAGGGAGCAGCCGGTTCTTCTGGAGGCCGCCTCATGTACGTGTCTCTTTCATTTCTCTGATTTTTGGCTCACCTAGGCACACATGCACTAGCCTCCCCATAATTGGGGGCAACTGTAGACACCGGGTCCAGAGTCAGCCTAGATCAGGGTTATCTAATGATGAAATCAGATGCCTATTTATAGGCAAAAAAAAAGTTGGAAGTCATGGTTTCCTTGTCAAGTTTGCTTTTGAAAAAAAATAATAAATACAAAATATTTTAAAAATTATTTTAAATATTTAAAAATAAATTTTCAAAATAAAAAAGGGAGTTTTGAAGTTATAGTATTTTTGTTAAAATTATTATTTAAAAAGAAATTCGGTCGGTGGACTCGTCGGTAGTGCGCTGGGCGATGCGCGAGGGACGCGCAGGGCATCGCCCGCCCGTCTTGCCCACCGGCGGCCCTTTCGCCCCTCCAGCAGCCCTTTAGGCATTTTTTGGCCAATTTTGAGTGTTTTTGCTCTTTTTTTGGTAGAATTTAATTTTAAAAATCTTTTTGTCTTCTAAACCTTTAAAATTATTCAGTTTTTTGGTTTTAATGGGAATTAAATTAATTAAATTTGATTTATTTTGAGGTATGAAAGGGGTTTTTTGAGAGAGAAAAAGGGGCGATTTTTTTAAGAAAAATATTTTTTCTCTTCTTCTTCTTCAAGAAAAATTCTCCAAATATTCTAATTTGATTTTCCTAAAAAAATTCTTGAGACAAAGAGAACAATTCTTTGCTCTTGTTAATTTTCTTCTTCATTTTTAACAATTTTTTTCTTAAGACAAAGAAATTAATTTTTTGTTCTTGAGATAAAAATTCTCTTCTTTATTGTATTTTATTTTTTAATCTTTTTATTATAAATTAAGACAAGGAAATTGATCATCCACTTTCATTCATCAAATCAATTTTTGAGTGTAAGTATTTTAGGCTTAATTTTTAATTTAATTTTTGTTTATAATTACATAGCAACCATGTAGATTTTTTTAATCTATTATTGTTTTTTTTAAAATTTTTTGTGTGATTTTGTTCATAGATTTAACATGTTTTGACATATTTTATTTCTTTTTGTTTACTTGATTGTTCATCTTTTTGTTTACTTTTATTATTATTATTATTATTATTATTATTATTATTATTATTATTATTATTGCTTTTTTTATTTGGTGTTATTAATATTATTATTATTATTATTATTATTATTATTATTATTTATTTTGGTTGTTGTTATTATTATTATTATTTAGTATTACTACTATTGTTTTTATTATTGTTATTCTTGTCATTGTTATTACTTTTTGTTATTATTATTATTATTATTATTATATTATTATATGTTATTGTTATTATTATTATTATCCTGTATCTTTTATGTGTGTTGAATTGTTAATATGTTAAGTTATTTATGTTATCATGTCATTTAATTAGTTTGTCATTCGTAATGCATTTTTATTTTTATTTTTTCATTTTTATATGTTATATGTTTAAACTCATTTTTATTACTAACATCACTTTTATTTGTGTTTTTTTTTTTTAATACTTATTTTTATGTGTGAGCTTTTTCAATGGCAAGTGGGAGCCTATAGAGATATGTCGACACCATTTTGATGGTATTTGTCATACTTTAGTATTTTTTATTATTTTTCATTATTTTGATTTCATTTATTTTTATTATGTAATTTGTAATAAATTTATTTATTTTTATGCGCGTTAATTAAAAGTTATAAAAAGTTTTATATTAATAAATTGGGATCATTTTCTAATAAAATGGGAACAATGTCCTAATTTTAACCCATAAAAAGTCAATTTTAAAAAGAAGAGTTAACTTTCTCAAAATGGGATAACTTATCTCGATTTTCCTAATAATGCATAAAAACAACTCTTTGACTTTCTAAGTGAAAATGAAGGACCAATGTTCCTATCCTAAATAATATCCTGATTTATGAATGTTTATTTACTTATTTAAGTTTGCTATTTATTTATGTTATATTTGATTTTATTTGGGGGAATGTATTTTTTGTCCCAAATTTTAACACCTTTTTATTTGGGGGATTATATTTTGTCCCAATTTTATCTTTTTTTCATTATTTTTTTGTGGCTTACATTATTTTATCACTTTCTTTACTGCCTTTTTTCGTGCTTGATTTGCGCTTTATATTTTAATGCATGACCATGTGAGAAGAGAGATAGAAATTTAAAATTAAAAACTTAGTTATAATTAACCAAGGCATTAATAAGAGTAAAGTTCCAAGTCTTTCTCCGGTTTAGACCCCCAGGTTAGACGAACTTTTCCAATTTCTTATAAATTGGGTGGCGACTTCAAAATACCTCAAAGGTGCCTAAAAGCTCCATAGAATTAGATGATATTTCTAGTGTTTTATTAGAAGGAGGTGTTGTGACGCGCGCCGAACCCCTGTGGCGCCCCGAAGACCTGCTTTTAGGGCTTTCAAGAGAGGTTCATTAAAACTTATAAGAATTTACAAGTGCGTCTATGTTGGGCAACAATGAGGTTTCTTGGAGTCGCCACCCAGTAGAAAATTGTGAAAGGTCGTCTAGCCTCAGTAAGCCTAAGACGGCGCATATGCATCCATTTTGGGCAAGCCAAAGATATCTTGGAGGCTTCATCCCAATAGAATATTGAAATGATCCTCTAACCCCGTGGAGCCTAGGTTTATTCGAGTTGGGCCTTTTGGTGGGCCACAAGAGATATTTTTGAGGTCCCATCCTAATAAAACATTGAGATGGTCCTCTAACCTCATTGAGCCTAAGACCAGAGTGGATTCGGGACTTCCCATTTATTCATACCTTGGTTAAATTTATAATTGAGCTTTGAATTTGGAGTTTCATCCCATTTCTCATTCATTTTAATGTAGTGAAATTAAAGCGCAAATCGTCTATTCAAGAGAAGCGATAAATAAATAAAGCATAGTTAAAGTAAAGTGCATGATAATAAATTACAATAAAACTAAGGGCGGAATACAACCCCCATTGTAGATAAAGTGCAAACCATACATAAAACAGGATGTTTATTGATGGATGAGGATATTGGTCCTCGCATGCATTTTTATTATAAAATAATTTTAGATGGAGAAAACTGAGACATTGGTCCCATTTTTATTAGGAAAGATTCCAAATTAATTAATAAAAACTGGTTTAGTGATTTTCTTTCTAGCGGGCCTAAAACAAATAATTTTATAAGAAAATTACATGGCAAAATAAATGAAAAGCCAAATAAATAAATATTACAAATAAATATTTAATCTCGAACGAGCCTTCTGGATCTCCCCGTGTGTGCGCAAAAATGCCAAGTAAAGAAAGATAAGTTTTGACATAAAAACAAAACACAAAAGAAATAATGTTAGTAATTAAAGCAATTAAATCAATAATAAATGGTAAAATGAAATAAAATAAGATAAAATAGTATGACATCAAAACGACAAATGAATTAATATATTAACAACTAAAAAATAAATATGAAAAATACATTGTAAATGACAAGTTAATTAAATGATGTGAATGAAATAAAATACAACATGTTAATTAAATAATACATAAAAATATGAACATGACTATAATAAAGAATGTAAGTAAATAAATAAATGGATAACAACAAATAAAACATGTAATAATGATAAAAAGAATGATAAAGAATAAAGAATAAAAGAATGATGAAAATAATTAGTACAATAAGATGATTAATTAATGTGTTCACAATTAACATAAACCATTTACATAGTAAAAATATAAATTAAAATGGATTTATTAATTACATGTTAAAAATAATGAGAAATCAAACAAAATAAATTATTACATGTTAGGAATTAAAAGAAATCAATATTTACATGAATAAGAATAAAATCATATATAAACAAATTAAATAAAACAAATTTGAAATAAATAAAATAAATAAATAAATGAAGTTAATAAAAATATACATGAATAAATTAAACATGAACAAAAATAATAAAAAGAAAGAATAAGCCCAGAATTTTTACCCTTAGAGTTTCAGATTTGATGAAAGTAAAATGATGATCGATTTCTTTGTTTGATGATTTGCAAGATTACAATTGAGATATGAAAATGTTGGAATTTTATTCAAAGAAAAAAGATTAAAAAAATGATCAAAAATTCTTTAAAAACAAAGAATTAATTTCTTTACCTAAAGAATATTATTGATCAAAAAAATAATTTTTATTGGTTAAAAAAATGAAAAGAATTTCTCAAGAACAAATAATCCTTTTGTTTATCTCAAGGAAAAAAAATGATTAAAAGTCTTATTTTAGAAAATCAAATGAAAAAAATAGATTTTGACAACAAACAATAGTTTTGTTTGTCTCAAAATTAATTTTTAATCAAAAAGAGATTCAAAAGAAAATTAATGAAAGAAGTTTTATTGAACACAAATAAAAGTTCTAAAAAAGAATTTTGAAAACAAATAATTGTTGTATTTGTCTCAAAAACTAAATCAAACAACAAAACTCCTTCTAAATATATGTTTAGAAGAAATTATTGGCAAAAGAATGAAAGATAAACTAAATTTTTGTTCTTTTTGGTGGGGAAGAAAATCTGAAATTTTTAGAGAGAAATTGAGAGGAAGAAGAAGAGAAAACCTAAGAAATAAACCCTAAAAAAAATTCCCCCTTTTTAGGTTTTCATCTCTTTCTTTTTATATGAAGAAAATAGGAAAATAATATTAATTAAAGGGATAAAACTTAATAAAATCAGATATTAACAATTTTAAATTTTAAAAATTGAAAAAAACCTAAAAATCCCTTAAAAAAGTAAAAAAAAATCGACTTTCGTGAAAAAAATCGAAAAAAAACAAGTTTTGGGGCGAAATTGGCTATTTGAGACGGAACAGGGGCTACGGACGCCGGTCAGAGCGCCCGACGGGCGTCCGTAGTGCACGTTGGGCGAGAGCGCTCGCCCAGTGTGCGCGCGCTGTGCGTGGAGCGCCGCGCGATGGCGCTCCGCGAGCCCCAGCGCGTTGCCGCGAGGCGCCGCCCGAAAATTTTTATTATTTTTAATTTTTTTTATTGTTAAAGATTATCTAAAAATACTACAATTTCTAAATCCCATTTTCAAATCTAATTTTTAAAATATTTTTTATTATTTTTTTTACTTTTTCACTCTAAAATGCAAATTTAAACAGGAAATCACCACTTTCAACCTTTTTACCTGTGACAAGGCATCTTATCATCATTGGGTAACTCTAATCTGGGCTGTCTCAGGACCCGGTGTCTACAGGTGTCAAAAATATCTCATGATTGCCCATGATCAAAAGATCAAACCCTCTCGGGCCCTAAAGGTGGGTTTTCGGGAAGTGATCGGGTCCGACGAGGGTCACAGTAACACCTTGGGTGCATTTGACTCCTGTTATCAATTAGCCCTCTCAGATTTTCTTGATTGAAAATTTTCTCTTAGCCCCTAATTTTTGTGTAGGGCACCTTTTCTAGGTTTTCTTCCTAGCGGGGTGCCCAATTTTAGGAAGGTCGCCTATTTTAGGCTTTTAACTAGCGGGGCTCTTTTTTTTTTTTTTTTTTTTTGCCTTTGCCTTTCCTAATGAACCTTCTTTAGTCTGTCAGCATCTACTTGTTCCTTTTAATTCATTTTCATCATTGTTAGCTGGGACGGCTGCTTCTTCTGGCAATGCCTCTTTTTTAGCACCAAAGGCTTCATCTTGACCCCTGTGCAAACTAGTTGAGACAATGAGTTCTCTATTTGGAACCTGACTATGAAATCCCGCACCTTGCTTTTGTTGCCTTTGGTGGCTCAATTTCTGAAGTAGCCCATAATAGTTGAGATTGAGTTATCAGTTAGCCTCAGATGGTTTAGGACTAAACTATGGGTTTCTTTTTTTTTTCTTTTCTTTTTTTTTTGTTTTTCTTTTCTTCTTTTAAATTTTAATTTTTTTATTTCATTTTTTTGTTGTGAAGGCCTAAAGCTTCGTTTGTCTTGAATTTGATAGTCCAGCTTCTATGGCAGCCCCTTAATGATTAGAGCTTTGTTTCATTTGGCTGCATTGTATGCGTCCTAGATGTTGAAGAAGCAAATGAATGGCTTTTGAAACTTCAAATGGTGTTAGGTTGGCAAATTGAAGTAGGTTGTCCTAGTAATGCCCTTGTTAATTTCAGTATGTCATTTCAGGTCCAAGCAAAGGCTTTTTCTCTTTTTTTTATTATTTTTTTATCTCTAAAATTTTATCTCACTTCAGGAGTTAGGTTTGATGCAGCCAAGATGTTTTTTTTTCCTTGAGATTGAATGAAATAGTGTTTATTGAACCAATGCCTTAATCATTATTATTACTATGCATGATGTGATAAGATATGACAACGCATTCCCATACAATTAAAATGACTAGAGAAACAAGTGCATAACATAGTTCAGAAACACACTTTATATCATAAAAAGAATGGCATTGTAATAACTCTAATTCTTTTTTTCTTCCTCTGGGCCTTAGCATCAATTTTTGAATGCAATCTCTTAAAGGATGATAATAGTCTATTTTATGCCTTGTGTCCTGGTGATATGAACAATACCAATATGTTCTGTTCTAGGCTGTCGTTGACTTGGGGCAACCCCTGCTAACAATGGTTGTAACTTCCCTTCCTTGATGAGACTGGTGAAGTGCTAAGACGACGGCTTTCCTGAGATGGTGAAGTGGTTCTGAGTTGATCCTGTGGCTAAGACTTCTTCTGTCCTAGCATTGCCTCGTTTACCACTGTTGCTTCCTTTGTTCTTGCCAAAGGCCAAGTTTGCAGATTTAGCCATTTTCTCTAAATGCTTGGCCTCAGCTTCAATGGCTATATCTTTAAGCGACTCCCAGAATTTAAGTCCCTTCATCTTTAGCCCTTGTCTCAAATACGAGCTAGCATTCCTAATAAATAACCTGATCTGATCTTGGGTGTCAGGTCTTCTCTTCATTTCCATGACCCGATTCCTCCATTTGGTAAGTGTTAGTGGTTATGCCCTAGTCTAAATATTTGGACCTTGATGTAATCATTACATTTTCATTTATATAATGATTTTCTTCACATTATTATTATTGGCATGTCATATTATTATAAGGTTTATGCATAACCATGTTATTCATGTTATCGCTAGTCATTTATTACTAAAGGGCATAAAGATAAATTAGGACTTGTCACATCCCAAATATGGCCTAGTTGAAATTACAAGTTTAATTGGACATTAAGGGCATTCTGGTAATTTATGCTAGTGAATTAAAAGTGAAATAAGGACCTAATTGAAGAGTTAATTAATGTATTTAGAGAATAGTCAAGGTAGTGGAATAAGGGGTCCAATGAGAACTTGACATGTGTATAGCTAGGTGGAGAGTTAGTGGGATTTGAAAGAAAGAGAGAGGGAAGAAACAGGATTTGGTTTCTTTTATTTTTCTGTCCCGTTCTACCTCTTTCTTTTCTTCATTTTCCTTTTTGCTGCTCTCTGGGTTTACATGTGTTGATTCCTTAAGATTGAGCTGAGTTCTAAGAGATTAAGAACTGAGTTTCCAGAGGTAAGTTGCTGAGTTATCTTGGGTTTTCTTCGTCTTCTTCTTCTTCTTGGATTTGATTGAGATATACAGTTGTTTTGCATGGGAATAACTGGGTTTTGTTTTGGTTGGAATGGTGCAAGCATCTAAAGAAATAAGGAGGAACAAAGGGAAAGAAAAGATTGGGTCTTGAAGTTGGAAGGAGATCGGCAACCAGGTTTAGGAGTTGTTTGTTTATCCTCCTTGGATCATTGAGTAATATGTCCATATCTGATACTTGTGTGTTCTAATACATGTAAATGCATGTGTTTAATAGATTTTATGTATAAGATTGAGATTTTAGAATTATATGCTTTAATGTGTTTCATGATTTTTGCATGAATTTATGGAAATCTAGGTTATTGAATGTGTTTTAACATGTATTTGAGTTGGGTTTCTAATATATGTTCAGCATGATAAATGTAACTTTGGATATATGTTTCATAATGGTATATGCTAAAAGTATGACCAATGGAATGAGTGTATATGTATAATTGTTGAGGTTGTGTGAAGTCATATGCATGTTGAGATGAATTTTGTTGTGTTTGGTTTTGTAAGCAACTAAGTTTTCTGGGAAAATCTGGGTTTGGGTTGTTTACATGGCAGTAAGACTATCCCCATACCGCCGTGTAATTGCCCTCTAGAGATGGGACTTTTCAGGTCTATCGAGCTACACAGCGGTAAGGATAAACCATACAGCTGTGCAACTGCCACATGGCGGTAAGGATAGACCATGCCGCCGTGTAACTGCTCTCTGGATTATTTTATTTTCGGGACTTATGTGTTACACGGCGGTAAGAACATTCCATACTACCGTGTAAACCCTATTTTACCTTAAATGATATTTGTTAGTCAAATCTTTTGCTTGGTTTTTTATGATAAGGTTATTATATGGTTTTGGTTATGCATGTGTAAAGTTATAGATTCTTTATATCGAGTTATATGTACATGATTAATCGTCTCATATAGGGTTTAAATGTATATGATTTATATGTCTCTGAATTTTGACCAATACATATATGTATACTTGCATTATGTGATTATACTTGAGTTATTCTTTATTCGATGATAATAATACTAGAGTACACATGAGTTATTGTTTTGAGCCTGAACGGTCATAGTTATGGCTAGATAAGCGCTTATCTAGGTCAGTGTGTGTGTGCAGCTGCTATATGTTATACGTTTATGTGGGCCCCATTTGGGTCATTTCACATAATTTGAGGCTTCGATCTCTGGTATACTTTCGGGTGTACATGATTAAAAGATGTTTTGAGACCCATGTCTCTATATGATTAGGATGATGTGTCCTATCAGTATCAAAATTTGACTGTATCCACCTCTAATGTATATCCAAGCTGTTATATGAGGCTAATATGTATCGTGAATGAATAAATGTGCAATGAGTGCTTATGTTATGTTGTTTCTCTATATGTCTAGTAAATATGGATTGATGTTATAAGATTATTTATATGAAAGATGCCATGATATGTTACGATGCTAGTGGTTGAATGCGTATGGTTAATTTGTGTATGCGTAAATATTAATTACATATTCTGTTGTTATATAAGCATTGTTTACCTGTTTATAAATGCGTATATGAATACTTGTTATAAGCATGAGTAGTAAATGTTTATATGCTATGTTTCTTTAAGTTATTTATATATATTGTTATTGTAAGTATATGTATATGCATGTTTGTTCCTCCCCACTAAGCGTTATTGCTTAGCACGGGCTCTTTTCCCGTGTAGGTGGCAGGTTCATTTTGGAGTCGGATATTTGCAGGTCGGCCACTAGAAGTCTTTTGTTGGAGTCTCTTTTTGTCTTCCGCTGATTTTGTATAAGGATTTTGGTTTTGGCAAATGTAATTTTTGTAAAAGAACAATTATTTTCTATATGTATATGTTAAATGTTTACAAATTCCTTTTGTAAAATGTTATGATTATATGTATATGGATTTTTTATGTTTCTCTTGATTTGAGTACGTATATGTATATGTGTGCATAGCGCATCTGGCATCCTTCCAACGAGGGTGTCGGGGGCATTATAGTTTGGTATTAGAGCACCGATTTAGTCGGTTCTGGTCTATGTGATTGATTGAGTGTCGAGTCATTGTATGAGAGTTAGTATAGTGTTGTAGCCTAATGAAGATGTTTTGTCTGGTGTAGTGTCTTGATGGAGTCTGATCGAAGTGAGTATATGGGCGACACGATGGAAAGTGTTAATCCGATCAGACAAGATAGGCCTGCACGTGAGCGTGCATAAGTAGAAGGTCAGGGTTTTGGTCCGACATTAGTGCAAGGTTTGCTTCAAGTGGTAGCCAGATTAACCGCTCCAAAAGCTCCTACTGAGTTATTAAAAAAGAGAGGAGGGAAAGATTTTCATGGGACTGTATTGGATCAATCAGGTGTGGCCGAGTTCTAGGTTGAGAGGGTAGAATGAATCTTGTAGGAGATTAACTGCCCTGCAAATCAGAGGGTATCTTGTGCAGTGTCTTTACTACAAGGATCGGCATATGATTGGTGGAAGCTTGTGCTTCGTAATCCACAGAGACCAGCTGCATTGACATGGGAATTTTTCAAAGAAGAGTTTAAGAAGAAGTATGTGACAAAGGCCTATCGAGAGGCAAAGTGGAATGAATTTATAAATTCAAAACAGAGGAACTTCTCGGTTAGTGACTACAAGAAAGAATTTAGCTAGTTGACCAAGGATGTACCCGAACCGTTACTGATATAAGAGTTTAAGTGCCAGCATTTTCAGGGTGTATTAAGATAAGTCATTAGAGGTTCATTGTCAGCTATGGCACTCATGCATCCAGTTGGATATTATCAGTTAGTGGCTGCAGCGATAAAGTTAGAAGAATCAAAGATGGCAAAGCAGAGAATAGAAAAGAAGAGAAGAGCACTCGATAGTGGAGTTGTAAGTAATAAGAAGCCCAAAGGTGTCCCGATCGGACAATTGACTAGAGGGACTGAACAAGCACCTTCGAAAGTTGGAAGTGTAGCACCGCATGCTAGTAGGGGAAGTCGACCACCGGAATGTGAGCATTGCCAAAGACGGCATTGAGGTACATGTCGTAAGATCACTGGAGCATGCTTCAAGTGTGGGAGTATGGAGCATCGGTTTGCTACTTGTCCCGAACGGCAAGAGAATAAGAGTCAACAAGAGAGCAAAGTGGATAGAGGTAAATCCAATGCAATGAGAAGCAATCGAGAAAGAAGTAGAGCTCCTCAGGTGCCATTGGAAACTGTGCATGGGCCAGGGACTACAGGAGAGTATGTTCGGCCAAGGGTGTACGCGATGATTAGAGAAAGTACTCCTGAGCTCGCAGGACCTTCCGGTAAGTGTTAATTGGTTAAGATTCTATTCGAGTTCTGTTTTGGTATTTGGGATGTAAGTGATTAGCGGGGAAATTTTGAGGATGAAATTTCTTAAGGGGGAGAAAGTTGTCACATCCCAAATATGGCCTAGTTGGAATTACAAGTTTAACTGGATATTAAGGGCATTCTGGTAATTTATGCTAGTGAATTAAAAGTGAAATAGGGACCTAATTGAAGAGTTAATTAATGTATTTAGAGAATAGTCAAGGTAGTGGAATAAGGGGTCCAATGAGAACTTGACATGTGTATGGCTAGGTGGAGAGTTAGTGGGATTTGAAAGGAAGAGAGAGGGAAGAAACAAGATTAGGTTTCTTTCATTTTTCTGTCCCGTTCTCCCTCTTTCTTTTCTTCATTTTCCTTTTTACTGCTCTCTGGGTTTACATGTGTTGATTCCTTAAGATTTAGCAGAGTTCTAAGAGATTAAGAACTGAATTTCTAGAGGTAAGTTGCTGAGTTATCTTGGGTTTTCTTCATCTTCTTCTTCTTCTTGGATTTGATTGAGATATATAGTTGTTTTGCATTGGAATAACTGGGTTTTATTTTGGTTGGAATGGTGCAAGCATCTGAAGAGATAAGGAGGAACAATGGGAAATAAAAGATTGGGTCTTGAAGTTGGAAGGAGATCGGAAACCAGGTTTGGGAGTTATTTGTTTATCCTCCTTGGATCATTGAGTGATATGTCCATATCTGATATTTGTGTGTTCTAATACATGTAAATGCATGTGTTTAATAGATTTTATGTATAAGATTGAGATTTTAGAATTATATGCTTTAATGTGTTTCATGATTTTTATATGAATTTATGGAAATCTGGGTTGTTGAATGTGTTTTAACATGTATATGAGTTGGGTTTTGATATATGTTAAGCATGATAAATGTAACTCGGGATATGTGTTTCACAATGGTATATGCTAAAAATATGACCAATAGAATGAATGTATATGTATAATTGTTGAGGTTGTGTGAAGTCATATGCATGTTGAGATGAATTTTGTTGAGTAAGGTTTTGCAAGAAACTAAGTTTTCTAGGAAAATCTGGGTCTGGGGTGTAATGGCCCTCTAGAGATGGGACTTTTCTGGTCTATCGCGCTACATGGCGGTAAGGATAGACCAAACTGCTGTGTAACTGCCACACGGCGGTAAGGATAGACCATACCGCCGTGTAACTGCTGTCTGGATTCTTTCATTTTCGGGACTTGCATGTTACACGACGGTAAGAACATTCCATACCGCCGTGTAAACCCTGTTTTGCCTTAACTGATATTTGTTAGTCAAATCTTTTGCTTTGTTTGTTATGATAAGGTTATTACATGATTTTGCTTATGCATGTGTAAAGTTATAGATTCTTTATATCAAGTTATATGTACATGATTAATCATCTCATATAGGGTTTAAATGTATATGATTTATATGTCTCTGAATTTTGACCAATACATATATGTATACATGCATTATGTGATTATACTTGAGTTGTTCTTTATTCTATGATAATAATACTAGAGTACACATGAGTTATTGTTTTGAGCCTGAACGGTCATAGTTGTGGATAGATAAGCGCTTATCTAGGTCAGAGTGTGATAACTTCAATATAGTATTTAGTTTTGATAGTATTTTTTATATGATTTTTGGGTATTTAGTTGTGTTTAATGTCATGTTATGTTTCTTTTATGTTAATTTTGTTAATCTTAGCCAAATTGGAATTTCGATGAATTTTAGATAACTATTTGATTAAAGTTTTGTGCCTTTGTAGATTTTTGCTCAAGGGGTCACGGTCACAATGAATTGGTTGTGACCGTGACATAAGAAGAATTGCAAACAGTAGCTGAAATCACATGGGTCACAGTCACAATAAAATTGGTTGTGACCAATACATAATTCTTTATCGGGCATAATGCAAGGGATGAAGACCTCACGGTGGCAACAAATATCATCACCACCAGGACATAGTGTTTTCCTGGGCAGAAGCGAAACTTTGAAGACCTCACGGTGGCAACAGATTTCATTGCCACCGTGACCCATCTCCTGTGCGTGAAAGGAAATTAAAATTCTTGACTCTACACGATGGCAACCGATTTTATTGCCACCGTGACCCCTCTGGAAGTATAAAACCATAATTTTCTGTTTTGCTAGGGTTCAGAACTTTCTAGTTAGTTTTTGACTTTAGTTTTGGCGGCTGAGATTTTCTGAATTATTCTTCTGTTCTAAACTTTAGTTTTCAATCTTGTCTTGAGTTTTCAATTAAAAATTGAGAGTAATTTTCATTAGATATATAGTTTAATTTCCAGAGATTGTTATTTTTAGTATTCTGGAATTTCTAGTTATTTCTCTATTGAAGATCTGAAGAAGACTGAAGAACGTGGGATTTAACAGGGATTTGCGTCTCAATGAATTTCAGGGTTTATTCTTTCCTTTATTCTTTTGATTTTGTAATGGATTGTGAGTAGTCTTTTAGTTGTTTAGGGGATCTCTGAATCCCCTACCTATGATATGAATAATGGATAGTTTTTTAGTTTATATATGAATGAATTGTTTATTTTGCTTATACATATTGTCAATTTATGGGATTTATTTTCTCAGTTCAATTTCCAGTTTTGATGAATGATTTATTTCATGTATCTCTTTTTGTTATTGAATTTGTTAATTGAATGCCGTGAATATTTTATTCTCAGATTTTCTATCTCGTTTACTGTATCATTTAGACTGCTCAGGAAGGGAATCTAGATGTGCATGTTTTCATGGTTCAAGATTGGAGTTATGAGTGAAATAATTAGGTTTTGGGTTGTTTGGCTCCAGAATGGGAAAGCAAACCGAACCTAGGATTTTAGACCCGTGATTAGGCTAGTTGTATGACTTGCTCCGGGATGGGACGTTATGCAATTAGAATAGCTTGCTCCGGAATGGGACGCTTGGGTTAAGAGGGTTATCCCGATTTCTATCATATAAGATTCTTAGATTAATGTTGTTCATATTTGGGTATGGGGTGGATGAGTGAACCTGAACAACACTTTTCTATATTGAGATCTTTGCTTGTTACCATTTTTTTTTATCTTTGTTAGTTTTTATTGTCATCTTAATTTGTTTTTGCTTTGTTAACTCATTGTAGTTGATTAATTTATTTGATGTAGTAGTCATAATTAAATCAATTCAACAACTGGGAATTCTTTAGCATAGATTTAAGTGTCATAACTTGCATACTCAGTCCCTTGGGTACGATAACTCGGAGTCTTAAAAATACTCCATTATATTACTTGCCGATTCAGTACACTTGCTAAGGTCGCGTCAAGTTTTTGGCACCGTTGTTGGGGAATGGCGTTATTTGTGAGTTTTGATTTTTATTTGTGTGTGTTTATATTTTTCTTATTTTAGTTTTTATTTTTTTATTCTTTTCAGGTAGCTGTGGTGCATGAGCAGATTGAGACAGGAACCAATAGCACCATACGACCCTGAAATCGAGAGGACCTTGTATCAACGAAGGAGAGCCAACAGAAATAATAACATGGACAATAATCCTCCGATTGGTGAGTTTCCTCCCGAGAATGAACAAGTGCCGAGGGCACAAGATGAAAATCTGGGGAATGATAGAGAAGAGGTCCCAAGGTAGAGGACAATAAGGGATTATGCAGTACCAATATGGAATGAGGATAATCGAACGATTGTGCTGCCAAGGGGAGTGCAGTTTGAGCTTAAACTAGCCACCATCAATATGGTACAGAGGAATCAGTTTTTGGGTTCAAAAGTGGAAGATCCGGCACAGCACTTAGACATATTCTTAGAGGTCAGTGATACGGTTCTGATTCCTGGAGTGTCATCTGACTCGGTAAGATTAAAGTTGTTCCCTTTCACATTGATTGGAAAAGCACGTGAATGGTTGCAAATGCTACCGAGACAATCGATTAGATCATGGGACCAGTTACAGGAGAGATTTTTGATGAGATTCTTCCCTCCGACAAAGACTGCGAACATCCGTAATAGTATATTGGGTTTTAGTCAAATGAGTGTGGAGCCGTTTCATGAAGCCTGGGAAAGGTTTAGTAGGCTGTTGAGAAGCTGTCCACACCATGAGATAGCCATATACCACCTGATGACAACATTTTATTTTGGGGTTACACCACAGACAAGATCTTTATTGGATGCTTCATCAGGATGGTCATTCATGAATAGACTACTAGAGGAAGCTTTTCATCTGCTAGATGAAATGGCGGCGAATGATGATCAATGGTCTAATCCTAGGTCAGTTCCGAAAAGACAAGGGATACACACTGTGGATGAGGTGTTGATGCTGAAGGCACAGATTGAGTCCATGAGGAAGGAGATGAGTAGTCTGAAAGTGCAGAATGTAGCTTCTGTGGCTCAAGAGAGTGGATGGCAAGAAAGTGGGCAATTTGGTCAAGAGAGTGGGGCAATAGGAGATATAAATGCCATAGGAGATTACAGAAGGAATGACCCCTACAGCAACACATATAATCCGGGCTGGAGAAATCATCAAAACTTCTCTTGGAAGGATGGAAATCCAAATGCTTCATCCTCTTAACCACAAATTAGACCTCCCTTCAACCAAAACACTCATCAGAACCAAGGGCAGCTGTATCAACAACCATATCCACCCCATCATAACCAAGGGCAACAATACCACCCACCGGGATACCAACCGAGGCCACCTGTGCAAGAAAAGAAGGCAAATCTGGAAGACATGTTGGTTACTTTCATAAACAGTCAACAACAGTTTGTAAATAGCCAGCAGCAGTTCATGGCTAATCAAGAGTCAAGGTGGAAATCTCAAGAGCATTGGAACCGAAACCAAGATGCTTCCATGAGGAATTTAGAGACTCAAGTGGGACAACTGGCAAATTCCATGTCTTAAAGACAATCGGGAACATTTCCTTCGAATGTGGACCGGAATCCAAAAGAGGAAGCTAAAGCAATCACACTGAGAAGTGGTAAGGAAGTGGTACCGAGAGAAGACCAAGGTAAAAATTCTTCATCATCAGAAAAGGAGGAGCCGACACGGATGGTAAGTAACTCTAACTCTAGGGTAGAAGTTAATGAAAATGCTCCTAAAAGTGATAAGGGTAAAAGTTTAGTGAATCCGAGGGTAGAGGATCTTGATATAAATATACTGCCATTTCCTGCAGTTGCTAAACGAAAAGGAAAAATGAGCAAAAGGCTAGGCTTCTAGAGATGTTTAAGAAACTGCACATTAATTTACCATTTGCTAAAGCTTTAGGTCATATGCCTAACTATGCTAAATTTATGAAAGAATTATGTTCTAATAAAAAGAAATTAGAAGGGCATGGAACTGTACAGCTTACAGAAAATTGCAGTGCTATAATTATGAACAAGATCCCTGAGAAATTGGAAGATCCAGGTAGCTTTACTTTACCCTGTGCTATTGGTGAAGATTTTTATGGTAATGCTTTATGTGATTTGGGTGCCAGCATAAATTTGATGCCTTATTCTATTTGCAGGAAGCTTAATCTTGGGGACCTCAGGGAGACGGGAATGAGACTCTAACTTGCAGATAGGTCAGTGAGGCGGCCCAAAGGAGTGATAGAAGATCTGTTAGTGAAGGTGGGGAAATTCATCTTCCCAGTGGACTTTGTGGTGATGGAGATGGAAGAGGATAGGAAGGTGCCACTGATAGTGGGGAGGCCATTCTTAAACACATCAAAGGCGTTGATCGATGTTCATGGTAAAACAGTCACCCTAAAGTTCAATAATGAGGAGTTGGTAGTGGATATGAATAAGGCTCAAAAGTATCCATCTGGGGATATGGAGGAGTCTGTTTATTTTGTAGATGTAATAGACGAGTGTGTGGAAGAAGTGCAGGAAAAAGTGGTTGGAGCTGATCCAGAAAATTTGTGTTTGTTACATTCAGTGGAAGGAGAAGAAGTGGAAGAAGAGATGAGGGGAGAAGCAATAGAAATTGTGGAGATAGAAGATGGAAAGGATGAATCACAGAATGAAGAGTTTAACCCTAAAAAGGGGGATTTAAATTCTGAACTTAAACCTCTCCCCTCTCATTTGAAATATGTGTTTTTAGAGAAAGATCAGAAACCAGTAATCATATCTTCTTTGTTGTCAGGTGATGAAGAAAAGCTGTTGCTAGAGGTGTTGAAAAAGCACAAGGGAGCCATTGGTTGGGAAACCTCAGATTTGAAGGGGATTGACCCAAGTTACTGAACACACATGATCCCAATGGAGGAGGAATGCAAGCCCGTAGCTCAGCCTCAGAGAAGACTCAACCCGGCCATGCAAGAGGTAGTAAAGAAGGAGGTACTAAAACTCCTTGATGCAGGTATAATCTACCCTATTTTTGATAGTAAATGGGTTAGCCCAGTGCAGTGTGTGCCTAAAAAAGGGGGGATGATAGTGGTAAAGAATGAACTGATTCCAACTCGTACAGTTACAGGTTGGAGAGTCTGTATTGATTATAGAAGGTTGAATAATGCCACTAGAAAAGACCATTTCCCTTTGCCATTTATTGATCAGATGCTGGAGAGGTTAGCAGGTAATAGGTTCCATTGTTTTTTAGATGGGTATTCGAAATATTTGCAGATTCCTATAGCCCCTGAGGATCAAGAGAAAATGACCTTTACCTGCCCATATGGCACATTTTCATATAAAAGAATGCCCTTTGGGTTATGTAATGCACCGGCTACGTTTCAGCGCTGTATGATGGTTATTTTCCATGATTTTATAGAGAAATTTATGGAGGTATTCATGGATGACTTCACTATATATGGGGCTGATTTTATGAGCTGTCTAAAGCATCTTGATTTAGTGCTAGGGAGGTGGGAAAAGACTAACCTAGTTTTAAATTGGGAAAAATGCCATTTTATGGTGAGAGAGGGCATTGTGTTAGGGCATAAAATTTTAGAGAGAGGGATAGAAGTGGATAAGGCAAAAGTTGAAGTAAAAGAGAAGTTACCACCTCCGATGAGTGTTAAGGGCATAAGGAGTTTTTTAGAACATGCAGGGTTTTACCTGCGTTTTATTAGAGATTTTTCAAAAATTACTAAACCCTTGTCTAATTTACTCATGAAAGATGTTGTTTTTAATTTTGATAGTGAATGCTTGCTATCTTTTAAAACATTAAAGCAACGGCTTATTTTAGCTCCGGTGATTATATCTCCGGATTGGACTATGCCGTTTGAACTAATGTGTGATGCTAGTGATTATGCAGTGGGAACGGTACTGGGACAGTGTCGGGATAAGATATTATGTGCAAATTATTATGCTAGTCACACTTTGACAGGAGCACAGGTTAATTACACCACCACAGAGAAAAAACTTCTTGCAATTGTGTATGCGTTTGAGATGTTCAGGCCATATTTGCTGGGTGCAAAAGTTGTGGTGTGGTCGGACCATGCAGCCTTGAGGCATTTGTTTGCCAAGAAGGAATCCAAACCGAGGCTGATTCATTGGGTGCTGCTATTGCAAGAGTTCGATTTAGAAATTAAGGATAAGAAGGGCGCTGAAAACTTTGTGGCAGACCATTTGTCAAGAATGGAAAATGACCATATTGAAAAGGGGGAAATTTTAGATTTATTTCCTGATGAACACATTTGTGCTTTATTTGCTTGTGACACTTCTGTTCCTTGGTCTGCTAACATAGCAAATTTTCTTGCAGGAGGTTTTATGCCTAAAGATTTTACTTGGCAGCAAAAGAAGAAACTGCGAGCTGATGCAAGACAATACATTTGGGATGACCCCTACCTTTTTCGATTATGTGCTGATCAAGTTTTAAGAAGGTACATCTCAGATGAGGAGATGGGTGCAATCATCACAGCTTGTCACAGTGGAGAAGCTGGTGGACATCATGGGCCAAATAGAACGGTAATGAAAATTTTGTCTTCTGGTTTTTATTGGCCTACAATGTTTAGAGATGTTCAATTTTATGTGAAAACTTGTGATAGATGCCAGAGGGTAGGAAATATATCTAAGCGAGATGAGATGCCTCTGAGAAACATGCTTGAGGTAGAACTATTTGATGTATGGGGAATAGATTTTATGGGACCTTTTCCGGTTTCATACAGGTTTGAATATATTCTGGTGGCAGTGGATTATGTGAGTAAATGGGTCGAAGCTATAGCCACTAGAACTTGTGATGCTAAGATTGTTTTAGAATTTTTGAGGAGAAACATATTCACTCGGTTTGGAGCTCCTAGAGCCATTATAAGCAATGGTGGTAAACATTTTGTGAACCACCAATTTAAGGCTTTATTAAAGAAATTTGGCGTTAGGCATAAGGTCACAACCCCTTATCATGCTCAGGCTAATGGTCAAGTTGAAGTGTCTAACAGGGAGTTAAAGGCCATCTTAGAAAAAACGGTCAATTCATCTAGAAAAGATTGGTACCTTAAGTTAGATGATGCTCTATGGGGCTATAGGACAGCATTCAAGACACCGATAGGGATGTCCCCTTTTAGGTTGGTTTATGGGAAGTCCTGTCACCTCCCAGTGGAATTAGAGCATAAAGCTTATTGGGCTACCAAATTTCTGAATTTTGACCTTGAGAATGCAGGTAAGTGCAGGTCTTTGCAGCTAAATGAACTAGACGAGCATCTATTTTGGGCCTATGATCATGCCATGAGATACAAAAATAATACCAAGAACTGGCATGATCGAAAGCTGGTTAGAAAGGAAATTACACCTGGAATGCAAGTGCTTCTTTATGACAGTAGGCTGCGGTTGTTTCCTGGTAAGTTGAAATCGAGATGGAAGGGACCCTATGAAGTAGTGGCAGTTGAAAAGTTTGGAGTGGTGACATTGAAGCACCCGCGGTTCGAGAATGAATTCAAGGTGAATGGACATCATATGAAGCCGTATTTTGAATCTACATTTGATAGTGCTTCCATGATCGTCACTCTTGCAGATCCTTGACGGTTTTTAAAAGTCCAGCTGTGGACTTGTTAAATGCAGAACTACTTCTTATCTTTGTTTCTTTTTATCATTTAATGGTATTTTTTTTAGGAAGTTAATCTTGTTTCATTTTGTAAATTTTATGTTCAGAAGAGAAATTATGTTTTGTTTGAGAATTTTCAAAACAATTGTAGCTAGAGGTTTGGAGAAATTGATTAAAATTTTGCAAGTGTGCAGGTGGTCACGATGGCAAGGGATTTTGTTACCACCGTGACCAAATCATGAAAGCATTCTGGATTGGTACAATGGGTATGTCACGGTGACAATGATTTTCATTGTGACCGTGACCATCAGGTAAGTTACATTCTGTTTTGATGTGTGTATATGTCACGGTGGTGATGGTTTTTATTGCCACCATGACCCCATGTGAATGCCATTCTATTTTAAAAATTAGATATGTCACGGTGACAATGAAATTCATTGTGACCGTGACATGTTCAACATTTGCTTCTGTTTTGAGAAAGTGGTATGTCACGGTGGCAACTAAATTCGTTACCATCGTGACACATTGGTGCGTTGATTCTGGAAGATAAATTTTAAGTATGTCACGGTGGAAACCAATTGGTTACCACCTGTAGACACCGGGTCCCGAGTAGTCTTGATCAGGATTACCCGATGATGAAATTTAGCTATACCGGCTTATAGGCAAAAAGATTGGAGTTCGGAAGTGTTTTTTCCTTGTCTTTTCGATGAGCAAAAGTGTATTTTAAAAATATTTTTAAAATTATTTTGGAGAAGAAAAAGTGTATTTTAGATTAGTGGAATTTAAAAAAAAAAAAAAGGGGGGTTGAAAAATGTTGAAAAAAAGTGTTAAAAATGATAAAAAAATGGTGAAAAATCGAGGGGAAATCATTCGCGACGGAACAGCGACGGCAAGGTGCCGTCGCTATTGTACGTTCGCAGAACGCAGCGGAGCGCGCGCTCCGCGAGACCGACGCCAAGGGCGTCAAACGCTCTGCGCGACCGACGCCTTGGGCATCGCTCGCTCCGCGCACGTTGTGCACAGAGTGACACCGATTTTCGGCATTAGGGCGCCGATTTCTCCCCCATTTCGCCGACTTCGCCCATTTTTCAGCTCCCACCTGATTTTTAACCGTTTTTGGACGGTTTTGGGGGGGTTTTTGGGTAGTTTTTGAGGGTTAAAACACTAGAAAAAATTCAGAAAGGGGGCAGGACGAACTAAGAACATTTGGAGAGAAAAAAAACTGATTTTTAGAGCTTTTGAGTTGAGAGAGAAAAATCCATCTTACACACTTATTTCGAAGAGTTTTTCTTCAAGTTTTCAAGCTATTTTCTAAGAACTTTCACAAGAGAAGACAAGGAATTCAACACTTCTACCTTCAATTCTTCAAAACTAAATTTGAGGGTAATTATTCATGGCTTAAACTCCTTAATTCTCTTATGGATTTTAATTTCTTTTGCTTACAATTAGCATATTAAACATGTAAATTCTTTTAGTCTCCATATTTTTCTTCTTCTTTTATCTTCAATTATTTATTTAACAAGTTATATCTTTCAAATTTAACATACCATTTTCATGTCAAGGCGTTTATTTTTATGTCATTATGCATATTCAATTTAGGTTGTTAATGTTCTTTACATCCATTGATGTTTATTATGGCAATTATTGTTATAAATGCTAGTTTTATTGTTATAATTTGTAGTACACTCATTTATTGATGTCACTAGGTATTAGTGTCATTATTACCATTAATGACATTGTTCATGTTTTGCATGTATGTTAAATTTCAAATTTATTTTCTTATGCCTTTTTATGTTAGATATTACTTTAGGCTTTATTATGCATGTTAAGTTTTATTATTCTTATGTTATGTTTTCATGCACATCTTAGGAGTATTAAAATTGATTGCCACTAATCTTTCATGCATGTTAATCACCATTATCAATAAATTGCATTTGCCAAGATTTTATCTCGCTTTATGCTTGTTAAATTGCATCATAATTATTTTTATGCATGTTATAGTATCTTATGCATGTTATATGGTCATTATACATATTATCTTTTATGTCATCTCATCTCTTTGGGTTAATTTCTAACAAGAATCTCTTCTATTTTAATTTTTGTTACAAATCATTATTTTATTCTCATTTGAGCACTAATGCACGAGAAGGAGGATATGCGGACTTTGGTATTTTCATTGCACATTTTCAATTCTCATTTTATTTATATTTCCTTGTATATATTTGTTGAATAAAATGTTTTTTTATGCACACATGAATAAAAACCACACAAATATTTCTAATAAATTAATTTGGATTTTTCATAATAAATGGGACCAATGTCCTAATTTTCATCCCAAATAAATCATCATAACCAAAATGTTTTCTTTAATTGTGCATGCGGGGACCAAAGTCCTCATAGTTAATAAATTCCCCGGTTTTATGTATGTTTGCACTTTTAAATGGGAGTTGTATTCCACTCCTGGTATTATTGTAATTTATCTTTTATGTTATTTTTTATATGTTTATCTTATCGCTTTCAATGTGACTATTTGCGCTTTTAAATAAAATTGCATCATGTGGAGAGAGAGCGAGTTAATAACCTCAAAACCAATTTATAAAATTAATCAAGGTAGAAATAGATGCGAAGTCCCGAACCCATTCTCTGGTCTGTGAGCTCAAAGAGGCTAGAGGTTTACCCTCCAAGACACCTCTTGTGTCACGAGACTTAGAAATTAATCCTAGGCTCCTTTGGGCGAGAGGTTTAACCTCCAAGACCCCTTTGGCTTGCCCAAAATGGATAAAAGCGTTGTCTTTGGACTTAAGGAGGCGAGAGGTTTACCCTCCAAGACCCTTCTTATGCTTTATGACCAAACAAATCCTAGGCTCCTTTGGGCGAGAGGTTTACCCTCCAAGACCCCTTCGGCTTGCCCAAAATGGATGAAAGCGCTGTCTTAGGCTCTCCAAGGCAAGAGACACTTTCCCAATGTTTTATTGGGTGGCAACTCCATGAAACCTCCTTGTTGCCCAAAATAGACGCACTTGTAATTCGTTACAAGTTGTTAACGGACCTCAAATGCCCGATTGCCCTCAAGCGGGCTGTCAAGGGGCTCCCACGTGGGTCCGGCGCGCATCACAGTGGCGACTCTGCTGGGGACAACTGGTTCGAGACTTCAATTTGAAAATAGCTTGATTAACTTTTACAATTAAGTTTTAGTTTATAAAATTCACTTTATCTCAAAATTGCATATCATCTCATTAGAGCCTTAGATTAAGTTAGTTTGGTCCCTTTTCAAACCCCGGTGCGTTCCTGAACCACGACCCTATTTTCACTCCATTTAGGGAAGTGTTAAGGATAATCACCAGCCCAAGTCTTGTACCATTATGGTATATCAAATGGTGACCCGATTGGTCGTTATGCTTGTGATGAGCTAGACCCATCGGCAGGGATCATGCTTGGGTAACCCAAAAATATCATCACCCCATGACTAAAGCTCATGTAATGGCAATAGATACTTCCACTAGGTGAAATGTACCGTAATACTATGCTTGCTATATGGGCCATCATATATTGGACGAAATCAATGTAATTAAATGGTCTTCATCAAAGGCTTTTATGCCCCGGTGGGCCCATCCTAGTTAAATTGAATTGTTCAAATACATAAAGGCCAAACACCCATACGTATGTACATTAGATAGGAGCAGTTATGCTGCCGATTTTTCACTACGCACCATACGTGTCCATTGGGTTCCACGTTAATCCATGGATCAAGCCCACCTAGGAAAGAGACCGCACTACCACGTGTGTGGGAGATATAAGGTTGGAAGGATCTATCTGCTTGCATGTGTTTGTCTATGTTGCATCAGCACGAGCATGCATCGCATTTTAATCATGCATCATCTTAACAATTTTTACATTTCAACCATCATAGATTCTCCTAGGTGGTATAGAGGTCCAGATGGACGGTTAAGAAGGACGCCGCTTTTGGGGTTAACAGAGTTAGTGTCGGATCAGAGTTCAGATTCAATCTCAGAAAATAGTGTGGGGTTTTCTTCCGAATCATCAACAGAAGTAAGCATGGCTAACCCATCAAATGAGTCTGATGTAACCCGGGAAATAATCGCTGAGGAGGTAGGAAAGAGAATGGAGGAATTTGAAGCCCGAATGATTGCAATGATGGGCAATCTTGCCGCCACAATAGCTGGGCAACAAGCTGCTGCTGCCCCTATCCGAGTACCAGCTGAACAAGAGGTTGTTAGAGAAGAACATCCTGCTGCAATTAATCAACCAGTGGTTGACCCACCTATTGTTGAGCAAAGAGTACCTGCACCCATTGAGCACAGAGAGGGCCCCAGGTCTGAAGCTGAGTTTAGGGGAGATGAGCTAGAGGAGCGTACAGTAGCTAAAGAGAAGTCACAAAAACTGGATGAGGCAATGTGGAGGAAAATGGAAGAGAGATTTGAGGCCATGGCAAGGATGATGACTGTGGGAAAAGGAATGAACCCAGAAGACCGAGAGCTGGATGGGGATGACCTGATTCCCCAGAATTTTAAGATGCCGGACATTCCCAAATTTGATGACACCTCTGACCCTGCCGTACACATCAAGCAATACTCGCTGGTCATGAAGGGAACGACCTTAACAAGAAAGCAAAAGATAGAGTATTTCTGCTTGAGTCTCACAGGAGCTGCTATTGATTGGTACCATGGGCTTGAGAGGAGGTCCAAGGAGGATTGGGAATTGCTAACCGAAGAGTTCCTTAAGCAGTACGATTGCAGTACCCAGATGGAGGTCACTTTGAAAGATCTCGAGTTACTACAACAGAAGGCTGGGGAGTCCTTCCACGAGTACCTTACTCGGTGGAGAAACCGGGTTATGGAGATGAAATACAAACTGGACACTTCTGATCAGATCCGGCTATTCATTCGAAATTCCAGCCCTTACTTGAGAGATGGACTGAAAATGAAGGGGCTCAAGGATTGGGAGTCCTTGAAGGACATTGCCATAGAAGCAGAAGGACAATATTTAGCCAAGAGGGCAAACAGCGAGTCCTATGCCAGGAAGGGATACAGCAATCAGGGGACAGCCAAGCCAGCAAGTTCAAGCAGCGGTAATAGAGGTGGGAAGACAGCTGAGGTGTCTGCAACAGGCGTAAGTCAGAGATATTTCTCGAACTTGGGTAGGCCTTTATCATGGGTGCTGAAGAGGCTAGTAAAAGAAGGAAAACTGCGACCCCTATCACCTAGGCCGGCCAAGACCCAGGGACAGCCAGGGCACAAGAAGAATGAATACTGCGCGTTTCACTAATATACCGGCCATTTGACGGATGATTATATAATGCTAAGGCATCGGGTCCAAGATCTAATTGACAACAAGCAGATCACCAATCCTGAGAAGAGAGAAAGCAAGAAGAAGTCCGGTTATAATACAGTACCACCTCCAGTCTTTATGATTGGATCGAGCCTATCAGAGTGGTACGTGATGCAAGATCTATATGGAAATGAGTATGTCGCTATTACTCGCCCTGCAGTGGATGGAGAAGGGGTTTTCGTGGAGACAATAGACTATTGGTCCACTAGTGAGAGTGGAAATGATGAAGATGAGAAAAATGGAGAGTTTACGGATCCGTGGGATTCAGAGGAAGAAGAAAGAGTAGAATCAGTAAAAAGAAGTGGGAGGGTCATTCCAGAAGTTGAGAAGCAGCAAGACCCAGCTCAAGCAATCGCAGAGAAGGAGCCGGAAGAAAAATTCAATAGTGAAGCAACTAAAAAAGACCACGGCTCAGATATCTATTTGGGACCTCTTGAGACAGTCCCCCTCTCACCGACAGAAGTTAGTTGAAGCATTGAGTGTATCCACCGTAGCAACTACAATCTCTCCATCCGAGCTTTTAGACCTTGTTAAGGGGGGATCCGGGGAGAAGTTGGTGTTTTCTGATGCAGACTTACCAACAGAGGGTCGCAACCACAACCGACCTTTATACATCAAGGCACAGATCAATGGTAAACACACCGCTTGCGTCATGGTTGATGATAGGTCGTCAATAAATGTTTGCCCTTTGGTGGCGCTTCAGGCCTTTGGGATGGATAAGAGTATGTTAAGCAAATCTGACCTGACCATCACTTCCTACGACAATTCCAGGAGGCAGGCATTGGGAACTTTCAAAGCTGTTGTAAAGACGGGGCCCATTGGGACAGAAACGGACTTTGTAGTCTTGTTGATTCCAGCAAACTTCTTAGCTCTGCTTGGAAGACCGTGGTTCCATAAGTTAAGGGGAGTGCCATCCACCTTACACCAGATAATTAAGATACCTCATGAAGGAGAGATAGTGACCATTAAAGCAGCAAGAGAGAACCAAGTGTCTGCCTTGGAGATCTCTAATCAGCCATTCAGTGGCTTTCATGTATCGGTAATCGGAGAAGAGCAAAGCTTAGAAGGTAGCCCTCAAGTGGTAAACATGCTAAAGAAGATGCACTTCCTCCCAGGGGCTGGTTTGGGAAAAGAGTCACAAGGGCGGCAGGATGCTATCACTACACGTGGTCAGAAGAATCGAAAAGGGTTGGGCTACAAAGGAGAGTATAGTAAGAAGAAAGTGTCAGAGAAGGTTCCCCATATTTCGGAGAGCTTTGTGCCATCATCATCGATTTGTGCTTACACCGGAGAAGAAGAGCCGCAATGGGTGGATGGGAAGATCATCCCGGGATTTGAAATTTCCAACGATGTCTTTGATTGGGAGATCGGAGTTGTTAAAGCTGTAGAGAACTTTTGGGACGAGGAGATTATGACCCAATGCAGCATCTGGGACAGGGATGAGCCCGAAGAGATCGTCACTAATAAGATGTTAGCCACTAAGCTCAAAGGGAAGGAGAAGATAGTGGAACCAGAGCCGAAGATTGAAGATCTCAAGATTTCACCAAATCAAGAAGCCAAAGCACAGTCGGCTGCAGCATCGGCGTTGACTGAAGTTGATAGTCGTTTAGATTCTCTTTTTATGCCAGAACTCTTTGAGAACAATGTTAATGTTTCTAATTATGTTAATGAGATGAATAACTTTTCTTACTTGTGTGATGTTTCTGATGATTTCATTTCGCATGATGATAAGCATGATGCATTCATTTTTGATATTAATTCAACTAGCACAACTGCATTTAATCTCGGAACTTTGGAAAATCCAAAGGAAATTTTGCTCAGTCCTTCATTGGATATGTGCTTTTTGCTCTTAACAGAAGCTTTGATGATAACATTAAAAAAAAAGCCGTTAGAGATAAAAACCGTAACTGGCTCTCTAAATAAAAGTTAGGCCAAAGGGCAGGGTGAAAACCTTGAAACAGGCAGTCTGCCCTACAAAAATAAAATATAAATATAAAATGAACAAAAGCAGCTGGATTGGGTTGGGTCCATTCCAGGCAAAAATTAGGCAAAGGGTTGTGTGAAAATCCCCTAAGGGACGCATTTCCCGCAAAGAAAATCTAGTGTGAAAATCCACAAGGGACGCACTACCTTTAAAACAATGAAGTTCAATGCCTGGAGCAACAGGGCGGCGTTACTTCAGATAATCCTATTTCAATCAGTTAACACACAACACAGAACATGAATCCCAGGTAAATGATAATTGACTAGGGGGGCAAAGGATATACACCGGACATCTCTTTCAGAAAACTTGTCGACGATCCTCAGGATTCAGGGGGCATGGTAGAGCAGACAAGCTATAACTTCAGCAAACCTTGGACCACCTAAGGCACAATCTATACATTTTTGCAAGCATTTGCATTCCATATCATGCACACGTGATTTCTTGTATATTCCTAGGCATACAATCTTGCAGGAAAAATCGACGGGGAACACCAACAAAAGCCGAGTGACGACACCAGTCCATGCATCTAAAAGAGCACAGCTCAAAAATTCACAGCGGTTAGCACGATGGCGGCACTACCCATAAGAGGTTAGCACGACCACGGCACTACCAATTCACAGCGGTTAGCACGATGGCGGTACTACCCACAAGAGGTTAGCACGACCACGACACTACCAATTCACAGCGGTTAGCACGATGGTGGCACTACCCACAAGAGGTTAGCACGACCACGGCACTACAAATTCACGGCGGTTAGCACGATGGCGGTACTACCCACAAGAGGTTAGCACGACCACGGCACTACCAATTCACAGCAGTTAGCAAGATGGCGGCACTACCCACAAGAGGTTGGCACGACCACGACAAGAGGTTGGCACGACCACGGCACTACCAATTCACAGCAGTTAGCACGATGGCGGCATTACCCACAAGAGGTTAGCACGACCACGACATTACCAGTTACAATAAAAAGACCGCCTGCCCGTAACACGGCAACAACAATCGTCATAACTCCATTCAGCAGGAAGATCGCCACTTTAGGTACGCGTTTCTTTCCTTTTCCTGAATTTTGGCTCACCTAGGCACCCATGCACTAGCCTCCCAAAAATTTGTGGCAACTGTAGACACCGGGTCCCGAGTAGCCTTGATCAGGATTACCCGATGATAAAATTTAGCTATGCCGGCTTATAGGCAAAAGGATTGGAGTTCGGAAGTGTTTTTTCCTTGTCTTTTCAATGAGAAAAAGTGTATTTTAAAAATATTTTAAAAATATTTTAAAAATTATTTTGTAGAAGAAAAAGTGTATTTTAGATTAGTGGAATTTAAAAAAAAACGGGGTTGAAAAATGTTGAAAATAAGTGTGAAAAAATGGTGAAAAATCGAGGGGAAATCATTCGCGACGGAACAGCGACGGCAAGGCGCCGTCGCTATTGTACGTGCGCGGAACGCTGCGGAGCGCCCGCTCCGCGCGACCAATGCCTTGGGCGTCGCTCGCTCCGCACACGTTGTGAACGGAGTGACGCCGATTTTCGGCATTAGGGCGCCGATTTTGCCCCCATTTCGCCGACTTCGCCCATTTTTCAGCTCCCACCTGATTTTTAACCGTTTTTGGGGGGTTTTTGAGGGTTAAAACACTAGAAAATATTTAGAAAGGGGGGAGGACGAACTAAGAACATTTGGAGAGAAAAAAACTGATTTTTAGAGCTTTTGAGTTGAGAGAGAAAAATCCATCTTACACACTTGTTTCCAAGAGTTTTTCTTCAAGTTTTCAAGCTATTTTCTAAGGACTTTCACAAGAGAAGACAAGGAATTCAACACTTCTACCTTCAATTCTTCAAAACTAAATTTAAGGGTAATTATTCATGGCTTAAACTCCTTAATTCTCTTGTGGATTTTAATTTCTTTTGCTTACAATTAGCATATTAAACATGTAAATTCTTTTAGTCTCCATATTTTTCTCCTTCTTTTATCTTCAATTATTTATTTAACAAGTTAATTCTTTCCAATTTATCATACCATTTTCATGTCAAGGTGTTTATTTTTATGTCATTATGCATATTCAATTTAGGTTGTTAATGTTCTTTAGATTCATTGATGTTTATTATGGCTATTATTGTTATAAATGCTAGTTTTATTGTTATAATTTTTATTACACTCATTTATTGATCTCACTAGGTATTAGTGTCATTATTACCATTAATGTCATTGTTCATATTTTGCATGTATGTTAAATTTCAAATTTATTTTCTTATGCCTTTTTATGTTAGATATTACTTTAGGCTTTATTATGCATGTTAAGTTTTATTATTCTTATGTTATGTTTTCATGCACATCTTAGGAGTATTAAAATTGATTGTCACTAATCTTTCATGCATGTTAATCACCATTATTAATAAATTGCATTTGCCATGACGTTATCTCGCTTTATGCTTGTTAAATTGCATCATAATTATTTTTATGCATGTTATAGTATCTTATACATGTTATATGGTCATTATACATATTATCTTTTATGTCATCTCATCTCTTTGGGTTAATTTCTAACATGAATCTCTTCTATTTTATTTTTGGTTGCAAATCATTATTTTATTCTCATTTGAGCACCAATGCACGAGAAGGAGGATATGCGGACTTTGGTATTTTCATTGCACATTTTCAATTCTCATTTTATTTATATTTCCTTGTATATATTCATTGAATAAAATGTTTTTTTATGCACGCATGAATAAAAACCACACAAATATTTCTAATAAATTAATTTGGATTTTTCATAATAAATGGGACCAATGTCCTAATTTTCATCCCAAATAAATCATCACATCTAAAATGTTTTCTTTAATTGTGCATGCGGGGACCAAAGTCCTCATAATTAATAAATTCCTCGTTTTTATGTATGTTCGCACTTTTAAATGGGAGTTGTATTCCGCTCCTTGTATTATTGTAATTTATCTTTGATGTTATTTTTGATATGTTTATCTTATCGCTTTCAATGTGAATATTTGCGCTTTTAAATTAAAATTGAATCATGTGGAGAGAGAGTGAGTTAATAAACTCAAAATCAAATTATAAAATTAATCAAGGTAGAAATAGATGCGAAGTCCCGAACCCATTCTCTGGTCTGTGGGCTCAAAGAGGCTAGAGGTTTACCCTCCAAGACACCTCTTGTGTCACGAGACTTAGACATTAATCCTAGGCTCCTTTGGGCGAGAGGTTTAACCTCCAAGACCCCTTTGGCTTGCCCAAAATGGATAAAAGCGTTGTCTTTGGACTTAAGGAGTCGAGAGGTTTACCATCCAAGACCCTTCTTATGCTTTATGACCTAACAAATCCTAGGCTCCTTTGGGCGAGAGGTTTACCCTCCAAGACCGCTTCGGCTTGCCTAAAATGGATGAAAGCGATGTCTTAGGCTCTCCGAGGCGAGAGAAACTTTTCCAATGTTTTATTGGGTGGCGACTCCATGAAACCTCCTTGGTGCCCAAAATAGAGGCACTTGTAATTCGTTACAAGTTGTCAACGGACCTCAAATGCCCGATCGCCCTCAAGCGGGCAGTCAAGGGGCACCCACGCGGGTCCAGCATGCGTCACACCACCGTGACCCCAGCGCAGAACTTTTAAAATTCTCAGTTTTATTCACTTTCTTTTTCACGCTTTCACTTTGCGCTCACTCTCTCAAATCACCCATATTGTTTCTCTGCTATTTGTGCTCTCTTCCTCTTTCGCGACTACATTCATTAAGATTCTGCAACAAGTAAGTATTTTTCTCTTCCTTTTAATTTTATTTCAGTTTATTTATTTTTATTTTTCTCCTCCCTTCGTTCCCTGTTCCTCTTGATCTCCATGGCAGTGATTCTTGCGATTCCTGTGCTCGATGCTTTTATTTTTTCTTCTTTGATAGTTTTCAATTCTTGTTGTGCATCCCTTCAATTCTTACTTCCCCCTTTAAATTTTTATCTTTATTGTGAACGAGAATGGGTGGGAAGTAGAAGTTTAGGGCTTTTTTTGCATTTAACGTCGGTTGATGATTTTGCTCGATTGTGGGGTTGGTTTTGAATTTTATCTTTCTTTAGCTATTTGTCCTGCTCTTTTCCTTTGCTAATTGAAAAATTGGGGGTTAGTTTTTGCCTATGGGTTATATTTCCAAGGAGTTGAGGAAGTGCACACCATGTGTTTGATAATATGTCTCAATGAACAATATTCCAGATTTTTGTGTATTGAGACAATTTAGAATGCTAGGACTTATTTGCCATATCATTTGCTTCTACTTAATTGCTGTTATTGCACATTCTTAACCTCCTTGTGGGTTGACATTCATTGGTGAATTGCTTATCGTTTTACGCGGATTGGGGAGCAGGTATTGTGTTGATGCTGTACGTTAGGGTTATTGCTTATTCACTTATTGATTGTCTTGATGAGTAAATTTGCAGCATTGTTGTTTACACTTATATTGATATTGATTGTGGACAATTGTTTTTTACAGTAGCTCCAAAACGAAAAAGCACTGCTCTTGCTTCCAGCTCCACCAGCCAACCCCCGAGCCAACAATCGGTAGATATTTCGAAGGTCCCTAAGTGGGTACCGGGACCAAAGAAGCCTGCATATGCTTTGTTCTCCAAGTACTCCTATGTCCCAACGACATATTTGGATTTTGATCTGTTGCATAAGCTCGGTATCAGATATCAAATTCAACAATTCATAACTAACATCGGTTGGGAGAGGGTTTTCTCAACCCAAGAGAAGGTATATCCGCAATTGACACAGGATTTTGCATCGACTGTCACCTGTCGACCTGGACGCGACCTTGCCCGAGACCCAGGTGCGGTGTCTTTTTGGTTGGATAGAACATCTTACAATCTTACTTTTCATCAATTTTTTGAATATCTTGGTTTTCCACACCTTACACCCGACTGTTTTGAGGATTATGATAAGGATGCTGCTTGGGCCACTATTAGAGATACGGCTACAACTACCACGTATGTCTCGGGTAACACGAAGTCCCACTATGTTCTGCGCATCATCCATAGATTTTTCTCACTTTCTCTCCTCAGCCATGTAGATTCGGCAGGTCAGGTAAACTTACCCGAAGCTTTGTTCCTTGCTTCCATGGTTCGGGGTGTTAGAATAAATGGCGCTACTCATTTTTTGCATAAATTGGAGGAGATGCAATGGCATCCAAAGAAATTGAAAAAAATAGCACTGGGGGATTCATCACACTGATAGCCAAGCGGGTTATACATCCATTGGGCAAGTACAAGGTTTTATCTTCCATTCCTGTAATTGACGATAAAATGCTGAGGAATATGAAAGTCATAGTAAAAGATCCAATAATAGCAGATGGTTATCGGTTATCAACCCATGAGGAGTATTTACACCGAGTCGAGCGGGGTTTAGGCGGTTTACCTCATGATCATGAGGGCGACCCTGAGGCACCGGTCCCTCCTGCACCAGAGCCCCAATAATTTGCCACAGCCCAGTATGATGCCATCATGGAGCGAATGGACACCATTTTCGCATCTCAAGCTGAGCTCCAGTCTCAGATGGATCAGGTGCTATTGGGCTTGTCATCTTTGGTTGCGCGGTTTGATGCACAATTTCCACCACCACCACTAGATTAGTGATCAGGGAGACTTCTTATCTTTTGTTTTGATTTTTGTTTATTTTTTTTTTGTTTATTTTTTTTCTTCTTGATATGTAATATTATTACTTGCTGGGGACAGCAAGTTTTTGTGGGGGGGGGGGGGGGGTAGGAGCAATTAACTTCATATATATATGTAATTAACAGCCGTTGATGTATGATGCATGTTTGTTCTTGTTTTAGTTTCTTTGTACTTTATTATCGTTGCCTGAATATCTTTGTCTCAGCTTGGCTTAACCTCAGTTATTCCTGTTGTGATTGTTTTGAACTTTAATTGGAGAATGGTCTATCTTAAAAACTGATCTTGGCAAATGAGTAATTTGAAGTTTTAGAAGCAAATTAAATCTCAATCAGTCATATATCTTGTAATTTCCAATCTTTTCTACACTATAGGCTTCTTTGTAAAAATTAGAAAAATCCAGTGCATAAGAGTTTTTGAGTGAAGGAATTTTAGGATGGTTAGAACCTTCCTCATCACCCTTCGAAACATCTTAACAACTCAAGCAAGTTTAGGACATGATTTAGGCAATTTCTTTATTTGGTAACCATTTTAAATAGCTTTTGACCTACCTGTTTACTTCATTTCCATTACTAGCCCCGTTGAGCTGATTTAGTATGCTAAAAGCGTACTATGCATTTTTTTGTTACACTATTATTTTACCATTTAACCTAAATGCCTTTGACTACCCTTTTTAAGAATTGGCCACTCTAGGATTGGGTTGGGATAACATTGAAAGTTGAATTAGGGTTATTTATTGTGAAAATAATGTGGGAGTGAGAAGAATTGTGAAACTTTGGGGTGTTGTCTATTATATCGTTTAAGTTCCCTTTAATGGAGACAAATTTGTGGTAGGAAAATAGAGGTTTTGGGTATCTCATCATATTTCAAAAATAAAAATTAAAAAATAAAAAATAAAAAAACAAAAAAAAAAGAGAGAAAAGAGAAGGAAAAGAAGTTGATTGATTATTGTTAATCTTGGAGTTAGTTGATTATAGAAATATTCGAGTGTGGGGTACCCTTAATTAGAAGAAGACGTATTGATATTCATGGATATTTGGGTACGATAACTCGGAGTCTTGAAAATACTCCATTATATTACTTACCGATTTAGTACACTTACTGAGGTCGCGTCAGTGTGTGTGTGCATCTGTTGTATGTTGTACGTTATATAAGGGCCTCGTTTGGGTCATTTCACATGATTTGAGGCTTCAATCTTCAGTATACTTTCGGGTATACATGATTAAAAGTTATTTTAAGACCCATGTCTCCATATGCTTAGGATGGTGTGTCTTATCAGTATCCAAGTTTGACCGTATCCACCTCTAATGTATATCTAGTCTATTATATGAGGCTAATATATGTCGTCAATGAATAAATGTGCAATGAGATGCTTATGTTATGTTGTTTCTTTATATGTCTAGTAAATACGGATTGATGTTATAAGATTATGTATATGAAAGATGCCATGATATGCTGCGATGCTAGTGGTTGAATGCGAGTGGTTAATTTGTGTATGAGTAAATATTAATTACATATTCTATTATTATATAAGCATGGTTTACCTGTTTATAAATGCATATATTAATACTTGTTGTAAGCATGAGTAGTAAATGTTTATATGCTATGTTTCTAAAAGTTATTTATATATATATTGTTTTTGCAAGTATATGTATATGCATGTTTGTTCCTCCCCACTAAGCATTATCGCTTAGCACAGTCTCTTTTCCCGTGTAGGTGGCAGGTTCATTTTGGAGTCGGACATTTGCAGGTCGGCCATTAGAAGTCTTTTGTTGGAGTCTCTTTTTGTCTTTCGTTGAATTTGTACAAGGATTTTGGTTTTGGCAAATGTAATTTTTGTAAAAGAACAATTATTTGTATATGTATATGTTAAATGTTTACAAATTCCTTTTATAAAACGATATGATTATATGTATATGGATTTGTTATCTTTCTCTTAATTTGAGTACATATATGTATATGTGCGCGTAGCGCATCCGGCATCCTTCCAACGGGGGTGTCGGGGGCATTACAGGACTAGTATAGATTTGATTGATAATCATGACATGATTATATATGGTGATATAAATCAAATCTATAGGTTTTTGTTAGAGAACAAGGTACTGGATAGACCCATTATGAGATCACTACATGGGATAATGTCATAAGTAATCTTATAATAGATATGTTATTTAATCCTTTGACTTAAGGTTATCACAGTTTCCTACATAAGGAACATTATGTTTTGACATAATCAAACATTATCTTTAATCGGATAATTATAAAGTTTATGATTGGACATAATGAGAATTATGCAGAGGAAAGTGAATAATCAAGATGAAATTTATCCCTTTCTTATGAGAGAGATATCTATTGCGCCCCTCGATAAGTAGGACAGTAAAATGCATGGCTGTGCTCGAATGAATTGATAGTGTGATCAATGTCATTTGAATTTATCAGTCTACTTAGTGATCGGAAAATTATATGTTTGAACAATATATAAGTTTGGCATGAACCATGACTTATGTTCAAACAAGATATCATGTGACTAAAGGATAATAACATGTTCTATTGTCAGGTTAAAATCGAACTAACGATATTTATATTATTTGAGTAGTCATAATGTCTTATTAGAGAACAATTATGACTTGTGGGCTTATTATGGTGTTGGGCCCACTTGCAACTTAATATAAACCTATTGGGTCACACACCAAGACTATAATGAACAAACTAGATTTTAATTAGGGTATTATAAAATTATATAAATACATGTATTTATATTTAAATTTTGTAATTATATATGGGTATATTTACATATAACATTTCTTATTATTTTGAATAAGAAATAAATAAATAAATAAATATATATATAAATAAATAAATAAATATATATATATATATATATATATATATATATATATATATATATATATATATATATATATATATATATCTTATTTTGAATAAGAGATAATATCCCTAATTTATCTCTCTAGGGTTTAGATATATATATGGATATATGTTTAAGAAAAATCGAATTTCATTTTTCTAAGAGAGGCTGCACGTTAGAAACCCTAGCTGCCACTTTTCTTTGTGAAAGAAAATTGTAAAAAAAAATTAGTCGCAAGAGAGGGAGCTAGCACCCCTGCGAATATCTGTTCATCAGTTCGTGCGTGTGGATACTGATAGAGGGCATTTGTGATTGGAGCAGCGCCTATAATACGATCAAACTAAGTCGTTAGTTCATATTCCAACACGTTTTAACAGGTCGGTATTCTTTGTCCCTCCTTTTGAATAAATTGAATCACATGGATCCTATTTGGGTTTTTGTTGTTTTTCGCTACGTAATAATTTGAATTATTTCATATAAAACCCAATAGTAAGGTACTCATGGAATGATTCTCCTGACTTCTGTTGAAGCAGCTCTAGGTCTTTTAGGGTGACCTCCATCCTCCAAATATAATCGTATTGCTTAAGGAATTCCTCTATCAGTAGGTCCCAATCCTCTTTGGACCTCCTATCCAGTCATGGTACTAATCAACTGCAAGCACTATTAAGCTTAGGTAGAAATATTCTATCTTCTTTTTTCTGATCAGAGTCATACCCTTTATCACTAATGAGTACTGCTTTACATGTGCTGTCGGGTCTGAGGTGCCATCGAATTTTTGCATGTCAGGCATCTTAAAATTTTGCGGAATTAGATCTTTGCCATCCAGCTCTTTGTCTTTAGGACTCATGCCTCTTCCCACTGCTAGCAAGCAGGTCATAGCATTGAACCTCTCCTCCATTTTCGTCAAGACGATCTCCTCTATCTTGGGGGCCTTGCCTCTTATCATGACTGGCTCCTCTTGCTTTTCCTCCCATAAGTCATTTTCGGGTCTATAAGCTCCTCTTCGCTTTACTGGCACTACCACTCTGGGCTCAACTGCTAGTGGGTGTACTGCTGTGAGGGGGCCTTCTCTAATTGGTTCTTAATTATCTTGCTCTTCAGCAGGAGCAGCAGGTAGCTATCTAGCCAATGGTGCTAGAGTAGCAGCAAGGTTCACCATCATTTCTACCATTTGAGCCTCAAATTCTTCCATCTTTTTACCCACTTCTTCAACAATCAGTGCATGACTTGCATCAGATTCTATTGTTAAATTGGACATACTGGTTTATAATGAGCATTCAGAAGAACACATTTCACTATTGTCTGAAAGTGAATCTGAACCCCAACTCGTTACTCTCTCTTGTAACTCAAAGAATGGATTTTTGACTAGTCATCCCTCGAGACCCCTAAACCATCTAAGCAAAAGGCCTATGATGGCTGAAAAAATCAAAGAGTTAAAATGATGCATGAATGACATATAATGCATGATCATTCTTTGCAAATGGTCCTCGAAGGCTGAAAGATCAAGAGATTACAATGATGCATGTGATGCATGGAAAGATTTATGCATAGGATGATATGTACATGTGAAAAAAAATATGCACAGAATAAGATGCACACACACACAAAGGACATTAATTTTTTATTTTTTTATTTTTTATGTTTTTATTTGCATGAATGACATGTAATGCATGGATATGCAGTGCAATATCCATAACACATGCAAGTAGATATGTCCTTCAAACCTTATTACTCCCACACATGAGGTCGTCCAATCTCTTTCCTAAGTGCAGTTGATCCATGGGTTAACGGGGTACCCAATGGACGCATATGATCTACTGTGAAAAATCGGCAACATAACATCTCGTATTTAAAGCGCATACGTATGGGTTTGGCCATTATATATTTAAACACTTCGATCAAATTAAGGTGAGCTCATTGCAGCATGAAAACCTTTGATAAAAGGCCATTTAATTTGGTTGATTTTGTTCAATACATAGTGGCCCATATAACAAGCACAATATTACAATAAATGTCACCTAAGGGAAGTATCTATTGCCTTTACATGAGCTTTAGTTAAAGGTGATGATACTTTAGGCCTACCCAAGCATGGTCACTACTAATGGGTCTAGCTCATCAGTAACATAATAACAATTCGGGTCTCCATATGATATACCATAATGGTACGAGGCTTGGGTTAGTGATTATCCTTAACACTTCCCTACATTGAGTGAACGTAGGATCATGCTTCAGGAATTCACCAGGGTAAGAGTAGGGACCATCTAGCATAGTTCTATGGCTCTAGCATGTATATAATGCAATTTTTCAGAACGAGATTGAATTTTAATTTGTAAAAACCCAATTATATTATTAACCAAGACACTTTTAAAGCAAAGTCTCGAAGTCCTCAGCTGAGTCGCCACTGTGATGCACGCCGAACTGGTGTGTGTCACACCCCAAAATAGCCCTGGTCGGATTGTGCATGCTAAGTCGGGATTGGAAGGGTATTTCGGTAATTTGTGCTTGAGAAAGTTGGAGTGTTAAGGACCTAATTGAAAAGATAATTAAGTTTGTAAGGAAAGAAATGTGTAAGTGAGTGAAGTGTTATTTGTCTAAGGACTAAAGAGCATTAATTGATTTGGAATAGTTGAGTGGATTTTGGGGTCCAATTGGATATTGCCAAGTGGCTTGTTAGGTGAGCTTTGAAAGAAGAAAAAGAAGAAAGGAAAGAGGAAGAGAGAGGGAACACGGATTGCATTCCCGTTCTCCCTCTCACGCCTTCCCTTCTTATTCTTCTCCTCTTCCTTCTCTGCTTTTCCTTTCTTTCTCTTTGGCTTTGGCCTGGAGTTGTGTTTTGGGTTGGAAGTGTGTTTTGCTTTAAGAGTGTTTGATGTTAAGAAGAAGCAAAGTAAAGGCAAGGAAAGGATTGAGGTTTGATCTTGAAGCGTGATTTTGGATCATCATTTCCAGGTTTGGGAGTGTTTTGAATGCATGCAATGTTTGAAAGCTTTTGTGTTCTTCAATTTCAGCATGTCTCTGCCCTATTCTCACTAGGCTTGTAATGTGTTTGCATTATCTAATTTCTGGAATTTGGTATGTTTTGAAATGTGTATATGCATGATTATGTGGGTAAATGTGTTAGTAATGCATGAATAGGATTAAATTGGAAGTACTGTGTTTGGGTTTTGAATTTACTGTTATTTTTTAGGGTTTATGTTCTTGAAGGAATTAAATGTGTCTATGCATGATTTTGGTAAATTTGATTGTTGAATTAAGTTGCAATTATCTTGTTTATGCTGTTTGGGACATCGATTGAAAGGTAAGATGAGTTTTGGTGGTGTTTTGAATTAGATTGAAACTGGTTTCTATCGAGTTCTTTGAATTTCTGGAAAACGATGTAAATCTGCATGTTTGCGATTGCGGGAAAGAAGAAGGAGGCGGCTCATGCGACGTGATTTATGCTCACGTGACATGAGCCATGCTCACGCTAGGTGAGCAATGCTCACGCTATGTGAGCCATGCTCACGCTACGTGAGCAATGCTCATGAGGCGTGAGCTATGCTCACGCGACGTGAGCAACCTTCACGTGACGTGAAGGTTGCTCAGGTCTCCCGACTCTTCTGTTTTGCTTCTGTTTTTCTTTCCCCAAGCGACCAGTTTTTATAAAATGATTTCCAAATGCTTTTTAATGGTATTTTCCTTTACTGTGTGCTATATTACCTTGCTGATATGATTGATTATCCCAATTTATTTGGTATTAATAATATGCTATCTGTGATAAGTTATATGTGGTATTTTGGAATAAGTTTTGGATTACAGTGATCCTGTTAAATGACTGTGGGATTTTAACTGTATGGTTTGGATTGAGATATGCCTATTGTTGTGATCCTTATTGCATGTCATATTTCGAATGCAAAGGATTTATGAAGGTTAACTTTCTGACTGTTTAGTTCCAAACATGTTTTGTCTTAATGAAAATTATGTTAAGCATATCTTTAGTCTATTTCTTCTTTTGGAATAATTTGCCATGCTTAAGATTATGTTGTAACTTTCCCTGATTATGATGATGCGTCTTTGGTCATTGGCATAATATGATTTCACATGTGTTCCTGACATGCTTTAGTATTATGAGTATTGCTAAAGTATGATTGATATTATGCTATGCTATATTTATTTGAATAATATGGTTAATGTCTGAGTGCATAGTTATGCTTTAGCCTTGGAACTCATTGTGTTATGTTAAATGTAATTTGGATTATGCATGATTTATACTTAGTTATCTTCACCTAACGCATGATTAGGATTTTGTATTGATAATCTTTGGCAAGATAATGTTTCTATACCTGATTCTTGTTATGCTTTAGAACATTGTTTAATGTTAAAAAGGTGTTGACTGTATTATGTTTCGCAATGAGAATTGTATGATATATGACCAACTTTATGAGCATATTTATATGTCTGTCATTCTCTAGTTTATGCATGATGTATATATATTTATGCGTTATGCGATTCGAAGCATGAATTGTTTTATGCATGACCTGCGAGAGTCAATCTAGTGGATAGTTAGGCATGCCTAATAGAGTCTGTTAGCTGCAGCCCGTAGTTCTGTTTGGACCCCGATCAGGTCCCCGTTTGGTTCCTCGCGAACCCTTTTCTGTATTGGATCTTGTTTAAGGTCCCTTTTGAAAATATCTGTGAAAGTTAAAGTATAATGGTTTAATCGATTCGTACCCGTAACGTACTGTCTGTAATCGGCTCGTACCCGGAAAGTACTGTCTGTACACTCGTTATCCACTACCTTGAGTCAGCAGGTGTTCTTTGAATGTTTATTTGAACTGCTATGATCTGATTTGGCTATAAATGGATTATCTGAATGAGTATATCGATGTAATGTATATCGAATAATTTCTGAATGAATATGATTATGAAATACTGATTGTATGGCTTTATTATATGAGCATGATAAGGATTTCAGGAATCAGTTTATATGTAAATAAACGTGACTTTGGGTTTTCGAATGTATGTCTGTATTCTATAAGTATGATTTTATGTCTAACATGATTATCCGTACTTGTCATGTGATTTGTTATAAGTTTCTGAATGCTTTGAAATGATTCGATTGATGTATTTAAGTACATGACTTAAGCATAGTTTTGTTATATATATTAGCATGTGAACCGAAGCAGTTGTGATGGTAAGTATGTGATGATTACTGTACTTTCTGCATGTTGATGATATGAATGTAATGTTATGTGATTATGCTTTCAGTCTTCGCTATTAGAGTGTTTTCGCTTGATACTTTATATATGAGAGTTGCGCAACGGTAATATGATGCTTTGGATGTTGTACCTTTGATTTTGACTAGTGTGTGTGTTTAACATGTCTAAGTATGTTGGTTAGCTAGCATTCTTAACATGATGGTTTGGTTGTCAGTTCATGCATGGTTATTTAGTTATGTCAATTGCATGTGTAAAGCTCATGTGACTCCGCATGGTAAGATGTTGATATTTGCTACTCATGTAGGTTTATGCATGTGATTTAGTATGTAGTTCAGCATGATGATGCTTGTAACGTGTATTGTATTGTGTCTATTTTAGTCTATCCTGGACATGAGTTTATGGTTTGATTGTGAGTATTGAAATGAATGCCTTTATTATGCAAGCCTAATTATTTATATGTATGAATATCCGCATTTGCCATTTGAATGTGTTTTGCCTTGACGACCATTGTGAATGGCCGTCCATACTCTTGTGTGTTCTCCCCACTAAGCGTTTATCGCTTAGCACGGATTTCCTTTCCGTGCAGGTGGCAGGTTTGGCTCTGTTCGAGTCGCGCTTCTGCAAGGTCGGCCACGTAGGAATTAGAAGTTCTGTATTTTGTTCAGCTTCTGTATTTCAGCTTTTGTAATTCTGAAGTATTGTATATGTAATTAATTATGTTTTGATCTTGAGTTGTCTTTTGGGAATGTAATAGTTAGTATGTTTTTATGTAAGTTATTCCTCCGCTTTATGCTTCCGCTTAGAGCATGCGTGTGTGTGAGTTATTGCATGATCAATCCGTGCCTGCAGGTAAGGTAAGTTTTTAATTAATCCGTACTTTCGTATGCATGCTATGTAGGAAAGTATGCTTCTATATTGTGCATGTGCATATATGTATGAGTGAGCGTCGGGTAGCGCGTCCGTCGGCGTCCTTCCAACGGGGACGACGATGGGGGTGTTACAGTTATTTTAGAGTCGCCACCCAATTTATAAAAAATGGGAAAGTTCATCTAATTTCGGGCATCTAAACAAGAGAGTAGTTCGGAACTTCACTCTTATTAATATCTTGGTTAATTATAAATGAGTTTTTTAATAATTAATTTTTCATCTCTTTCCTCACATGTCACACAATTTAGTTAAAGCGCACATCAAGCATTGAAAGAAAGCGGCAAAGAAAAGAGATAAATAAAATACTTAAAAAATAAATTACAAAATAAACATGTGACAAAAATACAATCTCCCAAAATATAAAATTAAATAAACAAATAACATAGATAAAATGAGATATTTATTTGGAATAGGAACATTGGTTCCTTTATGTTCACTTAAAAATATCGAAAAGTTATTTTGGGTATTATTAAGAAAACTGAGATGAGTGGTCCCATTTTATGAAAACTAACTCTTCTATTAAAGTGAGATTTTATTGGTTAAAAATTAGGATATTGGTCTTATTTTATTAGAAAAATCCAATTTATTAATAAAATATTTTTTTTTATTTTCTTTTTAACGTGCATAAAATAAAATAAGCTTATTACAAATTACATGGCAAAATAATTAATGAAAAATAATTAAAATAACAAAAAATGATAAATCAAATAAAAAAAAGGCTTAAATCTTCTGGATCTCCTCATTCGGTGGGAAACACTCACATTTGTGGGTTTATTAAATTGATAAAGTCAAATGAGACAAATAGTTAGTAATGCAATAAAACAAATATGGAGAAATAATGAAATAAAATTAATACACAAGTAGAAAATGAAATAGATTGAATTAAATGACATGCACTAATTATGACACATAAACAGTACATATGCAAAAGTAGAATTTAACAAAATGGAAATAATAATAATAATAATAATAATAATAATAATAATAATAATAATAATAATAATAATAATAATAATAATATTAATAATATTAAAACTAAATAAATTTAATGAATTATTATGACATGCAGAAAAAATATTCACAAAATAAAAAAATGAAAAAGACAATAGAATAGAATTTGTATAAAATAAAGAAAATAAAAATGAAAACACTTTAAAATGCAAGAGTCAATAGCGTGGCCAAAGCAAATGAAATGAAATGCAAAGCTACACAAGTGTCAATGTGAAAATATTAAAATAAAATAATCAATAGTAGTAACGGTTATAACATTAATAATAATAATAATAATAATAATAATAATAATAATAATAATAATAATAATAATAATAATAATAATAATAAATGACAACAGAGAAGCCCAGATAATTAAACATGCAAAAAATCAAAGGAATGAAATGTGAAAACCAAAATAAAATGCATGTAAAAAATGACAGTAAATGCAACAACAACAACAACAACAACAACAACAATAATAATAATAATAACAACAACAACAACAAAAAAGGATGAACAATCAAGTAAATGGATATAATAAAAAAAATGTTACAGAATGTTAAATCTATGAGGAAAATCACATAAAACAAATAAATAATCAATGGATCCAAAAATCTACATGGTGATTAATTGATTATAATTAATAAAAATAATAGAAAATAAAAAAAATATAGGATCGAGCCCAGAATATTTACACTCAGAATTCAGATTCGATGGAGGGAAGAAAGTAAATGATTTCCTTGTCAAGATCCGCCAAAACTAAATCAAAAATAAGAAAAATCTAAAGTTTCTCTCTAGAAAAATATATGCAAAAAGCTTGTTGAAAGAGGCAAAAAAAAAATGAAAAAACTGGATCTCAAGTGTAACACCCCCTACCCATACATAGGCGTGCCCATCCTCAATGAGTGAGAAGCCGTATGAGCTAGGTGTGTCACCAAGCATATAAAGATATAGAGCATACATTCATACATAATAACCATACATCATTACGGGAAAATTAAAACCTTCCTAAGTATCAGAATGATCCATCATTACAATAGCAAAATTCGTTACAAAAATGTTTTGATCAAAAGCCAGAATAAGATAATTACATAACCCAAAAGTATATATATGCGGAAGCTTTACAAAATAATGGTATAAAGAGAGTTCCGATACAAAATAAGCAACATGCTATCAACAATAAAGCCCTAACAATAATCCCTCTGTGTTGGCTTGACTGGCGACGACTCTCCCAAAAGAACACCATCCTCCGTACCTGCACGGATAAAACACCGTGCTAAGCGATAAACGCCTAGTGGGGAAAACACAACAAAAGAGTGGACGGCCATTCACAATGGTCGTCAAAGCCATATACATACAATATGACAAATGCGGATAAAGATATCAGCTGTATAATCATGCTTGCATAATAAAGACATGCATTCAGAAGTTCACTTCCACATTCATTTACACTTTCGTTGATTTCTCATACTTATCATTATACGCATCCGAATACCATATTCTTGTAATCATATCATAGCGAAGCAAAACAAAAAGAGCACCTGCTGACTCACAATAGTGGATAACGAGTATACGGATAGTACCTTACGGTATGAATCAAAAACCATTTCATTTTATCAATTACAAAACAGTTTACCGAGGGGACCTTACAAAAGATCCAAATACTGAGGGGGTTCGCGAGGAACCAAACGGGGACTTGATCGGGGTCCAAACGGAACTGAGGCTGCAGCTAAAGAATCTATTAGGCATGCCTAACTATCCACTTACTTGACTCTCATAGGTTATGCATCATTCAAATCATGCTTCCAAGTGTAGCACATAATTATACTCACATTCATAACAAGGAATCATAAATAAGACATGCATAGTTCAATATTATTCCTCAACCTACAACATGCAATATCGTATACATTACTTGTTATTTGGCTAAGTTAAAATACCATTTATATCATTTACAAATTAAAAAACACGTATATGAGGGCTAAAGAACTCAAAACAGAAGAAAAATGATTGAGAAAGACCCAACTACATTTGACAAAAATAGAAGGGACAGAGGGCTAGAGGGGCACGAGTCGTGCTTGAGGAGCACGAGTCGTGCTCTTGGAGAATTGAGGGGCACGAGTCGTGTTGAGGAGCACGACTCGTGCTCCTGCTTCCTGCCAGAGCACGTCTCGTGTTCATGGAACACGACTCATGCTCTGGCTCTCTACTCCCTCGGGTGGCAAAGAAAGAGAAGAGAGGAAGGAACACTCACCAGAGGAACGCGACTCGGACGACCATGTATGACTCGGACAATGCACAGACATCAAAATACAGCAAGCAAAACAAGGAAGAGAAAAGAGAAGGAAAAGCAAGGGAGAGCATGACTCACACACCCAAACACGACTAGGACAAGCACAAAGACAGCAAACAAAGGAAAGGAAATCACGGAGGAGACAGCTAACGTAATTTTCCAATTTTTAAAACCCCAACGTCGTGAAATTCACCCAAAACCCAGAATTTCCCAAAATTCATCCCAACTTAACTCCATTCCATTTTAACCGGAAAACAAGCTTTCCCAAACATGAAAACCAAAGTAACCAATACATAAACACTTCCTTTAACAACAACCCACTCAAATTACAGATTAGCTTCATCAAGAGTTTCAAAAACCAGAACCAAGAAAAATTAACAGTAATCTCAAATCAACATCAATTCCATTCTCAAGGTTTCAATCTTCATCCATTAAGCAAAAATATCAACTCTTACTCATCCAATATCCCAATATGCATCTTCAAAACAACAGGATTCTAAAAAAAGAAAGTTCAAACATAGTAAGAACACAAAAATGCAGAAATTCCCAAACTTATAATCCTAGCTTCAATCACTTAGTTCCACTACTTCCAGCTTTTTCCTTGCCCTTAGGATCGCGAGCAGACTTAGCTAGAAACGACCACTGCAGAACATCCAAAAATACAAACCCTAAGTTAAATCTAAACCCAGAAATCAAGAAGAAGATGATGAACAAAGAAGGACTAGATGAAGAAATGCAAGGAAACTTACCAAATTAGAGTGCAAGAGATGATCAATTCCCACTAATAATGTCTAAAATCCAAACTAGAGTTCGTAGGGAAAGAGAAGGAAGAAGAGGAAGAGTAAGGGAAAGAGGGGCAACGGGATTTGAAGAATAGAAATCTGCCCTCCCCCTTTTCTCTTTCTTTTTCTTTTTCTTTTCCTAACCCTAGACAAGTGTCACTACCCTATTAGTGGGATTTGGTCACTCCATAAACTCATGCTTCACACATAGACAATGCATTCCCAACTTGTATACACCCTACTATGATATGATCATGTGCACACAAACAGAATCTAACTAATTCACACTCTAATGCCATACATGCATCCATACACTATTATTACCCATAACACATACAATATTCCCAAAATGCCCTTGTGATATGCCAAACACATACAATTGCATGCACACATAAATGGGCTCAAACTACTAGGGGGTAAACGAGGTGTGACAACTCTCACCTACTAATAAGAATTTCATCCTCAAAATTCTCACCTGAACAGAACAAATGTGGATACTGAGCTCTCATCGACTCTTCTGGTTCCCAAGTCGCTTCCTCGACTCCATGATGGTTCCATAACACTTTTACCAATGGGGTTTGCTTACTCCTCGGTTGTCTCACTTCTCGAGCTAGGATGGCTCTCGGTTCCTCATCATAAGAAACATCTGGCTGCAGTTGTACAGCCTGAACTGAAAGAAAATGTGAAGGATCTGATCTGTATCGACGAACCATCGAAACATAGAAGACATCATGCAACTTCGCCAACTCTATCGGTAAAACCAATCTATAGGCTACCGGACCAACCTTGGCCAAAATTTCATAAGGACTAATGAAGAGAGGACTAAGCTTACCTTTCTTTCCAAACCGAAGCACTTTCCTCCAAGGCAAAACTTTAAGGAAAACCTTGTCCCCGACCTCAAACTGCTATAAGACTTTTGTCGATCCTTAGCCGCTTTCAAATTCTGCTGCACAACTCTGATCTTCTCCTCGGTATCCTTAACCAATTCTGGCCCAATAACTGAATGCTCAAACAGCTCGGTCCAACAAATCGGAGTCCTACACTGCCGACCATATAAAGCTTCATACGGTGCCATACCGATGCTCAACTGATAGCTATTATTGTAGGCGAACACCATATGCGACACATATCTGTCCCAACTACCCGAAAAATCCAAAGCACATGTGTAGACACAGGGTCCCGAGTAGCCTTGATCAGGATTACCCGATGATGAAATTTAGCTATGCCGGCTTATAGGCAAAAAGATTGAAGCTCGGAAGTGATTTTCCTTGTCTTTTTGTTGAGTAAAGGATGTATTTTAAAATATTTTAAAAATATTTTTTAAAATTATTTTGGAGGAGAAAAAGTGTGTTTTAGATTGGTGGTATTTTATAAAATAAAAAAAAAACAAAAAAAGGTGAAAAATGATGGGAAAATGTTGAAAATAAAATAGGGGAAAATAATCGCGACGAAAAGGCGACGGCCAAGGGTCGTCGCGAATTTCCGTGCGCTCCGCGCGTCCGACGCCCTTGGCGTCGGTCGCTCCGCGCAAGCGACGCGCAGGGCGTCGCTCGCCTCGCGCACGTCGTGCGCGGAAACTCCGCGCAAATCGCGCGGAAACGTGCGCGACGCGCACGATGTCTCGCCCCACTTCGCCCCTGACGCCGATTTCTCGCCCCATTTCGCCCATTTTTCGACCCAAACACGATTTTTAGCGGTTTTTGGACGGTTTTGGGTGGTTTTTGGGTAGTTTTTGATGATTAAAAACACTAGAAAAATTCAGAAACGGGAGAGGATGAAGGAGGAACATTTTGGAGAAAAAAAACTGAATTTTGGAGCTTTGAGTTGAGAGAAAAAAATCCATCTTACACACTTGTTTCCAAGAGCTTTTCTTCAAGTTTTCAAGCTATTTTCTAAGGATTTTCACAAGAGAAGACAAGGAATTCAACACTTCTATCTTCAATTCTTCAAAACTGAATTTGAGGGTAATTATTCTTGGCTTTGCTCATTAATTCTCTTGTTAATTTCATTTATTTTGGCTTCCAATTAACATATCAAACATGTAAATTCTCTTAGTCTCCATATTCTTCTTCTTATTTTTTTTTATCTTCAATTATTCATATAACAAATAAGCTTTTTTAAATTCTATTAATCTTTTATTTTCATGTCAAATTATTCTTTGTTCATGTAATTATCTATGTTTTAGGTTGTAAATACCTTTAATTTCTTAATGCTATATCATGTTTATTATTATGTTTTCTTTTGCATGTATGAGTGTTATAGTCATTATTTTATGCTAGTTATGCATATCAAGTGGAATTATTCTCATGTTACACATTTATTCATGTCTTAACTATAATAAAATTGATTGTCACTAATCTTCCATGTATGTTAATAACTATTATTAATAAGTTGCATATGCCATGATACTTCATCACCTTATGCATGTTAAATTGCATCTTAATCACTTTATGCATGTTAAATTGCATCATAATTATTTTTTATGCATGTTATAGTATCTTATGCATGTTATATGGTCATTGTACATATTACCTTTTATGTTGTATTATTTCATTGGCCTAATCACTAACATGAATTTCTTTTTGATTTTTGGTTGCAAATCATTGTTTTATTCTCATTTGAGCATCCATGCACATGAAGGAGGAGTTGCGGGGTTTGGTATTTCCTTTATACATTTTTAATTCTCATTTCGTTTATATTTTTAATTTCCTTGTATATATTCATTGAATAAAATGTTTTCTATGCGCACCTAAATAAAGATCATAAAAATATTTCTTACTAAATTAATTTAGATTTTTCATAATAAAATGGGACCAATGTCCTAATTTTCATCCCAAATAAAATCATCATATCCAGAACATTTTCTTTAATTGTGCATGCGGGGACCAAAGTCCTCATAATTAATAAATTCCCCGATTTTATGTATGTTTGCACTTTTAAATGGGAGTTGTATTCCGCTCCTTGTATTATTGTAATTCATTGCTTTACTTGCTAATTTATGGTTTTCCTAACATGAGTAAATGCGCCTTAAATTAATTGCATTGTGTGGAGAGAGAGCGAATTAATGACAATTAAAATTCAATCATAAATTAATCGAGGTAGAAATAGATGAGAAATCCCGGACCCAGCTCTGGTCTTTGGGCTCGAGAGGTTAGAGGTTATCCTCCAAAATACTTCTTGGGTCACGAGACTTTAGCGCTAATCCTAGGCCTCATGGCCCAACATGGATACTAAGCGCAGTCTTAGGCTCTCCGAGGCGAGAGTAACTTTCCCAATGTCCTATTGGGTGGCGACTCCATGATACCTCTTTGTTGCCCAACATAGACGCACTTGCGATTTATTGTAAGATGCCAACGGACCCGCAAATGCCCGACCGCCCTCAAGCGGGCGGTCATAGGGGCGGCGCTCGGGATCCGGCGCGCGTCACAGTGGCGACTCCGCTGGGGACGATATGGTTCGAGATTTCAATTTGAAAATACCTCGTTTAACATTTATGGTTAAAATTTAATTCATAAATTTGCTTTATCTCAAAATTGCATATCATCTCATTAGAGCTTTAGATTAAGTTAGTTTGGTCCCTTTTCAAGCCCCGGTGCGTTCCCGAAGCACGACCTCATTTTCACTCAATTTGGGAAAGTGTTAAGGATAATCACCAGCCCAAGCCATGTACCTCAATGGTATATCAAAATGACGACCCGACCGGTCGCTATGCTTGTGATGAGCTAGACCCGTCGGCAGGGATCATGCTTGGGTATCCTTAAAGTAACATCTCCCTTGTCCAAAGCTCATGTAATGGCAATAGATACTTCCACTAGGTGAAATGTACCGTAATACTATGCTTGCTATATGGGCCATCATATATTAAACGAAATCAATTTAATTAAATGGTCTTCATCAAAGGCTTTCATTCCCCGGTGGGCCCATCCTAGTTAAATTGAATTGTTCAAATACATAATGGCCAAACACCCATACGTATGTACATTAGATAGGAGCTGTTATGCTGCCGGTTTTTTACCGCGCATCATACGTGTCCATCGGGTTCCACGTTAATCCATGGATCAAGCCCACCTAGGAAAGAGACCGCACTACCACGTGTGTGGGAGATATAAGGTTGGAAGGATCTATCTGCTTGCATGTGTTTGTCTATGTTGCATCAGCACGAGCATGCATTGCATTTTAATCATGCATCATCTTAACAATTTTTGCACTTCAGCCATCATAGATTCTCCTGGGTGGTCTAGAGGTCCCGACGGACGGTTAAGAAGGACGCCGCTTTTGTGGTTAACTGAGTTAGTGTCAGATCAGAGTTCAGAGTCAGTCTTAGAAGGAAGTGTGGGGTTTTCTTCCGAATCATCAACAGAAGTAAGTATGGCTAATCCATCAAATGAGTCTGATGCAACTCGGGCAATAATCACCGAGGAGGTAGGAAAGAGAATGGAGGAATTTGAAGCCCGAATGATTGCAATGATGGGCAATCTTGCCACCACCATAGCTGGGCAACAAGCTGCTGCTGCCCCTATCCGAGTACCAGCTGAACAAGAGGTTGTTAGAGAAGAACGTCCTGCTGCGGTTAACCAACCAGTGGTTGACCCACCTATTATTGAGCAAAGAGTACCTGCACCCATTGAGCGCAGAGAAGGCCCCAGGTCTGAAGTTGAGTTTGGGGGAGATGAGCATGAGGAGCATGCAGTAGCTAAAGAAAAGTTGCCAAAACTGGATGAGGCAATGTGAAGGAAAATGGAAGAGAGATTTGAGGTCATGGCAAGGATGATGACCGTGGGAAAAGGAATGAACCCGGAAGACCGAGAGCTGGATGGGGATGACCTAATTCCCCAGAATTTTAAGATGCCGGACATTCCCAAATTTGATGGAACCTCTGACCCTGCCGCACACATCAAGCAATACTCGCTGGTCATGAAGGGAACGACCTTAACAAGAAAGCAGAAGATAGAATATTTCTGCTTGAGTCTCACAGGAGCTGCTATTGATTGGTACCATGGGCTTGACAGGAGATCCAAGGAGGACTGGGACTTGTTGACCGAAGAGTTCCTTAAACAGTACGATTGCAGTACCCGGATGGAGGTCACTTTGAAAGATCTCGAGTTGTTACAACAGAAGGCTGGAGAGTCCTTCCACGAGTACCTTACTCGGTGGAGAAACCGGGTTATGGAGATGAAACGGAAACCGGACACTTCTGATCAGATTCGGCTATTCATTCGAAATGCCAGTCCTTACTTGAGAGAGGGACTGAAAATGAAGGGACTCAAGGATTGGGAGTCTTTGAAGGACATTGCCATAGAAGCGAAAGGAGAATATTTATCCAAGAGGGCAAATAGTGAGTCCTATGCTCGGAGGGGATACAGCAATCAGGGGACGGCCAAACCAGTAGGTTCAAGCAGTGGTAACAGAGTTGGGAAGACTGCCGAGGTGTCTGCAACCGGCGTAAGTCAGAGGTATTTCTCCAACTTGGGTAAGCCTTTATCATGGGTGCTGAAGAGGCTAATAAAAGAAGGAAAACTGCGGCCCCTATCACCTAAACCGGCCAAGGCCCAAGGGCAGCCAGGGCACAAAGAGAATGAATACTGCGCATTCCACCAACATACCGGGCATTTGACGGATGAGTGTATAACGCTAAGACATCGGGTCCAAGATCTAATTGACAACAAGCAGATCACCGATCCTGAGCAGAGAGAAAGCAAGAAGAAGTCGGGTTATAACGCAGTGCCACCTCCAGTCTTTATGATCGGATCGAGCCTACCAGAGTGGTACGTAATACAAGATCTATATGGAAATGAGTATGTCGCTATTACTCGTCCTGCAGTGGATGAAGAAGGGATATCCGTGGCAGCGATAGACTGTTGGTCCACTAGTGAGAGTGGAGATGACGAAGATGAGAAAAATGGAGAGTTTACGGATCCGTGGGATTCAGAGGAAGAAGAAAGAGTAGAAGCAGTAACAAGAAGTGGGAGGGTCATTCCAGAAGCTGAGAAGCAGCAGGACCCAGCACAAGCAATCGCAGAGAAAGAGCCAGAAGAAAATTCAATAGTGAAGCAACTGAAAAAGACCACGGCTCAGATATCTATTTGGGACCTCTTGAGACAGTCCCCCTCGCACCGACAGAAGTTAGTCGAAGCATTGAGCGTATCCACTGTAGCAACTACAATCTCTCCATCCGAGCTTTTAGACCTTGTAAAGGGGGGATCCGGGGAGAAGTTGGTTTTTTCTGATGCAGACCTACCAACAGAGGGTCGCAACCACAACCGACCTTTGTACATCAAGGCACAGATCAATGGTAAACACACCGCTTGTGTCATGGTTGATGACGGGTCATCGATAAATGTCTGCCCTTTGGTGGCACTTCAGGCCTTTGGGATGGATGAGAGTATGTTAAGCAAATCTGACCTGACCATCATGCCTACGACAACTCCAGGAGGCAAGCATCGGGAATTTTCAAAGCTTTGGTAAAGACAGGGCCCATTGAGACAGAAACAGATTTTGTGGTCTTGCCGATTCCAGCAAACTTCTCAGCTCTGCTTGGTAGATCGTGGTTCCACAAGTTAGGGGGAGTACCATCCACATTACACCAGATAATTAAAATACCCCATGAAGGAGAAGTAGTGACCATTAAAGCAGCAAGAGAGAACCAAGTGTCTGCCTTGGAGATCTCTAATCAGCCATTCAGTGGCTTTCATGTATCGATGATCGGAGAAGAGCAAAACCTAGAAGGTAGCCCTCAAGTGGTGAATATGCTGAAGAAGATGCACTTCCTCCCAGGGGCTGGTTTGGGAAAAGAGTCACAAGGTCTGCAGAATGCTATCACTACACGTGGTCAAAAAGATCGAAAGGGGTTGGGCTACAAAGGAGAATATGGTAAGAAGAAAGGGTCAGGGAAGATTCCCCATATTTCGGAGAGCTTTGTGCCATCATCATCGGTTTGTGCTTATACTGGAGAAGAAGAACCGCAGTGGGTAGATGGGAAGATTATCCCTGGATTTGAAATTTTCAACGATGTCTTTGATTGGGAGATCGGAGTTGTTAAAGCTGTAGAGAACTTTTGGGATGAGGAGATTATGACCAAATGCAGCATATGGGACAGGGATGAGCCTGAAGAGATCGTCACTGATAAGCTATTAGCCACTAAGCTCAAAGGGAAGGAGAAGATAGTGGAGCCAGAGCCGAAGATTGAGGATCTCAAGATTTCACCAAATCAAGAAGCCAAAGCACAGTCATCTGCAGCATCAACGTCGACTAAAGTTGATAGTCATTTAGATTCTCTTTTTATACCAGAACTCTTTGAGAACAATGTTAATGTTTCTGATTATGTTAATGAGATGAACAACTTTGCTTACTTGTGTGATTTGTCTGATGATTTCATTTCGCATGATCATAAGCATGATGCATTCATTTTTGATATTAATTCAACTGGCACAACAGCATTTAATCTCGGAACTTTGGAAAATCCAAAGGAAATTTTGCTAGCGTCAGACATAACTCCTGAAGAGAGAATAAAATTTGAGAGAATATTAAAAAAATATAAAAAAGTCTTTGCCTGGACCTATGAGGATATGCCAGGAATAGATCGAGATGTTGCCGAACACGCCATCCCAACTTACCCAGAGTTTAAACCCGTCAAGCAAAAACTCCGGAGACTTAGGCCAGAATGGGCACAGAAAGTGAAAGAGGAGATCCATAAGCAGATTGAGGCCAAGTTCCTGATAGAGGTTCAATACCCAACATGGTTAGCTAATGTGGTTCCTGTAGCTAAGAAAGACGGTAAGGTTCGAGTATGCGTCGACTATCGAGACCTGAACAAAGCTTGCCCTAAAGATGATTTCCCACTGCCTCATATTGATGTGCTAGTAGATAGTGCTGCTGCTTGTATGATGTATAGCTTTGTGGATGGATACGCAGGGTACAATCAAATTCTTAACAAGATAGTGGACCGGATCAAGACAGCCTTTATCACCGAGTGGGGGACATATGCCTATCGGGTTATGCCTTTTGGGTTGAAGAATGCAGGAGCAACCTATCAGAGGATGGCGACCAAGGTTCTCAATGACTTAATCCACAAAGAAGTGGAGGTGTACGTCGATGACATGATGATTAAGTCGGCTACCAGGGAAGGTCACTTTGAGGCATTAGAAAAGTTCTTTCAAAGGATTAGCAAGTATGATCTGCGACTCAATCCCAAGAAGTGCATTTTTGGAGTTACATCAGGAAAGTTGTTAGGCCATGTGGTAAGCCAGAGGGGAATCGAGGTAGATCCCGATAAAGTCAAAGCCATAAGAGAGATGCCAGTGCCCCAGAAGGAGAAGGACGTTAGAAGTTTCCTAGGAAAGCTTCAGTACATCAGCCGATTTATTGCCAAGCTAGCTTCGGTATGTGAGCCTATTTTCAAGCTTCTTAGGAAGAATCAGCCGGTGCTATGGAACAATGACTGCCAATTGGCCTTTGACACCATTAAGAGGTATTTGTTAAATCCTCCGGTGTTAAGACCACCACGCCGTGCCAAACCATTAATCCTGTACCTGGCTGTGGAAGATAACTCAGTGGGTGCTATGATGTCTCAGGAAGACGATTTTGGTGTAGAGTTTGCCGTTTATTATCTTAGCAAGAAATTCCTCCCGTACGAAGCCAAATATGTGGAGGTAGAAAAGATTTGTTTAGCAGTTATCTGGGCTTCTAAGAAGTTGCGACACTACTTTCATTCCTTCAAGGTACAAACGGTTGCCAAACATAATCTGCTTAGATACCTCCAAGAAGCACCCTCTTTACTAGGGAAGATGGGAAGATGGTTACTGCTGTTGCAGGAATTTGACATTGAGTACATAACCAGGAAAACCATTAAGGGAAGAGCTGTAGCGGAGTTCTTAGCCGAGCATCCTATTGAGGGAGATCAGTTTGAATACAACTTCCCAGATGAAGATGTCACGGCCATAGCAGTGCAAGGGTGGCAATTATTCTTTGATGGAGCAGTCAATAATAAGGGAGCAGGCGTAGGAGTTATTCTTATGACCCCATATGGTGAAAGGTTACCATTGGCTAAGAAGCTGAGGTATAAGGCTACCAATAATGAAGCAGAATATGAAGCTTGCATCTTTGGATTGGAAGCATTGCTTGCTCTGGGGGCAAAGACCGCAGAAGTATTTGGGGATTCCTCCTTGGTAATTCATCAAATTAAAGGAGAGTGGTCAGTCAAGGAAGAAAGGCTACTGCCTTATGTAAAGCACTTGAGAACGTTGAGCAGCCAGTTTGAGTTTTGCACTTTTCACTTCATCCCCAGAGACGAAAATCAGTTAGCTGATGCTCTAGCAACATTAGTGTCTATGTGGGATAACCCAACGGGAGTTGCGATGAAACCCGTGCTGATTTATAGCTCGGAAAGACCTTGCTTTGAAGCTGAACAGGTGATGGACATTGAGGCCATTGATGGAAATCCATGGTATTATGACATTCAGAATTATTTAGAGAGATCAGTCTTTCCAGACGAAGCCACTGAGAAGGACCAAAAAATGATCAGGAAGTTATCCACTCAATTCATCAGTGTTAATGGCACTTTATACAAAAGGCAAGCTGATGGTATCCAGTTAAGATGTCTGGCAGAGAAAGAAGCTAAAAGAGTTATGGAAGACGTTCATGCCGGGGTTTGTGGAGCTCACATGAATGGCTTAGCCTTAGCAAAGAAGATCATGCGCCAAGGGTTTTATTGGCTCACAATGGATACAGATTGTTCAAAATTTGTGAAGCAATGCCAGTTATGCCAACAGTACGCGAATTTGAGGCATGTGCCAGTTTCAGAGTTACATAACTTAACATCTCCATGGCCATTTGCAGCATGGGGAATAGACATCATAGGCGAAATCCATCCTACTGCTTCTAATGGGCATAGATTCATCATAGTTGCCATTGACTACTTCACTAAGTGGGTTGAGGCTGAATCTTTCAAGAAGGTTGATGCAAGGGATATGGCTAAATTCATCGAGCGGAATTTGATATGCAGATATGGTCTCCCACATCACATTGTGTCTGATAATGGGGTACAATTCCTAGCAGAGACTAAACAGATGCTCCAGAAATATGGGATCCAACATCATAAGTCCTCTCCTTACCGTCCTCAAGCGAATGGTGCAGTTGAAGCGGCGAATAAGAATGTGAAGAGAATTTTAGCCAAGATGGTTCAGAACTACAAGGATTGGGCAGAAAAGCTACCCTTCGCACTTTGGGGTTATAGAACAACAGTCAGAACCTCTACGGGGGCAACACCATTCTCTCTGGTATACGGAACTGAAGCAGTCCTGCCGGTTGAAATTGAGCTGAAATCATTAAGAGTAGTCCTGGAAGCCGAGATTCCGGAGACAGAATGGGCACAACAGCGATTGTTGCAGTTGAATCTATTGGATGAAGATAGGTTGAGAGCCTATTACCACAATCAGGTTTATCAGAAGAGACTAGCTCGCTCCTTTGGCAAGAAGGTACGAAAGCACCTGTTGAAAGAAGGGGATTTGGTCTTTAAGATGATGAGGCCGGGAGTTCCAGACATACGAGGAAAATTCAGACCAACCTGGGAAGGACCTTTCATTTTGAAAAAGTTGCTAACAAAAGGAGCAGCAATTTTAGCAGACAGTGATGGGAATGAGTTCAAGGACCCGGTCAATGTCGATAGACTTAAAAGGTTCTATGGCTAAAGACCAAAAATAAAAAGAAGAGAATAAATGCCCCGCGGGTCGAAAACCGAAAAAAGGCAGCCTTGCTAAAATTGGGCGCCCTGTCAGGGTGAAAACCGGAAAAAGGCATCCTGGGCAAAAATTAAGGGCCAAGAGAAAATATTCAATCGAGAAAACCCGAGAGGGCCGATTGATAACAGGAGTTTGATGCTGACAAAACCCACTCCGAGATTAGGTGTAGTCATATGCTTTTGAATTCTTGTCAAATGAAAATCATGTATGATGAAATCATATAGAAATGTACACAATTTTGCAATGAATAAAAGAATACATTTTCATTGATCTTTCAGTTCTGTCTTAAAAAGAAATATACCAATTGTTCATCTAATGATTATTGCTCAGTCCCTTCATCGGATATGTGCTATTTGCTCTTAACAGAAGCTTTGGTGATAAAAAAAAAAATAAAAAAAACAAAACAAAACAAAGAAGGCCGTTAGAGATGAAAACAGTAACTGGCTCTCTAAGAAAAAGTTAGGCCAAAGGGCAGGGTGAAAACCTGGAAACATGCAGTCTGCCCTACAAAAAAAAAATAAAAATAAAAATAAAAATAAAAATAAAAATAAAATATAAATATAAAATAAACAAAAGCCGTTGGATTGGGTTGGGTCCATTCCAGGCAAAAGTTAGGCAAAGGGTTGTGTGAAAATCCCATAAGGGACGCATTTCCCGCAAAGAAAAGCTAGTGCGAAAATCCACAAGGAACGCACTACCTTTAAAACAATGACATTCAATGCCTGGAGCGATAAGGCGGCATTATTTCAAGATGATCTTCCGTCAGTCAGACAACACACAACACAGAACATGAAATAGAATCCCAAGTAAATGATCATTGACCAGGGGGCAAGGGATATACACCGGACGTCTCTTTTAGAAAACTTGTCGACGATCCTCAGGATTCAGGGGGCATTATAGAGCCGGCAGGCTACAACCTCAGCGAACCATGGACCGCCTAGGGCACAGTCTATACATTGTTGCAAGCATTTGCATTCCATATCATGCACACATGATTTCTTGTATATCCCTATGCATACAATCTTGCAGGAGAAATCGGCGGGGGACACCAACAAAAGCCGAGTGATGACACTAGTCCAAACATCTAAAGGAGCAAAAAAAAATAAAAAATAAAAAAATAAAAAATAAATTCACAGCGGTTAGCACGATGGCGGCACTACCCACAAGAGGTTAGCATGACCACGGCACTACCAATTCACAGCGGTTAGCACGATGGCGGCACTACCCACAAGAGGTTAGCACGACTACGGCACAACCAATTCACAGCGGTTAGCACGATGGCGGCACTACCCACAAGAGGTTAGCACGACCACGGCACTACCAATTCACAGCGGTTAGCACGATGGCGGCACTACCCACAAGAGGTTAGCATGACCACGGCACTACCAATTCACAGCGGTTAGCACGATGGCGGCACAACCCACAAGAGGTTGGCACGACCACGGCACTACCAATGCACAGCGGTTAGCACGATGGCGGCACAACCCACAAGAGGTTAGCGCACCTACGGTATTACCAGCTACAACCAAAAGACAGCAGCAGCTATCATCATCAAGCAGAAAGATCGCCGCTTCAGGTACGCGTTTCTTTCCTTTTCCTGAATTTTGGCTCACCTAGGCACCCATGCACTAGTCTCTTCAAAATTGGGGGCAACTGTAGACACCGGGTCCCGAGTAGCCTTGATCAGGATTACCCGATGATGAAATTTAGCTATGCCGGCTTATAGGCAAAAAGATTGAAGCTCGGAAGTGATTTTCCTTGTCTTTTTGTTGAGTAAAGGATGTATTTTAAAATATTTTAAAAATATTTTTTAAAATTATTTTGGAGGAGAAAAAGTGTGTTTTAGATTGGTGGTATTTTATAAAATAAAAAAAAAAAAGGTGAAAAATGATGGGAAAATGTTGAAAATAAAATAGGGGAAAATAATCGTGACGAAAAGGCGACGGCCAAGGGTCGTCACGAATTTCCGCGCGTCCGACTCCCTTGGCGTCGGTCGCTCCGCGCAGGGCGTCGCTCGCCTCGCGCACGTCGTGCGCGGAAACTCCGCGCAAATCGCGCGGAAACGTGCGCGACGCGCACGATGTCTCGCCCCACTTCGCCCCTGACGCTGATTTCTCGCCCCACTTCGCCCATTTCGCCCATTTTTCGACCCAAACACGATTTTTAGCGGTTTTTGGACGGTTTTGGGTGGTTTTTGGGTAGTTTTTGATGATTAAAAACACTAGAAAAATTCAGAAACGGGAGAGGATGAAGGAGGAACATTTTGGAGAAAAAAAACTGAATTTTGGAGCTTTGAGTTGAGAGAAAAAAATCCATCTTACACACTTGTTTCCAAGAGCTTTTCTTCAAGTTTTCAAGCTATTTTCTAAGGATTTTCACAAGAGAAGACAAGGAATTCAACACTTCTATCTTCAATTCTTCAAAACTGAATTTGAGGGTAATTATTCTTGGCTTTGCTCATTAATTCTCTTGTTAATTTCATTTATTTTGGCTTCCAATTAACATATCAAACATGTAAATTCTCTTAGTCTCCATATTCTTCTTCTTATTTTTTTTTATCTTCAATTATTCATATAACAAATAAGCTTTTTTAAATTCTATTAATCTTTTATTTTCATGTCAAATTATTCTTTGTTCATGTAATTATCTATGTTTTAGGTTGTAAATACCTTTAATTTCTTAATGCTATATCATGTTTATTATTATGTTTTCTTTTGCATGTATGAGTGTTATAGTCATTATTTTATGCTAGTTATGCATGTCAAGTGGAATTATTCTCATGTTACACATTTATTCATGTCTTAACTATAATAAAATTGATTGTCACTAATCTTCCATGTATGTTAATAACTATTATTAATAAGTTGCATATGCCATGATACTTCATCACCTTATGCATGTTAAATTGCATCTTAATCACTTTATGCATGTTAAATTGCATCATAATTATTTTTTATGCATGTTATAGTATCTTATGCATGTTATATGGTCATTGTACATATTACCTTTTATGTTGTATTATTTCATTGGCCTAATCACTAACATGAATTTCTTTTTGATTTTTGGTTGCAAATCATTGTTTTATTCTCATTTGAGCATCCATGCACATGAAGGAGGAGTTGCGGGGTTTGGTATTTCCTTTATACATTTTTAATTCTCATTTCGTTTATATTTTTAATTTCCTTGTATATATTCATTGAATAAAATGTTTTCTATGCGCACCTAAATAAAGATCATAAAAATATTTCTTACTAAATTAATTTAGATTTTTCATAATAAAATGGGACCAATGTCCTAATTTTCATCCCAAATAAAATCATCATATCCAGAACATTTTCTTTAATTGTGCATGCGGGGACCAAAGTCCTCATAATTAATAAATTCCCCGGTTTTATGTATGTTTGCACTTTTAAATGGGAGTTGTATTCCGCTCCTTGTATTATTGTAATTCATTGCTTTACTTGCTAATTTATGGTTTTCCTAACATGAGTAAATGCGCCTTAAATTAATTCATTGTGTGGAGAGAGAGCGAATTAATGACAATTAAAATTCAATCATAAATTAATCGAGGTAGAAATAGATGAGAAATCCCGGACCCAGCTCTGGTCTTTGGGCTCGAGAGGTTAGAGGTTATCCTCCAAAATACTTCTTGGGTCACGAGACTTTAGCGCTAATCCTAGGCCTCATGGCCCAACATGGATACTAAGCGCAGTCTTAGGCTCTCCGAGGCGAGAGTAACTTTCCCAATGTCCTATTGGGTGGCGACTCCATGATACCTCTTTGTTGCCCAACATAGACGCACTTGCGATTTATTGCAAGATGCCAACGGACCCGCAAATGCCCGACCGCCCTCAAGCGGACGGTCATAGGGGCGGCGCTCGGGATCCGGCGCGCGTCACAACATGCCCTCAACATATCCTCCAAAATCTGAAAGACCCGTTCTGACTGACCATCTTTCTGAGGATGGAATGCTGTACTGAAGTTTAACTTGGTACCCAAAGCCCTTTGCAATTCCTTCCAAAACTTCGAAGTGAACCTTGGGTCCCGATCTGATACTATGGATAATGGCACTCTATGCAACCGAACTATCTCATCCATATAGATACTGGCCAACCTATCCATCAGATAGCAATCTCACTTGCAAGAAATGAGCTGACTTCGTAAGCTGATCCACTATCACCCAAACTGAGTCATGCTTCCTCTGAGTCAAAGGCAAACCAGATACAAAGTCCATGGCTATGTCATCCCATTTCCACTCGAGAATGGATAAAGGCATAATCAATCCCAAAGGAACTTGATGCTCGGCCTTTACCTACTGACATGTTAAGCACTTGGACACAAAATCCACAATATCCCTCTTCATACCGGACCACCAATAAAATTGCTTCATGTCCTGATACATCTTCTCACTGCCAGGGTGTATAGTAAAGACCGTACTATGCGCCTCACTCAATAGCTGTTTCCTCAACTCCTCATCATCAAGCACACACAAGCGATTTCTATACATCAACACTCCATCCAGAACTGAGAAATCTGACTACTTGCCCGATCTGACCTCTTGCACAATTCGCTGTAGCCTCTCATCATCCCTCTGAGCATCCACTATCCTCTGTCTCAAGGTAGGCTTCACTCTCAACTGAGCAATCAAAGCTCCATCTGAATCAAACCTCCATCTAAACCGTCTCAGGAACAAAGCTGAAACCGACTTCTGACTCAAAGCATTAGCGATTATATTGGCATTACCCGGATGGTAATCCACTATGCAGTCGTAGTCCTTAAACAACTCAAGCCAACGGCGCTGTCTCATGTTCAACTCCTTCTGTGTGAGGAAATACTTCAAACTCTTATGGTCCGTAAAGATCCTACACTTTTTCCCATACAGATAATGGCGCCAAATCTTCAGAGCAAAGATAATATCTGCTAACTCCAAATCGTGCGTCGGATAATTCCTCTAATGTGGCTTCAACTGTCGAGAAGCATAAGCCACTGTAAGCATCGTGTCCCGGAGCGGTCCGGATCAGAGGTTGCCCTGTGATGAAATCAGTGTCCAAGTCTGTATGGGAGGTTGGATTTGGAGGTTTTAGTCCCGCGTTCCATGAGAAGTGAGGTTTTTATCATTCCTAGGCCGAAGGAGAGAAAAACAGAGGTCTTTTCGAGTCAAAATGATTTTTGCCCTTCACAGACGGCCAGCTCGTCAGTGAAGGCAACCCGTCGCTCCGAGTCACCGACGGCCTGTGGTATTTTCCGACGCCCGTCGGAAAGTCACCGCCCCTGTCAGAACGCTGCCTGGTTTCCAGGAGTACGTAACCCTTCTGATGCCCGTCGGTGGATGTGGCAGGGCCGTCGGATGAATCCTTGTGTCAGAAGGATTCTTCCGACGCCCGCCCCTATACACCAACGCCCGTCAGTCGTCTCTGGCTATAAAAGCTCCGGATTTTCACTTGAAAAGGGTTGAAAAAATTTTCACAGGAGGAAACTCTGCCCAATTTCAAGCAAATTTTCTCTCTCTTCCAACAAAACACATTTTCTAAGGGAATCTATTTAATCAAGGATCAAATCAGTCAAAAGGAACGAAAAGTTAATTAGTTTTCTTTGGATTTTGACTCCAAAATCGATCATTTGAGGGGTTGAAGAAGAAATATCTCATTTTCTTTCTTTAATCCTTCATCTTTGCTTCTCATGGAACGCGCGAGGCTCTAACCAACACAAGAATCTCACCCAAAGCGATTATCTGAGGGTAAATATTCCGGATCCTTTCTCTATTTCACCTCATATTTATTTTTATTTTTATTTATCTGTCATTATTTTATTTTATTTTGACTCTCTTATCTCCTTTTGGGATAAAACCCACTTTTTGACTTTAAAAAAGGTTTCTCTCCATTTTGTTTTTTTTCGGAGACAGTGGTGACCGACGGGTCATCTTTATCACCGATGCCCGTCGGTCACCCACCTACAGACGCCCCTCCTTGAGTGACAAATGGGTATATCAGATACCTTAACCGACGCCCGTCGGTCAACTAAGGAAGGCCATCGGTGGGTTCTGTCTCCGTCCCTCTAATTCATTTTTCATCCCTTTCCAATCTTTTTGACTCCTTATATGTTAATTTATGTATATTAACATCTCTTAACTTTCTATGAGTGTATATTAATTCTCTTGGATAATCCCGAGCTTGAGCGGCTGTCTACCATATTTTGAGGACTTCATCCGGTTTAGTTTTCCTAACCCTTTTGAGCATTTCCTTCATTTGTTATTTATTGATCATTTTATGTATATGGATGTACTCCTTTCATATCTCGTCAATGTATAAATACGACTCAATGTTTTATACTCAATAAAATGAGGTTTACACAAAAACAAGGGTCCAATGCCCGATTTTTATCCAATAAAATCGTCATAAGCAAAAATCTCCAATTTTAATAATGATGCATGTGAGGACCAAAGTCCTCAAAATAAGAAATGCCCTGATTTATGCATGATCCGCACATTTACAAAAGGGAGTTGTATTCCGCTCCTTGTATTATTGTAATCTATTGCTTTCATTATCTATTTGATCATTTATCGCTTTCAAGATGTGAATAAATGTGCCTTTTAATCAAACTGCATAGTGTGGAGAGAGAGCGAATTAATGATATTAAAATTTGATCATAAAATAATTGAGGTAGAAATAGATGAGAAATCCCGGACCCAGCTCTGGTCTTTGGGCTTGAGAGGTTAGAGGTTATCCTCTAAATTACTTCTTGGGTCACGAGGCTTTAGCGCTAATCCTAGGCTCTTTAGGGTGAGAAGTTCACGTTCCATGATCCCTCTAGCTGGCCCAAAATGGATACCAAGCACAGTCTTAGGCTCTCCGAGGCTAGAGTGACTTTCCCAATGTTCTATTGGGTGGAGATTCCATGATACTTCCTTGTTGCCCAACATAGATGCACTTGCGATTCATCGCAAGCTGTCAACGGACCCGTAAATGCCCCGATCGCCCATGTACGGGCGGTCAGAAAGGGCGGTGCATCGGGATTCGGTGCGCGTCACAGTGGCGACTCCACTGGGGACGATATGGTTCGAGATTTCGATTTGAAAATACCTCTTTTAACATTTATGATTAAAATTTAATTCATAAATTCACCTTCTCTCAAATTTGCATTTGCATATCATTAGAGCCTTAGAATACGCTAGTTTGGTCCCTCTTTTAGCCCCGATGCGTTCCTGAAGCACCTCATCATTTTCACTCAATTTGGGGAAGTGTTAAGGATAATCACCAGCCCAAGCCACGTACCTTAATGATATATCAAAATGATGACCCGATCGGTCGCTATGCTCATGATGAGATAGACCTGTCGGCAGGGATCATGCTTGGGTAGCCTTAAAGAAACATCTCCCTTGTCCAAAGCTCATGTAATGGCTGTAGTTACTTTCCATAGGTGAAATGAACCCTAATCCCATGCTTGCTGTATGGATCCTCATGTATTGGGTGAGTCCAAATGTCTCGCTTGGTAACCTAGCCAAAGGCTATCATGCCCCGGTAGGGCCATGTCGAAATTTATGGAACGTCTAAATATGTAACGATCAATATCCATCTGCTTGTACATTAGCATAGGAGTGTCATGCTGCCGGTTTTTTTTACCGCGCACCATGCTCGTCCATTGGGTCCCTCGATGACCCTTGGGCTAATCCCACCTAGGAAAGAGACTGCACGGCCATGTGTGTGGGAGAACTAAGGGTGGAAGGACCTACTTGCTTGCCTGTGCTCTGTAAGTGTTGCATATCACGACCATGTATTATACCTGCATTTCATGCATTATGCCTAACTTTTTGTCCATGCAGCCATCATAGATTTACCCAGGTGGACTAGATCACCAACCGGACGACTGATCCGAGTTCCTACTCCTGAGCTGTCAGATAGAGAGGGTCTACTGGAAATCTTATCAGAAATCAGTGGTACAGTATCTCAGATGGCAAACTTGCCTAGGGGGGAAGACGCCACCAGGGCCATGATTGCGGAAGAAGTGGGCCACCGTTTTGAGGAATTCGAGGGTAGGATGATGAATATATTGACCGCCTTTGCACAGCAGAATGCTCCACAGAATCCTCCTCCTCCTCCTCCAGTGAGATAGAATGAGCCTGAGAAAGAAAGGGTTGAAAGGCGAGAAGAGCCCGTTAGGCCGCCCCCAGTAGAGTTAAGATCAGTGGCCTCGGGAGAGCTGAGAAGAAGGCCAGTGTTGAGAATTGATGGCGATAGAGATATCGAGGATGATAGGTTGAGCATGGCATCTGAGAAGGGGAAGGCACCTCAAACTAATGACTTTATTTTAAAGAAAATGGAAGAGAGGTTCGAGGCTATGGCTCGTATGATAGGCAGAGCTCATGGGATGAATCCAGAGGATAGGGAGTTGGACGGAGAGGACCCGATCCCTTATAACTTCAAAATGCCGGATGTGCCGAAGTTTGATAGTACTTCTGACCCCACCGCACATATGAAGCAATATTCTCTGGTCATGAAGGGGACCACGCTGTCCAAGAAGCAAAAAGTGGAATACTTTTGTCTGAGTCTGACCTCTCATGCCATAGACTGGTATCATTGCCTTGACCGCCGCACTAAAGAAGATTGGGATATGCTCACTGAGGAGTTTTTGAAGCAGTATGACTGTAACACCAGAATGGAGGTGACTCTGAAGGATCTTAAGCTACTTCAGCTGAAGACCGGGGAGTCTTTCCATGATTATCTTACCCGATGGCGGAACCGAGTAATGGAGATGCGCCGAAAGCCTGACACCCAGGATTAGATTCGTCTATTCATTTAGAATGCAAGCCCATACTTAAAAGAGGGATTGAGGATGAAGGGGTTGAAGGACTGGGAGTCTCTCAAAGATATAGCCATCGAAGCAGAGGGAGAGTTCTTAACTCGGAAAGCTAACAATGACAATTTCGCCAAAAGGGCTAACCCCGATCAAGGAACCAGCAGGCCGGCGGGTCCCAGTAATAGCACTAGAAGAATGGGTAAAGTGTCTGCTACTGAGGTAACCACCCAGAGGAAGTTTTTGAACTTGGGAAGACCATTATCCTGGGTCCTGAGGAGGTTGATGAAGGAGGGAAAATTGCACCCTCTGGCTCCTAGGCCAGCTTTGACGCAAAGGAAACCTGGACACAATGATAACGAATTCTGTGTATTCCACTAGCACTCAGGCCATATCACAGATAAATGCAAGGCGCTCCGGCACTCTATCCAAGACTTGATTGATAGCAAGCAGATCTCTGACCCTCAGAAGAGAAAAACTGAGAAGAAGCCCGGTTATAATGCCGTACCACCACCCATGTTTATGATCCAATCTAGCCTGCCAGAGTGGTACGTGCTACAAGATCTCTATGGGAGTGAGAAGTTCGCTGCTGGTAATTCCGAGGATAGAGAGGAGAAAGCAGTTGTGGCGACCCTTGATTGCTGGTCTAGCAGTGAAAGCGGTGGAGAAACCGAGGATGAAGAAGGGATGAACCTTAATTTGTGGGACTCCGATGGAGACGAGGGAGAGATAGGGGCTGTGACGAGGAGTGGAAGAGTGATCGCCGAGATTACGAGGCTACCTGAGCCAGTGCAGCCATCAGCAGAGAAAGAGCCAGAGGAGAATCAGATGTCAGACAGTTGAAGAAAACTGTAGCTCAAATATCCATATGGGATCTGTTGAGGCAATCCCCCTCTCATATGGGACCTTTGGTTGAGGCCATGGTCGCCACCACTATTTCCCCGTCAGAACTTTTAGGTTTAATTAAGGGAGGATCCGAGGAGAGATTGGTCTTTTCTGATGCCGACCTACCTGTTGAAGGCCGCAACCACAACCGACCCTTGTACATTAAAGCGCATATTAATGATAAGCACACTGCTTGCGTTATGGTGGACGATGGGTCTTCCATCAATGTGTGCCCTCTGATAGCTTTGTAAGCTTTTGGTTTAAACAAAGATATGCTCAGTGGATCTGATCTGACTATCACAGCCTACGATAACTCGAGGAGGCAAGCCTCAGGAACCTTTAAGACTTTGGTCAAGACAGGACCTATTGAAGTGGAGGTTGAATTTGTAGTTCTGCCCATACCTGCTAACTTCTCAGCTTTACTTGGGAGACCCTGGTTTCATAAATTAGGGGGAGTGCCATCCATGCTGCATCAGATGATAAAGTTCCCGCACAAAGGGGAGGTGGTGACTATCAAAGCGGCCAGGGAAAACCAAGTCTCAGTGCTGGAAATAGCCAATCAGCCTTTTAGTGGCTTCCACGTGTCCATGATAAGGGAAGAGTACGGGTCAGTGGATAGTCCAGCTGTGGTTAATATGATGAAGAAGATGCATTATCTTCCTGGAGCTGGATTGGCCAGCAACTCCCAAGGACTGCGGACCGCAATCACCACTCGAGGGCAAAAGAGCCGGAAAGGTCTTGGGTATAGAGGTGGCTTCGGCAAGAAGAGGGTAGCAGACAAGATCCCTCACATTTCAGAGAGCTTTGTGCCAGCATCCTCAGTTTGTGCATATACGGGCGAGGACAAGCCACACTGGGTAGAGGGGAGGATTGTCCCTGGCTTCGAGATCTTTAATGATGTGTATGACTGGCATGTCGGGTTCGTCAAGACTGCTAAAGACTTATGGGATGAGGAGGTCATGACTCGGGACATCACTTGGGACAGATGCGAGCTTGAGGAAGTCGTTACTGAGAAGATGATAGCTGCTAGGCTGAAAGGGAAACAGAAGATAGATGAATTAGAACTGAAAATGGGAGATTTGAAGTTTTCCTTCGACATACCTGAGGGGCCTCTGCTGAATCAGGAAGCCAGTGAGCAAGCCGCAAGGGCGTCGACCTCTGGAGTAGCAGAAGAAGACTCTGCTTTAGACTGTTTTTTTATTCCCGAACTCTTTTATGATGTAAATGATAACTATAATATTATTAATAAGACAAACAATTTTTCTTATTTGTGCGATCTTTCTAATAATTTCAACATGCATGAACATGATCATATTCCATCAATTTTTGACATTGACTCCACTGGTACAACGCCTTTTAATCTTGGAACCTCGGAAAATCAGAGAGAAATTCTAATAGCATCAAACATAACTCCTGAGGAGAGAAAAAATTTTGAGAAAATAATAAGAAAACATGAAAAAGTCTTTGCCTGGACCTATGAGGACATGCCGGGAATTGACCGAGATGTGGCGGAGCATGCTATCCTGACTTACCCGGATTACAAGCCTGTGAAACAAATGTTGAGAAGGCTCAGACCAGAATGGGCTGACAAGGTTAAGGAGGAAATTCGACAGCAGATTGAAGCCAAGTTCCTCGTAGAAGTGCAGTATCCTACATGGCTGGCAAATGTGGTCCCTGTAGCAAAGAAGAACAGAAAGGTCAGGGTGTGTGTGGATTATCGACATCTTAACAAAGCCTGCCCTAAAGATGATTTTCCACTACCCCATATTGACGTATTGATAGACAGTGTCGCCAATTGCGCGATGCACAGCTTTGGAGACGGTTATGTGGGCTACAACCAGATCCTGAACAAGATAGCTGATGGGGTTAAAACCGCCTTTATTACGGAATGGGGGACCTATGCCTATCGGGTCATGCCTTTTGGCCTGAAGAATGCAGGGGCCACATATCAGAGAATGGTGACCAAGATCTTAAGCGACCTGATTCACAAAGAAGTGGAAGTGTATGTCGATGACATGATGGTCAAATCAGCCACCCGAGAGGGACACTTTGAAGCTCTAGAGAAGTTCTTCACCAGGATCGACAAGTATAATCTGCGACTTAACCCCAAGTAGTGCATTTTCGGAGTGACTTCAGGAAAATTATTGGGACATGTCGTCAGCCAGAGGGGAATAGAAATTGACCCAGACAAGGTGAAAGCCATCAGAGAGATGCCCGTGCCGCAAAAAGAGAAGGATGTTAGAAGTTTCCTGGGCAAGCTGCAGTATGTCAGCCGATTCATTGCCAAGCTCACTTCGATATGCGAGCCTATTTTTAAGTTGCTTAGAAAGAATCAGCCTGTGGTCTAGAATGAAGACTGCCAGAAAGCCTTTGACAATATCAGGGAATATCTGTTGAATCCGCCCGTGCTAAGGCCTCCGCAACCGGTCAAACCGCTTATCCTGTATCTGGCAGTAGAGGACAGTTCAGTGGGCGCCATGATGGCTCAAGAGGATGAATTTGGGGTGGAGTTTGCAATTTATTACCTTAGCAAGAAATTTTTGGCTTATGAGATAAAATACGCTGAAGTAGAGAAGATCCGCCTTGCAGTAATTTGGGCATCAAAGAAACTGAGACATTACTTCCACTCATACAAAGTTCAAGCAGTGGCCAAGCAGAATCCGTTAAGATATTTACAGGAAGCACCGTCCTTGCTTGGAAAGATGGGGAGATGGCTGCTCTTGCTACAAGAGTTTGACGTGCAATACATCACCCGCAAGACTATTAAAAGGCGAGCCGTATCCGAGTTTCTTGCTGAACATCCCATTCAAGGAGACACCCCCGAGTTCACCTTTCCTGATGAAAGCATAGTCGCGATTTCTGTCCAAGGATTGAAGTTACACTTTGACGGGGCAGTGAATAACAGGGGAGCCGGAGTTGGAATCATCTTGACAACCCCAGATAATGAAAAACTTCCCCTTGCTAAGAAGCTGAGATACAAAGCAACCAACAATGAAGCCGAATATGAAGCTTGCGCTTTCGGGCTAGAGGCGCTAGCTGCATTGGGGCAAGGAACATAGAGGTCTTTGGTGACTCATCCTTGGTAATCAACCAGATCTGAGGTGAGTGGGCTGTAAAAGAAGAATGACTGATCCCCTATGTTCAATATTTGAAAGGGATGTGTGGGCAGTTTGAGACTTGCACTTTCCATTTTGTGCCCAGAGACAAAAACCGTCTGGCTGATGCGTTGGCAACCTTAGTGTCAATGTGGGATAACCCTGAAGGAGTGGCTATGAAGCCGGTGCTGATTTCGAGCTCTGATAAGCCTAGTTTTGAAACTGAGCCTGTAATGGAAGTAGAGGCGTTAGATGGGAAGCCATGGTACTTTGATATCATGAATTACTTGGAAAATAATAAATTTCTAGAAGAAGCCACTGAAAAAGATCAGAGGATGATGCGTAAGCTATCTACTCAGTTTATATCCTTAGAAGGGGTGTTGTACAAAAGACGGTCGGATGGGATTCAGCTCAGGTGCTTGAATGAAAGAGAAGCCCGCAAGGTGATGGAGGAAACCCATGCAGGTGTCTGTGGGGACCACATGAATGGTTTGACCTTGGCCAAGAAGATCATGAGACAAGGCTTTTATTGGCTTACGATAGACAATGATTGCTCAAAGTACGTCAAACAATGCTAGTTGTGCCAACAATACGCAGATTTGAGACACCTGCCAGTATCAGAGTTACATAACCTGACATCGCCTTGGCCTTTTGCTGCTTGGGGGATAGATATCATTGGAGAAATTCGCCCTATGGCGTCCAATGGGCACAGATACATCATAGTCGCAATCGACTATTTCACCAAATGGGTAGAGGCGGAATCCTTCAAGAAAATTGACACAAGGGACATGGCAAAGTTCATAGCGAGAAATATGATCTGCAGATATGGCCTCCCTCATCACATAGTGTCTGATAATGGGGTGCAGTTCATGGGAGAAACCAGAAAGCTTCTCGAGAAGTATGGTGTCGAACATCATAAATCCTCTCCCTACCGACCACAAGCGAATGGAGCAGTAGAGGCCGCAAATAAGAATATGAAGAAGATCTTGTCCAAGATGGTCCAAACCTACAAAGACTGGGCTGAAAAGTTACCCTTTGCCCTGTGGGGATACAGAACGATGGTGAGGACGTCTACAGGCGCTATGCCATTTTCCCTGGTATACGAAACAGAAGCAGTGTTGCCAGTAGAGATAGAGCTTAAATCACTAAGGGTGGTCATGGAAGCCCAAATCCCAGAGGCCGAATGGGCGCAGCAGAGGTTACAACACTTGAATTTACTGGATGAGAGTAGGCTAAGAGCTTATTATCATAATCAAATTTACCAGAAGAGATTGGCAAGAACTTTCGAAAAGAAGGTGAGAAAGCATCCGCTGAAAGAAGGGGACTTGGTGTTCAAGCAGATGAGGCCAGGGATACTAGACATCAGGGGGAAATTCAGACCTACCTGGGAAGGGCCGTATATCCTTAAGAGGCTGCTGTCCAAAGGAGCTGCAATCTTGTCAGATGGTGATGGGAACGAATTCAAAGAGCCGATCAATGTCAACAGACTCAAAAGGTTCCACGGCTAAAGACCAAAATAAAAAGAAGAGAATAAATTGCCCTGCAAGTCGAAAATCGAAAAAAGGCAGCTATGCTAAAATTGGGCGCCTCGACAGGGTGAAAACCGAAAAAAGGCATCATGTGCAAAAATTAGAGGCATGAGAGAAAATGTCATATCGTGAAAACCCGATAGGGCTGATTGGTAACAGGAGTTGATGCTGTTAAAATTTGGTTTCATGTATTGACCGCGCGTAAGCAGCTGAGTAAATGCCAAAACTGATCATGTATGCTGAAAATATATGAAAATGTACACAAATTCGTGAAATAGGATGAATATTATTTTTTTCATTTTTTTCATTTCTTAGTTCTGCATTAAAAAGAAATGTAGCACCAAAAGAAAACACATATATAGGCTAAGCTAAGTCCTGTTGCTACTCTCGCCGACAAGATGTTTGAGCCCTCGAGTCCTGTTATTAGACGCTGGACTAAGGATCCACTTCTTGTACTCGCTAGTCGAAGACGCAGAATGATTGCCAAACCTCAGGATAACAGTCTTCACGGGTAGTCTGCCCCACAACTCATGATACCGAGAAGCAAACGCAGCCGAGAGAGCTCCTCCTCGGAAGGACAGGGGAACCCTCACTATATCCTGGGTTGTCCCGAGCTGTCGTGTACATCGAGAGGTGATGCAGAAGGTGGCTTGACGGAGGTCGCAGAGGGGAACACAACCCGATGGCCCGTCGATGACCACATGAGACAGTGGGAGCCAGGCATATGTAAAGTTAATGTCATCATCTGATAGCTCGCCAAACCTGGTAATGCCTTCACCAACGGTGACACACCCATACAGTCGTCGACGAGGCAGGAAATGGCTCGGCGAGTACTGGGGAGTAACGCGAGGGGGTGGTTCAGACAGCATCTTCAGTTTTTCTTGCAGCCAGATCTGAAAAATAAAAAGAAAAAAAAAAGAGAAAAGAAAAAGAAAAAAAAAAAGAAAAAAGAAAGAAGAGAAGAAAAAGAAAGAAAGAGAAAAAGCCGCTGGAGTAAGTAGGATTTACTTCAGGCAAAAATAAGGCACAGGGTTGTGTGAAAATCCGAAAGGACGCACCTCCCGCTAAAAAAAGCTAGTGTGAAAATCCATATGGGACGCACTACCTTTAAAATAATGACGTACCTGGAGCAATAAGGGGCTGCCGGTAAAGGTTGTAGTGGACCCAGAGCTCACAGCGTCCAAACCCAGAATGGTTTCAGCCAGGACAAGTGGTAGGGGTGACGGTCCCAGATGAAAGTCGCTCAAGATTCCGAACAGACGAGAGTCACCTGTCAAACCTCCTGGAACAACTGTAAGGAAGTTCACCATGCAGAATAAGAATGTGACGCTTACCCGATATGTGGGGATGTCAGTGAACTGATCCAGAGCCTCGATCAGTGGCCCCAAGGAAAAGGAAGAGCCCGGGGAAATCAGCCGGATGGCCTCGGAAGGAGGTATGCCCAGAGCCATGGCTACGTCCCGGGTCTAGAATAAGCCACAGCGGGGGACACAAGGCAGAGCGTTAGGAGGGAACCAGGCTCCCAGAATTGAAGCTAACTCTTCAGGTAAAGGGCACAGTTCCTGATAGTTGAATTGGAAGACGTGAAACTGGGGGTTCCAGAAATGGGTCGCCGCCAGGAGGAGGTTCTGGTCGATTTTCACCCGGCACAGATATTTCAGCCCAAACAGAGAAGAGAGGGCGCCTTCTCCCCAAGTATGTTTGTCGTCTATGATACGGTACATCCTTTGGGTAAGAGGAGAAGACATTTTGAGGAAGATGAAAGGCTCAAAATGTTGGAAAATGAAGAGACAAGAAGAACAAAAAATTTGTAAGATTTTATAGGGAAGTGCCACCGACGGCCTACCCGTCCCTCTACATAGACGGTCTGCCCACCTCTCTAAAGAGACGGCCTGCCCGCCTCTCCACAGGGACGGCATGCCCGTCGGAAGGAAGTCCACCTGCCACACACATATGTTAGCATTGCATTCATCACGCGCATTAACTCGCATTTATTGCATGACAGACAGCCAGCCCGTCGGTCGCTTGTACAGACGCCCTGCCCGTCGGTCAAGAAATTCTATATAAGGGCGAGTGACAGACGGTGTAAACGCTGCTATCCCTTTCATTTCTTCTCCCAAACCATTTTTCTTTGTGTTTTTTGGCATTTTTTCAAGCATTTCTTCATCTTTTTTCGCGATTTTTTCATATTTTCGCATTTTCTACTCACCTGGCGCTTTGATATTTATATTTTCTCCAGTTTCTACACTTCCCGCGACTACAAGTAAGTAAATAATTACTTTCTTTTGAGTTTTATTTAATTCATTAATTCATTTCTTCTCCTTTCAACTTTAGAAAATTCCAAATGCTTTAGGAATTTAGGGGGAATGCTGCCCATTTTTTATTTATTAGTGCAATTAAACCTGAATTCTGCATGATCACATAGAAATAGATTTTTTCTATAATTTTGGTGCTTTAGAACTACATCTCTTTAGCACACCATTATGTGCATATATTGCTTTTGCGGCTTGAGGCCATTATTTTGTGTTGTTGGGGGCACACTCTTGCCGGGGTGAGCCCCATTTACATGCGTGTATTAGTGTTGAGGCCTGAGGCCTATGTTTTTGCCTTTTCATGCAGGAGGTTGGGCATACCCCTGCCGGGGTGCTGCCCAAATTTTTATCATTTATTCAAGAATTGAATATTTTCATGTATAATGTATACCCTGGGACCTAGAAGGCCCATTCTTATTCACGTTAATTATTTTCACGCTAGTTGCATGTTTGCTTTTGCCATGATGCGTGTGAGCCAATTTAAGATACTTCCTTAGACTGGATGTTTGCTCTTCTCATTTTTTGTATCCTTATCAATTTTTTAGCTTGTTTTGGGCTGCTATTGCCCCGGTGAGGCCTAAATTGACCTTCGCCTTGGAAATAAGTTTGAAAATGTTTGTTTTGCCAAATTTTCGATATTTAATCTCTTCCCTTTTGCAAGATGCCTCCTAGACGTAGAGCGCCGCAGGCCCAGCCCGAGCTCGTAGCTCCGGATTGGATGGATGATGAGTCCGCTTAGAGGTATAGAGCGTTGGCTCAGGTAGAGTTTCGGGCTAGTCGTTTGTGTCCCGCCCATTTCTAGAGGCCCTAGGGTTGGCCCCGGAGTTCGATCTACTTGCCGAGGGTGCTGGCTGGACGGAGTTCCTTGAGCCCTCCTTCCAGACATTTCCAGAGGCTACCCGCTAGGTCTTAGCCACTCTCCGCTATGCCGGCTTTCAGAGTGCGGATACCGACCCAGGGGTAATTCAATTTTGGTTCGACGGCGACCACTTCAGTATCACTAGGCAGAGGTTTGCTCAGGCCATGGGGCTCCCTAGAGAGGAGGGGGTCGAGATCCCGCGGCGAGCGGTGAGACGCGCCCATTGGGCGGTCATTGCCATACAATGAGTGTTGTACGATCACGATACAGTGAAGAGCACCGTACTGGTGTCTCAGGCACTCCAGTATTTGCACAGAGTGCTTTCCAGTTCGTACCTCGGTCGAGCTGGTAATCTAGGGTCGCTTAACGTGGCCGAGATCTGGAGCCTCTGGGCTATGGTGGCAGGCCAGCATCTCAACATTAGCCACAAGATCTTGGCCAACTTGACCAGAGTCAGCAGAGGGTTGACACCGGTGGTGATGGTAGGATGGGTCATCACCCGGTTACTTTTGTGATTGGGGGTTAACCTCGAGAGGTTGAGAGGACCCTTGCCGGAGGGGATCCATGTAGATGCCACGGCGGCAGTACAGATGGGGATAATCTCCCCGATTTCAGGCCAGGCAGAGGCCTACAGGGTGTTGACTATTCATGAGACCCGGCAGCTGTTCTTGCTTCCACCCTTGGGTGCAGATCCTGACCACCCTGAGCACCAGGAGGAGCAGCCTCCACAGCCCGAGCCTCAGCCACAGCCCGAGCCTCCACAGCCCGAGCCTCAGCCACAGCCCGAACCTCAGCCAGAGCCCCAGCCTCAGCCGGAGCATCAGCCTCCTCAGCCGCAGACTGTGCCTCTACCACGACAGCAGGAGCCACCTAGGACCCCCTCGGACATCAACTTCGAGATCACGATGGACGACCTCTTCGCCGCTTCACCGGCGTCCAGGGCACCGACTCCAGTCCCATCACCGAGCGCAAGGGTATAGAGGTCTATCCATGGGCCTTTCGAGAGGTACTACCCGTACTCCCGAGGTGACCCAGGGGCATCCACCTCCTCGGCACCACCACCAGAGCCAGCACCGCAGCAGCCTGTGCAGCCGGACTTCTCTCAGCTCCTCACCTCCATGTTTACAGCTTTAGAGCGGCGACAGGATGAGAGGGACAGGGTTATCCACGAGAGGTTAGATCGCTAGCAGGCTGCCATTCTGGAGTAGTCCCAGTCGGTGGAGCGCATGGCCCGAGAGCAGGCCGGCTACATGGAGCATACGACTCTGGAGCAGACTCGGGCCATGGATGCCTTTAGGGATGAGCAGGCTCGGATCTTGGAGGCTTTCAGAGGAGAGCAGATAAGGCTGATTGAGCAGATCGCTAAGGGCCAGAGGGAGTTAAGACAGCAGCTCGCTCATGATTTGAGGACGTCACAGGACCAGGCGTCTCAGAGGGTTGACATGACCCTGCAGATGATTGATGAGTCACTTGACTCTCTGAGATCCCGCGTCCAGGCGATAGAGGGGATTCTCCCACCTCTTTCTCGGACCATGAGGGAGTTTAGAGAGCAGACAGAGCAGAGCCTGGAGCAGAGGAGAAAGGCTGCCAGCGAGCAGACCATTCATTTGAGCCAAGCGTTCAAGAAGTTGGGAGACAAGGTTTCTGAGACCTTAGGGTTTATGAGCACCTGTACCCAGCCCTTCTTGGATGGCTACGCTCAGATCCATTTCAGGCGGGCCCATGATCATGAGGCAGGACCCTCCATAGCTCAGCCAGCTCCACCACCACCTCCGCCAGGGACTGTGCACATATCGGATGACGAGGATCCCGATGAGCCCTCAGACTACACACCTCTCTGATCTTCAGGGAGTTACTTTTGTATCTTTTGTATATTTATATTTTGTATATGCACTGTACAAAAATGACATTTCTAGTGAAAACTTTTGCTTCATTATTGCATGATCATTTGATTATTAATTGTTTAGAACCAGGGTCAATTAGAGCATATAATTCAGTATCATTGAGTAGGAACTTACAAGCAATAACATCGGGCGCATCCTGCTCCTCTCTGTCTCTCACAGTATAGGCTCTAGCTGCGATTGGCAACTGACGCTCAACATACTCTGATGCAGCTCCCTCTCTAGGTCGACCGCCTCGACCTCTACCTCGGCCTCTACCGCGAGTAGCCTATGTGGCATTAGAACCAACCCTACTGGCCTCTCTTTGTGAACCCAATTCCTCATTCAACCTCGGACAACTAGCCAAAAGATGCTCAGTGCTCCCACACCTGAAGCACCCACCAGTTAGCCACCTACACTCACCTCGATGAGCCTTACCTCAATGCGAACATATGGGAATAGGCTCAGATCTACCACCTCTACCAGAACAAAACACCGCTGCAGAACCCTATCTTCTACCTCTAGTGGCCAGTCCAGATGATAACTCATCCTGCGGGTTCCTAGATCTCTTACCCGAGGATGATGAAGATGAACCAACACGAGAAGGATTCCTCCTCTGAGCCCTCTCTCTCAACACAGCCTCTGATCTCTCGGTTCTAACAGCAGCTTCCACAATCTGATAATAATTCACCCCTAGGGTGCTCATCAAGGAAATCAACATAGCTCTCAAGGACTCATTCAATCCTGCCTCAAAATGATGGCATCTGAACTCATCAGTCATAATCCCCTCTGGAGCACACCTAGCCAACCGGTTAAACTCCTTCTCAAACTCTGAGACCGACATAGCCCTCTGCTTCAAACTGAAAAATTGTGCCCACCTAGCATCCTTATATGTTTGAGTCACATACTTGGTCGTGAACTCCCTTGCAAATAAATCCCATGCAACTGGAGGATGCCTGCAAACTTACTCCCACCATTCAAAAGCTGACCCTTGTAGCAAAGCCACTGCACACTATGCCTGCTGGTCAGGAGGACACTGAATCTCTCTCAATGCACACTTCACCTTGTCTAACCATTTCTCAGCTAACTCTGACTCATCCAAACCCGTGCCATAGAAATCTTCAGCACCAGCCCTTCTCAAGCTCTCTATAGGGGCTCTAGGAGCAGTCATTCTCTCCAAGACCCTAGCCATGTTCTGTAATACCTTGAACATAGCCTCAAAAGGCATGGCAGTAGCCTCGGGCTGGACGCAAGCAAGTTAAGCCGACAAACAGACAGAAGGATCAATAGCTTGGGGATTCACGCTTTCAGCTGATCCCTCAAGAGATCCATGGACCGAATCAATATGACCCAAAAACGACACTTCTTGAAGCCAAAAATCACACTTACTGAGCTTGGCAAACAACTGGTGCTCCCTCAGAACTTGCAGAACTAACCGAAGATGCTCTTCATGCTCACTCTCATTCTTGGAATACACTAAGATGTCATCTATAAACACCACTACAAACTGATCTAAGTATGGCCTAAACACTCTGTTTGTCAAATCCATGAATGCCGCTGGAGCATTGGTCAAACTGAATGGCATCACAAGGAACTCATAGTGGCCGTACCGAGTCCGAAATGCAGTCTTAACCACATCGTCATCCTTAACTCACAACTGATAGTAACCCGACTGAAGATCAATTTTCGAAAAGACACCTGCACCTCAAAGCTGATCAAACAATTCCTCGATCCTAGGCAATGGATACTTATTCTTCACTGTGACCTTATTGATCTGCCTATAGTCGATACACATCCGCAACGACCCATCCTTCTTCTTAACAAACAAAACAAGAGCTCCCTATGGAGATATGCTAGGTCGAATGAACCCCTTATCCAACAGCTCTTGTAGTTGAGTTTTGAGTTCTCTCGACTCTACGAGAGCCATCCATAAGGTGCTTTCGATGTGGGAGTGGTACCCGGCATAATCTCTGTGGACAACTTGACTTCTCTCTCAGGAGGCAAACCCGGCAATTCACTCGAAAACACATCACTAAACTCCCGCACAACTGGGATGTCCTCAATCCGAACTTGATCCCTCATGGAATCCAACACAACCGCTAGGAAAGCCTCACAACCCTTCCTAATAAACCTCTTAGCTTGCATCGCAGAAATTACATTGTTCAAAGAACTAGCACCCAAACCTTTAACAAACACAGAAGACCGATCCTTATCCTGAAGCACCACCGTCTTCCTATGGCAATCAACTACAGCCCGGTGCTTACCCAACCAGTCCATACCAAGAATCAGATCAAACTCTATGAAAGGCAACTCAATCAAATCCGCTGAAAACACAACTCCCTCAACCAATAAAGGACAATTCCTATAGACTTTACTCACATTGACACTATGGCCTAATGGACTGGTCACACATATCTCATAATCTAGCTGATCTACCACATGCAACTTATCAACAATCTTATCCATGCACAAGTATGAGTGTGTGGAACCAGCGTCAATTAGAGCATATAATCCAGTATCATTGAGTAGGAACTTACAAGCAATAACATCGGGAGCATCCTGCTCCTCTCGGTCTCTCACAGCATAGGCTCTAGCTGTGATAGGCAACTGACGCTCAACAGACTCTGATGCAGCTCCCTCTCTAGGTCGACCGCCTCGACCTCTACCTCGGCCTCTACCGCGAGTAGCCTGTGTGGCATTAGAACCAACCCTACTGGCCTCTCTTTGTGAACCCAATTCCTCATTCAACCTCGGACAACTAGCCAAAAGATGCTCAGTGCTCCCACACCAGAAGCAACCACCAGTTAGCCACCTACACTCACCTCGATGAGCCTTACCTCAATGCGAACATATGGGAATAGGCTCAGATCTACCACCTCTACCAGAACAAAACACCGCTGCAGAACCCTATCTTCTACCTCTAGTGGCCGGTCCAGATGATAACTCATCCTGCGGGTTCCTAGATCTCTTACCCGAGGATGATGAAGATGAACCACCACGAGAAGGATTCCTCCTCTGAGCCCTCTCTCTCAACACAGCCTCTGATCTCTCGATTCTAACTGCAGCTTCCACAATCTGATAATAATTCACCCCAGGGGTGCTTATCAAGGAAATCAACATAGCTCTCAAGGACTCATTCAATCCTGCCTCAAAATGATGGCATCTGAACTCATCAGTCATAATCCCCTCTAGAGCATACCTAGCCAACCGGTTAAACTCCTTCTCAAACTCTGAGACCGACATAGCCCTCTACTTCAAACTCAGAAATTGTGCCCACCTAGCATCCTTATATGTTTGAGTCACATACTTGGTCGTGAACTCCCTTGCAAAGAAATCCCATGCAACTGGAGGATGCCTGCAAACTTACTCCCACCATTCAAAAGCTGACCCTTGTAGCAAAGCCACTGCACACTATGCCTGCTGGTTAGGAGGACACTGAATCACTCTCAATGCACACTTCACCTTGTCTAACCATTTCTCAGCTAACTCTGACTCATCCAAACCCGTGCCATAGAAATCTTCAGCACCAGCCCTTCTCAAACTCTCTATAGGGGCTCTAGGAGCAGTCACTCTCTCCAAGACCCTAGCCATGTCCTGTAATACCTTGAACATAGCCTCAAAAGGCATGGCAGTAGCCTCGGGCTGGACCCAAGCAAGTTAAGCCGACAAAGAGACAGAAGGATCAATAGCTTGGGGATTCATGCTTTCAGCTGATCCCTCAAGAGATCCACGAACGGAATCAATATGACCCAAAAACGACACTTCTCAAAGCCAAAAATCACACTTACTGAGCTTGGCAAACAACTGGTGCTCCCTCAGAACTTGCAGAACTAACCGAAGATGCTCTTCATGCTCACTCTCATTCTTGGAATACACTAAGATGTCATCTATAAACACCACTACAAACTGATCTAAGTAAGGCCTAAAACTCTGTTCATCAAATCCATGAATGCCGCTGGGGCATTGGTCAAACCGAACGGCATCACAAGGAACTCATAATGGCCGTACCGAGTCCGAAATGCAGTCTTAACCACATCCTCATCCTTAACTCGCAACTGATAGTAACCCGACTGAAGATCAATTTTCGAAAAGACACCCGCACCTCAAAGCTGATCAAACAAATCCTCGATCCTAGGCAAAGGATACTTATTCTTCACTGTGACCTTATTGATCTGCCTATAGTCGATACACATCCGCAACGACCCATCCTTCTTCTTAACAAACAAAATAAGAGCTCCCTATGGAGATATGCTAGGTCGAATGAACCCCTTATCCAACAGCTCTTGTAGTTGATTTTTGAGTTCTCTCAACTCTACGGGAGCCATCCGTAAGGTGCTTTCGATATGGGAGTGGTACCCGGCATAAGCTCTATGGATAACTCGACTTCTCTCTCAGGAGGCAAACCCGGCAATTCATTCGAAAACACATCACTAAACTCCCGCACAACTGGGATGTCCTCCATCCGAACTTGATCCCTCATGGAATCCAACACAACCGCTAGGAAAGCCTCACAACCCTTCCTAATAAACCTCTTAGCTTGCATCGCAGAAATTACATTGTTCAAAGAACTAGCACCTAAACCTTTAACAAACACAGAAGACCGATCCTTATCCTGAAGCACCACCGTCTTCCTATGGCAATCAACTACAGCCCGGTGCTTACCCAACCAGTCCATACCCAGAATCAGATCAAACTCTCTGAAAGGCAACTCAATCAAATCCGCTGAAAACACAACTCCCTCAACTAATAAAGGACAATTCCTATAGACTCTACTCACATTGACACTATGCCCTAATGGACTGGTCACACATATCTCATAATCTAGCTGATCTACCACATGCAACTTATTAACAATCTTATCAGTGCACAAGTATGAGTGTGTGGAACCAGAGTCAATTAGAGCATATAATTAAGTATCATTGAGTAGGAACTTACAAGCAATAACATCGGGAGCATCCTGCTCCTCTCTGTCTCTCACAGCATAGGCTCTAGCTGCGATTGGCAACTGACGCTCAACAGACTCTGATGCAGCTCCCTCTCTAGGTCGACCGTCTCGACCTTTACCTCGGCCTCTACCGCGAGTAGCCTGTGTGGCATTAGAACCAACCCTACTGGCCTCTCTTTGTGAACCCAATTTTTTATTCAACCTCGGACAACTAGCCAAAAGATGCTGTGACGCGCACCGGATCCCCGCGGCCGCCCATTCTGACCGCCCGCACGTGGGCGATCGGGCAATTGTGGGTCCGTTGACAGCTTGCGATAAATCGCAAGTGCGTCTATATTGAGCAACAAGGAGGTTTCATGGAGCCGCCACCCAATAGAACATTGGGAAAGTTTCTCTCGCCTCGGAGAGCCTAAGACTGCGCTTAGTATCCATTTTGGGCCAGCCAAAGGAGCCTAGGATTAACGCTAGAGCCTCGTGACACAAGAAGTATCTTGGAGGATAACCTCTAACCTCTTTGAGCCCAAAGACCAGAGCTGGTTCGGGACTTCTCATTTATTTATACCTTGATTAATATCATAATTAAGTTTTGAATTCATTGTTTCATCAACTTTCCACACAATGCAATTTAAATTAAAGGCGCAATCATTCATATCAAAATCGGTAAATGTAAGCAAAATCCAAAATAAAGCATTTTAAAAATAAATTACAATAACACTAGGAGCGGAATACAACTCCCATTTATAAAGGTAAAATACATGCATAAAACGGGTTATTCATTAATAGTGAGAACATTGGTCCTCGCATGCATATTTATTATGAAACAGTTTTGATGTGATGATTTATTTGGGTATGAAAAACTAGGACATTGGTCCCCTTTTATTTAGAAAAAAATGTCAAGTTAATTAATAGAAACGTTTTTGTGATTTTCTTTCTAGCGTGCCTAAATAAATAATTTTACAAGAAAATTATATGGCAAAATTAAATAAAATATTACAAATAAAGAAAATAAATATATGAACAAAACGAGCCTTTTTGGTCCTCCCGATGTGCTCGCAAAAATGCCCAAGCGAAAAATGAGTTTAGACATAAAAGCAAATACAAATAAAATAATGTTAGTAATTAAATCAATTAAACATACAAAATAATGAATAACAAATTAAAATAAAATAAGATGGTATGAAAAGAATGATAATGGAATCAAAATGTTAACAAACCAAAATAAAATGAGAAACATGCATTATATGTATGACAAATAATTAAATGATGTGATGAAAATAAAATAAAACATGTTAATTAAATAATGCATGTAAAAATATGAACATGATAACAATGATGATGAATATAAACGAATCAAAGAATATATAAAATAATAAAGAAAAGAATAATAAATGAAAACAATTAAAGAATGATGAAAACAATTAAATGAACAATATGATTAATTAAATATGTTCACAAATGATATAAACCATTTTCATGGCAAAAAGATTAATTTAAAATGAATTTATTAATTACATGTTAGGAATTAAAAGAAAACAATATTCACATGAACAAAAATAAAATCATATATAAACAATTAAATGGAACAAATATAAAATGAATACAACAAATGAATAGATGAAAACAATAAACAAATCAATAAAAATAATATACATTAATAAATTAAATATAAGAAAAGAAAATAGAAATGGAGCCAAGAATATTTACCCTCAGAATATTGGATTTGATGAAGGTAAAAGATGATCGATTTCTTTGTTTGATGATCCACAATATTAGAGTGAAATATGATGAAAATATTGGAATTTTATTCCAAGAAACATGAAAAAAATGATAAAAAATTCTTTAAGAACAAAGAATTGATACCTTTGCCTAAAGAAATGATTTTGATCAAAAAAAAAGTTTTTATTGATTAAAATAAAGAAAAATGATTTCAAGAACAATCAATCACTTTGTTCATATCAAATTGATTGAAGTTTTATTTTAGAAAATCAAATAAAAATTAGATTTTGATGACAAACAATTATTTTATTTGTCTCAAAATCAATTTTTATCAAAAAGAGATTCAAAACAAAATCAATGAAAAAGTTTTATTGAACACAAAATAAAAGATTAAAAACAATTTTGAGAACAAATAATTATTGTATCTGTCTCAAAAATTGAATCAAACAACAAAACTTCCTCTAAAAAATATGTTTAGAAGAAATTATGTTGAAAAAAGAATGAAACATTTGATTTTTCTTTTTGATTTTTGGTTGGGGAATAAATCTGGAATTTTTGGTGGAAGAAGAAGAAGAAATCTGGAAATTTTAGGTCTAAAAAATGTGGAGAGGAGGCTCCTTTGATTTCATCATAAAATATTTATAGGATAAAATAGGTTGCCCTAATTTAATTAAGGAAAAAAACCTATTTTAACCGAAAATTATTTTATTTTTAATGATAAAATCAAGTTTTATTATTTAATTACCTAAAAAAATATTTTAGAATTTAATTTGAAGTAAAAAACCCCAAAAAAATGGGATAAAAAATGGATTTTTGGGTGAAAAAATCGGAAAAAAGGCTGAAAAGAGGGAAAAAAGGGATCAGACCCTGTACCGACGGATGGAAGCCCGTCGCCAGAGGGACGCCGCCCGTTGCTATAGAGCGACGGGGACTCACGCGGCGAGGCGCGCGAAATCCGCGCGCAGAGGCGCATGGTGCGGCGCGCAGCGCGCAATGCTGCGCGTCGCTCTTTAGCGACGCGCGGCATTGGCGACGCCGCGTGTCGCCAAATCGTGCCCAGCGCGTCTGCGTGTTGGGTGCCTGGCGCCTGGCGCCTGCGAGCTGGGCGCCAGCGCGCCTGCGCGCTGCCGCGCCCGACACTCGCGGTCCGAAAAATTTTTTATTTTTTATTTTGTTTTCTATTTTTTTTAAATTTTAAATTGACTAAAAACACCATAATTTTAAGCCCCCATTTTTTAAAATTAATTTTTTAAATATTTTTTATTATTTTCTAATTTTTCACTCTAAAATGCAAATTTGACGAGAAAACCATCACTTTTAACCTTTTAAGCCTATGAAGGCAATTATCATCATTGGATAACTTCGATCTGGGCTTACTCAGGATCCGGTGTCTACAGTTGCCCCCAGTTTAGGGGAATCTAGTACACTAGTGTCTAGGTGAGCCTAAACTCAAAGAAGAAAAGGAAAGAGATGCGTACCTGAGTCAGCCGTCTTTCCGAACTGGAGAATTCTGAGATGGTGGTTATTACCATGGTGTGTTTTCGTTTGTTGAAGTGATGCTATCTGTGAGCCCTTCGGTTGATTGATTGTTTGCCTCCTGAGAGGTCTTCAGTTTGCTGCTCCCTGAGAAGTCTTCGGTTCATTGATTGTTTGCCCCCTGAGAGGTCTTCAGTTCTTTAATTGTTTGCCCCCTGAGAGGTCTTAGATTTGCTGCTCCTTGAGAAGTCTTTGGTTGATTGCCCCCTGAGAGGTCTTCGATTTGCTGCTCCCTGAGAAGTCTTTGGTTGATTGCCCCCTGAGAGGTCTTTGATTCATTGCCCCCTGAGAGGTCTTCGATTTACTGCTCGTTTGCCCCCTGAGAGGTCTTCGGTTCATTGCCTCCTGAGAGGTCTTTGGTTGATTGATCGTTTGCCCCCTGAGAGGTCTTCCGTTCATTGCCCCCTGAGAGGTCTTAGATTTGCTGCTCCCTAAGAAGCCTTTGGTTGATTGGTCGTTTGTCTGCCCCTCTGAGAGGTCCTTGGATAATTGTCGTTTGCCCCCTGAGAGGTCTTCAGTTCATTGCCCCCTGAGAGGTCTTCGGTTCATTGATTGTTTGCCCCCTAAGAGGCCTTCAGTTTGCTGCTCCCTGAGAAGTCTTCGATTTATTGCCCCCTGAGAGGTCTTCGATTTACTGCTCCCTGAGAAGTTTTTGATTTGCTGCTCCTTGAGAAGTCTTTGGCTGTTTGCCCCCTGAGAGGTCTTCGGATGGTGCTTGGATTGATGATTAAGCTGGTATGTGGATTGATGATTTAATCAATGTCTAGATTGATGATTGACTTGAGGCTTGGATATATGTTTTAATCGATGTATGGATTGATGAATGAGTTGAGGTTTTGATTGATGATTTGACCGATGTCATCACTCGGCTTTTGTCGGTGTCTGCCTCAAGTGTCTCTTTCTGCAAAATAAGGAAACTAAACTATGCAAAAATGGTGAGCATGCAAGTGAAATGCATAAATTATGCAGGAATGCAGGATAAAAATTCATCTATGTGAACTTGGAGATGATAGCCGGGCTAGCTGCAATTTGCGATATAATTGATGCCTTTTGAGCTGCTTTTGAATTTCATGCCCTTTGGGATTGTGAGATTCTCACCTGGTACCTGTAGTCATTATTTGAAGGTAGTGTGTCCCTTGTGGATTTTCACACTAGCTTTTCTTAGTGGGAGATGCGTCCTTTGTGGATTTTCACATAACCCTGTGCCTTATTTTTTGCCTGGAATGGACCCAACCCAATCCAGCGGCTTTTCTCTTTCTTCTTTTTTTGAAGGACAGACTGCCTATTTTCAGGTTTTCACCCTATCCTTTTGCCTAGTTTTTGCTTAGAGCGCCAGTTACGGTTTTCACTCTTACGGCTCTTTTCTTCTTTTTTTTTTTTTGAAGATTGCTGAAGTTATTGGCAAGAATCTTTAGGGAGTTTTTGGACATGGTTGCATGAGCTTGATTCTTCACATTTGATAGCAGGATAAATCGGCTGAAGCGCTTGAGCGGTGGACAATAGGCGACTTTGGTCACACAAAGAGAACTGCTCTGATCACATCATTGCAGAAATGTATGTGTTTCAATTTGATTTCATTAAGCATGATCATTATTTTGGCATTGACTTTAAAAAATACAAGACTTTAGCTAATCTCGAGATAGATCTTGTAAGCATCAAACTCCTGTTATCAATAAGCCTCTCTCTTATTCTTTTTCTTTGAATGCGAATTCTAGATGCAACTTTGGGGACGAGACTTAACTCGAATGCATGAATGCACTCATGGCTCCTCGCTTGAAGCTCAAGAAACACCATATGCCTCTTCTTACGTACCAAACCTTATTAGAAGGTCATCTTCACTAATTGGATAAGACTGAACCAAGAATCAAAAGGTCTTACTTTGGTTGTAATGTTAGGCTTGGGTAGATGGCTATCAAAGGAGGATCAGGTCGCTAGAGAAAAATGGCCGCAATATTTTCTCGACTGGGGGATGAACCATTCTCAGCTCAGTTGTATATACAAAGGTATTCTTGAATTTGGATTTGATAACATTTTAGCTCATTTAAGATCAGATTGACAATTAAAAAGGTAATCATCAAAACTCGTCAAGTGGTTATTATTTTGAGCTCTACTTTTTTTTTTTTTTTTTTTAGGGAGCTCATGTCTTTGGCGCATGACTAAAACTCTCTTCTAAAAGTTTGAACTTGCTCTTACCGGGGTAATTTTGATAACCTACAAAGAAATTGTTAATTGTTAAAATGTTCATCCATCCCTGCTAGAGAGGCCACTCTTCTAAGGGGAAGCCAAAATCATTTTAGGCGAGGGGGTAGTTTTAATGTGTGTAACAACAAAATTGGCACGCATTTAGCATACCCACATAAAGGCTCAATGGGCTAGCAAGCGATTGTGAAGTAAGGGTAGGAAATGGTCATTTAGAGAGCTATACAAAGAAAATGTTGCCTAAATCATTTTCTAGGTTCTGTCTTATCCAGAGATCGCTTTGACGGGTAATCAGAAAGGTTCTAGTGCTCTTAGTGAGTTTCCATCCAGTCCCCTAGTTGCAACTATTTTTTTTTTATTATTTTTAATTTCCCTCTCTACAGGAGTTATATTAGATGCTATCAAAATTTTCTTTGGGTTCCCCAAAGTTTTCGAGATTAACTGCAGTCATATTATTTGAATTAATGCCAAAGTTAATTTGTTATGATCATGCGAAATGAAATCAATAGAAACATTATACAAATAAGCAAAAAATTGTTCTCTTTATTACAAACAGAAAATTGTAGCATAAAATGTTCTAGAAATAAAAGCAATATCACTAGTGGGCCTCAAGACACGATCATGTTTGCGGTGGAGGGACTGCGTTGTAGCCTACCTTTTTCTTCTTTTCTCTCTTCTCAGGATCTGTGATCTGATTGGTGTCAATGAGATCCTGGATCTTGTTTCTCAGAATACGGCAATGGTCAGTCAAATGGCCGGTGTGCTGGTGGTAAGCGCAGTACTGATCACCTCTATGTCCCGGCTGTCCCTGACTCAAGGCCGGTCTGGGTGGCAATGGCTGTAACTTGCCTTCTTTTATTAGTCTCTCCAGTACCCAGGATAGAGAGCGGCCTAAGTTAGAGTAGTATCTCTGACCCTGCCCAACTCCAGTAGCTGAGACCTCTGCCGTCCTACCATTTCTGCTGTTGCTGCTCCCGGCACCTCCTGATTTGAATCCCGACTGGTTCCCATAGCCTTTCCCAGCAAAGTTATTTTGGCTTGCTTTCTTTGCCAGGTAAGCCGCCTCAGCTTCTATAGCGATATCCTTAAGCGACTCCCAGTCCTTGAGCCCCTTAAAACTGAGCAAGTCCCTTAAGTAAGGGCATGAGTTTCTGATAAACAACCTGATCTGGTCTGTAGTGTCAGGCTTCCTCTTCATCTCCATGACCCTGTTTCTCCATCTGGTGAGGTACTCATGGAATGACTCATCATTCTTCTGCTATAAAAGCTCGAGGTCTTTTAGGGTGACCTCCATCCTAGTGCTGTAGTCATACTGCTTCATGAATTCTTCGGTCAAAAGGTCCCAGTCCTCTTTGGACCTCCTATCCAACCCGTGGTACCAGTCAACTGCCGGGCCCACCAGACTAAGGCAGAAATATTCCACCTTCTGCTTCTTGCTCAGCCCTGTGCCTTTCATGACCAGGGTGTACTGCTTGATGTGGGCGGATGGGTCCGAGGTGCCATCAAATTTTGGAAGCTTGGGCATCTTGAATCTTTGGGGCAACAGCTCTTCATCCCCCAGATCTCTGTCTTCTGGGTTGACCCCCTTCCCAGCTGATAGCATGCAGGTGATAGCTTCGATCTGCTGTCTCATACCTCTTAGAGCTTCATCCTCTACTCTGGGTGCTCTGGGCCTCGCAGCTTGGTGGACTATCGACACCTCTTCTTCTTCCTCCTCCATTAGGAAATCATCATTGGGATTGTGAATCCTTTCCCCTCTTGGCTCGATGGGTGCGGCAGCTCTGTGCTCATTATTGGGTTGGCGAGCAGCAGCTCCAACGAAGGGAGCCTCCCCGCCAGCAGGTGGTTCGGCTTACCCCCGAGAAGGGGCTGCTTATGGCTGTAGAGCAGCAGGGGGCTGTGGGGCAACAGGTGGATGGGCAATCCTTTCAGACATGACACCCATCATGTCTAGCACTCTCCGTTCGAAGTCCTCTAGCCTCCTAGCTAGGTCTTGAGTGGTCAAAACTCCAGGTTCTTCTGCCATTGATGATTCAAGAGAGGATTCACTGATTGATGAGAATGACTCAGAATCCCAGTCAGACACTTGTTCCGGTAACTCAAAGAGCAGATTTGTCCTTACAAGCCGACCGTCGGAACCTCTAGTTCACTTAGATGAATCTATGATGGCTGAAAAAAATAGATTGTTAGGATGATGCATGAATGACATATACAATGCATGATAGTGAGCTATGCAACATTTACAATCACATACAAGCAAGTAAATCCTTCCAACCTTATTACTCCCACATACGAGGTAATGCGGGCTCTTTCCTAGGTGGGCTTGATCCATGGGTTAGCGGGGAACCCGATGGATGCGTATGGTGCTCGGTGAAAAATCGGCATCATAACATCTCTTATCTAATGTGCAAGCGGATGGGTTATGATCGTTATGTATTTAGGCAGCCCGAACAAGTTGACATGGGCCTATCGGGGCATGAAAGCCTTTGATTAGGTGACCAATCAAATTATTTGGGTTTGTCCAATATAAAATGATCCACATAGCAAGCAAGGTATTACGGTTCATATCACCTAAAGGAAGTATCTATTGCCATTACATGAGCTTTGGTCAAAGGGTAGTGTTACTTTAGGGCTACCCAAGCATGATCCCTGCCGACGGGTCTAGCTCATCACGAGCGTAACGACCGATCGGGTCACCATTTAATATACCATGATGGTACGAGGCTTGGGCTGGTGATTATCCTTAACACTTACCTAAATTGAGTGAAAATAGGGTCGTGCTTCGGGAATGCACGGGGGCTAAAAGAGGGACCAAACTAGCATAGATCTAAGGCTCTAATGAGATGCAATGCAATTTTGAAAGAAGATGAAATTTTTAAATTAAAACTCAATTATGATTTTTAATCAAGGTACTTTCGAATCGAAGTCTCGAGTATGTCCCCAGTGGAGTCGCCACTGTGACGCGCGCCGGATCCCCGCGGCCGCCCATTCTAACCGGCCGCACGTGGGCGATCGGGCAATTGTGGGTCCGTTGACAGCTTGTGATAAATCACAAGTGCGTCTATGTTGAGCAACAAGGAGGTTTCATGGAGTCGCCACCCAATAGAACATTGGGAAAGTTTCTCTCGCCTCGGAGAGCCTAAGACTGCGCTTAGTATCCATTTTGGGCCAGCCAAAGGAGCCTAGGATTAACGCTAGAGCCTCGTGACACAAGAAGTATCTTGGAGGATAACCTCTAACCTCTTTGAGCCCAAAGACCAGAGCTGGTTCGAGACTTCTCATTTATTTATACCTTGATTAATATCATAATTAAGTTTTGAATTCATTGTTTCATCAACTTTCCACACAATACAATTTAAATTAAAGGCGCAATCATTCATATCAAAAGCGGTAAATGTAAGCAAAATCCAAAATAAAGCATTTTAAAAATAAATTACAATAACACTAGGAGCGGAATACAACTCCTATTTATAAAGGTGAAATACATGCATAAAACGGGTTATTCATTAATAGTGAGAACATTGGTCCTCGCATGCATATTTATTATGAAACAGTTTTGATGTGATGATTTATTTGGGTATGAAAAACTAGGACATTGGTCCCCTTTTATTTAGAAAAAAATGTCAAGTTAATTAATAGAAACGTTTTTGTGATTTTCTTTCTAGCGTGCCTAAATAAATAATTTTACAAGAAAATTATATGGCAAAATTAAATAAAATATTACAAATAAAGAAAATAAATATATGAACCAAACGAGCCTTTTTGGTCCTCCCGATGTGCTCGCAAAAATGCCCAAGCGAAAAATGAGTTTAGACATAAAAGCAAATACAAATAAAATAATGTTAGTAATTAAATCAATTAAACATACAAAATAATGAATAACAAATTAAAATAAAATAAGATGGTATGAAAAGAATGATAATGGAATCAAAATGTTAACAAACCAAAATAAAATGAGAAACATGCATTATATGTATGACAAATAATTAAATGATGTGATGAAAATAAAATAAAACATGTTAATTAAATAATGCATGTAAAAATATGAACATGATAACAATGATGATGAATATAAACGAATCAAAGAATATATAAAATAATAAAGAAAAGAATAATAAATGAAAACAATTAAAGAATGATGAAAATAATTAAATGAACAATATGATTAATTAAATATGTTCACAAATGATATAAACCATTTTCATGGCAAAAAGATTAATTTAAAATGAATTTATTAATTACATGTTAGGAATTAAAAGAAAACAATATTCACATGAACAAAAATAAAATCATATATAAAAAATTAAATGGAACAAATATAAAATGAATACAACAAATGAATAGATGAAAACAATAAACAAATCAATAAAAATAATATACATGAATAAATTAAATATAAGAAAAGAAAATAGAAATGGAGCCAAGAATATTTACCCTCAGAATATTGGATTTGATGAAGGTAAAAGATGATCGATTTCTTTGTTTGATGATCCACAATATTAGAGTGAAATATGATGAAAATATTGGAATTTTATTCCAAGAAACATGAAAAAAAAATGATCAAAAATTCTTTAAGAACAAAGAATTGATACCTTTGCCTAAAGAAATGATTTTGATCAAAAAAAAAAAGTTTTTATTGATTAAAATAAAGAAAAATGATTTCAAGAACAATCAATCACTTTGTTCATATCAAATTGATTGAAGTTTTATTTTAGAAAATCAAATAAAAATTAGATTTTGATGACAAACAATTATTTTATTTGTCTCAAAATCAATTTTTATCAAAAAGAGATTAAAAATAAAATCAATGAAAAAGTTTTATTGAACACAAAATAAAAGATTAAAAATAATTTTGAGAACAAATAATTATTATATTTGTCTCAAAAATTGAATCAAACAACAAAACTTCCTCTAAAAAATATGTTTAGAAGAAATTATGTTGAAAAAAGAATGAAACATTTGATTTTTCTTTTTGATTTTTGGTTGGGGAATAAATCTAGAATTTTTGGTGGAAGAAGAAGAAGAAATCTGGAAATTTTAGGTCTAAAAAATGTGGAGAGGAGGCTCCTTTGATTTCATCATAAAATATTTATAGGATAAAATAGGTTGCCCTAATTTAATTAAGGAAAAAAATCTATTTTAACCCAAAATTATTTTATTTTTAATGATAAAATCAAGTTTTATTATTTAATTACCTAAAAAAATATTTTAAAATTTAATTTGAAGTCAAAAACCCCAAAAAAATGGGATAAAAAACGGATTTTTGGGTGAAAAAATCGAAAAAAAGGCTGAAAAGAGGGAAAAAAGGGATCAGACCCTGTACCGACGGCCGGAAGCCCGTCGCTAGAGGGACGCCGCCCGTTGCTATAGAGCGACGGGGACTCACGCGGCGAGGCGCGCGAAATCCGCGCGCAGAGGCGCGGAGATCGCGCGCAGAGGCGCATGGTGCGGCGCGCAGCGCGTCGCTCTTTAGCGACGCGCGGCATTGGCGACGCCGCGCGTCGCCAAATCGTGCCCAGCGCGCTGGGCGCCTGGGCGTCTGTGTGCTGGGCGCCTGGCGGCCGGCGCCTGCGAGCTGGGCGCCAGCGCGCTGCCGCGCCCGACACTCGCGGTCCGAAAAATTTTTTATTTTTTATTTTTTTTATTTTTTTTCTATTTTTTTTAAATTTTAAATTGACTAAAAACACCATAATTTTAAGCCCCCATTTTTTAAAATTAATTTTTTAAATATTTTTTATTATTTTCTAATTTTTCACTCTAAAATGCAAATTTGACGAGAAAACCATCACGTTTAACTTTTTAAGCCTATGAAGGCAATTATCATCATTGGGTAACTTCGATCTAGGCTTACTCAGGACCCGGTGTCTACAGATGCTCAGTGCTCCTACACCTGAAGCACCCACCAGTTAGCCACCTACACTCACCTCGATGAGCCTTACCTCAATGCGAACATATGGGAATAGGCTCAGATCTACCACCTCTACCAGAACAAAATACCGCTGCAGAACCCTATCTTCTACCTCTAGTGGCCGGTCCAGATGATAACTCATCCTGCGGGTTCCTAGATCTCTTACCCCATGATGATGAAGATGAACCACCACGAGAAGGGTTCCTCCTCTGAGCCCTCTCTCTCAACACAGCCTCTGATCTCTCGGTTCTAACAGCAGCTTCCACAATCTGATAATAATTCACCCCTTAGGTGCTCATCAAGGAAATCAACAAAGCTCTCAAGGACTCATTCAATCCTGCGTAAAAATGATGGCATCTGAACTCATCAGTCATAATCCCCTCTGGAGCATACCTAGCCAACCGGTTAAACTCCTTCTCAAACTCTGAGACGGATATAGCCCTCTGCTTCAAACTCAGAAATTGTGCCCACCTAGCATCCTTATATGTTTGAGTCACATACTTGGTCGTGAACTCCCTTGCAAAGAAATCCCATGCAACTGGAGCGGGCAACTGAGGATGCATGCAAACTAACTCCCACCATTCAAAAGCTGACCCTTGTAGCAAAGCCACTGCACACTATGCCTGCTGGTCAGGAGGACACTGAATCTCTCTCAACGCACGCTTCACTATTGTCTAACCATTTCTCAGCTAACTCTGACTCATCCAAACCCGTGCCATAGAAATCTCCAGCACCAGCCCTTCTCAAGCTCTCTATAGGGGCTCTAGGAGCAGTCACTCTGTCCAAGACCCTAGCCATGTCCTGTAATAGCTTGAACATAGCCTCAAAAGGCATGGCAGCAGCCTCGGGCTGGACCCAAGCAAGTTAAGCCGACAAAGAGACAGAAGGATCAACAGCTTGGGGATTCACGCTTTCAGCTGATCCCTCAAGAGATCCACGCTTTCAGCTGATCCCTCAAGAGATCCACGAACCAAATTAATATGACCCAAAAATGACACTTCTCGGAGCCAAAAATCACACTTACTGAGCTTGGCAAATAACTGGTGCTCCCTCAGAACTTGCAGAACTAACCGAAGATGCTCTTCATGCTCACTCTCATTGTTGGAATACACTAAGATGTCATCTATAAACACCACTACAAACTGATCTAAGTATGGCCTAAACACTCTGTTCATGAAATCCATGAATGCCGCTGGAGCATTGGTCAAACCGAATGGCATCACAAGGAACTCATAGTGGCCGTACCGAGTCCGAAATGCAGTCTTAACCATATCCTCATCCTTAACTCGCAACTGATAGTAACCCGACTGAAGATCAATTTTTGAAAAGACACCCACACCTCAAAGCTGATCAAACAAATCCTCGATCCTAGGCAAAGGATACTTATTCTTCACTGTGACCTTATTGATCTGCCTATAGTCGATACACATCCGCAACGACCCATCCTTCTTCTTAACAAACAAAACAAGAGCTCCCTATGGAGATATGCTAGGTCGAATGAACCCCTTATCCAAAAGCTCTTATAGTTGAGTTTTGAGTTCTCTCAACTCTACGGGAGCCATCCGATAAGGTGCTTTCGATATGGGAGTGGTACCCGGCATAATCTCTATGGACAACTCGACTTCTCTCTCAGGAGACAAACCCGACAATTCACTCGAAAACACATCACTAAACTCCCGCACAACTGGGATGTCCTCAATCCGAACTTGATCCCTCATGGAATCCAACACAACGCTAGGAAAGCCTCACAACCCTTCCTAATAAACCTCTTAGCTTGCATCGCAGAAATTACATTGTTCAAAGAACTAGCACCCAAACCTTTAACAAACACAGAAGACCGATCCTTATCCCGAAGCACCACCGTTTTCCTATGGCAATCAACTACAGCCCGGTGCTTACCCAACCAGTCCATACCAAGAATCAGATCAAACTCTCTGAAAGGCAACTCAATCAAATCCGCTGGAAACACAACTCCCTCAACCAATAAAGGACAATTCCTATAGACTCTTATCACATTGACACTATGCCCTAATAGACTGGTCACACATATCTCATAATCTAGATGATCTACCACATGCAACTTATCAACAATCTTATCCGTGCACAAGTATGAGTGTCTGGAACCAGGGTCAATGAGAGCATATAATTCAATATCATTGAGTAGGAACTTACAAGCAATAACATCGGGTGCAACCTGCTCCTCTCTGTCTCTCACAGCATAGGCTCTAGCTGCGATTGGCAACTGACGCTCAACAGACTCTTATGCAGCTCCCTCTCTAGGTCGACCGCCTCGACCTCTACCTCGGCCTCTACCGCGAGTAGCCTGTGTGGCATTAGAACCAACCCTACTGACCTCTCTTTGTGAACCTGTGACGCGCGCTGGATCCCTGCGGTCGCCCTTTCGACCGCCCGTACGTGGGTGATCGGGGCATTTATGGGTCCGTTGGCATCTTGCAAATAAATTGCAAGTGCGTCTATGTTGGGCAACAAGGAGGTTTCATGGAGTCGCTATCCAATAGAACATTGGGAAAGTTACTCGCGCCTCGGAGAGCCTAAGACTGCGCTTGGTATCCATTTTGGGCCAGCCAGAGGGGTCATGGAAGGTGAACTTCTCACCCTAAAGAGCCTAGGATTAGCGCTGAAGCCTCGTGACACAAGAAGTATTTTGGAGGATAACCTCTAACCTCTTGAGCCCAAAGACCAGAGCTGGGTCCGGGATTTCTCATCTATTTTTACCTCATTTATTTTATGATCAAATCTTAATATCATTAATTCGCTCCCTCTCCACACTATGCAATTGACTAAAAGGCACATTTATTCACATTTTGAAAGCGATAAATGATCAGATAGATAATGAAAGCGATAAATTACAATAATACAAGGAGCGGAATACAACTCCCTTTCATAAATGTTCGAATCATGCATAAATCCGGGCATTGCTTATTTTGAGGACTTTTGTCCTCGCATGCATCATTATTAAAATTGGAGATTTTTGTTTATGATGATTTTATTGGATAAAAATAGGGCTTTGGCCCCTTTTGCATTTTATACAAACCTCATTTTTATTTAAGTATAAAATCATTAGATTATATTTATACATTAACGAGATATGAGAAGAATATATCCATATACATGAAATAATTAATGAATAACAAAATGAAGGAAATAATCAAGAGGGTTAGGAAACTGAACCGGACGGAATCCTCCGAATATAGTAGATTGCCGCTCAAGCTTGTGGTAGTCCAAGAGAAATCAATATACACTCATAGAAAAGTTGAGAGATGTTAATATACATAAAATTAACATGTAGGAAACCGAAAGGATTTGAAAAAGATAAAAAACGATTTAAAAGGATGGAGGCAGAACCCACAGACGGCCTTCCTTAGATGACCGACGGGCGTCGGTTAAGTTAACCGACATGTCCGTCTGTCACTCAAGGAGAGGCGTCTGTAGGTGGGGTGACCGACGGGCGTCAGTGATAAAGATGACCCGTCGGTCACCACTGACTCCGAAAAAATAGGAGAGAAAATTCTTTCCAAAGCCAAAAAAATGGGGTTTTATCCTAAAAGGAGATAAAGAGAGTCAAAATAAAGGAAAATAATGACAGATATTGATAAATCCCACAAAATAAGGAATAAATATGAAATGATAAGGAGAAGGAATCCGAAATATTTACCCTCAGATAATCGCTTTGGGTGTGATTCTTGTGTTGATTAGAGCCCCGCGCGTTCCACGAGAAGCAAAATATGAAGGATCAAAGAAAGAAAAATGGGCTATTTCTTCTTCAACATCTCAAAAGATTGATTTTGGAATCAATATCTAAAGAAAACTAATTATTTTTAGTTCCTTTTTGATTGATTTGATCCTTGGTCAAATAATTTTCCTTTGTAAATGTGTTTTGTTGGAGGAGAGAGAAAATTTGCTTGAATTTGGGCAGAGTTTCCCCTTTTGAAAATTTTTGGAACCCTTTTCTCTAGAAAATCCGGAGCTTTTATAAGCCAGACACGACCGACGGGTGTCGGTGTATAGGGGCAGGCGTCGGAAGAATCCTTCTGACATAAGGATTCGTCCGACGGCCCTGCCACATCCACCGACGGGCGTCGGAAGGGTTGCGTGCTCCGGGAAACCAGGCGGCGTTCTAACAAGGGCGGTGACTTTTCGACGGGCGTCGAAAAATACCACCAGCCATCGGCGACTCGAAGCGACGGGCTGACTTCACAGACGGGCTGGCCGTCTGTGCAGTACAAAAAGCTTTTTGACTCGAAAAAACCTCTGTTCTCTCCCCCTCTGCCCAGGAATGGTAAAAAGCCTCATTTCTCGTGGAACGTGGGACTAAAACCTCCAAATCCAGCCCTTTATACAGGCTCGAGCACTGATTTCATCATAGGGTAACCTCTGATCCGAACCACTCTGGGACACGGTGCTTACAGTTGCCCCCAGTTTTGGAGCAACTAGTGCACAAGCGCCTAGATAAGCCAAAACTCAGAGAAGGTCAGAAAGGAAGCGTACCTGTGACGGCTTTTCACCCTCCGTGACTTATGCCGATTAGACCTCATCTTGATCTATTCGGCGATGCGAAGATACTCCCATCGGTCTCATCTTAACCTGTAAGGCTCGGCGGGATGCAGCAGGCTTTGGCCACAACCCCGGTTTGGAGTGCGGTATGCTTTGACCACAGCTTCGATCTGAAGTTCCCTTGCTAACCCCCATTCGATCTGCAAGGTGCGTAGCACTCTTTGGCTGCCGCGTGAACTATGAGATGCAGCATGCTTTGGCTACAGTCTCGATTTGGTGAAGTGCGGCACTCTCTGACCACAGCTTCGATCTGTGAGATGCAGCATGCTTTGGCTACAGTCTCAATTTGGTGAAGTGCGGCACTCTCTGACCACAGCTTCGATCTGTGAGATGCAGCATGCTTTGGCTACAGTCTCAATTTGGTGAAGTGCGGCACTCTCTGACCACAGCTTCGATCTGTGAGATGCAGCATGCTTTGGCTACAATCTCAATTTGGTGAAGTGCGGCACTCTCTGACCACAGCTTCGATCTGTGAGATGCAGCATGCTTTGGCTACAGTCTCAATTTGGTGAAGTGCGGCACTCTCTGACCACAGCTTCGATCTATGAGATGCAGCATGCTTTGGTTACAGTCTCAATTTGGTGAAGTGCGGCACTCTCTGACCACAGCTTCGATCTGTGAGATGCAGCATGCTTTGGCTACAATCTCAATCTGAAGAAGAGGAGACCCCGCCGGGTTCCTTGTCCCAAAAGTGATCTTTTTAATCGATGTCTATGTTCAGATCGGTATTTCTCTGTACCTGCGTGATGAAAGATTTTGTTAGTTCATGCTTGAGTGGTCATCTTTTAACCTGTCTATTGATGGCGTGATCTTGCTTTATTTGCTATGCCATGTTTCACTTTTCATTTTTTCTTATTTGAGTTGTTATTCATCATTTTTTGTTTCGTTTTTATTATAATGTCATTTTCATTGACATATAAGTAAATATGAGAACATACACTTTCTGTGATGTGATTAAACAATTAACAATCGAATGATAATGCAATAATGAAACAAAAGTTTTCACTAGAAACGTCATTTTTGTATAGTGCATATACAAAATGAAAATGTACAATAGATACAAAAATAACTCCCTGAAGATCAGAGAGGTGTGTAGTCGGAGGGCTCATCGGGATCCTCGTCATCTGATATGTGCACGGTCCCTGGCGGAGGTGGAGGTGGAGCTGGCTGAGCCGTGGAGGGTCCTGCCTCGTGATCATGGGCCCGCTTGAACCGGATCTGAGCGTAGCCATCCAAGAAGGGCTGGGTACAGGTGCTCATAAACCCTAAGGTCTCAGAAACCTTGTCTCCTAACTTCTTGAAGGGTTGGCTCAACTGAATGGTCTGCTCGCTGGCGGCCTTTATCCTCTGCTCTAGGCTTTGCTCCGTCTGCTCTCTGAACTCTCTCATGGTCTGAGACAGAGGTGGGAGGATCCCCTCTATCACCTGGACGCGGGATCTCAGAGAGTCGAGCGACTTGTCGATCATCTGTAGGGTCATGTCAACCATCTGAGACGCCTGGTCCTGTGACGTCCTCAAATCATGAGTGAGCTGCTGCCTAAGCTCCCTCTGCCCCTGAGTAATCTGCTCAATCAGCCTCATCCGCTCACCTCTGAAGGCCCCTAAGGCCCGAGCCTGCTCATCCCTGAAAACATCCAAGGTCCGAGCCTGCTCCCGAGTCGTATGCTCAATGTAGCCGGCCTGCTCTCGAGCCAACCGCTCCACTGACTTGGACTGCTCCTGAATAGCAGCTTGCTGGCGGTCCAACCTCTCATGAATAGCCCTATCCCTCTCATCATGTTGTCGCTCTAAAGCCGCGAACATGGAGGTGAGGAGCTGAGAGAAGTCGGGCTGTGCTGGCTGCTGCGGTGCTGGCTCTTGCGGTGGTGCCGAGGAGGTGGATGCCCCTGGGTCACCTCGGGAGTAGGGGTGGTATCTCTCGGAGGGCCCGTGGATAGACCTCTGTACCCTGGCGCTCGGTGATGGGGTTGGAGTCGGCGCTTTGGATGCCGGTGGAGCGGCGAAGAGGTTGTCCATCGTGAACTCGAAGTCGAAGTCCGAGGGAGTCCTGGGCTGCTCCTGCTGCTGTGGTGGTGGCACAGTTGGTGGCTGAGGAGGTTGATGCTTTGGCTGAGGCTGGGGCTCTAGCTGCGGCTCGGGCTGTGGAGGCTGCTCCTCCGGGTGGTCTGGGTCTGCACCCAAGGGCGGGAGTGAGAACATCCGCCTGGTCTCATGAATGGTCAGCACCCTGTAGGCCTCTGCCTACCCTGATATCGGGGAGATCATCCCCATCTATACTGCCGCTGCGGCATCCACATGGATCCCCTCCTCCAAAGTTCCTCTCAACCTGTCAGAGTTAACCCCCAACCTCAAAAGTAACCGGGTGATAACTCCTCCTACTATCACCACCGGTGTCAATCCTCTACCTACTCTGGTCAAGTTAGCCAAAGATCTCGTGGCTAATGTTGAGATGCTGGCCTGCCACCATAGCCCAGAGGCTCCAGATCTTGGCCGCGTTAAGCGACCCTAGATTACCAGCTCGACCAAGGTACGAACTGGATAGCACTCTGTGCAAATACCGGAGTGCCTGAAACACCAGTACGGTGCTCTTCGCTGTATCATGATCATACAATACTCCCGGTAGGGCAATAGCCGCCCAATGGGCGCGTCTCACCGCTCGTCGCGGGATCTCGACCCCCTCCTCTGTAGGGAGCCCCATGGTCTGTGCAAATCTCTGCCTGGTAATATTGAAGTGGTCACCGTCGAACCAAAACTGGACCACCCCTGGGTCAGTATCTTCACTCTGAAAACCGGCGTAGCAAAGAGTGGCCAGGCCAGACGAGTAGCCTCTGGAAAAGTCTGGAAGGAGGGCTCAAGGAACTCTGTCCACCGGGCACCCTCGGCAAGTAAATCGAACTCTGGGGCCAACCCTAGGGCCTCTAGAAACGGTCGGGACACAAAGCGACTGGCCCGAAGCTCTAACTAAGCCAATGCTCTATACCTCTGAGCTGACTCATCATCCATCCAATCCGGAGCTACAAGCTCGGGCTGGGCCTACGGTGCTCTACGCCTAGGAGGCATCCTGCAAAGGAGGAGAAATTAGACAGCGAAAATTTGACAAAACAAATATTTTCAGACTTATTTTCCAGGTGAAGGCCCATTTAGGCCTCACCAGGGCAATGGCGACCCAAAACAAGATAGAAAATTGATAATGAATGAAAAGGGCAAAGGTTGCCCACATGCTTTGCACATATCAAGGCAAAAATAATATGCAGTTAGCATGGAAATAAATTTGAAGTGAATAAAAATGAGCTTTATATGCCCAAGGTACGCATTGTACAAAAATATTCAATTTTTGAATAAAAATTTTGGCAGCACCCCGGCAAGGGTATGCCCAACCTCCTGCATGAAAAGGCATACAAATAGGCCTCAGGCCTCAACAACAATATGCGCATAAAGATGGGGCGCACCCCGGTAAGAGTGTGCCCCCAACAACACAAGATAATGGCCTCAGGCCGCCAAAGCAAAAATATGCACAGAATGGTGCGCTAAACAGCGTAATTCTAAAGCATCAAAAATTATAGAAAAATTCTATTTCTATGTGATCATGCAAAAATTCAGGTTTAATTGCACTAAAAAAGGGCAGCATTCTCCCTAAATTCCTAAGGCATTTTAAAATTTTCTAAACATTTCTAAAGTTGAAAGAAGAAGAAATGAAGAAATAAATTGAATAAAATTCAAGAAAAGAATAATTATTTACTTACTTTGAATCGCGAGAAGTGTAGAAACTGAAGAAAATATAAATATCAAAGTGCCCGGTGAGTAAATGATGCGAAATTATGAAGAAATCGCGAAAAAAGATGAAGAATACTTGAAAAAACACTAAAAAAAGGCTAAAAAACGGTTTGGGAGAGGAAGAAGAAAGGGACAGCAGCGTTTGCACCGTCTGTCACTCGCCCTTATATAGAATTTTGTGACCAACGGGCTGGGCGTCTGTAGAAGTGACCGACGGGCTGGCCATCTGTCACGCAATAAATGCGAGTTAATGCGCGTGATGAATGCAATGATGACGCATGCGCCTGCCAGGTGAATCTCTACTGACGGGTAGGCCGTCTCTCTAGAGAGACGGGTAGGCCGTCGGTGACCCTTCCCTATAAATTCTGCCAAGATTTTTGCTCTTATTGAGTCTCTTCATTTTCCAACACCTTGAGCCTTTCATATTTCTCAAAATGTCTTCCTCTCTAGCCCAAAGGATGCACCGTATCTTGGATGACAAACACACTTGGGAAGAGGGCGCCCTTTCCTCTCTGTCCGGGCTGAAATATCTGTGCCAGGTGAAAGTCGACCAGAACCTCCTCCTGGCGGCGACCCACTTCTGGAACCCCCGGTTTCATGTTTTCCGGTTCATTTATCAGGAACTGTGCCCTTTGCCTGAAGAATTAGCTGCCATTCTCGAAGCTTGGTTCCCTCCTAGCGCTTTGCCCTGTGTCCCCCACTGCGGCCTATTCCAGGCCAGGGATATAGCTATGGCGCTCGGCATACACTCATCTGAGGCCGTCCGACTGATTTCTCCGAGCTCTCTCTTTGCTCTGGGGCCACTGATCGAGGCTCTGGATCAGTTCACCGACATCCCCACCTACCGGGTAAGCATTACATTCTTGTTTTGCATGGTGAACTTCCTTACTGTTGTTCCAGGGGGTTTGACAGGTGACTCTCGCCTGTTCGGAGTCTTGGGCGACTTTCATCTGGGATTATCACCCTTACTGCTCATTCTGGCTGAAACCATTCTGGGCTTGGACGCTGTGAGCTCTGGATCCACTACAACCTTCACCGGCAGCCCCTTATTGCTCTAGGTACGTCATTATTTTAAAGGTAGTGCATCCCTTATGGATTTTCACACTAGCTTTTCTTAGCGGGAGGTGCGTCCTTTCGGATTTTCACACAACCCTGTGCCTTATTTTTGCCTGAAGTAAACCCTACTTACTTCAGCGGCTTTTTTCTCTTTTTTCTTTTTCTTCTCTTCTTTCTTTTTTTTTTTCTTTTTTCTTTTTTTTTTTTCTTTTTTTTTCTTTTTTCTTTTTTTTTTTTTCAGATCTGGCTGCAAGAAAAACTGAAGATGTTGTCTGAACCACCCCCTCGCATTACTCCACAGTACTCGCCAAGCCACTTTCTGCCGCGTCGACGACTTTATGGGTGTGCCACTACTACTGAAGGCATTACCAGATTTGGCGAGCTGTCAGATGACGACATCAGTTTTACGTCTGCCTGGCTCCTACTGTCTCATGTGGTCATTGATGGGCCATCGGGGTGTGTTCCCCTCTGCGGCCTCCGTCAGGCCACCTTCTACATCACCTCTCGATGTACATGCCAGCTCGGGACGACCCAGGATGTAGTGAGGGTTCCCTTATCTTTCCGAGGAGGAGCTCTCTCGGCTGCATTTGCTTCTCGGTATCATGAGCTGTGGGGCAGACTACTAGTAAAGACTGTTATCCCGAAGTTCGACAATCATTCTGTGTCTTCAACTAACGAGTACAAGAAGTGGATCCTTAGTCCAGCATCTGATAACAGGACCCGAGGGCTCAAGCATTTGGTCGGCGAGAGCAGCAGCAGGACTTAGCTTGGCTTACATATGTATTTCTTTTGGTGCTACATTTCTTTTTAATGCAGAACTAAGAAATGACAAAAATGAAAAAAATAATATTCATCCTATTTCACGAATTTGTGTACATTTTCATATAATTTCAGCATACATGATCAGTTTTGGCATTTACTCAGCTGCTTACGCACTGTTAACACAAAGAACCAAATTTTAACAGCATCAACTCCTGTTACCAATCGGCCCTCTCGGGTTTTCACGATCGAACATTTTCTCTCATTCCTCTAATTTTTGCACAGGATGCCTTTTTTCGGATTTCACCCTGTCGAGGCGCCCAATTTTAGCACAGCCGCCTTTTTTCGATTTTCGACTTGCAGGGCATTTTATTCTCTTCTTTTTATTTTGGTCTTTAGCCGTGGAACCTTTTGAGTCTATCGACATTGATCGGCTCTTTGAATTAATTCCCGTCACTATCCGACAAGATTGCAGCTCCTTTGGACAACAGTTTCTTAAGGATATATGGCCCTTCCCAGGTCGGTCTTAATTTCCCTCTAATATATGGTATGCCTGGCCTCATCTGCTTGAACACCAAGTCCCCTTCCTTCAGCGGATGCTTTCTCACCTTCTTTTCGAAAGTTCTTGCCAATCTCTTCTGGTAAATCTGATTATGATAATAAGCTTTCAGCCTACTCTCATCCAGTAAATTCAAGTGTTGTAGCCTCTGCTGCGCCAATTCGGCCTCTGGAATTTGGGCTTCTATGACCACCCTCAATGATTTGAGCTCTATCTCAACTGGCAATACCGCTTCCGTTCCGTATACCAGGGAAAATGGTGTAGCGCCTGTAGACGTCCTCACCGTTGTTCTATATCCCCACAGGGCAAAGGGTAACTTTTCGGCCCACTCTTTGTAGGTTTGGACCATCTTGGACAGGATTTTCTTCATATTCTTATTAGCAGCTTCTACTGCTCCATTCGCTTGTGGTCGGTAGGGAGAGGATTTATGATGCTCGACACCATACTTCTCGAGGAGCTTCCTGGTTTCTCCCATGAACTGCACCCCATTATCAGACACTATGTGATGGTGTAAGCACCGTGTCCTGGAGCGGTCCGGATCGGAGGTTACCCTATGATGAAATCAATGTTCAAGGCCTGTACAGGAGGCTGAAGTTGGAGGTTTTAGTCCCGCGTTCCATAAGAAATCAGGTTTTTCTACACTTCAGGGGCAGAGGGGGAGAAAACGGGAGTTTTTTGAGTAAAAAAGGTTTTTTGTCCTCCACAAACGGCCAGCCTGTCTGTGGAGATAGCCCGTCGCTTCGAGTCACCGACGGCTCAGGGTTTTTTCCGACGCCCGTCGGAAAGTCACCGCCCCTGTCAGGAGCCGCCTGGTTTCCCGGAGCACGCAACCGTTCCGACGCCCGTCGGTGGATGTGGCAGGGCCGTCGAAAGTGTCCTTGTGTCAGTAGGATTCTTCCGACGCCCGCCCCTACGCACCGACACCCGTCGGTCGTGTCTGGCTATATAAGGTCCGGATTTTCACTTCAAAGGGGTTGGAAAATTTTTCGTAAGGGGAAACTCTGCCAAAATTCGAGCACGTTTTCTCTCTCTTCCAAAAACACACATTTTCCAAAGAACTTTACTTAATCAAGGATCAAATCGATCAAAGGAACTAAAGGCTAATTAGTTTTCTTTAGATTTGGACTCCTAAATCGACTTTCTGAAGGATCGGAGGTGAAATAGCTCATTTTCTCTCTCTAATCTTTCATTCTCTTACTTTCTCATGGAACGCGCGGGGATCTAACCGACATCAAAATTCTACCCAAGGCAACTATCTGAGGGTAAATATTCTGGATTCTCTCTCCATTTTCATCTCATATTTAATTATTTATCATTTATTTATTCATTCTGTGAAATTTTTGAATATCTGTCATTACTTTTCTTCATTTTGACTCCCTCATCTCCTTCTTGGATAAAACTTGTTTTTTTGATCTCAAAAGGCCCTTTTCTCCTTTCTGTTTTCCGGAGACAGAGGTGACCGACGGGTCATCTTTATGACCGATGCCCGTCGGTCACCCACCTACAGACGCCCCTTCTTGAGTGACAAACGGGCATATTGAATAACCAAACCGACGCCCGTCGGTCAACCAGGAAAGGCCGTCGGTGGGTTCTGCCTCCATTTTTTTGATCATTTTTCATCTCTATTCAGTCTCTTCGATTTCTTATGTGTTAATTTTATGAATGTTAACATCTCTTAACTTTCTGTGAGTGTATATTGGTCCTCTTGGATAATTTCGAGCTTGAGCGGCTGCCTACCATGCATGGTGGATTTCGTCCGGTTTAGTTTTCTTAAACCTCTTGATTTATATTCTCTCGCTTTTTCATTCATTGATTATTTTATATATATGAATAAGCTCTTTTTATCCTGTTAACTGTAAAAATAGACCAATGATTTGTACTTAAATAAAAGTGAGTTTTGTATAAAAATGCAAAAGGGTCCAACGCCCTATTTTCATCCAATAAAGATCATCACATATAAAATATCCCATTTTTGATAATGATGCATGCGAGGACCAAAGTCCTCAAAATAAACAATGCCCCGATTTGTGTATGAATCGCACATTTCTAAAGGGAGTTGTATTGCGCTCCTTGTATTATTGTAATTTATCGCTTTGATATTTATTCTGCCCATTTACTGCTTTCCAAATGTGAATAGATGCGCTTTTCAATTAAACCGCATAGTGTGGAGAGAGAGCGAACTAATGACATTAAAATTTGATCATAAACTAATTGAGGTAGAAATAGATGAGAAATCCCGGACCCAGCTCTGGTCTTTGGGCTCAAGAGGTTAGAGGTTATCCTCCAAAATACTTCTTGGGTAACGAGACTTTAGCGCTAATCCTTGGCCTCATGGCCCAACATGGATAAAATGCGCAAGTCTTAGGCTCTCTGAGGCGAGAGTAACTTTCCCAATGTTCTATTGGGTGGCGACTCCATGATACCTCCTTGTTGCCCAACATAGACGCACTTGCGATTTATTGCAAGATGCCAACGGACCCGCAGATGCCCCGATCGCCCACGTGCGGGCGGTCCGAAAGGGCGACGCATCGAGATCCAGCGCGCGTCACAGTGGCGACTCCACTGGGGACGTTTATGGTTCGAGATTTCGATTTGAAAATACCTCTTTTAACATTTATGATTGAAATTTAATTCATAAATTCGCTTTCTCCCAAATTTGCATGTGCATATCATTAGAGCCTTAGAATAAGCTAGTTTGGTCCCTCTTCTAGCCCCGGTGCGTTCCTGAAGCACCTCCTCATTTTCACTCAATTTGGGGAAGTGTTAAGGATAATCACCAGCCCAAGCCATGTACCTCAATGGTATATCAAAATGGTGACCCGATCGGTCGCTACGCTCGTGATGAGCTAGACCCGTCGGCAGGGATCATGCTTGGGTAGCCTCAAAGAAACATCTCCCTCGTCCAAAGCTCATGTAACGGCTGTAGTCACTTTCCACAGGTAAAATGAACCTTAAATCTCATGCTTGCTGTATGGATCCTTACGTATTGGACGAATCCAAATATCTCACTCGGTAACCTAGCCAAAGGCTATCATGCCCCGGTAGGGCCATGTCGAAATTTATGGACCGTCCGAATACGTAACGATCATTATCCATCCGCTTGTACATTAGCATAGGAGTGTTATGCTGCCGATTTTTCGCCGCGCACCATACGCGTCTATTGGGTCCCTCGTTGACCCTTGGGCTAATCCCACCTAGGAAAGAGACTGCACGACCACGTGTGTGGGAGAAATAAGGGTGGAAGGACTTACTTGCTTGCTTGTGCTCTGTAAATGTTGCATATCACGATCATGCATTATACCTACATTTCATGCATTATTCTAACTTTTGTCCCTGCAGCCATCATAGATCTGCCCAGGTGGACTAGATCACCGACCGGGCGACTGATCCGAGTTCCTACTCCTGAGCTGTCAGATAGAGAGGGTCTGCCGGAGATTTTATCAGAAGTAAGTGGCACGGTATCTCAGATGGCAAACTCACCCAGGGGGGAAGATGCCACCAGGGCCATGATTGCCGAAGAAGTGGGTCGTCGATTTGAAGAATTCGAGGGAAGGATGATGAATATGTTGGCCGCCTTGACGCAGCAGAACGCTTAGCCGAATGTTCCCCAGAATCCTCCTCCTCCTCCTCCAGTAAGATTGAATGAGCCTGAAGAAGAAAGGGTTGAGAGGCGGGAGGAGCCCGTTAGGCCGCCACCGGTAGAGTTGAGATCAGTGGCTTCGGGAGAGCTGAGAAGAAGGCCAGTGCTGAGAATTAATGACGATAGAGATATCGAGGATGATAGGTTGAGCATGGCATCCGAAAAGGGGAAGGCACCTCAGGCTGATGATTTTATTTTGAAAAAGATGGAAGAGAGGTTCGAGGCCATGGCTCGTATGATAGGTAGAGCTCACGGGATGAATCCTGAGGATAGGGAGCTGGACGGAGAGGACCCGATCCCTTATAACTTCAAGATGCCGGATGTGCCGAAGTTCGATGGTACTTCTGATCCTACTGCACATGTGAAGCAATATTCTCTGGTCATGAAGGGGACCACATTGTCTAAGAAGCAGAAGGTGGAATACTTTTGTCTGAGTTTGACCTCTCATGCCATAGATTGGTATCACGGCCTTGACCGCCGCACTAAAGAAGATTGGGATCTGCTCACTGAGGAGTTTCTGAAACAGTACGACTGTAATGCCAGAATGGAGGTGACTCTGAAAGATCTTGAGCTGCTCCAACAGAAGGCTGGGGAATCCTTCCATGAGTACCTTATCCGATGGCGGAACCGAGTAATGGAGATGCGCCGAAAGCCTGATACCCAAGATCAGATTCGTCTTTTCATTAAGAACGCGAGCCCATACTTGAAGGAGGGACTGAGGATGAAGGGGTTAAAGGACTGGGAGTCTCTCAAGGATATAGCCATCGAAGCAGAAGGGGAATTCTTGACCCGAAAAGCTAACAATGATAATTTTGCCAAAAGGGCTAACCCTGGTCAAGGAGCCAGCAGGCCGGCAGGTCCCAGTAACAACACTAGAAGAATGGGTGAAGTGTCTGCTACTGAGGTAGCCACCCCGAGGAAATTTTCGAACTTGGGGAGACCATTATCCTGGGTCTTGAAGAGACTGATGAAGGAGGGAAAATTGCGTCCTCTAACTCCTAGGCCGGCTTTGACACAAGGGAAACCGGGACATAAGGACAATGAATTCTGTGCATTCCACCAGCACTCGGGCCATATCACTGATAAATGCAAAGCACTTCGGCACTCCATTCAAGATTTGATCGATAGCAAACAGATCTCTGACCCTGAGAGGAGGGAAGCTGAGAAGAAGCCTGGTTATAATGCCGTACCCCCACCTGTGTTTATGATCCAATCTAGCCTGCCAGAGTGGTACGTGCTACAAGATCTGTATGGGAATGAGGAATCTGCTGTCGGTAGTTCCGAGGACGAGAAGGAGAGAGCAGTTGTGGCGACTCTTGATTGCTGGTCTAGCAGTGAGAGTGGTGGAGAAGCCGAGGGTGAAGAAGGATTGAACCTTGATCTGTGGGGCTCCGATGGAGAAGAGGGAGAAATAAGCGCTGTCACTAGAAGTGGAAGGGTGATCCCCGAGATTGCAAAGCTACCTGAGCCAGTACAGCCAGTGGCAGAGAAAGAGCCAGGGGAGGAACAGATTATAAAGCAATTGAAGAAAACCACAGCTCAGATATCCATTTGGGATTTGTTGAGGCAGTCCCCCTCTCATAGGCAGAAGGTAGTAGAGGCTTTGGTTGAGGCCACAGTTGCCACCACTATTTCCCCATCAGAGCTTTTGGGTCTAATCAAGGGAGGATCCGAGGAGAGGTTGATCTTTTCCGATGCTGACTTACCGGCAGAAGGCCGTAATCATAACCGACCCTTATACATTAAGGCGCAGATTAGCGGCAAGCACACTGCTTGCGTTATGGTGGACGATGGGTCTTCTATCAACGTATGCCCTTTGATAGCTTTGCAAGCTTTTGGCTTAAGCGAGGATATGCTCAGCGGATCCGACCTGACTATCACGGCCTACGATAACTCGAGGAGGCAAGCCTCGGGAACCTTCAAGACCTTGGTCAAGACAGGACCTATCGAAGTGGAAGTTGAATTTGTGGTTCTGCCCATTCCTGCTAATTTCTCGGCTTTGCTAGGGAGACCCTGGTTTCATAAATTAGGAGGAGTGCCATCCACACTGCATCAGATGATAAAATTCCCGCACGAAGGGGAGGTGGTGACTATCAAGGCGGCCAGGGAAAACCAGGTCTCAGCGCTAGAAATTGCCAATCAGCCATTCAGTGGTTTTCATGTATCTATGATAAAGGAAGAGCACGGATCAGGAGATAGCCCGGCTGTGGTTAGTATGATGAAGAAGATGCAATATCTTCCTGGCGCTGGTTTGGGTAGAAGCTCCCAAGGGCTGCAGACCGCGATCACCACTCGAGGGCAGAAGAACCGTAAAGGTCTGGGGTACAGAGGTGGTTTTGGCAAGAAGAGGGTAACAGACAGGATCCCCCACATTTCAGAAAGCTTTGTCCCCGCATCCTCGGTATGTGCTTATACTGGTGAAGATGAACCACAGTGGGTAGATGGGAGGATTGTCCCTGGCTTTGAGATTTTTAATGATGTGTATGACTGGCACGTCGGGTTTGTCAAGACCGCTGAAGGCTTTTGGGATGAAGAAGTCATGACTCAGGGGATCACTTGGGACAAGTGCGAGCTTGAGGAGGTCGTTACTGAGAAAATGGTAGCTGCCAGGCTGAAAGGAAAAGGGAAGATAGCAGATCTAGAGCTGGAAATGGAGGATTTGAAGATCTCTTCCGACGTGCCTGAAGGGCCTCTGCTAGATCAGAAAGTCAGTAAGCAAGCTGCAACAGCGTCAACCTCGGGAGCGGCAGAGGAAGACTCTAGCCTAGATTGTCTTTTTATTCCAGAACTCTTTTATGATGTAAATGATAACAATAATATTATCAATAAGATGAACAATTTCACTTATTTGTGCGATGTTTCTGATGATTTCAACATGCATGAACATGATCATATTCCATCAATTTTTGACATTGACTCTACTGGCACAACGCCTTTCAATCTTGGAACTTCGGAAAATCCGAGAGAAATTCTAATAGCATCAAACATAACTCCTGAGGAGAGAAAAAATTTTGAGAGAATAATAACAAAACATGAAAAAGTCTTTGCCTGGACCTACGAGGATATGCCGGGGATTGACCGAGCCGTGGCGGAGCATGCCATCCCGACTTACCCAGATTGCAGGCCGGTGAAGCAGAAGTTGAGAAGGCTAAGGCCAGAATGGGCTGACAAGGTTAAGGAGGAAATCCGACAGCAGATCGAAGCTAAGTTTCTGGTGGAAGTCCAGTACCCTACTTGGCTGGCGAATGTGGTTCCTGTGGCTAAGAAGAACGGAAAGGTCAGGGTGTGCGTGGATTATCGAGATCTTAACAAAGCCTGTCCTAAAGATGATTTTCCACTACCCCATATTGATGTATTGATAGACAGTGCCGCCAATTGCGCGATGTACAGCTTTGGGGATGGATATGTGGGCTACAATCAGATCCTGAACAAGATAGCTGACCGGGTTAAAACTGCCTTCATCACAGAGTGGGGTACCTATGCCTATCGGGTTATGCCTTTCGGCTTGAAGAATGCGGGGGCCACGTACCAGAGGATGGCGACCAAGATCCTAAGCGACCTGATTCACAAAGAAGTGGAGGTGTATGTTGATGATATGATGGTCAAATCAGCCACTCGAGATGGACATTTTGAAGCTCTAGAGAAGTTCTTCACCCGAATCGACAGGTATAATCTGCGACTTAACCCCAAGAAGTGCATTTTCGGGGTGACTTCGGGAAAACTGTTGGGACATGTCGTCAGTCAGAGGGGGATAGAAATTGACCCCGATAAGGTGAAAGCTATCAGAGAGATGCCTGTGCCACAAAAGGAAAAAGATGTAAGGAGTTTTCTGGGCAAGTTGCAGTATGTTAGCCGGTTTATTGCCAAGCTCACTTTGATATGCGAACCTGTTTTTAAGCTGCTTAGAAAGAACCAGCCCGTAGTCTGGAATGAAGACTGTCAGAGAGCCTTTGATAATATCAGGGAGTACCTGTTAAATCCGCCGGTACTAAGACCTCCGCAACCTGTCAAACCGCTTATTCTGTACCTGGCAGTAGAAGACGGTTCAGTGGGCGCCATGATGGCTCAAGAGGATGAGTTTGGGGTGGAGTTTGCAGTTTATTACCTCAGCAAGAAGTTTCTGGCTTACGAAATAAAATATGCTGAAGTAGAGAAGATCTGCCTTGCAGTGATTTGGGCATCGAAGAAGCTAAGGCATTACTTCCACTCGTACAAGGTTCAGGCTGTAGCCAAGCAGAATCCTTTAAGATATTTACAGGAGGCGCCATCTTTGCTTGGAAAGATGGGGAGGTGGCTGCTCTTGCTACAAGAGTTTGATGTGCAATACATCACCCGCAAGACTATTAAGGGGCGAGCTGTAGCCGAATTTCTTGCTGAGCATCCTATCCGAGGGGACATCCTCGAATTTACCTTTCCTGATGAGAGCATAGGCGCGATTTCTGTTCAAGGATGGCAGTTGCACTTTGACGGGGCGGTAAACAACAAAGGAGCCGGAGTCGGAGTCATCCTGACAACCCCAGATAATGAGAAACTTCCTCTTGCTAAGAAACTGAGATACAAAGCAACCAACAATGAAGCTGAGTATGAAGCGTGCACTTTCGGGTTAGAAGCTTTGGCTGTGTTGGGGGCAAGAAATGTAGAGGTATTTGGTGACTCGTCCTTGGTAATAAACCAGATCCGAGGTGAGTGGGCTGTTAAGGAAGAGCGACTGGTCCCCTATGTTCAATATCTGAAAGGGATGTGTGGGCAGTTTGAGACTTGCACCTTCCACTTCGTGCCCAGAGATGAGAACCGTTTGGCTGATGCGTTGGCAACCTTAGTGTCAATATGGGATAACCCTGAGGGAGTGGCCATGAAACCGGTGCTAATTTAAAGCTCTGATAGGCCCAGCTTTGAAACCGTGCCTGTAATGGAACTAGAGGCGTCAGATGGGAGGCCGTGGTACTTTGATATCATGAATTACTTGGAAAGCGATAGATTTCCAGAAGAAGCCACTGAAAAGGATCAGAGGATGATACGTAAGTTATCTACTCAGTTCATATCCTTGGAAGGGGTGCTGTATAAGAGACGGTCAGATGGGATCCAGCTCAGATGTTTGAATGAGAGAGAAGCGCGCAAGATAATGGAAGAAACCCATGCAGGGGTCTGCGGGGCCCACATGAATGGTTTGACCTTGGCCAAGAAGATAATGAGGCAAGGCTTTTATTGGCTTACGATGGACACTGATTGTTCAAAATATGTCAAGCAATGTCAGTTGTGCCAACAGTACGCGGATCTGAGGCACCTGCCGATATCAGAGCTACATAACTTGACATCTCCTTGGCCGTTTGCCGCTTGGGGGATAGATATCATTGGAGAGATTCGCCCTACGGCGTCCAATGGGCACAGATATATCATAGTCGCGATCGACTACTTCACCAAATGGGTCGAGGCAGAATCTTTCAAGAAAATTGACGCAAGGGATATGGCCAGGTTCATAGAGAGGAACTTGATCTGCAGATATGGTCTCCCTCACCACATAGTGTCTGATAATGGAGTGCAGTTTATGGGAGAGACCAGAAAACTTCTTGAGAAATACGGTGTTGAGCATCATAAATCCTCTCCCTACCGACCGCAAGTGAATGGAGCAGTGGAAGCCGCCAATAAGAATGTGAAGAAGATCTTGTCCAAGATGGTCCAAACCTACAAAGACTGGGCTGAGAAGTTGCCCTTCGCCCTGTGGGGATACAGAACGACAGTAAGATCATCTACGGGCGCTACACCATTTTCTCTGGTATACGGAACAGAAGCGGTATTGCCGGTAGAGATAGAGCTTAAATCATTAAGGGTGGTCATGGAGGCCTAAATCCCGGAAGCCGAATGGGCGCAACAGAGATTGCAGCACTTGAACCTACTGGATGAGAGTAGGCTGAAAGCTTATTATCATAATCAGATATATCAGAAGAGATTAGCGAGAACTTTCGGGAAGAAGGTGAGGAAGCACCCGCTGAAAGAGGGGGACTTGGTGTTCAAGCAGATGAGGCCAGGAATACCAGATATCAGGGGGAAATTCAGACCTACCTGGGAAGGGCCGTACATCCTTAAGAAGCTGTTGTCCAGAGGGGCTGCAGTATTATCAGACAGCGATGGGAACGAGTTCAAAGAGCCAGTCAATGTCGACAGACTCAAAAGGTTCCACGGCTAAAGACCAAAATAAAAAAGAAGAGAATAAAATGCCCTGCAAGTCGAAAACCGAAAAAAGGCGGCTATGCTAAAATTGGGCGCCTCGACAGGGTGAAAACCGAAAAAAGGCATCCTGTGCAAAAATTAGAGGCATGAGAGAGAATGTCCGATCGTGAAAACCCGAGAGGGCCGATCGGTAACAGGAGTTGATGCTGTTAAAATTTGGTTTCATGTATTGATAGTGCATAAGCAGCTGAGTAAATGCCAAAACTGATCATGCATGCTGAAATTATCTAGAAATGCACACGAAACTCGTGAAAGGGGTGAATATTATTCTTTTCACTTTTGTCATTTTCTAGTTCTGCATTGAAAAGAAATGTAGCAAAAAATACACATGTAGGCTAAACTAGGTCTTGCTGCTGCTCTCGCCGATCAGATGCTTGAGCCCTCGAGTCCTATTATCGGAGGTTGGGCTGAGGATCCACTTCTTGTACCCGCTGGTTGAGGATGCAGAATGGTTGCCAAACCTTGGGATGACAGTCTTCACAGGTAATCTGCCCCATAGCTCATGATACCGGGAAGCAAATACGACCGAGAGATCCCCTCCTCGGAAAGAAAGGGGAACCCTCACTATATCCTGGGTCATCCCAAGCTGCCGTGAACATCGCGAGGTAATGCAGAAGGTGGCCTGGCGGAGGCCGCAGAGAGGGACGCAACCTGATGACCCATCGGTGACCGTATGAGACAGCGGGAGCCAGGCGGATGTAAAACTGATATCATCATCTGACAGCTCGCCAAATCTGGTAATGCCTTCACCAGTCGCGGCACACCCATACAGTCGCCGACGAGGCAAGAAATGGCTCGGCATGTACCGCGGAATGACTCGAGGGGGTGGTTCAGACAGCATCTTCAGTTTTTCCTGTAGCCAGATCTGAAAAAAAAAAAAAAAAAAAAAAAAAAAAAAAATAAAGCCGCTGGAGTAAGTAGGGTTTGTTTCAGGCAAAAATAAGGCACAGGGTTGTGTGAAAATCCGAAAGGACGCACCTCCCGCAAAGAAAAGCTAGTGTGAAAATCCATAAGGGACGCACTACCTTTAAAATAATGACGTACCTGGAGTAATAAGGGGCTACCGGTAAAGGTTGTAGTGGACCCAGAGCTCACAGCGTCCAGACCTAAGATGGTTTCGGCCAAGACAAGTGGTAGAGGGGACAATCCTAGATGAAAGTCGCTCAGGACTCCAAGCAGACGAAAGTCACCTGTCAAGCCTCCTGGAACAACGGTAAGGAAGTTCACCATGCAGAATAGGAACGTGATACTTACCCGATAGGTGGGGATGTCAGTGAACTGATCTATGGCCTCGATCAGTGGCTCCAGAGAAAAGGAGGAACTCAGAGGAATCAGCCGGTTGGCCTCCGAGGGGGATATGCCCAGAGCTAGGGCTACGTCCCGGGTCTGAAATAGGCCGCAATGGGGGATGCAAGGCAGAGCGCCAGGAGGGAACTGGGCTCCCAGAATGGAAGCCAATTCTTCAGAAAGAGGGCATAGTTCCTGATAGGTGAACTGGAAGACGTGAAATCGAGGGTTCCAGAAGTGGGTCGCCGCCAGGAGGAGGTTCTGGTCGATTTTCACCCGACACAGATATTTCAGCCCAGCCAGAGAGGAAAGGGCGTCTTCTCCCCAAGTGTGTTTGTCATCTAAAATACGGTGCATCCTTTGAGCAGGAGGGGAAAACATTTTGAAAAGAATAAAAGCCCAAGGTGCTGGAAAATGAAGAGACAAGAAAATCTTGCAGATTTTATAGGAGAGGGTCACCGACGGCCTACCCGCCCCTCTACAGAGACGGTCTGCCCGCCTCTCTACGGAGACGGCCTGACCGCCCCTCCATGGGGACGGCCTGCCCGTCGGAAGTCCACCGGGCAGATACACGCGTCATCATCGCATTCATCACGCGCATTAAATTGCATTCATTTCGCGACAGACGGCCAGCCCGTCGGTCGCTTTTACAGATGCCCTGCCCGTCGGTCATGAAATTCTATATAAGGGTGAGTGACAGACGGCGCAAACATTGTTGTCCCTTTCTTCTACCTCTCTCAAGCGGTTTCTAAGTAGTTTTTAGCGTTTTTTGAGTCTTTTCTTCTTATTTTTTCGCGATTTCTTCGTTTTTTCGCATTATATACTCACCCGGTGTTCGGATATTTGTATTTCTCTAGTTTCTACACTTCTCCGGATTACAAGTAAGTAAATAATTACTTCTTTATTATTTTTTTATTTAATTCATTTCTACATTCTTTCTTCTTTTAACTCTAAGGAGTTTTAGATAATTTTAGAATTTAGGGGGAAATGCTGCCCAATTTTTTATATTAGTCTGTAATTAAATCCGAACTTTTTGCATGATCACATAGAAATAGAGTTTTTTCTATAACCTTGGTGCTTTAGAATTACACCCTTTTTAGCGCACCATTTTGTGCATATCTTTGCTTTTATGGCCTGAGGCCATTATTTTGATTTAATGGGGGCACACTCTTGCCGGGGTGCGCCCCATTTACATGCATTTAATATTGCTAGGGCCTGAGGCCTATTGTCTTGCTTTTTCGCGCAGGAGGTTGGGCACATCCCTGCCGGGGTGCTGCCCAAATTTTTATCTTTTATTCTAGAATTGAATATTTATTTACTTTCCAAGTATGATGCATGCCTTAGGACTTAGAAAACCCATCTTTATTCGCTTTAATTATCTCCGTAAGGATTACATGTTCCTTTGTCACGATGCGTGCAAGGCATGTTAGGATACTTCCGTAGACAGGATGTTTGCTATTTTTTTCCGTTATTACCTTTTTTATCTTATGTTGGGCCGCCATTGCCCTGTTAAGGCCCAGATGGACCTTAGATTTTGGAAAATAAAACTGATAGTGCTTGTTTCGCCAAGTTTTCGCTATCTGACTCTTTCCTTTTTTACAGGATGCCTCCCAGACGCAGAGCACCACAGGCCCAGCCCGAGCTTGAGGCCCCGGCTTGGATGGATGACGAGTCCGCCCAGAGGTACAGGGCGTTGGCTCAGGTGGAGTTTCGGGCCAGCCGCTTTGTATCTCGCCCTTTTCTAGAGGCCCTCGGGTTGGCCCCGGAGTTTGATTTACTTGCCGAGGGAGCGGGTTGGACAGAGTTTCTTGAGCCTGCCTTCCAGACATTTTCAGAGGCTACCCGCCAGGTCTTGGCCACTCTCCGCTACACAGGCTTTCAGAGCGCAGATACTGACCCGGGGGTGATACAGTTTTGGTTTGATGGTGACCATGTCAGCATCACCAGGCAGAGGTTTGCTCAGGCGATGGGGCTTCCTTCGAGAGAGGAGGTTGAGATCCCGCGGCGAGCGGTGAGACGCGCCCATTGGGCGGCTATTGCTATACCAGGAGTGCTGTATGATCACGATACAACGAAGAGCACCGTACTGGTGTCTCAGGCACTCCGGTATCTGCACAGAGTGCTTTCCAGCTCGTACCTCGGTCGAGCTGGTAATCCAGGGTCGCTTAACGCGGCCGAGATCTGGAGCCTCTAGGCTATGGTGGCAGGCCAGCGTCTCAACATTAGCCACGAGATCTTGGCCAACCTGACCAGAGTAGGCAGAGGGTTGACACCGGTGGTGATGGTAGGAGGAGTCATCACTAGATTACTGTTGGGATTGGGGTTTACACCCGAGAGGCTGAGAGGACCTCTACCGGAGGGGATCCATGTAGATGCTGCAGCAGCGGTTCAGATGGGGATGATCTCTCAGATTCCAGGCCAGGCGGAGGCTTATAGGGTGTTGACTATCCATGAGACCCGGCAGCTGTTCTCGCTTCCACCCCTGGGGGCAGATCCTGATCACCCAGAGCACCAGGAGGAGCAGCCTCCACAGCCCGAGCCACAGCCCGAGCCACAGCCTCAGCCTCCGCAGGCGCAGCCGCAACCGCAGCCTCCATAGACTGAGCCTCAGTCGGAGCACCAGCCTCCTCCACCTCCTCAGTCCCAGGCAGTGCCTCCGCCACAGCACCAGGAGCCTCCTAGGACCCCCATGGATTTTGATTTTGAGATCACGATGGACGAGCTCTTCGCCTCTTCACCGGCATCTAGGGCCCCGACTCCAGCCCCGTCGCCAGGTACCAGGGTACAGAGGCCTGCCCGCGAGCCCTCCGAGAGATACCATCCGTACTCCCGAGGCGATCCTGGGGCATCCACTTCTTCGGCACCACCACCAGAGCCAGCGCCACATCAGCCAGCTCAGCCGGACTATTTCCAGCTCCTCTCCTCCATGTTTATGGCCTTTGAGCGGCGACAGGATGAGAGGGATAGGGCCATTCACGAGAGATTGGATCGCCAGCAGGCTGCTATCCAGGAGCAGTCTCAGACAGTGGAGCGCCTATCCCGAGAGCAGGCAGGCTACATGGAGCATGCAACGAGGGAGCGGACTCGGGCCATGGATGCCCTTAGAGATGAGCAGACTCGAGTTCTGGAGGCCTTTAGGGGAGAGCAGATGAGGCTAGTTGAGCAGATTGCTCAGGGGCAGAGGGAGTTGAGGCAGCAGCTCGCTCATGATGTGAGGACGTCGCAGGACCAGGCGTCTCAGAGGGTTGACATGACCCTTCAGATGATTGATGAGTCACTGGACTCTCTGAGATCCCGCGTCCAGGCGATAGAGGGGATTCTCCCTCCTCTTTCCCAGACCATGAGAGAGTTCAGGGAGCAGACGGAGCAGAGCTTGGAGCGTAGGAGGACGGCCGCTGTTGAGCAGACCACTCAGCTGAGCCAAGCCTTCAAGAAGTTGGGGGACAAGATCTCTGAGACCTTAGGGTTTTTGGGCACTTGTACCCAGCCCTTCTTAGACGGCTATGCTCAGGTACAGTTCAGGCGAGCCCATGATCACGAGGCAGGACCCTCTGCAGCTCCGCCACCCCCTCAGGCCCGTCCGCCTCCGCCAGGGACCGTGCATATTTCGGAAGATGAGGATCCCGATGAGCCTTCAGACTACATACCTCTCTGAGCTTCAGGGAGTTATTTTTGTATCTCTTGTATTTTGTATATGCATTGTACAAAAATGACATTTTTAGTGGAAAAAACTTTTGCTCCATTATTTGCATGTTTTCCTTTTCTTTTGGATTAATTGCTTAAATAACACCACAGGAAGTGTATATTCTCCTATTTACTCATGTGTCTATAAAAATGACAATAAAAAAAATATAAATAATAACATGAAACGAAGACAAACAACAAAAGAATAATAATCAATAGCAGGTCAAAAGATGACCTTTCAAACAAGAATTAACAAAATCTTTTATCTCACAGGTACAAAGGAATACCAACCTGAGCACGGACATCGATTAAAGAGGTCTCCTTCGAAACAAGGAAACCAGCGGAGTTTTCACACTCCAAGATCGAAGCTGCAGTTGAGGAAACACTGCTCTTCACCCCGAAGCTGCGGTTGAAGAAACACCGCTCTTCATCAGATCGAAGCTGCAGTTAAAGAAACACTGCTCTTCACCCCGAAGCTGCGGTTGAAGAAACACCGCTCTTCATCAGATCGAAGCTGCAGTTAAGGAAACACTGCTCTTCACCCCGAAGCTGCGATTGAAGAAACACCGCTCTTCATCAGATCGAAGCTGCAGTTAAGGAAACACTGCTCTTCACCCCGAAGCTGCGGTTGAAGAAACACCGCTCTTCATCAGATCAAAGCTGCAGTTAAGGAAACACTGCTCTTCACCCCGAAGCTGCGGTTGAAGAAAAACCGCTCTTCATCAGATCGAAGCTGCAGTTAAAGAAACACTGTTCTTCACCCCCGAAGCTGCGGTTGAAGAAACACCGCTCTTCATCAGATCGAAGCTGCAGTTGAGGAAACACTGCTCTTCACCCCGAAGCTGCGGTTAGGGAAACACTGCTCTTCACCAGATCGAGATTGAAGCCAAAGCTTGCTGCATCTCACCAAGCCCTACAGATCGAGATGAGGTCTAACCGGCAAAAGGCACGGAAGGTGAAAAGCCGTCGAAGGTACGCTTTCTTTCCAACCTTTCTCTGAGTTTTGGCTTATCTAGGCACTTGTGCGCTAGTTTCCCCAAAACTGGGGGCAACTGAAAGCACCGTGTCCTGGAGCAGTCCGGATCGGAGGTTACCCTATGATGAAATCAATGTTCAAGGCCTGTACAGGAGGCTGAAGTTGGAGGTTTTAGTCCCGCGTTCCATGAGAAATGAGGTTTTTCTACACTTCAGGGGCAGAGGGGGAGAAAACGGGAGTTTTCTGAGTAAAAAAGGTTTTTTGTCCTCCACAGACGGCCAGCCCGTCTGTGGAGATAGCCCGTCGCTTCGAGTCACCGACGGCTCAGGGTTTTTTCCGACGCCCGTCGGAAAGTCACCGCCCCTGTCAGGAGCCGCGTGGTTTCCCGGAGCACGCAACCGTTCCGACGCCCGTCGGTGGATGTGGCAGGGCCGTCGGAAGTGTCCTTGTGTCAGTAGGATTCTTCCGACGCCCGTCCCTACGCACCGACGCCCGTCGGTCGTGTCTGGCTATATAAGGTCCGGATTTTCACTTCAAAGGGGTTGGAAAATTTTTCAGAAGGGGAAACTCTGCCAAAATTCGAGCACGTTTTCTCTCTCTTCCAAAAACACACATTTTCCAAAGAACTTTACTTAATCAAGGATCAAATCGATCAAAGGAACTAAAGGCTAATTAGTTTTCTTTAGATTTGGACTCCTAAATTGACTTTCTGAAGGATCGGAGGTGAAATAGCTCATTTTCTCTCTCTAATCTTTCATTCTCTTACTTTCTCGTGGAACGCGCGGGGATCTAACCGACATCAAAATTCTACCCAAGGCAACTATCTGAGGGTAAATATTCCGGATTCTCTCTCCATTTTCATCTCATATTTAATTATTTATCATTTATTTATTCATTCTGTGAAATTTTTGAATATCTGTCATTACTTTTCTTCATTTTGACTCCCTCATCTCCTTCTTGGATAAAACTTGTTTTTTTGATCTCAAAAGGCCCTTTTCTCCTTTCTGTTTTCCGGAGACAGAGGTGACTGACGGGTCATCTTTATGACCGACGCCCGTCGGTCACCCACCTACAGACGCCCCTTCTTGAGTGACAAACGGGCATATTGAATAACCAAACCGATGCCCGTCGGTCAACCAGGAAAGGCCGTCGGTGGGTTCTGCCTCCATTTTTTTGATCATTTTTCATCTCTATTCAGTCTCTTCGATTTCTTATGTGTTAATTTTATGAATGTTAACATCTCTTAACTTTCTGTGAGTGTATATTGGTCCTCTTGGATAATTTCGAGCTTGAGCGGCTGCCTACCATGCATGGTGGATTTCGTCCGGTTTAGTTTTCTTAAACCTCTTGATTTATATTCTCTCGCTTTTTCATTCATTGATTATTTTATATATATGAATAAGCTCTTTTTATCCTGTTAACTGTAAAAATAGACCAATGATTTGTACTTAAATAAAAGTGAGTTTTGTATAAAAATGCAAAAGGGTCCAACGCCCTATTTTCATCCAATAAAGATCATCACATATAAAATATCCCATTTTTGATAATGATGCATGCGAGGACCAAAGTCCTCAAAATAAACAATGCCCCGATTTGTGTATGAATCGCACATTTATAAAGGGAGTTGTATTCCGCTCCTTGTATTATTGTAATTTATCGCTTTGATATTTATTCTGCCCATTTACTGCTTTCCAAATGTGAATAGATGCGCTTTTCAATTAAACCGCATAGTGTGGAGAGAGAGCGAACTAATGACATTAAAATTTGATCATAAACTAATTGAGGTAGAAATAGATGAGAAATCCCGGACCCAGCTCTGGTCTTTGGGCTCAAGAGGTTAGAGGTTATCCTCCAAAATACTTCTTGGGTCACGAGACTTTAGCGCTAATCCTAGGCCTCATGGCCCAACATGGATAAAATGCGCAAGTCTTAGGCTCTCCGAGGCGAGAGTAACTTTCCCAATGTTCTATTGGGTGGCGACTCCATGATACCTCCTTGTTGCCCAACATAGACGCACTTGCGATTTATTGCAAGATGCCAACGGACCCGCAGATTCCCCGATTGCCCACGTGCGGGCAGTCCGAAAGGGCGGCGCATCGGGATCCGACGCGCGTCACAGATGGGGGAGGCCATATCTGCAGATCAAATTCCTCTCTATGAACTTGGCCATGTCCCTCGCGTCAATCTTTTTGAAGGATTCTGCCTCTACCCATTTGGTAAAATAGTCGATTGCGACTATGATGTACCTGTGTCCATTGGATGCCGTAGGGCGAATCTCTCCGATGATATCTATCCCCCAAGCAGCGAAAGGCCAAGGTGATGTCAGGTTATGTAGCTCTGATACTGGCAGGTGCCTCAAGTTTGCGTATTGTTGGCATAACTGGCATCGCTTAACATATTTCGAGCAGTCGTTGTCTATCGTAAGCCAATAGAAGCCTTGCCTCATGATCTTCTTAGCCAACGTCAAACCGTTCATGTGGATCCCACAGACACCTGCATGGGTTTCCTCCATCACCTTGCGGGTTTCCTTTTCATTCAGGCACCTGAGCTGAATCTCGTCCGATCGTCTTTTGTACAACACCCTGTTGGGTTTTAAGCAGAATAATGCAAATTAAACGCAGCGAAAAAATAAAACCCGAAAAACAGGATCCATTTTTTTCGATTGATTCAAATGGAAGTGATAAGATTTACTAACCTTTTCTGTGTGGGAAGCTGAATTAAACACCTTTAAATCGAACTGAAGATGTTGCCTTTAACACGAACGTCCTCTACTGGTATCCACACGCACGATCAAAATGAACCAAAGTTGCAGGAGTGCTAGCTCCCTTTAGATACGAATGGATTTTTATGATTTTCTTCTTTCTCAAAGAAGAACAATGGTAGCTGTATTTTTATCTCTTTTGAAAATTAGCTAGAGTAAATCTTTCTTATTCTCAATAATAAGTTATGCTAGCTAGGGTATCCAATGTTGGTATCCTATGTTGGTATCCAATGTTGGTATCCAATGTTTTTAACCACCTTAAAACTCTCATTCCTTTTAAAAAACGGAAATTGAGTTTTGATAAGAGTTAATAACAAGAGATAATAGCCCAATAGCCCAATAAAATCCATATTGTTCATTTTGGTCTTGGTGTGTGACCCAATAGGTTTATATTATGTTGGCAGTGGGCCTTATCCCATAATAAGCCCACAAGTCATAATTGGTCTCTAGCAAGACATTATGACTACCCAAATAATATAAATATCGTTAGTCCGATTTTAACCTGTCAATAGAACATGTTATTATCCTTTTGTCACACGATATCTTATTCGAACATAAGTCATGGTCCATGTCAAACTTAAATTGTTCAAACATATAATTTCTCGATCACTAAGTAGACTGATAAAATCAAATGACATTGATCACACTATCAATTCATTTGAGCACGGCCATGCATTTTATAGTCCTACTCATTGAGGGGCCCAATAGATATCTCTCTCATAAGAGGGACAAATTCCATCTTGATTATTCACTTTTCTCCGCATAATTCTCATTATGTCCGATCATAAACTTTATAATTATCCGATTAAAGATAACGTTTGATTATGTCAAAACATAATGATCCTTATGTAGGAAACTATGATAACCTCAGGTCAAAGGATTCAATAACATATCTATTATAAGATCACTTATGACACTATCCCATGAATTGATCTTATAGTGGGTCTATCCAATACTTTGTTCTCTAGCAAGTACCTATAGATTTGATTTATATCAACATATATAATCATCCCATGATTATCAATGCAAATCTATACTAGTCTTAATTTATCTTCATGCCCTTTATTGATAAATGACTAGGGACAACATGAATAACATTGTTATTCATAAACATTACAATAATGTAACATGCCAATAATATCAATGTGAAGAAAACCATTATATAAATGAAAATGTATTGATTACATCAAGGTCCAAATGTTTGGCCTAGGGCATAACCACTAACACACCCCTTCCAAGGATATGAACTGAGTAGATAGCTTTCGGATCATCCTCTTGTCTTTCTCAGTAGCTTCTTTTGGAAATTTATTGTTTTTCAAGTAGTTCATGATGTCAAAGTACCATGGTTTCCCATCCGCCACTTCTACTTCCATCACAGGCTCGGTTTCAAAACTGGGCTTATCAGAACTCAAAATTAGCACTGGCTTCATAGCCACTCCTTCGGGGTTATCCCACATTGACACTAAGGTTGCCAACGCATCAGCCAGACGGTTTTCATCTCTCGGCACGAAGTGGAAAGTGCAGGTCTCGAACTGCCCACATACCTCTTTAAAATACTCAACGTAGGGCATCAGCCGTTCTTCTTTTACTGCCCACTCACCTCGGATCTGGTTAATCACCAAGGATGAGTCACCGAAGACTTCTATATTCTTTGCCCCCAATGCCGCTAAAGCTTCCAATCCGAAGGTGCACGCTTCGTATTCGGCTTCATTGTTGGTTGCTTTGTACCTCAACTTCTTAGCGAGGGGAAGTTTCTCATTATCTGGGGTCATCAAGATGATCCCAACTCCGGCCCCTCTGTTATTCACTGCCCCATCAAAGTGTAACTGCCATCCTTGGACAGAAATCGCAACTAGGCTCTCATTAGGAAAGGTAAACTCGAGAGTGTCTCCTTGAATAGGATGCTCGGCAAGAAATTCTGCTACGACCCGCCCCTTAATAGTTTTGCGAGTGATGTATTGCACATCGAACTCCTGTAGCAAGAGCAGCCACCTCCCCATCTTACCAAGCAAAGACGGCACTTCCTGCAAATATCTTAACGGATTCTGCTTGGCCATTGCTTGAACCTTGTACGAGTGGAAATAATGTCTCAGTTTCTTTGACGCCCAAATTACTGCGAGACAGATCTTTTCTACTTCAGCATATTTTATCTCATAAGCTAGGAACTTCTTGCTGAGGTAATAAATTGCAAACTCCACCCCAAATTCATCCTCTTGAGCCATCATGGCGCCCACTGAACTGTCCTCTACTGCCAGATACAAGATAAGCGGTTTGATCGGTTGCAGAGGCCTTAGCACTGGCGGATTCAACAGGTATTTCCTGATGCTGTCAAAGGCTTTCTGGCATTCTTCGTTCCAGACCACATGTTGATTCTTTCTAAGCAGCTTAAAAATAGGCTCGCATATCGAAGTGAGCTTGGCGATGAATCTGCTGACATACTGCAGCTTGCCCAGGAAACTCCTTACATCCTTCTCCTTTTGTGGCACGGGCATCTCTCTGATGGCCTTCACCTTGTCCGGGTCAATTTCTATCCCCCTCTGGCTAACGACATGTCCCAATAGCTTTCCTGAAGTCACTCCAAAAATGCACTTCTTGGGGTTAAGTCGCAGATTATACTTATCAATCCTGGTGAAGAACTTCTCTAGAGCTTCAAAGTGTCCCTCCCGGGTGGCTGACTTGACCATCATGTCATCGACATACACTTCCACTTCTTTATGGATCAGGTCACTTAAGATCTTGGTCGCCATTCTCTGGTATGTGGCCCCTGCGTTCTTCAGGCCGAAAGGCATGACCCGGTAGGCATAGGTCCCCCACTCCGTGATGAAAGCGGTTTTAACCCGGTGTAGACACCGGGTCCCGAGTTCAGTATAAAAATGTCAATAATAATTTTGGATCCTTGATAATTCCCTCCGAAAAGAAAATGTGATAATATATAAATATGTGTGTGTAAAATTTAATTAGTTAATGTTGTTTGTTAATTAATTAGTTAATTGGTTAGTTAATTAGTTAATATTATTGTAATTAAAGTGCATGTAAAATTAAAGTTTAAAGTGTATAATTAATTAGATAAAATATATATATGTGATAATTTAAATGGATTAAATGGTGTAATGTTTAATTAATTAGACAAATTATATATTAAGTAGATTAATTATATCAATGTGTAATGTTTAATTAATATATGCATGTTTAATTAAATTAGTATGTGTGTGTATTAGTTTTAATTAAGTTAGATTAATTAAGATATGAAAATGGGAGGAATTATTTGAAGGCATGAAAATTGAGGAAATGACCAATGTGCCCTTAACCCTAATTTGAGGGTGTATAAAAAGAAAAGAATGAGGAAAAAACAAAGGGGGGGCTCTCTCGGCTGGAGGAAGAAATTGAAAGAAAAAAAATAATAAAAAAAGAGAAGAAGAGAGAGCAGGCTCTCGGCTGAAGAACAAAAAAAGGAAAAAATTAAAGAGAGAGCAAGTGAGCACAAGAACAAACCAAATCAAAGGAAAATAAAGAAAAGAGAGACAAAGAAGTGAAATAGAAAGAGGAAGAGAGCAAGAGCAAGACAGGGAAGAGAGACCAAAGAAATAAGGTAAAGCAAAGAAAATCAAAGAATAAAAGAGAAGAGAGGAGAGTGACCAGCCAACGGGAACAGAGGACGACGCCGGAACCAAGGAAAAAGAAAAAAAAAAAGGAAAGGAGGGGGCGGTGGCTCCGCCGGCCAATCACCGCCGCACACGGCGGTACGCGCCACACCGGCGCACTCCCCACATCCAGACGCTTCAGACTCCGTCAGCCGTTCCTCCATCGGACTCCGGCAGACGGCGCGTGGAGGAGATCGGCGAGGAGAAGCCCGTAACGCTCCGATGCGATTTCCGGCTAACTCCAACGACATCCCGGCGTGTGAGCAGCTCCGGCGGATTCCTCGGGCGCCGATCTTCCTTCCGGCATAGGTGGTGTCGGCCACCCCCCTCCGACAACGGCTCCGGCGAGGTAAGTCTCCTTTCCCCTATTTTATATTATTTTATTTATTATTATTATTATTATTATTATTATTATTTACTAATATTCTGTTTTAATTATTTTTATTATTTTTATTATTATTATTATTATTATTATTATTATTATTATTTAATTTTCTGTTTTATTATTATTATTATAATTATTGTTATTATTTGTTTATTTGTTTATTTATTATTAGTGTTGTTCTATTTTAGTATTATTATTATTATTTAATTAATTAGTTTACCTTATTATTATTATTATTATTATTATTATTATTATTATTATTATTATTATTATTATACATTTATTTATTTTCTGTTTATCAGTATTATATTATTATTATTATTACTAGTATTATTATTATTTTTAGTATTTATTATTATTATTATATTATTATTGTTATTATTACTTTTATTTATCTATCATTAGTATTATTGAGTTATATTAATTTTATTGTTATTAATGTTATTTATTTATTATTAGATCCATTATTGTATTTATTTGTTATTGGTTATTGTATTTTGTGATTATTTGTTATTATCATTATTAATGTTATTGTGTTTTATTATTATTATTATCATTTTTTGTTTATTTAATCGTCATCATCATCTTACAGTATTATTATTAGCATTATCACTTTTATTGCATTTAATTATTATAATTGCCATTGTTTTTGACATTCATTAATCCTCTCAATTTATTTCATTCAATTATTTATTTAATTATTTATCTATTTATTCATTTATTTATAATTTAATTTAATTTAATTCATTATTAACTTTAATTATTTTCCTCAATTTACTTTATTCAATTATTTATTTGTTTATTTATTCATTCAATTATTTATTTATCCATTATTAACCAATATTGTTTTCGGTCTTTACCGCGATGCGAGTGGCACGTGACTTGCTCACGGAGTTAGGCAGGCCATGGTCGGGAAGAGTAGATTAGGATTTATTTATCATTCGGAATATGTAATTATTATTTTATTATTTTAATTCGCTTGTGGTCTGTAATAATAAAAGATTTTTGACCGCGCTTAAAAAGAATCACCACACAAATATTTTCTACCAAAATGATATTTGTTAATAAAACTGGACCAATGTCCTGGTTTTCACTCCAAAGCAAAGGTTTAAATTGATTTGAGAACTCAAAACCTTTCATAAAAAGTAATTGGGAACCAATGTTCCCGCCTAAAAGAATAGCCCGATTTATGTATGTATTTTTATCATTTTTTTATGGTTTCATATTTGTTTTCAGATAATTGTAATTATATTTTATTTACTGCTTTTTTATACGTGCTTGTAATGCGCTTTAATTTTATTGTATAATTTGCATGTGAGAGAAGAGATAAAATAATTGATCTTAAAAGCCCATTCACATAATATTAACCAAAGGTATGAATAAGAGTGAGGTCCCGAACTCTCTCTGGTTTTGGCCCTCATAAGGTTAGAATTATTTTCCCGATGTTTTATCGGGTGGTGACTCCATGATCCTGCCTTATGGTAGCCCGATAGACGGTTAGGCGCGTCACAGCGGCGACTCCACTGGGGATATCATGAGATTTTGCTCCGAAAGTACCTTTGATTAATCTAATGTAAATGGGTTTAGGATCAAGAAATTTTATCTCTTTTCAGAAAATTTCATTGCATCATGCTAGAGCCTTAGAATTATGTTAGTTTGGTCCCTCTATCAGCCCCGGTGCGTTCCTGAAGCACGACCTCATTTTCACTCAATTTGGGGAAGTGTTAAGGATAATCACCAGCCCAAGTCTCGTACCTCAATGGTATATCAAATTGATAGGAGCTAAATTGCAGTATAATTATGTATTTATTTTGTGTGAGTTTATGTAATTAATCATATAATTGTTTGTAAAATTTAATGTGACTTGTTAATTTATGATTATTTGTATTAGAGTGCATGTTTGTGTGTTTACTGTCATTTGTAGGTGAAAAATGAAGAAAAGAGCAGATGAAGAAGTTAATAGAATGAGATGATCGTGAGAGAGGAACTGATCACGCCGTGACCAGGAGTCACGTGACGTGACTTGCTAAGAGGAAAGGCGAGGAAGGAGGAAAAGAAGAGAAAGAAGCTGAGAAGAGACGAGTCACGCCGTGAGCCAAGGTCACGAGACGTGACTGAAGAAGAGAAAGAAGAAAAAGAGAAAGAAAAGAAGGGAAGGACTGAAAGAAGAAGAGTCACGGCGTGAGCAATGGTCACGCGACGTGACACCACAGAGAGGCCAGGAAAGGAAGGGAAAAGAGAAGAGAAGAGAACGGAGGCGAGGCAACGCGAGACGTGAGCGCCAGTCACGCCACACACGCGAGAAGACACGCCGTGATGGGGAGTCACGCGACGTGACTGGCCAGAGAGGGAAAAGAAAACCGAAGAGAGGAAAGAAGGAAGAAATGGGCAAGCGCGTTCTGTCGCGATCGCGACACCGTTGCGAGCGCGACAGAAATGACCGTTGGGGCAGTTTTGGGCCAAAAGGCATATGAAAAGTCACCCTCTTTCACCTAAAGTTGCAACCATTCTCAAGGGTCATTTCAAGAGACACAAGCTTTCAATTATTTTCTATAAATATGTAGTTTAACTGTAGTTTTAAAATACAATAAATGATATGATGAATTTTTTAGTTAAGGAATTTTCTGTATTTTGTAAACAGTTCTTCTTTAGTTAAATTTCATTATTTAGTTCTATGATTTGAAGAAGAAGATCAAGGAGGAGAAAATCTATTTCAAGAGATTGGGAAAAAGGGTTGAAAGGCTTCTATCTTATTCTCTTATTTTTAATTCTTCTCCACTATTTTTATGAATATTATTTTAATGAACTTGCATATTATAATTCTTTCTATTTCTATCTACTTTCATAATCTTTCATTGTAGATTCTCTATTAATATCTTTTGCATGATCTTTACAAGTTAAAGTAATTCGAGAGTTTGCTTTATCCGACATTTAATAGAGATTCATTATCAAGGTATATTTGAGAGATTGGTATATTGAGATAATTGCTATAGGTTAGTGTTTATTCTTAAAATATGTAATTAGAAACCTCTAATTCATTAATGAAAATTGTGAGTTAGAATTTTAATTATATGTTTTAGGCATTTTAATTCATGTCGAGAGAGTGAGTTAAAAGTTTATTCTAACTTGCCTTGCATAAAAAGATGAAAGATGTTAATCTAAATGATGGAATCAAGTTCATTGTTTTTAATTCTTCATGATTTATTTTATCTTCTTTTGACTATCATTAACTAGGTTTAATAAGTTTACATATTAGATTAAATTAGAACCACTTCTCTATCATTTTATAATTGTAAACAAGATTAAAATCAATTAGTAATAGTGTGTAACACGTTCCCTGTGGGATCGATATCTAAAGTACTATTGCGGTACACCGTATACTTGCGGTATGTTGCATCATTAGAAAAATGCACAACACAAATGATGACCCGATCGGTCGTTATGCTCGCGATGAGCTAGACCTGTAGGCAGGGATCATGCTTGGGTAGCCTTAAAGAAACATCTCCCTTGTCCAAAGCTCATGTAATGGCCGTAGCTACTTCCCACAGGTGATATGAATCCTAATTCCATGCTTGCTGTATGGATCCTCATGTATTGGGTGAATCCAGATGTCTCGCTTGGTAACTGTAGATACCGGGTCCTGAGTCAGCCTAGATCGAAGTTACCCAATGATGATAATTGCCTTCATAGGCTTAAAAGGTTAAAAGTGATGGTTTTCTCTTCAAATTTGCATTTTAGAGTGAAAAATTAGAAAATAATAAAAAAATATTTAAAAAAATTAATTTTGAAAAATGGGGACTTAAAATTATGGTTTTTTTAGTCAATTTAAAATTTAAAAAAAATAGAAAAAAAATAAAAAAAAAAAAAAAATTTTTGACCGCGAGTGTCGGGCGCGGCAGCGCACAGGCGCGCTGGCGCCCAGCTCGCAGGCGCCTGGGCGCCCAGCGCGCAGGCGCCCAGGCGCCCATCGCGAAGCGAGTGCAAAGGCGATGCTGTGCGTCGCTAAAGGCGCGCGCAGCATCGCGCACGCTGAGAGCTCGTGCGCGAGCGCCAGCGCGCGGATCGCGCGCGATTCTCGCCTGGCTGCCGCTCCGACGCCCGCCACTCTATTGCGACGGGCATCCTGGCTGTCGGTATAGGGTCTGTTACCCTATTTTCCTTTTTTTCAGCCTTTTTTCCGATTTTTTCACCCAAAAATCCGTTTTTATCCCAAAATTAAGGGTTTTTGACTTCAAATAAAATTCCAAAATATTTTTTATAGATTATTAATTAATAAAACTTGATTTTATCCCCAAAAATAAAGGAATTTGAATAAAATTAGGTTTGTTTTCCTTAATTAAATTAGGGCAACATTTCCTATCTTTTAAATAGTTTAAGATGAAATAAAAAAAGGAGAGCCTTCACATTTTTGAGACCTAATTTTCCAGAATTCCTCTCTTCTATTTTCTCTTCAAAATTTCAGATTTTCTCTTTTTAATTAATAAGGTTTAATTGAAATTGAAAGATTAATTTTCAATTGTTAATTATTCCAATTAATTTCTTTGTTTTTGCTCCATAAACACAAGAAATTAATCATCATTTTGACATCAATTTCTTTTTAATCTTAAGCATACAAATCAATTCCTTTGTTTTTCTCCATAAACAAAGAGAATTAATTTTATTGCTGAATTATTCTTTCAAGCAATTTTCTGGAAAATCATCACTTTTCCTTCATCAAATCCGATATTCTGAGGGTAAATAATCTTGGCTCCATTCCTATTTTATTTTATTTTTATTTAATTTATTCATATATATTTTATTGTTTTTATTGATTTATTTATTGTTTTCATCTATTCATTTGTTGTATTCATCTTATATTCATTCCATTTAATTGTTTATATATGATTTGATTTTTATTCTTGTGAATATTGTTTTTTTAATTCCTAACATGTAAATAATTTATTTTGATTCCTCATTATTTTTAATATGCGAATAATTAATTAATTTAAACTAATCTTTTTGCCATGTAAATAGTTTGTATTAACTATGAACACATCAATTAACCTTGTTATATATCATTATTATTTTCATTCCTTTGTTTACTAATTTTTATCATTGTTACATGATTTTATTATCATTTCTTTATTTATTCATTCATTATTTTTCACTTATCATCATTATTTTCATCATGTTCATATTTTTTACATGTATTAATTAATTAATTAACATGTTTTATTTTATTTTCATCACATCATTTAATCATTTATCACATATAATCCATGTTTCTCATTTTATTTTTGTTTGTTAATATTTTTGATTCCATTATCATTTTTTTCATATCACCTTATTTTATTTTAATTTGTTATTCATTATTTTGTACGTTTAATTGGTTTAATTGATTTAATCACTAACATTATTTTATTTGTATTTTTTTATGTCTAAACTCATTTTTCGCTTGGGCGTTTTTGCGAGCACATCGGGAGGTCCAGTAGGCTCATTTGGTTCATATATTTATTTTCTTTATTTGTAATATTTTATTTAATTTTGCCATATAATTTTCTTGTAAAATTCTTTATTTAGGCTCGCTAAAAAGAAAATCACAAAAACATTTTTATTAATTAACTTGACATTTTTTCTAAATAAAAATGGGACCAATGTCCTAGTTTTTCATACCCAAATAAATCATCACATCAAAATTGTTTCATAATAAATATGCATGCGAGGACTAATGTTCTCACTATTAAATGAATAACCCGTTTTATGTATGCTTTGCACATTTACAAGAGGGAGTTGTATTCTGCTCCTTGTATTATTGTAATTTATCGCTTTCGATATTTATTTTGCTCATTTACCGCTTTCAAAATGTGAATAAATGCGCCTTTCAATTAATTGCATCGTGTGGAGAGAGAGCGAATCAATGGTATTAAAATTTGATCATAAAATAATCGAGGTAGAAATAGATGAGAAATCCCGGACCCAGCTCTGGTCTTTGGGCTCAAAAAGGCTAGAGGTCTACCCTCCAAGACACCTTTTTGTGCCACGAGACTTTAGCGCTAATCCTAGGCTCCTTAGGGCGAGAGGTTTACCTTCCAAGACCCCTCTGGCTGGCCCAAAATGGATACCAAGCGCAGTCTTAGGCTCTCCGAGGCGAGAGTAACTTTCCCAATGTTCTATTGGGTGGCGACTCCATGATACCTCCTTGTTGCCCAACATAGACGCACTTGCGATTTATCGCAAGATGTCAACGGACCCGCAAATGCCCCGATCGCCCACGTGCGGGCGGTCCGAAAGGGCGGCGCTCGGGATCCGGCGCGCGTCACAGTGGCGACTCCGCTGGGGACGTTTATGGTTCGATATTTCGATTCGAAAATACCTCTTTTAACATTTATGATTAAAATTTAATTCATAAATTCACCTTCTCTCAAATTTGCATTTGCATATCATTAGAGCCTTAGAATACGCTAGTTTGGTCCCTCTTTTAGCCCCGGTGCGTTCCTGAAGCACCTCCCCATTTTCACTCAATTTGGGGAAGTGTTAAGGATAACCACCAGCCCAAGCCACGTACCTTAATGGTATATCAAAATGGTGACCCGATCGGTCGTTACGCTCGTGATGAGCTAGACCCGTCGGCAGGGATCATGCTTGGGTAGCCTTAAAGTAACATCTCCCTTGTTCAAAGCTCATATAATGGCCATAGCTACTTTCCACAGGTGATATGAACCCTAATTCCATGCTTGCTGTATGGATCCTCATGTATTGGGTGAGTCCAGATATCTCGCTTGGTAACCTAGCCAAAGGCTTCCATGCCCCGGTAGGGCCATGTCGAAATTTGTGGAACGTCTAAATACATGACGATCACTATCCATCCGCTTGTACATTAGTATAGGAGTGTTACGATGTCGGTTTTTCACCGCACACCATACGCATCCATTGGGTTCCCCGCTAACCCATGGATTGGACCCACCTAGGAAAGAGACCGCATTACCTCGTGTGTGGGAGTAATAAGGTTGGAAGGCTTTACTTGCTTGCATGTGATTGTAAATGTTGCATAGCTCACTATCATGCATTGTATATGTCATTCATGCATCATCCTAACAATCTAATTTTTTTAGCCATTATAGATTAATCTAAGTGGACTAGAGGTTCCGACAGTCGGCTAGTAAGGACAAATTTGCTCTTTGAGTTGCTAGAATTTGTGTCTGACGGGGATTCTGAGCTACTCTCATCCCGTGAGTCCTCTCTAAAATTATCAATGGCAGAATTACCACAAGAGACTGGTGCGTTGACAATACAGGACCTAAATAAGAGGCTCGGCGATTTTGAAATGAAGATGTTAACCATGATGGAAAATATCGCCTCTCAAGTAGCATCAAATTCCAAGCAACTGCCTACAGCCCCTTCTGTTAAACCATTTGAATCACCTGTCAAGGAAGAGACTCCTATAGCATTCACTACAGCACAACAGCCAGATTTTGAGCTCAGAGCAACGACACTTTTTGAGCACAAGAAGACCCTTGATGTGAAGGGTGATATCATGGGAGAGGAAGAGGATGAACCCATAATTCCATGGACTATCATGAATGAAGTACCCAAGGGAGAGGATGGTGCAGTAAAGGAGATAGAACGAGGGGTTAAAAACCGTAAAACTCAGACCATGGCTATTATGGAGAATTTAATTGTGGTGCCACCTACTGGACAACAGTCTGCTGCTTTTACCGAATTGCAAGAAGAGTATGATTCGCCTAAGGAAGTGCACCTACCACCAAATGGACCTGGAGGAGAGTCACCCGTTGCTATGTCACCCGAGCGAAAAGGCAAAGGGCATGTTTCAGAGAATGGCCTTCTAGCAGTGACACGGGGCCTAAAGAGAAGGATGGATGTCCTCGAAGAAGAAATTTCAAAGTCTAAACTTGCAATTACCCTGGCCGCCCGGGAGAAAGTCTCTATAGACTTAAAGAATGGGAGTCAACCGGATAGGTGTGACATCTATGCGGGCACTCAAGGGATAAAGGAAGCATCAACGGTTAGAACAATTCAGAAAGGTCGTCTCAGCATAGACGAATCTTTTCCTCAAGTAGGGGAGGGGGACCTGCGCTCATGGTTAGCTAACCCAGCAAGAAATCGAGGGCATAGGAAATGTCGTCGGCACGCTAGATATCTGAGGAGTGATGGCCAAACCCCAAAGTTTCATGTACAGAATCTTGGCAAGCAACCGGTCGCCCTTGAAGGAGGGGGCAACGTCATTGAGGGTAATAATCAGGAAAGCTCAAGTCTCGACGATAATAGCGTGGGGGGTGTTGGGACTACTAAGGTTCCAAATATAGGAACTACTCAAGGCTCTTATACCATTTGTGAAAATCCTTTATCTGAGCTCCTTTTCTATTTCATCGATAAAGGGAAACTACAACCGAAACCTGCAAGACCCGCCAAGAGCCAAGGATTCCCTAGTCACCGATCGAATTTGTATTGTGCCTACCATCAGCATACTGGGCATAAGACTGATAGATGCCGAATTCTAAAAAAGCTTATTCAAGGTCTCATTGATGAGGAAAGGATGGGGCAAGAGAATGGTTCCCGGGGGTGATAAACTGTCGGCTACAGCATCCATGTTGGCGAGAAAGAAAAGATGTTAGCTATTTAGATGCTCTATTTATTTTTGAACTATCTAATGATGATGTTTTAACTCTACTTTTATGAAATAAAAGGAATGCTTTTGTGTTTTTGTTTATTTGTGTGATGTTTCTTGTGATTTCATTGTGCATAATCAATGTGTGACATTTATTCAATTAATGCTATTCCGTTTAATCCCAAAACTTGGGAGAACCCAAAGAAAATCTTGATAGCATCTGTTATGACTCTTGAAGAAAGATTGAAACTTGAGAGAATTAAAAAAAAATTAAAAAAAAAAGTCTTTGCCTGGACCAGTGAAGACATGGTAGAAGATGATTATGAAGCCACTAAGAATGCTATGCCAAAATCATGGACAGGTGCCACAGAAGCTCAAAAGACTCAAGCCTAAGTGGGTAGAAATGGTTGAAAGGAGAGATCCGCAAGTAGAAACAAGACCTAATTTCTTTTTGAAACACAACGCCAAACTAGGTTGGCCAATGGCATCCCGATGGTTAAAAAGAAAAGTGCGTGTATGTGTAAACTTCAGGATTTGAGCAAAGCTTGCTAAAAGAAGGAAAATTTGCGGCCAAGCTTTATCCAAATCTCGCGGATATACACATACCTGCACCTTGTCACTCTATTTGGCTACTGAAAGGAACCAAGAGACTGATTCATAAGTTATCCACCCAGTTCATTCATGTAAAGGATGTGCAGTACGAGAGGAAAGCTAATGACGTGCAGTTGAGATGCTAGATAGGAAAAGGCCAAGAAGATTATGAAGGAGACCCATGCAGGGGACTGCAATCAAAAATCTTTACACGTATTACACTTTATTCCTCGAGGCATGGGGTAAAAGCACTTCCTGTCACAGCACTTAAATCTTAAAGGACAATTATGGGAACGATGCTACAGCGGCTAAACACATCAGACAATACCGGGACAGTCATAGAAACAGTTTTGCAGCAGCTAAGCACATCAGACCAAAATAGGTTATGGGATTACTATTGCAATCATATCGATCAGGAAATAATTTACTTAATTATTCGGGAAGAAAGTCAGAAAGCACCTACTGGAAATAGTGAGATTTGGTATTCAGGAAAATAAGACCAAGTATTCCGGATGAACGAAGTAAATTCAGGCTAGCAAACGAAGACTTGTTTGTTCTTGAAAAGTCATTATCCCAGGCAGTAGCGTTTCGGCAGACAGTAAAGGAAGCAAGTTCGATGAAGCAATCAGCCTCAACAAACCCGAGAAGCTCCATGGTAAAGACTAAAAATCAAAAGAAGAGAATAAATGCCCCACGGGTCGAAAACCGGAAAAAGGCGGCCTTGCTAAAATTGGGCGCCTCGTCAGGGTGAAAACCGAAAAAAGGCACTCTGGTCAAAAATTAGAGGCTCGAGAGAAAATATCCAATCAGGAAAACCCGAGAGGGCTGATTGGAAACAGGAGTCTGATGCTTTCAAGATCCATTCTGAGATTAAACATAATTTTGCATTTTGAATCTATGTTATATGGTGATCATGTACGGAGAAATCATACCAAAATACACACAATCTTTGCAAATGCATAAAGCAGAAGTAGTTTTAACTCATCATTTCCTAGTTCTTTTATAAAAAGAAAGATGTCATTCATTATTGAGTGTATAAAATCTAACTGGCTATACTTTGCTTCTACTCTCAATGACCAGGTGCTTAAGCCGTTGAGTTTTATTATCTACCGGAAGGTTATGTATCATTTTTTTCGCAGGCACTTATGGAAGCAAGGATGTAGTCTCTGACCCACAATATGACAATTTTGGGAAAGCAATTGTGTCCAGGGGTTATGGTACTCAGGAGTGAAAGCCGAAGACAAGATACTGAGGAAGCCTTGACAATAGTTCTAATTTTTCAAGTCGTAAAAAAAAAAAAAAATAAAAAAAAAAAAAAAAAAAAAAAACCGTTAGAGTGAAAACCGTAACTGGCGCTCTAAGCAAAAATTAGGCAAAAAGATAGGGTGAAAACCTAAAAACAGGCAGTCTGTCCTTCAAAAAAAATAAGAAAGAGAAAAGCCGCTGGATTGGGTTGGGTCCATTCCAGGCAAAAAATAATAATAATAATAAGGCATAGGGTTATGTGAAAATCCACAAAGGACGCATCTCCCACTAAGAAAAGCTAGTGTGAAAATCCACAAGGGACGCACTACCTTCAAATAATGACTACAGGTACAGGATGAGAATCTCACAATCCCAAAGGGCATGAAATTCAAAAGCAGCTCAAAAGGCATCAATTATATCGCAAATTGCAGCTAGCCCGGCTATCATCTTCAAGTTCACATAGATGAATTTTTATCCTGCATTCTTGCATTACTCATGCATTTCACTTGCATGCTCACCATTTTTGCATAGTTTAGTTTCCTTATTTTGCAGAAAGAAAGGCTTGATGCGGACACCGGCCAAAGCCGAGTGATGGCATCGATCAAAACATATATCCAAGCCTCAATTCAATCATCAATCCAGACATCGATCAAATCATCAATCCACATACCAGCTTAATCATCAATCCAAGCACCATCCGATGACCTCTCAGGGGGCAATCAACAAAAGACTTCTCAGGGAGCAGCAAATCAAAGACTTCTCAGGGAGCAGCAAATCAAAGACTTCTCAGGGAGCAGCAAATCAAAGACTTCTCAAGGAACAGCAAATCAAAGACTTCTCAGGGAGCAGCAAATCAAAGAAGGCCGTTAGAGATGAAAACCGTAACTGGCTCTCTAAGCAAAAGTTAGGCCAAAAGGCAGGGTGAAAACCTGGAAATAGGCAGTCTGCCCTACAAAAAATATAAATATAAAACAAACAAAAGCCGCTGGATTGGGTTGGGTCCATTCCAGGCAAAAGTTAGGCAAAGGGTTGTGTGAAAATCCCATAAGGGACGCATTTCCCGCAAAGAAAAGCTAGTGTGAAAATCCACAAGGGACGCACTACCTTTAAAATAATAACGTTCAATGCCTGGAGCGATAAGGCGGCGTTACTTCAGATGATCTTCTTTCAATCAGGTAACATACAATACAGAACATGAAAAAGAATCCCGGGTAAATGATCATTGACCAGGGGGGCAAGGATATATACCGGACATCTCTTTCAGAAAACTTGCCGACGATCCTCAGGATTTAGGGGGCATTGTAGAGCAGGCAGGCTACAACCTCAGCAAACCATGGACCACCTAGGGCATAGTCTATACATTGTTGCAAGCATTTGCATTCCATATCATGCACACGTAATTTCTTGTATATCCCTATGCATATAATCTTGCAGGAGAAATCGGCGGGGAACACCAACAAAAGCCGAGTGACGACACCAGTCCAAACATCTAAAGGAGCATAGTTCAAAAATTCACAGCGGTTAGCACGATGGCGGCACAACCCACAAGAGGTTGGCACGACCACGGCACTACCAAAATTCACAGCGGTTAGCACGATGGCGGCACAACCCACAAGAGGTTGGCACGACCACGGCACTACCAATTCACAGCGGTTAGCACGATGGCGGCACAACCCACAAGAGGTTGGCACGACCACGACACTACCAATTCACAGCAGTTAGCACGATGGCGGCACAACCCACAAGAGGTTAGCACGACCACGGCACTACCAATTCACAGCGGTTAGCACGATGGCGGCACAACCCACAAGAGGTTAGCACGACCACGACACTACCAATTCACAGCGGTTAGCACGATGGCGGCACAACCCATAAGAGGTTGGCACGACCACGGCACTACCAAAATTCACACCGGTTAGCACGATGGTGGCACAACCCACAAGAGGTTAGCACGACCACGACACTACCAATTCACATAGGTTAGCACGATGGCGGCACTACCCACAAGAGGTTAGCACGACCATAGCATTACCAGCTACAACCAAAAGATAGCTACAGCTATCATTACAATTCCATCAAGCAGGAAAGACGGCCGACTCAGGTACGCGTCTCTTTCCTTTTCTTCTTTGAGTTTAGGCTCACCTAGACACTAGTGTACTAGATTCCCCTAAACTGGGGGCAACTGTAGACACCGGGTCCTGAGTCAGCCTAGATCGAAGTTACCCAATGATGATAATTGCCTCCATAGGCTTAAAAGGTTAAAAGTGATGGTTTTCTCGTCAAATTTGCATTTTAGAGTGAAAAATTAGAAAATAATAAAAAAATATTTAAAAAAAATTAATTTTGAAAAATGGGGACTTAAAATTATGGTTTTTTTAGTCAATTTAAAATTTAAAAAAAATAGAAAAAAAATAAAAAATAAAAAAAATTTTCGGACCGCGAGTGTCGGGCGCGGCAGCGCGCAGGGGCGCTGGCGCCCAGCTCGCAGGCACCTGGGCGCCCAATGCGCAGGCGCCCAGGCGCCCATCGCGCAGCGAGTGCAAAGGCGACGCTCAGCGTCGCTGATGCTGTGCGTCGCTAAAGGCGCGCGCAGCATCGCGCACGCTGAGCGCCGCACAGAGCGCTCGTGCGCGAGCGCCAGCGCGCGGATCGCGCGCGATTCTTGCCTGGCTGCCGCTCCGACGCCCGCCACTCTATAGCGACGGGCATCCTGGCCGTCGGTATAGGGTCTGTTACCCTATTTTCCTTTTTTTCAGCATTTTTTCCGATTTTTTCACCCAAAAATCCGTTTTTATCCCAAAATTAAGGGTTTTTGACTTCAAATAAAATTCCAAAATATTTTTTATAGATTATTAATTAATAAAACTTGATTTTATCCCCAAAAATAAAGGAATTTGAATAAAATTAGGTTTGTTTTCCTTAATTAAATTAGGGCAACATTTCCTATCTTTTAAATAGTTTAGGATGAAATCAAAAAAGGAGAGCCTCCACATTTTTGAGACCTAATTTTCCAGAATTCCTCTCTTCTATTTTCTCTTCAAAATTTCAGATTTTCTCTTTTTAATTAATAAGGTTTAATTGAAATTGAAAGATTAATTTTCAATTGTTAATTATTCCAATTAATTTCTTTGTTTTTGCTCCATAAACACAAGAAATTAATCATCATTTTGACATCAGTATCTTTTTAATCTTAAGCATACAAATCAATTCCTTTGTTTTTCTCCATAAACAAAGAGAATTAATTTTATTGCTGAATTATTCTTTCAAGCAATTTTCCGGAAAATCATCACTTTTCCTTCATCAAATCCGATATTATGAGGGTAAATATTCTTGGCTCCATTCCTATTTTATTTTATTTTTATTTAATTTATTCATGTATATTTTATTGTTTTTATTGATTTATTTATTGTTTTCATCTATTCATTTGTTGTATTCATCTTATATTCATTCCATTTAATTGTTTATATATGATTTGATTTTTATTCATGTGAATATTGTTTTTTTAATTCCTAACATGTAAATAATTTATTTTGATTCCTCATTATTTTTAATATGCGAATAATTAATTAATTTAAACTAATCTTTTTGCCATGTAAATAGTTTGTATTAACTATGAACACATCAATTAACCTTGTTATATATCATTATTATTTTCATTCCTTTGTTTACTAATTTTTATCATTGTTACATGATTTTATTATCATTTCTTTATTTATTCATTCATTATTTTTCACTTATCATCATTATTTTCATCATGTTCATATTTTTTACATGTATTAATTAATTAATTAACATGTTTTATTTTATTTTCATCACATCATTTAATCATTTATCACATATAATCCATGTTTCTCATTTTATTTTTGTTTGTTAATATTTTTGATTCCATTATCATTTTTTTCATATCACCTTATTTTATTTTAATTTGTTATTCATTATTTTGTACGTTTAATTGGTTTAATTGATTTAATCACTAACATTATTTTATTTGTATTTTTTTATGTCTAAACTCATTTTTCGCTTGGGCGTTTTTGCGAGCACATCGGGAGGTCCAGTAGGCTCATTTGGTTCATATATTTATTTTCTTTATTTGTAATATTTTATTTAATTTTGCCATATAATTTTCTTGTAAAATTCTTTATTTAGGCTCGCTAAAAAGAAAATCACAAAAACATTTTTATTAATTAACTTGACATTTTTTCTAAATAAAAATGGGACCAATGTCCTAGTTTTTCATACCCAAATAAATCATCACATCAAAATTGTTTCATAATAAATATGCATGCGAGGACCAATGTTCTCACTATTAAATGAATAACCCGTTTTATGTATGCTTCGCACATTTACAAGAGGGAGTTGTATTCTGCTCCTTGTATTATTGTAATTTATCGCTTTCAATATTTATTTTGCTCATTTACCGCTTTCAAAATGTGAATAAATGCGCCTTTCAATTAATTGCATCGTGTGGAGAGAGAGCGAATCAATGGTATTAAAATTTGATCATAAAATAATCGAGGTAGAAATAGATGAGAAATCCCGGACCCAGCTCTGGTCTTTGGGCTCAAAAAGGCTAGAGGTCTACCCTCCAAGACACCTTTTTGTGCCACGAGACTTTAGCGCTAATCCTAGGCTCCTTAGGGCGAGAGGTTTACCTTCTAAGACCCCTCTGGCTGGCCCAAAATGGATACCAAGCGCAGTCTTAGGCTCTCCGAGGCGAGAGTAACTTTTCCAATGTTCTATTGGGTGGCGACTCCATGATACCTCCTTGTTGCCCAACATAGACGCACTTGCGATTTATCGCAAGATGTCAACGGACCCGCAAATGCCCCGATCGCCCACGTGCGGGCGGTCCGAAAGGGCGGCGCTCGGGATCCGGCGCGCGTCACAGTAACCTAGCCAAAGGCTTCCATGCCCCGGTAGGGCCATGTCGACATTTGTGGAACGTCTAAATACATGACGATCACTATCCATCCGCTTGTACATTAGCATAGGGGTGTTATGCTGCCGGTTTTCCACCGTGCACCATACGCGCCCATTAGGTTCCCCGCTAACCCATGGGCTAAACCCACCTAGGACAGAGACCGCACGACCTCGTGTGTGGGGGCAATAAGGTTGGAAGGATTTACTGCTTGCATGTGGTTATTATTGATGTATTGTATATTCATGTCATTCATAAACATAACTTCTTTATCATTTCCCATATATATACATCTTTTCCTGTGCATAAAATTATTACATGTAAATATCATCTTGTGTATAGTTTTTCACGAATTTCAATGTATCATTCATACACAAATAAATTTTTTGTATCTCCTCCTTATGTATACATCATTTTATGTGCATAAAATTATTATACGTACCTGTTACTCTGTATATAGTTTCTTCACGTCTTATGTATAATAATTCTTTCCATACAATAATAGAAGCTGTGCACTCTGTATATAAAATTGCTTGTATCATGATTTATGAATATGAATGTAACATGTATTTATCTTGCATATACATACATAGCAGTGCCTGTCACAACTCACACTAACATTATGACATCCATAACATACATCATGCACCATTATCTGTATATACAGCATATATCATCGAATGTACATATAATTTTTTTTTATCACGTATGTTAGTCATTGTATATATCAATGCATGTCTTGCATGCTCATACCATGTAAATACGCATACTTTGTGAACGCTATTTGTTTCTTGCGACCACTTTCGTCCCATATCTTGTATCGCACACCATAGAAACTCACTATACACAATCATTCTCATGTTGTGTCCCATCTCATGTGCATTATTTGTATATGTTTTGCACTTCTATATATGTGAGTTCTGCCACTCCTCGCAACTCATTGGCGCACATTTTTGTGCCAGATCATCTTCATCCTACATCACATCTTCATCTTACATACATATCTCTATCATGTATAAACCACACCATATGCACATACACCCTGTATTATGAACATTCATTCTCATGTTGTGTCATATCTTGCACCTTTACCTTCATTGTATACTGCTTACATGTACACTGCAAACTTATGCATGCACGTCATTTATTATGCTGTGTTTACACACTCATATTTTTTCGTAGGTGTTTTACACGCACACACCTTTGCACATATCTTATATACACATTTTTATACAAGTGTTTTTACACATGTTTTGCACATACCGTTCCTTACATGCATTGCTAATATACATGATGCTATTGCATATGCCATTCCATATACATTATTCTTAACGCATAGTTTGTGCATATTTTTTTAAAAAAAAAGAAAGAAAAATTCTCTATTTGCTTAAACGATTTTTGTGCATTTACATTTTTGATAGAATAAAAATATTTTTGTGTTAAGCTGTATCCTAAAACGCTGACATGTTTGCACCTCATTAAGGTACCTCTGATTCAAGGTTTGACTCTGCCTAAGTAGTTCTCAATTATGAATGGATTTGATCTTAACTCTAGAAATCCGAGTTTCATTCCACTTTGAATTAAGGAGTACATATGTTTGGTCTTTAAGAGCTAGATCACATGAAAATATTTGACTATACCACGTAATGTCTAAATTTCGAGCACTTTTGGCCCGTTTTGAAAATAAACTGAAAAAAAAAACTAGTTGCAATTAGGGGATTGGATGAAAACTCACTAAGAGCACTAGAACCTTTCCGATTACCCGTCAAAGCGACTCCTGGATATGGCTGAATCTAGAAAATGATTTAGGCACCTTTTCTTTGTATAGCTCTCTAAATGACCATTTCCTACCCTTATTTTACAATCGATTGATAACCCCTTGAGCCTTTATTTTGGTATGCTAAATGCGTGCCAGTTTTGTTGTTACACACATTAAAACTACCTTTCGCCTAAAATGATTTTGGCTTCCCCTTTAGAAGAATGGCCGCTCTAGTAAAGATGGATGCACATTACGATATTCTCTTGAGCTATCAAAAATTGTCCAGGCGAAAGTGGGTTTACACTTCTGAAAGAGATCTTTAATCATTGATGATCTTTGAGGCTTGACCATTGGCAATCTCTTAGACCATCAAAAATTTGCCCCGATGAAAATGGGTCTACATTTCGAGAAGAGAATCTCAATCATCAATAATTTTATGGGTTGAAATCACCCTGATAAGAATGGGTCTGCACGAAGAGAAGGGAATTTTGATCATTGACAATTTTTTTGAGCTATCAATAATCACCCTGATAAGGATGGGTTTACCCCTTGGGAAACGAAATTTTTAATCATCGATAATTTTTGGTCTACACTTCTGGAAAGGGGTTTGAATTATCGATAAGATTTTTGTGTAATTAGAGACATGAGCTTGCGAAATCGAAAAAAAAAACAAAGAAAAAAAAAGAAGGCAAAAAAAAAAAGGAAAATAATAGGGCCCAAGATAATACCCCTTGATGAGTTCAGTAGCTACCTGTCTTAGCTTAATTGTTATGTTGAGCTTGATAATTAAGAGCATTATCAAATCCAAATTCAAGAGTATCTGGACAGTATGCAATTAGTCCGAAAATGATTCCATCATCCAAATGAATGTTGCGGCCATTTTTCTCTAGCGACCTGATCCTCCTTTGATAGCCAATTACCTAAGCCTAACGTTACAACCAAAGTAAGACCTATTGATTCTTGGTTTGGCCTTATCTAACTAACGGAGATGACCTTCTAGTAAGGTTTGGTACGTAGGAAGAGGCGTATGGTGTCTCTTGAGCTTCAAGCGGGAAGCCACGAGTGCATTTGCATTCGAGTTGAGTCTTGTCCTCGATATTGCATCTAGAATTTGCTTTTAAAAAAAATGAAAAATTCTGTTTTGGCCTTTGCACATACACACAGAGATCGCATGGTATCTCTCGTATTCACATGCTGATTTAGTAAACATCGATACTTATGTGTTTACTTTCTTACACTTCATTGGGAATGACTCCCGAATTCTTTTGCTCAGATTGAATCAGTTGAGAATGTGGTTCATTCAGTATGCTCAAAGGCAGTTAGAAACTTGAGTTTGAGGTACCTGATAGGTTGCACTCATTTTACAATCTTTGGGTATTTCTTATCACTACCCATGAAAATGATACTTTGCGTACACTCTCAGCCATATTCTTTGTACATATGCTTTTTGCAAATGTTTTTACACATAATTATAGCAAATATTCTCAATAAATAGTTTTACATGTACAATTCTTAGTGCATATCTTTTGGCATAAGAGCTTTAGCGAATACATTTCATAAGTGCTTTTGACGCATGTGGTTCTTTATAGGCATATCCTTTGCCAGCATCTTGCATCCACATTTTTCGCATGCATTCAATACACATATATATGATTTTTTCTACATATGTTTCATACACATAGTTGTATGTGCACACATTGCACACACCCAATTCCCTACATAGCTTTCATGTATATAACATATCCCACCTATCTTTGCATATGATTCTTTTCATCTATGCCTATGAGCGACTCTTTATCCTTGTCACATGCATGAACATTTGCATATATGTTGCATACATAATCCCTTTGTATATATTTCTCATGTTGAACCTTTGCATGTTTTTCCCTTTTATGATCATCTGAAAACATGTTAGAATGATGATTCCATGATCTTCCACATGAATGCAAGCCATCGACATATATGTATTTCAGGATCATAGTCCTTTGCATATCATTTCATAAATGCATATCCTTTCACATATTCCATGCATACATGGTGCTTGACGCTCATTAGATAGTGTACATCAGTCGCACGTCGACAAGCTGACGTTTCTCAAGCCCCCCAGGGGGCAAATTAATTACCTTTAAGTCCTCTGAGGAGGCAGAATCTTCAAGTCCTCTGAGGAGGCAAAACCTCAAATTCCTCTGAGGAGGCAGAATTCTCAAAGTCAAAAATCCTCTGAGGAGGCAAAATCTTCAAGTCCTCTGAGAAGGCAAAACCTCAAAGTCCTCTGAGGAGGCAGAATCCTAAAGTCCTCTGAGTAGGCAAAATCTCTAAGCCCTCAGAGGAGGCAAAATCTCAAAATCCTCTGAGGAGGCGAAATCTGAAAGTCCTCTCCGAGGAATCAAACTTTTCAAATCCTCGTAAGAGGTAATTCTTTAAGTCCTTGCTCAAAAGGCATTCCCAGTCTCTTCGGAGCATTATCTTTAAGTCCTTGTCCAACAGGCACCCACAGTCTCTTCAAAAACATTATCTTCAAGCCCTTGCTCAAAAGGCATTCCCAGTCTCTTCGGAGCATTATCTCTAAGTCCTTATCCAACAGGCATCCTCGATTTCTTCAAAATATTACCTTTAAGTCCTTCTTTAAAGGCATTCTACAGTCTCTTCGGAGCATTATCTCTAAGTCCTTATCCAATAGGCATCATCGATATCTTCAAAATATTATCCTAAAGTCCTTCTTTAAAGGCATTTCCAGTCTCTTCGGAGCATTATCCTTAAGTCCTTCTTTAAAGGCATTCTCAGTCTCCTCGGAGCATTATCTTTAAGACCTTCTTTAAAGGCATTCTCTTTAAGTCCTTCTTTAAAGGCATTCTCAGTCTCTTCGGAGCATTATCCTTAAGTCCTTCGTTAAAGGCATTCTCAGTCTCTTCGGAGCATTATCCTTAAGTCCTTCTTTAAAGGCAAATTAATTATCCTTAAGTCCTTCTTTAAAGGCATTCTCAGTCTCTTCGGAGCATTATCCTTAAGTCCTTCGTTAAAGGCATTCTCAGTCTCTTCGGAGCATTATCCTTAAGTCCTTCTTTAAAGGCAAATTAATTATCCTTAAGTCCTTCTTTAAAGGCATTCTCAGTCTCTTCGAAGCATTATCCTTAATTACTTCTTTAAAGGTATTATCCTTAAGTCCTTCTTTAAAGGCATTCTCAGTCTCTTCAGAGCATTATCCTTAAGTCCTTCTTTAAAGGCATTCTCAGTCTCTTCGGAGTATTACCTTCAAGTCCTTTGAGGAGGCAAAACCTCAAAGTCCTCTGAGGAGGCAGAAACATGAAGTCATCTGAGGAGGCAAATTCTCAAAGTCCTCTGAGGAGGCAAATTCCGCAAAATCCTCTGAGGAGGCAAAATCTTGAAGTCCTCTGAGGAGGCAAATTCTCAAAATCCTTCTCCAAGTCCTCTGAGAAGGCAAAATTTTGAAGTCCTCTGAGGAGGCAAATTCCCCAAAGTCCTCTGAGGAGGCAAAATTTTAAAGTCCTCGGCAAATTCTCCAAGTCCTTGCAAAATCTTGAAGTCCTCTGAGGAGGCAAAATCTCAAAGTCCTCTGAGGAGGCAAAATCCCAAAGTCCTTTGAGGAGGCAAATCTCGAAGCCTTCTGAGGAGGCATCTCTTTATCCAACTCCCGGCAAGAAGGCAAGGTCTTCGCCACAGGTATGTAATCCCTTCTCTCTTCCTCTTTGAATTTTGGCTCACCTAGGTGTCTATGCACTAGCTTCTCCAAAATTGGGGGCAACTGTAGACACCGGGTCCCGAGTTCAGTATAAAAATGTCAATAATAATTTTGGATCATTGATAATTCCCTCCGAAAAAAAAATATGTGATAATATATAAATATGTGTGTGTAAAATTTAATTAGTTAATGTTGTTTGTTAATTAATTAGTTAATTGGTTAGTTAATTAGTTAATATTATTGTAATTAAAGTGCATGTAAAATTAAAGTTTAAAGTGTATAATTAATTAGATAAAATATATATATGTGATAATTTAAATGGATTAAATGGTGTAATGTTTAATTAATTAGACAAATTATATATTAAGTAGATTAATTATATCAATGTGTAATGTTTAATTAATATATGCATGTTTAATTAAATTAGTATGTGTGTGTATTAGTTTTAATTAAGTTAGATTAATTAAGATATGAAAATGGGAGGAATTATTTGAAGGCATGAAAATTGAGGAAATGACCAATGTGCCCTTAACCCTAATTTGAGGGTGTATAAAAAGAAAAGAATGAGGAAAAAACAAAGGGGGGGCTCTCTCGGCTGGAGGAAGAAATTGAAAGAAAAAAAAATAATAAAAAAGGAGAAGAAGAGAGTGTCACACCCCAAATCAGGCCTAGTCGGAATGGACAAGTTAAGTCGCATAAGTGAAGGGTATTTCAGTAAATTGTGCATGAGTAAATTTGATGATAAGGATTTAATTGTAAAATAATTAAGTAAATAAGTTAAGTGAGGGAAATCATTGGGTGTGCTTGTGGTGTAGGAGTGTAGGGTGTTTGTGGTAGTTTAGTCTAGTGAAGTGTGTGTTTTGGTACCAAATATTTCAAAGCATTGATTTAAGGGATCAATTAGTGTGTGTGCATAAGATAGGGAAGTAGGGTATGAGTAAGGAAAAGAATTACATGTAGGTGAAAGTATGGGAGTAGGGTATTCTTGATGGAATCAAATCCTAGGAGAGAGTGACACTTGGCAAGTGGATAGAGATGAATTAATAGTAATGAGAGAGAGGGGACAGCTGTAAACCACTTGGGTTTTCTTCCTCCTTTCCCGTTGCTTTCCTCTTCCTCCTCACGCCATTCATCTTCTTCTTTCTTTTCTTCTTCTTTCCTTTTTCTTCTTTACTCGTTTCTGCTCTTTCTTCTTCCCTTGGGTAGTTTGAGTTGCTTCTAAGAGGTAAGTTCGGATTGTAGGTGGCTGATTTCTCTTTTCCCTTGTTTTGCTTTTAAATTGGATGAGCTAGGGTTATAGATTAAGTAATTTTCTGGGTTTGTTGTGCAAGGAATTGGTGTTGAGAAAAAGAAGAAAGGAAAAGAGAAGGTAAAAGAGTGAAGAGCAGATTGGTTGAGCTTGATTTCCAGGTTTGGGAACTTTCTTTTATCTGTATATGAATTTTGGTATATTCATGTATGATACAAGCTTCTTGAGTGTATTGTGATGATTTGTGATGATGGTAGTGAGTGTTGGCTCAAATGACTCATTGTTGCATGTGAATAGGTTTTTTGGTGAAAAACTGGATTAGAATACACTGGACCTTTGTTCGGTTATTACACTTTTTCGGGAGTTATAGAACTCCAAATGTTATGAAATCAGTACCTTTAGAAAGCTAAGATATATTTCTACAAATGTGTTAGAAATAGGTTTGAGCTAATTGTAACTCTAAGTGTCCGAAAAATGGTCAAGAAGTAGACCTATCTTCTTTGGACGGGTTCAGAGAAGCACTGTGGGTTGTTTAGATCATATCTGAATCTATAGATGTCCAATTGACCTTTAATTTGTTGCATTTGGAAGTTAACATCCTATAGAACATTTGTTAAGAAGGAAGTTTTGGCTAAAAATGAGTTCTAGACTTTGATATAGGCTGTACAAAATTGTGGAGTGAACCAGACCCGAAATTTTGCTTCTGTTTTGCAATATTTTGGTATGTCACGGTGGCAACCAAAATGGTTACCACCGTGACCTATGAAAATGCAGGGCAGAATGCTCATTTTTGGACCTCACGGTGACAACCAATTGGTTACCACCGTGACCACCCCCTAATATGCATAATTTGAGTGTTTTTCTTCCCAAAACGTACCCGAACTTCATGGAAAGTTCCTATAGCATGTCTAACTCATTTCTAACCTTAGGAAATGAGTATGTAGGTGGTCGTTAATCCAAATTGTAAGTGATTAAAGCTATAGCATAAGAGTTTAATAATGAAATTAAATGTATATATATATGCTTTTAATTATCGAACAGGATGTGCCTGTGGTATTGATCGTGTATGATATGAACAAGTATGCATAATCATGAATTGAGTTTATGTAATGGAAAAATGTATATAGGGGATACGGGTAGTGAATGCGTGATTAAAGTAATTGCCTAACAATATTATACAATGCATGCATTGGTAATAAATGTTATTAGAATATGTTAATATGCAAGGAATTTATGATATTTTAACGGTTCATGTGGTTACTTGAGTGCCTATATAATATGATAATGATTAAGGTGATTTAATGCTTTTAGATTATGAATTTCTCTTTTAAACAGAGACCTGTAATGTGGCAAACCGGGTAAGTAAGTGTTTATGTAAATGTATAAATAGTTTGTATGAATGATATGATTAAGTGTGAAGAATAGCATTCTGTTTTGAGGTTTTTGGTATGTCACGGTGGCAATGAATGTGGTTACCACCGTGACCTACCCCAGATTTGCATTCTGTTTTGAGGGTTTGGTATGTCACGGTGGCAATGAATGTGGTTACCACCGTGACCTACCGCAGATTTGCATTCTGTTTTGGGTTCATGGTATGTTACGGTGACAACCTAATGGGTTACCACCGTGAGGTACCCCCAAGAGTGCTTTCTGCCGAAAGTTTTGGTATGTCACGGTGACAACCAACCTGGTTGTGACCGTGACCTACCCTGTTTTTGTAAAAAAGTGTTTAATTGTTAAAAGCAATGTTTTAGTGTTAAGTTAACGATTGGCACGATAATATTTCCATATTTGACTCTGATAAATCTTAGAACATTGAATAGTGCTAAAGTATGTTGATGGAACTATATCATATGCTTTGTAAAATGAATAGTATGATAATGTTTATATATTGTCTGATGTGACACATGATTTGAATGATGCATGACCTGCGAGAGTCAGTCTAGTGGATAGTTAGGCATGCCTAATAGAGTCTATGTATGTGTAGCTGCAGCGCCCTTTGAACGATTTGGACCCTGATCAGGTCCCCGAATGGTTCCTCGTGAACCCCTATTATGTGTATGTGTATGTGTATGGATCTTGTTTAAGATCCTGTGCAATGCAATATTGCTTTCCGACTTGTGCCTGTAAGGTACATTATATTATGTGTTCGATTCGTACCCGTAAGGTACCATTCAGTACTCGTTATCCACTATTTTGAGTCAGCAGGTATTTCGTTTGCTCTATCTGATATGAATATGAGAATATGATATCCGAATGTGGAAGATTTCGGTCATGTGAACCAGTTGTGAATTCGAATGTGATTATAAATCTCTGATTGGGTTAAGTGTAACTCTGACCTGTATATTGCACCTTTGTGGTTATCTGTAAATGGTCTTGTGCATAGTATGTGTATGTGAAGTCGGTGTATCACATAATATGGATACTACACTTCTGTATAGTAATGAGATAAATTAATATGTATGTGAATGCGAATCTGAATTACTGAATACTATGGTTGAAGTCTACATATATAAACGTGAATATGTATTGTTAATTACTAAGATTAAGTATACTGATTTGTATACTTAGGAATGTGATCTTGAACCAACATATGTAACAAATTTAATACGATGCTATATAACTCCTTATTATTAGCTATTGTAGTAATTACGGTATGTTATTATGTGTTTACGTTTCATGGCATGATAATTTGTAATAAGTTTACGCAGTGGAAGTGTGGTGTTTTGACATCATCTCTTGGGTTTGGAAAAATATAATGATTTTGGCAAAACAATTGGGTGTGCTAATAATATGAGTGTATGAGTGTGGTTAAGGATATTCGAGTGCATGGCTATATTATACAAGCATGTATATTTATCTGTCATGATTTTATGTATTCACCTTCGTGTATGTGGTATGCCTTGGCGACCGTTGTGAATGGTCGTCTATATTTTTGTGCTTTCCCCACTAAGCGTTATCGCTTAGCACGAGTTCTTTTCCCCGTGCAGGTGGCAGGTTTGCTTTTGTTCGAGTCGCGCATCTGCAGAGTCGGCCACATAGGAGCTAGGAGTTTTGGTTTTTGTCCAGCTTCTTTATTTTGGATTTTGTAATTCTATAAAATATGTATATGTAATAATAGGTAAAGATACTTATATAATATTCTGGGCCATGTAAATATTTGTATAGCGATGTTTGGAGAATAACTTCTATTGTATGCTTGTAAGTTTTCACAACTGTATGCTTTTGCTTAGTGTATGCGCGTTTGCGAAGTATGCATGTCCAAATCTACTTCTCAAGTTTTAAATTCTTCCGTATTTTAGTATGCTTTGTCGCGCTTCTGTTCGGTAACACACCTACTCGTACGGCTTCCTACTCCCTTGTGGATGGGTTCGCCTACGTATGGGTTGGGGTGTTACAGAGAGAGCAGGCTCTCAGCTGAAGAACAAAAAAAGGAAAAAATTAAAGAGAGAGCAAGTGAGCACAAGAACAAACCAAATCAAAGGAAAATAAAGAAAAGAGAGACAAAGAAGTGAAATAGAAAGAGGAAGAGAGCAAGAGCAAGACAGGGAAGAGAGACCAAAGAAATAAGGTAAAGCAAAGAAAATCAAAGAATAAAAGAGAAGAGAGGAGAGTGACCAGCCAACGGGAACAGAGGACGACGCCGGAACCAAGGAAAAAGAAAAAAAAAAAAAGGAAAGGAGGGGGCGGTGGCTCCGCCGGCCGATCACCGCCGCACACGGCGGCACGCGCCACACCGGCGCACTCCCCACATCCAGACGCTTCAGACGACGGCAGCCGTTCCTCCATCGGACTCCGGCAGACGGCGCGTGGAGGAGATCGGCGAGGAGAAGCCCGTAACGCTCCAACGCGATTTCCGGCTAACTCCAACGACATCCCGGCGCGTGAGCAGCTCCGGCGGATTCCTCGGGCACCGATCTTCCTTCCGGCATAGGTGGTGTCGGCCACCCCCCTCCGACAGCGGCTCCGGCGAGGTAAGTCTCCTTTCCCCTATTTTATATTATTTTATTTATTATTATTATTATTATTATTATTATTTACTAGTATTCTGTTTTAATTATTTTTATTATTTTTATTATTTAATTTTCTGTTTTATTATTATTATTATAATTATTGTTATTATTTGTTTATTTATTATTAGTGTTGTTCTATTTTTAGTATTATTATTATTATTTAATTAATTATTTTACCTTATTATTATTATTATTATTATTATACATTTATTTATTTTCTGTTTATCAGTATTATATTATTATTATTATTACTAGTATTATTATTATTTTTATTATTTATTATTATTATTATTATTATATTATTATTGTTATTATTACTTTTATTTATCTATCATTAGTATTATTGAGTTATATTAATTTTATTGTTATTAATGTTATTTATTTATTATTAGATCCATTATTGTATTTATTTGTTATTGGTTATTGTATTTTGTGATTATTTGTTATTATCATTATTAATGTTATTGTGTTTTATTATTATTATTATCATTTTTTGTTTATTTAATCGTCATCATCATCTTACGGTATTATTATTAGCATTACCACTTTTATTGCATTTAATTATTATAATTGCCATTGTTTTTGACATTCATTAATCCTCTCAATTTATTTCATTCAATTATTTATTTAATTATTTATCTATTTATTCATTTATTTATCATTTAATTTAATTTAATTCATTATTAACTTTAATTATTTTCCTCAATTTACTTTATTCAATTATTTATTTATCCATTATTAACCAATATTGTTTTCTGTCTTTACCGCGATGCGAGTGGCACGTGACTCGCTCACGGAGTTAGGCAGGCCATGGTCGGGAAGAGTAGATTAGGATTTATTTATCATTCGGAATATGTAATTATTATTTTATTATTTTAATTCGCTTGTGGTCTGTAATAATAAAAGATTTTTGACCGCGCTTAAAAAGAATCACCACACAAATATTTTCTACCAAAATGATATTTGTTAATAAAACTGGACCAATGTCCTGGTTTTCACTCCAAAGCAAAGGTTTAAATTGATTTGAGAACTCAAAACCTTTCATAAAAAGTAATTGGGAACCAATGTTCCCGCCTAAAAGAATAGCCCGATTTATGTATGTATTTTTATCATTTTTTTATGGTTTCATATTTGTTTTCAGATAATTGTAATTATATTTTATTTACTGCTTTTTTATATGTGCTTGTAATGCGCTTTAATTTTATTGTATAATTTGCATGTGAGAGAAGAGATAAAATAATTGATCTTAAAAGCCCATTCACATAATATTAACCAAAGGTATGAATAAGAGTGAGGTCCCGAACTCTCTCTGGTTTTGGCCCTCATAAGGTTAGAATTATTTTCCCGATGTTTTATCGGGTGGCGACTCCATGATCCTGCCTTATGGTAGCCCGATAGACGGTTAGGCGCGTCACACCCGGTCAGCTATTTTGTTCAGGATCTGATTGTAGCCCACATAACCATCTCCAAAGCTGTACATCGCGCAATTGGCGACACTGTCTATCAATACATCGATATGGGGTAGTGGAAAATCATCTTTAGGGCAAGCTTTGTTCAGATCTCGATAATCCAAATACACCCTGACCTTTCCGTTCTTCTTTGCTACAGGGACCACATTAGCCAGCCATGTAGGATACTGTACCTCAACAAGGAACTTGGCTTCAATCTGCTGTCGAATTTCCTCCTTGACCTTGTCAGCCCATTCTGGTCTGAGCCTTCTCAACTTCTATTTCACAGGCTTATAATCCGGATAAGTCGGGATAGCATGTTCTGCCACATCTCGGTCAATTCCCGGCATGTCCTCATAGGTCCAGGCAAAGACTTTTTCATGTTTTCTTATTATTCTCTCAAAATATTTCCTCTCCTCAGGAGTTATATTTGATGCTATTAGAATTTCTTTCGGATTTTCCGAGGTTCCAAGATTAAAAGGCGTTGTATCAGTGGAATCAATGTCAAAAATTGATGGAATATGATCATGTTCATGCATGTTGAAATCATTAAAAACATCGCACAAGTAAGAGAAATTGTTTGCCTTATTAATAATATCATAATTGTCATTTACATCATAAAAGAGTTCTGGAATAAAAAGACAGTCTAAGCTAGAGTCTTTTTCTGCCACTCCCGAGGTTGATGTCGTTGCCGCTTGATCACTGGCTTCCTCATTCAGCAGAGGCCCTCCAGGCATGTCGGAAGAAATCTTCAAATCCCCCATTTTCAGCTCTGATTCTGCTATCTTTTCTTTCCCTTTCAGCCTGGCAGCTATCATTTTCTCGGTAACAACCTCCTCAGGCTCGCATCTGTCCCAAGTGATACCCTGAGTCATGACCTCTTCATCCCAGAAGCTCTCAGTAGTCTTGATAAACCCGACACGCCAGTCAAATACATCATTAAAGATCTCGAAGCCAGGGACAATCCTCCCATCTACCCATTGCGGCTCGTCTTCGCCAGTGTAAGCACAAACCGAGGATGCTGGCATGAAGCTCTCTGAAATGTGAGGGATCTTGTCTGTCGCCTTCTTCTTACCGAAGCCACCTCTATACCCCAGACCTTTCCGATTTTTCTGACCTCGAGTGGTGATCGCTGTTTACAACCCTTGAGAGTTTCTGCCCAAACCAGCCCCAGGGAGATAGTGTATCTTCTTCATCATATTAACCACAGCTGGGCTATCCACTGACTCATATTCTTCCCTTATCATGGACACGTGGAAGCCGCTAAATGGCTGATTAGCTATTTCCAGCGCTGAGACCTAGTTCTCCCTTGCCGCTTTGATAGTCACCACCTCCCCTTCATGTGGGAAATTTATCATTTGATGCAGTCTGGATGGCACTCCTCCTAATTTGTGAAACCATAGTCTCCCAAGTAGAGCTGAGAAGTTAGCAGGGATGGGCAGCACTACAAATTCTACCTCCACTTCAATAGGTCCTGTCTTGACCAAGGTCTTAAAGGTTCCCGAGGCTTGCCTCCTCGAATTATCGTAGGCTGTGATAGTCAGATCTGATCCACTGAGCATATCCTCGTTTAAGCTAAAAGCCTGTAGAGCTATCAGGGGGCACACATTGATAGAAGACCCATCGTCTACCATTAAACAAGCAGTGTGCTTGTCATTAATCTGCGCTTTGATGTACAAGGGTCGGTTATGGTTACGGCCTTCAACCGGTAGGTCGGCGTCAAAAAAGACCAATCTCTCCTCGGATCCTCCCTTGATTAGGCCCAAAAGCTCTAATGGGGAAATTGTGGTGGCGACCGTCGCCTCAACCAAAGCCTCTACTACCTTTTGCCTATGAGAGGGGGATTGTCTCAATAGATCCCAGATGGATATTTGAGCTGCAGTTTTCCTCAACTGCTTGACAATCTGACTTTCCTCTAGCTCTTTCTCTGCTGATGGCTGCACTGGCTCAGGTAGTCTCGTAATCTCAGGGACCACTCTTCCACTCCTTGTCATAGCCCCTATCTCTTCTTCATCTCCATCGGACCTCCACAAATCAAGGTTCATTTCCCCTTCTTCCTTGACTTCTCCACCGCTCTCACTGCTAGACCAGCAATCAAGGGTCGCCACAACTGCCTTCTCCTTCCTATCCTTGGAAAAATCAGTGGCAAACTTCTTGCTCCCATATAGATCTTGTAGCACGTACCACTCTGGCAAGCTAGATCCGATCATAAATACGGGTGGTGGTACGGCATTATAACCGGGCTTCTTCTCAGTTTCCCTCTTTTAAGGGTCAAAAATTTGCTTGTTATCAATCAAGTCTTGAATAGAGTGCCGGAGCGCTTTGCACTTATCTGTGATGTGGCCTGAGTGCTGGTGGAACGCACAAAATTCATTATCTTTGTGTCCTGGCTTCCCTTGCGTCAAAGCAGGCTAGGAGCCAGAGGCTGCAATTTTCCCTCCTTCATTAATCTTCTCAAGACCCAAGATAATGGCCTCCCCAAGTTCGAGAACTTCCTCTGGGTGGTCACTTTGGTAGCAGACACTTCACCCGTTCTACTAGTGCTATTATTGGGACCTGTTGGCCTACCAGCTCCTTGACTAGGGTTAGCCCTTTTGGTAAAATTATCAATGTTAGCCTTCCTAGTCAAGAACTCTCCCTCTGCTTCGATGGCTTTATCCTTGAGAGACTCCCAGTCCTTCAACCCCTTCATCTTCAACCCATCTTTCAAGTACGGGCTCGCGTTCTTGATAAACAAACGAATCTGATCCTGGGTGTCCGACTTCCTGCGTATCTCCATTACTCGTGTAACTCCCCGCCATCCCCGTTGGAAGGATATCGGAGTGCCACGCGGGCAAACACAGATAACAAATCCATATACACATGTATAAATAAAAAAAAACAAATGAAATGTAAAGAAATTTTTAATCATCAAATAGTAAAATCCTGTTTACATATAACATATATCAATATCGTTTTACAAAAAGGGCTCGTAAGCAAATACATATACAAAAATATACTTGTTTCTTTACAAAAGATTCATTTCGCTATACACAAGCCATGTACAAAAATATAACAGCGGAAGACTCCAAAAACAACTTCATCCAAAAAGACTTTAGTGGCCGACCTGCAGATCTCTGACTCTCAACTGAACTCGCCACCTGCACGGGAAAAGAGCCCGTGCTAAGCGATAACGCTTAGTGGGGAGGAACAAAACAAAATAACAATATACATATAACATATGTGCAATAATACTATAATCAATGTACAAGGTGCATATCATCAAGTTATACAAGAATTCATATGCATCATATCCATTTAATCTTGTTAATAAACATCTCAACATATACAATACATATACACATATAGCCTGATTAGTCGGAATAAACTCATTAGAAGTGGATACGGTCCAATGGATACTGATAGAACACAGTATCCTAAGCATATAGAGACATGAGTCTCAAACATGTAATTTTCATATAGAGATCGAGGTCTCGCTTTAGTTCCATATAGACCAAACATGGTCGAAACAAGGATCCAAACGGACCCGCATATATCATTTTATCATATAGCAGCTGCACACACACTCTGACCTAAGTAAGCGCTTACTTATCCACTACTATGACTATTCAGGCTCAATTGATACAACTCAACAATTCATATATCAAATCATGAGAATCTCATTAAATACTAGCTTATAAATCATGTATACTTGTATAATAATCAAATTCAGAAACATTTAAACATATAAATATTAACTACAGGAGGTAATAAGAACAAATAGCTCATATTGAAAAAGTCCCTGTTAAATAAACTATAAACATATAAATCATGTATATTAATTATTAATTATGTATACAAAACCCAATATTAAGCAATTATTAAAACACAATACAGATTTTAAATCAAATATTTATCATGTAGTGCAAAAATTCTTGAAATCAGAAGTTAAACTTCAGTTTTAATAAAACAGGGCAGCATGGGAAGGCTGGTCACGCCGTGACCATTCATCACGTCGCGTGACACAGGCTTCACGCGAGCGCCAGGCAGAGGAGCAAGGCAGTCACGGCGTGACCACCAGTCACGTCTCGTGACGCCTGTGAGAGGAGAGGGAGAAGTCACGAGATCCCGTCCCGTGACACGCAGGAAAGTGAAGCAGGTCACGGCGTGATGCAGCATCACGTCTCGTGACCCTCTTCAGAGAAGAGGTCACGGCGTGAAGCTGTGTCGCGTCACGTGACCTTCAACAGAGAAGGGGGTCACGGCGTGATGCAGCATCACGTCTCGTGACCTTCTTCTCACACTTCTTCTTCTTCTCCACTCAGAATCTCAGAATTTGCAGAAAACGTGAAAACCAGAAAATCAAGAAAACAGAGTACTTCCAAAATTCAAAACTCCACTTTATCTAAAACCTTTTTCATGCAATCAAGATTCGAATTACGTACCTTCAAGTCTTCAGAGTACATTTATAGCAATTATAATACAATTAACATATTTTTACTAATCAAACAGAGGTAAAATCAGAATGTCAACATATCAGGATTTCTCATTCACACTCATGTATATTCATCTCATTACCAACTCACGTTATTCTTTTCTAACTAAATCATGTATACTCATTATTTCTCATGCAAATACATATTGACAGAATCAAACAAATAACTTTAACAAATAACACAACTAGGATCCAAAATTGAGAAAGGCAGACACTCCCAAACCTGTTACTGAAGTCCCCAAAAACGTCCACTGTATTTCTTCTTCAATCCACAATCTTATCTTTCCCTTTATCTTTCCTTCTGTCTTCTATAGCTTGCATGAACCAACAATAAACCGAAATACTATTAACCCAAGAAAACCACTAAATAACTCAGAATAATCCCAGAAAAGATGAAGATCAAGAACCCAATGTAAAACCAGTAGCTACTTACCCTGCTGAAGCTTCTAACACAACCAGACCTTAGTTCCTCCACAGAAAAATGCACATGCAGATGATAGAAAGAACAGAAAAATGAAGAAAAGGCAGAATGTGGTTCGCGTGAGAGAGAACCAGAAAAGAAAGAGAAAACTTTTTCAGTCCTTTGTTTTCCAACTAACTAAATTTTCTCAGACTTTTCCTTTCCCTCTCCACGTGCACATCCTCCTTCCACATGGCACACATGCACAAGAATCACTAATCCACTCATTCTCTTTTACCGTTTGATCCAAAATAATTACCAAAAAGTCCTTGTCAAAATACTCTTTCCTCACTAAACTAGACATTTGCAATTAAACACTATTATTTCCTTGCAAAATAATCCTCTTTTACTAACAAATTACTCAATTGCCCTTAATTGTCCATTAAAATTCTAATTTCCAATTAAGCCACTTGTGGGGTGTGACAACTCTCTCCCCCTTAAGAAAATTTCGTCCTCGAAATTTCCTCGCTTATCCAAACACAACTCAAATACCAAAACCGAAAGGAAACAGAACTCAATCATATAAACGCTTACCCGAAGGTCCTGCAGCAACCGTCACATTTTCTGCAGTCATAGCATATGCCCTATGCCGATTACGATCCTCCGTAGCACCAGGTCGCTGCACCGTCTCAGATGGTGCTCTTGGAGCTCTACTTGCATCCCGATTACTTTGGACAACATTGGATCTCTTACTCTCTTGCTGATTCTGGTCCACTTGTCGATCAGGGCAAAAGGCAAACCGATGCTCCATACTCCCGCACTTAAAACAAGCGCCAGTAATCTTCCGACACGTACCCCAATGGTACCTATGACAATGCTCACATTCTGGTGCTCGATTTCCTTTATTTCCTTGTGGGGCTACACTCTCTACCTGTGAAGGCACTTGAACATTCCCTCTAGATCCTTGCTCAACTGGAGTACCCTTTACTTTCTTAGTACTTGCAATTCCCCCTTCTGGTGCTCTCCTCTTCTATGCCATCTTCTGTTTAATCTCCTCAGATTCCTCTAACCTCATTGCTGCAGCCACAATCTGATAATACCCAACTGGCTGCAAGACAATCATCGCAGACAAGGGGCCTCTGAATACCTCACGTAATCCCTCTAGAAAGTGCCTACATCTGAACTCATCTGTCAACAACTGCTCAGGCACATACTTACTTAACCGGTTGAACTCCTTATCATACTCACTGACAGTCATGCCCCGCTGCTTCAAACTAATGAACTCTCTCCATTTCGCTTCTTGGTATGCCTTCGTTATATACTTTTGCTCAAACTCTCGCTTGAAATAATCCCATGTCAATTCAGCTGGTCGCTGAGGATTCCTCATCACAAGTTCCCACCAATCATATACTGGGCCCTGAAGCAACGATATAGCACATGAAGCTCTCTGATCTGCGGGACATCTAATCTCTTGCAAAATTCTGTCCACTCTCTTCAGCCAAAACTCAGCCACATCGGATTCATCTAAGGCAGTCCCATGAAAATCCTCTGCTCCTCTCTTTCTTAACAATTCAGTTGGAGCCTTAGGTGCAGTCAACCTATCAACCACTTGTAATAACCCCTGAACTAACGCGGGATCAAAAGCAACACCTCTATTTGCACCCTCAGCTGGTGCAGGTTCCCGCTCATGTCTATCCTGTCTAACTGGATCATCTCTTCTAACTGGATTCCCTCCACGACTCACATTGGCACTACTCATGGTGTCGCCCATATACTCACTTGGATCCGACTCCATATAAACACTACAAAACACAAGACATCTGCATTAGGCCACTATACAAAACTGACTCTCATGCATAGACTCGACTCTATACTCAAACAATCACAACATAACCCAGAACCACCAAACCTGGGCTCTGATACCAAGCTGTAACTCCCCGCCATCCCCGTTGGAAGGATACCGGAGTGCCACGCAGGCAAACACAGATAACAAATCCATATACACATGTATAAATAAAAAAAAACAAATGAAATGTAAAGAAATTTTTAATCATCTAATAGTAAAATCCTGTTTACATATAACATATATCAATATCGTTTTACAAAAAGGGCTCGTAAGCAAATACATATACAAAAATATACTTGTTTCTTTACAAAAGATTCATTTCGCTATACACAAGCCATGTACAAAAATATAACAGCGGAAGACTCCAAAAACAACTTCATCCAAAAAGACTTTAGTGGCCGACCTGCAGATCTCTGACTCTCAACTGAACTCGCCACCTGCACGGGAAAAGAGCCCGTGCTAAGCGATAACGCTTAGTGGGGAGGAACAAAACAAAATAACAATATACATATAACATATGTGCAATAATACTATAATCAATGTACAAGGTGCATATCATCAAGTTATACAAGAATTCATATGCATCATATCCATTTAATCTTGTTAATAAACATCTCAACATATACAATACATATACACATATAGCCTGATTAGTCGGAATAAACTCATTAGAAGTGGATACGGTCCAATGGATACTGATAGAACACAGTATCCCAAGCATATAGAGACATGAGTCTCAAACATGTAATTTTCATATAGAGACCGAGGTCTCGCTTTAGTTCCATATAGACCAAACATGGTCGAAACAAGGATCCAAACGGACCCGCATATATCATTTTATCATATAGCAGCTGCACACACACTCTGACCTAAGTAAGCGCTTACTTATCCACTACTATGACTATTCAGGCTCAATTGATACAACTCAATAATTCATATATCAAATCATGAGAATCTCATTAAATACTAGCTTATAAATCATGTATACTTGTATAATAATCAAATTCAGAAACATTTAAACATATAAATATTAACTACAGGAGGTAATAAGAACAAATAGCTCATATTGAAAAAGTCCCTGTTCAATAAACTATAAACATATAAATCATGTATATTAATTATTAATTATGTATACAAAACCCAATATTAAGCAACTATTAAAACACAATACAGATTTTAAATCAAATATTTATCATGTAGTGCAAAAATTCTTGAAATCAGAAGTTAAACTTCAGTTTTAATAAAACAGGGCAGCAGGGGAAGGCTGGTCACGCCATGACCATTCATCACGTCGCGTGACGCAGGCTTCACGCGAGCGCCAGGCAGAGGAGCAAGGCAGTCACGGCGTGACCACCAGTCACGTCTCGTGACGCCTGTGAGAGGAGAGGGAGAAGTCACGAGATCCCGTCCCGTGACACGCAGGAAAGTGAAGCAGGTCACGGCGTGATGCAGCATCACGTCTCGTGACCTTCTTCTCACACTTCTTCTTCTTCTCCACTCAGAATCTCAGAATTTGCAGAAAACGTGAAAACCAGAAAATCAAGAAAACAGAGTACTTCCAAAATTCAAAACTCCACTTTATCTAAAACCTTTTTCATGCAATCAAGATTCGAATTACGTACCTTCAAGTCTTCAGAGTACATTTATAGCAATTATAATACAATTAACATATTTTTACTAATCAAACAGAGGTAAAATCAGAATGTCAACATATCAGGATTTCTCATTCACACTCATGTATATTCATCTCATTACCAACTCACGTTATTCTTTTCTAACTAAATCATGTATACTCATTATTTCTCATGCAAATACATATTGACAGAATCAAACAAATAACTTTAACAAATAACACAACTAGGATCCAAAATTGAGAAAGGCAGACACTCCCAAACCTGTTACTGAAGTCCCCAAAAACGTCCACTGTATTTCTTCTTCAATCCACAATCTTATCTTTCCCTTTATCTTTCCTTCTGTCTTCTATAGCTTGCATGAACCAACAATAAACCAAAATACTATTAACCCAAGAAAACCACTAAACAACTCAGAATAATCCCAGAAAAGATGAAGATCAAGAACCCAATGTAAAACCAGTAGCTACTTACCCTGCTGAAGCTTCTAACACAACCAGACCTTAGTTCCTCCACAGAAAAATGCACATGCAGATGATAGAAAGAACAGAAAAATGAAGAAAAGGCAGAATGTGGTTCGCGTGAGAGAGAACCAGAAAAGAAAGAGAAAACTTTTTCAGTCCTTTGTTTTCCAACTAACTAAATTTTCTCAGACTTTTCCTTTCCCTCTCCACGTGCACATCCTCCTTCCACATGGCACACATGCACAAGAATCACTAATCCACTCATTCTCTTTTACCGTTTGATCCAAAATAATTACCAAAAAGTCCTTGTCAAAATACTCTTTCCTCACTAAACTAGACATTTGCAATTAAACACTATTATTTCCTTGCAAAATAATCCTCTTTTACTAACAAATTACTCAATTGCCCTTAATTGTCCATTAAAATTCTAATTTCCAATTAAGCCACTTGTGGGGTGTGACAACTCGGTTCCTCCATCCTGGTATTACAGTCATACTGCTTCAAAAACTCCTCAGTGAGCAGATCCCAATCTTCTTTAGTGCAACGGTCAAGGCCATGATACCAGTCGATGGCATGAGAGGCCAGACTCAGACAAAAGTATTCTACCTTCTGCTTCTTAAACAACGTGGTCCCTTTCATGACCAGAGAATACTGTTTCACATGAGCGGTCGGGTCAGAAGTACCGTCAAACTTCGGTGCATCTGGCATTTTGAAGTTGTAAGGGATCGGGTCCTCTCCGTCCAACTCTTTATCCTCCGGGTTCATCCCATGAGCTCTGCCTATCATACGGGCCATGGCTTCGAACCTCTCTTCCATCTTTTTCAGAATAAACTCATCAGCTTGAGGTGCCATCCCCTTCTCAGACGCAATGCTCATCCTATCATCCTCGATATCTCTATCGTCATTAATTCTCAGCACAGGCCTTCTTCTCTGCTCTCCCGAGACTACTGCCCTTAACTCTACTGTAGGTGGCCTAACAGGCTCTTCTCGTCTTTTGACCCTTTCTTCTTCTGGCTCATTCTGTCTCACAAGAGGAGGAGGATTCTGTGGAGCATTCTATTGTGCCAGGGCGGTCAACATATTCATTATCCTACCCTCGAATTCCTCAAAATGGCGGCCCACTTCTTCCGCAATCATGGCCCTGGTGGCGTCTTCCCCCCTAGGTGAGTTTGCCATCTGAGATACTGTACCACTGATTTCTGATAAGATTTCTGGTAGACCCTCTCTATCTGACAGATCGGGAGTAGGAACTCAGATCAGTCGTCCGGTTGGTGATCTAGACCACCTGGGCAGATCTATGATGGCTGCAGGGACAAAAAGTTATGCATGATGCATGAAATGCAGGTATAATGCATGGTCGTGATATGCAACACTTACAGAGCACAAGCAAGCAAGTAGGTCCTTCTGCCCTTATTTCTCCCACACACGTGGTCGTGCAATCTCTTTCCTAGGTGGGATTAGCCCAAGGGTCAACGAGGGACCCAATGGACACGCATGGTGCACGGTGAAAAACCGGCAGCATGACACTCCTATGCTAATGTACAAGCGGATGGATAATGATCGTCACGTATTTGGACGTTCCATAAATTTCGACATGGCCCTACCGGGGCATGATAGCCTTTGGTTAGGTTACCAAGCGATACATGTGGACTCACCCAATACATGAGGACCCTTACAGCAAGCATGGAATTAAGGTTCATTTCACCTGTGGAAAATAGCTACGGCCGTTACACGAGCTTTGGACAAGGGAGATGTTTCTTTAAGGCTACCCAAGCATGATCCCAGCCGACAGGTCTAGCCCATCACGAGCATAGCGACCGATCGGGTCGTCATTTTATATACCATTGAGGTATGTGGCTTGGGCTGGTGATTATCCTTAACACTTCCCCAAATTGAGTGAAAATGAGGTCGTGTTTCAGGAACGCACCGGGGCTAAAAGAGGGACCAAACTAGCATATTCTAAGGCTCTAATGATATGCGAATGCAATTTTGAGAGAAAGCGAATTTATGAATTAAATTTTAATCATAAATGTTGAGCGAGGTATTTTCAAATTGAAATCTTGAACCATAAATGTCCCTAGTGGAGTCGCCACTGTGACGCGCGCCAGATCCCCGCGGCCGCCCGTTCGACCTCCCGCACGTGGGCGATCAGGGAATTTGTGGGTCCGTTGGCATCTTGCAAATAAATTGCAAGTGTGTCTATGTTGGGCAACAAGGAGGTTTCATGGAGTCGCCACCCAATAGAACATTGGGAAAGTTACTCTCGCCTCGGAGAGCCTAAGACTGCGCTTGGTATCCATTTTGGGCCAGCCAGAGGGGTCATGGAAGGTGAACTTCTCACCCTAAAGAGCCTAGGATTAGCGCTAAAGCCTCGTGACCCAAGAAGTATTTTGGAGGATAACCTCTAACCTCTTGAGCACAAAGACCAGAGCTGGGTCCGGGATTTCTCATCTATTTCTACCTCATTTATTTTATGATCAAATCTTAATATCATTAATTCGCTCTCTCTCCACACTATGCAATTGATTAAAAGGCGCATTTATTCACATTTTAAAAGTGATAAATGATCAGATAGATAATGAAAGCGATAAATTACAATAATACAAGGAGCCGAATACAACTCCCTTTCATAAATGTGCGAATCATGCATAAATCGGGGCATTGCTTATTTTGAGGACTTTGGTCCTCGCATGCATCATTATTAAAATTGGAGATTTTTGTTTATGATGATTTTATTGGATAAAAATAGGGGTTTGGCCCCTTTTGCATTTTACACAAACCTCATTTTTATTTAAGTATAAAATCATTAGATTATATTTATACGTTAACGAGATATGAGAAGAATATATCCATATACATGAAATAATCAATGAATAACAAAATGAAGGAAATAATCGAGAGGGTTAGGAAACTGAACCGTACGGAATCCTCCGAATATGGTAGATAGCCGCTCAAGCTTGTGGTAGTCCAAGAGAAATCAATATACACTCATAGAAAAGTTGAGAGATGTTAATATACATAAAATTAACATGTAGGAAACAGAAAGGATTTGAAAAAGATAAAAAATGACTTAAAAGGATGGAGGCAGAACCCACAGACGGCCTTCCTTAGATGACCGATGGGCATCGGTTAAGGTAACCGACATGTCCGTCTGTCACTCAAGGAGAGGCGTCTGTAGGTGGGGTGACCGACGGGCGTCGGTGATAAAGATGACCCGTCGGTCACCACTATCTCCGAAAAAATAGGAGAGAGAAAATTCTTTCCAAAGCTACTAGCCTAATGGTAGTGGGATTCTAAGAATTAAAGGACTTATCCCCAGGTCCTGAGTTCGAATCCCACGGAAGGCAAAAATGCACAAGGGGGGTGTAAAGTCCGTGAGTACGGTTGTAAGGTGAACCGACTCCTACGGTGACTCTAAGGGATACATCCGAGAATGAGTCTACCGGGGAAGGAACCACCGGCCGTTAGTCACCTGAAATTTGCCAAAACTGAAGAATATCTTCTTTGGATGGGTTCATGGAACATTTTGTATCTCTATGGCCATAACTCCTAAGATTTAACTCCAAATGATCTAAAATTTTACAAGTAGAAATGTAAGGCATAGGGTAGTAAAAATACAGAAGATACTTTTGCTAAATCTATTGTTTGGTAGTTCAAATTTGCTGTACAAAGTGAGGGTCAAAATTTGCCCTGTGCAAAGTGGGGTGGAATGGGTTTTCACAACGGTAAGGGATTCCTGACTGCCATGTAAAAGTATTTTGCCACTTAAAAACCCATTTTTTCACCCCACACGGCAACCAAGAATGTCTGACTGCTGTGTGATCTCAATTTTTAGCCTAAATTGTACTTTTTTTTCCTGAATTGAACCTGAATTTCACCGAAACTTTTTGAAACTTATCCGACACATGTCTAGGGGTATGTAATGAGTATATGAATGGTTACCACTTGGAACCATAAGTGACTAGGATTATGAACATGAATAATTAATGAGATATAACTAGTTAGAAATTATTGAATAAGTTAAAGATGACTTGCTATGTCATAATAATTATGTATGAGCAATACAACTTTGTTGGAATTACTTATTGATAGTTAAACATGCATATGCTATTATTGACGCTGTGACAGTTTTAAAGGGTGTAACATGAGGCGATTACATATAGATTAATGCTATTATAATATACCATGTTAATGTTATAAATATTGATTTAATATGATCACACTCGAGTGGTAGATTAACATTAACATAATTGATTACATAACGGTATTGTAGACACTGGGTCTTGAGGCAGCTCAGACAAAAGTTACCCAGTGATGAAAATGATACCTGCTCACAGGCAAAAGAGAGATCGAAGTGATTGTTTCCTCAGAAAATACGTTTTTCGTCTTTTTAATAAAAAAAAAATTCTTGGGGGCTAGGACGTGAGGCCCATCTCACTAACGTGAGATACAACTCTCACGTTAGTGAGGGGTGACGTGAGGCAGGTCTCACCTGCCTCATGTGCCTCACTGCCCCAGCACCCCCTTTCCCATTCTTTCGGGAGGTTTGGAGGGAAACCACCTAATCTCCTCTGATAAAAAGAAAAAGAGCAAGAATTATTGGAAGATGGTTTTTGAAAGCACCGAAAAACCTAGAAAGAAAAACACAGGGGGAGAGGAGTTTTGAAGAGCCCAAAAAAATGATTTCTTTTTCCAAAAAGTATTACGAGTTTTTTCTTCTCAAGGAAGTCAATGAGGAAACCAGAGCTTATTCATCTGTTGATCTGAATTCAATATCTGACGGTAAATAACCGGGTAACCATTTCCTTCTTTGATCTCTTTCTTTCTTTCTTCTTTTCTTTCTTTTTTCTTAGTTGGTTTTACAGTGTTCTTCATTTGTATATACTCTATTTTTTTCATTTGATTTCATTAATCTGTATTTCCCACGTTTGTTATTGTTTACTTTCAGACATAGATCATAAGTAGCTATTAGGATTAAATAAACATGTTTGCATGATATTTTGCATGTTTTGATCGCATGATATTGTTTTTGTTCGTCTGTTGTTAATCCTCTATTCATCCCTATTTTTATGTTTTTCTGATCGTCCCTTAGTTTCGTCCGAGTCATGACTTTTCTTTTCTTACTGTCCATGCTCCCTTTTTCTCTGTCTGAGTTGATAAGTTTAAATTAAACAATGTTTTGATGTGAATTTAGAGATTATTTCTTAGTCTAAAAGCTGTTATTTATGTTAATTTTTGATAAAATGTCATTTGATGTTAGTTGGTGCACTAAATAAAGATTTATGTTAATTTTGGCATTTTTAGGTAGCTTACACGGCGGTAAGGTTATTCCTCACCGCCGTGTGAAACGAAAATAAAAGAGAGCATCAGAAGGGCAGCACACGGTGGTAAGGAACATCCATACCGCCGTGTACCACGAGAATCATCACATACGTAAGGTGTTACACGGCGGTATGGAAGTCTCATACCGCCGTGTGAGGCGTAAAAATTCCAGAAATTGCGGCACTGGACAAGGGGAGCAAAATGTCAAGATTGTTGACCAGAGGCAAGTTACACGGCGGTGAGAGACTCTCATACCGCCGTATAACCTATTTGTGAACCAAATCTGCACAAAATCAAAGACTTTGAAGGCCACCTTTTGACTTTGAACTTTGAACGGTTATTTAGAGACTGAAATTAGACAGAAAAGGGGTCAATGGATTTTTCCTGGAAACAAAAAGAAAATTTATTTTCTCTGCAACTTAAGTTAGGATTTTTCATATAAGTTTGGATTGAATTTAAGCTGCTGTTATTTTAAATCTGAGAGGAATAATCAGAGATAGTTGAAGGTTATTATTTATTTTTGAAGTTTTGAGAACAGATTGAACGGGAAGAACATCAATTTTATTGTTGTAAGAATTTCATTTTCAGATTCAAATGGGTAATATCAATTTCTCTCTATTTAATTCAGTCTTTATTTCAAATATGAGTGAGTAATTTTATTTCTTGTTAAGGGATGCCTTAATTCCCCAGTAATTCATGTGAATATTTTGTATGGATTGTATTATGCATATACTCAGTTGTATTTTCTCTGATTTTATTTGTTGTTGCTGAATAGAGTACAAGTTAAGGGGAGATCTACCAAGATAAAATTTAATTGTAATCAGTTCATAAATACATACAAATATACTTCAGCTTTATCTTCTCTGAAATTATCTGTTGTTGCTGGTTTGAATGCAAGTTAAGGGGAGATCTACCAAGATAAACTTTGATTACAATTAGCCCATAAATACGTACACATGTTCTGTTCTATTTTAATCAACTTTCATTGATTTGATGAATCCGAATTGGTAGTTAAAATCTGTGAATGTTTAATTCAATAGGTTCAGAATGGTGGAAGATAAATGAGTTTGATATATGAATCCATAATGGTAAGATTATTTAACTTAGAACTTAAGATCTGTAATAATGCTAATTTATGTGCTGAATCCGGATTGGTAAGTGCATATTTTAGCGAAGCTGGATCCGAAAGGCAAGCTATGGTATAGGCTAGATTATTCACTGATTGTATATGAAATTGTTGAATCGAGTATTCACATGATATTATTGGGGAGAATGGGTATTCCTTAGCAAGATCTCTTAGTTATTTTATCAAATTGCTATATTATTAAATCGTTAATAATCTTAGACATTAATATCATCAGTTAGATTATTAATTCTTCTACGTTAAACAATCACCAAATCAAAATAATTGGGAATTTTTTAGCATATAATTAATTGTCAAACACTTGCACAACACAATCCCTTGGGTTCGATAATTTGTGGTCTTAATTATATTCCACTATATTACTTGCCGATTCAGTACACTTGCTGAGGTCGCGTCAAGTTTTTGACGCCGTTGCCAGGGAACTGGCGTTGTCAGTAAGTTTTGATTTTTATTTGTATGCTTTTCATTTTTCTGATTTTATTATTTTTATTCTTTTCAGGTAGTTGTGGTGTATGAGCAGAGTTAGACAAGGATCATTAGCACCCTACGACCCTAAAATCGAGAGGACTTTGCGTCAACACAGGAGAGCCAACAGAGACAACTACATGAAAAATGACCCTCTCCCTATTGATGAAATTCCTCCCGAGAACGAACAAGTGCCAAGGGCACAAGAAGAGGTACCAAGTGATGGAATATGACATGATATGAATATGATAATCACGCAGCGGAAAACATCGAAATTGGATCATACATGCCAAGCAATTCCATTACAAGAATCGAAACATGCACTTTTAGGGTTTTAAAACTTACAACTTTAGATGCCTATTCCAAATTGAGTTTGATGATGATCAGCAACTAAGATGAGTTTGTCCACCTTTAATCTTCACCACCAATGCCAAGGAATAGCCTTTATGCCAATCCTCTCTATGTTCACACACACACTTGCAAGCAAGGCTTAAAACCGAGATTGCTAGCTCTCAATTATTAGTATTGTGTAATGGCAAGGATTGAAGCTACAAGCTTTTTTCTTTTCTTTCCTTTAGGTGCTATTCATGCCTCATAACCTAAGAAAACAAGAAAAGAAAAAACCCCTTGTGAAAATCGGCCAAAAGAAAAATTGAGAGTGAGAAAGAGAAGTCTCCCTCTACACCACCTCTCCTAGTTTTTTTTTTCTTTTCCAATATCTATCCTTATCTTATGGCAAGTCTTTAATATGAATTTTACTACCTTAAGATAGTTTATTCAATCTTAAACACTTCCTAGAGATAAGTAACAAATATTAGTTTAAACCCTTTTGAATTTAAAATTCAAATTAGGATTTAATACTCAATTAACTTAATCATATAATTAATTAATTGAAATTAAATCATGTGGGCCGAATTTCTCCTCTCTCATGGGCCAAGGTCCAATAGCAATTTTAATACCCATTACATACATTAATTTAACTTTAATTAAAAGCCCAAATTAATGCCCAATACATTATTTAAATATTTTAAGCCCAATACTTTGTGTGCGATAGGTCCATTTAATGTTGGCAATGAATTAATGAATTAATTCAAAGGCTATATATATTCTCTAGCAAGAAATTATAGCATTCCAAATTAAATGAAAATGCAAATGGCATTTAGTGACCTAATGCAATTTTGCATAGTCCCTTACCCATAAATATCAGAATTAATATAAGGCATGGAACTAGTCATCCTTATATGTAAGTTAATTCCTTTCTTGATATTCCAGTGACACTGAACTCTCAGATAAATAATGGTTACTCATTATTTCATCTCGGTATGGCCATACACTTCTCAGTTCACTGGTCAAGTGGCCGATGATATTTTCTCTCTTATAGAGAGGGGTAATCCCTTCACTTCTCTCATGCTCTCTGACATGAATCAATGTATACCCAAGCATACCCATACTGGTCACTCTGTTACAAGGACGTTAGGTGTATGTCAAAGTACACAGTAATTCATGAAGAGTTTCATAGAGATTTCAGGTCTAAGAACTTTGATACAAAACTTGCATATGAGAAACACTTATGACTCATACCATGTAGTGTTCTCATGAACGGATCAAATCCAGATACCATGTTTTCAACATGTATCTATGATCTCTGATTGACACTCTTGTCCTTATGTTCCGTAAGACCGAACCCAACTTATCAGAGAGAGCATACTAGTCTTAATTCATTTGTTATTCCCATAACAATGACTGACTAGGCATATTTAGAATGAAGTCTCATTTGTTTCAAGGTCTTACAACCATGTGCCTCACACATGATAACTTAAACCGAAATAACATTCTTGGATAGTTCTATCAATTGACATGCACAGGAATACAATGGATAAAACAAATGCCTCATTTATTAGCTAAAGTGTTTTGATAATACCTGATGGTATATGTTAATATTAAAACTAGGTGCTTTTGGCATGTTAATTGTTAGTTTAACAACTAGTTTTGAATATTAAATGTAAAAACATTTTTGGCATGTTTGTAAGTGATTTTAAAGATTAAATATCAGGTCTGGACATTTTTAAAATTTGGTTTTAATTCTGGTCCATGACAATTTAATTGATTAATTTTAATATCACTTAAAACAATGACTAGTTTGAGTTTGTTACATGTTTAATCAACATTGTTTGTTTTGATTTGATTAAAATGGTAAAAACACATTTAGATCAGATTGGTACAATATATTAAATCATTTTTATGACCTTATTTGAATAATTATATGACTCATAAAATTGATTTAAGTATTTGTGCATTTTTGTGGCATCACATAAGAATTAAACAACTAGTTTTGTTGTTTGTTTGTTTTTATATGTATGCCGTGTATCATGTATATGTTCTTCATGATTTTTTTGTTTTAATTCATGTCGGTACATATTATATGTATTTTTAATGTTTATGGGCAGTATGACATACAATTAAAAATGGCAAAATTGGAAATTATACTAGAGTTGATTTATAGCACAAATCTAACTAGTTTGTGTTTTGGGCTTTTAAGAGAACTTATTCAATAAGAGGATTTAGTCCATCGGGCCTCGGCCTAGGCCCATCATAGGGTCATCTCTTAAAGGTTCAAGTACACAATTTCCATTAATGGGCTTGGCTAATTTAATTAAAATTGGACTTTGTTTGATCCATGAATGTTATGTATATTAATTTGCTTGTTTGGTGTGATGAATGGATATGCATGGTGCATTCATGGGCCCTGGGTTTTTGTAATTAATTATGGCCTGCGAGCCATTATGTATTATTGTAAAAGTTTCATTTATTTCTTAGAATAGAATTTACTTGAAGACTTTGTAAGTCAAGATGAAGCCCACCGGAGTAAAGAAGCCCAACTCGAAGATTCTTATGTAATAGTATAGAATCTTAGTTGTAGGTTTTTGGGCCCATGTTTGTCACGCTTTACTTTATGCAATTATTTATATATGCATGCTATAAATGGATGACAAAGGATATGCCATGTAAGCCGTAATAAAATGAATCCCTAATAATAATAGTAAGTCACAAAGTTGCCTTCCTAATTCGAAACATGTCAAGGCATCGATCATCGATCACGTAGACTGGGAGTCCTAGATACGCTCGATTATCTTTGTGAGGCATGGGTTGTGAATGTAGGTTGGACTTAACATGGAAAGGGATGCTCGGACCTAGGCAACTAATAAATGGGTTTGTGCTATAACATCTTGAGATGTTAACCCATTTGATCCAAGAGTCATGTACGAGACATGATTGGAGTTTTTCCTACCTAAGTAACTTAACTTGTTAGGTGTACAAGCTCAGCTTGACTAATAAGTTGTTGTGAAAAGTGGATCTTGGCCCACATTAAATCACTAACGCGAATTATTTAAAGGGATATTAATTCGGTTTGTGGGATTATAAAATAAGACCTCATTTAATCTTGCTAAATTTTATTGTAGATTGAAAAATGGCATCATCAAACAACAATTTCTCATTGCGATCGGTCCTTGAAAAGGACAAATTGAATGGCACCAATTTCATAGACTGGTCTCGAAACTTGAGAATAGTGCTTAAGCAAGAGAAAAAGTCGTATGTTTTGGATGCACCCTTGCCTGTTGAACCTGGCAGGAACGCCACTGCGGTTCAAAAGGAAACTTTTGAGACCAAGAAGAGTGACTCCAATGATGTGACCTGTTTGATGCTGGCCACTATGGTGCCTGACTTGCAAAAGCAATTTATGGACCAAGAGGCTTATGCGATCATGGTGCACCTAAAGGAGATGTTCCAAGAGCAAGCTCGTCACGAGAGATTTGTGACAACAAAGGCCTTGATTTCCTGTAAGATGGCTGCGGGTACTCCTGTTAGTACACATATACTCAAGATGAAAGGGTATCTTGATACTCTAGAAAAGCTTGAGGTACAAGTGCCAAAGGAATTGGCCACTGACTTGATAATAGGATCATTGACTGATGATTATGATCCATTTGTAATGAATTATAACATGCATGCAATGAACAAGTCAGTCACTGAGATTCATGGGATGCTTAAGAATGCTGAAGAGAACATTCGAAAGACCAATCCCATACTGATGGTTCAAGGGGGCATTAAGAAGGGACCGGCTAAGGGAAAAGGAAAGGGAAAGGCAAAACCCAAGAATGACCTGGCTCGGTTCAAGTCAAATGGGAGTGCACCTCAGGCCCAATCCAAGCCCAAGGCGCAAAAGCCCAAGGAGAGCGAGAGCACTTGCTTCCATTGCAACAAAATAGGGCATTGGAAGAAGAATTGCGCTCTCTTCAAGGAAGAACAAAAAAGGAATGGAGCTAATGCATCCAGTTCAGGTATTTTTGTTATTGAAATTAACCTTTCTATTTCTACCACTTGGGTACTTGATACCGGTTGTGGTTCTCACATTTGTTCTAATGTGCAGGGGCTAAGAAATAGGCGGTTACTTGGGAAGAATGAAGTGAACCTCCGTGTGGGGAATGGAGCACGAGTTGCTGCCATGGAGATAGGCGACTATCAACTCACTTTACCTTCCGGACTTTGTTTAGTTTTGAAAAATTGTTATTATGTACCTGCTATGAGCAGAAACATTATTTCAGTTTCATTGTTGGATTTGGATGAATTTGATTTTGTTATTAAAAATGGCAATGCTCATATTCGTCGCCAAGGCATTTCATATGGCAATGCCATGTTGCAAAATGGCCTTTATATCCTTGATTTACAAAACAAAGAGTCCATATACAACATTAATACAAAGAGGGTTAAATCAAACGAATTGAACCCTACTTACTTCTGGCATTGTCGTTTGGGACATACAAACGAAAAACGCATTTCAAGACTCCACAAAACTGGAGTACTTGGGTCATTCGACTTAGAGTCTTATGATACATGCGAGCCATGTTTGCATGGAAAAATGACAAAAAGTCCTTTTAATAAGAAAAGTGAGAGGACTAATGGCTTATTGGAACTAATACATACCGATGTATGTGGACCATTAAGTACACAAGCTAGAGGTGGTTTTAGCTACTTCGTAACGTTCACAGATGACTTCAGTAGATATGGCTATGTCTATCTAATGAAGTATAAATCTGAAACTTTTGAGAAATTCAAAGTGTTTAAGAACGAAGTAGAAAAACAACTTGGCAAAAGTATAAAAGCCATTCGATCTGATAGAGGTGGCGAATACTTAAGCCAAGATTTTGACGGTCATCTAAAAGAGTGTGGTATTATTTCACAGCTCACTCCTCCTGGAACACCACAATGGAATGGTGTGTCCGAAAGGAGAAATCGAACTCTATTAGACATGGTTCGATCTATGATGAGTCAAGCAAATCTTCCTATCTCTTTTTGGGGCTATGCATTAGAAACTGATGCGTTTCTACTAAACCGTACTCCAACTAAAGCAGTTGAGAAGACACTATACGAGGTATGGACTGGGAAAGAACCCAATATGTCGTTTCTTAGGATTTGCGGCTGTGAAGCACATGTTAAGAAATTAACATCTGACAAGCTAGAGTCCAAATCCAATGTTTGCTTATTTGTGGGTTATCCCAAAGAAACAAAGGGATACTATTTTTACTCACAAGCCGAGAACAAAGTATTTGTTGCTCGCAAGGCTGTTTTCTTGGAAAAGGAGTTCCTCCTCAAGAAAGACAGTGGGAGTAAAGTAGAACTTGGAGAAATTCAAGTGCCACAAATTCCTATAGAGGATGAGTTGGAAATGGGATCAAGTTCACAATCACTTGCGGAACAAGAACCCATCACACAAGTACCTAGAAGGTCCGGTAGGGTACGTCAGGAGATTCAGAGATATGGATTTCTAATCACTGACAGTAACACTATTGAGTTAGTAGATCGTGAGGATCCTACTACCTACCGAGAAGCTATTGAAAGCCCAGACTCAAAAAATTGGCTTGAAGCCATGAAATCCGAGATGCAATCAATGTACGATAACCAGGTTTGGACCTTGGTTGATCCACCGGAAGGTGCTAAGGTAATTGAATGCAAGTGGCTATTTAAACTCAAAGCTGATAAGACCTACAAAGGTAGACTAGTAGCAAAAGGTTTTCGACAAACTCATGGTGTAGACTATGATGAAACCTTTTCGCCTGTAGTCATGCTCAAATCCATTAGGATCTTGCTTGCCATAGCTGCATATCATGATTATGAGATATGGCAAATGGATGTCAAAACTGCTTTCCTCAATGGAAATTTACTAGAGGAGGTGTATATGACACAACCTGAGGGTTTTGTCAATCCCAAGCATCCTAAGAAGGTTTGCAAGCTTCAGAAATCCATTTATGGTTTAAAGCAGGCATCCCGAAGTTGGAATCTTCGTTTTGATGAGGCAGTCAAAGAATTTGACTTCATCAAGAACGAAGATGAGCCTTGTGTGTACAAGAAGGTTAGTGGGAGCATAGTAGTATTTTTGGTCCTATATGTGGACGACATCCTTCTCATTGGGAATGACATTCCAACATTGCAAATGGTTAAGCAATGGTTGGGGAAATGTTTCTCGATGAAAGACTTAGGAGAAGCTGAGACAATACTTGGTATTCGGATCTATAGAGACAGATCGAATCGGCTTTTGGGACTAAGTCAAGAAAAGTACATAGACAAAGTACTAAAGCATTTTAGTATGGGAGACTCAAAGAAAGGGTACATACCTTTGGCTTTGGGAGTTCCTTTGACTAAAGAACAGTGCCCTAAAACCAAAGAGGAAAGGGACAACATGAGTAGAATCCCATATGCATCTGCTATTGGATCTATAATGTACGCTATGTTATGTACTAGGTTGGATGTTGCTCATGCACTGAGTATAACCAGTAGGTTTCAGCAAGACCCTGGTGAAAAGCACTGGTCTGCTGTAAAAGGGATTCTAAAGTACCTACGAAGGACTAAGGATCACTTCTTGGTGTATGGTGGTCAGGAAGAGCTCGTCATACAAGGCTATGCCGATGCTGCTTTTCAAACCAGCACTCAGGACTCAAGATCGCAATCTGGATTTGTTTTTATTTTAAACGGTGGTGCTGTCAGCTGGAGAAGCTCAAAGCAAGAGACCGTCGCCGACTCAACTACAGAATCTGAGTATATTGCAGCGAGTGAAACTGCAAAAGAGGCTGTTTGGATTAGAAATTTCATTTCTGGATTAGGAGTTGTCCCAAACATCCTAGATCCATTAGAAATTTTTTGTGACAACAATGGGGCCATTGCACAGGCCAAGGAGCCCCGGTCACACCAGAAATCCAAACACATACTCAGGAGGTACCACCTGATCAGAGAGATCATTGATCGTGGGGACGTCAAGGTTAGCAAGATAGCAAGTGAAAATAATGTAGCAGATCCTTTGACGAAACAATTGCGTCCAAATCTGCACGAAGCTCATTTGAGAGCATTCGGTCTTAGGGCTATGCCCAATTGGGACTAGTGCTAGTGGGAGATTGTTAGTGTTAGCCCTAGCCCCAATACATTGTAATAAAACAAATGCCTCATTTATTAGCTAAAGTGTTTTATTACAATGTATTGGGGCTAGGGCTAACACTAACACCAAGAAATTATGGAGGAGAAGTCCCTAGGCAGCGAACGATAAGGGACTATGCTGTGCCAAGATGGACTGAAGACCATAGGACAATTGTGCTGCCAAGAGGAGCACAATTTGAACTGAAACCAGCAACTATCAACATAGTGCAAAGAAATCGATTTTTTGGAACAGAAGTGGAAGATCCTGCACAACACCTGGATTTATTTTTAGAGATTAGTGACACAGTGCAGATTCCTGGAGTGACACCTGATGCTGTAAGACTGAAACTATTTCCTTTCACCTTGATTGGAAAGGCAAGAGAGTGGTTGCAAATGTTACCAAGACAGTCAATTACATCTTGGGATCAATTGCAAGAAAGGTTTCTGATGAGATTTTTCCCACCTAAAAAAATAGCAAATATTCGCAACAGCATTTTTCAATTTAGCCAATTGAGTGATGAGCCTTTTTATGAGGCTTGGGAAAGATTCAGAAGATTGTTAAGAAGCTGTCTGCATCATGAAATACCAATTTACCATCTGATGTAACAATTTTATTCTGGTATTTCACCACAAACAAAATCTTTGCTGGATGCATCATCAGGAGGTTCTTTTATAAATAGAATACCAGAAGAAGCATTCCAGCTGCTGGATGAAATGGCAGCAAATGACGCTCAGTGGGCTAATCCTAGATCAGTCCCAAGAAGACAAGGAATACATAGTGTAGATGAAGTGTCAATGCTGAGGGCACAGGTGGAGTCAATGCAGAACGAGATGAAAAACTTAAGAGTGAAAAATGTAGCCTCTGTTTCTCAAGAAGATGAGTGGTATGAAAGTGGGCAATATGCTCAAGAGAGTGCAGCAATGGGAAATGTTAATGCTGTAGGGGATTATCGAAGGAGTGACCCCTATAGTAACTCATACAACCCGGGCTGGAGAAATCACCCGAATTTCTCTTGGAAAGATGGAAATCATAATGCCTCATCCTCTCACCCACCAGCAAGACCACCTTTCAACCAAAGTACTCAGCACAATCAAGGACATTCATACCAACCCCAAACATCCAACCAATACCAAATGCCATATCCACCCCATCACAACCATGGACAAAACTTCAATCAACCACAAGCTCAAACATACCATCCACCGGGATACCCACCTAGGCCACCTATGCAAGAGAAAAAGCCAAACCTTGAGGATATGGTGGCGAGCTTCATAAACAGTCAGCAGCAATTCATGATAAATCAAGAAGCTAGGTGGAAATCTCAAGAGCAGTGGAACCGAAACCAAGATGCTTCTATGAGAAATCTGGAAACTCAGTTAGGTCAGCTTGCAAATTCTGTATCCCAAAGGCAACCAGGAACATTTCCATCAAATGTGGATCGGAATCCAAAAGAGGAAGCAAAAGCAATTACACTGCGAAGTGGAAAGGATGTTGCACAAAGAGAAGATCAAGGTAAAAATTCTTCATCAGAAAAGGAGGAGCCAACACGGGCTGTAAGTAATTCTAACTCTAATTTAGAAATGAATGAAAATGCTCCTAAAAAAGACAAAGGTAAAAGTATAGTGAATCCAAGGGTAGAGGATCTCGATATAAATAGACTGCCATTTCCTGTTGTTGCTAGACAAGAAAAGAAAAATGAGCAAAAAGCTAGGTTTATGCAAATGTTTAAAAAATTACACATTAATTTACCATTTGCTGAAGCTTTAGCTCATATGCCCAACTATGCTAAATTTATGAAAGAACTATATTCTAATAAAAAGAAATTAGAAGGGCATGGAACTATTCAACTAACAAAAAATTGCAGTGCTATAATCAAGAACAAGATCCCTGAGAAATTGGAAGATCCAGGTAGCTTCACTGTACCTTGTGCTATTGGTGAAAATTTTTATGGTAATGCTTTGTGTGATTTAGGTGCAAGCATAAATCTAATGCCTTATTCAATTTGCAGGAAGCTGAATCTTGGTGATCTTAAGGAGACGGGAATGAGACTCCAACTTGCGGATAGGTCGGAGAGGCGACCCAAGGGAGTGATAGAGGACCTGTTAGTGAAAGTGGGGAAATTTATTTTTCCAGTAGACTTTGTGGTGATGGAAATGGAAGAGGATAGGAAAGTACCACTTATTGTGGGGAGACCATTTTTAAACACAGCAAAAGCTTTTATTGATGTGAATGGGCAAACCGTTACCCTGAGATTCAATGATGAAAAATTAGTTGTTGATATGAACAAAGCTCAAAGGTACCCATCAGATGATATAGAAGAATCTGCTTACTTTGTGAATACAATAGACAAGTGTATAGAAGAAATGCAAGAGGAAATGTTAGAAGCTGATCCGATGAATGAGGATTACTGCATTCTTTGGAGAATGAAAAATTTGAAGATGAGGAAGTGATTACAGCTGTGGAGCAAGAAAGTGAAGAAGAAAACACGCAGGAAGAAGGACTGAACCTAAAAAAGGGGGATACACATTCTGAACTTAACCCTCTTCCTTCACATTTAAAATATATATTTTTAGAAGATAATGCAAAACCAGTAATTATTTCATCTTTATTGACAGGTTTGGAAGAAGAAATGCTTATTGAAGTACTCAAGAAGCATAAAGGAGCAATTGGCTGGTCAACTTCAGATTTAAAAGGAATCAGTCCCAGCTATTGTACACACCGGATACCTATGGAAACTGATTTCAAACCGGTGGTGCAACCCCAAAGGCGACTAAATCCAGCAATGCAAGAAGTGGTGAAAAAGGAGGTACTCAAGCTCCTTGATGCAGGTATTATCTATCCCATTTCTGATAGCAATTGGATAAGTCCAGTCCAATGTGTACCAAAGAAAGGAGGGATGACTGTAGTAGCCAATGAAAAAAATGAATTAATTCCCACACGCACAGTGACAGGATGGAGAGTGTGCATAGACTATAGGAGGTTAAATAATGCAACCAGAAAGGATCATTTTCCTTTACCTTTCATTGACCAAATGTTGGAAAGATTGGCAGGAAATGGATTCTATTGTGTTTTAGATGGATATTCAGGTTACATGCAAATACCCATAGCTCCAGAAGATCAAGAAAAGACAACATTTACCTGTCCTTATGGCACCTTTGCATACAGGAGAATGCCCTTCGGGCTGTGCAACGCACCGGCTACATTTCAACGGTGTATGATGGCAATTTTTCATGACTTCATAGAGAAATTTATGGAGGTGTTCATGGACGACTTTACCATTTATGGGAGTGATTTTGAGAGCTGCCTTAGGCATTTAGATTTGGTGTTAGAAAGGTGTAAGGAGACCAACTTGGTGCTGAATTGGGAAAAATGCCATTTCATGGTAAGGGAAGGCATTGTACTTGGCCACAAAATTTCTGAGAAGGGGATAGAGGTTGACAAGGCCAAGGTAGAGGTGATAGAAAAGTTACCACCCCCAACTAGTGTGAAAGGCATTAGAAGTTTCTTGGGACATGCAGGATTTTACCGCCGGTTTATCAAAGATTTTTCAAAAATTGCTAAACCTTTATCCAATTTGTTGATGAAAGATGCTCCTTTTAATTTTGACGATGAATGTATGCTGGCTTTTCAGACTTTGAAACAGAGGCTCATTTCAGTCCCGGTGATTATTTCTCCGGATTGGAAATTGCCTTTTGAATTAATGTGTGATGCTAGTGATTTTGCAGTTGGTGCAGTACTGGGACAGCGAAGAGAGAAAGTATTTTGTGCGGTTTATTATGCAAGTCACATTTTGACAGGAGCTCAAATGAATTACACCACAACGGAGAAGGAACTTCTTGCAATCGTGTATGCATTCGAAAAATTCAGGCCATATTTGCTGGGAGCAAGAATTGTGGTGTGGTCTGACCATGCTGCCCTGAGACACTTATTTGCAAAGAAGGAATCCAAACCAAGACTGATCAGATGGGTACTTCTACTGTAAGAATTCGACAGCTCAATACCCTCGTGGGTCCCAACCAGGTGCCACACCACATACGAATGTCTAACAACGGTAACCTTCCTACCATCTACATTTCTTGATTTTGATTCACTATAGAGCTTGGGCATACGTGACGAAATCAATGATTTGATTGAGGGGATAGGATGGACAGATTTCTTTCAGAAAAGGGAGCGAGTTCTCCCGAAGTTGACAAGGGATTTTCTTGCAACCGTAGATTGCAAGATTGACAATGACGATGAGGAAGACCCCGGGGAGGTAACATTTTGGTTAAACAAGAGAAAACACACACTAACCTTCAATGAATTCGCAGAGGCCTTGGGTTTTCCATTGGATGGAGCTCGACATCTACCCGACTTAAATAAACAGAAAGTTTGGGCCACAATCCGCGATCCACTCACAGCCACGCAATATGTCACTGGATAGTCAAAGGCACACCATCTGAGGGACCATGCTTTGAGGATCTTACATAGGTTCTTTGCAGTCTCTTTTTATGGACACATTGAAGCTGCTGGCGTGGTTAACCAGGCTGAGGCGTTATTTTTACATTGCATGGTCCATCAGATCCCATTAAATGGCGCCTATTTCTTATGGAAAAAATTTGAAGACTTGCAGGGTAATCCCCGGAAAGTAAAGAAGATCGCGATTGGATGGGTGGTCACAGTTTTGGCTAAGAGAGTAGGCCTTAGCTCATTGGGACCTGATTTAGGAGATAGTAATTTCATAGACTTCAAGATGCTGAAGAATTTGAGGATCATTGTGGATGATCATCAGTTTCATGAACAAGTCAGATTGTCCACAAGGGAAGAATACTTGCGCCTCATTGAAAGGGGTCGAGTACAGTTGCCAGTGGAAGGGCCTAAAGATGAGGATGAGCAACCAGAGGAGGCTGCAGGAGCAGCTGCTGCAGGACCCGCTCCAGCCTATGACTTCTCTCAGTTTACTGCCCATTTCGAGACTTTGCAGACTGGATAGGCTCAGATCAATTCTCGCTTAGACCAGTGGGAGAGCTTCATGGAGGATACCCATGCTGAACATGTTCAGCTGATGGGACGCTTAGATATGCATGAGCAGCAGTTAGCTTTGCAAGCACAGAGTCTGTCAAGGCTGGAGCATTCCATATATCTCTCTCGGCAGGAGCAGGAGCAGTTTTACCAGACCATGAGGGATCGATTCCCTCCACCACCACCTCCACAGGACTAAATTTTCTGGGAGTTCTCTGATCTTTTATTTTGCTACTTTTGTTCTTTTTGGTTGACTGAATTACTTGCTGGGGACAGCAAGCTTCTAAGTGTGGGGTAACTAGTTTGTGTAACTTGAATGTGACTAACCCTGCAGTACTTTAGTAAGCTTAATTTTAGTATTTCTTTTGAGTAAGTTTAATTTTATCAAAGCTTAATATTGTTATTTCTTTTGCCTTTATATTTTAGAAGTTATATTTTCTGCTTTTTGATAATGGTTTCTTTAGTTAATTGTTTAAGTTATATTTTGTGATTTGAGCTCATCAATTTGACTAATGCTTAGTTTAACAAATTTTTAAGTTGTTATTCCAGCTCAATTGTTAATCTTGAAAAGGTCATTCAGAGCACTTAGTCTGCAAGAGAGTAAGATTCTGTCTTAAAGTTATTTTTTTTAACAATTTTCAAATTAGAAATATACAATTGCAATTTCCATGAATTGTGCACTTAGGCCAGCTTTTACAAGTAAAGAAAAACCAGCATGAAATCTTTTGATCAGAAAATTTTTAGAACACTAGAACCTTCCTCATTGCCCTTCGAAACAATATAACAATTAAGGCATAAATGTTGACATGATTTAGGCATTAATTCTTTTGAGAAGCTACTTAAAATAAACTTTATCCCACCTATTGAATTAATTTTCCATTGCTAGCCCCATTGAGCTGAATTGGTATGCTAAAAGCGTACTCTGAATTTTTTCTTGTTACACACTTAATATGCCATTTAACTTAAATGCTTTTGCCTATCCCTTCTAAGAATTGGCCACTCTAGGATTGGGTTGGGAAGACATTGAAAGTTGAAATAAGGTGTTTAGTATTAAATAAGTAAGGGTAAGAAAAAAAATTAAAGAATTTTAGGATATTGCTTGACAAGTAAGTTGTAAGAAAATAGAGGATATAAGTATTCCACTAAGTTCAATTCTCTAAAAAAAAAATAAAAATAAAAAATAAAAATAAAAAAAAATAAAAATAAAAAAAATGTATATATATATATATATATATATATATATATATATATATATATATATATATATATATATATATATATATATATATATATAAAATATTTAATTCTGAGTATAGCAAAATTCAAGTGTGGGGTATCCTCTATTAGAAGACAATATTGGGGTATAATAGGGACTGAGAAAGAAATTGTATCGTATTATTTCTCTTGTGATAAAAATTTTTCATATTTGGGAAAATAGCTAAGTCTTGGAAATTGTTGTTGAAGTGGAAGCAGGTGATGAAAAATTTTTTTGGGTAGCAGTGTTAGTTGGTAGAGTGGCTGAATCTTCATTTGATTTCCTAAACTTTTCTTGTTAACCATCACCGATTGAACCGTACATTACAACCTGCTTAAGACCTAATGATTATGTTTATGTTTTAATTTGTTCAGTGGAGATGACCTTCGGGTTCCGGTACTAAAGGAGAGGCCTATGGTATTTCTAGAGTTTCAAGTGAGAAACCAGAAGTACATTTATGTACTGATTTAATCTGCTCTTGATTGATTGATGCTGAAATTTTTTAGTTTTGAAAAATATTAAAACATTGGTTTTGGCCTTTGCACACACACATCAGAAATTCGATTGTATTTTCTTCCTTTGAAACTTGTTTGAGTGAAGATTACTCTAAAGTGGAATTTACTAAGTGTTTGCTTGGTATTCTGAATTTCCATTTTCCTGCTTGAAAATTGAGATGGCTGGAATTGAAGAGTTATTTTACTCGAGGGCGAGCAAAAGCTAAGTGTGGGGTATTTTGATAAGTTTAAATTAAACAATGTTTTGATGTGAATTTAGAGATTATTTCTTAGTCTAAAAGCTGTTATTTATGTTAATTTTTGATAAAATGTCATTTGATGTTAGTTGGTGCACTAAATGAAGATTTATGTTAATTTTGGCATTTTTAGGTAGCTTACACGGCGGTAAGGTTATTCCTCACCGCCGTGTGAAACGAAAATAAAAGAGAGCATCAGAAGGGCAGTACACGGCGGTAAGGAACATCCATACCGCCGTGTACCACGAGAATCATCACATACGTAAGGTGTTACACGGCGGTATGGAAGTCTCATACCGCCGTGTGAGGCGTAAAAATTCCAGAAATTGCGGCACTGGACAAGGGGAGCAAAATGTCAAGATTGTTGACCAGAGGCAAGTTACACGGCGGTGAAAGACTCTCATACTGCCGTGTAACCTATTTGTGAACCAAATCTGCACAAAATCAAAGACTTTGAAGGCCACCTTTTGACTTTGAACTTTGAACGGTTATTTAGAGACTGAAATTAGACAGAAAAGGGGTCGATGGATTTTTCCTGGAAATAAAAAGAAAATTTATTTTCTCTGCAACTTAAGTTAGGATTTTTCATATAAGTTTGGATTGAATTTAAGCTGCTGTTATTTTAAATCTGAGAGGAATAATCAGAGATAGTTGAAGGTTATTATTTATTTTTGAAGTTTTGAGAACAGATTGAACGGGAAGAACATCAATTTTATTGTTGTAAGAATTTCATTTTCAGATTCAAATGGGTAATATCAATTTCTCTCTATTTAATTCAGTCTTTATTTCAAATATGAGTGAGTAATTTTATTTCTTGTTAAGGGATGCCTTAATTCCCCAATAATTCATGTGAATATTTTGTATGGATTGTATTATACATATACTCAGTTGTATTTTCTCTGATTTTATTTGTTGTTGCTGAATAGAGTACAAGTTAAGGGGAGATCTACCAAGATAAAATTTAATTGTAATCAGTTCATAAATACATACAAATATACTTCAGTTTTATCTTCTCTGAAATTATCTGTTGTTGCTGGTTTGAATACAAGTTAAGGGGAGATCTACCAAGATAAACTTTGATTGCAATTAGCCCATAAATACGTACACATGTTCTGTTCTATTTTAATCAACTTTCATTGATTTGATGAATCCGAATTGGTAGTTAAAATCTGTGAATGTTTAATTCAATAGGTTCAGAATGGTGGAAGATAAATGAGTTTGATATATGAATCCGTAATGGTAAGATTATTTAACTTAGAACTTAAGATCTGTAATAATGCTAATTTATGTGCTGAATCCGGATTGGTAAGTGCATATTTTAGAGAAGCTGGATCCAAAAGGCAAGCTATGGTATAGGCTAGATTATTCACTGATTGTATATGAAATTGTTGAATCAAGTATTCACATGATATTATTGGGGAGAATGGGTATTCCTTAGCAAGATCTCTTAGTTATTTTATCAAATTGCTGTATTATTAAATCGTTAATAATCTTAGACATTAATATCATCAATTAGATTATTAATTCTTCTACGTTAAACAATCACCAAATCAAAATAATTGGGAATTTTTTAGCATATAATTAATTGTCAAACACTTGCACAACATAATCCCTTGGGTTCGATAACTTGTGGTCTTAATTATATTCCACTATATTACTTGCCGATTCAGTACACTTGCTGAGGTCGCGTCAAGTTTTTGGCGCCGTTGCCGAGGAACTGGCGTTGTCAGTAAGTTTTGATTTTTATTTGTATGTGTTTTCATTTTTCTGATTTTATTATTTTTATTCTTTTCAGGTAGTTGTGGTGTATGAGCAGAGTTAGACAAGGATCATTAGCACCCTACGACCCTAAAATCGAGAGGACTTTGCGTCAACACAGGAGAGCCAACAGAGACAACAACATGGAAAATGACCCTCTCCCTATTGATGAAATTCCTCCCGAGAATGAACAAATGCCAAGGGCACAAGAAGAGGTACCAAGAAATTATGGAGGAGAAGTCCCTAGGCAGCGAACGATAAGGGACTATGCTGTGCCAAGATGGACTGAAGACCATAGGACAATTGTGCTGCCAAGAGGAGTACAATTTGAACTGAAACCAGCAACTATCAACATGGTGCAAAGAAATCAATTTTCTGGAACAGAAGTGGAAGATCCTGCACAACACCTGGATTTATTTTTGGAGATTAGTGACACAGTGCAGATTCCTGGAGTGACACCTGATGCTGTAAGACTGAAATTATTTCCTTTCACCTTGATTGGAAAGGCAAGAGAGTGGTTGCAAATGTTACCAAGACAGTCAATTACATCTTGGGATCAATTGCAAGAAAGGTTTCTGATGAGATTTTTTCCACCTAAAAAAATAGCAAATATTCGCAACAGCATTTTTCAATTTAGCCAATTGAGTGATGAGCCTTTTTATGAGGCTTGGGAAAGATTCAGAAGATTGTTAAGAAGCTGTCCGCATCATGAAATACCAATTTACCATCTGATGCAACAATTTTACTTGCCGATTCAGTACACTTGCTGAGGTCGCGTCATGAGTCATGCGAGATGTTCATGACTCATGAACCTCTTGCGCGAGTAATGTAAGATGTTCACGAGATGTGAGCCTCTTGCATGAGTTGTGCAAGAGCTTCACGACTCGTGAGCCTCTTGCACGACTCGTGCAAGAGATGCACGAGTCGTGCGCCGCCCCTTCTCCTCTGTTCGTTCTTTCTATTTTTTCCAACCAATATCCTAAAACTAGTTCTCCAATTTTTCTAATAAATAAAAAGGAACCAATGTTCCTAAAATTCATGACCCGATTTATGTATGTTGCATTTTAATTTCTTTTATGCGTTTATTTATTTGTTTGTTTATATTTTCTTATTTTCGGGGATTATTCTATCCCATTTCCTTTTATTTATTATTTATTTTGGGGGATTGTTCTGTCCCAATTTTTGTTTTGTAATTTATTTATTTACTGCTTTATTTATCGTTTTACCATGTGAATGAGATGCGCTTTAAATTTAATGCATAATCGCGTGAGATTAGAGATGAAATTTTGATTTCTTAAAAAACTCATTTATTTAACTTAAGTCATTAATAAGAGTAAAGTTCCGAACACCTTCTCTGGTTTAGACCAATAGAGGTTAGAGACCTTTCCATATTTCTTGTAAACTGGGTGACGACTCCAAAATACCTCAAAGGTGCCTAAAGTCATTGTGAGGCTAGATGACCCTTTTCAATGTTCTATTGAAAAGGGCATGTCCAAAATGCCTCACGATGCCCAAGATCAAAAAGACGGGAACCAATCCCTCAAGCCCCAAAAGGTGGGCTCACCGAGGACCTTGCTGGTTCGGGGCGCATCACAGTGGCGACTCCACTGGGGATGATCGAAACTTCGCTTCGAAAGTGACTTAAGTTAAAATTATAATTGATTTATTAAGAACCAAAAATTCCATTTCTAATCGATATTGCTTTACATACATTAGAGCCTTAGAATTCTGATAGTTTGTCCCCTATTTACCCTGGTGCATTCCTAAAGCATGACCCTACTTTCACTCATTGTAGGGAAGTGCTCGGGATAATCACCAACCCAAGCCTCATACCATTAAATGGTATATCAAATTGAGACCCGATTGGTCGTTATGCTCGTAATGGGCTATACCCGTTGGCTGGGACCATGCTTTGGTAGACCTAAAGCAACACCACCTTTGACCGAAGCCCATGTAACGGCAATAGATACTCCCACTAGGTGAAAAAGTACCATAATACCGTGCTTGCTATTTGGGCCGTCATATATTGAACAAAATCAATTAAATTAAATGGTCTTCATCAAAGGTTTTCATGCCCCGGTGGGCCCATCTTAATTTAGTTGAATTGTTTAAATAAATAATGGCCAAACACCCATACGTATGTACAATAATTAAGAGTTGTTATGCTGCCAGTTTTCACTATGCACTATGTGTGTCTAATGGGTTCCCTGTTAACCCTTGGATAAAGCGCACCTAGGAAAGAGACTGCACTACCTCACGGGTGGGAGAAATAAGGTCGGAAGGATCTATTTGCTTGCATGTGATTGTGGATACTGCACAGCATGCTCGTTCATGACATGTCATTCATGCATGTTAATAAAAAGAATAATAAAAAAATGAACAAAAACAAAACATGCATTTCATTTTGTGTGTACATATCCTTTCGTCTGCATATTATTTTTCGCATGTACATATCATCCTATATATATTTTCTTCCATGCATCACATTGTATCATTATAATCTATTGATCTTTCACTCATCGAGGACCATCTGCATAGCACGATCATTCATTACATGACATTCATGCATCATTCTAACTCTTTAATTTTTTTCAGCCATCAAAGAGCACTTTTCTATTTGGTTAGGAGTTCCGATGGCTACCTTATCAGAGGGTCTCAATTGAGAGACCAAAAATCAAAATCAAGTGCGATTAATAGGAATTTAGAAAAGTTTTTAGAAATAGCCAGTTCACTGAGAGAGGTAGATACAACCCAGGCTCTAATAGCCAAGGAGGTGGGAAAGAGAATGGAAGAGTTTGAGGCAAGAATGATGGCGATGATGGGAAACCTTACCACTACCCTAGTCCCACTTGCTGAGCAACAGGCTACTGCTCCAGCTGGGGAGCAAGATGAACAAGCAGCTACAAGAGAGGAGCCCCCAGAGTCAGTTAATCCACTTGCAGTTGAGCCAAGAGCGCCAGCGCCTGTTGAACGTAGAGAAGGCCCTAAATTAAAAATAAACTTAGGGGAGGATCAAGAGGAATAGATGGTAGTAAAGGGAAAGCCACCCCAGATAGAAGAAGCCATTTGGAGAAAAATGGAAGAGAAATTCTAGGCGATGTCCCGAATGCTGATGATGGGAAAGGGGATGGACCCCGACAACAAGGAGCTAGATAGTGATGATCTAATCCCTCTAAATTTTAGGATGCCTGATGTCCCAAAGTTTGATGGCACATTGGACCCCACTACACACATCAAGCAATATTCTTTGATAATGAAGGGTACTACGCTAACAAGAAGGCAGAAGGCAGAGTACTTCTATTTAAGTTTGATAGGCCCTAAAATGGATTGGTATCATGGACTGGACCGGAGAACAAAAGAAGACTAGGATTTGCTGACGGAGGAGTTTCTCCAGCAGTACGACTGCAGTACGAGGATGGAGGTCACTCTAAAAGATCTGGAGCTGCTGCAGCAAAATCAAGGCGAGTCATTCCATGAATACCTAACCTGATGGAGGAACCGGGTAATGGAGATGAAGAAGAAGCCGGATACTACGAACCAGATCAGGATATTTATTAGGAATGCTATCCCATATTTGAGGGATTGGTTAAAGATGAAGGGGCTGAAGGACTGGGAGTCCCTAAAAGATATAGCCATCGAAGCTGAGGCCGAGCATTTTGATAAAATAACTAAATCTACAAACCTGGCCTCCGGTAAAAATAAGGGAAATAGCAGTGGTAATGGGGGCAGTACTGGGGTAGCAGAAGTCTCAACCACAGGAACGACTCGGCGCCACCTCACTATCTCGGGTATGCTATTATCTTGGCACTTCACTCGTCTCATCAAGGAAGGGAAATTACAACCCTTGCCAGCTGGACCTGCCCCAAGCCAAGGCCAGCCTAGACACAAAACATACTGGTATTGTGCATATCACCAGTACACAGGGCATAGAACAGACTATTGCCATCCTTTAAGAGATCGTATATAAGAATTGATACCTAGCATGGAGGATGGAAGAAAGCATTGAACTTGTTACAATGTCTTTCCTTTTCTAAAGTGTATTCCTGAACTACGCACTTATTTCTCTTTTCTATTTTAATAATATGGGCTTTTCTTATATATACATTGTCATATCTTATTACATCAAGCATAAGTGATAATTGTGATTAAGGGATTGGTTTAATAAACACTATTTCATTCAGTTTCAATAAATAGTATTCTTGGTTACATCCAACTTGACTCCTGAAGTGAGATAAAAAAAAAAAAACTAGTTGCAATTAGGGGTTTGGATGAAAACTCACTAAGACCACTAAAACCTTTATAATTACCCGTCAAAGTGATCCCTGGATAAGACGGAACCTAGAAAATGATTTAGGCAGCCCTTCTTTGTATAACTCTCTAAATGACTATTTCCTACCCTTATTTTGCAATCGCTTGCTAGCCCGTTGAGCGTTTATACTGGTATGCTAAATGCATACCGATTTTGTTGTTACATATGTTGAAACTACCTGTGACGCGCGCCGAACCCTGGGGCACCCCGAGGGCCCGCTTTTAAGGCGATCGGGTGGAGGTTCATGAAAACTTGTAAGGTATTTACAAGTGCATCTATTTTGGGCAACAAGGAGGTTTCTTGGAGTCGCGACCTAATAGAACATTGGGACAGGTCGTCTAGCCTCGGTGAGCCTAAGACGACGCATAATATCCATTTTGGGCAAGCCAAAGGGATCTTAGAGGTATCATCCCAATAGAACCCTGGAATGACCCTCTACCCCGTGGAGCCTAGGATTGTAAATTTAAGTCTTTTGGTGGGATACAAGAGATATTTTAGAGATTCCATCCCAATGAAAGACTGAGATGGACCTCTAACCTCATTGAGCCCAAGACCAGAGTGAGTTCGGGACTTCCCATTCATTCATACCTTGGTTAAGTTTATAATCGAGTTTTGAATTTATCATTTCATCCCATTTCTCATTCATTTTAATGCAATTAATTAAAGCGCATATCAATCACGTAGTGGTAGCGATAAATAAAAGCGTAAATAAAATAAAGCCTATGTAAAAATATTACAACAAAACTAGGGGCGGAATACAACCCCAATTGTAAATAAAATACAAATCATGCATAAATCGGGATATTCATTAATGATGAGGACATTGGTCCTCGCATGCATATTTATTATAAAATCATTTTGATGTGATGATTTTATTTTGGATAGAGAAAATTGAGACATTGGTCCCATTTTTATTTAGGAAAAATTCCAAATTAATTAATAAAAATGCTTTTTTATTTTCTTTCTAGCGGCTAAAATAAACAAATTTATAGGAAAATTACATAGCAAAATAAATGGAAAAGCAAAATGAATAAAATATTACAAATAAAGCAAATAAATACTTGATCCCAAAGGAGCCTTCTGAATCTCCTCGTGTGCTCGCAAAAAATGCCCAAGTAAAGAAAATAAGTTTTGACAAAAAAAAAAACAAAATACAAATGAAATAATATTAATAATTAAATCAATTAAATAAATTAATGATAAAATGAGATAAAATAAAGAGAGATGGCATCAAAAATGGATTAAATGAATTGAAATATTAATAAACTAAAATAAATGGGAAATGCATCATAAATGACAAATGAATTAAAAGATATGATTGAAATAATATAAGACTTGTTAATGAATTAATATATGAAAATATGCACATGATAATAATTACAATGAAAATAAATAAAAAACAATAAATAAAACATGTGACAACGATAAAAATAATGATAAAAATGAATAAGAGAACGATGAAAACAATTAAATGAATAATATGATCAATTAAATATGTTCACAAATGATATAAACCATTTACATGGCAAAAATATAAAGTAAAATGAATTTATTAATTATACATTAAAAATAATGATAAATTAAAGCAAAGTAAATTAATTACATGTTAGCAATTAAAAGAGATCAATATTCACATGAATAAAATTGTAATAATATATGTACACAACAAAACAAATATAACAACAATAGAATAAATAAATAAATGAGAACAATAAATAAATTAATGAAAACAATAAAGTATACATGAATAAGAATAAAATCATATATAAACAAAATAAATAAAATAAATCTGAAATAAATAAAATAAATAAATAAATGAAGTTAATAAAAATATACATGAATAAATTAAACATTAACAAAAAGAATAAAAAGAAAGAATAAGCACAGAATGTTTACCCTCAGAGTTTCGGATTCGATGAAGGTAAAATGATGATCGATTTTTTATTTGATGATTTGCAATATTAGAGTGTAATATGATGAAAATATTGGAATTTTATTCGAAGAAAAAATAGGATGAAAAAAAATGATAAAAAATTCTTTAAGAACAAAGAATGATTTCTTTGCCTAAAGAAATAATTTTTATCAAAAAAAAAAATTTTATTGATTAAAACAAAGAAAAATGATTTCAAGAACAAGCAATCACTTTATTTGTATCAAGAGAAAAAAAAATGATTTAAAGTCTTATTTTAGAAAATCAAATGAAAAAATTAGATTTTGATAACAAATAATTGTTTTGTTTATCTCAAAATTAATTTTTCATCAAAAAGAGATTCAAAAGAAAATCAATGGAAAAAGTTTTATTGAACACAAATAAAGAAGAAAAAAAAGGAATTTTGAGAGCAAATAATTGTTGTATTTGTCTCCAAATTAAATTCAACAACAAAAACTCCTTCCAAATATATGTTTAGAAGAAATTCTATTGAAAAAAATATGAAAAAGATGAACTGAATTCTTTGTTCTTTTTGGTGGGGAAAATTTGGAATTTTTTTAGAGAGAGTTTGAAAGGAAGAAGAAGAGAAAAAGATGAAAAAAAACCCTAAGAAAAATTCCCCCTTTTAGGTTTTTTTCTTATTCTTTTTATATCAAGAAAATAGGAAAAAAATGTTAATTAAAGGGATAAAACTTAATAAAATCATATATTAACAATTTTAAATTTTACAAATTGAAAAAAACCTGAAAACCCCTTAAAAAAGTCATAAAAAAATCGAATTTTGTGGAAAAAAATCGGAATAAATCAATTTTGGGGCAAAATGCCCATTTTGCGGCGGAACAGGGCCTACGGACGCCCGTCGTAGCGCCCGACGGGCGTCCGTAGCGCACGCTGGGCAAGAGCGCTTGCCCAGCGTGCACGCGTCGTCGCACGGACGACCGACGTCGCGCGATGGCGCCTCGTAACCCGCTGCGCCTGCGCGCTTTCACCGCGGCCGACGCTCGAAATTTTTTTCTTTTTTTTTAAAGATTAACTAAAAATACTACATTTTTAAGCCCCCATTTTTCAAAATTAATTTTTAAAATAAAAATATTTTTTAATATTTTTTTAATTTTTCACTCTAAAATGCAAATTTTCAAGGAAATCATCACTTTTAAACCTTTTGCCCTTGACAAGGCATCTTATCATCATTGGGTAACTCTGATCTGGGTTGTCTCAGCAGCCGGTGTCTACACTACCCTTCGCGTAAAATTTTTTTTTACCTCACCTTAGAAAAATGGCCGCTCTAGTAAAAACGGATGTACATCATTGATAATTCTTTGGGTTATTAAAAATTGCCTTAGTAAGTATGAGTTTACACTTTGGGAAGAGGGTTTTAGTCATATGCAAAAGACTTGAGCTCGTAAATAGAAAAAATAGAAAAAAAAATATATAAGAAATAAAAAATTAAAAAGAAAAGAAAGAATAAAAAAGAAAAAAAAAAGCAAAAAGAGCTCAGGATAATAACCACTTGACGAGTTTCGACGATTACCTTTTTAATTGTTATTCTGATTTTGATGAGCTAAAATGTTATTGAGTCTAAATTCAAGAATACCTTTGTATATGCGACTGAGCTGACAACGGTTCACCCATCAGTTGAGTAAATATTGAGGCCATTTTTCTCTAGCGACCTGAGCCTTCTTTGATAACCATCTGCTTAAGCCTAACGTTACAACAAAAGTAAGAACTTTTGATTCTTGTTTCAGTCTTATCCAATTAGCGGAGATGACCTTCCAATAAGGTTTGGTATGTAAGAAGAGGCATATGGTGTTCTTGAACTTCAAGTGGGGAACCACGAGTGCGTTCATGCATTTGAGTTGAGTCTCGTCCGCAACGTTGCATCTAGAATCCGCGTTAAAAAAAAAAGAGCTGAGATAAAATATTCAATCATGAAAACCCGAGAGGGCTGATTAATAACAGGAGTCGAATACACTTAAGGTGTTGCTCATCGAGATTGAACAAAACTAGTGTTCTTGCATCACATGTCTAGTCATGGTCATTCTTATTGCTATATGATGCGTATAGATAGAAATGCATGCATAAGCTAGGCATAAACATGCAATTAAATGGTTAAGAGAAACCTATTGCAGGCATGAGGACATATGTTGGAGCAAGTTTTAAGGCAGAAATAACAAAATTTCATGTGATAAATCCTCCTTCTACCCAAAAAAAAAAAACGATGATGAATAAAAGCCGCTGGTCTGGGTTGGGTCCATTCCTAACAAAAAATAAGGCACAGGGTTATGTGAAAATCCGAATGGACGCATTTCTCACTCAGAAAAGCTAATGTGAAAATCCACAAGGGACGCACTACCTTTAAAACAATGACTTTTGAAGCCTGGAGCGATAAGGCGACATTACTTAGAATTACTTCCCTTTAGGCATTTTGTGCAGGACACGAGTTAAAGTTTGGGGAGCAAAATGCTCATCGACCAGAGGGCAAAGATGTGCACGGGTCAGTTCTCTTTGAAAAGATTATGGGTCAGAACCCCTAAAGCAAAAACGATGCTTTTCTAGATCCTTTGGGGCATCAGATAATGTGAGCAACCAAGCAGTACTCTCAACAGATCCCTTGACCACCTAGGATGTGGTCTATCCATTTTTGCATCTCACATGCATAGATCTTTTGCATATCCTCCTGTATATCATGTGGATTCAATCCTTCATGCATATAATTGTGTGCGCCTAATTTTGTACATTAATCATTTGTTTGTGATTCATGTATATAGCTTTATGTATACATTTCATGCAAATTATGCACACACAATCTTTTGTATATGCCTTCGTGCTAATGATTTTACAGGAAAAGACCAAACCAAACGATAGCTTCGGCATGATGAAGTCAAGAAGAAACATGCGCAAGTTGAAATCATGTGGTAACTTGTAAAGTCCTTTGTCAAGGCATTCTCAAGTCCTTTATCAAGGCATTCTCAAGTCCTTTTCTCAAGGCATTTCAAATCTCTTTTGAATATTCTCAGTATTTTTGGAGCATTATCTTGAAGTCCTTCTTTACAGGCATTGTCAGTCTCTTCGGAGCATTATCTTTAAGTCTTTCTTTAAAGACATTCTCAGTCTCTTCAGAGCATTATCTTTAAGTCCTTATTTAAAGGCATTCTCAGTCTCTTCAGAGCATTATCTTTTAGTACTTCTTTCAACGTATTCTCAGTCTATTCGAAGCATTATTTTTAAGTCCTTCTTTAAAGGAATTCCCAGTCTCTTCGGAGCATTATCCTTAAGTCCTTCTTTAAAGGCAATCTCAGTCTCTTCAGAGCATTATCCTTAAGTCCTACTTTAAAGGCATTCTCAGTCTCTTCGGAGTGTTATCTATAAGTCCTCTTCCAAGGCATTTTCAGTCTCTTTGGAGCACTATCTTTAAGTCCTTTTCTAAGGAATTTTCAGTCTCTTCGGAGCATTATTCCTTAAACCCTTCTTCTAAAACATCCCCGATCTCTTCAGAGCATTAAGTTTTTCCAAATCCTTTCAATCCGCACTTTGTAAGCCTCGGCTCAGTGCAGTTCAAAAGAACAACTCCCGCTCAGAAGAGTAGTTCAGAAGAACAATAACTCCGCTCGGAAGAGCAACCTTGCGTTTTGTAAGTCTGTAACAAACTCGGCGCATCACCTGGTTCGAGAAGGACAGTTGCCTCAAGTACGTGTCTTTTCTCTTTTCTTGGAGTTTTGGCTCACTTAGGCACCTAGGCACTATGTTCCCCAAAACTGGGGGCAACTGTAGACATCGGGTCCTGAGGCAGTTCAGACTGAAGTTACCCAGTGATGAAAATGATGCCTGTTCACAGGCAAAAGACATATCGAAGTGATGGTTTCCTCTAAAAATATATTTTTTGTCTTTTTAATAAAAAAAAAATAATTCTTGGAGGCTGGGCGTGAGGCCCATCTCACTAGCATGAGATGCAACTCTCACGTTAGTGAGGGGTGGCGTGAGGCAGGTGTCACCTACCTCATGCGCCTCACTGCCCCAACACCCCCTTTCCCGTTCATTCTGGAAGTTTTATGGGAAACCACCTAATCTCCTCTAATAAAAAGAAAAGGAGCAAGAATTATTGAAAGATGTTTTTTGAAAGCACCGAAAAACCCAGAAAGAAAAACATAGGGGGAGAGGAGTTTTGGTGAGCCCCGAAAAATGATTTCTTTTTCTAAAAAGTATTCTGAGTTTTTTCTTCTCAAGGAAATCAACGAGGAAACCAAAGCTTATTCATTTATCGATCTGAATTCAATATCTGAGGGTAAATAACCGGCTAACCATTTCCTTCTTTGATCTCTTTCTTTCTTCTTTTCTTTCTTTTTTCTTAGTTGGCTTTACAGTGTTCTTCATTTGTATGTACTCTGTTTTTTTCATTTGATTTCATTAATTTGTATTTCCCACGTTTGTTATTGTTTACTGTCAGATATAGATCATAAGTAGCTATTAGGATTAAATAAACATGTTTGCATGATATTTTGCATCTTTTGATCGCATGATGTTGTTTTTGTTTGTCTATTCTTAATCCTCTGTTCATCCCCATTTTTACGTTTTTCTGATCATCCCTTCGTTTCGTCCGAGTTGTGAGCGTGCGTTCGAGTCGTGACTTTTCTTTTCTTGCTATCCGTGCTCCCTTATTCTCTGTCAGAGTCATGCGAGATGTTCATGACTCGTGAACCTCTTGTGTGATTTGTGTAAGAGGTTCACGACTCGTGAGCCTCTTGCACGAGTCGTGCGCCGCCCCTTCTCCTTTGTTCGTTCTTTCTATTCTGTATATAATATTGTATATGTAATTTCTGTCTATTTATTTCTTTTTGTTTATATTTGATTAATTTAATTGATTATTTATTTGATTGATCTATTAATCATTTTGATTAATTATTTTATTCAATTAATTTATTTGTTCATTAATTATTTAATTTACTTTATTAGCATTTTATTTATTTTATTTTTATTGTCTCAAAATTAATTTTCCTTCGCGAGTTTTATTCCCGCTCAGGCTTTCACGACTTGTGCGTTCACGCATGAGTCGTGAAGGTGGTGCACGAGTCGTGCACCACTTTTGCATTTCCCATTTCCCATTTCCTTTTCTTTGCATTTTAATTCTTTTCATCATTTTGGGCCACTTTTTGTCCTTTAGCCTAGCGATTCACATTTCACTTTGTCCAAAAGTTAATCCTTTCCATTTTAAATTGTTTTCACTTCACTCTTCTTCATTGCATGCAAATCCTATTATAATATTTTATGTTTATTATTTTATATTATTATTATTACTATTATTATTATTATTATTATTATTATTATTATTATTATTATTATTATTATTATTATTTTGTTTTGTTTTATTTTATTTCATTATCATTATTATCTTTATTTAGTTTAATTATTATCATTATTTTAAATTAGTAAATTGTTATTATTTTATTTTTACATGGCTAGTTTTTGCATAATTTTTTATCATCTTTGCATATGTACTGTCCATGTGTCCCTTTAATGTGTTTTATTTAATTCATTCTATTTTATACTTGTATATTAATTTTATTTTATTATTCATTATTTATTTATTTTATTTAATTAATTAATTTATTTTTTTACTAACTACTTTTCTCTTTTTATCTTGTCAATTTAATAAATCCACGCACATGAGTGTTTTCTCACCAAATGGAAGATCGGGAAAGTAAAGACTTTCAAATTTAGGGTTTGCATTTTTTAATTGTTGTATTTCCTTTTATTATTATTATTTTTTATATTGTATATAAAAATATATTTTAGATTCATCCGCATTATAGAAAATCATGTTTTTTACAACAATTAATAACTTGGGAATTTCTATTAATAAATTTGACCAATGTCCTATTTTAACTAATAAAATCTTGCTTTCAAAATAGAGAATTAGTTTTCATAAAATGGGATCACTCATCCCGGTTTTTCCCAATCAATATTCTAAAAATAGTTCTCCAATTTTTCTAATAATTAAAAAGGAACCAATGTTCCTAAAAGTCATGACCCGATTTATGTATGTTGCATTTTAATTTCTTTTATGCGTTTATTTATTTGTTTTTTTATATTTTCTTATTTTGGGGGATTGTTCTGCCCCATTTCCTTTTATTTATGATTTATTTTGGGGGATTATTCTATCCCAATTTCTATTTTGTAATTTATTTATTTACTGCTTTATTTATCGCTTTCCCATGTGAATGAGATGCGCTTTAAATTTAATTCATAATCACGTGAGATTAGAGATGAAATTTTGAGTTCTTAAAAAACTCATTTATTTAACTTAAGTCATTAATAAGAGTAATGTTTCGAACACCTTCTCTGGTTTAGACCAATAGAGGTTAAAAACCTTTCCTAGTTTCTTGTAAACTTGGTGGCGACTCCAAAATACCTCAAAGGTGCCTAAAGCCATTGTGAGGCTAGATGACCCTTTCCAATGTTCTATTAAATAGGGGGTGTCCAAAATGCCTCATAATGCCCAAGATCCAAAAAATGCGAACCAATCCCTCGAGCCCCAAAAGGCGGGCCCACCGAGGGCCTTGCTGGTTCTATGCGCGTCACAAGTATAACATGGGTTATTAATACGAATCCTAAGATAATAATTCTACAATTCTCAACATTAATAGTATTCTAATGGGGCTAAAGTACTATTATTCAAAATATCGAAAAGAAACATAATGATACTATAAGAGAATTCATGTAAATACTTATATGAAATATAATAGGAAATGAGAAAAGAGTTTAGAGTTATGCATAGGTGAATAAATATGAATTGTATTCAAGTGTATGGTTATACATTGTATATTGCATAAGTGAAAATGATTATATAAATATATGTAATACATATATGCATATGTATGAATGGTATGTGAATTATATGAGGGTATACAAAATAGCAATATAAACCTTCATATATGTGATAAAGTCATAAATAAATATAATGAGTTTATACAATATGTGATGTGAAATGGAGAGAAATATAATGATAATATGAAAGGAACTTTTGTTTAACTATTGAATATGAAGAATACTACAAGTGAATTCTTATATTATGAATATGATGACTATATCAGCGATGTCAATATTATGTGAATGGTACACAAATATGAGAACTATATGATGAGTTTACAAGTGTATATGATCATTAAATGATCATAATAAGTGTTTATAAATATGAGGAATATGATATTGATATAAGAACCATAATAATAGAACAGTTATGAGTATAGCCTGCGTTAACCGAGTCATAGATAGATGTGTATGCCTACAGGGTCTTCTGTTGCTCCAGCCTATATGTTTTTGACCTATGGTTTGGTCCCCATGCGTTTCTGGATCCCTATGTGTTTTGGATCCCGATTAGATCCCTATGCATAATATGTGAAAGTACCCTCGGGTACCTATGCATTTTTCCCGTTATCCACCACCTTGGGAATGCAGGCAACAATTTTACGAAAGATTATTAAATGTGTATTATCGAATATGAATTTATAAATGAATGTACTTATATGTATGGACTCTAAATGTGTTTACTATAAGTGTTTAAGAAACTTGATATTCATGAGTGATTCTTTGGTTATTATAACGGTCTGTATTTTTGGAAAGGAAATATGGAAATAAGCATTTTATATAGGTGTAATATGTTAGAAATACTCTATGAATAACGTTAATTATTATGATTCAATAATAAAGTAAGAAATATGCATAAACACTAACAAGCACTTTTACAAAGAAGTGACTTTGTAATTGTGCTTATAATTACAGGTCTGTCTGTATGATGAGTAAAGATATACTATAATTTTCATAAAGTTTTAATAAATTAATTGGGATAGCAATCCATGAATATGTCCTATAAACTCTTTAGTTATACATAATTACCAAAAGTGAATATATGTTTAAAAGGAAGCCTATATATATATGTATGGAATATGTATGCATGTTTATATATGGTTTTCAAGTTAATACAATTAAATGCTAAAGACATAAATATATGAACATGTAAGAGATGCTAAGATTTTTAAATACTTAAAGAACAACGATATGGTTTTGGTACATAATGTGCATAACCATATATATAAGACAAGTATTAATTTAAGGAAACACATGCTAAGTGAATAGCACAGTATCTAACATTACATGAATATAATTGTATGTGTATTTATTATAATGACTGTTTTGATCAACAAGTTTGTTAGATCATTAAATTTTTTAAGTGTATGTGTATCCTTAAAGCATGTTCTTTTATGCTTAAATATTATACGTGTGTATCATTTATGTATGTTTTTATGAAGGCCTAATTTATTGAGTAAACATGTTGGAATATTAAAATACACAAACATATGCATGTTTAATGTAAACTATTAATATGTCTAAAGATTATAATAATGAATAATTGTATGCTACCATTTATATGAAAAATCAAGTGTGAGGTTAGCATGTAATATAACCGTGATCAAGTATTTTTGTAAAGGATTGTTTTGAATATGTTTATCTGCGTGTATTTGCTAATGACTGTTGTGAGTAGTCATCCATATCATATTTTTTCCCCGTAAACTATAAGCTTAGCACGGGTGTTTCATCCATGTAGATACTAAAGATATATGTGTCGCTAAGGACATTCCGCATCAGTCAAGGCCAATGAGTCCATAGGTGTTTTGTACAAGTTTTGTATTATATGTTATAATATTATGTAAACTGTTATTGTAAATGTATAAGAATTTACTGTTATAGAAATCAACTCCCGTGTATGTAAAGTGGATTCGTCATTTTGTTATTTATATAAAGTGAAAGAAAGTTTTTTATTACGTTTTTGGGTAATTGTTTCTATATCAAATGTGTTTAGTTCTATAACCTCCTTCACTGGTCGTGGTGAATCGGTCATGTTATCATCAAATTTACTACGTACGGGGTAAGAATTTTTACATCACGCATGTCGCTGCTTCACTATCCTCCATGTATTTACGATAAATGCCCTTGATCTCATTAGTAGCTTCATCTGATGGAAGCGATAGTGGATCTTGATCCAAGACATAATGGATTTTCTTTGCCTAAAGAACAAATGTCACTTGTCTAATCCAATTTGAGAAATTGCTGCCAACCAACTTGTTGTCTAATATAGCATGCAAGTTTATATGAGAAATGCTCATGATGAAGTCCTAAATGTGAAGAAAGAAACTATATTAGAGTATAATAATGTATATGCATGCATTAATTAGGTCTTTAATTAATCCATTTAACTCCCACTATTTTATTATGAATTAATAGCCTACACTATTCGATATGAGAAAACCCGGCGGTCTTCGTAGTGGACCAACATCCAATCCTTGATATGAATTTCGATCTTGTCTTTGGTCAACAAGTCAAATTTTATACCCTTAAAAGGTAGGTATCTCTATACCAATTATGTCTCTACACAACTATTAGATCATTGGGTTATCAACTCTTGATATATACATATCATGTATGCACTCCCCAATATTACCTCTAGATCTATTAGCCTTAACTTTGCTCAACAAGCTAATAGGCTAGCTAAGATGGCCCATTAATTGGATTTGAACGTATTCGATATAATGTGGGCTTGACTTTGGTTAACAACCCACACTATAAAAAACTCTGCTTCTCTTTTAATTAATGGAAGGCTTCTATACCTTAGTATTATTTTGAGGGGTTTTGTTAATTTGGTCATATCATACATGGTTGTCGCATAAATATAAAGCATACAAATATTGCATAGTTATGGACATTACTATATTGACCTTCCTGAGCCAAAATAGGGATCAAAAGGTCAAACCTAGGTAATATGTATGATTTATAAAGAAAGAAAATAATACAATATCTTTTTCTCTATGGATCTGCATCTGGCCCTTCTTACTCCTTGCTTATGGTCTCTTTTTTGTATTCTAACCTATGTAATCTAATTACATATTACAAGTGAAAAGATACAAACCAAAAGAAGTTGGCCGGGACATGAAATTCATTATGTGCTGAAATGCATATGCTCAATCACATTGGGTTAGTCCATAACTATCAATCATGCCAAACAATCACCTTTATATGCAATTCTAATGCTTAAAATCAAAGCCGTTTATTGGTATATCTTTCTTATTTCAACTCTTGAAATATGCTATGAGTTATTGTCTTAGTGTGAATAAATTTAAAAAACTATCCAAATTAGGACACTATTTTAATTTTGGAAACTATCTATTATAGGAAACCTTCTACATGCATGTAAGGCCTTGACTTGTACCCTAGTCATTTTGAATACCTTTAGGGTATGAGAGTAGCCTAGATTGTGTAATTGGTCAAGTATATGTATTAGAGACATAACCGGTATTAAATGAAAAGTATAAGGTATGTAACACCCTATACCTATAAATGGTATGGATATTGGATATCACACATTACACTATAATGCACTTATCAGATTCAGTGATTTTTTTTTTTCTACAATCACAATCATACATATACAATAACATAACAATTACACTAACACACCATTCACATTCTTATCCTGTACAATCTCGTGTTCATCCATTACAGTCGTATACATGCCATGCCTATATTTTTATCCTTGCTATCCCATAAATTCTTTCAAACATTAGTAACATCAGCCACTACCACATCTTTTCTTTCTATAACTTGCACGCAGTAATAATACTACACGCTGAGCATTGAAATTCCTAGTGGTGGATACATATCCTAAATTTTCCATGACTAAACTTATATGGATGAGCACATAAACATTTTTCTTTATTTAGACTATATGAACATCACAATCTTCAAATTTACTTAATTTATGTCTTACAATAGAGTCTTACTCCATCCTTTACTTCAGTTGTTTATCGTTATGTCTTTTGTATCATTCTGTAATTATACCTTAACATTTGTTTTACATTGCAGTTATTAGTATCACTTTTGACTATACTGTTATCCTTAACATTAATACTTTTATGTTCAGTCCACCAATTAAAATTCAGTCATATTTAGGTACAATATCAGTTACTGAATTATTTTCTAGAACAGTTATCATTCCTTCATACTTCTCTTACTCTTTTCTAGTTATACTAACCTTTTTACGTTTTATGTTCATGTTACTGTTTTTCACTTAATCATTTCTATTACTATACAATTATTAGAGCTATAATCAATGTTAGCTTAATTTTACATGCTAATTCTGCAAGTATACGGTGTATCGGTTATAGTACAAAAGATGTCGATCCCATGAGGAATGTGATAAATATTACACACTATTACTACTCAATTTTAATCTTATTTACAATGATCATTAATCTGTGAGTTAAATTTAAACTACTTTATTATATAAACTAATTAAACCTAGTTCATGTTAATCAAAGAAGACAAAACATATAATAAACAATTAACAATTATAAAACTTGATTCCATCATTATAATATAAATTTAATCTCTTAAGCAAGCCAAGTTGAATAAGATTCCAATGTACTCTCTCAACATAAATTAAAGTGCCTAAAACATACATTTATATTTCTAACTCACAATTTTCATTAATGAATTAGAGTGTTATATATGCAAATTTCAGGAATAATCACCAACCTATAACAACCATCTAACATTATGATTTCTCAAATAATACTTCAATGATGAACTTCTATTAGATGTAAGTAAGAATTCATCTTTCAATTAAACTCATACTTATAATGATCATGCATAAAATACTAATAGAAAATTCTACATTAAAAGACTACTAATTTAGATGGAAATAGAAAATAACATAAATATTCAAGTTCTCAAATAATATTCATTTGATTTACAGAGAAGTAATAATAGATAAGAGTAATGAGAAAGAAATATTTCAACCCTTTTCTCAAACCCTTGTAAAAAATTATTCTTCTCCTTAGTCTTCTTCTTCAAAACATGAAAACAAACTAAGAACTTCTAACTACAGTGCTTACAGAAAATATATAAAATTTAACTTGTAATAAAAATAATCCTCTATATTACATCATCTACCCAATTATAGTTGAGATACAAATTTATAGAATTCCAAAAGTTGTGTTCCCTCCTTCAAAAGTTGCAAATATTGGTGAAGAATTATGCCTCTTCAAATGACTTTTTATAGAAAACTACCCCAACGGATAGTTCTGTCGCGCTCGCGACAGAACACGGATTATCTTTTTTCCTTTTCTTTCTTTCTTCTTTTCCCTTCCTTCTCTCTAGCCATTCACGACTCGCGATCTGCTTTCACGAGTCGTGACCCACTTGTGTGAGTCGTGAGTTTGGCTCACGTCTCATGACTTCCGCCCTTCCTTCTCTCGCTCTTCCTTTCCTCACTGCTCCTTTGCGCTTCTCTCCGCATCGTCATGAGTCGTGATCTCCTTTCATGACTCGTTACCCAACTCCTTTCTTCGAACACTCTTCCTTCTTCAGCTCACATTCACGTTGCACGAGTCTTGTCCCACTTTCACGACTCGTGCTCTTCTATTCTCCTTCTCTTCCTTTAATTTGCAAAGTCACTTTTCCCTTCACTAGTCATGTTCCACCATCATGACTCGTGTACATCCGTTTAAAACTCCTCTGCTTCATTCGTGCATCTTTTCCTCCTTTTCACTCAAATCACCCTACAAAACTCAAAGATAAGTAAACTAAACAAATAACATAAAAAATACATATATTTACATAATTAACTTCTTAAACTCACATAAAATATATACTAAATAATGCATCAATTAGGCACTTATCAAATTCCCCCACACTTAATCCCTGCTTGTCCTCAAGCAAGAGAAAAGAATGAGAAAATTTAACACCAACATACTAAGTAAACCATATTATATACCATTGTTCATAAGGCATATCACAAAAGAAATCAATTATCTCACACACTCAAAATATCATTTAATCAAATTTTAAAACATGTACTAAAAATTTAACAAGTCACCAAACTTTACTCATTTCAAAATCAAGATTATAGAGTCCCAAAACTAAACATGTTTCAAAGATAAAATATTGATCATAAACTTTAAAACTCTAAAGTTACTAGCTGCTTTTTAAGACAATTTGTAAGCACACTTCCCCTTAATCCAATCTCATAGCATTTTTAGACTTTTATTTTTTTTTTCTTTTGATTCTTCTTTTCTTTTGAACATGGGTATATTTTTCATTTTTATCCCATGAATAGCAAGAGAATGTAGTATGGGTGTGTCTTACGCTCCATCCTATATATTTTCAATTTTGGATGTACATCTTGCTCTTTTTATTTTTATGAATTTAGCGGGTGCATTTTATGCTCCATCCCACTTCATTTTTTTCTTTTATTTGTTTTTTTTTTCTAAGTCCTCATCCATTATTGAAAAGAACTAAGGGAAGTATTATGGCTATAATTTCCATAAGCAACTAGAACCCAAAAATTTTAAACTAAATGAGCAAATTCTAACTTAAAAACATAGTTAGTAAAAAGACTAAATAATCTACAATATTGCAAAAAGTAAAAGAAAATAACTTGAAAAACTTAAAACACATGCTAAAAATTTTGAAAAACTAGTAAAATGAGCATAAAAGATAAATGACTTAACAACCTATATAATATACCAATTGAAAAATGCCCTATAATAAAATTCACTAAAAAGCCTAATTGAAAAATAAAATCACACAAACAACTAACATATAAATCATACTAACAAAAACTCATCAAATACAAACAAACTTATAAACATACTCATTCCCCCACACTTAGAACCAACATTGTCCTCAATGTGAAGAAATGAGAGAAAAGTAAACAAGCAAAACAAAAATAAAATAAAAGTAAGAAAAATGAAGAGAACTCCCCTAATTATGGTGAAGGTGGAGGTGAGAGAACCAAATACCCAGCTTGAGCTATGAATGTATCCACCTTATGCTCAAGCTGCCTTTGTCTTCTAGCCATAAAAGAAAGTTGATCTTGCATAGAATACTGGTTTTGTAAAATCTGCTCAAGCATTGCTGGCACATTAGAGGAAGAAGACCCCACAGCAGGTGCAGCAGGCACATCAGGCATAGCTTCATCTCCACTAGTCTTAGCAGCAGCCTCCTCATCTTGTGGAGCAGATGATCCTGGAATATCCCTCCAACAAGACCTTGAGTGTGGTGGGATTTCCTGAAAATTCCTACTAAAAACCTCTCCACGCATAAATAAAGTTTGAGTGAAATAAACACAAGGACGATCTCTATGGTAAGAACTAAGATCAACATCTAAATTTCTAGCAAGAACAGTAAGGATATGCCTGTAACACCCTTATACCCGTAAATGATACGGATACCGGATGTCACAACACTGTATGCATAGTTAGACACTGAAGAATCACTCAATAGCTCTAATTATTTGTTTGTTTTAATAATAAACACAACCATACATAAACTAACACATAACAATACCATATACCTTGTGTCCCTTTTTTGCGGTCGTATACATGCCATACCAAACCTCGATCATTGCTGCCAATATCTTCGTCAAGTCGATACTACATTTTCGGCCAAATTAAAATCTACTATAATCTGCGCGCAGTAACACTCTACGCGCTAAGCATAAAATGCCCAGTGGTGGATATATATCCTAAATTTTCCACACTAATAACACATGCATGCACACACAATTATTCTTTTTACTTTATTTAAATTATAAGAGTATCAGTTCTTAAGATTTTCGATTATTTGTTATACACATTTATGGGGTTCAATATCTTTATTTTTCTTACTATCACTGTACTTCCACTAATTATTTTCGATACTGTTATCAATATCAATATCACTATCACTCTCACTTTCACTCTCACTGTCACTTTCATTTTCATTTTTACTTTCGCTATCACTTTTACTATTAACTCTTACGATATTTAACTATTACGTTCCTAATTTTAGTCACTTATCATTTCTCATTACTTTTCACTAAACTCTATCTATATTATCACTTAACAAAACATACCATCAATTTCATTAATTCTTTATAACTTTTATTTACTTATCTTGCACTATAATTTAATTCACTATGGCCCCCTTAATTATCTCTTCATAATTTATTCTTCGCACGTTTCACTTTATTAATACTATCATTATGCTCATTGACAAATTCTTTAATTTCTATTGTACTTATATTACTATTATCATCACTATTTACATTATTAGTCTATTCATTTTTGTGTCACCCCTTATTGACTTATGTATATTTAGATTAATATTTTCTTCACTTCACTATTAGTCAATTTTCTCATTATTCACATTTAAATCCCAACTTTATCTTATAATAATCAATTTCAATTAAATTCTCACTAAATTACTTATTCACAATATTGACATTTTGCCTCTTTATCTTTCATTGCCACTTATTTATAATTATATCCTCACATTACACATTCATTTACATTACACAAATCAGTTATAATTATTATTTATTTAATATTTATTCATACAATAATTTTCTATGCTTCATAAATCATTTATTCACTAATTATCAATTATGTATTTATTATCCATATCATCTACTAATTTACACTTTAATCCACTAACAATTTTCAATATTATAATTCCACATTTTGGTTCCTACACTTTATATTAACACACATTCTTAACCTTAATTGATTCATTTTACAAAAATGCTACTACTATGTTGCATTACCATATTTATTAATTATTTGTCACACATTTCATCAATTAATTCTTACCATAATACTTCCATCTAAATTGCACTCTACACTTTGCTTAAATTACAATTTTTACTATTTCAATTTGCTATAGTTACACTTGTGCCACTACCTTTTCCTAATACCACTTTTCTTTTCTTTTATTTATTATTACTATTATTATTATTACTGTTTCTTGTTAAATCATTAATCACACTTACTCAATTAAATTCATCAATTTAATCATATAATTACTTATCTAAATCACATTATCCACTAATTACATTTTAATTCTTTAATTAAATTTATTATTTCTTTAATTACACTTTTATTCTTATTCTTTTTCCATGATTTCCAAGTATACCCTTATCTTTTCCATTAATAACATTTATGTCCCCACAATTACATTAATTCCATCCATGTCCTTTCTTTTACCTTAATTACATCTATATCCTCTCTTTTTCACTAATTCCATTTATGTCCTCACTTTTACATTAATTACCACTTTGCCCTTCATTATTCATTAATTACCCTTTTAACCTTACATATTTTCCATTTTACACTTTTACCCTTATTTACTTATTTTAATTACTATTTTACCCTTTTTACACTCTTATTCCATTTTTAACCTTACATTCTCACTAAATTACATTTAAGCCCTTATTTTATCACTTTTCCACTAATTTACTATTTTAACCTCATATTTTGTCAAAATTATGATTTTGCCCTTACACTTACACTTTTCATCTAACTTTCTCACTTTCTACCAACTTTTTACAAAATTACCATTTTACCCCTAAACTTTCCATTTACTACATTTTAGTCCCATTTTCACTCATTTTCACTTTTATTACTATTTGGATCATTTCTATCACTTATTTACCATTGTGCCCCTAGCATGAATCCAGTAGAAAATCTACTGACCGAATATGCGGGATATAGGCCCCACAGACCCATTACACTATAGAATGATCCCAGTAGGACCATTTCACTACACTACACTACACTAATCACTGAAATCACTGGATACACTGTAAACACTGAACATTACACTGAGATAGACCATCATTGGTCTATCAATAGCGAGTCGTCATGACTCGTACCGCGGTGTGGAATCCCTATGGCTAGCCAATTATATCTTGGACTAGATTTCACTACCAGACATCTACTAAGGGCAATATTTCATCATTATTCATATAAATATGACACTTTATCACTAAGCATATTTCAATATACACATTATTTTCACTTGCACTTTTGCATACACACTTGTTTATCACTATTTAATCACTTTATACCCGTACATCACATATACCATACAAATACACATATAATTATTCACTTATATCATTCGGCCAAGACTTCCATTTTTCATATCATGCACTATAATTTCATTTATTCACACAATCACACTTATTTCATGTTATACATCTCATATATGCCATTATATTGCCAAAACTCATCACATATTCAATTTTATTCTTCCCTAAACCATTCAGCCTCACTTTCCTTTCTACACTAAGTTTTCTTTTAATTCTTTTATTCACTCAATCATACATTACACTAATTATACATGTTATAAACATCAATTATTAGCATTAAATCTCATTAGAACTTATGTTTCTCTTACGATTTCCATTTGGCCTCTAAAGCATATTTCATGCCACTTTGTTTTAATTTATCTTAAGCATGTTTATACACTTATCTAGTCCCACTAAGCATGTTTATCAAGTTAGATTCAATTATACATGCATATTTCACATACACACTATACAAACATAACCTAAAATCATGCCTTTACAATGGAAAAGAAAGGATATTGTATCCACTAACCTTATTTCCATGCTCTCCACCACTTAAGCGTGCTTTCCATGCCTTATCTCCATGAAAAACAATCACTTCCTTAGAATTCCTCATGTGGCCGAATATATAACCCAAAGAAACACCCATTATTTCTCTTTATTTATTCAATATAACTTCATAAATATCCTCTACATACCTAAAAATACCTATTTGAACCATTAGATTAAATTATAGAACTCAAAATCTCTTGCCTCACTTTTAGGGCATAACCTTGAACTCTTATTTTTTTTCCCACTTATTCCACTCCAAATGAGCTTTTGAGACCATCATCAATGAAAAGTGGGGCTGTATTTTACTTACGAGGGTTTGATTAGGGGAGAACTTTGAAGAAAGAATAAGAAAATTCAAGAGAAAAAGAGAGAGGAAAATCCAGTCAATAAGAGAAGTGGACAGGCTGCGGGATTTGTGAATATTTCTCTAGAGAAATCTGATATTTTCAGCTTATATAAGGGTCTTAATGGGCCAGGCCAAGCCCAATAAAAATGGCCCAAACAATTCAAGCCCATTTTCCATTTTTAAGCCCATTTTCCATCCAAAAATTATTTTCCTAATTTACCAAGCTAAGTTTCTCTAAAATTCAATTCTATAATTCTCAAAATATATAATTTATCCTCTACATAAAATCTAAGCTCAATTGGAGGCCATTTCCTGGTCTGCTAATTCCTTACCAGTCCGATAACTTAATTTTCTATCTTGCCGTAAAATTTATTTTTCTTTACCAATTGATTTCCCATAATATCTCAAGCACAACCATACTTTTAGATAATTTTTCTGAGGTCCAAAGCTCTATTTAGAGCTCAGTCAAACTTTGGTCAAACCTAGTCAACCAAAAGTTAACTGGATCGGTCTGATCGGTTTGATTCACTGGTTGAACCGGTTCGGTTCACTTTTCACCCTTAACATCATTTTCACTATTATATGCCCTTTAGACCTTAATTTTATCTCAAAAAGAGTCATTATTTGGTCCGGTTCAATTAATCCGGTCTCATTAATTTTTCAGTTTCTCCATAAAATTCCTTTTTCACCATCGAACTGTTCTACACACTATTATGAGTCCATCTATACCTTTAGATTATTTTTCAGAGGTCATTTATTATATTTAGAGCTTCGGTCAAACTTCGGTCAAATTTGGTTACTATTTGAATCGAACCGAAGGCTCTCTTCAAATTGACTTTCGCAGCTCAATTTGACTCCGATTTCACCACTAGACTACTGGTGACCCACAGATCAGTTGTGCGAAAATTAAAAATTTCGGCCGCCGGACAGCCGGGTTCCCTGTATAGCCACCCCGGTGTTACTCGTATCGGAACTGCTATATTTTTAGCACACTTATCAATAAGTTTTGACACTGTCAAACTTACTCCCTACACTATTTGACACTGCGATCGTCGTGATAGCATTGAAATCACACTTTGACACTTTTAGGCCGGTATTTGGGCCATTACAATGCCCATGTGTTATAGGTAAATCATATTTATTAGCACAATTCAACAACTAATTACAAACCCAATACGACCAACATACATCCTTTCTATTATGCACACACCACATCAAAAATAATTCATTAAGAGAAACTCTATTAAATTCTGACCTGTTAAAAATAAAAAAAGCAAAAATTTTATGCAAAATCAAGAATTTTAAATCTTTGATAAACATGGATTTAGCATCTCTAGCTCTATATGGTGTTTGCAAACAAGTTAAAAATGTCCAAAATGCATTAGGTTTAAAAGATTTTGGTGGGTCAAATAAACCAGTTTGTGAAAACCCAAACATACGATTCATCATAAAATAAGTAAGAGTATGTGCTTTTCCATCCAATAAAAAATCTAACCAGTGTTCATTATCCTCATTCTTTTGCAAAGTTGTGTAAAATTTAAGCATTAAATCAGGATAAATTTTTTCATGCATGTTGGTAAATCTAAGGAAGCCACAAAATGACAACATTTCATTTACAGTATCTAGCATGCCTACCTGTTCAAGAAGAGTTGTCGGGGAAAAACTTACATTGCAAAAAGGGTCTATCATGAAGAGTAAGAAATTTGCTACCATCATCCACGAAAAAAAATGAAAAACCAGCACCAAATGTGGCAGAGATATCTCTTTCTTTAGCCTCCTATCTTGCTTGTTCAATGCGTGAGGAAGATGGGTTCTTGGTTCTTATCATTGTGTGTAAATAAAAACAGGGATTGAGAAAGAAACAGGAAAGTAAAACCGAAGACAATGATAGAAGAAGAATGGAATGAAAACAAAGGAAGAAGAAATTAAGAATGATGAACGAACTGAGAAGGTCGAAAGAAATGAAAATGAACGAAAGAAGAGGAAGGGTAAAAAATGAAGTGTACGACTTGTGAACAAGAGTGCGAGAAAGGGAAATGTGAAAAGTTAAGTGAAATAAAAAGAAGAGAGAGGAATACGAAAAGTCACGATGTTTAGGGTTTTGAAAATAAAAATTATCCCTCTTTTAATTTCTGATTTTGTGTTTTTAGGGATTAGGATTAATCTCAATTAACTCAATTGAAATTAAGGCATATTAATCTGAGTAGAAAGAAAATTAATCGAATTAATAGAAAAATAAGAAGACAAAAAAATAAAATAACTTACTGGAAAATAAACATAGGACCTTCGCTTTACGAGTCATGAATCATCTTCACGACAAGTGAAATGGCCTTGCTTACCTGCGGGACTCGTGAATCTCCAGCACGAGTCGGATGCCCTTCCTTGCGTAGCCAAATCCGTACGACTCGTGAACTGCAAGCAAGAGTCGTGTGACACTGGGAAGCAGAACATTCTGTCGCGAGTGCGATGCACATCGCGTTCGCTACAGAAGCATCGCCTCACTCCCTCTTAAAGCAATGCTTGCTATCGCGATCGCGATGTTTGTTGCGCTCGCGACAGCGGCGACCAGTTTGACATACATTTTTTTTAATTTTTTTATTTTCCATAATAAGTAACACTACAATAATGTTACTAATTTTACCTTGTTGAGCACCACTCAATGCGGGTGTAGCAAAATCCATAAACCTTGGTGGATTTTCCTCTTCAGCCATGATTGGTCTCTTATTTTTATTTTTTTTCTTGTTGGATTTCCGGTTAGTTGACAAAAATCTCTTTATTTCAGGATTCAAAGGTTCAAGCTCTTCTTGAGAACTCCTTGTACTAGGCATGAACTATCAAATCCTGTAAAAACAAAACAAAAACAACACTAAGTCAAACTAAACAAACAAAATAAATATTGTAATCCAAAATCATAAATCAAGATTTATAATGGAAATAAATAATCAATCATTCCCCAGCAACGGCGCCAAAAACTTGTTAGCTTAATTTTAGATGCTAATTCCGCAAGTATACGGTGTACTGGTTATAGTACGAAAGATGTCGATCCCATGAAGAATGTGATAAATATTACACACTATTACTACTCAATTTTAATCTTGTTTACAATGATCATTAATTTGTGAGTTAAATCTAAACTACTTTACTATATAAACTAATCAAACCTAGTTCATGTTAATTAAAAAAGACAAAACATATAATGAAAAATTAACAATTATAAAACTTGATTCCATCATTATAATATAAATTTAATATCTTAAGCAAGCCAAGTTGAATAAGATTCCAATTTACTCTCTCGTCATAAATTAGAGTGCCTAAAACATACATTTATGATTCTAACTCACAATTTTCATTAATGAATTAGAGTGTTATACATGCAAATTTCAGGAATAATCACCAACCTATAACAACCATCTAACATTATGATTTCTCAAAAAATGCTTCAATGATGAACTTCTATTAGATGTAAGTAAGAATTCATCTTTCAATTAAACTCATACTTATAATGATCATGCATAAAATACTAATAGAAAATTCTACATTAAAAGACTACTAATTTAGATGGAAATAGAAAATAACATAAATAATCAAGTTCTCAAATAAAATTCATTTTATTTACAGAGAAGAAATAATAGATAAGAGTAATGAGAAAGAAATCTTTCAACCCTTTTCTCAAATCCTTGTAAAAATTCTTCTTCTCCTTGGTCTTCTTCTTCAAAACATGAAAACAAACTAAGAACTTCTAACTACAGTGCTTACAGAAAATAAATAAAATTTAACTTGTAATAAAAATAATCATCTCTAGTACATCATCTACTCAAATACAGTTGAGATACAAATTTATAGAATTCCAAAAGTTGTGTTCCCTCCTTCAAAAGTTGCAAATATTGGTGAAGAATTATACCTCTTCAAATGACTTTTCATAGAAAACTACCCCAACAGATAGTTCTGTCGTGGTCGCAACAGAACACGGATTGCCTTTTTTCCTTTTCTTTCTTTCTGGTTTTCACTTCGTTCTCTCTGGCCATTCACGACTTGTGGTCTCCTTTCACGAGTCATAACACACTTGTGTGAGTCGTGAGTTTGGCTCACGTCTCGTGACTTCCGCCCTTCCTTCTCTCGCTCTTCCTTTCCTCACTGCTCCTTTGCGCTTCTCTCTGCATCGTCACGAGTCGTGATCTCCTTTCACAACTCGTGACCCTACTCCTTTCTTCGAACACTCTTCCTTCTTCAGCGCATATTCACGTTGCACGAGTCGTTTCACGGCTCCTGCTCTTCTATTCTCCTTCTTTTCCTTTAATTTGCAAAGTCGCTCTTCCCTTCACGAGTTGTGTTCCACCATCACGACTTATGCACATCCATTTAAAACTCCTCAGCTTCATTCGTGCATCTTTTCCTCCTTTTCACTCAAATCACCCTACAAAACTCAAAGACAAGTAAACTAAATAAATAACATAAAAAATACATATATTTACATAATTAACTTCTTAAACTCGCATAAAATATATACTAAATAATGCATCAATTAGGCACTTATCTTCAATATACATTTACATTGTCTTCCTATTTAATTTCAATTACTTACTTTTCGTATTATACACTTGAATTATCAATATTAACACTCAATACACTAACTTATCTATATACTTAATATTTCGATTAATAACTATTTTGTAATTTATTTTACTATTAATGTGATTAATACTACCATTATTAATAGCAAAATCTGAATTACTCGTATTATTAATATTATCGTCATAACAGTTAAAATTATTTCCTCATTAACTTTTAACATTTTGCTAGCAGTCCTAATTTTCTTCAATTACAAGTTTTTATCATGAATATTCTTATATGATCTCTTTTTAAATTAACTCATTCCTACCCTAACCTTCCAATAACATTTCGATTACCTATTAACATTATTAATTTCATGTGTACTATACACTAAAGACTTTAAATTCTATTTATTTTATTTCCACATAACTATCTCATAATTATGTTACTTGTCAATTATCTTACACTATCTTTTATTTATTTTCCTTTAATACCCTTTTTCTTCTTCAAAATTTGTATTGCAATTATAATACCTTCGGTGTCTAATTAAAATCATTTAATGACATTTTTATAACTACAGTAGCATTTTCCATTAGTTTACTAACACTTCCATTATTTATTTCTCATAATTCATTTACCTTATAGATATATTAACCCGTTTCATCTTTTTACTAACATTGTCATTACTCATTATTAAGATTAATAGTATTTTAACTATTGCCCCTATTATTATTATGATTAACTGTAACATACATGTATTTTTACATTAATCTAGATATTGACATAAAATTTAATACTATCATTATAATTTTTCTTATTATTAAATCATGAATTTCTTTATTTATATTCAATAATACAGTTATCATTCACAATTCTTGCCAATTACATTTTAATCCTTAAATTTACATTACTATTGTCAATTTGCAATTTAATCCCTAAACTTTTCACTAATTTACAGTATTACTTTTCGTTTCTACTTATTTACAATAATGCCATTAATTCACTTATTATCGTCTTTATTTTATTATCTAACATGCAATTTACCACTTAGTCCTTATAAAATTATTCTTTTACTATATTACACTTATGTCACTTAAACATTACTAAAATTATAATTTTACCGTTGGACGATTATTTACTTCATTCAATTATTTACATGTAATAATCTTTATTTCAAATCATTTATGCACTTAGTATATTTAATTATCCAAATTTGCATTTAGGTCCCTTACCTATAGCATATTTATACTTAGGTCCTTGAACTTCCTTATATTTACACAAATGCAACTATTTTATCATATTTATTTATTTAATCCACTAGACTAAAGTCACATGCATACTTCATGAATATAAATAATACATTTAATATCAAATAACCCAATATTTAATTCATTTAATTTATGCACATGCAAAAATATTCAATTTTTGCACTTGAATCCCTCAATTAGTGATAAATATACAAATTGTACACATAAAAATCCATATTTATGTTTTAGTCCCTTATTATGGTAAAATTATAATTTAGTCCTCAAACTTTTCCAAAATTGCAAAATTTCCATTAGTTCATTCTTTTTACCTTTTTAATCATTATTTAATTATCTAAAATATTTACATTTTACTATCATTATTTTCTTTAGTCATTATTTTCATAAATAATTTAATTAATTATCAAATTGAAATTCTAATTCACTTTTAATTCTAATCCAATTAGAGTTATAATCCAAATAGACTTCTAATCCATTTATAGTTCTAATCCATTTAGAATTTCAATCCAAAAAGACTTCTAATCCATTTAAAGTTGTAATCTAATTACATTAGGGTCCTTCAATTTCATTCAAATTACGATTTTACCTTTCTTGATTACCTTAATTACAATTATGCCACTAATTTGACTCATTAACTTATTTAACTTCTTATTTAACATACAAATTACCATTAGATCCTTGGAATATCATTTTCATGCTAAATTACATTTTAATCCCTAAAAAGTGATAAATTTTCATATTTAACCAGTTAATTATATTTTTACCCTTATGAATCTTTATTAACCTATTTATGGTCAAAATTACCATTATGCTCTCAAAACTTTTTATTTATTCCAATTAAGTCCATTTTTCAAATAAAGATCATTTTAATCACATTTTAACCATTTAAAACTCATTTTTTTACCATTTTGCCCCTATAAAAGACCGGCAGAAATCTATTTACTGGATAAACGAGACGTGAACCCAATAGATTCAATACAGAATAGAGGGACCCCCTAAGACCACCCCTATGATACAGTCAATAGAAATACTGATTAATACCATATTAAGACAGAACAATATAGAGTAGGACCGTCATTGGCCTACAGTAAGTGAGACGTCATGCTCACACCCGAGGTTTAAGTGACCCTATGGCTAGCCTCTATATCCTAAGCTAGACTTGACTACCAGATTACTATATAAGGCATTCATTATTCCATTTCCATATTTTTATGTTATCATTCATACATTCTATGGAATTTCCATCATACTATTCCATTCTTTTTCATCCAAATCAAGCATTATACATTACATTCTCATTCATATGCCATTACATGCCATAAATCGCATTAAATCACATGGATACAGACATGTATACCATTCGACCATAATGTCAATCTTTCACTATAAATTATTTTCATCACCTTTATCATTCATTTAGGTAAATCTCATGTCAATTAACTTATTTATGTTGTTAGTTTGCATTAAAACACATCAAAATCACATTTTTACATACTTATGCCATTCGGCTTATGTGTTCAACCTCTATTATTGTTGGCCGAGTGCTATCGCGAGCCCGCGACAGCACTAATTGCCTCTGTCGCGATTGCGACATACGTCGCGAGCGTGACAGAGCCCGGCCCTTCCGTCCTCCTCGTGGTCGCGAAGTCCGTCGCGCGTACGCAGCGAAGAGACTTTGGTCTCTGTTGCGAGCGCGACAGTCCCTGGTATGCTAATTGAGTTCTCTTCTTTGCGTGAGGTTTGAACTTCCGTTTCTTTTGACAGTTATGAGAATTATGCTTGGTATTTTATGAACATGGAAATATGATATGATTATACACATATACGATGATGAGTTTGGAAATTATAAAATGGATTGAATGGTTTATGTATGACCTGCTAGAGTCTAGTCAGTGGATAGTTAGGCATGCCTAATAGAGTCTTTGCTGCAGCTTCTATTTTCCGTTTGGACCCCGATCAGGTCCCTGTCCGGTTCCTCGCGGACTTCTGTAATATGTTTGGATCTTGTTTAAGGTCCTTCTGAAAGTGTTTGTGAATGAATATTTAAATGGTTTTCGATTCGTAATCGGTTGGTACCCGTAAAGTACTTTCTGTTCACTCATTATCCATTACATTGAGTCAGCAGGTGTTTCAATGGTTAAAGTGTTTGTATGAATTGTTATATGAGAAAACATATGTTTTATCCTTATGGATTCAATGATGAAAAGTATAATCTGCTATGAGAATATGATTATTGTTATGAACCTTCTGATGAATGGCTATATGTATATACGCATGTGAACTGCCTTGACGACCGTTGTGAATGGTTGTCCTTATGCTATTTGTATGTTTCCCCACTAAGCATTTATCGCTTAGCACGGTGTGTTTACCCGTGCAGGTGCGGAAGGAATCGCTTTTGGGAGAGTCATTGCCATCAAAGCCAACACAGCAGGGTCTTAGTGTAGGGCTTATTTTTGTACCTTTTGAGGATTCTTTTTTGTATATAACTCTCATATGATTTTGTAGTAGCTTCCACTTTTGTATATGTAATTGTGGGAGTTGTAATTATCTTTTATATCTCTCAGTTGATCAGAACAGTAATGTAATGCTTGTATTATATTAATGCATGATCAGCTTTCATGAATGATCTTGTAAAGTTTTAATTTACCCTGCATTGCGGTATGTATATTTATGTATGAATGTATGTATATTTCTGTATCTGTGTGGTGGCACCTTTACTCCTACGGCATCTCACTCCATTTTGGATGGGATCGCCTATGTATGGGTAAGGGGTGTTACAAGTTGTGGTATCAGAGCACGGTTTAGGCGTTTCTTAGTGATTGTTTACATGATGTTATGTGTGCATATGTCTAAGTCTAGGGCTGTGTTGGCTGATGTGGTTGTCCTCTTGTTTGTTAGATGGATTCTGATTCTGCTTACAGTGCGCTCGAGGAGTCCGCTGAAAGTGTGAACCCTCCAGCGATAGATCCGTCTGTCTCTGTTTCGGTGTCAGCTCAACGTGCTAGGGTCCAGCCCGAGGCTGCTGCCATGCCTTTTGAGGCGATGCTCAGATTGCATCAGGATATGGCTCGGGTTTTAGAAAGGGTGACTGCCCCGAAAGCTCCAATAGTGAGTCTGAGAAGAGCTGGTGTGGAAGATTTTTATGGGAACGGACTTGATGAATCTGAGTTAGCCGAGTAGTGGCTGGATAAGGTTAAGAGAGCTCTGAGGGAAGTCAGGTGTCCTCCCGATCAGCAAGCTGAGTGTGCTGTGGCTTTGCTTCAAGGTCCAGCATACGAATGGTGGGAGTTGGTGAGTAGGCAACCTCAGATGCCTGATCCTTTGACATGGGATTTCTTTGATGAGCAGTTTACTAGGAAGTATGTGACTCAAGCTTATAAGGACGCAAGGTGGGCGCAGTTTCTGAGTTTGAGGCAAAGGGCCTTATCGGTTGAGGATTATGAGAAGGAGTTTAACCGGTTATCTCGTTATGCTCCGCGTGGGGTTATGACGGATGATTTCAGATGCAAGCACTTTGAAGCCGAGTTGAATGATTCTTTGAAGATTGCTTTAGTTTCTTTAATGTGTATGCCAGGAGTACATTATTATCAGATTGCTGAGGCTGCTGTGAGGGCAGAGAAGGCGGAATCTTTGATTAGAGAGAGAGCTCAGCGCAGGAATTTTGCTAGGGGTGGCATTTCCTCATCTTCGGGTAAGAGGTCTAGGAACCCACAAGATGATCCTGCAGCTGGTTCGGCTACCAGAGGGAGAAGGCAAGGGTCAACTGCAGTATCTGGTTCTGGTAGAGGTGGCCGGTCTGATGCTGCACCCGTTTGTTCGAACTGCAATAAAGCTCACTGGGGTGAGTGTAGGTGTCTTACCGGTGGGTGTTTCAGGTGTGGGAGAACCGAGCACCGAGTGGCTAATTGTCCTCAAATGGGTGAAGATTCGGGCCCTCAGGGAGGAGCTAGTAGGGTTGGATCGAATGCTTCTCAGGCTGTGAGAGGTAGAGGTAGAGGTAGAGGTCGAGGCGGTCGACCTAGAGATGGAGCTGGTTCTGACACAGTTGAGCGTCCTTCCCCAATGGCCGCTAGAGCATGCAGTTAGAGCTAGAGAGGAGCAGGATGCCCCTGATGTGATTACCGGTAAGTTCCTACTCCATGACACTGAATTATATGCTCTAATAGATCCTGGTTCCACACACTCATATTTGTGCACGCATAAGATTATTGATAAGTTGCATGTGGTAGAACAGTTAGACTATGAGATTTGTGTGACCAATCCATTAGGGCATAGTGTCAGTGTGAGTAGAGTTTATAGGAATTGTCCGTTGATGGTTAAAGGTGTTGAGTTCCCTGTGGATTTGATAGAGTTGCCCTTCAGAGAGTATGATTTGATTTTAGGTATGGATTGGTTGAGCAAGCATAGAGCTGTGGTAGATTATTATAGGAAGACTTTTGTGCTTCGGGATAGGAACCGAGTTCCAGTGTTTGTTAGAGGTTTGGGTGCGAGTTCGGTGCACAATATGATTTCTGCTATTCAAGCCAAGAGGTTTTTGAGAAAAGGTTGTGAGGCTTTTCTGGCTGTGGTTTTGGATTCCAGGAGGGATCAAGTTAGGATTGAGGATATTCCTGTTGTCCGAGAGTTCAGTGATGTCTTCCCGAGCGATTTGCCTAGTTTGCCTCCGGAGAGAGAAGTTGAGCTAGCCATAGAGATTATGCCGGGTACCACACCGATATCGAAAGCACCTTATCGGATAGCTCCTGTGGAGTTGAGAGAACTTAAAACTCAACTACAAGAGCTATTGGATAAGGGGTTCATTCGACCCAGCATATCTCCTTGGGGAGCTCCAGTTCTGTTTGTTAAGAAAAAGGATGGGTCCTTGAGGATGTGTATCGACTACAGGCAGATCAATAAGGTCACAGTGAAGAATAAGTATCCGTTGCCTAGGGTTGAAGATTTGTTTGATCAGCTGCGAGGTGCAGGTGTGTTTTCCAAGATTGATCTTCGGTCTGGGTATTATCAGCTTCGTGTTAAGGATGAAGATGTGGTTAAGACTGCATTCCGTACTCGATATGGCCACTATGAGTTCCTTGTTATGCCGTTTGGGTTGACTAATGCTCCAGCGGCATTCATGGATTTGATGAATAGAGTGTTTAGGCCATACTTAGACCGGTTTGTAGTAGTATTTATAGACGATATTTTGGTATTTTCCAAGGATGAAGCCGAGCATGAAGAGCATCTCCGGGTAGTTTTGCAAATTTTGAGAGAGCATCGGTTCTTTGCTAAGCTGAGTAAGAGTGATTTTTGGCTTCGAGAAGTGTCATTTTTCGGCCATATAGTTTCAGCTAAGGGTATCCAAGTGGATCCAGCCAAGATTGAGGCGATAATGGATTGGAAAGCGCCTAGGAATGTCCAGGAAGTGAGGAGTTTCCTTGGTCTGGCGGGTTATTACCGTCGGTTCGTTAAGAGTTTTTTTGTGATTGCTGCTCTGATGACCAGGTTATTGAGGAAAGGAGTTAAGTTCAAATGGTCTGATAAGTGTCAAGCCTGCTTTGAGAGGTTGAAGCAGTTGTTAGTTGAAGCTCCTATACTAACTCAACCCACCTTGGGTAAGGAGTTTATTATGTATAGTGATGCTTCAGGTGTTGGTTTGGGATGTGTTCTGATGCAGGAAGGTAAGGTTGTGGCTTATGCTTCTCGATAATTGAAGCCGCATGAGAGGAATTATCCGACGCATGATCTTGAGTTAGCCGCGGTTGTCTTGGCTTTTAAGATTTAGCGTCATTATCTCTACGGAGAGAAGTGCAGGATCTTTACGGACCACAAGAGTTTAAAGTATTTTCTGACGCAAAAGGAACTGAATATGAGGCAACGTCGGTGGCTTGAGCTGTTTAAGGACTATGATTGCATTGTGGATTACCATCCGGGAAAGGCCAATGTAGTCGCAGATGCGTTGAGTAGGAAGTCAGTTTCTGCCTTATTTTTGAGACGGTTCAGATGGAGGTTTAGTTCAGATGGGGCTTTAATAGCTCAGTTGAGGGTCCAGCCTACTTTAAGTCAGCGGATAGTTGATGCTCAGAAGGTTGATAAGAAGCTTCAGCGGATTGTGCAAGAAGTCAGTTTGGGCAAGCAGTCAGAGTTTTTGGTTCAGGATGGGGTTCTCCTGTTTGGAAACCGTTTGTGTGTACCGGATAGTGAAGAGTTAAGAAGACAGATTTTGGATGAGGCTCATAGTTCAGTGTTCACCATGCACCCTGGCAGTGTAAAGATGTATCGGGATTTAAAGCAGTTCTTTTGGTGGTCTGGTATGAAGAGGGACATAGTGGAATTTGTATCCAAGTGCCTGACTTGTCAACAGGTCAAGGCTGAGCACCAGGTTCCTTCTGGATTGCTTACGCCTTTGTCCATTCCAGAGTGGAAGTGGGATGACATCGCTATGGATTATGAGTTTGGAAATTATGAAATGGATTGAATGGTTTATGTATGACCTGCTAGAGTCTAGTCAGTGGATAGTTAGGCATGCCTAATAGAGTCTTTGCTGCAGCTTCTATTTTCCGTTTGGACCCCGATCAGGTCCCTGTCCGGTTCCTCGCGGACTTCTGTAATATGTTTGGATCTTGTTTAAGGTCCTTCTGAAAGTGTTTGTGAATGAATATTTAAATGGTTTTCGATTCGTAATCGGTTGGTACCCGTAAAGTACTTTCTGTTCACTCATTATCCATTACATTGAGTCAGCAGGTGTTTCAATGGTTAAAGTGTTTGTATGAATTGTTATATGAGAAAACATATGTTTTATCCTTATGGATTCAATGATGAAAAGTATAATCTGCTATGAGAATATGATTATTGTTATGAACCTTCTGATGAATGGCTATATGTATATACGCATGTGAACTGCCTTGACGACCGTTGTGAATGGTTGTCCTTATGCTATTTGTATGTTTCCCCACTAAGCGTTTATCGCTTAGCACGGTGTGTTTACCCGTGCAGGTGCGGAAGGAATCGCTTTTGGGAGAGTCATTGCCATCAAAGCCAACACAGCAGGGTCTTAGTGTAGGGCTTATTTTTGTACCTTTTGAGGATTCTTTTTTGTATATAACTCTCATATGATTTTGTAGTAGCTTCCACTTTTGTATATGTAATTGTGGGAGTTGTAATTATCTTTTATATCTCTCAGTTGATCAGAACAGTAATGTAATGCTTGTATTATATTAATGCATGATCAGCTTTCATGAATGATCTTGTAAAGTTTTAATTTACCCTGCATTGCGGTATGTATATTTATGTATGAATGTATGTATATTTCTGTATCTGTGTGGTGGCACCTTTACTCCTACGGCATCTCACTCCATTTTGGATGGGATCGCCTATGTATGGGTAAGGGGTGTTACAAGTTGTGGTATCAGAGCACGGTTTAGGCGTTTCTTAGTGATTGTTTACATGATGTTATGTGTGCATATGTCTAAGTCTAGGGCTGTGTTGGCTGATGTGGTTGTCCTCTTGTTTGTTAGATGGATTCTGATTCTGCTTACAGTGCGCTCGAGGAGTCCGCTGAAAGTGTGAACCCTCCAACGATAGATCCGTCTGTCTCTGTTTCGGTGTCAGCTCAACGTGCTAGGGTCCAGCCCGAGGCTGCTTCCATGCCTTTTGAGGCGATGCTCAGATTGCATCAGGATATGGCTCGGGTTTTAGAAAGGGTGACTGCCCCGAAAGCTCCAATAGTGAGTCTGAGAAGAGCTGGTGTGGAAGATTTTTATGGGAACGGACTTGATGAATCTGAGTTAGCCGAGTAGTGGCTGGATAAGGTTAAGAGAGCTCTGAGGGAAGTCAGGTGTCCTCCCGATCAGCAAGCTGAGTGTGCTGTGGCTTTGCTTCAAGGTCCAGCATACGAATGGTGGGAGTTGGTGAGTAGGCAACCTCAGATGCCTGATCCTTTGACATGGGATTTCTTTGATGAGCAGTTTACTAGGAAGTATGTGACTCAAGCTTATAAGGACGCAAGGTGGGCGCAGTTTCTGAGTTTGAGGCAAAGGGCCTTATCGGTTGAGGATTATGAGAAGGAGTTTAACCGGTTATCTCGTTATGCTCCGCGTGGGGTTATGACGGATGATTTCAGATGCAAGCACTTTGAAGCCGAGTTGAATGATTCTTTGAAGATTGCTTTAGTTTCTTTAATGTGTATGCCAGGAGTACATTATTATCAGATTGCTGAGGCTGCTGTGAGGGCAGAGAAGGCGGAATCTTTGATTAGAGAGAGAGCTCAGCGCAGGAATTTTGCTAGGGGTGGCATTTCCTCATCTTCGGGTAAGAGGTCTAGGAACCCACAAGATGATCCTGCAGCTGGTTCGGCTACCAGAGGGAGAAGGCAAGGGTCAACTGCAGTATCTGGTTCTGGTAGAGGTGGCCGGTCTGATGCTGCACCCGTTTGTTCGAACTGCAATAAAGCTCACTGGGGTGAGTGTAGGTGTCTTACTGGTGGGTGTTTCAGGTGTGGGAGAACCGAGCACCGAGTGGCTAATTGTCCTCAAATGGGTGAAGATTCGGGCCCTCAGGGAGGAGCTAGTAGGGTTGGATCGAATGCTTCTCAGGCTGTGAGAGGTAGAGGTAGAGGTAGAGGTCGAGGCGGTCGACCTAGAGATGGAGCTGGTTCTGACACAGTTGAGCGTCCTTCCCCAATGGCCGCTAGAGCGTATGCAGTTAGAGCTAGAGAGGAGCAGGATGCCCCTGATGTGATTACCGGTAAGTTCCTACTCCATGACACTGAATTATATGCTCTAATAGATCCTGGTTCCACACACTCATATTTGTGCACGCATAAGATTATTGATAAGTTGCATGTGGTAGAACAGTTAGACTATGAGATTTGTGTGACCAATCCATTAGGGCATAGTGTCAGTGTGAGTAGAGTTTATAGGAATTGTCCGTTGATGGTTAAAGGTGTTGAGTTCCCTGTGGATTTGATAGAGTTGCCCTTCAGAGAGTATGATTTGATTTTAGGTATGGATTGGTTGAGCAAGCATAGAGCTGTGGTAGATTATTATAGGAAGACTTTTGTGCTTCGGGATAGGAACCGAGTTCCAGTGTTTGTTAGAGGTTTGGGTGCGAGTTCGGTGCACAATATGATTTCTGCTATTCAAGCCAAGAGGTTTTTGAGAAAAGGTTGTGAGGCTTTTCTGGCTGTGGTTTTGGATTCCAGGAGGGATCAAGTTAGGATTGAGGACATTCCTGTTGTCCGAGAGTTCAGTGATGTCTTCCCGAGCGATTTGCCTAGTTTGCCTCCGGAGAGAGAAGTTGAGCTAGCCATAGAGATTATGCCGGGTACCACACCGATATCGAAAGCACCTTATCGGATAGCTCCTATGGAGTTGAGAGAACTTAAAACTCAACTACAAGAGCTATTGGATAAGGGGTTCATTCGACCCAGCATATCTCCTTGGGGAGCTCCAGTTCTGTTTGTTAAGAAAAAGGATGGGTCCTTGAGGATGTGTATCGACTACAGGCAGATCAATAAGGTCACAGTGAAGAATAAGTATCCGTTGCCTAGGGTTGAAGATTTGTTTGATCAGCTGCGAGGTGCAGGTGTGTTTTCCAAGATTGATCTTCGGTCTGGGTATTATCAGCTTCGTGTTAAGGATGAAGATGTGGTTAAGACTGCATTCCGTACTCGATATGGCCACTATGAGTTCCTTGTTATGCCGTTTGGGTTGACTAATGCTCCAGCGGCATTCATGGATTTGATGAATAGAGTGTTTAGGCCATACTTAGACCGGTTTGTAGTAGTATTTATAGACGATATTTTGGTATTTTCCAAGGATGAAGCCGAGCATGAAGAGCATCTCCGGGTAGTTTTGCAAATTTTGAGAGAGCATCGGTTCTTTGCTAAGCTGAGTAAGAGTGATTTTTGGCTTCGAGAAGTGTCATTTTTCGGCCATATAGTTTCAGCTAAGGGTATCCAAGTGGATCCAGCCAAGATTGAGGCGATAATGGATTGGAAAGCGCCTAGGAATGTCCAGGAAGTGAGGAGTTTCCTTGGTCTGGCGGGTTATTACCGTCGGTTCGTTAAGAGTTTTTTTGTGATTGCTGCTCTGATGACCAGGTTATTGAGGAAAGGAGTTAAGTTCAAATGGTCTGATAAGTGTCAAGCCTGCTTTGAGAGGTTGAAGCAGTTGTTAGTTGAAGCTCCTATACTAACTCAACCCACCTTGGGTAAGGAGTTTATTATGTATAGTGATGCTTCAGGTGTTGGTTTGGGATGTGTTCTGATGCAGGAAGGTAAGGTTGTGGCTTATGCTTCTCGATAATTGAAGCCGCATGAGAGGAATTATCCGACGCATGATCTTGAGTTAGCCGCGGTTGTCTTGGCTTTTAAGATTTAGCGTCATTATCTCTACAGAGAGAAGTGCAGGATCTTTACGGACCACAAGAGTTTAAAGTATTTTCTGACGCAAAAGGAACTGAATATGAGGCAACGTCGGTGGCTTGAGCTGTTTAAGGACTACGATTGCATTGTGGATTACCATCCGGGAAAGGCCAATGTAGTCGCAGATGCGTTGAGTAGGAAGTCAGTTTCTGCCTTATTTTTGAGACGGTTCAGATGGAGGTTTAGTTCAGATGGGGCTTTAATAGCTCAGTTGAGGGTCCAGCCTACTTTAAGTCAGCGGATAGTTGATGCTCAGAAGGTTGATAAGAAGCTTCAGCGGATTGTGCAAGAAGTCAGTTTGGGCAAGCAGTCAGAGTTTTTGGTTCAGGATGGGGTTCTCCTGTTTGGAAACCGTTTGTGTGTACCGGATAGTGAAGAGTTAAGAAGACAGATTTTGGATGAGGTTCATAGTTCAGTGTTCACCATGCACCCTGGCAGTGTAAAGATGTATCGGGATTTAAAGCAGTTCTTTTGGTGGTCTGGTATGAAGAGGGACATAGTGGAATTTGTATCCAAGTGCCTGACTTGTCAACAGGTCAAGGCTGAGCACCAGGTTCCTTCTGGATTGCTTACGCCTTTGTCCATTCCAGAGTGGAAGTGGGATGACATCGCTATGGATTTTGTTTCCGGATTACCTTTGACTCAGAGGAAGTATGATTCTGTTTGGATTGTTGTGGATCGACTTACGAAGCCTGCTCACTTTTTGTCAGTTAGGATGGATTATCCGATGCATAGATTAGCCAGTACTTATGTGGATGAGATAGTTCGGTTACATGGGGTGCCTTTGTCCATAGTTTCGAATAGGGACCCAAGGTTCACATCCAAGTTCTGGAAAGAATTACAGCGAGCTTTGTGTACCAAGCTGAAGTTCAGCACAGCGTTTCATCCTCAGATAGATGGTCAGTCCGAGCGTGTGATTCAGATCTTAGAGGATATGATGAGGGTGTGTATTTTAGACTTTCCGGGTAGTTGGGACAAGTATGTGTCATTGATGGAGTTTGCCTACAATAACAGTTTCCAGTCGAGCATTGGTATGTCACCGTATGAGGCTCTGTATGGACGTCAGTGTAGGACCCCCATTTGTTGGACAGAGTTATCTGAGAGGTCAGTGATTGGGCTAGATTTGGTTAGAGATATAGAAGAAAAGATTAGAGTTGTACAGCGGAATCTGAAGGTGGCCAAGGATCGACAGAAGTCTTATGCCAATCTGAAGAGAAAAGATGTGCAGTTTAAAGTTGGGGACAAGGTTTTTCTTAAAGTGTCTCCTTGGAGAAAAGTACTTCGCTTTGGAAAGAAGGGAAAGCTTAGTCCTCGCTTCGTTGGTTCGTATGAGGTTTTAGCAAGAGTTGGTCCAGTGGCTTACAGATTAGCTTTGCCAATGGAATTGTCGAAGCTTCATGATGTGTTTCACATTTCGATGCTCCGTCGATATAGATCGGATCCTTCCCATGTGTTATCAGTTCAAGAGGTTCAAGTGCAGTCAGATTTTTCCTACGATGAGGAGCCTAGAGCTATCTTAGCGCGGGAAGTAAGACAGTTGAGGAATAAGCAGATTCCTTTGGTCAAGGTTTTGTGGAATCACCATGGGGTTGAAGAAGCAACTTGGGAACCGGAGGAGTCGATGAGATTGCAGTACCTGCAATTGTTCAGTTCAGGTGAGAATTTCGAGGACGAAATTCCTATTAGTAGGGGAGAGTTGTCACACCCCGTTTGCCCCCTAGTTGAATGAGCCGAGTATATGTATGTGCATTTGCATGTGTTGGGCATAACATAAGGGCATTTTGGTAATCTTGCATGTTTTAAGAGTTTTGCTTGCATGTGGGTGCATGCATGGTGCCAAGGTGTGAGTTAGTTGGGTTAGTTTTGTGTGTGCTCAAGCGCACCATTGTAGTGTGTGTTCATGAGAGTTTCATCATGTGTGGATGAGTGCACCATAGTAGGATATGCACTAGTGGGATTGATTTAGTATGTGGGCATGCATATGGTTATAGGGTGTGTTTAGGGAGTTGCACTTGTGTGTGTTGCTCACACATAAGTAGGGTATGCTTTAGTTAAGAGAATCTTGTGTGTGTGTAACCTAAGCATCTAGGGTGTGAGTGGCCAAATCCCACTAATTGGAGATTGACACTTGTCTTAGGTTAAGAAAAGAAAAAGGAAAAGAAAGGAAAACGGGGAATTCAGATTTTCATTTTGTGTTTCCCGTTCATCACCGCCCCTCTCTTCTCTTCTTTTCCTTCTTCTTCTCTTTTGGACCTTAGTTGAGATTCAAGGGTTACTAGTGGGGTTTGATCATCTCTTAGTATTCATTGGTAGGTTTTATGCATTCATTTTGCTTTTGTTTCAGTTTTTCCCATCTTCTATTCTCTAGTTTGGATTTGGAGTTAGGGTTGATCTGGATTTTGTTTTGTTTGTATGTTTTGGTTGGGTTTCCTAGTTGAGCCTCCCCGGGATCCTAAAGGCAAGGAAGTTGCTGGATCTAGTGGAACTAAGCACTAGGAGCTAAGGATTTTGAAGGTTTGGGAACTTTCTTACTTTTGCATGAGAAATGTTCATGTATGTGTTTTGATTAGTTCTTGGAATTTGATTGTTAAATGTTCTCTATCTTGATGTATATGATATGGGTATTTTCTTTAAAGTGTGAATCTTGCAAAAGCATGAGTTAATTATGGTAATTTTGGAATTGATGGGGTTTGATGCATAAATTGGGTTTTTGATTGATTCTTGAAATTGAATGTGTAAATTAATGGATTGGATGAAGTTTATTGTGAATAAATGTTGTATTATGGTTGTTGATGTTAATGGATGACTGGATTTGAGGTAAGTAACCTTGGAATGAGGTTTGTGTGGTTGGTTGAGGATTTGGAAGAAGAAAATCTGCAGAATTTCTGCAGATTTTTGAAGTCCCGATGCTGTCGCGATCGCGACAAAGAGCGGTGTTGGGATCTTCGTTGTCGCAAGCATGCGACGCCGTCGCGAGCCCGCGACAGCCGAAGTGTTGTGTACCCTCTGTCGCGACCGCGACAACAGTCGCGATCGCGATAGAGCGTATTGTTGGCCGAGTGCTATCGCGAGCACGCGATCTGTCGCGAGCCCGCGACAGCACTAATTGCCTCTGTCGCGATCGCGACATACGTCGCGAGCGCGACAGAGCACGGCCCTTCTGTCCTCCTCGCGGTCGCGAAGTCCGTCGCGCGTACGCAGCGAAGAGACTTTGGTCTCTGCCGCGAGCGCGACAGTCCCTTGTATGCTAATTGAGTTCTCTTCTTTGTGTGAGGTTTGAACTTCCGTTTCTTTTAACAGTTATGAGAATTATGCTTGGTATTTTATGAACATGGAAATATGATATGATTATACACATATACGATGATGAGTTTGGAAATTATGAAATGGATTGAATGGTTTATGTATGACCTGCTAGAGTCTAGTCAGTGGATAGTTAGGCATGCCTAATAGAGTCTTTGCTGCAGCTTTTGTTTTCCGTTTGGACCCCGATCAGGTCCCTGTCCGGTTCCTCGCGGACTTCTGTAATATGTTTGGATCTTATTTAAGGTCCTTCTGAAAGTGTTTGTGAATGAATATTTAAATGGTTTTCGATTCGTAATCGGTTGGTACCCGTAAAGTACTTTCTGTTCACTCGTTATCCACTACCTTGAGTCAGCAGGTGTTTCAATGGTTAAAGTGTTTGTATGAATTGTTATATGAGAAAACATATGTTTTATCCTTATGGATTCAATGATGAAAAGTATAATCTGCTATGAGAATATGATAATTGTTATGAACCTTCTGATGAATGGCTATATGTATGTACGTATGTGAACTGCCTTGACGACCGTTGTGAATGGTTGTCCTTATGCTATTTGTGTGTTTCCCCACTAAGCGTTTATCACTTAGCACGGTGTGTTTACCCGTGCAGGTGCGGAAGGAATAGCTTTTGGGAGAGTCGTCGCCATCAAAGCCAACACAGCAGGGTCTTAGTGTAGGGCTTATTTTTGTACCTTTTGAGGATTCTTTTTATATAGAACTCTCATATGATTTTGTAGTAGCTTCCGCTTTTGTATATGTAATTGTGGGAGTTGTAATTATCTTTTATAACTCTCAGTTGATCAGAACAGTAATGTAATGCTTCTATTATATTAATGCATGATCATTTTTCATGAATGATCTTGTAAAGTTTTAATTTACCCTGCATTGCGGTATGTATATTTACGTATGAATGTATGTATATTTCTGTATCTGTGTGGTGGCACCTTTACTCCTACGGCATCTCACTCCATTTTGGATGGGATCGCTTATGTATGGGTAAGGGGTGTTACAATCTACCTGATAACTTTTGAAAGATATATAAAAAGAGAACACCCACTATGGAAAAAAGAAGTTTAAAAGATTTAGCGGAACCAAAACCCCCTCTTAAGAAAAAGAAGATTAATAATTGAAGATGTAGCCAAAATTGATGATGTAAAGAATGATGTAATAGAGGAGGGTTGAACATCTAACAAAATTAACCATGCATTTAGGAAAGGACACAACTTAATTTTCTTTAAAAATTTATGAGCTTACATCCTTTCTCTCTGAAAAGCAATAAATTTTATGGCATTGTAAATCTATCCTTTCTTTTTGAGTAGCTATAACACCCCTACTACCTGAACTGTAGCTCTATCTATAATGGTGGGATGGTACAATCGTATAGTATTAATTGAAAATAATCTTGTAAAATAATCAAAATAATCCCTATAATAACTACCTTTAAGCTTATATCTGTACATAATAATAAAAAAAATTTTGTATTAAGATTTCCATAACATGTAAATTTACATGTTCTTTTTTACATGAAGTTCCATTGGATTTACATATCGGTTATTTCTTTTACAGACATATAAATTTTACAAATACACACCATACAACTGTATACAAATTGAAACTGACAATACACTTTAGTCCTAGCTTGTGTTGGCTTGACGTTGCAGAATGTCATCCAAATTATGCCCAAAATCCTGTACCTACACGGATTGACAGACATCGAGTCTCGAGGCAGCCTAGATCAGAGTTACCCGATGAAGATAACGGTACTTGTTTCACAGGTAAAGGAGTGAGGTTGTAGCCGTTCAACCTTGAATTTAACAAATCTTAAGGATATTGGTGACCAAAAATCCTTTTTATATCTCTTTTATTTTAAAAGAAGCCTTTTCATTTAAAGAAATATTTTTTTGGCTGACCGATGCCCGTCGGTCAACCGGGTGCCCATTAGATGCACTAAATGATGGCCACTTGCTGTCGTTCGCCTAAGGGATGCCCGCCCCTCATGCGAGCAGGTCCCCATCGCTCACACTTAAGGGATGCCATCCTTCTCGCACAAGCAAGGCCCGTCGCTCACGTTAGAGGGACGCCCGTCCACTTCGCATGATTAGGTGACCGTCGCTAGGAAGGTGAGACTGTCCCTTAACCAATGCCTGTCCCACAGCCGAGGGACGTTCATCGGTCGAAGCCTGGCAGTGAACTACTTGTTATTTTATGGATAACTACAAAATTTTAAATGTTTGTGCTCAAGGATAAACTAAAAGTATTTGATTTTATATCTAAGGATTATTTGTAATCACTTTATCTCTATGGATAAATCAAATACTCGATATTTATTTTTAAGGATAAACAGAAATATTTGATTTCAAAAAGATAATTTGACATTATTCATCCATAAAGATGAATAAAACTTATTGTTTATCTCTAAGGATATTGGAAATTTGTATTTATCTTTGAAGATAAATATTTAATTTTTATCCTTATCCGTAAATCAGCATTAGCCTATAAATAAAAGGCTAATGAATGAGAAAGGGGGGATGCTGGTTTTTTGGAAAACCTTTTGGAAAGAAAAAAATCAATTTTTATAAACAAAAAGTTTTCTCTTCACTTTATTGAAATCTATTGGAAAGGAAAATTAAAAAGTAAATTCCAAAAAGGGAAATTAATTCTCTTCTCTTGATTTACCTACCTGAGATCCCAAATTGTTTCGAAAAAACTTAAGTGAATTCGAGAAGTGGAAATCAATTCTCTTTTCTCGATTTACTTTCCTAACACTTCGGGTTATTTCAAAAGAACGATTTTTATAGAGAAATTTTTTTTCAATAGCATTCATGTAATGGCCTGAAATATGTATAGTATCGATCAGTGGATTATGTGGGGTGTATAGTATGGTTTAGGAGTGAAAGTACCTGTAATTATGCCTTAAAATTCAGTGGACTTATAAGGTTAAATGTGCTCGGGTCAGGGATGCCTAGTGATGGGTGACCTCTCGAGAACCCGAAAGAGTTAAATATTTTATTGGACCATTGGAAATTATAAGTTATAAGAGGTCTGGTGGTATAATTTGGAGTGAAAATGAGATCCAATAGGTCCTCAAAAGTCAAAAGGAAGAAAAGCCTCTAGTTCGATTCAAATTGTAAATAGGTTTGACTGAAGTTTGATCAAAGCTTTAAAAATAGTAAATGACCTCTGAAAAGTTATCTGAAAGCACAGATAGACTCAGAATAGTGTGTAAAATAGTTTGGTAGTGAAAGTATTTTTATGGTGATACTGAAAATTGGATAAATCGGACCGATTTAATTAAATTGGACCGAAAATGGACCCTAATTAAGATGGAACGAAGGTCAAATGAGCTATTAAGAGCAAAAACAAAGTTAAGGATGAAAAGTGAACCGAACTGGTTCAATTAGTGAATTGGATCAGTCGAACTAGCTTGACTGTAGTCTAATTAGTTTGACCAAGATTTGACTGAGCTCTATATGATACTACAGAACTCAGAAAAAATATCTGGAAACATGGATTTGCTTGAAATATTATGGAGAATCAAATGGTATTGAAAAATAAATTTTATGGTGAAATAGAAAATTGAGTTATCGGACTGGTAAAAAATTATTGGACCTGGAAATGATCTCCAATTAAGCTAAAATTTTATGTGGAGGATAAATTATATATTTTAAAAATTATGGAACTGAATTTGGGAATCATTTTGGGTTGGAAAATGGGTTTAAAACCTAATTGGGCTTAAGTATGGTCTAGAAATCCTGTAGCCTCCTCCATCTTCTCCTAGGCTGAATTGTTTATCTTGATTCTTCCTCTATTTTCTTCAATTCTCTCTTTATCTCTCCCCAAATGCAAGCCTCCTAAGAAATTTTAGCCTCTCTAGAATCGCTTGCAGGTGATTGGAGTTCATTTGAAGTGGAAGAAGTGGTAGAAAATAAGTGGAAAAGTTTATGTGTCAAATTAAGGTATGTAAAGTTGATGTTTTTAAATTGGCTTAAAGGTTCAAATAGGTATTTTAGTTTGTCTAGAGTATGTTTATATAATTATATTGCAAAAAGGAAGTAAATTTATGGCATTTTCTTTTGTTTTTATATTCAGCCACATGGAGAAATAAAGGAAAGAAAAATGCTTTAATTGTGAAAGATGAAGGAAATAAAGATATAAGCGTACAGATCATTAAAATTAGGTTAGTGGATACAATATCCTCCCTTTTCAATTGAAAAAGTATGATTTTAGGTTATGTTCATATTGTATGTATGTGATTTATGCAAGTTTAATTGAAATAAATTTGATAGACATGTTTAGGAAGATTAAAAATGAGATTAAAAAGGAAAGAAATAAATCATATACCATGGACATCATGTAGGCCAAATGGTATGCCTTAGTATACAAGGGTATACTTTAGTGATTAATGTAAATAAATGGTATATTTGTGATAAATAACATGTAATCTAGATAAATTAATGATTAATGGAAGAAAAATAAATATTAGTAAAGAATTAAGTACATGGCCGAATTTTTATGTTTATATTCTTAAGGTATAAATTGATGTTTGAGGCATAACAATTATGTATACATGGTGATTAATATTTAATCTAGTCAAATGAATGAATAATGGATAGAAATTTATTATGGAGGAGGAAATGAAGTCTTGGCCGAATATATATATAAAGAATATCAAGGTATATTTTGAATGCTAATGTTAATTAAGTGTATATTTATGTTAATTAACATTAAATCTAATAAAATGTATGAAAAATGAGATGAAAATAATTCATAGTAAAACAATGGTACCTTGGCCGAATGATATGTATGGAAATATCAACATGTAATTTGTTGGTTAAATGAATTTCATGGCATGAAATGGTAATGGAATGACAATGAAGTGTATAATAATTGATTCGATAGAAAAAGAATGGAATGGTATGATGAGATTCCATTAATTGTAAATATTGTAACTTGAAATGTATAAATGGAATAATTAATGTCGTTAGTAGTAATCTGGTGGTTAAATCTAGCTCAGGATATAGTTGGCTAGCCATAGAGACACTATACTGCAGTGGTGAGCATGGCATCTCACCTATTGTAGGCCATTGATGGTCCTACTGAAATGATTGAGATGTTGAAATGTAGGGGTGGTCCTTCGGGGTCCCTCTAAAATGTATTGAACTATAAAATGTAGGGTTGGTCCTTCAATGTCGCCCTAAAATGTATTGCACCATGAAATGTAGGGGTGGTCCTTTGGGGTCCCTCTAAAATGTATTGATCCTATAGGTTTCACATTCCGTATATCCAGTCCTGAGATTTCTATCTAGTTAATGCTAGGGGCAAAGATGTAAAGTAATTAAAAATGAAGAAATCGGAGTTAAAATGGAAGGACCTAAATGAATGAAATGCAAAGTTTAAGGGTAAAATAGTAATTTAAGCCTAAATGGTTAAATGAGGCTTAATAAAAAGAAAAATGTAATTTAATGGCTTAAAAAGTAAATTAGTCATTATTTAAGGACTAAAATATAATTTGGCATGAAAATGATATTTTAAGGATCAAATGGTAATTTGCATGTTAAATAAGGAGTTAAATAAGTCAATAAGTCAAATTGGTGGCATAATTGTAAATAAGAGAAATTTAGGGGTAAAATCATAATTTAAAAATAGTAAAAGGACTTAAATGTAAATATGACATAGTTGGAGGACTTAAATGCAAATGTGACATAGTGTAAGGACCTAATTGTAATAATACAATAGTTAAGGGACAAAAATGCAAATTTGGATATTTAAGTGTACTAAATGCATGAATGATTTAAAATAAAGACTATTGCATGTAAATAATTTAATGAAATAAATAGTTATTTAAGGGTAAAATTATAATTTTTGGTAAAGTTTTAAGAACATAAGTGTAATATAGTAAAAGAATAATTTTATAAGCACTAAGTGGTAAATTGCATGTTAGATAATAAAATAAATATGATAATAAGTTAATTAAAATAAGTGAAAAGTGAAGGGTAAAATTGTAAATTGGTGAAAGTCTAGGAAGTTAAATGTAATTTGTCAATAACGAGGTAAAATGAGGGATTTAAAAGTTAATTGATAGGTAATTTGAATGTTAATTGTACAATTAATTGAAATATTACAGTTAATGCTAATATCATGGAAATGGCAATATGATTAAATCTAATAAAAATAGATGAGTAATATTTGTATTAATAAACGAATGAAAAATGTCTTTGGACTACTAAAGATAACCAATATGTAGATTTAAATCTATCTAATTAAATTGAAAGATAAGATAATGTAATTAAGATGAATAATAATGTGTCAGGTAAATTTAATTGAATACTGTGAATTTCATAATTAAGTCACAATGAATTAAAAGTGTGTAATAGAATATGTAAAAGACATTGTTATAGACTAATATAAGTATTATAAATCGGGCAATTATCTAAAGTGTAAAATATGATAATTAATATTTTCATAATATTATACATGTAAAATTTAGTAAAGGGGCCACCTAAGAATGTTAATAACGGAACCAAGGACATGAAAGAGATTAGAACTGTCATTAAATTTTAAAAGTTAATAGTGAAATAATTATTGCTGAAATGCTGATAAAATAGACAATATGAGTAATTCAAGTATTGCTATAATAATAGTACTGTTAGTTACGGTAATAATAAAATTAAATGTAAAATAGTTATTGATAGATATTCAGTCAAATAATATTAATAGAAATTATGTGTAAAGTTAAGAGAATAATGATGTTAAACATACAAATAAGTCAGTGTATTAAGTGATAGTATTCACAATTAAAGTGGATGATACGAATATAAAAATGTAAAAAGATTAATGTGACCGAAAGAGCAAAAGAAATATCAAGAATATAAAGGGAATGATAACGGTTAATCAGTACTGTTAATAACAACAATGATGACTGCTCAATAGATATTTTAGTAACTGATATTGTGCCCAAGTGTGGACTATAATTGATGTAAATAAGTTATAAACAAATAAAGAAAAATAAATGAATATGTTAATAAGATAATTACAAAGATTGTTAATATAACTGGTCTTTGAATTAATGGACTGAATATAATAGTATTAATGTTAAAGTTATCGGTACAGATAATAATGATACAGATAACAGAAATAGTAACGTTAAAGTATGGTTATTGAAATAATGAAAGCAAAAGATCTATTAGGACATTAAAAGTCACGCATAAATTATCTAAAAGTTTAAAGAATTAATGTTCATATAATGTGAATAAAGAAATATGCTTGTGTGTACATGCATGTAGTAATAGTGTGGAAAATTTAGGATATGTATCCACCACTGGGCATTTTCATGCTCAATATGTAGTGTTATTGCTGCGCGCAGGTTATGAAGATAGAAAGTTTTAAGTGGCCGAAATTTCAATGACAATCGAGAAGAGGAGTGAATGCAGCGATGAGAGGATAGGCATGGCATGTACACGATTGCAGTGGACTATACAGTTTATGATTTATTCATATGTTAAGTATGAATTTTCAGACAGTGTTATGTATGAACTGTTACATTATTATTCTTTGGCTATGAAAATTATTGATATTTGAATGCAAAAAATAATTTCTACTAAATTTTCTATTGTATCATCATTTTGTGACGTCAGTATTAACGAAATAACTGAGACATTCGGTTACTGTACGTATAGTATACAAAGTTAAGGGTGTTACAGTTCAATAGTCAACCAATCCTTGTAGAATTCAAGAGGGATCTATACAGCTTTTTCCTTCAAGAGATCAATATTCCGAGGGTAAATATCCTGGGTTAGTCATTCTTGTGTTAATTTCAATACCTTGACATTAGACATATAAATTGATTTCAAAATGTAAATTAATTTAGCTTGTCGCTTTATTTGACTCATTAGTAATTTATTACATGAAATAATGAATTAAAAGTATGAAAGTTTAGATTCAAATCAGTTTCCTCATTTTTTGGAGATATGGAGATGACCGACATGCTGAAGGATCTACTGATGGCCATCGCTCAAAAGAAACGACAGGTCATTGCAGGGCACCTCTTCTTCCTTCGGCCATCCTTGGGACGGCCGTCCCTCAGTTATCTGGCCGTCCCTAACCCTTTTTTTCTCATTTTCAACAATTTTGATTCTCTCTTCTCTCATTTAATATTTTTCTACCATTTTTATCATCAACTTTGTTTTAATTCTTTGTCTTAATGTTTTCTTTCATGTTATTTTTTTTTATGAGTTTCACTTCCGAAATATGGATGATAGAAGGGGGGCTCAAACTAAATAAGCGACTACATTTCAGTTCATTCTCTTCCATCCTCCTTTTTTAGTTTTGTTTTTCTTAGACCTTATTTATTTTTCTCTAAATATCATAAGCATTTTTTTGTGTGCGTTAACATAAAAAGCTTCAATAGGTTTTTATGAATGAATAAGCTTTTCTTTAATAAAATAGAACCAATGTCCTAGTTTTCCTTCCAAATAAAAATGTTACCTTAAAAACCCTTCTTTTAAGCATGTATGCGAGGACCAATGTCCTCATTTTGAATAAATTTCCCGTTTTATACATGATTTCTATTTCTGTTTATTTAAATTAGGGTTGTATTCCTCCCCTATTATATTGTAAGTTAATGTACTCTTACTTGTTTTATCGTTATTATATTACTTACTGCTTTTGTTATATGCTTGAAATGCATTTTAATAATTGCATTAAATTGTATGAGAAAAGGAATGGAATTTTAATTCCAAAAACTCACTTATAACTTTGACGAAGGTATAAATAAAAGTAAAGTCTCGAACTCTCTATAGTCTTAGGTTTCATGAGGTTAGATGAACCTTCCCAATGTTCCATTGGGATAGGATTCAAAAATATATCTTGTTGCCTAAAATAAACATATATGCATTGTCTTAGACTCAGTACGGCTAGATGAACTTCTCCAACGTTCTATTGGGTGGCAACCCCAAAACACCTCTTGTTGCCCAAATTAGATTCCCTTGTAATCCTTATAAGTTTTATGAACCTCTATCGAAAACCCTAAAAGTGGGTTTAATGGGGCCTTCGGAGTTCGGCGCACGTCATAGTGGCAACTCTACTGGGGACTACGAGTTTTTACTTCGAAAGTACCTTGGTTAAAATATATAATTGAGTTTAAATTTAAAATTTCACCCCTTTTTAAATTTCATAGCATTTCATTAGAGGCTTAGATCTATGTTAGTTGTTCCCTTTTTCAACCTCGGTGCATTTCCAAAGCACAACCCTACGTTCACTTAATGTATGGAAGTGTTAGGAATAATCACCAGCCCAAGCCTAATACCTTTTGGTAAATCAAATGATGACCCGACCGGTTGCTATGGTCACGATGAGCTAGACCCATTGGCAGGGATCATGCTTGGGCAGCCCTAAAATTTCACTGCCCAGACTAAAGCCCATGTAATAAAAATAGATACTTCTCCTAGGCGGTAGGAACCTTAATATTGTGCTTGCTATATGGATCATTATGTACTTAATATACCTAGATGAATTGAATGGTGACCTAATTAAGGATTTTTATTCCCCGATAGGCCCATTTTGATTCGTTGGGACTATTTACATAAATGATAAGCAAGACCCATGTGTATGCGCTTTATATAAAGAGAGCTTATGCTGCCAATCTTTAACCGCGTACCATACGCGTTCATTTGGTTCCTCGATGATCCATGGGTTAATCCCACCTAGGAAAGAGACAACATAGCCCCTATAGACACCGGGTCCTGAGGCAGCCTAGATCAAAGTTACCCAATGAAGATATCGTGTAACAGCCCAAAGTATACCCCAGTAGGATTTGAGGTATAATTAATTATAAAGGTGCTAAGAGTTTGTTTAAAAATAATTATTGAGTGATTAAGGATTTAATCGAAAGGATTATAAGTTTTTGGAAGAAGAATTAGAATTGGGGGACTTAAGAGAACTTTTCCAGGGATTGAGTGGGAATTTTGCATGCTAGTGGGGTTTTTGTGCATGGCTGCCACGTGGCTTTAGGCATGGTATAAAAAGGATGAGTTAGTGGGTTTTGCTGTCCCCAATAGTTGCACATGCAGATTTCTCTCTCTTTCATGTCCCTCTCTTCTCTTTCCCTTCATCTGGGTTTTTGGCTCTTCTTTTGGGTTATTTTCTGCATTTTTGGTTGAGTTTTAGAGGTGTGAAGGACATCTTGGAAGGTAAGTGTTTCGGATTTTGTTCTTCTTCATCTCATTTCTGTTTTGATTTTGAGTTGGATTTCAGATATATGGATTAAATGTTTATGCTGGATTTGTTTTCTTGGGTTTGGACATTGGAAGAAGGTGAGGCTAGAAGAAAGGAGAAAGGCAAGGACAAGGTCTGAGTTTTAGGGTTCCAGCAGAATTCTGAGGTTTGGGATGTTTTTGTTTATTTCTCTGTATAGAGGCATATTGATTGGTTTGGGATCTTGTGCTTGTGTTGTGATTTTAGAGTCATTGGATGCATATTATGAAATGAGTTGGAGTTATGGAAATGCATGTGTTAGTTAGAGTGGGTTTGATGGCCTTGCATGTTAACATTGTGATTGTTTGCATGTTGGGTTTGAAGGGAAATAGCATGAGTTAGATTAAGTTTTGATCTTGAAGTTCTTGAGCTGTACTTTGTGTATATTGTTAAATTTTCGTTAGTTAGTAGAAATTGAGTGTCATTGATGATTGAGATGTTTTGAGTGCATTAAAGTATGGCTTTTCATGATTCTTGCATGTTGGATGGTTTTGGGTAAGTGGAGATTGAGTTTGGAAGCTTTGAGTTTCTGTATTTTTCTGGAGAGCTGGGAAACGTGACAGAGCAGGGTGATTCCTGCTCCTCGTGCAGCCGTCAGAGTCGTGTTAGCAGGCACATCTCGTGAAGCTTCTTCACGAGTCATGAAGCTGCTTCACGAGTCGTGAAGCTGCTTCATGAGTCGTGAAGCTTCCTCATGAGTCGTGAGGCTTGCCACAACTCGTGCAGCTAGCATCACGAGTCCTGATAGCATGCACGAGTCGTGACAGCGTGCATGAGTTGTGATAGCATGCATGAGTCATGACGGGCTTCTCTAACAGTGCAATTTCGGTTACTGTCGCGATCGTGATAGAAGCCCTTCCTGTCCTATCCTATTTTTTGAAAATGGTTTTCATGTCTCACTTTGCATGGGCTCTCACTACTATATGGTACATGATTTTTACTTATGCCTGTATAATATTAAGGTTTCTTTATTATAAGTTATATGTTTATTAGTAATGTGGTTTATTGATATATGATTTACATGTCTACGAATTGATCGGTGTATATGTATACCTGAATTATGTGGTTATTCTTGAGTTATACTCTATAGTATGATAATGTTTTAGAGCACAGATAAGTTAGTTGTTTTGAGCCTGATCAGTCAAGTTAGTGGATAGATAAGCATGCTTATAAAGGGTTTTGCGCAGCTGCTTTGTTGACCGTTATGGTATTTTATCTAGAGAGATTAGTCTCTTTTGTTACCTTCAGGTATTTGGATGTTTTCAGACTTATGTCTTTTGTTTTTAGATACTGAATCTTATTGGTGTCTTCAGTACCCGTATCCACGATTTATGAAAGTTGAAGCTCTTCGCTTTCCATTTGGATCTGTTTTGTTTAAGCTTATGTTAGTGATTGAATGATTATTTTGAGCATTTTATATTAATGCTTTTGGCTCAGTTATGTTTGTCAAGTGGACATGATATTGTTATGATTCAGTTATGTGATATGTAATAAGTATGTTATAGTGCTTTGAGCATGCTAGGTTTGATAAGGATTATATTGTACATGTTATACGTTTGTATTGATATTGCGATTATGTTTTGATATGATGTTTATATGAATGTTATGCTTGCTTGTGTAGTCCTTTGTTTGGTTCATCCCCACTAAGCATTATCACTTAGCACGAATGTTTGCTTCCCTGTAGGTTTGCAGGGTTGGTTCAATTTTGGAGTCGCACATCTGCTGGCCACTAGGAGTTGAAGTCTTCTTTTTGTACTAGTATAGGAATATGTTTGTTTAGTCATGCTTTTGCTCTGTACGTTTTGTCAACGTTTCGAAAGGCATGTAATTCTGATTTTGATAATGTAATGATTTTGTATATGTATACTTTATAACTTCAGTAATGCAAGTATAGATGTTGTTCATGAATGCTTTCGCTTATGTTCTATTTTGTAAGATTCCGCTTCGATTATTTGCACGAACGTTTGTGTTTTATTCTGCTTGTGTGTGTGGCATCCCGGTATCCTTTCGGTGGGGGTATCGGGGGGTCACAAATCGGTTCTCATCTTCAGGTAAAAGAATGAAGGATGTAGATTTTTGCCCTTTGAATTCACAAGGATTAAGGGCTTCTGGTGACGGGAGGTTGTTGTGCATCGAAAAGGGTCTTTTTTACTTGAAAAATTTTGTTTTAGGTTGACTGATAGGATACCTGTAGGTGAAGCTACACCCATCGCTCACCCATGGGATGCCCGTCCCTCATGCGAGTGGCACCTATTGCTTTTGCTTGAGGGACGCCCGTCCTCTAGAGAGCGATGCCCGTCGCTCACCCTAGGGATGCCCATCCCTTGCGGTAGCGACGCCCGTCGCTCCCATGGAATGGCCCACCCCTCGTGCGAGCCACAACCGTCGCTTGTGCCCGCCCTTCATGTAGCCACCCATCCCTCAAAATGATTGAGGCAGCCCTTGTGACCAACGTCCGTCGGTATGCCAAGCGATGCCTTTCGGTTGACGATCTGCAGTGATTTTGAGCGAATTTTCAAAGGGATTTACGGGATTTCAAAAGATTTTTCAAATATTAGATTTGATTTGGTGGATTTGATGTGATTTCCAAAATATTTCCCATATATTTTATTTTATTTTCAAATATCCTCCAAGATCTAGCGGTTTTGATTCAATTTTGTAAATATTTTTCAAATTCAAATTTAAATTTTAAAACTTTTTGAATTTTTAATCTTAACCTATAAATAAGGGGCTAAGATTAATTTTGAAGGGGTTAGAGAATTCATCTAAAAATCCAGGAAAATTCTTAGAAAATTTCAAAAGAATTGTCTAAAGTTTTCTTATGATTTCTTATCAAAGCTTTATTAAATCCTTTCCAAAAAATAAGGTGAATTCAACAGAGCCAAATCAATTCACTTTTGCCCGATTTGTCCTTTCTAACATTCACAATTGCTACGAAAAATATCAAGAAACAAAAATAAATTTTCTTTTCTTGATTTGATTTTGAAAATTACAATTTTGTGGCAGAAAATTCCTCGAAATTGCACGTTGCCGGTTGATCCTTGTAGAATTCAAGGGAAAAGATCACTGGACATTCGCCTTCATAAGGTAATATTCCAGGGGTAAATATTTTGGACTGATCTCTAATTCATTTTACTGCTTTACATTGCTTTATTTGTGTCTAATTGATTAAAAGAAAATTAATAAACCAAAAATTGGGTTTTGATTGGACTTTTCCTTGTTTTTTTCAGATCAGGGGTGATCGATGGGTTGAAGCTCCATTGACGACCGTCCCTCAAGCGAGCGACGGGCTGTCATGGAAGCCTTCTTTTGCCCATCGATCGGCATAGGGATGGCCGTCTCTCACGCGGTTTGGGCCATCCCTAGGCTCTCCTTTTCCTTTGCTTTACTATTTCATATTTTTTCCTTTTATTTTCATTTTCACTCTATTTTCAAGGTAATTTTATTCCTTTTTTTTATTTTCATCAATTTTTATTGATCCTGCCCATGTTTGTTTGATTTATTATTTTACTAACATGCTTATTGCTTCTATGAGTTTAATTATTTTTCTTGGATTCGGGGAGCTGAGAAAGGGAGATCCCACAAGAATGATTCGGGGATACCGATGGGGTTTATTTCCTTATATTTTAAGTTTCAATTTTAATTTATTATTTCTTATTTAGTTAGCCCGATGAGGCAAAAATGGCAAGGATTTATACAAATAAGTGGAATTTTTCTTAAATGAAATAGGACAACATGACGCGCGCGACCCAAACTCGACAAGAAGCTGGGGTCCCCGGATGCCTACTTTTAAGGCCCAGGATGGTCAGCGTCTTTTTCATCTTTGTAACACGAGGTATTTTAGAATTCCTTACCAAATAGAACATTGGGAAGTTCATCTAATCCCATGAAACCTTTAGGCACCTTTGAGGTATTTTAGAGTCGCCACCCAATTTATAAGAAATTGGAAAAGGTCATCTAACCTCGGAGGTCCTAAACCAGAGAAGGTGTTCGTAACTTCACTCTTATTAACGCCTTAAGTTAAGTTATAAATGAATTTTTTTAGCAATTGAAATTCCATCTCTCATCCCACGCAATCAGTCAATAAAATTAAAGCGCATTTTAAGCATTTTTAGAAAGCAATAAAGAAAGTGATAAATAAATAAATTACAAGTGAAAAATGGGACAGAGCAATCTCTCAAAATAAAAAAAAAAGCATAAATAAATGAATGAATAAAATTACTCGAAAATTAATTACAAGGACCCAAAAATAAATAACACACAAAAAAGAATAAATAAAATACATAATACATAAATCGGGACATTTATTAGATTTTGGGAAAATTGGTTCCCTTATGTTAACTTAAAAAATCACAGAATTATTTTTGGTGAAAAAAAAAGGATAATTGGATCCCATATTATGAGAATTAACTCCCTTTTGAAAACGAAAATTTATTTGCTAAAATCAGGACATTGGTCCTATTTTATTAATCAAAATCCCAATTTTTATTATTGTAAGAAAAAATGAGGGAAATACATAAATTAAAATGTAAACCAAACTTTAAAGGCTCATAATCTCTTGATTCTCCAGCTTGCCCAAGAACATTACTCAAAGTGAAATAAATAAGTTTGGTGGACAAGAAAAATAAGAATAAAAAAATGTTAGCAAATTAAACAGAATATGATATAACAGAAATAGTCAATTAAATGAAGCAAATACAATAAATAATTCTAATTGAGGAAAATATTTATGATTACTACAAAAAAATAATGTTTGATAAAAAAATTGGAAATTAACAAAGTAGATTAATGACCAAAAGTAGAATCAAATGAAAAATCAAATTAATGCTAGATATTCCATAGATTCAACTTACATTCTATGTATCATATCAGTAAATTGATTAGATTAATCTAATTTTATGTTGATTATAACAAACGATTACAATGGAGAAAACAAATGAACGATACAAAGTAAGGAAAGACAAAGGATTGGCTCTAACCCGTAAAATTACCCTAAGAGGTTTGACTTTGGCTGGAAAAAAAGAACGAATTGATTTCCTCGTTGATTGCTTGAAAAAAAGAATAAAGAAAGCTTAGGTCAAAGCTTTCTCTCACTAAAAACTGAAGTTCAAAACTCTTATTTTTAAAGAAATCAGATGATGAGAATTGAATCTTAAACACAAATAATTAATTTTTTTGGCACAAGAACAATTTTACAATTTTTGAAAAACCTTCTTAGCTCACAAAAATCTTCCTTTTCAGATTTTTTTATTGCTGTTCTAATTCTCTCCCCCTTGTGGTGTTCTAACTTTTCTTTTTATATCATCTTTCTCCAAAAAATCAGGTTTTAGGAGTTTATTTTTCATTAAAAAATCCCTAATTATCCTTTAAAAATCAAGTTTTATCCTTTTGACTATCGGAAAAAGCAATTTGAGTTTAATTCAAATTTTAACTCAAAACCAAGGAAATCCAGGAAAAAATGAAGTCCTGGCGAGGTAAGAGAAGCACGAGGTGCGGCCCTTGTGCTGGAGGCCGTGGCTTCCGGGCGTGAGGTGCGTCCTCACGATAGGAGGTCGTGCCTCATAAGCACGAGGTGTGGGCGAACACTACATGTGCGAGGTGTGGCCATGTGCTGGAGGCTAAGCCTAACACTACATGAGGTGTGGCCTCACGCAGGAGACCGTGCCTCGCATGCGCGAGGTACGGCCTTGTAGGCCACGCAGCACCACTTGAGCCCGCACGCAGGCTCCGTGGCTCGCGCTCGCTGCCGGCATGCGTCTCGAATCGCGTGCGCCGTGCTTGCCCCCGAAAACTCCAAAAATAAAAATAATTATAGGTTTTTTATTTAAAAAGAAGGGTTTCGACAAGGAAATTGTCACTTCTAACCTTTTTACCTGTGAATCAGCATCATTTTAATCATTGGTTAGACACCGGGTCCTGAGTCAGTCCAAATAAGAGTTACCCGATGAATAGACTAATGTCGGTTTTTGGATAAGGGATGAAATTTGTTGGTGTTCATTGTAACACCCCGCTATCCCCCTCGAAAGGATACCGGAGCGCTACGCGCACAAACTCATACACATTAACTCAAACATGCTAAAAGTAAATATGTATAATCATAAAGATAACAAATCCATATATATAATCGTATAGTTTTACAAAAGGTATTTGTAAATATTAAATATATACATATACAAAATAAATCCTTTAAAAAAAAATTGCATTTCCAAAATAAAACTCCATAAACAAAATACAGCGAAAGACAAAATAACTCCAACTATAGACTTCTAGTGGCCGACCTGCAGATGTCCGACTCCAAAATGAACCTGCCACCTACACGGGAAAAGAGCCCGTGCTAAGCGATAACGCTTAGTGGGGACGAACAACACATGCATGTACATATAATCGCAATCACAGAATATATACTTAACAATAACCAAAGCATATAAACATATACTACTCATTCTTATAACAAGTATTCATCGCACACATGTATATCAGAATATAACAATTACTTATTCATCAAATGGAACACACAATATAAAGCAATTAACCATTCACATTCAACTTCAATTATTACAGCACATCTTGTCATATCCCAATTTTATATACTTATAACATATATCCATATTCATATTATTGGAAACACACATAATAACCACATATACTAGATAGAATACACATTAGATGTGGATACGGTCACTTTTGATACTAATAGGACACAGCATCCAAGCATACGGAGCCATGGGTCTCAAAACATCTTCTAATCATGTATACCCGCATGTATACCGAAGACCGAAGGCTCAAAACCTCTTATAAACATGTATACATGAAGGTATACCGGAGACCGAAGTCTCAAATGACCATCTCGGAGGTCGGCCGAAAGACCCAAACAGGTCCACATACGGTAGCTACACTCACACCCTGACCTTGATAAGCGCTTATCTATCCACTACTATGACTATCAGACTCAAAACAATAACTCATCCAAACTCTAGAATTAATATGATATAATAGAGATAAATCACAAAATTAATGTATACATGTGCACTTTTCTATTTCAGAGACATAGGAACCATATATAAATCTTATTGATTAAGAGCATATAACTGGAAATTATTTATAGATCTTATTAGTCATGCCATAACCTATAATAAGGAAACCATGTAAAAATTTCAACTTACAAATATCATTTGAAGAAAAATACGGTTTATACGGCGGTATGGCATAACCTCACCGCCGTGTAAACATCTTACACGGTGGTCAAGTAAATCCTGACCGCCGTGTGAATTGCAGAACCCGAAATTGAATTAATCCAGAAAGCAGATACACGGCAGTATGGTCTTTCCTTACCGCTGTGTGGCTCGATGGACCAGCAATTCACAGCGATCCAGAATGCAATTACATGGCGGTACGGGGATTTCTTACCGCCGTGTAAACATCCCAAACCCAGTATCAAGTAGAAAACTCCTTTGCATCAAACTCAAAATAATCATATCATACATATAACCTCAAAATAACTGAACATATAGACTTCTTTCATGCTTATAGCTATCTAACACACAATAGAATAATAATCTAGCAAGGATGCTCAATTAAACATCAAGCCTATTTTATTTCTATTCTCATACAAATTCATTGGAAATCATCATATATTAAAGTCATTTCATCTTAACTACATCTGCATTCAACTCAGCTCTAACATGCATGGAAACACATCTAATGTAACAACTCAATTGCAAAGTGATAAAACACATCCAAATGACATGCAACCCATTATAACTCTAACATCACAAATCATAAACGCTAATCTACTAAACATGTGCATTTACATGTATCAAAACACACAAATTCTAGCACAATCATAACTCCAAACTTTAATTCGAATTGAGAAAGGAACAAACACTCCCAAACCTAAAATGGAGTTCAACCCTTAATCTTCAAGATACCACCTTCCCCTTTCCTTTGTTCTTTCTCCTCTCTTTAGATTCTTGCACAGTCCAACCAAAATAACAGCTCAATTAACCTATGCAAATCAAACTTTTAAATCCAAGAACAAACCATATAATCCCAAACCAAACCCGTGAAGAAGAAGAAGAGGAAGAACAATCAAGCCGAAAAAAACAACAGCCACTTACCTCTTGGACAACTCTTGATCTCAAAACCCTAGCTCAACTCTTGAAGAACACCTACATGCAAAGCTTGAGAGCAGAAATGGAGAAGTAAAGGAAGTGAGAGAGAGAACATGAGAGTGCAAGGAAGAGGAGCTAATGGCTTCCACGAGAAGCAACCCAATTCCTGCTCTCCCTCTCTCTTCTTCCTTTCAAATCCCCATTAATGCACTCACCTACTTATCCACTTGTCATAATTTTATTGGACCTCAATTCCCTTCTTTGACTTTCTTCTTTTCATCCTTAGCAAATTACCTTTGAGCCATTAATTAACCCCAATACTTTCACATTACCAAATTACCCCGCAAATGCCCTTAGTTCATTTGCAATTCACTTGTATAAGTACCAATTCACCCCTAATTAATCAAATTAACATAAATCTCGACTAGGCCATTTTTGGGATGTTATAACTTTCTCCTCCTTAAGAAATTTGGTCCTCAAAATTCCCCGCTAACCACTTATATCGCAAATAAAAAAACCGAACTCAATCAGAACTAACACAACAAAACTTACCGGAAGGCTCTGCGGGCTCATTCACTTCTTGGCTACTCATGACAATTACTCTGGCTAGACCTCCAGAAGCATCTAACTTCGCAATTGATTTCGATGATGCTCGAGTAGTTCTAAGCAATTCCTCTACATCTTTTCTGGCTTGCCGAGCTAGGTTCTCACTCATTTTAGGGTAATTGACAAGCAACTGTTCCTTGCTACCACACCTGAAATAGGCTCCCGTAAGCTTCCTACACTTACCCCATGTTGCCTCTGATAGTGTTGACATTTCGGTAACTCTCGAGGTCGCTTGTCTACTTTTACTTCTACACCCGATACTTTTCTCATTTGCCCTCTCCTTTTTACAAAATCCAAAGAAACTTGAGGGGCCATCAATCTATCAAAAATCCGAATCAACCCTTCCATAATTACTGAATTACCAGGAGTAAAGCCAGAACTTTCGACTGAAGGACAACTAAGAGCAAGCTGCTCAACTCTTACCCGATTCGCACTACCCGTTGTCTCTCTAAAATTCCCACTAGGATCAAACTCAATCTAGACATTGCACAAGACACATCTGCATTGGGCCACGACACTAGACAGACTCGCATGTAATGACTCTACACTCAAACAATCACATAAAACTAGGACCGACTAAACCGGTGCTCTAATACCGAACTGTAACACCCCGCTATCCGCTTTGGAAGGATACCGGAGTGCTACGCGCACAAACTCATACACATTAACTCAAACATGCTAAAAGCAAATACGTATAATCATAAAGATAACAAATCCATATATATAACCATATAGTTTTACAAAAGGGATTTGTAAATATTAAACATATACATATACAAAATAAATCCTTTACAAAAAAAATACATTTCAAAAATCAAACTCCATAAACAAAATACAGTGGAAGACAAAATAATTCCAACTATAGACTTCTAGTGGCCGACCTGCATATGTCCGACTCCAAAATGAACCTACCACCTACACGGGAAAAGAGTCCGTGTTAAGCGATAACACTTAGTGGGGAGGAATAACACATGCATGTAAATATAATCGCAATCACATAATATATACTTAACAATAACCAAAGCATATAAACATATACTACTCATGCTTGTAACAAGTATTCATCACTCACATGTATATCGGAATATAACTATTACTTATTCATCAAGTGGAACACATCATATAAAGCAATTAACCATTCACATTCAACTTTGAGTATTACAGCACATCTTGTCATATCAAAATTTTATATACTTATAACATATATCCATATTCATATTATTGGAAACACACATTATAACCACATATACTAGCCTGAATACACATTATAGGTGGATACGGTCACTTTTGATACTCATTGGACACAGTATCAAAACATATGGAGACATGGGTCTCAAAACATCTTCTAATCATGTACACTTGTAGGTATAACGGAGACCGAAGCCTCAAAACCTTTTATAAACATGTATATATTGGAGACCGGAGTCTTAAATGACCATCTCGGAGGTCGGCCGGAAGACCGAAACGGGTACACATATGGTAGCTACACTCACACCCTGACCTTGATAAGCGTTTATCTATCCACTACTATGACTATCAGGCTCAAAACAATAGCTCATCTAAACTCTAGAATTAATATGATAAAATAGAGTTAAATCACAAAATTCTTGTATACATGTGCACTGTTCTATTTCAGAGACATAAGAACCATATATAAATCTTATCGATTAGGAGCATATAACTGGAAATTATTTACAGATCTTATTAGTCATGCCATAACTTATAATAAGGAAACCATGTAAAAATTTCAACTTACAAATATCATTTGATGAAAAACAGGTTTTACACGCCAGTATGGCATAACCTCACTGCCGTGTAAACATCTTACACGGTGGCCAAGTAAATCCTGACCATCGTGTAAAATGCATAACCTAAAATTGAATTAATCCAAAGAGCAGTTACACGGCAGTATGGTCTTTCCTTACTGCTATGTGGCTCAACGGACCAGCAATTCACAACTATCAAGAATGCAATTACACGGCTGTATGGTGATATCTTCCCACCGTGTAAACATCCCAAACCCAGAATCGAGCAGAAAACTCCTTTACATCAAACTAAAAATAATTGGGCAGCCCGTCAGTGGTTGGAGAGCCCGTCACTCGAGTGAGAGGCCTGTCTCTCGCGACGAGTGTCGGCTGTCACTCCGGAAAGGAGCTCATCGCTCGCCTGAGTGACACTTGTCCCTTGGGAATAGAGCCTGTCGCTCGCTTGAGCGGCGCCTGAGCGGTGCCCCCCTTCTCGCTTAAGCGATGCCCGCTCCTCGCGAGACACAGTTGCCTCTCATCTCCGTGCCACATGTAGGGCCCATCCGTCAAATGATCACTAGTACACAATCGATCCCCATCGGTTATCCACGGGTAGCCCATTAATCAATGATCTTGTCGTTTAAACCGCCAAATTCTCTAAATTTTGAAAGATTTATAAAATATCTTTTAAATCTTTTAAAATCTCCAAAATCTTTTCAAATATCTTTAAATATTAGATTTGATTTTGGGAATATTCTGAAGACCATTCGGTTTTAATTTGATTTTGGAAAATCATCTTCAAATTTAAATTTAAAATTTAAATTTATTTGAAATATCTTCTAAAACCTATAAATACGGGAAGTAATTCCTTAGTAGGGGTTAGAAAATTCTGAGTTGGAAAATTTTGGATCAGAAAAGTTACTTTAAAAGTTTTCTCACGAGATTTCAATTTTCTCCAAAAACGTTTTTGTCAAATATTTTCTGAATCAAAGCTGAATTGAGAGAACAACATTCATTCATTTTTTGTAAATTTAGCTGTTTTTCAACATTTGAAGTGCTATAATATCGAGAAAGAGAAAGTAATTTTATTCTCTTAGTTTAATTTTTTCGCAATACAAGTTTTGTGATCAAAGATTTCTCAAAATCACTCAATCGCGAATCGATCCTTGTAGAACTCGAGGAACTAAAATCACACGATGTTCACCTTCACGAGGTAAAAATTTGAGGGTAAACATTTTGGATCTATTATTTTGAATTTAATTACTTTGCAGTGATATATTGCATAAAAATCCAGTTTTATTCAAATCAAAATAACAAAACAGATTGAATTTTCTTTTTTTGGAACAGGGGTGACCGACGGGCATAAGCAACCACCGACGGCCGTCGCTTAAAGCGACGGGCGTCGGTGGTTGTCATCTTAGCTCACCGGTTATCCCAGGGATACCCGTTGCTCGCTTGCCTTGGGCCGTCCCTGGACCTCCTCTCTCATTTGTTTCTCTTTTCCTTACCATTTTCTTTTCCATTGATTTTTCTTGCAATTTCTCACTTTTTTTTTATTATTGTTCAATCTCTTGTTTATTTTGCTCCTAATTTTACACTAACATGCCTTTATTTTGTGAGTTATTTTTGGCTTGTTTGGTGAATATAGAGCTGTTTGTAATACAAGTCCCTACGATGGCCTAAGGATCCTCACTTGGGTTTATTCTCTGGAATTTATCTTTTTTAATTTATGTTGTTATTGTAAATATTGTATTTTATTCCGCTAATATAAAATGGTTAAATATTTTTATTCATTAAGATGGTGTGACGCGCGCAGAACCCCGTAAATGCCCCAAAGGCCCGCTTTTAGGGCTTTCAAGAGAGGTTCATGAAAACTTGTAAGGTATTTACAAGTGCGTCTATTTTGGGCAACAAGGAGGTTTCTTGGAGTCGCCACCCAATAGAACATTGGGACAGGTCGTCTAGCCTCGGTGAGCCTAAGACGGCGCATAATATCCATTTTGGGAAAGCCAAAGGGATCTTGGAGATATCATCCCAATAAAACACTGGAATGATTCTCTAACCCCGTGGAGCCTAGGATTGTAAATTTAAGTCTTTTGGTCGGACACAAGAGGTGTCCAATGAAACGTCGAATTGGCCCTCTCGCCTCATTGAGCCTAAAGACCGGAGATGGTTCGGGACTTCTCATTTATTCATACCTTGGTTATTTTATAATTAAGTTTTGAATTTGAGTTTTCATCCCTTTTTCTCATACAGTTCGACGCAATAATTAGAGCGTAAGTTTGATCATTCAAGGAAAACGATAAATAAAAGGGTAAATAAAATAAAGTACATGAAAATAAAGTACAGCAAAACTCGAGGCGGAATACAACCTCTATTGTAAATAAAATACAACATCATGCATAAAACGGGGTATTTATTGAGAATGAGGACATTGGCCCTCTCATGCATAATTAAATAAAACAATTTTAATGGTGATAATGTATTTGGATGAAAAACTAGGACATTGGTCCCATTTTATTAGGAAAACCAATTTATTTTATAGAAATACTTTTGTGTGTTTTTTTTAATTAAGCGTGCATAAAAACTATTTCACTTAACAATTATATAACAAATAAATCAAAAATAAACAAAGGAAAATTAACATGTAAAATAAAATGATCAAACCCCGAATCTCCTCCTTCGCTTGCATGGATGCGCAAACAAGAAAAGTACGGATTTGAAACCAAAAAAAAAAGACAAATAAAATTTATTTTACAGATTAAACCAAAGAAATTAATTAAACGCATAAAACAATAAATCATAGATTAGAATAAATAAAACATGGATTATATACGACAAGTCAATTAAATAACATATTAAAATAAATTGATTAACATATTAAATAAAACAAATAATGATAATAATAATAATAATAATAATGATGATCATAATAATAATAATAATAATAATAATAATAATAATAATAATAATAATAATAATAATAATCAAATGAGATAAGACAAAAATAATATTTAGAAATATTAAATCTATGTACAAAAATACTTGAAATAAATAAAAACAAAATAAATGTAAAGATCTACATGGTTAACAATTAAATATAAGCAAAATAAATAAAAGAAAAATAAAAGTTAAGGGATCAAGTCTAGAATATTTACCTTCAGATTTGGATTTGATTGATGATGAAAATGATTGCTTTTCCTTGTTGCAATTCACAAAATAGAGATAAAAATAAAAATAATAAAAAATTGGAAATTTATTCCAAGAGAAAATTGATAAAAAATTGGAAGGAAAGAAATTAATTCTTGAAGACAAAGAATTGATTTCTTTGTTTCAAGAACAATTATTTTTGATAAAAAAGATGAAAAAGATGAAAACAAAATTAATCTTCAAGAACAAAAAAATTATTTTCAAAAAAATATTTTTGATAAAAAGATCCAAGATTCAAGAACAAAAGAAAGATTTTTCTTGTCTCAATAAAAATTCTAGATCAAAAATTGAATTTTTTAATCTTAGAATTTTATTTGGAGAAAAGAAGTGTCAAAAAAAGTTGTAGAGAATCCTTTTTTTTTTTAGAAGAAAAGAGAAAAAAGAAGATGAAAAAATAATCTCTCCCTCAAAATCCCCCAATTTTCCCACTTAAAATGAGAAAAAAGGAAAAAAATTGATTTATGGAATAAAAATCAGATTTTTAATTGATTCCCTTGATTTTGGGTGTAAAAATGGAAGAAAATATTCAAAATCCCAAAATTTGGGTGAAAACAGGTAAAAAATAGGAGAAAAATAAAAAATCGGCGAAAAAGCGACAATTTCGGCGGATTTGGGCGCGCATGGGCGACCGACGCCCGTCGGCGCACCCAACACTCGCCGAAATTGTTTTTTTATTTAAATTTTAAATATGACTAAAAAACACCAAAATTTTCAAATATCAAGTTTAAAACTAATTTTTAAAATTTTTTTGTTTTTCATTCTAAATTGCAAATTTTGCAAGGAAACCATCAATTTCAACGCTTTTAACCTGTGAAGGCAATTATCATCATTGGGTAACTTCGATCTAGGCTGACTCAGGATCCAGTGTCTATAGTTGCCCCTAGTTTAGGGGAATCTAGTACACTAGTGTCTAGGTGAGCCTAAACTCTAAGAAGAAAAGGAAAGAGCAACGTACCTGAGGCAGCTGTCTTTCCGATGTGGGGAATTTGTGGTGGTGGTTGTTGCTATGTTGTCGGCATGTTATTGTTTGTTGAAGCAGTAGTGCCGTGATCGTGTTAACCCTCCGTGGAGCGGTAGTGCCGTCATCGTGCTAACCGTTCTGCGATGCTGCCCCCTGAGAGGTCTTCGGGTTTCGCCTCCTCAAAGGCTTTCAAGATTTGCCTCCTCAAAAGTCTTCTAAATTTGCCTCCTCAAAGGTCTTCCAAAATTTGCCTCCTCAAAGGTCTTCGGGATTTGCCTCCTCAAAGGTCTTCGGGATTTGCCTCCTCAAAGGTCTTCGGAATTTGCCTACTCAAAGGTCTTCGGGATTTGTCTCCTCAAGTTCTTCTAAATTTGCCTCCTCAAAGGTCTTCGAAAATTTGCCTCCTCAAAGGAATTCGGGATTTGCCTCCTCAAAGGTCTTCTAAATTTACCTCCTCAAAGGTCTTCAGAATTTGCCTCCTCAAAGGTCTTCGGAATTTTCCTGCTCAAAGGTCTTCGGAATTTGCCTCCTCAAAGGTCTTCGGAATTTGCCTCCTCAAAAGTCCTCGGAATTTGCCTCCTCAAAGGTCCTAGGAATTTACCTCCTCAAAGGTCTTCGAAATTTGCCTCCTCAAAGGTCTTCGGAATTTACCTCCTTAAAGGTCTTCGGGATTTGCCTCCTCAAAGGTCTTCTGTTGATGCTTGAATTGATGTTGTTTTGGCTGGTTGCCTCCTGCGAGGTCTTTGGTTGGTTGTTTGGATTGATGTCATCACTCGTCTTCTGTCAGTGTCTGCATCAAATTTCTCTTTCTGCAAAATAGGGAAACTAAAATATGCAGGAAAAATAGTGAGCATGCAAGTGAAATGCATGAGTCATGCAGGAATACAGGGTAAGAATTCATCTATGTGGACTTGGAGATGACAGCTGGGCTAGCTGCAATTTGTAATAGGGGCGATGCCTTTTAAGCTGCTTTTGAATTTCATGCCCTTTGGGATTGCGAGATTCTCATCTGATACCTGTAGTCATTATTTGAAGGTCGTGTGTCCCTTGTGGATTTTCATACTAGTTTTTCGTAGCGGGATTTGCGTCCTTTGTAGATTTTCACATAACCTTATGCCTTATTTTTGCCTGGACTGGACCCGACCCAATCCAGCGGCTTTTTTTTTATTTTTTTTGAAGGACAAACTGCCTGTCTTCAAGTTTTCACCCTATCCTTTTGCCTAATTTTTGCTTAGAGCGCCAGTTACGGTTTTCACTCTAACGGTTTTTTTTTCTTTTTTTTGAAGGATAGACTGCGTGTTTCTAGGTTCTCACCCTATCCTTTTGCCTAATTTTTGCTTAGAGCGCTAGTTACGGTTTTCACACTAATGGCTTCTTTTTTATTTATTTATTTATTTTTTTTAAGGACAGACTGCCTGTTTCTAGGTTTCTACCCTATCCTTTTGCCTAATTTTTGCTTAGAGTGCCAGTTACAGTTTTCACTCTAACGGCTTCTTTTTTTTTTTAACTGATGAGGCTAAGGATATTGCCCGAATATCTTTCAGGAGTCTTCACACTTGATAGCAGGATGAGTCGGCTGAAGTGCTTCAGTGGCAAGAGTAGCAGAGGGTAGACAGATACATGACTTTGATCTCACTAAATGAACCGCTCTGATCACATCATTGCATAGATGCATGTGTTTCAATTTGATTTCATTAAACATGATCATTGTTTTGGCATTAATCTCAAAATATACAAGACCTTATTTAATCTCAGGAGAAATCTTGAAAGCATCAAACTCCTGTTATCAATCAGCCCTCTCGGGTTTTTATGATTGAAGATTTTCACTCGATATTTTCTTTTTAGCCTTTGCCATGAACTTTCTTCAGTTCGTTTGCGTTGGTTGAATTTGCTTCCATCTTCATTTTCTGACGATGATTCTTTTTAGCACCAAAGTCTTATTCTTAACCCTTGTTCAAATTGGCTAAGATGGTGAGTTTTCTTGCTTGATTCTTGGCTTTGAAATTCTTCCTTTTGTTGGCTTTGGGTGGCTTAATTTCTGAAGTAACCTTTGATGGTTGAGATGGAGTTGTATTTTGGCTTCAAATGGCGTAGGATAACATTATGGTTTAGGATAGGACTATGGGTTTTTTAATTAATTTTTTTTTGGGAACGAGCTGTCCTCCTAAGTCACAAGGGTCACTGCTGGTCTTATATGATTAAAGATTGGTCTTGATTGGCTCTGGGGTACATATCTCAAAAGATCGTGAGGAAAGGAATTCTAAGGCTTGACCCTAATGGGCTGATCGGAATTTTGTTTTGCTTGGTTATAATGTGTGCATCTGGGATGTTGGGGTTGAGGATTGGCTTTTGAAATTCTATTGATCGTCATGCCAGCACATTGAAGCAGCATTACCCCCACAATATCCTCGTCAATTGTCGACATTTCCTTCCAGGTTCAGGCAAAGGCTCTCTTATTTTTTTTTTTTCATATCTCTCAAGAATTTCCTCTCTTCAGGAGTTATATTAGATGCTATCAAGATTTTTCTTTGTAATTTCCAAAGTTTCGAGATTAAATGCAGCCATATTATTTGAATTAATGTCAAAGTAAATGTATTATGATCATGTTAAATTAAATCATTAGAAATATCATACAAATAAGCAAAAATTGCTCATTTTATTCCAAACTATAAACCATGACATAAAAGGTTCTTGAAATAAAAAGAATCAAGCATCTAAGAGCAATATCACTAGTGGACCAAAAGACACGATTATGCTCGCGGTGGAGGGACTGCATTATAGTCGGCCTTCTTCTTCTTCTCTCTCTTCTCAGGATCTGTGATCTGCTTGCTGTCGATCAAGTCCTGAATTTCATGCCTTAGCCTCGCACACCGGTCTATCATATGCCCCGTGTGCTGGTGGAAAGCACAATGCTCATCATCTCTATAACCTGGTTGTCCTTGGGTTTTTGCTGGCTTAGGAGGAAGGGCTGAAGCTTCCCTTCTTTTATCAGTCTCTTTAACACCGACGATAAAGGGCGGCCCAAATTAGAAAAGTACCTCTGGCCTTGTTCTGCCCAGGTGGCTGAGACCTCTGTTGTCTGGCCATTTCTACCGTTATAGCTCCCGGCACCTCCCGGTATGTGCCCAGACTGGTTCCCAAAGCCTTTTCCAGCAAAGTTATTATGGCTTGCTTTCTTTGCCAGGTAAGCTGCCTCAGCCTCTATAACGATATCCTTAAGCGACTCCCAATCCTTAAGCCCCTTAAAACTGAGCAAGTCCCTTAAGTAAGGGCATAAGTTTCTGATAAACAGCCTGATCTGGTCTGCAGTGTCAGACTTCCTCTTTATCTCCATGACTTTGTTCCTCCATCTGGTTAGGTACTCATGGAATGACTCATCGCTCCTTTGCTTTAAGAGCTCAAGGTCTTTTAGGGTGACCTCCATCCTGGTGCTGCAGTTGTATTGCTTCATGAATTCTTCGGTCAAAAGCTCCCAGTCCTCCTTGGACCTCCTACCCAACCCGTGGTACCAGTCAACTACTGGGCCCACCAAACTAAGGCAGAAATATTCCACCTTCTGCTTTTTACTCAACCCTGTGCCTTTCATGACCAAGGTGTATTGCTTGACGTGGGCGGATGGGTTAGAAATGCCATCAAATTTCGGCAACTCGGGCATTTTGAATCTTTGGGGTAGCAGCTTTTTATCCCCCAAATCTCTGTCTTATGGGTTGACCCCCTTTCCAACTGATAGCATGCGTGTGATTGCCTCAATCTGTTGTCCCATCCCCCTTAAGGCTTCATCTTTCCCCTGGGTGCCCTAGGCCTCACAACATGGTGGACTATTGGCTCGTCTTCTTCTTCCTCCATCAGGAAGTCATCGTTGGGATTATGAATCCTTTCCCCTCTTGGTTCGATAAGTGCGGCAGCTCTGTGATCATTATTGGGTTGGCGAGCAGCAACTCCAACGAAAGGAGCCTCCCCACCAGCAGGTGGTTCGGCTTGCCCACGAGGAGGTGTAACAACCCAAAAAGGGCCTGGTCGGAATTTGAATGCTAAGACAAAAAATTAAGGCCATTTCGGTAATTAGTGTATGCGAAATTGGATTTATTAAGGACTTAATTGAAGAAATTAAATTAATAAGATGTTAAGTGAGGAATTATCTAGTGGAACATGTGTATTGTACCAGGGATTTTATGGTTATTATGGAAGTTATCTAGTGTGTGTGGGGTATATGGTGCTTAAGAAGTGAATGGACAAGATTGTGACACTTGGGTTCGTAGGATGGTGACAAGTGGCTTGGTAGGTGTGAGCAATTAATGAGAAAGAAGAAAAGGAAAAGAAGAAAGGGAAGAAGAGCAGAAATTCACGTTTGGGCCCTCTTCTCCCTCTCGTTCTTTCTTTTCTTTTCCTCTTTCTCGTTGCTTGTTCTTCCTTTCTTGGTTGTGTATGAATAGAGCTATTTTTGAAGAGTATGGGAGTAAGATTGAAGAGGTAAGTGGTTAGGTTTTGGGTATTTGTGCTTTAATCTTCTTCTTCTTCTAGTTTGCTTTTGATTTGAGTAAGTTAGGGTTTTGGTGTAGTGATTCTTGGGTTTGTTTGTGCGAGATTTGGATGATTTGAAGATGAGCTAAGGCTAGATAGTGTGGGTTCTTGAAGATTTATGTTTTGAATTGCAGATCCAGGTTTGGGAGCTCTGTCTTTGTTGTGTTGTTTGGCTGTGTGTTCTGCGTTTTCTGTTGGAATTGGAAAATAAGATCCTTTCGCGAGCGTGACGCTTGTCGCGATCACTATAGAATCGCATTATTCACTTCCGTGCACAGCGAGCAGGGATGTTTTCTTCTGTGTTGTTAGGAGAGAGTCACGAGTCGTGAGAGGAGATCACGACTCGTGACCCCTCTCTCTTGGGAGAGAGCTCCGTCACGAGCCGTGAGCAAGCATCACGACTCGTGACCTCCCTCTCTTTTGTGACAGTCCCTTCATGAGTCGTGATGGGGGATCACGACTCTTGACCCTCTTCTCTTTGGTGGGCGTGAAGCGGCTTCGTCACGACTTATCACTGCATCTATGACTCGCGACTGGGCTTTTCCCCGCTTGGCTACTGTCGCGAGTGCGACACAAGTTGCGATCGCGATAGTTAGCCCTTTTCCTGCCATTTTGCCCTGTTCTGCTTATATGTCTTTTTCTTTCTGTTTTACATAGTCATTTCATCCGCATCCCTCATCTATATGTGAAAGAGTCCCGTGACGAGTAGTGATGGGGGATCACGACTCGTGACCCTCTTCTCTCTAGTGGGCGTGAAGCGGATTCGTCACGAGTCGTCACTGCCTGTGCGACTCGCGACTGGGCTTTTCCCCACTGGGCTACTGTCACGAGCACGACACAATTCGCGATCACAATAGTGAGCCCTTTTCCTGCCATTTTGCCCTGTTTTGCTTATATGTCTTTTTCTTTCTGTTTCGCATGGCTTTTCATACTGCGTAAGTTATGTTTTGTATTTTTATACAAGTGTATTAATGTTTTTGACTCGTGTTAATAATTAATGGCATTGTCTAGTGTTAAGTGTTCAGAATAAGTGTTTTGAGCCTGAAGTGTCAAGGTAGTGGATAATTAAGCAAGCTTAAGAAGGGTTTGAGAGTGCAGCTGCCCGTGTTCGCCCCGTTTGGGCGAAGCGGTCGACCTCCGAGATGGTCATTTTTCGTGTAGCGATAAAATGTTTTAAGACTCCGGTCTCCCGTGCTACCTTCGGGTATTAAAATTATTTTTGAGTCTTCGGTCTCCCGTGCTGTGTTCCTGTATCCTCCACCATTGAAATTCAGGCTATTTTATGAAGAGTTAGTATTGGTTTAGTGAAGTGTTTGCTTATTGCGTGATTTTGATTATAGCAATTGCTTCATGATTTCTATTTTCAATTCTGATTTCATACAATGATTCGTGATATATATATATATATATATATAAATATTTTTGTCCTCTGATTTTTAGTGGTTTCTGTATTGTTAGTGCATGTTTGCATTTAAGTATTAGTGCATGATATTATTGTTTAGTGTTCTGTTGTGTTTTGTTTCCTCCCCACTATGCATTATCGCTTAGCACGGGTTCTTGTCCCGTGTAGGTGAAAGGATTTTGGGAGTTTGCTCGTGTCGCGCATCTGCAGGTCGGCCACATTGGAGTAGAGTTATTTTTGTGATCACCTCTAGTTTATCTTTTTTGTAAATGTATTATTTTTGGTATAGTAGCTCATGTAACTCTTTGTAAGGATATGATGTAATATTTTGGATATTATATCTAACTCTATATTTTGATTATATGAGATGTTTATGATTTGCTATGTTTATGGATGTTATGACCTGCTTTCGCTTAGCGTAAGTATGTATGAATATTGTGAGTGAGTGTCGGGTAGCACGGTCGCCCGTGCCCTTCTAACAGGGACAATAGTGGGGGTGTTACAGGAGGGGCTACCTGTTGCTGTAGAGCAGCAGGCGACTGTGGGGCAGCAGGTGGATGGGCAATCCTTTCCAACATTCTACGCTCAAAATCTTCTAGCCTCCTAGCTAGGTCCTGAGTGGTCAAAGCTCCAGCTTCTTCTGCCATTGGTGGTTCTAGAGAGAGTGACTTAGAGTCCTAGTTGGACACCAATTTTGATAACTCAAAAAGCGGATTTGACCTTAGTAGTCGACCATCGGAACCTCTTGTCCACTTAGATGAATCTATGATGGCTGAAAAAATTAGATTGTTAGAATGATGCATGATTGACATATACAATGCATGATAGTGTGCTATGCAATATTTACAATCACATACAAGCAAGTAGATCCTTCCAACCTTATTACTCCCACACACGAGGTAATGTGGTCTCTTTCCTAGGTGTGCTTGATCCATGGGTTAGCGGGGAACCCAATGGACGCGTGTGGTGCTCGGTGGAAAATCGGCGTCATAGCATCTCTTATCTAATGCGCAAACATATGGATTTTGGCCTTTATATATTTAAACATTTCAACTAAATTAAGATGGGCCCATCGGGGCATGAAAGCCTTTGATAAAAGCCCATTTAATTTGGTTAAATTTGTTCAATATATAATGGCCCACATAGCAAGCATTGTATTAAGGTACATGTCACTTAGGGGAAATATCTATTGCCATTAGATGAGCTTTGGTTATGGGTGATGATATTTTGGGGTTACCCAAGCATGGTCCCTGACGACGGGTCTAGCTCATCATGAGCGTAACGACTGATCGGGTCACCATTTGATATACCTTGATGGTACGAGGCTTGGGCTGGTGATTATCCTTAACACTTCCCTACATTGAGTGAACGTAGGGTCATGCTTCGGGAATGCACTAGGGCTAATAAAGGGACCAAACTAGCATAGATCTAAGGCTCTAATGCTATGATGTGCAATTTCGAAAAGGGATAAAAATTTTAAATTAAAACTCAATTATAAATTTTAACCAAGGTACTTTCGAATCGAAGCCACTTAGAGGTCCCCAGTGGAGTCGCCACTGTGACACGCGCCGAACCCCATAGGACGCCCCGAAGGCCCGCTTTTAGGGTTTTCGAGAGAGGTTTATGAAAACTTGTAAGGTATTTACAAGTGCGTTTATTTTGGGAAACAAGGAGGTTTCTTAGAGTTCCCACCCAATAGAACATTGGGACAGATCGTCTAGCCTCGGTGTGCCTAAGACGGCGCATAATATCCATTTTGGGCAAGCCAAAGGAATCTTAGAGATATCATCCTAATAAAACACTAGAATGATCCTCTAACCCCGTAGAGCCTAGGATTGTAAATTTAAGTCTTTTGGTGGGACACAAGAGGTGTTTTGGAGATCCCATTCTAATGAAACATCGGAATGGCCCTCTCACCTCGTTGAGCCCAAAGACCAGAGATGGTTTGGGACTTCTCATTTATTCATACCTTAGTTATTTTATAATTAAGTTTTGAATTTGAGTTTTCATCCCTTTTCTCATACATTTTGATGCAATAATTAGAGCGCAAGTTTGATCATTCAAGGAAAGCGATAAATAAAAGGGTAAATAAAATAAAGTACATGAAAATAAAGTACAACAAAACTAGGGGTGGAATACAACCCCTATTGTAAATAAAATACAACATCACGCATAAAACGCGGTATTTATTGAGAATGAGGACATTGGTCCTCTCATGCATAATTAAGTAAAACAATTTTAATGGTGACAATATATTTGGATGAAAAACTAGGACATTGGTCCCATTTTATTAGGAAAAACCAATTTATTTTATAGAAATACTTTTGTGTGATTTTTTTAATTAAGCGTGCATAAAAACTATTTCATTTAACAATTATATAACAAATAAATCAAAAATAAACAAAGGAAAATTAACATGTAAAACAAAATGATCAAACCCCGAATCTCCTCCTTCGCTTGCATGGATGCTCAAACAAGAAAAGTACGGATTTGAAACAAAAAAAATAAAGACAAATAAAATTTATTTTAGTGATTAAACCAAAGAAATTAATTAAACGCATAAAATAATAAATCATAGATTAGAATAAATAAAACATGCATTATATACGGCAAGTCAGTTAAATAACATATTAAAATAAATTGATTGACATATTAAATAAAACAAATAATGATAATTATAATAATAATAATAATAATAATAATAACAACAACAACAACAACAACAACAACAACAACAACAACAACAACAATAATAATAATAATAATAATAATAATAATAATAATAATAATAATAATAATAATAATAATAATAATAAAATGAGATAAGTCAAAAATAATATTTAGAAATATTAAATCTATGTACAAAAACACATGAAATAAATAAAAACAAAATAAATGTAAAGATCTACATGGTTAACAATTAAATATAAGCAAAATAAATAAAAGAAAAATAAAAGTTAAGGGATCAAGTCTAGAATATTTACCCTCAGATTTGGATTCTATTGATGATGAAAATGATTGATTTTCCTTGTTGCAATTCACAAAACAGAGATAAAAATGAAAATAATAAAAAATTAGAAATTTATTCCAAGAGAAAATTGATAAAAAATTGGAAGGAAAGAAATTAATTCTTGAAGACAAAGAATTGATTTCTTTGTTTCAAGAACAATTATTTTTGATAAAAAAGATGAAAACAAAATTAATTTTCAAGAACAAAAAAATTATTTAAAAAAAAATTTTTTTGATAAAAAGATCCAAGATTCAAGAACAAAAGAAACATTTTTCTTCTCCCAATAAAAATTCTAGATCAAAAATCGAATTTCTTAATCTTAGAATTTTATTTGGAGAAAAGAAGTGTCAAAAAAAGATGGAGAGAATCCTTTTTTTTTTAGAAGAAAAGAGAAAAAAGAAGATGAAAAAAATGTTCTCCCCCTCAAAATCCCCCAATTTTCCCACTTAAAATGAGAAAAAAGGAAAAAAAATTGATTTATGGAAGAAAAATCAGATTTTTAATTGATTCCCTTGATTTTGGGTGTAAAAATGGAAGAAAATATTCAAATCCCGAAATTTGGGTGAAAAAAGGTCAAAAATAGGAGAAAAAAAAATCGGCAAAAAAAGGGCAATTTCGGCGGATCTGGGCGCGGATGGGCAACTGACGCTCGTCGGTGGCACGCAGATCACGTGCGGCAGGCGCGAGAGACGCACGGGCGATGCCCTGCGCGTCGCCTGTGCACGCTTGGGTGCTACCGCGCCCGACACTCGCCGAATTTATTTTTTATTTAAATTTTAAATATGACTAAAAAATACCAAAATTTTTGAATATCATTTTTAAAACTAATTTTTAAAATATTTTTAATATTTTTTTGTTTTCCATTCTAAATTGCAAATTTTGCAAGGAAACCATCAATTTCAACGCTTTTCACCTGTGAAGGCAATTATCATCATTGGGTAACTTCGATCTACGTTGACTCAGGACTCGCTGTCTATAAATGGGATTTTTTTTATCAATCAATTGAGGACTATGTCCTATTTTTCAGCAAATAAAATCGATGCCTCAAAATTGTTTTGTAATAAATATGCATGCGAGGATCAATGTCCTCATCCTTAACCTATATCTCGATTTATGTATGAATCACGAGTAATTTACAATGGGGGATTTATTTTACCCCTAGTTTTGTTGTAAGTTATTTTCATATGCTTTATTTTAATTACGCTCCATTTACCGCTTTTCTTGGATAGACAACCTGCGCTTTAATTAAATTGCACTAAATTGAATGAGAAATGGGATGAAAAGATAAATTCAAAACTCAATTATAAACTTAACCAAGGTATGAATAAATTGGAAGTCTTGAACCTTCTCTGGTCTTCGGGCTCAAAGAGGCGAGAGGGTCATCTCAATGTTCTATTGGGGTGGGCCTCTAAGATACCTCTTATGTTTCGGAAAAAGGCTCAACTTGCATAGTCCTAGGCTCCACGAACCGAGAGGGCCATCCTAATGTTCTATTAGGGTGGGGCCTCCAAGACATTTTTGCGTGCCCAAGTGCGAGGCGAGAGTGACATCCTAATGTTCTATTTGGGTGGGGGCCTCCAAGACACCTCTGACCTACCCAAAATGGACATAGCAGCGCTGTCTTTGGCTCACTGAGGCTAGACGATCTTTCCCAATGTTTTATTAGGTGGCAACTCCAAGAACCTCCTTGTTGCCCAAAATGGACGCACTTGTAATTTCTTACAAGTTTTTATAAACCTCTCTCAAAAGCCCTAAAAGCGGGCGGTTCGGGGCGACCCGGGGTTCGGCGCACATCACAACTTGGTAACCTTTGTCTGGGCTGCCTCAGGACACGGTATCTACAGACCAATGTTCTGATTTTCCTTCAAACAAAACAAACATGTTAACATTATTCTTTCTTTAAACATTCATGCGAGGACCAATGTCCTCATCTTTAATGAATACCCCATTTTATGCATGATTCGCATTTATTTAATATTGGGGGTTGTATTTTGCCCCTATTTTTGTTGTAACTTATTTTTTTATTTACCCTATTTTAATCTTGCTTTATTTAATGCTTTCTATTATTTGATTGATCTGAGTTTTAAATTTATGTATTTAACTAAATGAGAAAATGGAGTGAAAATTTTAACCCTAAAAACTCAATTATAAATTTAATCAATGTATGACTAAATGGGAAGTCCCAAACCATCTCTGGTCTTAGGTTCAATAAGGTTAGATGAACCTTTCAAATGTTTTATTAGGAAGGGAATTCCAAAATATCTCTTACTCCCAAAAATTGGCCCAAATTGCATTGTCTTAGGCTCTATGAGGTTAGACGAACCATCCCAATATTCTATTGGGGTGGAACTCCAAAATATCTCCGGCCTGCCAAAAAAAAGACGTATATGCATCATCTTAGGCTTCACGAGGTTAGATGAATCATTCCAATATCCTATTAGAAGCAGGATTCTAAATTATCTCCACTTGCCCAAAATAGACACACTTGCGCTGTCTTGGGCTCAGTGAGGCTAGACGACCTTTCCCAATGTTTTATTTGATGGCGACTCCAAGAAACCTCCTCGTTGCCAAAAATAGATGCCCTTGTAATCTCTTACAATTTCTTTGAACCTCTCTTGAATACCCTAAAAGCAGGTTTTTGAGGCCTTCAGGGTTTGACATGTGGCACAGTGGTGACTCTGCTGGGGACACTTTAATAAGACTTTGTTTTGAAAGTACCTTGATTAAAATATGTAATTGGGTTTTAATTTAAAAATGTCATCCCTTTTCGAAATTCTATTGCATATCACTAGAGCCTTAGATCCATGCTAGTTTGCACCTTCTTTTAGCCCCGATTTATTCCTAAAGCACGACCCTATGTTCACTCAATATAAGGAAGTGTCAAGGATAATCACCAGCCTAAGCCTTGTAGCGTTTAGTATATTAAATGGAGACTTGATTGGTCGTTATGCTCGTGATAAGCTAGAGCCATCGGTAGGGACAATGCTTGGGTAGATCTAAACTATCATCACCTTAGACAAAGCTCATGTAATGAAAATAGATACTTCCCCTAGGTGGTATGAACCATAATACCATTGTTGCTTTATGGATCATTATGTATTGGACAAACCCAGATAATTTGATTGGTCACCTAATCAAAGGCTTTTATGCCCCTATAGGCCTATGTCGATTTATTTGGACTACCTAAATACACAATGGTCGGAACCAATACGTATGTACATAGATAAGAGAGGTTATGCTGCCAATTTTCCATTGTGCACCATACGCGTCCATTGGGTTCACTGTTAACTCGTGGATTAAGCCCACTTAGGACAGAAATTGCATGACCTCGTGTGTGGGAGGAATAAGGTTGGAAGGGTATATCTACTTACATGTGGTTGTGGATGCTGCATAGCATAACCATGCATCATCCTAACCGGATATGTTTTGCAGCCATCATAGATCTACCCAAGTGGTCGAGAGGTCCCCGTGGCCGACTACGCAGAAATCCTTTCTTTGAGTTACCAGAAAGGGTAGAGTATTCAAACTCACTTTTCAAAAGCAGCCGAGCTACATCCTCTTAGTTCTCTATAGACAGTGAAATAGCCAACCCACTGAGAGAAGCAGATGCCACCAGGACCCTGACAGTCGAGGAAATTGGTAGGCAGTTTGAGGAATTTGAGAATAGAATCATAGCCATGATGGAAACAATGGCCCAACCTGTCGCACAAAACCCAACTGCCCCTCCTATGAGATAAATTGAATAGTAGGAGACTAGAGAGGACTTACTTGAGGATATTCATCCACCACTAGTGGATTTAAGGGCTACTACGGCTGCGGGGCTGAGAAGGGGCACAACCTGTAGGATAGAAGATGACTTGGAAGAAGATGAGTATGAGGAGCCTGTATCAATGAGAGGGAAGGCACCTCAAGCAAAAGAAGCCATCTTGAAGAAGATGGAAGAAAAGTTTGAAGCAATGTCGAGAATGATGACGAGGGGGCAAGGCATGAATCTCGAGGACAAGGAGATGGAGGGAGATGATTTAATCCCTCAAAATTTCAAGATGCCGAATGTTCCAAAGGTTGACGGCACCTCGGATCCTACCACACATATTAAGCAATACTCCCTGGTGATGAAGGGGACAACACTGACAAGGAGACAAAAGATTGATTACTTCTATCTAAGTTTGACGGACCCTGCAGTGAATTGGTACCGGAGGCTAGATAGGAGAACCAAGGAGGATTGGGATCTGTTGATAGAAGAGTTCCTCCGACAGTATGACTACAGCACGAGGATAGAGGTGACCTTGAAAGATTTAGAGTTGCTGCAGTAGAAGCGTGGAGAGTCGTTCCATGAATACCTAACACGGTGGAGGAACAAAGTAATGGAGATGAAGAAGAAGCTGGACACACTGGATCAAATTAGGTTATTCATCAGGAATGGCATCTTATACCTGAAGGAGGGATTGAAAATTAAGAGTTTAAAGGACTAGGAGTCCTTGAAAGATATAGCCATTGATGCTGAGGGTAAGTATCTGGCGAGAAGGAGGAGCACTGAGGCTTATGCCAAGAAGGGCAGTGGCAGTCAGGGGGCAAGCAGGCCAACAAGTTCTAGCAGCTGTGGCAGAATGGGCAAGACAACCGAAGTTTCAGTTGCGAGTGCTAGTCCTAAGCACTTTTCAAATCTCAAGAGGTCTCTCTCTTGGTTGCTGAGAAGGTTGATGAAAGAGGGCAAGTTGCAACCCCTAGCTCTTAGACCTGCCAGGACCCAAGGACAACCGGGGCACAAAGACAATGAGTATTGTGCTTACCATCAGCACACCGGGCATACAACTAATAACTGCAAGGCATTGAGGCATGCCATCCACGACCTGATTGATTCGAAACAAATCACAGATCCAGAAAAGAGAGGGAACTAGAAGAAGCCCGGGTACAATAATATGCCCCCATCCGTGTTTATGATTGGGTCTAGCTTGCCCGAGTGGTATGTGCTGGAGGATTTGTGTGGAAGTGAGAAAGCTGCTATCACTTGCCCTGAGCGGGTAAGTGAAGAAGGGATTCCAATGGCAGCGATAGACTATTGGCCACTGATGAAAGTGGAAATGATAATTCTGATAGTGAAGGATCTACCGACCCGTGCAGTTCGAAGGAAGAATGAGAGAAAAAGGATCATGAGAAAAAGGAAGTCGGAGCAGTAATCTGGAGCAAAAAGGTAGTTCCAGAGGTTGAGAAGCCACAGGATCCCGTGGCAATTCAGAAGAAAAAGAACCAGAGGAAGCCCCGATAAAGAGGCAGTTATAAAGGATGCCGGCTCAAATTTTGATATGGGATCTACTGAGGTAGTCCCCCTCGCATAGGCAGAAGTTACTGGAAGCTCTATACAAATCTACAGTGGCAACCACTATCTCCCCCATAGAACTGTTAGACATAGTAAAGGGAAGTGCTGGAGAGAATGTGGTGTTTTCAAGTGCTAATTTTCCGGCAGAAGGCTGCAACCATAATGGCCTCTTATACATAAGGGCTCAGATAAATGAGAAGCACATAGCCTGTGTTGTGGTGGACAATGTTTCATCTATAAATCTATGCCCTTTGGTGGCAATGGCGGCTTTTGGAGTGTCAAAAGAGATGCTGAACAAGTCTGATCTCACAATCACAGCTATGATAACTCCTGCAGATAGGCATCGGGGAGATTCAAGGCAATGGTTTAGATTAGGCCAATTGAGAGAGAAGTGGAGTTCGTAGTCCTCCTTATTCCGGCTAACTTTTTATCGCTTTTGGGCAGGCCATGGTTCCATAAGCTTTAGGGAGTGCCGTCCATGTTCCATCAGATGATTAAGATCCCATATAAGGGGCAAGTGGTGACAATTAGGGCTGCAAGGGAGAATCAGGTGCCCATTCTGGAATTTGCAAGGCAGCCTTTTAATGGGTTCCATGTGGCCGTGATTCGTCAGGAAGAGGACATCACATGAAGCCCTTAGGTGGTCAACATGATGAAGAGGATGTCCTTTATGCCCGAAGCCATGCTGGGCAAGAATTCGTAAGGGCCGCATGCTATCGTAACTATGAGAGGTCAGAAGGATAGGAAAGGCCTCAGATATGAGGGCACTATAATGAAGAGCAAGAGGGCCGTAGGTGAGATCTCTCACATTAAGGACAGTTTCCTACAAAGTATTTCAGTATGCACTTATACAGGAGAGGCCGAACCTCAATGAGTGGATGGAAGAATTATATCGATATTTGAGGTCTTTAATGATGTCTTTAGTTGGGACATTGGAATGATCAAGCTAGCATAGGGTTTTTGGGATGAAGAAATCATGACTAAGGGGACAATCTTGGAGTTAGAAGCACTCGAGGAGATTATCACCAAGAGGTTAATGGCCACCCGAGTAAAGTGGAAAGGGAAGATGGAAGACGAAGCTACAGGGGAACAGAGTGAGGCTACATAGGGGCTTGCTACAGTGCCTCTGAAATGCCAATTCGATTGGCTGCAACATCTACATGGACAGAGAAAGAAATTGATGATAATTTAAATTTTCTTTTTATACCAAAACTCTTTAATAATTTTGATGACTTTTCCAGTTAAATTAATAATATGAACAATTTTTTCTTACCTGTGCGATGCTTCTGATGTTTTCACAATGAATAATCATGATCATGACTCATTCATATTTGACATTGATTCAACTGATGCCATTTCATATAATCTCGAAACTTCAGAAAACCTGAAGGAAATCTTAATAACATCTAACGTAACTCCTAAAGAGAGATTAAAATTCGAGAGAATCTTAAGAAAATATGAAAAAGTCTTTTCCTTGACCTATAAAGAAATGCCAGGAGTCGATCGAGAAATTGCTGAACACGCCAACCCGACTGTAGACACTAGGTCCTGAGGCAGCCCAGACCAGGGTTGACTAGTGATGAAAATAGTGCTTATTCACGAGCAACATGTTTAAAAGTGATGATTTCCTTGTCGAATCTTTTTTTTTTAAAAATAATATTATTATTTTTCGGGCTTTTTTCATGTTTTCGGCGACCTGTCACCACGTGATCTGCATGCGGAGTGGCTCCTGCTAGCAGCTCGCACCAATGGATAGCACCCGCGAGCTATGGCGCCTACGCAGAACGTGCGGCCCCTGCATGGAGCCACATGCCGTGCTGGCGGTTTAAATTTTTGACTCCCTTTTCGATTTTTAAGGGGATAAAAATTTTATTTTAAAGGGAAATTAAGGGTTTTAACAGGAAAAAGTCTTTTGAGAAACCTAATTTTGGAGGAGGATATAAAAAGAAAAATTTTAAAAAGCAGAAGGGGGTTAGAACGGCAGAGACGAAAAAAAATTCTTAGAGAAATACTTATGAGAGCAAAAGGAATTAATCCGAAAATCATTCTTGAACCCAGGAAATTAATTATTGAGGTTTAAGTTTCAATTTTGATTCACCTGTTTTCTTCAAAAGTAAAGCTTTAATCTAAGCTTTCTTAGTGACTGTTTTCAAGCAATTTGACGAAGAAATCATCATCTTCTTCATTTTGCAATCAAAAGTCATATATCTGAGGGTAAATACCTGTGCTAAATTAGTTCTTTCTTTTTCTTTCATATTTTACGTCACCAGTTTGCTTCCTCCATTGTATATATTGTATATATATTTCTGGTTGTTTGTTATATTTGACATAAACTTAACTTTGATTATTATTTACTGCCTATTGCTATTGTATTATTAATATATTTGTTGTTGTATATTGTTAGGTTGTTATTTGTTGTGATTAATCTGCTTGTTTTCTATTTATTACTATCAATAAGTTGTTTGGTTATTTATTATTAATCAGTATATTGTTATTGTTATTAGTTTGTTCATTGTAATTAACATGTATATTACCCCTGTTTATTATTTACTTAATATTGATTCAATTTTTACTTGTTTTTTTTGTGTGTTGTTATTAATACATATTCGTTATTATTTATTATCAATTGGTATATTGCTCATCCGATGTAATTAACCTTAGTTTAGTTTAATCTAATTAATATATTGGCATGATGAACGAAATTATGTAGATTTAACATTGATTTTGTTTTTATTGGATTTTGCTCTGCCTTAAGGTACTAATTAATTTCTTTAATTTTCGATTTATTTTTAACCAATTTATTTTCTTGTTGTATTGGATCTCTTTATTAAATGACTTATTATGACATATTCTGTATACTTGCTTTTATTTAATTGTTGGCTTATATTTTATTCATTTTGATTTAATTTACTAACATTTTATTTTATTTTTTTTATTGGCTAAAAATTATTTATTTCAACTTTGGGTCATTTTCTCGGGCGAGCCGAAGATCAATGGATAAGAGATCTTCAGAATTTCGATTTGCATTTTTAATTGTTGGATTTTCTTTATTATATTATTTTATGTTGTATGTAAAATGTATTTTAAATCCGTTTACATTATAGAAGTTCACATTTTTTACAATAATTAATTGGGGTTTTTTCCTAATAAAATTGACTAATTTTCTATTTTAACCAATAAAATCTCACTTTCAAAAGGAGAATTAATTTTCATAAAATGGGATCACTCATCCTAATTTTTTTTTCAACAAATACCCAAATATAATTCTCTAATTTTTTAAGTTAATAAAAGGAACCAATGTTCCCAAAATCTAATAAATCTCCCGATTTATGTATGGTGTATTTTGTTTTATTTATTCTTTCTATGTATTTATTTATTTATTCATGTTGGGCCCTTGTAATTAATTATGGGGCAAGTTTTATTTCATTTGCCTTTTTATTTTGGGGGATTATTTTGTCCTATATTTTACGCTTGTAATTTATTGTTTTCTTTATCGCTTTATTTACTGCTTTCCAACATGCTTGAAATGCGCTTCAAATGCATTGGATGATCGCGTGAGATGAGAGATGAAATTTCGATTTTTTTAAAAAACTCTTTTATAAACTTAACTTAAGGATTTAATAAGAGTGATGTTCCGAATACCTTCTCTAGTTTAAGACCCCTGAGTCTAGTTAACCTTTCCCAATTTCTTGTAAATTGGGTTGCGACTCCAAGATACCTCAAAAGGTGACTAAAGGTTTCATGAGGTTAGATGAACTTCCCAATGTTCTATTGGGTAAGAAATTCCAAAATATCTCGTGTTACCCAAACTCTAGATGCTAAACCCTTATCGAACCCTCAAAGCGGGTCGAGTTCGGGCTACGCGCGTCATACCGACGTATCCGGATCATAGGCTAGTCAAACAGAAGCTTATAAGACTTAGACCAGAATGGACAGAGAAAGTGAAAGAAGAAATTCACAAGCAGATTGAGGCCAAATTTCTTATTGAGGTCCAATGCCCGACTTGGTTGGCTAATATTGTGCCGGTAGCCAAATAGAATGGCAAAGTACGCGTATGTGTGGACTATCGAGATTTGAACAAAGCTTGTCCAAAGGATGACTTTTCGCTACCTCACATTGACTTGTTAGTAAACAACGCCACGACTTTCATGATGTACAGCTTCATGGATGGATATGCAGGGTACAATCAGATCCTCAATAAGATAGCCGATCGGATCACGATAGCCTTCATAATTGAATGGGGAACATTCGACAATAGAGTTATGCCATTTGTATTAAAGAATACAGGCGTAACTTATCAGATGATGACTACTCGAATCCTTGATGACTTGATCCATAAGGCAGTGGAGGTATATGTCGATGACATGATGATCAAGTCAGCTACTAGAGAAGGTCACTTTGAGGCTCTAGAGAAGTTCTTTCAGAGGATCAGTAAGTATAATTTGCGATTGAACCCAAAGAAATGCATTTTCGATGTCACCTCAAGAAAGATGTTGGGACACATAGTCAGTAAGAGAGGGAGTGAAATCGGTCAAGGCCATTAGTGTAACAACCTAGATTACACCCTAGTAGGATTTGCGGTGTTTTGGTGAGTATATGGATGAGTATTAGTAAGAGAAGACACTTTGGAATGAGTGCGAGGGTGAGTGAAGAAATTGTGTGGAGAATTGGTCCAGTTAAGGAATTAGAGACTTCTGGTGAAGGTTCTATCGTGAGCGCGACAGAGCACTCTTACGGAAGTCTACTTTAGGCGGGATTTTAATTGGATTTTGAGTTGGGTTTGGACAAGTGGCAGCCATGCAAAGTGTAACACCCCATTTTCGCCCTAGTAGTTTGAGCCTTGTGGTGTGTGATTTTATATGTACAATATTATTTTGGCATGTGTTATTTGAATTAAGGTTATTATTGTGCTTGTATGGGATTAGTGTGTGCGTTAGTTAGGCTTGGCTTAGGTGTAGTGTGGAAGTTGGAAGTAAGGTGTGAATTGGTTGAGTCCACCAATTGGAAGGTGACATGTGGCAAGGGAATAGGCTTTATAAGCCAAAGAGAGAGAAAGAGTGAGGGACAACTACCCTCTTACCCTCTCTCGTTCTTTCTTCCACCTCCTCCATACCATTTTCATCTTCATCCTCTTCTTTCTTCTTCTTCTTCCTCTTCTTCGATTCGCTTTCTCTTTTGTTAGTTTTGTTGGTGGATTTAGGCAATTTGAAGACTTGTTTGTAAGTGTTAGTTGATTTCTTTCTTCTTTTTCCTCTTCCCATTATTTTGTTAGGGTATGTGTGTTCTTGGGTTAGGGTTTTGAATTTTGTAATTTTTGGGTGTTTTTCCCAGAAATTCCTCCTCAAGATCCTAAGGGCAATGATATAGCAAGTGGAAGTGGAGCCCCTTGATTTGGAGTTAAGAATACCAAGGTTTGGGAACTCTCGAATTTGTGCATTTTTGTTGATTTTATACTTTGATATGATTTTTCTAGAAAATTATGAGGTGTAAGTTATTTATGTTTGTCTAATTATTGTTAACTTTGATTGAATTGAGTGGACATGCTTTGATTGTGAAGTATTGAACCAAAATATTAATTTAGATGAGTGTTAAAGTAAAAATGCAGATTTGATGAAGTGTGAAGTTTGATTGTGATAATTATGCATTTTTATTATGATTATTTGTTTAAAACATGGGTTTTAAGTTGTTGAGTTGGTTTTAAAAGTTTTATTTTGGTTATGTTGAAGTTCTTAGTCAATTAGAGGTTGTGGGTGAAGTTTAGAAGTGTGGATTTCTGCAGATTTTCAGGTGAGGGCTGAAAAACGTGATTTTGTCACGAGCGCGATGCTTGTCGCGTGCGCAACCGAGCTCGGTGATCCTAGCCTTCGCCTGCTGCCGAGGTCCCCTGTCGAGCTGTAGCAGCATGGTCATGCTATTCCGAGACTAATAGAGAGCTCATCTGCCGAGCTAAATTTGAGCAGTCCTCTGTTACGAGCACGACAGAGATTCTGGTTGCTCTCTGTCACAAGCACGACATATGCTGTGAGCACGACAGAGGCTAGTCTTTAAGTCTTCAAGAGACTGAGAAGGCTATCACAAGCATGACTCAAAGTAAGCTATACCTCTGTTGCGAGCATGACACCTCCTGTCTTTAAAATGAATTTTCCTTTCTGCTTTCAACAATTATTTTTCAAACTTGTGATGCTATTCAACTTATGTATGTATGGCTTATAATTAACATGTAATTGATATGATGATCAATACTTAGTCGGCTAAAATCAAATAAGTGGATAAATAGGCATGCCTATAGAGTTCATTTATCCGTAGCCATGCATTCTGGACCCTGATCAGGTCCCCGTTTGGATCTTCGCGATCCCTTTTGAACTTGAATCTTTTTTAAGATTCCATGTGAAAATGTTTTGAAACAAAAAGAAAACAATGATTTTGATACCTTCGGGTATCCATGCGTTTGAAAATGAATTATTGGTACCTCTGAGTATCCATGAGTTTGAAAATGAATTATTGGTACCTCTGAGTATCCATGCGTTTGAGAATGAATTATTGGTACCTCCGAGTATCCATGAATTACTCGCTATCCACTATTTTGAATAAGCAGGTTTGCTATATTCATGTGTTATTATAATTCAGTTCAGAATGAATGAGTGTATGATTAATGATGTTGACATTTTGAACATGATGAGTTGTTTATTAAGATTTGATTTTCAGTATGTGCCATGTGTATGTGATTTATTTCTGACGTCTACTATGAGTGGTCATTTTTCATTGTGTTTTCCCCACTAAGCATTATGGCTTAGCACGGGTGTGTTATCCGTGCAGGTGTGGATGCTCTTAGAGATTTTGGGTTGGTGTAATCCGTAATCGGTAGGGCCAACACACGCTTGAGAGAGTTTTATAGTATAGGCCTTTGTAATTTGTATTTCATGTATTATGTAATGTTAAGACTTTTGATGTAAAGTTTTATTTTGTATCTTCGGACACAACTTTCGCATGTATATTAATCTCCTGTAACTGATGCCTTTTGAATTTCTACTTTGTAAGAACATATTTAAGATATCAATGAAAAGTCTCCAAATTTCTGTTTTCCAACCTTAATTCCTGTTATCTTTGAGAAGTTTTAATTTATTCCGATTTTGATGTAAGTTTATACTTATATGTTTAGTATGAGTGTGCGTGTGACGACCCTTATCTATCGAGGCATTCCCTTCTCTTCTGGAGAGGTGAACTTCCCTACGTATAGGTAAGGGGTGTTATAATTTTTTGTATCAGAGCCTAGGTGTAGATGTTTCTGGGCAAGTGCAATATGCAGTGTACATTTAGTGTTGTGTTGGCCAGATGCAGATTGTTGTGTATGTTTTGTAGTTAGATGGAGTCTGCTCGTGGATCACTTGAGGGGTCAGCTGACAGTACGAATCCCCGAGAGCAAGATCCATTTGTTTTTGGTCCGACTCAGCCAGCTAGGGTGCAGCCTGAGGCCCTAACAGTTCCCTTTAAGGCCATGCTTAAGATCTTTCAGGATATGGCCAGGGTTCTGGAAAGAGTTATGGCACCTAGGGCTCCGATTAAGAATATACGAAAATTTGAAGCGGTGGACTTTCATTGGACAAGCTTAAATGAATCAGATAAGGCTGAAAAGTGGATTGAGAAAGTGAGTCATGTTTTAAGGGAGATTCGGTGTCCTCCTAAGAGAGAGGTTGGATGTGTGGTATCCCTGTTGCAGGGATCGGCTTATGATTAGTGGAGATTATGCTTAGGCATCCTCAGCTTCCCGAACCAGTGACATGGGAGTTTTTTGAGCAAGAATTCCACAGCAAATTTATAACCAAGGCATATAAAAAGGCCAGATGGGCACAGTTTTTGAGTCTCAGGCAGAGAGTGTTATCAGTGGCGGAGTATGAAAAGGAGTTTAATCGACTCAGTAAGTATGCACCACTAGGAGTTCTCACTGAGGAGTTTCAATGTCAACATTTTGAGGCGGGTTTGAATGAATCCCTGAAAGTTATGTTGGTTTCTTTGATGTCTTCACTGGATGTCAGTTACTATTAAATTATGTAGTCAGCTTTTAGAGCGAAACACTTTGAAAATATTATGAGAGAGAAGGCCCAAAGGAGAAACTGCTCTCGAGGAAGTTCCTCTTCTGGAAAGAGAACACGAGATTCCTAAATGAATCCTTCTAATGAGCCTCATTCTAATTTAGCTACTAGAGGGAGAAGGCAAGAATCCTCTAGAGGGTCGGGTATTGGTAGAGGTGGTTTGGGTGGTGGAGGCGATGGAGCGCCACAGTGTTCCCCTTGCAGTAAGAGCCATTGGGGCGAATGTTGTTGGTTGACTGGGGGATGTTTTACATGTGGGAGCATAGACCATTTTCTAGCTATTTGCCCGAACTTGTATGAGTATACTCAGGGTCAACAAGAGGCCAGTCGTGCAGGGTCAAATGCTCCTCAAGGCAGTCGTGGTAGAGTATGGGGTCGTGGTGGACGGCCTCGGGAAAGAGAATCTTCTGAGACAGTAGATCGCCCTGTAGCGACAGTTGCAAGAGCTTATGCTATGAGAGTCTGGGATGACCAGGACGCATTGGAAGTGATTGCTAGTAAGTTTCAACTCCTTAACATTGAAATGTATGCTTTGATAGACCCGGGTTCTTCACATTCTTATTTGTGTTCTGATAAACTATGTGATAAATTATCTTATGAGGATAAATTGGACTATGAGATATGTGTGACCAGTCCGTTAGGGCAATGTGTTAATGTGAATTGGGTGTTTTGAAATTGTCCTTTTGTAGTGCAAGATAAGGAATTTTTAGTTGATTTGATTAGTTTACCATTTCATGAGTTCGACCAAATCTTGGGTATGGATTGGTTGTCCAAGCATCGAGCCATAGTTGATTGCCATAGGAAAACAGTCGTACTCAGAGATAGTGATCAGTTACCTATGATTGTGAAAGGTTTGGGATGTAATTCTTTGCACAATGTGATTTCGGCTATGAAGGCGAGGCGGTTCGTGAGGAAGGAATGTGAAGCATATTTTGCCTTAGTTTTGGATTCTCGACGAGGGCAAGTAAGAATTCAAGATATTCCTATAGTGAGAGAATTTGTAGATGTATTTTCGGAGGAATTACCAGGTTTGCCGCCAAAAAGAAAAGTGGAACTATCTGTAGATATTGTGCCTGGTGCAGCTCTGATTTCTAAGGCTCCTTATTAGATGGCTCCGGTGGAATTGAAAGAATTAAAAAGTCAGTTACAAGACCAATTGGATAAAGGTTTCATTCGACCGAGTGTGTCTCCTCGGGGTGCTTCGGTATTGTTTTTCAAGAAGAAAGATGGTACATTGAGAATGTCTATTGAGTACCGGTAAATTAACAAGGTCATGATTAAGAAAAAGTATCTGTTGCCATGGATCGAGGACCTTTTCGATCAATTAAGAGGAGCATGAGTGTTTTCTAAGATAGATTTGAGATCAGGCTACTATCAGCTGAGAGTTAAGGATGTGAATGTTGCGAAGAAAACTTTTCTGACGCAGTATGGTCATTATGAATTCTTAGTGATTCCGTTTGGTTTGACTAACGTGCCCACAACTTTTATGGATTTAATAAACAGAGTATTCAGACCGTATCTCGACCGTTTTGCTGTAGTGTTCATCGATGATATTCGATTTATTCAAAGAATGGAAGGGAACATAAGGAACATCTTCGGTTGGTGTTGCAAGTTTTGGGAGACCATCAGCTCTTTGCTAAGCTTAGTAAGTGTGATTTTTGGTTGAATGAGGTGTCATTCCTTGGTCATATTATCTTTGTCGAAGGTATTTGGGTAGACCCATCAAAAGTTGAAGTGATTGTGAATTGGTTGCTACTTAGAAATAATGCCAGAGGTGAGATGTTTTCCTGGGTAAGCCAGTTATTATAGGCGATTCGTTAAGGGATTCTCAGTTTTGGCTGTGCCTTTGACTAGGCTTCTTCGTAAAGCAGTTAAATTTGAATGGTCCGATAAGTGCCAAGCAAGCTTTGACCAATTAAAGAATATGTTGACTAAAGCTCCTGTACTTACTCAAACCATTTCGGGTAAAGAATGTGTAATGTATAGTGATGCTTCAGGCATAGGACTTGGATGTGTTCTGATGCAAGATGGTAAGGTGATAGCTTATGCTTTTAGGCAGTTGAAGCCTCATGAATAGCACTATCCGACACATGACTTGGAGTTAGTAGCGGTAGTATTTGCTCTTAAGGTTTGGCGACACTATTTGTATGGGGAAACCTGCAGGATCTTTACGGACCATAAGAGTCTAAAATATTTGCTTTCTCAGAAAGAATTAAATTTGAGACAGCAGAGATGGTTAGAATTGTTTAAGGACTATGATGGTTTTATTTATTATCATCCGGGCAAAGCAAATGTAGAGGCAGATGGTTTAAGTAGGAAGTCAGTTTTGGCCCTATCTCTGAATAGAGGAAGATGGAAATTCGATTTGGATGGAGCACTGATTGCTCGGCTAAAAGTTAGATCGAGTTTGATGCAGCTGATTATAGATGCGCAGATGAGTGATCCACTATTGCAGCGTACTTTGCAAGGGGTAAGAAGTGGTGGTCAGACTGAATTTTCTGTGGATAGTGAAGGAGTGCTTAGACAGGGAATTCGGTTGTGTGTGCCTAATGTAAGTGATGTGAAGAAGAAGCTTTTGCAAGAAGCTCATTCTATAGTTTTCACATTGCATCCGGGAGGAGATAAAATGTATAAAGATCTCAAGCAGTTTCATTGGTGGCCGGGTATGAAAAAGGACATAGTAGATTTTGTTTCGAGGTGTCTAATCTGCCAGCAAGTGAAAGCTGAACATTAAGTCCCATCGAGTTTACTTAATCCCTTACCCATTCCTTAATAGAAGTGGGATGATGTTACGATGGATTTTGTATGGGGTTTACCACTGACGCAACGTAAGCATGATTCCGTTTGGCTTATAATTGACCGATTATCTAAGTTAGTGCATTTCTTACCGGTTCGGTTAGACTATTCGATGGATAAGTTAGTAGAGATATATGTGAATGAGATAGTAAGGCTTCACGGAGTTTTGCTATCCATTGTGTCTGATCGAGATCCAAAATTCACAGTAAAATTCTTGAAAGAATTACAGTTAGCTTTGGGTACTCGATTAAATTTTAGCACTGATCCTCAGACCGATGGTCAGTCTGAAAGAGTTATTCAGGTCCTTGAAGATATGATTTAGGGGTATGCGTTGGAGTTGTCAGGTAGTTGGGATAAGTATGTGCCTTTAACGGAATTTGCGTACAATAACAGTCATAAAATGAGTATCGGAATGGCTCCCTATGAAGTTCTTTATGGACAAAAATGTAGAACTCCAGTGTGTTGGACTGAGTTATCGGAACGATCTATTATAGGTCTAGAGATAGTTAAAGACACCAAAGAAAAGGTCCGAACAGTGCAACGAAATTTGAAAGCAGCCAAGGATAGATAGAGATCCTATGCCAATTTGAAGCGAAGGGATATTCGGTATGAGGTGGGCGATAAAGTGTTTTTCAAAGTATCACCTCTGTGAAAGGTTCTTCACTTCAGTAAGAAAGGAAAATTGATCCCACGGTGTATTGGACCTTACGAGATCTTGGAAAAGATTGGCCTAGTGGCTTATAGATTAGCCTTGCCGATAGAGTTAGCTAAATTGCATGATGTATTTCATGTGTCCATGTTCTGTCACTATCGATCGAATCCATCTCATGTGTTATCAATTCAGGATATTCGAATTTAGTCAAATTACTCGTTTGATGAAGAACCGAAGGAAATTTTTGTTAGATAGGTGAGGCAACTCCGAATCAAGCAAATTCCTTTGGTTAAGGTATTATGGCAGCATCACGGGATAGAAGAAGCAACTTGGGAACCGAAAGAAGTTATGAGATCTTAGCATGCTCAGTTATTTGACTCAGGTGAGAATTTCAAGGATGAAATTCTGTTAAGGAGGGGAGTATTGTAACACCCCGTTTTCACCCTAGTAGTTTGAGCCTTGTGGTGTGTGATTTTGTATGTACACTATTATTTGGGCATGTGTTACTTGAATTATGGTTAGTATTGTGTTTGTATGGGATTAGTGTGTGTGAGAGTGAGGCTTGGCTTAGGTGTAGTTTGGAAGTTGGAAGTAGGGTGTGAATTGGTTGAGTCCACTAATTGGAAGGTGACATGTGGCAAGGGAGTAGGCTTTATAAGCCAAGGAGAGAGAAAGAGTGAGGGACAACTGCCCTCTTATCCTCTCTGATTCATTCTTCCACCTCCTCCATGCTATTTTCATCTTCATCCTCTTTTTTCTTCTTCTTTCTTCCTCTTCTTTGATTCTCTTTCTCTTTTGTTAGTTTTGTTGGTGGATTTAGGCAATTCTAAGACTTGTTGGTATGTGTTAATTGATTTCTTTCTTCTTCTTCCTCTTCCCATTGTTTTGTTACGGTATGTGTGTTCTTGAGTTAGGGTTTTAAATTCTGTAATTTTTGGGTGTTTTGCCCAGAACTTACTCCTCAAGAGCCTAAGGGCAAAGATATAGCAAGTGGAAGTGGAGCCCCTTGATTTGGAGCTAAGGATACCAAGGTTTGGGAACTCTCGAATTTGTGCATTTTTGTTGATTTTATACTTTAGTATGATTTTTCTAGAAAATTATGAGGTTTAAGTTGTTTATGTTTGTCTAATTGTTGTGAACTTTGATTGAATTGAGTGGGCATGCTTTGATTGTGAAGTATTGAGCCAAAATATGAATTTAGATAAGTGTTGAAGCAAAAATGCAGATTTGATGAAGTATGAAGTTTGATTGTGATAATTGTGTGTTTTTATTGTGATTATTAGTTTAAAACATGGGTTTTAAGTTGTTGAGTTGTTTTTGAAGGTTTAATTTTCGTTATGTTGAAGTTTTGAGTCAATTGGAGGTTGTGGGTGAAGTTTAGATGTGTGGATTTCTGCAGATTTTCGCGTGAGGGCTGGAAAATGTGATTTTGTCGTCAGAGCGACTGATCTCAGTGATCCCAGCCTTCGCCTGCTGCCAAGGTCCCCTACCAAGCTGCAGCGGCATGAGCATGCTGTTGCGAGTGCGACAGAGAGATCAACTATCGAGCTGAATTTGAGCAGTCCTCAGTCGCGAGCGCGCGCCCGTTCTTTTGCGCGATAGAGATTCTAGTCACTTTCTGTCGTGCGCGCAATAGAGGCTACTCTTTAGGTGTTCATGAGAGTCCGAAGGCTATTGAGAGCGTGAGTTAAGGCAAGCTATGCCTTTGTCTCGAGTGTAACACCTCCTGTCTTTAGAATGAATTTTCCTTGGTGCTTTCAATAATTATTTTCCAAACTTGTGATGCTATTCAACTTTTGTATGGATGGTTTATAATCAACATCTAATTGATAAGATGATCAATACTTAGTCTGCTAAAATCAATTAAGTGGATAAATAGGCATGCCTATAGAGTTCAGTTAGCTGCAGCCATGCGTTCTGGACCCTGATAAGGTCCCCATTTGGATCCTCGCGATCCCTTATGAACTTGAATCTTGTTTAAGATTCCATGCGAAAATGTTTTGAAACAAAAAGAAAAGAATGATTTTGATGCCTTCGGGTATCCATGCGTTTGAGAATGAATTATTGGTACCTCCGAGTATCCATACGTTACTTGCTATCCACTATTTTAAATAAGCAGGTTTACTGTATTCATGTGTTATTATAATTCAGTTCAAAATGAATGAATGTGTGATTAATGGTGTTGACATTTTGAATATGATGAGTTGTTTATTAAGATTTGATTTTCAGTATGTGCCCTATGTATGTGATTTGTTTCTGATGTCACTATGAGTGGTCATTTTCCATTGTGTTTTCCCCACTAAGCGTTATCGCTTAGCATAGGTGTGTTATCCATGCAGGTGTGGATGCTTATAGAGATTTTGGGTCGGTGTAATCCGCGATCGGCTGGGCCAACACGCGCTTAAGAGAGTTTTGTAGTATAGGCCTTTGTAATCTGTATCTCACGTATCATGTAATGTTGAGACTTTTGATGTAAAGTTTTATTTTGTATCTTCGGACACAACTTTCGTATGTATATTAATCTCCTGTAACTGACGCCTTTTGAATTTCTTCTTTGTAAGAACATATTTAAGATATCAATGAAAAGTCTCCCAATTTCTGTTTTCCAACCTTGATTCCTGTTATCTTTGAGAAGTTTTAATTTATTTTGCTTTTGATATATGTTTATACTTATATATTTAGTATGAGTATGTGTGTGACAACCATTATCTATCGGGGCATTCCCTTCTCTTCTGGAGAGGTGAACTTCCCTACGTATACGTAAGGGGTGTTACACAAGGAGTTTGGAAGGGTTTGGGACACATGTCTTAAGATAGACACGTGGCATTGAGAGGATGTGCCATGTGGCTTTGGCATGCAATAAAAGGATTTTGAGTTGGAAAATCTGTCTTAAGTGAATTGCATGCATTTTGGTTCTTTTCTCTCTTTCTCGATTTTTCTTTTGTTTATCCTTTGATTTTGTTTTCCTTTGTCTAATTTCTACATTGGATGGGTTGAAGAGGTTATTAAAGGATTAAGAAGGTAGGTGTGATTTAGTTTTGTGTTGGGTCTTCTTCTACCTTCATTTCTGTTTTGGTTTGAGCTGGTTGTGTAATGGACTAAGAGATTTTATGTTGGTGTTCTTTGCTTTGTTTGAAGTTCTGGATAGAAGGATTGAGAAGGGCAAGGACAAGATTTGAGATTCGGTGTTTTCGGTTGCACTTCAAGAGGTCAGGATCGTGTGCTCTTGAACTTGTGCATGTGTTGGGATTTTTGATTCATTTGATGCATGTTGTGATATGATCTGAAATTATGGAATTTCATGTGTTAATAGGTTGTTTATGATTTGCCTTAGAACCGTTATAAATGCGTGTTGTTGTATGTATGCTTGAATAGACTTGGATAACGTTGTGTTCATGATTTTTGGATATGCATGTTCATGGTGTTAATTTGATATATGAATATATTAAGTAGTGATTTAGAGTCTTGAAATGTAAATGGTTTATTGCATGTTTAAGGTTATGAGCATATGTGTATGATTGAGTGAAAGGTAAGTTGGCGTGCGTAAGTTTGCATGTTGTGAAGTTGGTATTCATATTTCTGTTATGTCGCGAGCACGACATGGTCGCGAGCGCGACAGTGTGCAACTTTGTTTGTGTAGTTCTTTGAAGTATCTTTTGTGATGGTTATCGCTTTGGTATATGTTTGTACATGTTCAAGGAAGATTATTGACATGCTATTATTATAGGCCATATGTCTGTTGAGTTATTTTAATTGTACATGGATTGGTATGATATGAATATGAGTTGATTATTTGGAAGGTTAGTATACATATGTCTTTATGTGTCAAGCCTGATCGGTCAAGTTAGTGGATAGATAAGCATGCTTATAAAGGGTTTTGCGAAGCTGCTCTGTAGACCGTTATGGTCTTTTGCCTAGAGACTTTAGTCTCTTTTGTTACCTTCGGGTATTTGAATGTTTTGAGACTTATGTCTTCGGTATATTTAGATACTGAATTTTACTAGTATCTTCAGTACCCGTATCCCCAGGTTATGAAAGATCAGGCTCTTTGCTTCCGTTTGGATCTGTTATGTTTAAGCTTATACTTAGTGATTGAATGATTGTTTTGAGCATTTAATATTAATGCTTTTGGCCCAATTATGTTGTCATGTGGACATGTAAATGTTATGCTTTAGATATGTGACCTATAAGTAAGAATGTTATAGTGCTTTAAGCATGCTAGGTTTGTGAAGGGTTAAATTATAAATGTTATATTTTTGTACTGATATTGCAATTACGTCTTGATATGATGTTTATGTATTGTTATGATTGGTTGAGTAGTACTGTGTTTTGGTTCATCCCCACTAAGAGTTATCACTTAGCACGGATGTTTGTTTCCGTGTAGGTTTGCAGGTTTGATTCGGTTTTGGAGTCGCGTATCTGCTGGCCATTAGGAGTCGAAGTCTTCTTTTTGTACTAGTATAGGGATATGTTTGTATAGTCGCACTTTTGCTCTGAACGTTTTGGAAGGCATGTAATTCTGATATTTGATAATGTCATGATTTTGTATATGTATACTTTATAAGTTCTGAAATGCAAGTATATATGTTGTTCTTGAATGCTTCTGCTTATGTTCTTCTTTATAAGCTTTTGCTTTAGTTATGTGCATGAATGTATGTGTTTGCGTGTGTGACATCCCGATATTCCTCCCGAGGGGTGTTGGGGTGTTATTGTTGCGCCTTTTTTGTAACGACCGGTGGGGTAGACCAAGGGCTATCCCCAGAACATATGCCGTCGGGCCTTCCCTGTGCGTCTAAAGCCATTGCGCCGTACTCACGATCTTTACACTTTCCGTTGTGTATTTTTGCCTTCCATGGGATTCGAACCAAGGACCTAGGGAATAAGTCCTTAATTCATAGAATCCCTATAACACCCTTATACCCGTAAATAATACGGATACCGGATGTCAGAACATTGCACTGCATTGCCAATTGCTGACGATACACTTGAAAGCTCTGATTTTTTTTTAAAACATAACAATACATACACAATAACATAACAATATATTAACACATAAATTGCCTACCCATACCATAGCTTCCCTGACTCCGCTCGTATACATGCCATGCAAATCCTTCGGTCACTGTTGTTTCTCAATCTTCAATTGCTTCTACATCTTCGGCCACATCTAACTATTATAACCTATGCACATTTAACACACTATACGCTGAGAATTAAAATGCCCAGTGATGGATACTTATCCTAAGTTTTCCATACTAATCCTACATACGTAATCACTTAATTGTTTTACTATATTTAGATGTTGGAGACGATTATTTCTAAATCTTTTAAGTAGTTTATAACATACTATTTTTATCTTTATCACTATCACTATTATCACTAATCAATTTCTTTACCTTAGCACTACTCTGCAATTCGTTATTCGCTAACATGCCATTAAGAATTTCACTATCACTTACACTATTAACCATTACACTTATCGATTTCACTATCATTTATACTGTTAACCTTTAATGTTGACAATTTTACTATTATTTGTCAATTTCGGTGCTTTACCTTATTTATTGGTTCTATTCTTTTCACTACTATTATCACTAACTTTATCATGTGCACTAATGACTCTTGTCGCTTAACACTTTGTTTGCTTTGTTATTTACGATCAATTTCATATGTATCTCCTTTTAATACTTTTATCTTTGTAAATAACCTATTAGATTCTTTCCTTAATTTGGATGCTTTATTATAATTTAATTTCGGACACTAAATTGTTTATCAACTTACTTAATAATTTGTCTTTATTTCACTACTAGTGACATTGATCTAGTACTATTACTTTCTTTACGTTCCTACCACTACCTTATTTCTTTTTCACTACACTAACTTTCTCACATTAATATCATTCACTATGTTAAATCTTCCAATAAGTCATTTACTAACGTTAATTTCTTTTGCATTTATTCTTGTGTGGTTATCACTATACTTTAATCACTATCTTATTTCTTCCTTTACTATTTCGATACTATACTTATCAACAATTTTACTTTACAATTTTACTTATCAATTTCATTTTACTTAGACACTTATTTTGTTTAACAATTTTCACTTATCACTTAAGTATCGATTGACCTATAACTGTCTCTTTTTACTATTCATTTGGTCAAGATATACGTTATTATAAATTTCATCACTAATATATTATTTCTTATTCGACTTTGGTAACTCATATTATTATTCACCATAATGACATGTCGATTTCCTTTTATCTTAACACTATTTATTAATCACTCTATCCTTTATCACTTTTACTATGAAAATCTTCATTTCCTAATATACTCTATTAAAAACTTCTAATATTCTAATTATTTGGGCTACGCTTAATTTGCCAATCCTACTTATTACCTTTATTCAGTTAATTTACACTGTACTTTTATTCACTATAGCCTCTTAATAATTAACTTTACACTTTAATCTCTCTAAGTTTTTTACAATTTAGAACACTATCTTTCCATTTCACTGGACTTATATTATCATTATTATCTTCCTTATTATTTATTTGTTTTCGAATATCATCTCTAAATTTACATATACATAAAACCAATTTATTCATTACTTAGTATTCTATTTCTTTTTCATTTACACTTAAATATTATTACTAGCCTTGTTATAATCAATTATATTTAAGTCCAATAAATTTCACTTATTTATATTAACGCCACTAATGTACCTATTTATCTTTCATTGTCACTGGCATATTAATTCAATCATTAATTTATTTTAATTTATTTAAATCAGATACTCATAACTAGCCATTGTATACATAAATCAATTAAATTTAATACACGTTTAATAATTAATCAAACAATGTAATTCTATAATTCTTAATTGTTCGTTCACTAATTATCAAATATGCACAATTATTATCTCTCTTATTACATAATTACATTTTAATCCCTTTCTTAGCCTCATCGTTGCCAATTTGCCATTTAATCCTTATTTTACGTCAATTTACAATTTAGCTTTTAGTTATTTTATATTTCCTAAATTGTCACTATCTAATTTCATTATTACACTACTAAATTATTGTAACACCCCCTTCCCATACATAGGCGATCCCATCCGGTAAGAAGTGAGATGCCGTATGAGACAAGGTGTCACCAAGCAAAAAAAAAAACAAAGCAAACATACATACATTCACTAATACAGGATAATTAAAACTTAATGGAAAAGAAAGCCATAGATGATCATGCATTAATATAACAAACCATTACAATAATGTTATGATCAACGAGCTGATACAAAAATTTATATTACATATACAAAACATAGGTACAGAAGCGGAGGCTGATACAAAATGATATATGAGAGTTCTATACAAAAAGAATCATCAACTATTACAAAATTAAGCCCTACACTAAACCCTTCTGTGTTGGCTTGATGGCGGCGACTCTCAGATCAAACTCCTTCCGCACCTGCACGGGTAAAAACACCGTGCTAAGTGATAAACGCTTAGTGGGGAAACACACATAATTTATGGACAGCCATTCACAACGGTCGTCAATGTATTTCATATTCACAACTCAAAATGCAATAGCTTAACAATATCCATATAGTCATGCTCACAAATTAAAGCCATATATTTGCATCACAATTACATATCCATATCCATATTAATTGAACATATGTCCCATCATTATACTCATTCAGATACCACATGTTTATATCCAATTCAGAACAGAGCAATTCAATCAATTATTTAATGAACACCTGCTGACTCTAAATAGTGGATAACGAGTGTACTGAGGGTACCGTAAGGGTACGAATCGAATACTGAGGGTACCTCACAGATACAAATCAAAAGTCAATTCATTTTATCAAAGCACAATATTTTTATACTGAGGGGATCTTAAACAAGATCCTAATACTGAAGGGTTCGCGAGGAACCAAACGGGGACCTGATCGGGGTCCAAACTGAACTGAGGGCTGCAGCTAAAAGACTCTATTAGGCATGCCTAACTATCCACTGACTTGACTCTAGCAGGTTAAAATTCATTCAAAACACAATTCAGAACATCGCGAATAATTCATAAAAGGATCAAGGTATCATGCATATCAAAGCATATAAAAGTATGACACGTATCATACAGCAGTATAAATTCATTCGAAGGAATTACGGAATCCAAAATTGAGTTAAAATCCGGGAAATTTCAGAAAATGGGCTGAACGGGGTGATGGGCGAGGTTGGCTGGTCACGAGGCGTGACTGGCCTCCTTACCAGGCAGGTCACGCGACGTGACCGAGGGTCACGCCTCGTGACTTGCTTGTCCCTCGCAGATCACGTTGCTTGATCTCACAGATCACGCAACGTCTCTCGCCGGTCACGCGACGTGACTGAGGGTCACGTCCCGTGACTGGCTTCTTCTTCAGCTGGTCATGCGACAGGCCTTCTCTCTCTGGCTTGTTAAGAGGCGTGACGGGGAGTCACGTCTCGTGACTGGCCTCATTTAAGCTGGTCACGAGCTGTGGCAGACAGCCACAACTCGTGACTGGCCTCAAGCTGGCAGGTCACGAGTCGTGACCTGAGGTCACATCTCGTGACTTGTCTCCCTTCTTGGCTAGTCACGCGACACAATCTGAAGAAGATTTTTGACAGTATCGATTCCCAGATTTTTCCCATAACACAAAAATCAATCCAACTTTGATTCCAAAACCAAAAAAACCTGTTCTTACCTTCCAGAAATCATTCCAAACAACATAGGCAACATTTATACAGCTTAATTCAACATTTAAACATTAAATCAATTCAAGAATAATAGCATTCAAACATCCCAAGGACAAGAACCCTAGAAAATTTATAGTAACTTAAAATCACACAAATCACAATCAATTATTCCCAAACCTGGAATCTAAGCTTCTAACACTTAGTCCCACTGCTCCCAGCAACCTCCTTGCCTTTGGGATCGCGCGGAGCCTCAACTAAACACAAATATCCAACATGCAAAACCCTAAGTTAAACCTAAGCTCAAGAAAGAAGAAGTAGATGAAGTAAATGGAAAGAAAGCTAAGGAAATGCAGTGACTTACCAACAAATGATGCAAAGAGAGATTAACTCCACCAATTCCAACTTGAATCCACACCACAATGCTTAGAGTAAAGAAAATGAAGAAAAAGAAGAAGGTGATGAGAAGAAAAGAAAGAAACGTAAATCTGAATCTCCTTTCTTTCATTCCCTTTTTCTTTTTCCTTTCTTTGCCCTAAGTATGTGTTCAATTCTAATTGGTGAAGCTAACCACTCACACCCAAACTAACATGCATTACACACACCCAAACTAACCTCACTTAAATGCACCCTACAATGGTATGAGCAAATGTACACAATTATTTCTCAACTAACTAACACACTAATGCCATGTATGCACCCACATGCTAACAAGACCCCAAAAACATACATTTTACTAAAATACCCTTATGAAATGCCGAACACATGCGAATGCTTACACATACAGACAGACAGACAGGCTCATTCTACTAGGGGGCAAATCGGGTGTTACAACTCTCCCCTACTAAATAAGAATTTCGTCCTCGAAATTCTCACCTGAACTGAATAACTGCGGATACTGAGCTCTCATCGAATCCTCTGGTTCCCAAGTCGCTTCTTCGACTCCATGATGGATCCACAATACTTTAACCAAAGGAATCTGCTTATTTCTCAACTGCCTCTCCTCTTGGGCGAAAATAGCTCGCGGTTCCTCATCATAAGAGAAGTCTGGCTGAACCTGGATATCCTGAACTGACAGAACATGTGAAGGATCCGATCTGTACCGACGAAGCATCGAAACGTGGAACACATCATGCAACTTTGCTAACTCCATCTGTAGCGCCAATCTATAGGCTACAGGTCCTACCTTAGCCAAAATCTCATAAGGTCCAATGAAACGAGGACTAAGCTTGCCTTTCTTTCCAAACCGAAGCACTTTCCTCCAAGGTGAAACCTTAAGGAAAACCTTGTCCCCGATCTCAAAATGTACGTCTTTCCTCTTCAAATTAGCATAAGATTTCTGTCGATCCTTGGCTGCCTTCAAATTCCGCTGCACTACTCTGATCTTCTCTTCAGTATCTCTAACCAAGTCAGGCCCAATCACAGATCTCTCGGATAGCTCGGTCCAACAAATCGGAGTCCTACACTGACGACCATACAAAGCCTCATATGGTGCCATACCGATGCTCGACTGAAAACTGTTGTTGTAGGAAAACTCCATAAGCGACACATATCTGTCCCAGCTACCCGGAAAATCCAAAGCACAAGCTCTCATCATATCCTCCAGAATCTGAATAACTCGCTCTGACTGACCATCGGTCTGAGGATGAAACGCTGTACTGAAGTTCAACTTAGTGCCCAAAGCTCTCTGCAACTCCTTCCAAAACTTAGAAGTAAACCTCGGATCCCGATCTTACACTATGGACAAAGGCACACCATGCAACCGAACTATCTCATCCACATAGATACTGGCCAATCAGTCCAACGAGTAGTCCACTCTAACCGGCAGAAAGTGAGCTGATTTCGTAAACCGATCCACAATAACCCAAACTGAGTCATGTTTCCTCTGAGTCAAAGGCAAACCAGAAACGAAGTCCATGGCGATATCATCCCATTTCCACTCAGGAATGGATAAAGGCGTAAGCAAACCCGAAGGTACCTGATGCTCGGCCTTTACTTGCTGACAAGTCAAGCACTTGGAAACAAAATCCACAATGTCTCTCTTCATACCGGACCACCAAAAGAATTGCTTCATGTCTCGATACATCTTCTCACTGCCCGGATGCATAGTAAAGACTGTACTATGCGCCTCACTCATAAGCTGTCTCCTCAAATCCTCAGACTCTGGCACACATAAGCGATTTATGAACATAAGTACTTCATCTTGAACTGAGAACTCTGACTGCTTGCCCGATCTGACCTCTTGCATAATCCGCTGAAGCCTCTGATCATCTCTCTGAGCATCCACTATCCTCTGTCTCAAGGTAGGCTTCACACGCAACTGAGCAATCAAAGCCCCATCTGAACCAAATCGCCATCTGAATCGCCTCAAGAACAAAGCTGAAACTGACTTCCGACTCAAAGCATCAGCGACTACATTGGCTTTACCAGGATGGTAATCCACAATGCAGTCGTAGTCCTTAAATAACTCAAGCCAACAGCGCTGTCTCATGTTCAACTCTTTCTGTGAAAGGAAGTACTTCAAGCTCTTGTGGTCCGAAAAGATCCTACACTTTTCCCCATACAGATAATGACGCCAAATCCTCAAAGCAAAGATTACGGCTGCCAACTCAAGATCATGTGTCGGATAGTTCCTCTCATGTGGCTTCAACTGTCGAGAAGCATAAGCCACTACTTTTCCTTCCTGCATCAGCACACATCCAAGACCAACACCCGAAGCATCACTATAAATGACAAACTCCTTACCCGAAATGGGTTGAGTAAGAATAGGAGCCTCAACAAGCAACTGCTTTAACAGATCAAAACAAGACTGACACCTGTCTGACCACTCAAATCTAACTCCTTTCCTCAATAATCTAGTCATCGAAGCAGCAATCACAGAAAAACCCTTAACAAACCAACGGTAATAACCTGCCAAACCGAGGAAACTCCTCGCCTCCTGAACATTTCTAGGCGCTTTCCAATCAACTATCGCCTCAATCTTGGCTGGATCTACCTGAATACCTCTAGCTGAAACAATGTCACCCAAGAATGATACTTCTCGAAGCTAGAAATCACACTTGCTAAGCTTGGCAAATAACTGATGCTCTCTCAACATCTGCAAAACCAATCGGAGATGCTCCTCATGCTCACTCTCATCCTTGGAATACACCAAGATGTCATCAATGAACACTACTATAAATCGATCTAAGTATGGCCTAAACACACGATTCATCAGATCCATAAAAGCCGCTGGAGCATTAGTCAAACCAAACGACATCACAAGAAACTCATAGTGGCCATACCTAGTCCAAAATGCAATCTTAACCACATCTGCATCCTGAACTCAAAGCTGATAGTACCCTGATCGAAGATCTATCTTGGAGAAAACACCTGCACCTCGAAGCTGATCAAATAAATCTTCAATCCTAGGCAATGGATACTTGTTCTTCACTGTAACTTTATTAATCTGCCTATAGTCGATACACATCCGCAAAGATCCATCTTTCTTCTTGACAAACATAACTGGAGCTCCCCAAGGAGATATGCTAGGTCGAATAAACCCCTTATCCAATAACTCTTGTAGCTGAGTTTTAAGTTCCCTCAACTCTACAGGAGCCATCCGATAAGGTGCTCTCGAAATAGGTGCAGTACCTGGCATAATCTCAATGGACAACTCAACCTCTCTCTCAGGAGGCAAACCAGGCAACTCGCTCGGGAACACATCACTAAACTCCTGCACTACTGGAATGTCCTCAATCTGAACTTGATCTCTCTTGGAATCTAACACAACTGGTAGAAAAGCCTCACAACCTTTCCTGATAAATCTCTTAGCTTGCATTGCAGAAATAACATTATTCACATAACTAGCGCCCAAACCTTTCAAAAACACAAGAGACTGACTCCTATCCCGAAGCACAACTGTCTTCCTATGGCAATCAACTACAGCCCGACGCTTACCCAACCAGTCCATACCCAGAATCAGATCAAACTCTCTGAAAGGTAACTAAATCAAATCCACTGGAAGCACAGCTCCCTCAACAATCAGAGGACAACTCCTAAAGACTCTACTCACACTGACACTATGCCCTAATGGACTGGTCACACAAATCTCATAATCTAACTGATCAACTGAATGCAACTTGTCAACAATTTTATCTGTGCACAAATATGAGTGTGTGGAACTAGGATCAATTAGAGCATATAACTCAGTGTCATGGAGTAGAAACTTACCAGCAATAACATCAGGCGCATCCTACTCATCTCTGGCTCTCATAGCATAAGCTCTGGTCGCAACCTGAGGAGGACGCTCAACAGTCTCAGAAGCAGCTCCATCTCTAGGCCGACCACCTCGATCTCTACCTCTGCCCCTACCACGGGACGCCTGAGAAGCATTCGAACCGACCCTACTGGCCTCTCTCTGGGAACCTGAATCCTCATGTAATCTCGGGCAACTGGCCAAAAGATGCTCAGAGCTACCACACCTGAAGCACGCACCGAAGAGCCACCTACACGCACCCCGATGAGTCTTACTGCAATGAGGATAAACTGATGTAGTCTCAGCTCTACCACCCCTACCAGAACCTGACACAGCTGCAGAACCCTGTCGTCTACCTCTAGAAGCCGGGCCAGAAGATAACTCGTCCTGTGGGTTCCTAGATCTCTTACCCGAGGATGAAGAAGATCCTCCACGAGAAGAGTTCCTCCTCTGAGCTCTCTCTCTCAATACAGTCTCTGATAACTCAACTCTCACAGCAGCCTCTACAATCTGATAATAACTAACCTCAGGTAAGTACATCAGAGAAATCAAAGCAATCTTCAAAGACTCATTTAACCCCGCTTCGAAATGCTTGCATCTAAAGTCATCAGCCATAACTCCACGTGGGGCATAGCGAGATAACCTATTGAACTCTTTCTCATACTCGGTTACAGACAAGGTCCTCTGCTTGAAACTCAAAAACTGTGCCCATCTTGCATCTCTATAAGTCTGAGTGATGTACTTCTTTGTGAACTCACCCTCAAAGAACTCCCAAGTAATCGGATCCGGTAGCTGAGGATGCCTGCAAACCAATTCCCACCACTCAAAAGCAGACCCTTGCAGTAGAACTAATGCACACTCTGCCTGCTGGTCGGGAGGACACCGAATCTCTCTCAAAGCACGCTTTACTTTATCTAACCATCTCTCAGCTATCTCAGACTCATTCAAACCAGTGCCATAGAAATCCTCAACTCCTGCCCTTCTCAAATTCTCCATAGGTGCTCTAGGAGCAGTCACTCTCTCCAAAACCCTAGCCATGTCCTGATGCAGTCTGAACATAGCCTCAAAGGGCATGGCTACGGCCTCGGGCTGGACCCTAGCATGCTGAGCTGACACAGTAACAGAAATAGACGGATCCACAGCTGGAGGATTCACACTCTCGGCAGATTCCTCAAGTGATCCACGAACAGAATTAGAAGCCATCTAAATAAACAAGAAACAACCGCATCAACCAACACAGATCTAGACACAAACAAATCTAAGAAACTCAGAACAATCACAACAACACCCAGAAATGCCTAAACCTATGCTCTGATACCACAAACTGTAACACCCCCTTCCCATACATAGGCGATCCCATCCGGTAAGGAGTGAGATGCCATATAAGACAAGGTGTCACCAAGCAAAAAAAAAAAACAAAGTAAACATACATACAAAAATACAGGATAATTAAAACTTAATGGAAAAGAAAGCCATAGTTGATCATGCATTAATATAACAAACCATTACAATAATGTTCTGATCAACGAGCTGATACAAAAATTAATATTACATATACAAAATATAGGTATAGAAGCGGAGGCTGATACAAAATGATATATGAGAGTTCTATACAAAAAGAATCATCAACTATTACAAAATTAAGCCCTACACTAAACCCTTCTGTGTTGGCTTGATGGCGGCGACTCTCAGATCAAACTCCTTCCGCACCTGCACGGGTAAAAACACCGTGCTAAGCGATAAACGCTTAGTGGGGAAACACACATAATTTATGGACGGCCATTCACAACGGTCGTCAATGCATTTCACATTCACAACTCAAAATGCAATAGCTTAACAATATCCATATAGTCATGCTCACAAATTAAAGCCATATATTTGCATCACAATTACATATCCATATCCATATTAATTGAACATATGTCCCATCATTATACTCATTCAGATACCACATGTTTATATCCAATTCAGAACAGAGCAATTCAATCAATTATTTAATGAACACCTGCTGACTCTAGATAGTGGATAACGAGTGTACTGAGGGTACCGTAAGGGTACGAATCGAATACTGAGGGTACCTCACAGGTATAAATCAAAAGTCAATTCATTTTATCAAAGCACAATATTTTTATACTGAGGGGATCTTAAACAAGATCCTAATACTGAAGGGTTCGCGAGGAACCAAACGGGGACCTGATCGGGGTCCAAACTGAACTGAGGGCTGCAGCTAAAAGACTCTATTAGGCATGCCTAACTATCCACTGACTTGACTCTAGCAGGTTAAAATTCATTCAAAACACAATTCAGAACATCGCGAATAATTCATAGAAGGATCATGGTATCATGCATATCAAAGCATATAAAAGTATGACACGTATCATACAGCAGTATAAATTCATTCGAAGGAATTACGGAATCCAAAATTGAGTTAAAATTCGGGAAATTTTAGAAAATGGGCTGAACGGGGTGACGGGCGAGGTTGGCTGGTCACGAGGCGTGACTGGCCTCCTTACCAGGCAGGTCACGCGACGTGACCGAGGGTCACGCCTCGTGACTTGCTTGTCCCTCGCAGATCACGTTGCTTGATCTCGTAGATCACGCAACGTCTCTCGCCGGTCACGCGACGTGACTGAGGGTCACGTCCCGTGACTGGCTTCTTCTTCAGCTGGTCATGTGACTGGCCTTCTCTCTCAGGCTGGTCACGAGGCGTGACGGGGAGTCACGTCTCGTGACTGGCCTCATTTAAGCTGGTCACGAGCTGTGGCAGACAGCCACAACTCGTGACTGGCCTCAAGCTGGCAGGTCACGAGTCGTGACCTGAGGTCACGTCTCGTGACTTGTCTCCCTTCTTGGCTAGTCACGCGACACGATCTGAAGAACGGGATTTTTGACAGTATCAATTCCCAGATTTTTCCCAGAACACAAAAATCAATCCAACTTTGATTCCAAAACAAAAAAAACCTGTTCTTACCTTCCAGAAATCATTCCAAACAACATAGGCAACATTTATACAGCTCAATTCAACATTTAAACATTAAATCAATTCAAGAATAATAGCATTCAAACTTCCCAAGGACAAGAACCCTAGAAAATTTACAGTAACTTAAAATCACACAAATCACAATCAATTATTCCCAAACCTTGAATCTAAGCTTCTAACACTTAGTCCCACTGCTCTCAGCAACCTCCTTGCCTTTGGGATCGCGCGGAGCCTCAACTAAACACAAATATCCAACATGCAAAACCCTAAGTTAAACCTAAGCTCAAGAAAGAAGAAGGAGATGAAGTAAATGGAAAGAAAGCTAAGGAAATGCAGTGACTTACCAACAAAAGATGCAAAGAGAGATTAACTCCACCAATTCCAACTTGAATCCACACCACAATGCTTAGAGTAAAGAAAATGAAGAAAAAGAAGAAGGTGATGAGAAGAAAAGAAAGAAACGTAAATCTGAATCTCCTTTCTTTCATTCCCTTTTTCTTTTTCCTTTCTTTGCCCTAAGTATGTGTTCAATTCTAATTGGTGAAGCTAACCACTCACACCCAAACTAACATGCATTACACACACCCAAACTAACCTCACTTAAATGCACCCTACAATGGTATGAGCAAATGTACACAATTATTTCTCAACTAACTAACACACTAATGCCATGTATGCACCCACATGCTAACAAGACCCCAAAAACATACATTTTACTAAAATACCCTTATGAAATGCCGAACACATGCGAATGTTTACACATACAGACAGACAGACAGGCTCATTCTACTAGGGGGCAAATGGGGTGTGACAATTATTTAGTATACAAATTTCCATCTAGTCACTACTATAACGTTCTCTTTACATTACACTATAGTCCCCACATTGTTGATAAATTCCAAAATTACCACCTTAATTCACTATAATTACAATCATACCACTAGGCCTGTCAAACTTGGCCCAAGCCCAAAAATCCCGCCAAACCCGCTCAATAAAATTTGACCCAAACTCAACCCAACTAAAACTCTACCCATTTAGACCCGCCCAAAACTAACCCACTAAAATCATGACCCGTTCGGGTCTACCATCAATGCCCAACGGGCCTGTATGCCGTGAAAACGAGGTTGGTAGATTTCAAGATCAAAATTCTCAACATCAGCACTGCACTTCTTTAAAACTTAACAAACAAACGAACAATCCATACTCCATTACCTTCAAACTCCCAAATCCCAGCCTCAAACTTGAATATATTATGAGTTTCCTTTGCTGCGTTAAGGCAATACCATGATGGGAGGCCTGAGAGGACCCCTCTGGAGAGGCAAGAAGTTAATAGGAAAATAAGCACTTTTTGTAATTCAGGGATTAAATAGATTTAAAGACGATGAAGAGAAGCTTAACAAGTTTATCAAAACCCATGTATTAAGGCTTTTGAAAATGGACATGATTGCTGTTCTCACTGAGCTTGAGCACCAAGGGGAGGTCTCTTTAGCTACAAAGGTGATTACTTTAATACCTGAGTTGGTTTCTTTGCTTCGTTTTTCTTATATTTGTGTCATTTTCTAACTCGGTTGTCCTTATCAAAGTTAAAAAAAAAATATTTTTGATGGATCATGTTGTTTATGCAATGTATTTATTGGCCTGGCATTTTCTATCTGGTTTTAATAACGTTGATTATAATACAGCTACTGCAAAAGCTACAAATTTGGAACTGGAGATTTTTATGGCCGCATGGATTATCTGTAACACCTCAAATATGCCCTAGATGGATTAGGGTAAGTTTAGGGTGTATCGGAAACCGAATGTGGTTGAAATAGAGACGGAAGTGTCTAAAAGGGGCACAACCGTCATTAATTTGAGAGTTTCGGCAAGTGTCGATAAATTGGACAGTTATATCGTCGTGCCCTAAATGACGCGAAAAGAATTATTTTGGTAACTAAAAATGTGTAATTGGATGATGGAAGTGATGAATTGTAATAGAGAATGTGACTAGTTTTATTTGTGTAAGGTAGGGGTATTTCGGTCATTTTATAATTAAGGATTAAATTGATTGAATTAATTAATTAAGTGGTCTAATGTATGAAATGGAAAGATGTTGTGTCAATTGAAGAAAGAAGGTAAGTTAAGAGGTTAAATTATAAAGTTTGGCATAAATATCTTGAAAGGACCAATCAACTTGTGACATGTGGCATTTGAGATAGGAATGGAATTAATAGCTTTAATTAAATCATTTTGACTTCAATTATGCTATTTTTGACCATGGAAATGAGGGAATCAGATTGAGGGAGGACTCTTCTCCTCCTTCCTCACGCCATTTTCCCCTTAGTTCAAGCCCAAAGTGGATTTACTCAAGTTCAAGTAATTGGATGCAAGTTTTGGGTTGAGAAAGGTAAGTGGTTGATCCTTTTTCCCCTCCCTTTCTTCGTTTCTTTAAACGTGAGTAGAAGTGTGTATGATTCTAAGTGTAATTCTGAATTTTGTTGGTTGTGTTGAGGAAAAACAAGAGAAGCTAAAGCAAGAGGAAGAAATCAAAGGTGTACAGTTATTTGAGCAATTAGGGAGCAAATGAATAGAAGTTTGGAAACTTTTTCATTATATATATGAATTTGTATTTGTTTATGGGTTATATGAGTTATTTGAATTCTTTGATGATAATATATGATGATGGTAGTGAGTGTTGGTTTAAATTGTTAAACCGTGCATGTGAATAGGATTTTGGGTGAAAATTGTGTTAGAATACACTTGACCCTTCTTCAGTTATTAGGACGTATTGTGAGTTTCCGAACTCCAATATATTTGAGATCAGTTCCATTTTGAATCTAAGACATATTCCTACATATTTGTTAGAAATAGGCTTGAGCGAATTCTAGCTCTAAGTGTCCCAAAAGTGGTCCGGAAATAGAGGTATCTCCTCTAGCCGGGTTCAGGGAAGCAGTATAGGTTGTTTTGATTGTATCTAATTATTTAGATGTCCAAAAGACACGAGATTTGTTCTATATTAACTCTAACATCCTAAGGATCATTTGTTAAGAAGGACACTTTGCCTAAAATTGATTTTTAGAGGTCGGTTTAGGCGGTTGAAGTTTGAAGTGGAAAGCAGTCTTTTGATTTGCTCTTGGGAAAACCTGAAGCGAGCTTCTGTCGCAAGCGTGACCATGGTCGCGTGTGTAACACCCCCTTCCCATACGTAGGCGATCCCATCCGAGAAGGAGTGAGATGCCGTATGAGTAAAGGTGCCACCAAGCAAGTATAAAGTAAAACATACATTCATTCATAACATACATACAGAAATACGGTATAATTAAAACTTTACATACAGGAAGCAAAAGCAATAGCTGATCATTCATTAATATAATAAAGCATTACAATAATGTTCTGATCAACTAGCTGATACAAAATAATATTACATATCCAAAATATAATTACAAATGCGGAAGCTGAAACAAAACTGATACAGAGAGTTCTATACAAAAGAATCATCACTAATACAAAACTGAGCCCTACACTAAAACTCTTCTGTGTTGGCTTGATGACGGCGACTCTCTCAAAGAAAAACGCCTTCCGCACCTGCACGGGTAAAAACACCGTGCTAAGCGATAAACGCTTAGTGGGGAAACACACATAAATAATGGATGGCCATTCACAATGGTCGCCAAGGCATAACACATTCACAATGGCAGAATGCAAAGGCTATATCATAATCCATACAAACATGCTCATATTTAAAAGCCATACAATCAGTATCTCATAATCGTATCCATTCTAGAATAAACCAACATGTGTTTCATCATTAAACTCATTCAGATATTCCATTTAATAGCCAAATCAGATCAGAACAATTCTACTAAACATTTAAAGAACACCTGCTGACCCTAGATAGTGGATAACGAGTGTACTGAAAGTACCTTACGGGTACGAATCGAATACTGAGGGTACCACACAGGTACAAGTCAAAAGTCATTTCATTAATCAAAACACATTATTATATAAATATACTGAGGGGATCTTAAACAAGATCCTAATACTGAAGGGTTCGCGAGGAACCAAACGGGGACCTGATCGGGGTCCAAACTGAACTGAGGGCTGCAGCTAAAGACTCTATTAGGCATGCCTAACTATCCACTTACTTGACTCTAGCAGGTTAAGCGTCATTCAAATCACATTTCAGAGTACGAAATAGAATTCATCAGAAATTCATGGTATCATTTATATCAAAGCATATAAATATATGGCATGCATCATACCGCAATATAAGTCCATTCAGAAGAAACACCAAATTCATTTCTGAGTCAAAAGATGGGAAATTTCGGAAAAAGGGCTGAATGGGGTAACGGGTGAGGTTGGCTGGTCACGAGGCGTGACTGGCCTCCCCACAAGGCAGGTCACGAGACGTGACTGTGGGTCACGCCTCGTGACTTGCTTCGTCCCACGCAGATCACGCAACGTGATCTCGTAGATCACGAGGTGCTCACGCCGGTCACGCGACGTGACTGGACGTCACGTCTTGTGACTTGCTTCTCTCTTCAGCCGATCACACGACATGCCTTCTATCAGACCGGTCACGAGGCATGACGGGGAGTCACGTCTCGTGACTGCCTTCCTCAAGGCCGGTCACGCGTTGTGATAGACAATCACAACTCGTGACTGGCTTTGCTCTGGCAGGTCACGAGTCGTGACTAGAAGTCACGTCTCGTGACTTGCCCTCTCTTCCTTGGCTAGTCACGCGACAAATCTGGAAAACGGGATTTCTACAGTAACTCGATTTCCAGTTTTCCAGAATACAGAAATCAATCCCAAATTTGATTCAAAACCAATCAAACATGTTCTTACCTTCTGGAAAACGTCCCAAACAATATAAGCAACATATATACAATCCAGTTTCAACATTTAATCAACCAAATCAAGAATATATGCAATCAAGTTCATCAAGAACATAAACCCTAGAAATTTACAGTAAACTCAAAATCATACAAATCACAAGCAAATATTCCCAAACCTGAAATCTAAGCTTCTCTTCACTTAGTCCCACTGCTCCCAGCAATCTCCTTGCCTTTGGGATCGCGAGGAGTCTCAGCTAAACACAAACATTCAATAATGCAACCCTAAATTAAACCTAAACTCAAGGAAGAAGAAGAGAATTACAGTAAAATAAGGACAAAGATATGTACATACCAAGTTAGAAGCAAGAGTGAGCAATCTCCACAACACAACTTGATTAACAGTTAACAGTATTTAGGAAAGGGAAAAGGAGGAAGAAGATGAAGGTTGAAGAGGAAGAACGTAAATCTGATCTTCTCTTCTTTCTTACTTCTTTTCTTTATTCATTTTCCCCAACCTAATACACATGTCATTTTCTTGGTAGTGGAACTTACTCACTCACACCCTAACCCCACACATCACACACATCTAATGCAAACTCCCTAAAAACACCCTACAATGGTATGCTCCAATGTACACAAGCAATTCCCAATTAAATCACATACTAATGCCATGTATGCACCCACATAATAATAAACCCAAAAACATACATTTTTACTAAAATAACCTTATGACATGCTGAACACATGCACATGCATGCTCATACAGACAGGCTCATTCTACTAGGGGGCAAACGGGGTGTGACAGCGTGCATGACAGAATCTGCTTGACAAGTGTATTTTTCCTTCTTTTGAACCTTTTGGATGGTAGGAACCCTTGCCTACCTTTACCCTTTTCTAGTTTGTATATTTTATTATGTTTTCCCTTCCGTAAATACACCCGAACTTCGTCAGAACTTTATGAGACATATTCATTACATGTTTAGAACTTCTAAAAGAGTAAATAAATGGCTCTCACTTAGGAACACAAGAAACTAAGGTTATAAATAAGAACATTGACTAAGGTACTTAAGGATTTAACAAGTCGAAAACTTCCGAATACATTCAATATTAACCTGATTTAAATTCTGATAAGAGATTTGAAGTGAAATTCTATAATCTGTACTTTAAACTTGTAGAACTACGGGGTTCTGGTTCCCAATTCTTTGGGATATGTAGGAAGCTTGGGATATCCTCCTAAATTCGAACCAAAGCATCGAAACTTATTCAGACATAGAAGATAATGTATCAACTGAATTCTGCTAAACGCCTTGGAAATGTGACATGTAGGTGCCGATTTATACAAGTTTGTAGAACTATTAATGATTCAAGTCATGAGTAGGGTAATTTATAGCTTAAAATTTGTATTTGATATTAAGATGGAATTAAATGAATGTTTAGGTGTGTCTTAACTTAAGCTGAACGGATATCTCGTATATTAAATATCAAACGATTTTATATGATTGACTAAGTAATAATTAATCCTTAATAAATTGAATAGTAAGAGTTCCTTATGTTGGAATTCTTAAGATTTACGCATGTGGTTGAAGAAGTAGTGTTTATAAAATTAACAGTGGACAATACAAGAATAAATATGTTTTATGTAAAGTTCATATAATTAAGAATAATATGAGTGCGATGCTTGACTCTGTCGCGAGCGCGACAGAGGCCATTTCGTTTTCTGTCGTAATCGTGACTATGGTCGCGAGCGCGACAGGGGCCATTTAGTGTCTGTCGCGATCGCGACTACGGTCGCGAGCGCGACTCTCCCCTATGATATAAATGCATGTGTTGCACTTTTGAACATGTGTTGGAACTTGTGATTTACATATGACATAGTGCATAAACTAAGAAATGCTATACCATGTAAGCTATAGTTGAAATAAATTGTTAAGTCGTTAAATAATTAAATTATGATTCTAGTTAAAGCTTATGGTTGGTTATATTTTATATGAGCCATTGCTTTAGCTTATGTATGAATTATGCATAAGATTGTTATATGACTATAATAAGTGTATGTAGTTATGAAAAGTATGAAAATATAATATGTACATTATTAAAAGAAACAAGTATGTATTAGCCTGCATTAGTCGAGTCGTGGATAGTTAGGCATGCCTAATAGAGTTATGTGTTGCTGCAGCTATGTGTATGATTCTGGACCCTGATCAGGTCCCCCGATTGGATCCTTGCGATCCTTCTGTTGAATCTTTCTTAAGATTCTATGTGAATACGTTATTGAACAAAAATGAAAAGAATGTTTTGATGCCTTCAGGTATCTATGTGTTATGTGATGATATCGATACCCTTGGGTATCTATGTGTACTCGTTATCCACCCCTTTTGACTCAGCAGGCAATAAATGAACAAGTGTATGTGATTCAAATAATAAAATGTGAATTGATCAAAATATATGATGACTTGTATGCAAGTATGGGATTAAGCAGTTCACAAGAATGTGACCTATGTGTGTGAAGTGGGTTAGTGCTTTAAGCACTCATGGGTTTAGGGGTTCCGTATGAATCTTTGTTTATGAATAGGATAATACCTTTGTATAAATTAGTATATGTGATCTAATACTCCATTGATTAGAAAGTTATATGGTAAGACCTGTGTAAGTAAATTGTATGAAATGAATTTTGGGAACCGTAATGAATGTAAATAAGTGAACAAAATGACATGTATATAATGCAAAAAAAAGTGTATTATTACATAAGTGATTTGTTAACATTGATACACGAAGTGAGTAGTTATTTTGATAACCCACTAGAAAATATTTAACTTGTTATGATAGATACGATTATACTTTCTGTATTATGTTTTTCTTTGAACTTATCTGACGGCTCTTCTTAGTGGTCATCTATATTTATATGTTTCCCACTAAGCTTTATGCTTAGCACGGATTTTTTTTTAATCCGTGTAGGTACCATTGATTGGGTCGTTCGAGGGTCCTTCCGCAGCAGTCCAGGCCAGTGCAAGACTATGAAAGGAATTTAGAATAGGATTTGTATAGTCTTCGAAATGTATACAAGATTGGTAGTTATAAATAATAAGTTTGTATAAGTGAATTTAGTTTGGTAAATAATTTATCTGTAGTAAATTCTGGAAAAGTTATACCTTGTGGTGTGATTGTGTAATGAATTTAAAGTTAACCATAATGTGTTATTGAAAACGAAAGAAATTTTATAATTCATATCTTTGCTTAAAGGTTTATAAGTTTTACTTGGTTGTTCGGTAATGCCCTTGACCGTCGTTGTGAACCACCGGTTCACGGTATGGTTTACTACGTACGGGTAAAGGGTGTTACATTTAGGGGTATCAGAGCATAGGTTTAGTCGGTTTTGGACGACTAGAGTTTAGAGTTTAGTCTGTATAGTTTTTGCATTGGCCAATGCAGAGGTTTTAATTTTGTATAAGTGTTGCGGTAGGATTGGATAGACGTTGATGACATCAGCAATGAGACAGCTAAGTGTGAGATGTGATAAGTTGTGATCAGTTTATTGTGAATCCGTTTACTGTTATTAAGGTATTGGACATAGCTGTAGAGATTCTAGTTAGAGATTGTATGTAGTACAATATAAGTTGTGTATAAGTTTTTCTTGAGGGGAAATGTGGAATAAAAGATTAAATAGTACTGGATTTTCTATAATTGGGAGTATTTTGATAATTGTGACACTCTGTACACCTGTCAGCTACTTTACTGATGAGAGCAAGTATTTGAATGTGATACATCATGGGGGTTGGGCAACTTGCATTGCCATTATTTGAACTGCATTAATAAATTGCATCATATTGCATACATAAATCATTCAACATCCATTACATTTACCTCTATTGCTCCTTCTTAATGAACATCAGACATGTGCATTTGCCTCAAGTGACAGGAAGTAATAAGATAGATTATGTGAGAAACTAAGTGTAATTATTATAGGATAGTATAATAATAGAGTGTGTGTATGTTAGTGATAAAGATTTTGGATATGCAAAAAAAAAAATCGAATGTAAGTGAATTTCGAGGACGAAATTCTTTTAAGGAGGGTAGTTTTGTAACACCCCAAATATGCCCTAGTCGGATTAGGGTAAGTTTAGGGTGTATCGGAAACCGAATGTGCTTGAAATAGAGACGGAAGTGTCTAAAAGGGGCACAACCGTCATTAATTTGAGAGTTTCGGCAAGTGTCGATAAATTGGACAGTTATATCGTCGTGCCCTAAATGACGCGAAAAGAATTATTTTGGTAACTAAAAATGTGTAATTGGATGATGGAAGTGATGAATTGTAATAGAGAATGTGACTAGTTTTATTTGTGTAAGGTAGGGGTATTTCGGTCATTTTATAATTAAGAATTAAATTGATTGAATTAATTAATTAAGTGGGCTAATGTATGAAATGGAAAAATGTTGTGTCAATTGAAGAAAGAAGGTAAGTTAAGAGGTTAAATTATAAAGTTTGGCATAAATATCTTGAAAGGACCAATCAACTTGTGACATGTGGCATTTGAGATAGGAATGGAATTAATAGCTTTAATTAAATCATTTTGACTTCAATTAGGCTATTTTTGACCGTGGAAATGAGGGAATCAGATTGAGGGAGGACTCTTCTCCTCCTTCCTCACGCCATTTTCCCCTTAGTTCAAGCCCAAAGTGGATTTACTCAAGTTCAAGTAATTGGATGCAAGTTTTGGGTTGAGAAAGGTAAGTGGTTGATCCTTTTTCCCCTCCCATTCTTCGTTTCTTTAAACGTGAGTAGAAGTGTGTATGATTCTAAGTGTAATTCTGAATTTTGTTGGTTGTGTTGAGGAAAAACAAGAGAAGCTAAAGCAAGAGGAAGAAATCAAAGGTGTACAGTTATTTGAGCAATTAGGGAGCAAATGAATAGAGGTTTGGAAACTTTTTCGTTATATATATGAATTTGTATTTGTTTATGGGTTATATGAGTTATTTGAATGTTTTGATGATAATATATGATGATGGTAGTGAGTGTTGGTTTAAATTGCTAAACCGTGCATGTGAATAGGATTTTGGGTGAAAATTGTGTTAGAATACACTTGACCCTTCTTCAGTTATTAGGACGTATTGTGAGTTTCCGAACTCCAATCGATATGGGACCAGTTCCATTTTAAATCTAAGACATATTCCTACATATTTGATAGAAATAGTCTTGAGCGAATTCTAGCTCTAAGTGTCCCAAAAGTGGTCCGGAAATAGAGATATCTCCTCTGGCCGGGTTCAGGGGAGCAGTATAGGTTGTTTTGTTCATATCTATTTATTTAGATGTCTAAACGACACGAGATTTGTTCTATATTAACTCTAACATCCTAAGGATCATTTGTTAAGAAGGACACTTTGCCTAAAATTTATGTTTAGATGTCGGTTTAGGTGGTTGAAGTTTGAAGTGGAAAGCAGTCTTTTGATTTGCTCTTGGGAAAACCTGAAGCGAGCTTCAGTCGCGAGTGTGACCATGGTCACGAGCACAGAATCTGCTTGACATGTGTATTTTTCCTTCTTTTGAACCTTTTGGATGGTAGGAACCCTTGCCTACCTTTACCCTCTTCTAGTTTGTATATTTTATGATGTTTTTCCTTCCGTAAATACACCCGAACTTCGTTAGAACTTTATGAGACATATTCATTCCATGTTTAGAACTTCTAAAAGAGTAAATAAATGGCTCTCACTTAGGAACACAAGAAACTAAGGTTATAAATAAGAACATTGACTAAGGTACTTAAGGATTTAACAAGTCGAAAACTTCCGAATACATTCAATATTAACCTGATTTAAATTCGGATAAGAGATTTGAAGTGAAATTCTATAATCTGTACTTCAAACTTGTAGAACTACGGAGTTCTGGTTCCCAATTCTTTGGGATACGTAGGAAGCTTGGGATATCCTCCTAAATCCGAACCAAAGCATCGAAACTTATTCAGACATAGAAGATAATGTATCAACTGAATTCTGCTAAACGCCTTGGAAATGTGACATGTAGGTGCCGATTTATACAAGTTTGTAGAACTATTAATGATTCAAGTCATGAGTAGGGTAATTTATAGCTTAAAATTTGTATTTGATATTAAGATGGAATTAAATGAATGTTTAGGTGTGTCTTAACTTAAGCTGAACGGATATCTCGTATATTAAATATCAAACGATTTTATATGATTGACTAAGTAATAATTAATCCTTAATAAATTGAATAGTAAGAGTTCCTTATGTTGGAATTCTTAAGATTTACGCATGTGGTTGAAGAAGTAGTGTTTATAAAATTAACAGTGGACAATACAAGAATAAATATGTTTTATGTAAAGTTCATATAATTAAGAATAATATGAGTGTGATGCTTGACTCTGTCGCGAGCGCTACAGAGGCCATTTCATTTTCTGTCGCAATCGTGACTATGGTCGCGAGCGCGACAGGGGCCATTTAGTGTCTGTCGCGATCGCGACTACGGTCGCGAGCGCGACTACGGTCGCGAGCGCGACTCTCCCCTATGATATAAATGCATGTGTTGCACTTTTGAACATGCGTTGGAACTTGTGATTTACATATGACATAGTGCATAAACTAAGAAATGCTATACCATGTATGCTATAGTTGAAATAAATTGTTAAGTCGTTAAATAATTAAATTATGATTCTAGTTAAAGCTTATGGTTGGTTATATTTTATATGAGCCATTGCTTTAGCTTATGTATGAATTATGCATAAGATTGTTATATGACTATAATAAGTGTATGTAGTTATGAAAAGTATGAAAATATAATATGTACATTATTAAAAGAAACAAGTATGTATTAGCCTGCATTAGTCGAGTCGTGGATAGTTAGGCATGCCTAATAGAGTTATGTGTTGCTGCAGCTATGTGTATGATTCTGGACCCTGATCAGGTCCCCCGATTGGATCCTTGCGATCCTTCTGTTGAATCTTTCTTAAGATTCTATGTGAATACGTTATTGAACAAAAATGAAAAGAATGTTTTGATGCCTTCAGGTATCTATGTGTTATGTGATGATATCGATACCCTTGGGTATCTATGTGTACTCGTTATCCACCCCTTTTGACTCAGCAGGCAATAAATGAACAAGAGTATGTGATTCAAATAATAAAATGTGAATTGATCAAAATATATGATGACTTGTATGCAAGTATGGGATTAAGCAGTTCACAAGAATGTGACCTATGTGTGTGAAGTGGGTTAGTGCTTTAAGCACTCATGGGTTTAGGGGTTCCGTATGAATCTTTGTTTATGAATAGGATAATACCTTTGTATAAATTGGTATATGTGATCTAATACTCCATTGATTAGAAAGTTATATGGTAAGACCTGTGTAAGTAAATTGTATGAAATGAATTTTGGGAACCGTAATGAATGTAAATAAGTGAACAAAATGACATGTATATGATGCAAAAAAAAGTGTATTATTACATAAGTGATTTGTTAACATTGATACACGAAGTGAGTAGTTATTTTGATAACCTACTAGAAAATATTTAACTTGTTATGATAGATACGATTATACTTTCTGTATTATGTTTTTCTTTGAACTTATCTGACGGCTCTTCTTAGTGGTCGTCTATATTTATATGTTTCCCACTAAGATTTATGCTTAGCACAGATTTTCTTTTAATCCGTGTAGGTACCATTGATTGGGTCGTTCGAGGGTCCTTCCGCAGCAGTCCAGGCCAGTGCAAGACTATGAAAGGAATTTAGAATAGGATTTGTATAGTCTTCGAAATGTATACAAGATTGGTAGTTATAAATAATAAGTTTGTATAAGTGAATTTAGTTTGGTAAATAATTTATCTGTAGTAAATTCTGGAAAAGTTATACCTTGTGGTGTGATTGTGTAATGAATTTAAAGTTAACCATAATGTGTTATTGAAAACGAAAGAAATTTTATAATTCATATCTTAGCTTAAAGGTTTATAAGTTTTACTTGGTTGTTCGGTAATGCCCTTGACCGTCGTTGTGAACCACCGGTTCACGGTATGGTTTACTACGTACGGGTAAAGGGTGTTACATTTAGGGGTATCAGAGCATAGGTTTAGTCGGTTTTGGACGACTAGAGTTTAGAGTTTAGTCTATATAGTTTTTGCATTGGCCAATGCGAAGGTTTTAATTTTGTATAAGTGTTGCGGTAGGATTGGATAGACGTTGATGACATCAGCAATGAGACAGCTAAGTGTGAGATGTGATAAGTTGTGATCAGTTTATTGTGAATCCGTTTACTGTTATTAAGGTCTTGGACATAGCTGTAGAGATTCTAGTTAGAGATTGTATGTAGTACAATATAAGTTGTGTATAAGTTTTTCTTGAGGGGAAATGTGGAATAAAAGATTAAATAGTACTGGATTTTCTATAATTGGGAGTATTTTGATGATTGTGACACTCTGTACACCTGTCAGCTACTTTACTGATGAGAGCAAGTATTTGAATGTGATACATCATGGGGGTTGGGCAACTTGCATTGCCATTATTTGAACTGCATTAATAAATTGCATCATATTGCATACATAAATCATTCAACATCCATTACATTTACCTCTATTGCTCCTTCTTAATGAACATCAGACATGTGCATTTGCCTCAAGTGACAGGAAGTAATAAGATAGATTATGTGAGAAACTAAGTGTAATTATTATAGGATAGTATAATAATAGAGTGTGTATATGTTAGTGATAAAGATTTTGGATATGCAAAAAAAAAAATCGGATGTAAGTGAATTTCGAGGACGAAATTCTTTTAAGGAGGGTAGTTTTGTAACACCCCAAATATGCCCTAGTCGGATTAGGGTAAGTTTAGGGTGTATCGGAAACCGAATGTGCTTGAAATAGAGACGGAAGTGTCTAAAAGGGGCACAACCGTCATTAATTTGAGAGTTTCGGCAAGTGTCGATAAATTGGACAGTTATATCATCGTGCCCTAAATGACGCGAAAAGAATTATTTTGGTAACTAAAAATGTGTAATTGGATGATGGAAGTGATGAATTGTAATAGAGAATGTGACTAGTTTTATTTGTGTAAGGTAGGGGTATTTCGGTCATTTTATAATTAAGAATTAAATTGATTGAATTAATAAATTAAGTGGGCTAATGTATGAAATGGAAAAATGTTGTGTCAATTGAAGAAAGAAGGTAAGTTCAGAGGTTAAATTATACAGTTTGGCATAAATATCTTGAAAGGACCAATCAACATGTGACATGTGGCATTTGAGATAGGAATGGAATTAATAGCTTTAATTAAATCATTTTGACTTCAATTAGGCTATTTTTGACCGTGGAAATGAGGGAATCAGATTGAGGGAGGACTCTTCTCCTCCTTCCTCACGCCATTTTCCCCTTAGTTCAAGCCCAAAGTGGATTTACTCAAGTTCAAGTAATTGGATGCAAGTTTTGGGTTGAGAAAGGTAAGTGGTTGATCCTTTTTCCCCTCCCTTTCTTCGTTTCTTTAAACGTGAGTAGAAGTGTGTATGATTCTAAGTGTAATTCTGAATTTTGTTGGTTGTGTTGAGGAAAAACAAGAGAAGCTAAAGCAAGAGGAAGAAATCAAAGGTGTACAGTTATTTGAGCAATTAGGGAGCAAATGAATAGAGGTTTGGAAACTTTTTCGTTATATATATTAATTTGTATTTGTTTATGGGTTATATGAGTTATTTGAATGTTTTGATGATAATATATGATGATGGTAGTGAGTGTTGGTTCAAATTGCTAAACCGTGCATGTGAATAGGATTTTGGGTGAAAATTGTGTTAGAATACACTTGACCCTTCTTCAGTTATTAGGACGTATTGTGAGTTTCCGAACTCCAATCGATATGGGACCAGTTCCATTTTAAATCTAAGACATATTCCTACATATTTGGTAGAAATAGGCTTGAGCGAATTCTAGCTCTAAGTGTCCCAAAAGTGGTCCGGAAATAGAGATATCTCCTCTGGCCGGGTTCAGGGGAGCAGTATAGGTTGTTTTGATCATATCTATTTATTTAGATGTCCAAACGACACGAGATTTGTTCTATATTAACTCTAACATCCTAAGGATCATTTGTTAAGAAGGACACTTTGCCTAAAATTTATGTTTAGATGTCGGTTTAGGCGGTTGCAGTTTGAAGTGGAAAGCAGTCTTTTGATTTGCTCTTGGGAAAACCTGAAGCGAGCTTCTGTCGCGAGCGTGACCATGGTCACGAGCACAGAATCTGCTTGACATGTGTATTTTTCCTTCTTTTGAACCTTTTGGATGGTAGGAACCCTTGCCTACCTTTACCCTCTTCTAGTTTGTATATTTTATGATGTTTTTCCTTCCGTAAATACACCCGAACTTCGTTAGAACTTTATGAGACATATTCATTCCATGTTTAGAACTTCTAAAAGAGTAAATAAATGGCTCTCACTTAGGAACACAAGAAACTAAGGTTATAAATAAGAACATTGACTAAGGTACTTAAGGATTTAACAAGTCGAAAACTTCCGAATACATTCAATATTAACCTGATTTAAATTCGGATAAGAGATTTGAAGTGAAATTCTATAATCTGTACTTCAAACTTGTAGAACTACGGGGTTCTGGTTCCCAATTCTTTGGGATACGTAGGAAGCTTGGGATATCCTCCTAAATCCGAACCAAAGCATCGAAACTTATTCAGACATAGAAGATAATGTATCAACTGAATTCTGCTAAACGCCTTGGAAATGTGACATGTAGGTGCCGATTTATACAAGTTTGTAGAACTATTAATGATTCAAGTCATGAGTAGAGTAATTTATAGCTTAAAATTTGTATTTGATATTAAGATGGAATTAAATGAATGTTTAGGTGTGTCTTAACTTAAGCTGAACGGATATCTCGTATATTAAATATCAAACGATTTTATATGATTGACTAAGTAATAATTAATCCTTAATAAATTGAATAGTAAGAGTTCCTTATGTTGGAATTCTTAAGATTTACGCATGTGGTTGAAGAAGTAGTGTTTATAAAATTAACAGTGGACAATACAAGAATAAATATGTTTTATGTAAAGTTCATATAATTAAGAATAATATGAGTGCGATGCTTGACTCTGTCGCGAGCGCGACAGAGGCCATTTCGTTTTCTGTCGCAATCGTGACTATGGTCGCGAGCGCGACAGGGACCATTTAGTGTCTGTCGCGAGCGCGACTCTCCCCTATGATATAAATGCATGTGTTGCACTTTTGAACATGCGTTGGAACTTGTGATTTACATATGACATAGTGCATAAACTAAGAAATGCTATACCATGTAAGCTATAGTTGAAATAAATTGTTAAGTCGTTAAATAATTAAATTATGATTCTAGTTAAAGCTTATGGTTGGTTATATTTTATATGAGCCATTGCTTTAGCTTATGTATGAATTATGCATAAGATTGTTATATGACTATAATAAGTGTATGTAGTTATGAAAAGTATGAAAATATAATATGTACATTATTAAAAGAAACAAGTATGTATTAGCCTGCATTAGTCGAGTCGTGGATAGTTAGGCATGCCTAATAGAGTTATGTGTTGCTGCAGCTATGTGTATGATTCTGGACCCTGATCAGGTCCCCCGATTGGATCCTTGCGATCCTTCTGTTGAATCTTTCTTAAGATTCTATGTGAATACGTTATTGAACAAAAATGAAAAGGATGTTTTGATGCCTTCAGGTATCTATGTGTTATGTGATGATATCGATACCCTTGGGTATCTATGTGTACTCGTTATCCACCCCTTTTGACTCAACAGGCAATAAATGAACAAGAGTATGTGATTCAAATAATAAAATGTGACTTGATCAAAATATATGATGACTTGTATGCAAGTATGGGATTAAGCAGTTCACAAGAATGTGACCTATGTGTGTGAAGTGGGTTAGTGCTTTAAGCACTCATGGGTTTAGGGGTTCCGTATGAATCTTTGTTTATGAATAGGATAATACCTTTGTATAAATTGGTATATGTGATCTAATACTCCATTGATTAGAAAGTTATATGGTAAGACCTGTGTAAGTAAATTGTATGAAATGAATTTTGGGAACCGTAATGAATGTAAATAAGTGAACAAAATGACATGTATATGATGCAAAAAAAAGTGTATTATTACATAAGTGATTTGTTAACATTGATACACGAAGTGAGTAGTTATTTTGATAACCTACTAGAAAATATTTAACTTGTTATGATAGATACGATTATACTTTCTGTATTATGTTTTTCTTTGAACTTATCTGACGGCTCTTCTTAGTGGTCGTCTATATTTATATGTTTCCCACTAAGCTTTATGCTTAGCACAGATTTTCTTTTAATCCGTGTAGGTACCATTGATTGGGTCGTTCGAGGGTCCTTCCGCAGCAGTCCAGGCCAGTGCAAGACTATGAAAGGAATTTAGAATAGGATTTGTATAGTCTTCGAAATGTATACAAGATTGGTAGTTATAAATAATAAGTTTGTATAAGTGATTTAGTTTGGTAAATAATTTATCTGTAGTAAATTCTGGAAAAGTTATACCTTATGGTGTGATTGTGTAATGAATTTAAAGTTAACCATAATGTGTTATTGAAAACGAAAGAAATTTTATAATTCATATCTTAGCTTAAAGGTTTATAAGTTTTACTTAGTTGTTCGGTAATGCCCTTGACCGTCGTCGTGAACCACCGGTTCACGGTATGGTTTACTACGTACGGGTAAGGGGTGTTACATTATCGGCCCTAGCTGCCCAATTGACCCAACAACAATTCATTTCTCCTTCGCATTTCAATCCTTATGCTTATGGTGCTATGATTCGAGATTGTATCCAAGCCAGTGATTTAACTGCGGGCAAGGCTATTCACTGTCAAATTTTAAAGAAGGGCAATTGCTTAGACTTGTTTGCTCATAAAATTCTTCTCAATTTTTATGTCAAATCAGATGATATATCTAATGAGAGCAACTTGTTCGATGAAATTCCCACGAGAAATACAATATCATTTGTTACTCTAATTCAGGGTTATGCACAATCATTTCAGTTGGTTGAGGCTGTTAATTTATTTTCTAGGTTACATAGAGAAGGTCATGAGTTAAACCCTTTTGTCTTTACTGCAATTTTGAAGTTGCTGGTTGGACTGGAGTGGGCAGAGTTAGCTCAGTGTATTCATGCTTGCATTTATAAGTTTGGTTATTACTCTAATGCTTTTGTTGGGACTGCTCTACTTGATGCCTACTCTGTTTGCGGTTATGTTGACTGTGCAATACAAGTTTTTGATGCGATCACTTACAAGAACATGGTTTCTTGGACTGGGATAGTAGCTGCTTGTGCTGAGAATGACCATTTTGAAGATTCTTTGCAACTCTTCTAATCATTTTACTTTTGTTGTTGTGCTCAAAGCTTGTATTGGACTAGAGGCTTTTAAATTGGGGAATAGTGTCCATGGTTGTGCTTTAAAAACTTGTTATGAGCTTGATCCTTATGTAGGTATTGGCTTGCTTGACTTGTACACTAAGTTTGGATATTGATACATGATAAGAATTGGAAAACAGAATGCTTTCCTGGGTGCTACAACTGGGAAAACAGAAGTCTTGATTGATATATTCTAACTTTTCATTTTTCTTTGAAAAAGTTACTTTTTGTTAAAAATAAGTGTAAATTCAATTTAAATTTATTTTATAATTTTAGCATGACACTGGAAGTTGAAAAAAGGGAAAAAACTTGAGATTGGAAGGGTTAAATAAATAAAGAGTATATTCGTATTTCTACAACTGAGTCCATAATTGGGTGATAGTGATAGTTAATTTCAAGCTCTGAGAAGAAAACATGTATACTTGTTCAATTAGAGAATATTAACCAACAAATTCATGAAGATGATGATGCGAAACTCTTAGAAGACATGTGCACTAAATTTCCAATAAGATATATAAATGATTATTATTAAGAAAGTCTCAGAGTTGGCCACGGGTAAGTTTTTATTTAGTTATGCATAAAAATGTTATTCATTTTTTGTGGGCGTTATATTATATTTGCAGTGATGAATATTTAATAGCATTTAAAGTTTAACTGAAGCCTCATGCAGATAATTTCTAATATAGCTGCTTTGTATGTGTAGTTGGATAATGTTTATAATTCATAAAATGACTCAAGCCACATCTCGGTCCGTTTGGGCCAATCCGTCCAATTCATTTAGATATTTGTTCCATTTATAACCAATGTTTTATGATAGTTATTTTAGTATTCGTTATTTTTTCGAAATTTATTTTTCGTTAAAAAAATGTGTCAAATGGACCGATTCACATATGGGTCCATTTGGGCCACCTAATCCATTTTGGCCTCGTTTGGGCCATCACCTGACCCATTTTAACCAATATTAATAGTTTTTTTATATGCCGTTATTATATCGAAAATTATTTTCATTAAAAAAATTGGTCAAATTTTTAGCCCATGGGACGGCCCAACCCGCCCAACCTATTTGGACATTTGACCCATATTTTTTGGCCCATTTGTGACCCGCCCATCAATGACCCAACTCAAACCCGCCCAACCCACCCAATTTGCCACCTCTACATACCACTAGTTGTAATTAATCTCACTATTAATTTTATTATTAACTCACAAATTACATTTTAATCTTTAAATCATTCGTTTACTTATGAATAAATTTTCACTAACTACAATACAATTAATCAAATATAATATTTTATTTACTCTTTCCTCAATATAATGATTCACTTAAATTCATTAATTAATTAACTATACTACTATTTTGCCAATTAACATATTTTTTATACTAATTCATTAATTAATCTCATTTTAACCATATTATTTATTAAATCACTTTAATTACATTAAATTTATATATTCCATAATTACTCCACCAATTATAATTACTGACACTTAAATCCTTAATCTTTTCACTTAATTCCATATATGTCCCTAACTTTTCCATTAATTACATTTATGTCCCATCTTTTACATTAATTAAATTCACGTCCTTACTTTTACCATAATGCCATCCACGTCCTTTCTTTTTTCACTAATTCCCTTTATGTCCTCATTTTCCACTTAATTACCATTTTGCCCTCACTTATTCAATAATTACCCTTTTAACCTTATTTACAATCCATTTTAAACTTTTACCCTTATTTACTTAATTACTATTTTATCCTTTTTACACTTAATTCCACTTTTAACCTTGTATTTTCACTAAAGTACAATTAGGTCCTCATTTTATCACTTTTTCACTAATTTACTATGCTAACCCCATATTTTGCCAATTTTACCCTTAAACTTTTTACCTAACTTGCTCACTTTTTACCAACTTTTTATAAAATTACTGTTTTACCCTTAAACTTTCTATTCACTTCATTTTAGTCTCGTTTTCACTCATTTTCACTTTTATCATCATTTCAATTATTCTTATCACATATTTACCATTATGCCTCTAGTATGGATATCACATCTCAAATATGGCCTAGTCAGAAATTAAAGGTTAAATGGATTTAATAAGAGTATTTTCGTAAATGTATATGCGGGAATTAGACAATTGAGGACTTAATTGAAAAGGGTAATTAAACTATTAGTGACAAGAAATTCTTTAGTGACTATAAGGTAGTTATCAAGGACCTATTAGTCAATTGTTATGGAGCAAATGGTAAAAGGGCAAGGTAGTCGAATAAGGGGTCCAATGAGAGCTTAACATGTGTATGGCTAAGCGGAGAGTTAGTGGGATTTGAAAGAAAGAGAGAGGGAAGAAACAGGATTTGGTTTCTTTCATTTTTCTATCCTATTCTCCCTCCTTCTTTTCTTCATTTTCCTTTTTGCTGCTCTCTTGGTTTGCATGTGTTGATTCCTTAAGATTGTATTTTGTTCTAAGAGATTAAGAACTGAGTTTCTAGAGGTAAGTTCCTGAGTTATCTTGGGTTTTCTTCATCTTCATCTTCTTCTTGGATTTGATTGAGATATATGGTTGTTTTGCATAGGAATAACTGGGTTTTGTTTTGGTTGGAATGGTGCAAGCATCTAAAGAGAAAAGGAGGAACAAAGGGAAAGAAAAGATTGGGTCTCGAAGTTAGAAGGACATCGCAACCAGGTTTGGGAGTTGCTTGTCCCTCCTCCTTGGATCATTGAGTGATATGTCCGTATCTGATATTTGTGTGTTCTAATACATGTAAATGCATTTGTTTAATAGATTTTATGTATAAGATTGAGATGTTAGAATTATATGCTTTAATGTGTTTCATGATTTTTGTATGAATTTCTAGAAATCTGGGTTGTTGAATGTGTTTTAACATGTATTTGAGTTGGGTTTTGAATGTATTTTAAGCATGATAAATGTAACTTTGGGTATGTGTTTCATAATTGTATATGCTAAAAATATGACCAATGGAATGAGAGTATATGTATAATTATCGAGGTTGTGTGAAGTCATATGCATGTTGAGATGAATTTTGTTGAGTTTGGTTTTGCAAGCAACTAAGTTTTCTGGGAAAAATCTGGGTCTGGGGTGTTTACACGGCGATAAGACCATCCCCATACCGCCTTGTAATTGCCCTCTGGAGATGGGACTTTGCTGGTCTGTCGCGCTACACGGCGGTAAGGATAGACCATACCGCCGTGTAACTGCCACATGGTGGTAAGGATAGACCATGCTGCCGTGTAACTGCTCTCTGGATTGTTTTATTTTCGGGACTTATGTGTTACATGGTTGTAAGAACATTGCATACCGCCGTGTAAACCCTATGTTGCCTTATATGATATTTGTTAGTCAAATCTTTTACTTGGTTTGTTATGATAAGGTTATTACATGATTTTGCTTATGCATGTGTAAAGTTATAGATTCTTTATATCAAGTTATATATACATGATTAATCATCTCATATAGGGTTTAAATGTATATGATTTATATGTCCCTAAATTTTGACCAATACATATATGTATACATGCATTATGTGATTATACTTGAGTTGTTCTTTATTCTATGATAATAATACTAGAGTACACATGAGTTATTATTTTGAGCCTGAACGGTCATAGTTGTGGATAGATAACTGCTTATCTAGGTCAATGTGTGTGTGTGCAGCTGCTATATGTTATACGTTATATGCGGGCCCCATTTGGGTCATTTCACATGATTTAAGGCTTTGGTCTCTGGTATACTTTTGGGTATACATGATTAAAAGATGTTTTGAGACCCATGTCTCCATATGCTTAGGATGCCTTGTCCTATCGGTATCCAAATTTGACCGTATCCACCTCTAATGCATATTCAGGCTGTTATATGAGGCTAATATGTATCGTGAATGAATAAATGTGCAATGAGATGCTAAGCGATAACGCTTAGTGGGGAGGAACAAAACAAACGAACAATATACATATATAACATTTACAACATAAAATAATCTCATCGCAATCTAAACGTGCAATAAAGCTATAATTCACAATTGAAGGCATCATAATTTCATATAAGCACATTTCCATGTTCTCTACTTGACATGCATAAACATACATTATAAACAATTAACTACTCAAATTATAATTAAGATTTACATACTTCTCACCATTCTAAGTATACAGATATAAGGTGCATATCATAAAGTTATGCTAGAATTCATGTGCATCATATACTTGTAATCATGTCAATATGCATCTCAACGTGTGCCACACAATTTAACATATACCCTGATTAGTCTGAAAAACCATTTAGAAGTGGATGCGGTCATTTGGATACTGATAGAACACAGTATCCCAAGCATATAGAGATATGAGTCTCAATCATGTACTTTTCATATAGAGACCGAAGTCTCGCATTATATCCATATAGACCCATACAGGATCGAAACAAGGATCCAAACGGACCCACATATTGTAACAACCCAAATAGGGCCTGGTCGGAATTCGCGCGGTAAGTCGGTTAAGAAAGGGTATTTGCGTAAATGAGTTTTTGAATAGAAGGAAGTTTAGTGTGTGTTTGTAGTGTAAAGTGGTAGGGTGTAAGTGGACTAAGGGTTTTTATGGTTTGTGTTTAGAGTATGGTGCCAAGGGTGATGAGTGTAGATGGATGGATTGATTCTCTAAGATTGAGACAAGTGGCAAGAGGTAGGTGAGCATTGAATGGAAAGTAGGAGAGAGGAAGGGAGGGGCAGCTTTTGGTGAAGCTTCTTAGGGAAGCTAGTTTTTTTTTTCCCTTGTTTCCCTAGTTTCCCGTCCCCTCTCTCTTTCCTTCTTCCATTTTTGCTGCTCTCATCTCTTTTCTCTTGTGCTTTCTTGGAACTTTGAGTGAGATCTTGAAGGTTTGTGCTAGAATTGTTGAAGGTAAGTGGTTGAGTTCGGTTTGGGGGTTCCTTTGCTTGTTTCTTGTTCATTGATTTCTGGTTTTGAATTTAAGTGTTCTTGGTTGGGTTGTGCAAGAATCGGAAGAGAGAAGGAAAAGCAAGGGTAAGGATATAGTGGATTCGTGAGGAAACTCGGTTCGAAGCTTCATTTTCCAGGTTTGGGAGTTGTGTTCTTGAGTGTTTGTTTGGGATTTTTTTTCCTAATTGTGAATGTGTGTATAATTATGTGTTTATGAGATATTCTGGAGGTTGTTGATTGAGTTATGTTTATATGGTTTATATGCTATGGGTTTGTATTGGTTGAGTGGTTGAGTTTAGCTTGTGGAGTTTAGAACTCATTTTATGTTTTTATGTAGTGATGTTGCTCTTAGAATTCATGAGTAAGATTTGTTGATGATATGACTCTTTGATGTTTGGATTGAGTTTCTATTGTTATTGGAGTGTGAAATTAGTTGATTGAAGTGAAGGTTGTGAGATTTTGGCTTGAAAGACCTGGAAATTTGCCCTGAGGAATCCCATCTGGGCATGGGTCACGGTGGCAACCAATCTGGTTACCACCGTGAGCCACGAACCAGATGTATTCTGCCGTGAAGTTTGGTATGTCACGGTGGCAACCAATCTGGTTACCACCGTGAGGTATCCAAACTTTTGATTCTGTCTGACTGCTTTGGTATGTCACGGTGGCAACCAATCTGGTTACCACCGTGAGGTATCCAAACTTTTGATTCTGTCTGACTGCTTGGTATGTCACGGTGACAACCATTTTGGTTGTGACCGTGAGGTACTCCAGACTTGCTTTCTACCAAGGATCTCTGGTATGTCACGGTGGCAACCAATCTGATTACCACCGTGACCTACCCTGTTTTGCAATAAGTCCTTTCTGTTATGCATGTTTTATGAATGTGTATTTATGATTTTTAGCATGTGATTCCATGTATTCTTTGTTTTGTATTCATCTTTTGCATCTTTCAGTTGATCAGTTTTTATGAATGGAGTTACAATTTGAACACTGTCTTGTTTGTCTAATGTCATGTGAGAGTGTGTTGTCGAGCCTGAAGAGTCAAGGTATAGGATAGTTAAGCATGCTAAAGAAGGGTTAGTTAACAGCTGTTCTGTCCGCCCCGTTTGGGCGAAGCGGTCGACCTCCGAGATGGTCATCTTCCCTGTAGTGATAAAATGTTTTGAGACTCCGGTCTCCCGCGCTACCTTCGGGTATTAAAGTGTTTTTGAGGCTTCAGTCTCCCGTGCCGTGTTCCCGTATCCTCCACCTTTGATTTCAGGCTATTGAGTGAACTGTTTGGTATTGGTTTAGCGAAGTGTTCTGATTATTGTGTGACTCTGAGTAGTGTATTGATTCAGTGTTATGTACTATTTATCCTGATTATATGTTTATATATCTGTACTCTGATTCATATTGTTTTATGAATATTAGTGCATGTTTTCGTGTATAGTGCTCTGTTGTGTTTGTTTCTCCCCACTAAGCGTTATCGCTTAGCACGGGCTTTTATCCCGTGCAGGTAGCGTGAAGGATTTTTGGGAGTTGATCGTGTCGCGCATCTACAGGCTGGCCACATAGGAGTCGAGTTATTTATTTTGTCTTCTCCAGTAATTTGTTTTGTATATGTATTCTCTTTTAGTGGCTTATGTAAATTTTGAAAAGAATCTTTAATGAAATCTTTTGAGCTATTGTGTATAGTTTTGAATTCTATTTTTTAATGGCAATGTGGTATATTTTTCTATGATTTCTCTTACTGGCTGTTGAATGCTTTCGCTTAGCGCATGTATGCTTCCACTGTTTGAATTGTCGCGTCATGAGTGAGCGTCGTGTTGCGCGCCCGCCGTTGCCCTTCCAACGGGGGCGGCGGCGGGGGTGCCACACATATAACGTTTTATCATATAGCAGCTGCACACACACTCCGACCTAAGTAAGCGCTTACTTATCCACTACTATGACTATTCAGGCTTAAAACCACAACTCCAAAATTCATGTATCAATATGATATTAAGAAGATTAAATACGAATTTATAATCCATGTATACTTGTATATTGATCAAATTTTGAAACATGTAAATATAAATATTAAATACAGAAGTTAAAAGGACCTATAATTCACATTGAAATAATCATACTCATGTAAATTATAAACATGTAAATCATGTACATTAATATTAATTATGACCACAAATCTCATAGTTAAACAATCATTAAAATACAATTCAAATCTTTAAAACCCAAACGTTTGATATGTATTGAAAAATCCTTTAAACCAGAAGTTAAAAATTTGGTTTTAGAAAACAAGGCAGCTGGAAGAAGACTGGTCACGAGTTACCTGGGCAGTGGTAACTCGTGACGCTGATTTCTCGCGAGCGCCACGAAGAACGGGGCAGTCACGAGTCGTGACCATCCGTCACGCCTCGTGACGCCTGAGAGGATAGGGAGAGGTCACGAGATCTTGTCTCGTGACACGCAGGGAAGAGGAGAGGTCACGAGGCGTGATGCTCCATCACGTCTCGTGTCCTTCAACAGAGAAGGGGGTCATGGCGTGATGCTCCATCACATCTCGTGACCTTCTTCTCACACTTCTGCTTCTCATCTCCTCTACACAAACTTTAAACTTTCCAGAAAACGTAAAAACCAGAAAAATTGTGAAAACAGAGTACAACCAAAATTCAAAACCCACCTTGTCTAAAACCATTTTTCATGCAATAATTATTCAAACATATTTCTTCAAATCTCCAGAACACATTTACAGAACTTTTCGCTTAATTAATCACATTCTAACACAATCAAATAATATTAACAGAGAGTCACAAACCCAGAATCTTCCCTTTTATCGTACATGCAAATGGACTTCCACTTAAACATGCAAAGCAACAGAACTTAAACCCTACTAACCATACATGTAATTTCTATTACTCATGCAACTTAATAAGCAAATACACGTAAATAACATTGATATCAGAACAGTAACCAGGATCCAAAACGAGAAATAGCAGCCCAAACCTGATAATGAAGTCCAAAAATATCCACAGCACTTTTTAATCCACAATCTTCCCTTTTCCCTTATCTGTCTTCTTCTCTTTAGCAGATTTCATGAACCGACAAAACAAAACCAAAATTTCAGATAACCAAAAACCAAAACTTCATACCCCAAACCATCCGTAACAGAGGAAGACAAAAGGAGAAGTTCAGCCACAACAACTCATTTACTTACCTCTTAATCTTCAATACTCAAACCGTAGCTCAAAAACAAATGGATGAACAACTCAAACAAAAGCAGAAAGAACAAAAACGAAGAGAAGAAGGAGTGGCTAACATGAGAGAGAGTGCAAGAGAGACCAATATCTGATTTCTGAACCCCTTCTTCTCTCCCCCCCATGCACACACTCTCCTTTCCACTTGGCACACATGCACGGGTTCACTTAATCCCAATTACTAACAGCTCCTCACAATCTTCTCATAGGTCCTTAACAAATTACTCTTTACTCACTAACTAAAAATCTGTAATTTAATACTATAATTCCTTGCAATTCAATCCTCTTTCACTTGTAAATTACCCAATTGCCTTAAATTGCACTTGTAACAATTACCAAAATATCCATATTTTCGAATTAAAATTGCCAAATCCAATTAGGCCACTTTTGGGTTGTGATAAAACAACTACTAAGGGCAACATTTGTAACAACCTAAATTAGGCCTGGTCGGATTATGCATGGTAGGTAAGGAAATTTAAGGGCGAGTTGGTAATTTTGGTATGTGAATTAATTATTAAAGTTTGAGTTAAGGAAATAATCAAGTGGATTGTGTGTGGTGCCTTTGATGAAAACGTGTTATATAAGAAATTATATGGTGTGAGTTTAGTTTGGTGCCTTGGTTTGTTAGTCAAAGATGAGAATAAGAGGTCGAATAGTAAAGTGACATGTGTGTGAGTGGGTGGGAGCATTAAATGTGATTTGAGGGAGTAGGGAGAGGGAAGAGAGGAAGTGATACTTCTCGTAGAAGCCACTTGAAGCTGCTCTCTCCCTTCTCACATCCTCTCTCTCTTCTCCTCATCTCCATTTTCTGCTCTCTCAAGTCTTGCAAGTGGGTATTCTTCCTTTTTTGAGCTAGGGTTTGAGTTTTGAAGGATTCTAAGAGGTAAGTGGCTGTGTTTGCTTTGGATTTTCTTCTTCTTCCCCTTCTACGGGATTAGTTGGATTTCTTAAAGGATTTATTCATGGGTTAATAGAATTATTATTTTGATTGGTTGCAAGAATCTGAAGAAAAGAAGAAGGATAAAGGGAAAGGAAAGGTTGTGGCTTGAAGGAAGTGCAGTTTGAGCTCCATTCTAGGTTTGGGAGCTTACTTGGTTATATGTTTGAGAGTTTATTTGAAGTGTTTGGCTCATCTCTTGTGGATCCTATTTTTGAGTTAAGTGTAAATGTTATTTGTGTATTTATGATATATGAAAATGCATGAGTAAAGTAGATTTTGTGTACATGTGATTGTAGTGGTGAAATGATGAAGATATGCATGTTAAATGTGAGTTAGGAACATGGACATGTGAGATGAAATTCCTGATTTTTTGAATCTCTGTAAATGATATTTTGATGGGTGATAATGTCCTTTGATTGTGTTAAATGATGTGTGATTTATGTAAGTAAAGTTGTAAATGAGTTTTGGAGGCCAAAAAAAGGTACGTTTTCATATGAAATTTGCAAGAAAATGGATTTGGGTAAAGTTGGGTTTTGATTTTTCCTTCATTTCCCATTTTCTGCATTCCTGAGGTTAAGGAAGACCGTCTCTATCGTGAGCGCGATAGAGACTAGTTTTTCCTCCCACTCGCGTGGGTTCCGGTTTATGCCTTGAGGGACAAGACTCGGATGGCCGAGCACGAGTCAAACAATTGAACACGACTCGGCCATACAAGCGTGCCCCTGGCATTCTAGTAGCCTGTCTCGGATGAGGGAGCATGTTACGTGCTCCCCTAGAGAGGGAGAACACGAATCAAAGGGAGGCATCCAACTCGTGTCCTCAAAAATTTTTGCAGACCACGAGTCGGAGGGAATCCTCCGACCCGTGTCCTGAATAGCCTAGCCGAGCACGAGTTGTGCTGTTGTGTCCGACTCGTGTTAGGCCTCTCTTCTGCGCAGCTCCCTCAGCTACTGTCGTGACCGCGATTCCTTGTCTCGAGCACGACAGTAGCCCCGCCTGGTTGCCTCTCCTGTCTTCTAAAATGAATTTTAAACTTCCTTTTGATGGGCTTATTTATTACATGGCACATGATTGGGTTTGATATGTATTAAATTTGATAATTATATGTTCTTAATTAGATTTGTACATGATTTATATGTTTACATCTTGTTTTAATACACAAGAATTCATAAATTAACATGATTATACTTGATTTATTCTCTATCATATGATAATTATTTTAGAACATGATTGAGTTGTTATTTGAGCCTGGTAGTCATAGTTAGTGGATAGATAAGCGCTTATCAAGGGTTATGGTGTTTGTGCAGCTGCTATATGTTATATTTTTACATGCGGACCCCGTTTGGGCCATATAAGATCTTTGAGGCCTCGTTCTCCGGTATACTTTCGAGTATACATGATCGTAAAATGTTTTGAGACCCATGTCTCCATATGCTTGGGATACTATGTCCTATAAGTATCATTAGTACCCATATCCACTAGTTAGTGAGTAATCAGGCTATTACTTGAGTCTAGTACATACGATGGTTATATGAAGCTAGTAGTTATATGAAATGTATATATGTTACGTGTGTATGTATATAATGTGACATGGTAAAATGTAATACTTGTATTCGGATATGAATGGTTACTTTCCGATATACGTGTATGATGAATACTCGTTATAAGCATGAGTAGTATGTGTTTATGTACCTTTGTTATTACATATATATGTTTGTTTCATCTTTATGTACATATATGTGTTGTTACTTCCCACTAAGCGTTATCGCTTAGCACGGGTTCTTTTCCCGTGTAGGTGGCGGGATTCTTCGTGGAGTTGGAAATCTGCAGGTTGGCCACTAGAAGTCCTTATTTGGAGTATTTTGTGTCTTCCGCTATATTTTTGTACTTAGGAGCTGATTTTTGGGAAAAATGTAACTGTTTGTAAAGGATTATTTTGTATATGTGTTTACTTGCAAATTCTTTTTTGTAAAATGATATGACAATATGATTATATGTATATGGATATGTTACCTTTTGATTTAATGTACTTGTTTTCTTAACATGTCTTGAGTATATGTATGCGTTTAAGTGAGTTGTACGCGTAACGCTCCGGCATCCCTCTATCGGGGGGTAACGGGGTTCTACAATATTTCATCATTATTCCTATAAACATCACATTTTACCATTACACTTATTTTGTCATACGCTTCATCTTCACTTACCACTTTACATACACACTCATTAATCATCACTTAATCATATTATGCTATTACATTACATTAATTATCAATATACACACTTTATTCCTTATAAATACCATTCGGCTAATAAATCTCTTTTTCACATCATGCACTTTAATTTCATTTAATCACTCATTCATACTCTTTACATATTAAACATGCTATAAATATTATTTATATAGAACAATTCATCATATATTTTAATTAAACCCTTTATATACCATTCGGCCACTTCCTTACCAGTTCATTATAACTTCTTGTAATTCTTTTAATCACTCTATTATGATTTAAACATATTATATACATTATGTCCATCATTTATATACCATGATCATCATTACATCTTGATGAAATCCTTTAGTAACCATTCGGCCAACACAAGAGTTTTCATTCCAATATGTTTTAATTTCATCTAATCATATTTATATACTATATTAAGTCCATGGATTATGAATGTCATATTAGATTTAATTAATGCATAAATCTCATTTTCACACTTAAACATAACCTAAGATTCACACATAATCAATGGAAAAGGAAGGATAATGTATCCACTCACCTTAGATTCTTGTTCTCCACATCATAAACATGCTCTCCATGCCATAACTCTTTGAAACACCATCATTTCCTTTAAATTCCTAAAGTGGCCGAATTCAAAAGTCCTCATAACATTAAAACCAAACTTCCAATATGAAATCTAACTTCCAATATGAAATCTAACATTATAAATATATTCTACACCCTCAAAAACCCCTATAGGGACCAATAAACTAAATTAAAAACCTTTAAATCACATACCTCAAATCTTGACATAAACTTTGCACACTTGATTTTTCCAACTTACAGTGCTCCAAATGGACTCCAATAAGTACAATATGATTGTAGAGGAGCTGAAATTTGTCTAGGAGGTTGAATTTTTGGGAGAGATTGGAGAAATGAAGAAGAAAAATGGAGGAGAAATGAAGAAAAACCATTAGATTTTGAAAAAGGAGAAGAATTAAGGTCAGTTTTTACTGGATTGATCTAGAGAAATATGGCCTCCTCTCTTATTATATAGTCCTCTAATGAACCGAACTGGTCCAACCTATTTAAACCAAAACTTTGATTTTTGGGTTCAATTGCACTTTTCCAAAGAATCTATATGTTCCTCCCATTATTTTCACTTCTAGCAATTCCATTGATATTATAAAATCAAAAATAGGCTCCTTGCAAATTTTCAGCTCAATCAAAGTCCATTTGGGCCTCGGTTCACTTAAATCGGTCCGATTCGATCAATTTTTCTTCTACTGTAAAATACAACTCTGAAGTTGTCAATATTCACAGATAACATTTCTATTGTCTTATTCTATACACTCAACATCCATTAGACCTTATTCACTATTTATAACCCCTCGATCAAATCCCGGTTCAAATTGAACCGAACCGGAGGCCAACTTCATAATGACTTTTGGAGGTCAATTTAACTCAGTTTTCAGCTCAAATTTCATCAATAGACTCCTTATAGCCCGCAGGTCATTTTTACAGAATTAAAATTTTTCGGTTGTCGGATAGCCGGGTTTGCTGTATAGCCCCCCCAGTGTCACCCGTCCCGAAATCACTATACTTCTAACCCACTTATCACTAGACTTTGACGCTGGCAAACTCACTGCCTGCACTGTTCGATGCTGCGATAATCATGATAATACTAAAATTATTAACTCACACTTCTAGACTGGTATTTGGGCCATTACAATTCTCCCCCACTTATAAAAATTTCATCCTCGAAATTTTCTTCATGCATCACTTCCACATTTCGATATCACTATATCGTGAGGTCATTTAATTCAGACCACTCATTCACTTACATCAGCTATCATACCTTACACTCCCTCACGATTTTGTAAACTTATACTATCCTTATATTTCCTTCAATACCTTTACTCACTTCTGCTATCAATACCCATTCATGGCATGTATATGTATCACTTCGTCCTTATTACACTAACTCCGATCTTAGGACCGCCTAAACCTTTGCTCTGATACCAAAATAAATGTAGCACCCTTATACCCGTAAATAATTCGGATACCGGATGTCAGAACATTGCACTGCATTGCCAATCACTGATAATACACTTGAAAGCTCTGATTTTTTTTCTTTAAACATAACAATACATACACAATAACATAACAATACATTAACACATAAATTGGCTACCCATACCATAGCTTCCCCAACTCCGCTTGTATACATGCCATGCAAATCCTTCAGTCCCTGCTGTTGCTCAATCTTCAATTGCTTCTACATCTTCTGCCACATCTAACTATTATAACCTGCGCACATTTAACACACTACGCGCTGAGCATTAAAATGCCCAGTGATGGATACTTATCCTAAGTTTTCCATACTAATCCTGCATACTTGATCACTTAATTGTTTTACTGTATTTGGATTTTGGAGACGATTATTCCTAAATCTTTTAAATAGTTTATAACATACTATTTTTTATCTTTATCACTGTCACTATTATCACTAATCAATTTCTTTACCTTAGCACTACTCTACAATTCGTTATTCGCTAACATACCATTAACAATTTCACTATCACTTACACTGTTAACCATTACACTTATCGATTTCACTATCATTTACACTGTTAATCTTTAATGTTATCAATTTTACTATTATTTGTCAATTTCGGTGCTTTACCTTATTTATTGGTTCTATTATTTTCATTATTATTATCACTAACTTTATCATGTGCACTAATGACTCTTGTCGCTTAACACTTTGTTCTGTTTGTCATTTACGATCAATTTCATATGTATCTCCTTTTAATACTTTTATCTTTGTAAATAACCTATTAGATTCTTTCGTTAATTTGGATACTTAATTATATTTTAATTTCGGACAATAAATTGTTTATCAACTTACTTAATAATTTATCATTGTTTCACTACTAGTGACATTGATCTAGTACGATTACTTTCTTTACGTTCCTACCACTTCCTTATTTCTTTTTCACAACACCAACTTTCACATTAATATCATTTACTATGTTAAATCTTCCGATAAATCATTTACTTAATTTAATTTCGTTTGCATTTATTCTTGTTTGGTTATCACTATACTTTAATCACTATCTTATTTCTTCCTTTACTATTTCGATTCTATACTTATCAACAATTTTACTTTACAATATTACTTATCAATTTCATTTCACTTACACACTCATTTTGTTTAACATACGTCATTATAAATTTCATCACGAATATGTTATTTCTTATTCGACTTTGGTAACTTATATTATTATTCACCATAATGACCTGTCGATTTCCTTTTATCTTAACACTATTTATTAATCACTCTATCCTTTATCATTTTTACTATGAAAATCTTTATTTCGTAATATACTCGATTAAACACTTCTAATATTCTAATTATTTGGGCTACACTTAATTTGCCAATCCTGCTTATTACCTTTATTCAATTAATTTACATTGTACTTTTATTAACTATAGCCTCTTAATAATTAACTTTACACTTTAATCTCTCTATGTTTCTTACAATTTAGAACACTATCTTTCCATTTCACTTGACTTATGTTATCATTATTATTTTCCTTATTATTTATTTGTTTTCAAATATCATCTCTAAATTTACATATACATAAAACCAATTTATTCATTACTTAGTAGTGTATTTCTTTTCCATTTACACTTAAATATTTTTACTAGCCTTGTTATAATCAATTACATTTAAGTCCAATAAATTTCACTTATTTATAATAACGCCACTAATGTACCTATTTATCTTTCATTGTCACTAGCATATTAATTCAATCATTAATTTATTTTAATTTATTTAAATCACATACTCATAACTAGCCATTGTATACACAAATCAATTAAATTCAATACACGTTTAATAATTAATCAAACAATGTAATTCTATAATTATTAATTGTTCGTTCACTAATTATCAGATATACACAATTATTATCTCTGTTATTGCATAATTATATTTTAATCCCTTTCTTAGCCTCATCATTGCCAATTTGCCATTTAATCGTTATTTTACGTCAATTACAATTTAGATTTTAGTTATTTTATATTTCCTAAATTGTCACTACTTAATTTCATTATTACACTAAATTATTTAGCATACAAATTTCCATCTAGTCATTACTATAATGTTCTCTTCACATTACACTATAGTCCCCACATTCTTCATAAATTCCAATATTACCACCTTAATTCACTATAATTACAATCATACCACTAGTTATAATTAATCTCACTATTAATTTTATTATTAACTCAGAAATTACATTTTAATCCTTAAATCACTCATTTAAATCATTCATTCACTTATGCATAAATTTTCACTAACTACAATATAATTAATTAAATATAATATTTTATTCACTCTTTCCTCAATATAATGATTCACTTAAATTCATTCATTAATTAATTATGCTACTATTTTGCCAATTATCATAGTTTTTAAACTAATTAATTAATTAATCTCATTTTAACCATATTATTTATTAAATCACTTTAAATACATTAAATATACATATTCCGTAATTACTCCACCAATTATAATTATCTACATATAAGTCAGTAATCTTTTCACTTAATTCCATATACATCCCTAACTTTTCCATTAATTACATCTATGTCCCATCTTTTACATTAATTACATTCATGTCCTTACTTTTACCATAATGCCATCCACGTCCTTTCTTTTTCACTAATTCCCTTTATGTCCTCATTTTCCACTTAATTACCATTTTTCCCTCACTTATTCAATAATTACCCTTTTAACCTTATTTACAATCCATTTAACACTTTTACCCTTATTTACTTATTTAATTACTATTTTATCCTTTTTACACTTAATTCCACTTTTAACCTTATATTTTCACTAAACTACAATTAGGTCCTCATTTTATCACTTTTTCACTAATTTACTATTTTAACCCCATATTTTGCTAATATTATAATTTTACCCTCACACTTACACTTTTTACCTAACTTGTTCAATTTTTTACAAACATTTTATAAAATTAATGTTTTACCCTTAAACTTTCTATTCACTTCATTTTAGCCCCGTTTTCACTCTTTTTCACTTTTATCACTTTTATCAACATTTCAATTATTCTTATCACATATTTACCATTATGCCCCTAGTATGGGCCCGATAGAAAATCTAATGACCGAATATGCGGGACATGGGCCTTACAGACCCATTACAATATAAAATGATTCCAGTAGGACCATTTTTACTGCACTACACTACACTAAACATTGATGTACACTGAACACTGAGAAAAGCCGTCACTGGCCTATCAATATTGAGTTGCCATGACTCGTACCGTTGTGTGGAATCCCTATGGCTAGCCAATTGTATCCTGGACTAGATTTTCCTACCAGACAACTACTAAGGGCAATGTTTCATCATTATTCCTATAAACATCACATTGTACCATCACACTTATTTTCTCATACACTTCATCTTCACTTACCACTTTACATACACACTCATTAATCATCACTTAATCGTATTATGCTATTACATTACATTAATTATCAATATACACACTTTATTTCTTATACATACCATTCGGCCAATAAATCACTTTTTCACATCATGCACATTAATTTCATTTAATCACTCATTCATACTCTTTACATATTAAACATGCTATAAATATTATTTATATAGCACAATTCATCATATATTTTAATTAAACCCTTTATATACCATTCGGCCACTACCTTACCATTTCATCATAGTTTCTTTTAATTCTTTTAATCACTCTATTATGCTTTAAACATATTACATACATTATGTCCATCATTTATATACCATAATCATCATTAAATCTTAATGAAATCCTTTAGTAACCATTCGGCCTACATTGGATTTTTAATTCCAATATGTTTTAATTTCATCTAATCATATTTACACACTATATTAAGTCCATGGATTATGAATATCACATTGGATTTAATTAAAAATACCTAAATCTCATTTTCACACTTAAACATAACCTAGGATTCACACATAATCAATGGAAAAGGAAGGATAATGTATCCACTCACCATATATTATTGTTCTCCACATCATAAAAATGCTCTCCATGCCATAACTCCTTGAAACTCCATCATTTCCTTTAAATTCCTAAGGTGGCCGAATTTAAAAGTCCTCATAACATTAAAACCAAACTTCCAATATGAAATCTAACATAATAAATGCATTCTACACCTTCAAAAACCCCTATAGGGACCAATAAACTAAATTAAAAACCCTTAAATCACATACCTCAAATCTTAACATAAACTTTGCCCACTTGATTTTACCAATTTTCTGTGCTCCAAATGGACTTCAATAACTTCTATATGATTGTAGAGGAGCTGACGTTTGTATAGGAGGTTGAATTTTGGGGAAGGATTGGAGAAATGAAGAAGAAAAATGGGGGAGAAATTAAGAAAAATGATTTGTTTTTGAAGAAGAAGAAGAAGGTCAGTTTTTGCTAGATTTTTCTATAGAAATCTAGCCACCTCTCTTATTATATAGCCCTCTAATGAACTGAACTGGTCCAACCAAGATGGTCAATTTTTCGGTTCAATTACATTTTTCCTAGGAATCTATATGTTCCTCTCATTATTTTCACTTCTAACATATTCCATTGATCTCAGAATATCAAACATAGTCTCGTTGAAAATTTTTAGCTAAATCGGAGTCCATTTGGGCCTCGATCCACTTTAACCGGTCCGATTCGATCAATTTCTCTTCTACCATAAAATATAACTCTAAAGCTGTCAAAATTGACAGATAACAATTCTATTGTCTTATTCTACACACTCAACGTCAATTAGAGCTTATACAGTATTTATAACCCCTCGGTCAACCCTCGGTCAAAGCTCGGTTCAAATTGAACCGAACTGGAGGCCAACATCAGAATAACTTTCAGAGGTGAATTTAACTCCTTTTTCAGCTCAAATTTCACCAATAGGCTCCTTATGGCCCATAGATTATTTTTGCGAAATTAAAATTTTTCGGACGTCGAACAGTCGGGTTTGTTGTATAGCCCCCCTAGTGTCACCCATCCCAAAATCACTATACTTGTAACCCACTTATCACTAAACTTTGACGCTGGCAAACTCACTCCCTGCACTGTTCGATGCTACAATTGTCATGATAATCCTGAAATTATTCACTGACACTTCCAGACCGGTATTTGGGCCATTACAATCCCACTACCATTCGGCTAAGTTAGAAGAAGTTTCTTGGGAAAGTTGCAGTATGTCAGCAGGTTCATGCCAAACTTACTTCAATTTGTGAGCCGATCTTCAAACTGCTTAGAAAAGATCAGCCCGTAGTATGGAATGAAGACTGTCAGAAGGCCTTCAATACCATCAAGGAATACTTGTTAATTCCCCCAGTTCTGAGACCACCTCAACCAGTTAAACAACTAATCCTATATCTGGCAATAGAAGACAGATCAATAGGTGCCACGATGGCTCAAGAGGACGAATCCGGAGTAGAGTTCGCAATCTATTGCCTTAGTAAGAAGTTCCTTTCCTATGAGGTCAGATACGTAAAAGTGGAAATGATTTACCTCCCAGTAATTTGGGCCTCTAAAAAGTTGAGACACTATTTCCATTCTTATATGGTACAAGCAGTCCTAAAGCAGAACCCTCTCAGATACCTACTGGAGGATTCCTCTTTTTTGGGAAAAATGGGAAGATGGCTACTACTACTACAAGAATTTGATGTTGAATATGTCACCCGAAAGACCATTAAGGGACGTACAGTAGCAGAGTTCTTGGTAGAACACCCTATCCAAGGAGATTCATTTGAGTTTAACTTCCCGGACAACGACATTGTGACCATTTAGTACAAGGTTAGCGATTACATTTTGATGGAGCAGTGACCAGTAAGGAGACAGGAGTAGGAGTCATTTTAACGACTGTAGACGATAAAAAACTCCCACTAGCAAAGAAACTTAGGTACAAGGCCACTAACAATGAAGCCAAATATGAAGCTTGCATTTTCTGATTAGAAGCCTTGATAGCCTTAGGGGTGAAGAGCGTAGAAGTCTTTGGAGATTCATCACTAGTGATCAATCTGATTTGAGGTGAATGGGCTATGAATGAAGAGCGACTGATACCGTATATGAAGCATCTAAAAGGTCTAAGCTATTAGTTCGAGATGTGTACTTTCCACTTTGTCCCAAGGGATGAAAATCAGTTAGCCGATGCACTTGTAACTCTATTATTAATATGGGACAATCTAGAGGGGGTAGTCATGGAGCTTGTGTTGATCTCTAGTTCTAAGAAGCCAAATTTTGAGTCTAACCCTATCATGGAGGTTGAAGCTGTAGACAAAAAGCCTTGGTACACTGACATCCGGAACTACTTGGAAAAGACAGTATTCCAGGAAGAGGCTACTGAAAAAGACCAAAGACTGATCCATAAGCTATCCACTCAGTTTATCTGCATAGATAGCGTACTGTACAAATGACAAGTTGATGGTATCCAGTAGAGATGTCTAGATGAGAAACAAGCCAATAAGGTTATAGGAGGAAACTCATGCCGGAGTTTGTGGTTCCCACATGAACGGATTAACACTAGTAAAGAAGATCATGAGACCGAGATTTTACTGGCTTACCATGGACACAGATTGCTCGATATACGTGCGACAGTGTCAGCTGTGTCAGCAGTATGCAGATTTGAGGCACTTGCCAGTTTTGAAACTACATAGTTTGACATCACCTTGGCCGTTCGTAGCATAGGGAATAGACATTATCGGAGAGATACACCCTACAGCCTCTAATGGTCATAGATTCATCATAGTCGCTATCGATTATTTCACTAAGTGGGTAGAGGCTAAGTCATTCAAGAAGGTCGATGCTCGGGATATGGCCAAGTTCATCGAAAAGAACCTGATATGCAGATACGGCCTCCCGCACCACGTAGTATCTGATAATGGGGTACAGTTCATGGCTGAAACAAAGAGGTTGCTCCAGAAATATGGCATTGAGCATCACAAATCCTCTCCATATCGCCCACAAGCAAACAGGGCAGTATAAGCTGCTAACAAGAATGTTAAGAAGATCTTGGCTAAAATGGTTCAAAATAACAAGGATTGGGCAGAGAAGTTGCCATTCGTGCTCTAGGGCTATAGATCCACTATCATAACCTCTACGGCGGCCACGCCGTATTCCTTGGTTTATAGAACCGAAGCCGTATTACCATTCAAAGTAGAGCTCAAGTCTTTAAGGGTACTCATGGAGGCTCAAATTTCGAAAATTGATTGGGCGCAATAGTGGTTGAAACATTTGAACATGCTGGATGAGAGCAAATTGTGAGCCTATTATCACAATCAGATTTATTAGAAGAGACTTGCTCGGTCATTTGGGAAAAAGGTCAGAAAGTACCCACTGAAGGAAGGAGATTTGGTCTTCAAGCAAATGAGACCAGGTGCACCGGATATACGGGGAAGGCCCATTTATTCTCAAGAAGCTGTTGTTTAAGGGAGCAAAAATTCTATCAGATAACGATGGGAATGAGTTTAAGTAACTGGTCAAGATCGATAGACTCAAGAGTTTCCATGACTAAAGACATGAAAATCAAAAGAAGAGAAAAAATGCCACGTAGTTCGAAAAACTAAAAAAGGCGACTGTAGACACCGGGTCTTGAGGCAGTCCAAGTCGGAGTTACCCGATGAAGAGATCAACGTCGGTTTTTTTCGGATAGGGAGATAAAATTCGGAGGTTTTCATCTTTCGGTCTCGCAAGGATTAAAATCTTTTTCTATAACATGGAGTTTTGAAAGAGTTGGATAAATTTTACAAAATTTGAGGAGTTTTGGTCCACAGAGGGGATTCCCGTCTGTGTAGGGATGCCCGTCCCTACTTGGGATGATACCCGTCCCTAGGCGTAGTAGGGACGGACCCGTGGCGATGTAGGGACGCCCGTCTCTAGGATCATGCCCGTCCCTAGTCATTTTCCTGCATGTGCCCTTAGTTGGGATGGCCGTCGGTATCTGCAGGGAAGCCCGTCGGTACGGTAACTGACCGGATCACGCCGGATTGGATAAAATTTAATCTTTTTTCTTTCAAAATGGGGATAGAATTTATCTAAAACTTAAATTTTAAAGTCCTTTTAAAATTCAAACTTTAGATAGAGGTTTATCTTAATTATCTCATAAAATCCTATAAATAAAGGATCAAATTTCAGTTTTAGGGGTTAGAAAATTTGGGGAATTTGGAAAAGGAGAAAATTTTGGAGAGATTTTATTTAGAAGAAAAACTATCTAATATTTTTGGGGAAATTTGCTTTTTAGAAAAGGTTTTCTGTGAGAAAATTACGCAAAAAGTTTATAAATCTCTGTTTATCTATAGAGTTTTATTTTGATAAAACTTCTTCTAATTAATCGATTTCTTCAAATTTTTCTTACGAATTAAGTCAAATTGAGGTGACGAAATTCAATCGTTTCCATCAATATAACTAATTCGAACACTCGATTGCTATCAAGTTTTCAAAGAAAGAACAATATAAATTTTCTTTCTTTGATCTAATTCTTATTTGATCCTTGTGAGGTACACGGGGACAAAAACATTCGACATCCACCCTAAAAGGTAAAATCCGAGGGTAAACATTCTGGATTAACATTCATATAATTTAATTTGATTTACATTGATTTTTTATTACCCTTTTTTTTACAAAAGATTTAAGAGGTTTTTGAGAATTTGTTTTCCCTTATTAGGGATGGCCGCTGGCATGATACAGGAGGCCGTCCCTAGGCAAATTCTCATTTTTATTTTTATTCACATTTTTTAGTTTATTTTTTTATTGCTAACATATTTATCCTTGTGAGTGCTTTTCTGACCATTGGAAGTTGGAGTCATGAGAGATGGTGGTTGCGCCATTCTGAGGATCTCTATTCGGGTTCATTTTTTTATCCTTTAGCTCTTATTTATGTTGTTATGAAAATGGTTTTAACGTCGTTAAGGTAAAAAGGACCAAAAGCCTTTTAACAATTAAACCTGTACATTTTCTCGGGAATGGTGGACCAATGTCCCATTTTAGCTAATAAAACTGACACTTCCTAAAAACCACTTTTTGTAATAAATTTGTAATGGTAGGAACAAAGTCCTCATTCCAATGAATATCCCATTTTATGCATGTATTGCACTTTTACAAATGGGAGTTGTATTCCGCTCCTAGTGTTATTGTAATTTATTTCGAACATTTTATCTTGATTTTTGCTTCCATTTACCGCTTTGAATGTGAATAATCGCGCCTTTAATAAAATGCATCGTATGGAAAGTTGATGAAACAATAACTTCAAAACTTAATTATAAAATTAATCAAGGTATAAATAAATGAGAAGTCCCGAACTCACTCTGGTCTTTGGGACTCAAAGAGGCGAGAGGTCTAGGACTTCCAAGACACCTCTTGAGTCCCACCAAAAGGCTTAAATATACAATCCTAGGCTCTAGGGGAGTAGAGGATGAAGCCTCCAAGATCCCTCTGGCTAGCTTAAGATGGATATGTATGCGCCGTCTTAGGCTCGATAAGGCTAGACGACCCTTCCCAATGTTCTATTGGGTGGCGACTCCAAGAAACCTTTTTTGTTGCCCAAAATAGACGCAGCTTATAAATACCTTACAGGTTTTATCAATCTCTCCTGATCGCCTTAAAGCGGGCTTTCGGGAGGCCGCGAGGTTCGGCGCACGTCATAGCGACCTTGCTAAAATTGGGAGCCTTGTCATGTTAAAAATAGAAAAAAGCCACCCCGGGTAAAAATTAGAGGCTTGAGAGGAAATGTCCAATCAAGAAAATCCAAGAGGGCTGATTGATAATAGGAGTTTGATGCTGTTAAGATCTACCCAGAGATTATATGTAGCTTTGCCTTATAAATCTATGTTAAATGCTGATCATGTATGGTGAAATCATATCGAAATGTACACAATTTTGCAAAAAGGAATAAAATAGAAATCATTTAGATCACATTTTCATTATTTTCTAGCTCTTTTATATGAAGAAAGACATTGTTCATTAAAGAATACATGTAAATCTAAACTATAATATGCTACTACTCTCATCGGCCAGGTGCCTAAGTGTGTACGTCATATTGTCGACTGTCGGGCCCATCACTTATTGGCACTATTGGAAGTAGTGAAGTAATCCCCAACGGTAGGTATGATGGTCTTTACTGGCAGCCTTACCGAGAGACTCTGATATCTAGATGTGAAGGCTGAAGATAAAACGCCGCCATAAAAAGATAATGGGAGCCTCACAATGTCATGAACCATTCCAAACTGCTGAGTACAACAAGCCGTGATGTAAAAGGTAGCCTCATAAAGCCCACACAATGAAACACACCCCGAAGAGCCATCGGTGGTCACATTAGAAAGAGGAAGCCAGGGGCTCATAAAACTGATATCCTTATCAGCCACCTCACTAAATCGGGCAACACCCTTGTTGGGAGAGGTAAAAGAGTACAACCGTTGTCGAGGAAGGAATTGCCTCAATGAATACTAGCCAATCACCCTGGGAAGGGGCTCTAATAATAGCTTCAATTTTTCTTGTAGCTATACTTGCAAGACAAGAAAGTCAGGAAAATATAATAATGAAAAGGAAAAAGAAAAAAAAGTAATTAAGCAAAAAAGCCGTTGGAATGGATAGGGTCCACTCCAGGCAAAAATAAGGCATAGGGTTATATGAAAATCCGAAAAGACACATTTCCCACTAAGAAAAGTTAGTTTACAAATCCACAAGGGATGTACACCTTTTAAAATAATGACGTACCTGGAGTAATAAGGGACTACCGGTGAAGGCAAAAAGAGGGTTGACACAGATAGAATTCGAGCTCAAAATCGTCTCAACTAGGATCAAGGGGAATGGGGTCAACCCCCGGTGGATCCCGTCTACTATCCCAAACAGCCTAAAGGCACTAGTTAGCTCATCAGAAGTCACTATTAGATACCTAAAAAGGCAAAACAGAAGGACAACACTGGCCCAAGAAGTCGATGTGGTAAAGAAGCCCTCTAGTGCCTCAGCTAAAGGCTTTAGAGCAATGGTGGTCCCCTAAGGAGCCAGTCTAGTGGCGATGGAGGAAAAAATGTCTAAAGCCAAGGCAATATCCCTCATATGGACAAAATCGTAAATCGAGATACAGGGCGGTGTGACAAGTGGAAGACTGGCTCCGATAATAGTGGCAAACTATTCAAGTAGAGGGCATAGTTCCTGATAAGTAGATCGAAAGACATGGAAACAAGGGTCCCAGAAGTGAGAGGCAGCTAATAGAAGATTCTGGTCCTGTCACACCCCGTTTGCCCCCTAGTTGAATGAGCCGAGTATATGTATGTGCATTTGCATTTATTAGGCATAACATAAGGGCATTTTGGTAATTTTGCATGTTTTAAGAGTTTTGCTTGCATGTGGGTGCATGCATGGTGCCATGGTGTGAGTTAGTTGGGTTAGTTTTGTGTGTGCTCAAGCGCACCATTGTAGTGTGTGTTCATGAGAGTTTCATCATGTGTGGTTGAGTGCACCATAGTAGGATATGCACTAGTGGGATTGATTTAGTGTAACACCCCGAAATGTACCCTAGAAGGATTTGTATAACTCTACGGATTTTGGTAGTCGAAACAGTATGGTTAGATGGTCGGAGTGATTAAGTAGGAGGAAAAGATGTGATTAGAATCAAGAAAAAGTGAGTCAAGGGTATTTTGGTCATTTTGCAAAAATGGATTTGATTGAATCGAATAAATAACTACGAGGGCTAATTTATGAAAATTGAGTAATATTAGACAGAATATATGTGAAATGGGGTGTCAGGTGTGCCGAAAGGACGAATTCAGTATTAGTGCAAAAGTTTCGGCAAGTGCGGCCATTTGTAAATTTGTAAGGTATTAATTTAGGATTTAATTGAAGGGAGTAAGATTTAATTGTGGGTCAATGTAGGAATGACATCTATGTAGTGGGCCAAGGAAAGATTAAAGAAGAGCTAAAGGACCAAAAGAAGAATTGTTATAAAAAAAATCTAATTAGGGCCAATAGGGGGGTGCCATGTGGCATTTGAGATAAGCTTGACTTTATTAAGGAAAGAGAGAGAGCAAATTTCTGCACTTTCCCCTCTCCTCCTTCACGTGAATTCCCTTTGTTCTTCTTCACTCCCTCTTCTTCTTCATCTCACGCCAGCCCCTCTCTCTCTCTCTTCTTGTAAGCTCAAGTTGTGTAAATTGGATTGTAGCTCAAGCACTTGTATGAGAGATTAGAGATAGAAGGGTAAGTTATAACTTTCTGATTTCTGCAATTTCTCTTTGGTTAATTAGAAACCCTAATTAATGTTATGTATTTTCTTGATGAGGATATTTGAGTGGTGAATCTATGGAAGAGTATATGAGCAAGGAAGTACTACCATTTAAGCTAGTGGAGCAAAGGAGTTAAGGTTTGGGAACTTTTTATTTATGTATGATTTTGATTATATTCATGAGTTGTTTAAGTAATTTGAATGTGTTGATGATGATCTTTGATGATGATAGTGAGTGTTGGCTCAAATGACTCATTGTTGCATGTGAATAGGTTTTTGGGTGAAAAACTGGATTAGAATACACTGGACCTTTCTTCGGTTATTACACTGTTTCGGGAGTTATAGAACTCCAAATGATATAAAATCAGTACCTTTAGAAAGCTAAGATATATGTCTACAAATGTGTTAGAAATAGGTTTGAGCTAATTGTAACTCTAAGTGCCCGAAAAATGGTCAAGAAGTAGACCTATCTTCTTTGGACGGGTTCAGAGAAGCACTGTGGGTTGTTTAGATCATCTCTGAATCTATAGATGTCCAATTGACCTGTCATTTGTTGCATTTGGAAGCTAACATCCTATAGAACATTTGTTAAGAAGGAAGTTTTGGCTAAAAATGAGTTCTAGACTTTGATATAGGCTGTACAAAATTGTGGAGTGAACCAGACCCGAAATTTTGCTTCTGTTTTGAAATATTTTGGTATGTCACGGTGGCAACCAAAATGGTTACCACCGTGACCTATGAAAATGCAGGGCAGAATGCTCATTTTTGGACCTCACGGTGACAACCAATTGGTTACCACCGTGACCACCTCCTAATATGCATAATTTGAGTGTTTTTCTTCCCGAAACGTACCCGAACTTCATGGTAAGTTCCTATAGCATGTCTAACTCATTTCTAACCTTAGGAAATGAGTATGTGGGTGGTCGTCAATCCAAATTATAAGTGATTAAAGCTATAGCATAAGAGCTTAATAATGAAATTAAATGTATATATGTGCTTTTTAATTATTGAACAGGATATGCTCGTGGTATTGATCAGGTATGATGTGAACAAGTATGTATAACTATGAATTGAGTTTGTTTAATGGAAAATGTATATAGGGGATATGAGTAATGAATGCATGATTAAGGTAATTGCTTAACAATATTATACGATGCATGCATTGGTAATAAACGTTATTAGAATGTGTTAATATGCAAACTATGTATAATACTATAACGGTTCATGTGGATATTTGAGTGCCTATATAATATGATAATGTTTAAGGTGATTTAATGCTTTTAGTTTATGAATTTCTCTTTTAAACAGAGACCTATAATGTGGCAAACCGGGTAAGTAAGTGTTTATGTAAATGTATAAATAGATTGTATGAATGATATGATTAAGTGTGAAAAATAGCATTCTGTTTTGAGGTTTTTGGTATGTCACGGTGGCAATGAATGTGGTTACCACCGTGACCTACCCCAGATTAGCATTCTGCTTTGAGGTTTTTGGTATGTCACGGTGGCAATGAATGTGGTTACCACCGTGACCTACCGTATATTTGCATTCTGTTTTGGGTTCTTGGTATGTCACGGTGACAACCTAATGGGTTACCACCGTGAGGTACCCCAAGAGTGCTTTCTGCCGAAAGTTTTGGTATGTCACGGTGGCAACCAACCTGGTTGTGACCGTGACCTACCCTATTTTTGTAAAAAGTGTTTAGTTGTTAAAAACACAGTTGAGTGTTAAGTTATTGATTGGCATGATAATATTTCCATAGTTGACTCTGATAAATCTTAGAACATTGAATGGTACTAAATTACATTGATGGAATTATATTGTATGCTTTGTAAGATGAATATTATGATGCTTGGCTGATATTATAAATTTCTTTTGATGTCTATTATACTCTGGATTAAGTATGATGATATTCATATACTGTCTGATATGACACATGATTTGATTGATGCATGACCTGCGAGAGTCAGTCTAGTGGATAGTTAGGCATGCCTAATAGAGTCTACGTATTTGTAGCTGCAGCGCCCTTTGAACGATTTGGACCCTGATCAGGTCCCTGGCTGGTTCCTCGCGAACCCTTTGATATGAAATGTTTTTGGAATGTGGAAAAAGATGATGTTGCTTTTCGACTTGTACCTGTATGGTACATTATATTATATGTTCCCTCTGAGGTTTACCCGGTCAGAGATCGGGCTATATGTTCCCTCATGAGGTCTCCCCCTCAGTACTCGTTATCCACTATTGTGAGTCAGCAGGTGTATGATTTGTTATGTTGTGTTTATAAGCATGCGGTTCTGATCAGTTATGATTATAGATATGTGAATTGATAAGTGCAGATTTATTGGCTCTCTGAAACACCGTGATTGGAATGCAATATCATATAGTTGTTTATGTCAAGGATTAATGTTGCGCAACGGAAGTGTGATGGTATTGTGATTATGTAACTATGTATGATGTACTTTCAAAAGCTTGATTCTCCAACGTGTTCGGTAAATGTATGCAAATGAGGACCTGTACTGGTATAACGATACAAATATTGGCATATAGGTGTATTAATACTGACCTGTAATGTATAGGTAGGCGCTAGCCTGTGAAGTTATATGTAGTTATGCATGAATATACTTACATTTTGTATGATGATGTTGACTTGGTTTGTGTCGCACATAAGGATATGAATATGATAAGAAACAATTGAATGCATAGCTATAATATGTAAGCATATATATTTTTCTCGGTAAGAACTATCTGTGTATGAGATTTGCATGTGTTATGCCTCGACGACCATTGTGAATGGCCGTCTATATTACTATGTTTGTTTTCCCCACTAAGCGTTATCGCTTAGCACGGGCTCTTTTCCCCGTGCAGGTGGCAGGTTTTCTTTTGTTCGAGTCGCGCATCTGCAAAGTCGGCCACATAGAAGCTAGAAGTTTTGTATCTTGTTCAGCTTTTGTAATTTAGAATTTTTGTATATCTGTGTTATATGTATAAGTAATATGTAAAGAGAACGATGTAATATTTCAGACTCCTATTGTATGATTGTAATATTGTAGATGTGTATGTTTTTGTTTAAAAATATGCGCGTTTATGAATATGTATGTTCAGATTTTTGCTCCTTAAAAGTTTTAATTCTTTCATAATTATATACGCTTTGTATCGTTTCTGTTCGGTAACACACCTACTCGTACGGCTTCCTACTCCCTTGCGGATGGGTTCGCCTACGTATGAGTTGGGGTGTTACATTTAGTGGTATCAGAGCACAAGATTCTGGTTGCCTTATTTGTTTGAGTATTGGGTCTTTGTATGTTACTTGTTATGTGTCGAGTCTTTGTTTGAGAGTCAATTTTGTGTCGTGGCCTAATGCAGATGTGTTTTGTCCTGTGTGTCTTTATTGGTTAGATGGAGTCTGACCCTAGTGAGAAGGTGAATGAGGTGACAGAAAGTGTGAACCCAATTAGTACTGATCAAAGTGTTTTGTTTCTGTGCACCTTTTGGTTGGAATTTCGGTCCTGTTTCTAATGATAGAATATTAGTGCAAGGATTGATTCGAATTTTGGATAGACTGACTGTTCCTAGGATTTCTCAAGGTTTTGTTCAGAGTGTACCTCAGTAAAGAAAGGTATCGAGTAAGTGGATGAGTATTTGGATCTTATAAGGTTTTGGTAGTACTCTATATGCCTGTCAGCTATCTCCAGAAAAGTTTTTAAATGAAAACATATTGAATCATGGGGATGGGACAAAATGCATCATTATAGCATCAATTGTATCACTCTGCATACATGAATCATCTCAATCTCATTACATCATCATCATTCCTTTGACAATACATGATAAGCATATGCATATATGTTTTGATTGAGAGAAAGCTGACAGGGTATATATGTACTATTTGATATTAAGATTAAGGGTAAAAAAAATGACGCGCTCAGCAATCGTTTAGGAAAGTGTTTTGTGTTTGATTAAAGATTGAACCAAAAGAGTATTTTTGGATCTTATACAGGTGAAGGTAAGAAGGATTTTAAAGTTTGATAGGAGTGTTAATGGTAGAGAGAAACGTAAGTATGATGGACATCTTATTAGTAGTGAAGGATTTATGTAGCAACTGGCGAAGTTAGTTGATTTATGTGTAAAGTGTCGGGTTTTGATTTCAGTCGGGCTTTTGAGTAATAATTGTTCTGATGAATGTGTTTGATTCGAATATAAGAAAGTGATTTAAGAGTATAGCAATGGCGATAAGTGTAAGTAAGTGAATAGTTTTAGAATGCAATGTATGAGTCTGAGAGTGATTCGAAGTGTAGTTTTGGGGTTTCTTACCAGTGTAAGTGAATTTCGAGGACGAAATTCTATTTAGTGGGGGAGTATTGTAACACCCTGAAATGTACCCTAGAAGGATTTGTATAACTCTACGGATTTTGGTAGTCGAAACAGTATGGTTAGATGGTCGGAGTGATTAAGTAGGAGGAAAAGATGTGATTAGAATCAAGAAAAAGTGAGTCAAGGGTATTTTGGTCATTTTGCAAAAATGGATTTGATTGAATCGAATAAATAACTACGAGGGCTAATTTATGAAAATTGAGTAATATTAGACAGAATATATGTGAAATGGGGTGTCAGGTGTGCCGAAAGGACGAATTCAGTATTAGTGCAAAAGTTTCGGCAAGTGCGGCCAATTGTAAATTTGTAAGGTATTAATTTAGGATTTAATTGAAGGGAGTAAGATTTAATTGTGGGTCAATGTAGGAATGACATCTATGTAGTGGGCCAAGGAAAGATTAAAGAAGAGCTAAAGGACCAAAAGAAGAATTGTTATAAAAAAAATCTAATTAGGGCCAATAGGGGGGTGCCATGTGGCATTTGAGATAAGCTTGACTTTATTAAGGAAAGAGAGAGAGCAAATTTCTGCACTTTCCCCTCTCCTCCTTCACGTGAATTCCCTTTGTTCTTCTTCACTCCCTCTTCTTCTTCATCTCACGCCAGCCCCTCTCTCTCTCTCTTCTTGTAAGCTCAAGTTGTGTAAATTGGATTGTAGCTCAAGCACTTGTATGAGAGATTAGAGATAGAAGGGTAAGTTATAACTTTCTGATTTCTGCAATTTCTCTTTGGTTAATTAGAAACCCTAATTAATGTTATGTATTTTCTTGATGAGGATATTTGAGTGGTGAATCTATGGAAGAGTATATGAGCAAGGAAGTACTACCATTTAAGCTAGTGGAGCAAAGGAGTTAAGGTTTGGGAACTTTTTATTTATGTATGATTTTGATTATATTCATGAGTTGTTTAAGTAATTTGAATGTGTTGATGATGATCTTTGATGATGATAGTGAGTGTTGGCTCAAATGACTCATTGTTGCATGTGAATAGGTTTTTGGGTGAAAAACTGGATTAGAATACACTGGACCTTTCTTCGGTTATTACACTGTTTCGGGAGTTATAGAACTCCAAATGATATAAAATCAGTACCTTTAGAAAGCTAAGATATATGTCTACAAATGTGTTAGAAATAGGTTTGAGCTAATTGTAACTCTAAGTGCCCGAAAAATGGTCAAGAAGTAGACCTATCTTCTTTGGACGGGTTCAGAGAAGCACTGTGGGTTGTTTAGATCATCTCTGAATCTATAGATGTCCAATTGACCTGTCATTTGTTGCATTTGTAAGCTAACATCCTATAGAACATTTGTTAAGAAGGAAGTTTTGGCTAAAAATGAGTTCTAGACTTTGATATAGGCTGTACAAAATTGTGGAGTGAACCAGACCCGAAATTTTGCTTCTGTTTTGCAATATTTTGGTATGTCACGGTGGCAACCAAAATGGTTACCACCGTGACCTATGAAAATGCAGGGCAGAATGCTCATTTTTGGACCTCACGGTGACAACCAATTGGTTACCACCGTGACCACCTCCTAATATGCATAATTTGAGTGTTTTTCTTCCCGAAACGTACCCGAACTTCATGGTAAGTTCCTATAGCATATCTAACTCATTTCTAACCTTAGGAAATGAGTATGTGGGTGGTCGTCAATCCAAATTATAAGTGATTAAAGCTATAGCATAAGAGCTTAATAATGAAATTAAATGTATATATGTGCTTTTTAATTATTGAACAGGATATGCTCGTGGTATTGATCAGGTATGATGTGAACAAGTATGTATAACTATGAATTGAGTTTGTTTAATGGAAAATGTATATAGGGGATATGAGTAATGAATGCATGATTAAGGTAATTGCTTAACAATATTATACGATGCATGCATTGGTAATAAACGTTATTAGAATGTGTTAATATGCAAAGTATGTATGATACTATAACGGTTCATGTGGATATTTGAGTGCCTATATAATATGATAATGTTTAAGGTGATTTAATGCTTTTAGTTTATGAATTTCTCTTTTAAACAGAGACCTATAATGTGGCAAACCGGGTAAGTAAGTGTTTATGTAAATGTATAAATAGATTGTATGAATGATATGATTAAGTGTGAAAAATAGCATTCTGTTTTGAGGTTTTTGGTATGTCACGGTGGCAATGAATGTGGTTACCACCGTGACCTACCCCAGATTAGCATTCTGCTTTGAGGTTTTTGGTATGTCACGGTGGCAATGAATGTGGTTACCACCGTGACCTACCGTATATTTGCATTCTGTTTTGGGTTCTTGGTATGTCACGGTGACAACCTAATGGGTTACCACCGTGAGGTACCCCAAGAGTGCTTTCTGCCGAAAGTTTTGGTATGTCACGGTGGCAACCAACCTGGTTGTGACCGTGACCTACCCTGTTTTTGTAAAAAGTGTTTAGTTGTTAAAAACACAGTTGAGTGTTAAGTTATTGATTGGCATGATAATATTTCCATAGTTGACTCTGATAAATCTTAGAACATTGAATGGTACTAAATTACATTGATGGAATTATATTGTATGCTTTGTAAGATGAATATTATGATGCTTGGCTGATATTATGAATTTCTTTTGATGTCTATTATACTCTGGATTAAGTATGATGATTTTCATATACTGTCTGATATGACACATGATTTGATTGATGCATGACCTGCGAGAGTCAGTCTAGTGGATAGTTAGGCATGCCTAATAGAGTCTACGTATTTGTAGCTGCAGCGCCCTTTGAACGATTTGGACCCTGATCAGGTCCCTGGCTGGTTCCTCGCGAACCCTTTGATATGAAATGTTTTTGGAATGTGGAAAAAGATGATGTTGCTTTTCGACTTGTACCTGTATGGTACATTATATTATATGTTCCCTCTGAGGTTTACCCGGTCAGAGATCGGGCTATATGTTCCCTCATGAGGTCTCCCCCTCAGTACTCGTTATCCACTATTGTGAGTCAGCAGGTGTATGATTTGTTATGTTGTGTTTATAAGCATGCGGTTCTGATCAGTTATGATTATAGATATGTGAATTGATAAGTGCAGATTTATTGGCTCTCTGAAACACCGTGATTGGAATGCAATATCATATAGTTGTTTATGTCAAGGATTAATGTTGTGCAACGGAAGTGTGATGGTATTGTGATTATGTAACTATGTATGATGTACTTTCAAAAGCTTGATTCTCCAACGTGTTCGGTAAATGTTTGCAAATGAGGACCTGTACTGGTATAACGATACAAATATTGGCATATAGGTGTATTAATACTGACCTGTAATGTATAGGTAGGCGCTAGCCTGTGAAGTTATATGTAGTTATGCATGAATATACTTACATTTTGTATGATGATGTTGACTTGGTTTGTGTCGCACATAAGGATATGAATATGATAAGAAACAATTGAATGCACAGCTATAATATGTAAGCATATATATATTTCTCGGTAAGAACTATCTGTGTATGAGATTTGCATGTGTTATGCCTCGACGACCATTGTGAATGGCCGTCTATATTACTATGTTTGTTTTCCCCACTAAGCGTTATCGCTTAGCACGGGCTCTTTTCCCCGTGCAGGTGGCAGGTTTTCTTTTGTTCGAGTCGCGCATCTGCAGAGTCGGCCACATAGAAGCTAGAAGTTTTGTATCTTGTTCAGCTTTTGTAATTTAGAATTTTTGTATATCTGTGTTATATGTATAAGTAATATGTAAAGAGAACGATGTAATATTTCAGACTCCTATTGTATGATTGTAATATTGTAGATGTGTATGTTTTTGTTTAAAAATATGCGCGTTTATGAATATGTATGTTCAGATTTTTGCTCCTTAAAAGTTTTAATTCTTTCATAATTATATACGCTTTGTATCATTTCTGTTCGGTAACACACCTACTCGTACGGCTTCCTACTCCCTTGCGGATGGGTTCGCCTACGTATGAGTTAGGGTGTTACATTTAGTGTGTGGACATGCATATGGTTGTAGGGTATGTTTATGTATGAATGTATGCATTTTCTGTATCTGTGTGGTGGCACCTTTACTCATACGGCATCTCATTCCTTATCGGATGGGATCGCCTACGTATGGGTAAGGGGTGTTATAAGTTGTGGTATCAGAGCTCCGGTTTAGGCATTTCCGGCTGATTATTTATATAATGCTATGTGTGCATATGTCTATGTCTAGGGCTGTGTTGGCTGATGTGGTTGTCCTCTTGTTTGTTAGATGAATTCTGATTCTGCTCACGGTGCGCTCGAGGAGTCCGCTGAAAGTGTGAACCCTCCAGCGGTAGATCCGTCTGTCTCTGTTTCGGTGTCTGCTCAACGTGCTAGGGTTCAGCCCGAGGCCGCTGCCATGCCTTTTGAGGCGATGCTCAGATTGCATCAGGACATGGCTCAGGTTTTAGAAAGGGTGACTGCCCCGAAAGCTCCAATAGTGAGTCTGAGAAGAGCTGGTGTGGAAGATTTTTATGGGACCGGACTTGATGAATTTGAGTTAGCCGAGAAGTGGCTGGATAAGGTTAAGAGAGCTCTGAGGGAAGTCAGGTGTCCTCCCGATCAGCAAGCTGAGTGTGCTGTGGCTTTGCTTCAAGGTCCAGCATACGAATGGTGGGAGTTGGTGAGTAGGCAACCTCAGATGCCTGATCCTTTGACATGGGATTTCTTTGATGAGCAGTTTACTAGGAAGTATGTGACTCAAGCTTATAAGGACGCAAGGTGGGCGCAGTTTCTGAGTTTGAGGCAAAGGGCCTTGTCGGTTGCGGATTATGAGAAGGAGTTTAACCGGTTATCTCGTTATGCTTCGCGTGGGGTTATGACAGATGATTTCAGATGCAAGCACTTTGAAGTCGGGTTGAATGATTCTTTGAAGATTGCTTTAGTTTCTTTGATGTGTATGCTAGGAGTACATTATTATCAGATTGCTGAGGCTGCTGTGAGGGCAGAGAAGGCGAAATCTTTGATTAGAGAGAGAGCTCAACGCAGGAATTCTGCTAGGGGTGGCATTTCCTCATCTTCGGGTAAGAGGTCTAGGAACCCACAAGATGATCCTGCAGCTGGTTCGGCTACCAGAGGGAGAAGGCAAGGGTCAACTGCAGTATCTGGTTCTGGTAGAGGTGGTCGGTCTGATGCTGCACCCGTTTGTTCGAACTGCAGTAAAGCTCACGGGGGTGAGTGTAGGTGGCTTACTGGTGGGTGTTTCAGGTGTGGGAGCACCGAGCACCGAGTGGCTAATTGTCCTCAGATGGGTGAAGATTTGGGCCCTCAGGGAGGAACTAGTAGGGTTGCATCGAATGCTTCTCAGGCTGTGAGAGGTAGAGGTAGAGATAGAGGTCGAGGCGGTCGACCTAGAGATGGAGCTGGTTCTGAGATAGTTGAGCGTCCTTTCCCAATGGCCGCTAGAGCGTATGCATTTAGAGCCAGAGAGGAGCAGGATGCCCCTGATGTGATTGCCGGTAAGTTCCTTGTAACACCCCCTTCCCATACGTAGGCGATCCCATCCGATAAGGAGTGAGATGCCGCATAGGTCAAGGTGTCACCAAACAATAGCAAAGCAAAACATACATCCATTCATAACATACATTCAGAAATACAGAATAATTAAAAACTTTACATGCAGAAAGCAGAAGCTGATCATGCATTACTATGACAAACTATTACAATAATGATCTGATCAACTAGCTAAAACAAAATAATATTACATATACAAAATATAGATACAAAAGCGGAAGCTGATACAAAACTGATACATGAGAGTTCTATACAAAAAGAATCAACAACTATTACAAAATTAAGCCCTACACTAAACCCTTCTGTGTTGGCTTGATGGCGGCGACTCTCAGAACAAAACTCCTTCCGCACCTGCACGGGTAAAAACACCGTGCTAAGCGATAAACGCTTAGTGGGGAAACACACATAAATTATGGACGGCCATTCACAATGGTCATCAAGGCATAACACATTCACAATGGCAGAATGCAAGGGCTATAACATAATCCGTAAAAACATGCTCATATTTAAAAACCATACAATCAGTATCTCAATAATCATACCCATTCAAGAATAATCCAACATATGTTTCATCATTAAACTCATTCAGACAATCCATTCATAGCCAGATCAGATCAGAACAATTCCATTAACATTTAAAGAACACCTGCTGACTCTAGATAGTGGATAACGAGTGTACTGAGGGTACCTTACGGGTACGAATCGAATACTGAGGGTACCTCATAGGTACAAATCAAAAGTCAATTCATTTTATCAAAGCACAATATTTTTTATACTGAGGGGATCTTAAACAAGACCCTAATACTGAAGGGTTCGCGAGGAACCATACGGGGACCTGATCGGGGTCCAAACTGAACTGAGGGCTGCAGCTAAAAGACTCTATTAGGCATGCCTAACTATCCACTTACTTGACTCTAGCAGGTTAAGCGTCATTCAAATCACATTTCAGAGTACGGAATAGAATTCATCAGAAATTCATGGTATCATTTATATCAAAGCATATAAAAGTATGGCATGCATCATACCACAATATAAATCCATACAGAAGAAACACCAAATTCATTTCTGAGTCAAAAGCTGGGAAACTTTCGAAAAAAGAGCAGAACGGAGAAACGGGCGAGATTGGCTGGTCACAAGGCGTGACTGGCCTCCTCACAGGGCAGGTCACGAGACGTGACTGAGGATCACGTCTCGTGACTTGCTCTGTTCCTCGTGGATCACGCCTCGTCTCTCGCTGATCACGCGATGTGATCTCGCAGATCACGCGGCGCTCTCGCAGGTCATGCGACGTGACTGGACATCACGTCTTGTGACTTGCTTCTCTCTTCAACAGATCACGCGACACGCCTACACTCAGCCGGTCACGAGGCGTGACGGGGAGTCACGTGTCGTGACTTGCTTCATTTCAGCTGGTCACAAGTTGTGACAGGCAGCCACAACTCGTGACCGGCCTCAAACTGGCAGGTCACGAGGCGTGACCTGAGGTCACGTCTCGTGACTTGCCTCTCTTCTTGGCGAGTCACGCGACACCGATCTAGAAGCGGGAAAATTCATCAGTAACGTGATTTTCTCATTTCCAGAATTCTCAGGACCCAGAGATCGATCCCAAACTTGATTCAAAACTAATCAAACCCGATCTTACCTTCCAGTAGACATCCCAATTAACATAAACAATATACAAATACCTCAATTTAGCAATTAAACAACCAAATCAAGAATACATCCATTGAAGCTATTCAAGAACATAAACCCTAAAATTTTACAGTAAACTCAAAATCACACAAATCACAATCAATAATTCCCAAACCTGAAATCTAAGCTTCTATCACTTAGCTCCACTAGGTCCATCAACCTCTTTACCCTTTGGATCACGAGGAGCTTTAGCTAGAACACAAACACAGTAATGCAACCCTAAGTTAAACCTAATCTCAAGGAAAAATGTTGTGCATTTTCTAATGATGCAACATACCGCAAGTATACGGTGTACCGCAATAGTACTTAAGATATCGATCCCACGAAGAACGTCTTTACACACTATTACTAATTGATTTTAATCTTGTTTACAATGATCATAAATTTGATGGTTGAATTAGAACTACTTAATTTGAACCTAATTTATGTTTATTAGAAGAAGATAAATAGTATATGAATGAAGAACTAAACATAATGAATTTGATCCATCATTTTGATTTACATTTATTCATCTTTCATGCAAGCCAAGTTAGAATAAATTTTTAACTCACTCTCTCGATATGAATTAAAATGCCTAAAACATACAATTAAAATTCTAACTCACAATTTTCATTAATGAATTAGAGGTTTCTAATTACATATTTTAAGAATAGACACTAACCTATAGCAATTATCTCAATATACCAATCTCTTAAATATATCTTAATAATGAAATTCTATTAGATGTCAGATAAAGTAAACTCTCGAATTACTTTAACTTGTAAAGATCAAGCAAAAGATACTAATAGAAAATCTACAATGAAAGACTATGAAAGTTGATGAAAATAGAAAGAATAAAAACATGCAAATTCATTAAAATAATATTCATAGAAATATTGGAGAAGAATTAAAAATAAGAGAATAAGATAGAAGTTCTTCAACCCTTTTCTCAATTTCTTGAAATAAGTTTTCCTTCTCCTTAATCTTCTTCTTCAAACCATAAAACTAAATAAAAATTTTAACTAAGAAAAATCTATCTTGCAAAATACAGAAAAATTACTTAACTAAAAATTCATTTCTATTATTTCTTATATCCTAAAACTACAGTAAATTACATATTTATAGATATTGATTTGAGGGTTGTGACTCTTGAGAATAGTTACAATTATAGGTGAAAAGATGTAACTTTTCATGTGACTTTTGGCCCAAAATCGTCCAACGGTCGTTTCTGTCGCGCTCGCAACGGTGTCGCGATCGCGACAGAACACGCTTGCACATTTTCTTCCTTCTTTCTTTCTTTCGCTATCTCTTCCCTCTCTGGCCAGTCACGTCACGTGATCTTTGCTCACGGCGTGTCTTCTCGCGTGTGTGGCGTGACTGGCGCTCACGTCTCGCTTCCTCATCTCCTTTCTCTTCTCTTCTCTTTTCCCTTCCTTTCCTGGCCTCTCTGTGGCGTCACGTCGCGTGACCTTTGCTCACGGCGTGACTCTTCTTCTTTCTTCTTCTCTTTCCTTTCTTTGCTGGCTTCTCCTTACGTCGCGTGACCTTTGCTCACAGCGTGACTTCGTCTCTTGCAGCTCCTTCTCTTCTTTTCCTCCTTCCTCTTCATTCTTCTTAGCAAGTCACGTCACGTGACTCCTGGTCACGGCGTGACCTCTTATGTGATACGTGATTTGCTCCTCTTCTCGCGACTTCCCACTCTATATCTGGTTCTTCTCTTCAATTTTCACCTAAAAACAACAGTAAACACATAAAACATGAAATCTAATACAAATAATCCTAAACTAACATATCACCTCAACTTTTACACACAATAGCATGATTAATTACATAAATTTATACAAAATAAATACTAAATTATACTTCAATTAAACTCTTATCAAAAAAGAAGATGAAAATTACAGTAAGACAAAGACAAGGATATGCACTTACCAAGTTAGGAGCAAGAGTGACCAATTTCCACAATCACACTTAATTAACAGATAGCAAGCAGTAATTAAGAGAGGGAAAAGGAAGAAGAAGATGGAGGTTGAAGGGAAAAACGTGAATCTAATTTCCTTTCACTCTTCCTTCATTTCTTTCTTCATTTTCCTTAACCTAATACACATGTCATCCTTTTGGTGGTGAAACTTGCTCACTCACACCCTAACTCCACACACAACACTCACACTTAATGCATTCCTAATTAAAACACCCTACAATGGTATAAGCAAGTGCACACAAATGTAACTTAATTAATTCACACCCTAATGCCATGTATGCACCCACATACTAGCAAAACCCCAAACATACATTTTACTAGAATACCCTTATGAAATGCCGAACACATGCGAATGCTTACACATACAGACAGACAGACAGGCTAATTCTACTAGGGGGCAAACGGGGTGTGACATTCCTACTCCATGACACTGAATTATATACTCTAATAGATCCTGGTTCCACACACTCATATTTGTGCACGCATAAGATTATTGATAATTTACATGTGGTAGAACAGTTAGACTATGAGATTTGTGTGACCAATCCATTAGGGCATAGTGTCAGTGTGAGTAGAGTTTATAGGAATTGTCTATTGATGGTTGAAGGTGTTGAGTTCCCTGTGGATTTGATAGAGTTGCCCTTCAGAGAGTATGATTTGATTTTGGGTATGGATTGGTTGAGCAAGCATAGAGCTATGGTCGATTGTCATAGGAAGACTTTTGTGCTTCGGGATAGGAACCGAGTTCCAGTGTTTGTCAGAGGTTTGGGTGCGAGTTCCGTGCACAATATGATTTATGCTATTCAAGCCAAGAGGTTTTTGAGAAAAGGTTGTGAGGCTTTTCTGGCTGTGGTTTTGGATTCCAGGAGGGATCAAGTTAGGATTGAGGACATCCCTATTGTCCGAGAGTTTAATGATGTTTTTCCGAGTGACTTGCCGGGTTTGCCTCCGGAGAGGGAAGTTGAGCTAGCCATAGAGATTATGCCGGGTACCACACCGGTATCAAAAGCACCTTATCGGATGGTGTAGACACCGGGTCCCGAGGCGGTCCAAGATCAGAATTACCCGATGATGAAACAAAAGACCGACTTACGGCAAGAAAAGTGAGAATCGACCGTTCCCTTGTCAAGATCATGTTTTTTTCGAAAAATAATTTTAAAATATATATTTTAGGGATTAAAATTTAAAATGGGAAAAAATATTAATATTGTGTCAAAATTAAAAATAAAAAAAAATAATAAAAAAAAAATTTTATCGCGAGTGCCACTGCGGCGGCGCGGGGCCGCCTGCGCGGCAGGCTGCCCCAGCGCGCAGGGGCGCCTGCGAGGCAGGCCGCCCCAGCGCGCAGGGGCGCCTGCGCGCGAGGCGGGGCGCTCCGCGTGCCCCCCCTGCGCGCAGGGGCGGGCGCTCCGCGCGACCCCCCTGCGCGCAGGGGCGGGCGCTCCGCGCGACCCCCCCTGCGCGCAGGGGCGGGCGCTCCGCGCGACCCCCCTGCGCGCGATGCGGGGCGCTCCGCGCGCACCCCCCCCTGCGCGCAGGGGCAGGCGCTCCGCGCGACCCCCCTGCGCGCGATGCGGGGCGCTCCGCGCGCCCCCCCTGCGCGCGAGGCGGGCGCCTCGCGCGACCTGCCTGCGCGAGGCAGGCTGCGCGCGGCAGCCTGCCGCGCGCGGTGCCAAGGCACCACGCGCAGCGCTCCGCGCGACCTGTTTCGCCTGTCCGTTTTTTGCGCTGTTTTCAGTCTGATTTTCTAATTTTTTCAGTTTCCGTTGTTTCACCATTTTATGTTATTTTAGATTAACTAAAAAGGAAGGTTTTTTTTGTCCCTTGCCATTTTTGGCCAAGACAGAATTAAATGAGGAATTTGCCCTCATTTTTGGGAGGACGGCAGATTAATTCAAGGTTTTTCTTTGGCTTTTCCTCTCAACTTTTTTGCACTCTCCAGGAAGCTCTTCTTGCTTCTTAAAAATTCTTCAAAAATTCTTCAAGCTCTCTTTTAAAAATCTTAGTTTTTCCATCACAAAACACTTAATCTTGGGTTGATTTGAGCAAGAAAAATTAATTTTCTTTGTTCCTTCATCCCATAAAAAATATTTTTCTCAAGATAATTTGTTTAGAACACAGATTTTATATTTATTTCAAATATTATTATCATCAAAAAAAATATTCGACAAGGAAATCGATCGAGACATCCTATTTCCAATCTCAAAAATTCTGAGGGTAAACATCCTTGAACTCGTCCTCATTTATTTTTTTTGTATGTTATTTATTTGTTGTTAATATTAGTTTTGTTGCTATTATCATATTTATTCATGGTTAATAATTTCTATTTTTGCTACTGTTGACACCCCTAGCCTTGCTTTTGGTCCAACTCCTCTATGTGGATTTAATTTGATTTTATAGTTTAATTTTTACTTGTTTGCCGTTGGTCACCAATCCCCATTTATATTATCATTTCCCTTGCTATTTAATATTATCCTCATGTAGCAATATTGTCATTATCACTATTACTATCACTATTTGATCCATCCATTACTTTTTATTATTATCATTATTATCATTATAGGTTGCTGCCATGTAGCTCATTAATATCATTATTATTATTATTACCATTGTTAATATCATTTCTAATTGATTATCCTGTTTTCATGTTACATATCATTTATTATTATTATTATTATTATTATTATTATTATTATTATTATCATTATTATTATTATCATTATTATTATTTAATTCTCTATTTCACTATCATTGTTATTTATTCATTTGCTAGTATTATTCTGTTTTAGTATTGTTAGTGCTATTATTACCAACTATTTGACTAGTTAACATTATTGTCATTGGTATTATTATTTAATATTTCGTATTATTTTTATTAGTAGTGTCATGGCTATCATTGTTGTTATTAATATATTTTGCTTTTTTTGACTAAGCTATTTTGAATATTTACTAATACTTTTTTGATATTATTTTTCTGTCTGAAATTTAACTTGAGTCGGGTTATGTGAGTGTCCCCGCGGCTCCCCGGATGGGTCGCAACTTGCGGAGAATCACATCGGTTTGGTGAGATCCCTCCAACTCCCTTTTTATGTGTTATGTGCCTATTTGTAAATGTATATTTTATTCGTGCACGTGAGTGATAAAAAATCACGAAAACATTTCTATAATTAAATTGGGGATTTTCACTAATAAAACCGGGACCAATGTCCCTTATTTTAGCCCGACAATAAAAATCATCATAATTAAAACGAAGAGTCAGTTTTCAATAAAACGAGATCACTCATCCCGGTTTTTTTCAATTCAAGCAATCAAAAATGACTCTTCGAACCCTCTTCAAATTAATACGAAGGAACCAATGTTCCTGAATTTCGAACAAGTGCGAGGGAACCAATGCTCCCTAAATAATGTCCCGATTTATGAATGTCCTTTCATTTCATTTTTGGGTGAGTGTTTAAAGTTATTTTCTTTCATTTTGGGCCCTTGTAATTAATTTTGGGGCAACCTTATTTATTTTGGGGTTGTATTCCGCCCCCATTTGTATTCTTAATTTCCTTTTATTGGGGTTGTATTCCGCCCCTATTTCCCTTGTAATTGAGTGCTTGGGTGTTTACCGCTTTCTTTATTTACTTTGCTTATCGCTTTTATTTATTTTCTTTACGTGCTTTCAATGCGCTATCTAATTTAAATGCATCAATCGCGTGAGACGAGAGATATAATCTTAAGAAGTTAAAAATCCATTTATAACTAACCAAAGCATGAATAAGAGGGAAGTTCCGGACACCATAACTCTGGTTTAGACCGTTAGAGGTGAGAAACCTTTTCCTAATTTCTTGCAAATTGGGTGGCGACTCCAAGTACCTCAAAAGGTGCCTTTAGGCGTCAATAGGCTAGGTTATTCTCCCCAATGTTCTATTGGGAGGGATACACCGATGATGCCTCATGGCGCCCATGATCAAGAGACGCGAACCTTTCATACCTCGAATCCTAAAGCGGATTCAAAGAGAGGGCCCTTGCTGGGTACGATCGGGTTCGGCGCACGTCACAGTGGCGACTCCGCTGGGGATTTGATGTTTGAGACTTCACTCCGAAAGTGCTTTGGTTAAAATTTATAATTGGGTTTTTGAAACTTAAAATTCTATCTCTTTTCGAAAATAACATCATAATCATTTTAGAGCCTTAGACTTACGCTAGTTGGTCCCTATCTTACCCCGGTGCGTTCCCGAAGCACGACCCTACTTTCACTCATTGTAGGGAAGTGTTAAGGATAATCACCAGCCCAAGCCTTGTACCTTTTGGTATATCAAAATGGAAACCCAATCGGTCGTTATGCTCGTGATGAGCTAGACCCGTTGGCGCGGACCATGCTTGGGTGGCCCTAAAAAGTTTCATCACCTTGACCAAAGCTCATCTAATGGCAAATAAAAACTTCCCCTAGGTGGTATGCTCCTTAATATGATGCTTGTGACATGGGCCGTCGCGCATTAAACAAAATCAAGCAAGTTAAGTGGTCTTTTATCAAAGGCTTTCATGCCCCGGTGAGCCCACCTTAACTTGATTGAATTGTCCAAATACGTAATGGCCAAAACTCATGCGCGTGTACATTAGACTAGAGCTGTTATGCTGCCGGCTTTTCGCCGTGCACTTCGCGCGTTCATAGGGTCCCCTGTTGACCCATGGACTAAGCCCACCAAGGAAAGAGACCACATTGCCCCGTGTGCGGGAGGAATAAGGTTGGAAGGGTCTGTTTGCTTGCATGTGGTTGTGGATACTGCATCAACACGACCATGCATTCTTAATGCCATCCATGCATCATGCTAACGAATTGGATTTTTTCAGCCATCATAGATCCATTTGAGTGGTCCAGAGATCTTAACGGGAGGTTGGTCAGAATTCAAGTGGTTGAGCAGTCCAGTTTGGCATCAGCATCAAGTTCAGAGTGGGATAGAGACTCAGATTCTTATTCAGAACCGTCTTCCGAATCAGTAATGGCAGAATTACCGCAAGAATCGAGTGCTGTAACAACGCAAGACTTGGACAAGAGGTTCGAAGATTTTGAAAGGAAGATCTTAGCCATGATGGGGAACTTTGTCGCCCAAATGACACCACACGCTGGACAGCCATCTGGAGCTCCAACTGTGGACCCGGTCGAAACACCTGTTGTGGAGACCACCATACCAACCACTGCTGTGCCACAGCCAATTACCGAGCCTAGAGTGGCGGCACCAGTTGAGCAACAGAGGGTAAGGATCCCAGACCCGAGGGATGATTTCTTAGGGGAAGAGGAAGATGAGCCAGTAGTCCCTCAAGCTGTGAAGTGTAAAGTTCCTAAGTTAGAGGATGATGTGATGCGGAAGATGGAGGAAAGAATGGAGGCCATCGCACGAATGGTGTCGGTCGGAAAGGGGGTCATCCCCGAAGATGTAGACTTGGGTGAGGAGGAGCTGCTGCCTCAGAGATTTAAGATGCCAGATTTACCGAAGTTTGATGGCACTTCTGACCCTTCAGCCCATCTCAAGCAGTATGCCTTAATCATGAAGGGCACAGGTCTTACCAAGAAGCAAAAGGTAGAATACTTCTGCCTTAGTTTGACAGGGTCAGCGGTTGATTGGTACCATGGCTTAGACAGGAGGTCGAAAGAAGATTGGGATCTGCTTACAAGTGAGTTCATGAGGCAATACGACTGCAGCACCCGCATGGAAGTGACGTTGAAAGACCTAGAGCTCCTGCAACAAAAGTCTAGTGAATCTTTCCATGACTACCTTACGCGATGGAGGAATCGCGTTATGGAAATGAAGAGGAAGCCCGATACCTCGGACCAAATCAGACTGTTTATCAAAAATGCGAGCCCATACTTGAGGGAGGGGCTTAAGATGAAAGGGCTCAAGGATTGGGAATCCTTAAAAGACATAGCAATCGAAGCTGAAGCGGAATACTTGGCAAAGAAAGCAAGTAATGACAGTTTTGCTCGGAAGAACTTCGGGACCCAAGGGGGAAATAGGTCTGGTGGCGCCGGAAGCAGCAGTAACAGAGTGGGCAGAACAGCGGAAGTTTCAGCCACTGACGTGAACCAGAGACACTATTCAAATTTGGGAAGACCATTGTCCTGGGTCCTAGAACGATTAATGAAAGAGGGAAAACTCCAGCCATTGCCAGCCAGACAAGCTAAGACTTATGGCCAGCCAAATCATAGGGGGGATCAATACTGTGCTTTCCACCAGCACACCGGTCACCTCACTGACTCCTGCAGAACTTTAAGGGATCGGGTCCAAGATCTCATTGACAGTAAGCAGATCTCCGACCCTGAAAAGAGGGAAAAGAAGAAGAATACCGGGTATAACGCCGTTCCTCCCCCAGTCTTTATGATAGGATCAAGCTTGCCCGAATGGTATGTGTTGAGGGACCTCTACGGCAATGACTACATGGCTATCGTCCGCCCCGAACAGGGAATCAATAGGGAGAGACCCCAGGTCAATATGATAGAATGTTGGGACACGACCAGTGAAAGTGAGATTGAAGAAGCCGATGGGCCAGAGGGTCTATGGAGTTCTGGGGGTGAAGAAGAAGTGCAAGAAGTGCAAGCAGTGACCCGCAGTGGGAGAGTGGTGCCAGAGGTTGAGAGACAGCAGGATCCAGTGCCTCCGAGTGAAGAACGAGAAACGGAAGAGAATCAGATCTTAAAGCAACTAAAGAAAACGACAGCACAAATATCCATCTGGGACCTATTGAGGCAATCCCCGAGCCACAGGCAGAAGCTAGTTGAAGCCTTATGTGAATCGACAGTCGCCACCACTATCTCACCCTCCGAGTTATTGGGCATTGTGAAAGGGGGATCTGAAGAAAACATAGTCTACACCGAAGCCGACTTGCCAGTCGAGGGTCGTAATCACAATCACCCTCTGTATATCCGAGCTCAGGTCAATGGTAAACACACGGCCTGTGTCATGGTGGATGATGGGTCCTCCATTAATGTGTGCCCGCTAGTGGCGTTACCTTCACTAGGATTGAATGAGAGCATGTTGAGTGAATCCGATCTGACCATCACCGCTTATGACAACTCGAGAAGGCAAGCTTCTGGGACTTTTAAGGCACAAGTCAAGACCGGGCCAGTTGAGATAGAGGCTGAGTTTGTTGTTCTGCCAATACCGGCTAACTTCGCAGTGCTGTTGGGAAGGCCTTGGTTTCACAAGTTAGGAGGGGTTCCATCTGCGCTCCACCAAATGATCAAGATTCCCCATGAAGGCCAGATCGTGACTATTAAAGCAGCTAGTGACAATCAAGTGTCGGTGTTAGGGATTTCCAATCAACCCTTTAGCGGGTTTCACGTGGCTATGGTGAATGAGGAAGACGGGACAGTGGTAAGTCCCCAAGTTGTCAATATGATGAAGAAGATGAGCTTTCTCCCCGGGGCTGGTTTGGGTAAAAGCTCACAAGGGATCCAGGCGCCCATCAACACAAGGGGGCAAAAGGATAGGAAAGGTTTGGGCTACGTCACTGATGCCAAGAGAAGCAAACCCGAGAAGAAGCCTGCGGAAGTGCCGCACATTTTGGAGACTTTTGTACCGGCCGCATCGGCATGCGCCTACTGTGGGGAGGCAGAGCCTCAGTGGATTAGTGGCAAGATCACCCCAGGTTTTGAAATTTTCAATGATGTGTTTGACTGGTCCGAGGGAATGGTCAAGGCGGTGGAAGCCTTCTGGGATGGGGAAATCTTCAATCAGAGTCTAGCATGGGATCGAGAGGTTCCCGAGGAGATTGTCACTGAAAGTCTGCTGGCCACCCGAGTGAAGGGCAAAGAGAAGATGGAAGACGCAGCGGCGGTGCCAGAACTGAAGAGTCTGAATACAACTGAGGCTCAAGATGAGGGGCCGTCCGCTTCTGCACCAGCACCAGTGGGAGATGATAATGATAGCTTTGCCGATGTACTTTTTATTCCCGAACTATTTGACAATTATGTCTGTAATTCTGAGTACTTTAATAATATGAATGACTTTGCTTACTTGTGCGATGTTTCTCATGATTTCATTATGCATGATCACGAGCATGAATCATTTATATTTGACATTAACTCAACCAATACCACCACATTTAATCTCGGGACTTTGGAAAATCCAAAGGAAATCTTGATAGCATCCGACGTAACTCTTGAGGAAAGGATAAAATTTGAGAGAATTTTGAAAAAATATGAAAGAGTCTTTGCCTGGACTTATGAGGATATGCCAGGGATTGATCGGGCAGTTGCCGAACACATCATTCCGACCTACCCAGAGTGCAAGCCAGTCAAGCAGAAGCTCAGGAGGTTAAGACCAGAATGGGCAGAAAAGGTAAAGGAAGAAGTGCACAAACAGATCGAAGCCAAGTTTCTGGTAGAGGTCCAGTATCCAACATGGTTAGCTAACGTTGTCCCCGTAGCCAAGAAGGATGGGAAAGTCCGAGTGTGCGTTGATTACCGAGACCTGAATAAAGCCTGCCCGAAAGATGACTTTCCCCTACCCCATATTGATGTACTAGTGGATAGCGCAGCCGCCTGTATGATGTACAGCTTTGTGGACGGGTATGCGGGATACAACCAAATCCTTAACAAGATTGTGGATCGAATCAAGACAGCTTTCATCACAGAATGGGGAACGTTCGCCTACCGAGTAATGCCTTTTGGGTTGAAGAATGCCGGAGCGACGTACCAAAGGATGGCTACCAAGATCTTGGATGACTTGATCCACAAGGAAGTCGAAGTGTATGTCGATGATATGATGATCAAGTCAGCAACTCGAGAAGGACATTTCGAGGCCTTGGAAAAGTTCTTTCAGAGGATCGACAAGTATAACCTTCGCCTTAATCCTAAGAAGTGCATTTTCGGAGTTACTTCTGGTAAGTTGCTAGGCCATGTGGTGAGCCAAAGGGGAATAGAAGTGGACCCTGATAAAATCAAGGCAATCAGAGAAATGCCAGCGCCCCAAAAGGAGAAAGAAGTCCGGAGTTTTCTGGGCAAATTACAGTACATCAGTAGGTTCATTTCCAAGCTCGCTTCGGTGTGCGAACCAATCTTCAAGCTCCTCAGGAAAAATCAGCCGGTCAAGTGGAACGATGACTGCCAGAAGGCTTTTGATGTCATTAAGGATTACCTCCAACATCCCCCAGTGCTACAACCGCCACGGCCTGCTAAGCCACTGATCCTTTACCTAGCAATAGAGGAAAGTTCTGTAGGAGCCATGATGGCCCAAGAGGACGAATTCGGGGTCGAATTTGCGGTTTACTACCTCAGCAAGAAATTCCTCCCTTATGAAGCCAAGTACGTCGAAGTGGAGAAGATTTGTCTGGCCGTGATCTGGGCATCAAAGAAACTTAGACACTACTTCCACTCTTATAAAGTGCAGGCAGTCGCCAAACAGAACCCTCTCCGTTACCTTCAGGAAGCACCCTCATTGTTAGGGAAAATGGGAAGATGGTTGATATTGCTACAAGAATTTGACGTGGAATACATTACTAGAAAGACCATTAAAGGTCGAGCAGTGGCCGAATTTCTTGCTGACCATCCCATTGAAGGAGACCGACTGGAGTATGAATTCCCTGACAAAAATGTGGCGGCTATCACCGTGCAGAAATGGCAAATGTATTTTGATGGGGCAGTAAATAACAAAGGAGCCGGGACAGGAGTAATTCTAGTAACCCCAGATGGTGAGAAGCTCCCCTTAGCCAAGAAACTGAGGTATAAAGCCACAAATAACGAAGCTGAGTATGAAGCCTGCATCTTTGGGTTAGAAGCGCTCTCAGCCGTGGGGGCAAAAGTGGTAGAGGTCTTCGGGGACTCATCCTTAGTAATCCACCAAGTCAGGGGTGAATGGGCCGTCAAGGAAGAGCGGCTGTTGCCATATGTGAGGTGTTTAAAAGAACTAAGCGCCCGGTTTGAAGTCTGCACTTTTAACTACGTGCCTCGAGATGAGAACCAATTGGCAGATGCCCTAGCCACCTTGGTATCCATGTGGGATAACCCCAAAGGAATAGTTATGAAGCCTGTGCTCATTTCCAGTTCGAGCAAGCCATACTTTGAGACCGAACAAGTCGGGGATGTTGAAACTACTGATGGAAAGCCATGGTACTATGATGTCCTGAATTATTTGGAGAGGTCAATATTCCCGGAAGAAGCCACTGAAAAAGACCAAAGGCTAATCCGCAAACTGTCCACTCAATTCATCAGTGTAGATGGGGTGTTGTACAAGAGACAAGCCGATGGCATGCAACTCAGATGTTTAGATGAAAAAGAGGCTAAAGAGGTTATGGAAGAAACCCATGCAGGGGTCTGTGGGGCCCATATGAATGGTCTGGCCCTGGCAAAGAAAATAATGCGGCAAGGTTTCTTCTGGCTAACAATGGATACAGATTGCTCTAAGTATGTGAAAGAGTGCCAATTGTGCCAACAATATGCCAATTTGAGACACCTGCCCGTGTCGGAATTGTGCAACCTGACGTCTCCGTGGCCATTTGCCGCATGGGGGATTGACATAATAGGAGAGATACACCCGACAGCCTCTAACGGGCACAGATTCATTGTGGTCGCCATTGATTACTTTACCAAGTGGGTTGAAGCTGAATCCTTCAAGAAATTAGGTGCCCGGGAAATGGCCAGATTCATCGAGCGACACTTGATCTGTAGGTACGGTCTCCCTCATCACATCGTGTCGGATAATGGGGTACAATTCCAAGCTGAGACTAAACAGATGCTCAAGAAGTACGCCATCCAACACCATAAGTCCTCTCCATACCGACTACAGGCCAACGGGGCGGTCGAGGCAGCTAATAAGAACGTTAAGAAGATATTGGCTAAGATGGTGCAGACCTATAAAGACTGGGCCGAGAAATTGCCATTTGCACTATGGGGCTACAGGACCACTGCCAGAACTTCTACAGGGGTTACACCTTTCTCTTTGGTTTATGGGACGGAAGCAGTCCTACCAGTAGAAATAGAACTCCAATCATTGAGGGTGGTGACAGAAGCTCAGCTACCAGAAGCCGAATGGGCACAGCAGAGACTGCTACAGTTGAACCTATTGGACGAAGATAGGATGCGGGCGTACTACCACAATCAAATCTACCAGAAAAGGCTAGCCCGCTCGTTTGGGAAGAAAGTAAGAAAGAACCCATTGAAGGAAGGAGACCTAGTCTTCAAACAAATGAGGCCAGGGGTTCCGGATTTTCGAGGCAAGTTCAGACCAACATGGGAAGGACCCTTCGTTCTGAAGAAGCTTTTGTCTAAAGGAGCTGCGATCCTGACAGATAGTGATGGGAATGAATTCAGGGAGCCGGTCAACGTCGACAGATTGAAAAGATTCCACGGCTGAAAAAAAAAAAAAAAAAAAATGTTCAATCAAGAAAACCCGAGAGGGCTGATTGATAACAGGAGTTGTGATGCTTTTGAGATCTATCTCGAGATTAGATGTTGTCTGGTATCTTGGGGCCTAATGTCAAATGATGATCATGTGTAATGAAATCGCACGAGAAACGTGCACATGTATGCAATTATGCACTCAGAGAAGTTCTTTTATCCAATGAATGTCCATAGGTCTTTTTAGACGAGTAATATGTCATTGTTGTCACTTCCCATTCGAATGAGCACAATTTATCCGTGCAACCGAAAAAAAAAAAAAAAAAAAAAAAGCCGTTAGAGATGAAAACCGTGACTGGCGCTCTAAGCAAAAGTTAGGCCAAAGGGCAGGGTGAAAACCTGGCGACAGGCAGTCTGCCCTACTAAAAAAAAAAAAAAAAAAAAAAAAAAAAAAAGAAGATGAAATAAATAAAAGCCGCTGGATTGGGTTGGGTCCATTCCAGGCAAAAAATAAGGCACAGGGTTATGTGAAAATCCGACGGGGACGCATCTCCCGCTAAGAAAAGCTAGTGTGAAAATCCATAAGGGACGCACTACCTTCAAAACAATGACGCTTGGAGTGATAAGGCGGCATTACCTTGGGCAACCCCTTTCAAGCAAAGACACACATCAGGCAAACCTCCCTGAAAATTTATGAGTCAGAGCCCCTGAATCGGGACAGCACCCTCCGGCACTTGGGGGCATAATCGCCCAGACGAAGCCATGAGTCGTTTCAACGAGAATTATCGCACCTCGTCCACTGGGCCACTCAGATGAACGGTGTCACCTGCATTTCGCATGACATATGCATATGCATGTGCATAACTTACCTTTGCATACAAATCTCTTTTGTTGTCGCAGGAAAGTCTGGCGCCTTCACACACCGACAAGTTGGTGTTTATCAGTCGCTCAGCCGTGGTTTCACACACCGACAAGCTGGTGTTCTATCAATCACGTTCTCCAAAGTCTGGCGCCTTCACACACCGACAAGCTGGTGTTTATCAGTCGCTCAGCCGTGGTTTCACACACCGACAAGCTGGTGTTCTATCAATCGCGTTCTACAAAGTCTGGCGCCTTCACACACCGACAAGCTGGTGTTTATCAGTCGCTCAGCCGTGGTTTCACACACCGACAAGCTGGTGTTCTATCAATCACGTTCTCCAAAGTCTGGCGCCTTCACACACCGACAAGCTGGTGTTTATCAGTCGCTCAGCCGTGGTTTAACACACCGACAAGCTGGTGTTCTATCAATCACGTTCTCCAAAGTCTGGCGCCTTCACACACCGACAAGCTGGTGTTTATCAGTCGTTCAGCCGTGGTTTCACACGCCGACAAGCTGGTGTTCTATCAATCGCGTTCTACAAAGTCTGGCGCCTTCACACACCGACAAGCTGGTGTTTATCAGTCGCTCAGCCATTGGTCTCACGTCGACAAGCTGACGTTCCTCAATCATGTGACCGGAGTAGTCCTATGATGCCGACAAGCTGGCAAAATCAAGTTTCGGAAAGCGACCGCCTCAGGTACGCATCTCTTCCTTTCTTTTCTGAATTTTGGTTCACTTAGGCGCCTGCGTTCTAAGTTCCCCAAAATTGGGGGCAACTGTAGACACCGGGTCCCGAGGCGGTCCAAGATCAGAATTACCCGATGATGAAACAAAAGACCGACTTACGGCAAGAAAAGTGAGAATCGACCGTTCCCTTGTCAAGATCATGTTTTTTTCGAAAAATAATTTTAAAATATATATTTTAGGGATTAAAATTTAAAATGGGAAAAAATATTAATATTGTGTCAAAATTAAAAATAAAAAAAAAATAAAAAAAAAATTAATAAAAAATAAAATTTTATCGCGAGTGCCACTGCGGCGGCGCGGGGCCGCCTGCGCGGCAGGCTGCCCCAGCGCGCAGGGGCGCCTGCGAGGCAGGCCGCCCCAGCGCGCAGGGGCGCCTGCGCGCGAGGCGAGGCGCTCCGCGCGCCCCCCCTGCGCGCAGGGGCGGGCGCTCCGCGCGACCCCCCCTGCGCGCAGGGGCGAGCGCTCCGCGCGACCCCCCTGCGCGCGATGCGGGGCGCTCCGCGCGCCCCCCCCCCCCGCGCGCAGGGGCAGGCGCTCCGCGCGACCCCCCTGCGCGCGATGCGGGGCGCTCCGCGCGCCCCCCCCTGCGCGCGAGGCGGGCGCCTCGCGCGACCTGCCTGCGCGAGGCAGGCTGCGCGCGGCAGCCTGCCGCGCGCGGTGCCAAGGCACCACGCGCAGCGCTCCGCGCGCCCTTGGCTCCTCCGCGCGACCTGTTTCGCCTGTCCGTTTTTTGCGCTGTTTTCAGTCTGATTTTCTGATTTTTTCAGTTTCCGTTGTTTCACCATTTTATGTTATTTTAGATTAACTAAAAAGGAAGGTTTTTTTTGTCCCTTGCCATTTTTGGCCAAGACAGAATTAAATGAGGAATTTGCCCTCATTTTTGGGAGGACGGCAGATTAATTCAAGGTTTTTCTTTGGCTTTTCCTCTCAACTTTTTTGCACTCTCCAGGAAGCTCTTCTTGCTTCTTAAAAATTCTTCAAAAATTCTTCAAGCTCTCTTTTAAAAATCTTAGTTTTTCCATCACAAAACACTTAATCTTGGGTTGATTTGAGCAAGAAAAATTAATTTTCTTTGTTCCTTCATCCCATAAAAAATATTTTTCTCAAGATAATTTGTTTAGAACACAGATTTTATATTTATTTCAAATATTATTATCATCAAAAAAAAATATTCGACAAGGAAATCGATCGAGACATCCTATTTCCAATCTCAAAAATTCTGAGGGTAAACATCCTTGAACTCGTCCTCATTTATTTTTTTTGTATGTTATTTATTTGTTGTTAATATTAGTTTTGTTGCTATTATCATATTTATTCATGGTTAATAATTTCTATTTTTGCTACTGTTGACACCCCTAGCCTTGCTTTTGGTCCAACTCCTCTATGTGGATTTAATTTGATTTTATAGTTTAATGTTTACTTGTTTGCCGTTGGTCACCAATCCCCATTTATATTATCATTTCCCTTGCTATTTAATATTATCCTCATGTAGCAATATTGTCATTATCACTATTACTATCACTATTTGATCCATCCATTACTTTTTATTATTATCATTATTATCATTATAGGTTGCTGCCATGTAGCTCATTAATATCATTATTATTATTATTACCATTGTTAATATCATTTCTAATTGATTATCCTGTTTTCATGTTACATATCATTTATTATTATTATTATTATTATTATTATTATTATTATTATTATTATCATTATTATTATTATCATTATTATTATTTAATTCTCTATTTCACTATCATTGTTATTTATTCATTTGCTAGTATTATTCTGTTTTAGTATTGTTAGTGCTATTATTACCAACTATTTGACTAGTTAACATTATTGTCATTGGTATTATTATTTAATATTTCGTATTATTTTTATTAGTAGTGTCATGGCTATCATTGTTGTTATTAATATATTTTGCTTTTTTTGACTAAGCTATTTTGAATATTTACTAATACTTTTTTGATATTATTTTTCTGTCTGAAATTTAACTTGAGTCGGGTTATGTGAGTGTACCCGCGGCTCCCCGGATGGGTCGCAACTTGCGGAGAATCACATCGGTTTGGTGAGATCCCTCCAACTCCCTTTTTATGTGTTATGTGCCTATTTGTAAATGTATATTTTATTCGTGCACGTGAGTGATAAAAAATCACGAAAACATTTCTATAATTAAATTGGGGATTTTCACTAATAAAACCGGGACCAATGTCCCTTATTTTAGCCCGACAATAAAAATCATCATAATTAAAACGAAGAGTCAGTTTTCAATAAAACGAGATCACTCATCCCGGTTTTTTTCAATTCAAGCAATCAAAAATGACTCTTCGAACCCTCTTCAAATTAATACGAAGGAACCAATGTTCCTGAATTTCGAACAAGTGCGAGGGAACCAATGCTCCCTAAATAATGTCCCGATTTATGAATGTCCTTTCATTTCATTTTTGGGTGAGTGTTTAAAGTTATTTTCTTTCATTTTGGGCCCTTGTAATTAATTTTGGGGCAACCTTATTTATTTTGGGGTTGTATTCCGCCCCCATTTGTATTCTTAATTTCCTTTTATTGGGGTTGTATTCCGCCCCTATTTCCCTTGTAATTGAGTGCTTGGGTGTTTACCGCTTTCTTTATTTACTTTGCTTATCGCTTTTATTTATTTTCTTTACGTGCTTTCAATGCGCTATCTAATTTAAATGCATCAATCGCGTGAGACGAGAGATATAATCTTAAGAAGTTAAAAATCCATTTATAACTAACCAAAGCATGAATAAGAGGGAAGTTCCGGACACCATAACTCTGGTTTAGACCGTTAGAGGTGAGAAACCTTTTCCTAATTTCTTGCAAATTGGGTGGCGACTCCAAGTACCTCAAAAGGTGCCTTTAGGCGTCAATAGGCTAGGTTATTCTCCCCAATGTTCTATTGGGAGTGATACACCGATGATGCCTCATGGCGCCCATGATCAAGAGACGCGAACCTTTCATACCTCGAATCCTAAAGCGGATTCAAAGAGAGGGCCCTTGCTGGGTACGATCGGGTTCGGCGCGCGTCACAGATGGCTCCTGTGGAGTTGAGAGAACTTAAAACTCAACTACAAGAGCTATTGGATAAGGGGTTCATTCGACCAAGCATATCTCCTTAGGGAGCTCCAGTTCTATTTGTTAAGAAAAAGGATGGGTCCTTGAGGATATGTATCGACTACAGGCAGATCAATAAGGTCACAGTGAAGAATAAGTATCCGTTGCCCAGAGTTGAAGATTTGTTTGATCAGCTTCGAGGTGTGGGTGTGTTTTCCAAGATAGATCTTCGGTCGTGGTATTATCAGCTTCGTGTTAAGGACGAGGATGTAGTTAAGACTGCATTCCGTACTCGGTATGGCCACTATAAGTTCCTTGTTATACCGTTTGGGTTGACTAATGCTCCAGCGGCATTCATGGATTTGATAAATAGAGTGTTTAGGCCATACTTAGACCGGTTTGTAGTAGTATTTATAGACGATATTTTGGTATTTTCCAAGGATGAAGCCGAGCATGAAGAGCATCTCCGGGTAGTTTTGCAAATTTTGAGAGAGCATCGGTTGTTTGCTAAGTTGAGTAAGAGTGATTTTTGGCTTCGAGAAGTGTCGTTTTTGGGCCATATAGTTTCAGCTAAGGGTATCCAAGTGGATCCAGCCAAGATTGAGGCGATAGTGGATTGGAAAGCGCCTAAGAATGTCCAGGAAGTGAGGAGTTTCCTTGGTCTGGCGGGTTATTACCGTCGGTTCGTTAAGAGTTTTTCTGTGATTGCTGCTCCGATGACCAGGTTATTGAGGAAAGGAGTTAAGTCCGAATGGTCGGATAAGTGTCAAGCCTGCTTTGAGAGGTTGAAGCAGTTGTTAGTTGAAGCTCCTATACTAACTCAACCCACCTCGGGTAAGGAGTTTGTTATGTATAGTGATGCTTCAGGTGTTGGTTTGGGATGTGTTCTGCTGCAGAAAGGTAAGGTTGTGGCTTATGCTTCTTGTCAGTTGAAGCCGCATGAAAGGAACTATCCGACGCATGATCTTGAGTTAGCAGTGGTTGTCTTCGCTTTGAAGATTTGGTGTAATTATCTCTACGGAGAGAAGTGCAGGATCTTTATGGACCACAAGAGTTTAAAGTATTTCCTGGCGCAGAAGGAACTAAATATGAGGCAACATCGTTGGCTTGAGCTGTTTAAGGACTACGATTGCATTGTGGATTACCATCCGGGTAAGGCCAATGTAGTCGCAGATGCGTTGAGTAGGAAGTCAGTTTCTGCCTTGTTTTTTAGGCGATTCAGATGGAGGTTTGGTTCGGATGGAGCTTTGATAGCTCAGTTGAAGGTCAAGCCTACTTTAAGACAGCGGATAGTTGATGCTCAGAAGGTTGATAAGAAGCTTCAGCGGATTGTGCAAGACGTCAGTTTGGGCAAGCAGTCAGAGTTTTTGGTTCAGGATGGGGTTCTTCTGTTTAGAAACCGTTTGGTTGTACCGGATAGCAAAGAGTTAAGAAGACAGAATTTGGAGGAGGCACATAGTTTAGTGTTCACAATGCACCCTAGCAGTGTAAAGATGTATCGGGATTTGAAGCAGTTCTTTTGGTGGTCTGGTATGAAGAGGGACATAGTGGACTTCGTATCTAAGTGCTTGACTTGTCAGCAGGTCAAGGCTGAGCACCAGGTTCCCTCTGGATTGCTTATGCCTTTGTCCATTCCTGAGTGGAAATGGGATGACATCGCCATGGATTTTGTTTCCGGATTGCCTTTGACTCAGAGGAAGCATGATTCTGTTTGGGTTGTTGTGGATCGACTTACGAAGTCTGCTCACTTTTTGCCGGTTAGGATGGATTATCCGATGCATAGATTGGCCAGTATTTATGTGGATGAGATAGTTCGGTTGCATGGAGTGCCTTTGTCCATAGTTTCGGATAGGGACCCAAGGTTCACATCCAAGTTCTGGAAAGAATTACAGCGAGCTTTGGGTACCAAGCTGAATTTCAGCACAACGTTTCATCCTCAGACAGATGGTCAGTCCGAGCGTGTGATTCAGATCTTAGAGGATATGATGAGGGCGTGTGTTTTAGACTTTCCGGGTAGTTGGGACAAGTATGTGTCATTGATGGAGTTTGCCTACAACAATAGTTTCCAGTCGAGCATTGGTATGTCACCGTATGAGGCTCTGTATGGACGTCAGTGTAGGACCCCTGTTTGTTGGACAGAGTTATCTGAGAGGTCAGTGATTGGGCCAGATGTGGTTAGAGATACAGAAGAAAAGATTAGAGTTGTGCAGCAAAATCTGAAGGTGGCCAAGGATCGATAGAAGTCTTATGCCAATCTGAAGAGAAAAGATGTGCAGTTTGAAGTTGGGGACAAGGTTTTTCTTAAAGTGTCTCCTTGGAGAAAAGTACTTCGCTTTGGAAGGAAGGGAAAGCTTAGTCCTCGCTTCATTGGTCCGTATAAGATTTTCGCAAGAGTTGGTCCAGTGGCTTACAGATTAGCTTTGCCGATGGAATTGTCGAAGCTTCATGATGTGTTTCACGTTTCGATACTCCGTCGGTATAGATCGAATCCTTCCCATGTTTTGTCGATTCAAGAAGTTCAAGTGCAGTCAGATTTTTCCTACGATGAGGAGCCTAGAGCTATCTTAGCGCGGGAAGTGAGACAGTTAAGGAATAAGCAGATTCCTTTGGTCAAGGTTTTGTGGAATCACCATGGGGTTGAGGAAGCAACTTGGGAGCTGGAGGAGTTGATGAGATTGCAGTACCCACAGTTATTTAGTTCAGGTGAGAATTTCGAGGACGAAATTCTTATTAGTAGGGGAGAGTTGTCACACCCCGTTTGCCCCCTAGTTGAATGAGCCGAGTATATGTATATGCATTTGCATTTGTTGGGCATAACATAAGGGCATTTTGGTAATTTTGCATGTTTTAAGAGTTTTGCTTGCATGTGGGTGCATGCATGGTGCCATGGTGTGAGTTAGTTGGGTTAGTTTTGTGTGTGCTCAAGCGCACCATTGTAGTGTGTGTTCATGAGAGTTTCATCATGTGTGGTTGAGTGCACCATAGTAGGATATGCACTAGTGGGATTGATTTAGTGTGTGGACATGCATATGGTTGTAGGGTATGTTTATGTATGAATGTATGCGTTTTCTGTATCTGTGTGGTGGCACCTTTACTCATACGGCATCTCATTCCTTATCGGATGGGATCGCCTACGTATGGGTAAGGGGTGTTATAGGTCCACTCTAATCCTCCTCAGAAATCTCAGACTAGAGTAGGCAGTCAGAGCATTATTTTCCCAAGTTCGAGGGTCATCCGGAACTCCGTGCATCTTGATGAGGGCAGGGGATGAAATTTTTCAAAGGTTTCAGGGCAAAAATTAAATATAAATTGAAAAGAACAAGAGAAAAAGAAGAAAAACCTGGAAAAGAAGCTCTGTTTGAAGTCCAAAGGGATGAATGCATGAAATTTGAGGAAGAAGACGGGATATTTAAAGAAAGCCATGATCGATGGGAAGCCTATCGGTCAATGGGTTGATCGCCTAGGAGATTGTTCTCCAGTATATTTCATGCATTTCATGCGCATAAATTTTTCACGTGTATTTTGCCAATTTTCAATTTTGTAGGAAAGTAAATTAGATGAAGAAGTGTGCCATGCATAGAAATATGGCGCAAAATATTCAGGAAGTTTTTTCTTTTTAAAATAAAAAAAAAGGGAAAATGTCAGAATTTTGAACGACCGATAGGGTACCCATCGGTCTATCTTCCGACAGGTAGCCCGTCGGTCATCAAAATCTAAAAAAGGAGTGCCTAACCACGTGCCTTCAACTCTTCTTCTTCTCCTTTTTTTCCTTTTCTTCTTGCTCTCTCACAAACTGATGGGACCCTTCAGATTTTCAGCCATTTTCCCTCGTTTGTTACCCATTTTGTGCACCAGTTGTGTCAAAACGATCCTTGCACCACCGCGCACGCATAGGACCAGTTTTTTTTACAGTTTTTTCCAAGTTTTTTTTAGTCCACTTCATCAACCACTAGGTTTGTTTTATTACACTTTTCCTCTTCTCTTAACTTCTTTTTACTTAATTTTTGTTCTAGTTGCATCATAGATGTTTCAACTAAAAGCCATGACTGTCAGTGAAGGCCCAGACTTTCCTATATTCACCATCCACCACGCTTCGCTCGCACTCCTCCCTCACAACAGGGGCCCACGCTCTTCCGCCCTTTGCGTATTCTTCCGCGGCTGCCTGCTTCTTTTGGGATTCGAACTTGCGACCTCGTGTTGGATGAGTGAGTTAGGTAGGCTCTGATACCATTTCAACTAAAAGCCATGACTGTCAGTGAAGGCCCAGACTTTCCTATATTCACCATCATACGCTACAAATTATAGGACAAATTTTGCCTTTTCTGCATTTTGGGACCCTATACAATGACAACTAAAGTGCAAATAGATGATGAAATAATAATAATAATAAAAAAATAATAATAAACATAGGACTTAGAAATATTCCCTTGTATGATTGATGATTAGGGAACAGAACTAGGCTAAAGTTATCGAATAACTGATCATCATATAATATAATTACACCAATGAAATTGTTGCTTGGGGCCTGAGGCCTATCCCTTTATTTGTGTTTTTATGCAGGGAGTTGGGCACATCCTTGCCGGGATGATGCACAATTTTTTTTAGAATTCTCTAGTCAGACACATCCTTACCGGGATGCTACCGAAAATTTTTGGTAGGGCCCATTTTATTCAAAATACTGCCGAAATTTCCACAAATTTTGAAATTTTGTTTAGCTTTTTTATGACTATTACACGAAGCTAATTTTTGTTTTTCCATAGGATGTCTCCACGATGCAACATCCCTCAAGATTAGCCTGAGCCTCATGCTCCCGAGTGGATGAGGGACGATAGTAGGGAGAGAATTTAGGCCTTGGATCGTTTACAGTTCTACACTAGCCACTTTGTCTTCAGGCATTTTCTGTAGAGCATAGGGATGTTAAAGGAGGTTGATGCACACATAGGGCCAGCAGGATGGACAAAGTTCCTATGACCCTCGTTTCAGACCCATCTAGAGGTTATTAGAGAGTTAGTGGCCACACTCCACTATGGGGGATTTTAGAGGTTAGACTCGGACGAGGGAATCATCTAGTTTTGGGTAAGGGGATGTCACTACAGCATCACGTGTCAGGTTTTTGCAAAAGCCATGGGGCTTCCTCACATGGATGATGTGATGATACCCTAGAGAGCCGTCCGGAGGCGGTATTAGGAGGCCATCGCTATGCCAAGAGTACCTTATGACTTTGACAAGGCGAAGAGTACCGTACTCTCATCTTAGGCATTGCGCTACATACACAGAGTTCTCTCCAGCTCGTACTTGGGTCGGGTAGGCAACTCGGGGTCAGTGAACAGAGCTAAGATATGGAGTTTGTAAGTGATGGTGGCAGGTCGGCGCATTAATATTACCCATGAGATATTGGCTAATTTTGTTAGAGTGGCACGAGGGACAACTCCTACTATATGGACCAGGGGAGTGGTTACCAGGCTTCTCCTGCATCTGAGAGTGGACCCCAGGAGCTATGGGCCACCACTCACTGAGGGATTTTATGTGGATACGGTAGTAGCTCAGACTATGGGCATGATTACACAAATACCCAATCGCCCAGAGGAGTACCGACTACTCACCATGGCAGAGACCTGGTGACTATTCCACCTATCTCCACTCCAGCCAGAGGAGGACGATTACGGAGCACCCAGGGGGAGGAGTATCCTCCACAGTAGCCCCGATTTTAGGGGCGTCAGCCTCTGCAGCCACCTCCACAGCAGCCTCGGCCAGAGGAGGGTCAGCCTCAAATGCAATTTCATATGGACATCGAGTTTAGTGTGGATGATCTGCTAAGCACCCCACCGTCATAGAGAGCGCAGAGCCTCACTCCACCACCACCACCACCGCGAGTCTAGTGCTCTGAGCTTCGGCAGACCGGGAGATATCTTCCATATAGTAGGCCAGGAGACCTAGGGGCCTCTACATCCACAACTCCTCTTCCTTCACAGTCTCAGGCTCAGTTGGCACAGCCTAGTCCACCGCCGCCTCCTTAGTCGACATAACTAGATATCATTTTAGCTATTACCGCTGCTTTTACCACTATGGAGTGAAGGCAAGAGGAGAGGGACCGAGTCGTCCTTGAGCATCTTGACCGATAGGAGATGGCCATAGAGGGGCAAGGGAGATAAATAGAGGAGTTGAGGCTGAGTTTAAATGCTTCACAGGCAGCGGTAGCCCAAAGAGGCGATGAGGCTATTTAGATGTTTGATAAGTCGGTCACCGCCCTTAGATTCCAGGTGGAGGTGTTGGAGGGTACCAGACCGACTATATCTAGATCCATCAAGGACCTAAGGGAGTAGACAAAGACTACGCTCGCGAATATCAGAGAGACGTTCAGACGCCGGAGTTTGGAGCAGACCCAGGCTATTAGCGGACTAGGTGGGGTGATCAACGAGACCTTAGATTTTTTTAGGAGTTATGCGTAGCCATTTTTGGACGGATGTTCTCAGGTGTAGTTTCAGCAGGCCACCCGAGTAGCACAGTAGGAAGCCTCGGCATCACTGCCACTGATCATTATTCATCCTCAGCTAGCTGTAGCAGCTGGTCTATCAGCCCCTACCAGTCAGCCTTCGGTCCCAAGACCTGGACCATCTGCCTCCATAGCAGGACCATCCTCGTCCGGCGCTCAACCTATCCCCATATCAGATGATGAAGAGGACCCGGAGGAGCCTACGGATTATTCACCCCTGTAGCTTGTATTCATGGAGTTTTATACTTTTTGTCTGTTGACGTACAAAATTTTCACTTTTGTTAGTGGAATATTTACTTTGTTAAAATGTAAATTTATTCTAGTATTTTTCATATTTTGTAAATATTTTATGTTTTGTTTCAAAAAGGGCCGATGTATTGAAATAACATAAGAATAAAAAACGAGCAAAATAAAGAAAAGAAAAGATGAACAAAACAAATAACAATAAACAAAGATAAAGACATAAACTCCACATTTTAAAATGATCCGGCCAACGCAATAAGATAACGAACCCTTTTGAAATTGCAGGTAGAACATGCTAACAAATCAGGACATGTAAAATGAGTACATTATCAGAAAATAATTTTCTGCCAGTTGAGTTATAATAGAATAGGCTTAGCACCCGATCAAGATTCATGCCGATCGGATGGTGGTCAGCCAATCAAAAATCATGCCGCCCGGATGGTGGCCAGTAAATCAAAAATCACCTGCCTTGCAGACCGAATGGGGGTTAGCAAGCATATACCGTGCAGGCTAAATGGTGGTCAGCAAGATAAATGTGGTATGTCAAATGGGTCATAATAGAATACATTGCAACTCAACAACAACAATCACATGCCTTGCAGATCGAATGGGGGTTAACAGGGGAAGGCCGTGAGAGGGTGGTTAGCAAGAGAAATGTGGTATATGAAGTCACGTGCCTTGCAGACCGGATGGGGGTTAGCAAGGAATATATCGTACGGGCCTGGAAGTGGCCAGCAAGATAAATGCGGTATATCAAATGAGTCGTAGTAGAATACACTGCAGTTCAACAGTAGCGATTATATGTCATGCGAATCGGATGGTTATTAGCAGGACATGCCATGTAGATTGGATAGTGGTCAGCAGAACAATCATAAAGGAGTAATTGTAGAATACTGTGATGTGCGCCGAACTCGCTCACTTATCCGGGTCGCTCTCGAAAGTTCGCTTTTAGGACTCGAGACTAGATGGAGGCTCATTAAAACTTATGAATGCTGGTCGCTTCGCACTGGACAGGGAATCACCCCTATTCCATCGTTGGCAATCAGCCTACGAGGGTGTCTATTGGGAATCAAAATGTAGGTATCATGGAGTCGCCATCCAATAAAACATTGGGAAACGAAGTCTGACCTTATGAGGCAAAAACTAGAGGGAGTTGGGGAACTCACTCTTATTTATACCTTTGGTTAATGTTATATGATTGAATTGAGAGTTAATTATTTTATCTCCCTTCTCACACGATCCTACAATAAATTTAAAGTGCATTTCAAGCATATTCAGAAAGTAGTAAAGAAAGCAACAAATAAAGCAATAAAGAAATTACAAGTGAAAAATATGGGACAGAACAATTTCCCAAAATAATAAAAGCGAAAATAAATAAAGGAATAAAAATTGCACTAAAAATTAATTACAAGGGCACGAAATAAATAATACACAAAAAGAATGAAATACTATACATTATACATAAATCAGGACATTTATTAGATTTTAGGAACATTGGTTCCTTTGAGTTAACTTAAAAAGTGGAGAGTTATTTTTGTGCAATAAAAATGATAGGGATAATTGGATCCCATTTTTTAAAAATAAACTCTCTTTTGAAAGTGAAAGTTTATTGGTTAAAACCAGGACATTGGTCCTATTTTAGTAATAAAAAACCCAATTTTTATTGTTGTAGAAAACGTGAGTTTCTATGAAATAAACGCATTAAAAATACTATTTTGCATACAACAAAACAAAATAATAAAATAAGGAAAATAAGGAAATTAAAATGCAAACCAAACTTGAAGGTTCCTAATCTCTTGATTCTCGAACTTGCACAAAAACGTCGCTCAAAGCGAAACAAACAAGTTTAGTGGATAGTAAAAACAAGAATAAAAATAATGTTAGTAAATTAGATCGAATATAATAAAAATAAACAATTCAATGAGCCCAGTAAAAAAAATAATATGATAAAAATAAAGCAATTTAAATTAAATGGACAAAATACAATACAATAGAAATAAACAATTAAATGAAGCAAATGCAGTAAATAATCTTACTTAAGAAAAACATTTATAATTATTAGAAGAAAATAATTGTGACACACGCCGAACCTCGTGGCTTCCCGAGGGCCCGCTTTAGGGCGATCAGGAGAGATTCATAAAACTTGTAAGGTATTTACAAGTGCGTCTATTTTGGGCAACAATGAGGTTTCTTGGAGTCGCCACCCAATAGAACATTGGGGAGGGTCATCTAGCCCCAGCGAGCCTAAGACGGCGCATACATATCCATCTTGGGCTAGTCAAAGAGATCTTGGAGGCCTCTGCCTCTACCCCCTGGAGCCTAGGATTGTAAATTTCAGTCTTTTGGTGAGACTCAAGAAGTGTCTTGGAAGTCCTAGACCTCTCGCCTTATTGAGCCCTAAAGACCAGAGTGAGTTCGGGACTTCTCATTTATTTGTACCTTGATCAATATTAGGACTAAGTTTTGAATTTATTGTTTCACCAAACTTTCCACACAATGCATTTAATTAAGGTGCAATCATTCACGTCAAAAGCCATAAATTAAGCACTATTAAGATGTACTTCCACAAATCAAATTACAATAAAATTAGGGGCGGAATACAACCCCCATTATAAAAATAATATATAAATCATACAGAAAATGGGATCTTCAATGGAGTGAGGACATTGGTCCTGCCATGCATATTTGTTACAAACTGATTTTAAGAAGTGTCAATTTTGTTGGTTAAAAACAGGACATTGGTCCACAGCTTTCGAGAAAATCCCAAATTAATTACTATAAAATATTTGGCCCTTTTCAATTTATTGACATTGAAATAATCTTAATAATAACATGAATAAAAAGTAAGGGTGAAGAAAGAACCCGTATGGAAATCCTCAGATTGGCTCGACCATCACCATTTACAAATCCAATTCTAAATGGTCAGAAAATAACTCATAGGAATAAACATGTCAGTGTCAAAATTGGTGAATTAAGTAAAGAAAGGAAAATAATAGGAAACTTTAAAAGAAATGAGTTAAAAGATAAAAAAGTAAAAATGAAAACAATTAATATAAGTTAATTAAATCACACAAGTATTAATCCAGAATGTTTACCCTCGGATTTTACCTTTTTGGGTGAATATCAAATGGTTTCGATCCCCGCATGCTCCACAAGGATCAAATAAAAATAGATCAAAGGAAGAAAATTTGTATTTTCCCTTCTTGAAAATTTAATAGCGATCGAGTGTTCGAATTAGTTGTTTTGATGGAAACGAATGAATTTCGCTACCCCAAATTGGCTTGATTCGCAAGAAAAATTTGAGGAAATCAATTAATTGGAAGAATTTTTATCAAATAAAATTCTAAAAATAGAGATTTTATAGCTTTTTGGTAAACTACTCTCAAAGAAATCTTTTCTAAAAAAATTCCAATCACTCAAAAAGTGGTTAATTTTCTCCACCAAAAATTTGTGAAATTTTCTAACCACCAATAATGAATTTTTCTTCTCAATTTATAGAATTTTTGGACATAAAATAAGATAAGCACCAGTTTAAAGTTTGAATTTTAAAAGGAGTTTTAAAATTCAGTTTTTTACCAAAACTTATCCCTATTTGAAAGATTTTAGATTAAATTTTATCGAAACCGGCGTTATCTGATCAGATCCACTATCGACGGGCATCCCTGCAACTACCGATGGGCGTCCCTACTAAGGGCATGCGTGGAAATCTGGATACAGATGGGCCGTAACGCGGGTGTCCCTATTAAGGGCATGCGGGATCCAGACGGGCATCCCTACTCAGACACGTGTTCGTCCCTAGCTACAGACGGGTCGTAATGCGGGACTAGGGAATGGTGTCCCTACTCAGACACGTGTCCGTCCCTAGCTACAGACGGGCCATCCCTACTATTTATAGAGACGGGGATCACCCCAAGTAGAGACATGCGTCCCTACTTCAGACAATCATCCCGTCTGTGGAGCAAAACTTCCACTTTCAAGCAAAATTTCCCAAACTCTTTCAAAACCTCACACTATAGGGAAAAAGATTGTAATCCTTATGAAACCGAAAGATGAAAACCTCCGAATTCCGTCCATTTATCCGAAAACCAACGTGGATCTCTTCATCGGGTAACTCTGACCTGGACTGCCTCAAGACCCGGTGTCTACAGTTGCCCCCAATTTTGGGGAAACTAGTGCACTAGTGTCTAGATGAGCCAAAATTTAGAGGAGAAAGGAAAGAGACGCATACCTGAGGCAGTCCTTACCTTTTTGCCGGGGAAGTGGCGATGCGTCGAGTCTGCTTCAAACTTACAAAACGTGAGGGTTGCTCTCCTGAACTGCACCGAGTCTGCTCCAGACTTACAAAGTGCGGATGGTGATGGTGCGCCGAGTCTGCTCCGGACTTACAAAACGCGAGGATTGCTCTCCTGAGCTGTACCGAGTTTGCTCCACTTACAAAGAGCGGATGGGGATGCGTCGAGTTTGCTCCAGACTTACAAAACACGAGGTTTGCTCTCTTGAGATGCACTGAGTTTGCTCCACTTACAAAGTGCGGATGGCGATGCGTCAAGTCTGCTTCAGACTTACAAAACGTGAGGGTTGCTCTCCTGAGCTGCACCGAGTCTGCTCCAGACTTGCAAAGTGCGGATGGTGATGGTGCACCGAGTCTGCTCCGGACTTACAAAACGTGAGGATTGCTCTCCTGAGCTGCACCGAGTTTGCTCCACTTACAAAGTGTGGATGGCGATGCGTCGAGTCTGCTCCAGACTTACAAAACGCGAGGATTGCTCTCTTGAGCTGCACTGAGTTTGCTTCACTTACAAAGTGCGGATGGCGATGCGTCGAGTCTGCTCCAGGCTTACAAAACGCGAGGATTGCTCTCTTGAGCTGCACCGAGTTTGCTCTAGACTTACAAAGTGCGGATCCATTTTATCGCGTGCGCCTCGCTGTCCTCGTCTCGGTATGTGCGGTGACTAAACTGTCTTGCTAGCCTCATCTCAGCCCGCGTGGTGTCCGATTTATATCGCTAGTCCCGTTTTAAGTTTGCAAACTTTCCTTGCTAACCTCCATTCAATCGGCAAGGTACGATTCTGATCTGTTGATTCTCATCTAATATTGAATGTGATCTTAAAGGACATAATGTTTGATCTGTTTATCCTTCCTTTTGACTGCTGGTCATTTTTTAATTGGTGTGAAACCATTTTCCTGTATTGTAAGAGATTCTTGTTAATTCTTGCGCCAATTAACTTGATTGGTAGATTTATGAACATTTTTATGTTGCCCTTTATTATTTATCATCCTGTTTACTATATGATCAATTGTATTTTTCCTTCTTTCCTCTCTCTTTTTTTTAAGAAATTTAAATCATGAAGAAATAACATGCAAATTTAATAGGTTAATCCATAAATGTTTTTCCATTAAAAGGTTAAATTTTGTACAATATACAGATCTGATTACAATAAAAAGTAAAAATACAAAGCTAGAAGAACTCCCTAAACAATCTATAATGGCGCATAATCTGAGAGCTCCTCTGGATCATCATCATCATCATCTGATAGATGAACCGGCTGGCCTCGTGATGAAGAAGCAGATGGTCCCGCATCTAGAGCAGATGGCTGCCTGGGAGGGGCTGATGGTCCGGCCTGCTGAGCAGCTGAGGCTCTGGCCTATCTCTGGTATCTGGGAGGTACAGTCACTGGTACTGATAACGGCTGCGCTCTCGCTGGGTCCTGCTGCTGGAACTGGACCTGAGCATATCCATCAAGGAAAGGCTGTGCGCATATCGTCATGAACTACAGCGTATCAGTGACGACCCTGCCTGACTCTCTGAAAGTGCCGGCCAGGCGAAGGGTCTGATCTGTAGAGGTAGTCCCTATACTCTTTAGCCTATCCTCTATATGCTCTCTAAACTCTCGCATGGACTGGGCAATGGGAGATATGGCATCCTCTAGGACCTGGATCCTGAATCTGAGAGCCTCACTTGACTCATCCACTACCTGTACAGATGCATCTATCCTCTGAGTCGCCTCATCCTGGGAGGCCCTCATCTCCTGCCTCAGCTAATTCATGAGTCTCTCATGCTTTTGTCTCAAATGGTCAATAAGCCTCCCCTGCTCCTGGATAATACCCTGCTGCTGATCTAGCCCCTCTAAGATTACTCTATCTCGCTCCCCGAGCTGCCCAAGAAAGGCCCTGTCTCTCTCCTCCTGTCTGTACTCAAAGGATGCGAATATAGAGGTCAAAATTGCAGAAAAATTTTGCTGTGTCAAGTGAGTCGATGGTGTGACTGGAGGGGGAGCTGACTCTAGTGCCCGCTCTGGAGGTGGAGCTGTAGAAGTAGATGCCCCCGGGTCCCCTGCTCTAATATATGGACTGAACCTCTTAGGTGCCCGGGGAGCTATCCGATGTACTCTCGATGGCAGAGGCAAAGTAGGACTCTGTACTCTCTGCCCTAGAGGAGTAGCAAATAGCTCATCCATGGTGAACTCAATCCCCATGTCAGAGGGTGTACCCGGATGCTCCTCCTGGTGCTGTTGGGGCTCGAGAGGCTGCTCCACCTGAGGCTGCTCATGAGGCTGCTCCATCTAAGGTTGCTCATGAGGCTGCTCCATCTAAGGTTGCTCATGAGGCTGCTCCATCTAAGGCTGTTCCTCTTCTAGCTCTAGTGAGGGCAGGCTAAATGCACGTCTGGTCTCATGAATGGTGCAAAGTCTGTATGCCTCGGCCTGACCCGGTATCGACAATATCATAGCCATCGTAATAGCTGCCGGAGCGTCCACATAAATGCTCTCATCCAAGGCATGCCCCAGGATGTCTGGATGAACACCCAAACTCAAAAGTAGTCTAGTAATGACTCCATCAACATACACTACAGGGGCTGCCCCCCTAGATACTCTCTCCATGTTAACCAAAATCTCATGGCTGATGTTGAGCCGCTGGCCTGCCACCATAGCCCATAAACTCCAAATCTCAACAGCGTTGAGAGACCCTAGGTTACCATATCCTCCCAAATAGGAGCTGGATAAAACTCTATGAACATATCGAAGGGCCTATGAAGAGAGTACCGTGCTCTTTGCCGTATCATGATCATACGGCACTCCCGGCAATGCAATGACCGCCCAATGGTGGCGTCTAACTGCTCTATGGGGCACTATAACATCTTGCCCAAATGGAAGTCCCATAGCCTCTATATATCGCTGAAGGGTAATGCTATAATGGTGCCGCTCAATCCAAAACTTGATAACACCCTCCTCTGTGTCGGATCTCTGGTACCCCCCGTACTGTAGCGTAGCAAGAAACTGCCGAACTATCTCTGGGTGAGTATGGAAAGCAAGCGTCAGAAACTCAGTCCATCCTGCATCTGCTATCAAAATATTGACTTCGTCGGCCATCCCGAGAGCCTCAAGGAACGGCCTAGAAATGAAGCGGCTAGCTTGGGACTGCACCTGAGCTAGCGTTGCATACCTCTATCTAGCCTCGGCACTCATCCAATCCGGGGCCTGAGGCTTAGGCTAATCAAGTGGAGCATATCGTCACGGTGGCATCCTGGAAATAAAGTAAAGAATTAGTTTGGTATCATAGTTATAAACGGACTTTACTTAGGAAATAATAACAAAAATTTAGGCAGCATTTCGACGGGGTCGTGTCTAAACCTAAAAAAAATTAAAAAAAATTTGGGCAGCACTGCGGCAAGGGTGTGCCCAACCTCCTGCATGAGAAAACAAAAAAAAAATAGGCCTCAAGCCCCAACCAACAGTGCAACATATTCACACTTTCTTTACTTCCTAATTCTTAGTATTGGTTTCAAAGTGCATGTATTCCTAAGGCTATGCTTGAATGTCTAAAAAAAATCAATAAAAATAAATATGCATCTATCATTAATTGTTCTCAAAATAGCATTTATCCATGCATTTTATCTTAACTGAAGAATAGCATATTATTTAATCTATGTGTTAATTCATGCGCCTAAAGCACTAAAAAAAACATAACTTTAACCAAACCATGGCATTCTAACAGCAACAACTAAAATCAATTAACAAGGCTTCTAATTACACTAATAAAAAAAATGAAAATTATATTACTCATAATAGGATAAATAAATAAATAACTAATAATAAAATAGAAGGATTTTACTAACCTAGAAATTGAGACTCAAATGACAAGACGCTGGTGCAAAGAAAACCAACCGAAAAAAGAAAAAAACGATAAAATGTAACTAAAGAAGAAGGGAAGAGCGTCGGTGTGAAGAAAAGAGAGAAGAAAGCGATTGTCTGTCGGTACCTGCGTCCTTATATAGAATTTAAGTACCGACGGGCTTTACGTCTATACAGCTACCGACGGGAATGCCGTCTGTCTCTCCAGATTCTGCTTTTAACCCTCATTAATTACCTAATTAATACATGTGATATGCACGATGCAAAGACTGCCAGGTGGACAATTACGGACGGGATCACCGTCTGAGTTAGGGACGGGCTAGCCGTCTGTAGGTCAATCCTATAAAATTCATCATTTTCTTGGATTCCGTGCATTTTCTCTCATTTTAGCTTCATAGCAGGTTCCTTTCCTTAGTTTTTTCCTTTTCCCCATCTACATTTCCCTTAGCGACCTCGACCTTAGTCACAGAGAAATCAATTCTCCTTTTCTTTCCAAAATGCATCGTATCTTAGACGATGCTCAAACTTAGGAAAACAGCACTCTTGCCCCCCTTTTTGGACTGAAATTTTTACGCAGAATCAGAATAGACTACAACCTCCTTTTGGTTGCAACCCACTTCTAGGACCTTCGCTTTCACATTTTTAGGTTCATCTACCAGGAAATGTGGCCCCTGCCTGAGGAACTTGCTGCCATTGTCGGGAGCTGGTATCCTCCTAGTGCTTTACCCTGCGTTCCTTGCTGTGGTTTGGTTCAAACTCGGGATATTGCCCTGTCCTTAAGTATAGCTCCTTCTGACGCTGCTCGTCTAGTTCCTCAGGGCACTGTATTTGCCTTAGAACCTCTGATTGAAGCACTAGATGAATTCTCTAACCTTCCTTCATACAGAGTAAGTGTCATCTTTCTGTTCTGTTTGATGAAGTACTTGGTCGTGACTTAAAAGGAGCTACTTGGAGACCCTCGTCTGTTTGGGATTTTGGACGATTTTCACCATGGGCTGACCCCTTTTCCACTTATTCTGGCTGAGACTTTCTTGGGTTTGGACTCTGTCTGTGCCGGGCCTACCACTTCATTCTCTGGGAGCCCCTTATTACTCCAGGTACATCATTGTTTTAAAGGTAGTGCGTCCCTTGTGGATTTTCGCACTAGCTTTTCTTAGCGGGAAGTGCGTCCTTTCGGATTTTCACACAATCCTATGCCTAATTTTTGCCTGAAGTAAATCCCACTTACTCCAGCGGCTTTTCTTTGCCTTTTATTTTCTTTTCTTTGGCTTTTATTTTTCGTTGCTTCTTCTTTCAGATTTGGTTGCAAGAGAAATTGAAGCTGCTGTCAGAGCCACCTCCTAGAGTCATTAGTCAGTACTCAGTGAAGCATTTTCTTCCTCACCAGCGTCTGTACCTACCTGGGACCCCTGACGAAGGCATCACCAGATTCAGTGAGAAATCAGATGAGGATATTAGCTTCATGCATGCTTGGCTTCCATTATCCAGTGCAGTTATTGATGGGTCTTCAGGATGCGTTCCCCTATGTGGGCTTCGTGTGGCAACCTTTTACATCACGGCCCGCTGCTCTCGTCAACTTGGAATGACTCAGGATGTGGTGAGACTCCCTCTATCTTTACAAGGTGGAGTCCTTTCTGCGGGTTTTGCTTCTCGCTATCATGAGCTCTGGAGCCAACTTCCACTGAACACTATCATACCTCCCTTCGAGAACCACACTGTCACCTCTACCAACGCGTACAAGAGGTGGATACTTAGCCCGTCATCTGATAACCAAACACGGCGACTGAGGCATTTGGCTAGCGAGAGTAATAGTAGGGCATAGTTTAGCCTAACATGCATTTTAAGCAATATGTTTTCTTTTTAAAGCAGAATCGAACGATGATATAAATGAATAAATCAAGTCTTATTTTATTTCAAAAAATTGTGTACATTTCAGTACGATTTCAGAATACATGATCATTTTTTGACACTAATTCAATTATGCAAGACTACATTCATTCATGGAACCAAATCCTGACAGCATCAAACTCCTGTCCCCAATCCGCCCTCTCGGGTTTTCATGATTGGATATTTTCTCTCAAGCCTCTAAATTTTTCCCAGGATGCCTTTTTTCGGTTTTCACCCCGACGAGGTGCCCAATTTTAGCAAGGCCGCCTTTTTTCGGTTTTTTACCCGCGGGTCTTTCATTCTCTTCTTTTGATTTTGTAGCCTTTAGCCATGGAACCTTTTGAGTCTATCAATATTGATTGGTTCTTTGAATTCATTGCCATCACTGTCCGACAAAATTGCAGCTCCTTTTGACAGCAGCTTCTTGAGGATAAACGGACCTTTCCACGTAGGCCTGAACTTCCCTCTAATATCCAGTGCTCCTGGTCTCATTTGTTTGAATACCAAATCCCCTTCCTTCAACGAATGCTTCTTAACTTTCTTTCCAAAAGACCTAGCGAGCCTTTTTTGGTAGATTTAGTTGTGATAGTAGGCTTTTAACCTGTTATCATCCAACATGTTCAAGCGTTGCAACCGCTGCTGCGCCCATTCGGCCTCCTGAATCTCTGCTTCTATTATCACCCTTAGTGACTTAAGTTCGACCTCGACCGGCAATACTACCTCTGTCCCAAATACCAAGGATTATGGAGTGGCTCCCGTTGAAGTCCTGATGGTTGTTCTGTAACCCCATAGTGCAAAAGGTAACTTTTCTGCCCAATCTTTATAATTCTTGACCATCTTAGCTAGGATCCTCTTGACATTCTTGTTGGAGGCTTCAACTGCCATGTTAGCTTGAGGACGATATAGAGAAGACTTGTGGTGCTCGATACCATACTTCTGGAGTAACTTCTTCGTTTTGGCCATTAACTGGACCCCATTGTCAGATTCCACATGATGTGGAAGGCCATACCTACATATCAAGTTCTTCTCTATGAATTTTGCCATATCCCGAGCATCCACTTTCTTGAAGGACTCAGCTTTTACCCACTTGGTAATGTAGTCGATGATGACGATGATGTATATGTGCCCATTGGAGGCCGTGGGGCGTATTTCCCCAATAATATCAATCCCCCAAGCTGCGAATGGCCAAGGTGACGTTAGATTATGTAATTTCGAAACGGGTAGGTGCCTTAAATTTGCATACTGCTGGCATAACTGACACTGCTTTACATACTTCGAGCAATCGTTATCCATGGTGAACCAGAAGAATCCTTGTCTGATAATCTTTTTGGCTACTGTCAACCCGTTCATATGGGCCCCACATACTCCAGCGTGTGTTTCTTCCATCACCCTCTTAGCCTCTTTCTCATCCAAACACCTCAACTGGATACCATCCGCCTGTCGTTTGTACAACGCTCCATTTATGCAGATGAACTGGGTAGATAGCTTGCGAATTATTCTCTGATCTTTCTCAGTAGCTTCCTCCGAAAACGTCACATTCTCTAGATAGTTCTTGATATCATAATACCACGGCTTCCCATCTGCTACTTCTATCTCCATGACTGATTTAGATTCAAAGCTAGGTCTCTTAGAGCTAGAAATAAAAACTGGCCTCATAACCACCCCTTTGGGATTGTCCCACATTGAGACTAAAGTAGCAAACGCGACGGCTAACTGGTTTTCATCCCTTGGAACAAAATGGAATGTACACACTTCAAATTGACTACTCAGGTTTCTCAAGTGCTCGATGTATGGCATTAGCCTCTCTTCTTTAATGGCCCATTCACCTCAGATTTGATTAATCACCAGGGAGGAATCACCAAACACTTCCACATTTTTTGCTCCTAAGGCTATCAACGCCTCTAACCCAAAGGTACACGCTTCATACTCAGCTTCATTATTGGTAGCCTTGAACCTCAATTTTTTGGCCAAAGGGAGCTTCTCATCATCCGGGTTTGTTAAAATGATCCCTACTCCTGCCCCCTTGTTGTTCACGGCTCCATCAAAATGCAATTGCCAACCTCGAACTCCAATAGCTACCACATCCTCATCTGGAAAGTTAAACTCATACGAATCTCCTTGAATTGGGTGTTCTGCCAGGAATTTAGCCATTGCACGCCCTTTGATAGTTTTCCGAGTAATATACTCCACATCGAATTCTTGTAGCAACAATAACCACCTTCCCATTTTCCCAAGTAAAGATGGGGCTTCCTGTAAGTACCTTAAAGGATTCTGCTTCGCTACGGCCTGTACTCTATAGGCATGAAAGTAATGCCTTAATTTCTTAGAAGCTTAGATTACCACAAGGCAAATTTTTTCTACTTCCGTATACTTAACCTTATAGGCCAGGAACTTCTTGCTAAGGTAGTAAATAGCAAATTCCACTCAAAATTCATCCTCCTGGGCCATCATGGCGCCTACAGAACTGTCTTCTATAGCTAAGTATAAAATCAATGGCCTGACTGGCTGCGACTGTGTAACACCCCTTACCTGTACTTAGGCAATCCCATCCGATGAGGAGTGAGATGCCGTATGAGTAAAGGTGCCACCACACAGATACAGAATACACATACATCCATGCATAAACATACATATCGAAATACAGGGTAATTAAAACTTTATAAAGCCATTCATGAAATAAGTTGATCATACATTAATATAACGAAAATTATTACATTACTGTTTGATCAACCCCGAGGATACAAAAGATAATTACATATCCAAAATTATACATATACATATGCGGAAGCTATTACAAAAATTTCTATAAGAGAGTTATATACAAAAACAATCATCAAAATACAAAATTAGGCCCTACACTAAAGACCCAGCTATGTTGGCATTGATGGCTGTAGCTCTCCCAAGCGAACTCCTTCCGCACCTGCACGGGTAAACACACCGTGCTAAGCGATAAACGCTTAGTGGGGAAACACACATAAGAAAAAGACAACCATTCACAACGGTCGTCAAGGTAAACACGTACATATGATATAATCAAAAATACGCATTAAACAAGAGTATGAATATATGAACATGTAAACATATAAAATCATACCTTCGATAAAGTACCCCTGCCTTCATAATATCTCATTAATAAACATATTCGGATCACACAATCTCATACATAGCAAAGCAATTCAAAATAACAAGGTGCCTGCTGACTCAAAGTAGTGGATAACGAGTGAACAAACAGTACTTTACGGGTACGAGCCGATCACAATTAGTACCTTACGGGTATGAATCGAGAAATCAATTTTTACTTTTAATTTCCACAAAACATTTTCAAAGGGGACCTTAAACAAGATCCATACACATAAAGGGTTCGCGAGGAACCAAATGGGGACCTGATCAGGGTCCAAACGGAACAAAGGGCTGCAGCTAAGAGACTCTATTAGGCATGCCTAACTATCCACTAGACTGACTCTTGCAGGCTAAAATCATACAACACATTTATATAATATTTACAAATAAAGAATTCATATACTTTAAATAGATCAGTACATGTACAATTATGGCTCACAATAAGTGATATTGAATGCTAAAATCAAAAGTAAAACATTTCAAAAACACAAGAAGAAAACAAGATTTTATTGCAAAAACAGGGTAGGTCACGGTGGTAATCAAATTTGTTGCCACCGTGACATACCAAGGATTCTCGGCAGAAAGCTAGTCTGGGGTGCCTCACGGTGGTGACTGAACTAGGTTGCCATCGTGACATACCTAGACCCAAAACAGAAAGCTTCATTGGGGTACCTCACGGTGGTGACAAAACTAGGTTGCCACCGTGACACACCCACTGCCCAGAACAGAAGCTAAAGTCTGGACACCTCACGGTGGTGACTAGATTGATTGCCACCGCGACATGTTCAAACTCTGGGCAGAATGTATCTGCTTCATGGCTCACGGTGGTAACTAAGTTGGTTGCCACCATGACCCACGCACAGATGCGATTCCTAAAGGCAAATTTCCAGATTTTCAAGGCAAAAATCCCACAATTCACACATCAAACATCATATCCTCAACCCATTAAAAAAATTAAACCATTCACATATCATTAAATCATGCCATAAATAAATCTTACTCAAGAGTTCAAGGAACAACATCAATTTACACAATCCATTGCATCACTATTCACATCACATATCCATCTATCTCATAAATGATTCCAAAATTCATAATCAAGGCTAAATAAACAAAAAGAACCAAAACCCATAACACATGAACTAATAAAAGCATCAAGAACATCAAATTTCCAGAAATCCATTCACTTAACACATGCTATTAAAACATAACTAAAATTCCCTAACCTTAAAATTAGAAGCTCTATCACTTGGTTCCGCTAGATCCAGCAACTTCCTTTCCCTTAGGATCTCTTGGAGGCTCAACTAAACATCAAACCACCAAAAATTACACAAACTCAAAACCCTAACTTTAAACCCAAAACCAGAAAATGCAAGGGAAGAAGAAGCACTTGAACAAAAACAAAACCAAAAGCATAAAGCTTACCAATCAAACACAAGGAGCAATTAATTCCCACCACACCAACTTGAATCCAAGCTTAGAGCACACAAATGGAAAGCAAGGGAAGAAAAGACAAGGAGAAGATTGAAGAACGGGAATGAGGAAAAAATTATGAGTTCCCAATTCTTTTTCTCCTATACTTTACATTTCCCTAACTTGCCATGTGTCCTCACCCTAGTGGTGGAAGTCAATAACTCACACACTACATGCACATGTCATACACACACAATGAAACACTCTAATAATGCACCCTACACATGTATGAGCAACACACACAATGCAATCTCATCTAACACACACACTATGCTATGCTCACATGCATGTAATCCTAACTCCACTTCTGGGTACCTTATTTCTATATGCACACCCACAATGGAATAAACCCTCAAAACATGCAATATTCTCAAAATGTACTCATGGTATGCCAACACATACAAATACATACTTACATAAATGGCTCATTCTACTAGGGGGCAAACGGGGTGTGACAGGCGGTCTCAACACCGGTGGATTTAGCAAATACTCTCCGACAGTATCGAAAGCCTTCTGACAGCTTTCGTTCCATACTACTGGTTGGTCTTTTCTGAGTAGTTTGAAGATCGGTTCACAGATTGAAGTAAGCTTGGCTATAAACCTACTGATATATTGCAACCTACCCAGAAAACTTCTCACATCCTTTTCCTTTTGCAGTATTGGCATTTCTCTGATGGTTTTAACCTTGTCCGGGTCAATCTCAATACCCCTATAGCTAACCACGTGTCCTAGAAGCTTCCCTGAGGTAATACCAAAGATACATTTCTTAGGATTTAACCGCAGATTATACTTGTCTATCCTTAAGAAGAAATTTTCCAGGGCTTCAAAATGACTTTCTCTAGTGGCTGACTTGATCATCATGTCGTCCACGTATACCTCCACTTCTTTATGGATCAGGTCATTCAAGATTTTCGTCGCCATCCTCTGATAAGTGGCTCCTGCATTTTTCAGGCCAAAAGGCATTACTCGATAAGCATAGGTCCCCCACTCCGTGATGAATGCTGTCTTAATTCGGTCAATTATTTTATTGAGAATTTGATTGTAGCCCGCATAACCATCTCCAAAGCTATACATCTCGCAAGCAGCGGCGCTGTCTATTAGCACATCTATATGGGGCAATGGAAAGTCATCTTTTAGACAGGCCTTATTCAAGTCCCGATAATATATGCATACCCTTACCTTGCCATTTTTTTTTGGCTACGGGGACAACATTTGCTAACCATGTTGGATATTGTACCTCAACCAAAAATTTGGCTTTGATTTGCTGGTGAATCTCCTCCTTCACTTTATATTCCCATTCTGGCCTAAGCTTTCTCAGCTTCTGTTTAATGGGTTTGTGGTCAGGATATGTAGGAATAGCGTGCTCTGCAACTTCTCGATCGATTCCTAGCATATCTTTGTAGGTTTAGGCAAAGACTTTTTCAAATTTTTTTAAGATTCTCTCAAATTTTTTGCGCTCTTCAGGAGTTATACTTGATGCTATCAAAATTTCTTTTGGATTTTCTATGGTTCTAAGATTAAATAGAGTAGCATCAGTTGAATTGATATCAAATATGGATGGATGATGATCATGATCATGCATAGTGAAATCATCGGAAACATCACACAAGTAAGCAAAATCATTCAATTTATTAATAAGATTAAAATTTTCATTAACAACACAGAAAAGTTCTGGAGCAAAAAGAAAGTCTAAACTTGTAACACCCCCATCGCCGTCCCCGTTGGAAGGACGCCGACGGACGTGCTACACGACGCTCACATATACCGTTATACACACGCACAATGCGGAATCATACATTCATACATAACATGCATACAGAAATATGGGTTAATTAAAAACTTACATTGACTTACCTTGCGGTACAGACTGAATATGCAATAACTCACGCACACGCAGGCACTAAGCTGAAGCATACACGGAAGCATACATATGACCATTCAACGGAAGAAGGACATACTAACTATTACATTCCCAAAAGAAAACTCAAGATTAAAACATAATTAAATACATATACAATACTACAGAATTACAAAAGCTGAAATACAGAAGCTGAACCAGATACAGAACTCCTAACTCCTACGTGGCCGACCTTGCAGAAGCGCGACTCGAACAGAACCAAACCTGCCACCTGCACGGAAAGGAAATCCGTGCTAAGCGATAAACGCTTAGTGGGGAGAACACACCAGAATATGGACGGCCATTCACAATGGTCGCCAAGGTATAACACATTCAAATGACAAATGTGGATATTCATAACATATAAATAATCATACTTGCATATTAAAGGCATTCATTTCAATACTCACAATCGAACCATAACTTCATGTTCAGGATAGACTAAAACAGACATAATACAATACACATTACAAGCATCATCATGTTGAACCACATACTATATCTCATGCATAAACCTACATGGGTAGCAAAAATCAACATCTTACTGTGCAGAGTCACAAGAGCTTTACTCATGCAATTGACATAACTAAATACCCATGCATGAACTGACAACCAAACCATCATGTTAAGAATGCTAGCCATTTAACATACTTAGACATGTCAAACACATACTCTAGTCAAATATCCAAAGGATAACATCTAGAGCTTCACAATACCGCTGCGCAACTCTAATATATATTAAGCATCATGCAAAAACACTGTGATAGCGGAGACTGAAGACATAACCACTTAGTATTACATTCATATCTTCATCATGCAGAAAGTACAATAATCATCACATACTTACCATCACAGCTGCTTCGGTTCACATGCTAATATATATATAACAAAACTATGCTGAAGTCATATATTTAAATACATCAATCAAATCATTTCAAAGCAATCAGAAACTTATAACAAATCACATGACAAGTACGGATAATCATGTTAAATGTAAAGTCATGCTTACTCAATACAGACATACATTCTGAAGCCCACAGTCACATTCATAGACATATAAACTGATTTCTGAAATCCTTATCATAATCAATCGGATATCGCATTCTGATAGTCATTTCAAAGTAACAGGGACAATATGCGAAGGCTAAAACACAATCCATATAAATATGCTCATATAATAAAGCCATACAATCAGTATTTCATAATCACATTCATTCAGAAATAATCCGATATACATTATATCGATATACTCATTCAGATAATCCATATATAGCCAAATCAGATCAGAGCAGTTCAGATAAACATTCAAAGAACACCTGCTGACTCTAGATAGTGGATAACGAGTGTACAGACAGTACTTTCCGGGTACGAGCCGATTACAGACAGTACGTTACGGGTACGAACCGATTAAACCATTATACTTTAACTTTCACAGATATTTTCACAAGGGACCTTAAACAAGATCCAATACAGAAAAGGGTTCGCAAGGAACCAAACGGGGACCTGATCAGGGTCCAAATCATTCAAAGGGCGCTGCAGCTACAGAAGACTCTATTAGGCATGCCTAACTATCCACTTACTTGACTCTAGCAGGTTATGCATAACCCAATTTACATTTCGAATCGCACAATGCATATATAATCAGCATGCATAAACAGAGAACGACAGACATTTAAATATTCTCATAAAGTTGGTCACAAATCATACAATTCGCATTGCAAAACATATTACAGTCCATACCTTTTAACGTTAAACAATGTTCTAAAGCACGCTAAGAATCAGGTTAAGAAACACTACCATGCCAATGGTTATCAATACAAAATCCTAATCATGCATTAGGTGAAGATACTAAGCATAAACCATGCACAGTTCAAATTGCATTTAACATAACACAATGAGCTCCAAGGCTAAAGCATAACAATGTATTCCGACATCAGCCATAATATTCAAATAAGTCTGGCATAGCAGGATGCCAATCATACTTCATACAAGTCAAGTACTGGAGCATGCAATAACTCAATTGATAACATCAGCACTATTCATCTTTCTAAAGCATAACAGGAACACATGTTGAATCATATTATGCTAAAGACCAAGGACGCATCATCATAATCGAGGAAAGTTACAGCATAAACTTAAGCATAGCAAATTATCCTTAAAGAAGAAACAGACTAAAATATGCATAGCATAATTCACATTAAGACAGAGCATATTTGGGACTTAAACAATCGGAAAGTCAGTATTCATAATTCCTTCGCATTCAGAATATGACGTGAAATACATATCACAATAATAAGCATATTAAAGTCCAAACCATACTGTTAAAATCCCACAATCATACAACAGGATTACTATAATCCAAAACTGATTCCAAAATACTACATATAACTTATCTTAGATAACATATTATTAATACCAAATAAATTGGAATAATCAGTCATGTCATCAAGATAATATAAAACACAGTAGAGGAAAATACCCTGAAAAGCCTTTGAAAACCATTTTATAAAAACTGGTCGCTTGGGGAAAGAAAAACAGAAGCAAAACAGAAGAGTCGGAAGACCTGAGCAACCTTCACGTCACGTGAAGGTTGCTCACGTCGCGTGAGCATAGCTCACGCCTAGTGAGCAAATGCTCACGTCGTGAGCATTGCTCACGTCACGTGAGCATAGCTCACGCATAGTGAGCAATTGCTCACGTCGTGAGCATAGCTCACGTAGCGTGAGCTTTGCTCACCTAGCATGAGCATGGCTCACGTCACGTGAGCATAGCTCACGTAGCGTGAGCCGCTTGCTTCTTCTTCCCCCCAATCGCGAACGGCAGAATTCCTTCGTTTTCCAGAAATTCAATAGAAATCATTTCCAATCTAATTCACAACACCAACAAAACTCATATTACCTTTCAATCGATGTCCCAAACAGCATAAACAAGATCATTGCAACTTAATTCAACAATTACATCAACCAAAATCATGCATAGACACATTTAATTCCTTCAAGAACATAAACCCTAACAAATAATAGTAACTTCAAAACCCAAACACAGTACTTCCAATTTAATCCTACTCATGCATTACTAACACATTTACTCACATACTCATGCATATACACATTTCAAAACATAACAAATTCCAGAAATTAGATAGTGTAAACACATTTACAGGCTTAGTGAGAAGTAGGGGAGATAGGAACACAGAAACTCTTTAAACCTTGCATGCAATCAAAATACTCCCAAACCTGGAAATGACGATCCAAAAATCAAGCTTCAGAATCAATCCTCAATCCTTTCCTTGCCTTTACTTTGCTCTTCCTTACAATCCAATGCTTGCACAAATAAGAAACCACACAATCCTTAGCCAAACCCTAACTTAACCAAAATAGGAGAAAGAAGAAGAAGAACAGGAGCACGTACAAAATCTTAAACCAACTCACCTCTTCAAGCAAAGCACAATCCAAGCCAAACACAACTCCAAGCCAAACGTGAAAGAAAGGAAAAGCAGAGAAAGGAGAAGAGAAGAAGAAGGGCAGGCGTGAGAGGGGAGATCGGGTTGCAATCTGTGTTTTTCCTCTCTCACTCTCTTACTTCTTCTTCTATTCTTCATTCAATGCCCACCTAACAATCCACTTGGCAACATTCAATTGGACCATAAAATCCACTCAACTTTCCAAATCAAAGCACCATACTTGAGTCACACCCAATCATTTCCAAAACCACTCATATCCTACTTCCATACACCACCAACACACACTAGCACTTCTCTTCTTAACACACTTAATTAATTACCATTAAGTCCTTATTATCCAAATTCTCTTGCACAAATTTCTGAAATACCCTTCCGATCCCGACTTAGCATGCACAATCCGACTAGGGCCATTTTGGGGTGTGACAAAACTATTCTCCTCTTCCTCCTATGCTGGCGTATTTACCGCGGTCGATGGTCCTGCATCACTTCGGCTCTTTGAAGGCTCCCCAATCAACTCCTGCACGACTTCCTCTACCTTTGCTTTCCCCTTCAGCTGGGTGGCTACCATCTTCTCAGTCATTACTTCTTCAGGCATCTCACGGTCCCAAATTGTCCTACTGGTCATGATTTCTTCATCCCAGAAGCCCTTCGCTGGCTTGATCGATCCAATGTCCCAGTCATAGACATCATTGAAAACCTCAAACCCTGGTACAATTCTTCCATCCAGCCATTGCGGTTCAACTTCCCTTGCATAGGCACATGCTGCGGTTGCTGGCACAAAAGTCTTCCGGATACGAGGAATTTCCATTTTTGACTTCTTACCCCTTCCTACCACACCTTTGTATCCTAGTCCCCTTCTGTCTTTTTGGCCCTTGGTAGCAATAGCTGTTGGTATCCCTTGAGAATTTTTACCCAGTCCTGTGCCAGGGAGAAATAACATCCTCTTCATCATATTTATCACTTGGGGACTCTCTTCCTTCTGCTCTTCCTCACTTATCATGGCGACATAAAATCCACTAAACGGTTGCCTAGCAATCTCCAGTACTGAAACCTGATTCTCCCATGCAGCCCTTATAGTCACAATCTGGCCTTTATGAGGTATCTTTACTATCTGGTGAAGTATAGAGGGGACTCCACCCAACTTATGAAACCATGGCCTACCTAGAAGAGCTGAGAAATTGGCGGGTATAGGCAGTACCACAAACTCCACTTCTGACTCTACGGGCCCCACCTTCACTATTGTCGTGAATGTCCCCGAAGCATGTCTACGCGAGTTGTTATATGCTATGATGGTGAGATCAGATTTGGCTAACATATCCTTTGTTACCCCAAAAGCCGCTATTGCCACCTTTGGGCACACATTTATCGAAGAGCCATCATCCACCATTACGCAAGCAGTGTGCTTTTGGTTAATCTGTGGCCTTATGTATAGAGGGCGATTATGGTTGCGGCCTTCTATCGGCAAATCAGCACTGGTAAAAATGACATTTTCTCCTGATCATCCTTTTAATACATCCAGAAGTTCCGTAGGCGAGATAGTTGTTGCCACAGTTGCCTCGCACAAAGCCTCTACCACCTTCTGCCTATGCGACGGCGACAGTCTCAAGAGATCCAATATGGAAATCTGAGCCGGCGTCTTTTTTAGTTGTTTAACAATCAGATCTTCTTCTGGCTCCTTTCCTTTCTCACCCTCAACTGGCCGTTGGGGCTTCTCAACTTCTGGAGCTACCTGTCCTCTCCGGGTCACAGCTCCTACTATATTCTTATTTGCTTCTTCATCCTCCTCCTAATCCCACGGGTCGGTAAATACTTTAGAATCATTGTTTTCAATTCCACTATTATCAATGGACCAGCAATCGATCACTGCAGCGGGAAGCCCTTCTTGACTCCCCTCATGGAGGTTCGTGACAGCAGTGTGGGTATCATTGCCATATAATTCATTTAACACAAACTTTTCAGGTAAACTGGACCAGATCATATTCACTGGCGAGGGCATATTGTTGTACCCAGCCTTCTTTTGATCCCCTCTCTTCTCTGGGTCTGTGATCTGCTTTAAGTCGATTATATCTTGAATCGCGTGCCTCAACGTCTTGCTGTTATAAGTTATATGCTATTTGTGCTGACGATACGCACAATACTCATCATCCTTATGTCCTGGTGTGCCTTGAGTTCTAGCAGGTTTGGGTGGCATAGGCTGTAACTTACCCTCTTTCATCGGTCTTCTCAACACCCATGACAAAGACCATCCAAGATTGGAAAAATGCCTCGGGGTAGCATTAGCAGTTGATACCTCAGCAGTTTTTCGTATGCCACTGGCGAAACCTGTGGGTCTACTTGCCCCTTGGCTATTGCTACCTCTCTTGGGATAGTTCTCATTAGCTGCTCTCTTAACAAGGTACTCCCCCTCGGCCTCAATGGCGATGTCCTTCAGAGACTCCCAGTCCTTCAATCCTTTCATCCTCAATCCTACGGGCTCGCATTTTTAATGAATAGCCATATTTGATCCTGAGTATCCGGTTTCCTCTTCATTTCCATAACTCGATTCCTCCACCAGGTTAGATACTCATGGAAGGACTCGCCTCCCTTCTGCTGTAACAGCTCTAGGTCCTTCAAGGTCACTTCCATCCTTGTATTGCAGTCGTATTGCCTCAAGAAATCTTTCATCAATAAATCCCAGTCCTCCTTGGTCCGGCGATCAAGCCCATGGTACCAATCTACTGCTGGGCCAATCAAACTCAAGCAAAAGTACTCAATTGTTTGCTTTTTTGTCAAAGTGGTGCCCTTCATCACCAGCGAGTACTGCTTTATGTGTGCCATAGGGTCGAAAGTGTCGTCAAAGTTCGGAACATCAGGCCTTTTAAAGTTCATTGGGACTAGATCCTCTCCTTCTAACTCCTTGTCTTTCGGGTTTATTCCTCGACCCTTTGTTAGCATTCTGGTCATTGCTTCAAATTTCTCCTCCATCTTTTTCTAGATGGCTTCTTCCGTTTGAGGGGCTTTCCCTTTCTCAGACATACGATCCTTATATTCTTCATCTTCCTAATCATCATCTAGCCTTGGGACTGGTCTTCCCCTTTGTGCCCCTAAAGTAGTAGCTCTTAGGTTTACAGGTGGCACTCGAATTTCCTCTTGGGGGTCTTCTCTGACCTCCCCCCTTTCATTATTTCTCAGAGGAGGAGGTGGTGGGTTCTGCGGGGCCGCTTGCTGACCCAATATGGCTATCATCGCCACCATACGGTTCTCAAACTCTTTAAGCCTTCGGCCCACATCCTCTGCTATCATTGCCCTGGTGGCATCTGCCCCTCTTGGTGAGTTTGCCATTTCTTCGAGTAAAGAAAACTTAGCTGAAGTAGCATAGCTGGTTTCAGAAGAAGTGTTCGGATACTCCACCCTTTCGGGTAACTCGAAGAATGGATTTCTGCGTAGTCACCCTCGAGACCCTCTTGTCCACCTAGGCGAATCTATGATGGCTGAAAAACACAAAGGGTCAGGATGATGCATGAACGTGCTAAGATGCATGATCGTGCTATGCAACACTTAAAAATCACATGCAAGCACATAGGTCCTTTCAACCTTATTACTCCCGCACACGAGGTCATAGTCTCTTTCCTAGGTGGGCTTGATCCATGGGTTAACAGGGAACCCTATGGATGTGCATAGTGCACGGTGAAAAACCGGCAGCATAACCTCTCTTAGCTAATGCTCATACGCATGGGTTTTGATCATCATGTGTTTAGGCAGCCCGAATAAGTTGACATGGGCCTATCGGGGCATGAAAGCCTTTGATTAGGTGACCAATCAGATTATTTGGGTTCGTCCAATACAAAATGATCCATATAGCAAGCAAGATATTACGGTTCATACCACCTAAGGGAAGTATCTATTGCCATTACATGAGCTTTGGTCAAAGGTGGTGTTGCTTTAGGGCTACCCAAGCATGGTCCCTGCCAACGGGTCTAGCTCATCATGAGCGTAATGACCGATTAGGTCACCATTTAATATACCATGATGGTACGAGGCTTGGGCTGGTGATTATCCTTAACACTTCCCTACATTGAGTGAACGTAGAGTCGTGCTTCGGGAACGCACTGGGGCTAAAAGAGGGACCAAACTAGCGTAGATCTAAGGCTCTAATGAGATGCAATGCAGTTTTGAAAGAAGGTGAAATTTTTAAATTAAAACTCAATTATAATTTTTAATAAGGTACTTTCGAATCGAAGTCTCGAATAAGTCCCCAGTGGAGTCGCCACTGTGATGTGCGCCGAACCTCGTGGCCTCCCGAGGGCCCGCTTTAGGGTGATCAGGAGAGGTTCATAAAACTTGTAAGGTATTTACAAGTGCGTCTATTTTGGGTAACATTGAGGTTTCTTGGAGTCGCCACCCAATAGAATATTAGGGAGGGTCGGCTAGCCCCAGCAAGCCTAATACGGCGCATACATATCCATCTTGGGCTAGCCAGAGAGATCTTGGAGGCCTCTGCCTCTACCCCCTTGAGCCTAGGATTGTAAATTTCAGTCTTTTGGTGAGACTCAAGAGGTGTCTTGGAAGTCCTAGACCTCTCGCCTCATTGAGCCCCAAAGACCCGAATGAGTTCGGGGACTTCTCATTTATTTGTACCTTGATCAATATTAGGATTAAGTTTTGAATTTATTGTTTCACCAAACTTTTCACACGATGCATTTAATTAAGGCGCAATCATTCACGTCAAAAGCCATAAATTAAGCACTATTAAGATGAACTTCCACAAATCAAATTACAATAAAACTAGGGGTGGAATACAACCCCCATTATAAAAATAATATATAAATCATACAGAAAACGGGATATTCATTAGAGTGAGGACATTGGTCCTGCCATGCATATTTGTTACAAACTGATTTTAAGAAGTGTCAATTTTGTTGGTTAAAAACAGGACATTGGTCCACAGCTTTCGAGAAAATCCCAAATTAATTACTTTAAAATATTTGGCCCTTTTCACTTTAATGACATTGAAATAATCTTAATAATAACATGAATAAAAAGCAAGGGTGAAGAAAGAACCCGTATGGAAATCCTCAGATTGGCTCGACCATCATCATTTTCAACTCCAATTCCAAATGGTCAGAAAATAACTCATAGGAATAAACATGTTAGTGTCAAAATTGGTGAATAAAGTAAAAAAGGAAAATAATAGGAAACTTTTAAAGAAATGAGTTAAAAGATAAAAAAGTAAAAATAAAAACAATTAATATAAGTTAATTAAATCACACAAGTATTAATCCAGAATGTTTACCCTCGGATTTTACCTTTTTGGGGGAATATCAAATGGTTTCGATCCCCGCACGCTTGACAAGGATCAAATAAACATAGATCAAAGTAAGAAAATTTGTATTTTCCCTTCTTGAAAATTTAATAGCGATCAAGTGTTCGAAGTAGCTGTTTTGATGGAAACGAATGAGTTTCGTTACCTCAAATTGGCTTAATTCGCAAGAAAAATTTGAGGAAATCAATTAATTGGAAGAATTTTTATCTAATAAAATTCTAAAAATAGAGATTTTATAGCTTTTTGGTAAACTGCTCTCAAAGAAATCTTTTATAAAAAAATTCTAATCTATCAAAAAGTGGTTAATTTTCTCCACCAAAAATTTGTCAAATTTTTTAACCCCCAATAATGAATTTTTCTTCTCAATTTATAGAATTTTTGGAGATAAAATAAGATAAGCACCAGTTTAAAGTTTGAATTTTAAAAGGAGTTTTAAAATTCAAATTTTTACCAAAACTTATCCCTATTTGAAAGATTTTAGAATAAATTTTATCCAAATCGGCGTTATCTGATCAGATCCACTACCGACGGGCGTCCCTACTAAGGGCACGCGTGGAAATTTGGATACAGACGGGCCATAACGCGGGACTAGGGATGGGCGTCCTTACTCAAACACGTGTCCGTCCCTTGCTACAGACGGGTTATAACGGGGGACTAGGGACAGGCGTCCCTACTCAGACACGTGTCCATCCCTAGCTACAGACGGGCCGTCCCTACTATGCATAGAGACAGGGATCACCCCAAGTAGAGACAGGCGTCCCTACTTCAGACGGTTATCCTGTCTGTGGAGCAAAACTTTCAGTTTCAAGCAAAATTTCCCAAACTCTTTCAAAACCTCACGCTATAGCTAAAAAGATTGTAATCCTTATGAAACCGAAAGACGAAAACCTTAGAATTCCATCCATTTATCCGGAAACCAATGTGGATCTCTTCATCGGGTAACTCTGACCTGGACTACCTTAAGACCCGGTGTCTACAATAATGCTTGATGAAAATTACGCGGGAAATTAATAGGAGGAAATAATGATCAAAAGTATAATTAAATGACAAGTAAGGTTATTACAGGATGTTCTAAAGAATTAAATTACATTGCATGCATAATGTAAATAAGTGAATCAAATTAACCTAAATTTCATGTTAATTATAACAAACAAACTGTAACGCCCCAATACCCCCCTTGGAAGGATATCGGAGTTGCTATGCATGCATACACATTCAAGTTAAACAATTCCAACGTACTTAAATAACTAATAGTCAAATATCAATACACATTGTTAAAAAAAATTCTTATAGTCATTTGCATTACGTTATATTGTTGTATTATATACATTACAAAGCATTACTATAGCATTTACATATCATATACAAAAATGCTTTACATATATGCATACTGAACTATACAAAAGTATAAAACACACAATGGACATCAATGCAATTCACATGGCACATACATACAAATAAAGCATCAGAAGCTTAACTTAAAATCTCATTCATCAATATTAACATCCCTTTTATATTCATGTCAGATCATTTCAGTAATTCGCATTATTTCATATCATAAATATACACATAATTACGCCCGTTGTAACACCTCGTAATCCCCATTGGAAGGATACCAGAGCGCTATGCGCACAAACTCATATACATTTACTCAAACCTGCTAAAAGCAAATACGTATAATCAGAAAGATAACAAATCCATATATATAACCATATAGTTTTATAAAAGGGATTTGTAAACATTTAACATGTACATATACAAAATAATTGTTCCTTTACAAAAATCTTTACATTTGCCAAAATCAAAATCCTTATACAAAATCATTGGAAGATAAAAAGAGACTCCAACAAAAGACTTCTATTGGCCGACCTGCAAATGTCCGGCTCCAAAATGAACCTGCCACCTACACGGGTAAAGAGCCCTTGCTAAGTGATAATGCTTAGTGGGAAGGAACAAACATGTATATACATATACTTGCAATAACAATATATATATAAATAACTTAAAGAAACATAGCATATAAACATTTACTACTCATGCTTATAACAAGTATTCATATACGCACTTATAGACAGGTAAACAATGCTTATATAACAACAGAATATGTAATTAATATTTACTCATACAAAAATTAACTACTCGCATTCAACCACAAGCATAGCAGCATATCATGGCATCTTTCATATACATAATCTTATAACATCAATCCGTATTTACTTGACATATAAAGAAATAAGAAAACATAAGCATCTCATTGCACATTTATTCATTCACGACACATATTAGCCTCATGTAATAGCCTGAATATACATTAGAGGTGGATATGGTCAAATTTGGATACTGATAGGACACAACATCCCAAGCATATGGAGACATGGGTCTCAAAACATCTTTTAATCATGTATACCCGAAAGTATACCGAACACCGAAGCCTCAAATCATGTGAAATGACCTAAACAGGGCCCGCATATAATGTATAACATATAACAATTGTACACACACACACTGACGTAGATAAGCGCTTATACATCCACAACTATGACCGTTCAGGCTCAAAATAATAACTCATGTGTACTCTAGTATTCTTATCATAGAATAAAGAACAACTCAAGTATAATCACATAATGCATGTATACATATATGTATTGGTAAAAATTCAGAGACATATAAATCATATACATTTAAACCCTATATGAGATGATTAATCATGTACATATAACTTGATATAAAGAATCTATAACTTTACCCATGCATAAGCAAAATCATGTAATAACCTTATCATAACAAACCAAGTAAAAGATTTGACTAACAAATATCATTTAATGCAAAACAGGGTTTACACAGTGGTACAGAATGTTCTTACCGCTGTGTAACACGCAAGTCCCGAAAATGAAACAATCCAGAGAGTAATTACATGGCGGTATGGTCTATCCTTACCGCCGTGTGGCATTTACACAGCGATATGGTCTATCCTTACCGTCGTGTAGCGCGACAAACCAGCAAAGTCCCATCTCCAGAGAGCAATTATATGGCATTATGGGGATGGTCTTACAGCCGTGTAAACACCGCAGACCCAGATTTTCCAAGAAAACTTAGTTGCTTGCCAAACCAAACTCAACAAAATTCATCTCAACATGCATATGACTTCACACAACCTCAATAAATATACATATACACTCATTCCATTTGTCATATCTTTAGAATTTACCATGATAAAACACATATCCAAGTCACATTTATGATGCTTAACATATGATAAACACCCAACTCAAATTCATGTCAAAACACATTCAAAGCACAAAACTCTAACACCTCAATCTTATACATAAAAATCTATTAAACACATGCATCTACATGATTAGAACACACAAATATCAGAAATGGACATATCACTCAATGATCCAAGGAGGATGAACAAACAACTCCCAAACCTGGTTGCCGATCTCCTTCCAACTTCAAGACCCAATCTTTTCTTTCACTTGATATAAAGAATTTATAACTTTACACATGCATAAGAAAAATCATGTAATAACCTTATCATAAATAAACCAAGTAAAAGATTTGACTAACAAATATCATTTAAGGCAAAATAGGGTTTACACGGCGGTATGGAATGTTCTTACCGCCGTGTAACACGCAAGTCCTAAAATGAAACAATCCAGAGAGCAGTTACACGGCGGTATGGTCTATCCTTACCGTCGTGTAGCGCGATAGACCAGCAAAGTCCTATCTCCAAAGGGCAATTACACGGCGGTATGCGGATGGTCTTACCGCCATGTAAACACCCCAGACCCAAATTTTCCCAGAAAACTTAGTTGCTTGCAAAACCAAACTCAACAAATTTCATCTCAACATGCAAATGACTTCACACAACATCAACAATTATACATGTACACTCATTCCATTGGTCGTATCTTTTGCATTTACCATGATAAAACACATATTCAAGTGACATTTACTATGCTTAACATATGCTCAACACCCAACTCAAATTCATGTCAAAACACATTCAAAGAACAAAACTCTAGTATCTCAATCTTATACCTAAAAATCTATTAAACACATGCATTTACATGTATTAGAGCACACAAATATCAGAAATGGACATATCACTCAACGATCAAAGGAGGATGAACAAACAACTCCCAAACCTGGTTGCCTATCTCCTTCCTACTTCAAGACCCAATCTTTTCTTTCCCTTTGTTCCTCCTTTTCTCTTCAGATGCTTGTACCATTCCAACCAAAACAAAACCCAGTTATTCCCACTCAAAACAACCGTATATCTCAATCAAATCCAAGAAGAAGAAGAAGATGAAGAAAACCCAAGGTAACTCAGCAACTTACCTCTGGAAACTCAATTCTTAATCTCTTAGAACACAACTCAATCTTAAGAAATCAACACATGTAACCCAGAGAGCAGCAAAAAGGAAAATTAAGAAAGAAAGAGGGAGAACGGGACAGAAAAATGAAAGAAACCAAATCCTATTTCTTCCCTCTCGCTTTCTTTCAAATCCCACTAACTCTCCACCTAGCCATACACTTGTGAAGTTCTCATTGGACCCCTTATTCCACTACCTTGCCCTTTTACCATTTGCTCCACAATAATTGACTAATAGGTCCTTGATAATTACCTCATAGTCACTAAAGAATTTCTTGTCACTAATACTTTAATCAACCTTTTCAATTTAGTCCTCAATTGTCCAATTCCCACATATACATTTATGAAAATACCCTTATTAAATCCATTTAACATTTAATTTTTGCTAGGCCATATTTTGGATGTGACACCCGTAAACTCAATGAAGTGGATAACGGGTAAACGCATAGGTACCCATAGATACAAATAGATACACTTTTTCAAACAAGTATGCATAGGGATCTTAAACAAAATCCAAATCATAGGAATCCATAAGTATTCAAATGCATATGGACCTGATTAAGGTCCAAGAAGACGCATAGGCTGCAGTAAGCAGAACCCTATAGGCATGCCTATCTATCCACATATTGACTTTTACAGGCTAAACATAAATTCAACTTACATGGCAAAATATGTTATAATTCATACCTTGAATCATATATAAATCATAAATGAGAAACCATGCAAAGTATAATAAATAATGAACATTTATAACACAGAGGAGGGTCGCGGTAGCGACCATAGTCGCGCTCGCGACAGAGACAAAATGCACTTTAGGTCGCATTCGCGACTACCCGTTGCACTCGTGATAGAGAGCTGGACTGCCTCTATCGCACTCGCGCACAAGGTTGTGCTCGCTACAAAGGGCAGGAAGACCTCTATTGCACTCGCGCACACAGACGCGCTCGCGATAGAGAACAGCCCGACATAAATTCAGCTACTGAACTCTCTTTCACGCTCGCGACATAAGTCAAACCCACGATAGAGAACACCTCGGTGAAATCTCGGATGATCAAGCTCTCTGTTGTGCTAGCGACAGAGGTCACGCTCATGACAGAGTCGAGCATCACGCTCTAATGCCGATCTACACAACTCTTCTCACCCAAAACTTCTTCAAAACATGCAAATTAACCTTAGAACTTCAACCCAATCATCATAAGACAATCAAAACATGTTACCCAACAGATTATCTAAGTTTTACATTTAAAGGTGTGATTATAGCAAAAAGAAACAATTTAGAACAACAAAGTTTCAAACCCAGAAAATTCCTGTTTTTCACCCAAAGTCACTCTTAATTTCCATACTCTAAACTCTATTCCCAAATTCCACACCAAATCACTGAAACACAAATCAAAGATGCATAAAAACACAATTTCCATCTGAATTTCTAAAAAATCATGTCAATAATCCAAAAGCATAACTCAATTAAAATCACATAAATTACCAAACCTTAGCTCCTAGGCTCCTTAAAGCTCAATTACCCGCACCCATTCGGTTCATGCTATGATTATTATACAAAGCTAACTTTTATTTTTTGTCAGGATGCCTCCAGGATGCAACATCCCTCAAGATGAGCCCGAGCCTCAGGCTCCCGAGTGGTTGAGTGATGAGGGTAGAGAGAGATTCTAGGCCTTGGCTTATATATAGTTCCATGCTAGCTGCTTTGCCTTTAGGCCTTTTTTGCAGAGTACAGGGATGATGGAGGAGGTTGATGCAGTTATAAGGGCAGCAGGGTGGACAAAGTTCCTTTGGCCTTCCTTTCAGACCCACCCAGAGGTTACTAGGGAGTTCCTAGTCACCCTACATTATGGGGGATTCCAGAGGTCAGACTGAGTGGAGGGAGTCATCCAGTTTTGGGTCAGGGGACACCACTACGGCATCACTCATTGGGTTTTTGCACAGGCCATGGTGCTTCCTCACCGAGATGGTGTACTGATACCCCATAGAGCCATCTAGAACAGTATTGGGAGGCCATCGCAATGATGGGAGTACCCCATGATCATGACAAGGCGAAGAGTATGGTATTGTCATCTCAGGCATTGCGCTACATATACAGAGTTCTCTCCAGCTTATACTTGGGTCAGGCAGACAACCCAGAATCGGTGAATGGAGCTGATATATAAAGTTTATGTGCAATGGTGGCAGGCCAGCGGCTTAATATTAGCCATGAGATAGTGGCTAATCTAGTCAGAGTCAAATGGGGGACAACCCCTACTATATGGGTCAGGGGAGTGATTACTAGGCTTCTCTTACATTTGAGAGTAGATCTTGGGAGCTTTGGGGCCCCACTCCTTGAGAGACTTCATGTGGACGTTGTGCAATAAACTCAGACTATGGGCATGATTATAGAGATACCCGATCACCCAGAGGAGTACCGGCTACTCACTATGGCAGAGACCCGGCGGCTGTTTAATCTACCTGCACTACAGCCAGAGGAGGGCAATTAGGGAGTGCCAGGGGAGGAGCGGCCTCCAAAGCAGCCTCAGTCTCAAGAGTATCAGGCTCCACAGCCACCTCTATAGCAGGTATAGCCAAAGGAGAGTTAGCCCAACACAACTTTCGATATGGACATCGAGTTTAGTGTGGATGATTTGCTAAGCACCCCAGTATCGTTGAGTGTGCAGAGCCTCACTCCACCACAACCACTGTGGGTCAAGTGCTTTGAGCATTGGGAGACTGGGAGATACTATCTATATGGTAAACCAGGGGAGCCAGGTGTGTCTACGTCCACAGGTCTTCCGCCATCACAGCCTTACGCACAGTCGGCACAACTTGGCCCACCGCCGCCTCCTCAACTAGCACAGCCAGATATCTTGGCAGCAATGACCACTGTTCTTGTTGCTATAAAGCGACGGTAGGAGGAGAGGGATTGGGTTATCCTTGAGTGCCTAGACCGATAGGAGACGGTCACAGAGGGGCAGGGGAGAAAGATAAAGGACCTGAGGCAGAGTCTGAGTGCTTCACAGGCCACAGTAATCCAGAGGGTTGATGAGGCTATTCAGATGCTGGATGAGTCCATTACCACCCTCAGATTTCGGGTGGAAATACTAGAGTGTACCATGCTAACTATTTTGGGATCCATCAGGGACCTGAAAAAGCAGACAGAGACTAGGCTGGTGGATATCGAAGAGACATCCAGACACTGGAGTTTGGAGCAGACCCAGGCTATTAAAGGACTAGGCGGGTTGATCAACGAGACCTTAGATTTTTTCAAGACTTGTGCGCAACCATTCCTGGATGGATATGGTCAGGTCCAGTTCTAGCAGGCTACTCGAGCAGCGCAGTAGGTAGCACTAGCAGGGTCGCCACCGATCATCGTCCCTTGTCAACCAGCTATAGGAACCGGGCCATCAACCCCTACCAGTCAACCTCCAGCTTCTAGAGCTAGACCATCTACATCTACCGCAGGACCATCCTCCTCCGGCACTCAGCCCATTCCAGTATCAAATGACAAGGAGGACCCAGAGGAGCCTATAAATTACTCACCCTGTAGCTTATATTTAGGGAGTCTTATATTTTTTTGTCTATTGATGTACAAAATATGCACTTTTGTTAGTGGAATACTGACTTTTTTAAAGTGTAAATTCATTATAACATTTTGCATATTTTGTTAATATTTTATGTTTGGTTTTCAAAAGGGCCGATGTATTGAAATAATATAATAGAAAAAAAATGAACAAAATAAAGAACAGAAAAGATGGAGAAAATAAATAACAATAAACAAAGATAAGGACATAACTCCACACTTTGGAAAGATCAAGTCAATGCAATATGATCACGAAATCTTTCGAAATTGCAAGTAGAACATGCCAACAACTCCTGATGTGTAAGGTAACTACGTCATCAGTATGGAATTTTCGGCCAGATAACTTATAACAGAATTCGCTCAAGGCTTAGCAGTAAATTAGGAATTATGCCGACCAGATGGTTGTTAGCCTATCAAAAATCATGTTCACCGGATGGTGGTCAGCAAATCAAATACCATATACCGTACATATCAAATGGGGGTTAGCAGAATAATCACAATTGAGTCGTAGTTGGATAACGCTATAGCTTAACGGCAGTGATCATATACCTTATAGATCGGGTGGGGCTTAACAAGTGCATTCCTTGCAGATCGGATGGGGGTCAACAGAACAATTGCAATTGAGTCATAGTTGGATAACACTGCAGCTCAATGGCAACGATCAGATGCCTTACAGATCGGATGGGGGTTAGCAAGTGCATGTTGTGCAGATCGGATGGGGGGTCAATAGAGTAATCGCAATTGAGTCGTAGTTGGATAACATTACAGCTCAACGGCAGTGATTAGATGCGTTGTAGATCGGATGGGGTTAGCAACTGCATGCCATGCAGATCGGATGTGCGTCAACAAATAATTGCAATTGAGTGGTAGTAAAATACATTACAGCTAGAAAGCAACTATCAGAAACCTTGTGAATCGGATGGTGGTTAACAAGGATACTCCATGCAGGCCGGATAGGGGTCAACAAAGTGATTACAAAGGAGTTGTGGTAAAATACACTACTACTCAGCTGCAACAAGACATAAGCTGTGACAACAGCAAAAAGGCAAGAACTGCCTCAGGTATGCATTTCCTTCCTTCTTCTCTGTATTTTGACTCATTTAGAAACTAGTGCACTAGTTTCCCAATTATCAGGGGCAACTGTAGACACCGGGTCTTGAGGCAGTCCAGATCAGAGTTACCCGATGAAGATATCGGTTCCTGTCTTCGAGCAAAAGGACAAAAGATGTAGATTTTCGCCCTTTGAATTCACAAGGATTTAGGATTTCTGGTGATGAGAGGTTGCTGTGCATTGAAATGAGTCTTTTTAATTTAATAATCTAGTTTTGGGTTGACCGAAGGGATACCCTTCAGTGTAGCGATGGCCGTCGGTTGCCCATGGGATGATTGTTCCTCGCGCGAGCAGCGCCTCTCACCCGCGCTTGAGGGATGCCCATCCCCGAGTGAGCGACACCTGTTGCTCGCCTTTTGGACTCCCATCCCTCGCAGTAGCTTTCATGGGATTTTCCAGGCATATTTCATGGGATTTTAAGAATTTCTCAAATATTTCATTTGATTTAGTGGATTTGAGTTGATTTTCAAAATCTTTCCCAAATATTTGATTTGACTTTCAAATATTCTCCAAGATCTAGCGGTTTGATTTGATTTTGTAAATCACCTTTCAAATTCAAATTTAAATTTTGAATTTCCTTAAAATTCGGATTGAAATTTCAAAACTTTTTGAAAATTTTCACCTTAATCTATAAATAGGGGGGTGAGATTCATTTTTAGGGGTTAGCAATTTTTATCAAAAAAAGGAGTGGAAAATTTATTAGAAGAATTTAAAAAAATTCTTAGAAAATCTCAAAAGCTTTATTCTTTTCTTTTTATTAAAATTTTATAAAATCCCTTCAGAACAAGGCGAATTCGAAAAAGCGAAATCAATTCATTTTTATCCGATTTGGCCTTTTTAACATTCACGATTGCTATGGAAAATATCAAGAAAGAAAAATAAATTTTCTTATCTTGATTTAAATTTGAAAATTACAATTTTGTGGTAGAAAATTCCCCGAAATTGTACACTATCAATTGATCCTTTTAGAATTCAAGGGAAAAGATCACGCGATATTCGCATTCAGAAGGTAATATTTGGTAAATATTCTGGATTTACTCTTAATTCATTTGATTGATCTATATTAAGTTAATTACGGTTAATTGATCCAAAAAAGGGTTTTTAATTGTAAAAGTTAATATTTTAATTAAATTGCTTCATTTTTTTTAGGGACCTCCAATGGGCTGGAGGTCCACCGATGGTCGTCACTCAACCGAGTGACAGGCGATCACGGAACTTGTCTTCCCCCTGTCGATCGGCCCAAGTATAGACGTCGCTCGTCCTTCGGCCATTCCTTTCCCTTTTCTTTATTCTTTCTTTTATTTATCCTTATTCTTATTTTCTCTTATTTTCAAGGTGATTTTCTCCCTTTTTATTGCTTACTTGTTTTTTTATTTAATCACGCTCATTGTCATTTAATTATTATACTAATATGTCATTTGTTTTTATGAGTTTAATGGTTTCTTTCATTCATGCGGTGCCAAGAAAGGAAATCCCACTAGGGTGATTAATGAATGCCAAATCGGTTTTGTTCTCCTTACCATATTTCCTATCATTTTAGATTTTAATTTTGAGTTATTGTGAATATTATCTTTGAGCTCGCTAATATTAAAAAGGGCAAATGATTTATACTAATGAGTGGAATTTTTTAATAAAAATGGGTTCAATGTCCTAGTTTTTTTTATCTAAATAAACTGTCACATCCAAACTTTTTCTTTAAATGTGCATGCTTAAACCAATGTCCTCATCTTTAATAAATATCTCGTTTTATGCACGATTCACATTTTTTTAATATTGGAGGGTTGTATTCCTCCCCTAGTTTTGTTGCAACTTATTTTCTATTTACCCTATTTTAATCTTGCTTTATTTAAAGCTTTCTGTTATATGAGTGATCTGAGTTTTAAATTTCTGCATTGAATCGAATGAGAAAAGGAATAAAAGTTTAAATTCAAAACTCAATTATAATTTAATTAAGGTATGAATAAATGAGAAGTCTCGAACCATCTCTAGTTTTTGGGTCAATGAGGTTAGATGAACCTTGTCAATATTCTATTGGAAAGGGAATTCCAAAATATCTCTTATTGCCCAAAATAGGACAAAGTTACATTGTCTTAGGCTCCATGAGATTAGACGAAGCATCCCAATGTTCTATTGTGGTGGGGACTCCAAAAAATATTTAGCTTGCCCAAAATAGACGTATATGCATCACCTTAGGCTTCACGAGATTTGATGAATCTTTCCAATGTACTATTGGAAGGATGATTCAAAAATATCTCTGATTGCCCAAAATGGACACACATGTACTGTCTTAGGCTCAGTGAGGCTAGATGACCTTTCCCAATGTTTTATTGGTTGGTGACTCTAAAACACATCTTTGTTGCCAAAAATAGACGCCCTTGTAATCTTTACAAGTTCCATGAATCTCTCTCGAATACCGTAAAAGCGGGTCTTCGGGGCCTCTCGGGGTTTGGCGACATCACACTTACAAAATATACATAATTACAATACCAAAAGCTTTAGATAAGAGATTACAAATCAGAAAAGCTTAACATCTAACAAAATCCATTCTATTGTGTTGGCTTTGGCTGTTATGGATTAATCCTCCCAAAATTTCCGACCGCTTCCACACCTATACAGATGAAACACCCGTGCTAAGCTCAAAGGCTTAGTGGCAAAAATAAGAGATGAATGACCACTCACAGTGGACGTCAATGCAATTCACATACACATGGCACATACATACAAATAAAGCATCATAAGCTTAACTAAAAATCTCATTCATCAATAATAGCATCTGTCATACATTCATGTAAGATCATTTCAGTAATTTACATTATTTCATATCATAAACATACACATAATTACGCCTACAAACTAAATGAAATGTATAATAGGTAAATGCATAGGTACCCATAGGTACAAATAGATATTCTTTTTTTCAAACAAATACGTATAGGGATCTTAAGCAAGATCCAAATCATATGAATCTATAAGGATTCAAACACATGGGGACCTGATTAGGATCCAAGAAAATGCATAGGATGCAGTAAACAGAACCCTATAGGCATGCCTATCTATCCACATATTGACTCTTGCAGGCTAAAAATAAATTCAACTTACATGGCATAACATGTTATAATTTATACCTTAAATCATATATAAATCATAAATGAGATAATAAAAAATGAACATTTATAGGACAGAGGAGGGTCGCGCTCGTGACAGAGACAAAATGCACTTTAGGTCGCGTTTGCGACTACCCGTTGTGCTCGCGACAAAGAGCTGGACGGCTTCTGTCGCTCGCGATAGAGGGCAGGAATGCCTTGGTCGCACTCGTGCACACTGACGTGCTCATGACAGAGAACAGCCATGTAGAAATTTGGCTAATGAACTATCTTTTGCTCTGGTAACATAGGTCGCGCTCGCGATAGAGAACACCTCGGTAAAAGGTCTAATGATCGAGAGCGCGATAGAGTCGAACATTACGCTCTGATGCCGATGTACACCTCTCTCCTCAGCTCAAAACTTTTTCAAAAGATTCAAATTAACTTAGAACTTGAACCTAATCATCATAAGACAATCAAAACATGTAACCCAACATATTACACAAGTTTTACATTTAATGGAACTGATTAAATAGCTAAAAGAAATAATTTTGAACAACAGAGTTTCAAACCCAGAAAATTCCCATTTTTCACCCAAAGTAACTCCTAATTTCCATACTCTAAACTCCAATCCCAAATTGCACACCAAATCACTGAAACACAAATCAAAGATGCACAAATACAAAATTTCCATCTCAATTTCTCAAAAATCATATCAATAATCCAAAGCATAACTCAATTAAAATCACATAAATTCCCAAACCTTAGCTCCTAAGCTCCTCAAAGCTCAATTACCCGCACTTCCACCAAGTTTCTCCTTCCCTTTCGCTTCTCTAACAGGAATTTCTGACCAATCAAACCAAACCACACCAATTGTTCAAAACCCAGGCACATAACTACCAAAGAAAAATAGGGAGAAGGAGAGAAGAAGAAGGAGAAGAAGAAGGAGAAGAAGGAGAAGAAGAAGAAGAAGAAGAAGTCTATTCACTTACCTGAATAATTCTTGAATTGCCAAAAACGAACCAATTTACGACAACTTGAGTGATCATTTAAGGCAAGGAGGAAGAAGAAGAAGAAGACGTGAGGGAAAATGAGAGAGAGGAGGGCAGATCTGCTCTCTCACGTTTTCTCTCTCTTGGCTTTTATAGCCAATCCTTAACCTCCTTTCTCTCTCCTCATCCCACCATCCACTTGTCACTTATCTATGGTGGACTTTGGCAATTCTCTCTTCGAATACTTCTACTCTTCTCAACACTCACTCAAACCAGTTAATTAAAATAGTCACACAAATATACCCTTATAACTTAATAAAACCTGCAATTAAATCCCTAGGGTCAATAATAATATTAACCCTTATTTCTATAGAAATACCAAACACGTCCTGAACATATACCCACACACACAAACAACTACACTCATACCATAACAAAGCTCAAAGCCACTGGGGTACTAGTTGGGGCTTCACACACTGTCACGCCCATTCCTGACCCCTCACTTAGCTTCACTAAGCAAGTCGAGAACGGTGGTCACAACACACATTACACATGCACATCACATATCTTAAACACATACAAATTCCTAAAATAACAAATTTCTTTCATTTAAAATCAGCGGAATCATTACAAAACGCATACTCATACTCATTCTTGCATATGGTTAACTTATTTTACATATCCAAATACTTAACTACATTACATAAGACAACATAACCAAAAACCTACGCTAAGTAAAGAGTCCTATTGTGTTGACCAAAAGTGATGCGGGGCTGTCCTTTAAGCTTGATTAGCTTTGGAACCTATACGAATTAGAATGCTAAGCGATAACGCTTAGTGGGGAAACAATATACAATATACAACATCCACACACATATATATATCATGCTTGAGTTATAAGAAATACATACTTGATGATCATGCCTCATCATATTCATACTTACAAACATAGCATTAATTAGATCTTAATATACATATTGCATCATTAGCAAATCATGTTAAGTTATAATAACATTGCAAAACTGTAACGACCGGGCCCGTACAGAATAGACTCAACTCCACGGAACACATCCCGTCGGGAGGAGGACGGACAGACCGGGTCCCAGCCATTACTCACAGAACTTCACACTCCCCTTGTGCATTTTTGCCTTCCGTGGGATTCGAACCAAGGACCTGGGGATAAGTCCTTTAATTCTTAGAATCACACTACCATTAGGCTTTTTATTGTAACGACCGGGCCTGTACAGAACAGACTCAACTCCCCGGAACACATCCCGTCGGGAGGAGGACGGACAGACCGGGTCCCAGCCATTACTCACAGAACTTCACACTCCCCTTGTGCATTTTTGCCTTCCGTGGGATTTGAACCAAGGACCTGGGGATAAGTCCTTTAATTCTTAGAATCCCACTACCATTAGGCTTTTTATTGTAACGACCGGGCCCGTACAGAACAGACTCAACTCCCCGGAACACATCCCGTCGGGAGGAGGACGGACAGACCGGGTCCCAGCCATTACTCACAAAACTTCACACTCCCCTTGTGCATTTTTGCCTTCCGTGGGATTCGAACCAAGGACCTGGGGATAAGTCCTTTAATTCTTAGAATCCCACTACAAGGGGAGTGTGAAGTTCTGTGAGTAATGGCTGGGACCCGGTCTGTCCATCCTCCTCCCGACGGGATGTGTTCCGGGGAGTTGAGTCTGTTCTGTACGGGCCCGGTCGTTATAAAAACAATCTTATAATGCATCACATTCACATCTACTATCGCATACAATTCACATTAACAATTATTATTTAATCATTCAACATTTGCCTTGCTTGTAATTTATAGATGGAGATAACGTGTATTGCATCGGTACTTGAAAGTAGAATAATCACTTTTGTATCCGGAGATACACACTTTTGCGTCAGTACCTATAGGTACAGAAATAATAAATAAGATATAATATATATAACTGAACCAAATAAGGATTCGATACGCATTAAAGATCCGAAAGGAATCAATCGTTTTGGTTACATCACTTAGACCCTATAGGTATGCCTATCTATCCACTACTCAACTTGTAGGCTAAATTATTAAACCACTTATCATTCATTTATTCCCATTATGCAACACCGTGCATACACAGTAAGTAATATCTTAGCATCATTATTTACATACATGGATACAGCTCAAGAGTACATTCCCACTTCAGTGCATTAAATTATATGAATCAATTCATTCGTAATCTCATATGCATCTTTGATCATAGACAAATAGCATAATTTACACAGAGAAAAACATTTAGCAAGTATTTCAAACCTAGGGCTCAGTCGTGCCCGCAACACAAGTCGTGCTCGCGATAGAACTTTACTCAACCCTCAAGCCACTCTCACGACATAACCTATAACACCCCCATCGCCGTCCCCGTTGGAAGGACGCCGACGGACGCGCTACACGACGCTCACATATACAGATATACACATGCACAATGCGGAAGCATACATTCATACATAACATGCATACAGAAATACGGATTAATTAAAAACTTACCTTGCGGTGCAGAGTGAACATGCAATAACTCACGCACAAGCAGGCACTAAGCAGAAGCATACACAGAAGCATACATATGACCATTCAACGGAAGCATAAACGAAATAATAAAACAAAGGAATAACTAAACATAAGGACATACTAACTATTACATTCCCAAACGAAAACTCAAGAACGAAACATAATAATTACATATACAATACTACCGAATACCAAAAGCTGAAATACAGAAGCTGAACAAAATACAGAACTTCTAACTCCTACGTGGCCGACCCTGCAGAAGCGCGACTCGATCAGAACCAAACCTGCCACCTGCACGGAAAGGAAATCCGTGCTAAGCGATAACGCTTAGTGGGGAGAACACACAAGAATATGGACGGCCATTCACAATGGTCGTCGAGGCAAAACACATTCAGATGACAAATGCAGATATTCATGGCATATCAATAATCAGGCTGCACAATAAAGGCATTCAATCGATAACTCACAAACAGACCATAAACCCATGTCCAGGATATACCAAAACAGACATAATACAATATACGATACAAATATCATCATGCCGAACTATATACTATAACTCATGCATAAACCTACATGGGTATCAAATGATAGCATCTTACCATGCGGAGTCACAAGAGCTATACACATGCAATAAATATCACTAAGTACCCACGCCTGAACTGACAACCTAATAATCATGTTAAGCATACACACTAGTCAAATATCCAAAGGGTAACATTTAGAGCACCACAATACCGCTGCGCAACTCTAAAATATATTAAGCATCAAGCAGAAACATTCTGATAACAGAGACTGACGGCATAACCACTTAGTATTACATTCATATCATCATCATGCAGAGAGTACAGTAATCATCACATACTTACCATCACAGCTGCTTCGGTTCACAAGCTAATATATTAACAAAACATGTTTAAGTCTCATACGTAAATTCTCTAGTTGCATCATAATCAAAACATTTAGAAACTTATAACAAATCACATGACAAGTACGGATAATCATGTTAGATATAAAGTCATGTTTATTTAAAACAGACATACATTCTGAAGCCCATAGTCACGTTCATATAAATATAAACTGATTCCAGAAATCCTTATCACAATCAATCGGATATACATTCTGATAGCTATTTCAAAGCAATACAAACCAGTAAAGCACCTGCTGACTCACAATAGTGGATATCGAGTGTACTGAACTGATTAGTACCTTACGGGTACAAATCGAAAACCACTTTATTTTGTCACAAAAGCATTTTACTGATGGGGGATCTTAACCCGATCCAAATTCATTAAAAAGGACCACGAGGATCCGCACTGAGGGGGGGTTCGCGAGGAACCATACGGGGGACCTGATCAGGGTCCAATACGTTCAAAGGGCGCTGCAGCTACTGAAAGACTCTATTAGGCATGCCTAACTATCCACTAGACTGACTCTCGCAGGTCATGCATAAAACAATTCACATTTCGAATCGCACAACGCATAAATATATATATACAAATATATATACATCATGCATAAATCAGAGTACAATAGACATATAAATATGTTCATATGGTTTGGCATATCTCATACATTTCCATTGCAAAACATAAGACAGTCAATATACTTAACATTTAAACACTGTTCTAAAACATGCCAAGAATCAGGTAAAGAAGCACTACCATGCCAATGATTATTAAAACATAATCCTAAACGTGCGTTTAGGTGAGGATACTAAGTATAAATCATGCATAGTCCAAATTACATTTAAACATAACACTTTGAATTCCCAGGCTAAAGCATAATCATGCATTCAGACATTAACCATATTATTCAAGTAAATATAGCATAGCATAATATCAATCATACCTCATTCAAGTCATATTCTGAAACATGCAATAGGTCAATCAATCGTATTTTATCCCTACTTAATTTACTAAAGCATATCAGGAACACATGTGGAAACATATTGTGCTAATGACCAAAAACGCATCATCTAAATCGGGGAAAGTTACTACATAATCTTAAGCATGGCAATTATTCTTAAAGAAGAAGCAGACTAAAGATATGCATAACATAATTCACATTAAGACAGAACATGTTTGAGAACTAACAGTCAGAAAGTTAACCTTTATAAATCCTTCGCATTCAAAATATGACGTGAAATACATATCACAATATAATAAGCATATTAAAGTCCAAACCATACTGTTAAAATCCCTCAATCATACAACAGGATTACTATAATCCAAAACTGATTCCAAAATACTACATATAACTTATCTTAGATAACATATTATTAATACCAACTAAATTGGAATAATCAGTCATGTCATCAAGATAATATAAAACACAGTAGAGGAAAATACCCTGAAAAGCTTTTGAAAACCATTTTATAAAAACCGGACACTTGGGAAGGAAAAACAGAAGCAAAACAGAACGTGAGGGTTGCTCACGTCGCGTGAGCAATCTGCTCACGCCTCGTGAGCAATCTGCTCACGTCGTGAGCATTGCTCACGTAACGTGAGCATTGCCCACGTAGTGAGCATTGCTCACGTCGTGAGCATTGCTCACGTAACGTGAGCAATCTGCTCACGTAACGTGAGCTACTTCTCTTGCCCTCTTCTTCTTCCCCGATATCGCAAACACAGATTTTCCAATTCCAGTGAACCCAGATCTCAAACAACTCGATAAAAATCATTTTCAATCTAATTCAAAAAGCAATCAAACTCATCTTACCTTTCAATCGATCTTCCAACATTAAATTGACATAAAACAAGCTTAATTCAACAATTAAATCAACTAATACCATGCATAAACAGATTTCATCCATTAAAGAACATAAACCCTAAAAATACAGTAATTTCAAAACCTAAACTCAGTAACTTCAAATTCAATTCATAACATGCAATTGCCAGCACATCCACTCACATATATCATGCATATACATATACCAAAACACATCAATTTCAGAAATTAGACCATGCAAACCCATTTATAGACCTAGTGAGAAAAATAGGGCAGAAACACACAAAACTTCACATGCAGTAAGCAAAGCTCCCAAACCTCCAAATCACGTTCCAAAAAATCAGGGTTCCAGCTTCAAGATCAAACCTCTCTCTATTCCTTGCCTTTACTTGGTTCCTTCTTGTAATCCAAAGCTTGCACAAATAAAACCCATAATTATTCTTCAAACCCTAACTCAACCAAAACAGGAGAAGATGAAGAAGAAGAACAGAAGAAGAACAGGAGAACGTTAATTCTAACTTACCTCTTCAAAGCAAAGCACAACCCAAGCCAACCACAACTCCAAGCCAAGGAAAATGAAAGGAAAAGCAGAGGAAGGGAGAAGAGAAGAAGAAGAAGAACGTGAGAGGAGGGGGACGGGAATGCAAATCTCTGTTCCCTCTCTCTTCCACTTTCTTTTCTTCTTTTCCCCATTCACTGCCCACCTAACAGTCCACTTGGCAACACCCTATTGGACCCCAAACTCCACTTAGCATTTCAAACCAAGGCACAATACTAGAGTCATACCCAAACATTGCCTTAATAAATATCTTGTCTTAATGCTCTTTAGTCCTTAGACAAAATACAATTCACTCACTTACACAATTCTTTCTTTACCAAATTAATTATCTTATCAATTAGGTCCTTAACACTCCAAATTTCACATGCACAAAATTACTGAAATACCCTTCCGATCCCGACTTAGCATGCACAATCCAACCAGGGCTATTTTGGGGTGTGACAACTCTTCCCTCTTAAAAGAATTTCGTCCTCGAAATTCAAAGCGAAACACTTACATCCACACAACCCAAACAAACAAAACTTACTTAGACAAAAACTTGCAAAGTAACTTACCAGAAGAACCTGCGGTCTCCTTCGAATCCTTGTTAGATGCCACAAACTCTGAAGACACTCGAGAAGATCTGAGCAAATCCTCCACATCCTTTCTAGCTTGCCCAGCTAGACTCTCACTCATCTTCTTAGGACAATCGGCAATCCGGTGTTCCATACAGCCACACCTGAAACAAGCACCTGAAAGCTTCCGACATGGACTACGATGTCGCTTCTGGCAATGCTGACATACTGACGGTACCCACTTCTTACACTTATTCCCATGTTGCTTCTGAAATTGTTGACACATCGAATGTTCTCGAACCCTCTTCCCTGCTGGCACTTCACTAACCGATCCTTTTCTCTTCTGAGGAACATGCTGAACGAAATCTTGAGAAACACGAGGAGCAGTCAATCTATCCAAAATCCGAATCAACCCTTGTACAAGAGCCCTATCCTCAGAAACCCGACCAGAATCTTTAACTGGAAGATGCTCTGAAACATCCTGATCAGCACTAACTCGATTCACACTTTCTGTTGTCTCGCCCACATTCTCACTAGGATCAGACTCAATCTAGACATGACACAAAACAAGACGCATCTGCATTAGGCCACGACACAAAATCGACTCTCATGTAAAGACTCAACACAAAACAAACAACATACCCAGAACCATCAAACCTGGGCTCTGATACCACTAACTGTAACACCCCCATCACCGTCCCCGTTGGAAGGACGCCGACGGACGCGCTACACGACGCTCACATATACAGATATACACATGCACAATGCGGAAGCATACATTCATACATAACATGCATATAGAAATACGGATTAATTAAAAACTTACCTTGCGGTGCAGAGTGAACATGCAATAACTCACGCACAAGCAGGCACTAAGCAGAAGCATACACAGAATCATACATATGACCATTCAACGGAAGCATAAATGAAATAATAAAACAAAGGAATAACTAAACATAAGGACATACTAACTATTACATTCCCAAACGAAAACTCAAGAACGAAACATAATAATTACATATACAATACTACCGAATACCAAAAGCTGAAATACAGAAGCTGAACAAAATACAGAACTTCTAACTCCTACGTGGCCGACCCTGCAGAAGCGCGACTCGATCAGAACCAAACCTGCCACCTGCACGGAAAGGAAATCCGTGCTAAGCGATAACGCTTAGTGGGGAGAACACACAAGAATATGGACGGCCATTCACAATGGTCGTCGAGGCAAAACACATTCAGATGACAAATGCAGATATTCATGGCATATCAATAATCAGGCTGCACAATAAAGGCATTCAATCGATAACTCACAAACAGACCATAAACCCATGTCCAGGATATACCAAAACAGACATAATACAATATACGATACAAATATCATCATGCCGAACTATATACTATAACTCATGCATAAACCTACATGGGTATCAAATGATAGCATCTTACCATGCGGAGTCACAAGAGCTATACACATGCAATAAATATCACTAAGTACCCACGCCTGAACTGACAACCTAATAATCATGTTAAGCATACACACTAGTCAAATATCCAAAGGGTAACATTTAGAGCATCACAATACCGCTGCGCAACTCTAAAATATATTAAGCATCAAGCAGAAACATTCTGATAACAGAGACTGACGGCATAACCACTTAGTATTACATTCATATCATCATCATGCAGAGAGTACAGTAATCATCACATACTTACCATCACAGCTGCTTCGGTTCACAAGCTAATATATTAACAAAATATGTTTAAGTCTCATACGTAAATTCTCTAGTTGCATCATAATCAAAACATTCAGAAACTTATAACAAATCACATGACAAGTACGGATAATCATGTTAGATATAAAGTCATGTTTATTTAAAACAGACATACATTCTGAAGCCCATAGTCACGTTCATATACATATAAACTGATTCCAGAAATCCTTATCACAATCAATCGGATATCACATTCTGATAGCTATTTCAAAGCAATACAAACCAGTAAAGCACCTGCTGACTCACAATAGTGGATATCGAGTGTACTGAACTGATTAGTACCTTACGGGTACAAATCGAAAACCACTTTATTTTGTCACAAAAGCATTTTACTGATGGGGGATCTTAACCCGATCCAAATTCATTAAAAAGGACCACGAGGATCCGCACTGAGGGGGGGTTCGCGAGGAACCATACGGGGGACCTGATCAGGGTCCAATACGTTCAAAGGGCGCTGCAGCTACTGAAAGACTCTATTAGGCATGCCTAACTATCCACTAGACTGACTCTCGCAGGTCATGCATAAAACAATTCACATTTCGAATCGTACAACGCATAAATATATATATACAAATATATATACATCATGCATAAATCAGAGTACAATAGACATATAAATATGTTCATAAGGTTTGGCATATCTCATACATTTCCATTGCAAAACATAAGACAGTCAATATACTTAACATTTAAACACTGTTCTAAAACATGCCAAGAATCAGGTAAAGAAGCACTACCATGCCAATGATTATCAAAACATAATCCTAAACGTGCGTTTAGGTGAGGATACTAAGTATAAATCATGCATAGTCCAAATTACATTTAAACATAACACTTTGAATTCCCAGGCTAAAGCATAATCATGCATTCAGACATTAACCATATTATTCAAGTAAATATAGCATGGAATAATATCAATCATACCTCATTCAAGTCATATTCTGAAACATGCAATAGGTCAATCAATCGTATTTTATCCCTACTTAATTTACTAAAGCATATCAGGAACACATGTGGAAACATATTGTGCTAATGACCAAAAACGCATCATCTAAATCGGGGAAAGTTACTACATAATCTTAAGCATGGCAATTATTCTTAAAGAAGAAGCAGACTAAAGATATGCATAACATAATTCACATTAAGACAGAACATGTTTGAGAACTAACAGTCAGAAAGTTAACCTTTATAAATCCTTCGCATTCAAAATATGACGTGAAATACATATCACAATATAATAAGCATATTAAAGTCCAAACCATACTGTTAAAATCCCTCAATCATACAACAGGATTACTATAATCCAAAACTGATTCCAAAATACTACATATAACTTATCTTAGATAACATATTATTAATACCAACTAAATTGGAATAATCAGTCATGTCATCAAGATAATATAAAACACAGTAGAGGAAAATACCCTGAAAAGCTTTTGAAAACCATTTTATAAAAACCGGACACTTGGGAAGGAAAAACAGAAGCAAAACAGAACGTGAGGGTTGCTCACGTCGCGTGAGCAATCTGCTCACGCCTCGTGAGCATTGCTCACGTAACGTGAGCATTGCCCACGTAGTGAGCATTGCTCACGTCGTGAGCATTGCTCACGTAACGTGAGCAATCTGCTCACGTAACGTGAGCTACTTCTCTTGCCCTCTTCTTCTTCCCCGATATCGCAAACACAGATTTTCCAATTCCAGTGAACCCAGATCTCAAACAACTCGATAAAAATCATTTTCAATCTAATTCAAAAAGCAATCAAACTCATCTTACCTTTCAATCGATCTTCCAACATTAAATTGACATAAAACAAGCTTAATTCAACAATTAAATCAACTAATACCATGCATAAACAGATTTCATCCATTAAAGAACATAAACCCTAAAAATACAGTAATTTCAAAACCTAAACTCAGTAACTTCAAATTCAATTCATAACATGCAATTGCCAGCACATCCACTCACATATATCATGCATATACATATACCAAAACACATCAATTTCAGAAATTAGACCATGCAAACCCATTTTTAGACCTAGTGAGAAAAATAGGGCAGAAACACACAAAACTTCACATGCAGTAAGCAAAGCTCCCAAACCTCCAAATCACGTTCCAAAAAATCAGGCTTCCAGCTTCAAGATCAAACCTCTCTCTATTCCTTGCCTTTACTTGGTTCCTTCTTGTAATCCAAAGCTTGCACAAATAAAACCCATAATTATTCTTCAAACCCTAACTCAACCAAAACAGGAGAAGATGAAGAAGAAGAACAGAAGAAGAACAGGAGAACGTTAATTCTAACTTACCTCTTCAAAGCAAAGCACAACCCAAGCCAACCACAACTCCAAGCCAAGGAAAATGAAAGGAAAAGCAGAGGAAGGGAGAAGAGAAGAAGAAGAAGAACGTGAGAGGAGGGGGACGGGAATGCAAATCTCTGTTCCCTCTCTCTTCCACTTTCTTTTCTTCTTTTCCCCATTCACTGCCCACCTAACAGTCCACTTGGCAACACCCTATTGGACCCCAAACTCCACTTAGCATTTCAAACCAAGGCACAATACTAGAGTCATACCCAAACATTGCCTTAATAAATATCTTGTCTTAATGCTCTTTAGTCCTTAGACAAAATACAATTCACTCACTTACACAATTCTTTCTTTACCAAATTAATTATCTTATCAATTAGGTCCTTAACACTCCAAATTTCACATGCACAAAATTACTGAAATACCCTTCCGATCCCGACTTAGCATGCACAATCCAACCAGGGCTATTTTGGGGTTACACTTAAACAGATTTTTGACGACCATAAGGTCCTCAAACCAATATGATCATTCATGACAATTATAGGCACATTCTTTATGAACCTAATTCCATTAACCTCATGCAAATTAGAGTCATGCAACTCTTATTATATCATAAACACATTCATTAGGTCAACCTACCCTCCAAATCCAGTTTTACACTACCATGTAACTCAAGCTTGAATTCAGCAAAATTGGAATATCTCATACTCCAAATTCACACAACACCACCCTTATGTGCACTTACACCTCGGCATGTTCAATTTCACATTAGGCAGCTAACAACACAATTTACATAACAATATCTCAAGTCACCTAAAAATAAGACAACATGCTTAATTCAATAACTTACGGCAATTAACTATCTCATCAGCTCATCATTTCAATTGAATTCATAACATCATATACATTTTCTATTCATTTAAAACACACAATTCAATCATGCATCTCAAGGTTAATAATATATCAAAATATCACACAAAATAGTGTTTCCCAAACCTCACTATCCTTTGCTCCTTAAGCTCACTTAGCACTTGGTTTTCCCACTTTCTCCTTCCCTTTATCTTTCATTGGGTCAACCGCTCCATGTATAGTCCAATTTCTAGAATTGGAAGCAAAGATCATCATCCCATCCAAATCAAAAAGAAATGGAAGAAGAAGAAGAACAATCTATATGCTGCACTTACCTTGACTAATTGGAAACTCAACACAACACAAGCATGACTTGATCCAAATCAATAGAAATGCAATGGATTCTAGCTAAGGAAATAAGGAAATGAAAGAAGAAGATGAAGAACAAGGATGAGGGTGTGAGCCATCAATATGAAGATTTCCCTCTATTTCTCTCTCATCCTGCACTATATATTGCATGCAAGATGTTGAGGTGGCACAAGGAGAAGGTGACACCTGGATTCCACTACACCAATTCCAACTCACTTAGCTTAACTTAATTAAATCCCATTAACCGTTAATTAAACCCTCTTAAACTTAATTATGTAAATCAACAAAATGGTCACCTAAACTTATTAATTTTTTACAATTAAGTCCCTAATTCATTTACACTTAAGTCAAAAATTAAAAAACTCAAAATTAAACTTACTTAATTACCCCAGTTAAGTCAAATTACTATTAGGGTATAATTTGAGCCATTGCAACTCTCCCCTCCTAAAAAGAATTTCGCCCGCGAAATTCATACCTTAATCAAGCAGATGAGGATACTAATCTCGCATTGCGGCTTCCGGTTCCCATGTTGTTTCTTCAATTCCATGATGTTGCCAAACTACTTTCACCAATGGAACGTGCTTAATCCGAAGTTGCTTCACTTCTCATGCCAATATTATTTTAGGCTTCTCATTATAGGAAAAATCCGGGTGCACGTGCACATCTTTGACTTATAACATAGACAGATTGAAGACATTGTGAAGCTTAGCCAAAGCTAGAGGCAAAGCTAACCGATAAGTTACTGTTCCCAATCTTTCTAGCACTTCATATGGTTTACTGAACCTCGAACTCGATTTCCCTTTCTTTCCAAACCGAAGCACTTTTCTCCAAGGATACACTTTCAAAAACAGTTTATCACCCAATTCAAACACAATATCCTTCCTCTTAAAATCCGCATAGGATTTGTCCCTGTCACTTGATACTTTCAATCGCTGCTGAATAATCTTAGCTTTCTCTTTCATATCTCTTACTAATTCTGAACCAATAATCTTATGCTCATTTAATTCAGTCCAACATATCGAAGTTTGCCATTTCCTACCATACAAAACCTCATAAGGTGCCATGCCGATACTCACCTGATAACTATTATTATACACAAACTCTATCAACAGAATGTACTTATCCCAACTCTTGGAGAAATCCAACACACATGCCCAAAGCACGTCCTCTAACTCCTGAATCAACCTTTCTAACTGTCCATTGGTATGCGGATAAAAAGTTGTACTGAAATGCAATCTTATACCTAATGCAGCTTGCAAACCCTTCCAAAACTTAGAAGTAAATCTCAAATCTTGATCTGATACTATGGACAATGGAATACCATGTTGTCTGACAATCTCATTCACATACAGTTCAGCCAATACATCTATAAAGTAATCAAGTTGAATCGGTATGAAATGAGCTGACTTGGAAAATTGATCAACTATTACCCATACTGAATCGTGCTGCTTTGATGTCATTGGAAGACCAGTGACAAAATCAATAGCAATGTTATCCCATTTCCACTATGGAATTGGAATAGGATTCAGCAGTCATGATGGAACCTGATGTTTTGCTTTCACTTGCTGACAAGTTAGGCATATATCAGAACCCAATGGGCTAGTTACGCATATGTCATAATCTAAATGATCAACAACAGACATCTTATCATATAATTTCTTAGAACACACATATGAATGTGTAGACCCAGGGTCAATCAATGAAAATATTTCTATATCAAAGAGTAGAAATGTACTAGCTATGACCTCAGGTGCATCATGCTCCTCATGAGCCTTCATAGCATATGCCCAACTGGTGCTGTAGGTGGTCGATCAATAGATTCGGACACCGCACCACCTCTGGACTGGCTACCTTTGTCACGTCCTCTTCCGCTCAACGGTTAATTGGAGGCAAATTAGATCCACCCCTACTAGCTTCCTACCGATTCCCTATCACCTCATAGGCCTTAGGACAGTTAGCTAGAAAATGCTCAGTACTCCCACATCTAAAACAAGCACTAGTCAACTTCTAACAATTGCCTCTATGTCGTTTATGGTAGTGAGGACACTCAGGCACATCACTTCTATCACCAGTTACACCTCTACCTATACAAGATGCTTAAGAAGATCCTTGCTTTCTACCTCTGGTAGCTGGATTACTAGCTGACTCAGCTGGAGGTGCCACTTAAGAATCTCTTAATCTTTTCCCCGAATGTGCCCCACCTCTGTTAGAATTCCTTCTTTGCATTCTTTCTATCTGAATCTCTTGTGCCTTTAAGTTCTCATGGCCGTCTGAACTATCCGATGGCTGCTTGAACTATCTGATAGTAGCTCATAGTCTGAGATGTGGTCATAGAGATCAGCAATGCCTTAATTATCTCATTCAACCCTTCCTGAAATTGCTAACACCGAAACTCTTCTATAAGTACACCCTCAGGTGTATACTTACTGAGTCTACAGAACTCCTTCTCATATTTTGCTACAGACATAGCTCTTTGCCTCAAATTCAAAAACTGCTTCCAATTTGCTTCCCAGTATGCCTTAGTTATCTACTTGTTGTAGAACTCTTGTACAAAGAATTCCCAAGTGATTGGTTTCGAAAGAATTGGATGCCTTAATACCAACTTCCACCAGTCGTAGGCAGATCCTTGCAGCAGAGATACAACACATTCCACCTTCTATTTAGGAGGACATCTTATCTCATTTAGTACCCTTTGAACTCTTTCAATTCAATACTCAACCTTAATCAACTCATTTAGATTGGTACAAATAGAATTCTTCTGCACCATGCTTCCTCAATGATTCTAATAGAGCTTTTAATGCTGTCATACGATCTAGCACCCTCACCATATCTTGCAACATCTTGAGCAAGGCTTCAATTGGTACCATCAGAACATCACGTACCACACTTGCTGGTACAGACTGACTAGACTCAGATACTTTCAGTTCACGGGGATTAACGTTTTCAACAGTCTCTTCTCTGGCATCTTTAGAAGGATCCTTCGATTTGATACATACACAAGGGTGTTCGCATTAGGTCAACATAATTATATGCATCCTATTTTACACTATATCAAGAAATGACTAAACCTATGCTCTGATATCATAACTTGTGATGCCCATTCCCGACCCCTCGCTTAGTGTAGCGCCCAAATACCCCTTAGAAGAATATCGGGACGCCACTAGCACATACTTTACACTTCAATAAATATGTACACTTTCATGCGGAAGCTAATTAAATTATTTATTATATCAACCTTTTAAACCATCAAGCATATTACTAGTTGACATTCATACTTTGAGAAAATGCATAGTTCCTAAATTATTACATGCCATATGTTCATTAATATCCGTTTACAAAAATGAAGCCTGAACAGCTTCTAAAAACTTCTGTATATCACAATTAAAATCTCACAACAAAACCCCATAACCTACATCAAAGCTTCCTAGTGTTGACCTCGATGATGATGCGGGGATATCCTTCGACACTTCTAACTTGAACCTGCACGGATTAAAGAAAACCCGTGCTAAGCGTTTTACGCTTAGTGGGGAACTCGTGCAAATATTTCACACAGCATAAATTTATCACATATAATACACAACACATCTTTGCATCTTATTCATAGCAATAAAGTTTTCACCTAACTCAACATGCTTCCATATTACCATCAAACAAACTCTGGTTTTTAGCAAACACAAATCAGAATATAATTATTATCAATTTCATATAAAACCTCCCAATTACACATCAATATTCACATCTACACATGTTACACACATTCTCTTTTAATTCTGATTTATCTATTTAGCCTGCACTTCAATGTCATGGATAATGGGTATCACTTTAGTACCTCTAGGGTATTGTATCACTTTATCACTGGTAACACTTATCACTAGTACCACAAGGGTACATATCACTTTATCACTTGTACCACGAAGGTACTTATCACTTTTATTCACTTTCTGATTCCTGTGGAATCAATCACTTAAATCACTATGGCTGCAGCACTTGACCCTATAGGCATGCCTATCTATCCATTACTTGACCCGCAGGCTTTGTTATTTAACTCATATCAATTACACCTTGTTTCAGAATTTCGATTGTTTTCAGATATCACATTTATTTGGCACCTATATATATTAGTGCAAAAATACGTCATCATATTCATACACATTCCATGCTCATTTGCATATATGATCATTATTCACATGCCTAATTATAGCCATGTATCTTTCTGTCCATTCATCAATTTACAACATTTAATACCTCCAGGCATGCATTTGATTTCAACTCACATATTGGACCACATTACAATTCCACAATTATAGTGTTACAACTATATCCTCTCTTACATGCATATTCACTCTTAATTCCAATCATGCTTATAATTTCATAATTGTGCATTTAACATATTACACAGGTATTTGAGATAAGAGAAACCTTTAGGGGGGAACAAATCATCAGTATCAAACTGATCACAAATTATTATTGAAAACTGGGCATTTATATGGGTGTATCACAAATCTGGCAGCTTTACACGGCGGTTAGACTTACCCTCACCGCCGTGTAAAGTGACAGAATTGGTTAGTGTCACCTTATTTACACTTCACACGGCGGTTAGACTTATCCTCACCGCCGTGTAAAGTGACAGAACTGGTTAGTGTCACTTTACTTACGCTTCACACGGCGGTTAGACTCATCCTCACCGCCGTGTAAAGTATCCAGGTTGCAACGCTGATGGGATTCTCACGATTCACACGGCGGTGAGACACTTCCTGACCGCCGTGTGACTCCTGGGAATTCCAGAAATTATGTTGAATCTTTCCCCAAACAAACCCAGAATATAAACACTTCAAAATACACATTTTTAATGATGATTTGAACCCCAAACTTACCATCTTCTTACCTGAATTTGTTGTCTCATTTACACATACAAAATCATGCATCATACATTCACTCCATCATCATCAATTCACATGCAATTTATTGAACAACTTGTACAAACATCTCGTCATCATTTCAGCATGTAAATATACCACATTTCATCTTATTCTTACCTTAAAGTTATCTTTCCTTATTACAAATTAACATGCATCCACATATTCATCAATTTCAGCAACCAAAATGCACATGCAACACATTTAATTAGTTCCCAAACCTTGACTCCTTAGCTTCTATTAAGTTGGTTGATCACTTGCTTCACCAACTTTATCCTTGCCCTTTGCTTTCCTCCTTTCTTCAGCTAATAATACATGCATTAACCAGCATTATAATCCTTACAATAAACACTCTAAGAGTAGGTAGAAGAACAGAATTTGCATGCATGTTTATATGACCACATACCTCTTTAATCTTGCCCCCTTAACACATGCATGCAAACCTCTTTACTAACACTCACTCATGGCTGAAATGCTAAGGGAAAAGAGAGCTTAGATAGCTGGAAATTATGTGCAGATTTTCACTCTCAAATGGCCTACGAATTTCTGCCCTTTCCCTTAGACAAAGACATGCAATTTGCTAGGTGTCAACTCCTCCTTATGCCACCCTCACTTCAGCATTTCCCATACAACCTTTGTCCCCCACTTTTCTTATTTTAATCCTTCAATTTCCAGAAATTCCCACTTAGAATTTCTGCCTCCACTAACACCCAATTAGCCATTATTCTATTCCTTAATCACTTCATTAGCCATCTTAATAATTCTGCACAAGCTTAATTAAAATAACCATTAGTTAATCTTTCCCTTTTTACAATTTAACCACTAAACTTATATTTATCTCTCAATTAAACCCTTGGCACAATTTTAATTAAATCCAATTTTACACATATAATACATTTTACACTACAATTATGTTAAATTCAACTAGGGGAAAATCCGGCCATTACAACTCTCCCCTCCTTAAAGAATTTCGTCCTCGAAATTCATACCTGTGTCAAACAATTGCGGATGTTGTTCTCGCATAGCCGCCTCTGGCTCCCAAGTTGCTTCTTCCACACCATGGTGTTGCCAAAGCACTTTCACCAATGGTATTTGTTTACTCCGAAGTTGTCTTACTTCTCTTGCCAAAATCTTCATTGGTTTCTCGTCATATGAAAAATCCGCTTGCACCTCTATCTCTTCAACTGGTAGCACATGAGACTCATCCGAGCGATACCTTCTTAACATAGATACATGAAATACATCATGTAATTTTGACAAAGCCGGAGGTAAAGCCAACCTATAAGCCACGGAACCAATCCTCTCTAGCACTTCATATGGTCCAATAAATCTTGGACTCAATTTTCCTTTCTTCCCAAATCTGAGTACTTTTCTCCAAGGTGATACTTTCAAGAACACCTTGTCGCCTACATCAAACTCGATGCTCCTCCTCTTCAAATCCGCATAAAATTTCTGTCTATCACTTGCTGCCTTCAACCTTTGCTGAATAATCTTAGCTTTCTCCTCTGTATCACGCACCACATCAGGCCCAACTATTTTATGCTCGCCCAATACCGACCAACAAATTGGTGTGCGACATTTTCTACCATACAAAGCTTCATAAGGTGCCATACCAATACTTGCTTGGTAGCTGTTATTGTAGGCAAATTCCATAAGTGGAATATACCTGTCCCAACTCTTTGGAAAATCTAATACACAAGCTCGCATCAAATCTTCTAACACTTGAATAACTCTCTCAGATTGTCCATCTGTTTGAGGGTGAAAAGCAGTACTGAATCTCAACTTCGTTCCCAATGCAGCTTGCACAGCTTTCCAAAACTTGGAAGTGAACCTTGGATCCCTGTCTGATACAATTGATAAAGGCACTCCATGTAACCGAACAATTTCTCTTATATACAACTCTGCCAACCGATCCATAGGATAATCCATCCGAACCGGTATAAAATGAGCTGTCTTTGAGAATCTATCCACAACCACCCAAACTGAATCTTGTTGTTTCTGAGTTAAGGGTAACCCAGTAACAAAATCCATTGTGATATCATCCCATTTCCATTGTGGAATAGGAAGTGGATTTAACAATCCATGGGGGACTTGGTGCTCCGCCTTCACTTGTTGACATACTAAACATTTAGATACATACTCTGTCACATCCCTCTTCATGCCATGCCACCAATACAACTGTTTCAAATCTTGGTACATCTTATTTCCACCAGGATGCATTGTAAAAACTGTATTATGAGCCTCTTGCAATAACTTCTTTTTCAGTTCTTTATCATCCGCTACACATATTCGGTTCTTGTAACACAGCATCCCTTGATCATTAACCGAATAATCAGCCCATTCACTACTACCAATTGATTGCAAAATCTGTTGGAGTTTCTGGTCCTCCCTTTGAGCAGCCAACAAATCATCAATAAGGATTGGTCTTACTTTCAGTTGAGCTAACAAAGCTCCATCAGCAGCTAATCTCCAACTAACACTTTTCAACTGCAAAGCTGAAACTGACTTCCTACTCAACGCATCCGCTACTACATTGGCTTTTCCTGGATGATAATCCACTATACAATCATAGTCTTTGAACAGTTCAAGCCATCTTCGCTGTCTCAAATTCAATTCCTTCTGAGTGAGTAAATACTTCAAGCTCTTATGGTCAGTGAAAATTCTGCACTTCTCACCATACAAGTAGTGTCGCCAAATTTTTAAAGCAAACACTACTGCTGCCAATTCCAAATCATGGGTTGGATAATTTTGCTCGTGAGGTTTCAACTGTCTAGATGCATATGCCACTACCTTCCCATCTTGCATAAGCACACAACCCAAACCAACCCTTGAGGCATCACTATACAACACATACTCTTTACCAGAGATAGGCTGTGTAAGAACTGGAGCCCCTATTAACATTCTCTTTAACTGATCAAAGCTTGCTTGACATTTCTCTGACCACTCATACCTCACTCCCTTCCGTAACAACCTTGTCAACGGGGATGCTATTGCTGAAAATTCTTTTACAAATCTTCTATAATATCCAGCTAGCCCCAGAAAACTACGGATTTCTAGCATATTCCTTGGCGGTTTCCAATTCACAATGGCTTCTATCTTAGCAGGGTCCACTTTAATACCCTCAGCTGATATCACATGCCCCAAGAAAGACACTTCCTTCAACCAAAATTCACATTTGCTCAACTTAGCATACAATTGGTGCTCCCTCAAAATCTGAAGCACAATCCTCAGGTGCTGTTCATGCTCCTTCTCATCCCTTGAATAAACCAGAATGTCATCAATGAATACCACTACAAACTGATCCAAATACTGTCTGAATACCCGATTCATCAAGTCCATAAATGCGGCAGGCGCATTGGTCAACCCGAATGGCATTACTAAGAATTCATAATGTCCATATCGAGTTCTAAATGCAGTCTTGGGGATATCATCCTTCTTCACTTGCAACTGATAATATCCAGATCGCAAATCTATTTTTGAGAACACTCCTGCTCCTCTTATCTGATCGAATAAATCCTCTATCCGAGGTAAAGGATATCGATTCTTTACTGTTACTTTGTTCAACTGTCGATAATCTATACACATCCTCATAGTACCGTCTTTCTTCTTCACGAATAAGACCGGTGCTCCCCATGGCGAAACACTAGGTCTTATAAAACCTCTATCAAGTAACTCTTGCAACTGCACTTTCAACTCTTTCAACTCAGTTGGTGCCATTCTATAAGGTGCTTTTGATACCGGTGATGATCCAGGTAGCACTTCAATAGCTAACTCAACTTCCCTCCGTGGCGGTACTCCACTCAACTCTTCAGGGAATACATCAGGAAATTCCCTAACAACTGGTATATCACGAATCTCCACATGATCTCTATTTGAATCTAAAACTAAAGCCAAATAAGCTTCACATCCTTTTCTCAAACATCGGTAAGCTTGTATCGCCGATACCACATCCACTAAAGAATTTGCACCCTCACCTCTAAAGATCACTTTACTCCCATCACCAATGCGAAGTTTCATAACCTTCCTCTTACAATCAACCACTGCAGCATATTTACTCAACCAGTCCATTCCCAAAATCAAATCAAACTCATCAAAGGGCAATTCTATCAAATCCACTGGGAATATACTATCCTGAAATCTCAACTCACAATTTATATACACTCTGTTCACATGCACACTATTACCCAAAGGACTAGATACACAAATATCATATGACAAACATTCAGCTCTAGGCATCTTATCAGCTATCTTTTTAGGGCACACATATGAATGAGTTGATCCAGGATCAATAAGAGCAAACATCTCAACATCATAAAGCAGAAAAGTACCTGCTATCACTTCGAGTGCATTTTGATCCTCCCGTGCTTTCATTGCATAAGCCCTATTTGTCTCCAAAGGTCGGTTCACTGTTGCTGAATCCTCTTGACCTCTAAACTGTCCTCCTCTACCACGGCCTCTTCCTCTTCCACGGTTAACTGAAGTCATATTGGAGCCACCTCTACTGCGAGCTTGCTGAGAACCCGCTGTCTCATATGCTTTTGGGCAATTGGCAAGGAAATGATCCGTGCTTCCACACTTGAAACAAGCACCAATAACTTTCCAGCATTCACCTCCATGCCTCTTTCCACAGTGGGGACACTCAGGCACTTCACTCTTTCCTCTAGCTGTCGGAGGGTATCCTTTCTTCTTTCCCCTTGTACCATAACCAGATTCAGCAGGTGGTGCCATTGAAGAATCTCTTGTCCTCTTGCTCCCACTAAAACCGCCTCTATTAGCCCCTCTCTTCTGTCTCCACTCCTTCTGAGTTGCCAAATTAATTTCAGCTCTCATAGCCGCTTGCACGATTCTGTAGTAACTCACATTCTGATCAGTAGTGAGGGAAATCAGCAAGGCTTTAATCTCCTCATTCAACCCTTCTTCGAATTGCTGACATCGAAATTCTTCTGTTAACACGTCCTCGGGTGCATACTTACTCAACCGACAAAATTCTGCCTCATACTCTGCCACTGACATGTTCCTCTGCCTAAAACTCAAAAACTTCTTCCAATTCGCTTCCTTGTATGCCTTAGTGACAAACTTGTTCCTGAACTCTTTTTCAAAGTATTCCCAGTCTATTGGATCCGGCAGAGTCGGATTCCTTAGAACCAATTTCCACCAGTCATAGGCAGCGCCTTGAAGCATTGACTCCACACAATCAACCCACTGATCTTTAGGACATTTTATCTTGGTAAGAATTCTTTCCACTTTCTCTATCCAGTACTCCGCTTTCTCTGATTCATCCAGTCTAGTTCCATAGAATTCCTCAATTCCATGCTTCTTCAAAGATTCAAAAGGAGCTCTAGGTACCACCATACGCTCCATCACTCTTGTCATGTCATGAGTCATCTTCATCATGGCTTCCATAGGTCCCATCTGTGCTTCAAACCCATCATTTCCTGGCCTGGACTGTCTAGACCCAGACCCTGTCATTTCAGCTTCACGGGGGTTCACACTATCAGCAGATTCATCATCAATATGCCTTCCAGGATCCATCTTTGCTACACAATTAAACAAGGACATCCGCATCAGGTCAACACACTATGTATATATGTCCTATCTACCCAATATTCCCAGAAAAGGCTAAACCTGGCTCTGATACCACAACCTGTAGCGCCCAAATACCCCTTAGAAGAATATCGGGACGCCACTAGCACATACTTTACACTTCAATAAATATGTACACTTTCATGCGGAAGCTAATTAAATTATTTATTATATCAACCTTTTAAACCATCAAGCATATTACTAGTTGACATTCATACTTTGAGAAAATGCATAGTTCCTAAATTATTACATGCCATATGTTCATTAATATCCGTTTACAAAAATGAAGCCTGAACAGCTTCTAAAAACTTCTGTATATCACAATTAAAATCTCACAACAAAACCCCATGACCTACATCAAAGCTTCCTAGTGTTGACCTCGATGATGATGCGGGGATATCCTTCGACACTTCTAACTTGAACCTGCACGGATTAAAGAAAACCCGTGCTAAGCGTTTTACGCTTAGTGGGGAACTCGTGCAAATATTTCACACAGCATAAATTTATCACATATAATACACAACACATCTTTGCATCTTATTCATAGCAATAAAGTTTTCACCTAACTCAACATGCTTCCATATTACCATCAAACAAACTCTGGTTTTTAGCAAACACAAATCAGAATATAATTATTATCAATTTCATATAAAACCTCCCAATTACACATCAATATTCACATCTACACATGTTACACACATTCTCTTTTAATTCTGATTTATCTATTTAGCCTGCACTTCAATGTCATGGATAATGGGTATCACTTTAGTACCTCTAGGGTATTGTATCACTTTATCACTGGTAACACTTATCACTAGTACCACAAGGGTACATATCACTTTATCACTTGTACCACGAAGGTACTTATCACTTTTATTCACTTTCTGATTCCTGTGGAATCAATCACTTAAATCACTATGGCTGCAGCACTTGACCCTATAGGCATGCCTATCTATCCATTACTTGACCCGCAGGCTTTGTTATTTAACTCATATCAATTACACCTTGTTTCAGAATTTCGATTGTTTTCAGATATCACATTTATTTGGCACCTATATATATTAGTGCAAAAATACGTCATCATATTCATACACATTCCATGCTCATTTGCATATATGATCATTATTCACATGCCTAATTATAGCCATGTATCTTTCTGTCCATTCATCAATTTACAACATTTAATACCTCCAGGCATGCATTTGATTTCAACTCACATATTGGACCACATTACAATTCCACAATTATAGTGTTACAACTATATCCTCTCTTACATGCATATTCACTCTTAATTCCAATCATGCTTATAATTTCATAATTGTGCATTTAACATATTACACAGGTATTTGAGATAAGAGAAACCTTTAGGGGGGAACAAATCATCAGTATCAAACTGATCACAAATTATTATTGAAAACTGGGCATTTATATGGGTGTATCACAAATCTGGCAGCTTTACACGGCGGTTAGACTTACCCTCACCGCCGTGTAAAGTGACAGAATTGGTTAGTGTCACCTTATTTACACTTCACACGGCGGTTAGACTTATCCTCACCGCCGTGTAAAGTGACAGAACTGGTTAGTGTCACTTTACTTACGCTTCACACGGCGGTTAGACTCATCCTCACCGCCGTGTAAAGTATCCAGGTTGCAACGCTGATGGGATTCTCACGATTCACACGGCGGTGAGACACTTCCTGACCGCCGTGTGACTCCTGGGAATTCCAGAAATTATGTTGAATCTTTCCCCAAACAAACCCAGAATATAAACACTTCAAAATACACATTTTTAATGATGATTTGAACCCCAAACTTACCATCTTCTTACCTGAATTTGTTGTCTCATTTACACATACAAAATCATGCATCATACATTCACTCCATCATCATCAATTCACATGCAATTTATTGAACAACTTGTACAAACATCTCGTCATCATTTCAGCATGTAAATATACCACATTTCATCTTATTCTTACCTTAAAGTTATCTTTCCTTATTACAAATTAACATGCATCCACATATTCATCAATTTCAGCAACCAAAATGCACATGCAACACATTTAATTAGTTCCCAAACCTTGACTCCTTAGCTTCTATTAAGTTGGTTGATCACTTGCTTCACCAACTTTATCCTTGCCCTTTGCTTTCCTCCTTTCTTCAGCTAATAATACATGCATTAACCAGCATTATAATCCTTACAATAAACACTCTAAGAGTAGGTAGAAGAACAGAATTTGCATGCATGTTTATATGACCACATACCTCTTTAATCTTGCCCCCTTAACACATGCATGCAAACCTCTTTACTAACACTCACTCATGGCTGAAATGCTAAGGGAAAAGAGAGCTTAGATAGCTGGAAATTATGTGCAGATTTTCACTCTCAAATGGCCTACGAATTTCTGCACTTTCCCTTAGACAAAGACATGCAATTTGCTAGGTGTCAACTCCTCCTTATGCCACCCTCACTTCAGCATTTCCCATACAACCTTTGTCCCCCACTTTTCTTATTTTAATCCTTCAATTTCCAGAAATTCCCACTTAGAATTTCTGCCTCCACTAACACCCAATTAGCCATTATTCTATTCCTTAATCACTTCATTAGCCATCTTAATAATTCTGCACAAGCTTAATTAAAATAACCATTAGTTAATCTTTCCCTTTTTACAATTTAACCACTAAACTTATATTTATCTCTCAATTAAACCCTTGGCACAATTTTAATTAAATCCAATTTTACACATATAATACATTTTACACTACAATTATGTTAAATTCAACTAGGGGAAAATCCGGCCATTACACTTAGCTTCGCTAAGGCAATCGAGAATGGTCGTCATGACACACATTGCACATGCACATCACATATCTTAAACACATGCAAATTCCTTAACTAACAAATTTCTTTCATTGAGTAGCGGAATCATTACTAAACGCATACTCATACTTATTCATGCATATGTTTAACTTATTTTACATATCTAGATACTTAACTACATTACATAATATAACATAACAAAAAACCTTCACTAAGCAAAGAGTCCTAGTGTGTTGAACAAAAGTGATGTGGGACCGTCCTTCAAGCTCAATTTGCTTCGAAACCTACACGGATTAGAAAGTGCTAAGCGATAACGCTTGGTGGGAAAATAATATACAATAGACAACATCCACATATATATATATCGTGCTTGAGTCATGAGAAATACATGCTTGATGATCATGCCTCATCATATTCACACTTACAACCATAGCATTAAGTAGATCTCAATATACATATTACATCATCAGCAAATCATGTTCAGTTGCAAAAGCATCGCAAAACAATCTTATAACGCATCACATTCACATGCTCTTATTGCATACAATTCACATTAATAATTATTATTTAATCATTCAACATTTGCCTTGCCTGCAATTCATGGACACAGATAACGGGTATTGCATCAGTACTTTAAAGTACAATAATCAATTTTGTATCCGGAGATACGCACTTTAGTATCAGTACCTATAGGTACAGAAATAATTAATAAGATCTAATATATAAAAGTGAACCCAATAAGGATTCGATATGCATTAAATATTTCGAAAGGAATTAGATGCTTCAGCTACAGCACTTAGACCCTATAGGCACGCCTATCTATCCACTACTCGACTTGTAGGCTAAATTATTAATCTAATTATCATTCATTTATTCGCTTTAAGCAACACTGTATATACAAAGTAAGCAATATCTTAGCATTCATTATATTGCGTACACGGATATAGCACAACAATATATTCCCACTTCACTTCCTTAAATTACATGAATCAATTCATTCGTAATCTCATATGCATCTTTATTTATAGATAAATAGCATAATTTACACAGAGAAAAACATTTAGCAAGTATTTCAAACTTAGGGCTCTGTCGCGCCTGCGATAAATATCGCACTCGCAGCACAAGCCACGCTCGAGATAGAGCTAAGCTTCGGCTTCTGTCGAGCTTGCGGCAATCACTATAAGAAACTTGACTTTTAATGACCAAAATTTAATGAAGGGATAAAAATCCGGTTGTTAAAATATACAAATAACGAAGGGAAATTAATCCGATCATTAGTTCTTAAATTTTATTGTTATATAACGAGGGGATTAAATCCGATCGTTAAAACAATAAAAATCCGATCGTTAAAGTATACAAATAATGAAGGGAAATTAATCCGGTCATTAATTCTTAAATTTTATTATTATATAGCAAAGGGATTAAATTCGGTCGTTAAAATAATAAAAATCCGGTCGTTAATGGTGTGAATTAGTGGGAATTATGAGAAGTAGAAAAAGAAAAGAGAGGGAAAGTCATGGAAGGGAGGCAGAATGGGAAAGAGACCGAGGAAGAGAAAGAGAGAGAGAGAGAGGGAGAGGGAGAGGGAGAGGGAGAGAGACGGCGGCACAGCGGAAGGGGCGAGGAGGCTGGCAACGGTCAACGGCGAGCAACCGGCTCCTCGCAACGTTGATCTTGGCGTCTTATTCCCCGTCGCGATGTCGCCGTTCCAGGAGAGCGGGAGGAAAACGATGAGCTTCTTTTGCTTTTTTCGGCCATATCCGACGGCGAACGATAACACAAATTGCACGACGGGAGTCCTGGAGGGCAGGCGAATCTTCCGGTACTCATGGGTGGTCCTCAATCGCCGGCGATGAGCAGATCGGCATTGGGAAGAACCGAGATCTTCGACATTGATTCTGGCCAAATGAAGGGCAGTCATGGCGCGTGACCACCTGAAAAGCAACCCTGACCCCTTGAGCTTCCTTTCGGTGGTTTCGGTGCCTCCGGTGGAGCTCCGGCGAGGCTCCGGCGACGGTGAAGGGACCAAAAATAGCAGAAAAATTTGTAAGTGGCTACCAAACTTACTTTTCCAAGTGATTTTTACATGAATTAAATTCGTTAAGGTGTGATTTTATAGTTACAGTGTGTGTTGTTATGGTTTACTGAATTGATTGATAAATTGGCTATGTTATTTGAGTAATTGGTTTGATTAAAATGCTCCGTCTTGTTGTTAAATCATTGTCTTTCACTGCTAGTTATGAATGATTGTGATAGCAAAGAAGCTTAATTAATCCTAGTAGTGATTGCAACAAAGTCATGTTCATTTTCAGGAATCCTAGTTGGTTTTCTACATCCATTATGTAAATATTCAGGCCTACACCGATGGCACTGTTTTTATTCAGGTGGTTCCTCTCTCTTTATGTTTTGACTTTTAAGTTTCTCATTTCTCTATTTATTGCTTTCATTTATGATCTCTTTGTTTTTGTTTGTCAGTGCTGTGGATGCAATATCTTTCATAAACTGGTGGATAATTTGAACCCGTTTCATGAGATGAACTGCTATGTGAACCCAAGCTTCAATTATAGAGATGTCAGGTGGGACAACAACGGATTCAAGTTGTTTGATGCGGATGACAGTGATGATAGAAATGATTCGTTTCCATTCTAAATTGGTGAAATTTTTATTTTAATAAGACATGATACATTTACTGGAACTTATATGTATTGCTTTTGTATATAGGGTCTCTCTATTTTAATAGGTGAGTTAGCGTAATTAATAAGACATGATACAATTGAAGCTGAATAATCATTCATACGTTTATGGAAAAGATGGAAGTATATTTGCTTCGTGTTGAGAATTCTGCTACAGTAGTAATGATGGAATTCAAATTTTTAGAAATCATTCTTTGCTTTTGATATTATTTTAAGTTTGCTTTAAATTGCGGCATATTATTTTTGAATTGCAAAATCAGAATGTATATAAGCAGTTGGTTATTGATCTTTCGTGAAAATAGAAGATAATGGAATGGCGGATGATGAAAATCATTCTTTCTCTATGAATTTTTTGTTAATTTCTCTGGAGGTATATTATTCTGCATTCTTCTCTTTTTCCTGAATGATGAAAAAGAAACACAAATGTATAGTAAGAACTAGGGAGCTAATGAGACCATCAATGTCATACCTTTATATATAGCTGGGTTAAGGATTTGTGAGTGTTCAGAGGTTCAGGTTTGAGATGCTAGTGAGGGCTATGATCATGGGTGAAGCCTTCTATGGTGTGTGTGTGCTGAAAAAGGGGGCATATCTGCTGAAGTACGGTCGCTGGGGCATATCTGTTGAAGTACGGTCGCTGGGGCAAGCCAAAATTCTGTCCGTTCTGGCTTTCTAATGTAAGTGCTAAGTAGCATCATGATGGAAATAGATATTGTTAGCTTTTGGGTTGAGCTTCCATTACTTATACAAGTGCTTTCTACATACTAAAATTTCATTTGTTTTTACTTCAGGATGAGAGGTTTTTGATATGGTATGCTGGCAAAGTGGAGAAGCAGCTTAAGCTAAGCCATGTTACAAAGATCATGCCTTGGCAACATATTGTATGTTCTTGTAATCACTAAGAATTCATTTAAAACATTTCCCTTTTGCTTAAGAGTTAAGTCCGTGGCATCATTTAAATGATTATTACAAATGAAGTCATAATTTACTCATTAATTAATTATGTAGCTATTATAACTTTGTTTGCAAACTAATTAATTAAATAAATACTTTTGTTTTTGGGTGAATTCATGGCTTATAATCCAATGGTCCCCTTGTGATTTTCCCACTTCTCTCACATTCTCTGCCAATTTCTTGTTGGTTCTTTTGATCAGGTAAAACCATGCGCTACACTCTTAGTATTTAAGATAAATGCTTTCTCAAAAAGAAGTCAAAGTTATTTGTAACTTGTGATTTATGTAGGCTGTTGCATAATGTCTTTAAAGTCATGCAAAACTAGTATTGTAAATAGGTAAAAAAATTTATTTATGCATTTACCTACATAAAGAGGAGATAAGGAGATACCTTTGGTTGAGTTGATTCTCTAAGGAATGTGACATACTTTTTCCTTTTTTTTTTTATATAGCATGACATACTTATAGCTGTCATTATACAGGGCTGCATTTACAGGGGATCTCGAATCAGTATCTTGGCTATCTATGGCTTGGGGTGGAATATGTGGCAGTTTATTGGGAGGTACATACTATTTTCCTTCTTTTCACTATGCTGCCAACCATACAGTTATTATGAAGAATGTGCCAAGTAAGTCACATGCAGCTGTTGTCTTAACTATGAAGAGGACTAACCATTTTTATGAATGTTATCTTAACTAACACAACAAATGTACTCCAAATATCGATTTTTTTCATGAAGAGGACTATCTAGTTTTTATTATAGTTATTAGTATTTATCTTTAATTCTAACTTTGTCTGTATTAATATTTCTAAAATTAAATTTTTATTTATTTATTTATTTATTAATCATAAAGGCAAATCAGTGGTTCATACCAGTATTGTAATTGCTTGATTATGTAAGTGGTTAATTAATGTGTTGTACATTCTTATTTCAGATATTAATGCTTTGTTCAATAAATGCTGGTTCATACCCCTATTTTTTTGTTTGTTTTGCACATACATCTTTGTTTTTGATTAAATTTCTATGCCCTTGATCATTATGGGTTGGTTGCATTGAGCTTGGAAAGGGTATCACTCAATTGAAAGAATCATGGATTTAATTTCTAATAAAGTGTGGTTTCAATTTAGTATCTGTAATTGGATTCAAAGTCAAATTCTTTGCTCATACAGTTGTCTCCCCATTTTAATGTAAGTTCTATTCTATTTTTTTTATTGTTATAATGACATTATAATGCATTAAACTTATGATTATTTTTTACTTTTTCTTTGCAGCGCATTTCATTTTTTGGATATTTTGAAGTGTATATACAATTACACTTGATGGACTTTGGATACTTTGAAGTGTATATATAATTACACTAGCTTGTTGGGAGATTTTGAATATTTAAGGTAAATTATATTTTAAATTAAAAATATTAAATTATTTGGCCTTTTGATTTATTGGCTTTGTGCATGAATTTTAATTATAAATTTATGTTTTAAATTCTACAGGTTTTACAAAACAATGGATAATGAAGATATAAGGTTCATTATGCATTCTTCTAGAATTTTTTAGGTGAATAGAGAATGATATAGATAGGGGCTATTTTTATATTTTATACTTATATATGACACAATATCAACCAATTTCGAAATATTGATATATTTTGTATCTGACATTTTGCAATCTATGAAAAAACTATTTATTATAATTTTGGATATGTATATGTGTGTGAATGATGTGTACAAGTAATAGTAAAATAAAATATTTTATTTATAGTGAATACAGCGAAAGAAAAAACTTGTCGATAAAAAGTATCTTCAACTATCAAAAATTCTTTCGTTGAAAGTGAATAACATTAGCAAAAGGAAAATTCGATCGGTAAAATAGTATTTTTAACGACAAGAAAGGTTAAAAAGTGAATATAATTGACAAAAAAAATTGGGTCGCTACAAAGTATTTTTAACGATTGGAAATTTTTTCGTTGAAAGTGAATATAATTAACGAAGGGAAAATTTGTTCGCTAAAAGGTATTTTTCATGATAAAAAATCCCTTCGTTAAAAGAGAATATAATTAATGAAGAGAAAATCCGGTCGCTAAAAGGTATCTTTAACGACTGGAAATCCATTCGTTGAAATTGAATACAATTAGCAAAGGGAAAATCCAGTCACTAAAAGGTATCTTTAACGACCGAAAATCCCTTCATTGAAATTGAATACAATTAGCAAAGGAAAAATCCGGTCGTTAAAAGGTATCTTTAACGACCGAAAATCCCTTCGTTAAAAGTGAATATAATTAGCGAAGGGAAAATCCTGTCGCTAAAAATCACTTTTCAACGACCGGAAATATTCCGATCGTTAAAGACATTAACGACCAGATGCAATATCCGGTCGTCTATACCTTTAACGAAGGGGCTTTTACCGACCGGATTTTTCGGTCGTTAAAAGTTTTTAACGATCGGATTTTAACTTTTAACGACCGGATTTCCCTTCGTGAAAAAGCATTTTTCTTGTAGTGAATGCTCGCACTCATGGTAGAGCTTGAACTTCTTGTTCAAAGGTCCACTCTTCAACCACTTTCTCATGCACTATACAATACTCACACAATTGACTTCGAAAACCCATCCTAATGTCATTTTCTGTCATCATGGCCTTCTAACCAATTGTTTCTCTGTATGTTAAATCTACAATGGTATAATTCTCTTTATCATTGGACTTTAAATTTATGTGTTATGGCTAAAGGAACATTGCTTGTTCCAAACGCCCTCGTACACGTTTTAGTTACACTTAAACACATTTTTAAAGACCATAAGGTCCTCAACTACAGATCAACATACAGATTTCCCTCTATTTCTCTCTCATCCTCCACTATATATTGCATGCAAGATGCTGAGGTGGTACAAGGAGAAGGTGACACCCAGATTCCACTACACCAATTCCCACTCACTTAGCTTAACTTAATTAAATCCCATTAACCCTTAATTAAACCCTCTCAAAGTTAATCATGTATATCTACAAAATGGTAATTATATTCACTTTTAACGAAGGGATTTTCGGTCGTTAAAAATGACTTTTAGTGACAGAATTTTCCCTTCGTTAATTGTATTCACTTTCAACGAAGGGATTTCCGGTCGTTAAAAATGCCTTTTAGCTACCGGATTTTCCCTTCGCTAATTATATTCACTTTCAACGAATGGATTTTTGGTCGTTAAAAATGCCTTTTAGCGACCGAATTTTCCCTTTGCTAATTATATTCACTTTTAACGAAGGGATTTCTGGTTGTTAAAAATGCCTTTTAGCGACTGAATTTTCCCTTCGCTAATTGTATTCACTTCCAACGAAAGAATTTTCGGTCATTAAAAATGCCTTTTAGCGACTGGATTTTTCCTTCGCTAATTGTATTCACTTTCAACGAAGAGATTTTAGTTCGTTAAAGAGACTAGATTTTTATTTCGATAATTATATTCACTTTTTAACCTTTCATGTCGTTACAAATGTTGTTTTACTAATCGTATTTTTCCTTTGCTCATTTTATTCGCTTTCAATGAAGAAGTTTTTTGTCGTTGAGGATACTTTTGACCGACAAGTTTTTATTTTCACTATATTCACTATTAATGAAAAAATATTCGGTAGTTAAAGATAGTCATGAATTTTTCATCATCCAAAGAAAATTCAGAAATTAATAATTTTCATAATAAATAAAATATTTTATTTGACTATTACCTGTACACATCATTTACACATATATATAAATCCAAAATTATAATAAATAGTTTTGTCATAGATTGTAAAATACCGTATACAAAATATATCGATATTTCAAAATTGTATCATATACTATAAAATATAAAAACAGCCCCTGTCTATATCATTTTCTATTGACCTTAGAATACAAAAATTCTAAAAGAATGAATAATGAACCTTATATCTTCATTGTCCACTGTTTTGAAAACCTGTAGAATTTAAAACATAAATTTATAATTAAAATTCATGCATAAAAACAATAAATCAGAAGGCCAAATAATTGAATATAATTTACCTTAAATATTCAAAATCTCCCAACAAGTGTAATTATATATACACTTCAAAATATCCAAAATCCAACAAGTGTAATTGTATATGCACTTCAAAATATCCAAAAAATGAAAAGGGCTGCAAAAAAATGTAAAAAATAATCATAAGTATAATGTCATTATAATAATAAAAAAATAGAATACAACTTACATTAAAATGGGGAGACAACTGTATGAGAAAAAAATTTGACTTCGAATCCAATTACAGATACTAAATTTGTAACACCCTTAAACTATACATACACACACAACGGTTCCAACGACACTGTACAATAACTCGATCTTAAAACTACTCTTAAGATTATTGATAAAATCCGAGTAAAGTTTTTTTTTCAACTATCCTACAACTATTAAACTTTACTATTTATTTATTCAAAGCACAAATATTCCACCCAATTCTACCGAAATTTCGATAAAATTTCCTCTATAATATTGCCTATCGTCCTGTAAATAGAAAGTCTTTACACTTCAAATAAGCATATCTTTATTCACCCTTCTCCAATTCATACTCCAACACAAGATTGCCCATCCTCCAATTTAGGTTCATTCACACTCATATAATAATTTACAAATATCGTCCACTCAATACTTACATCAGTTATACAAAATACAAGGATACTATGATAATACATCAACTATCAACTATAAATAATTATTTAATACAAACTTTTCAATACAATAATATTCTATTTCTTTATGTAGTGACATCCATATCTCCATAGCAGTTCAATTTAAAATTTTCAATACCATAAAACAAGTATATGGGACTAACCAATTTACAACCAATTGAAAATAGCATCTTCGAAACATGCCAAACAACATTCACATCAAATGCAACTTCTTTTCCAAGATTATTGATAAATCTTGCAATTCTACATTAAATCTATAACAAAGTTATTCTCAACTATATTATGGTCACATAAATACTCAACAATTCATATAAAGTGTTCACTAACTATACTTGTAAATTATGTACAAAGTTAAAATATAGAAAAACTGTAAAGCATAATTATAATCATGAAATAAGAAATTATGATATGTTTCATAATGTGAATTGCGTACTTACCTGTTAAATATTTCATTCTGTTGGGAATTCACTTAAAGATGGTGATTCAGAATAGACATTAGATTGCTGAACCAAGATTACAGCTTCGAGTCGTGCCAATTTACCCTCAAAGGCATCGAGTTTTCTTTTCAATTCTTGGTTTTCTTCTTCAGTTTTGTGTAGCTTAGATAACAATGCCTCTTTTGATGAACCAGTCCCTTTCAAATGCCTTGCAGTTATGCCACCACCAAATCCCGCAACATGACCTTTCCATTGAGGTCCAAAGACTTTTTCTGCTACCTCTATATTGGAAAGAGAAGGTTCCGATTGCACAACTTCTTGAATTTGAATCTATAAAAATACAACAATAATTTTAAATGTATCAACATTTCAAATAAAAAACAGTATAATGGAAATCAAATCAATCACACACACATATCTTTCATTGGTGGTAGTTTCAACAAGTTTGCCATCTTTTTTGCGGGTCTCAAAGAACATGGTAGCCAAGTCTGGTGGGTTATCATCTTTGCCTCCCTTCAAAACAGAATTAGGCTAATAAATGAGAAATTTCAAAAGTAATAATAAATTCTCTAATAATGTTTAAGAAGGGTAAATCACCTGTTGATACATAATCTGTCTAAAAGGCTTGCTGCCTGTACGATGAGGCATATTCAACTTGGACCTATTAATGGAGTTCCATTTACTTGTTTCCTACATTAATAATATAACATGTAAATTTGTAATTTGAATATGAAAAGAAAAGTATATTATGTCATACCTGAAACTTTTTGCTAAAAAAGTGCTCTTTAAACCACCATTCCCAATCATTCTTTTCCACCCCTTTTGGTTTATTTTTCATAGCCTCGTGAAGTGACCTAGACTTCACATTTTTGAAATGCATCTCTCCTCTCCAGTTGTTCCATAAGGCTCTCATATGTTTCACGACATGCTCACGTTGCTCAAGTATGTCATCACTCTCAAATTTATCTTTGATTCATTATTATCAAGAACAATCAGCATTACTTGAACACACAAAGTAATTGGCATAATTAAAGCAAGAAAAAATATTTAAAAAAATATAATGCTATAAATGCTTACAATTACAGCTTGCCACATGTGTTCTATATTTTGTTCTGGAATTTCTCTCCATTAGTGTACTTTCCAAGGGCACATATTACGATCACAAATTATTATACCCAAATCCCTTGAAAAATCTTCATGATGCTCACCAATAACTCGATTTTGATAAAAAGTGACTCTTAATTTTTCTCCAGCCTTGAGTCCCGCAACTTTTTTACACTTATTCCTTCCTCGGACCTTTTTCGCCTCGAGTTGTACTGCACCTATAGATAATAAATTAAGTATAAAATACTTATTTAAGATCAATTAAGTATAAAATACTAATTGAATATCAAAGAAATTATATTTGAGTGAATAAAATACTTGTCTCAATGTCTTGCATCTCTTTATCCACTTGAAGAGAAGGATTATCATCTTCAATCGACTGTAATCCAGGAGGTACAAGTGGCGCGGCATCTTGATTAGAAGTTATTTTTGAAGTTTTTCTTGTTATAGTTGAAATTCCTTGTTCAATAGCTCTAGAAGAGGTAAAAGATCTTAAACTTTGTCCTCGTCCTCTCCCTAAAGCACCTGGTGGAATGAATGCTTGCTTGCCCACTTTTGCTTCGGTTTCCATCCCAGTCTTTTGAAACTTGGATGGATTCATTCTGAATCACATGAAAAGAAAAAATGATGTTGAATTTCATATAAATTTCAGTTAGTTGCAACATACACACAATCATATAACACAATCATATAATAAGATAAAATCTAACCTTGATCAATAAATTTCCTTTTTATTTGTGTTGAATTGTCAAACTCCTCCATATCCTCCTCATTCTTTTGTACAACATCAAAGGAATCACGAGGTATAACCTTTCGCACAACATGCTAACCTTTATTGGCATGATCATTAGCATAAAATACTTGTGATGCTTGATTGACCAAGACAAAAGGTTCATTTGTTTTCAAGATTCGTTGACGGTTAATGCTTACGAAGTCATATTCATCTATTTTTATCCCTTTTTCTTTGTCATATACATCAAACCAATTACATCGAAACACATTCACTCTTCTTCCCTCAAGAAATTGTAATTCAAGGATCTCAATAAGTTCTCCATAGTAATCAACATTCCCATTCTCTTTATCCGCCTCTCCAACAACAACCACTCCACAGTTTTGTGTCCTCAAATGTTTATCATAACTTTGCATATGAAACCTATAACCATTAACAATGTAGCCACTGAAACTTATCACATATTGTGTAGGGCCACGTGACAATGATAATAAATCAACTGTCATCTTATTATCATGTTGGTTATGCATTTCTATTGCCTGCCAAAATCATGTTAACAATAACTATAAAGCAACTAAGAAGAGGCAAAAAAAAAACTAAGAAATGTTCAACTAAAATCTAACCTTATTTTTAAACCAACTAATGAATTGGAGACTCCATGCAGAATCAGAAATGTGTTGAGAGGTATTAGATTGAATTTTTGAGAACTCCCTATATGAAATTACAGTACAACAATGTATAACTTCAATTGAAAAATGTATAATAACAGAGATAAATAGAAATAATTTGTTGGATGTACATACTCGAGAAAGGGCAGAACTTCATCACAATTCTTCAAAATATAAATATGGGCTAGTTCCAATTCATATGCATCAAGTGTAACTTATTTTTTACCCCCTAAAGCTCTTCCAGGTTAACAGAAGATAGATAAACCTCCATCATTTTTAATACCACCATCATTATTCCATTCAAGGCAATTAAATTTTTTTTCCATTGTTTGCAGATACCTTGAATATAAGGTCATACATTCACTTGCCAAATATCCCTCTGCAATAGAACCTTCTGGGCAAGCCCTATTACCGATAAGAGACTTTAAAAAGTACAACCATCGCTCTATCGGATACATCCATCGATATTGAACAGGTCCGGCAATCTTAGCTTCATTAGCTGAATGAATTGGCAAGTGCATCATGATATCAAAAAATGAAGGAGGAAAGACTTTTTCTAACTTGCACAGAGTAGTAGGAATTTGGTCTTCTATTTGCTCTAACTCATCTATTTTTAAACATTTTGCTCCAAGCACATTGAAAAAAAAAAGATAATTCAATGAGTGGTTCACACATAGATTTGGAAAGCAAGCCACGTATGGCAAGAGGGAGTAAATGTTGTAGAAGAACATGGCAATCATGACTCTTTAAGCCTGATAATTTGTGATATTTGAGGTTAACACACTGAGAAATATTAGATGAAAATCCATCTGGAACTTTTAGATTCTTTAAAAAATTGCATAATTTTTTCTTTTCTTCAACAAATAATGTGTAGCATGCTGTGGGCAGTTCATATTTATCACCACTTTTTACTGGATGTAATTCCTTCCTGATATTCAATGCTTGCAAATCCAACCGAGTGTTAATGCTGTCCTTTATTTTTCCTTTGACATTTAATATTATCCCCAAAATGCTATGACATATATCTTTCTCAATGTGCATTACATCTAAATTGTGTCGCAACAATAGTGTTTTCCAATATGGAAGATTAAAAAAAATGCTCTTCTTGTTCCAATTATCACCTCTACTAGCATGTGATATCTTAGTCTTCTTCATAGGATCCTTGGTTAGCAACAATCCATTTAAATCAGCCACTTGATCAAGTATATCATAGCCAGACAATGGCTTAGGTGGTATCCTCTGCTCCTTAGTTCCATCAAATGACTCTTTGTCATTTCTTCACTTGTGATTAAGAGGAAGATAACGTCTATGGCCCATATAACATTGTTTCTTACCATTGCGTAACCTCATCGAGCAAGTATCTTTGTTACAACATGGGTAAGCCATCTTTCCTTTGGTACTCCATCCAGACAAATTTCCATATGCTGGAAAGTCATTAATTGTCCATAACAAAGCTGCATGTAGCTTAAAATTCTGTTTAGTAGATGCATCAAAAGTATCAACCCCATTTCCCCATATTTCATTCAATTCCTCTATCAAAGGTTGGAGATAAACATCAATTGCATCTCGAGGACTCTCTGGACCAGGAATAAGCATTGATAAAATAAAATTTTCTTGTTTCATGCACAACCAAGGTGGTAAATTATAAGGAATAAGTACAACTGGCCAAATGCTATATGGAGTTTTTGAATTTCCAAATGGTTGAAAACAATCACTAGCAAGACCAAGTCGAACATTACAAGGCTCATTGGAAAAAGATTGATGAAGTTCATCAAAGGATTTCCATGCCATTGAATCAGCCGGGTGCCTCATTACTGCATCATCAACTCTTTTATCATGATGCCATCTCATTAGAGAAGATGTTTTAGTGGACATAAACAACCTTTGAAGTCTTGGCTTTAGGGGAAAGTAACGTAAAATCTTGAATGGTATTCTTTTTCCTTTTTTACTTTTACTTTCCCCGCTATGTTTATCCTCCATCCATCTAGATGCACCACAAAATTTGCAAGAATTGAGAAACTTATCTTCCTTCCAATACAACATGCAATCATTCTTACATGTATTAATCTTATTGTAAGAAAGCCCAAGATCTCGAATTATCTTCTTTGCCTCATAATATGAATCGGGCAAGTTGGACCCATCAGGCAATAACTCTTCCTTCAACATTTTCAACAACATTGTAAATGACTCATTACTCCAATGACCAAGACTTTTAATATGAAGCAATTTTATCAAAGTAGAAAGCTTAGAGCTTTTTGACATATGATATAAGGGTTGCTCGAGATCAGTTAAGAGCCTATAAAATTTTTTTTATTCAAGATTGGGTTCTTCCTTAAGAACTTCATCACCACCTGTGTTCATAGTATCTCCATCAAAACTAGGATATAAATCTCTTAAAATTCCTTGTATTTCATCCTCATCTTCAACCTCTTCTATATCATCAAAGCAGTCTGACTGTGGCTCACTTAACTGCTCCCCATGGTAATACCAAAAGGTGTAATTTTCAATTATTCCATATGCTATTAAATGTGAATTGACCATATCACGTGTCCCTAAAGATGTGTTGCAACATTTGACGCACGGACATGGTATTTCGTTCATTTCTCCTATTCTTGTGAAAGCATATTCCAAAAAATTTGGCACCCCAGATATATAAACATCATCAAGTCGATTATGAACAAGTTGCATCCATTGCTTATTAGGTGCCATAACCTTCCTAATGTCAATATGTTAGGATAAAAACAAAAGGAGCAAAAAAGTATTAATTAATTTTCATGTAGAAATTGTAAATCAGCTTAAGCATATGCAAAGAGCAACTCCTAAGTCAACTAACCATTAAAAGTTAAATTTTGAAAATATGGCAGTAAATTGAATTATAATGATAGAATCCATCAAGAAATTGCAAACTTTCTAGCTTGATTCCTCTTCTCCATAATATTCTATCAATGAAAAAAAAATTTAAAAGCAGCAGTCCAAATTAATGGAAAATAGCAATGCAGTGTTACGATTTTCTTGATATAATTTAACATATTTACTATATGTTGTAAAGATACTTTAATTAATTACCTCAAGAAACATAAAGAAGTCATGGTAAGTATTGCAATAGGAGTTCATTCAAAGACATGGAAAAAAGAGAAAAAAAAAGAGGAAAGATTAAAACCTTGATTATGGTAATTACTTGAAGCTATTATATTTGTATCACTTCTGGAATTCAGTACTTGCACTGCAAGGGTGAACAATAAAATTGTCACAAAACCATCATCAAATTACTATTGGTAGCCAATAGTTAAAAAATATTTGCAATTAATGTTTCTTTAATGAAACACATACACCTAATACTATTATACTCTAAAGTAAACATCAATAATCATTATCCTTGAATATGAGCAAATTCAATATCGTAATGTCATTAGCCCAATGCTAAGAATCAGTCCATTAACAGCTGCCAAACTAATAAGAAAGCTGAACTCCAATTCATTGAAATGACATGCATTCTCTATACATATATCTCTCTATTCAACATCACTCTCTTTCCTAAAAATTGCTCATAATATATGTAAAAATAAATAAATAAATTGAAACAAATATCAAGAACACTATGCAATGTTGGTCATGTCCAGCATCAAAATTCATCCTGCTATAATGCTCAGAAGAGGATTGAGTCTGACACTTATAAAAAGGGCTAACTTATACCATGGTGATGGGAATCACTTAGAAGGACATAGTTGATTGTTTGCCCACCAAGTCAACAAAATAAAAATAAAAATAAAAATAAATTCCCTTTAAGGCTCAAGGCCCTAATTTAACCAACTAGACAAACTTTAGCAGCTCTAAAATTCCTGCACTAGTTTCTTCATGCAATAGAGGTTTTTTTCTCCTCTTGTAATAAAATCTACCCACACAAATGTTGAAACACTGTGTAACACCAGCTTGTTTTTATTACAAACTAAGAAGGAGATGATAAATTCACATCTAAACTTTCTACTAGAAATTAAGCTTTTATCCCATACTAGATGGGGTCAGCTATAAGGATTCTTTGCCACCATATCCCTTTGTCCAAGGTTAAATCTGGCTCAAAATCGAGTAACTTTACAAATTTAAATTTTACAATGATACTAAGTTCTGTCTGTTGAAAAAAAAAATAAAGTACTAAGCCAAAGGCAGTCCAGTAGGTTCATTTAGCAATCTATAATGCTCTATTATTGAGTCTCAAGCCAAAATTATAGTCCCTCACATATCATATTATGGAATTAGCTTTTTTATATTTTAATAGTATATGGCTGTCCATAATACTCCACTTGTTTTCTTCAATTTAGTTATCTCACACAACATAACTAACCCAACAAGCTAATTAATTTTTAATTATTCAATTAAAAAGCTGAATGTGAACCTGCTCATGAGTTATATAATATTATATTTCTCAACAATTTCCTTCAAGCAAAGCATACGCTGAGCTCTTCTTCGAAAGCTATACATTCATATAACAACGATTTGTTGCCAAGCATAGACCAAAACCCAATTTTTTATTCCTCTAACAAATCCCTCACACTTGCCTACAATATACCAATAAAATAGCAGAAACTTGCCCAAAATTACCCCATAATCTTACACTAAACTCAACAGATTTGTTGTTTAAATACGGTTATGATAATAAATGTTTAGTATAAAAATTACGATGAAAACTAGTTGGGTTTTCAATATTTGGAGCGAGGTAAATGGCTCAATCATCATTAATATATTTTGTTTTTATGGTACATATTGTTTCTGCTATAACTTTTGCTACAAGTGTCTGATTGCTTATTATAATATGTTTTCGGAAAGCTCGTTTCGAACCGGTCAACCTCTACTAACTTCCCCCTCTGTAACAGCCTATTTCGGGTCTCAAAAACAATGTTTAGACTTCTATTTTTAAGTTTGAAGTTTAGTGGTATTATTATAATTTATTATTTTTTCATATAAATTATTTTTTTCCCTAGTTTTGGAGGGGACTTTTGACTTTGTCTAATATATAAGCCTATTAGAGTCTAGCACTACTGTAATTATTATAGGTACATATATTAACATATATAGATGTTTATAAAAAATCAATAAAATGCATGCATCCTAAAAATGAAATTAATATAGATAACATTCTTAGAGGCTTTATTATATTTCAAGATTGTTATTGATAATAAAGAAATTCGTATGCTAAATTATACCATTAATTGGACCATCAACATCTAGAAAATGATGGCAACAGCTTAACTTTGAGCATATAAAACACAGACAGAAAGTATAAACATCATGAAAATTAATGCTTCCAGAATATGACAATTGAGCAGAAAAGGAGGAAATTAACAATTACATTGAGTCAAAGAATAAAATTTAAGAAGAAATCCCAAACCTTGCAAATTTGAAGACTTGAAGACTGATAACCTGAAAACAATCAAAAATTATTTGAGAATCATTCAACAGCAGAAAGAGAATCAGACAAGAGCAGAATGGGAATCAATCAAAAGCATTTAGAACTGGAATCAAAAGAAGAACGAGAATCAAAAGAAGACTGATAATTAAAAGAAGAATGGGAATCAAAAGAAGACTGATAATCAAAAGAAGAACGGGAATCAAAAGAAGACCGATAATTAAAAGAAGAACGAAAATCAAAAACAGAACGAGAATCAAAAACAGAATAAGAATCAAAAGAAGAACGAGAATTAAAACCAGAAGGGGAATAAAAAACAGAAGGGGAATAAAAAATAGAATGGGAATCAAAAGCAAAATGGGAATCAAAATGAACAAGAATCACATATCACCAAAATCAAATCAATCTTTTTCCAACAAAAACATAAGCAGATACGGTTTTGAAAATAAAAAAATCCAGAATATCAAAAATAGCAGATACGGTTTTGAAATCAAAAAGTCAGAATATCAAAAATACCCAATTTATTGAACTCACCTATTATAACAGATCGATTAGCTTAGTAGAAGTGCAATTCCTCAAAACATCTCAGAGTTGGTATGCCCTATTTCCCTATTCGACGAGAAGAAGAGAATATTATAAATAAATTGAATGATGATGGTATCAAGGGAGAACAGAAAGAAAGTTTTTCAGTTTCTTGCCTATAATCATAGATCAAATGAAACCTTACATCAAAATTTAGGTTGGAAGATAGGAAACTGAAAAGGGTTTTGCGTTTTTTGGCTATTTTTTCATCTGCCGTGTTTGCTATTTTTTGAGCTACATTTTCAATAATAGGAAGTTTTGTGTTATATTTTTAATGAAATAATGAACAATGATTTTGGAGGTAAGTTTATAGAAATCCCGCCAATTTTTCTAGACCAGTAACGACCGTATTTATAATGTTTCAACGACCGAATTTTAATCCCTTCGTTAAATGGTAATAAAATTTAAACATTAACGACCGACTTTATTTCCCTTCGCTACTGATAAATTTTACGACCGAAAATAATTTCATCGTTAAAAAATAATAAAATTTGAGTTTTAACGACCAGATTAATTTCCCTTTGTTATTTGTATATTTTAATGACCGGAATTTTATTGTTTTAACGACCGGATTTAATCCCCTCGTTATATAACAATAAAATTTAAGAATTAACGACCAGATTAATTTTCCTTCGTTATTTGTATATTTTAACGACCATATTTTTATCCCTTCGTTAAATTTTTATCGTTAAAAGTCAATTTTCTTGTAGTGTATTCTTTTTATAGAGTCTTGTGTGCATTATTGTTGGCTTTAGGGCCTAACTACATGTTTTAGTGAGTTTAGAAGGGTATTATTGTGATTTGGTTTTTAAATATGTGGTTTACTTGAGTTTTAAGAAGAAAAGAAGGGTTAGAAGGGAATTTTACATAATTTATTACGCAAACATGACAAGTGGAGGGTTAAGATGAGGAAGGAGAAGGAGAAGATAGGGATTAACTTAAAGTCAAAAGAAAGAACGTTAGAGAGAGCAAGAAAGTATAGATTTGCTTTTCCCCCTATAATGCCCACTCCCGATCGTGCAATTACCTCAGCTAAAGCAGTCGAGAGTGGTCATCACACGACAATCACAAGCACATAAATATTTAATCACATACATATCAAAACCTAAACTAATAAATTTTTTTTACATACATTCACATGCAGTGGATATCTCATACTATCATGTGCTTGAACTTATATACTTACCTATACACATACATTGTAGGCTTAATATCACAAAACTTAGTCAGTTTATTCATTACATATTTTATGCTTCTCGAAAGATTAAATACAACATAAACACAACTCTAAGCCCAAAATCTCAAAACCAACACTATAGGCACTCCTAGAGTTGACCGTTGGTGATGCGAATTCATCCTTCAAGATCACTTCACATCTGTACCTACGCGGATTAGAAAAATCGTGCTAAGTGATAGCGCTTAGTGGGGAAAACAATACAATAACATAGTATATGCACATGAATGTACAAGTGATTCATTGCAATAATAACAAGTCCTATAGAATCACAATCCAAATTCAACACATGCATATATGATTATAACTATTCAATGCATATATCATGGCATGACAGTCACATTTTGGTTACATTTTCACATCATTTTTGCATGCTCATTATAGTTATACTCAAGGATATGTCACATAATTTCACATCATTCAATTAATTAACATAATTATTTTTAGGCTTGCCTGCAACTCAAAAATGAAGATAACAGGTATCGCATCAGTACCTAAAGGTACAGTAACACATTAGTATCCATAGATACCACACGATCGCATTAGCACCCAAAGGTACCGAAAAGATCAATAAATTCGCATTAAGGGATCCAATAAGGATTCAAATCGCATTGATGATTCCAGGGGAATCAGATGCATTTAGCTGCAGCACTAAGATTCTATAGGCATGCCTATCTATCCAGTACTTGACTCAAAGGCTAAAATATTAATCCGATTTCTTTATATTATCACTTATTATAAGAATCAATAGTAGTAATGTTCATTGCACAATTCATCCACTTTAACAGTTATATATATAATGGTATTCATATGCATAAAAACAATAATTATTATCATAAACATACTCACTTTACATATAAACTCATAAATTGATCAATCTAAAGCAAATAAGAATTTATTTAAAACACTCACGGGTGTCGTGCTCGCGACCCTTGTCGCTGTCGCGAGAGAATGGAATAATAGCTTTTATCGCGCTCGCAATAGAACCTACTCCATGCCTCTATCATGCTCGCACACATATGCTCACCCGGGACAGAAGATAAAACCAATGTTAAGGAGCCTTCTGTCGTGCTTGCAACAGAACCCAAATACCCAATATCAACCTCCATAACTCACATCCTATCACATCCCAAATATGGCCAAGTCAGAAATTAAATGTTAAATGTATTTAATAAAGGTATTTCTGTAAATGTATATGTGGGAATTGGATAATTGAGGACTTAATTAAAAAGGTAATTAAAGTATTAGTGACAGGAAATTCTTTCGTGACTATAAGGTAGTTATCAAGGACCTATTAGTCAATTATTATGGAGAAAATGGTAAAAGGACAAGGTAGTGGAATAAGGGGTCCAATGAGAACTTGACAAGTGTATGGCTAGGTGGAGAGTTAGTGGGATTTGAAAGAAAGAGAGAGGGAAGAAACAAGATTTGGTTTCTTTTCATTTTTCTTTCCCATTCTCCCTCTTTCTTTTCTTCATTTTTCCTTTTTGCTGCTCTCTGGGTTTGCATGTGTTGATTCCTTAAGAATGAACTTAGTTCTAAGAGATTAAGTGTCACACCCCATTTGCCCCCTAGTAGAATGAGCATGTCTGTCTGTTCGTCTGTCTGTCAGTATGTGTAAGCATTCGCATGTGTACAGTATTTCATAAGGGCATTTCAGTAAAATGTATGATTTTGGGGTTTAACTATTATGTGGGTGCATACATGGCATTAGGGTGTGAATTAATTGAGTTGCATTTGTGTGCATTTACATATACCATTGTAGGGTGTATTTAATTAGGAGTGCATTAGGTGTGTGTAATGTGTGGAGTTAGGGTATGAGTGAGCAAGTTTCACCACCCAAGGAATTGACATGTGTATTAGGTTTGGGAAAAAGAATAAAGAAGGAAAAGAAAGGTGAAACAAAAATCAGATTCACGTTTTCCTTTCAAACTTCACATTCTTCTTCTTCTTCCTTTTCCCTTTCCTAATTACTACTCTCTGATAATCAAGTGTGGTTGTGGAAGTTGGTCACTCTTACTCCTAGCTTGGTAAGTGCATAATCTAGTCTTTGTCTTACTGTAAATTGCATCTTCATCTTCTTCCTTGAGTTTAGGTTTAACCTAGGGTTGAAATTACTGTGTTTGTGTTCTAGCTGAGGCTCCACGTGATCCAAAGGGGAAAGAGGTTGCTGGACCAAGTGGAGCTAAGTGATAGAAGTTAGAATCCAGGTTTGGGAATATTGATTTGTGCGATTTTGATGTTTTACTGTAAATTCTAGGGTTTATATGCTCTTGAAGAGTTTGAATCAATTAGTCATGATTTGGTTGTTTAAATGCTAAATTGAGTTGCATGTGTATTGATTATGTGAATTGAGATGAGTTCTGGAAGGTAAGATCAGGTTTGAATGGTTTTTAATCAAATTGGGGTTGAATTCTTGATTCTGGAAATTCTGGAAAATCTGGAAATTTAGGTACTGTTCTTCGTCGCGTGACTCGCTACGCTGGAAGGCAAGTCACGTCACGTGACTCTTGGTCACGACGTGACATGCCTGCTGAGAAGCCAGTCGCGTAACCAGCTGAAGAACAGGCAAGTCATGCGACGTGATCTTCGGTCACGTCGTGCGACCTGCGAAGAAGAGGCAGATCACACAACGTGATCTGCGAGGGAGAAGCAGCGTCACGTCGCGTGACCCTAGGTCACGCCGTGACCTGCATAGGCATTGCGTGATCCGCGAGGATCACGCGACGCGATAGGTGGGAAACAAGCAGGTCACGAGACGTGACCCTAGGTCACGCCGTGACCTGCCTGTTGAGAAGGCCAGTCACGCCCAGTGACTAGCCGATCTCGCCCGTTTCTCCGTTCAGCCCGTTTTTCCGAAATTTCCTAGTTTTTTTTAACTCAGAAATGAATTTGGTATTACTTCTGAATTGACTTTACTGTTGTGTGATGCATATCTTACTGTTTAATGCCTCGATGTGCGTGATGGCATGATTTTCTGATGAATTATACTCTATATCCTGAAATGTGTTCAGTTTGACGCATAACCTGCTAGAGTCAAGTAAGTGGATAGTTAGGCATGCCTAATAGAGTCTTTTAGCTGCAGCATCAGTTCTGTTCGGACCCCGATCAGGTCCCCGTTTGGTTCCTCGCGAACCCTTTCTGTATAAGGATCTTGTTTAAGGTCCCTTTTGAATATAAAATGTGAAAGTTAAATGTATAACGGTAATCGATTCGTACCCGTAAGGTACTGTCTGTAATCGGCTCGTACCCGTAAAGTACTGTCTGTACACTCGTTATCCACTACCTAGGGTCAGCAGGTATTCATAGTATGTTTAGTTATAATGCTCAGTTTTGTTTGGCTATTTATATGTGATATCTGAATGAAGGTGATTATGAGATTCTGGTTATATGGCTATTGAATGTAAACATGTTGATTTGAATTATGCCAACCTTTGCATAATGCCATTCTGAATGTGATATGTTTTGACGACCATTGTGAGTGGCCGTCCATAAATTATGTGTGTTTCCCCACTAAGCGTTTTATCGCTTAGCACGGTGTTTTTACCCGTGCAGGTGTGGAAGGCGTTTTGCTTTGAGAGAGTCGCCGTCGTCAAGCCAACACAGAAGGTTTAGTGTAGGGCTCAGTTTTGTAATAGTTTAGTTCTTTTTGTATAGAACTCTCTGTATCAGTTTCCGCTTTGTATATATATTTTGTATATGTAATATTATTTATATCAGCTTGGTGATCTGAACATTATTGTAATAGTTTAATTATAGTAATGCATGATCAGCTTTTGCTTTCTGCATGTAAAGTTTTTAATTATTCTGTATTTCTGAATGTATGTTATGAATGATTGTATGTTATACTTTGTACTTGCTTGGTGACACCTTGTCTCATACGGCTTCTCACTCCTTATCGGATGGGAACGCCTACGTATGGGAAGGGGGTGTTACAGTTAGTGGTATCAGAGCATAGGTTTAGGCGTTTCTGGGTGTTGTTATGATTGTTCTGATTTTCTTAGATGCGTATGTGTCTAGATCTGTGTTGGATGATACGGTTGTTTCTTGTTTGTTTAGATGGCTTCTAATTCTGCTCATGGTGCGCGTGAGGAGTCCGCCGAGAGTGTGAATCCTCCCGCTGTTGATCAGTCTGTTTCTGTTAATGTGTCGGCTCAGCATGCTAGGGTTCAGCCCGAGGCCGCAGCCATGCCCTTTGAGGCTATGCTTGTAATACCCCAAAACCACCCCAGTAGTTTGAGCCTGTCCGTGTCTGTGTGTGTGTATTTTATGTGTGTGTTAAATTGGTTTAATTATTATATATATATATGTGTGTGTATTAGTTTGGGAAGAGAAATTAAACTAGAGTAGATGAGAGTGTATTGAAGTAAAAGTATGAGTAAGGGTTAGCCTAGAGTGTATAGTCAAGTTTGGGAGTAGGGTGTGTTAAAGGGCATGTGGCTTAAGGAGAGTGTGACATGTGGCATGTGGATAAGAAGACATTTAATGGGTTTGGTGAAGAGTGAGAAATCAGCCTTTCCCTTTCATTTTCCCGTTCTTCTTCTCTTCCTCACGCCATTCTCCTTTTCTTCTTTCTTCTTCTTCGTTCTTCTTCTTCTTTGCCCGATCTTGCTCCCTTTTTCTTTCCCTTGAGTAGATTGAATTGCTTAGCTTGTGGATTTAAAGTTCTAAGGTGAGTTGGGGTTATAGATTTCTTCTTCTTCCTCTTCTCTAGGTTTTGATTTCTATGTATTTATTTGTGGGTTGCTTTAGATTTGATTTTGATTGTTATGGGATTATGGCTCAGAGGAGGCTCCTAGACCTGACAAAGGAAAAGGAATCGCTAGCGGAAGCGGAGCTCGCGATTAGGAGCTAAGGAGAAAAGGTTTGGGAATGTTTGACTTTTAATGATAATTGTGATTTGTCTTTGATTTGAGCTATAAGATGTGTTTTTGTAATTTGAACTATATTAAGCATGATATGAGATGCTTGAGAATGAATATTGTTGAATGATTTGTGAGAGATCATGTGAATGGTTGTTAGTGTTGTAGAATTTGCTGTTTTGGGATTTATTGGAATTGGGCATGTATTTGATTTGATTTAATCGAGATAAATTATGGTAAAGCTGGGTTTTTAATCATACTATGAGTTGTGGATGAGTGTATTGCTGAATTGTGAGGTTTGGAATCAATTTTGGAAGTTTGGATGTGAATTGTGTGAGAATTCTGCAGATTTTGGGCGTAAGAGTTGAAAAACCCGTATCTGTCGCGATCGCGACATCGTCGCGAGCGCGACAGAATGCGGAGGTTTCAACCCTCGCACCGGCGCGAGAAGTGTCGCGCCAAAGAACTCGAGGGAGCTCTCTGTCGCGAGCGCGACAATTGTCGCGACCGCGACAGAGTGCTCGAGCTCCGAGCTTGTGCGAGGTTCTCTTCTGTCGCGAGCGCGACAGAAGAGCAGCATCCTCGTCCTCTCGCGACCACGAGGTCCCTCGCGATCGCGAGACGAGGCGGGGAAGTGTAGTTGGGCTTCTGTCGCGAGCGCGACAGACGTAACTTCCAAACTTGATTTCTTTTCCTTTTTTGCTTATTGACTTAATTTCTTTTGCATGCAGTTTTGTTAAGCTTTGACTACCTTTTTGTCTGAATAGTATATATGTAAATGTGATGAGATTTTTGCATAACCTGCTAATGTCGGATAAGTGGATAGTTAGGCATGCCTAATAGAGTTAAGTGCCGCTGCAGCTATATGTACGACTTGGACCCTGATCAGGTCCCACGAATGGATCCTCGTGATCCCTCTATCTGAATCTTTCTTAAGATTCCACGTAAAAACGATTTGAAAACAAAATAAAAAGAATGATTTGATGCCTTCAGGTATCTATATGTATGTGTGACGATACCGATACTCTCAAGTATCTATATGTACTCGTTATCCACTCATTGTGATTAAGCAGGTGTCATTGTATTTTGTACAAGAATCTTTGGATGAGAATGCTAATATCTGAATGAACTATGTATGATTATATGCTCATAATTGTATTGTTTTCATGCGTTTTCTGTTACCGTCACTGTGGGTGACGGTCATGCATTGTGTGTTTTCCCCACTAAGCGATTTCGCTTAGCACGGGTGTTTATCCGTGCAGGTGTGGAAGGTTTTGGTACGCGTATTCTGGGCGTGTCGCATCGGGAAGGCCAACACAACTAGAGATTGGGTGTTCTATAGTATAGGCTTTCCTTTCTTTTGTAATAGACGTATTATTTTGTTAGCCTTTGGAACAATGTATCTTGAGCTTATGTAAATTGTTTCTTTTTGTAATATGATGTAATTTGTAAAGACCTTCTTTTGGTATATTAATAAAGTATACATTTTGTTCAAAATCATTCTTCTCTGTATTGAAGTTTTAATTATTTCCGATATGTCGCTCTATATATGTAATGTTTGCATGTTTGTACTAGTGGGGTGTGACACTCCTATCTATCCAGGGAGGCCTCTCCTCCAATCTGTATGGAAGTCTCCTTGGTATAGGTTGGGGTGTGACAATGCTTAGACTGCATCAGGACATGGCTAGGGTATTGGAGAGAGTGACTGCTCCTAGAGCACCTATGGAGAATCTGAGGAGAGCAGGAGTTGAGGATTTCTATGGTACTGGGTTGAGTGAGTCTGAGACTGCAGAGAGATGGTTAGATAAAGTGAAGAGTGCTCTGAGAGAGATTCGGTGTCCTCCCGACCAGCAGGCAGAGTGTGCTTTAGCTCTTCTTCAGGGGTCTGCTTTTGAGTGGTGGGAGTTGGTTTGCAGGCATCCTCAGCTACCGGATCCGATTACCTGGGAGTTCTTTGAGGGTGAGTTCATAAAGAAGTACATCACTCAGACCTATAGAGATTCGAGATGGGCGCAGTTTTTGGGTTTGAGACAGAGAGCTTTGTCAGTAGCTGATTATGAGAAAGAGTTCAACAGGTTATCTCGCTATGCCCCTCGAGGAGTTATGACTGATGATTTTAGATGCAAGCATTTCGAGGCAGGGTTAAATGAGTCTCTGAAGATTGCTTTGATTTCCCTGATGTGTATACCTGGGGTTCACTATTATCAGATTGTTGAGGCTGCTGTGAGAGCTGAGTTGAATGAGACTGTGATGAGAGAGAGAGCTCAGAGGAGGAGTTCTTCTCGTGGCGGATCTTCTGCAGGTAAGAGATCTAGGAACCCACAGGATGAGTCAGCATCTGGTCCGGCTTCTAGAGGTAGACGTCAGGGTTCAGCAGCTGTGTCAGGTTCTGGTAGGGGAGGTAAGTCTGATGCCGTACCTATTTGTGAGAATTGCAGTAAGGCTCACCGGGGTGAGTGCAGGTGGCTTACTGGGGGATGTTTTAGATGTGGGAGTACTGAGCACCGTGTGGCTAGTTGTCCCCAGTCGATTGAGGATTCAGGACCTCAGGGAGGAGCTAGTAGGGTTGGTTCGAATGCTTCTCAGGCTACCCGAGGTAGAGGTCGAGGTAGAGGGCGAGGTGGACGGCATAGAGATGTAGCCGCTTCTGAGACTGTTGAGCGTCCTCCTCAAGCTGCCATTAGAGCTTATGCTATGAGAGCCAGAGATGAGCAGGATGCGCCTGATGTTATTGCTGGTAAGTTCCTACTCTATGACACTGAGTTGTATGCTCTAATTGATCCTGGTTCCACACACTCATACTTGTGCACAGATAGAGTTATTGATAAATTGCATTCTGTTGATCAGTTAGATTATGAGATTTGTGTGACCAGTCCATTAGGGCATAGTGTCAGTGTGAGTAGAGTTTTTAGGAGTTGTCCTCTGATTGTTGAGGGAGTTGTGCTTCCAGCGGATCTGATTGAGTTACCCTTCAGAGAGTTTGACTTGATTCTGGGTATGGACTGGTTGGGTAAGTATCGGGCTGTAGTGGATTGCCATAGGAAGACAGTGGTACTTCGGGATAGAAGTCAGTCTCTTGTGTTTCTGAAAGGTTTGGGTGCTAGTTCAGTGAATAATGTTATTTCTGCGATGCAAGCTAAGAGATTCATCAGGAAAGGTTGTGAGGCTTTTCTAGCTGTTGTGTTAGATTCCAGGAGGGATCAGGTTCAGATTGAGGATATTCCTATAGTGCGAGAGTTTGGGGATGTGTTTCCGAGCGAGTTGCCTGGTTTGCCTCCTGAGAGAGAGGTTGAGTTGTCCATTGAGATCATGCCGGGTACTGCACCTATTTCGAGAGCACCTTATCGGATGGCTCCTGTAGAGTTGAGGGAACTTAAATCTCAGCTACAAGAGTTATTGGATAAGGGGTTTATTAGACCGAGCATATCTCCTTGGGGAGCTCCAGTGCTGTTTGTCAAGAAGAAAGATGGATCCCTGCGGATGTGCATTGATTATCGCCAGATTAATAAAGTTACAGTGAAGAACAGGTATCCTTTGCCTAGGATTGAGGATTTATTTGATCAGCTTCGAGGTGCGGGTGTATTTTCCAAGATAGATCTTCGATCAGGGTACTACCAGCTTCGGGTTCAGGATGCAGATGTGGTGAAGACTGCATTTCGGACTAGGTATGGCCACTATGAGTTTCTTGTGATGCCGTTTGGTTTGACAAATGCTCCAGCGGCTTTTATGGATCTGATGAACCGTGTGTTTAGACCATACTTAGATCGATTTGTAGTAGTGTTCATTGATGACATCTTGGTGTATTCCAAGAATGAGAGTGAGCATGAGGAGCATCTCAGATTGGTTTTGCAGATGTTGAGAGAGCATCATTTGTTTGCTAAGCTTAGCAAGTGTGACTTCTGGCTTCGAGAAGTGTCATTCTTGGGTCACATTATTTCAGCTAGCGGTATTCAGGTTGATCCAGCTAAGATTGAGGCGATAGTTGATTGGAAAGCGCCTCGAAATGTCCAGGAAGTGAGGAGTTTCCTCGGCTTAGCAGGTTACTACCGTCGGTTCGTCAAGGGATTCTCTGTGATTGCTGCTCCTATGACTAGATTGTTGAGGAAAGGAGTTAGATTTGAGTGGTCAGACAGGTGTCAGTCTTGTTTTGATCGGTTAAAGCAGTTGCTTGTTGAGGCTCCTATCCTTACTCAACCCATCTCGGGTAAGGAGTTTGTTATTTACAGTGATGCTTCTGGAGTTGGTCTTGGTTGTGTGCTTATGCAGGAGGGTAAAGTAGTGGCTTATGCTTCTCGTCAGTTGAAGCCACATGAGAAGAACTATCCGACGCATGATTTAGAGTTGGCAGCTGTAATCTTTGCTTTGAAGATTTGGCGTCATTACTTGTATGGGGAAAAGTGTAGGATCTTCTCGGACCACAAGAGTTTGAAGTACTTCCTTTCACAGAAAGAGTTGAACATGAGACAGCGCAGATGGCTTGAGTTGTTTAAGGACTACGACTGCATTGTGGATTACCATCCTGGTAAGGCCAATGTAGTTGCAGATGCTTTGAGTCGTAAGTCAGTTTCAGCCTTGTTCTTGAGGCGTTTCAGATGGCGATTTGGTTCGGATGGGGCTTTGCTTGCCCAGTTGCGTGTGAAGCCTACTTTGAGACAGTTGATTGTGGATGCTCAGAGAGATGATGTGAGACTTCAGCGGATTGTGCATGAGGTTAGAGCGGGTAATCCATCAGAGTTCTCAGTTCAGGATGAGGTACTTATGTTCAGAGATCGTCTGTGTGTGCCAGAGTCTGAGGATTTGAGGAGACAGCTCTTGAGTGAGGCGCATAGTTCAGTCTTTACTATGCATCCGGGCAGTGAGAAGATGTACAGAGATATGAAGCAATTCTATTGGTGGTCCGGTATGAAGCGTGATATAGTGGATTTTGTTTCCAAGTGCTTGACTTGTCAGCAGGTGAAGGCAGAGCATCAGGTTCCTTCAGGTTTGCTTATGCCTTTATCCATTCCTGAGTGGAAATGGAGTGATATCACCATGGACTTTGTTTCTGGTTTGCCTATGACTCAAAAGAAGCATGATTCGGTTTGGGTTATTGTGGATCGGCTTACGAAGTCAGCTCACTTCTTGCCAGTTAGAGTGGACTACTCCATGGACAGATTAGCCAGTATCTATGTGGATCAGATAGTTCGGTTGCATGGTGTGCCTTTGTCCATAGTGTCAGATCGGGATCCGAGGTTTACTTCCAAGTTTTGGAAGGAGTTACAGAGAGCTTTGGGCACTAGGTTGAACTTCAGTACAGCGTTTCATCCTCAGACCGATGGTCAGTCAGAGCGAGTTATTCAGATTCTGGAGGATATGATGAGGGCTTGTACTTTGGATTTTCCGGGCAGTTGGGACAGATATGTATCTTTGATGGAGTTCGCCTACAACAACAGTTTACAGTCGAGTATTGGTATGGCACCATATGAGGCTTTGTATGGTCGTCAGTGTAGGACTCCGATTTGTTGGACTGAGCTATCCGAGAGATCTATGATTGGACCTGACTTGGTTAGAGATACTTAAGAGAAAATCAGAGTAGTGCAGCGGAATTTGAAGGCAGCAAAGGATCGACAGAAGTCTTACGCCAATTTGAAAAGAAAAGATGTGCATTTTGAGATCGGGGACAAAGTTTTCCTTAAAGTTTCTCCTTGGAGGAGAGTGCTTCGATTTGGAAAGAAGGGTAAGCTGAGTCCTCGTTTCATTGGACCTTATGAGATTTTGGCTAAGGTGGGACCTGTAGCCTATAGATTGGCGTTACCGATGGAGTTAGCAAAGTTACATGATGTGTTCCACGTTTCGATGCTTCGTCGGTACAGATCAGACCCTTCTCATGTTCTGTCAGTTCAGGATATCCAGGTTCAGCCAGACTTCTCTTATGATGAGGAACCGCGAGCTATTTTAGCTCGAGAGGTGAGACAGTTGAGGAATAAGCAGATTCCTTTGGTTAAAGTGTTGTGGATCCATTATGGAGTCGAGGAAGCGACTTGGGAACCAGAGGAGTCGATGAGAGCTCAGTATCCACAGTTATTCAGTTTAGGTGAGAATTTCGAGGACGAAATTCTTATTAGTAGGGGAGAGTTGTCACACCCCATTTGCCCCCTAGTAGAATGAGCATGTCTGTCTGTTCGTCTGTCTGTCAGTATGTGTAAGCATTCGCATGTGTACAGTATTTCATAAGGGCATTTCAGTAAAATGTATGATTTTGGGGTTTAACTATTATGTGGGTGCATACATGGCATTAGGGTGTGAATTAATTGAGTTGCATTTGTGTGCATTTACATATACCATTGTAGGGTGTATTTAATTAGGAGTGCATTAGGTGTGTGTAATGTGTGGAGTTAGGGTATGAGTGAGCAAGTTTCACCACCCAAGGAATTGACATGTGTATTAGGTTTGGGAAAAAGAATAAAGAAGGAAAAGAAAGGTGAAACAAAAATCAGATTCACGTTTTCCTTTCAAACTTCACATTCTTCTTCTTCTTCCTTTTCCCTTTCCTAATTACTACTCTCTGATAATCAAGTGTGGTTGTGGAAGTTGGTCACTCTTACTCCTAGCTTGGTAAGTGCATAATCTAGTCTTTGTCTTACTGTAAATTGCATCTTCATCTTCTTCCTTGAGTTTAGGTTTAACCTAGGGTTGAAATTACTGTGTTTGTGTTCTAGCTGAGGCTCCACGTGATCCAAAGGGGAAAGAGGTTGCTGGACCAAGTGGAGCTAAGTGATAGAAGTTAGAATCCAGGTTTGGGAATATTGATTTGTGCGATTTTGATGTTTTACTGTAAATTCTAGGGTTTATATGCTCTTGAAGAGTTTGAATCAATTAGTCTTGATTTGGTTGTTTAAATGCTAAATTGAGTTGCATGTGTATTGATTATGTGAATTGAGATGAGTTCTGGAAGGTAAGATCAGGTTTGAATGGTTTTTAATCAAATTGGGGTTGAATTCTTGATTCTGGAAATTCTGGAAAATCTGGAAATTTAGGTACTGTTCTTCGTCGCGTGACTCGCTACGCAGGAAGGCAAGTCACGTCACGTGACTCTTGGTCACGACGTGACATGCCTGCTGAGAAGCCAGTCGCGTGACCAGCTGAAGAACAGGCAAGTCACGCGACGTGATCTTCGGTCACGTCGTGCGACCTGCGAAGAAGAGGCAGATCACGCAACGTGATCTGCGAGGGAGAAGCAGCGTCACGTCGCGTGACCCTAGGTCACGCCGTGACCTGCATAGGCATTGCGTGATCCGCGAGGATCACGCGACGCGATAGGTGGGAAACAAGCAGGTCACGAGACGTGACCCTAGGTCACGCCGTGACCTGCCTGTTGAGAAGGCCAGTCACGCCCAGTGACTAGCCGATCTCGCCCGTTTCTCCGTTCAGCCCGTTTTTCCGAAATTTCCTAGTTTTTTTTAACTCAGAAATGAATTTGGTATTACTTCTGAATTGACTTTACTGTTGTGTGATGCATATCTTACTGTTTGATGCCTCGATGTGCGTGATGGCATGATTTTCTGATGAATTATACTCTATATCCTGAAATGTGTTCAGTTTGACGCATAACCTGCTAGAGTCAAGTAAGTGGATAGTTAGGCATGCCTAATAGAGTCTTTTAGCTGCAGCATCAGTTCTGTTCGGACCCCGATCAGGTCCCCGTTTGGTTCCTCACGAACCCTTTCTGTATAAGGATCTTGTTTAAGGTCCCTTTTGAATATAAAATGTGAAAGTTAAATGTATAACGGTAATCGATTCGTACCCGTAAGGTACTGTCTGTAATCGGCTCATACCCGTAAAGTACTGTCTGTACACTCGTTATCCACTACCTAGGGTCTGCAGGTATTCATAGTATGTTTAGTTATAATGCTCAGTTCTGTTTGGCTATTTATATGTGATATCTGAATGAAGGTGATTATGAGATTCTGGTTATATGGCTATTGAATGTAAACATGTTGATTTGAATTATGCCAACCTTTGCATAATGCCATTCTGAATGTGATATGTTTTGACGACCATTGTGAGTGGCCGTCCATAAATTATGTGTGTTTCCCCACTAAGCGTTTTATCGCTTAGCACGGTGTTTTTACCCGTGCAGGTGTGGAAGGCGTTTTGCTTTGAGAGAGTCGCCGTCGTCAAGCCAACACAGAAGGTTTAGTGTAGGGCTCAGTTTTGTAATAGTTTAGTTCTTTTTGTATAGAACTCTCTGTATCAGTTTCCGCTTTGTATATATATTTTGTATATGTAATATTATTTATATCAGCTTGGTGATCTGAACATTATTGTAATAGTTTAATTATAGTAATGCATGATCAGCTTTTGCTTTCTGCATGTAAAGTTTTTAATTATTCTGTATTTCTGAATGTATGTTATGAATGATTGTATGTTATACTTTGTACTTGCTTGGTGACACCTTGTCTCATACGGCTTCTCACTCCTTATCAGATGGGAACGCCTACGTATGGGAAGGGGGTGTTACATTAAGAACTGAGTTTCCTGAGGTAAGTTGCTGAGTTATCTTAGGTTTTCTTCATCTTCTTCTTCTTCTTGGATTTGATTGAGATATACAACTGTTTTGTATGGGAATAACTGGTTGTTTTGGTTGGAATTGTGCAAGCATCTGAAGAGAAAAGGAGGAACAAAGGGAAAGAAAAGATTGGGTCTTGAAGTTGGAAGGAGATCGGCAACCAGGTTTGGGAGTTGCTTGTCCATCCTCCTTAGATCATTGAGAGATATGTCTATTTCTGATATTTGTGTGTTCTAGTACATGTAAATGCATTTGTTTAATAGATTTTATGTATAAGATTGAGATGTTAGAGTTGTGTACTTTGAATGTGCTTTGACATGAATTTGAGTTGAGTGTTGAGCATATGTTAAGCATGATAAATGTGACTTTGGATATGTGTTTCATAATGGTATATGCTAAAAATATAACAAATGGAATGAGAGTATATGTATAATTATTGAGGTTGTGTAAAGTCATATGCATGTTGAGATGAATTTTGTTGAGTTTGGTTCTGCAAGCAACTAAGTTTTCTTGGAAAATCTGGGTCAGGGGTGTTTACACGGCGGTAAGGCCATCCCTATACCACCGTGTAATCATCCTCTGGAGATGGGACTTTGCTGGTCTGTCGCACTACATGGTAGTAAGGATAGACCATACCGCCGTGTAACTGCTCTCTGGATTGTTTCATTTCGGGGTCCTGCGTGTTACACGACGGTAAGAATATTCCATACCGCCGTGTAAACCCTATTTTTCCTTAAATGATATTTGTTAGTAAAATCTTTTACTTTGTTTGTTATGATAAGGTTATTACATGATTTTGCTTATGCATGTGCAAAGTTATAGATTCTTTATATCAAGTTATATGTACATGATTAATCATCTCATATAGGGTTTAAATGTATATAATTTATATGTCTTTGAATTTTAACCAATACATATATATATACATGTATTATGTGATTATACTTTAGTTATTCTTTATTCTATGATAATAATACTATAGTACATATGAGTTATTGTTTTGAGCCTGAATGGTCATAGTTGTGGATAGATAAGCGCTTATCTAGGTCAGTGTGTGTGTGTTCAGCTGCTACATGTTATACGTTATATACGGGCCCCGTTTGGGTCATTTCACATGATTTAAGGCACTAGTCTTCGGTATACTTTCGAGTATACATGATTAGAAGATGTTTTGAGAACCATGTCTCCATAAGCTTTGGATGCTATGTCCTATCAGTATCCGAATTTGAACGTATTCACCTCTAATGTAAATTTAGGCTATTATATAAGGCTAATATGTGTCATGAATGAATAAATGTGCAATGAGATGCTTATGTTATGTTGTTTCTTTATATGTCTAGTAAATACGGATTGATGTTATAAGATTATGTATATAAAAGATGCCATGATATGCTGCGATGCTTGTGGTTGAATGGGAGTGGTTAATTTGTGTATGAGTAAATATTAATTACATATTCTGTTGTTATATAAGCATTGTTTACCTGTCTATAAATGCGTTTATGAATACTTGTTATAAGCATGAGTAGTAAATGTTTATATGCTATGTTTCTTTAAGTTATTTATATATATTGTTATTGCAAGTATATGTATATGCATGTTTGTTCCTCCCCACTAAGCGTTATCGCTTAGCATGGGCTCTTTTCCCATGTAGGTGGCAGTTTCATTTTAGAGTCGGACATTTGCAGGTCGGTCACTAGAAGTTTTTTGTTGGAGTTTCTTTATGTGTCTTCCGCTATAAGTTTTGTATATGGAGTTTGATTTTGGAAATGTAATTTTTGTAAAGGAATGATTTTGTATATGTATATGTTTAATGTTGACAAATCCCCTTTTGTATAAGGATATGGTTATTTATATTGTTTTGACATCTTTTCAATTTAATGTATTTGCTAAATCTTATTTTATTCGTGTACATGTATTTGTATTTTGAGGTGGTATATGTGTTTGTGCGCGTAGCGCTCTGGTATCCTTCCAAGGGGGATATCAGGGTGTCATAGTTTAGTATTAGAGCACCGGTTTAGTTGGTTTTGGTCTATGTCATTGATTGATTGTTGATTCTTTGTATAAAAGTCAGTCTATTATTGTGGCATAATGCAGATGCCTTGTCTTATGTAGCGTCTTGATGGAGTCTGAACCAAGTGAGTATATGGGTGACAAAATGGAAAGTGTTAATCCGGTCGGAAGTGGTAATCCGGTCGAAAGTGGTAATCCGGTTGGACAAGATAGGCCTGCACGTGAGCGTGCACCAGTAGACGGTCAGGGTTTTGATCCGGCATTAGTGCAAGGCTTGCTTCAAGTGGTAGACAGACTGACCGCTCCTAAGGCTCCTACAGAGTTATTAAGAAAGAGAGGACCGAAAGATTTTCATGGCACTGCATTGGATCAATCAGATGTGGCCGAGTTCTGGGTTGAGAGGGTAGATCGAATCTTGCAGGAGATGAACTACCCTGCAAATCAGAGGGTATCTTGTGTAGTGTCTCTATTACAAGGATCGACATATGATTTGTGGAAGCTTGTGCTTTGCAATCCACGGAGACCGGCTTTTGTGTATGTTTATATATGCTTTGTTCTCACCTTTGTTTGGTTGCACCCTGACTCGTACGGCATCTTACTCCCCAAGGGATGGGATCGCCTGAGTGTAGGTAATGGGTGCCTTTTTTGTAACGATCAGTGGGTCCATCCCCGGAACATATCCTGTCGGGAGTCGATTCACCGCAGGAGTCGGTTCACCACGCCGTACTCACGGTCTTTACACTTCCCCTTGTGCATTTTTGCCTTTCGTGTGATTCGAACCAAGGACCTAGGGAATAAGTCCTTAATTTGGAGTTTTGGAGTAGGTGGCAGGTTCATTTTGGAGTCAGACATTTGCAGGTCGGCCACTATATGTCATTTGTTGGAGTTTCTGTAACACCCCTTACCCGTACGTAGTAAGCCATACCATGATCTGATGGTTCACGACAACGGTTGAGGGGCATTACCAACACAAACATGGAAATCTTATAAACTTTGAAGCTGAAATCTGAGTTATAAAATTTCTTTCATTAACGAAAACACATTTATAGCTAACCATATATTCATTAGACAAACATATTACAAAAGATACTTTTTTGGAGTTTACTATAAATACATTAATTACATAACTAGTTGCGCTTTTACAAAACTTAAAATTCTAGAATTACAAATCTGACATACATTCTTAAACCTAAACAAATCCTATCCTAAAAATTTCTTCATAACCTTGCATTGGCCAGGACTACTGCGGGAAGACTCTCGAACGATCCAATCAATAGTACTTACATGGATTAAAGAAAATCCATGCTAAGCATAAAGCTTAGTGGGAAACACATGAATATAGACGACCACTGGAAATGGCCGTCACAAAAGGCTCAAAGAAAAGCATACTAAAATAACAATTATATCAATTATAATAAATCAAATGCTCTCAAATAGACCATCAAATGTATTTACTTACTTCAAAAATTGACATTAAAAAGTCACTTACACATTGTCACACTTTTCCACATCTTATATGTATTACTTTGTTCACAACTATTTAAATTACCAAAATTCATTTCACGTACCTTGTTTATGACACAAGCAAATATAGAAATCTCATAACATAAATTAAGACATGAAAGCACAATAGTCACACTATTTCATATGTTCACATACTGTATATCAGTCATCACAATACATATTATTCCAAAATTCACATATTAACAATATTAAACCTGCTTAACCAAAACAGTGGATAATGAGTACGCGTAGATACCCGAAGGTATTAACATTATTCTCATAACACATAGATACCCGAGAGTATCAAAATAATCTTTTAATTTTGTTCTAAAAACATTTTCGCGTAGATTCGGTACATAGGGATCACGAGGATCCGGTCGGGGGACCTAATCAGGGTCCAAATCATACAGTAGCTGCAGCAACAGTAACTCTATTAGGCATGCCTAACTATCCACTTATTTGACTTTAGCAGGTCATGCATCAAGTAAGTCATATTTTCCAAGTATAACACACAGCTACACATACCATTTATATCAAGGAATCATGAATAAAACATATATAGCCCACTTGTATTCCAAGATATATAGCATGCAACACAATTCGCTATAATTATCATTTGACTAGATTAAAATGCCATTTAATTTCATTTACTAATTAATAATACATAGTATAAGACTAAAGAACCCAAAATAAAGGAAAAAGGATTGAAAAAGACACATTTGTAATTTTTGCAAAGTGGGGATAAAACCATTTTAAACGGCGGTATGGCCAAAGACTTACCCCCGTGTATGAGGCACACGGTGGTATGGTTTTGCCCTTACCGCCATGTAACCCGACAGACCAATGATCCAAAATGCAATCACACAGGGGTAAATAAGTCCTTACCGCCATGTGACTCATCAGAAACCCAGAATGCAACCATCTTCCACTTCAAAAACCTTTACACAACTCACATTAATCTTTCATAGCAAAGCACATAATTCAATCCTCAACTCGAACATTAATTTTATTACTAATTTAAGCAAATAGTTACCTCTTTAATTCAAGATTTCCCTAAAACCGGAAATTCTATTAAATCTTATACCATACTCTTGCAATAACTCAATTATACATAACCTATCCATTTTAACATAAAGCAATCAATAGTCACGGCAATTAGAGCAAGAACACACCCTATAACATATTAGTAAACACACTCATACTCACCTGATGTCTCCACTATTGGGCTCCATACAAATAAGAAGTCATAAGTTCAATACATTAAATCACGTGTATTATTATCATATATATATATTTCTATATCCACATGAGCCAATTAAATATTTTCATAACCTCTATGTTTTAATAATACTAAATCAATTCACACCTTCATAGAACGCCAAGTCATATTCTCATTGTAACACCCCTAGAAGTAAGTGTTGTGTACGAGAGTTCTGTCGCAACCGCGATAAGTGTCGCGGGCAAAACAAAACACTCCAGTGATTTCCCAACTACAACTGGTTGGTGTGAATGCGAGCGTTCTGTCGCGAGCGCGACAAGCATCGTGAGCGCTACAAAACCCTCTCGCGAGATGCTTGCATAAGTGGGTTTTAAGAGACCTTGAGATGGGTTTTGTGACACATGGCGGCATAGGAGCATGACATGTGGCATCGTAGGAGAGTGATACTTGGCAACAAGAGGGTGTGACACTTGGCAAGGGATTTGTTTGTATGCATAGAGGAGTGTACCAAGTGTCATTGTAGGGAAAAGACACTTGGTTTGGCTTGGCTAGGCTTGGCTTAGTTTGGCTTAAGATATGGATGAATTAAAAGAAATGGTTGCCATTTAGTGAGGTTGGTTGACTTTGGATGAGCATTGACTGGCCATTCCTTTCTTCCTTTTCCTTTCATTTCCTACTTTTGGCCTATAGCTCTTCCTTTGGGTTTCTTTGCTTTGAATTTTGTCGTGCTCCTCTTACCTTGCCATTTTCTTTGCTTTTCTTCTTCATTTTTCTTGTTCTTTGAGATAACCATTTGAATTAGTTCAAAGAGAGTGAGTTAAGGGCTTGCTTAGTTCTCTTCAAGAAGGTAAGTTGGATTTATTTTCCGACCTGACGTCCTTTTTCTTTCTGTTCTTGATTTAAAGTGAAAAGAGGGTTAACCTAAGTGTTTTGGTCTGGTTTTTCATGAGAGTTATGGACAACGGATAGGAAAAGCTTAGAATCGATTAGAGAGAAGTGATTAAGCCACCTAAGGTAGGGATCGAGTGTGATCTTATTAATCTTGCATGTGTTTACATGAAATATGTTTGAATAGAGACATGTTTGAATAGAGAAATGCTTGTTGAGCTTTAATTAGCTCAAATATTCTGTTAGGGTATATTTGTTAGATGTTCATTTTAATTGCCTGAGGGGCTTATGATAAGTGTATATATTTTTATAAGTATGTGAGTTGATCAATTGAGTGTGTGTGTTGATGATAAAGTTTGAGTCGGCAAATTCTGCTTATTTGTCATCTGACCTTTGTATGATGTTTTTATCATAAATATAGTTGTAGACCTCTAAATAGAGTGATTCTTGAGCCAATACAACCATGACTTCAGTATCTAGAAATCTCTGAGAAATGACCTTGAGCAAAATCTTGCTTGAAAACCCTGAAAATCTGATAAAATCATAGTGTCCCTGTTTGGGTCTGGTTATTTGAATAGTATAGGTTGTTTAGATCATATATTTTTTTATAGAAGTCCAAACGACCTTAAACTTGTCTCATTGGAAATCTAACATCCTAGGGAAAAATTTTTATGAAGACCACTTTCCCTAAAAATGTTGTCTAGAGGGTGGTTTTAGCGATACAAATTTAGAGTAAAAAGCACTCTCGTGAGGCACCAGAGGCGAGCTTCTATCGCGAGCGCGACACAGGTCGCGACCTCACGACATAACAACTCATATTAAAACTTTTCCTCTTCATTTTGAGCCCATGGTTGGCATGGGTCAACCCCTTACCCTTCCCCTTAACTTATTATACATGATTAGGGTTATTAAATGATTATAAAGTGGTTATCTATGGGAAAATACATTTGAAAATGTTTAAGATTGGTAATTTAACTAATAAAGTAACAATGTATAATTATGCGAAGGATAGCAAATGGCATCATAAATATGTGTGAACTTATGAGTGCATGTATATGATGATGTGATATAAGAGTTTATGCATGGAATTTAAATGTTACATGCTTTTAGTCGTTGAACATGATTAATAAAGATTATAAACGAATTAAATGCCTCTAAAGTTCATGAGTGCACTTGAGTTATAATCTATGCTTTGGCATCAGAGTAGCATATAATTGAGTTGTTATTGAGCCTGATTACCGTTATAGTGGATAGATAAGCATGCTTATAAAGGGCTAGAGTGTAGCTGCTAGAGTTGGCCTTAATTGTGCCCAGAGTTCGGAATACCTCTTGTATTCTATAGAGTTTAAGTTAATTCTCCACATGTAAGATACTGTAAACAATATCCAGAGTTACCCGTATCCACCATGAAAGGAATTCAGGCTTGTTAATGTTATGTAGTGAATTTGAGATGTTTAAAGAGTATTGTTCTGAATAGATGCTATAGTACATGAAAGTCATGTTTAAGTATATTATAGTTCTGTGTACAAGTATATGATTACGTGAATGTGTTGACATGAATGTGGACACATGATAGCGTATATTTGAATAAATGACATGTACAAGTTGTAGAGTACATGAATAAGTAGAAGAGTTGATGTTATATACATGTGAACGCATAATATTTGATATTTCAGCATGCAACCTATATACGTATAAGAGCCATATGCATGAACTATTTGGTTTGTTAAATGACATGTGTGAGCTATTTATGACTTCGTAAAGAAGTCCTTTGCATTATTTTTCATCCCCACTAAGCGTTATCGCTTAGCACGGATGTTTATTTCGGTGTAGGTTTACAGGTTCAGAACAGTGATCGGGCATCTGCAGGTCAAGGCCACTAGGGGGTATTATTCCGTTCTTTTTGTATTGATTAGATACAGAGATAGTGATGTTTTGAGTAACATCATTATGTAATAAAAGTTTAAGAATCACATGTACATGTATATGTAAAGTTAAATGAAAACAGAGTGTAATATGAACATGTATAAAGAGAAAGATGTACACATGTATAGTTGATATGGAAAGCATGTTGGGCCCTAGTGTAGTAGTAATTTATTTTATTATTCTTAAATTGATGTGTATAATGCTATCGCTTCCGCTAATGTATATATATGTATACGTATGTGCCCGCGTGGCGCCCCGATATCCTTCCAGGGGTTATGGGGGTGTTACACTCATACATCTTTCTCGTTAATGAAATGACCATAGCTTCCTCATGTAAAATCTAACGTTATTGTACAACTACCTATAATTCCTATCCTCATTAACAAACTCATTCCAATTGCTATATTTTTCCTATATATAATTAATTTCAATTTATTGTTACACATACCTATTCATACTACACATACCTATATAGATTAAGGTGTCTAACTCTCTAAACGTTATTAAACTTAACCCCATTCAATTCTATACCATTACACATTATCGCGTTACTATGTTACCATTAATCTTAATCCTATTCATGCATATATCCCAAGGGATAACTATTTTTATACTCATTTAATAACCCTAAACATGCATAAGATAGATCCTCGAAAGTTTTGTTGTAATACAGGTTCAATTCGGGAAGAAAAACACATAAAATGGTCAAAAGCGAAGGGGTCACGGTGGTAATGACTTTGCTGTGACCGTGAGGTCCAAAATTAAGCATTTTTCCTTCTCTGGGCATTGGTCACGATGGTAACCATTTTGGTTGCCACCGTGACATACCTGTAAGCACCGTGTCCCGGAGCGGTCCAGATCAGAGGTTACCCTATGATGAAATCGGTGTCCAAGCCTGTATGGTAGGTTGGACTTGGAGGTTTTGGCCCCGCGTTCCATGAGAAATGACGTCTTTATCATTTCTGGGCCGAAGGAGAGAAAAACAGAGGTTTTTTCGAGTCAAAGGGTTTTTTTTGTCCTCGACAGACGGCCAGCCCGTCTGTGAAGTCAGCCCATCTCTCCGAGTCACCGACGGCTCAGGGTATTTTCCAACGCCCGTCGGAAAGTCACCGCCCCTGTCAGATTGCCGCCTGGTTTCCCGGTGCACGCAACTCTTCCGACGCCCGTCGGTGGATGTGGCAGGGCCGTCGGACTAATCCTTATGTCAGAAGGATTCTTTCGACGCCCGCCTCTATACACCGACGCCCGTCGGTCGTGTCTGGCTATAAAAGCTCCGGATTTTCATTTGAAAAGGGTTGGAAAAAATTTTCAGAAGAGGAAACTCTGCCAAAATTCAAGCACATTTTCTCTCTCTTCCAAAAACACTTTTTTTCTAAAAGAACTTTATTGAATCAAGGATCAAATCAATCAAAGGAACTAAAAGCTAATTAGTTTTCTTTAGATTTTGACTCCAAAATCGATTTTCTGAAGGATTGAAGGTGAAATATCTCATTTTCTCTCTTTAATCTTTCATTTCTGTTTCTCGTGGAACACGCGGGGATCTAACCGTCACCAGAATCTCACTTGAAGTGACTATCTGAGGGTAAATATTCCGGATTCTCTCTCCATTTTCATCTCATATTTAATTATTTATTTATTTATTTATTCATTCTGTGAAATTTTTGAATATCTGTCATTACTTTCCTTCATTTTGACTCTCTCATCTCCTTCTTGGATAAAACTTTCTTTTTGACCTTGAAAGGCTTCTTTTTCCTTTCTGTTTTCCGGAGACAGAGGTGACCGACGGGTCATCTTCATGACCGACGCCCGTCGGTCACCCACCTACAGACGCCCATTCTTGAGCGATAAACGGGCATATCGGATAACCAAACCGACGCCCGTTGGTCAACCAGGAAAGGCCGTCGGTGGGTTTTGTCTCCATTTTTTAATCATTTTTCATCTCTATCCAGTCTCTTCAATTTCTTATATGTTAATTTTATGTATATTAACCTCTCTTAACTTTCTGTGAGTGTATATCAGTCCTCCTAGATTATCCGGAGCTTGAGCGGCTATCTACCATGTTTGGAGGATCTCGTCCGGTTTAGTTTCCTAATCCTCTTGTTTCATTTCTTTTATTGATTATCTTATGTATATGGATGCACTCCTTTCATATCCCGTTGATGTATAAAAATGACTCAATGGTTTTAAATTTAATAAAATGAGGTTTACACTAAACTGGACCAATGTCCTATTTCATCCAATAAAACCATCACAATGAAAACATACAATTTTAATAACGATGCATGCGAGGACCAAAGTCCTCAGAATAAGCAATGTCCCGATTTATGTATGATCCGCACATTTACAAAAGGGAGTTGTATTCCTCTCCTTGTATTGTTGTAATTTATCGCTTTTATTATCTATTTGATCAATTATGGCTTTCAAAATGTGAATAAATGCACTTTTCAATTAAACTGCATAGTATGGAGAGAGAGCGAATTAATGACATTAAAATTTGATCATAAGCTAATTGAGGTAGAAATAGATGAGGAATCCCGGACCCAGCTCTGGTCTTTGGGCACAAGAGGTTAGAGGTCATCCTCCAAAATACTTCTTGGGTCACGAGGATTTAGCGCTAATCCTAGGCCTCATGGCCCAATATGGATAAATGCGCAAGTCTTAGGCTCTCCGAGGCGAGAGTAACTTTCCCAATGTTTTATTGGGTGGCGACTCCATGATACCTCCTTGTTGCCCAACATAGACGCACTTGCGATTTATTTGCAAGATGCCAACAGACCCGCAAATGCCCCGGTCGCCCACGTCCGGGCGGTCCAAAAGGGCAGCGCTCGGGATCCGGCGCGCGTCACAATACCCAAAAATAGCAAAACAGAAGCAAAAAGTCAGGACTGGTTTCCACTTCAAATGTCAACCGCTTAAACCGACCTCTAAACCTAATTTTTAGGAAAATTGTCTGACTTAAAAATGATACTTAGGATGTTAAGTTTCAAATGGGACAAATATCAGGTCAATTGGACATCTATAACTCTAGATATGAGATAAACAATATATATTGTTCTAGTAACCCGACCCAAACAGAGACACTTCGGTTTTGTTCATTTTCGGAGGTCTTAGAACAAGAATTTACTTCCAGTCCTTCTTAGATAATTTTAGATACAAGTCTTAGCTTTCTAATTGCACAGGTTTTATATCATTTGGAGTTGTAAAACTCTAGATACTGCCAAATAACTGAAGGTGGGTCACGTAGGTTCTGACATTTTTATCACCCCAAAATCCTATTCACATGCATATTTCAACAAATTGAAACCAACACTCACTATCATCATCATATATCATCATTAACACATTCAAGTTACTTAAATAACACATTAGTATAATCAAAATTGTATATAAACAAAGAGTTTCCAAACCTCATGTGGTGACTCCTTCTATCTTCATTTACTTTTTATCCCTTCTTTCTCTTTCATTTTACATCCAATTCCAACTTGCATCAATTGATTCCCTCAATTAAAACACATCCCAACTCACATGAGTTTCTCCTCAAAAATATATAACTTAAAATCTTATACAAAGAAAAGGAAGAAAGACAAGAAAAGACGTAAAACTTACCTCAAAATCAACACCTCTTGCTTAATCTTTCCCAACTTCCATCTCTCTTTCTTTTACCAATTTAAAAGATGAAGAACAAAGAGAAAAGGAGAAGCAAAATTCTGAGTTTTTTCTAGCCAAAGAACCCGTGCCCCCCCCTCCCCCGCATTCTTTATTTTCCCTTTTACATACTCATACATACTTGGTCTATATTGAGCCATATGTCATGCTCCTGTTGGCTACACTGAGATTTTTATGTTTAATATCAATTTAGTCCGTTATTATTTTGTTTCTTCGTACATTTGACAAATAACTATCTCCAATTAAAACATTGGCATACAAATCTTCTTAATTGTTTTATTTAAGTCACAATTTGGCAAATTACAAAAATACCCTTAACTTTTCACCTAATACTGATGACGTCCTTTACTACACTTAACCATTTTGATTATCCAATGACACATTTTTAATTACTAAAAATAATTCTTTTCATTTCGTTTAAGGCACGATGATATAATCGTCCCATTAACTGAAACTCGCCGAAACTTTCAAATTAATGACAATTGTATCCTTTTTTACAGTTCCGACCCTATCTAGAGCACATTCGGTTTTCGTTACACCCTAAACCTACCCTAATCTGACTAGGGTGTATTCGGGGTGTTACAGTTTCTTTTTGTATCTTCCGCTATAAGTTTTTATATGGAGTTTGATTTTGGAAATGTAATTTTTGTAAAGGAACGATTTTGTATATGTATATGTTTAATGTTGACAAACCCCTTTTTGTATAAAGATATGGTTATTTATATGGTTTTGACATCTTTTCGATTAAATGTATTTGTTAAATCTTATTTTATTCGTGTACATGTATTTGTATTTTGAGGTAGTATATGTGTTTGTGCGCGTAGCGCTCCGGTATCCTTCCAAGGGGGATATCGGGGTGTTACACTTCCTTACTTTCACTCTTAACCCCTCTTACACATGATCCCCATTACTTACTAGCAAATTATTTAGGTGTTCAATTAAATACCTATTAAGGATATTATAACACATTTTCCATCCATCTAAATTATAACATCAAGGTCATAAACCACACTAGTTCATAATTTTAGATACCCTATCATTTATGTTATACGAAAACTTACCTAACCAATTAAGTTACATCAATTGAGTGTGTAACAACCCGAAATGTACCCTAAAAGGATTTGTATATTTTCGGGGATTTTGATGATCGAAATCGTGTCATGTGATGGTCGGAGTGATTAAGTAGCAGGAAAAGATATGATCAGAATTAAGAAAAAGGGAGCTAAGGGTATTTTGGTCATTTTACAAATATGGATTTGATGGAATCGAATAAATAATTACGAGGGCTAATTTATGAAAATGGAGTAATATTAGACACAATGTATGTGAAATGTGGTGTCAGGTTTGCCGAAAGGATGAATTCGGTATTAGAGCAAAAGTTTTGGCAAGTGAGGCCAATTCTGAAAATTGAAAGGTATTAAGTTAGGACTTAATTGAAGGGAGTAAGGTGGTAATTGTCATGGCCGGACTTGTACCCTAAAAGAATTAATCTATTTTGGCATGTGTGAGTGATTGCATGTGAGTTTTGGGACTAAATTGAACGAAGGCAGGATTTAATTGAAAGAAAGAAGTATTGTTAAGGGTTTAAGTGGTAATTATGAATGAATACTAAGCATGAGTTAAAGGCTGATTAGCTAGTTTAATGAAGGATTAATTAAGAATAAAATAACTTGATTTAATGGAAAGTGGAGGCAGAATAGAGGAAGTGGTTTCCGTATGGCTTCTTGAGAGGATGCCACCTACACCTTTGCATGCAAGAGTGAGTTAAGGGAAGGGAAGAGTTTCATTTGTGTAATCTAGCAATTTTATGTGTTCATCTCTTTTCTTTCTTACGTGGGAGTGAGTGTTAAAGAAGGGTAAGCATATTGATGTTAAGTTGCTCAAGAATTAAGGGTTAAACCTAAGAGGTAAGTGAATAAGTGCATATTCTCATCTTCTACTCTTTCTTCTTGGTTGAGCTGGTTTGGATGGGATATTATTGGTTTGAGTTTGAGCTTGAGCATCTGTGTTGTTTTGTTAGCTGAAGAAGTGAAAAGAGATAAAGGAAAGGCTGTAATGGACAAAACTATGCCTGAAATGGTTCATGCTTTAATAATGATTGTTCTGGCATGTCTAGTAATGTGCAATGTATGATATCTCTGATGCGTGATAAGTTGTTTGCTATATGAGTTCCCCACTAAGCGTTATCGCTTAGCATGGATTTACTCTAATCCGTGCAGGTACGGACGAGAGGTGACTGAAGGACGTCCCCCGCATTTTGGTACGGTCAACAATAGGAAGTAAATAGCATAGGCTTGGGGGTTGTTATTTTGGGATTTTTGTATAAGCTTTTTGTACGGTTAAAATGTGTAAAGAATATGTAAAGACATGTAATAATGTATAAAACCCCTCTTTTGGATGTATGTCATATAAATAGCTTGGCATGTGATGCATGAGATAAGATAATATGCGATGATTTTCTTTTTGTTTTCTTCAATTCAGGTCAAGCATGCTGTCACACCCCGTTTGCCCCCTAGTAGAATGAGCCTGTCTGTCTATCAGTATGTGTAAGCATTCGCATGTGTTCGGCATTTCATATGGGTATTTTAGGAAAATGTATCTTTTTGGGGTTTTGTTAGTACGTGGATGCATACATGGCATTAAGGTATGAATTAATTGAGTTACATTTGTGTGCACTTGCTTATACCATTGTAGTGTGTTTTAATTAGGAATGCATTAAGTGTGAGTGTTGTGTGTGGATTTAGGGTGTGAGTGAGCAAGTTTCACCACCAAAAGGATGACATGTGTATTAGGCTAAGGAAAATGAAGAAAGAAATGAAGGAAGAGTGAAAGGAAATTAGATTCACGTTTTTCCCTTCAACCTCCATCTTCTTCTTCCTTTTCCCTCTCCTAATTACTGCTTGCTATCTGTTAATTAAGTGTGATTGTGGAAATTGGTCACTCTTGCTCCTAACTTGGTAAGTGCATATCCTTGTCTTTGTCTTACTGTAATTCTTCATCTTCTTCTTCCTTGAGTTTAGGTTTAACTTAGGGTTGCATTGTTGTGTTTGTGTTCTAGCTGAAGCTCCTCGTGATCCAAAGGGTAAAGAGGTTGCTGGACCTAGTGGAGCTAAGTGATAGAAGCTTAGATTTCAGGTTTGGGAATTATTGATTCTGATTTGTGTGATTTTGAGTTTACTGTAAATTTCTAGGGTTTATGTTCTTGATGAACTTGATTGCATATATTCCTGATATGGTTGATTAAATGTTGAAACTGGGTTGGATATTTGTTGCTTATATTGTTTGGGATGTTTTCCAGAAGGTAAGGTCATGTTTGATTTGTTTTGAATCAAATTTGGGATTGATTATGAGATCTGGAAAATTCTGGAAAATCGGGTTACTGTAAAGAAAATCCCGTTTTGTTGTCTGTCGCGTGACTAGCCAAGAAAGAGGCAAGTCACGAGACGTGACTTTATGTCACGACTCGTGACCTGCTTGAATGATGCCAGTCACGAGTTGTGACTGCCTGTCACAACTCATGACCAGCCGAGGAAGCCAGTCACGAGATGTGACTCTCAGTCACGACTCGTGACCGGCCTGAGGGAGAGTCACAGGAGACAGTCACGCGTGACCTGTCTCAAAGAAGGCAGTCACGAGACGTGACGCCCAGTCACGACTCGTGACCGGCAAGAGCGAAGGCGTGACCAGCCGAGGCACGTCGCGTGATCTGCGAGGGACGAAGCAAGTCACGAGGCGTGACCCACAGTCACGTCTCGTGACCTGCCTTGTGAGGAGGCCAGTCACATCTCATGACCAACCAACCTCACCCGTTACCCCGTTCAGCCATTTTTTCCGAAATTTCCTGACTTTTTACTCAGAAATTAATTTGGTGTTTATTTCGAATGGACTTATACTGTTGAATGATGTATGTCATACCTTCTTATGCTTTGATTTGAATGACGCGTAACCTGCTAGAGTCGAGTAAGTGGATAGTTAGGCATGCCTAATAGAGTCTTTAGCTGCAGCCCTCAGTTCAGTTTGGACCCTGATCAGGTCCCCGTTTGGTTCCTCGCGAACCCTTCAGTATTAGGGTCTTGTTTAAGATCCCCTCAGTATAAAAATATTGTGCTTTGATAAAATGAATTGACTTTTGATTTGTACCTGTGAGGTACCCTCAGTATTCGATTCGTACCCGTAAGGTACCCTCAGTACACTCGTTATCCACTATCTAGAGTCAGCAGGTGTTCTTTACATGTTAATGGAATTGTTCTGATCTTATCTGGCTATCAATTGGATTATCTGAATGAGTTTATTGATGAAATGCATGTTGGATTATTCCGGAATGGATATGATTATTAAGATACTGATTGTATGGTTTTTAAATATGAGCATGTTTATTCGGATTATGTTATAGCCCTTGCATTCTGCCATTATGAATGTGTAATGCCTTGACGACCATTGTGAATGGCCGTCCATAAATTATATGTGTTTCCCCACTAAGCGTTTATCGCTTAGCACGGTGTTTTTACCCGTGCAGGTGCGGAAGGAGTTTTGCTTTGAGAGAGAGTCGCCGTCATCAAGCCAACACATAAGAGTTTAGTGTAGGGCTCAGTTTTGTAACAGTTGTTGTTTCTTTTTGTATAGAACTCTCATGTATCAGTTTTGTATCAGCTTCTGCTTTTGTATCTATATTTTGTATATGTAATATTAATTTGTTTCAGCTAGTTGATCAGATCATTATTGTAATAGTTTATTATAGTAATGCATGATCAGCTTCTGCTTTCTGCATGTAAAGTTTTTAATTATTCTGTAATTCTGAATGTATGTTATGAATGGATGTATGGTTTGCTTTGCTATTGTTTGGTGACACCTTGACCTATACGGCATCTCACTCCTTATCGGATGGGATCGCCTACGTATGGGAAGGGGGTGTTACAGTTTGTGGTATCAGAGCTTAGGTTTAGGCGTTTCTGGGTGTTGTTGTGATTGTTCTGAATTGCTTAGATGTGAATGAGTCTAGATCTGTGTTGGCTGATACGGTTGTTTCTTGTTTGTTTTAGATGGCTTCTAATTCTGCTCATGGTGCGCGGGAGGAATCCACCGAGAGTGTGAATCCTCCAGCTGTAGATCAGTCTGTTTCTGTTACTATGTTTGCTCAGCATGCTAGGGTCCAGCCCGAGGCCGCAGCCATGCCCTTTGAGGCTATGTTTAGACTGCATCAGGACATGGCTAGGGTTTTGGAGAGAGTGACTGCTCTTAGAGCACCTATGGAGAATTTGAGAAGGGCAGGAGTTGAGGATTTCTATGGCACTGGTTTGAATGAATCTGAGATAGCTGAGAGATGGTTAGATAAGGTAAAGCGTGCTTTGAGAGAGATTCGGTGTCCTCCCGACCAGCAGGTTGAGTGTGCATTAGTTCTTCTGCAATGGTCTGCTTTTGAATGGTGGGAATTGGTTTGCAGGCATCCTCAGCTACCGGATCCGATTACTTGGGAGTTCTTTGAGGGTGAGTTCACAAAGAAGTATATTACTCAGACTTATAGAGATGCGAGATGGGCGCAGTTTTTGAGTTTGAGACAGAGGGCTATGTCTGTAGCAGATTATGAGAAAGAGTTTAACAGGTTATCTCGCTATGCCCCACGTGGAGTTATGACTGATGACTTTAGATGCAAGCATTTCGAGGCAGGGTTAAATGAGTCTTTGAAGATTGCTTTGATTTCTCTGATGTGTATACCTGGGGTCAGTTATTATCAGATTGTGGAGGCTGCTGTGAGAGCTGAGTTATCTGAGACTGTGATGAGAGAGAGAGCTCAGAAGAGGAACTCTTCTCGTGGAGGATCTTCTTCGGGTAAGAGATCTAGGAACCCACAGGACGAGTCATCTTCTGGCCCGGCTTTTAGAGGGAGGCGACAGGGTCCTGCAGCTGTGTCAGGTTCTGGCAGAGGTGGTAGAGCTGAGACTACATCAGTTTGTCCTCATTGTAGTAAGACTCATCGGGGTGAGTGTAGGTGGCTCTCCGGTGCGTGCTTCAGGTGTGGGAGTTCTGAGCATCTGTTGGCCAGTTGTCCGAGATTGCATGAGGATTCAGGTTCCCAGAGAGAGGCCAGCAGGGTTGGTTCGAATGCTTCTCAGGCTACCCGTGGTAGAGGCTGAGGTAGAGGTAGAGGAGGTCGACATATGGAAGGAGCTGCTTCTGAGACTGTTGAGCATCCTCCTCAGGGTGCCATTAGAGCTTATGCTATGAGAGCCAGAGATGAGCAGGATGCGCCTGATGTTATTGCTGGTAAGTTCCTACTCCATGACACTGAGTTGTATGCTCTAATTGATCCTGGTTCCACACACTCATATTTGTGCACAGATAAAATTGTTGATAAATTGCATTCAGTTGATCAGTTAGATTATGAGATTTGTGTGACCAGTCCATTAGGGCATAGTGTCAGTGTGAGTAGAGTCTTTAGGAGTTTTCCTCTGATTGTTGAGGGAGCTGTGCTTACAGCGGATTTGATTGACTTACCTTTCAGAGAGTTTGATCTGATTCTGGGTATGGACTGGTTGGGTAAGCATCGGGCTGTGGTTAATTGCCATAGGAAGACAGTTGTACTTCGGGATCGAAGTCAGTCTCTTGTGTTTTTGAAAGGTTTGGGTGCTAGTTCTGTGAATAATGTGATTTCAGCGATGCAAGCCAAGAGGTTTATCAGGAAAGGTTGTGAGGCTTTTCTTGCAGTTGTGTTAGATTCCAAGAGAGATCAAGTTCAGATTGAGGACATTCTTGTAGTGCGGGAGTTTAGTGATGTGTTCCCGAGCGAGTTGCCTGGTTTGCCTCCTGAGAGAGAGGTTGAGTTGTCCATTGAGATTATGCCAGGTACTACACCTATTTCGATAGCACCTTATCGGATGGCTCCTGTAGAGTTGAGGGAACTTAAATCTCAGCTACAAGAGTTATTGGATAAGGGATTTATTCGACCTAGCATATCTCCTTGGGGAGCTCCAGTTCTGTTTGTCAAGAAGAAAGATGGATCTTTGCAGATGTGTATTGACTACAGGCAGATTAATAAAGTTACAGTGAAGAATAAGTATCCATTGCCTAGGATTGAAGATTTGTTTGATCAGCTTCGAGGTGCGGGTGTTTTCTCCAAGATAGATCTTCGGTCAGGGTACTACCAGCTTCGAGTTCAGGATGCAGATGTGGTTAAGACTGCATTTCGGACTAGGTATGGCCACTATGAGTTTCTTGTGATGCCGTTTGGTTTGACTAATGCTCCAGCGGCTTTTATGGATCTGATGAATCGTGTGTTTAGGCCATACTTAGATCGATTTGTAGTAGTGTTCATTGATGACATCTTGGTGTATTCCAAGGATGAGAGTGAGCATGAGGAGCATCTCCGATTGGTTTTGCAGATATTGAGAGAGCATCAGTTATTTGCCAAGCTTAGCAAGTGTGATTTCTGGCTTCGAGAAGTGTCATTATTGGGTCACATTGTTTCAGCTAGAGGTATTCAGGTAGATCCAGCCAAGATTGAGGCGATAGTTGATTGGAAAGCGCCTAGAAATGTTCAGGAGGTTAGGAGTTTCCTTGGTTTAGCAGGTTACCACCGTCACTTTGTTAAGGGATTTTCTGTGATTGCTGCTCCGATGACTAGATTGTTGAGGAAAGGAGTTAGATTTGAGTGGTCAGACAGGTGTCAGTCTTGTTTTGATCGATTAAAGCAGTTGCTTGTTGAGGCTCTTATCCTTACTCAACCCATATCGGGTAAGGAGTTTGTTATTTACAGTGATGCTTCGGGTGTTGGTCTTGGATGTGTGCTGATGCAGGAAGGAAAAGTCGTGGCTTATGCTTCTCGTCAGTTGAAGCCACATGAGAAGAACTATCCGACGCATGATTTAGAGTTGGCAGCCGTGATTTTTGCTTTGAAGATTTGGCGTCATTACTTGTATGGGGAAAAGTGTAGGATCTTTTCGGACCACAAGAGCTTGAAGTACTTCCTTTCATAGAAAGAGTTGAACATGAGTCAGTGCCGATGGCTTGAGTTGTTTAAGGACTATGACTGCATTATGGATTACCATCCTGGTAAGGCTAATGTAGTCGCTGATGCTTTGAGTCGGAAATCGGTTTCAGCCTTGTTCTTGAGACGATTCAGATGGAGATTTGGTTCTGATGGGGCTTTGCTTGCCCAGCTGCGTGTGAAGCCTACTTTGAGACAGAGGATTGTGGATGCTCAGAGAGATGATGTGAGACTTCAGCGGATTGTGCATGAGGTCAGATCGGGTAAGCAGTCAGAGTTCTCAGTTCAGGATGGGGTGCTTATGTTCAGTGATCGCTTATGTGTGCCAGAATCTGAGGATTTGAGGAGACAGCTTATGAGTGAGGTGCATAGTACAGTCTTTACTATGCATCCGGGCAGTGAGAAGATGTATCGAGACATGAAGCAATTCTATTGGTGGTCCGGTATGAAGCTTGATATAGTGGATTTTGTTTCCAAGTGCTTGACTTGTCAACAGGTAAAGGCCGAGCATCAGGTTCCTTCGGGTTTGCTTATGCCTTTATCTATTCCTGAGTGGAAATGGAATGATATGGCCATGGACTTCGTTTCTGGATTGCCTTTGACTCAGAGGAAGCATGACTCAGTTTGGGTTATTGTGGATCGGCTTACGAAATCAGCTCACTTTCTGCCAGTTAGAGTAGACTACTCCATGGACAGATTGGCCAGTATCTATGTGGATGAGATAGTTCGGTTGCATGGTGTGCCTTTGTCCATAGTGTCAGATCGGGATCCGAGGTTTACTTCCAAGTTTTGGAAGGAGTTACAGAGAGCTTTGGGCACTAGGTTGAACTTCAGTACAGCGTTTTATCCTCAGACCGATGGTCAGTCAGAGCGAGTTATTCAGATTCTGGAGGATATGATGAGAGCTTGTGCTTTGGATTTTCCGGGTAGTTGGGACAGATATGTATCGTTGATGGAGTTTGCCTACAATAATAGTTTTCAGTCGAGTATCGGTATGGCACCATATGAGGCTTTGTATGGTCGTTAGTGTAGGACTCCGATTTGTTGGACCGAGCTATCCGAGAGATCTATGATTGGACCAGACTTGGTTAGAGATACTGAAGAGAAAATCAGAGTAGTGCAGTGGAATTTGAAGGCAGCCAAGGATCGACAGAAGTCTTATGCCAATTTAAAAATTAAAGATGTGCATTTTGAGATTGGGGACAAGGTTTTCCTTAAGGTTTCACCTTGGAGGAAAGTACTTCGGTTTGGCAAGAAAGGCAAGCTTAGTCCTCGTTTCATTGGACCTTATGAGATTTTGGCTAAGGTAGGACCTGTAGCCTATAGATTGGCGTTACCGATGGAGTTAGCAAAGTTGCATGATGTATTCCACGTTTCGATGCTTCGTCGGTACAAATCAGATCCTTCACATGTCCTATCAGTTCAGGATATCCAGGTTCAGCCAGACTTCTCTTATGATGAGGAACCGCGAGCTATTCTAGCCCGAGAGGTGAGGCAGTTGAGAAGTAAGCAGATTCCATTGGTTAAAGTATTGTTGATCCATCATGGAGTCGAAGAAGCGACTTGGGAACCAGAGGAGTCGATGAGAGCTCAGTATCCGCAGTTGTTCAGTTCAGGTGTGAATTTCGAGGACGAAATTCTTATTAGTAGGGGAGAGTTATCACACCCCGTTTGCCCCCTAGTAGAATGAGCCTATCTGTCTGTCAGTATGTGTAAGCATTCGCATGTGTTCTGTAACACCCCACCATCCCCGTTGGAAAGATGCCGGAGTGCCACGCGAGCAAACACATATAAACGAATCCATATACTCATGTATAAACAAAAACCAATAAAATGTAAAGAAACTTTTAATCATATAATAGTAAAACCTTTTTACATGTAATATATATATATCAATATCGTTTTACAAAAAGAGGCTCGTAAGCAAATACATATACAAAAATAATATTTGTTCCTTTACAAAAGATTTACTTTGCTATACACAAGCCATATACAAAAATTTACAGCGAAAGACTTCAAAAATAACTTCATCAAAAGACTCCTAGTGGCCGACCTGCAGATATCTGACTCCAAGCTAAACTCGCCACCTGCACGGGAAAAGAGCCCGTGCTAAGCGATAACGCTTAGTGGGGAGAAACAAAACAGACATACAATATACATATACAATATTTAAACAATAATAAACTAATGATTCAAAAGCAAGGCATCAAATCACATGTAAACATGTCTCTAAATTTCTTACTTGACATGCATAAATATATATACATTACAAGCAATTAAGTATTCAATTCATAATGCTCATCATTTCAAGTATACAGATTCAAGGTGTGATATAAAGCTATGCAAGAATTCATATACATTATATACTTGTAATCATGTCCAGAATACATCTCAACATATGCAACACATCTAAACAAATAGCCTGATTAGTCTAAAAATACTCTCTAGAAGTGGATGCGGTCAATTGGATACTGATAGGACACAGTATCCCAAGCATATAGAGACATGAGTCTCAAACATGTACTTTTCATATAGAGACCGAAGTCTCGCATTTAAATCCTTATAGACCCAACATGGTCGAAACAAGGATCCAAACGGACCCACGTAAAACGTTTTATCATATAGCAGCTGCACACACACACTGACCTAAGTAAGCGCTTACTTATCCACTACTATGACTATTCAGGCTTAAAACTCAACTCAACAATTCAAGCACCAATATCAATATGAGAATTGAAAATAATACTGATTTATAGTCCATGTATACAGGTATACTGATCACATTTAAAACAAGTAACTATAAACATTAAATACAACTAAATGCAAATACATATTTCACGTGTACATGTGTCTAGATCAATTCAGAAACATTTAAATATATCCAGTATCAATTATTAGAGGTAGAAGTACAAATAATTCTCATTCAAGACAATTTATGTTCATGTAAAATATAAACTAGTAAATTATTTACATTAATTATTTAATCAAGTAAACAACTCAATATTAAGCAATTATTAATTACAATTTAGATTTTAAACCCACACTTTTATCATGTAGTGCAAAAACCCTTGAAATCAGAAGTTAAAACTTTATTTTAGAAAAACAGGGCAGCAGGTAGAGGCCGGCCACGAGACACCCAGGCAGTGGTGTCTCGTGACGCTGGTTTCTCACAAGCGCCACGCAGAGGAGCAGGCAGTCACGGCGTGACCATCAGTCACGTCTCGTGACGCCTGAGAGGAGAGGGGAAAAAAATCACGAGAACACGTAGGGAAACAGGCAAGGTCGCGAGGCGTGATGCTCCATCACGTCGCGAATTCCCAAAGGGAGGAAGGTCACGGCGTGATGCTTCATCACGCCACGTGACTTCCCAAAGGAGGGAGGTCACGGCGTGATGCCCCATCACGTCACGTGATCTTCCTCTCACAGACTTCTTCTTCTCCAAACTAATTTTTAGAAATTCCAGAAAACGTGAAAAACCAGAAAATCAAGAAAACAAAGTACTTCTAAAATTCAATACTCCACTTTATCTAAAACCATTTTTCATGCAATCATGATTCGAATACGTACCTTCAAGTCTCCAGAGCACATTCACAACAATTATAACACAAATAGCACATTTTTACAATAAAAACAGAGGCAATGTCAGAATATCAACTTCCCAGGATTTCCACATTCAAACCCATGCATGTTCATCTCATTTACATATTTAACATCCTTCTTTTCTACAGGAATCATGTATACACAGTACATATTTCATGCATTTTAATAAACAACACACATAGCCAATATTGACAACAAACAGCAAGCAGGATCCAAGTTTAATAAAGAACATACACTCCCAAACCTGTTACTGAAGTTCCAACTTCCACTGAAACCTTCAATCCACAATCTTATCTTTTCCCTTATCCTTCCTTCTGTCTTCTATAGCTTGCATGAACCAACAAATAAACCGAAATACTATTAACCCAAGAAAACCACTATATAACTCAGAATAATCCCAGAAAAAGATGAAGAACGAGAACCCAAATAAAAACTGACAGCCACTTACCTTCTGAAGCTTCTATCACATCCAAACCCTAGTTCCATAACAGATGAACACACATGCAAATGATAGAAAGAACAGAAAATGGTGAAAAGAACAGAATGTGGTTTTACGTGAGAGAGAACAAGAAAAGAGAGAACTTTTTCAGTCTTTTGTTTCCAGCCAACAAAACTTTTCTCAATCTTCTCCTTTCCCTCACCACGTGCACACACTCTCCTTCCACTTGGCACATATGCACGATTCACAGACCCACCTATTCCCTTTCTTTACCGTCTGATCAAAGCAATTCCCATAAAATCCTTGTCAAATTACCTTTCACTCACCAAACTAAAATCTTTTAAATAAATTCTTTATTAAAACTTTGCAATTAAATCCTCTTTCCTCTTATAAAATACCAAATTGCCCTTAATTGTCCAATTAAAATTTCTAATTTCCAATTAAGCCACTTATGGGGTATGACAACTCTCTCCTCCTTAAGAAAATTTCGTCCTTGAAATTTCCTTGCTTATCCAAACATATCTCAAATACAAAAACCGAAACGAAACAAAACTTAACATATAAACACGTACTCGAAGGTCCGGCAGCAACAGTCACATTTTCCGCAGTCATAGCATATGCCCTATGCCTAGTATGATCTTCTGTAGCACCAGGTCGTTGCACCGTCTCAGATGGTGCTCTCGGAGCTCTACTTGCATCCCGATTGCTTTGGATGACATTAGATCTTTTGCTCTCTTGTTGATTCTGGTCCGCTTGTCGATCAGGGCAAAATGCAAACCGATGTTCCATACTTCCACACTTAAAACAGGCGCCAGTAATCTTGCGACACGTACCCCAATGGTACCTATGACAATGCTCACACTCTGGTGCTCGATTTCCTTTACTAACATGCGGTGCCACACTACCTAATTCTGAAGGCACCTGAACTGACCCTCTAATTCCTTGCTCAACTGGAGTACCCTTTGCTTTCTTATTACTTGCAACTCCCCCTTCTGGTGCTCTCCTCTTCTGTGCCATCTTCTGTTTAATCTCCCCAGATTCCTCTAATTTCATTGCTGCAGCCACAAGCTGATAATACCCCACTGGTTGCAAGACTACCATTGCAGACAAAGGACCTCGGTACACCTCACGAAGTCCCTCAAGAAAGTGTCTACATCTGAACTCACCAGTCAATAACTGCTCAGGCACATACTTACTCAGCTTATTGAACTCCTTGTCATACTCACTAACAGTCATTCCCCTCTGCTTCAAGCTAATGAACTCTCTCCACTTAGCTTCTTGGTATGCCTTCGTTATATACTTTTGCTCAAACTCTTGCTTGAAATACTCCCATGTCAATTCAGCTGGTCGCTGAGGATTCCTCATCACAAGCTCCCACCAATCATAGGCTGGTCCCTGAAGCAACGAAACTGCACATGAAGCTCTCTGATCTGCGGGACATCTAATCTCTTGCAGAATTCTACCTACTCTCTTGAGCCAAAACTCAGCCACATCCGATTCATCTAAGGCAGTCCCATGGAAATCCTCTGCTCCTCTTTTTCTTAACAACTCTATTAGAGCCTTAGGAGCAGTCAACCTATCAACCACTTGCAACAAACCTTGCACTAATGCTGGATAAAAACCAGCTCCTCTATTTGCACCCACAGCTGGTGCAGGTTCCTGTGCAGGCCTATCCTGTCTCACTGGATCACCTCCTCTGATCGAACTATCTCTATGACCCATATAGACACTGTCCATCGTGTCACCCATATACTCACTTGGATCCGACTCCATACAAACACTACAAAACACAAGACATCTGCATTAGGCCACTATACATAACTGACTCTCATGTATATACTCGACTCTACACTCAAACAATCACAACATAACCCAGAACCACCAAACCTGGGCTCTGATACCAAGCTGTAACACCCCACCATCCCCGTTGGAAAGATGCCGGAGTGCCACGCGAGCAAACACATATAAACGAATCCATATACTCATGTATAAACAAAAACCAATAAAATGTAAAGAAACTTTTAATCATATAATAGTAAAACCTTTTTACATGTAATATATATATATATATCAATATCGTTTTACAAAAAGAGGCTCGTAAGCAAATACATATACAAAAATAATATTTGTTCCTTTACAAAAGATTTAATTTGCTATACATAAGCCATATACAAAAATTTACAGCGGAAGACTTCAAAAATAACTTCATCAAAAGACTCCTAGTGGCTGACCTGCAGATATCTGACTCCAAGCTAAACTCGCCACCTGCACGGGAAAAGAGCCCGTGCTAAGCGATAACGCTTAGTGGGGAGAAACAAAACAGACATACAATATACATATACAATATTTAAACAATAATAAACTAATGATTCAAAAGCAAGGCATAAAATCACATGTAAACATGTCTCTAAAAATCTTACTTGACATGCATAAATATATATACATTACAAGCAATTAAGTATTCAATTCATAATGCTCATCATTTCAAGTATATTACTAAAGCACATCGAGATGCAAACTGGAAGAAGTTTCTGAGTTTGAGGCAGAGAACTATGACAGTGGCGGAATGTGAAGCAGAATTCTGTCGCTTAAGCAAGTATGCACCAAAAGGTGTTTTGACCGATGTGTTGCGATGCCAATAATTTGAGGAAGGGTTGATTGAGGAAATTAAAGCATTGCTGATTTCTCTAACAACGGAGCAGAATGTAAGTTATTATCGTATTGTTCAAGCAGCTTTGAGAGCTGAAAGGACTTTGGGAGCTCAAAGAGAATGGAGGCAAAGGAAGAATGCAAGTAGATGTGGTTCCCAGACGGGAAAAAGATCACGAGATTCTCATGTGGCATCACCAGCGGAATCAAGGTTCAATTCTGCAGCGAGAGGTAAGAAGCGTGGCGCTCCCTCAGCATCTGGTTTGGGAAGAGGAACATCTGGTAATAGAAGTGAGGTTCATGAGTGTCCTCATTGTGGTAAGAGGCATAGAGGAGAATGCTGGAGAGTGACGGGTGCTTGCTTTAGATGTGGAAGCACTGAGCATTTCCTTGCTAATTTCCCGAATACTTATGAGATGTCAGGAAATCAACAAGAGCAGAGCAGGGGTGGTTCAAATTTACCTTCTACTAATAGAGGAAGAGGAAGAGGACGTGGCAGAGGTAGCCAATCCAGGGGTGCAGTCGATTCTGAGATTGTGGATAGACCTGATGAGGCTCCAGTGCGGGCTTATGCTATGAGGGCACGAGAGGATCAGGATGCGCCTGAAGTGATAGCAGGTACTATTCTATTTTGTGGTGTGGAAATGTTTGCACTTATTGATCCTGGCTCAACTCATTCATATGTGTGTGATAAAAAGATATGTGAAAAGATGCCTAAAGTTGAATGTTTAAAATATGATATATGTGTGTCTAGCCCTTTGGGAGGTAATGTTAATGTGAACAGAGTGTATAGAAACTGTGCATTAGAAGTTCAAGGTAGTATGTTTCCAGCGGATTTGATTGAACTACCGTTTGATGAGTTTGATTTGATTATGGGCATGGATTGGTTAACTAAGTATGATGCAGATGTTAAGTGTAAGAAGAAAATGGTTGTGCTCAGTGATGGTAAGGGGAACAGAGCGACAGTGAGAGGAGTGTGCACTAATCCTCTTGTAAATGTGATATCTGCCATGCAAGCCTGTCGATGTATGAGAAAAGGATGTGAAGTTTATCTAGCTTTGGTGTTGGACAGTAAGAGAGAACATGTGAAGATGCAAGAAATACCAATAGTCCGAGAGTTTTCTGACGTGTTTCCTGAAGAACTGAGTGGTGTACCACCGATAAGAGAAGTTGAGTTATCGATTGATGTGGCACCAGGAACTGTACCCGTATCTAAGGCGCCGTATAGAATGGCTCCAACTGAATTGAAGGAGTTGAAGGAACAGTTGCAAGAATTATTAAACAGGGGTTCTATTAGACCTAGTGTTTCCCCTTGGGGAGCACCAGTGTTATTTGTTAAGAAGAAAGATGGTACAATGAGAATGTGCATTGATTATCGACAGTTGAATAAAGTGACAGTAAAGAATCGATACCCTTTACCTCGGATTGAAGACTTGTTTGATCAGTTAAGAGGAGCGGGTGTATTCTCAAAAATTGACTTACGTTCAGGCTATTATCAGTTGCAAGTAAAGAAAAAAGATGCACGCATTTATGGATTTTATGAATCGGGTGTTCAGACCGTACTTGGATCAGTTTGTGGTAGTGTTCATAGACGACATTCTGGTTTATTCAAGAAATGAGAAGGAACATGAACAGCATTTGAGAGTTATACTTCGAACTTTGCAAGAACATCAATTGTATGCCAAATTAAGTAAGTGTGAGTTCTGGCTCAAAGAGGTATCATTTCTGGGTCATGTGATCTCATCTGAAGGGATTAAAGTGGATCCGACTAAGATAGAAGCAATTGTGAATTGGAAACCGCCTAAGAATGTACTGGAGGTTCGCAGTTTCTTAGGGTTGGCTGGATACTACAGAAGGTTTGTGAAAGGAATTTTAGTAATAGCTTCACCGTTGACAAGATTGCTACGTAAAGGAGTGAGATATGAGTGGTCTGAAAGATGTCAAGCGAGTTTCGATCAGTTGAGGAAGATGTTAGTAGAAGCACCAATTCTTACACAGCCTATGGCTGGTAAAGAGTATGTATTGTATACCGATGCTTCAGGTGTCGGATTGGGTTGTGTATTGATGCAAGTAGGGAAGGTGATAGCATATGCGTCAAGGCAATTGAAACCACACGAACAGAACTATCCGACTCATGACTTGGAATTGGCAGCAGTAGTGTTTGCTCTAAAGATTTGGCGACATTACTTGTATGGTGAGAAGTGTAGAATTTACACCGATCACAAGAGTTTGAAATACCTGCTTACACAGAAGGAATTGAACCTGAGACAGCGAAGATGGCTAGAATTATTTAAGGATTATGATTGTATTGTAGACTATCACCCGGGGAAAGCTAATGTAGTGGCCGATGCTTTGAGTAGGAAATCAATTTCAGCATTACAGTTAAAGCAGATTGAATGGAGGTTTTCTGCAGACGGAGCTTTATTAGCTCAGTTGAAAGCGAGACCGGTCTTGAGAGATGAGATAATAGCTGCTCAGAAAACTGATGTGAGGTTACAACAAGTTCTGCAGTCAGTTGGAGATTTAGACAAGACTGACTATTCAGTGAATGAGGAAGGTGTACTGCTATATAAGAACAGAATGTGTGTGGCAACCGATAAAGAATTAAAGAAGAAATTAATTCATGAGGCTCATAATACAATTTTCACTATGCATCCAGGTGGAAATAAGATGTATCAAGATATGAAACGGTTGTATTGGTGGCCTGGGATGAAGAAGGATGTAGTGGAATAAGTGTCTAAGTGCCTTGTCTGTCAACAAGTCAAAGCGGAGCATCAAGTGCCTCAGGGGATGTTGCATCCACTCCCTATTCCACAATGGAAATGGGATAATATCACGATGGATTTTGTTACTGGATTGCCTCTGACCTCAACACAGCAAGACACAGTATGGGTTATTGTGGACAGGTTTTCGAAATCAGCTCACTTCATACCAGTTCGGATGGATTATTCTATGGAAAAGTTGGCTGAATTGTATGTAAGAGAAATTGTCCGATTGCATGGGATACCTTTGTCTATTGTTTCTGATAGAGATCCCAGATTCACTTCTAAGTTTTGGAGGAGCTTGCAAGCGGCTTTGGGTACGAAATTGAACTTCAGTACTGCTTTCCATCCACAAACCGATGGACAGTCGGAAATAATTATTCAGGTTTTGGAAGATTTGATGCGAGCATGTGTTTTGGATTTCTCTAAGAGTTGGGATAAGTATCTTCCACTTATGCAATTTGCTTATAACAACAGTTATCAGACCAGTATTGGTATGGCACCGTATGAAGTCCTCTATGGAAGGAAATGTCGTTCACCGATTTATTGGACAGAGTTGAACGAGAGCAGAGTCATAGGGCCAGATTTGGTTCATGATTCAGAAGAGAAAGCTAAGATAATACAGCAAAGATTGAAAGCAGCAAGTGATAGACAGAAGTCGTATGCGGATTTGAAAAGAAGGGACATTGAATTCAGTGTAGGCGATAAAGTGTTTCTGAAAGTGTCTCCTTGGAGGAAGGTACTGCGATTTGGTAAAAAGGGGAAGTTGAGTCCAAGATTTATCGAGCCATATGAAGTGCTTGAAAAAGTAGGTTCAGTAGCTTATCGATTGGCTTTGTCTCCGGCTTTGGCTAAGCTACATGATGTGTTTCATGTGTCCATGTTGAGGAGATATAGGTCAGATAATTCCCATGTGTTACCTATACACGAAGTGGAAGTGCAGTCTGATTTCACCTATGATGAGAAGCCAATAGTGATTTTAGCAAGAGAAGTAAGGCAACTTCGGAATAAGCAGATATCACTTGTGAAAGTGCTCTGGCAACACCATGGTGTTGAAGAGGCAACTTGGGAACCAGAAGCGGCTATGCGAGAGTAGCATCCACAACTGTTCCACTTAGGTATGAATTTCGAGGATGAAATTCTTTAAGGAGGGGAGAGTTGTCATGGCCGGACTTGTACCCTAAAAGAATTAATCTATTTTGGCATGTGTGAGTGATTGCATGTGAGTTTTGGGACTAAATTGAAAGAAGGCAGGATTTAATTGAAAGAAAGAAGTATTGTTAAGGGTTTAAGTGGTAATTATGAATGAATACTAAGCGTGAGTTAAAGGCTGATTAGCTAGTTTAATGAAGGATTAATTAAGAATAAAATAACTTGATTTAATGGAAAATGGAGGCAGAATAGAGGAAGTGGTTTCCGTGTGGCTTCTTGAGAGGATGCCACCTACACCTTTGCATGCAAGAGTGAGTTAAGGGAAGGGAAGAGTTTCATTTGTGTAATCTAGCAATTTTCTGTGTTCTTCTCTTTTATTTCTTGCGTGGGAGTGAGTTTTAAAGAAGGGTAAGTATATTGATGTTAAGTTGCTCAAGAATTAAGGGTTAAACCTAAGAGGTAAGTGAATAAGTGCATATTCTCATGTTCTACTCTTTCTTCTTGGTTGAGCTGGTTTGGATGGGATATTATTGATTTGAGTTTGAGCTTGAGCATCTGTGTTGTTTTGTTAGCTGAAGAAGTGAAAAGAGATAAAGGAAAGGCTGTAATCGGCGAGCCGAGCGTCTGCCGAAATTAGGAGCTAAGGAGACGAGGTTTGGGAACAAACCCTAAATGTGTGAAATTGAATGATTTGTGTTGGCTAAATAGGGCCATTGATATGAGTTGTATGTGTATGTGATAATGTGCTTAGTGAATGAATTGCTTAAGAGCATGTATGCTATGTGTGAGATGAAATTGATTATAACTTGTGCTAAAGATGAGTGCCAAATAAGAAGGGAAAATCAGGTATGTGCTAATTGTTCATGTGGTTGATGTATTTGGGTTGATTGCCAAAAGTGAGAATGAGATTTGAAGTCTTAATGAGAAGGAAGAAATGGACTGAAAACATAACCATGTTATGGTGTTTTTGCATAGGTCACGGTGACAATGAAATCCATTGTGACCGTGTGGTATGCTTGAGTTCAATTCTGCCTAGTAGATTTTGGTATGTCACGGTGACAATGAGATTCGTTGTGACCGTGAGGTACCCAGGAAGGCATTTTGTTTTGCAAAGTGAGAATATGTCACGGTGACAATGAGATTCATTGTGACCGTGACATACCCTCAAGTTGCATTCTGCCGAGAGTTGGGAACATGTCACGGTGACAATGAAATTGATTGTGACCGTGACATGCCCCCAGGTTACATTCTGTTTTGGACTTCAATATGTCACGGTGACAATGGAATTTATTGTGACCGTGACCCACCCTGTTTTGGCAATATGATCCTAATGTGTTTGGCCATTCAAATGGCAAGGCTTTGAGCTGAAATGAAAGACAACATGAGTAAGTATTGTATGTGTGTTAAGTGATCTAGAAATGCATACAAACATGGTGATTTCTTAATATGATCAGTTATGTGAATATTAAATGTGAAGATTGAATTAGAAAGCATACGGAATATGCAAGTGAAATGTTAGCTATGTGCTAATGCAAATGTGTAAAGTGAAAAGTTAATTGAATAATTTGTTAATAACTTAAGCCTGCGAGTCAAGCAGTGGATAGTTAGGCATGCCTATAGGGTCAAGTGCTGCAGCCCCATGCGTTAAATGTGTCTGATTCCATGGGAATCACAATGCGAATAATCCTTGCTGGATTTTATTATATGTGGAATAATGTGAAGTACCAGAAGGTACTAATGTGATGTTAAGTACCAGAAGGTACTAATGTGTAAAGTACTCTCGATGAGATTACTGGTACCTGAGAGGTACCGATGCGATACCCGTTATCCGCGTCATTGAGTTGCAGGCAAGAAGGCTAATAGGCTAATCGGCTAATCAGTTAATTAAATAATAAACATAAGTGACTATGATACAAGAAAGTACAGACATGTGAATAAGTGATTGATACTTTATGATTGAATATAGTAATGGACAAAACTATGCCTGAAATGGTTCATGCTATAATAATGATTGTTCTGGCATGTCTACTAATGTGCAATATATGATATCTCTGATGCGTGATAAGTTGTTTGCTATATGAGTTCCCCACTAAGCGTTATCGCTTAGCATGGATTTACTCTAATCCGTGCAGTTACGGACGAGAGGTGACTGAAGGATGTCCCCCGCATTTTGGTACGGTCAACAATAGGAAGTGAATAGCATAGGCTTGGGGGTTGTTATTTTGGGATTTTTGTATAAGCTTTTTGTACGGTTAAAATGTGTAAAGAATATGTAAAGACATGTAATAATGTATAATCTGGAATGTAACCCCTCTTTTGGATGTATGTCATATAAATAGCTTGGCATGTGATGCATGAGATAAGATAATATGCGATGATTTTTGACGCGTACTCAGCAAGCGTACTGAATCGGCAAGTAATATAGTGGAATATAATTGAGACCACAAGTTATCGAACCCAAGGTAATGTGTTGTGCAAGTGTTGACAATTAATTATATGCTAAAGAATTCCCAATTATTTTGATTTGGTGATTGTTTAATGCAGAAGAATTAATAATCTAACTAATGATATTAATGTCTAAGAATATTAACGATTTAATAATACAGCGAGTTGATAAAATAACTAAGAGATCTTGCTAAGGAATACCCATTCTCCCCAATAATATCATGTGAATACTTAATTCAACAATTTCATATACAATCAGTGAATAATCTAGCCTATACCATAGCTTGCCTTTCGGATCCAGCTTCTCTAAAATATGCACTTACCAATCCGGATTCAGCACATAAATTAGCATTATTACAGATCTTAAAGTTCTAAGTTAAATAATCCTACCATTACGGATTCAGATATCAAACTCATATATCTTCCACCATTCTAATCCTATTGAAATAAACATTCACAAATTTTAACTACCAATTCGGATTCATCAAATCAATGAAAGTTGAGCACAATAGAACAGAACATGTGCATGTATTTATGGGCTGATTACAATCAAAGTTTATCTTGGTAGATCTCCCCTTAATTTACATTCAAACCAGCAACAACAGATAATTTCAGAGAAGATAAAACTGAAGTATATTTGTATGTATTTTTGAACTAATTACCATTAAAGTTTATCTTGGTAGATCTCCCCTTAACTTGTATTCAATTCAGCAACAACAAATAAAATCAGAGAAAATACAACTGAGTATATGCATAATATAATCCATACACAATATTCACATGATTTACTGGGGATTTAAGGCATCCCTTAACAAGAATTAAAATTACTCACTCATACTTGAATTAAAGACTGAATTAAATAGAGAGAAGTTGATATTACCCATTTGCGATCTGAAAATGAAATTCTTACAACAATAAAATTGATGTTCTTTCCCGTCCAATCTGTTCTCAAAACTTCAAAAATAAATAATAACCTTAAACTATCTCTGATTATTCCTCTCAGATTAAAAACAACAGCAGCTTAAATTCAATCCAAACTTATATGAAAAATCCTAACTTAAGTTGCAGAGAAAATAAATTTTCTTTTTGTTTTCAGGAAAAATCCATCGACCACCTTCCAATCTAACTTCAGTCCCTAAATAACCGTTCAAAGTTCAAAGTCAAAAGGTGGCCTTCAGAGTCTTTGATTTTGTGCAGATTTGGTTCACAACTAGGTTACACGGCGGTATGAGAGTCTTTCACCGCCGTGTAACTTGCCTCTGGTCAACAATCTTGACATTTTGCTCCCCTTGTCCAGTGCCACAATTTCTGGGATTTTTACGCCTCACACGGCGGTATGAGACTTCCATACCGCTGTGTAACACCTTACGTATGGGATGATTCTCGTGGTACACGGCGGTATGGAAACCCCTTACCGCCGTGTGCTGTCCTTCTGATGCTCTCCCTTAACTTTCGTAGCAAACGGCGGTGAGGAATAACCTTACCGCCGTGTAAACTACCTAAAAATGCCAAAATTAACATAAATCTTCATTTAGTGCACCAACTAACATTAAATGACATTTTATCAAAAATTAACACAAATAACAGCTTTTAGACTAAGAAATAATCTCTAAATTCACATCAAAACATTGTTTAATTTAAACTTATCAAAATACCCCACACTTAGCTTTTGCTCGCCCTCGAGTAAAATAACTTCTTCAATTCCAGCCATCTCAATTTTCAAGCAGGAAAATGGAAATTCAGAATACCAAGCAAACACTTAGTAAATTCCACTTTAGAGTAATCTTCACTCAAACAAGTTTCAAACGAAGAAAATACAATCGAATTTCTGATGTGTGTGTGCAAAGGCCAAAACCAATGTTTTAATATTTTTCAAAACTTAAAACTTCCAGCATCAATCAATCAAGAGCAGATTTAATCAGTACATAAATGCACTTCTGGTTTCTCACTTGAAACTCTAGAAACACCATAGGCCTCTCCTTTAGTACCGGAACCCGAAGGTCATCTCCACTGAACAAACTAAAACATAAACATGATCATTAGGTCTTAAGCAGGTTGTAATGTATGGTTCAATCGGTGATGGCTAACAAGAGAAGTTTAGGAAATCAAATGAAGATTCAGCCACTCTACCAACTAACACTGCTACCCAAAAATTTTCATCACCTACTTCCAATCTATCAACAATTGCCAAGACTTAGCTATTTCCCAAATATGAAAAATTTTTATCACCAGAGAAATAATACGATACAATTTCTTTCTCAGTCCCTATTATACCCCAATATTGTCTTCTAATAGAGGATACCCCACACTTGAATTTTTCTATACTCATAATTAATTTTTATTTTATTTTTATTTTATTTTTTTATTTTTTTATTTTTATTTTTTTTAATTGTACTTAGTGGGATACTTATATCTTCTATTTTCTTGCAACTTACTTGTCAAGCAATATCCTAAAATTCTTTAATTTTTCTTACCCACTTATTTACTACTAAACACCTTATTTCAACTTTCAATGTCTTCCCAACCCAATCCTAGAGTGGCCAATTCTTAGAAAGGCTAGGCAAAAGCGTTTAAGTTAAATGTCATATTAAGTGTGTAACAAGAAAAATTTCAGAGTACGCTTTTAGCATACCAATTCAGCTCAATGGGGCTAGCAATGGAAAATTAATTCAATAGGTGGGATAAAGGTTATTTTAAGTATCTTCTCAAAAGAATTAATGCCTAAATCATGTCAACATTTATGTCTTAATTGTTACGTCGTTTCGAAGGGCAATGAGGAAGGTTCTAGTGCTCTAAAATCTTTTTTATCAAAAGATTTCATGCTGGTTTTTCTTTATTTGTAAAAACTGGCCTAAGTGCACAATTCATGGAAATTGCAATTGTATATTTCTACTTTGAAAATTGTTAAGAAAAATAACTTTAAGACAGAATCTTACTCTCTTGCAGACTAAGTGCTCTGAATGACCTTTTCAAGATTGAGCTGGAATATCAACTTAAAAATTTGTTAAGCTAAGCATGAGTCAAATTGATGAGCTTAAATCACAAAATAAAACTTAAACAACTAACTAAAGAAATCATTATCAAAAAGCAGAAAATATAACTTCTAAAATATAAAGGCACAAGAATTAACAATTTTAAGCTTTGATAAAATTAAACTTACTCAAAAGAAATACCTCAAAAGAAATACTAAAATATAAAATTAAACTTACTCAAAAGGAAACTACAATTAAGCTTACTAAAGTACTGCAGGGTTAGTCACATCCAAGTTACAAAAACTAGTTACCCCACACTTAAAAGTTTGCTGTCCCCAGCAAGTAATTCAGTCAACCAAAAAGAACGAAAGTAGCATAATAAAAGATCAGAGAACTCCCAGAAAATTCAGTCCTGTGGTGGTGGTGGTGGAGGGAAACGATCTCTCATGGTCTGATAAAACTGCTCCTGCTCCTGCCGAGAGAGATACATGGAATGCTCCAGCCTTGACAGACTCTGTGCTTGCAAAGCTAACTGCTGCTCATGCATATCTAATCGTCCCATAAGCTGAACATGTTCAGCATGGGTATCCTCCATGAAGCTCTCCCACTGGTCTAAGCGAGAATTGATTTGAGCCTGTCCAGTCTGCAAAGCCTCAAAATGGGCAGTAAACTGGGAGAAATCATAGGCTGGCATGGCTGGGGCGGGTCCTGCAGCCTCTTCTGGCTGCTCATCCTCATCTTCAGCCCCTTCCACTGGCAACTGTACTCGACCCCTTTCAATGAGGCGCAAGTATTCTTCCCTTGTGGACAATCTGACTTGTTCATGAAACTGATGATCATCCACAATGATCCTTAAATTCTTCAACATCTTGAAGTCTAAGGAATTACTTTCTCCTAAATCTGGTCCCAATGAGCTAAGGCCTATTCTTTTAGCCAATACTGTGACCACCCATCCGATCGCTATCTTCTTTACTTTCCTGGGATTAGCCTGCAAGTCCTCAAATTTTTTCCATAAGAAATAAGCTCCATTTAACCGGATCTGGTTGATCATGCAATGTAAAAATAATGCCTCAGCCTGGTTTACCACGCCAGCAACTTCAATGTGTCCATAAAAAGAAAGGGAAAAAAATCGATGCAAGATCCTCAAAGCATGATCTCTAAGGTGATGCGCCTTTGATTGCCCAGTGACATATCGGGTAGCCGTGATTGGATCTCGAATGGTTTCCCAAATAGTTTGTTTATCCACATCTGGCACATAGCGAGCTCCATCCAATGGAAAACCCAATGCATCTGCAAATTCATTGAAGGTCAGTGTGTGTTTCGTCTTGTTTAACCAGAATGTTACCTCTCCGGGATCTTCCTCATCATCATTATCAATCTTGCAATCTACGGTTGCAAGGAAATCCCGAGTCAACTTCGGGTGAACTCGCTCCCTTTTCTGAAAGAAGTTTGTCCATCCTATCCCCTCAATCAACTCATTAATTTCGTCACGTATGCCCAAGCTTTGTAGTGAATCAAAATCAAGAAATGTAGATGGTAAGAAGGTTGCCGCTGTTAGACATTCGTATGCGGTGTGGCATCTGGTCGGGACCCACGAGGGTATGGAGCTATCCCTAGAAGACGATGCCTGGTCCGTTCTTGATCTTTTTGGAGCCACTGCAGCAATAGATAAACAGAATTAGAGGGATGAGAACAATGGCTTACATTTGCAACAAAATAGTAAGCGAGCCGTAATTTAGCTTAAAATAAAATGCAGATCAATGAGACATCAATGCTATAATGATAAACTTTAACAATGACACAAGCTAGCAATTCTGATAACACCCCCTAGTTCACTTAGCAGCAAATGTACAAAAGAAATAGATTGTGAAAAATTACAGCATTCTCAACGGATTGTCATGCAGCCCTAATGTTTACATGCTTAAATGCCCACTCAAACGATAATCACAGCTCGAGACAAACATATTGAAGAGTGTATGAAAGCCCAAAAAAAAAAACCATGTTTGACAGTAACTATATGACAGAGAAGGGTTAATGAACATTCATTTAGGCATTTTGTCAAATACTTGGTGAGCATCACTTTTTGTATATAGAGACAGAATCTTGCATGCAATTGTTAACCCCGATTTTTCCAATTAGCATCAAACAACCCACCAAGTAAGCAAGGCAATATAATTCAAGGGAATAAAACACAAATTCAGACACTAAATAAAGACATAAATCAGAAGAATGCCTCATACATCTAGCTCCTCCCCAATTAACGGAATAAAATAAAATTTAAAAGAATACAACACCAAATCAGCCTCCAATTGAAAATTAAAACACAAAATCCAGCCATTACTTAAAGATTAAAGCATACAATTCACGCATTGCTTGAAGAAAGAAAGAATTAAGAGGAAGGAAATTTGAAAAATACAAAAACCCTAAAACAACAGAAAACAAAATTAAAAAGAAAAGAGAGAAAGAAAACTTACTTGATTTGAAGAATGCTGATTAGATGTGCAAAATGATGCTCTGGAATTGTGTTTAAACCAAACGAGAAAGAAGAAATTTCACAAATTGTGGGTATCGGGTAGAGAGAGGCGAGAGTGGGAAAAATTTTAAAAGAAAACTGACAACAGTGGGGTTTTTAAAAACAGGGTTTAACGTGTTACACGGCGGTATGATACAGCCATACCGCCGTGTACAACGTGACTGCATATGGGGTATTTTTTATTCAACTATTTACACGGCGGTATGATATTTCAATACCGCCGTGTAAAAGCGCCACTGGAACTTTGTTATCTTAAATCCCGATATACACGGCGGTATGAGGATTCCTCACCGCCGTGTAACATGCCACTGTCCCAGTTATGAAAACGCTCTTTTCACACGGCGGTATGATGCAGCCATACCGCCGTGTACAACGAGTTTTTGAGAAAAACTAACCCTTTAAATAAGCAATAATTACACCAAGTACTCCAAAATATTTTTATATTATGTTCAAAAAATAACAGACCACTAAATAAAAATACAAATGACCTACAAACTAAAAATAACCAGTATTAATAAATTAAAACAAAAGAGAATAAGAATAGAAATTATTTTAGTTCTGATTTTTAGTCTCAGCTAGACTTTGAACTCACCTTATTCGTCGTCCAATAAAATAGCCACTGCTGCACCTTCAGCGTGGTTTTCAAAATAAGGTTTTAGACGATGACCATTTACCTTAAATTCCGTGCTCCCAGTTTGCTTCCTGATGGTAACAGCTCCGAATTTTTCGACCGCGATGACTTCAAAAGGACCCGTCCACTTTGATTTTAATTTTCCAGGGAACAGTCGCAACCTGCTGTCATATAACAAAACTTTCATTCCTGGAACAAACTCTTTTCTTACGATCCTTCGATCATGCCACTTTTTTGTGTCGTTCTTGTACTTCTCAGCATGATTATATGCCCAAAATCTGAACTCCTCCAATTCATTCAGCTGTAGGGACCTGCATTTTCCTGCACTTTCAAGATCAAAGTTCAAAAATTTCATAGCCCAATATGCCTTATGTTCTAACTCGACCGGAAGATGACATGCCTTTCCAAACATCAGCCTAAATGGGGACATTCCAATGGGTGTCTTAAAAGCTGTTCTATAAGCCCAAAGAGTGTCATCTAGCTTAAAGGACCAATCCTTCCTAGATGCACCGACTGTTTTCTCTAAAATGGCTTTCAACTCTCTATTGGATACCTCAACTTGTCCATTGGCTTGAGCATGATAAGGGGTTGTAACCTTATGTCTAACACCAAACTTTTTCAATAAGGCTTTAAATTGATGGTTCACAAAATGTTTTCCACCGTCGCTAATGATCGCTCTCGGGGTTCCATATCGAGTAAATATATTTTTTCTCAAAAATTTAAGCACCACTTTGGCATCACAGGTTTTAGTGGCCACAGCCTCTACCCACTTACTTACGTAATCAACAGCCACTAAAATATATTCACAACCATAGGAAACCGGAAAGGGTCCCATAAAGTCAATTCCCCATACATCAAAAAGCTCTACCTCAAGCATATTGGTCAAAGGCATCTCATCTCTCTTTGATATATTCCCTACTCTCTGGCATCTATCACAAGCTTTCACATAAGATTGAACATCTTTGAATATTGTAGGCCAAAAGAACACAGAAGATAAAATTTTCATTACCGTTCGGTTTGGTCCATGATGTCCACCAGCTTCTCCACTATGACAGGCTGTGATAATCTCACCTTTCTCCTCATCTGGAATACATCTTCTCAGCACTTGATCTGCACACAAACGAAATAGATAAGGATCATCCCAAAGATAATGCTTTGCATCAGCCTTTAACTTCTTTTTCTGCTGCCATGTGAAATCCTTTGGCATAAATCCCCCTGCGAGAAAATTAGCTAAATTAGCAAACCAAGGAACAGAAATCTCATTTTCAAACAAAGCACAAATATGTTCATCAGGGAATAAATCTGAAATCTCCCCTTTCTCAATGTGAGCATTTTCCAGTCTTGACAAATGGTCTGCTACAAAGTTTTCTGCTCCCTTCTTATCTTTAATTTCTAGGTCGAATTCTTGCAGTAGAAGTACCCATCTGATCAGTCTTGGTTTGGATTCCTTCTTTGCAAATAGGTGTCTCAAGGCAGCATGGTCAGACCACACCACAATTCTTGCTCCCAACAAATATTGCCTGAATTTTTCGAATGCATACACAATTGCAAGAAGTTCCTTCTCCGTTGTGGTGTAATTCATTTGAGCTCCTGTCAAAATGTGACTTGCATAATAAACCGCACAAAATACCTTCTCTCTTCGCTGCCCAAGTACTGCACCAACTGCAAAATCACTAGCGTCACACATTAATTCAAAAGGCAAATTCCAATCCGGAGAAATAATCACCGAGGCTGAAATGAGCCTCTGTTTCAAAGTCTGAAAAGCCAGCATACATTCATCGTCAAAATTAAAAGGAGCATCTTTCATCAACAAATTGGATAAAGGTTTAGCAATTTTTGAAAAATCTTTGATAAACCGGCGATAAAATCCTGCATGTCCCAAAAAACTTCTAATGCCTTTTACACTAGTTGGGGGTGGTAACTTTTCTATTACCTCTACCTTAACCTTATCAACCTCTATCCCCCTCTCAGAAATTTTGTGGCCAAGTACAATGCCTTCCCTTACCATGAAATGGCATTTTTCCCAATTCAGCACCAAGTTGGTCTTCTTACACCTTTCTAACACCAAATCTAAATGCTTAAGGCAGCTCTCAAAATCACTCCCATAAATGGTAAAGTCGTCCATGAACACCTCCATAAATTTCTCTATGAAGTCATGAAAAATTGCCATCATACACCGCTGAAATGTAGCCGGTGCGTTGCACAGCCCGAAGGGCATTCTCCTGTATGCAAATGTGCCATAGGGACAGGTAAATGTAGTCTTTTCTTGATCTTCTGGAGCTATGGGTATTTGCATGTAACCTGAATATCCATCTAAAAAACAATATAATCCATTTCCTGCCAATCTTTCCAACATTTGGTCAATGAAAGGTAAAGGAAAATGATCCTTTCTGGTTGCATTATTTAACCTCCTATAGTCTATGCACACTCTCCATCCTGTCACTGTGCGTGTGGGAATTAATTCATTTTTTTCGTTGGCTACAACTATCATCCCTCCTTTCTTTGGTACACATTGGACTGGACTTATCCAATTGCTATCAGAAATGGGATAGATAATACCTGCATCAAGGAGCTTGAGTACCTCCTTTTTCACCACTTCTTGCATTGCTGGATTTAGCCGCCTTTGTGGTTGCACCACCGGTTTGAAGTCAGTTTCCATAGGTATCCGGTGTGTACAATAGCTGGGACTGATTCCTTTTAAATCTAAAGTTGACCAGCCAATTGCTCCTTTATGCTTCTTGAGGACTTCAATAAGCATTTCTTCTTCCAAACCTGTCAATAAAGATGAAATAATTACTGGTTTTGCATTATCTTCTAAAAATATATATTTTAAATGTGAAGGAAGAGGGTTAAGTTCAGAATGTGTATCCCCCTTTTTCAGGTTCAGTCCTTCTTCCTGTGTGCTTTCTTCTTCACTTTCTTGCTCCACAGCTGCAATCACTTCCTCATCTTCCAATTTTTCATTCTCTAAAGAATGCAGTAAATCCTCATTCACCGGATCAGCTTCTAACATTTCCTCTTTCACCTCTTCTACACACTTGTCTATTGTATCCACAAAATAAGCAGATTCTTCTATATCATTTGATGGATACCTTTGAGCTTTGTTTATATCAACAACTAATTTTTCATCATTGAATCTCAGGGTAACGGTTTGCCCATGCACATCAATCAAAGCTTTTGTTGTGTTTAAAAATGGTCTCCCCACAATAAGTGGTACTTTCCTATCCTCTTCCATTTCCATCACCACAAAGTCTACTGGAAAAATGAACTTTCCCACTTTCACTAACAGGTCCTCTATCACTCCCTTGGGTCGCCTTACCGACCTATCCGCAAGTTGGAGTCTCATTCCCGTCTCCTTAAGATCACCAAGATTCAGCTTCCTGCAAATAGAATAAGGCATGAGATTTATGCTTGCACCTAAATCACACAAAGCATTACCATAAAAATTTTCACCAATAGCACAAGGTACAGTGAAGCTACCTGGATCTTCCAATTTCTCAGGGATCTTGTTCATGATTATAGCACTGCAATTTTCTGTTAGTTGAACAGTTCCATGCCCTTCTAATTTCTTTTTATTAGAACATAGCTCTTTCATAAATTTAGCATAATTGGGCATATGAGCTAAAGCTTCAGCAAATGGTGAATTAATGTGTAATTTCTTAAACATTTCTATAAACCTAGCTTTTTGCTCATTTTTCTTTTCTTGTCTAGCAACAGCAGGAAATGGCAGTCTATTTATGTCGAGATCCTCTACCCTTGGATTCACTATACTCTTACCTTTATCCTTTTTAGAAGCATTTTCATTCATTTCTATATTAGAGTTAGAATTACTTACAGTCCGTGTTGGCTCCTCCTTTTCTGATGAAGAAATTTTACCTTGATCTTCTCTTTGTGCCACGTCCTTTCCACTTCGCAGTGTAATTGCTTTTGCTTCCTCTTTTGAATTCCGATCCACATTTGATGGAAATGTTCCTGGCTGCCTTTGGGACACAGAATTTGCAAGCTGACCCAATTGAGTTTCCAGATTTCTCATAGAAGCATCTTGGTTTCGGTTCCACTGCTCTTGAGATTTCCACCTAGCCTCTTGATTTGTCATGAATTGCTGCTGACTGTTTATGAAGCTAGCCACCATATCCTCAAGGTTTGGCTTTTTCTCTTGCATAGGTGGTCTAGGTTGGTATCCCGGTGGATGGTATGTTTGAGCTTGTGGTTGATTGAAGTTTTGTCCATGGTTGTGGTGGGGTGGATATGGCATTTGGTATTGGTTGGCTGGTTGGGGTTGGTATGAATGTCCTTGATTGTGCTGAGTACTTTGGTTGAAAGGTGGTCTTGTTGGTGGTTGTGAGGATGAGGCATTCTGATTTCCATCTTTCCAAGAAAAATTCGGGTGATTTCTCCAGCCCGGGTTGTATGAGTTACTATAAGGGTCACTCCTTCGATAATCCCCTACAGCGTTAACATTTCCCATTGCTGCACTCTCTTGACCATATTGCCCACTTTCATACCACTCATCTTCTTGAGAAACAGAGGCTACATTTTTCACTCTTAAGTTTTTTATCTCGTTCTGCATTGACTCCACCTGTGCCCTCAGCATTGACACTTCATCTACACTATGTATTCCTTGTCTTCTTGGGACTGATCTAGGATTAGCCCACTGAGCGTCATTTGATGCCATTTCATCCAGCAGCTGGAATGCTTCTTCTGGTATTCTATTCATAAAAGAACCTCCTGATGATGCATCCAACAAAGATTTTGTTTGTGGTGAAATACCAGAATAAAATTGTTGCATCAGATGGTAGATTGGTATTTCATGATGCGGACAGCTTCTTAACAATCTTCTGAATCTTTCCCAAGCCTCATAAAAAGGCTCATCACTCAATTGGCTAAACTGAAAAATGCTGTTGCGAATATTTGCTATTTTTTTAGGTGGGAAAAATTTCATCAGAAACCTTTCTTGCAATTGATCCCACGATGTAATTGACTGTCTTGGTAATATTTGCAACCACTCCCTTGCCTTTCCAATCAAGGTGAAAGGAAATAATTTCAGTCTTACAGTATCAGGTGTCACTCCTGGAATCTGTACTGTGTCACTAATCTCCAAAATAAATCCAGGTGTTGTGCAGGATCTTCCACTTCTGTTCCAGAAAATTGATTTCTTTGCACCATGTTGATAGTTGCTGGTTTCAGTTCAAATTGTACTCCTCTTGGCAGCACAATTGTCCTATGATCTTCAGTCCATCTTGGCACAGCATAGTCCCTTATCGTTCGCTGCCTAGGGACTTCTCCTCCATAATTTTTTTGTACCTCTTCTTGTGCCCTTGGCACGTGTTCGTTCTCGGGAGGAATTTCATCAATAGGGAGAGGATCATTTTCCATGTTGTTATCTCTGTTGGCTCTCCTGTGTTGACGCAAAGTCCTCTCGATTTCAGGGTCGTAGGGTGCTAATGATCCTTGTCTAACTCTGCTCATACACCACAACTACCTGAAAAGAATAAAAATAATAAAATCAGAAAAATGAAAACACATACAAATAAAAATCAAAACTTACTGACAATACTATTTCCCCGGCAACGGTGCCAAAAACTTGACGCGTACTCAGCAAGCGTACTGAATCGGCAAGTAATATAGTGGAATATAATTGAGACCACAAGTTATAGAACCCAAGGGAATGTGTTGTGCAAGTGTTGACAATTAATTATATGCTAAAGAATTCCCAATTATTTTGATTTGGTGATTGTTTAATGCAGAAGAATTAATAATCTAACTAATGATATTAATGTCTAAGAATATTAACGATTTAATAATACAGCGAGTTGATAAAATAACTAAGAGATCTTGCTAAGGAATACCCATTCTCCCCAATAATATCATGTGAATACTTAATTCAACAATTTCAAATACAATCAGTGAATAATCTAGCCTATACCATAGCTTGCCTTTCGGATCCAGCTTCTCTAAAATATGCACATACCAATCCGGATTCAGCACATAAATTAGCATTATTACAGATCTTAAAGTTCTAAGTTAAATAATCCTACCATTACGGATTCAGATATCAAACTCATTTATCTTTCACCATTCTGATCCTATTGAAATAAAAATTCACAGATTTTAACAACCAATTCGGATTCATCAAATCAATGAAAGTTGAGCACAATAGAACAGAACATGTGCATGTATTTATGGGCTGATTGCAATCAAAGTTTATCTTGGTAGATCTCCCCTTAATTTACATTCAAACCAGCAACAACAGATAATTTCAGAGAAGATAAAACTGAAGTATATTTGTATGTATTTTTGAACTAATTACCATTAAAGTTTATCTTGGTAGATCTCCCCTTAACTTGTATTCAATTCAGCAACAACAAATAAAATCAGAGAAACTACAACTGAGTATATGCATAATATAATCCATACACAATATTCACATGATTTACTGGGGATTTAAGGCATCCCTTAACAAGAATTAAAATTACTCACTCATACTTGAATTAAAGACTGAATTAAATAGAGAGAAATTGATTTAGTTGTCCTTCTGATGCTCTCCCTTAACTTTCGTAGCACACGGCGGTGAGGAATAACCTTACCGTCGTGTAAACTACCTAAAAATGCCAAAATTAACATAAATCTTCATTTAGTGCACCAACTAACATTAAATGACATTTTATCAAAAATTAACACAAATAACAGCTTTTAGACTAAGAAATAATCTCTAAATTCACATCAAAACATTGTTTAATTTAAACTTATCAATTTTCTTTTTGTTTTCTTTAATTCAGGTCAAGCATGCATTCTGTTGTGTGTGTGCGGCCTTCTCTAACTAAGATTAGCTGAGCTAATCTGTCGTTAGGGAACGGGCGTCACAGTAATTGTGGGCAAATGTAAAATTATATTTATTTATTATATTAAGGAAGGATTAAAAAGGAGTTAGGGACCAAAAAGGAGAATTGTCATAAAAAAAATCTAGTGAGGGCCAATAGGAAAAGAACATGTGCCATGTAAGATAGGCTTGACTTAATTAAGGTGAGAGAAGTGTGTGTGAGAGAGAGCAAATTTTTTGCTCATCCCTTTCCTCCCTCACGTTGCTTTCCTTTCTCTTCTTATCTTCATCTTCTTCTTCTTCTCACGCCATACTCCCTCTCTCTCTTTGCAAGCCCTAAGTTATGTATGATGGGAAGTACAGCTCAAGTGTTTTAATGAGAGATTTGGGATGAAAGGGCAAGTTATGAATCCTAATCTCTGAAATTCCCTCTTTGTTCAATTAAAAATATTGAGTAATATTCTATGTTTTGATGAAGAAATTGGAGTAACAAAACTGAAGAAAGAGTATGGGAGCAAGAAGAGCAACCATCGAAGCTAATGGAGTAAAGGAGTTTGAGGTTTGGGAAATTTATATATTTTAATGTGAATTTTTATTTATTGATTATGTGTGGTTGAGTTTCTATCTTAAAGAGTATTTAGCTTAAATCTTGATGGGTTGTGTTGATGTGGTTGTGTGGTTTGGCTTAGATTTGGAGAATCTGAATTTTCTGGGGAAGCTCTGTCCAGATTTCCTTGGACCTTTAGTTCTTGTTTTAGCTACAAGTCCGGTTATAGATGTCCAATTGGTATGATACCAGTGACTTTTCAAAGCTAATTAATATACCTGAAATTGTCTTTAAAGGATCGGAATCTCATTCTGGCTCTAAGATCCTTGGGACCAGTGTAGGTTGTGAAGCTCATATGTGGAGTTATAGAAGTCCAATTGATCTGCATTGGTGGCATTTGAAAACTAACATCTTAAGGAACATTCTTTAAGAAGGACATTTTGGTTAAAATGAGGTTTAGTGGGTCGTTTAAGCGATACAAAGTAGAATATGGAAAACTGTCTCGTAAGTCTGTTTTCGTAGGGCAGTTGGGGAAGCTCTCTGTCGCGAGCGCGACAGAACCTGTTTGTGGAAGGTTTTTCCTTTCATTTTGAGCATCATAGTTGGTATGAACCCTAGCCCCTCTTTCCTATTCTGTAGGATGTGTAATTTATGATGTTTCTCATCCCCAAACACACCTAAACTTCCTCGGAACCTTTCACGATATATTCATCATATGCTTAAAGTTTGGAAATGAGCAAATAAATGGATATCATTTAGGAATACAATTGTCTAAGGTTATAAATAAGAATATTGACCTCCTTATTGAGAGGTTTAATAAATTAAACACTTCCAAGTATGTTCTTTATAAACCTAATTTATATTATGTTAGGCAATTTGAAATGGAAATCCATAACTTGCATTTTGAGCCAATAGGATTTTGGGGTTTGGATTCCCAACCCTTCGGAATACATAGGAGGTTTAGAACACTCTTTCAAGTTCAAACCAAAGCGTAGAAGCTTAATTGGATATGAAGGAGAGTGTATCAATTGAACCTTGCTAGTGTTTTGGTGTTTGTTAAGAACAATTGTGGCACGATTATGTAAGACCTACAAAAGTCTGTAAGTCTTTAATGATTCAAGACTTGAGGAGATTTATTTATAGTTTAGAATTTGTATGAGATGTTAAGAATGAAGTAAGTGATGGAATTAAGTGTGTCGTAAACCGAAATTGAAATGAACCTTTCGTATCTCAAACGATTTTTAATTTGATTATTTAATAATGGAATGATTCATAATCAACTGAGTAGTTGGGATACTTGTGTTGGAATTCTTGGGTTCTATGCACGAATTTACAAAAAATAATGTTCAAGAAAATTAGTTATGGACATGACAAAAGTAAGTGTGTTTTTATGTGAAGTGTATGCAAGTGAGAGATAAAAGGAGGGTGATGCTTAGCGCTGTCGTGAGCGCGACAAAGGTTATCTTATTTTATAATGGTCACGAATCAGGTTGTGAGCGCGATTCCTAGTGTATGGTTTGGCTCTGTAGTGAGCACGACTGGTGTCGCAAGCGCGACAGGGCCCATTTAACTTTCTGTCACGATCGCGACAAGGGTCACGAGCGCGACTCTTTTTCGTGCCATGAATAGATGATTGATTGAGCTATTTAACATGAGTTTTGGCTTGTGGTTTACCTGCGACATAGTGTTTAATGTAAGATATACTATACCATGCAAGTTATAGTTGTAATAATTTGTGGAGCATGTACTAAAATTAAATGTGATTATAATTAATGGTTATGAATTGTTATATTATATGAACCATTGTTTTTATGAACAATTTATGTATCGGATTATTATGCGATTATAATAAAAGTATGTACTTTTGAAAAAGATTTTATATTATGGCATGAGCATTTCTAAAGGAAATAAGTAAGTGTTAGCCTGCATTAGTTGAGTCGTGGATAGTTAGGCATGCCTAATAGAGTTACTGATGCTGCAGCTACCGAATGATTTGGACCCTGATCAGGACCCCGACTGGATCTTCGTGATCCCTTTGTACCGAATCTACGCGAAAATGTTTTGGAACAAAATTAAAAGATTGTTTTGATACCCTTGGGTATCTATGTGTTATAAGAATAGTGTTAATACCTTCGAATATCTATGTGTTACTCGTTACCCACCCCTTTGACTTAGCAGGCATTAAATGAATATAAATATGTGAACTGAACAATAAATGTGAATTGATAAAGATATGTGAATATTTGTGTATGATTACGCACTCAATGAGAATGTGATCATAATGTATATTGTGACTTATATATGGCATGAGTTTGCACTTCGCGTACCTATGTGTTTTGGATTTTGTAGGATCCTTATGCAAAAGTGCGGTAACGTCTGTTAATGACACAAAAGCAATGAGACGAATGGAAGCAAGTGATTAAATGAAAGTAATCATATATATGTGTGTCATGCACTTTTATACTGGGACATGAAGTTAGATTATCAGCTGTTTACTCATAACTCTATGATGTGTGAGAATTATTATAATTTGAGAACGGAATATAGGCTAAATATAATGTTATGGGTGACATAAGACATATGAATGGGGAAATATGAAAAGCATGTATTGATTAAGATTGCTATCCTATTTGACCCTATGATTGATTATCATTAAAATATTTTGTTTATGGCCAATGATATGTATTTATTAAATGAGATGTTAAGTTTGTGAAAACCTGTAGTTACATTCAAATGATTTGATTTCAGATATTCATTGTGTGTTGTGACTAGCGGCCATTGTGAATGGTCGCCCATACTATGTGTTTTTCCCCACTAAGCTTTGTGCTTAGCATGGGTGTTTATCCATGTAGGGTTGGAGTTAGTCGTGTCGCCGAGGACTATCTGCAACAGTCTGGCCATCCAGTCCGTAATAGTAGATAGTACTGAAGAATTATAATCTACCTTTTAATGTAATTCTTAATTAGTATTGTATTAAGCGATTGAAATGTAATAAAATGATAATGAGTAAAGTGATGCTAAGTATAAGTGTACGTCTTTTGTATTATGGGATGTTTGTATGTTTTGAAAAAAAAATGTAACTCTGCTCATATTATTATTCCCTGCTTGCTTTATCCGTAGCATTCCTCACTCATCGTCGCATACTTCCTATGTTACCATACAATATGCTATACATGGGTAAGGGGTGTTACATTTAGTGGTATCAGAGCATAGGTTTAGTCAGTTCTGGACAACTAGGAGTTAGAGTGTCTATGTATCTTTTGTGTTGGCCAAAGCGGATGTCCTCGTTCTTTATTATTGTCAGAAACTGCAAGTTTTGTATAAGTTAAGTGTAAATTTAGAAAGTGTAGAGCTGATAGATCGTATTTTGACTGTTTGAATTGTTTATAGTTGAAAGATATGGAAGTTGGACATTAGCAGTATCATCAAAAATTTTGTTAAAGAGTTTTTCTAGTATAGTTGGAATTTTGGAAGGGATTCCTTATTTTTAAGGGAATACAGAGTAAGGACATAAATGGTTTTGATTTAAGATTATTGGTGGCACTCTGTGCATCTGTCAGCCATTTTAGTTGAGATTATTTGAACATAAGCATGTGTCAGCATGGGGATGGGAAAGTAATTGTCATTGCATAAATTGCATCTGCATCATTTTGCATACATAAATCATTGTGCATTCATTTCACTCACATCCCTCATTCATATGTGACAAGCACTCTCATTTGACTTAATTAAAAGTGGCTGACAGTCTGTGCTTTGAGTACGAGATCGTTTAGTGAAGATGTTGAGGAAATGTAAATTTAGGTTACCATAAGTGTAGTTTGGCAAATTGAGGTAATAGATATTATGGTGATAAGATTCTACGTGTATATGTAAGTAGATTACATAAGAAGCCCTATGTTGGATCCCAACCAATGATATGATTATAATTGTGATAGGGGTTAGGAATGGAGTAACGATTTGTGGAGATAGGGTTTACTCGATTTGGTAAGATAGTTCTGATGAGTTCAAGTTGACCTTGTTTAAGAATATGTCCCATCATTAGGATATTGAGATGTGATATGTGAATGATGTAGTGATTAAGAAGTGAGAAATTCTGACCAAAGTGTATAAGTTATTTGATAGGGGAATGTTAACGCGTAAATATGGTAGTGATAAACAATACAAAATGAGAAGAATCCAATGGTTGTGAATTTCGAGGACGAAATTCTTTTAGGAGGGGAGATTTTTAACACCCCGAAATGTACCCTAGAAGGATTTGTATATTTCTGGGGATTTTGATGATCGAAATCATGTGATGTGATGGTCGGAGTGATTAAGTGGTAGGAAAAGATATGATCAGAATTAAGAAAAAGGGAGCTAAGGGTATTTTGGTCATTTTGCAAATATGGATTTGATTGAATCGAATAAATAATTACGAGGGTTAATTTATGAAAATGGAGTAATATTAGACAGAATTTATGTGAAATGTGGTGTCAGGTGTGCCAAAAGGACAAATTCGGTATTAGTGCAAAAGTTTCGGCAAGTGCGGCCAATTCCGAAAATTGAAAGGTATTAAGTTAGGACTTAATTGAAGGGAGTAAGGTGGTAATTGTCGGCCAATGTAAAATTATATTTATTTATTATGTTAAGGAAGGATTAAAAAGGAGTTAAGGGACCAAAAAGGAGAATTGTCATAAAAAAATCTAGTGAGGGCCACTAGGAAAAGGACATGTGGCATTTGAGATAGGCTTTACTTAATTAAGGTGAGAGAAGTGTGTGTGTGAGAGAGAGAGAGAGAGCAGATTTTCTGCTCATCCCTTTCCTCCCTCACATTGCTTTCCTTTCTCTTATTCTCTTCATCTTCTTCTTCTTCTCACGCCATACTCCCTTTCTCTCTTTGCAAGCACTAAGTTATGTATGCTGGGAAGTGCAGCTCAAGTGCTTTAATGACAGATTTGGGATGAAAGGGTAAGTTATGAATCCTAATCTCTGAAATTTCCTCTTTGTTCAATTAAAAATATTGAGTAATATTCTATGTTTTGATGAGGAAATTGGAGTAACAAAACTGAAGAAGGAGTATGGGAGCAAGAAGAGCAACCATTGAAGATAATGGAGCAAAGGAGTTTGAGGTTTGGGAAATTTATATGTTTTAATGTGAATTTTTATTTATTGATTGTGTGTGGTTGAGTTTTTGTTTTGAAGAGTATTTAGCTTAAATCTTGATGGGTTATGTTGATGTGGTTGTGTGGTTTGGCTTAGATTTGGAGAATCTGAATTTTCTAGGGAAACTCTGTCCAGATTTCCTTGGACCTTTAGTTCTTGTTTTAGCTACAAGTCTGGTTATAGATGTCCAAATGGTATGAGACCAGTGCCATTCAAAGCTAATTCATATACCTAAAATTGTCTCTGAAGGATCGAAATCTCATTCTTGCTCTAAGATCCTTGAAATTGGTAAAAACCGGGGGTGTCTTTGTTTAGACGGGTTCACGGGAGTAGTGTACGTTGTGTAGCTCATATGTGGAGTTATAGATGTGCAATTGATCTGGAATTGGTGGAATTTGAATGCTAACATCGTAAGAAACATTTGTTAAGAAGGACATTTTGGTTAAAAATGAGGTTTAGTGGGTCGTAGAATACGGAAAACTGTCTCGTAAGTCGGTTTTCGTAGGGCAGTTGGGGAAGCTCTCTATCGCGAGCGCGACAGAACCTGTTTGTGGAAGGTTTTTCCTTTCATTTTTAGCCTCATAGTTGGTATGAACCCTTGCCCCTCTTTACTATTCTTTAGGATGTGTAATTTGTCATGTTTCTCATCCCGAGACACAACCGAACTTCATCGGAACCTTTCAAGACATATTCATCATATGCTTAAAGTTTGGAAATGAGCAAATAAATGGATATCACTTAGGAATAAAATTGTCTAAGGTTATAAATAAGAATATTGACCTCGTTATTGAGAGGTTTAATGAATCAAACACTTCCGAGTATGTTCTTTATAAACCTAATTTATATTATGTTAGGCAATTTGAAGTGGAATTCCATAACTTGCATTTTGAGCTAATAGGATTTTGGGGTTTGGATTCCCAACCCTTCGGAATACATAGGAGGTTTAGAACACTCTTTCAAGTTCAAACCAAAGCATAGAAGCTTAATTGGATATGAAGGAGAGTGTATCAATTGAACCTTGCTAGTGTTTTGGTTTTTGTTAAGAACAATTGTGGCACGTTTATGTAAGACCTATAAAAGTCTGTGAGTCTTTAACGATTCAAGACTTGAGGAGATTTATTTATAGTTTAGAATTTGTTTGAGATGTTAAGAATGAAGTAAGTGATGGAAGTAAGTTTGTCGTAAACCGAAATTGAAATGAACCTTTCGTATCTCAAACGATTTTTAATTTGATTATTTAATGATGGTATGATTCATAATCAACTGAGTAGTTGTGATACTTGGGTTGGAATTATTGGGTTCTATGTACGAATTTAGGGAAAATAATGTTCAAGAAAATTAGTTATGGACATGATAAAAGTATGTTTCTATGTGAAGTGTATGGAAGTGAGAGATGAAAGGAGGGTGATGCTTAGCTCTGTCGTGAGAGCGACTGATGTCGCAATCGTGACAGAGGTTATCTAGTTTTATCAAGGTCATGACCCAGGTCGCGAGCACGATTCCTAGTGTATGGTTTGGCTCTGTCGCGAGCACGACAGAGGCCATTTAACTTTCTGTCGCGATCGCAACAAGGGTCACGAGCGCGACTCCTTTCTGTGCCATGAATAGATGATTGATTGTGCTATTTGACATGAGTTTTGGCTTGTGGTTTACCTGCGAAATAGTGTATAATTTAAGATATACTATACCATGCAAGTTATAGTTGTAATAATTTGTGGAGCATGTGTTAAAATTAAATGTGATTATAATTAAAGGTTATGAATTGTTATATTATATGAACCACTGTTTTTATGAACAATTTATGTATCGGATTATTATGCGATTATAATAAAAGTATGTACTTTTGAAAAAGATTTTATATTATGGCATGAGCATTTCTAAAGGAAACAAGTAAGTGTTAGCCTGCATTAGTCGAGTCATGGATAGTTAGGCATGCCTAATAGAGTTACTATTGCTGCAGCTACCGAATGATTTGGACCCTGATCAGGTCCCCCAACTGGATCTTCGTGATCACTTTGTACCGAATCTACGCGAAAAAGTTTTGGAACAAAATCAAAAGATTGTATTGATACACTCGGGTATCTATGTGTTATAAGAATAGTGTTAATACCTTCGGGTATCTATGTGTTACTCGTTATCCACCCCTTTGACTTAGTAGGCATTAAATGAATATAAATATGTGAACTGAACAATAAATGTGAATTGATAAAGATATGTGAAGATTTGTGTATGATTATGCACTCAATGAGAATGTGATCACAATGTATATTCTGACTTATATATGGCATGAGTTTGCGCTTCCCGTACCTATGTGTTTTGGATTCTGTAGGATCCTTATGCAAAAGTGCAGTAACGTCTATTAATGACACAAAAGCAATGAGACGGATGGAAGTAAGTGATTAAATATATATATGTCATGAACTTTTATGCTGGGACATGAAGTTAGATTATCAGCTGTTTACTCATAACTATATGATGTGTGAGAATTATTGTAATTTGAGAACAGAACATAGGCTAAATATAATGATATGGGTGACATGAGACATATGAATGGGGAAACATGAAAAGCATGTATTGATTAAGATTGCCTTCCTATTTGACCCTATGATTGATTATGATTAAAATATTTTGTTTATGGCCAATTATATGTATTTATTAAATGAGATGTTAAGTTTTTGAAAACCTGTAGTTATATTCAAATGATTTGATTTCAGATATTTATTGTGTGTTGTGACTAGCTGCCATTCTGAATGGTCGCCCATACTATGTGTTTTTCCCCACTAAGCTTTGTGCTTAGCATGGGTGGTTATCCATGTAGGGTTGGAGTTAGTCGTGTCGCCGAGGACAATCCGCAACAGTCTGGCCATCCAGTCCGTAATAGTAGATAGTGTTTAAGAATTATAATCTAGCTTTTAATGTAATTCTTAATTAGTATTGTATTAAGCGATTGAGATGTAATAAAATGATAATGAGTAAAGTAATGCTAAGTATAAGTGTACGTCTTTTGTATTATGGGATGTTTGTATGTTTTGAAAAAAAAATTTGTAACTCTGCTCATATTATTATTCCCTGCTTGCTTTTTCCATAGCATTCCTCACTCATCGTCGCATACTGCTAGAGGTGTTCAAAAATTGGTTGGATGAGTTATGATAAAATTTGAATCAAATTTATATAATATATTTTGTGAGATTATGTATAATTCAACTCCATTTTTCTTCTAAAAATTGTAACCCATTTAACCTAGCTAACCCATTTTTGAACACCCCTACATACTGCCTATGTTACTATACAGTATGCTATACATGGGTAAGGGGTGTTATAGAGTGAGTTCCTAAGCAAATTCCCCAATCACCACGCATCATGCTTGCTTACCTTCCAACACATTACTTTACATACCAAATAATAACTTGTACCATTTACATAATTATTCCATGATTCATTCAAAACATAGCAATATAGAATGAAACATAGGAACATTCTTATATACAATAATTAACTAATTAATTCCTTACTTCATTTCAGTTCATAGAAACACAAGTCACACATCTCACGTTTATTACAACACACACACATCTCATCCTCCAAATCTAAGTCATTCTATATTAAGAGCAGCACACAAATAAAAGAGTTTTCCCAAACCTCTTCTCCTAAGCTCCTTAGGAAGTCAATTAGCTCCTTGGTCCACCACTTTCTCCTTTACTTTGCTTTCTTTGTTTCCTCAACTACAAATTCCAGTCCAATTTCTAGAATTGGACACCAATGTCAAATTTCACATTAACACAAGTCCAAAGAAATCGAAGAAGATGAAGATGAAAAGCAACACACTCAAGTACTTACCTTGATCAATAACAACTTCAACTCAATTAGTCAACTATCTAACTTTCTACGGTAGGCATATAAAGATGAAGAAGAGAAATAGAAAGAATTGAAGAAGGAACATCCGAGAATCACATGCAAGAGATGCAGATTTCTCTCTCATCAAAAGGTTTATATTGTATGTAAGGGACAAGTTGGCAGCTCCACCGTGGCCCATGTAGAAACCACTACAATTACACCTAATCGCACTTAACCAATTCTGATTTTAGTTAATCTTCATCAGCCACTAATTAATCTAGTTTAAAATTAAACATTCACATTTACCAATTAGCCACTTACACTATTTTATTTGATCAATTGAGTCCTTAATTAACATACTCAATGAAATCTTATCCCAATTATCTTAATTGAACCAATTATCTACTAGAGTATAATTCGGGCCATTACAACCCCACTCTCTCCTGTTTTCCTCACCCATTCCAGCCCTCTCTTCACTTCTGCCTCACCCATCTTCCTCATTCCTAGTTGTTGTAATTTGTTTGTTGGTTTCGCAAATTCTAGAATTATTCAGGTATGTGGATAGTGCTGCTTCTTCTTCTTCTTCTCTTCTTCTTCCTGTTTTGTTAATGGTTATGTGTAGGGTTTGAGCAATTGGTGCTTTTGGATGGATTTGTTCAGAGGTTCTAGCTAGAGAGCCTAAAAGGAAGGAAAAGGTGAGAGGTAGTGCTGCCAATTAATTATGGAGGACCATAGGAGATAAGGTTTGGGATTTATGTGTATCTTATATATTTTATGCCTTGGAACAATTGATTTGGATTTCTAGAAAATTAATGAAATTTAACATGTTTTCATGCATGATTGAGTTGGGTTTTGACAAATTTGAGATGAATTTGAAAGTAGATTTGTGTATGTAAAGTTAGAAGAATTTTATGGGTTTCTATTGATTTTGATGGGTTTGAAGTTTTATTAGGAATATTGTTTAATTTTACATAATTAGTAACTTTAATTACTGCAAAACTTTTATTGAATGATTAGAAACTTATTGGAATGCTTTGTGATGATTGGGTTGAAGTCCTTGGTTGATTGTTTGAGTTTTGGAGGCGTTTAGCGAGCGCGACAGAGGGTTCGTAGCCGAGGTGCTTCTTGTCATGAGCGCGACAAAGAGCTCGATAGTTGAACTTCTATTGGACGGACCCCATTGCGATCGCGTCTTCATGCACGAGTGTGACTAGGTCCTCTGTCGCAAGCGCGACCCATATCGCTGTTAGGACAAAGGCCTTTCTAGTTTTCCTCGTGAGCGCGACTGATCATCACGAGCGCATTTCCTCATTTAATCTATATATGTTACGAGCGCGACTGGGCATCACGGGCACAATGTTCCCCTGTTCTTCATATGTTTATTAATTATTGTACTTTGCTTGGTTTTTGACTTGTAGTTCATATATTTTTCAATGTGTGAATTATAATATGTCTCATTGTGTGATTGATAATTGAAGTAATATCTTGGCCTGCAAGAGTCGTGTATGGATAGATCGGCATGCCTATAAAGTTCTGTTTGCTGCAGCCTATGTGTTTCTTGGACCCTGCTAAGGTCCCTATGCATTTGGGTTCTTGTGATCCTCTATGTGTTTGGATCTTGTTTAAGATCCATATGTGTTTTAAAAGAAAGAAAGAAAAGAAAATATATTATTGCTTGTACCCTCGGGCACCTAGGTGTTCACTCGTTATCCACTCCATTGAGTCTGCCGGCATAATTATGTGTATGATTATGTTATGAAATTATGCAAATTATTGAAATGTATGAGTGATACTATTATTGATGAATAAAATATATGATTAAGCTTCTGATGCTTTATTATGTGCATGTGCCATGTGAATGTGAATTGCATTGACATCCACTGTGAGTGGTCGTTCATCTCTGGTTTTCCCCATAAAGCCATTGGGCTTCATCTGTGTAGGTGTGGAAGCGGTAGGAGATTTTAGGAGGACAAGTTTGCAGCAGCCAAGTCCAACACAATATGATGGGATTTTGTTTAGTGATAGGTTTTGTAATTGTATTGTTTTAAAGCTTTTGGTATTTTATTTATGTAACTTTTTGTACTATGCTGAGTTATATGTATTTTGTAAGACTTGAAGTTGTATTCAAGTAAAGATGTTATTGTAATGCAACTCAGTTATTCAAGTACTAGTGTTCGAGACTTCTGCCTCTAGTGATATATTGTTCGAGACCTTGGTCTCTAGTGTTATTGATTAGTGTACCCGTATCCACTACTAAAACTTTACAAGCTGATAATGATTAATGATGCTATTGAATATGACTATGTGATCAGTATATTGACTTATATTGTATTTAATATTAGTGTAATATCATGCCATGTCAGTGATCTAGTGATCTTATAGTGAGCCATCTATTGTCGTAATGTAATGATAATTGAGCATGGTATGATATCAGTGATTAATGATAATATTTTATATGATTGTGTTCCATTAATGGCATACTAGCGATAATCGTTCAACAATGATTTATTGATATCATGCTAGTGAAATCAATATATTGTTAGTATAGCCTTAATTGGCACTGTGAAGTGGAAATTGACTTGGTAAGTGAATAGTGAATTAAAGCATCTTATAGACATTATATGATTTTGTGATTAGCATGAGTTAGTGTATGTTGGCATGCTAGTGTGATATTGCCATAGTGAGTGTAAATGATATGCCTTATGTACTAAGCATGATCTTTAGCGTGTAGCGCTTTGTGATTATTGTGTTAGTGCTTCTTTGTACATCCACACTAAGAGTTAGCGCTTAGCACAGGTGCTTGTCTCCCATGTAGGTTGTGGATTGGAGCTGAGTTTTTGAAGGAGTTCTGCAGGCCACCATAGAAGCGTGACGGTTCTCTCTTGAGTGTACAGATTTTGTATGTTAAGCTCCATTTTTGTAATAGTTGTTCTTTTTGTACATGTATAGTGTTATAAGTGACTTATTGTAGTGAAGCTTGTACTTTGTAATAGTAAATAGTGAAGAACTAGTGATGAAGCTTAATGTAGTGGAATGCATGGATCATAAGTATTAGTGAATGTTAAAATAACAGTCAGGTTAATAAGGTCTTTGCACGCTTAGTGTCGTGTAGCGCTTCCTTGTCGTTCCAGGGGGCATTGGGGCATCACACTTGCATTCGACCACAAGCATCACAGCAAATCATGACATCTTTCATATACATAATCATAACATAAGCCTCTCATTGCATATTTATTCATACACGACTCATATTAGCCTCATATAATAGCCTGACTATACATTAGAGGTGGATACGGTCAATTTTGAATACTGATACATCACAGCATCCCAAGCATATGCAGACATGCGTCTCAAAACATCTTTTAATCATGTATACCCGAAAGTATACCGGAGACCGAAGACTCAAATCATGTGAAATGACCCAAACAGGGCCCGCATATAACGTATAGCATATAGCAGCTGCACACACACACTGACCTAGATAAGTGCTTACCTCTCCACAACTATGACCATACAGGCTCAAAACAATAACTCATATGTACTCTAGTGTTAATATCATATAATAAAGAATAACTCAAGTATAATCACATAATGCATGTATACTTATATGTATAGTGTCAAGGAAACATGATTTGTCCCAAGACCCTCCTACAAAACTCTAGTTACACTTTGAGCATAGTTTTGAAAATATTAAAGGCCTCAATTACCAAAACTATCTCAACAACATTTGAAGGCATGAAAATGATAATTTCATACCAACAAGTTTCATTCACAAGAAACTTGATCAAAAAACACTTAATGACAATGACAAATCAAATAGGTCCAATAAACCTCAAACCAAATTTTACACTTCTAGTTCATTAGCGTTAACTAACCTATTTAGCACCTTATTTTCTTCAGATTCAAACTACACTTTCTTAACTCAATTATGCATACCATGGCACTTACAATCTTTCAATAGATTCTTCCATTAACAAAAACACATCAATTCACGGATTCTTCCAAAATTAGGGTTCAATCTTAGGTCAATCAAACTCATGACATTCATTACCACTCCTGTGACGCGCGCTGAACCCCGTGGGCGCCCCTTGACCGCCCGCTTGAGGGCGATCGGGAAAAATGAGGTTCGTTGACAACTTGTAAGGAGGTTTCATGGAGTCGCCACCCAATAGAACATTGGGAAAGTTCGTCTCGACTCAGTGAGCCTAAGACGACACATATATCCATTTTGGGGGTGGGTTCTTTGTAACACCCCAACCCATACGTAGGCAAACCCATCCGCAAGGGAGTAGGAAGCCGTACAAGTAGGTGTGTTACTAAACAGAAGCGATACAAAGCGTATAAAAATATGGAAGAATTTAAAACTTGAGAAGTAAAACTGAACATACATACTTCACCAACGCACGTACACCAAGCAGAAATATACAGATATGTAAGTTTACCACCATGCCACAGAAGTTACAGACAGACGATAAAATAGAGGAAATTCTTAATAACAAATATTTACATCGCCCAAAATATTACTTCAGTCTCTTTACATATTATTATTACATATACATTTTATACAGAATTATAAAATCCAAAATAAAGAAGTTGGATAAAAACCAAAACTCCTAGCTCCTATGTGGCCGACTCTGCAGATGCGTGACTCGAACCAAACCAAACCTGCCACCTGCACGGGAAAAAAACCCGTGCTAAGCGATAACGCTTAGTGGGGAAACACACAAGAAATATGGGCGGCCATTAACAATGGTCGTCAAGGCATAACACACACAAATATCATACACACCTAGTTCTTACCGAGAATATATATATACTTACATATAATAGCTATGCATTCGAATGTTTCTAATCATATTCATGTACTCATATGTGTGACACTAACCAAATCAAACATCACCATACAAGATGTGAGTATGTTCAAGCATAACTACATATAACTTCACATGCATGCACTTACCTATACGTGACATGTCAGTATCATTATATTTATATGCTAATACTTGTATCGTCATACCAATACAGGTCCTCATATGCATACATTTACCGAGTACATTGGGAAGTCAGGCTTTTGGAAGTACATCATGCATTGATACATAACAACTTAATCATGCAATTATCTTGCCAAAAATAACCATACCCCAGTCCCGAGAACTAGTACCCTAACTGTTCACACCATAGTGCCCACAAATTCCCGAGCAACTATCATTAAAGTCTACTCATACTACAATCATACTAAGATACATATACACTAGCTGAGAGCATAGGTACATAATCACAATACCATCACACTTCCGCTGCACAACATTAATCTTTAACATAAGCAACTATACAATATTGCATTCCAATCACGGTATTCCAGAGAGCCAATAAGTCTGCATTTATTAATTCACATAACTATAATCAGAACTGATCAGAATCGCATGCTGATTATATTCAAACACAGTCATAATACGATATATATGAATAATCGCACATAATAGGCATGTTTGAGTCACATTTAACCCAATCAGAGATTCATAATCACCTTCGAATTCATAACTGGTTCACATGACCGAAATCTTACACATTCGGATATCATATTCTCATATTCATATCAGATAAAGCAAACGAAATACCTGCTGACTCAAAATAGTGGATAATGAGTAACAAACTGTACCTTACGGGTACAAATCGCAAAGCATTATCACTTTCCACATTTCAAAAACATTTCACTTAACAGGACCTTAAACAAGATCCATACACATACACATAATAGGGTTCGCGAGGAACCATTCGGGGACCTGATCGGGGTCCAAATCGTTCAAAGGGCGCTGCAGCTACACTTATATAGACTCTATTAGGCATGCCTAACTATCCACTAGACTGACTCTCGCAGGTCATACATCATTCAAATAATGTGTCACATCAGACAGTATATATATCATCATACTTCATCCAGAGTATAGTAGACATATAAAGAAATTCATAATATCAGCCATGCATCATAGTATTCATTTTACAAAGCATACAATATAATTCCATCAACATACTTTAGCACTATTCAATGTTCTAAAATTTATCTGAGTCAAATATGGAAACAATATCAGGCCAACCATTAGCTTAACATTCAAACTTTGCTTTTAACAACTAAACACTCTTTACAAAAATAGGGTAGGTCACGGTCACAACCAGGTTGGTTGTCACCGTGACATACTAAAACTCTCGGCAGAAAGCACTCTTGGGGTACCTCACGGTGGTAACCCATTAGGTTGTCACCGTGACATACCCAGAACCCAAAACATAATGCAAGTCTACGGTAGGTCACGGTGGTAACCACGTTCATTGCCACCGTGACATGCCAAAACCCTCAAAACAGAATGCCAATCTGAGGTAGGTCACGGTGGTAACCACATTCATTGCCACCGTGACATACGAAAAACCTCAAAACAGAATGCTAGCCCTCACACTTAATCATATCATTCATACAAATTATTTATACATTTACATAAACACTTACTTACCCGGTTTGCCACATTATGGGTCTCCATTTAAAAGAGGAATCCATAAGCTAAAAGCATTAAATCAAATTTATCATTATCATATTATATAAGTACTCAAATATCCACACGAACCGTTATAGTATCATAAATATCTTGCATACTAACACATTCTAATAACATTTATTACAAATGCATGCATCGTATGATATTGTTAAGCAATTACTTTAATCACGCATTCACTACTCATATCCCATATACATATATTTCATTCAGCAAATTCATTTCATGTGACGTCTTTCATGAGTATTTAACTTAGATCTTAAGTCATACATATGCATACTTGTTCATATCATACACGTTTATATAGATTAAAGTATTATAATGTTCAATAATGTCATTAAACTTGACTTAATTCTAATACATACAATTACACATTATTACTTCATTAGTTTGCTATTAATCTTAATCCTAATCATGTTTATTTTCCAAGGGATAACTATTCTTATACTCATTTAATAGTCCTAAACATACATCGGATGGATCCTAGAAAGTTCTAGTGCAATACGGGTTCAATTCGGGAAGAAAAACACCTAAAATGGTCAAAACAGAAGGGGTCACGGTGGTAATCAATTTGGTTACCACCGTGAGGTCCAAACTAAACATTCTGCCCAGGATTTTCATATGTCACGGTGGTAATCAATTTGGTTACCACCGTGACCTACCAAAAATTTGCAAAACAGAAGCTGGAAATCAGGACTGCTTCACAACTCATTTTTGTTTAGCCTAAATGGGCATCTAAACTACATTTTTAGGCAAACCTTCATTCTTAACATTTGTTCCCTAGATGTTAACTTTCAAATGCAACTAATTTCAGATCAATTGGACATCTATAACTTCATATATGATCTAAAAAACCTATAGTGCTCCCCTGAACCCATTCCCCCCTTCACTATTCTAAACCTAATAACATCAATAGCCACATACCAACCTACCATTCTGGACTTAGCTAAAAATATAGATGCAAATATTAAAAGAACAAAGCATATGTATGAAATAATCATCAAATACATTCATTCAGATCATCATTCCAGACTAAATCTAAATAAAGCAATTGAATCATATTCATATAGAGATAAAAAAGAATAATAAAAGAAAACATGAAAGTATTAATTAAGCCCAAAGATCCAAAATACAAAATATGATTCAAGAACTCCTAAGCAAAAAGAAATACTCCAACATCAAGAATACAATCATCAAATATAGAAAATTAGAGTTTATAATACACCCTTGATTAGAGAGAAAATAGATCTTGAAGTTCCTTCTTCTTCAACCTTGAAATTACCTTGAATCCCAAAGTAAAATTCTAAACTAGATTAATCTAAATTATTTACAAACAAAAATTGAAATTAAAATTGAATCCAGTCTAAAAATAGTGTTTAAAATGAGAAATATAAAACCTAAAAATTATAAAAATTATTTGCTCCTATTTCTCTCTCTACTCTTTTTTTTGGAAGATAAAATGGTGCCTATTTATAATTTATAGAAAAGCACAATTGTGTTTTGGAAAGCACAGCCGTGTTTTGCATAAATTGCACAGGATTAGGGCTGCTTGTGCTTGTGTTTTTGGTGCCTAAAGGGAAAGCACAACTATGTTTTAAAGAAAATATAGCTATGTTCTAGGCACTAAATCACTCGACGCTGGCCTTCCTTGCGCGCACATCTTAGTGTAAAATACAGTCATGTTTTGGCGAACACACAAGTGTGCTCTAGGTCATTCTCGCTAGCGCTCAATGTCTGAGAATACACTTGTTCTCAATGAAGACACAATTGTGCTTTATGTAAAATCTGCCCTCTTTCACCATTTCCTCCTATAAACAGCCTTGCACCACTAATTTAGCTCCAAACTGAAACAAAATGCCCGTAAACATTCCAAAACTTTTTAAAAATTATAAAAAACATTAAAAACTATTAAAATAACATAAACTAAACTAATAAAGATTAAAATTAATAAAGAAAACACATAATTATGCCAAGAAATAACCCAAAATATAATTCTAATTGCAACTTATCAACTACTCCATATTCAAACCTTTACTCATCCTCTAGTAAATTGAATGAACCCAATTCTCAACCATTTCAATCTTTACAAAAGAAATTAAGGAGTCATTCTTAATTAAGGAGCAAGAAGAGAGATATGCAAATACCAATGCTCACTAAACAACAAATAAATACATGAGCATACATAGCAATTTCTGCATGTGTGTGCAAAAGACCAAAACATAATTTTTTTTAACATTTGAAAATAATAATTCTAGATGCAAAGTTGGGAACAAAAATTAACTCGAATGCATAAATGCACTCATAGCTTTTCACTCAAAGCTCAAGCAACACCATAGGCCTCTTCTTGCGTACAAAACCAGGGTCATCTCCACCAAATTGGACAAGATAAAACAAAGAATTAAGAGATTTTACATTTTGGTTGTAACGTCAGGCTTAGGTAAATTGGCTAACAAATAATGATCAAATCACTAGAGAAAAATGGCCACTACCTAAATAAAACTAGAATCACCCAACGAAACAAAAGAAAATTTCCCAACCCAATTGCATACCATCAAAACAAATTTGGTCTTAATAACATCTTTGCTCATCAAACTAAGCTTAAAACAATAAATGCCCACATAACATTTAACAAACTTATCAGAAGGCAATAGTTCAAGTTCTAAAAAATTTTGCACCCCCAACTTACATTGGACTTAGTTAGCTAGGAAAAACGTGCAATGTTTCTTCTTTTCTTTTCTTCTTCTTATTTTTTCTATAAAATAAGATGCATAAAAACCAACTAGCCACAAAAATCGATGAAGTACTTAAAAAATGTTATAGACTTTGATAAGAATTGGATTGAGCTCTTTAATTTCCAAAAGACCAATAAATAACTTAAACCACACTCCCCTTGACAACCCCAAACTCATTTCCTTAAATGGGCTTAACTCTCCATTACACACACCAATCAACCCTCAAACAAAAATTTACACTAAGGATTGACAAAAACTAAACTCTTTTTTACCCAAAATATAAACCCAACCTTACTAGAGTGGCCACTCTTATAAGGGGAGGCAAAAATAATTTTATGCTAAAGGTAAATTTAATGTGTGCAACAATAAAACAAGCACGCATTTAGCACACTAAAATAATAGGCTTAACAGGTTAGCAAGAGAATATAAAATTAAGGCAGAAAAAGTCATTTAAAGAGCAATATAAAGAAGGGCTGCCTAAATCATATTCTAGATTCTGTCTCATCCGGGGGTCGCTTTGATGGGTAATAAGAAAGGTTCTAGTACACCAGAAAAGTTTGATGTTGGGAATAGTGACTCTATAGGTCAAAAGATTCATCGAAAGTTAATGTTTGACTCTCAGGGTCCAAAATTTTCTTTAAAATCTGTATAACCAAACATTTGAATAATTTTAATCATATAAATACACAAATAAAATAAATGTATGTGTATATATAAATGTAAGTAAATAATAAATAAAGCTATAAAGTTCTAGATTTTTTTTAAAAAATTGAAAAAAAATGAGAGGAAAATAATAATAATATTACATAAAATTCCATAATTCTAGAATTATCTGGACTAATTTTAAAAGAGAAGAAAAATTATTGAGAAGGGGTATAGACAGGAGAACGAAATAGAGGAGCGAGAGAAAAAATCGAAGAGAGAGAGAGAGAGAGCACGGCAGACGAGCATCCGGCGACGACGACGATGGCGCTCGAACCGCCTTTCTCCGTAATGCTAGCCAGCCCAACAGATCAAGTCTCTCGTTCATCAAGACAGACCTAATTTAGAGAGAAGGCTGAATCTTCTTCCCCTTTCTTCCACCACCTCCGATGACTGGTGGCGACACGTAAGGCAGTAGACGACTCCTTACGGCGAGGTTAGTCTTTCGGTGTAACTACCGCCTCCTCACTTTCCGACGATTAGCAAATTGGTGTCTGGTGCACTAAATTATTTCGATGTCGATTTTGGCAAAATGACTAGGAGTCAAGGTATGTGGCAACCAAAAAAGCAGTCCTGACAGTTTGAGCTTCCTTGGGGCAGAAGTGGTGCCTCCGGTGGAGCTCCGATAAGTCTCCAATGATCAGCGAAAGGGACTAAAACGATAGAAAAATTTTAAGTGACTTTCAAACTTACTTTTCCAAGTGATTTTTACGTAAATTAAATTTGTTAGGGTGTGATTTTCCAAATTAAAGTATGTGAAAAATATGTTTGTTGGCTCTATTAATTTACTGGCTGTGATGTTACTTGTATTGGATTGGCTTAATAGGAATTTAATTAAGATATATAAATTTTAGGTTGACTGAAAAGAATTGAAAAGTTGTAAGGTATCCTGCATTTGATAAAGTGGTATTGGATTTGTAAAGCAGGAGAAATATAGGTTAATTTACAAGTTAAGATTCAAATTGTAAACAATTTGAATAATAGTTAAATTGTAATATATAAAATTGAAGACATATGTATTAATTTCAAGATTAGTAATTAATTACTAAATAATTTAATGATAGATAAATCTTAATATATAAATTGGTATCATAATATAGATATATAGGTAATGATATTGTAATTGTTAATATGTGAAGATTGGTGGAAAATTGAATGTTAAACGGGAAATCCAATTATGTTTATTTAAAGTTTGAATTGATGATATTTCAGTATTTCGGGCTAAAGACATAAGTTATTTTTATATAAGGAATTGGTTAGTTTATGTTAAAGGGTCTATTAGTGGTATAGGAAGTAAGGTAATGGCTAATTAGAATTTTTGGATCATAAATGCTTTTGTTTTAATTTTATTATAATAAGTAAATAGAACAAGTTTAAGTAAAAGAAATAACATGATATAAATATAGCAGGTAACAATAGAGTGGTATACTATGTATGAAATTAAAAAGTAAAAGCATAATTTGACTAATTATGTTATAGATAAGGAATAACTAATGAGGAAATTATAAGTAAAACTTTAGGAATAGATAGTGTATTCTAACCTAATATGTGTAATTAGTAATTAAAAGTTTTACTTAATTTAATGTTATAATAATATTGGTATAAAACCGTGTAGAAGAACTTGAGGTAATTATGTGAATTTTGGGTATGTATATTATGTTCAAGTAAAATTTAGACTTATATATGTTTGTATTCCAAAATGTATGTATGAACGGGACCATTCTTATAATGTTAGTACTTACATATATGTATATGTGGTTGCCAATAACACAGATTAAATTAAAGTAATTGTAGTAAGGTGAACTTAAGTTATTATGTTATTCCTTAGAATAGGAAATGAGTGGGTAGTAAGTAGCTACAAAAACCTATATTAAATAACTAATAGGTATGAACACAAAGTAAGGAATTCCTGTAATGGGCCTAACATTAGCTTAGAAGTATTAGTGAATGTCTACAATGTATTTTGAGTGATCAAAGTGTAGAGTAGTGTATTGAGTGATGTTAACAGTAGTGAAGTCAAGAGTTTAGTGTGTTTGAGGTATAGCAATTCCGGGATGGGGGACCCCGGGGTAGCTATACAGCGAACCCGGCGGTTGATTTTCAAAAAATTTATTATTTGATAAAATCGATCTGTGGGCCATCAGAGTCTAGTGGTGAGATTTGGAGTGAAAACGGAGTCAAATAGGCCTCTGAAAGTCATTCTGAAGTTGGCCTTTGGTTTGGTTCAAATCGAACTGAATTTTGACTGAGATTTGACCGAATTTTTAAAAATAGTTATTGAGCTCAAAAGGGTACAAAGTGGGAAGCGTACATCCATAATATAATTTTCTATAATTTTTGACAATATTAGAATAATATTTTACGGTAGAGCTGAATAGGATTGAATCGAACCGGTTTAAGTGAACTGGCTACCAAATGGACTCCAATTGTGCAATGCCCCGTTCCCACCCTAGTAGTTTGAGCCTTGTATGTGTGTGTGTGTGATTTTGTATGTACAATTTTGGCATGTGTTATTTTGAGTATGTGATATGGTTTAGGTTATAACATTATGTGTTTTGGGGTTTTGTTGGGTGTGAGTGTTTATATGTGATTAGGATGTGTTTAATGAGGTTGATTTTAAATGTATGAGAGAGGATGGTTATTGGGTGTGTCTTGGGGTAGTCTTCTAATAGGAGGCTACAATGTGGCAAGTGGGGAGTATATATATTGTGGAGAGAGGAAAGAGAAGATAGTTGTCCTTCTTCTTTTTTCCCTTTTCTTCTTCCTCAACCCGTTCTTTATCTTCTTCTTTTTCCTTTCTTCTTTACTTTCTTGTGATCCTTCCCTCTGCGTTGACCCCGCAACTCGTGACTGGAAGTCTCTGATCACTCTCAGTGCTATTCATCATTATTTTGAAGATAGCACACCCCTTGTGGATTTTCACGCTAGCTTTTCTTTATGGGAAATGCATCCTTTCAAATTTTTACATAGCCTCATGCCTTTTTTTTGCCTGAGGAGATCCCAATTCAACTCGACGGCTTTTATTTATTATTTTTTTCTTATTATTTTTTTCTTTTTTTTTTTTGCTTTCTTTTTTTTAAGCTATTGACAACAGGCTTGATTTACCTAGGTATCTTGCCGGCAAAAAAGTACTCAGAGGATAATCATTAGATTAGATGGACTTAACAAAGAATGCTGTTTTTTCCTTTTTTCTTTTTACAAAACAACTGAAAAATAATGCAACATGAATTCTTCATTGCAGAATCATGTACATCTCCATATGATTTCATCACTCATGACCATCATTTGACCAAATTCAAGCAAATACAAGACTATATCTAATCTCGGTATGAATCTTGTAAGTGTCCCACTCCGTTACCAATCGGCCCTCTCGAGTTTTCACGATTGATCATTTTCTCTCAGCCCTTAATTTTTGCCCAAGGTGCGTTTTCGGTTTTCACCTTGGCAGGGCATCTAATTTTAGCAAGGACGCTTTTTTTTCGATTTTTGACCCACGGGGTACTTATTCTCTTCTTTTGATTTTGAGTCCTTAGCCATGGAACCTTTTCAATTTGTCGACATTGACCGATTCCTTGAATTCATTTTCGTCACTATCTATTAAGATGGCTACTCCTTTCAATATTAACTTCTTTAACATGAACGGACCTTCCCATGTGGGCCAAAATTTTCCACAGATGTCTGGCAGACCTAGCCTCATCTGCTTGAAAACCAGGTCTCCTTTTTTCAAGGGATGCTCCTAACCTCTTGGCAAATGACCTAGCTAACCTTTTCTGATAAACATAATTATGGTAATACGCTTGCAACTGATTCTCATCGAATAGATTTAACGTCAATAACTGCAGTTGTGCCCATTCTGTCTCAGGAATCCTGGCTTCCATAACAACCCTTAAGGATTCGAGCTCGATTTCCACAGGTAAGACTGCTTCGGTCCCATATACCAGAGAAAATGGCATGGCTCCTGTGGAAGTTTTAACAGTGGTTCTATAACGCTAGAGTGTGAAGGGTAGCTTCTCTGCCCAATCTTTGTAGCTCTGAACCATTTTGGCTAGTATTCTCTTAACGTTCATGTTGGCTGCCTCAACTACCCCGTTAGCCTAGGGTGGTAAGGCGAAGATCTGTGGTGATGAACCCCATATTTCTGAAGTATTTGTCTAGTCTCTCCAATAAACTGTACTCCATTATTAGAAACTATATGATGTGAGAGGCCATATCTGCAGATCAAGTTTCACTCAATAAATCTTGCAATATCATGGGCATCAATCTTCCTGAAGGACTCAGCTTTGACCAATTTAGTGAAGTAATAGATGGGAACTATTATGAACATATGCCCATTGGAAGTCGTGGGGCGGATCTCACCTATAATGTCTATTCCCCAAGTTGCAAATGGCCATGGGGACTTCAAGTTGTGTAGCTTCAAAACTGGCACATGCCTTAATTCTTTATGTTGCTAGCACAACTGACATTATTTCACATACATCGAACAATCTATGTCTATTGTGAGCCAATAAAACCCTTGGCACATGATCTTCTTTGCTAGGGTTAGACCGTTTATATAAGCCCCACAAATACCGGCATGAACCTCTTCCATGACCCTAGTAGCCTCCTTCTCAGCCAGACATCTGAATTTACTATGGTCAGCCTGCCTCTTGTTCAACACGCCACCCATACTAATGAACTGGGTAAATAACTTTTGGATCATCCGTTGGTCCTTTTCGGTAGCCTCTACTAGGAACAGAGATTTCTCCAAATAATTTTGAACGTCGTAATACCACGATTTTTCATCGGTGACCTCAACATCTGTTACCTGATTGGTCTCAAAATAGGGCTTTTTCGAACTGAAAATTAGGACTAGCCTCATGACGACCCCTTCCAGGTTATCCCACATGGACACTAGAGTTGCGAGAGCATCTCCTAGTTGATTCTCATCTCTACGGACAAAATGGAAGGTGCAAGCCTCAAACTGGCTACTCAACATCGTCAGATATTCCACATAAGGTAAGAACCTTTCTTCCTTGACAGACCATTTGTAACACCCCCACCATCATCCCCGTTGGAAGGACACCGGCGGGCGTGCTAGCCGACGCTCACTCACATACATGCACATATACACTAAGCGGAAGCATACATTCTTACATGACATGCATACGGAAATACAGAGGAAATTAAAACTTTAAAAAAACAATAGCTGAACATACAATAACTTATATACATACATACAATCATAAAGTGGAAGCATAAGGCGAAGAGAGAAATGAAGGAATAACTTAAAACTTAATTACAATAAGATCCTTACAAGATAAAATACATAAGCAAAAAGCTACAAAATTACAGAATTCGAATACAGGAGCTAAAGCCACAAATAACAAAACACTTTAAACTCCGATGCGGCCGACCCTGCAGATGCTCGACTCGAACCGACACAAAACCTGCCACCTACACGGGAAAAAAACCCGTGCTAAGCGATAACGCTTAGTGGGGAGAACAAACAAGAGTATGAACGGCCATTCACAATGGTTGCGGAGGCACAACACACTCACAATGACTTATGTGAATATTTATAACACATATGAAATCAGGCTTGCATAGCAAAGGCGTTAATTCAACAACTCACAACCATAACCATATACTTACGTCGAAAGATAGGCCAAAACAGACATAATACAATATACGATACAAGTATCATCATGCACAACTACATACAATCTCACATGCATATACCTACCGAGGTATCAAAAATCAGTATCTTACCGTGCATAGACACAAGAGATTATACATGCAACTATCATGCCATGGGACGCACATTCTAGCCAAGAACTAGCTGACAAAGTCAAAGCACAGCACTTCCGCTGTGCCACTCTGATATATAATAATATCATGCCGAAGACACTCCAAAGCAGAGATAAAAATAATAACATAACTTCACATCATCATGCAAAAATACGAATAAATCTTACATACACTTACTCATATCCATAAAGTATCAACGCATAATCTCTAACTATCTAAACATGCATAAGATCATCACCCAACCCTCAATACACGAAGCAACATGCAGAGAAACATAGAAACCTAATAACATGCTGAAATTACTACAACAGTAGAGATCGGCATAATGTATACACATCAATTTTCTATAACGCTACACAATACAGATGTTACCACACTATGTAATGTAAACACATGTCAGCATACCGAAATCACTATGATGGCAGAAGCTAAGGTACATGTATCATAGCTCTACTTCAAACCATGCAAGAGGTCAAGTTCACAAATGGAAATGCATTAGTCGAATCACATTCAAAGCATTTTGGAGCTTATAACACTTCATATGAAACATGCGGATAATCGTGTCAAATATAAAATCTTGCGTACATAATAAAGACACACATTCCGAAGCCCATATTCACGTTCGTATACATATAAACTGATTCCTCAAATCCTTATCATGCTCGTTCGGATATCACATTCTCATAGATATTTCGAAGTAAAACCAAACAACAAAGCACCTGCTGACACACAATAGTAGATAACGAGTATATGGGCAGTACCTTACGAGTACAAATCGGCCACAGGGGTACCTTACGGGTACGAATCGAAAACCATTTCATTTTATCACATTTAAAACATTTTACTGAGGGGGATCTTAAACAAGATCCAAACACATTAAAAAGGATCGCGAGGATCCGAACACACAAAGGGTTCGCGAGGAACTAAACAGGGGACCTGATCAGGGTCCAAACGTCCAAAGTGCTGCAGCTAAAGAACTCTATGAGGCATGCCTAACTATCCACTAGACTGACTCGCACAGGTCATGCATAAAACAAATCATGTTTCGAATCACATAATACATATATATATATATATATCATCAAACATAATCCAGAGTTAAACATAGAACAATATTTTGCCAACTATTAACAATACATAATCTTAAACATGCTTGATACCATTTACACTAAAGCATAGCATATTATTTTGAGAGGAAGTTCATGAGCATATGTATACATAACATCGATCACATTTTAATATAATATACTCATAATAAAAGTAACCATGAACATGTCATTCAACTTACTTGCATTCAACATGCATCACACGATACGAATCACAATACTTAACCTAAATAAGCCAAATCATACTGTTAAAGCAAAAAAATAATCTAACAGAGATCCCATTACCAAGCATAGCAGAGTCAAGTATAGAAACACTATCATGCCAATGCTTATCGATACAAAATCCTAATCATGCGATAGATGAGGATAACTAAATACACGCTATGCATGGCCCAACATACCTTTAAGCATAACACATAAGTTCAACTACTAAAGCATAATAATGTATTCAGACATCAACCATAGTATTCAATTAAATTTGGAATAGCATATTATCAATCACATGCTAAGTTCATAACTTAAAGCATAATTAACTTATTCGAAAACAAATTAAAGCATCCCATAAATTTAGCAGAACAAAACATACTATTAAATGGTGTGAGATATGAAAAATAACACTAAATAATATTTAAAACCAAACATAATTAAAGAAGGAGTGAAAAAGAAGAAGCTCAAAAATCTGCAAATTGGGGGAAAGTAGCGTTTTACACTTTGGTATGACAAATTCATACCGTCGTGTAAGACAGTTACACGGGGGTATGGAGTAACCCATACAGCCGTGTAACATGTCCAACACGGTGCTGGACAGAGGCATTTTACACGGCTGTAAGGGAAACCCTTACCACCATGTAAAATTCCCAGTACAGACATACTTGGGCAGTAGCGTTTTACACGGCGGTATGGGTTCATCCTTACCGCCATGTAAAACCACGGCCTTGCATTATCTGAGGAATTTCCTCGATTAACACGGCGGTTAGCCAATTCCTTACCGCCGTGTGACTTCTGGAAATTCTAGAAATTGCAAAAATCACTCCAAATCCGAACTAAAAATCGCAAACATCACAACATACATATTCCAAACCATAAAATCGACCCAAGAACTTACCTTTCCAGCTCAATTCACAAACACCCTTGCAATAACATACTTAATCATTCAATTAATCCAACCAAATAGAAACCAAAAATTAGCAAAACCCATATATGCATAACTCATAAAATCGCAATCTAATATTCATAATGTAAGTTCTAAATTCAACATGCTCAAAACTCCAAGTCATATACACCATTTAAACACCAAATGTCACGCAAATTCCAGAATTTCATTAACATTTAAAATCATAAATGCACAAATTATTCCAAAATAACTCATGCATAAACTCATATCAACACTCAAATTTCTTGAAATCACACACAAATATTCATCCATGATCTAAGAGGAAAGAGGGCAGAGACGAATTAAAACTCCAATGTACAAATCAAGCTCCCAAACCTCTTATTACACAATCAACTTCTCTCTTCAAGCTTCAATCTTTAATCTTCTCTTTTCCTTTACTTTGCTTCTTCTTATCACCAATCACTATTCAAAGCTGACCAAAAATTCAACCAAGGCACCAATAATCACCAACCACAAGAAGAACAAGGAGGAAGGGCAGAAATTAGAGAAGAAAAGAGAAGGAAGGGCTGAAGAAGAGAGGGGAACGGGAATAGCCCCTTTCCTGCATTCTCTCTCTTTTCTTTCTTCTCAATTAATGCACAAACCTAACAAGTCCACATGGCAGCCTCCTATTGGTCCAACCCAAAATATCTTGACTTTTACACTTTGGTCCTTTGGCAAACTCCACTTAAATCCTTGGTAAACTTGCACTTCACTCACTAGCACAATAATTCTTCACCTGAACTTTAATTAATTCTTCAATTGGATCCCTAATACTCAAATTCCAAAATGCGCACATTACCAAAATATCCTCACTAATCCCAACTTAGCACGCACATTCCGACTAGGGCCATTTTGGGGTGTGAAAACTCTTCCCTCCTAAAAGAATCTCGTCCTCGAAATTCACCCGCTAAACACTTACATCCAAACAACCCAAACAAACAAAACTAACTTGAACAAAAGCTTGCAATGCAACTTACCAGAAGAACCTACGGTCTCAACTGCATCCTTGCCATATGCTAAAAACTCCGTGGGAGCTCGAGAAGCTCTGAGAAAATCCTCCACATCCTTTCTAGCTTGCCGAGCTAGACTCTCACTCATCTTCTTAGGACAATCGGCGATCTAGTGTCCCATGCTGCCACATCTGAAGCAAGCTCCAGTCATTAGCCGACACAAACCTCGATGTCACTTCTGACAGTGCTGACATATAGGCGGTACCCACTTCTTACACTTATCCCAATGTTGCTTTTGACAATGTTGACACATCGGAGGTTCTCGAATCCTCTTACCCACTGACATCTCTCTACCTGATCCTTTTCTCTTTTGGGGAACATGCCGAACAAATTCTTAAGAAGCTCGAGGAGCAGTCAATCTATCCAGAATCCGGATCAACCCTTGCAATAAGGTCCTATCATCAGAAACAGGACTAGAATCTTCAACCAAAGGATGCTCGAAAACACTCTGATCAGCACAAACTGGGTTCACACTTTCCATTGTCTCGCCCACATTCTCACTAGGATTAGACTCCATCTAGATACGACACAAGACAAGACACATCTGCATTAGGCCACAACACAACCAACTCGCATGCAAAAACACGATAACAACTAGCATACAAAGACTCGACACTCAAACAAACAAAGGCAACCAAAACCGCTAAACCGCGCTCTAATACCACTAACTGTAACACCCCCACCGTCGTCCCCGTTGGAAGGACACCGGCGGGCGTGCTACCCGACGCTCACTCACATACATGCACACATACACTAAGCGGAAGCATACATTCATACATGACATACATACGAAAATACAGAGGAAATTAAAACTTTAAAGAAACAATAGCTAAACATACAATAACTTATATACATACATACAATCATAAAGCGGAAGCATAAGGCGAAGAGGGAAATGAAGGAATAACTGAAAACTTAATTGCAATAAGATCCTTACAAGACAAAATACATAAGCAAAAAGCTACAAAATTACAGAATCTGAATACAGGAGCTAAAGCCACAAATGACAAAACAATTTAAACTCCGATGTGGCCGACCCTACAGATGCTCGACTCGAACCGACACAAAACCTGCCACCTACACGGGAAAAGAACCCGTGCTAAGTGATAACGTTTAGTGGGGAGAACAAACAAGAGTATGAATGGCCATTCACAATGGTCGCCGAGGCACAACACACTCACAATGACTTATGCGAATATTTATAACACATATGAAATCAGGCTTGCATAGCAAAGGCATTAATTCGAAAACTCACAACCATAACCATATACTTGCGTCGAAAGATAGGCCAAAACAGACATGATACAATATACGATACAAGTATCATCATGCAGAACTACATACAATCTCACATGCATATACCTACCGAGGTATCAAAAATCAGTATCTTACCATGCATAGACACAAGCGATCATACATGCAACTATCATGCCATAGTACGCACATTCTAGCCAAGAACTAACTCCCAAAGTCAAAGCACAGCACTTTTGCTGCGCCACTCTGATATATAATAATATCATGCCGAAGACACTCCAAAGCAGAGACCAAAATAATAACATAACTTCACATCATCATGCAAAAATACGAATAAATCTTACATACACTTACTCATATCCATAAAGTATCAACGCATAATCTCTAACTATCTAAACATGCATAAGATCATCACCCAACCCTCAATACACGTAGCAACATGCAGAGAAACATAGAAACCTAATAACATGCTGAAATTACTACAACAGTAGAGATCAACATAACGTATACACAGCAATACTCCATAACCCTACACAATACAGATGTTACCACACCATGTAATGTAAACGCATGTCAGCATACCGAAATCACTATGATGGCAGAACCTAAGGTACATGTATCATAGCTCTACTTCAAAGCATGCAAGAGGTCAAGTTCACAAATGGAAATGCATTAGTCGAATCACATTCAAAGCATTTTGGAGCTTATAACACTTCATATGAAACATGCGGATAATCGTGTCAGATATAAAATCATGCTTACATAATAAGGACACACATTTCGAAGCCCATATTCACGTTCGTATACATATAAACTGATTCCTCAAATCCTTATCATGCTCATTCGGATATCACATTCTCATAGATATTTCGAAGTAAAACCAAACAACAAAGCACCTGCTGACTCACAATAGTGGATAACGAGTATACGGGCAATACCTTACGGGTACAAATCGACCACAGGGGTACCTTACAGGTACGAATCGAAAACCATTTCATTTTATCACATTTAAAACATTTTACTGACGGGGATCTTAAACAAGATCCAAACACATTAAAAACGATCGCGAGGATCCGAACACATAAAGGGTTCGCGAGGAACCAAACGGGGGACCTGATCAGGGTCCAAATGTCCAAAGGGCTGCAGCTAAAGAACTCTATTAGGCATGCCTAACTATCCACTAGACAGACTCGCACAGGTCATGCATAAAACAAATCATGTTTCGAATCACATAATACATATATATATATATATCATCAAACATAATCCAGAGTCAAACATAGAACAATATTTTGCCAACTATTAACAATACAAAATCTTAAACATGCTTGATACCATTTACACTAAAGCATAGCATATTATTTTGAGAGGAAGTTCATGAGCATATATATACATAACACCTATCACATTTTAATATAATATACTCATAATAAAAGTAACCATGAACATGGCATTCAACTTACTTGCATTCAACATGCATCACACGATACGAATCACAATACTTAACCTAAATAAGCCAAATCATACCGTTCAAACAAAACAATAATTTAACAGAGATCCCATTACCAAGCATATCAGAGTCAGGTATAGAAACACTATCATACCAATGCTTATCGATACAAAATCCTAATCATGCGATAGATGAGGATAACTAAATACACGCTATGCATGGCCTAACTTACCTTTAAGCGTAACACATAAGTTCAACTGCTAAAGCATAATAATGCATTCAGACATCAACCATAGTATTCAATTAAATTTGGAATAGCATATTATCAATCACATGCTAAGTTCATAACTTAAAGCATAATTAACTTATTCCAAAATCAATTAAAGCATCCCATAAATTTAGCATAACAAAACATACTATTAAATGGTGTGAGATATGAAAAATAACACTAAATAATATTTAAAACCAAACATAATTAAAGAAGGAGTGAAAAAGAAGAAGGCCAAAAATCTGCAAATTCGGGGACAGTAGCGTTTTACACAGCGGCATGATAAATTCATACCGCCGTGTAAGACAGTTACACGGGGGTATGGAGTAACCTATACAGCCATGTAACATGTCCAACACGGTGCTGGACAGAGGCATTTTACACGGCTGTAAGGGAAACCCTTACCGCCGTGTAAAATTTCCAGTACAGACATACCTGGGCAGTAGCGTTTTACACGGCAGTATGGGTTTATCCTTACCGCCATGTAAAACCACGGCCTTGCATTATCTGAGGAATTTCCTCGATTCACACGGCGGTTAGCAAATTCCTTACCGCCGTGTGACTTCTAGAAATTCCAGAAATTGCAGAAATCACTCCAAATCCAAACTCAAAATCACAAACATCACAACATACATATTCCAAACCATAAAATCGACCCAAGAACTTACCTTTCCAGCTCAATTCACAAACACCCTTGCAATAACATACTTAATCATTCAATTAATCCAACCAAATAGAAACCACAAATTAGCACAACCCATATATGCATAACTCACAAAGTCACAATCTGATATTCATAATGTAAGTTCTAAATTCAACATGCTCAAAACCCCAAGTCATATACACCATTTAAACACCAAATGTCACGCAAATTCCAGAATTTCATTAACATTTAAAATCATAAATGCACAAATTATTCCAAAACAACTCATGCATAAACTCATATCAACACTCAAATTTCTGGAAATCACACACAAATATTCATCCGTGATCCAAGAGGAAAGAGGGCAGAGATGAATTAAAACTCCAATGTACAAATCAAACTCCCAAACCTCTTGTTGCACAATCAGCTTCTCTCTTCAAGCTTCAATCTTTAATCTTCTCTTTTCCTTTACTTTGCTTCTTCTTATCACCAATCACTATTCAAAGCTGACCAAAAATTCAACCAAGGCACCAATAATCACCAACCACAAGAAGAACAAGGAGGAAGGGCAGAAATTAGAGAAGAAAAGAGAAGGAAGGGCTGAAGAAGAGAGGGGAACGGGAACAGCCCCTTTCCTGTGTTCTCTCTCTTTTCTTTCTTCTCAATTAATGCACAAACCTAACAAGTCCACATGGCAGCCTCCTATTGGTCCAACCCAAAATATCTTGACTTTTACACTTTGGTCCTTTGGTAAACTCCACTTAAATCCTTGGTAAACTTGCACTTCACTCACTAGCACAATAATTCTTCACCTGAACATTAATTAATTCTTCAATCGGATCCTTAATACTGAAATTCCAAAATGCGCACATTACCAAAATATCCTTGTAACACCCCCATTTCGACACCCTCGTTGAAAGGGCGCCGGCGGTTGCGCTACATGGAACGAAGCATACATTCACACATCAAAATTCATGCAGAAATACAAGGGAATTAAAACTTTTGAGGGCACAAGGTGATCATGCATTACATCGCACACACACACTCGAGCACTAAGCGAAAGCATACTATCATGCACACATGCATTCATTCAGCGGAAGCATCCAATAGGCAGGAAAGATAGAAAAACTAATTCAAAACGTTAATATTTAAAAACACTTACATAGCCCAAAATTATATCAAGATCTTTAAATCTATACATATACAAAACATTACTGAATTACAAAATCCAAAATTACATAAGCTGATAACAAAATACAAAACTTCTAACTCCAACGTGGCCGACCCTGCAGATGCGCGACTCGAACCGAACCAAACCTGCCACCTGCACGGGAAAAGAGCCCGTGCTAAGCGATAATGCTTAGTGGGAAAAACACACAGCAATAAGGACGACCATTCACAATGGTCGTCAAGGCATAACACATTCACAAATGGCATAAGCAATTATTCAGCATTCGGAAACACATGCTTGTACAAAAATACCATGCATTAATAAAATTATATCCATAAAAACGTACACATTACTTGAGTATTCATCTCATTGACAAAGTCATGCCATTACCACATTCCTATAATCATATTAGTTGAACTAATACAAACAAAAGGTTATACAACTTACAAGTATTTACATGTAGAAGTACTTACAATCTCACACACATGAACTTACCGAGGTATCAAGTATCAATGTCTTACCGTGCGCAGACACAAGATATGTTACACGTGCAAAAGATCATACCGGGGTACCCATGCATTAACTGATAACTCATTCGCATACAACGTCATTACCATAATAATAACTATCATGCTAAGAATACTGGCTGCTTAAACATACATTTGTCATGCCATAACACACATCAACTGAACCCAAGGGAACGACGTCAAACACTCCATGTCCATCGTACAAAAGTACAACTCCATCACATAACATAACATATCATGCCATACACGCAGAAACATGACAACATGCTGAGGATACTACAATAGTTAAGACCAACGGAACATATAGTCAAATATTACATTTAGAGCATAGACTAGTTCCAAATCAGATTCTTATACACTTTAACTTGCCTCATCAACATCCATTACCGTACATGCACTTACCAAGGCCGATCCATATGCATTGTACCCCAAATAACATGTATGTGATTATTCAATCGCCCAGATCACCTTAATATGCACACTTAAACACATACTTCCACAATGGTTAGCAGTACAGAACATCATTCATATACACATAATTAACCATATTGATTCAAACTCAGCTTACATTCGTATATAGAGTATTTCATATGCTTATAACCTAACTAGACAGATTCACATTCTCATATGCGTAACATAATAAAATATGTTCATGGCATTAGAGCAGTTATGATCACAGTCATACATGTCTTAATTCCATTACTTATATCCACCATTGATGGCATACAAATACATTCACAATACGGTATACTTATATACAGATACACAGATAAATATGTCCAATTCATATGTTTAGGTTATACCCAACCCATTCAGAGGTTCAAAAACACATTCGGATACAAATCCGATCCATATGTCCAAAATCATACTCATACAAATATCACATTCTCTTGTTCGTATTAGACAAAACAAATAGAACACCTGCTGACTCAAAATAGTGGATAACGAGAAATCTGACAGTGCCTCGCTGGCACGAACGGGCGCACCTTACGGGTACGAATCAAAGTAATCACATTAAATTCTCATTCGAAACACTTTCACATTAGGGGATCTTAATCAAGATCCAAACACATTAAAGGGTTCATGAGGAACCAAACAAGGACCTGATCAAGGTCCAAACGTTCAAAGGGGCTGTAGCTAACGAAACTCTATTAGGCATGCCTAACTATCCACTAGACTGACTCTTGCAGGCCATACAAAATATTCCATAATCGAAACATAATATTCAATATAAGACAATGCAACAAAGATAATTACAGTTAAATATAACTTAAAAACTGAGGTGACGTTAAATAACTATTAAAACCAGAACATAAGTTAAAAATGAACAAAGGATAAGAATTAAAACATCAAAATTCAAGACAGAAGACATTTAGAAACTTGTTGTGGGAGAGGAGGCTGTCACTACTCGTGACAGGGGCTTACTGTCACGACTCGTGACAATCGTCACTACTAGTGACAAGGGCTTGGCTTACTGTCACGACTCGTGACAGTCGTCACTACTAGTGACGAAGCCGAAGCTACCACGACTAGTGGAAAGGGCTTACTGTCATGACTCATGACAGGTGTCACGACTCGTGACAGAGCCACGGGATTTCCAGATCATTCAAGCCAAAATCCCAAAAATTCTCATTCCAAATAATAAATCCTCACCCATACCATAATAATAAACCAACCAATCATCATCAAATCATGCCATAACCAAATCCTATTCATGAATTCTAAAAACAACATCAAGAACATCACAAATTTCCAGAATTCATTCAAATAATAATATGCTAACAATACTCAAAACACAAATTCCCAAACAAACCATGCATAAACTCATTTCAACACTCAAATTTCTGGAAATCACACACACACAATACACATTCTTGATCCAAAGGAGAATTAGGGCAGACAACCCAAAACTGAAAATGTAGAAAACAAGTTCCCAAACCTCTTTTGAAGCATAACCCACAATCTCTTCAAGCTTTAATCTTCAATCTTCCTCTTTCCCTTTCTTTGCTTCTTCTTAACACCACAAACTTGCACAAACACAAACCCAGAAAATTACTCATCCAAACCCAAATAACTCAAACAAAAACAAAGAAGAAGAGGAGGAAGGAACCCAAAATGCAGGAACCCTAAACTCAAACACATACCTCTTTAATCTTGCTCCAAAACTCAATCAAAACCACCTCTAAGCAAGCTCAAATCCCAGCCAAACAAAGAAGAAGAGGAAAAAGCAACAAATGGAGAAAAGACGAGGAAGAGAAGACGTGAGAGGGAGGGGAGAACGGGAACCAAAAATTTTGTGTTCCCTCTCTCTCTCTCTTCTCTTTTCTTATTTCCTTCATTCAATGCCCACCAACCTTGCCACATGGCAAGTTCTCATTGGACCAAAATTCCACCTTTTGACTTCAAACACCAAGGCACCATACACTTACCTCACTTTATAACTCTTAACTAGATATTTTCCAATCTTGGTACCAAACACACTAACCACTAGATAAATGCCACAATGAAACACCCTACAACCAAACACTACATGCACACCCAATAATTTCTCACACTTGACTTATTTAATTAATTACTTTGCAATTAAATCCTTATCATCTGAATTTTTCATGCACAAATTATCGAAATACCCATCGCTTATCCGACTTAGCTTGCCAAGTCCAACTAGGCCCGATTTGGGGTGTGACAATCCTCACTAATCCCAACTTAGCATGCACATTCCGACTAGGGCCATTTTGGGGTGTGACACCATTCCCCCCTGATCTGATGAATCAATAATGATGAATCCCTGAAGACTTTTATGGTCCTTGCCCCAAAGGCTAAAAGCGATTCCAACCCAAAGGCGCAAGCCTTATACTCAGCTTCATTGTTGGTGGCCTTATACCTCAATTTCTTAGGTAAAGGTAGCTTTTCACCATCCCAGGTTGTGAGGATGATCCGAACTCCTGCCTCTTTACCATTAACTGCGCCATCAAAGAACAACTATCAACCTTTTACCTCTATGGCCTCAACATCTTCATCTGGGAAACTGCACTCAAAGTAGTCCCCTTCAATAGGATAATCAGCTAAGAACTCTGCCATAGCCCTCCCCTTGATGGTTTTCATAGTTACATACTCTATATTGAACTCTTGCAATAGTAGCAACCATCTTCCCATCTTGCCTACCAAATAAGGTGCTTCTTGAAGGTATCTGAGTGGGTCATGCTTGGCAACCATCTGTACACTAAACGAATGGAAATAATGCTGCAACTTCTTAGAGGCCCAAATTACTGCCAAGTAGATCTTCTCGACCTTAACATATTTAGCCTTATAAGGTAAGAACTTCTTACTGAGGTAGTACACGACAAACTTTACTCCGAGCTCATCTTTCTGAGCCATCATGGCACCCACTGAAATGTCTTCTATGGCCAAATACAAAATTAAAGGCTTAGCAGACCGTGGTGGTCTCAAAATAGGTGGGTTCAAAAGGTAGTCCCTGATAGTATTAAAGGCTATCTGGCAATCACTATTCCACTTAACTAGCTGATTCTTTTTGAGAAGTTTGAATAACGACTCACATACCAAAGCTAGCTTAGCAATGTAGCGACCGCTTTCCTAGAAAACTTCTGACTTCTTTCTCCTTTTGAGGCGCAGACATTTCTCTGATTGCTTTAACCTTATTAGGATTCACTTCGATTCCTCTCTAACTCACTATGTGTTCTAGCAATTTCCCCAAGGTAACCATGAAGACACATTTCTTAGGGTTGAAGCGGAGGTTTCAGTTATTGACCCTTCGAAAGAAATTTTCTAAAGCCTTAAAGTGTCCCTCCCTAGTAGCAGACTTGATCATCATATCGTCAACATACACTTCAATTTCCTTGTGGATCAAGTCACTTAAAATCTTTGTAACGATCCTTTGATAAGTTGCTTCCATCCACGAAGCTGTACATCATGCAAGCGGCTGCACTATCCACCAGTACATCAATATGAGGTAAGGGAAAGTCGTTCTTTGGGCAAGCCTTGCTTAGATCCCGATAATCCACACATATCCATACTTTTCCATCCTTTTTAGCTACAGGGACTACATTGGCCAACCATGTTGTGTACTAAACCTCCACTAGAAATTTGGCCTTAATCTATTTATGGACCTCTTCCTTCACCTTCTATATCCATTCCGGCCTAAGCCTCCTAAGCTATTGCTTGACAGATCTACACTCTAGGTAAGTATGGATGGCATGCTCAGCAACCTCTCTGTCAATCCCTAGCATGTCTTTATAGGTCCAGGCAAAGACTTTCTTGTATTTTTTCAGTATTCTCTCAAATTGCACTCTCTCTTCAGTAATTATGTGGGACGCTATCAAGATTTCCCTTGGTTTTCCAAAGTCATGAGATTAAACATAGTCATATTAGTTGAATTAATGTCAAAAATGAATGCATCATGTTCGTGATCATGCGAAATGAAATCATTAGAGACATCACATAAATAAGCAACGTCATTTATATTATTGTTAAAAATGGAATTACAAGTAATGTCACTATTAAAAAATTATGGAATAAAAAGAGAATCTAAGTAGTTTTCATCTTCATTTCCCGCCGATGTAGATGTCGCAGCTGACAGTGCAATGTTGTCTTTGCCAGGAGGAGGTTCAATTGCTACCTCAGAAATCTTCATTTCCTGGATCTTCAAATCTGGCCCTGAAGCTTCCATCTCAACTTTCCCCTTCCCCTTCGACTTGATGGCCAAAAGCTTCTCAGTGATGATCTCTTCTGGCTCAGACTTGTCCCAAATATCACACTAGGTCATGACTTCTTCATCCCAAAAGCCTTCTATAGATCTGATAAACCCAACTTCCCACTCGAAAACATAATTGAAGATCTCGAATCCTAGCATGATCCTACCATCAACCCATTGAGGCTCGGCCTCTCAGCATAAGCACAAATAGAGGATGCAGGCATGAAGCTCTCTAAGATATGAGGAATACCATCTGACTTCTTCTTCCCTTTGCCATTTCCACCTCCTTAACCCAAACCCTTTTGGTCTTTCTAACCCCTGGTGGTGATAACAGACTGTGGCCCCTAAGAGTTTTTACCGAAACCAGCCCCCAGAAGAAAGTTCATCTGCTTTATCATATTCAGTACTTGGGGACTATCAACCGAGTTCCTATCTTCCCCTATCACAGATACATGGAAACCATTAAATGGCTGATTAACGATTTTCAAGGTAGAGACTTGGTTTTCCCCTACAGCTTTGATAGTCACTACTCTCTCTCCCCCCCCAGCTCGTGTGGTATTTTGATCATCTGATGGAGAGTAGAGGGCACTCCCCCCGATTTGTGAAACCAACGCCTTCTTAACAAAGTCAAAAAATTAGTAGTGATAGGTAACACCATGAACTCTGCCTTCATCTCAACAGACCCAGTCTTTACTACTACTTTGAAGGTACTTGAGGCTTGCCTTTTGGAATTATCATAAGCAGTGATGGTGAGATCAGATCTACTCAGCATACTCTCATCCAACCCGAAGGCTTGAAGTGCTACAAAAGGACACACATTTATAGATGAGCCATCATCTACCATCACGCAAGTAATGTGCTTGCCACTAATATGTGCCTTAATGTATAGGGGATGGTTGTGATTACGGCCCTCAACTGGTAAGTTAACATCAGAGTACACCAGATTCTCCCCAGAATTCCCCTTAATCAATTATAACAGCTTGGATGGTGAGATGGTCCTAGCAACAGTAGACTCGCACAAAGCCTCAACTAGCCTTTGCATATGCGATGATGACTGCCTTAACAAATTCCAAATAGATATCATAGCCGTGGTCTTCTTTAACTGCTTATGTATCTGATCCTCTTCCAACTCGACTGGTTCATGCACTAGATCTGGTTGCTTCTCTACTTCTAGAATCAGCCTTCAACTCCTGGTCACTACACCTATGTTTTCATCCTCTGAATCCAATGGATCAATAGGCACAATTTCTTCGCCCTCTTGCTCATTATCTTCTCTACTCTTACTAGTGGACCAACAATAAATCATTGCCATGTGGGTCCCTTTCTCCTTTGCCTCTGGGCGGGTGACAGCAATGTACTCATTTCCATATAAGTCTTGCAAAACATACCATTCCGGCAAAGTTGACCCAATAAAAAAATAGGAGGTGGAACTGCATTTTATCCCGACTTATTCTTACCATCTCGGCATTTAGGATCTGTTATTTGCTTACTATTAATCAGATCCTGAATCTCATGCCTCAACCTTGCACAATTATTCGTCAGATGCCTATTATACTAGTGGTATGCATAATACTAATTCTCTTTATGCCTAGGCTACCCCTGGGTTCTAGCCGACCTAGGTGCCAAGGGTCGTAACTTTCCCTCTTTTTTGAGCTTTTTTAAAACCCATGACAGAGGCTGGCCTAGGTTTGAAAAGTACCTTTGGCTTGCCCTCATAGTTAAAACCTTAACTATCTTTCCTGTCCAACCAGGCCTGCTAGAGCTAGCTGGCCTGCCTGCCCCTTGATTGCTATATACCTTCCTAGCATATGCTTCACTGCTCACTCTCTTGGCTATGAATTCACTCTTAGCCTTTATGGCGATGTCCTTTAAGGATGCCCAATCCTTGAGACCTTTCATCTTTAGTCCCTCCTTAAGGTATGGACTTGTATTTCAGATAACCAATGAATCTGCTCCGAAGTATTGGGCTTACGCTTCATCTCCATAACCCTGTTCTGCCACCTAGTGAGATACTCATGGAAGGACTCTCCTGATTTTTGCTGTAACAGCTCTAGGTCCTTTAAGGTGGCCTCCATCCAGGTACTACAGTTATACTGCTTGAGGAAATCCTCAGTCAACAGATAGCAATTCTCTTTGGACCTTATGTCTTACCCATGATGCCAATCTACTGCTGCTCTAGTAAGGCTACAGACATCGCGAGCACGACTCCCCTGGTTTCAAAATTATGTTTTGTTTTGTGTTTTTGATGTTTATTTTTCGAACTTGTGATGCTATTAGAATTATTCTTGGATTATTTCATGAAGCATATGAGTATAATTTGGGTGTATTATGCCTGTATGGTTATATGAATTCTATAAATTTGAATTAATGGATTATGCATGACCTGTAAGAGTCAGTCTAGTTGATAGTTAGGCATGCTTAAAAGAGTCCTTTTGTTACAGCATCTGTCCTATTCTTGGCCCTGATCAGGTCCCCGTTTAGTTCCTCGTGAACTTCTACGTGTTCGGATCTTGTTTAAGATTCCTCTGTAAAAATGTTTTGAAAAGAGATAAAATGATACTGTTTTCCCTATTCGTACTCGTAAGGTACCGCTATGTGATAATTCGTGCCCGTAAGGTACCTCTATGCGTTTACTCGTTATCAACTACTTTGAGTCAGTAGGTGTTATGATTTGTTCTGATATGATTAAAAGTATGTAAATCCGAATGAGTATGATTATAAGCATATAAATGTATATGAGCATATGAATATGTTTATTGAACCTTTGAATGGAATTCCCTTGTGTTTATATCTTATGATCATCAGTATGCCATTTCGTATGTGCTTTGCCTTGATAAACATTGTGAATGGCTGTCCATATTACTGTTGTTTATTTCCCCACTAAACGTTATCGCTTAGCACGTTGTCTTCACCCGTGCAGGTGCGGCAAATGTATAGCTTTTGGGAGAGTCGCCGCCAGTCAAGCCAACACAGAGAGATTAGTGTTAGGGCTTTATTTGTAGCATAATTCTTTTGTAATAGAACTCTTGATGTATTATTTTAGTACAGCTTCTGCATTGTACATTTTGGTTATGTAATTATTTTGTAGTGGCGAATGATCAGAATATTATTGTAATGAACGTTGTTATATTAATGCATGATCATTCTGATGTTTCTGAAAAGTTTAATTTTTGCTGTATTTTAGTATGTATAATGTGATTGAATGTATGTCTCTATATCCTTGGTGCGGTGAAATCCCTGCTCATATGGCATCTCACTCCCTAGCAGACAGGTTCGACTACGTATGGGTAGGGGCTGTTACAGGTTTTGTTATCAAAGCCTAGGTTTAGGCCTTTTTCTGTGTGATTGTTGTGCATAGATATCTATCTAGGACTGTGTTGGCTGATACGATTGTTTTATGTGTATTCGGTGCGAGGATCACTTGAGGAGTCAGCCGAGAGTTTGAACCCTCAAGAAGTTGATCCTTCTGTGTCTGTGTCGGCTCAACATGCTAGGGCGTAACCTGAGGCTACAGCCATGCCCTTTGAGGTCATATTTAATATTTCACAGGACGTGGCTAGGGTTATTGAAAGTGTGACCACTCCTAGACTCCCTAATGAGAATTTGAGAAAGGCGGACACAGAGGACTTTTATGGAACTGGTTTGGACAAATCAAAATATGCTGGGAAGTGGTTAGAGAAGGTACAGCGACTGTAGACACCGGGTCCTGAGGTAGTCCAAATCAGAGTTACCCAATGAAGAAACTAATGTCGGTTTTCGGACTAGGAACGGAAGTTGTGGATGTTCGTCTGCTAGTTTTATAAGGATCGAAGGAGTTCTTGGTAGAAGGAAGAGTTCAACTTTGAGAATTGGCATTTGAACCCACAGACAGGTAGGCCATCAATTAAGAATAGCCCGTCGCTCTCGCGAGAGACCCGTCTCTCATGTCGAGCGTCGGCCGTCGCTCGGGGAAGGGAGCCTGTCGTTAGAATGAGAGATGCCTGTCTCTCGAGAATGGGGTTGTCGCTTGGTTAAGCGGTGCCTGTCGCTGGTTTGAGCGGCTCCCATCTCTCGACTGAGCGATGCCCGCTTCTCGCGGGAGACAGCCATCTCTCATCTCCATGCCATGTATAGGGCCCGCCGGTAAAATTATCATTGGTGCCCCTTGCGACAGACGCCCATCGGTAATCCACAGGCAGCCCGTCGGTCGATGATCTGGTTGTTTTAACCGCCGAATTCTACAAAATTAAGAAGATTTTACAAAATATTTTGAAATCTTTTTGAATTTCCCAAATCTTTTCAAATATTTTTGAATATTAGATTTGATTTTAGGAATATTTTGAAAATCGTTTGGTTTTGATTTGAATTCCGAAAATCCTCTTCAAATATGAATTTAAAATTTAAATTTATTTGAAATTTCCTCCTAAATCTATAAATAGGGGAAAGGAGTTTAGTTTTGAGGGTCGGAAATTTTACTTAGAAATTATTGTTTAGAAAATTTTTTTTAGAAAACTAAAGTTTAGCAATTTTCCACATAAGATTTCTTTTCATTTCTACAAAAAGAATTTTTTTCTTTCAAAATTTCTTTTCTTTTATTCTCGAATTATGCTAATCCGAGGAAGCGAGATCAATTTCTTTTCATCCATCTAGCTAATTTAGATATTTATTGTTGTCCAAATTCCAAGAAAGTGAAAGTAATTTCCTTCTCTTGGTTTATTTTTCAAAGTGAGATTTTTACAACCAAAAATCTCATTCGATCGCGTGATCACGATCCGATCCTTGTAGAACTCGAGGAGTCAACATCTTGCAACATTCACCTTCACGAGATAAAAATCCGAGGGTAAGTATTCTGGACTTATTACGTTGAATTCAATTATTTTCGTTAATTTTTTGCATAAAAATCCCTTTTATTCAAATTAAAATAAAAACTTAATTTTTTTGGTTTACTGTTCGAAAACCGAGTCGACCGACGAGCATAAGGACCACCGATGGAAGTCGCTTAAGCAAGCGACGGGATGTCGTGGGTCGCCCTTATGCCTGTCTGTCGCTCCCAGGGATGCCCGTCGGTCACACATCTTGGGCCGTCCCTGGGCCTCTTTTCTCACTTTAACTCCTTTTCTTCTGTTCTTTCATTTTAAATGGTACCTCTTCGTAGCACCTTTATATCATTCAAATTATTATTTGATAATTTTAATATATCAATTTTTTAAAAAAATAAAGAAGGTATATTACGCATGATATGAATATAACATGATTTATTTTATGTATGAATGATGTCTTTGCATGGTGCATAGCATGGCCAATTGAAACTCATGTGGATGAGTTTTATTTTATCTATTTTAAGGGTTTGTAATTTTAAATACGACTTACGTGTCATTAATTTTGTTGTAATATTTATTTTACTAAATAGTTGTAGTAGAATTTCTTTGTATCATTATTGTAATGAAGACGAAGAGAAACAATGGATATCAATCTAAGTCCACAGCGATGGAGGTGCAAGATGGAAGCTGTTGATCAAGTCCATATAAGAACACCTAGGATTGACCTTTGATCTTCATATTGGCTTATGAGGATCAAAATAGATTTTGGCCATGCTATGACACGGTTTTATATATATTATGCATATGTTCTTAGTATATGATGCGATGAATGATGATATATGTGTATGAGATGCCATGTATGAAATGATGCATGATTTATATAAATAATTAGACATTATAAGTTAAAATTAAAATCCCTCACCATAATTTTAAGTCATATGCCACCCATTATTAAAAACACCTTTCAAGACTAAGATCACCAAAATATGGGTTCTGCTAAAGCGAAGTACATTAGGTTATCCTAGTAAGGCAGGATGGGTAATGGTGCTACTCATATGTTTAAAATGGTTAGACTTAATTAGGCTATCAAAACAGTTTTGGGCCTAAGGGCATAAGATGGGATTATAACATATCGGGACATATGATGTCAAAATCCCATAAATGATCTAAGAGTTATATAAGATATAATTGGTAAATGAGCTACCTACCTAAATAAATTAACTATAAGCGTCATGCCAAAGCTGACTTACAGTTAGGTGAAATATAGATCTTAGCCCAATAAATTATTATAATTATTGTAATTATTATTGAGGGTTATTATTTTAGTGGGATTTTATAAGAAAACCTAAAATGAAATTGGTACTAATATTATTTATCTTCCATGTTTGTAGATTAATGGCATTAAATAATACTTCTACTATGTCACTGCAAACAGTCCTTGAGAAGGACAAACTTCTACTATTTCACAGATAGTCGTGAAGTAATGCTCATGGATCAAGATGAGCCTACAACCTATCAAGATGCTGTGTCAGGTCCAGAATCTGAGAAATGGCTAGAAGCCATGAAATTCGAGATGAAATCCATGTATGATAATCAAGTTTGGAACTTGATTGATCCACCTAAAGGAATTAAAACTATTGGGCACAAATGGGTTTTCAAAAAGAAAACCAACATGGATGGAAAAGTAAATACCTTTAAAGCGAGGCTCATTGCAAAAGGGTTCAAACAAACTCATGGTATTGACTATGATGAAACCTTTTCACCAGTCGCAATGCTTAAATCAATAAGAATTCTTATTGCCATTGCTGCATATTATGACTATTAGATATAGCAAATGGATGTCTAAACAGCGTTTCTTAATTGAAACTTACTTGAGGATGTGTACATAAGACAACCTGAGGGTTTTGTCCATCCTGATAATTCTAGAAAGGTATGTAACCTGCAAAGATCCATTTATGGATTGAAGCAAGCTTCTCGAAGCTGAAATCTTTGTTTTGATGAAACAGCCAAAGAGTTTGGGTTCCTCAAAAATGAGGATGAACCTTGTATATACAAGAAAATTAGTGGGAGCACTGTGATGTTTCTTGTATTATATGTCGATGACATATTACTCATTGGAAATGGCATCCCTATTATGCAAAAGACAAAAGACTGGTTAGGGAAATCTTTTTCAATGAAAGATTTAGGCGAAGCTGCTTATATCCTTGGGATTAAGATCTATAGGGATAGATCAAAAAGGATAATTGGTCTGAGTCAAAACACTTATATAGATAAGCTTCTAAATAGATGCAGTATGCAAAATTTCAATAGAGGATTTTTGCCAATGTCTCATGGCATTACTCTTAGCAAGACTCAGTGTCCGATAACATCTGATGAGCGAGATCGTATGAGTATGATTCCTTATGCTTCAGCTATAGGATCAATCATATATGCCATGTTATGCACTCGACCAAACATTTCGTATGCTTTGAGCATGATGAGCAGATACCAGTCAGATCTCGGTGAAAGTCACTGGACAGTGGTTAAGAATATCCTTAAGTACTTGAGAAGAACTAAGGTTGCATTCTTAATATATTGAGGATTGGAAGATGAGCTAGTAATAAATGGTTATATAGATGCAAGCTTCCAATCTGACAAAGATGACTTTAGATCGCAGATAGGATATGTGTTTGTATTGAATGGAGGTGCTGTAAGCTGGAAAAGTTCAAAACAAAGCACTGTCACTGATTCTACAACAGAAGCTGAGTATATAGCGGCATTAGATGCAGCTAAAGAAGCAGTATGGATCAAGAAATTCATTGCTTAATTGGGAGTAGTACCTAGTATTAGCAACCCTATGGATCTTTAATGTGACAACAATGGTGCTATTGCACAGGCTAAGGAGCCCAGAACTCATTAGCGATCAAACCATATACTTAAGCATTTTCATCTCATTAGAGAAATAATTGAGAGGGGAGATGTCAACATTTGCAGAGTACCTACTGATGATAACATTGTTGATCCACTTACCAAGGCTCTCCCACAAGCCAAACATGATGGACATACTAGGTCAATGGTATTAGATATATGTATGATTGGCCCTAGTGCAAGTGGGAGATTGTTAGTGGTTATGCCCTAGGCAAAACATTTGGACCTTGATGTAATCATTACATTTTCATTTATATATAATGGTTTTCTTCATATTAATATTTTTGGCATGTTACATTATTGTAATATTTATGAATGACAATATTATTCATGTCGTCCCTAGTCATTTATCACTAAAGGGCATAAAGATAAATTAAGACTAGTATAGATTTGCATTGATAATCATTGGATGATTATATATGATGATATAAATCAAATCTATAGGTATTTGTTAGAAAACAAAGTACTGGACAGACCCACTATAAGATCACTCATAGGATAGTGTCATAAGTGATCTTATAATAGATATGTTATTGAATCTTTTGACCTGAGGTTATCACAGTTTCCTACATAACGAACATTATGTTTTGACATAATAAAGCATCATCTTTAATCAGATAATTATAAAGTTTATGATTGGACATAATGAGAATTATGCAGAGGAAAGTGAATACTCAAGATGAAAATTGTCCCTCTCTTATGAGAGAGATATCTATTGGGCCCCTCGATAAGTAGGACTGTAAAATGCATGGCTGAGCTTGAATGAATTGATAGTGTGATCATTGTCATTTGAATTTTTTGGTCTCCTTGGTGATCGAGAAATTATATGTTTGTACAATATAAGTTTGATATGGACCATGACTTATGTTCAAATAAGATATCATGTGATAAAAGGATAATGGCATGCTCTATTGTCAGGTTAAAATCGGACTAACGATATTTATATTATTTGGGTAGTCATAATATCTTGCTAGAGACCAATTATGACTTGTGGGCTTATTATGAGATTAGGCCCACTGCCAACTTAATATAAACCTACACATCAAGACAAAAATGAACAAAATGGATTTTAATTAGTGTATTTCGAAATTATAATGTGGATTTAATTTAATTTCGAAATCATATATAGATATATATATATATATATACATATACATATAAATATATCTCGTATTTTGAGTATGAGATAATAATATGTATTAATATAATATTTCTTATTATTTCGAATAAGAAATAAATACATACACACACACACACACACACACATATATATATATACATACATAATATCTCTTAATTTTTAATAAGAGATAATATCCCTATTTATCTCTTTAGGGTTTAAAATTTATATATGTTAAGAAGAGATTAACCCTAATCTCGTTTTTCCTAAGAGAAAAAGGATTGAGAGTGGTCGTCATTCCTAAGAGAGAAAAACCTAGCCGCCATATTTTTCTTTGAGAAAGAAAAAAACATAAAATCCAGTTGCAACGTAAGGGAGCTAGCACCCTTTCCGAATTTTTTTCGTTGGTTTGTGCGTGTGGATACCGGTAGAGGGTGTTCCTGATTGAGGCAATGCCTGTACTCCGAGTTAGGGAGTTAATTTTGTTCAAAGGTTGGTAAATCTTACTCCCTCTTTTCAAAATCAATTGAAAATACGTGGATCCTGTTTAGGTTTCAATTTTATTCCGCTGTGGTAATTTGAATTATTGCGAAGAAACCCAATTGACATTTCTCGTGTTTTGTAAGTCTGGAGTAGACTTGGCACACCGCCATTTGAAGATGGTGCCCGCACTTCGTATGTCTAGAGTAGTGCAGTCCACGAGGACATTTCTTGCATTTTGTAAGTTTGGAGCAGACTAGGCGCACCGCAATTTGAAGATGACGCCCGCACTTTGCAAGTCTATAGTAGACTCGGTGCAGTTATGGAAAACAATCACGGTGCTTTGTAAGTTTGGGGCAAACTTGATGCCTCGCCATTTGATGATGGTACCCGTGGTTCAAAAATCTTCAGAAGACTCGGTGCAACCCAGAAGGATGACAATGACTCCACAGTCTAGATGTTGACTTAAAGAGATGATTTCTTTTTGTAGCAGTAGGAAGGTCACTGCCTAAGGTATGCCCTTCTTTCCTTTTTTTTTGAATTTTGGCTCACCTAGGCACATAAATTTTAGGTTCCCAAAAATTGGGAGCAACTATAGACACCGGGTCCCGAGGTGGTCCAAGATTAGGATTACCCGATGATGAAAATGATTCTTGTTCTCAAGCGAAGATGTTAGAGCTGATGTTTCCTTGTCGAGGCCCTTCCTTTTAAATAAATAAAAAATAAAAAATTTGATTGAAGGAAAAAAAAAATATTTTGGTTTTGGGCTTTCCGGTGGCTTGTGACCGCATCCCGGCAGGATGAACGAGAAACGCAAGGCCCGCTCGCAGTGTGCCGCACACGATGCGAGGCATGCCCTCCTACACAAGGCCGCGCCTCACAAGCAGTCTCCTGTGAGGAAGCCGTGCCTCGTGGCCTTCCGCATGCGACCTGTTCTGAGGAGGCTACATCTCGTGGCCTTCCGCGTGCGGCCCCTGCGCGTGAGGTGTAGCCACAAGCTTGCGGGTAGCCTTCCCCTATCCCTTTCCCACCTGCGAAAAAGATATTTTTGGGACTGTAGAATCTATTTTTTTCATGTTTTAGTGATTTTTGGAAAAATCGGTTTAGGAAAGAGGTTTTTGTCCTTTCCCTTTTGGGAGAGAAGAAAAAATAAAGGGGAGGATTTGTTTTTATTGGAGGGGGGTTGGACTTTTCGAATAGACGAGATAGCAAAAAAGAGAGAAGAGCATTTCTAAAAGACATTGAGATTTCATTCTTCAAAAAACTTTAAGAAAAGGGTTTTTGTTCTGTCGTTGACTTGAGTAAGGAAAACTAATTTCCTCAGCTTGGGCATCCCATTAAAACCTTTTCATTTTCTTTGGTTTTGTTTTCTTGAGTCTTTTTGTGTTGAAAACTTTAGTTTTTTCTTGAATACTTTTGGTGTTTATCACAGCAAAACTTGACGAGTGAGATGGATTGAGACATCATTTTTGCACTCTACAAATTCTGAGGGTAAAGATTCTTGGACTCACTTTTCCATCACCTCATTTTACTATATGTTTCACGATATTGATAAGTGCATGCTTATTTTCTGAGTTTGAAATTTATTTCGATGTAATTTTTGAGATGATTTTCTTTCTTTTATACGTCTAAATTGCTACTGTCACTATTTCCTTCATTGTTGCCTTTTTTAGTATTGTTATTACTATTGCATTATTATTCTCGTCATTGCTGCCATTATTATTATTATCATCATCATCATTATTAATATTATTATTATTATTATTATTATTATTATTATTATTATTATTGTTTTCATTGTCTTATTATTATTGTTATTGTTAATATTTTTATCATTATTTTTATTATTTTTATTATTATTATTATTATTATTATTATTATTATTATTATTATTGTTGTTGTTGTTGTTGTTGTTGTTGTTGTTGTTGTTGTTGTTGTTGTTGTTATCATGGTTATTGTTATTCTTATTATATTTTTGCATTACTAATTTTTAATTCCCTTTGCATGTGAGTTGTTTGCATATTAAATCAGCGTGTTAAATTTAACCCAGTTTATTTTCTTCACGCATGTTAATCATGTTTTATATTTCTCTTGTCGTCATTTTTATGCATTTAATTTTATAAATAACACTAATATTTTTATTGTTGTTTTTCTTATTTAGGGTTGAAATGTGATCTTGCTTGTGTGAGCATTCGTGTGACCAAATTGAAGGGTCACGACGCGTAGGAGACTATGTCATTTGGGTGAGATCCTACCAACGCTTCAATTGTGTGTTCGTGTTTGTTATTGTAAATAAAATAGTTTCTTTTTATACTCGTGTAAGATAAAATAATCATAAAAATATTTTTATGATTAAATTGTGATTTTTATTATTAAATTGGGACCAATGTCTTCGATTTTTGCCAAGGAATGAAAAAATGTCATGAATTAAAATGAAGAGTTAAACTTTCTAATAATGGGATCACTAATCCCGGTTTTCAAGCCAATAGCCGAAATAACTTTTCAATCCATCTTTAAGTGAGTGTGAAGGAACCATTGTTCCCAAACCGAATAAATATCCCGATTTATGCATCTCTCCTTTTTCTGATTAATTTTGCTTGATTGTTTAACTTTATGTTTGTATATATCTTGTGGGCCCTTATAATTAATTATTTTTGGGGCAATTTTATTAAGCTTTCTTTCATTTGGGGATTCTATTATTTCCCAATTTCCATCTTAATTTTGTTTTAGCTTTTCTTTTCATTTGGCGGATTATATTTGTCCCAATTGCACCTTTGTAAATGGTGTGGCTTTGCATGTTTACCGCTTTATTTACAGCTTTCATTTATCGCTTTCTTAGTGCTTGATGTGCACCTTTAATAAATTACATTAATCATGTGAGAAGAGGGATGGAATTTTCAAATCTAAAAACTCATTTATAATTAACCAAGGCATAAATAAGAGTGGAGTTCCAAACACCTTCTCTGGTTTAGTCCATAGAGGTTAGATGACCTTTCTTAGTTTCTTATAAATTGGGTGGCAACTCCAAAATACCTCAGAGGTGCCTAAAGGTTTCATGAGGCTAGATGAACTTCCCCAATGTTCCATTGGGAGGGGATTCAAAAATGTCTTGTCTTACCCAACATCAAATGACGTGACCCAATCCCTCGAGCCCTAAAAGCGGACTACTGGAGGGCCTTTCCGGTTCGGTGCGTGTCACATAATTGTAAGTGAACAAGGACTAAAGTGATAAAGGACAAAGATATTTAAATTGGACCAACTGGATTTTGACACCTGGAAGTGTTTGGTGGGAATCATTTAATGAAGAAAAGAGAGAAGGTGAAGAGGAAAGAGAAAAAGCAGATTTTGGTTCCCTTGTTCCCTTCCCATTCTCCTTATTGCATGAGGCTCTCTCTTCCTCATTTTCTTCTTCTTCATTTCCTGCTTCTTACCCCTCCTTCCTTGGTGATCATCAAGATTTGAGTAGGATTTTAAGAGATAAGAGCTTAGTTTGAAGAGGTAAGTTGGTTATATGGGTTTCTTCTCCTTTCTTCAGCATTTGGATGAGTTTTGGAGATATGGGTTTTTGATTTATGTGTTTTGTTGGCTTGATTGTGCAAGAATCTGGTGATAAGAGGAAGAACAAGGGCAAGGAAAAGGTGGGATCTTGAAGAGGGTGGATAGAGCTGCAATTTTGAGGTTTGTAAGTTTATGCAAATGGATTGAGTTTTCTTTGAATTTTTGTGATGAATTCTAGATTTTGAGTTACAAAATATGTTGATATGCATGTTTTGAGTTGAGTTTTGACATATGTATGTTGTGCTAGAATTAATTTGGCATATGAGAGTTCAAATATGGAATGTTATGAATTTAGAGCAATTTCTGAGTTTCTTGTTCTAATTGAGCATTTTGGAATTTAATTGTTTCTAATTGGTATAATTTGTTATTCACATGATTATGAGCATGTTTAGAATGCATATGTTGAATGAATTGTGGTTATATGCAAGTTAAATTGATTTTGGGTCAAGATGTGCATGAGTTGATTTGGAATTTGGCATTTCCAAGTCTGGGAGCTCGTCTCTGTAGCAAGCGTGACCTCGGCCACGGGGGTGACAGAGAGCTCAAGTTCTAGACTATGGCAAGAGCTCGGGCTTTGATATCTAGCCGAGCTCCTCCCGACTGTACTCTATCACGAGCGCGACAGAGAGTTCAAGAGTTAAACATTTAGCGTGTGACCTTTGTCGCGAGTGCACTGGTGTGCGTAGGCACGACTGAGGCCCCGGTGTTTTGTCGCGAGCTCGACCAGTGGAGACTTGGCATCTATCGCCGGTTCGACACACCCCTATTTTGCAAATGCTATTTGTTTGAGATCCTTTACATGGTTTCTCACTCATGGGATCTATATGATTATACCTTGCAATGTCTATTCATGACTGCATGAATGAATACATGAATCACATGTGTATTCCATTGGATAGTTTATATGAATTAAGTTATTGTGACATAGTCTATACGTGTTTATCAAGGAAATATTTATATGACCGTGATAAAGTTGGTTTGAGCCTGAAGGGTCATAGTAGTGGATAGATAAGCATGCTTATTAAGGGTTAGAGTGCGAGTGCAGCTGCTACATGTTGGCCCCATTTTGGTCTTTTAATTTGCCACGTTTTGATCTATATGATTTGAGACTTCGGTCTCCCCTTCTACCTTCGGGTATTTATGTTTCGAGACTCATGTATTTATATTCTTTAGATACTATGTCCTATCAATGTCAATAGTACCCTTATCCACTAGTTATTGAGAACTCAGGCTATTGTATGTCTATTTTGATATTGCTATAGAAATGTTAATATGTTGTATGTACATGTAATTGAGTTTTGGCAAGACAGAGTGAATGGATATTATACAAGTTACTGATATTCATTTATTATATGCATATTGTATATACATGTGTTAGAGATCTAAAGATACGTTATTGCATGATCGTTTCTTTAGACATGTGTGTGTAAAGTTAAGGATATTGCATGATAGAGCATAAGTAGAATTACTTGTATTGTTCGTTTGTATATAGTATGTATCGATTATATATATACACTCATCTTATGATGTTATTATTGAAATAGAGATTTCTTGGTGTTGTTTCCTCCCCACTAAGCATTATCGCTTAGTACGGGTGTTTTTCCATGTAGGTGGCAGCTTCATTGCTGGTGTTGGGCATCTGCAGGTCGGCCACTAGGAGTTCCAGTTGTAGTTCCTTTTTGTCTCTTGCTATTATTTTTGTATAGTTTTGTATATGTCAGAGTAAGAGATATTGTAGACACCGGGTCCTAAGGCAGCACAGATCAGAGGTTACCCAATAATGAAATTAACGACTGTTCAAAAGTAAAAAGATTGGAAGTGATGATTTCCTTGTCAAAATTTTCTTTTTTGGAATAAAAAATAAAAAAATGTAAAAACTAAAAATAAAAAATAATTTTTAAAATTATAGTATTTTAATTAGAATTATTTCTTTTAAAAAAAAAATTCGTCAATTGCAGCAGCCGTCGAGCGAGGGGGGACGTCCCTCGTGAGCCAGGCAAGCACCCATCACGCGTGTGCTGGAACTAGGGCGCTTGCCCCTACGCTGCGAGGCGCACACACTACAGGTGATGCGCCGCACGCCCAGCGCACAACGGGCGAGGTGTCACTCGCCAGTCCCTCTCCTGCCAGCGCGTGCACTGGTGGCCCGTTGCTCTCAAGCGACGGTCGTCTGGTTCCCAGATCTGCCGATTTCCTCCGAAAGCGTAATTTTTGGCCTTTTCTCGATTTTTTCTCCAAAATTGATTTTTTTATCTTATTTTTTGGTATTTTCACTGTTTTTTCAATTTTTAAAATTAAGATAGGTTTTAAATTATTTTTTATTATTTTTGATTTATTATTTTTTATTAAAATTTATCCTTAAAATAAATATAAAAAATTTAATTTTATCTTCTAAATTCTAATATCTGTTCAAAAGAATTTGATTTTATCTTCAAATCTAATTTAAATTCAAAAAAATTAGATTTTATTTTTTAAAATCTAATTTGAATTCAAAAGAATTTGATATCTAACTTTAAGAATAATTCAAATTTTTAAAAAGATTTAAAATTTTAATTTGAATTTTGAAAACATTTGGTTTTTTAATTTGAATTTTGAAAAGATTAAAATTTCTAATTTGAATTTTGAAAAGATTTTGAATTTTTAAATTTAAATTTTAAAAAAGATTTGATTTTGAAATTTGAATTTTATAAGTATTTCAATTTTAAATTTAAATTTTAAAAAGATTTGAATTTTTTTCCTTATCCTCAGTTAGCTTATAAATAGCAGACGGAGGATTGAGGAAAAGGATTCAAATTTTTCTCTTCTTCTTCCTTTTAATGGAATTCTTTCTACATTTTCTTTCTCTTGAGTTTTTTTCTTCAAATAAATTTCTTAAATTTGGATTTTTCTCTTCTTCTTCTTTAAAGGAATTTTTTCTTCATTTTTCTTTATTTGAGTTTTCTTCTTCAAATAAATTTCTTACGGTTTTAAAAATAAATTTTTGATAAAAAAAAGTCATTCTTGAGATAAAAAAAATAATTATTTGTTCTTGAGAATTTTTTTTTCTTCCATTACTTTTTTTAGCAAATATTCTTTCTTGGAATAAAACTCCAATTTTTATTATATTAAATTCTAAATTTGCAGATCAAGGCAAGGAAATCAATCATCTTTTTCCCTTCATCGAGTTTGAATTCCGAGTGTAAATATTTTAGGTTCATTCATACTTTTCTTTTGTTTTCTTTCTATTTTATTTATTCACAATCATTTTATTAATATGTAGATATTTATGTCTATTGTTTATATATTTATTTTATCTCTGATATTTCCTTTATTTTTATTATTTTATTTCATTGTCGCACTCACGTATTATTTATTTTTCTTGTGAGTTTATTTATTTCTACTGATTGTGGGGCGATGAAAAGGAAAGCCCACTGGGATGATCCGAGGATGCCAATTTGGTTCATTTTCTTTACCCTATTTCCTTTTAGTTTATTTTTATTTCCAATTTATTGTAAATATTATTTTGAGCCTGCTAATATAAAATGGCTAAAGATTTCTTCAACAAATAAATGGGATTTTCTTAAATAAAAATGAGACAAATGTCCTAGGTTTTTTATAAAAATAAACCATCACATTTAACACTTTTTTCCTTTAAAAACGTATGCAATGACCAATGTCCTCATCTTTAATAAACATCCCATTTCATGTATGATTTACATTTTCATTTATAGTGGAGGTTGTATTCCGCCCCTAGTTTTGTTGTAAGTTATCACCTTTTCATCTTTACGCTCAATTTATCTTATTTACTGCTCTCCATTACATCATAACCTGCGCTTTAATCAATTGCATTGAAATGAATGAGAAAACATAATGAAATTTTATCTCTAAAACTCAATCATAATTTAATCACGGTATGAATAAATGGGAAGTCTCGGACCTTCTCTGGTCCTAAACTTAATGAGGTTAGAGGACCATCTCAATGTCTTATTAGGGTGGGGTCTCTAAAATATCTCATGTTGCCCAAAATAGGCCCAATTTGCATGGTCTTAGGCTCCATGAGATTAGATGATCCTTCCAGTGTTCTATTAGAAGGAGGTGTCCAAAATATCTCTGGCTTGCCCAAAATGGATGCATATTGATCGTCTTAGGCTTCATGAGATTAGATGATCTTTCCAGCATTTTATTAGAAGGAGGCGTCCAAAATATCTTTAAGAACCCGAAATAGACAAACATGTGCTATCTTAGGCTCAGTGAGGCTAGACGACCTTTCCCAATATTTTATTGCGTGGTGATTCTAAAACACCTATTTGTTGCCAAAAATAGATGCCCTTGTAATCTCTTACATATCTTGTGAACCTCTCTCGAAAATCCTAAAAGCGGGTCTTCGAGGCACTCCGGGGTTTGGCGCGCGTCACAGTGGCGACTCCACTAGGGACTTAAATTAGACTTCGCTTCATACCAGTCTATTCTGTGTCTAGACTATCCTTGGCTTGGGGCAGGCCCAGCTGGCAAAGGTTGTAACTTTCCTTTCTTGATGAGACGGGTGAAGTGCCAAGATAATGGTCTGCCTGAGATAGTGAGATGTTTAGGAGTCATTCCGGTGGCTGAGACTTCTACTACTCTATCCTTGCCCACGTTATCACTGTTGCTTCCTTTGCGTCCGCCCAAGGCCATATTTGCAGGCTTAGCCATCTTGTCCAGATGATCGGCCTCAGCTTCGATGGCTATATCTTTAAGCGACTCCCAGTCTTTGAGTCCCTTCATCTTTAGTGCCTCTCTTAGGTATGGGCTAGCATTCCTGATGAACAACCTTATCTGGTCAGAAGTATCAGGTTTTCTCTTCATTTCCATGACCCGGTTTCTCCATCGGGTCAGGTATTCATGGAATGATTCCCCTGGCTTCTACTGCAACAGTTCTAGATCTTTCAATGTGACCTCAATCCTGGTACTGCAATTATACATGCTAAGGAATTCTTCTGTCAACAAGTCCCAATCTTCCCTCGTTCTTCGATCCAACCCATGATACCAGTCTACTGCCAGACCTGCTAGACTGAGACAGAAATAGTCCACTTTTTGCCTCTTAGTCAACCCTATACCCTTCATGATCAGGGTGTATTGCTTAACATGTGCAGAAGTGTCACACCCCATAAGTGGCCTAATCGGAAATTGGCAATTTTAATTGGAAATTAGAAATTTTAAATGGATATTTAAGGACAATTGAGTAATTTATAAATGAAAGAGGATTTAATTGCTAGATGGGATTTAATTAGAATACAGATTTTATACAGGTGAGTAAAAAGAAATTGTAAAGGACCTATTAGTATATTTGAAGGATCAAATTGTAAAAGAGGAATTAAGTGGATTTGAGGAATTGTGCATGTGTGCCAAGTGGAGAGTGGGTGTGTACGTGGGTGAGGGAAAGAAAGATCTGAGGAAATTCTAGTTGGCTGGAAATAAAAGACTTGGGGTTTTTCTCGTTCTTGCTCTCTCTCTCTCGGAAATCACTTCTCTTCTCTTGTGCTTCTGTTCTTTCTTTTCCCCATTGCATGTGTATGATCATCTGTTTGGAGAGCTTGGGTTTTAGGTTTTGAAGCTTCAGCAGGGTAAGTAGCTACTGGTCTTAATTTGAGTTCTTGATCTTCATCTTTTCTGGGATTAACTGGGTATCGGTTTGTCTGTTGCAAGTACTGGAAGATAGAAGAGTAGAGAAGGGAAAAGATAAGGTGGTTGTTTGAGGAGGAGGTACAGTGGACGTTTTTAGGAACTTCAGTAACAGGTTTGGGACTGTCTGATTTTCTCAGTATGGATCCTGCTTTCAGTGTTGGTATTAATGCGTTTGTGTATGTTGTTTAATGAAATGCATGAGTAATGTGATGTGTATATATATGATTTCTGTAGAGAAGAGTAATATAGAGTTTGTCATTGAAAGGCATATACAAGAGTTTGAATATGAATTTCCTGGAAAGTTAATGTTTTGGCATTGCTTCTGTGTTATTTGTAAAAATGTGATACTGGTATTTTAATTGCTGTGAATGTGCTCTGGAGACTTGAAGGTATGTATTCGAAACATTATTGTATGAAAAATTGTTTTAGACAAAGTGGGGTTTTTATCTTTGGTTGTACTCTGTTTTTGCGATTTCTGGTTTTCAACATTTTCTGGAAATTCTCTGAGATTCTGAGTGGAGAAGAAGAAGAAGTGTGAGAAGAAGGTCACGTGACGTGACTGGTGGTCACGCCGTGACCCCCTTCTCGGTTGAAGGTCACGAGGCGCAATGCAGCTTCACGCCGTGACTCCTTCTTTGCTGAAGGTCGCTTGGCGTGAAGCGGCATCACGCCGTGACTTTCGCCTTTTCCTGTGTGACTCCTCCCTCTCCTCTCACAGGCGTCACGTGACGTGACTGGTGGTCACGCCGTGACTGCCTTGCTCCTCTGCCTGGCGCTCGCGTGCAGCCTGTGTCACGCGACGTGATGAATGGTCACGGCGTGACCAGCCTTCCCCTGCTGCCCGTTTTCCAAAACCGAAGTTTAACTCCTGTTTTTCAAGAATTTTTGCACTACATGACAAATATTTGATTTAAAATCTGTATTGTGTTTTAATAATTGATTAATATTGGGTTTTGTATACATGATTAATAATTAATATACATGATTTACATGTTTATAGTTTATTTAACAGGGACTTTTTCAATATGAGCTATTTGTTCTTATTACCTCCTGTAGTTAATATTTATATGTTTAAATGTTTCTGAATTTGATCTAGACACATGTATACGTGAAATATGTATTTGCATTTAGTTGTTTTAATATTTATAGTTACTTGTTTTAAATGTGATCTGTATACCTGTATACATGGACCATAAATTAGTATTATCTTCAATATTCATATTGATATTAGTGCTTGAATTGTTGAGTTGAGTTTTAAGCCTGAATAGTCATAGTAGTGGATAAGTAAGCGCTTACTTAGGTCAGAGTGTGAGTGCAGCTGCTATATGATAAAACGATATATGCGGGTCCATTTGGATCCTTGTTTCGACCATGTTTGGTCTATATGAAAATAAAGCGAGACTCCGGTCTCTATATGGAAAATACATGTTTGAGACTCATGTCTCTATATGCTTGGGATACTGTGTTCAATCAGTATCCAAATGACCGTATCCACTTCTAGAGAGTATTTCGGATTAATCAGGCTACATGTTTATATGTGATATATATATATATGTTGAGATGTTTATTGACAAGATTAAAGGTATATGTTGTATATGAAATATAGTATAACTTTGTGTTTATATACCTTGTGTATATATATATGTATTTGGAACGGTGAGAAATATGTAGATTTAATTTATATTTTAATAGTTAATTACTTGTAATGTATGTTTATGGTTGGGATGAGATTATAGTGTTGTTGTAAATATTGTATATGCATTATTTTAGGCTAGTCAGGCTATGAGTTTAATTGTGTTGCATAAGATGAGATGAATTGTTAACATGATTACAAGTATATAGTGCACATGAATTCTTACATAGCTTTAAATCGCACCTTGAATCTGTATACTTAGAATGATGAGAATTATGAATTGAATACTTGATTGCTGGTATTGTATATATATATTTATGCATGTCAAGTAAGGAATTTGGAGATATGTTTATAGATGATTTGATGCCTTTGATTTTGAACCATTGGATTATTGTATTGTTATATATACTGTATATGCACTTTGCTAGTTTGTTTTGTTTCTCCCCACTAAGCGTTATCGCTTAGCACGGGCTCTTTTCCCGTGCAGGTGGCGAGTCTGGATTTGGAGTCGGATATCTGCGGGTCGGCCACTAGGAGTCTTATGATGAAGTCATTTTTGAAGTCTTCCGCTGTAATTATTTTTGTATATGTATTTGATTACAAGCCTCGTTTTGTAAAACAGTATGGATATATGTTATATGTAAAAAGGAATTACTATTATATGATTAATGATTTCTTTAAATCTCATGTGGTTTTATTTATATATGTGAATATGGATTTGTTATATGTGTTTGCCTGCGTGGCACTCCGGCATCCTTCCAACGGGGATGGCGGGGTGTTACAGCTTGGTATCAGAGCCCAGGTTTGGTGGTTCTGGGTTATGTTGTGATTGTTTTGGTGTGAGTCAAGTCTATACATGAGAGTCAGTTTTGTATAGTGGCCTAATGCAGATGTCGTTTGTGTAAAGTATAGATGGAGTCCGACTCGCGTGAGAGTAAAGACGAGGCAGTAGTAGATATGAATTGATAAGAGTTCGAGGTGTCACTCTGTATTCCTGTCAGCTATCTTCTTGAAATCATGTGCACATAAGCATAGTGAAACAAGGGGATGGGAAAAGTGCATTATAGTAGCTTACATTGCATTTTCGCATCATCTCGCATACATAAATCATTACATGATCATTTCATCCGCATCCCTCATTTGTATGTAAACAGCATCATTGTATGCACTTCATTGAAAGAAGCTGACAGGATATACATCGAGTACTTGATGATTAGAAGAGGTATATGGATTAGAGTGTAGTGTGCTAAGGAAAGTGTGGAGTGTACATGATTTGATAGTTATATGGTATAAGTGATAGCGATTCAGAGATTTGTTTAAAGATTTACCTACAAGTGATAAGCGAGGAAATTTCGAGGACGAAATTTTCTTAAGGAGGAGAGAGTTGTCACACCCCATAAGTGGCCTAATCGGAAATTGGCAATTTTAATTGGAAATTAGAAATTTTAAATGGATATTTAAGGACAATTGAGTAATTTATAAATGAAAGAGGATTTAATTGCTAGATGGTATTTAATTAGAATACAGATTTTATACAGGTGAGTAAAAAGAAATTGTAAAGGACCTATTAGTATATTTGAAGGATCAAATTGTAAAAGAGGAATTAAGTGGATTTGAGGAATTGTGCATGTGTGCCAAGTGGAGAGTGGGTGTGTACGTGGGTGAGGGAAAGAAAGATCTGAGGAAATTCTAGTTGGCTGGAAACAAAAGACTTGGGGTTTTTCTCGTTCTTGCTCTCTCTCTCTCGGAAATCACTTCTCTTCTCTTGTGCTTCTGTTCTTTCTTTTCCCCATTGCATGTGTATGATCATCTGTTTGGAGAGCTTGGGTTTTAGGTTTTGAAGCTTCAGCAGGGTAAGTAGCTACTGGTCTTAATTTGAGTTCTTGATCTTCATCTTTTCTGGGATTAACTGGGTATCGGTTTGTCTGTTGCAAGTACTGGAAGATAGAAGAGTAGAGAAGGGAAAAGATAAGGTGGTTGTTTGAGGAGGAGGTACAGTGGACGTTTTTAGGAACTTCAGTAACAGGTTTGGGACTGTCTGATTTTCTCAGTATGGATCCTGCTTTCAGTGTTGGTATTAATGCGTTTGTGTATGTTGTTTAATGAAATGCATGAGTAATGTGATGTGTATATATATGATTTCTGTAGAGAAGAGTAATATAGAGTTTGTCATTGAAAGGCATATACAAGAGTTTGAATATGAATTTCCTGGAAAGTTAATGTTTTGGCATTGCTTCTGTGTTATTTGTAAAAATGTGATACTGGTATTTTAATTGCTGTGAATGTGCTCTGGAGACTTGAAGGTATGTATTCGAAACATTATTGTATGAAAAATTGTTTTAGACAAAGTGGGGTTTTTATCTTTGGTTGTACTCTGTTTTTGCGATTTCTGGTTTTCAACATTTTCTGGAAATTCTCTGAGATTCTGAGTGGAGAAGAAGAAGAAGTGTGAGAAGAAGGTCACGTGACGTGACTGGTGGTCACGCCGTGACCCCCTTCTCGGTTGAAGGTCACGAGGCGCAATGCAGCTTCACGCCGTGACTCCTTCTTTGCTGAAGGTCGCTTGGCGTGAAGCGGCATCACGCCGTGACTTTCGCCTTTTCCTGTGTGACTCCTCCCTCTCCTCTCACAGGCGTCACGTGACGTGACTGGTGGTCACGCCGTGACTGCCTTGCTCCTCTGCCTGGCGCTCGCGTGCAGCCTGTGTCACGCGACGTGATGAATGGTCACGGCGTGACCAGCCTTCCCCTGCTGCCCGTTTTCCAAAACCGAAGTTTAACTCCTGTTTTTCAAGAATTTTTGCACTACATGACAAATATTTGATTTAAAATCTGTATTGTGTTTTAATAATTGATTAATATTGGGTTTTGTATACATGATTAATAATTAATATACATGATTTACATGTTTATAGTTTATTTAACAGGGACTTTTTCAATATGAGCTATTTGTTCTTATTACCTCCTGTAGTTAATATTTATATGTTTAAATGTTTCTGAATTTGATCTAGACACATGTATACGTGAAATATGTATTTGCATTTAGTTGTTTTAATATTTATAGTTACTTGTTTTAAATGTGATCTGTATACCTGTATACATGGACCATAAATTAGTATTATCTTCAATATTCATATTGATATTAGTGCTTGAATTGTTGAGTTGAGTTTTAAGCCTGAATAGTCATAGTAGTGGATAAGTAAGCGCTTACTTAGGTCAGAGTGTGAGTGCAGCTGCTATATGATAAAACGATATATGCGGGTCCATTTGGATCCTTGTTTCGACCATGTTTGGTCTATATGAAAATAAAGCGAGACTCCGGTCTCTATATGGAAAATACATGTTTGAGACTCATGTCTCTATATGCTTGGGATACTGTGTTCAATCAGTATCCAAATGACCGTATCCACTTCTAGAGAGTATTTCGGATTAATCAGGCTACATGTTTATATGTGATATATATATATATGTTGAGATGTTTATTGACAAGATTAAAGGTATATGTTGTATATGAAATATAGTATAACTTTGTGTTTATATACCTTGTGTATATATATATGTATTTGGAACGGTGAGAAATATGTAGATTTAATTTATATTTTAATAGTTAATTACTTGTAATGTATGTTTATGGTTGGGATGAGATTATAGTGTTGTTGTAAATATTGTATATGCATTATTTTAGGCTAGTCAGGCTATGAGTTTAATTGTGTTGCATAAGATGAGATGAATTGTTAACATGATTACAAGTATATAGTGCACATGAATTCTTACATAGCTTTAAATCGCACCTTGAATCTGTATACTTAGAATGATGAGAATTATGAATTGAATACTTGATTGCTGGTATTGTATATATATATTTATGCATGTCAAGTAAGGAATTTGGAGATATGTTTATAGATGATTTGATGCCTTTGATTTTGAACCATTGGATTATTGTATTGTTATATATACTGTATATGCACTTTGCTAGTTTGTTTTGTTTCTCCCCACTAAGCGTTATCGCTTAGCACGGGCTCTTTTCCCGTGCAGGTGGCGAGTCTGGATTTGGAGTCGGATATCTGCGGGTCGGCCACTAGGAGTCTTATGATGAAGTCATTTTTGAAGTCTTCCGCTGTAATTATTTTTGTATATGTATTTGATTACAAGCCTCGTTTTGTAAAACAGTATGGATATATGTTATATGTATAAAGGAATTACTATTATATGATTAATGATTTCTTTAAATCTCATGTGGTTTTATTTATATATGTGAATATGGATTTGTTATATGTGTTTGCCTGCGTGGCACTCCGGCATCCTTCCAACGGGGATGGCGGGGTGTTACAAGAAGGGTCTGATGTACCGTCAAATTTTGGCAGGTCTGGCATCTTAAACCTCTGGGGCAACAGTTCTCCATCATTCTAATCCACATCTTCAGGGTTGACTCCATGAGACATCATCGGTTTATTCCTCCCAATAGAACATTGGGGAGAATAACCTAGCCTAATGACGCCTAAAGGCACCTTTGAGGTATTTAGAGTTGCCACCCAATTTGCGAGAAATTGGGAAAAGTCTCTCACCTATAACGGTCTAAACCAGAGATATGGTGTCCGGAACTTCCCTCTTATTTATGCTTTGGTTAATTATAAATGAGTTTTTAACTTCTAAAAATTATATCTCTCATCTCACGCGATCGATGCATTTTAAATTAAAGGCGCAATGAAAGCACATAAAGAAAAATAAATGAAAGCGATAAACGAGGTAAATAAGGAAAGCGGTAAACACGCAAGCACACAATTACAAGAGAAATAGGGGCGGAATACAACCCCACTAAATAAAGTTGCCCCAAAATTAATTACAAGGGCCCAAAAAGAAATGAGATTAAATTTAAAACACTCACACAAAATAAGAAAAGGCATACATAAATCGGGGCATTATTTTGGGAACATTGGTTCCTTCGCACTTGGTCGAAATTTAGGAACATTGGTTCCTTCGTATTAATTTAAAGAGGGTTCAAAGAGTCGTTTTGATTTTTTGAATTTAAGAACCGGGATGAGTGATCCCATTTTTGGAAAAAATTGACTCTTCGTTTTATTTGTGATATTTTTATTGTTAGGCTAAAACAAAGGACATTGGTCCCAATTTTATTAGTAAAAATTTCAATTTAATTATAAAAATATTTTTGTGATTTTTTATCGCACGCGTGCATAAAGAAAATAATTATTTACAAATAAACACAACAAAAAGATAGGAAACTAGAGAGATCTCACCGAACCGACGTGACCCTCCACGCGTCGCGACCCATCCGGGGAGTCGCGGGGATGCTCAAATGACCCGATTCAAACTCATACAAAAATAATATCGAAAATATTAATAATGACTCTAGGTAAATTAATGAAATGAATGCAAAATATAATGATGATGACAATAATAGTGGCAGAATATTAACAGTACATGTGAACACAAATATAATAATAATAATAATAATAATAATAATAATAATAATAATAATAATAATAATAATAATAATAATAATAATAATAATAATAATAATAATAATAGTGTTAATAGGATGTTAATGGCAGCCAATATAATAATAATAATGATGATGATGATGATGATGATGATGATAATAATAATAATAATAATAATAAGAATAAGAATAAGAATAAGAATAAGTATAAGAATAAGAATAAAACAAATAAAATCATCAACAACGAAAACTGTATAACAATAATGACAAAACAAATAAATAGCAATAATAATTATAATAATAACATAAACAGGGGGATGACAATGAATATAAACTTAGAAAACGCAATAATAATAATAATAATAATAATAATAATAATAATAATAATAATAATAATAATAATAATAATAATAATAATAACAATAATAATAATAATACTAATAATAATGGGATGGCGCCAGAAATCACAAGAAAATAAATCAAAATCACAGGTAGATGCCAACAGTGACTAGATCAAAGAAAATATTAGGCGAAAATCATAGTATTAATAGCAAAAAGGGAAAAATATTCACAACCATAAATAATATACAAATAAATAAATAAAAATAAGCCAAGTGTTTACCCTCAGAAATTTTATAGATTGAGTGTCTTGATCCGTCTCCCTTGTCGAATTTACAGTGATAGCCACCCAAAAAAAATAAAAATCTATGTTTTTAATTAAATTAGTTCAAGAAAATATTTTTGGTGGGATGAATAAGCTAAGAAAATTAATTTTTCATGCTCAAATCAAACCCAAGATTAAATGTTTTTAAAGAAGAAAAAAAAATTAAAACTTGAAAAGGCTTAAGAAGTTTTTTTTTACAAATGGAAAATGTCTCCTTGAGAGCCAAAGAAAAAACTAGAGAGCAAAGCCTCAGAGAACCCTTTTTTTTTTTAATAAATTTGCCCGTCCCTTGAAAATAGAGGAGGAATCCCCATTTTATTTCCAGCTTTGTCCCAAAATAGAGAACCAAAGAGACTTTTAATTTTTTGTTGATAAAAAATAACACAAAACGGTGAAAAAAGGGGAAAATAAGACTGAAAAACAGTCTGTAAAACGGTCTGAAAAACGCAAAAAATGGGCAAAAAGCCAGTGGACCGCATGGTGGCTAAGTGGCCACCACGCGGCCACTTTTGGCCAAAAACCAAAAGTGGCCGCGTGATGGCAAAGGCCATCACGCGGCAACAAATGTGGTAAATGGCACATTTTACAACAGAGTTTAAACTTTTTTTTTTAACCTTTTAAATTCTTTTTATAAATCTTTTTTCCAATTAATTTAACTAACTAATTTAATTAATTTAATTCAACTAAATAAATTAACTAATTTAATTTCTCTTTTTCAATTAAATTAATTAATTAATTTAATTCAATTAAAATAACTAATTTAATTTCCCTTTTTTATTTTTTTAAATATCAAAAATAACACTTCTTAATAATATTAATTTAATTAAATTTTTTTATAATATATTTTTATATATTTATTTGTTTATTTGTTTATTTAAAAATAACGAGGGTCTTGATAAGGTAAACATCATTTTTGACACCTCTGCCTGTAAGCCGGTATCATTTTCATCATCGGGTAATTCTGATCTTGGACCGCCTCAGGACCCGGTGTCTATATTCATTATTTTCTATTTCTTTTATAAAGAGAAAGACATTATTCATTACATAATACATGTAAATCTAAACTATATTGCTACTCTCGCCAGCCAGATATCTAAGTCGGTGGGTCCGGTTGTCAACAGCACGGCTGAGCACCCATCTCTTATAGGCACTAGTGCAAATGGTGGAGCGATCTCTAACTGAAGGTAGGATGGTCCTCACCGGCAGTCTGGCCTAGAGATTATGATACCTAGACGTGAAGGCCGAGGATAGGATGCCACCCTGAAAAGCCAAAGGAAGTCTCACAACATCCTGGGTCACCCTAAACTGTCACGTACAATGTGCAGTAATGTAAAAAGTAGCCTTATATAGCCCACACACTGGAATACACCCTGAGGAACTGTCGGTGGTCACAGTGGTAACATGGAGCCAGGCACTCATAAATCTGATGTCCTCATCCGCCATCTCACTAAATTTAGTAACATCTTCATCTGGACAAGCAAAAGAATACAATCGTTGTCGAGGAAGGAAATGCCTCAACGAATACTGGCCGATCTGTCACACCCCATTTGCCCCCTAGTAGAATGAGCCTGTCTGTTTGTCTGTGTGTGCTATCATTTGCATGTGTTCAGCATGTCATAAGGGTATTTTAGTAAAAATGCATGTTCTTGGGTTTATTATTATGTGGGTGCATACATGGCATTAGTAATGTGAGTTAATTGGGAATTGCTTGTGTACATTGGAGCATACCATTGTAGGGTGTTTTTAGTTGAGTTTGCATTAGATGTGTGTGATGTGTGGGGTTAGGGTGTGAGTGAGTAAGTTCCACCACCAAGAGAATGACATGTGTATTAGGTTAGGGAAAATGAATAAAAAAAAAAAGAAGTAAGAAAGAAGAGAAAAATCAGATTCACGTTCTTTCTCTTCAACCTTCATCTTCTTCCTCCTTTTCCCTTTCCTAAATACTGCTAACTGTTAGTCAAGTTGTGTTGTGGAAATTGCTCACTCTTGCTCCTAATTTGGTAAGTTACTGCATTCTCCACCTTATTCTCCATTTGCTTTTATCTTTTTCTTCTTCCTTGAGTTTAGGTTTAATTTAGGGTTGCATTGTTGAATATTGTGTTTAGTTGAGGCTCCACGCGATCCCAAAGGCAAGGAGATTGCTGGGAGTAGTGGGACTAAGTGAAGAGAAGCTTAGAATTCAGGTTTGGGAATATGTGATTGTGAATTGTGTGATTTTGAGGTTACTGTAAATTTCTAGGGTTTATGTTCTTGAAGAATGTGAATGCATATATACTTGATTTGATTGTTTAAATGTTGAATTAAGTCGTTTTTATGTCTTTTGGATGCTTGAATGATTTTCTGGAAGGTAAGGACTGAATTGTGTGTGTTGACTTAAGTTTAGAATTGATTCTGAGATCTGGGAAATTCTGGAAAATCGGGTTACTGTAGAGAAATTCCCGTTTTGTTGTCTGTCGCATGACTAGCCAAAGAGAGAGGCAAGTCACGAGACGTGACTTTATGTCACGACTCGTGACCTGCCTGAATGATGCCAGTCACGAGTTGTGACTCCCTGTCACAGCTCGTGACCAGCCGAGGAAGCCAGTCACGAGACGTGACTCTCAGTCACGCCTCGTGACCGGCCTGAGGGAGAGTCACAGGAGACAGTCACGCGTGACCTGTCTCAAAGAAGCCAGTCACGAGACGTGACACCCAGTCACGACTCATGAACGGCAAGAGCGAAGGCGTGACCAGCCGAGGCACGTCGCGTGATCTGCGAGGGACGAAGCAAGTCACGAGGCGTGACCCATAGTCACGTCTCGTGACCTGCCTTGTGAGGAGGCCAGTCACGCCTCGTGACCAGCCAACCTCACCCGTTACCCCGTTCAGCCCTTTTTCCAAAATTTCCCGGCTTTTGACTCAGAAATGAATTTGGTGTTTGTTCTGAATGGACTTATATTGTGGTATGATGCATGCCATACTTTTATATGCTTTGATATAAATGATACCATAAATTTCTGATGAATTCTATTCCGTACTCTGAAATGTGAATTGAATGTCGCATAGCCTGCTAGAGTCAAGTAAGTGGATAGTTAGGCATACCTAGTAGAGTCTTTTAGCTGCAGCCCTCAGTTCAGTTTGGACCCCGATCAGGTCCCCGTTTGGTTCCTCGCGAACCCTTCAGTATTAGGGTCTTGTTTAAGATCCCCTCAGTATAAAAATATTGTGCTTTGATAAAATGAATTGACTTTTGATTTGTACCTGTGAGGTACCCTCAGTATTCGATTCGTACCCGTAAGGTACCCTCAGTACACTCGTTATCCACTATCTAGAGTCAGCAGGTGATCATTAAATAATTGATTGAATTGCTTTGTTTTGAATTGAATATAAACATGTGGTATCTGAATGAGTATAATGATGGGACATATGTTCAATTAATATGGAAATGGATATGTAATTGTGATGCAAATGTATGGCTTTAATTTGTGAGCATGACTTCTTGGATATTGTTAAAGCTAATGCATTTTGAAGTGTGAATGTGAAATGCCTTGACGACCATTGTGAATGGCCGTCCATAATTTATGTGTGTTTCCCCACTAAGCGTTTATCGCTTAGCACGGTGTTTTTACCCGTTCAGGTGCGGAAGGAGTTTGATCTGAGAGTCGCCGCCATCAAGCCAACACAGAAGAGTTTAGTGTAGGGCTTAATTTTGTATCAGTTGTTGTTTCTTTTTGTATAGAACTCTCATGTATCAGTTTTGTATCAGCTTCAGCTTTTGTATCTATATTTTGTATATGTAATATTATTTTGTTTCAGCTAGTTGATCATATCATTATTGTAATAGTTTATTATAGTAATGCATGATCAGCTTTTGCTTTCTGCATGTAAAGTTTTTAATTATTCTGTATTTCTGAATGTATGTTATGAATGGATGTATGTTTCGCTTTGCTATTGTTTGGTGACACCTTGACCTATACGGCATCTCACTCCTTATCGGATGGGATCGCCTATGTATGGGAAGGGGGTGTTACAGTTTGTGGTATCAGAGCATAGGTTTAGGCGTTTCTGGGTGTTGTTGTGATTGTTCTGAGTTTCTTAGATGTGTATGTGTCTAGATCTGTGTTGGCTGATGCGGTTGTTTCTTGTTTGTTTAGATGGCTTCTAATTCTGTTCGTGGATCACTTGAGGAATCCGCCGAGAGTGTGAATCCTCCAGCTGTGGATCCGTCTGTTTCTGTTACTGTGTCGGCTCAGCATGCTAGGGTCCAGCCCGAGGCCGCAGCCATGCCCTTTGAGGCTATGTTCAGACTACATCAGGACATGGCTAGGGTTTTGGAGAGAGTGACTGCTCCTAGAGCACCTAAGGAGAATTTGAGAAGGGCAGGAGTTGAGGATTTCTATGGCACTGGTTTGAATGAATCTGAGTTGGCTGAGAGATGGTTACAGAAAGTAAAGCGTGCTTTGAGAGAGATTCGGTGTCCCCCTGATCAGCAGGCAGAGTGTGCATTAGTTCTTCTGCAAGGGTCTGCATTTGAATGGTGGGAATTTGTTTGCAGGCATCCTCAGCTACCGGATCCGATTACTTGGGAGTTCTTTGAGGGTTAGTTCACAAAGAAGTACATCACTCAGACTTATAGAGATGCGAGATGGGCACAGTTTTTGGGTTTGAGACAGAGGGCTATGTCTGTAGCAGATTATGAGAAAGAGTTCAATAGGTTATCTCGCTATGCCCCACGTGGAGTTATGACTGATGACTTTAGATGCAATCATTTCGAAGCGGGGTTAAATGAGTCTTTGAAGATTGCTTTGATTTCTCTGATGTGCATACCTGGGGTCAGTTATTATCAGATTGTAGAGGCTGCTGTGAGAGCTGAGTTATCAGAGACTGTGTTGAGAGAGAGAGCTCAGCGGAGGAACTCTTCTCGTGGAGGATCTTCTTCATCCTCGGGTAAGAGATCTAGGAACCCACAGGACGAGTCATCTTCTGGCCCGGCTTCTAGAGGTAGACAACAGGGTTCTGCAGCGGTGTCTGGTTCTGGTAGGGTGGTAGAGCTGATACTACATCAGTTTGTCCTCATTGCAGTAAGACTCATCGGGGTGAGTGTAGGTGGCTCTCCGGTGCGTGCTTCAGGTGTGGGAGCTCTGAGAATCTTTTGGCCAGTTGCCCGAGATTACATGAGGATTCAGGTTCCCAGAGAGAGGCCAGTAGGGTCGGTTCGAATGCTTCTCAGGCGTCCCGCGGTAGAGGCAGAGGTAGAGGTCGAGGTGGTCGGCCTAGAGATGGAGCTGCTTCTGAGACTGTTGAGCGTCCTCCTCAGGTGGCGACTAGGGCTTATGCTATGAGAGCCAGAGATGAGCAGGATGCGCCTGATGTTATTGCTGGTAAGTTCCTACTCCATGACACTGAGTTATATGCTCTAATTGATCCTGGTTCCACACACTCATATTTATGCACAGATAAAATTGTTGATAAGTTGCATTCAGTTGATCAGTTAGATTATGAGATTTGTGTGACCAGTCCATTAGGGCATAGTGTCAGTGTGAGTAGAGTCTTTAGGAGTTGTCCTCTGATTATTGAGGGAGTTGTGCTTCCAGCGGATTTGATTGAGTTACCTTTCAGAGAGTTTGATCTGATTCTGGGTATGGACTGGTTGGGTAAGCATCGGGCTGTAGTTGATTGCAATAGGAAGACAGTTGTACTCCGGGATAGAAGTCAGTCTCTTGTGTTTTTGAAAGGTTTGGGTGCTAGTTCTGTGAATAATGTGATTTCTGCGATGCAAGCTAAGAGATTTATCAGGAAAGGTTATGAGGCTTTTCTAGCAGTTGTGTTAGATTCCAAGAGGGATCAGGTTCAGATTGAGGACATTCCTGTAGTGCGGGAGTTTAGTGATGTGTTCCCGAGCGAGTTGCCTGGGTTGCCTCCTGAGAGAGAGGTTGAGTTGTCCATTGAGATTATGCCAGGTACTGCACCTATTTCGAGAGCACCTTATCGGATGGCTCCTGTAGAGTTGAGGGAACTTAAATCTCAGCTACAAGAGTTATTGGATAAGGGGTTTATTAGACCGAGCATATCTCCTTGGGGAGCTCCAGTTCTGTTTGTCAAGAAGAAAGATGGATCTTTGCGGATGTGTATCGACTACAGGCAGATTAATAAAGTTACAGTGAAGAATAGGTATCCATTGCCTAGGATTGAAGATTTGTTTGATCAGCTTCGAGGTGCATGTGTTTTCTCCAAGATAGATCTTCGATCTGGGTACTATCAGCTTCGAGTTCAGGATGCAGATGTGGTTAAGATTGCATTTCGGACTAGGTATGGCCACTATGAGTTTCTTGTGATGCCGTTTGGTTTGACTAATGCTCCAGCAGCTTTTATGGATCTGATGAATCGTGTGTTTAGGCCATACTTAGATCGATTTGTAGTAGTGTTCATTGATGACATCTTGGTGTATTCCAAGGATGAGAGTGAGCATGAGGAGCATCTCCGATTGGTTTTGCAAATGTTGAGAGAGCATCAGTTATTTGCTAAGCTTAGCAAGTGTGATTTCTGGCTTCGAGAAGTATCATTCTTGGGTCACATTTTTTCAGCTAGAGGTATTCAGGTAGATCCAGCCAAGATTGAGGCGATAGTTGATTGGAAAGCGCTTAGAAATGTTCAGGAAGTGAGGAGTTTCCTTGGTTTAGCAGGTTACTACCGTCACTTTGTTAAAGGATTTTCTGTGATTGCTGCTCCGATGACTAGATTGTTGAGGAAAGGAGTTAGATTTGAGTGGTCAGATAGGTGTCAGTCTTGTTTTGATCGGTTAAAGCAGTTGCTTGTTGAGGCTCTTATTCTTACTCAACCCATCTCGGGTAAGGAGTTTGCTATTTATAGTGATGCTTCGGGAGTTGGTCTTGGATGTGTGCTGATGCAGGAAGGAAAGTAGTGGCTTATGCTTCTCATCAGTTGAAGCCACATGAGAAGAACTATCCGACGCATGATCTTGAGTTGGCAGCTGTGATCTTTGCTTTGAAGATTTGGCGTCATTACCTGTATGGGGAAAAGTGTAGAATCTTTTCGAACCACAAGAGCTTGAAGTACTTCCTTTCACAGAAAGAGTTGAACATGAGACAGCGGCGTTGGCTTGAGTTATTTAAGGACTATGACTGCATTGTGGATTACCATCCCGGTAAGGCTAATGTAGTCGCCGATGCTTTGAGTCGGAAATCGGTTTCAGCTTTGTTCTTGAGGCGATTCAGATGGCGATTTGGTTCAGATGGGGCTTTGCTTGCTCAGTTGCGTGTGAAGCCTACCTTGAGACAGAGAATAGTGGATGCTCAGAGAGATAACCAGAGGCTTCAGCAGATTGTGCATGAGGTTAGATTGGGTAAGCAATCAGAGTTCTCAGTTTAGGATGAGGTACTTATGTTCAGATATCGCTTATGTGTGCCAGAGTCTGAGGATTTGAGGAGATAGCTTATGAGAGAGGCGCATAGTACAGTTTTTACTATGCATCCGGGCAGTGAGAAGATGTATCGAGACATGAAGCAATTCTTTTGGTGGTCCGGTATGAAGAGAGACATTGTGGATTTTGTTTCCAAGTGCTTGACTTGTCAGCAAGTAAAGGCCGAGCATCAGGTACCTTTGGGTTTGCTTACGCCTTTATCCATTCCTGAGTGGAAATGGGATGATATCGCCATGGACTTCGTTTCTGGTTTGCCTCTGACTCTGAGGAAACATGACTCAGATTGGGTTATTGTGGATCGGCTTACGAAATCAGCTCACTTTCTGTCGGTTAGAGTGGACTACTCGATGGACAGATTAGCCAGTATCTATGTGGATGAGATAGTTCGGTTGCATGGTGTGCCTTTGTCCATAGTGTCAGATCGAGATCCGAGGTTTACTTCCAAGTTTTGGAAGGAGTTGCAGCGAGCTTTGGGCACTATGTTGAACTTCAGTACAGCGTTTCATCCTCAGACCGATGGTCAGTCAGATTATTCAGATTCTGGAGGATATGATGAGAGCTTGTGCTTTGGATTTTCCGGGTAGTTGGGACTGATATGTATCGTTGATGGAGTTTGCCTACAACAACAGTTTTCAGTCGAGCATCGGTATGGCACCATATGAGGCTTTGTATGGTCGTCAATGTAGGACTCCGGTTTGTTGGACCGAGCTATCCGAGAGATCTGTGATTGGGCCAGACTTGGTTAGAGATACTGAAGAGAAAATCAGAGTAGTGCAGCGGAATTTGAAGGCAGCCAAGGATCGACAGAAGTCTTACGCCAATTTGAAAAGGAAAGATGTGCATTTTGAGATCGGGGACAAGGTTTTCCTTAAGGTTTCACCTTGGAGGAAAGTGCTTCGGTTTGGCAAGAAAGGCAAGCTTAGTCCTCGTTTCATTGGACCTTATGAGATTTTGGCTAAGGTAGGACCTGTAGCCTATAGATTGGCGCTATCGATGGAGTTAGCAAAGTTGCACGATGTGTTCCACGTTTCGATGCTTCATCGGTACAGATCGGATCCTTCACATGTTCTGTCAGTTCAGGATATCCAGGTTTAGCCAGACTTCTCTTATGATGAGGAACCGCGAGCTATTCTAGCCCGAGAGGTGAGGCAGTTGAGAAGTAAGCAGATTCCTTTGGTTAAAGTGTTGTGGATCCATCATGGAGTCGAAGAAGTGACTTGGGAACCAGAGGAGTCGATGAGAGCTCAGTTTCCGCAGTTGTTCAGTTCAGGTGAGAATTTCGAGGACGAAATTCTTATTAGTAGGGGAGAGTTATCACACCCCATTTGCCCCCTAGTAGAATGAGCCTGTCTGTTTGTCTGTGTGTGCTATCATTTTCATGTGTTCAGCATGTCATAAGGGTATTTTAGTAAAAATGCATGTTCTTGGGTTTATTATTATGTGGGTGCATACATGGCATTAGTAATGTGAGTTAATTGGGAATTGCTTGTGTACATTGGAGCATACCATTGTAGGGTGTTTTTAGTTGAGTTTGCATTAGATGTGTGTGATGTGTGGGGTTAGGGTGTGAGTGAGTAAGTTCCACCACCAAGAGAATGACATGTGTATTAGGTTAGGGAAAATGAATAAAGAAAAGAAGTAAGAAAGAAGAGAAAAATCAGATTCACGTTCTTTCTCTTCAACCTTCATCTTCTTCCTCCTTTTCCCTTTCCTAAATACTGCTAACTCTTAGTCAAGTTGTGTTGTGGAAATTGCTCACTCTTGCTCCTAATTTGGTAAGTTACTGCATTCTCCACCTTATTCTCCATTTGCTTTTATCTTTTTCTTCTTCCTTGAGTTTAGGTTTAATTTAGGGTTGCATTGTTGAATATTGTGTTTAGCTGAGGCTCCACGCGATCCCAAAGGCAAGGAGATTGCTGGGAGTAGTGGGACTAAGTGAAGAGAAGCTTAGAATTCAGGTTTGGGAATATGTGATTGTGAATTGTGTGATTTTGAGGTTACTGTAAATTTCTAGGGTTTATGTTCTTGAAGAATGTGAATGCATATATACTTGATTTGATTGTTTAAATGTTGAATTAAGTCATTTTTATGTCTTTTGGATGCTTGAATGATTTTCTGGAAGGTAAGGACTGAATTGTGTGTGATGACTCAAGTTTAGAATTGATTCTGAGATCTGGGAAATTCTGGAAAATCGGGTTACTGTAGAGAAATTCCCGTTTTGTTGTCTATCGCGTGACTAGCCAAAGAGAGAGGCAAGTCACGAGACGTGACTTTATGTCACGACTCGTGACCTGCCTGAATGATGCCAGTCACGAGTTGTGACTGCCTGTCACAGCTCGTGACCAGCCGAGGAAGCCAGTAAGGAGACGTGACTCTCAGTCACGCCTCGTGACCGGCCTGAGGGAGAGTCACAGGAGACAGTCACGCGTGACCTGTCTCAAAGAAGCCAGTCACGAGACATGACGCCCAGTCATGACTCGTGACCGGCAAGAGCGAAGGCGTTACCACCCGAGGCACGTCGCTTGATCTGCGAGGGACGAAGCAAGTCACGAGGCGTGACCCACAGTCACGTCTCGTGACCTGCCTTGTGAGGAGGCCAGTCACGCCTCGTGACCAGCCAACCTCACCCGTTACCCCGTTCAGCCCTTTTTCCGAAATTTCCTGGCTTTTTACTCAGAAATGAATTTGGTGTTTCTTCTGAATGGACTTATATTGTGGTATGATGCATGCCATACTTTTATATGCTTTGATATAAATGATACCATAAATTTCTGATGAATTCTATTCCGTACTCTGAAAGGTGAATTGAATGTCGCATAGCCTGCTAGAGTCAAGTAAGTGGATAGTTAGGCATGCCTAGTAGAGTCTTTTAGTTGCAGCCCTCAGTTCAGTTTGGACCCCGATCAGGTCCCCGTTTGGTTCCTCGCGAACCCTTCAGTATTAGGGTCTTGTTTAAGATCCCCTCAGTATAAAAATATTGTGCTTTGATAAAATGAATTGACTTTTGATTTGTACCTGTGAGGTACCCTCAGTATTCGATTCGTACCCGTAAGGTACCCTCAGTACACTCGTTATCCACTATCTAGAGTCAGCAGGTGTTCATTAAATAATTGATTGAATTGCTTTGTTCTGAATTGAATATAAACATGTGGTATCTGAATGAGTATAATGATGGGACATATGTTCAATTAATATGGAAATGGATATGTAATTGTGATGCAAATGTATGGCTTTAATTTGTGAGCATGACTTTGTCACACCCCAAATCGGGCCTAGTTGGGATCGGCAAACTAAGTCGGTTAAGTGAAGGGTATTTCGGTAATTTATGCATGAGTAATATGGATAATAAGGCTTTAGTTGTTAAGGAATTAATTAAATAAAATAATTAAAGGAATTATTATGGTGTGATAGTAGTGTATGGTAGTAGGATGTTAATGGGCTAAGAGATTTCATTGAGTGATTTATAAGCATGGTGCCTTAGAGATATTTGCATAAAAGAAATAGTTATCAAATGGATTATGGGTATGGAACTAAGATGTAGGATATTTTTATGAGTAGTGATTTAGTGTGTGTATGTTTATGGTGACTTGAATTGAAAGTCAAAGTGAGGAGGCTATCTAGTGTGTAGGTATGTGTATGGTGTATGGGTATATGAAGTCAAGATAATTGTGAGTGAGAGCCAATAAAATGGTGCTAAGTGGGCTTGTAATATTATGATAAGTGGACCTATAGAAAGTGGACAAGTGGCATTGGTTAGGTGTGCATTTAGTGTGAAAAGAAAGACAAAGTGAAAGAAAGAGGAGTCCACGTTTGCTTCCTTTCATTCTTCCCGATTTTTCCCATTTCGTTTTCTTGTCTTCCCTTTCTTTGTTCCACCTCTTGGTTTTGAGTGAATTAGAAGTGATTTAGTGGAGATTGGAAGCAAGATTGTTAAGGTAAGTAAGGGTTTTAGGGTTCCTACGGATGGATTCTCCTTCTTCTCCTTTTTCTTTTAATTTTGTGTGAGTTAGGGTTTTGAATTAAAAGTAATTTCTGGATTTTTGGTTTTTGTAAGTTGGTGGTAACAAGAGGAAGCTCAAGGGCAAGGAAAAGATTGTAGATAGAAGCTAGAGAGTGACTTTGGATCTTTGATTTCCAGGTTTGGGAACTTTTTATTTATGTATGATTTTGATTATGTTCATGAGTTGTTTAAGTAATTTGAATGTGTTGATGATGATCTTTGATGATGGTAGTGAGTGTTGGTTTTAATTTGATAAAAAGTGCATGTGAATAGGATTTTGGTGAGGACTGTGTTAGGTTACACTTGACCCCTTTTTGGTTATTAGGCTATGTCTGGAGTTTTAGAACTCCAAATGGTATGAAACCAGTTCTGTTGGAAAGCTAAGATATATTTCTACATATGTGTTAGAAATAGGTTTGAGCTAATTGTAACTCTAAGTGTCCGAAAAATGGTCAAGAAGTAGACATATCTTCTTTGGACGGGTTCAGAGAAACACTGTGGGTTGTTTAGATCATATCTGAATCTATAGATGTCCAATTGACCTTTAATTTGTTGCATTTGGAAGTTAACATCCTATAGAACATTTGTTAAGCAGGAAGTTTTGGCTAAAAATGAGTTTTAGACTTTTATATAGGCTGTACAAAACTGTGGTGTGAACCAGTCCCGAAATTTTGCTTCTGTTTTGCAATATTTTGGTATGTCACGGTGGCAACCAAAATGGTTACCACCGTGACCTATGAAAATTCAGGGCAGAATTCTCATTTTTGGACCTCACGGTGACAACCAATTGGTTACCACCGTGACCACCTCCTAATATGCATTATTTGAGTGTTTTCCTTCCCGAAATGTACCCGAACTTCATAGTAAGTTCCTATAGCATGTCTAACTCATTTCTAACCTTAGGAAATGAGTATGTAGGTGGTCATCAATCCAAATTATAAGTGATTAAGCTATAGCATAAGAGTTTAATAATGAAATTAAATGTATATGTGTGCTTTTTAATTATTGAACAGGATATGCTCGAGGTATTGATCAGGTATGATGTGAACAAGTATGTATAAGTATGAATTGAGTTTGCTTAATGGAAAATGTATATAGGGGATATGAGTAATGAATGCATGATTAAAGTAATTGCCTAACAATACTATACGATGCATGCATTGGTAATAAATGTTATTGGAATGTGTTAGTATGCAAGATAATTATGATACTATAATGGTTCATGTGGATATTTGAGTGCCTATATAATATGATAATCATAAAGGTGATTTAATGCTTTTAGTTTATGAATTTCTCTTTTAAACAGAGACCTATAATGTGGCAAACCGGGTAAGTAAGTGTTTATGTAAATGTATAAATAGTTTGTATGAATGATATGATTAAGTGTGAAGAATAGCATTCTGTTTTGAGGGTTTGGTATGTCACGGTGGCAATGAATGTGGTTACCACCATGACCTACCGTATATTTGCATTCTGTTTTGGGTTCATGGTATGTCACGGTGACAACCTAATGGGTTACCACCGTGAGGTACCCCAAGAGTGCTTTCTGCCGAAAGTTTTGGTATGTCACGGTGGCAACCAACCTGGTTGTGACCGTGACCTACCCTGTTTTTGTAAAAAGTGTTTAGTTGGTAAAAGCAAAGTTTGAGTGTTAACTAAATGATTGGCATGATAATATTTCCATATTTGATTCTGATAAATCTTAGAACATTAAATAGTGCTAAAGTATGTCGATGGAATTATATCGTATGCTTTGTAAAATGAATAGTATGATGATATTTATATATTGTCTGATGTGACACATGTTTTGAATGATGCATGACCTGCGAGAGTCAGTCTAGTGGATAGTTAGGCATGCCTAATAGTCTTTGTAGCTGCAGCGCCCTTTGAACGATTTGGACCCTGATCAGGTCCCACGACTGGTTCCTCGCGAACCCTTTGATATAAAATGTTTTTGGAATGTGGAAAAAAGATGATGTTGCTTTTCGACTTGTACCTGTATGGTACATTATATTATATGTTCCCTCTGAGGTTTACCCGGTCAGAGATCGGGCTATATGTTCCCTCATGAGGTCTCCCCCTCAGTACTCGTTATCCACTATTGTGAGTCAGCAGGTGTATGATTTGTTATATCGTGTTATAAGTATGCGGTTCTGATCAGTTATGATTATAGATATGTGAACTAATAAGTGCAGATTTATTGGCTTTCTGAAACACCGTGATTGGAATGCAATATCGTATTGTTGCTTATGTTAAAGATTAATGTTGCGCAACGGAAGTGTGATGGTATTGTGATTATGTATCTATGCATGATGTACTTTCAAAAGCTTGATTCTCCAACGTGTTCGGTAAATGTATGCAAATGAGGACCTGTACTGGTATAACGATACAAATATTGGCATATAGGTGTATTAATACTGACCTGTAATGTATAGGTAGGCGCTAGCCTGTGAAGTTATATGTAATTATGCATGAATATACTTACATTTTGTATGATGATGTTGACTTGGTTTGTGTCGCACATAAGGATATGAATATGATAAGAAACAATTGAATGCACAGCTATAATATGTAAGCATATATATATTTCTCGGTAAGAACTATGTGTGTATGAGATTTGCATGTATTATGCCTCGACGACCATTCTGAATGGCCATCTATATTACTATGTTTGTTTTCCCCACTAAGCGTTATCGCTTAGCACGAGCTCTTTTCCCCGTGCAGGTGGCAGGTTTTCTTTTGTTCGAGTCGCGCATCTGCAGAGTCGGCCACATAGAAGCTAGAAGTTTTGTATCTTGTTCAGCTTTTGTAATTTAGAATTTTTGTATGTCTGTGTTATATGTATAAGTAATATGTAAAGAGAACGAGATAATATTTCAGACTCCTATTGTATAATTGTAATATTGTAGATGTGTATGTTTTTGTTTAAAATATGCGCGTTTATGAATATGTATGTTCAGATTTTTGCTCCTTAAAAGTTTTAATTCTTTCATAATTATATACGCTTTGTATCATTTCTATTCGGTAACACACCTACTCGTACGGCTTCCTACTCACTTGCGGATGGGTTCGCCTACGTATGAGTTGGGGTGTTACATTTAGTGGTATCAGAGCACAAGATTCTGGTTGCCTTATTTGTTTAGGTATTGGGTCTTTGTATGTTACTTGTTATGTGTCGAGTCTTTGTTTGAGAGTCAGTTTTGTGTCGTGGCCTAATGCAGATGTGTTTTGTCCTGTGTGTGTTTAATGGTTAGATGGAGTCTGACCCTAGAGAGAAGGTGAATGAGGTGACAGAAAGTGTGAACCCAATTAGTACTGATCAAAGTGTTTTGTTTCTGTGCATCTTTTGGTTGGAATTTCGGTCCTATTTCTAATGATAGAACATTAGTGCAAGAATTGATTCGAATTTTTGATAGGCTGATTGCTCCTAGGATTTCTCAAGGTTTTGTTCAGAGTGTACCTCAGTAAAGAAGGGTATCGAGTAAGTGGATGAGTATTTGGATTTTATAAGGTTTTGGTAGTACTCTATATGCCTGTCAGCTATCTCAAGAAAAGTGTTTAAATGAAAGCATCTTGAATCATGGGGATGGGACAAAATGCATCATTATAGCATCAATTGCATCACTCTGCATACATGAATCATCTCAATCTCATTACATCATCATCATCCCTTTGACAATACATGATAAGCATATGCATATATGTTTTGATTGAGAGAAAGCTGACAGGGTATATATGTACTATTTGATATTAAGATTAAGGGTAAAAATGACGCGCTCAGCAATCGTTTAGGAAAGTATTCTGTGTTTGGTTAAAGGTTGAACAGAAAGAGTATTTTGGGACTGTAAAAAGGATTTTAAAGTTTGATAGGAGTGTTAATGGTAAAGAGAAACGTAAGTATGATGGACATCTTTTAAGTAGTGAAGGATTTATGTATCAATTGGCGAAGTTAGTTGGTTTATGTGTAAAGTGTTCGGGTTTTGATTTCAATCGGTTATTTGAGTAATAATTGTTCTGATGAATGTGTTTGATTCGAATATAAGAAAGTGATTTAAGAGTGTAGCGATGACAATAAGTGTAAGTGAGTGACTAGTTTGAGAGTGATATGTATGAATTTGTTGGGGACATGGAGTGTAATGCTGGGAATTCTTTTCGGTGTAAGTGAATTTCGAGGACGAAATTCTTTTAGGAGGAAAGATTTGTCACACCCCAAATCGGGCCTAGTTGGGATCGGCAAACTAAGTCGGTTAAGTGAAGGGTATTTCGGTAATTTATGCATGAGTAATATGGATAATAAGGCTTTAGTTGTTAAGGAATTAATTAAATAAAATAATTAAAGGAATTATTATGGTGTGATAGTAGTGTATGGTAGTAGGATGTTAATGGGCTAAGAGATTTCATTGAGTGATTTATAAGCATGGTGCCTTAGAGATATTTGCATAAAAGAAATAGTTATCAAATGGATTATGGGTATGGAACTAAGATGTAGGATATTTTTATGAGTAGTGATTTAGTGTGTGTATGTTTATGGTGACTTGAATTGAAAGTCAAAGTGAGGAGGCTATCTAGTGTGTAGGTATGTGTATGGTGTATGGGTATATGAAGTCAAGATAATTGTGAGTGAGAGCCAATAAAATGGTGCTAAGTGGGCTTGTAATATTATGATAAGTGGACCTATAGAAAGTGGACAAGTGGCATTGGTTAGGTGTGCATTTAGTGTGAAAAGAAAGACAAAGTGAAAGAAAGAGGAGTCCACGTTTGCTTCCTTTCATTCTTCCCGATTTTTCCCATTTCCTTTTCTTGTCTTCCCTTTCTTTGTTCCACCTCTTGGTTTTGAGTGAATTAGAAGTGATTTAGTGGAGATTGGAAGCAAGATTGTTAAGGTAAGTAAGGGTTTTAGGGTTCCTACGGATGGATTCTCCTTCTTCTCCTTTTTCTTTTAATTTTGTGTGAGTTAGGGTTTTGAATTAAAAGTAATTTCTGGATTTTTGGTTTTTGTAAGTTGGTGGTAACAAGAGGAAGCTCAAGGGCAAGGAAAAGATTGTAGATAGAAGCTAGAGAGTGACTTTGGATCTTTGATTTCCAGGTTTGGGAACTTTTTATTTATGTATGATTTTGATTATGTTCATGAGTTGTTTAAGTAATTTGAATGTGTTGATGATGATCTTTGATGATGGTAGTGAGTGTTGGTTTTAATTTGATAAAAAGTGCATGTGAATAGGATTTTGGTGAGGACTGTGTTAGGTTACACTTGACCCCTTTTTGGTTATTAGGCTATATCTGGAGTTTTAGAACTCCAAATGGTATGAAACCAGTTCTGTTGGAAAGCTAAGATATATTTCTACATATGTGTTAGAAATAGGTTTGAGCTAATTGTAACTCTAAGTGTCCGAAAAATGGTCAAGAAGTAGACCTATCTTCTTTGGACGGGTTCAGAGAAGCACTGTGGGTTGTTTATATCATATCTGAATCTATAGATGTCCAATTGACCTGTAATTTTTGCATTTGGAAGTTAACATCCTATAGAACATTTGTTAAGAAGGAAGTTTTGGCTAAAAATGAGTTTTAGACTTTGATATAGGCTGTACAAAACTGTGGTGTGAACCAGTCCCGAAATTTTGCTTCTGTTTTGCAATATTTTGGTATGTCACGGTGGCAACCAAAATGGTTACCACCGTGACCTATGAAAATTCAGGGCAGAATGCTCATTTTTGGAACTCACGGTGACAACCAATTGGTTACCACCGTGACCACCTCCTAATATGCATTATTTGAGTGTTTTCCTTCCCGAAACGTACCCGAACTTCATAGTAAGTTCCTATAGCATGTCTAACTCATTTCTAACCTTAGGAAATGAGTATGTAGGTGGTCATCAATCCAAATTATAAGTGATTAAGCTATAGCATAAGAGTTTAATAATGAAATTAAATGTATATGTGTGCTTTTTAATTATTGAACAGGATATGCTCGAGGTATTGATCAGGTATGATGTGAACAAGTATGTATAAGTATGAATTGAGTTTGCTTAATGGAAAATGTATATAGGGGATATGAGTAATGAATGCATGATTAAAGTAATTGCCTAACAATACTATACGATGCATGCATTGGTAATAAATGTTATTGGAATGTGTTAGTATGCAAGATAATTATGATACTATAATGGTTCATGTGGATATTTGAGTGCCTATATAATATGATAATCATAAAGGTGATTTAATGCTTTTAGTTTATGAATTTCTCTTTTAAACAGAGACCTATAATGTGGCAAACCGGGTAAGTAAGTGTTTATGTAAATGTATAAATAGTTTGTATGAATGATATGATTAAGTGTGAAGAATAGCATTCTGTTTTGAGGGTTTGGTATGTCACGGTGGCAATGAATGTGGTTACCACCGTGACCTACCGTATATTTGCATTCTGTTTTGGGTTCATGGTATGTCACGGTGACAACCTAATGGGTTACCACCGTGAGGTACCCCAAGAGTGCTTTCTGCCGAAAGTTTTGGTATGTCACGGTGGCAACCAACCTGGTTGTGACCGTGACCTACCCTGTTTTTGTAAAAAGTGTTTAGTTGGTAAAAGCAAAGTTTGAGTGTTAACTAAATGATTGGCATGATAATATTTCCATATTTGATTCTGATAAATCTTAGAACATTAAATAGTGCTAAAGTATGTCGATGGAATTATATCGCATGCTTTGTAAAATGAATAGTATGATGATATTTATATATTGTCTGATGTGACACATGTTTTGAATGATGCATGACCTGCGAGAGTCAGTCTAGTGGATAGTTAGGCGTGCCTAATAGAGTCTTTGTAGCTACAGCGCCCTTTGAACGATTTGGACCCTGATCAGGTCCCACGACTGGTTCCTCGCGAACCCTTTGATATAAAATGTTTTTGGAATGTGGAAAAAAAGATGATGTTGCTTTTCGACTTGTACCTGTATGGTACATTATATTATATGTTCCCTCTGAGGTTTACCCGGTCAGAGATCGGGCTATATGTTCCCTCATGAGGTCTCCCCCTCAGTACTCGTTATCCACTATTGTGAGTCAGCAGGTGTATGATTTGTTATATCGTGTTATAAGTATGCGGTTCTGATCAGTTATGATTATAGATATGTGAACTAATAAGTGCAGATTTATTGGCTTTCTGAAACACCGTGATTGGAATGCAATATCGTATTGTTGCTTATGTTAAAGATTAATGTTGCGCAACGGAAGTGTGATGGTATTGTGATTATGTATCTATGCATGATGTACTTTCAAAAGCTTGATTCTCCAACCTGTTCGGTAAATGTATGCAAATGAGGACCTGTACTGGTATAACGATACAAATATTGGCATATAGGTGTATTAATACTGACCTGTAATGTATAGGTAGGCGCTAGCCTGTGAAGTTATATGTAATTATGCATGAATATACTTACATTTTGTATGATGATGTTGACTTGGTTTGTGTCGCACATAAGGATATGAATATGATAAGAAACAATTGAATGCACAGCTATAATATGTAAGCATATATATATTTCTCGGTAAGAACTATGTGTGTATGAGATTTGCATGTATTATGCCTCGACGACCATTGTGAATGGCCGTCTATATTACTATGTTTGTTTTCCCCACTAAGCGTTATCGCTTAGCACGGGCTCTTTTCCCCGTGCAGGTGGCAGGTTTTCTTTTGTTCGAGTCGCGCATCTGTAGAGTCGGCCACATAGAAGCTAGAAGTTTTGTATCTTGTTCAGCTTTTGTAATTTAGAATTTTTGTATATCTGTGTTATATGTATAAGTAATATGTAAAGAGAACGAGGTAATATTTCATACTCCTATTGTATAATTGTAATATTGTAGATGTGTATGTTTTTGTTTAAAATATGCGCGTTTATGAATATGTATGTTCAGATTTTTGCTCCTTAAAAGTTTTAATTCTTTCATAATTATATACGCTTTGTATCATTTCTGTTCGGTAACACACCTACTCGTACGGCTTCCTACTCACTTGCGGATGGGTTCGCCTACGTATGAGTTGGGGTGTTACAGACTTCTTGGATATTGTTAAAGCTAATGCATTTTGAAGTGTGAATGTGAAATGCCTTGACGACCATTGTGAATGGTCGTCCATAATTAATGTGTGTTTCCCCACTAAGCGTTTATCACTTAGCACGGTGTTTTTACCCGTGCAGGTGCGGAAGGAGTTTGATCTGAGAGTCGCCGCCATCAAGCCAACACAGAAGAGTTTAGTGTAGGGCTTAATTTTGTATCAGTTGTTGTTTCTTTTTGTATAGAACTCTCATGTATCAGTTTTGTATCAGCTTCCGCTTTTGTATCTATATTTTGTATATGTAATATTATTTTGTTTCAGCTAGTTGATCAGATCATTATTGTAATAGTTTATTATAGTAATGCATGATCAGCTTTTGCTTTCTGCATGTAAAGTTTTTAATTATTCTGTATTTCTGAATGTATGTTATGAATAGATGTATGTTTCGCTTTGCTATTGTTTGGTGACACCTTGACCTATACGGCATCTCACTCCTTATCGGATGGGATCGCCTACGTATGGGAAGGGGGTGTTACACGATCACCCTAGGAGGGGGCTCTGATAAAAGCTTCAACTTCTCCTGTAGCCATATCTACGAGACAAGAAGTCGGAAAGGAAAAATGATAAAAAAAAGATAAAAAAAAAAAAGAATTAAGAAAAGCCGCTGGAATGGGTTGGGTCCACTCTAGGCAAAAATAAGGCATAGGGGTATGTGAAAATCCAAAAGGACACATTTCCCGTTAAGAAAAGCTAGTGTGAAAACCCATAAAAGGTGCACTACCTTTGAAAACAATAATGTACCTGGAGCAATAAGGGACTCCCAGTGAAGGCAATAGAAGGATCGACACAGACAAAGTCTAAACTCAGGATCGTCTCAGGTAGAATCAGAGGAAATGGGGTAAGCCCGTGGTGGATGCCATCTACTATCCCGAATAGTCAAAAAGCACTAGTCAACTCAGTAGAAGTTACTATCAGAAATCTAGAGAGACAGAACAGTAAGACAATGCTTGCCGGATAAGTAGACATGTGATAATAGCCCTCCAGTGCCTCAACTAATGGCTCTAGAGCGAAGGCCACCCCTGTGGGACCAGTTGAGTAGCGATGGCAGAAGAAGCATCGAAGGTCAGTGCAATGACCCTCGCACAGACAAAACCACAAATCGAGATGCAAAGTGGGGTGTCGAGCAGAAGCCTCGCCCCAATGATAGCAACAAACTCCTCGGGTAAGGGGTACAATTCTTAGTAGGTAAACCTGAAGACACGGAAATGGGGGTCCCAAAAACGGACTATAGCTAGAAGAAGGTTGTGGTCTATCTTAACTCTTCTCAGAAATTTTAAGCCAGAAAAAAGGGTTAGGGTGGTATTTTCCATAGTTTTGGGGTTATCCAGAACTCGATACATCTTAGTGAGGACAGATGAGGACATTCTCTAGGTATTGCGACTAAAAATAAAAAATTAACAAGAAAGAGAACAAAGAAAAGAGAGAAAAACCTAGAAAAGAAGCTCTAGCTAAGGTCTAAGATGTTAAGTGCACGAATCCCAATGAAAAGATGAGCATTTAAAGCAAATAACGAGGGACGGGCTGCTCATCTCTCTGTCTTCCGACGGGGTGCCTGTCGATCAACTTATTTGACCCTTGGGTGATTTGTTCCCTCGCATATTCCATGAATATCATGCGCATAAAATAATTTTCGCATATTTTTATTGCCTTTTATTTTTGCAGTGAAGGAAATTTGGTAGAGAAGCGTACCGGGCATGAAAATCGGGGGAAAAATATCCAGGGAGTATTTGTATTTTTGGAAAATTTACAAAAAAGGAGGAAAGAAGAAAATATTGAAAAACAGAATTTTAAGCGACCGATGGGGTGCCCATCGCTCGGTGTTCCGATGGGTAGCTTGTCGGTCACAAAAAACTATAAAAGGTGCACAGTTACGTGAACGTTCAGTTTCCTTTTCTCTTGTCCTTCCTTCTTTCTCACAAATCGACGCCCCAACTCGGTTTTTCCCTCATTTCTAGCTCATTTCTTTTCTGTTTTGCGCACCACTTGCGCCAAAACGATCCTTGCGCACTCACGCACGTTTAGGACTAAAATTTCAAAAATTCGTCAAGTTTTTTTTCAGTACATTTCATCAACTACAAGGTTATTTCATCACTTTTTTCTACTTCTTTTTGTGTTTTTTTTTGTTAAAATTTCATTTTAGATGCACGGTAGGCATATATTCTCTCAATTGGGACTGAATTCTGCCTATTTATTTTTTGACATTTTGGGACTAAATGTAAACCATTTTAATTATGATATAAAAATAGAAGCAAATAATGATAAAATTAAAAAAAGAAAACTATTGACTTGTGAACTTGCCCCCATCCAACTGAATTTTGGAACCAAATGGGACTAAGTTGAACGCATAAACACTATGAGAAATAATGAAATTATTGCTTGAGGCCTAAGGTGTAACACCCCCTTCCCATACGTAGGCGATCCCATCCGATAAGGAGTGAGATGCCGTATAGGTCAAGGTGTCACCAAACAATAGCAAAGCAAAACATACATCCATTCATAACATACATTCAGAAATACAGAATAATTAAAAACTTTACATGCAGAAAGCAAAAGCTGATCATGCATTACTATGACAAACTATTACAATAATGATCTGATCAACTAGCTAAAACAAAATAATATTACATATACAAAATATAGATACAAAAGCGAAAGCTGATACAAAACTGATACATGAGAGTTCTATACAAAAAGAATCAACAACTATTACAAAATTAAGCCCTATACTAAATCCTTCTGTGTTGGCTTGATGACGGCGACTCTCTCAAATCAAAACTCCTTCCGCACCTGCACGGGTAAAAATACCGTGCTAAGCGATAAACGCTTAGTGGGGAAACACACATAAATTATGGACGGCCATTCACAATGGTCGTTAAGGCATATCAGAATCACAATGGCAAAATGCAATAGCTTAAGCAATATCCAAATAATCATGCTTACAAATTAAATCCATACAATCAGTATTTCATAATCTTATTCATTCAGAATAATCCGATATACATTACATCGATATACTCATTCAGATAATCCATTTATAGCCAAATCAGATCAGTGCAGTTCAAATAAACATTCAAAGAACACCTGCTGACTCTAGGTAGTGGATAACGAGTGTACTGAGGGTACCTTACGGGTACGAATCGAATACTGAGGGTACCTCACAGGTACAAGTCAAATGTTAATTCATTTATTAAAATATGTTATTCATATACTGAGGGGACCTTAAACAAGATCCTAATACTGAAGGGTTCGCGAGGAACCATACGGGGATCTAATCGGGGTCCAAACTGAACTGAGGGCTGCAGCTAAAAGACTCTATTAGGCATGCCTAACTATCCACTTACTTGACTCTAGCAGGTTAAGCGTCATTCAAATCACATTTCAGAGTACGGAATAGAATTCATCAGAAATTCATGGTATCATTTATATCAAAGCATATAAAAGTATGGCATGCATCATACCACAATATAAATCCATACAGAAGAAACACCAAATTCATTTCTGAGTCAAAAGCTGGGAAAATTTCGGAAAAATAGCTGAACAGAGAAACGGGCAAGATTGGCTGGTCACAAGGCGTGACTGGCCTCCTCACAGGGCAGGTCACGAGACGTGACTGAGGATCACGCCTCGTGACTTGCTCTGTTCCTCGTGGATCACGCCTCGTCTCTCGCTGATCACGCGGCGCTCTCGCAGGTCATGCGACGTGACTGGACATCACGTCTCGTGACTTGCTTCTCTCTTCAACAGATCATGCGACACGCCTACACTCAGCCGGTCACGAGGCGTGACGGGGAGTCACGTCTCGTGACTTGCTTCATTTCAGCTGGTCACAAGTTGTGACAGGCAGCCACAACTCGTGACCGGCCTCAAACTGGCAGGTCACGAGGCGTGACCTGAGGTCACGTCTCATGACTTGCCTCTCTTCTTGGCGAGTCACGCGACACCGATCTGGAAACGGGAAAATTCATCAGTAACGCGATTTTCCCATTTCCAGAATTCTAAGAACCCAGAGATCGATCCCAAACTTGATTCAAAACTAATCAAACCCGATCTTACCTTCCATTAGACATCCCAATTAACATAAACAATATACAAATACCTCAATTTAGCAATTAAACAACCAAATCAAGAATACATGCATTGAAGCTATTCAAGAACATAAACCCTAAAATTTTACAGTAAACTCAAAATCACACAAATCACAATCAATAATTCCCAAACCTGAAATCTAAGCTTCTATCACTTAGCTCCACTAGGTCCAGCAACCTCTTTACCCTTTGGATCACGAGGAGCTTCAGCTAGAACACAAACACAACAATGCAACCCTAAGTTAAACCTAAACTCAAGAAAGAAGAAGATGAAAATTACAGTAAGACAAAGACAAGGATATGCACTTACCAAGTTAGGAGCAAGAGTGACCAATTTCCACAATCACACTTAATTAACAGATAGCAAGCAGTAATTAGGAGAGGGAAAAGGAAGAAGAAGATGGAGGTTGAAGGGAAAAACGTGAATCTAATTTCCTTTCACTCTTCCTTCATTTCTTTCTTCATTTTCCTTAACCTAATACACATGTGATCCTTTTGGTGGTGAAACTTGCTCACTCACACCCTAACTCCACACACAACACTCACACTTAATGCATTCTTAATTAAAACACCCTACAATGGTATAAGCAAGTGCACACAAATGTAACTTAATTAATTCACACCCTAATGCCATGTATGCACCCACATACTAGCAAAACCCCAAACATACATTTTACTAGAATACCCTTATGAAATGCTGAACACATGCGAATGCTTACACATACAGACAGACAGACAGGCTCATTCTACTAGGGGGCAAACGGGGTGTGACATAAGGCCTGTCCCTATATTTACATTTTTTATGCAGGATGTTGGGCACATCCTTGCCAGGATGCTGCCCAAATTTTTAATTTTCTGGATAGGCACATCCTTGTTGGGATGCTGCCGAAATTTTGGGAGGCACATTTTTAGCCAAAATGCCGCCGAAATTTATAAAAGTCCTTAATCTTTTGATTAGCTTACTTGTGATCGTAACACCCCGAATACACCTTAGTCAAATTAGGATATCTTTAGGGTGTAGCAAAAACTGAATGTGTTTAAGATAGGGACGGAAGTGTTAAAAAGGACACAACCGTCATTAATTTAAAAGTTTCGGCAAGTTTTAGTAAATTTGACAATTATATCACTGTGCCTGAAACGACATGAAAAGAATTATTTTGGTGATTAAAAATGTGTAATTGGATGATGGAAGTGATTAATTGTAATAAAGGACGTGACCGGTTTTATTTGTAAAGGGTAAGGGTATTTTGGTCATTTTATAATTATGGATTAAATTGAATGAATTAGTAAAATTATGTGGGCCAATATATGAAATAGAAAAGTTGAATGCCAATTGAGGGAAGGGAAGTAAGAAAAGGGATTAAAAGATATGTTTGACATAAAAATCTTTATAGGACCAACAAAATTGTGACATGTGGCACTTGGGATAAGATTGAATTAATAACTTTGTTTAACCCTCTTTTGACTGCTTTTAGGCCACTTTTGGCCTAGAAAATGAGGGAATAAAAAGAGAGAGATAACCTCTTGTGACGCGCGCCGGAACCAGCAAGGCCCTCTTTAAGCCCGCCTTTTGGGGCTCGAGGGATCGGTCCCCGTCTTTATGATCTTGGTCATCATGAGTTATCTTGGATGCCTCCTTTTCAATAGAACATTGGAAAGGAGGATCTAGAGCCATAACTTCTTTAGGCACCTTTGAGGTATTTTGGAGTCGCCACCCAGTTTACAAGAAACTGGGAAATGTCTCTAACCTCTATTGGTCTAAACCAGAGATGGTGTCCGGAACTTCACTCTTATTAATGACTTAAGTTTTATAAATGAGTTGTTAAGAAATCTAAATTTCATCTCTCATCTCACGCGTTTATGCAAATAAATTTAAAGCGCATCCATTCACATAGAAAAGCGGTAAATAAAGCAATAAATAAATAAATTACAAACTAAAAATGGGACAGAACAATCCCCAAAAAGAATAATGAAAATAAATAAATAAAAATGGGACAGAACAATCCCCCAAATAAATAAGTAAATAAAAAAAATAAACAAATGAAAAAACACATACAAGAAATTAAAATGCAACATACATAAATCGGGTTATGAATTTTTGAAACATTGGTTCCTTTTTTATTTATTAGAAAAATTGGAGAACTATTTTTAGGATATTGATTGAGAAAATCGGGATGAATGATCCCATTTTAAGAAAACTAGTTCTCTATTTGATAGTGAGATTTTATTGGTTAAAAATAGGACATGGGTCCAGTCCCAAATTATTAATTATATAAAAGATGTGATTTTCTATGAATCGGGCGATTAATAAAATGTCTCACATACAACACATAAAAATAATATAATAAATAATAAATACAAAATTAAAAGGGCAAACTCTAAAATGGATGGCCTTCTATCTCCGATCCTCCAATCCGAGCTCAATTGCAACTCGCGAAGATAGATAATTTTGGAGGCACCAAAATAAACATAAAGAAAATAAAATGTTAATAAAATAAATAAAGTAATTAGTATAAAATGCATAAATGAATTAATTGACTAAAATTAATTGAATTAGATAATTAACTAAAACAATTAACAAATTAATTAAATAATAAGTAAATAAGGACAAATAAATTAAATGATTAAAATTAATTAAACAAGATACATTATTAAAACAAATAATAATCCAATTAAATAAATAAATAAATTAACTAAATATGAACAATTAATTAAATGGAATTAATTAACTAGAATATAGATGCATGGGCATGAGAAGAAAACAACTGAAACAAAAATAAAATACAGGAAAGTAAAAAAAAGAGTAAAAACGAAAGATAGGAGAAAGCACAGCTGTGTTTTCTTCTAAAATATGGTTGTGCTTTCACAAGGGGGCAACGGGCAGCATGGAAAAGAGAAAGGGACAGCGAAGCGAAATTGAACGAAAAGCACATATGTTCTTTTTGAAGGAGCACAGTTGTGCTTTCAAACAAAGCAGAAGCACAGCTGTGCTTTTGCCCTGTAACGCAAAACACACAGCCATCACGAAAAAATGCAGATTTTGAGCTTGTAAACCAAACCAAGTAACAGCCCCGACAAATCCAAACTATAAATCATGCATCAATGAGATTAAAGCAAACTATAATGAATAAAGAAAAACACAATCAGATGTGAATAAAAACAGCAAAAAGAGAAAATTAGATAAACTAACAGAGGGAGCGAGAGATACCCAAAACGCAGATAGAGAAGGAGATGAGCAAGCGAACTAGAAACTAACCAAGCAAAAACCAGACTGAAATAAACCAACTGAATCAGGCCAAACATGAGAAAAACCGAGGAAGCACAAAAAGAGATAAGGGAGAAGAAGGGGCACGACACGGACAACACCACACGACTCGGACACGAAGAACTGGAAAAAGAAACTAGGTGGAAGAGAAGCAGGGCAAACAGAGCCCTATAACAGGTTACCACGCACAAGAACAAACCACTATATCTTGCGAAATAACTCACGAAACATGCTGATATAATCAAAAAATCTATAAACATGCCATAAACCAACTGATAAAAGCAAGCATGACACATATATACAATATGTACAGTATGTACAAATGAGAAGAGAAAAGATAAAAATGAGAGAGAGAAAGAGAATAAAAGTTAGAAAAAGAAAAGAGATGAGCCCAATATTTACCCTCATATTTTCAGTCTTTGATCAGCAAATGCAGTTTTTGATTTCCTCTAAATTTTCTTGGATTGGAAGTTGAAAATAGAAAATTCAAAACTTTTAATAGAAGTTAACGTTTTAAGAAAACCAGAACCAAAGCCTTTTAAAAATGCTAAAAACTGTATTTTTATGCTCTCAAAACAATCCCAAGATCCTTGTTTTGCTCTCTCATCTTTTTTCTCTTTTCTCTGTTTTTTTTCCTTTTCTTTTTCAAACACGCTCTCTCCTCCTTTCTTTCGCTCACCCCTCTTCCGTTTTTCAACTCTCCTTAAATGCAATTGACATATTAGCTTACTTTCTTACCAAATCCCACACATAAACCCATACTTTCCAGACCAAAACCCCGGAAAAATAGGAGAGAAGATGCATGAGAGAGAGAAAGCAGGTGAGTGCAGTCCCTCACTTGTGTGAGGCTAGGCCTCACGTTAGTGAGATGGGCCTCACTAACGTGAGGCCTCCATCTCACAAAAGTGAGATGAGTCTCACCTCCCCAAGCCCAAGAAAAAAACATTTTCAAAATTTTTCATTTTTAATTTTTAATTTTTTTTAAAGAAAGATAAATATTTTTAACTAAAAGAAACAAAAATATATTTTTTGTCGAGGAAACCGTCACTTTCATCTGCCTTTTGCTAGTAAACAGGCATAATTTTCATCATACAATAACTTTGGTCTGAGTTGTCTCAGGACCTAGTGTCTACAGTTGCCCCCAGTTTTGGGGAACTTACTGCCGGGTGCCTAAGTGAGCCAAAACTCAAAGCAAAAGAGAAGAGACACGTACCTGAGGCAGATGTCTTCTTGAATTGAGTGATGCTGGTGTGATTGTAGAAGCGGTAGTGCCGTAATCGTGCTAACCCTTAATAGAGTGGTAGTGCCATCATCATGCTAACCCTTCTGAGATTTGAAATGCTATTGCCATGGTCGTGCTAACCTTCCGTAGAATTGTAGTGCCGCCATCGTGCAAACCGTTGCGAAGTGGTAGTGTCGTGGTCGTGCTAACCCTCCTTAGAGTAGTAGTGCCGCCATCGTGCTAACCCTTATGTGATTTGAAATTGTATTGTCGTTGTCGTGCTAACCTTCCATAGAATGGTAGTGCCGGCATCGTGCAAACTGTTGTGAAGTGGTAGTGCCGTGGTCGTGCTAAACCTCCTTAGAGTAGTAGTGCCGCCATCGTGCAAACCCTTCTATGATTTGAAATGGTATTGTCGTGGTCGTGCTAACCTTCCGTAGAATGGTAGTGCTGCCATCGTGCAAACTGTTGCAAAGTGGTAGTGCCTTGGTCGTGCTAACCCTCCTTATAGTAGTAGTGCCGCCATAGTGCTAACCCTTCTGAAGTGGTGATGTCTATGAGCCCTCTGGTTCATTGCCCCCTGGGAGGTCTTTGGTTGATTGTTTAGATTTGATATTTGGATTGATGTCGTCACTCGGCTTTTGTCGGTGTCCGCATCAAATCTTTCTTACTGCAAAACCAGAAAACCGAATATGCAGGAAAAATTGGTGAGCATGCAAGTGAAATGCATGATGAGAATTCATCTGAGTGGATTTCGATGCGACAGCCGGTTCGGTCACAAATTGCAATAGGATCAGTGGCCTCTGGAATTGCTTTCGAATTTCGTGCTTTTGGGGATTACGAGGTTCTCACCTGAAACCTGTAGTCATTATTTTAAGGTAGTGCGTCCCTTGTGGATTTTCACACTAGCTTTTCTTGGCGGGAAATGTGTCCTTTCGGATTTTCACATACTGTGCCTTATCTTTTGCCTGGAATGGACCCAACCCAATCTAGCGGCTTTTGCTCCTTTTTATTATTATTATTATTATTATTATTATTATTATTGTTATTATTATTATTATTATTATTATTATTATTATTATTATTATTATTATTATTATTATTATTATTATTATTATTATTATTATTATTAGGATAGACTGCCTGTTTCTAGGTTTTCACCCTGTCCTTTGGCCTAATTTTTGCTTAGAGCGCCAATTACGGTTTTCATCTCTAACGGCCTCTTTTTTTTTTCGTTGCGTGAATACTTGGAAAATTGAAGCTATTGTTAGGGCCTCCCCTGCATCGTATCTTCAGCCTTCACCCCTGAGTACCACAGCCTCTAGGCACAATTGCTTTCCCAAAATTTTCATACTATAGATCAGAGATTACACCCTCGCTTCCATGAGTGCATACAAAAGAAGGATACTTAACCACGCAATAAATAATAAAACTCATCGGCTTAGGCATCTGGTCGGTGAGAGCAAAAGCAAAGTATAGCCAGTTAGATTTCATACATTCAGTAATGAATGATATTTTTATTTTTATAAAAGAACTAGGAAATGATGAGTTAAAACTGCTTTTGCTTTATAATTTTTAACAAAATTGTGGACATTTTAGTATGATTTCCCCATGCATGATCACTATTTAACACAGATTCAGAATGCAAAATTACATATAATCCCAGAGCAGATCTTGACATGGTATTGTCGTGGTCATGCTAACCTTCCGTAGAATGGTAGTGCTGCCATCGTGCAAACCGTTGCAAAGTGTTAGTGTCGTTGTCGTGCTAACCCTCCTTAGAGTAGTAGTGCCGCCATCGTGCCAACCCTTCTGTTATTTGAAATGGTATTGCCGTGGTCGTGCTAACCTTCCGTAGAATGGTAGTGCTGCCATCGTGCAAACCGTTGCGAAGTGGTAGTGCTGTGGTCGTGCTAACCCTCCTTAGAGTAGTAGTGCCGCTATCTTGCTAACCCTTCTGAAGTGGTGCTGTCTATGAGCCCTCTGGTAGATTGTCCCCTGGGAGGTCTTTGGTTGATTGTTTAGATTTGATATTTGGATTGATGTCGTCACTCGGCTTTTGTCGGTGTCCGCATCAGATCTTTCTTATTGCAAAACTAGAAAACCGAATATGCAGGAAAAATTGGTGAGCATGCAAGTGAAATGCATGATAAGAATTCATCTGAGTGGATTTGGATGCGACAGCCGGTTGGGTCACAAATTGCAGTAGGATCGGTGCCCTCTGGAATTGCTTTTGAATTTCGTGCTTTTGGGGATTACGAGGTTCTCACCTGAAACCTGTAGTCACTATTTTAAGGTAGTGCGTCCCCTGTGGATTTTCACACTAGCTTTTCTTGGCGGGAAATGTGTCCTTTCGGATTTTCACATACTGTGCCTTATTTTTTGCTTGGAATGGACCCAACCCAATCCAGCGGCTTTTGCTCCTTTTTATTATTATTATTATTATTATTATTATTATTATTATTATTATTATTATTATTATTATTATTATTATTATTATTATTATTAGGACAGACTGCCTGTTTCTAGGTTTTAACCCTGTACTTTGGCCTAATTTTTGCTTAGAGCGCTAATTACAGTTTTCATCTCTAACAGCCTCTTTTTTTTTTTTTCGTTGCGTGACTACTTGGAAAATTGAAGCTATTATCAGGGCCTCCATAGCATCGTATCTTCGGCCTTCACCCCTGAGTACCACAGCCGCTAGGCACAGTTGCTTTCCCAAAATTGTCATACTATAGATCAGAGATTACACCCTCGCTTCCGTGAGTGCATACAAAAGAAGGATACTTAACCACGCAATAAATAATAAAACTCATCGGCTTAAGCATCTGGTCGGTGAGAGCGAAAGCAAAGTATAGGCAGTTAGATTTCATACATTCAGTAATGAATGATATTTTTCTTTTTATAAAAGAACTAGGAAATGATGAGTTAAAACTGCTTTTGCTTTATAATTTTTCACAAAATTGTGGACATTTTAGTATGATTTTCCCATGCATGATCACCATTTAACAGAGATTCAGAATGCAAAATTACATTTAATCCCAGAGCAGATCTTGAAATGGTATTGCCGTGGTCGTGCTAACCTTCCGTAGAATGGTAGTGCCGCCATCGTGCAAACCGTTGCGAAGTGGTAGTGCCGTGGTCGTGCTAACCCTCCTTAGAGTAGTAGTGACGCCATCGTGCTAACCATTATGTGAGTTTAAATTGTATTGCCGTGGTCGTGCTAACCTTCTGTAGAATGGTAGTGCCGCCATCGTGCAAACCGTTGCGAAGTGGTAGTGTCGTGGTCGTGCTAACCCTCCTTAGAATAGTAGTGCCGCCATCGTGCTAACCCTTTTGAAGTGGTGCTGTCTATGAGCCCTCTGGTTGATTGCCCCCTGGGAGTTCTTTGGTTGATTGTTTAGATTTTACATTTGGATTGATTTCGTCACTCGGCTTTTGTCGGTGTCTGCATCAGATCTTTCTTACTGCAAAACTAGAAAACCGAATATGCAGGAAAAATTGGTGAGCATGCAAGTGAAATGCATGATGAGAATTCATCTGAGTGGATTTAGATACGACAGCCGGTTCGGTCACAAATTACAGAAGGATCGGTGCCCTCTGGAATTGCTTTTGAATTTCGTGCTTTTGGGGATTACGAGTTTCTCACCTGAAACCTATAGTCATTATTTTAAAGTAGTGCGTCCCTTGTGGATTTTCACACTAGCTTTTCTTGGCGGGAAATGTGTCCTTTCGAATTTTCACATACTGTGCCTTATTTTTTGCCTGGAATGGACCCAACCAAATCCAGTGGCTTTTGCTCCTTTTTATTATTATTATTATTATTATTATTATTATTATTATTATTATTATTATTATTATTATTATTATTATTATTAGGACAGACTGCCTGTTTCTAGGTTTTCACCCTGTACTTTAGCGTAATTTTTGCTTAGAGCACCAATTACAGTTTTCATCTCTAACAGCCTCTTTTTTTTTTTTCGTTGCGTGAGTACTTGGAAAATTGAAAATATTATCAGGGCCTCCATAGCATCGTATCTTCGGCCTTCACCCCTGAGTACCACAGCCTCTAGGCACAGTTGCTTTCCCAAAATTGTCATACTACAGATCAGAGATTACACCCTCGCTTCCGTGAGTGCATACAAAAGAAGGATACTTAACCACGCAATAAATAATAAAACTCATCGGCTTAAGCATCTGGTCGGTGAGAGCGAAAGCAAAGTATAGCCAGTTAGATTACATACATTCAGTAATGAATGATATTTTTCTTTTTATAAAAGAACTAGGAAATGATGAGTTAAAACTGCTTTTGCTTTATAATTTTTCACAAAATTGTGGACATTTTAGTATGATTTCCCCATGCATGATCACCATTTAACAGAGATTCAGAATGCAAAATTACATCTAATCCTAGAGCAGATCTTGAAATGGTATTGCCGTGGTCGTGCTAACCTTCCGTAGAATGGTAGTGCCGCCATCGTGCAAACCGTTGCGAACTGGTAGTGCCGTGGTCGTGCTAACCCTCCTTAGAGTAGTAGTGACGCCATCGTGCTAACCATTCTGTGAGTTTAAATTGTATTGCCGTGGTCGTGCTAACCTTCCGAAGAATGGTAGTGCCGCCATCGTGCAAACCTTTGCGAAGTGGTAGTGCCGTGGTCGTGCTAACCCTCCTTAGAATAGTAGTGCCGCCATCGTGCTAACCCTTTTGAAGTGGTGCTGTCTGTGAGCCCTCTGGTTGATTGCCCCCTGGGAGGTCTTTGGTTGATTGTTTAGATTTTATATTTGGATTGATTTCGTCACTCGGCTTTTGTCGGTGTCTGCATCAGATCTTTCTTACTGCAAAACTAGAAAACCGAATATGCAGGAAAAATTGGTGAGCATGCAAGTGAAATGCATGATGAGAATTCATCTGAGTTGATTTAGATACGACTGCCGGTTCGGTCACAAATTGCAGAAGGATCGGTGCCCTCTGGAATTGCTTTTGAATTTCGTGCTTTTGGGGATTACGAGGTTCTCACCTGAAACCTATAGTCATTATTTTAAAGTAGTGCGTCCCTTGTGGATTTTCGCACTAGCTTTTCTTGGCGGAAAATGTGTCCTTTCGGATTCTCACATACTGTGCCTTATTTTTTGCCTGGAATGGACCCAACCAAATCCAGCGGCTTTTGCTCCTTTTTATTATTATTATTATTATTATTATTATTATTATTATTATTAGGACAGACTGCCTGTTTCTAGGTTTTCACCCTGTACTTTAGCGTAATTTTTGCTTAGAGCACCAATTACAGTTTTCATCTCTAACAGCCTCTTTTTTTTTTTTTCGTTGCGTGAGTACTTGGAAAATTGAAGATATTATCAGGGCCTCCATAGCATCGTATCTTCGGCCTTCACCCCTGAGTACCACAGCCTCTAGGCACAGTTGCTTTCCCAAAATTGTCATACTACAGATCAGAGATTACACCCTCGCTTCCGTGAGTGCATACAAAAGAAGGATACTTAACCACGCAATAAATAATAAAACTCATCGGCTTAAGCATCTGGTCGGTGAGAGCGAAAGCAAAGTATAGCCAGTTAGATTTCATACATTCAGTAATGAATGATATTTTTCTTTTTATAAAAGAACTAGGAAATGATGAGTTAAAACTGCTTTTGCTTTATAATTTTTCACAAAATTGTGGACATTTTAGTATGATTTCCCCATGCATGATCACCATTTAACAGAGATTCAGAATGCAAAATTACATCTAATCCTAGAGCAGATCTTGAAATGGTATTGCCGTGGTCGTGCTAACCTTCCGTAGAATGGTAGTGCCGCCATCGTGCAAACCGTTGCGAAGTGGTAGTGCCGTGGTCGTGCTAACCCTCCTTAGAGTAGTAGTGACGCCATCGTGCTAACCATTATGTGAGTTTAAATTGTATTGCCGTGGTCGTGCTAACCTTCCGTACAATGGTAGTGCCGCCATCGTGCAAACCTTTGCGAAGTGGTAGTGCCGTGGTCGTGCTAACCCTCCTTAGAATAGTAGTGCCGCCATCGTGCTAACCCTTTTGAAGTGGTGCTGTCTATGAGGCCTCTGGTTGATTGCCCCCTGGGAGGTCTTTGGTTGATTGTTTAGATTTTATATTTGGATTGATTTCGTCACTCGGCTTTTGTCGGTGTCTGCATCAGATCTTTCTTACTGCAAAACTAGAAAACCGAATATGCAGGAAAAATTGGTGAGCATGCAAGTGAAATGCATGATGAGAATTCATCTGAGTGGATTTAGATGCGACAGCCGGTTCGGTCACAAATTGCAGAAGGATCGGTGCCCTCTGGAATTGCTTTTGAATTTCGTGCTTTTGTTGATTACGAGGTTCTCACCTGAAACCTGTAGTCATTATTTTGAGGTAGTGCGTCCCTTGTGGATTTTCACACTAGCTTTTCTTGGCGGGAAATGTGTCCTTTCGGATTTTCACATACTGTGCCTTATTTTTTGCCTGGAATGGACCCAACCCAATCCAGCGGCTTTTGCTCCTTTTTATTATTATTATTATTATTATTATTATTATTATTATTATTATTATTATTATTAGGACAGACTGCCTGTTTCTAGGTTTTCACCCTGTCCTTTGGCCTAATTTTTGCTTAGAGCGCCAATTACGGTTTTCATCTCTAACGTCCTCTTTTTTTTTTCGTTGCGTGACTACTTGGAAAATGGAAGCTATTGTCAGGGCCTCCCCAGCATCGTATCTTCGGCCTTCACCCCTGAGTACCACAGCCTCTAGGCACAGTTGATTTCCCAAAATTGTCATACTACAGATCAGAGATTACACCCTCGCTTCCATGAGTGCATACAAAAGAAGGATACTTAACCACGCAATAAATAATAAAACTCGTCGGCTTAGGCATCTGGTCGGTGAGAGCAAAAGCAAAGTATAGCCAGTTAGATTTCATACATTCAGTAATGAATGATATTTTTCATTTTATAAAAGAACTAGGAAATGATGAGTTAAAACTGCTTTTGCTTTATAATTTATCACAAAATTTTGGACATTTTAGTATGATTTGCCCATGCATGATCACCATTTAACATAGATTCAGAATGCAAAATTACATCTAATCCCAGAGCAGATCTTGAAATGGTATTGTCGTGGTCGTGCTAACCTTCTGTAGAATGGTAGTGCCGCCATCGCACAAACCGTTGCGAAGTGGTAGTGCCGTGGTCGTGCTAACCCTCCTTAGAGTAGTAGTGCCGCCATCGTGCTAACCCTTCTGTGATTTGAAATGGTATTGTCGTGGTCGTGCTAACCTTCCGTAGAATGGTAGTACCGCCATCGTGCAAACCTTTGCGAACTGGTAGTGCCATGGTTGTGCTAACCCTCCTTAGAGTAGTAGTGCCGCCATCGTGCTGACCCTTCTGAAGTGGTGCTGTCTATAAGCCCTCTGGTTGATTGCCCCCTGGGAGGTCTTTGGCAGATTTTTAGATTTGATATTTGGATTGATTTCATCCCTCGGCTTTTGTCGGTGTCCGCATCAGATCTTTCTTACAGGAAAACCAGAAAACCGAATATGCAGGAAAAATTGGTGAGCATGCAAGTGAAATGCATGATGAGAATTCATCTGAGTGGATTTGGATGCGACAACCGGTTCGGTCACAAATTGTAGTAGGATCGGTGCCCTCTTGAATTGCTTTTGAATTTCGTGCTTTTGGGGATTACGAGGTTCTCACCTGAAACCTGTAGTCATTATTTTAAGGTAGTGCGTCCCTTGTGGATTTTCACACTAACTTTCTTGGCGGGAAATGTGTCCTTTCGGATTTTCACATATTGTGCCTTATTTTTTGCCTGGAATGGACCCAACCCAATCCAGCGGCTTTTGCTCCTTTTTATTATTATTATTATTATTATTATTATTATTATTATTATTATTATTATAATAATTATTATTATTATTATTTTTTTTAGGACAGACTGCCTGTTTCTAGGTTTTCACCCTGTCCTTTGGCCTAATTTTTGCTTAGAGCGCCAATTACGGTTTTCATCTGTAACGGCCTCTTTTTTTCCTTCTTTGCGTGACTACTTGGAAAATTGAAGCTATTATCAGGGCCTCCCCAGCATCGTATCTTCGGCCTTCACCCCTGAGTACCACAGCCTCTAGCCACAGTTGCTTTCCCAGAATTGTCATACTACAGATCAGAGATTACACCCTCCCTTCCATAAGTACATACAAAAGAAGGATACTTAACCACGCAATAAATAATAAAACTCATCAGCTTAGGCATCTGGTCGGTGAGAGCGAAAGCAAAGTATAGCCAGTTAGATTTCATACATTCAGTAATGAATGATATTTTTCTTTTTATAAAAGAACTAGGAAATGATGAGTTAAAACTGCTTTTGCTTTATAATTTTTCACAAAATTGTGGACATTTTAGTATGATTTCCCCATGCATGATCAGCATTTAACACAGATTCAGAATGCAAAATTACATCTAATCCCAGAGCAAATCTTGAAATGGTATTGCCGTGGTCATGCTAACCTTCCGTAGAATGGCAGTGCCACCATCATGCAAACCGTTGCAAAGTGGTAGTGCCGTGGTCGTGCTAACTCTCCTAAGAGTAGTAGTACTGCCATCGTGCTAACCCTTCTGTGATTTGAAATGGTATTGCCGCGGTCGTGCTAACTATCCGTAGAATGGTAGTGCCTCCATCGTGCTAACCGTTGCAAAGTGGTAGTGCCGTGGTCGTGCTAACCCTCCTTAGAGTAGTAGTGTCGCGATCGTGCTAACCCTTCTGAAGTGGTGCTGTCTATGAGCTCTCTGGTTGATTGCCCCCTGGGAAGTCTTTCGTTGATTATTTAGATTTGATATTTGGATTGATGTCGTCACTCGGCTTTTGTCGGTGTCCACATTAGATCTTTCTTACTGAAAAACCAGAAAACCGAATATGCAGGAAAAATTGGCGAGCATGCAAGTGAAATGCATGATGAGAATTCATCTTAGTGGATTTGGATGCGATAGCCGGTTCGGTCACAAATTGCAGTAGGATCGGTGCCCTCTGGAATTGCTTTTGAATTTTGTGCTTTTGGGGACTACGAGGTTCTCTCCTGAAACCTGTAGTCATTATTTTAAGGTAGTGTGTCCCTTGTGGATTTTCACACTAGCTTTTCTTGGCGGGAAATGTGTCCTTTCGTATTTTCACATACTGTGCCTTATTTTTTGCCTGGAATGGAGCCAACCCAATCCAGCGGCTTTTGCTCCTTTTTATTATTATTATTATTATTATTATTATTATTATTACTTTTAGGATAGACTACCTGTTTCTAGGTTTTCACCCTGTCCTTTGGCCTAATTTTTGCTTAGAGCGCCAATTACGGTTTTCATCTCTAACGGCCTCTATTTTTTTTTTCGTTGCGTGACTACTTGGAAAATTGAAGCTATTGTCAGGGCCTCCCCAGCATCGCATCTTCGGCCCTCACCCCTGTGTACCACAGCCTCTAGGCACAGTTCCTTTCCCAAAATTGTCATACTACAGATCAGAGATTACACCCTTGCTTCCATGAGTGCATACAAAAGAAGGATACTTAACCACATAATAAATAATAAAACTCATCGGCTTAGGCATCTGGTCGGTGAGAGCGAAAGCAAAGTATAGCCAGTTAGATTTCATACATTTAGTAATGAATGATATTTTTCTTTTTATAAAAGAACTAGGAAAGGATGAGTTAAAACTGCTTTTGCTTTATAATTTTTCACAAAATTGTGGACATTTTAGTATCATTTCCCCATGCATGATCACCATTTAACACAGATTCAGAATGAAAAATTACATCTAATCCCAGAGCATATCTTGAAATGGTATTGCCATGGTCGTGCTAACATTTCGTATAATGGTAGTGCCGCCATCGTGCAAACCGTTGCGAAGTGGTAGTGCCGTGGTCGTGCTAACCCTCCTTAGATTAGTAGTGCCGCCATTGTGCTAACCCTTCTGTGATTTGAAATGGTATTGCCGTAGTCGTGCTAACCTTCCGTAGAATGGTAGTGCCGCCATCATGCAAACCGTTGTGAAGTGGCAGTGCCGTGGTCGTGCTAACCCTCCTTAGAGTAGTAGTACCGCCATCGTGCTAACCCTTCTGAAGTGGTGCTGTCTGTGAGCCCTCTGGTTGATTGCCCCCTGGGAGGTCTTTGGTTGATTGTTTAGATTTGATATTTGGATTGATGTCATCATTCAGCTTTTGTCGGTGTCCGCATCAGATCTTTCTTACTGAAAAACCAGAAAACCGAATATGCAGGAAAAATTGGCGAGCATGCAAGTGAAATGCATGATGAGAATTCATCTGAGTGGATTTGGATGCGACAGCCGGTTCGGTCACAAATTGCAGTAGGATCGGTGCCCTCTGGAATTGCTTTTGAATTTTGTGCTTTTGGGGATTATGAGGTTCTCACCTGAAACCTGTAGTCATTATTTTAACTTAGTGCATTCCTTATGGATTTTCACACTAGCTTTTCTTGGCGGGAAATGTGTCCTTTCGGATTTTCACATACTGTGCCTTATTTTTTGACTGGAATGGACCCAACCCAATCCAGCGGCTTTTGCTCCTTTTTATTATTATTATTATTATTATTATTATTACTTTTAGGACAGACTGCCTGTTTCTAGGTTTCACCCTGTCCTTTGGCCTAATTTTTGCTTAGAGCGCCAATTACGGTTTTCATCTCTAACGGCCTTTTTTTTTTCATTGCGTGACTACTTGGAAAATTGAAGCTATTGTCAGGGCCTCCCCAGCATCGTATCTTCGGCCCTTCACCCCTGAGTACCACAGCCTCTAGGCATAGTTGCTTTCCCAAAATTGTCATACCACATATCAGAGATTACACCCTCGCTTCCATAAGTGCATACAAAAGAAGGATACTTAACCACGCAATAAATAATAAAACTCATCGGCTTAGGCATCTGGTCGGTGAGAGCGAAAGCAAAGTATAGCCAGTTAGATTTCATACATTCAGTAATGAACGATATTTTTCTTTTTATAAAAGAACTAGGAAATGATGAGTTAAAACTGCTTTTGCTTTATAATTTTTCACAAAATTGTGGACATTTTAGTATGATTTCCCCATGCATGATCACCATTTAACACAGATTCAGAATGCAAAATTACATCTAATCCCAGAGCAGATCTTGAAAGCATCAAAACTCCTGTTTCCAATCAGCCCTCTCGGGTTTTCTTGATTGGATATTTTCTCTCAAGCCTCTAATTTTTGCTCAGAGTGCCTTTTTTCGGTTTTCACCTTGACGAGGCGCCCAATTTTAGCAAGGCCGCCTTTTTTCAATTTTCAACCCGCGGGGCATTTATTCTCTTCTTTTGATTTTTAGTCTTTACCATGGACCTTCTTGGGTCTGTTGATGCTGACTTCATTTATTGAACTTGCTTCCTTTACCATCTGTCGAAATGCTGCTCCCTTGGGTAATAACTTTTCAAGAACAAACAGGTCTTCGTTCGTTGGCCTGGGTTTACTTCATTCGTCTAGAACACTTGGTCCTATTTGCTTGAAGACCAAATCTCACTCTTTTCAGTAGGTGCTTTCCGACTTTCTTCCCGAATGATTAAGCAAAGTGTTTCCTAATGGGTCTGATTGCAATAGTAATCTCACAATCTGTTTTAGTCTGACGTGCTTAACTGCTGCAAATTTTTTTTATGACTGCCCTATTATTGTTTGACGTGTTTGGCTGCAGTAGCCTTATTTTCATGACTGCCCTTTAAGATTCGAGTGCTTCGACAGGTAGTAGTGCTTTCACCCCATGCATCGAGGAATAAAGCGTGACATTTGTAGGGATTTTCGATTGTAGTCCCCTGTATAGGTCTCCTTCATAATCTTATTGGTCTTTTCCCATCTGGCATCTCAACTGTATGTCATCAGCTCGCCTCTCATATTGCATATCCTTTACACTAGTGAATTGAGTATATAACTTGTGAATCAGTCTTTTGGTTCTTTTTAGTAGCCAAATGGAGTGACAATGTGCAGGTATGTGTAGATCAATGGGATTTGAATAAAGCTTGCCCCCATTCCTGCTTGTAGATCTCCCCTTTCAACCATTTTTGCCTATTTTAACTTGAGTCTTCTCAGCTTCTGCGCTACTGGTCCATGATCATAATATGTTGGTATAGCTTATTTGGTGGCTTCATAATCATCTTTTGGCATGTCTTTATAGGTTCAGGCAAAGACTTTTTTATTATTATTTTTTTTCTATTCTCTCAAATTTTTAATCTCTCTTCAAGAGTCATAACAGATGCTATCAAGATTTTTCTTTGGATTCTCCAAAGTTTCGAGATTAAATAAAATGGCATTAGTTGAATCAGTGTCAAATATAAATGTGCCATGATTATGCATAGTGAAATTACAAGAAATATCACACAAATAAACAAAAACATTCATTTCATTTCATGAAAAGTAGAGTTAAAACATCATCATTAGATAGTTCAAAAATAAAAAGAGGCATCTAAATAGCTAGCATCCTTCTTTCTCGCCAACACGGATGCTGTAATCGACAGTCTATCATCACCTTCGAGAACCATGCTCCCCACTTCTCTATTCCTCATCAATGAGACCCTGAATAAGCTTTTTCAGAATTCAAAACCTATCAGTCTCATGCCAAGTATGCTGATGGTAGGCACAATACAAATCTCCTCGGTGACTAAGACGTCTTAGTCTCCTGGCGGGTTTTGCAGGCTTTAGCTGTAGCTTCCCCTTATCAATGAAATGGAAGAGGTGCTCAGATAAAGGCTTATCCCAAATGGTATAGCACTCTCGAGTAGTTCCAATACTTAAAAATTGGGTGGCTCCAACATCTCTCACACTGTTATTGTCGAGACACAAACTTTCTTGATTATCACCCCCAATGACGTTGCCCCCTCCTTCCAGGACTACCAGTTGCTTGCCGATAATAGAATCGTGTTCTTGATCTTCCGAGGTTTGGCTATCACTCCTCAGATATCTAGCGTGTCGACGACATCTCCTATAGCCTCGACTTCTAGCTGGGTTGGCTAACCAGGAGCGCAAGTCCCCCTCCCCAACTTGAGGAAAAGATCTGTCCATGTCAGAATAACCCTCCTGAACTGTTCTAATCATTGATGCTTCTTCTGTCCCTTGTGTACTGGCACAAATGTCACACCTATGCGGTTGACCTCCCTTCTTTAAGTTCACAGAGGCTTTCTCGCAAGCGGCCTGGGTAATTGCAAGTTTAGACTTTAAAATTTCTTCTTCGAGGATATCCATTCTTTTTTTCAGACCCCGTGTCACTACCAAAAATCCATCCTCTGAAATATGCTCTTTGCCTTTTTGTTCAACTGCTGTAGCAGCTTTTTTAACAGGCGGATGGGCAGCAACTCCAACGAGAGGAGCCTCCCCACAAGCAGGAAGTTTAACTTGCCTCCGATGAGGGACAGGAGCGACAGGCGTTTGTGGAGCAATAGGCACTTGTAGAACAAGGGGATGAGCAATTCTTTCAGCCATGGCACCTATCATATCCAATATTCTCCATTCAAAATCCTCTAACCTCCTATCTAGGTCTTGTACCGTCAAAGTACTAGTCCCCTGTGGTAATTCTGCCATGGAAGATGATTCACTGCTTGTTGAGAATGACTCAGAATCCTAAAAAGGCACTAGTTCTAGCAATTCGAAGGGCAAGTCTGTTCTCACTAGCCGGCCGTCAGGACCACTAATCAACTTGGACAAATCTATGATGGCTGAAAATTTAGATTGTTAGAATGATGCATGATTGAAATGCATGGTCGTGTTATGCAGATGGTCCTCGATGAGTGAAAAATTACAATGATACAATGTGATGCATGGAAAAAATTATATGCAAGATGATATGTACATGTGAATAAAATACAGACGAAAGGATATGTACACAAAATGAAATGTAGGTTCTTTTTATTTTATTTTTAATAATTTTATTTTATTAATGTGCATGAATGACACGTGATGCATAAGCATGCTATGCAGCATTCACAACCACATGCGAGCAGATAGATCCTTCCAACCTTATTTCTCCCACACACGGGGTCGTGCGATCTCTCTCCTAAGTGGGCTTTATCCAAGGGTTAACAGGAAACCCAATGGACACATATAGTGCACGGCAAAAAACCGGCAACATAACACTCTTGCCTAATGTACATACGCATGGGAGTTTGGCCATCATGAATTTAAACAATTCAACCAAATCAAGATGGGCCCACCGGGGCATGAAAGCCTTTGATGAAGACCATTTAATTTGATTGATTTCATTCCATATATTATGGCCCATATAGCAAGCACAGTATTATGGTACATTTCACCTAGTGGAAGTATCTATTGCCATTACATGGGCTTTGGTCAAAAGGTTGTGTTACTTTAGATCTACCCAAGCATGGTCCCTACCAACGGGTCTAGCTCATCACGAGCATAGCGACCAATCGGGTCTCCATTTAATATACCATGATAGTATGAGGCTTGAGCTAGTGATTATCCCTAACACTTCCCTAGATTGAGTGAAAATAGGGTGGTGCTTCGAGAACGCACCGGGGTAAGAATAGGGACCAACTAATATATTCTAAGGCTCTAATGTATATAATGCAATTTTGATCAGAAATGGAATTTTTGATTCTTAACAACTCAATTATAATTTTAACTTAAGTCACTTTTGAAGCGAAGTTTCGATCATCCCCAGTGGAGTCGCCACTGTGACGCGCCGGAACCAGCAAGACCCTCTTTGAGCCCGCCTTTTGGGGCTCGAGGGATCGGTTCGCGTCTTTATGATCTTGGGCATCATGAGTCATCTTGGATGCCTCCTTTTCAATAGAACATTGGAAAGGATGATCTAGACCTATAACGCCTTTAAGCACCTTTGAGGTATTTTGGAGTCGCCACCCAGTTTACAAGAAACTGGAAAAGGTTTCTAACCTCTATTGGTCTAAACCAGAGATGGTGTCCGGAACTTCACTCTTATTAATGACTTAAGTTTTATAAATGAGTTGTTAAGAAATCTAAATTCCATCTCTCATCTCACGCGTTTATGCAAATAAATTTAAAGCGCATCCATTCATATAGAAAAGCGGTAAATAAAGTAATAAATAAATAAATTACAAACTAAAATAGGACAGAACAATCCCCAAAAAGAATAATGAAAATAAATAAATAAAAATGGGACAGAACAATCCCCCAAATAAATAAGTAAATAAAAAAATAAACAATTGAATAAACACATACAAGAAATTAAAATGCAACATACATAAATCGGGTTATGAATTTTACGAACATTGGTTCCTTTTTTATTTATTAAAAAAATTGGAGAACTATTTTTAGGATATTGATTGAGAAAACCGGGATGAATGATCCCATTTTAAGAAAACTAGTTCTCTATTTAATAGTGAGATTTTATTGGTTAAAAATAGGACATTGGTCCAATTTATTAATAAAAGTCCCAAATTATTAATTATATAAAAGATGTGATTTTCTATGATTCGGGAGATTAATAAAATGTTTTTCACATACAACACATAAAAATAATATAATAAATAATAAATAAAAAATTAAAAGGGCAAACTCTAAAATGGATGGCCTTCTATCTCCGATCCTCCAATCCGAGCTCAAGTGCAACTCGCGAAGATAGATAATTTTTAAGGCACCAAAATAAACATAAAGAAAATAAAATGTTAATAAAATAAATTAAGTAATTAGTATAAAATGCATAAATGAATTAATTGACTAAAATTAATTGAATTAGATAATTAACTAAAACAATTACCAAATTAATTAAATAATAAGTAAATATGGACAAATAAATTAAATGATTAAAATTAATTAAACAAGATACATTATTAAAACAAATAATAATCAAATTAAATAAATAAATAAATTAACTAAATATGGACAATTAATTAAATGGAATTAATTAACTAGAATATAGATGCATGGGTATGAGAAGAAAATAAATGAAACAAAAATAAAATACAGGAAAGTAAAAAAAAAAGAGTAAAAACGAAAGATAGGAGAAAGCACAGCTGTGTTTTCTTCTAAAACACGGCTGTGCTTTCACAAGGGGCAACAGGCAACACGGAAAAGAGAAAGGGACAGCGAAGCGGAATTGAATGAAAAGCACAGCTGTGCTTTTTGAAGGAGCACAGCTGTGCTTTCGAACAAAGCAGAAGCACAGCTGTGCTTTTGCCCTGTAACGCAAAACACACAGCCATCACGAAAAAATGCAGATTTTGAGCTTGTAAACCAAACCAAGTAATAGCCCCGACAAATCCAAACTATAAATCATGCATCAATGAGATTAAAGCAAACTATAATGAATAAACAAAAACACAATCAGATGTGAATAAAAACAGAAAAAAGAGAAAATTAGATAAACTAACAGAGGGAGCGAGAGATACCCAAAACACAGATAGAGAAAGAGATGACAAGCGAACTAGAAACTAACCAAGCAAAAACCAGATTGAAATAAACCTACTGAATCAGGCCAAATATGAGAAAAACCGAGGAAGCACAAAAAGAGATAAGGGAGAAGAAGGGGCACGACACGGACAGCACCACACGACTCGGACACGAAGAACTGGAAAAAGAAACTAGGCGGAAGAGAAATAGGGGCAAACAGAGCCATATAACAGGTTACCACGCACAAGAACAAACCACTATATCTTGCGAAATAACTCACGAAACATGCTGATATAATCACAAAATCTATAAACATGCCATAAACCAACTGATAAAAGCAAGCATGACACATATATACAATATGTACAATATGTACAAATGAGAAGAGAACAGATAAAAATGAGAGAGAGAAAGAGAATAAAAGTTAGAAAAAGAAACGAGATGAGCCCAGTATTTACCCTCAGATTTTCAGTCTTTATCAGCAAATGCAGTTTCTGATTTCTTCTAAATTTTCTTGGATTGGAAGTTGAAAATAGAAAATTCAAAACTTTTAATAGAAGTTAACGTTTTAATAAAACCAGAACCAAAGCCTTTTAAAAATGCTAAAAACTGTATTTTCATGCTCTCAAAACAATCCCAAGATCCTTGTTTTGCTCTCTCGTCTTCTTTCTCTTTTCTCTACGTTTTTTCCTTTTCTTTTTCAAACACGCTTTCTCCTCCTTTCTTTCGCTCCCCCCTCTTTCGTTTTTCAACTCTCCTTAAATGCAATTGACAGATTAGCTTACTTTCTTACCAAATCCCACACATAAACCCATACTTTCCAAACCAAAACCCCAAAAAAATAGGAGAGAAGATGCATGAGAGAGAGAAAGCAGGTGAGTGCAGTCCCTCACTTGTGTGAGGCTGGGCCTCACGTTAGTGAGATGGGCCTCACTAACGTGAGGCCTCCATCTCACAAAAGTGAGATGAGTCTCACCTCCCCAAGCCCAAGAAAAAAACATTTTCAAAATTTTTCATTTTTAATTTTTAATTTTTTATTAAAGAAAGATAAATATTTTTAACTAAAAGAAACAGAAATATATGTTTTGTCGAGGAAACTGTCACTTTCATCTGCCTTTTGCCTGTAAACAGGCATAATTTTCATCATAGGGTAACTTTGGTCTGAGCTGCCTCAGGACCCAGTGTCTACACCTCTTCTCCTCCTTCTTCACGCCAATTCCTGTTATTTAAGTCTAAGATGGATTTTCCAAGTTTCAAGTAATTGGATGCAAGCTTTGGTTGGGAAAGGTAAGTGGTTGGTTCTTTTCCCTCTTCCCCTCCTCTTTTCCTTAAAGATAAGTAGAGGTGTGTGTAACTCTGAATTTTGGTTATTTTGTTTAGAGGGAACAAATGAAGTTAAAGAAGGAGTAAGAAAGCAAAGGGGTTGTGCAGTCATTTGAGCAATTAGGGAGCAAAGAAAAAGAGGTTTGGAAACTCTTTATTTATGTATGAGTTTGAGTATATTCATGGGTTATATAAGTTACTTGAATGTGTTGATGATGATTGTGATGCGCGCCGAACCCCGGGGCGCCCCGAAGACCCACTTGCTTTCGGGAGAGGTTCATTAAAACTTGTAAGGTATTTACAAGTGCATTTATTTTGGGCAACAAGGAGGTTTCTTGGAATCGCCACCGAATAGAACATTGGGACAGGTCGTCTAGCCTTGGTGAGCCTAAGACGGTGCATAATATCCATTTTTGGCAAGACAAAGGGATCTTGGAGATATCATTCCAATAGAACACTGGAATGACCCTCTACCCCCTGGAGCCTAGGATTGTAAATTTAAGTCTTTTGGTGGGACACAAGAGATATTTTGGAGATTCCTTCCCAATGAAACATTGAGATGAACCTCTAACCTCATTGAGCCCAAGACCAGAGTGAGTTTGGGACTTCCCATTTATTCATACCTTGGTTAATTTTCTAATCGAGTTTTGAATTTATCATTTCATCCCATTTCTCATTCATTTTAATGCAATTAATTAAAGCGCATATCAATCACGTAGTGGAAGCGATAAATAAAAGTGTAAATAAAATAAAGCATATGTGAAAATATTACAACAAAACTAGGGGCGAAATACAACCCCCATTGTAAATAAAATGCAAATCATGCATAAATCGGGATATTCATTAATGATGAGGACATTGGTCCTCGCATGCATATTTATTGTAAAACAATTTTGATGTGATGATTTTATTTTGGATAGAGAAAATTGAGACATTGGTCCCATTTTTATTTAGGAAAAATTCCAAATTAATTAATAAAAATGCTTTGTGATTTTCTTTCTAGCGCCTAAAACAAACAAATTTATAGGAAAATTACATAGCAAAATAAATGGAAAAGTAAAATGAATAAAATATTACATATAAAGCAAATAAATACTTGATCCCAAATGAGCCTTCTGAATCTCCCCGTGTGCTCGCAAAAATGCCCAAGAAGGAAAATGAGATGTGAAATAAAAATAAAACACAAATAGAATAATATTAGTAATTAAATCAATTAAAATCAATTAAATATAAAATAAATGACGAATTAAAATAAAACAAGGTGATGTGAAAGAATGATAATTGTATTAAAATGTTAACAAATCAAAATAAATGAAAATATACATTAAATGATAAAAGAATTGAATGATTTAACTGGAATAAATAAATTATGTTAATGAGTTAATATGTAAAAATATGAACATGATAATAATGAAAATAAATAAGTGAATAAAATATTAAATATATGATAATGACAATGGAAAAGAATAAAAAATGATTAAATAAATGACATGGTTAATTGATGTATCGCAATTAATATAAACTTTTACATGGTGAAAAATACCGATTAAAGTGAATTTATTAATTACATATTAAAAATAATGAGAAATCAAAGCAAAATGAATTATTTACATGTTAGTAATTAAAAGAGATCAATATTCACATGAATAAAAATGTAATAATATATATACATAACAAAACAAATATAACAACAATAGAATAAATAAATAAATGAGAACAATAAATAAATTAATGAAAACAATAAAATAGACATGAATAAGAATAAAATCATAAATAAACAAAATAAATAAATAACTGAAAATAATAAAAATGAACATGAATAAATTAAATATGAACAAAAAGAATGAGAAGAACAAGCCCGGAATGTTTACCCTCAGAGTCTCGAATTCGATGAAGGTAAAAAAGATTATCGATTTTTTTATTTGATGATTTGCAATATTAGAGTGTAATATGATGAAAATATTGGAATTTTATTCCAAGAAAAAATAGGATGAAAAAATGATTAAAAATTCTTTAAGAACGAAGAATTGATTTCTTTACCTAAAGAAATGATTTTGATCAAAAAAAGATTTTTATTCATTAAAATAAAGAAAATGATTTCAAGAACAAACAATCACTTTGTTTGTATCATAAAAAAAATGATTAAAAGTTTTATTTTAGAAAATCAAATGAAAAAATTAGATTTTGATAACAAACAATTGTTTTGTTTGTCTCAAAATTAATTTAAAAGAAAATCAATGGAAAAAGTTTTATTGAACACAAATAAAGAAGAAAAAAAGGAATTTTTAGAGCAAATAATTGTTGTGTTTGACTCCAAATTAAATTCAATAACAAAAACTCCTTCCAAATATATGTTCAGAAGAAATTCTATTGAAAAAAATGAACAGAATTCTTTGTTCTTTTTGGTGGGGAAAATTTGGAATTTTTTTTAGAGAGAAATTGGGAGGAAGAAGAAGAAGAGAAAAGATGAAAAAACCCTAGAAAAAATTCCCCCTTTTATGTTTTCTTCTTATTCTTTTTATTTGAAGAAAATAGAAAAAAAATATTAATTAAAGGGATAAAACTTAATAAAATCATATATTAACTATTTTAAATTTTAAAAATTGAATAAATACTTAAAAAACTTGAAAAATGGGATAAAAAACGGAATTTTGGGTGAAAAATCGAAAAAAACGATATCGGGCGAAAATCGGCAGCAACGGGCGAGGTTGGTTGACCGACGCCCCGTCAGAGGCGACCGATGACGCGTCGATAGTGCGCTAGGCGCGCGCGCTGGGCGAGCACGCATCTCTGCGCGCACGTCGCGCTACAGCGCTGCAGGTAGGCGCTGCACGTGGCCGGTTCTTCGAAATTTTTTTTAAAATTAACAAGAATACTATAATTTATAAGCCCCATTTTTCAAATCTAAATTTCAAAATATTTTTAATTATTTTTTTATTTTTCACTCTAAAATTCAAATTTCACAAGGAAATTACCACTTTTAACCTTTTTGCCTGTAAGAAAGCATCTTATCATCATTGGGTAACTCTGATCTGGGTTGCCTCAGGATTTGGTGTCTACAGTTGCCCCAAATTTTGGGGAAACCAGTGCACTAGTGCCTAGATGAGCCAAAATTCAGAGAAGAAAGGAAAGAGATGCGTACCTAAGGCAGCCCTTACCTTTTTGCTGTGTGGAATGTTGCGACTTGTTGCCGTTGAGCTGTAGCTCTATCAGACTGTGGCTCGTTTGCTATCTTTTTTATCGCATTGTCCTGGTCGGCTTGCACGGCGTGAGGTGAAGTGTTGTCTAACTACATCCTCTCTTGCGATCTGTTCTATCGCTGTCCCCCGCTAACCTCATCTCGGTCTGTACGGCGGCTGGTTTGTCCCGCTAGCCTCATCTCAGCCTGCGCGGTGTGAGGTGAAGTGTTGTCTAACTGCATCCTCTGTTGCGATCTGTTCTATCGCTGGTGTTCCGCTAGCCTCGTCCCTGCCTGCATGGTGTGAGGTGAAGTGTTGTCTAACTGCATCCTCTATTGCGATCTGTTCTATCGCTGTCCCCCGCTAACCTCATCTCGGTCTGCACGGCGGCTGGTCCGTCCCGCTAGCCTCATCTCAGCCTGCGCGGTGTGAGGTGAAGTGTTGTCTGACTACATCCTCTATTGCGATATGTTCCATCGCTGTCCCCCATTAACCTCATCTCGGTCTGCGCAATGTGAGGTGAGGTGTTGTCTGACGGCATCCTCTGTTGCGATCTATTCTATCGCTGATGTCCTGCTAGCCTCATCCCGGCCTGCACGGTGTGAGGTGAAGTGTTGTCTAAACTGCATCCTCTGTTGCAATCTGTTCTATCGCTGGTGATCTGCTAGCGTCGTCCCGGCCTGCACGGTGTCTGTGAGATGCAGTACTCTCTGACTACAACTTCTGTTTGCGATCTGTTCTACCGCTGGTGATCCATTAGCCTCGTCTCGGCCTGCATAGTGGCTGATCTGTCCCGCTGGCCTCGTCTTGGCCTCTCGGATCACTTCAGATTGAAGGGATTTGGATTATTTTTGAAAATAACTTGACGTTCCGAAGAGACTGAGAAAGCCTTAAGAAAAGGTCTTAAAGATAGTGCTCCAAAGAGACTGAGAATGCCTTAAAAAAAAGCTCTTAAAGATAATGCTGCAAAGAGACTGAGAATGCCTTAAAAAAAGGTCTTAAAGATAATGCTCTAAAGAGACTAAGAATGCCTAAAATGGACTCAAAGATAATGCTCCGAAGAGACAGAGAATGCCTTAAAAAGGTCTTAAAGATAACGCTCCGAAGAGACTGAGAATGCCTTAAAAAGGGCCTTAAAGATAATGCTCAAAATAGACTTTGATGCTCACTGGGAGACTTTGATATCGAGCCTCCAGAGAGGGAATTATGTTTGAGCCTCCTCAGAGGAAAATTATATTTGAGGTTTTGGTTGCTTGCCTACAGGCAGATAGGTTTCCATGTCTTTGGTGAGTTTTCTATTTTTGTTTTTGTTTTGGGATTTTCTTTCTTGGAATTTTTACACTTTGGATGCATTCGAATTTTTACAGTATGTTGGATTTTCAAGGCCTTGAAAATATCTTCTTCTTTTTGTTTTGCTATTTTGCTTTGTTGGTATTTGTTGTTGTTGTTGCTCGAGAATTTATTTTTGCTTGAGATTTTGTACATTTGAATTTGGATTTTGTACACTTATTGTGTGATGTGTGTGAGCGTATGTCCTGTGATAGAGAGACTTACCTGGCCACCCTCGGCATGGCGTGCATGAGTTTTGCAATGTTAAGCTGAACTCAACTCTTTGATCATCTTTTAGCATGAGGTCTATTCGGACCCCTCATCTGAGCCATGTGCATATACAAAACATTGTGTGCGTGTATGGAATCATGTGTGTGCAATATACATACATTTGAATCCGAATTTTGTACGCTTTGTGTGAGGTGTGTGAGCATACATCTTATGACAGAGAAAATTACCTATTCGCTCTCTGCATGGTGTGCATGGAGAGGCTTATTCTTTTCCCTCTTGGGAGCAGATCCTTGAAATTCTTCCCTCGTGAGGACTTCATCTTGATTATTTTACAAGCATACATCTCATGGTACAAAAACTTACCTTGCTGCTCCTGGCATGGTGCGCATGAGTCGGCTTGCTCCCTTAAATGTTTTTCTAGGAGCAGGTCGTTGAGATTCCATTCTCGTGAGGACTTTGTCTTGATCCTATTGTTCGGCATAGATGAGCATCGATGTAGATTCAAAACTGTACCTTGCCTCACTTTTGCATCTGATTTGCCTCTGACTATGTGTGGATAGTTCGGCTTCTCAAAGGATCTTATTTTCTATAGATTTGTGTGATTTTGGATTGACCTGAGCATGGTGTTTCCGGATAGGCTTGTCCTTCTGGTCATTCCACCCCCTCACATATGCACTTGATTTTATGCCGGATACAGTGGCCGACCATGCGGAGCTGAATCCATCCTTTGGATCATCCTTGCTCATGAGGTCTATTCGTACCTATCCTTCTGAGTCATGTGCACAACAACATATACAAAAGATTGTGTGTGCGTATGGAACTTGTGTGGGAATAATATGCATAAGGCTATATACACGAAACACGAGCAAATGATTAATATACAAGAATTGTGTGTGCATATCTATGCGTGTAAAAGACTAAATGCACGTGACATGCATGTGATATGCAAAAATGAATAGACCACATCCCAGGTGGTTAAGGGATTCGTTGAGGGTATTGCTCGGCTGCCCACATCGTTTGATGCTCCCAAAGATCTAGAAAAGTGTTGTCTTGGCTTTACGGACTCTGTCCCATAATCTTTCCAAAACGAACTTACTCGTGCGCATCTTTACCCCTCGGTCAACGAACATTTTGCCCCCTTGACTTTGAATCAAGCTCTGCCTAAAGGAAAGTCATTCGGAGTAATGCCGCCTTATCGTTCCAGGCGTCAAAAGTCATTGTTTTAAAGGTACTGCGTCCCTTGTGGATTTTCACACTAGCTTTTCTTATAGGGAAATGCGTCCCTTTAGGGATTTTCACAAGACCCTGTGCCTAATTTTTGCCTGGTATGGACCCAACCCAATCCAGCGGCTTTTATTCATTTTTATTTTTTGAAGGACAGACTGCCTGTTCCTAGGTTTTCACCCTGCCCTTTGGCCTAACTTTTACTTAGAGAGCCAGTCACGGTTTTCATCTCTAACGGCCTCTCTTTTCTTTCTTTTTTTTTGAGACTCTCCTGCCTTTTCGGTATAGTTGTAGGAAAAGTTGAAGCTATTATCAAAGCCCCTTCCTAGGGTAATCGGCAGTTATTCTCTGAGGTATTTCTCTCTAGGTATTAGTTGCATTCTATGGCCTTTCTTGATGAATGTGTTGCTAAATTGGGTGAAGTAGCAGATAAAGATCGGGTTTTTTAGGGCTTCATGAAGCTGCCCTTTACACTACCACGCATTGTGTTTAATAGTTCATAGGGATTAACGACGTAGTGAGGCATCCCTATCTTTCCAAAGTGGACCTTTATCTTCGGCTTTTACCTCCAGATACTATAGCCTCTGGACAAGCTGCCGGTGAAGACTATTATGCCATCTATCGGGGGTTATTCTTTCACTCCCCCTAATGCACTCAAGAGGTGGGTGCTTAGTCTTACATGTGGTAATAGAACTCATCGACTTAGACATCTGGACAGTGAGAGTAGTAGCAAAGCGTAGTCATTTAGATTTCATGTATTCAGCAATGAACAACATTTCTCTTTTTATAAATGAACTAGAAAATAATGAACACATGTATTTGCAAAGATTGTGTACATTTCAGTATGATTTCTCTACACATGATCATTATCTAACATCGATTCAAAATGCAAAACTATATTTAATCTCAGAGTATATCTTGTAAGCATCAAACTCCTGTCTCCAATCAGCTCTATCGAGTTTTCTTGATTGGATATTTTCTCTCAAGCCTCTAATTTTTGCCTAGGATGCCATTTTTCGGTTTTCACCCTGACGAGTCACCCAATTTTAGCAAGGCTGCCTTTTTTCGGTTTTTGACCCGCGGGGCTTTTATTCTATTCTTTTGATTTTTAAGTCTTTAGCCATGGGCCCTCTTGAGTTCATCGACGTTGATTGGTTCTTGAAGCCATCTTCATTGCTGTCTGTCTTGGATAATAATTTCTTAAGAACAAGGGAATCCTCTCACTTCGGCCTGGACTTGCCTCATTCGTATGGAACATTTGAACTCGTTTGTCTAAGGGCTAAGCCTTTCTTCTTCAATGGTTGCTTCCTGGATAATCGAGCAGAGTGTTTACTGATAGATATGACCGTGGCAGTAATCTCACGACCTGTCCTTGTTTGATGTGTCTAACTGCTGCTGTTGTTATTGCGTCCTGTCGACCTTTGAAATCTGGGTTTTCATAAATGTCCTCAAAGATTCGAGCTCCACTTTGACTGGCTATACTGCCTCTGCCCCCTGTGTCGAAGAGTAATGGGTGACTCTTTTAGAGGTTCCGACAATGGTTCATTCTGTAGCTTCAAAATGCAAAAAGCAACTTCTTTACCTAACCTTTGTAGTTTTGGATCATCTTGACCAAGATTTTCTTTGCTGGTGGCCTATCCTGTCCCATTGGATTGAGGGCAATGCAGAGAGAACTTGTGGTCTTTAATGTCATACCCCTATAGCAACTTCCTAGCCTTAGCCGTAAATCATCCTTCTGTCCTTGAACCCTGCGCGGTGTGGGAGGCCATATCGATATATTGGATTTCCTTGGTATTTTCTTTGATGACCTCGTCCATTTGAGGCCATAGGGTACACCTCCCTATGATGTCTATTCCTATGCTCGAGCAACCCGTGTCCATTGTAAGTCAATATATCCCTTTTTGTCCTTCTTGGAAGTCAAAAAAAATGGCAAAGTACAAGCATGAGTTGGTCAACAGGATTTAAACAAAGCTTGCCCCCAAATAGTTTCTCTTTTCTTTTATTTTTTTAGATCTACATATTGATTCTTTTCCTTCCTTCTCCTTTTTTTTATGTTTTTTTTTGTTCATTTTTTTTTGTTCTTTTGTTTTTTTTTGTTCTTTTGAGGATAAGCTTTGTTCAAATCCTAATAGTTTACACATACGCGCACTCCTCCTCTTCTCGATTTAGGATGACATCGACTAACTATGTCTGGCATTAAACCTCAACTAGACATTTTGGCTTCATTTCTGCTTGTGGATTCCTCCTTTTGATCTTTTTCGCCCCTTCTGGCTTCAATCTTTTGAGATTTTGTATGACTGGTCCATGATTGTGATATGCTAGCCTAGTGTGTTTGACGACTTCATGATCATCTCCCGGCATGTCTTCCTCGGTCCAGGCAAACACTTTTTCAGCTTTTATTTTAATTCTCTCAAATTTTGATCTCTCTTCAGGAGTTATAACAGATGCTATCAAGATTTTCTTTGGGTTCTCCCAAAGTTTCTGAGATTAAATGGAGTAGCATCAATTAAATCAATGTCAAATATGAATGAGTTATGATCATGATTATGCATACTGAAGTCATAAGAGACATAACACAAGTAAGCAAAGGCGTTCATCTTATTAATGAAACTAAAATGTCATTATTCAACAGTTCAAAGAGAAAAAGACCATTCTAAATAGCTAATCAACTCCCGTTCTTGCAGACATAACTGTTGCAGACAATGGTCCATCACCATCCTTAAGAACCGCCCTGCCTTTTCACTTAGGCACTTAGTCTATCTTATTCTTTCCCTCTCACTTTTCTGGATCGGAGATCTTCTTGGAATCAATCAAGTCTTGAATGGCATGTCTTAAAGCCTTACAATTATCTGTGATATGCCCGGTGTGTTGGTGGTAGGCGTAATACTCATCTTCCTTATGATTGGGTTGCCCCTGGCTTCTAGCTGGCCTAGCTGGTAATGGTTATAATATCCCCTCCTTTATTAGCCTCTTGAGGACCCAGGACAAAGATTTGCCCAAATTATAAAAATACCTTTGTCTCACCTCCATGGTTGGTGCTTCTACAATCTTTTCCTTTTTTGGGTCTGGCACCAGTTCTTGAATGCGATCTCTTAGAGGATGGCAGTAGTCTATTCGATGCCCTAAATACTTGTGATACGCACAGTACCAATCTGCCCTATGCCTAGGGTGTCCTTGACTTGGGGCAGGCCCGGCCGACAAGGGTTGTAACTTCCCTTTCCTGACGAGATGGGTGAAGTGCTAGGATAATAGCCTACCCGAGATAGTGAGGTGGGGCTGAGTTGTTCTAGTGGCTGGGACTTCTGCAGCCTTAGCATTTGCCTTACTATTGTCAAGGCCTCCTGAGCTTTCATCTTTTGGAGTACGCACGATTGCAGGGTCTTCATCCTCTTCGGACATAATGCCATGTTCTAAAGTAGGCCTCCTATTTTTTCCTTGCTCAACCGGGGAATCAATTGACCTTTTACCTTTAGTCTCAGAAGGAAAGGGAGGTACGGGAGCCGTCGCTGTATGAGCCTTCTCGATCGTGGCCTGCTTTCCTTGGTTGAGAGTTGTTGCCAGAAGCTGAGCTTGCATAACAAGTGCCATGGCATCTATCCTTTCTTTGACCATGGCCAGCATCTTTGTTTCAAGCTCCTCGAACCTTTTATTTATCTCCTGGGCAATCAAGGCGCAAGTCTCTTCTGTCCATTGTGAAGGGCAAGCCATTTCTAATGCCTTTAGATGCTCTGGTAAGAATGCTAAAACCTTGTCAGCCCATGTGAACTCTGATCACTCCTTAGATAACTATTGGGATCCCCTAACCACCCAAGCAAATGGTCTATAATGGCTGAAAAGTAAATAGTTAGAATGATGTATGAATAATATGTAATGCATGATCGTGCTGTGCAATAAATTGTATACAGTGACTAAAAGAGATTACAATGATACATGTGAAACATTTGAAAAACTATACATAGGATAATATATACATGTAATAATTATATGCAAGAATAAGATGTATGCATAGGGAGAAAATAAAATAAAAAAATTTATTTCTGCATGAATAACATGAATATGCAATGCATCATCCACAACCACATGCAAGCAGATAGATCCTTCCAACCTTATTACCCCCAAACACGAGGTCGTGCGGTCTCTGTCCTAGGTGGGCTTGATCCATGGGTTAACAGGGAACCCAATGGACGCGCATAGTGCTTAGTGGAAAACTGGCAGCATAACCTCTCTTAGCTAATGTACATACGCATGGGTTTTGACCATCATGTATTTAGGCAATCCGAATAAGTTGACATGGGCCTATCGGGGCATGAAAGCCTTTGATTAGGTGACCAATCAAATTATCTGGGTTTGTCCAATACATAATGATCCACATAGCAAGCATAGTATTAAGGTTCATACCACTTAGGGGAAGTAACTATTTCCATTACATGAGCTTTGGCCAACGTGATGTTACTTCAGGGCTACCCAAGCATGGTCCCTGCCAATGGGTCTAGCTCATCATGAGCGTAACGACCGATTGGATCTCTATTTAATATACCATGATGGTACGAGACTTGGGCTGGTGATTATCCTTAACACTTTCCTACATTGGGTGAACGTAATGTCGTGCTTCGGGAACGCATCGGGGCTAAAAGAGGGACCAAACTAGCATAGATCTAAGGCTCTAATGAGATGCAATGCAGTTTCGAAAAAGGATGAAATTTTTAAATTAAAACTCAATTATAAATTTTAACCAAGGTACTTTCGAAGTGAAGTCTCGAGTATGTCCCCAGTGGAGTCGCCACTGTGACGCGCGCTGAACCCCGGGGTGCCCCGAAAACCCGCTTTTAGGGCTTTCGGAAGAGGTTCATTAAAACTTGTAAGGTATTTACAAGTGCGTCTATTTTGGGCAACAAGGAGGTTTCTTAGAGTCGCCACCCAATAAAACATTGGGACAGGTCATCTAGCCTCGGTGAACCTAAGATGGCGCATAATATCCATTTTGGGCAAGCCAAAGGGATCTTGGAGATATCATCCCAACAGAACACTGGAATGACCCTCTATCCCGTGGAGCCTAGGATTGTAAATTTAAGTCTTTTGGTGGGACATAAGAGATATTTTGGAAATTCCATCCCAATGAAACACTGAGATGGACCTCTAACCTCATTGAGCCCAAGACAAGAGTGAGTTTGGGACTTCCAATTTACTCATACCTTGGTTAATTTTATAATCGAGTTTTGAATTTATCATTCCATCCCATTTCTCATTCATTTTAAAGCAATTAATTAAAGCGCATGTCAATCACGTAGTGGAAGCGATAAATAACAGCGAAAATAAAATAAGGCATATGTGAAAATATTACAACAAAATTAGGGACAGAATACAACCCACATTGTAAATAAAATGCAAATCATGCATAAATCGGGATATTCATTAATGATGAGGACATTGGTCCTCGAATGCATATTTATTATAAAACAATTTTAATGTGATGATTTTATTTTGGATAGAGAAAATCGAGACATTGGTCCCATTTTTATTTGGAAAAAATTCCAAATTAATTAATAAAAATGCTTTGTGTTTTTCTTTCTAGCGCCTAAAATAAACAAATTTATAGGAAAATTACATAGCAAAATAAATGGAAAAGCAAAATGAATAAAATATTACAAATATAGCAAATAAATACTTGATCCTAAACGAGCCTTCTGAATCTCCCCGTGTGCTTGCAAAAATGCCCAAGAAGGAAAATGAGATGTGAAATAAAAATAAAACACAAATAGAATAATGTTAGTAATTAAATCAATTAAATATAAAATAAATGACGAATTAAAATAAAACAAGGTGATGCGAAAGAATGATAATTGAATTAAAATGTTAACAAATCAAAATAAATGAAAATATACATTAAATGATAAAAGAATTCAATGATTTAACTAGAATAAATAAATTATGTTATTGAGTTAATATGTAAAAATATGAACATGATAATAATGAAAATAAATAAGTGAACAAAATATTAAATATATGATAATGACAATGGAAAAGAATAAAAAATGATTAAATAAATGACATGGTTAATTGATGTATCGCAATTAATATAAAACCTTTACATGGTGAAAAATATCGACTAAAGTGAATTTATTAATTACATGTTAAAAATAATGAGAAATCAAAGCAAAATGAATTATTTACATGTTAGGAATTAAAAGAGATCAATATTCACATGAATAAAAATGTAATAATATATATACACAACAAAACAAATATTACAATAATAGAATAAATAAATAAATGAGAACAATAGATAAATTAATGAAAATAATAAAATAGATATGAATAAGAATAAAATCATATATAAACAAAATAAATAAATAACTGAAAATAATAAAACTGAACATGAATAAATTAAATATGAATAAAAAGAATAAGAAGAACAAGTCTGGAATGTTTACGCTCAGAGTTTCGGATTCGATGAAAAAAGATGATCGATTTTTTTATTTGATGATTTACAATATTAGAGTGTAATATGATGAAAATGTTGGAATTTCATTCCAAGAAAAAATAGGATGAAAAAATTATCAAAAATTCTTTAAGAACAAAGAATTGATTTCTTTGCCTAAAGTAATGATTTTGATCAAAAAAAGATTTTTATTGATTAAAATAAAGAAAAATGATTTCAAGAACAAACAATCACTTTGTTTGTATCAAGAAAAAAAATGATTAAAAGTCTTATTTTAGAAAATCAAATGAAAAAAATTAGATTTTGATAACAAACAATTGTTTTGTTTGTTTCAAAATTAATTTTTCATCAAAAATAGATTCAAAAGAAAATTAATGGAAAAAGTTTTATTGAACACAAATAAAAAAGAAAAAAAGGAATTTTGAGAGCAAATAATTGTTGTATTTCTCAAAATTAATTTCAACAACAAAAACTCCTTCCAAATATATGTTTCGAAGAAATTCTATTGAAAAAAAGATGAAAAAGATGAACTGAATTCTTTGTTCTTTTTGGTGGGGAAAATCTGGAATTTTTTTTAGAGAGAAATTGAGAGGAAGAAGAAGAAGAGAAAAGATGAAAAAACCCTAGAAAAAATTCCTCCTTTTAGGTTTTCTTCTTATTCTTTTTATATGAAGAAAATAGAAAAAAACATATTAATTAAAGGGATAAAACTTAATAAAATCAGATATTAACTATTTTAAATTTTAAAATTTTAATAAATACTTAAAAAACCTAAAAAAAATGGGATAAAAAATGGAATTTTGGGTGAAAAATCGAAAAAAATGATTTCGGGCGAAAATCGGCAGCAACGGGCAAGGTTGGGCGACTGACACCCCGTCGGAGGCGACCGACGGGGCATCGGTAGCGCGCTAGGTGCGTGCGCTGGGCAAGCGCGCACGTCGCGCTGTAGCGCCACACGGAGGCGTTACGCGCTGCTGCACGACCGACATTCCGATTTTTTTTTTAAATAAATTTGAAATTAACAAAAATACTATAATTTATAAGCCCCATTTTTCAAATATAATTTTCAAAATATTTTTTATTATTTTTTTATTTTTCACTCTAAAATGTAAATTTCACAAGGAAATCACCACTTTTAACATTTTTGCCTGTAAGAAGGCATCTTATCATCATTGGATAACTCTAATCTGGGCTGCCTCAAGACCTGGTGTCTATAATGATATATGATGATTGTAGTAAATGTTGGTTTAAATTGTTAAATGGTGCATGTGAATATGATTTTTGCTGAAAAATTGATAGAACAAACCTGCCCACTCTTCGGTTATTAGGCTGTATCTGGAGTTTTAGAACTCCAAATGGTATGAGGATAGTGCCAATTGAAAGCTAAGAAATACTAATAAAAATGTCTTAGAAATTAAAATGAGCTAATTTTAGTCCCTAAGTGTCCCAAAAGAGGTCTAAAATAAGACGCATCTTCTCTGGTCGGGTTCAAGGGAGCAGTATCGGTTGGTTTGATCATATCTGATGATTTAGGTGTCCAAATGACCTGAAATTTGTTCTATATGACAAATAACATCCTAAGGATATCTATTTAGAGGGAGTTTTGGCCTAAAAATGAGGTTCTCAAGTCGGTTTAGGCGGTTGAAGTTTGAAGTGGAAAGCAGTCTTGTGACCTATTTTCGTGCGAACCTGAGGGAGGCTTCTGTAGCGAGCAAGACCATGGTCGTGAGTGCAGTAGAACCTGCTTGACAAGCGTTTTTCTTCTTATTTTGAGCCTCATGGTTGGTATGAACCCTTGCCCCTCTTTACCCTTCTTTAGGATGTGTATTTTGTTGTGTTTCTCATTCCGAAATACACCCGAACTTTACTGAAACTTTCTAAGACTTATCCATCATATGTTTGGAGTTTTGTAAAGAATAATTGAAGAGTTATAACTCAAGAATATGAGTGATTAAGGCTGCAATTATGAAATATTACTCAAGTATTTAAAGACGAAGCTAGTCGAACAACTATGGAGACAGTAAGAGTATGTGCTTCTGAAAAGTATTAAAATATAACATGTACATTTTTAAAAGAAAAAAGTATGTGTTTAGCCTGCGTTAGTTGAGTCGTGCATAGATAGGCCTTCCTATAGAGTTCAGTTTGCTGCAGCCATGCGATTTGGACCTGATCAGGTCCCCAATCGGATCCTCGCGATTCTTCTATATTGGATCTTGTTTAAGATCCCATGTGAAAATATTTTTGGGAAATAAAAAGAAAAGAATGATTTTGATACTTTCGGGTATCCATGCGTTATGAAAGAATTGTTGATACGCCTGAGTATCTATGCGTATACTCGCATATCCACTCTTTGACTTAGCAGGCATTAAATGAACAAGAGTATGTGAATCGAACAATAAGTTATGAATTGATCAATATATGTGAAGACTTGTATGAAAGTATGTTTTTTGTTATTGTAATCTAAATGTCTCGATGATTGAATAAATTACATGATAAGACATCTATTAAGCAAGATGTGTGAAATGAATTTTGGAAACCGGAATGAATGTGAATAAGTGAACAAAGTGACATGTATAAGATGTGAAAAAGTGTGTTAATGTATGAGTGATTTGTTAACGTGGATATGCGAAGTAAGTGGTTATGTTGATGACCTCCTTGAAAGTATCTAATTTGTTATAATCGATGCGGTTATATTTTCTATATTATGATTTTCTTTGAACTTATTTGACGGCCATTCTTAATGGTCGTCCATATTTATGTGTTTCCCGCTAAACTTTATGCTTAGCACGGATTTTCTTTTAATCCATGTAGGTACTATTAATCTGATCGTTCGAGAGTCTTTCCACAGCAGTCCAGGCTAATGCAAGATTATGAAGAGATTTTAGGGTAGGATTTGTATAGTCTTAAGAATGTATGCAAGATTTGTAATTTTATATTTTAAGTTTTGTAAAAGCGATGTTGGTTATGTAAATGATCTATCTATAGTAACTTTTGAAGAAGTATACTTTATAGTGTGCTTGTGTAATGAATTTACAATTAACTATAGTGTGTTTTTAAAAATGAAAGAAATTTTATAACTCCGATTTCAGCTTAAAAGTTTATAAGTTTTACATATTTGTATTGGTAATGCCCTGACCGTCGTCGTGAACCACCAGATCGGTATGGTTTACTACGTACGGGTAAGGGGTGTTACATTTAGTGGTATCAAAGCATAGGTTTAGTCGGTTCTGGTTGACTAGAGTTTAGAGTTTAGTTTGTATAGTTTTTGCATTGGCTAATATGGAGGTCCTAGTTTTGTATAAGTTGTGCGGTAGGAAGGAATAGATGTTGATGATATCAGCAAAGAGATAGTTAAGTGTGATATGTGATAAGTTGTGATCAGTCTATTGTGAATCCGTTTCCTGCTATTAAGGTATTGGATGTAGCTATAGAGATTCTAGTTAGAGATTGTGTGTAGTACAATATAGGTTATGTATAAGTTTTCCCTAATAGGAAATATGGAGTAAAGGATTAGACAATGCTAGATTTTCAACAATTGAAAGTATTTTGAGGATTGTGACCCTCTGTACACCTATCAGCTACCTTACTGATGAGAGCAATTATCTGAATGTGATACATAATGGGAGTTGGGCAACTTGCATTGCCATTACCTGAACTGCATTAATACATAGCATCATTCTGCATACATAAATCATTCAACATCCATTACATTTACCTCTGTTGTTCCTTCTCAATGAACATCGAACATGTACATTTGCCTCAAGTGATAGGAACCTGACAAAATGTACATTGGGTGTAACAAAGTTGAGTAAGTGTAATAAGGAATTAGTTATTCAAACTAGAAATTGATAAAAAAAAAAGAGTGAAGGATCACCGAATGTGTATAAGTATGAGTAAGAGATTTGTGTCTATAGAATTGGTGAGGTTGACCCTTCTTTGTTAATGAATTAAAGTATAACATGGGATAATATTTATACATATTTTGGAAAAGGAATGGAATTGCATTCGATTAGATTGACTTATTGGCTGTAGATTTGGACTTGCTTATGAGAGTGAATAAAATTGTGAACTTTTGGTACAAGATGATTAAATAATAAGTACTGTAAGATATATGTGATGTTTCAGAAGTGATAGCCAATTGTGACTAGTGATACTGGTAATCTAGGAGGGAAATGTTATAGTTATTTTGATCAAGAGAAGAGTTTAGTGAACGTGTGAACAATTTTGTATTTAAAAGACAAGATGTTTTATGAGGAAGGAGTTACGTGAAAAGATTGACATGATAATAATAGGATAAAGGTATATGTAAAGGTATATAATGAATTGAATATTTAGAATATGTGTATGTCACGATTGTATTGAAATAGGATAAGGAATAATTCGATGAAAAGATTTATATATATATACATATATGGTTTGATAGGGTGGATTGAGAATGACATTTGGGACATGATAGTGATAGAATGCAAACGATCTGTAACTAAAAATTTTGGAGATGCTTATTTAGAAAGAAGGATTCTCTGATATATGTAATGATACTAGTAAAAAAATGACATGGACTATATGATGACTATGCAAGGTGGCATATTGTGATAATGACAATTGATACTGATATTAGTGAACGACTTGCTATTTGGATAGCAACGTCGATGATTTCCAAAGCAGGTTACTATTGTTTTGAGATAATAACAATTGAAAAAAAAATCAAAAGTTTAGGTAAATATTGAAAAGCATTAGAAATTATGCTATTGACAGGAAGTAATAAGATGGGTTATGTGAGAAGCAAAGTGTAAATGTTATGTGACCGTATAATGTAAACGTGCATGAATATTAGTGATAAAGATTTTGATATTCAGAAAATCGGATATAAGTGAATTTCGAGGACGAAATTCTTTTAAAGAGGATAGATTTATAACACCCTGAATACACCCTAGTCGGATTAGGATAAGTTTAGGGTGTAGCGGAAACCGAATGTGTTTGAGATAGGGACGGAAGTGTTAAAAAGGACACAACCATCATTAATTCGAAAGTTTCGGCAAGTTTTGGTAAATTGGATAGTTATATTACCGTGCCTTAAACGACATGAAAAGAATTATTTTGGTGATTAAAAATGTGTAATTGGATGATGGAAGTAATTAATTGTAATAAAGGACGTGACCGGTTTTATTTGTAAAGGGTAAGGGTATTTTGGTCATTTTATAATTATGGATTAAATTGAATGAATTAGTAAAATTATGCGGGCCAATATATGAAATAGAAAAGTTGAATGCCAATTGAGGGAAGGGAAGTAAGAAAAGGGATTAAAAGATATGTTTGACATAAAAATCTTTATGGGACCAACAAAATTGTGACATGTGGCCCTTGGGATAAGATTGAATTAATGGCTTTGTTTAACCCTCTTTTGATTGCTTTTAGGCCATTTTTGGCCAGGAAAATGAGGGAATAAAAGAGAGAGAGAACCTCTTCTCCTCCTTCTTCACGCCAATTCCTGTAATTTAAGTCTAAGATGGATTTTCCAAGTTTCAAGTAATTGGATGCAAGATTTGGTTGGGAAAGGTAAGTGGTTGGTTCTTTTCCCTCTTTCCCTTCTCTTCTTCTTAAAGATAAGTAGAGGTATGTGTAACTCTAAATTTTGTTTGTTTTGTTTGGAGGGAACAAGAGAAGCTAAAGAAGGAGTAAGAAAGCAAAGGGGTTGTGCAGTCATTTGACCAATTAGGGAGCAAAGGAAAAGAGGTTTGGAAACTCTTTATTTATATATGAGTTTGAGTATGTTCATGGGTTATATAAGTTACGTGAATGTGTTGTTGATGATATATGATGATTGTAGTGAGTGTTGGTTTAAATTGTTAAATCGTGCATGTGAATAGGATTTTGGCTGAAAAATTGTGATAGAACACACCTGACCACACTTCAGTTATTAGGCTGTATCAGGAGTTTTAGAACTCCAAATGGTACGATATCAGTTCCGGTTGAACTCTAAGACATACTAATAAAAATGTCTTAGAAATAGGCATGATCTAAATTTAGCCCTAAGTGGCCCAAAAGTGGACTAAATTAAGACATATCTTCTCTGGCCGGGTTCAAGGGAGCAGTATAGGTTGGTTTGATCATATCTGATGATTTAGGTGTCCAAATGACCTGAAATTTGATCTATATGACATATAACATCTTAAGGATCATTTGTTAGCAAGGCGTTTTAGCCTAAAAATGATGTTCTCAAGTCGGTTTAGGCGGTTGAAGTTTGAAGTGGAAAGCAGTCTTGTGACCTATTTTCGTGGGAACCTGAGGGAGGCTTCTATCGTGAGCGCGACCATGGTCATGAGAGTGATAGAACCTACTTAACAAGTGTTTTGTTTCTTATTTTGAGCCTCATGGTTGGTATGAACCCTTGCCCCTCTTTACCCTTCTTTAGGATGTGTATTTTGTTGTGTTTCTCATTCCGAAATACACCCGAACTTTACTGAATCTTTCTAAGACTTATCCATCATATGTTTGGAGTTTTGTAAAGAATAATTGAAGAGTTATAACTCAAGAATATGAGTGATTAAGGCTGCAATTATGAAATATTACTCAAGTATTTAAAGACATAGTTAGTCGAACAACTATGGAGACAGCCAGAAGTGCTATGGTGAGAATTGTAATAGATTGCTAAGCTAAAATACTACAATTTTTGTATATTTAACCTTTAGAACTACGAGGCTCTGATTTCCAATTTCTTGGGATATATAAGAAGCTTGGTATGCCAGTTTAAGTTCGAATTAAATTATAGAAGTCTTAGTTGTATAGAAAAGATGTTGTTTTTGCTGAAACTCTAAGATTACTTATGTGATTAGTAAAAGTTAAGGATGAATTAAAATGTATCTAATTAGTATCTATGCTTAGTGAACAATTGTGGAAGTAATGTGTTTGAAATTATTATGGACATTATAAGAATAAGCATGTTTATATGTGAAATTGTATTTAATTGAGAATTTATATGGGTGTGATCAAGGTTATCGGTCCATTGAGACTTGGTTGTGTTAGCGGAGTGTGATACATGGCTCCGTCACAAGCGCAGAGGCCATCTAGCTTTCTGTCGTGGTCGCGACTAAGGTCGCGAGCGTGACTCTTTTCTATGCTATGAATGTATGTTGATCGAGCTATTTGACATGATTTTCTACTTGTGATTTACATATGACATATTGTGTAAACTAGGATATGCTATATGTGACGCGCGCTGAACCCCGTGGCCTCTCGAAAGCCCGCTTTAGGGCTATCAGGATGGGATTCATTAAAACTTGTAAGGTATTTATAAGTGCGTCTATTTTGGGCAATAATGAGGTTTCTTGGAGTCGCCAACCAATAGAACAATGGGAAGGGTCGTCTAGCCTCAGCGAGTCTAAGACAGGGCATACATATCCATCTTGAGCAAGCTAGAGAGATCTTGGAGGAGCCTAGGATTTGTAAATTGAAGTCTTTTGGTGAGACTTAAGAGGTGTTTTGGAAGTCCTAGACCTCTCACCTCATTGAGCCCCAAAGACCAGAGTGAGTTCGGGACTTCTCATTTATTTGTACCTTGATCAATATTATGATTAAGTTTTGAATTCATTGTTTCACCAACTTTCCACACGATGCATTTAATTAAGGCGCGATCATTCACATCAAAAGCAATAGGTAGAGCATTATTAAATAAACATTCTCAAAAATAAATTACAATAAAACTAAGGGCGGAATACAATCCCCATTATAAATAAAATACAAATCATGCATAAATCGGGGTATTTATTAATGATGAGGACATTGGTCCTCGCATACATATTTATTATAAAACACTTTTGATGTGATGATTTTATTTTGGATAGAGAAAATTGAGACATTGGTCCCATTTTTATTTAGGAAAAATTCCAAATTAATTAATAAAAATGCTTTTTGATTTTTTCTCTAGCGCCTAAAATAAACAAATTTATAGTAAAATTACATAGCAAAATAAATGGAAAAGCAAAATGAATAAAATATCACAAATAAAGCAAATAAATACTTGATCCCAAATGAGCCTTCTGAATCTTCCCGTGTGCTCGCAAAAATGCCCAAGAAGGAAAATGAGATGTGAAATAAAAATAAAACACAAATAGAATAATGTTAGTAATTGAATCAATTAAAAATAATTAAATATAAAATAAATGATAAAATAAAATAAAATGAGATAAAACGAAATGATATCAAAATAACAAATGAATTAACATGTTTACATTTTAAAATAAATGAGAAATATGTGTTATGAACAACAAATGGATTAAAAGATGTAATTGGAATAAAATACAACATGTTAATTAAGGTGTAAAAATATGAACATGATAATAGTGAAAATGAATAAGTGAACAAAATATTAAATATATGATAATGACAATGGAAAAGAAGAAAAAAAATGATTAAATAAATGACATAATTAATTAAATATGTTCACAAATGATATAAACCATTTACATGGCAAAAATATCAATCAAAATGAATTAATTTAATTACATGTTAAAAATAATGATGAATTAAAGTGAAATAAATTAATTACATGTTAGGAATTAAAAGAAATCAATATTCACATGAATAAAATAAATGAATGAGAATAATAATAAAAATATACATGTTAACAAATTAAATATAAACAAAATAAATAAATAAATAAATAACTGAAAATAATAAAAATGAACATGAATAAATTAAATATGAACAAAAAGAATAAAAAAGAACAAGCCCGAAATATTTACCCTCAGAGTTTCGGATTCGATGAAGGTAAAAAGATGATTGATTTCCTTATTCTTGATTTACAATATTAGAATTGAATAATAAAAATGTTGGAATTCTATTCCAAGAAAAAATAGGCTTAAAAAATGAAGAAAAAAAGTCAACAATTCTTTAGAAACAAAGAATTAATTTCTTTACCGAAAGAATATTTTTATTGATTAAAAGAATGAAAATAATGTCAAGAACAAACAATTATCTTGTTTGTTCCAAAGAAAAAAAATCATTTATGAGAAAGAATTGTTTTTTAGAAAATCAAATGAAAAAATCCATTTTAGGAACAAACAATTATTTGTTTTTCCCCAAAATCCATTGTTCATAAAAAAAGGATTCAAAATAATAAAAAAACCTTGAAAAGGTTTAATTGAAAACAAATAACAAATTAAAAAAATGAATTTTAAGAGCAAACAATTATTATGTTTGCCTCAAAATTCAATTGCATCAATAAATCTTCTTCTAAAAAGTGTTTAGAAGAAATTCTATTGGAAAAAAGAACTAAAAAGTGAACTCAATTTTTTGTTGGGGGAAAAATATGGAATTTTTTTTTTGTTTGAGAGGAAGAAGAAGAGAAAAAGATGAAGAGAAAAAACCCTAAAAAATCTCCAAAAGAATTTCCCTCTTTAGGTTTTCATCTTATTCTTTTTATATCATTAAAATAGGGATAAAAAGTTAATTAAACGGATAAAATCAGATATTAACAATTTTAAATTTTAAAATTTGAAAAAAACCTGAAAATCCCTTAAAAAAGTCATAAAAATTGAATTTTGTGGAAAAAAATCGGAAAAAATCAATTTTGGGGCAAAATTGCACATTTGCGACGGAACAGGGCCTACGGAAGGCCGTTGGAGCGTCCGACTGGCGTCCGTAGCGCGCCAGGGCTGCCGCAAGGCGCCGCCGCGGCCGATGCTTGATTTTTTTTTAATTTTTTTTTCTAATTTAACTAAAAATATTTTAATTTTAAGTCCCCAATTTTCAAAAATAATTTTTAAAATATTTTTTATTATTTTTTATCTTTTCACTCTAAAATGCAAATTTTACAAGGAAATTACCACTTTCAACCTTTTTGCCTGTAACAAGGCATCTTATTATCATTGGGTAACTCTGATCTGGGCTACCTCAGGACCCGGTGTCTAAAGTTGCCCCCAATTTTGAGGAAATTAGTGCACTAGTGCCTAGATGAGCCAAAATTCAGAGAAGAAGGAAAGAGATGCGTACCTGTGGCAACCCTTGCCTTTTTGCCGTGGAAGCAGCGATTCATCGAGTCTGCTCCAGACTTACAAAACGCTAGGGTTGCTCTCTTGAGCTGCACCAAGTCTGCTTCAGACTTACAAAGTGCGGATGGTGATGTGCCGAGTCTGCTCCAAACTTACAAAACGCGAGGATTGCTATCCTGAGCTGCACTGAGTCTGCTCCAGACTTACAAAGTGCAATCCAATCTATCGCGTGTACCCCGCTGACCTCGTCTCGGCATGCAAGGTGTCTGATTTATCCCACTGACCTCATCTCGGCCTGCACAGTGTCTGTGAGATAAAGTATTCTCTAACCACATCCCGTTGCGATCTATTCTATTGCTTGTGATCTGTTAGCCTCTTCCCGGCCTGATTGCCCCCGGCATAATGTGAATGAAGAGGTTTGCTTTTCTGGGCAGTTTCTGATAAGATTAAGCTGAACCCACCACTTGAATCATCTCAAGATTGAAGGGATTTGGAATACTTTTGAAAATAACTTGATCTTCCGAAGAGATTGAGAAAGCCTTAAGAAAAGGTCTTAAATATAATGCTCCAAAGAGACCGAGAATGCCTTAAAAAGGTCTTAAAGATAATGCTCCAAAGAGACTGAGAATGCCTTAAAAAAAGGTCTTAAAGATAATGCTCCAAAGAGACTGAGAATGCCTTAAAAAGGTCTTAAAGATAATGCTGCAAAGAGACTGAGAATGCCTTAAAAAGGTCTTAAAGATAATGCTCCAAAGAGACTGAGAATGCCTTAAAAAGGTCTTAAAGATAATGCTCCAAAGAGACTTTGATGCTCACTGGGAGACTTTGATGTCGAGCCTCCAGAGAGAAAATTATGTTTGAGGCTCCTCAGAGAAAAATTATTATTTGAGGTTTTGGTTGCTTGCCCGCGAGCGGATAGGTTTCCATGTCTTTGGTGATTCTTCTTTTTTTGTTTTTGTTTTGGGATTATCTTTCCTGGAATTTTTACACTTTGGATGCATTCGAATTTTTACAGTATGTTGGATTTTCAAGGCCTCCAAAACATCTGTTTCTTTTTATTTTGTTATTTTGTTTTGAGAATTTGTACATTTGAATTTGGATTTTGTACACTTATTGTGTGATGTGGGTGAGCGTGCCTCTTATGACAGAGGGTGAGCGTGCCTCTTATGACAGAAAAAAACTTACTTATTCGCTCCTGGCATGGTGTGCATGGAAATGCTTATTCTTTTCCCCCTTAGGAGCAGGTCCTTGAGATTTTTCTCTTGTGAGGACTTCATCTTGATCTAATTTTTTGGCGTGGATGAGCTCCGATGCAGAGCTGAAACTATACCTCGGCTCACTTTTGCATCTGATTTCCTTTAGCATGGTGTGCCCGGATAGGCTTGTTCTCTTGGGCGTTTCACCTCTGTACATATTTACTTGATTTTAGGCCGGATACAGTGGCCGAACATGTCGAGCTGAATCCGTCCTTTGGATCATCCTTGCTCATGAGGTCTATTCAATCCCTTCCCTTTAAGTTATGTACACAACAACATATACGAAAGATTGTGTGTGCGTATGGAATCACAGGTATGAAATATACACATAAAGCTATATACACGAGACATAAGCAAAAGATTAGTGTGTAAGAATTGTGTGTACAACCATAAGTGTAATGGACTAAATGCACGTGATATGCAGGGCAATATGCAAAAGATTTATGCATGTGAGATTCAAAAATGGATTGACCACATCCCAGGTGGTTAAGGGATTCGTTGAGGGTACTGCTCAGCTGCTCACATTGTCTGATGCCCCCAAGAATCTAGAAAAGCGTTGTCTTGGCTTTATGGACCCTGACCCATAATCTTTTCAAGGAGAACTGACCCGTACGTATCTTTGCCCCCGAGTCAATGAGCATCTTGCCCCCGAGTCAATGAGCATCTTGCCCCCGAGACTCTGAATCAAAATCTGCATTATGCACTACCTGCCTAAAGGAAAGTTATTCCGAGTAATGCTGCCTTATCGCTCCAGGCTTCAAAAGTCATTATTTTAAAGGTAGTGCGTCCCTTGTGGATTTTCACACTAGATTTTCTTAGCGGGAAATGCGTCCCTTTAGAGATTTTCACATAACCCTGTGCCTAATTTTTGCCTGGAGTGGACCCAACCTAATCCAGTGCCTTTTTTTTTTCATTTTTTTAAGGACATACTGCCTGTTCCCAGGTTTTCACCCTGCCCTTTGGCCTAACTTTTGCTTAGAGAGCTAGGCATGGTTTTCATCTCTAACGGCCTTCTTCTTTCTTTTTTCCTTTTTTTTTGTCATTTAAGGAATAGGAGGAGGATTTGTCACATGAAAAATCATTATTGTTGCTTCGATAATTGCTCCAGCGTATGTCCTTATGCCTGCAGCAGGTTTCTCTTAACCGTCTAATTGCATGTTTATGCCTAGCTTATGCATGCATTTCTATCTATAGGCACCATATAGCAATAAGAATGACCATGACTAGACATGTGATACAAAAGCACTAGTTTTACTTAGTTTCAATGAGTAACAACTTAGGTGCACCCGATCTCCTGTTATCAATCAGCCCTCTCGGGTTTTCTTGATTGAACATTTTCTCTCAAGCCTCTAATTTTTGCCCAGGATGTCTTTTTTCGGTTTTCACCCTGATGAGGCACCCAATTTTAGCAAGGCCGCCTTTTTTCGATTTTTGACCAACGGGGCTTTTATTCTCTTCTTTTGATTTTTAGCCCTTAACCCTGGACCCTCTTGAGTCTGTCAACATTGATCGGTTCTGTCTGTTACTGCTCTCTTGGATAACAATCTCTAGAAGACAAAGGGACCTTCTCACACTGGCCCGAATTTACCTCGTATGTCTGGAACACTTGGTCTCATTTGTTTGACAATTGAATCTCCCTCCTTCATCGGATGCTTTCTGGCCGTTTTTCTAAATGATCAAGCAGAATGTTTTCTGATGGATCTGACCATGGTGATAATCCCATGACTTGTCCTTGTCCGACTTGTGCAATCGCTGCTGTCGTTGTTGTGCTCTGTCAGCTTCAAAAATTGAGCCATGACTGTCCTTAAAAATTTGAGCTTCACATCTATCAGCCATACTGCTTCTGCCCCCTGTGTCGAGGAATAATAGATGACTCTTGTAGAGGTTCCAATGGTGGCTCTCTAGCCTCGAAGTGCAAAAGGGTCATTTCTCTACCCAATCCTTTTTTATGATCTTTTCTGCTAGCATTAAACCATTCATATAGGTCGTGCAAATTTTGGCTTGGATTTCTTCCGTCTCTTTGCTCCTTCCTCATTCATCAACTTGTTGCTTGTATAGTATACCCTTCATACAGATAAAATGTGTAGATGGTTTGCAGATCAGCGTTTTGGTCTTTTTCCTTTTCACAACCAAGAAGAATGGTAGGATACGAACATGTACAAATCAACAGGATTTGGGCAAAACTTGCCCCCAAGATGTTTTCCTTCTATCTTTTTATTTCCTTCTTCTTCTTTTTTAATTTTTTTTTTGTGCTTGCTTTTTGTTCTTTTCCTTTTTATCCTCTTTTTCCTTGTTCTTTTTTCGAGGATAAGCTTTGTCCTAATCTTGATAGTTTACACATACACGTACCCCTTCTCTTCTTGACTTGGGATAGCATTAACCAAATAATTCCTGTTTTGAACTCCGACCAAAAAATTTTAGTTTCATCTCTGCTTGTGGATTCTTCCTTTTGACCTTTTCTGCCCCCTCCGGCCTGGTCTTCCGAGCTTCTCTTTACTGGTGCATGATTGGGATATGTTGGAATGGTGTGTTTGACGCCTTTACGATTATCTCCTGGCATGTCTTCATGGGTCCAGGCAAAGACTTCTTCAGACATTTTTGTTTTAATTCTCTGAAATTTTATCTCGCTTCAGGAGTCAAATTGTGTGCAACCAAGATTACTATTTATTAAAACTAGATGAAACGGTGTTTTAAACTAATGCCTTAATTATGATTATTATTTATGCTTGATGCAATAAAATATAAAAATGCATATATAAGCAAAGCCCATATTATTAAAGCAGAAAAGATAAACAAGTACATAGTTCAGGAATACACTTTAAAAAATGAAAAGCATTATAACAACTCTAATCCTTTCTTTCTTCATCCAGGCCAAGGACTAATTCTTGAATGCGATCTCTCACAGGGCGACAATAGTCTGTCTGATGCCCTATGTACTGGTGATACGCACAATACCAGTCTGTTCTGTGCCTCGATTTTCCTTGACTTGGGGCAGGCCTAACTGGCAAGGGTTGCAACTTCCCTTCCTTGATGAGACGAGTGAAGTGCTATGATAGAGGCTTGCCCGAGATGGTGAGGTGTTTAGGAGTCATTTCGGTGGTTGAGACCTCTGCTGCCTTGGTATTTCCCCCATTGCTACTGCTGTTTCCTAAGGCCAGGTTTGCAGATTTAGTCATTTTATCCAGATGCTCAGCCTCAGCTTCAATAGCTATATCTTTTAAGGACTCCTAGTCCTTCAGCCCCTTCATCTTTAGCCCATCTTTCAAGTATGGGCTGGCATTCCTAATAAACAGGTTGATCTGGTCTGGAGTGTCCGGCCTCTTCTTCATTTCCATTACCCGGTTCCTCCATCGGGTCAAGTACTCATGGAATGACTCATTCGGCTTTTGTTGTAGTAACTCTAGATCTTTCAGGGTGACCTCCATCCTTGTACTATAGTCATATTGCTGGAGGAACTCCTCCCTCAGCAGATCCCAGTCTTCTTTTGTTCTCCGATCCAGTCCGTGATACCAGCCCACCGTAGGACCTGTCAAACTTAAACAGAAGTATTCTACCTTCTGCTTCCTTGTTAGTGTGTACCTTTCATTATCAAAGAGTACTGCTTGATGTGTGCGGTGGGGTCCGATGTGCCATCAAATTTCGGGACATCAGGCATCTTAAAGTTCAAGGGGATTAGATCTTCTCCATCCAGATCTTTGTCTTCGGGGTTCATTTCTCGACCCCTTGTCAACATCTTAGCCATTGCCTCGAACTTTTCTTCCATCTTCTTCCAGATGGTATCTTCTGTCTGGGGTGCTATTGTTAGTGGTTATGCCCTAGGCCAAACATTTGGACCTTGATGTAATCAATACATTTTCATTTATATAATGGTTTTCTTCACATTTATATTATTGGCATGTTACATTATTGTAATGTTTATGAATAACAATGTTATTCATGTTGTCCCTAGTCATTTATCAATAAAGGGCATAAAGATAAATTAAGACTAGTATAGATTTGCATTGATAATCATGGGATGATTATATATGTTGATATAAATCAAATCTATAGGTACTTGCTAGAAAATAAAGTATTGGATAGACCCACTATAAGATCAATTCATGGGATAGTGTCATAAGTGATCTTATAATAGATATGTTATTGAATCCTTTGACCTGAGGTTATCATAGTTTCCTACATAAGGATCATTATGTTTTGACATAATCAAACGTTATCTTTAATCGGATAATTATAAAGTTTATGATCGGACATAATGAGAATTATGCGGAGGAAAGTGAATAATCAAGATGGAATTTGTCCCTCTCTAATGAGAGAGATATCTATTGGGCCCCTCGATAAGTAGGACTGTAAAATGCATGGCCGTGCTCGAATGAATTGATAGTGTCATCAATATCATTTGAATTTATCAGTCTACTTAGTGATCGGGAAATTAAATGTTTGAACAATATAAGTTTGACATGTACCATGACTTATGTTCAAATAAGGTATCGTGTGATAAAAGGATAATAACATGTTCTATTGACAGGTTAAAATTGGACTAACGATATTTATATTATTTGGGTAGTCATAATGTCTTGCTAGAGACCAACTATGACTTGTGGGCTTATTATGGGATAAGGCCCACTGCCAACATAATATAAACCTATTGGGTCACACACCAAGACCAAAATGAACAATATGGATTTTATTGGGCTATTGGGCTATTATCTCTTGTTATTAACTCTTATCAAAACTCAATTTCCGTTTTTCAAAAGGAATGAGAGTTTTAAGGTGGTTAAAAACATTAGATACCAACATTGGATACCAACATAGGATACCAACATTGGATACCCTAGCTAGCTTAACTTCTTATTGAGAAGAAGAAAAGAAAAACTCTAGCTAATTTTGTGAAAAGAAAAACACAGCCACCATTGTTCTTCCTTGAGAAGGAAAGAAAATCGTAAAATCCATTCGCATCTAAAGGGAACTACCAACCCTGCGACTTCGGTTCATTTTGTTCGTGCGTGTGGATACCAGTAGAGGACGTTCGTGTTAAAGGCAGCGTCTTCAGTTCGATTTAAAGGTGTTTAATTAGAATTTCAACACTGAAAAGGTTAGTAAATCTTATCACTTCCATTTGAATCAATCGAAATACATGGATCCTGTTTTTCGGGTTTTATTTTTCGCTGCGTTTAATTTGCATTATTCTGCTTAAAACCCAACAGCTTTTCTTCTAACTGACAGGGGTTCTCTATATTCATCCCCTTCCAGGTCCTCTTCCATTCTATGGGCTACTCCTCTCTTTTGCCCTCCTGACGTGGCAGCCCCTAGGTCTACTGGTGGTGGACGTGCATCCTCTGGCTAATCCTCTCTGGCCTCCTCCTGTTCATTTTATCTCATGGGAGGAGGCGCCAGGTTCTATGGTGCAGCTGGTTGAGCCATTGCGACCATCATGGTCATCATTCGGTTCTCGAATTCTTCTAACCTTTGACCCACTTCTTTAGCTATCAAGGCCCTAATAGCATCTGCCTCCCTCGATGAATTGGCCATTTCTAGAGATTCTCTGAATGCTTATTGATTGCACTTGACTTGATTGTGGTTGCTCAACCAAAACCCTTTGATAATGTGACTGTCAGAACCCCTAACCAGTTAGGAAAGTGGTCTTTGATGGCTGAAAGATTAAAGAGTTAGAGTGATGCATGAATAATATACAATGCATGGTCGTGTTGCGCAATAATTGGTATACAATGGCTAAAAGAGATTACAATGATATATGTGAAGCATTTGAAAAACTATACACAGGATAATATGTACATGTAATAATTATATGCAAAGAAAAGGATGTATACATGTAGAAGAAATACCGAAATTTATTTGTGCATGACTGACATGAATATGCAATGCATCATCCACAACCACATGCAAGCAGATAGATCCTTGCAACCTTATTGCCCGCACACACGAGGTTGTCCGGTCTCTGTCCTAGGTGGGCTTGATCCATGGGTTAACAGGGAACCCGATGGACGCGTATGGTGCATGGTGAAAAATCGGCAGCATAACCTCTCTTAGCTAATGTGCATATGCTTGGGTTTCACCCATCATGTATTTAGGCAGCCCGAATAAGTTGACATAGGCCTATTGGGGCATGAAAGCCTTTGATTAGGTGACCAATCAGATTATTTGGGTCTGTCCAATACAAAATGATCCATATAGCAAGCAAGGTATTACGGTTCATACCATCTAGGGAGAGTATCTATTGCCATTACATGAGCTTTAGTCAAAGGTGGTGTTGCTTTAGGGCTACCCAAGCATGGTCCCTGCCAACGGGTCTAGCTCATCATAAGCGTAACGACCGATTGGGTCACCATTTAATATACCATGATGGTACGAGGTTTGGGCTGGTGATTATCCTTAACACTTCCCTACATTGAGTGAATGTAGGGTCGCGCTTCGGGAACGCACCATGGCTGAAAAAGGGACCAAACTAGCATAGATCTAAGGCTCTAATGCGATGCAATGCAGCCTTGAAAGAAGGTGAAATTTTTAAACTAAAACTCAATTATAATTTTTAATCAAGGTACTTTCGAATCGAAGTCTCGAGTATGTCCCCAGCGGAGTCGCCACTGTGATGCGCGCCGAACCCTGTGGCCTCCCAAAAGCCCGCTTTAGCGCGATCAAGATGGGATTTATTAAAACTTGTAAGGTATTTACAACTGCGTCTATTTTGGGCAACAATGAGGTTTCTTGGAGTCGCCACCCAATAGAACATTTGGAAGGGTCATCTAGCCTCAGCGAGCCGAAGATGGCGCATACATATACATCTTGAGCAAGCCAGAGAGATCTTGGAGGTCTCAGCCTCTACCCCTGGAGCCTAGGATTTATAAATTAAAGTCTTTTGGTGAGACTCAAGAGGTGTCTTGGAAGTCCTAGACCTCTGGCCTCATTGAGCCCCAAAGACTAGAGTGAGTTTGGGACTTCTCATTTATTTGTACCTTGATCAATATTATGATTAAGTTTTGAATTCATTATTTCACCAACTTTCCACACGATGCATTTAATTAAGGCGCGATCACTCATATCAAAAGCAATAGGTAAAGCATTATTAAATAAACATTCTCAAAAATAAATTACAATAAAACTAGGGGTGGAATACAACCCCCATTGTAAATAAAATACAAATCATGCATAAATCAGGGTATTTATTAATGATGAGGACATTGGTCCTCGCATGCATATTTATTATAAAACACTTTTGATGTGATGATTTTATTTTGGATAGAGAAAATTGAGACATTGATCCCATTTTTATTTAGAAAAAATTCCAAATTAAATAATAAAAATGCTTTGTGATTTTTTCTGTAGCGCCTAAAATAAACAAATTTATAGTAAAATTACATAGTAAAATAAATAGAAAAGCAAAATGAATAAAATATCACAAATAAAGCAAATAAATACTTGATCCCAAACGAGCCTTCTGAATCTTCCCGTGTGCTCGTAAAAATGCCCAAGAAGGAAAATGAGATGTGAAATAAAAATAAAACACAAATAGAATAATGTTAGTAATTGAATCAATTAAAATCAATTAAATATAAAATAAATGATAAAATAAAATAAAATGAGATAAAACGAAATGATATCAAAATAACAAATGAATTAACATGTTTACATTTTAAAATAAATGAGAAAAATGTGTTATGAACAACAAATGGATTAAAAGATGTAATTGGAATAAAATACAACATGTTAATTAAGGTGTAAAAATATGAACATGATAATAGTGAAAATGAATAAGTGAACAAAATGTTAAATATATGATAATGACAATGGAAAAGAAGAAAAAAATGATTAAATAAATGACATGATTAATTAAATATGTTCACAAATGATATAAACCATTTACATGGCAAAAAATCAATTAAAATGAATTAATTTAATTACATGTTAAAAATAATGATGAATTAAAGTGAAATAAATTAATTACATGTTAGGATTTAAAAGAAATCAATATTCACATGAATAAAATAAATGAATGAGAATAATAATAAAAATATACATGTTAATAAATTAAATATAAACAAAATAAATGAATAAATAACTGAAAATAATAAAAATGAACATGAATAAATTAAATATGAATAAAAAGAATAAGAAGAACAAGCCCGGAATGTCTACCCTCAGAATTTCGGATTCGATGAAGGTAAAAAGATGATTGATTTCCTTATTCTTGATTTGCAAGATTAGAATTGAATAATAAAAATGTTGGAATTTTATTCCAAGAAAAAATAGGCTTAAAAAATGAAGAAAGAAAGTCAACAATTCTTTAGAAACAAAGAATTAATTTCTTTGCCAAAAGAATATTTTTATTGATTAAAAGAATGAAAAATAATGTCAAGAACAAACAATTATCTTGTTTGTTCCAAAGAAAAAAAAATCATTTATGAGAAAGAATTGTTTTTAGAAAATCAAATGAAAAAATCGATTTTAGGAACAAACAATTATTTGTTTTGCCCCAAAATCCATTGTTCATAAAAAAAAAAAGATTCAAAATAATAAAAAACCTTGAAAAAGTTTAATTGAAAACAAATAACAAATTAAAAAAATGAATTTTAAAAGCAAACAATTATTATGTTTGCCTCAAAATTCAATTGCATCAATAAATCTTCTTCTAAAAAGTGTTTAGAAGAAATTTTATTGGGAAAAAAAAAACTAAAAAATGAACTCAATTTTTTATTGGGGGAAAAATCTGGAATTTTTTTTTAGTTTGAGAGGAAGAAGAAGAGAAAAAGATGAAGAGAAGAAACCCTAAAAAAATCCCCAAAAGAATTCCCCTCTTTAGGTTTTCATCTTATTCTTTTTATATCAATAAAATAGGAAAAAAAGTTAATTAAAGGGATAAAATCAGATATTAACAATTTTAAGTTATAAAATTTCAAAAAACCCTGAAAATCACTTAAAAAGTCATAAAAGATCGAATTTTGTGGAAAAAAATCGGAAAAAATCAAATTTGGGGCAAATTTGCACATTTGCGGCGGAACAGGGCCTACGAACGGCCGTCCGAGCGTCCGACGGGCGTCCGTAGCGCGCGCTGGGCGAGAGCGCTCGCCCAGAGTGCATGCGACGCTGCGTGCGGAGGATCGTGCATTGCGCGCACGATCGTCGTCGCGCTCGCGACGCTTGTGCGCGAAGCGCTGCGCAATGGTACTCCGCGCATGCCGGCGCGCTACCGCAAGGCGCCGACCCTCGATTTTTTTTTTTATATTTTTTTTCTAATTTAACTAAAAATATTTTAATTTCAAGCCCCCAATTTTCAAAAATAATTTTTAAAATATTTTTTATTATTTTTTATCTTTTCACTATAAAATGCAAATTTTACAAGGAAATCACCACTTCAACCTTTTTGCCTGTAACAAGGCATCTTATCATTATTGGGTAACTCTGATTTGGGCTACCTCAGGACCCGGTGTCTACACTATACCATGTAAGCTATAGTTAAAATGAATTTTTAACCATGTATTAAAACTAAGATGTGATTGTATGTAAAGGTTATGGTTTGTTATATTTTGTATGAGTCATTGCTTAGGTTTATAAATGAATTATGCGTATGATTATTATGTGACCACAATAAGAGTATGTGCTTCTAAAAAGTATTAAAATATAACATGTACATCTTTAAAGGAAACAAGTATGTCTTTAGCCTGCATTAGTAGAGTCGTGGCTAGATAGGCATGCCTATAGAGTTCAGTTTACTTCAGCCATGTGATTTGGACCCTGATCAGGTCCCCAATCGGATCCTCGCGATCCTTCTATATTGGATCTTGTTTAAGATCCCATGCGAAAATATTTTTGGGAAATAAAAAGAAAAGAATGATTTTGATACTTTCGGGTATCCATGCATTATGAAAGAATTATTGATATCCTCGGGTATCTATGCATATACTTGCGTATCCACTCTTTGACTTAGCAGGCATTAAATCAACAAGAGTATGTGAATCGAACAATAAGTTATGAATTGATGAATATATGTGAAGACTTGTATGAAAGTATGTATTTTTTTATTGTAATCTAAATGCCTCGTTAATTGAATAAATTACATGACACGACATTTATTAAGCAAGATGTGTGAAATGAATTTTGGAAAACGGAATGAATGTGAATAAGTGAACAAAGTGACATGTATAAGATGTGAAAAAGTGTGTTAATGTATAAGTGATTTGTTAACGTTCATATGCGAAGTAAGCGGTTATGTTGATGACCTCCTTGAAAGTATCTAATTTGTTATAATCGATGTGATTATATTTTCTATGTTATGCTTTTCTTTGAACTTATTTGACGACCATTCTTAATGGTTGTCCATATTTATGTGTTTCCTGCTAAGCTTTATGCTTAGCATGGATTTTCTTTTAATCCGTGTAGTACTATTAATTGGATCGTTCGAGAGTCTTTCCGCAGCAGTCCAGGCCAATGCAAGATTATGAAGAGATTTTAGGGTAGGATTTGTATAATCTTAAGAATGTATGCAAGATTTGTAATTTTAAATTATAGGTTTTGTAAAAGCGATGTTGGTTATGTAAATGATCTATCTATAGTAACTTTAGAAGAAGTATACTTAATAGTGTGATTGTGTAATGAATTTATAGTTAACTATAGTGTGTTTTTGAAAATGAAAGAAATTTTATAACTCCGATTTCAGCTTAAAAGTTTTTAAGTTTTACATATTTGTATCGGTAATGCCCTGACCGTATTCATGAACCACCAGATCGGTATGGTTTATTACGTACGGGTAAGGGGTGTTACAGTGATGGTAATGTAAAACTAACTTGTATTCTTTTCAGGCTCCTGAGTCAATGAGCGATGAGGCTAGGATGAGGTTTTAGGCTCTAGCACATGTACAGTTCCGTGCCAGCCATTTCCTCTCTAGGCCATTTTTGCAGAGCATGGGGATGCTTGAGGAGATCGATACACTCATAGGTGGGGCAGGATGGCTAGAGTTTTTGTGGGCCTCTTTCTAGACTTATAACAAGGTCGTTAGGGAGCTCCTGGCCACTCTTCAATTTGGGGGGTTCCAAAGATCAGATACAGAGGATGGTGTTATCAAATTTTGGGTCAGAGGGATCCACTATAGCATCACACGCCAGGCATTTGCGCAGGCCATGGGGCTCCCTCATGGAGGGAATGTGATGATACCCCAGAGGGTCATTCGGAGACAGTATTAGGACACCATAGCCATGCCAGGGGTACCATATGATCATGACACAGCGAAGAGCATGGTGCTCTCGTCTCAGCCTCTCAGATATATACACAGGGTCCTCTCTAGTTCATACCTAGGATGGGAAGGGAACCCAGGAATGGTGAATGGGGCCGAGATTTGGAGTTTGTGGGCAATGGTAGCGGGCCGACACCTTAATATTAGCCACGAGATACTGGCTAACTTGGTTAGAGTCTCATAAGGGACAGCCCCTATTGTATGGGCCGGCGTGGTGGTTACTAGACTTCTTCTACATTAGTAGCTTTAGACCTCCACTTGATGAGAGTATTTATGTGGACGCATAGGCAGTTCAGACTATGGGTATGATTGCACCGGTGACCGGTCGCCCAGAGGAGTACCGGTTACTTACCATGGTAGAAACTAGGTGTATATTCGGTCTCCCTCCACTCCAGCCAGTAGAGGAGGAGCCGTAGATGGAGGAGCAGCCTCTGTAGCAGCCCAAGCCTCAGGAATTACAGCACGCACAGATGCCTCCATAGCAGCCTCAGCCGGAGGAGGAGCTACCTCAGACTCTATTTGACATGGGCATTGAGTTCAGTGTGGATGAGCTGCTAGTCACCCCTCTATCACAGAGAGCACAGAGTCCCACTCAAGCACAACCATTGCGAGTCCAGTGTTCTATGCTTTGGGAGACCGAGAGGTTCCACCCCTATAGCAGGCTTGGACACCCAAGGGCATCCACCTTCACAGCTCCTCCCCCAGATTACAAGGGAGAGCCAGTGTGTCCCACTCCACCGCAACCTCCACAGCCTGCCCAGCCTGATTTCATTACTGCTATGATTGCCGTTCTCACTGCCATGGAGCGCCGGTAGGAGGAGAGAGATCAAGTCCTACTTGAGCATCTCGATTGGTATGAGGAGAGATATCAGGTTTTGCTTGAGCGTCTGGGCCAGCAGGAGAGGCTCATAGAGGAGCAAAGGAGGCTCATAGAGGAGTTGAGGCGTAGTTTGGGTGTCTCCAAGGTTGCAGCAGCCCAGAGGGGTGGTTGAGGTCGTTCAGATGGTGGATGAGTCTGTCACTGCTCTCAGATTTCGGATAGAGGTGTTGGAGGGTGCCATACTGACCATATCTACATCCATTAGGGAGTTCAGGGTGCAGATGGAGACCAGACTCACAAATATCAGAGATATAGCTGGGAATCAGACCACGAGATTGTCGAGGGCCTTCACGGAGATGGGTGGCATAGTTAGAGACACTCTGGAGTTCATGGGGTCTGTGTTTAGCTGTTCCTGGATGGGTACGCTTAGGTCTAGTTGCAGTAGGCCACCCGAGTGATGGGGCACCCAGTATCCGCACCATTCGTCATCCCATTGTGCCCAACCACAAGGGCCGGGCACTCGGGTTTATTTCTTTCCCTTACTTCCTTTCATTCCAATTGTCATGTACTATTCTATTGCAAATGTCATTTATATCCCGTTAATGTAAAATGGCTAAAGATTTTCTACAAATAAATGGGATTTTCTTAAATAAAACAGGACCAATGTCCTGATTTTTGTCCAAACAAAATAGAAATTTTGATATTTTTCTTTAATAAGGCATGCGAGGACTAATGTCTTCATCCTCCAACAAATGTGTCGTTTTGTGTATGACTTGCATTTATTTAATAGTGGGGGTTGTATTCCGCCCCTATTTTTATTGTAAATTATTATGCCTTTATTTACTTTGTGTTTAATTTACTTTTATTTACCATTTTCACGAGCTAATTGATCTGATACCTTAATTATTGCATTGAACAGAATGAGAAAAAGGGATGAAACATTAATTCAAAAACTCAATTATAACTTAAACAAGGTATGAATAAATGGGAAGTCCCAAACCTCCTCTGTTCTTAAGCTCAACAAGGTTAGATAAACCATCTTAATATTCTATTGGGGTGGGGACTCCAAAATATCTCTGGCATGCCCAAAATATGCCCAATCTATATTGTCCTAGGCTCCACGAGATTAGATGATCTTTCCAGTGTTCTATTGGAATGAGGTGTCCAAAATATCTCTTGCTTGCCCAAAATAGATGTATATGCATCCTCTTAGGTTTCACGAGATTAGATGAATCTTTCTAATGTTCTATTGGAAAGAGGATTACAAAATATCTCTGATTACCCAAAATAGACACACATGCGCGATCTTAGGCTCAGTGAGGCTAGATGACCTTTCCCAATGTTTTGTTGGGTGGCGACTCCAAAATACTTCCTTGTTGCCCAAAATAAACGCCCTTGCAAATCTTTTACAAGTCTTATGAACCTTCTCCCAAACACCCTAAAAGCGGATTTTTGGGGCCTCCCGAGGTTCGGCGCGCATCACAACGCAGATAAAAGGTATTGCATTAGTACTCGAGAGTACAACAATCACATTTGTATTCGAAGATACACACTTTCGCATCAGTACCTGTAGGTACATAAATAAAATCAAGGTAGGATTCAATACACATTGGGACTCCAAAGGAATAAAACACTTTGGCTGCAGTACTTAGACCCTATAGGCATTCCTATCTATCCACTACTTGCCTCGCAAGCTAAATTATTAATCCGGTTATTATTCACATTATCATAGAGAATATCATCGTTATCATAGCATCTCAAAAGGCATCATCACATCACTTAATTACACTATGGTTTACTTCAGAATTCACCCAATATTGCATAGATATGTGTGTATATATATATATATATATATTCACATAGTATATCACAATAATAGCTTTCATATGCACATTTATTCATCAATAAACCATATTAATTTAACAAAATAAGTCAACTTGAATGTAACACCCTTACACTGTATGTACACTGTTAACTTAGAGTTACTGTGTGATTACCAAGATTATTTAAATCTAATTAAGTCTATATGCGAAGTGGTGGGTTAAATTTTTTTTTTCTCACTAAATCTTAAGTTGCTTAACCAATATATTAAATAACCTTATACAATTAACTTGTCGATTGACCTATAATTGTTTAAGGTTACTATTTATTTGGTGAAAATTTTGGTAGTATAATGGCTTATATTTTTGCCTGCCCAAACCTGCAAATTCAAAAATTCACAGCCCCGATAAGGGCACAACAATAATATCCATCCACTCCATCCATTGATATATCGAATAATGTAAAACCAACTCATAACAAACTCGCATAATATCATCCATATATACAATACCATACCATAAGTATATACATGCTAACAATCCTTACATAACATAAACATACATAACAAAATATAAATCTCAAGCTGCTCCGCTTCTGACTCCAAGGTACCTGAAGTATGCTGCTCCGCTCCTATGGCATACCTACACGCAGTCAAATAAAACTATGTGCTGAGCATTAATATGCCTAGTGGTGGTTATAAATCCATAAATTTCCACTACCTAACTTTTTATTTAATTAATTATATTATGTTATACTAATTAATAAATTACTTATATATTTAACCACTAAATTATCAATTAAATGGTATAATTATCCTTCAAATCATATTAATTACATATTATATGTCAATTCCTTAATTAATCCTTCAAGTTTAATCATTTACACTTAAGTCCTTATTCTTTTTCAATAATACCAATTATGTCCCTAACTTTTACAATAATACCATTTATGTCCTCATCTTTTCCATAATTATATCTATATCCCTTATTTTCACTTAATGACCAAAATACCCTTATTTATACTTATTTTACTCCTTAATCATTATATAACTTATTTTAATCCTTAATCATTATATAACCTACCAAATTACATTTTATTCCTTATTTTACCACTTTTACTCTAAATTATAATTACATCCTTATTTTACCATTTCTTTACTCCATTATCACTTTTATTATTATGATGTGCGTCGAACCTTAGGTGCCCCGAAGACCCGCTTTTAGGGGATTAGAGAGAGGTTCACAAGAATTGTAAAAGATTATAAGGGCTTCTATTTTTGGCAACAAAGAGGTTTCTTGGAGTCGTCACCCAATAAAATATTGGAAAAGATCGTCTAGCCTCATTGAGCCTAAAATAGTGCTGGTGTGTCTATTTTGGGAAAGTCAGAGATATTTTAGAGTTTCCACCCCAACAGAACATTGAGATGGTTCGTCTAACCTCCTAGAGCCTAAGACGATGCAATTTGGGACTATTTTGGGTAACAAGAGATATTTTGGAATTTTATTTCCAGTAGAACATTAGAAAGGTTCATCTAACCTCGTTGAGCGTAAGACCAGAGATGGTTCGGAACTTTCCATTTATTCATACCTTGATTAAATTATAATTTTGTTTTAAAGTTAAAATATCATTCCTTTTCTCACTCATTTCAATGCAAGAATTTAAAGCTCAAATCAATCATACAAGGAAAAGCGATAAATAAAGCAAAATTAAAATAAGGTAAATAAAAGTATAACAAGTTATAATAAAACTAGGTGCAAAATACAACTCCCAATATTAAATCATACACAAAATGGGGTATTCGTTAAAGATAAGGACATTGGTGCTCGCATGTATATTTAAATAAAAGCGGTGTTGAGATATTTTTTCGATTGAATGAAAACTAGGACATCGATCCCATTTTATTTAAGAAAAAATTCGCTTATCTTGTATAAATCCTTTGCCATTTTTGCATCAATGGGCTCACAAAAACAATATACAATAAATATGAATTGAAACTTAAAATAAAAGGAAATAGGATAAGGAAATAAACCCAATCTGTGCTCCTGAATCGTTCCTGTGGGATCTCTCTTTCTCAATACCCCAAATTCAAGAAAAATAATTAAACTAAAAAAAAATACAAAGAGCACATCAGTACAATAATTAAATCACAACAAGCATGATATAATAAAAATAAGCTAAAAAAGAAATCACCTTGAAAAGTAAGAGAAAACAAGAACCAAAGAGTGAATGGAAGAAAGAATATAAAAAAAGAGGAAGGAAGGCCCAGGGACGGCCCACACTGCATAAGCGACGACCATCCTTGGGCCTATCAGCGAGCAGAAGACGAATTCCATGGCGGCCATCGGTGCACCCTTAGCCTGTCAGTCGTCCTTGACCTAGAAAAAATGAAAAGTTTCAATTAAAAGCTTTAATCTTTCCAATTAACAATTACTTTTTCGAGCAATTAGCCACAAATAAACTAATATGAAACAATAAAATGAATTAAAAGCTGATCCAAAATATTTACCCTCGAAATATTACCTTCTAAAGGTGAATATCGTGTGATCTTTGCCCTTGAATTTTACAAGGATCAATTAGCAATGTGCAATTTCGAGGAATTTCCTACCACAAAATTGTATTTTTCGAAACTAAATCATGAAAAGAAAATTATTTTCATCCTTCTTGATTTTTTTGTACCAGTTGTGATTATTAGAAATGTCAAATCAAGCAAGAAACAAATTGATTTGGCTTTGTTGAATTCACCTTATTTTAAAAATATTTGATAAAATTTTGATGGAAAATAAGAAGAAAGTTGTTTTGAGGCTTTTGTTAATTTTTTCAATATTTAAAATAAGATTCCAACCTTTTTTGATAAAAATTGCTAACTTGGAGAATGAGCTTCAGCCTCTTATTTATAGTTTCAAACTAAAAATTAAAAACTTTTAAATTTTAAATTGGAATTTGAAATAGATTTATGAAATCAAGATCAAAACCACCTGATTTTGGGATAATTTGCAATTCAAATTAAATATTTGAGAATATTTGAAGAAGATTTAGAAATCCAACAAATTATTTGGAAGTATTTAGGAAATTTTTAAAATCCCATGAAATCCCCTTGAAAATACCTCAAATCTACCACAGATCATCGCCCGACGGGCGTCGTTCGGCGATCCGATGGGCATCGGTCACCAGGGAAACCTTGGTCATTTTGAGCGATGGACAGTCATGACGGATGGGCGCAAGCGATGGGCATCGCTCGCGCGAGGGGCGGGCCATCCAGCGTGAGCGACGGGCATCGCTACAGCGAGGGACGAGTGTCTCATGGGCGAGCAATGGGCGTTGCTTACTCAGGGACAAGTGTCCCTCAAACGTGAGTGACAGGCATCACTCGCGTGAGGAATGGGCATCCCATGGGTGGGCGACGGGCATCACTCCACTGACGGGTATCCCGTCGGTCAACACAAAATTAAAATTTTCAACCAAAATGACTCATTTTGATGCATAGCAATCTCCCATCGCCAGAAATCATTAATCCTTGAGAATTTAAAGGGCAAAAATCTACATTCTTCCTCTTTTTGGCCGAAGATGGGAACTGATATCTTCATCGGGTAACTCTGATCTGGACTGTCTCATGACCCGGTATCTACAGTTGTCCCCAATTTTGGAGAAACTAGTGCACTAGTATCTAGATGAGCCAAAATTCAGATAAGAAGGGAAGAAATGAGTGTGTGGAGCAATCCTTACCTTTTGTGGTTGTTAAAGCTTGCGGCTTACCGTCGCTGAGTTGTAGTGTATTCTACCACGGCTTTTTTGCAATCGTTTCGCTGACCCCCATTCGATCTGCACGACATATTCTTGCTAACCCCCATCCGATCTGCAAGGTATCCGATCGCCACCATTTGAGCTGTAGTGTTATCCAACTATGACTCAAATGCAATTATTCTTCTGACCCCCATCTGATCTGCACGGCATGCACTTGCTAACCCCTATCAAATCTGCAAGGCATCTGATCGCTGCCATTGAGTTGTAGTATTATCTAACTATGACGCAAATGCAATTGTTCTGCTGACCCCCATTCGATTTGCAGGGCATCTAATTGTTGTGGCCGAATTGCAGGGTATTCTGCTATAACTCAATATATCACATTTATCTTGTAGGCCACCATCAGGCCGTCATGATTTTTGATTGGCCGACCATCATTCGGTCGACATGATTTCTAATTTACTATTGAGTTATAAGAAAATTCTGTTACAACTCAACTGGTACAAAATTCTTTTCTGATGATGCATTCATTTCGCATGCCCTACGTTCTTCCTGTAATTTCAAAAGAGTCCATTATCTTATTGCATTGGCTGGGTCCTTTTAGGGTGAGGATTTCATGTCCTTATCTTTGTTTATTGTTACTTGTTTTCCTCATCTTTTTTGTTCGTTGTTCTTTATTTTGCTCCTTTTTTTATTGTTATATATCGTCCTTTTTTGAAACCAAATATAAAATATTAACAAAATATGAAAAATGTTAAAATAAATTTATATTTTAACAAGGTAAAAAATCCAATAACAAAAGTGCCGATTTTGTACATACATGGACAAAAAAAATAAAACTCCCTAAATATAAGCTATAAGGGTGTATAATCTGTAGGCTCCTCTAGGCCCTCCTCATCATCTGATACTGGAATGGGCTGAGTGCCAGAGGAGGATGGTCCTGCGGAGGAGGTGGATAGTCCGGCTCTGGAGGCTTAAGGCTGACCGGTGGGGGCTGACAGCCCAGCTCCTGCAACTGGCTGAGATGGGATGATGATCGGTGGCAGCCCTGCTGGTGCTGCTCGGGAAGCCCGCTAGAACTGGACCTGAGCATATCCATTTAGGAATGGTTGTGCATAAGTCCTGAAAAAATCCAAGGTCTTATTGATCTAACCGCCTAGTCCTCTAATAGCTTGGGTCTGCTCCAAGCTCCTTTGTTTGGATGTCTCTCTGATATCTATGAGCCTAGTCTCTGTCTACCCCCTAAGGTCCTTGATTGTTCCCAATATAGTCGGCATGTACCCTCTAGCACCTCCAACAGGAATCTGAGGGTTGTAATCGACTCTTTTAACCTTTGAATAGCCTCATCAACCCTCTGGGCTGCCGCAGCCTCTGAAGCACCCATACTATGCCTCAACTCCTCTATCTATCTTCCCTGCCCCTCTATGATAGTTTCATGCAGGTCCAGGCGCTCAAGGATAACCCGGTCCCTCTCCTCCAGCTGTCGCTCTATAGCAGCAAGAGCGGTGGTGATGGCAGGAAGAAGATCTGGCTATGTTGGCCGAGAAGGCGGGGATGGGCTAGGCTGTGATGGCGGAGGAGCTGTGGATGTAGATTCTCTTAGGTCCCCTAGCCTATCGTACGGATGGTATCTCCCAGTCTCTTGAAGCTCAAAGTGCTGGACCCGTGGTGGTGGCGGTGGAGTGAGGCTCTGCGCTCTCTGTGACGGCGGGGTGCTCAGCAAATCACCCACACTGAACTCGTTATCCACATCAAAAGGTGTGTGGGGCTGCCTCCCCTCTGGCTGAGGTTGTTGTAGAGGCGACCGTGGAGCCTGATTCTCCTGAGACTGAGGCTACTGCGAAGGCTGCTCCCCTTAGGGCCCTCCCTGATCATCCTCTTCTGGCTGGAGCAAAGGTAGATTAAACAACCATCGGGTCTCTGCCATAATGAGTAGCTAGTACTCCTCTGGGTGACCAGGTATCTCTGCAATCATACCCATAGTCTGAGCTGCTGCCGCATCCACATGAAGTCCATCATGGAGTGGGGGCTTATAGCTCCCAGGGTTCACTCTTAGATGCAGGAGAAGTCCGGTAATCACTCCCCCAGCCCATATAGTAGGGGTTGTCCCCCGTATCACTCTGAGCATATTAGCCACTATCTCATACCTAATATTAAGGCACTATCTCATACCTAATAATCATGGCATCCAATCCATACAACTCAATAACCAAGAAAGATACATGAAATAAATCATTCATCAAAACTGGAAATTAACTTGAGAAAATAAATTCCATGAATTAACGATAAGAACCAGTGAAATAAACCATTCAATCATATATTTAATTTCAAAAGATGTTCAGAATTCACATCATGGGTAGGGGATTCAAAGATCCCCAAACAACTAAAAGACTACTCACAATCCATTACAAAATAAAAAGGAAAAAGGAAAGAATAAACCCAGAAATTCATTAAGGAGGAAATCCCAGTTGAATCCCACATTCTTCGATCTCCTTCTTAAAATCTTCGACGGAGAATTCTGGAAATCCGGATGTAAAAACTGTGTATTGAAATTAAACTATGTGTTTCAAATGTAAAACTCTTGATTTGTAATTTTATTCTAAAGATAAAGTTGAAAACCTAAATTAAGAACAATAGAAAACTTGTAAAAATTCTAGATCTAAAACCCTAATATGAAAAGAGGTTCAAAATCTGCCGCCCCCTTGCCAAACAGAAACTTGCATTTATATATTTCGAGAGGTCACGGTGGCAACCAAATGGTTGTCATCGTGAGATTGTCGAGGAAGTGAATCTACCTTTCGCACAGGATAGGGGTCACGGTGGCAACCATATTTGTTACCACCATGAGATGCTCAACTTTAGCTTCTATCCAGGAATTCTTTATGTCACGGTGACAATGGATTCCTCTGCCACCGTGAGGTACCTTCTCAATTGATTCTGCCCTGATGAATTTTATGTCACGGTGACAACCAGATAGGTTACCACCGTGAGGTGCTTCCTGCCTGCATTCTTCCCAATGAAGAAATATGTCACGGTCATAAAAATATTTGTTATGACCGTGACCCATAGATTGCCCAGCTACTGTTATTAAATCCTTTGAATGTCACGATCACAACCAGTTTTGTTGTGACCGTGAGGTACCTAGAAAAAATGCTGCAAATACAATTCAAACTCAATCAAAATGCTAACTAAAATGCATAAAAATTCTAATTTCACTAAGATTGACAAAATTAATCTAAATTAAGCATGATATGACAATAAACACCACTAAACACCCATAAATCACACGAAATTACTATCAAAACTAAATACTAAATTGAAGTTATCAAAATACCCCACACTTAGACTTTGCTCGTCCTCGAGTAAATGAATTATCCACATTCTTGAAATTTCAAACTCTAACTCGGAAAAAGAAAACGTAACAACAATCATAGAATTAAGTAGAATAGTCTTAACCACAAATTCTCAAATCAGCTTATATCAAGAAATTTCACGTGTGTGTGTGCTAGGCTAAAAACAAAATTTCTCTTTTCAAAACGAAACAACCAGCGCATTTCAGCAATTGAGCAAAGGAAAAGAATAAGCAAATAAATTGCATATTAGTTATGCACTTGCAACTCAGGATAAACATAAGCCTCTCCTTTAGCACCGGAACCATAAGGGTCATCTCCACTAAACAACTCAAGCTAAGAGCAGTATCATTAGGACATAAACAAAGGTTGAAATGCTAGGTTAGGAAATTGCCTAACAAGAATAGTTAAGGAATTCAAATAAAGAGTCAGCCACTCTACCTACAGACACCACTACCCAATTTGAATACAATCTTTTTATAACCTATTTTTAATACCCTCGCAGTTGCCAAAACTTGTCTGAACTACCCATAATGAAAAACATTACACCACAGGAAAATAAAAAAAAAACGAAATTATGTAAAGAAAATTTTCTTTCAAACCTAATCATCTAAATATGTGAAGACATCTCCTTCTAATTGAGGGTACCCCACACTTGAATTTTTCTACATTTGACGAACTCAAAAATTAAAACAATGATCATCCTTTTCATCAAATTCTTTTTTCCTTCTCTTTCTTCTTTTTGGCTTTCTTTTTTTTTTTTATTGAGATGTCCAAAACCTCTATTTTCTTACAACAAATTTGACTCCATTAAGGGAAATTTAAACAATATACTAGACAACACCCCAAAGTTTCACAATTCTTCTCACACCCACACTATTTTAACAGTAAATACCCTTATTCAACTTTCAATGATATCCCCTCCCCCCCAATCCTAGAGTGACCAATTCTTAGAAAGGATAGGCAAAATCATTTAGGTTAAATGGTAAAATAAGAGTGTAACAAAGAAAAATGCATAGTACGCTTTTGGCATACCAAATCGGCTCAACGGGGCTAGCAACGGAAATTACGCATAAGGTAGGTAAAAAGTCATTTAAAGTGGTTATGGTAGATACCGGGTCCTGAGTCAGCCTAGATCGAAGTTACCCAATTATGATAATTGCCTTCACAGGCAAAAAACGTTGAAATTGATAGTTTCCTTGCAAAATTTGCAATTTAGAATGAAAAACAAAAATATTAAAAATATTTTAAAAATTAGTTTTAAAAATGATATTTGAAAATTTTGGTGTTTTTTAGTCATATTTAAAAAAAATTATTTTAGCGAGTGTCGGGCGCTGCAGCGCGCCTGCGGCAACGCCCAGGCGCGCGCGATCTGCGTGCAGTCGACACCCGTCGGGCGTGCCGACGGGCGTCGGTCGCCCATCCATGCCCAGATCCGCCGAAACTGCCCCTTTTTCGCCCAGATTTCATTTTTCTCCTATTTTTGACCTTTTTTCACCCAAATTTTGGGATTTTGAATTTATTCTTCCATTTTTACACCCAAAATTGCCCCTTATCCCTACATGCCACATGTCACTCTTTGATTGGCCCAATCAATGTTTTTTTGTGTCAAACTTACCTCTTAATCCCTAATCTTACTTCTTTTCCTCCAATTGGCATAGCACTTTTCTATTTCATACCTTGGCCCATTGAATTAACTAACCCATTCAATTTAGCCCAATATCATAAAATGACCAAAATACCCTTACCCTTAATAAATAAAACCGGTCACGCCCTTTACTACAGTTAATCACTTCCTTCATCCAATTACACATTTTTAATCACCAAATAATTCTTTTCATGTCATTTAGGGCACGATGATATAACTGTCCAATTTATTGAAACTTGCTAAAACTTTCAAATCAATGACGGTTGCATCCTTTTTAACACTTCCATCCCTAGCTCTAGCATATTCGGTTTCCGTTACACCCTGAACTTACCCTAATCCGACTATGGTATATTCGAGGTGTTACAAATCTACCCTCCTTAAAAGAATTTCGTCCTCAAAATTCACTTATATCCGATTTCTGAATATCAAAATCTTTATCACTACATTCACCCATACTAACATTATACTTATCATATAATATTTACACTTTGTTTCTCACATAACCTATTTTACTATTTCCTATAATATAGTATGATTTATACAGCTTTCCAATGTTTACTTAAACTTCCGATTTTTTTTCCTTATTCCTAATTGTTATTATTCAGAAACAATAGTAACATGCTTGAGACATCCTCAACGTTACTATCTAACTAGCAAGTTGTCTCTCTAATATCAGTATCAACTATCAATGTCACAATATGCCACCGTACATAGTCATCATACAGTGCAAGTCATTCTTACTAGTATCATTACATATATCCGAAAATCCCTCTTTTCAAATAAGCATCTCTAAAATTTGAGGTACAAATCGTTTACATTTTGTTACTATCAGGTCCCAAATGTCATTCTCACTCCACCTTATCACATCATATGTACATATAACCCTTTTTATCGAATTATTCCTTACTCAAATTCCAATACATTCATGACATACACAAATTCCCAATATTCAATTCATCAAATATTTTTATATATATACCTTTATTCTATAATTATCATGTCAATCTTTTCACTTAACTCCTTCCTCATAAAACATCTCATCTTTTAAATATAGAATCACTCACACATTCACTAAACTCTTTTCTTGATCAAAATAACTATAACAGTTCCTCTAGATTACCAGATCCTTCTGCAAGGTGGTATAGCTAGCTCCATACCACCGTGTGGGGTATCTTACATGGCGGTAAGGTATCCCCATACAGCCGTGTAACCCCCTTCTATTTTGAAATTTAGTTCTTTTAAAAGGTTTGATTTTTTTGGGGATTTGCATACTACCCTAAAAACCGTGTTTTTCCAAAAATGCATCTTAAAATTCCTTTTGCATCGTGTCTCTCTCTTACATGAATCTTGTATGATTTATTTTTTTTCTTGCTCCAATTACTCGTGAATATGCATTTTTTGAATCTCCTCATGCTTATGCGAGTTATGTGTCATGATATATGTATGGTCTATGCATGATTTATATTTATGAAATGGTTTGATAATATGTGTACCGGAGCTTGTGATTTTGCATAGTGTTATATACTTTGAAAGAGTGTTTAGAGCCTGAAGTGTCAGGGTAGTGGATAATTAAGCATGCTTAAGAAGGGTTAGTGAGTGCAGTTACCAGTGCTGACCCCGCTATGGGTCAAGTGATTACGGTTGACCTCCGTTAAGGTCTTAGTGAAAATGCTTTGAGACTTCGGTCTCCCATGCTACCTTCGGGTATAAAAAGTATTTGAGGCTTCGGTCTCCCGTGTAGTGTTCCTGTATCCTCCACCAGTGAAATTCAGGTTATTATTTGAAGTGTTTGGTTTTTGCGTATTAAAGTATTTAGAATATATGTATTTCCAGTTAGTGTAATGGTTTATTGTTTTCTGTTAATAAGTTCTCATTACATATAGTGAATTGATTTGTGTATCCCTGTTCCCCTCTACTTAGTGATTCCAGTGAGATGCTTAATTTATGTGTTGCTGCATGATATTATTGTACAGTGTTATGTTGTTCTTGTTCCTGCCCACTAAGCGTTATCACTTAGCACGGGTTCTTTTCTCGTGTAGGTGGCAGGATTTTGGGTTTTCGCTCAAGTCACGCATCTACATATCGGCCACATTGGAGTAGAGTTATTATTTTGTCTCCTCCTGTAATTCTTTTCGTGTTTGTATCATTTTCGTATAGTGGCATATGTAATTTTGTAAAGGATTTAAGATGTAATCTTTTTGATATTGTATACAACTGTGTTTTGATTATATATGATACATGATTTTCTATTATTATTGTTAGTAAATGCTTCCGCTTAGTGCACGTAAGTATTGTTATGCATGTATATTTGTCGTGTCATGAGTGATTGTCGGTAGCGCACCCGACATCCTTCCAACGGGGGTGTCGGGGGGGGGGGGGGGTGTTATAAGTTGTGGTATTAGAGGGCTGGTTTAGGCGGTTCTGGTTGTCTTTAATTGCTAAGTGTCGAGTCTTTGTATGCGATTCAGTTTTGTGTCGTGGCCTAATGCAGATGTGTCTTGTCTTGTGTAGTGTCTAGATGGAGTCCGATCCAAGTGAGAATGTGGGTGAGACAACGGGCAGTGTTAGTGCGGTTAGGGGTGATCAACCGGCTCCTTAGCGTCAGCAAGAAGAGATTCCTGGTATGGGTTTTGGTCATGAGAATCCGGTCTTAGTACAAGGTTTGCTTCAGTTAGTGGAAAGGTTGACTGCTCCTAAGGCTCTGACTGAATTGTTAAGAAAGAGAGGAGCAGAAGATTTTCATGGAATTGCATTGTACCAATCGGATGTGGCCATGTTTTGGATTCAGATGGTAGGCCGGATTTTGCAAGAGATTAATTGTCCCGCAAATCAGAGGGTACTTTGTGCAGTGTCGTTGCTTCAAGGGTCAGCGTATGATTGGTGGGAGCTTGTGCTTCGTAACCCTCAACGACCAGCCGACTTGACTTGGGAATTCTTCAAACAAGAGTTTGAACAGAAGTATATGACAATGGCATTTAGGGAAGCCAAGTGGAGAGAGTTTATCAGTCTGAAGCAGAGGGGTATGACAGTGAGTAAGTATGAGAAGGTGTAAAACCCTTAAGCCTTACATACTATTAATTAACTGTTCTTTCCAATTCTGTTAACCTAATTAAACTAATCAGGTTATTAAATAGCCAATTAATTAAAACTGGTACAATTTTTTTTTGGACATCAGTATTGCGATTAATTAAATCAAATCAATAAATCATAAGTCACCAGGACTTTAATCTAACAATCACATTTTAACTTACTATCAATTTCGTCGATTGACCTATAACTGTCTAAGGTCACTATTCATTTGGTCAGTTTTTCATTAACATGCATTCACACATTTATCATTCCCAATTTCCTTTATGCTTACTTTCCTATCACATTATTTGGCATGCCAACATTCATTCTCACACGTTCAGTCATAAATAAAAATACATCACACACATAGCCACAAATATGTTTACCAGTTTTCCAGAACGATACAAATCACAATACCCAATACTAAATATAAGACATATACATGCCAAACTCTCACGTACTTATAATCCAAAATAATCCTCGATACGCTCCCAAAATATATGTGAGGTGCCTTGCTCCGATCCTAAGGCGAACCTACACGTAGTCAAACAAAACTACGTGTTGAGCATTAAAAATGCCCAGTGGTGATTGCAATTCCAAAAATTTTCACTAGACTAAGGTTCACATGCATAAACAATATTCAAAATATACTTATAAATAAATATCACTAATAAACAATTAATTTACTGAATTTATTAATTATGCACGCCATAACCCACATAATTATCAATAAATCAATTAATTAGGGTCATTTATAAAATTACCACACATCAATTACCTTAATTACCATTTTATTCTTAAATTGTGGCAACTTTCCAATTTTACCCTTAAACTTTTCAAAAATGACAAATATGCCCTCAGTTCATTTTATTTTACCAAATTTACACTTATGCCATTAGTTCATTCTAACTCACATATATTTACATTTATGCCATGAATTCATTTTCTTTTCACACAATTTACAATTTTGCCATCAATTCAATTCCAATTTCATCAATGTTACCATATTGCCACTAGTTCATTTATTTTTCATCAAAATTACAATTATACCCTTATTTTACTTTTCTTTACTCATAGTTACCAAAATGCCCTTTTCTATATCTCTTTTTACCATTTTTCATTATTTAACATGCAAAATTACTATTTTACCCTCGAATTTTAATTTTCATGCCAAATTACATTTTTACCCTTCAAAAGTCACCAATTTTCACATTTAGCCATTTAATGACATTTTTGTCCTTATTTGTCATCATTCACACACCTAAACATAAAATTACCGTATTACCCTCAAACTTTTTATATCATTTCATTTATACCCTTTTTCCTTATAAACATTAAAGTGATCATATTTTAACTACTTTAATCACCCTTTTTACACTTAAATACCACTTTTAACCTTATAATTCCACTAAATTACAATTAGGTCCTTATTATGTCACTTTTTAACAAATTTACATTTTTAACCTCATATTTGATCAAAATTACCAATTTACCCTTATACTTACACTTTTTACCTAACTTTCTCAGTTTTTACCAACTTTTTATAAAATTATCGTTTTGCCCTCAAACATTTTACATAATTCCAATTATGTCCTTTTTACACATAAACATCAAATTAATCACATTTTACCCATTTAAAGCTCATTATTACCCTTTTTGCCCAGGTATAATGCTGGCATACTCTATGTACAAGATAAATGGGATGCCCCTCTAAAGGCTCACAATAACCTGGAGAGACCTCTGATTGATCACTCCAGTCTCTCTAAACCTGAAGGAACCTCGAAGGATTACTCCAGTCTTTCTAAATAGATACTTTTAAAAATACATAATAGGTCCATCAATGACTTATAAAATTAGTGAGATGCCATGCTCACTCCCGCGGTCTTATGTCCCTATGGCTAGCCAACATATCCTGATACTAGACTTGACTACCAGCTCATCACATAGGGCAACATTATTTTATATTCCACATTATTAATGTGTCATACATACTTTTTATGGCGTATCATCATCTTATCTCATTCTTTTTCATGCCATTTCATTGTTATACATGTGAATACCATCCTTAAACCATCAAATGCCATGTAAACACATAAATTCATTATGGTACACATGCACATACGCATAGATACATTCGGCCCACGTTCTAACTTTTCACCATTAATTCTTTCAATCAACTTTATCATTCATTTAGGCCAATTACATGTTGTATAACATCACTATAGCATTTATTTCCATTAAAACCCATCAAAATCATGCCTTTACCCATGTGTACCATTCGGCCTCATGTGTATCACATACATAACACATCCTTCAAATGGTCTAACACATACAATTCATTATTTTACATGCCAAATACTATAAATTCATTACAAACTTGCATTAAACAATATTAAAACACATGAATATCCCATTAATTCGATTCGGCCAAAGAAGTATCTTTTTACACATAATTCTTTTCTTCACTTTAATCATTCATTCATGTTATACACATGTTAAACATATCTTAAACAACATTTACATGCCATAAATTATCTTAGAATTCAATTAATTCCTTAATATTCAATTTGGCCACAATCAAATTTTTCATACCATTTTGATTTCATTTCATTTAATCATATTTATACACTATTTCAAGCCTTCTAAACATGAATATCAAATTAAATTCAATTAGACACATAATTATCTTATGCCTACACTTAAACATAACATAAAATCCATACATAAACCATGGAAATAGATGGAATTTGCAATCACTAACCTCAATTCCTTGCTATACACTCCTCAAGGAGTCTTTTTCTTGTCCTTTGGTTGACTAGATATTCCTTCACCTATTAGACATAATAGGTTTCATACACAAAAATGTAGATCTAGTCAAAACCATGCTTCGTTTCCACAAATAAACTTCATAAAAATCTTATTCACATCCTAAAGTACCCTTTAGAATCTTGAAACCAAATTAAAAACACCTAAAACACATACCTCAAATTCACACCTAAACTTTCAAGTCTAGGTTTCATCAACTTTTTAACCACCAAATGGACTTCCAAGGGTACCAATAGAAACTAGAGGGGCTGAACGTTGATGGGGAGGCTTGATTTTTGGGTGAGATGGAGGAAATTTAGAAGAAAAATGGAGGAAAAGAGGAGAGTTAAGGTTATGACAAGAAGGAGAAGAGAGGACGTCGGTTTGGATGGAGAAATTTTGATTTCTCCAGCCTTAACCATCTATTTATATTTGTAAAATTGAACCAAATCGGGTCCAACAGAAGTGGTCGAACCGATTTGGTCCGATTTTTTGTTTTTTGGTCATTTTGCACTGTTTTAGGTAATCTTAATGTTCCTGACCTCTTTTTCACACCCAATCAATTCCATCATGTTTAAAATACCAAAAATAGCCTCCACACAAAATTTTAGTTCAATCGGAGTCCATTTGGAACCCGGTTCACCTAAATCGGTCTGGTTCAATTCAGTCGGTTTCTGCCGTAAAACTCAAATCTAAAGCTATAAAAAAATTCTAAAAATTATTCTGAGCTTGTATACTTCCCACTGTAACACTTTTTATCCACTCCAGCATTTTTGAAAAATTCGGTCAAACCTCGATCAAACTCCTGTTCAACCGAACCGAACTTCAGATGGACATTTAGGGGCCGATATGATCTCGTTTTTTCACAAAACTGTACCACCCGACTCCATTCACTTTATAGATCATTTATATGCAATAAAATATTTATGAATTACTGTAGCTATTACCTTCCTAGTAGGTCACCCATCCCAAAATTGCTATGACTCAGGTACGTTTAACTTTTAAACTTTACTGAATATAAAACTCCAGAAACATAATCTCATGTTGCGAAACTAACAACAGACACAGCAGAAAATACTGAATACTTCTAGGCTATCATGCAGGCCATTACAGAAGGAGTTTAGCCGGTTTAGCAAGTATGTGCCCGAGCCATTGCTGACAGAAGAGTTTAGGTGTAGGCACTTTCAGGTGGGATTGCGAGAGGTGATTAGGGGACCGTTGTCGGCTATGACGGTTATGCAACAGGTCAACTACTATCAGCTAGTGGCGGAAGCAATCAAGTTGGAAGAATTTGAGATGATTAAGCAGAGGATTGAGCATAAGAGGAAAGCACCGGATAGCGGGCTAGGGAGTGGTAAGAAGTCAAGAGGTGTTCCGAGTGGCAAAGGAGTAAAGGGTTCGGTTTTGACGTGCTCCGAGTTTGAGAGTGTAGTGCCACCCTCTAGTAGGAAAAGTGTGATTCCGGAGTTCGAGCATTGTTAGAAGCGCCATTGGGGCGAGTGTAGGAGAGTCTCTAGAGCGTGCTTCAGATGTGGGAGCCAAGACCATATGGTAGCTAACTGTCCAGATCGGCAAGAGCTTCAGGATTGACCCGAGACTAGAGTGAGCGGACAAAGGTCAAGAGGGAATCGAAGTGGTAGAGGCAGTGGATGACCTTCTGAAGTGCTGTCGAAAATAGTGCAAAAGCCACCAACCGAAGAAGTGTATGTGCGTCCGCGAGTTTATGCGTTGCTTGGAGAGGATGCGACTGATCGAGCAGGACCTTTCGGTAAGTTATGTTATTAGCCTTTTGTTTTGTTCAGTTTGTTTTGGGTTGTTGTATTTGCGGATAGCGAGGAAATTTTGAGGACGAAATTTCTTTAAGGGGGAGTGATTGTAACAACCCAAAAAGGGCCTAGTCGGAATTCGTGAGCTAAGTCAGAAATTAAAGGTATTTTAGTAATTTGTGCTAGAGGAAATTGGCATCTTAAGGATTTAAATGCAGAAATTTAAATTAAGATGTTAAGTGAAGCCATTATCTAGTGAAGTGTGTGTATAGTACCAAGGATCTAAAGCATTGAGTAGAAGTTATCTTGTGTTTGTGGTGTATGGTGCCTAGGGCATGAAAGTCAAAGTGGGAACTTTGGGTTCAATAGGATTGTGCCAAGTGGACTAGGTAGGTGAGAGCAATAAATGTGAAGTGAGTGAAGGAGAGAGGAAAGGAAGAAAAGCAGATTTTCTTCTCTCTCACGTTTGCTCTCCTCCTTCTTCTTCTTCATTCCTTCTTGCTCTCTCTTGCTTGCTCCAACGTGAACTTTGGACTATTGAGGTTGGATTTCTGGTTTTGAGTTTGGTTTTGAAGGTAAGTGCTTGGATTTTTCTTGGGTTTTTTTGGGTTCTTCTTCTCCTTTTTTATTTCTGGTTTTGGTTGTGTAATGCATGGCTTGACTTAAGTGTGTTTTTGGCTGGGTTTTGTGCAATAATCGGAGGAGAGAAGGAAAAACAAGGGAAAGGAGAAAGTGGGACTTTGAAGGAAGAGTGAAGCTTCACTTTTGAGGTTTGGGAGCTTTGTTTTGGATGCGTGCTTAAATGGAATTTGTTTGCCTTGTTCTCATTTGGATTGTGTTTGTGTTGTTGTTGCTGGAATTTTTAGTGTTTGGTTTGAGTATATGCATGGGTTTGTTTGAGTAGGGATGATGAAGTGAGATGCTAGTGTAATAGTGATAGTATTTATGTATTATTGAAGTGATTTTGAGCATGCTAGTTTGGATGTGTTTAGCAATTTGCAGAGTGTATGCATGATGGGTTAAAGTGGTTTTGAGTTAGGAGTTAAGTTTTAGTGTAAACAAGTGTGTTTTTCTTCGATATCTTGGTTCTGGGCATTTTACATGGCTGTAAGGATGGGAATACCGCCGTGTAAACCTATTTTTTCTTGGTGTTTTTGCCTTGTCATCTTTTTACACGGTGGTAAGGGAGTTCCTTACCGCCGTGTAACAGGTTACACGGCAGTAAGGAGATGTATACCGCCCTGTAAACTGCCCCTGTTCTCCTTATTTATTGATCCTTCTGCACAGTGGTATGGCTAGCTCCATACCACCGTGTAGAGTATCTTACACGGCGGTAAGGTATCCCCATACTGCCGTGTAATCCCCTTCTGTTTTGAAATTTTGTTCTTTTAAAAGGTTTGATTTTTTTGGGGATTTGCATACTACCCTAAAAGCTGTGTTTTTCCTAAAATGCATCTTAAAAATCCTTTTGCATCATGTCTCTCTCTTACATTAATCTTGTATGATTTATTTTTTTTTCTTACTTCAATTACTTGTGAATATGCATTTGTTGAATCTCCTCATGCTTATGTGAGTTATGTGCCGTGATATATGTAAGGTCTATGCATGATTTATATTTATGCAAAGGTTTGATAATATGTATACCTGAGCTAGTGATTTTGCATAGTGTTATATACTTTGAAAGAGTGTTTAGAGCCTGAAGTGTCAGGGTAGTGGTAATTAAGCATGCTTAAGAAGGGTTACTGAGTGCAGCTGCCATTGTTAACCCCGCTATGGGTCAAGTGATTACGGTTGACCTCCGTTAAGGTCTTAGTGAAAATGTTTTGAGACTTTGGTCTCCCATGCTACCTTCGGGTATAAAAAGTATTTGACGCTTCGATCTCCCCATGTAGTGTTCCCGTATCCTCCACCAGTGAAATTCAAGCTATTATTTGAAGTGTTTGGTTTTTCCATAGTAAAGTCTTTAGAATATATGCATTTCCAGTTAGTGTAATCATTTATTGCTTTCTGTTAATAAGTTTTGGTTACATATAGTGAATTGATTTGTGTATCCCTGTTCCCCTCTACTTAGTGATTCCAGTGAGATGCTTAATTTATGTGTTGCTGCATGATATTATTGTATAGTGTTCTGTTGTTCTTGTTCCTCCCCACTAAGCGTTATCACTTAGCACCGGTTCTTTTCCCTTGTAGGTGGCAGGATTTTGGGTTTCCGCTCGAGTCACGCATCTGCAGGTCGGCCACATTGCAGTAGAGTTATTATTTTGTCTCCTCCTGTAATTCTTTTTGTGTATGTATTATTTTCGCATAGTTGCATATGTAATTTTGTAAAGGATTTAAGATGTAATCTTTTGGATATTGTATATAACTATATTTTGATTATTTATGATACATGATTTTCTATTATTATTGTTAGTAAATGCTTCCGCTTAGTGCACGTATGTATTGTTATGCATGTATGTTTGCCGTGTCATGAGTGAGTGTCGGTAGCGCACCCGGCATCCTTCCAACGGGGGTGTCGGGGGGGGGGGGGGGGGGGGGGGGGGGGGGGGGGGGGGATGTTACATTATGCATCAGTAAATCATTCAACAGAATTATGGAATTAAGGGTTGATGAAATGATACATGGAAAGAAGAAGTAGAAGAACATAAACTTTGAGAGAAACCCTTAAATTGCATGTAACAAGTTGAGGTGGCAAGGGCAGAAGTGGACACTTGGTTTCCACTCAAAACAAATGCAACCAATTGATGAGGTGGCAACATCTCCTCATGCCACCCGGCCAACCACCAACTCCCACTCACAAATCTGATTTTTACTTAATTAAATACCATCATCAATTAATTAATCCAACTTAAACTCAATCATGCACATATACATAATGGTCACTTAAACTTATTTTATTTGTGCAATTAAGTCCTCAATTTTAGCTTCACTTAGGTCCAAAATAGCAAACTCAAAATTAAATCCACCCAATTACCCTAATTGTGCAAAATTACTAATAGGGTATTAATCGGGCCATTACAACTCTCCTCTCCTAAAAGGAATTTCGTCCTCGACATTCATACCTGAATCAAACAGCTGAGGATATGGATCTTGCATCGCTGGTTCAGGTTCCCATGTTGCCTCTTCGATCCCATGATGTTGCAAAGCACTTTCACCAAAAGAACTTGCTTATTCTGAAGTTGTTTCACTTCCCTTGCCAATATTGCCTTGGGCTTCTCATCATAGGAAAAGTCCGATTTCACTTGCACATCTTGCAGTGATAACATATGCGACTTATCCGAATGATATCTCCGAAGCATAGACACATGGAAGACATCGTGAAGCTTAGCCAAAGCCAGAGGCAAAGCCAACCGATATGCCACTGTTCCCACTCTTTCTAGCACTTCATAGGGTCCACTAAACCTTAGACTCAGTTTCCCTTTCTTCCCAAACTGGAGACCTTCCACTAAGAAGACACTTTCAGAAATACTTTTTCACCCACTTGAAACTAAATGTCCTTCCTTTTCAAGTCCGCATAAGACTTCTACCTGTCACTAGTAGCTTTTAACATCTGTTGAATAATTTTTGCTTTCTCTTTCGTATCCCTAACCAAATCAGAACCGATGATCTTATGCTCATTTAATTGTGTCCAACATATCGGAGTTCGACATTTCCTTCCATACATAACTTCATACAGTGCCATGCCAATATTCACTTGATGACTGTTGTTATAAGCAAATTCCATCAATAGAATATACGTATCCCAACTCTTAGAGAAGTCTAAAACACATGCCCGAAGCAAATCTTCCAACACCTGAAAAACCCTTTCTGACTGTCCATCAGTCTGCGAATGAAATACTATGCTGAAATGGAATCTTGTACCCAATGCAGCTTGCAAACCCATCCAAAACTTAGAAGTGAACCTCGAATCTCTATCTAATATTATGGACAATGGAATACCATGTAGTCTCAGAATTTCATTCACATACAATTCTGCCAACCCATTTATGGAGTAATCGAGTCGAATTGATATGAAGTGAGCTGACTTCGAGAACCGATCAACTATTACCCACCCGGAATCGTGTTGTTTCGATGTCATTGGAAGAGCAGTGCCGAAGTCCATGGTGATGTTATCCCACTTCCACTGCGGAATTGAAATAGGATTCAACAGACCCAATGGAACCTGATGTTCTACTTTCACCTACTGATAGGTCAAACACATGGAAATATATTCCACCACATATCTTTTCATACTAGGCCACCAGTAAAACTGTTTCAGATCCTCAAACATCTTTTTACCACCTGGATGCATTGTGAAAACTGTATTATGCGCCTCATGCAAAAGCTTATTTCTTAACTCTCTATCATTCGCTACACATAATCGATTTCGGTAATATAGAATACCCTCTTCATCCATTGAATAGTCATCCTTGTCCCCATTTCTGACTGAATGCAAAATCTGTTGCATCTTAAGGTCACTTTTATGCGCCTCCATTATCTCACTCCTCAAATTAGCTCTTGCTTTTAATTGAGCTAATAAAGCTCCATCTGAAGCAAACCTGCACTTAACTCGATTAAAGACAAAGCCGAAACTGACTTCCTACTTAACGCTTTAGCCACTACATTGGCTTTACTTAGATAATAGTCCATAATGTAATCATAATCCTTAAACAACTCGAGCCATCTTCTCTGTCTCAGATTTAACTCTTTCCGAGTGAGCAGATACTTAAGACTCTTATGGTCAGTGAAGATCTTACACTTTTCACAATATAAGTAATGTCGCCAAATTTTTAAGGCAAACACTACTGCAACCAATTCCAAATCATGTGTCAGGTAATTCTGCTCATGCGGTTTCAACTGTCTCGAGGCATAAGCTATCACTTTTCCATCTTGCATTAGTACACATCCCAATCCAACACCAAAAGCATCGCTATACATAGCATACTCCTTGCCATAAATAGGTTGAGTCAGGATTGGTGCCTCAACTAATATCTTTTTCAACTGTTCAAAGCTCTCCTGATACTTATCTGACCACACAAACTTAACTCCCGTATGAAGAAGTCTAGTAAGTGGAGAAGCAATAACCGAAAATCCTTTTTACAAAGAATCTATAGTACCCCGCTAATCCCAAGAAGCTCCTGATCTCAGGCACATTTTTAGGCGGTTTCCAATTCACAACTGCCTCTATCTTAGATGGATCAACCTTTGTACCCTCAGAAGAGACAACATGACACAGAAAAGACACTTCCTTAAGCCAAAACTCACATTTACTGAGCTTAGCATACAACGGATGCTCCCTTAGAGTCTGAAGTACAATTCTCAGATGTTGTTCATGCTTTTTTCTCATTCTTCGAATATATTAATATATCATCAATGAACACTACTACTAACTGATCCAAACATGACCCGAACACTCTATTCATCAAATCTATGAATGTTGCAGGTGCATTAGTCAACCCGAAGGCATTACAAGAAATTCATAATGTCCATAACGAGTCCTGAACAATGTTTTAGGTATATCCTCCTTCTTCACTTTTAACTGATAGTATCAAGATCTCAGATCTATCTTAGAGAATACACTAGCTCCATTCAACTGATCAAACAGATCCTCAATCCTTGGCAAAGGCTACCTATTCTTCACTGTCACTCTATTAAGTTGTCTGTAGTCGATACACATTCTCATCATACAATCCTTCTTTTTAACAAATAATACTGGAGCTCCCCAAGGGGAAACACTAAGTCTTATAAAACCCCTATCTAACAACTTTTGCGACTGAGTCTTCAATTCTTTCAACTCAGTAGGAGCCATTCGATAAGGCATCTTAGACACAGGTGCAGTACCTGGCACAATCTCAATTGACAGCTCTACTTCTACCATAGGTGGTACACCAGCTAATTCTTTTGGAAACATATCAGGAAATTCCCTCACTACTGGTATATCATGTATTCTAACTTGTTCCCTTTTCGAATCTAACACAAGGGCTAGAAAAGCCTCACACCCTTTCCTCAAATGCCGATGCGCTTGCATAGCAGAAATCACATCTAGTTAAGGGTTAGAACATGTACCCCTCATCGTCGCCTTAGATTGTTCTGCACTTCTAAGTAGAACTGTTTTCTTTCTACAGTTAACTACAACTTGCTGCTTACTCAACCAATCCATACCCAGTATCAATTCAAACTCATCAAAAAGCAACTCAATCAAATCTACTGGAAATACTTAACCTTGCACTACTAAAGGGCAGTTTCTATACACTTTATTCACATTTATTCTATTCCCCAATGGACTGGTCACACATATATCATATTCTAAATAATCAACAGCAGACATCTTATCACATAATTTCTTTGAACATATATACAAATGCGTAGACCTAGGGTCAATCAATGCAAATATTTCTACATCAAAGAGTAGAAATGTACCCGCTATGACCTCTAGCGCATCCTGATCCTCATGAGCCTTCATAGCATAAGCCCGTGCTAGTTCAGTGGGAGGTCAATCAATAGTTTTAGACATTGTACCACCTCTGGACTGGTTACTTCTACCATGTCCTTTATCTTTTCCTCGATTAACTGGAGGTAAGTTAGATCCACCTCCACTCGCTTCTTCTTTATTTCTAGCCAGTTCATATGCTTTTGGACAGTTAGCCAAATAATGCTTAGTACTCCCACATCTGAAACAACCAACGGTCATCTTCCAACTGTAACACCCCCATACCCCCGGTAAGGAATATCGGGGCGCTACGCGGACACTTACGTATACATGTACATGCATTAGCGGAAGCGATAGCATAAACACATCCATTTAAAAGTAATTAAATACTACACTAGGGACCACTTGCATTTCATATTAACTACCTATACATTTACATGTTCATATTATATCTGTTTCCATTTAGCTTTACATATACATTTACATGTAACAGTTATACTCTTTTATTACATAATGATGTTACTCAAAATGTAAAAACTCTATTTCTATCTTATACAAAAAGGAGATCAAAATAAAACTCCTAGTGGCCTTGACCCGCAGACGTCCGCTCACTGTTCCCAACCTGTAACCTACACAGAAATAAACATCCGTGCTAAGGATAACGCTTAGTGGGGATGAAAATACTACAAAGGACTTCTTTACGAAGTCACAGATAAATCACACAATCATATATCTCATGCATATAACTCTTATATGTATATAGGTTGCATGCTTAAATATCAAATACTCTGAACTCACATATAAATAACATCTACTCTTTCACTAATTCATGTACACTACATCTTGTACATCTCATTTATTCAAATATACATTATCATGTAACCACATTCATGTCAATACACTCATGTAATCATGTACTTGTATACAGAACTGTAATGTATTTAAACATTACTTTCATGTACTATAACACTTATTCAAAACAATACTCTGAATCGTCTCCAGCTCACTACACAACATTAATAAGACAAGCCTAAATTCCTTTCATGGTGGATACGGGTAACTCTGGATACTGTTTACAGTATCTTACATATGGAGAATTAACTCAAACTCTATGCAATACACGAGGTATTCAAACTCTGGGCACAATTAAGGCCAACATGTAGCAGCTGCACTCTAGCCCTTTATAAGCATGCTTATCTATCCACTATAACGGTAATCAGGCTCAATACCAATTCACACACTATACACAGATATCAACTCATTAACTAAAATTCAAGTGCATTTATCAAATTCAGAGGCATGTAATTCATATACAATCTTTATTAATCTTGTTCAACAACTAAAAGCATGTAACATTTAAATTCATTACATAAACATATAAATCATGCAAAGCAAGACAAAAGGAAACACTCTTTAAAACAAGTAAAACAGGACGAGAAGGGGTTCTCTGTCGCGATCGCGACGAGAAGTCGCGCTTGCGACAAGAGGTCGCGCTCGCGACAGAAGCTAGATTACAAATAGGATCTATACTCTATACCAAATGCATTATATAACAATTCCTAAGTTCATACATATTTATCATGTCAATTACTATACTTCCTACAACCATACATTGTTACTTTATTAGTTAAATTACCATCTTTAATCATACTCATATGTATTTTTCCATTAACAACTAATTTGTAATCATTTAGGAGCCCTAATCATGTACAAAACGTTAAGGGGAAGGGCAAGGGGTTTACCCATACCAACCATGGGCTCAAAATGAAGAAAAAAGATCTTAATATAGGTTGTTCTGTCGCGAGGTCGCGACCTGTGTCGCGCTCGCGACAGAGGCTCCGCTTTGGTGCCTCATGAGACTGCTTTTTACCCTAAACTCCTATCCTCTAAATAAACCTCTAAACGTAATTTTTAGGCAAAACGTTCTTCTTAACAATTTTTATCTAAGATGTTAACTTTCAAATGAGACAACTTTCAGGTCGTTTGGACATCTATAACAAAAAATATACTCTATACAAGCTATAATGTTCCAGTGAACCCGCCAGAACAGGGTCACCTACGTTTTAACTACCTTTTGGGATACTTCGGGCCTGAATTAGATCAAGTACCATCTTAGAAATTTTTAGATACGAATCTTATCTTTCAAATGCAATTGGAATCAATGCAATTGGAGTCCTATAGCTTTACTTATAATAAATACTATACACAGGGGTCTAATGACAAATAAGTAGAATTTCGCAAAATCAAGCTCTATCATCAACACAAACACTTAAATGATCAAGTTACATACTTATAAACATATATACACATGTCATGAGAACTAAAAGCAATCAAATGATCAATAAACCAATATACGCTAAAAGAACAATTGAGCTAGTTAAAGCTCATCATATACATCTACATCCAGTCATGGTTCCTTTTAAACACACATCACTCAATCACATGCCAGGAAAACAAAATCGCACTCGATCCCTACCTCTAGGAACTCGATCACAGCTCTCTACTCGTTCCGATCTTCTCTTTTCCTTTATCGACTCTCTTGCCTCCAGCTTGCACCAAAACCACACACAAAACACTTGGGTTACTCTTCTTTTTGCTTTAAATCAAAATATAAACCAAGTAGTAGAAGAAGACTAATGCTATCATAATAGTACTACTTACCTCTTCTCAAAATCCACTCTCTTTATCCCAACCTAAATGATTCTCTTTAGGAGCAAATGGAAAAGAGAAGAAAAGAGAGGAAGGTGGAGCACGGCAAAACCAAGGAAAAGGAAAAAAGAGGAAAGCCAAAAGCGAAAGGGCCAAAAGCTAGAAAATGAATAAAATGAATAAATGTTGGCCGGTCAAACCCAAAGAAGCCAAATCCTCTCACATAAGTGCCACCAAACCAAATAAATGCCAACCACTTCAATTAATCCATCCATATCTTAAGCCAAGCCAAGCCAAACCAAGTTTCTATTCTCTACAATGACACTTGGCACACTCCTACAATGCCACTTGTCACTCTCATATGCCGTCGCTTGTCACTCTTCTATGATAACACTTGTCACTCTTCTATGATACCATGTGTCAACTCACTACAACTCCAAGTCTCTTAGTCCCACTTATGCACACATCTCTCGAGGGGTTTCTGTCGCGCTCGCGACAGAACGCTCACGCCCGCACTCACCAACTGAAGTTCAAAAACCGGTTGAGGACTCTGTCGCGCCCGCGACACTTGTCACACTCGCGACATAACTCTCGCACATAAAATTTACCTTTTTCGAACCAAAAACTCTGTAATTCTTCTAGGGCCATTTTGGGGTGTGACACCAACAATTGCCTCTATGATGCTTGCAGCAATGGGGACACTCAGGCACATCACTTCTGCTTCCATATCCACCTTTGCTAGTACCAGATGCATATGAAGATCCTTGTTTTCTACCTCTGGTAGCTAGATTAGAGGGTGACTCAGCTGGAGGTGCCACTTGTGATTCTCTCGATCTCTTTCCCAAATGTGCCCTACCTCTATTGGAATTCATCTTTTACATTCTTTCTCTCTGAATCTCCTGCGATCTTTCCACCCTTATAGCTGCCTGAACTATCTGATAGTAGTTCACAGTCTGTGAAGTGGTCATGGAGATCTATGATGCCTTGATCGGCTCATTCAACACCCTTAGGAGCATACTTGCTGAGCCTACAGAATTCCTTCTCATACTCACCTACAGACAAAGTTCTCTACCTTAAATTCAAAAACTGTTCCAATTAGTTCCCGAGATGCCTTTGTGATGTACTTTTTTTGAAACTCCTATATAAAGAATTCACATGTGATTGGGTTCGAAAGCATCGGATGCCATAAAACTAATTTTCACCGGTCGTAGGCAGATTGTGATAGGCACCGAAACCTGGAGGTCTCAAAAACCCGCTTTTAGGGTATTCGATAGAGGTTTATAGAACTTGTAAGGATTACAAGGGCGTCTATTTTGGGCAACAAGAGGTGTTTTGCAGTCGCCACCCAATAAAATATTATGAAATTTCATCTAGCCTCATTGAGCCTAAGATAATACACGTGTGTTTATTTTGGGCAATAAAGAGGTATTTTGGAATCCCCATCTCAATAGGATATTGAAAAGGTTCGTCCAACCTCATTGAGCCTAAGATGATGCGTAAGAGTTTATTTTGGGCAGCAGGAGATATTTTGGAATTTTCTTCCCAATAAGACATTGGAAAGGTTCATCTAACCTCGTGAAGCCTAAGACCAGAAAGAGTTCAGGACTTCACTCTTATTCATACCTTGGTTAAAGTTACAATTGAATTTTAAAAATTAAAATTTGATTCCTTTTCTCATACAGTTTAGTTCAGATATTAAAGCGCAGATGAATCACATAATGAAAAGCTGTAAATAGAGTAAATTAAGAATAAAAGAGATTAAATTACAATTATTTACAATAAAACTAGGGGCCAATTACAACCCCTGTTGTAAATGAATAAGAAATAAAAAAAACATACACAAAACAGGATATTCAATTTGTAGTGAGGACATTGGTCCTCACATGCATGCTTAAAAGATAAATATTAAAGATGATAATTTTAGTTGGATAAAATAACTAAGACATTTGTCTTATTTTATTAAGGGAAAATTCAAAATTAATTAATATAAATATTTTTATGATTTTCTTTTTAACGTGCATGAAATAAATAATTTTATTACAAATTACGTGACCAAATAAATAAAAAGCCAAATAAAAATAATAATAAAAATAATAAGTCAAACCAAAATGAGTCTCCTGGATATCCCCGTTTGCTCACGAAAATGCCCAAACAAAATAATTATTGAAACCAAAAATGAACACAAATAAAATTAATATTAGTAATTAAATCAAGAAAATAAATTAAACACAAAAAATGATAATAATGAATTAAAATAAGTAAAATCAAATAATAAAAAATGAATTAACATATTAACACACATAAAAAAAAGAGTGATGATGATGATGATGATGATGAAGATGATGACGATGATGATGATGATGATGATGATGATGAAGATGATGATGATGATGATGATCCAGAGCTGGTTCGGGACTTCTCATTTATTTATACCTTGATTAATATTATAATTAAGTTTTGAATTCATTGTTTCATCAACTTTCCACACAATGCAATTTAAATTAAAGGCGCAATCATTCATATCAAAAGCGGTAAATGTAAGCAAAATCCAAAATAAAGCATTCAAAAACAAATTACAATAACACTAGGAGCGGAATACAACTCCCATTTATAAAAGTAAAATACATGCATAAAACGGGTTATTCATTAATAGTGAGAACATTGGTCCTCGCACGCATATTTATTATGAAACAGTTTTGATGTGATGATTTATTTGGGTATGAAAAACTAGGACATTGGTCCCCTTTTATTTAGAAAAAATGTCAAGTTAATTAATAGAAACGTTTTTGTGATTTTCTTTTTAGCGTGCCTAAATAAAGAATCTTACAAGAAAATTATATGGTAAAATTAAATAAAATATTACAAATAAAAAAATAAATGTATGAACCAAACGAGCCTTTTTGGACCTCCCGATGTGCTCGCAAAAACGCCCAAGCGAAAAATGAGTTTAGACATAAAAACAAAATACAAATAAAATAATGTTAGTGATTAAATCAATTAAATCAATTAAACATACAAAATAATTAATAACAAAATAAAATAAAATAAGATGATATGAAAAGAATGATAATGGAATCAAAATGTTAACAAACCAAAATAAATGAGAAACATGCATTATATGACAAATGATTGAATGATGTGATGAAAATAAAATAAACATGTTAATTAAATAATACATGTAAAAATATGAACATGATAACAATGATGATGAAGATAAACGAATCAAAGAATATATAAAATGATAAAGAAAAGAATAATAAATGAAAACAATTAAAGAATGATGAAAACAATTAAATGAACAATATGATTAATTAAATATGTTCACAAATGATATAAACCATTTACATGGCAAAAAGATCAGTTAAAATGAATTTATTAATTACATGTTAAAAATAATGATGAATTAAAGTGAAATAAATTAATTACATGTTAAAAATAATAAACAATCAATATTTATATGAATAAAAATCATATATAAACAAATTAAATAAAACAAATTTGAAATAAATAAAATAAATGAAAACAATAAAATAAAATATACATAAATAAATTAGATATGAACCAAAAGAAATAATAAGCCCGGAATGTTTACCCTCAGAGTTTCGGATTCGATGAAGGTAAAAGATGATCGATTTCTTTGTTTGATTATTCACAATATTAGAGTGAAATATGATGAAAATGTTGGAATTTTATTCCAAGAAACATGAAAAAAAATGATCAAAAATTCTTTAAGAACAAAGAATTGATACCTTTGCCTAAAGAAATGATTTTGATCAAAAAAAGTTTTTATTGATTAAAATAAAGAAAAATGAATTCAAGAACAATCAATCACCTTGTTCATATCAAAAAAATTGATTGAAGTTTTATTTTAGAAAATCAAATAAAAATTAGATTTTGATGACAAACAATTATTTTATTTGTCTCAAAATCAATTTTTTATCAAAAAGAGATTCAAAACAAAATCAATGAAAAAGTTTTATTGAACACAAAATAAAAGATTAAAAAAAATTTTGAGAACAAATAATTATTCTATTTGTCTCAAAAATTAAATCAAACAACAAAACTTCCTCTAAAAAATATGTTTAGAAGAAATTATGTTGGAAAAAGAATGAAACATTTGATTTTTCTTTTTGGTTTTTGGTTAGGGAATAAATCTTGAATTTTTAAAGAGAAAATAGAAGAAGAAGAATTCTGGAAATTTTTAGGTCTAAAAATGTGTGGAGGAGCCTCCTTTTGATTTCATCATAAAGTCTTTATAGGATAAAAAAAAGGTTGCCCTAATTTAATTAAGGAAAAAACCTATTTTAACACAAAATTCCTTTATTTTTAATGATAAAATCAAGTTTTATTATTTAATTATCTAAAAAAATATTTTAGAATTTAATTTGAAGTCAAAAATACCAAAAAAATGGGATAAAAAATGGATTTTTGGGTGAAAAAATCAGAAAAAAGGCTGAAAAATCGGAAAAGGGTATCAGACCCTGTAGCGACGGCCAGGCAACCCGTCGTTATAAAGTGACGACCTCACGCAACCAGGCTGCGCGAAATCCGCGCGCAGAGGCGCGGAAATCGAGCGCAGGAGCGTGCAGTGCGCACAACGCTGCGCGTCGCTAAGCGTCGCCAAATCGCGCCCAGCACGTCTGCGTGCTGGGCGCCTGCGCGCTGCCGCGCCCAACACTCGCGGTCCGAAAATTTTTTTCTTTTTCTTTTCTTTTTTTTCTTTTTTTTTTTAAATTGACTAAAAACACTATAATTTTAAGCCCCCATTTTTCAAAATTAATTTTTTTAAAATATTTTTTATTATTTTCTAATTTTTCACTCTAAAATGCAAATTTGACGAGAATACCATCACTTTTAACCTTTTAAGCCTATGAAGGCAATTATCATCATTGGGTAACTTCGATCTAGGCTGACTCAGGACCCGGTGTCTACTAGAAGGATCTACCTGCTTGCTTGTGTTTTGTGAGTGTTGCATATCACGATCACGCATTGCATCTGCATTCCATGCATCACATCTAACGCCTTGTCACTGCAGCCATCATAGATCTGCCTCGGTGGACTAGAGCGCCTACCGGACGGTTGATCCGAGTTCCTGCATCTGAACTGCTAGATAGAGAAGGCCTTCTAGAGATCTTACCGGAAGTCAGCTGTACCGTATCTGAGATGGCAAACTCACCTACGGGTAATGACGCCACTAGGGCCATGATTGCAGAAGAAGTGGGCCGACGGTTTGAAGAGTTTGAGGGCAGAATGATGAACATGCTAACTGCTTTGGCACAACAGAATGCTCCGCAGAATCCATCACCACCTCCTCCTCCCATGAGACAAAATGAGCGGAAAGAGGAAAGAGCTGAGAGACAGGAAGAGCCTATTCGGCCGCCACCAGTAGAGCTGAGGTCAGTAGCTTCGGGAGGTCAGAGGAGAAGCCCAGCGCTGAGGATAGATAATGACAGGGATGACGAGGACGACAAAATGAGTATTGTATCTGAGAGAGGGAAGGCACCCCAAACTGATGAGTTCATTCTGAAGAAGATGGAAGAGAGGTTTGAAGCCATGGCCCGTATGCTGAGTAGAGGTCAGGGGATGAACCCAGGGTATAAAGAATTAGAGGGAGAAGACCCGATTCCTTACAATTTCAAGATGCCTGATGTGCCAAAATTTGACGGTACCTCTGACCCGACTGCCCATGTGAAGCAGTACTCTCTGGTCATGAAAGGGACCACTTTTTCTAAGAGGCAGAAGGTGGAGTACTTTTGTTTGAGTCTGACTGGCCCTGCCATCGACTGGTATCATAGCCTCAATCGTCGAACTAAGGAAGATTGGGACCTACTCACAGAGGAGTTTTTGAGGCAATACGATTGCAACACCAGGATGGTGGTGACTCTTAAGGACCTTGAATTGCTCCAGCAGAAGGCCGGGGAATCTTTTCACGACTATCTCACCCGCTGGCAGAACAGGGTAATGGAAATGCGAAGAAAGCCAGACACCCAAGACCAAATCCGCCTGTTTATCAAGAATGCAAGCCCATATTTGAAGGATGGTCTGAAGATGAAAGGGCTGAAGGATTGGGAGTCTCTAAAGGACATAGCCATTGAGGCGGAGGGAGAGTTCTTGGCCTGAAAAGCTAGCAATGATAGTCTTGCAAAAAGGACTAACACCGATCAGGGAACCAGTAGGCCAACTGGTCCCGGTAGCAGCCCTAAAAGATCTGTTGAGGTGTCCGCTACTGACATCCAGCCCGCGAGGAGGTTTTCAAGCCTAGGGAGACCCTTATCTTGGGTTTTGAGGCACTTGATGAAGGAAGGAAAGTTGCAACCTTTGGCTCCTAGGCCAGCTAAAATGCAAGGGATGCCAGGTTACAAGGACAATGAATACTGTGCATTTCATCAGCACACAGGCCATCTAACAGACAAGTGTAAGGCGCTGAGACACTCTATTCAAGATCTGATTGATGACAAGCAGATCTCCGACCCTGAGAAGAGGGAATCCAAGAAGAAACCTGGTTACAATGCCGTGCCGCCACCAGTTTTTATGATCGGGTCCTGCTTGCCAGAGTGGTATGTACTGCAGGACTTATATGGGAGCGAGAGTATTGCTGTTATTTATTCTGAGGATAGAGAAGGAAGAGCAGTTGTAGCGACCATTGATTCTTGGTCGAGCAGTGAGAGCGGTGAAGAGGCCGAAGAGGAAGGAGAGACGAACTTTGATCTATGGAGATCTGATGAGGATGAAGAAGAGGTAGGGGTTGTGACAAGAAGTGGGAGAGTGGTCCCTGAGATTGCAAGGGTACCAGAACCAGCACAGCCATCGACGAAAAAGGAGCCAGAGGAGAACCAGATTGTTAAGCAATTGAAAAAGACCGCGACTCAGATATCCATCTGGGATCTCTTAAGACAGTCCCCTTCTCACAGGCAAAAAGTGGTAGAGGCCTTGACTGAGTCTACTGTTGCCACCACAATTTCCCCATCAGAGCTTTTGGGTCTAGTTAAAGGAGGATCGGGGGAGAGATTGGTTTTTTCCGATGCCGACCTGCCAGTCGAAGGCCGCGATCATAACCGACCCCTGTATATCAAAGCACAAATTAACGGCAAGCACACCGCTTGCGTCATGGTATATGATAGTTCTTCTATCAATGTTTGCCCTCTGATAGCTCTTCAGGCTTTTGGATTGAGTGAGGATATGCTCAATGAATCAGATTTGATGATTACAGCCTATGATAATTCAAGAAGATAAGCCTCGGGAACATTCAAGACCCTGGTCAAAACGAGACCCATTGAGGTAGAAGTAGAGTTTGTGGTTCTGCCCATCCAAGCTAATTTCTCAGCCCTGCTCGGGAGGCCTTGGTTTCACAGACTAGGAGGAGTACCATCCACGCTGCATCAAATGATAAAGTTCCTGTATGAAGGGGAGGTGGTAACTATTAAGGCAGCCAGGGAGAATCAGGTGTCGGCTCTTGAAATTGCTAATCATCCATTTAGTGGCTTCCACGTGTCAATGATAGGAGAAGAGCACGGACCAATGGATAACCCAGCAGTGGTTAACATGATAAAAAAAATGCACTATCTCCTTGGGGCTGGTTTGGGTATAAACTCTCAGGGGCTGCAGACTACAATCACCACTCAAGGTCAGAAGAACCGGAAGGATCTGGGGTGTAGAGGCAGTTTTAGCAAGAAGAAGACGGTAGATAAGATCCCTCACATTTCAGAAAGCTTTGTAGCCGCATCCTCACTATGTGCTTATACTGGTGAAGATGAGCCACAGTGGGTGAATTGGAGGATTGTCCCCAGATTTGAGATCTTCAACGATGTATTTGACTGGGATGTCGGGGTTATCAAGACCGCCGAGAGCTTCTGGGATAAAGAGGTCATGACTCAGTGCATTACTTGGGACAGAGGTGAGCCCGAAGAGGTAGTCACAGAGCAGATGTTAGCTGCCAGGCTTAAAGGGAAAGAAAAGATGATGGAACCAGAACTAAAGATTGGGGATTTGAACGTTTCCTCAGACATACCTGAAGGGCCTTTGCTGAATCAAGAAGCTGATGAGCAAGCTACAGCAGCATCAATCTCTAGGGAGGCAGAAAAAGACTCTAGCTTAGATTGTCTTTTTATTCCAGAACTTTTTTATGATGTAAATGACACTTATAATATTATTAATAAGGCAAATGATTTCTCTTACTTGTGTAATGTTTCCCATAATTTCAACATGCATGAACATGATCATATTCTATCAATTTTTGATATTGATTCCACTAATACAACGCCTTTTTATCTTGGAAACTCGGAAAATCCGAAGGAAATTCTAATAGCAACAAATATAACTCCTGATGAGAGAGAAAAATTTGAGAGAATAATAAGAAAATATGAAAAGGTCTTTGCCTGGACCTATGAAGACATGCCAGGGATCGATCGGAACGTAGCAAAACATGCTATCCCGACTTATCCAGACCATAAGCCCGTAAAACAGAAGTTAGGAAGGCTTAGGCCAGAATGGGCAGACAAGGTTAAGGAGGAGATTCGGCAACAGATTGAGGCCAAGTTCCTTGTTGAAGTGCAGTATCCTACATGGTTGGCAAACGTAGTCCCTGTAGCGAAGAAAAATGGGAAGGTCAGGGTATGTGTGGATTATCGAGATCTGAACAAGGCCTGCCCTAAAGATGATTTTCCACTACCCCACATTGATGTGTTGATAGACAGTGCCGCCAACTGCGCGATGTATAGCTTTGGGGATGGTTATGTGGGCTACAACCAGATCCTAAACAAGATAGCTGACAGGGTTAAGACCGCTTTCATCATAGAGTGGGGGACGTACGCCTATCGAGTTATGCCTTTTAGCCTAAAAAATGCAGGGGCCACATACCAGAGGATAGCGGCCAAGATTCTAAGCGATCTGATCCACAAGGAGGTAGAGGTGTATGTCGATGACATGATGGTCAAGTCAGCCACCCGAGAGGGCCATTTTGAAGCTCTAAAGAAGTTCTTCACCAGGATTGATAAGTACAATCTGCGACTTAACCCCAAGAAGTGTATCTTCGGAGTAACTTCAGGGAAACTGTTGGGACATGTCGTTAGCCAGAGGGGAATAGAAATTGACCCGGACAAGGTAAAGGCCATCAAAGAGATGCCCGTGCCGCAAAAGGAGAAGGATGTAAGGAGTTTCTTGGGCAAGCTGCAGTACGTCAGTCGATTCATTGCCAAGCTCACTTTGATATGCGAGCTCATTTTTAAGCTGCTCAGAAAGAATTAGCCTGTGGTCTGGAACGAAGACTGCCAGAAAACCTTTGACAGCATCAGGGAATATCTGTTGAATCCGCCAATGTTAAGGCCACCGCAACCAATCAAACCTCTTATCCTGTATCTGGCAGTGGAAGGCAGTTCTGTGGGTGCCATGGTGGCTCAGGAGGATGAATTTGGAGTGGAATTTGCAGTTTATTACCTCAGCAAGAAGTTCCTGGCTTATGAGATAAAGTATGCTGAGGTAGAGAAGATCTGCCTCACAGTGATTTGGGCATCAAAGAAGCTAAGGCATTATTTCCATTCGTACAAAGTTCAGGCAGTGGCCAAGCAGATTCCGTTGAGATATTTGTAAGAAGCGCCGTCTTTACTTGGTAAGATGGGGAGCTGGTTGCTTTTGCTACAGGAGTTTGATGTGGAATACATCACTCGCAAAACTATTAAGGGGCGAGCCGTAGCCGAATTTCTTGCTGAGCACCCTATTCAAGGGGACACCCCCGAGTTCACATTTCCTGATGAGAGCATAGTCATAATTTCTGTCCAAGGATGGCAGTTACACTTCGACGGGGCAATGAATAACAAGGGGGCTGGAGTTGGAATTATTTTGACAACCCTAGATATTGAGAAACTCCCTCTAGCCAAGAAGTTGAGGTACAAAGCAACCAACAATGAAGCCGAATATGAAGCATGCACTTTCGGGTTAGAAGCTTTAGCTGCTTTGGGAGCAAGGAACATAGAAGTCTTTAGTGACTCATCCTTGGTGATTAACCAGATCCGAGGTGAGTGGGCTATAAAAGAAGAGCGGCTGGTATCCTATGTTGAATATTTGAAAGAGATATGTGGGCAGTTTGAAACCTGCACTTTCCACTTCGTGCCAAGAGATGAGAACTGTCTAGCTGATGCGTTGGCGACCCTAGTGTCGATGTGGGATAATCCTGAAGGGGTAGCTATGAAACTAGTGCTGATTTCGAGTTCTGAGAAGCCCAGCTTTGAGATCAAGCCAGTAATGGAAGTAGAAGTGGCGGATGGAAAACCATGGTACTTTGACATTATGAATTATTTGGAAAATGCTAGGTTTCCCAAGGAAGCTACCGAGAAAGACCAGAGAATGATCTGGAAGCTATCTACTCAGTTCATATCCTTGGAAGGAGTGTTGTACAAAAGACAGGCAGACGGGATTCAGCTCAGGTGCTTAAATGAAAAAGAAGCCCGCAAGGTAATGGAGGAGACCCATGCAGGCGTCTGTGGAGCTCACATGAACGGTTTAACTCCGGCAAAGAAGATCATGAGGCAAGGCTTCTATTGGCTTACGATGGATAATGACTGCTCAAAATATGCCAAGTTATGCCAACAATACGCAGATTTGAGACACCTGCCAGTATCAGAGCTACACAACCTGACATCGCCTTGGCCTTTTGCTGCTTGGGGGATAGATATTATTGGAGAGATTCGCCCTACGGCATCTAACTGACACAGATACATCATAGTCGCAATTAACTATTTTACTAAATGGGTAGAGGCAAAATCCTTCAAAAATATTGACACAAGGGATATGGCCAAGTTCATAGAGAGAAATCTGATCTGCAGATATGGCCTCCCTCACCACATAGTGTCTGACAACGGGGTCTAGTTCATGGGGGAAACCAGGAAGCTCCTTGAGAAATATGGTATCAACCACCATAGATCTTCTCCTTATCGACCATAAGCTAACGGGGCAGTAGAGGCCGCCAATAAAAATGTGAAGAGGATCCTATCCAAGATGGTTCAAACTTACAAAGACTGGGCAGAGAAGCTACCCTTCGCACTGTGGGGGTACAGGACAACGGTAAGGACATCTACGGGCACTACGCCATATTCTCTGGTATACAGGATGGAGGCAATATTACCAGTTGAGATAGTGCTTCGATCATTGAGGGTGATTATGGAAGCCCAAATTTCGGAGGCTAAATGGGCACGACAGAGGCTACAGCACTTAAACTTACTGGATGAGAGTAGGCTGAAGGCTTATTATCACAATCAGATCTACCAGAAGAGGTTGGCCAGGACATTCGGGAAGAAGGTGAGAAAGCATCCGCTGAAGGAAGGGGACTTAGTGTTCAAGCAGATGAGACCAGATATACAGGATATCAGAGGAAAATTCAGGCCAACCTGGGAGGGGCCGTATATCCTTAAAAAGCTGTTGTCCAAAGGAGCTGCAATCTTGTCGAATAGCGATAGAAATGAATTCAAAGAACCGATCAATATCGACAAACTCAAAAGGTTCCATGGCTAAAGGCCAAAATAAGGAAGAGAATAAAACGCCCTGCAGGTTGAAAATCGAAAAAAGGCGGCCGTACTAAAATTTGGCACCTCGACAGGGTGAAAACCGAAAAAAGGCATCCTGTGCAAAAATAAGAGGCACGAGAGAAAATGTCCAATCGTGAAAACCCGAGAGGGCCGATTGGTAATAGGAGTTGATGCTGTTAAAATTTTGTTTCATATATTAATAGGGCATACACGGTCGAGTTAAGGTCAAAACTGATCATGTGTGCTGAAATTACATGGAAATGTACACAATTTCATGAAATAAAACAAATATTGTTCTTTTCATTTTTGTTGTTTTCTAGTCTGCATTAAAAAGAAATGTAACACCAAAAAGATATACATATGTAAGCTAAGCTAAGTCCTGCCACTGCTCTCGTCAACCAGATGCTTGAGCCCTCGTGTCCTATTATCAGATGCTGGGCTAAGGACCCATTTCTTATAGTTGCTGGTTGAAGCCACGGAATGATCGCCGAACCTCAGAATAACAGTCTTCACTGGTAGTTTGCCCTACAGCTCATGATACCTTGAGGCGAAGGCAGCCGAAAGAGCTCCTCCCCGGAAAGATAAGGGAACCCTCACCACATCCTAGGTCATCCTAAACTGACGTGCACATCGAGAAATAATGCAGAAGGTGGCTTGATGGAGCCCACAGAGGGGAACACACCCCGATAGCCCATCAGTGACCACATAAGATAGTGGGAGCCAGGCAGCCGTGAAACTGATATCGTCATCTGACAGTTCACCAAATCTGGTAATGCCTTCACCAGCAGTGGCACACTCATACAGCCATCGACGTGAAAGAAAGTGGCTCGGCGAGTACTGTGGGATGACCCGAGGAGGTGGCTCGGAAAGCATCCTCAGTTTCTCTTGCAGCCAGATATAAAAAAAAAAGAAAAAAGAAAAAAGAAAAAAAAGAAAAAGAAGAAGAAAAAAGCCGCTGGAGTAAGTAGGGTTTACTTCAGGCAAAAGTAAGGCAAAGGGTTGTGTGAAAATCCGAAAGGACGCACCTCTCGCTAAGAAAAGCTAGTGTAAAAATCCACAAGGGACGCACTACCTTTAAAATAATGACGTACCTGGAGCAATACGGGGCTGCCGGTGAACGTAGTGGTGGATCCAGAGCTCACAAAGTCCAAACTCAGGATGGTTTCAGCTAAAATGACTGGGAAGGGTGATGATCCCCAATGAAAATCGCTCAGAACCCCGAACAGACGAGGGTCGCCTGTCAAACCCCCTGGAACCATAGTGAGAAAGTTTGTCATGCAAAACAGAAATATGATGCTTACCCGATAAGTAGGGACATCAGTGAACCGATCTAGAGCCTCAATCAGTGGCTCCAAAGTAAGGGAAGAGCCAGGAGAAACCAGCCGAACGGCCTCAGAAGGGGGTATGCCGAGAGCCATAGCTATATCCTGAGTCTGGAGTAGACCGCAGCGGGGGACACAGGGCAGAACGTTAGGGGGATACCAGGCTCCAAAAATGGCAGCTAACTCCTCAAGCAGGGGGCACAACTCCTGATAAGTGAACCGGAAGACGTGAAACCCGGGGTTCCAGAAGTGAGTCGCCTCCAGAAGAAGGTTCTGGTCAACTTTGACCCGACGCAGATATTTTAGCCAAGACAGAGAAGAAAGGGCACCATTCTCCCAAGTGTACTTGTCATCTAGGATGCGGTGCATTCTTTGGAGAAGAAGGGAAGACATTTTGAGAAGAATGAGAGGCTCAAGATGTTGGGAAAATTAAGAGACACAGAAAGCAAAATTTTTGGATGAATTTATAGAGAAGCGCCACCGACGGCCTACCCGTCTTTCACAAGAGACGGCCTGCCCGTCGGTAAAAATCCACCTGGCAGATGCATACGTCAGCATAGCATTAATCACGAGCATTAATGCGCATTAATTGGGGAATGGGGAACGACAGACGGGCAGCCCGTCGGTCGCTCCTAGCGATGCCCAGCCCGTTGGTCACGAAACTCTATATAAGGGAGAGTGATAGACGGACCAGTGGCTGCTGTCATTTTCACTTTCCCTCTCAAAAAAGTTTTTTTGCATTTTTTTCTGCATTTTCAAGTATTTCTTCTCATCTTTCTTGCAATTTCTTTATCTTTTCGCGTTCTCCACTCACCGGACGCTCGGATACTCATTTTTCTTCAGTTTTTCTACACTTTTCGCGACTACAAGTAAGTAAAATAACTACTTTACCTTTTAATTTAATTTATTTCTTCTTTATTTCTTCTTCTTTTAGCCTTAAAAGTGGTTAGGATGCTTTAGATGCCTTAAATATCTAGGGAGAATACTGCTCGTTTTTTTAGTAATTTTTAGTGCAATTAATCTGTGCCTTTGCATGATCACATAGAAATAGGACTTTTCTATACCTTTGTCGCCTTAGAAATAAGATTTCTAGTGCATATGTGTGTTGTTGGGGCCTGAGGCCGTTCTTTTGTGCAGAATTGGGGGCACACCCTTGCCGGGGTGCGTCCCATTTTTTTATATATATTGTGGTTGGGGCCTGAGGCCTGTTTTGATGCCTTTTTTATGCAGGAGGTTGGGCACACCCTTGTCGGGGTGCTGCCCAAATTTTCATTTTTTTTGAATTTTTATTCTAAATTTGATTATTTTTGTGTATAATGCATGTCTTGGGGTCTAAAAAGCCAATTTTTATTCGCTTTTAGAATATCTTTTCTACGCCAAAGTGGGGCACACCCTTGTCGGGGTGCTGCCCATTTTTACTAATCTTTAATTCTTTTTATGACATTGCATGTTTTTCTACTTTTGATATGTGCGAAGCATGCTGGGCAACACCCTTTGACAGGATGTTGCCCATTTTTCTTTTTTTTTTTTCTGTTTTGTTTCACCTTGTAATCGGGCCACTATTGCCCGGGTGAGGCCCCAATGGGCTCTCACCTCGAAAACGAGCCTAATAACGCCTGTTTCGTCAAATTTTCGTTATCTAACATTTCTTTTGCGGGATGCCTCCTAGGTGCAGAGCACCAAAGGCCCAGCCCGAGGTCGAGGTTCCGAGCTGAATGGACTGCGAGTCAGCCCAGAGATACAGGGCCCTGGCTCAGGTGGAGATTCGGGCTAGCCGCTTTGTATCTCGGCCGTTTCTAGAGGCCCTAGGGATGGCCCCGGAGGTCGACGTACTTATCGAGGGCGTCGGATGGATAGAGTTCCTTGAGCCTGCTTTCCAGACCTTCCCTGAGGCTACCCGACAGTTGCTAGCCACCCTGCGCTACGACGGTTTTCAGAGATCAGATATAGAGCCGGGAGTGGTACAGATCTGGTTCGATGGCCAGCATTTCAGCATCACCAGGCAAAGGTTCGCGGAGGCCATGGGGCTTGCCAGAGAGGAGGGGGTCGAGATCCCACGGCAAGCAGTGAGACGCACCCACTGGGCGGCCATTGCCTTACCAGGAGTGTTGTATGACCACGATACAACGAAGAGCACCGTACTGGTGTCTCAGGCACTCCGGTACCTGCACAGAGTGCTATCCAGCTCGTACCTCGATCGAGCTGGTAATCCAGGGTTGCTTAACCCGGCCGAGATCTGGAGCCTCTGGGCCATGGTGGCAGGCCAGCGCCTCAACATTAGCCATGAGATCTTGGCTAACCTAATTAGGGTTGGCAGAGGATTGACGCCCATGGTGATAGTAGAAGGAGTCATCACTCATTTGCTTTTGGGGTTGGGAGTCACCCCGGATAGGCTGAGAGCACCCCTGGACGAGGGGATACATGTGGATGCCTCCGCAGTAGTACAGATGTTTGGTCCAGAGCGAGAGCAGCCAGAGCAGCAGCCTCCTCAGCCAGAGCCAGAGCAGCAGCCTCCTCAGCCGCAGACTCAGCAGCAGCCGCAGCCCGAGCAAGGGCCGGCCCGGACTCCGTTGGATTTCGACGTGGAGTTCACCATGGACGAGCTGTTCGGTACTCCACCGGCATCCAGGGCGCCGACTCCTGCTCCGTCACCGAGCACCAGGGTGCAAAGGTCTACCTTCAGGCCCCCCGAGAGGTATCACCCATACTTCCAGAGCGACCCAGGGGCATCTTCCTCCACGGCCCCACCGCTAGAGCCAGCACAGCAGCAGCCAGCACAGCCTGATTTCTCCTAGCTCCTCACTGCTATGTTCGCAGCCTTCGAGCGACAACTGGATGAGAGAGACAGAGCTCTACAGGAGAGGTTAGACCGTTAGTAGGCTGCTATTCAGGAGCAGTCCCGGATGATAGAGCGGTTGACCCAGGAGCAGGCCGATTTTATTGAGCACACAGTACGAGAGCAGGCTCAGGTCGTGGAGACCTTCAGGGACGAGTAGGCAAAGCTGGTAGAGCAGATTGCCCAGGGCCAGAGGGAGCTTAGACAGCAGCTCACTCATGATCTGAGGACGTCCCAGGACCAGGCGTTTTAGAGAGTTGATATGACTTTGCAGATGATCGATGAGTCACTCGACTCCCTGAGATCCCGGGTCCAGGCGATAGAGGGGATCCTTCCTCCCTTGTCTCAGACTATGAGGGAGTTTAGGGAGCAGACGGAGCAGTGCCTACATCAGATGAGGAGGACCGCCAGTGAACAGACTACTCAGATGAGCCAGGCATTCAAGAAGTTAGGAGGCACAGTCTTAGAGACTTTGGAGTTCATGAGGACATGCACCCAGCCCTTCTTGGATGGCTATGCTTAGATCAGGTTTAGACAGACCCATGATGCTGGGGCAGGATCTTCCACGGCTCAGCCTCCACCTCCGACACAGTCAGCTCCACCTCCACCTCAGCCAGGGACTGTGCATATCTCAGACAATGAGGATCCTGACGAGGAGCCCTCCGACTACACGCCCCTCTGATGTTCAGGGAGTCATTTTTTTGTATTTTTGTACATTTTCACTTTGTATATACATTGTACAAAAGTGGATATCTCTAGTGAAAAACTTTTATTTTCAGTTTTGTACATTCATTCAGTTATTTATGATTCATTCATATTACAGATAAGTGTATGCTTTCACATTTACTCATATTCCAAAATAATAACAAAAGATAACCAAGATTTGAAAAAATGACAACTTAATAAAAAAAAAGAGAAAAGAATATAAATGAAACATGACATGGTAAATAAAACAAAACCACATCATTCATGGACGTATTAAAAAGATAATAACTCAAACAAGAATTAACAAAACCTTTTATCACACAGGTACAGAGAAACATTGATCCGAACACAAGCATCGATCAAAAGTCCGAACATGAGCACCTAAGATTCATGTCTTCTTGGAAAGGGAACCGAGTGAGGTCTCCTCCTCCACAAAATCAAGATTACGGTCAGAGAGTACCCTGTCTCATAGTTCACGCGGTAGTAAGAGAATACTACACACCTTGCAACCGAATGGGGGTTAGCAGATCAGACTTCATACTGATCGGATGGGAGGTTAGCAAGAGAATGCCAACGAATAGAGACTGTGGTCAGAGAATACCGCTTCTCAACAATCAAAGTTGTAGTTAGAGAATACTACTCTTCACCTCGAGACTGTGGTCAGAGATTACCGCTTCTCACCAATCAAAGCTGTGGTTAGAGAAACACTGCTCTTCACATCAAGTTTGTAGTCAGAGAGTGCTACATCTCCTCAGCACTGCGTGAGCCGAGACGAGGCCAGCAGAAGCAGAAGCTGCGGTTAGAGAAACACTGCTCTTCACATCGAGTTTGTAGTCAGTGAGTGCTATATCTCCTTAAACACTGCGCGAGTCGAGACGAGGCCAGCAGAAGCAGAAGCTGCGGTTAGAGAAACACTGCTCTTCATGTCGAGGTCGCGGCTTGAGAATGCTACATCTCACCAACACCTACAGGTCGAGACGAGACCGACAGGGATATCTTCACCCACCGAACAGACTGAGACGAGGTTTACCCGGTAAAAGGCACGGAAGCTAAGAACCGCCACAGGTACGCTTTCTTCCTTTCTGTCCTTTCTCTGAGTTTTGGCTCATCTAGGCACCGTGTCCCGGAGCGATCCGGATCAGTGATTACCCTATCATGAAATCGGAATCCGAGCCTATTGTGACGCGCTCCGGATCCCCGCGGCAGCCCTTTCTGACCGCCCGCACGTGGCCGATCGGGCAATTGTGGGTCCATTGACAGCTTGCAATAAATCGCAAGTGCGTCTATGTTGGGCAACAAGGAGGTTTCATGGAGTCGCCACCCAATAGAACATTGGGAAAGTTTCTCTCGCCTCGGAGAGCCTAAGACTGCGCTTAGTATCCATTTTGGGCCAGCCAAAGGGGTCTTGGAAGGTAAACCTCTCGCCCTAAGGAGCCTAGGATTAACGCTAAAGCCTCGTGACCCAAGAGGTGTCTTGGAGGGTAACCTCTAGCCTCTCGAGCCCAAAGACCAGAGCTGGGTTCGGGATTTCTCATCTATTTCTACCTCGATTATTTTATGATTAAATTTTAATTGTCATTGATTCGCTCTCTCTCCACACGATGCAATTTAAATTAAAGCGCATTCATCCATTTAAGAGCATAAAATAAAATAGCATTAAAGCATGAAATAAATTTACAATAATACTAAGGGCAGAATACAACCCTCATTTGTAAATGTGCGATACATGCATAAAACAGATTATTCATTAACAATGAGGACATTGGTCCTCGCATGCATTCATTATGGAAAATAATTTTTATGTGATGATTTTATTGGGTAAAAATAGGACATTGGTCCAAGTTTATTTAGTAAACATTTCATTTTGGTATAAAACATTCGTGTGGTGGTTCTTTTAAACACGGTCGAAAAATCATTTATTATTACAGACCACAAATACATAAAATACAATAAAATAGTAATTACATATTTCTAAATAAATAAATAAATGAATACATGAATAATTGCATAAATAAATAACAATAATAATAAAAATAATCAATAATGATAATAATAATAATAATAATAATAATAATAATACATAAAATTAAATAATCACAAATCAATTAAATAATAACATCAATATAAAATTAACACAAATTAGATAATAATAATAATAATATTAATAAAAAGAATAATAATTATAATAATAATATTAACATAACACAAAATACTAATAATAAACAAATATAACAATTAATCAACAATAACCATATAATAACAATAATAATAATAATAATAATAATAATAATAATAATAATAATAATAATAGTATTAAAACAGAATAATAAATAAATATATTAATATTATTAATAATAAAAATTCAGAAATTAAATAAATATATAATAATAATAATAATAATAATAATAATAATTATAATAATAATAATAATAATAATAATAATAATAATAATAATAATAATAATAATAATAATAATAATAATAATTAAATAAGGAGGGAAATGGGGTTTACCTCACCGGAGCCTCGCCGGAGCTTCGTCTGAGCGGCGGTTGACGACACCTCCATCGCTGCCTCGTAGATCGCATCGTCGAGAGTCCAGCGCCGGTGGCCACGCGCCTGAACGCCACCGGATCTGGCCCAAAATCACGTCGGAGCGTCCTTGCCTCACTTCCGCCGTTCTCCTCCGATCTGATCTTCCCCGGCGAGTGGCGGTGGCGGTCGCCCGTCGGAAGATGCACCCCGATGCCCTGACGGTAGCGCCGCCGCGCGTGGCCTCCCTCTCCGCCGCAGGTGGCCGGAGCTGCCTCTCTTTCTTCTTCCTCTTTTCTCCTTTGCGTCGTCTCTATTCCTCCTCGCCGATCTCCTCCACGCCGGCGCTGATGGCTGATCGGAGACCGCCTTCCGATGCGTCGGGGTCTGCTCTCCACCGTGGCGGAGCGCGTGTGGCGGTCGGTGGCCGGAGTTGGCCGGCGGAGGCGACGCCTCCTTCCCCTTTCTTTCTTCCTCTTTCCCTCTCCGGTGGCTTGCGTTTCCCGTTGGCTGTCCCTCACCTGGCCTTGCTCTCTCTCTCCTTTCCTTTCTCTTTCTTTTCCTTTCTTTTTCCTTTTCTTTCTCTCTTTTGCTTGCTCTCTTTTCTTTTCTTTTTTCTTTCTTTTGATCTGCCGACCCCCCTCCTCTCTTTTCTCATTCTTTTCTTTTTATACACCCTCAAATTAGGGTTAAGGGTACAATGGTCATTTCCTCACTCAATTATTTCCCTCCTTTTCCTTTTTCATTTTATAGTTTAATTAATTTAATTCTAATAACACACATACATACATATTAATTAAACTAACACATAATATAATTAAACATTACATATTAACACATTAATTCATTAATTAACTAAACATTACACTAATTAATCACATCTTAATACAATTAATCTATATATATATTATATATAATTAAAGGCTCCACATACTAATTAATTAACCATGCACATATTAATCATTAATATAATAATTAAACATTACAATAATTAATCAATCTACTTAATATATAATTTATCTAATTAATTAAACATTCTACATTTTAACTAATTAATTAACTAATTAATCTTTAATTTTACATGCATTTTAATTAATACAATAATATTGACTAATTAATTAACTAACAACATTAACTAATTAATTTTACACATACACATATTTATATATTATCACATATATTATTTTTTCATTTTTTTTTCGGAGGGAATAATCAAGGATAAAAAAATTCACAATTTTCATTTTATGCCGGACTCGGGACCCGGTGTCTACACCTATACAAACGGTTTGGATTTGGAGGCTTTAGTCTTATGCTCCACGAGAAATGGGTCTTTTTACCTTTCGTAGGTAGAAGGGGAGAAAACGGGGGAGTTTTTAAAGTCCAAAAAAAGTTTGTTTTCCTCAACGGACGGCCAACCTGTTGGTCAAGGGCCAGCCCATCGGTCGGCTGGCAGGACCGTCGGATGAATCCTTATGTCAAAAGGATTCTTTCGACGCCCGTCGGTCGGCTGGCAGGACCGTCGGATGAATCCTTGTGTTAGAAGGATTCTTCCGGTGCCCGTCGATCGAAATGGCAGGCCTGTCGATCAGGTTACAGGGCCATCGGATGAATCCTTGTGTCAGTAGGATTCTTTCGACGGCCGTCGGTGAGCTACAGACGCCCGTCGGTCACCCCTGGCCTTTAAAAGCTTTGAATTTTCTCATAAATGGGGTTGGAAAAAATTTGCAAAAATAGGGGAAACTCTGCCGAAATTCATGTGCGTTTTCTCTCTCTTCCAACAAACACATTTCTAAAAAGATCAAATTAATTCAAAAATCAAATCTTAAAAAGAAAGAGGATTTAGTCGACTTTTTCATGGGTTTTTAATTTCCGGAACTCAATTTTTATCGAACTGTTGAAGACACACTCTATCTTCAACATTTGATCTTTCATTCCGACCTTCTCGTGGAGTGTGTGGGAAGTCAGACAACAACAAGCAATCCAACCAAGAAGTTGTTCTGAGGAGGTGACCGATGGGTCATCTGCTGTAATCGATGCCCGTCGGTCACCTTCAAGCAAAGCCCGTCGGTCACCCTCATAGACGGCTCCCTTCAAGTGAGCGACGGGCTATAGCGGTCACCTTAACTGACGCCCGTCGGTCATTCAGCATAGCCCGTCGGTGGGTTCTGTCCCACATTTCCAAATCTTTTTCTTTTCCCTTTTTTGTTCACTCAAATTTTTATGTTTATTTATAATTTTTCCTCTGTATTTTAACATCCTTTTGGCTTGTTTTATGAGAATATGTTTCTATTTCTTGGAATGGCTGGAGCTTGAGGGAGTTCTTCCGTATATGGAAAGTTCGCCTAGTTTAGTCCCCTATCTCCCTCTCTTTTATATTTCATGTATTTATTTATTGTTTCTCTTGTATATGACAAAATTGTTGTATTTCTCGCTAATATAAAAATCGGCCAAGCGTGTTATATTCAATAAACTGAATTCTTCATAAAATCAAGGACCTAATGTCCTATTTTTATCCAATAAAATCCTCACAATAGAAATATCCATTTTAATAATTATGCATGTGAGGACCAAAGTCCTCAGAATAAGTAATGCCCCGATTTGTGTATGTATCGCACATTTATAAAAGGGAGTTGTATTCCTCTCCTTGTGCTATTGTAATTTATCGCTTTCATTATTTACTCGTTCATTTACAGCTTTCCAAATGTGAATAAATGCGCTTTGATTCAATTGCATCGTGTAGAGAGAGAGCGAATTAATGAAAATTAAAATTTGATCATAAAATAATCAAGGTAGAAATAGATGAGAAGTCCCGAACCCAGCTCTGGTCTTTGGGCTCAAAGAGGCGAGAGGTCTATCCGATCACTCATTGGAACTATGACCTCCAAGACACCTCTTGTGTCACGAGACTTTGACGTTAATCCTAGGCTCCTTAGGGCGAGAGGTTTACCCTCCAAGACCCCTTTGGTTGGCCCAAAATGGATACTAAGCGCAGTCTTAGGCTCTCCGAGGCGAGAGAAACTTTCCCAATGTTCTATTGGGTGGCGACTCCATGAATCCTCCTTGTTGCCCAAAATAGACGCACTTGTAAATATCTTTACAAGTTGCCAACGGATCCTAAATTGCCCGATCGCCTTCAATCGGGCAGTCAGAGGGGCGGCCGCGGGGTCCGGTGTGCGTCACACTCACCCACCTTTTCTTTGCCCTTATATTTCCTTGTTTCAATGTAATGGCCTGAATACCGGGTTAGTAGCAATTAGTGGATTCTATAAAGTAATAGTATGAAGTGCATGTGAAAATATAAGTGATTGCGCTCTAAAAGACGAAAGAGAAGAAAGGTTAAATGTACTCAGGCTAGAGAAGTCCCTGATGGGTGACTACTCGGGAAGCCTGTAGTGAAAAATATTTTATTGGACTATTGAAAAGTATAAGTTATAAGGAGTCTGATGGTATAATTTGGAGTGAAAATGAGGTCAAATAGGTCACCGAAAGTCAAACTGAAAAAAAGCCTCTAGTTCGATTCAAATAGTAAGTAGGTTTAACCGAAGTTTGAGTGAGGCTTTAAAGATAGTAAATGACTTCTATAAATTTATCTGAAGGCATTGATAAACTAAAAATAGTGTGTAGAACAGTTTGGCAATGAAAAAGTAATTTTTTGGTGGCACTGAAAATTATTGAATTAGACCGATTCAATTGAACAGGACCGGATAAGGACCCTAATTGAGATGAAACCAAGGTTAAATGGGTTATTAAGAGTGAAAAAATGTTAAGGATGGAAAGTGAACCGAATCGGTTCAATCAGTGAATCGGACCGGTCAAACCAGTTGACTTTAGTTTGACTAGTTTGACCAAAATCTGAAAGAATGCGTTTTATTAAAATTTTATGGAGAATCAAATGGTAATGAAAAATAAATTTTACGGTTAGACGAAAAATTTAGTTATCGAACTGGTAAGAAATTACCGAACCAGAAAACGGTCTGCAATTGAGATAAAATTTTTTGTGGAGGCTAAATTATATATTTTAAGAATTAAGAAATTGATTTTGGGAGAAATTGAGTTTGGGAAGTAATAAAAATAATTTTGGATTGAAAAATGGACTTATTAACCTAAATGGGGCATTTGGGTTGGCCCAAATTGCTTGGGCCATGGCTTTGCCCATTAGATGAGGCTATATAAAGGCTGGAACACCAGATTTCTCTAGAGAAAAAACCCCAGAAATCCAGCAGCCTCCTCCCTCTCTCCCTTAGGCCGAATTGCTCATCTCAATTATTCTTTCATTTTCTTTAATTCTCTCTTCATCTCTCCCCAAATCCAAGCCTCCTAAGTAAAGTTTAGCCTCTCAAGAATCTAGTGATGGTGATTGGAGTTTATTTGAAGTGGAATAAGTAGGAGAAAATAAGTAAAAAATTTTATGTGTCAAATTGAGCATAAGGAAAGTGATTGTGTTTTGAGGAGCTATGGCTATGAAAGGAAGATCTAAGTGTCAACAGCATGAATGTAAGTTAGTGGATACAATATCCTCCTTTTTTCATGTTAAAAGTATGATTTTTAGTTATGTTTAAACATAAAGTATGTGAAATATGCATGTTTAATTAAATCAAACCATATAGTCATATTTAGGAAGGTTAAAAATGAGATTTTGAATAATTAAAATGAAAAGCAATAAAGCATGGACAACATGTAGGCCGAATGGTATATATAGGTAAAAATGAGATTTTTATGTGTTTTAATGTGATTTAACGATATAACTAGATAAATTAACTTGTAATCTAGCTAATGGAATGAATTAGAGAAACAAAAATTCACATGATTTGATGATGTGTGCTTTGGCCAAATTGAATAAGTGAGTAAAAATGTGATTTTGATATGTTTTAATGCAAACTAATGATATAAATAAGTTAATTGACATGTAATTTACCTAAATGAATGATAGAGGTGATGAGAAGAATTTATGATGAATGATGAATGTAGCGCCCCGAAATATACCCTAGAAGGATTTGTATATTTTTAGGGATTTTGGTGATCGAAACTGTATAATTTGATGGTCAGAGTGATTAAGTAGGAGAAAAGATATGATTAGAATTAAGAAAAAGGGTAATTTGGTCATTTTGCATATATGGATTTAATAGAATGGAATAAATAACTATGAGGGTTAAATTTTGAGAATGGATCAGTTATATGCCGAATGTATCTGAGTTGTGGTGTCAGGTGTACCAAAAGGACGAATTCAGTATTAATTTGAAAGTTTTGGCAAGTGCGGCCAATTTCAAAATTGTACGGTATTAATTTGGGGATTTAATTAAAGGGGGTAAGGATTTAATTGTGGGCCAATGTAAGAATTATATTTATGTATTAGGTTATTGTAAGATTAAAGGAGAGGATGTGGACTAAAAGGGATAATTGGACATTAAAATTTAGTAAGGACCTATAGAAAAGGAACAAGTGGCATTAGAGATAGGATTGAAAAGTTGGAGTATTTAAGGAGAGAGAGAATACAAGATAGAGCAGATTTTTGCTCATCACTCATAAACTTGGATATGTTATACCATGTAAGCTATAGTTGAATTGTGCATTAAATTACAATGTGATTGTAATAAAAAAGGTTATGGTTTTTTGTAAGTTATATGAGCCATTGCATTAATTTATAAATGAATTATGCATTCGATTAGTATGTGTCTACAATAAAAGTATGTGCCTATGAAAAAGTACTAAAAATAACATGTACATCATGAAAGGAAACAAGTAGGTGTTTAGCCTGCGTTAGTCGGGTCGTGGATTTATAGGCATGCCCATAGAGTTCAGTTTGCTGCAGCCATGCGATTTGGACCCTGATCAGGTCCCCGATCGGATCCTCACAATCTTCTACCTTCGATCTTGTTTAAGATCCCATACGAAAATGTTTTTGGAAAGAAAAAGAAAAAAATGATTTTGATACCTTCGGGTATCGTTATGAATGAATTGTTGATACCCTCGGGTATCTATGCATATACTTGCTTATCCACTCTTTGACTTAGCAGGCAATAATTGAACAAAAGTTTATGAGTGAAATAATAAGTTACGAACTGATAAGTGTATGCGGAGATTTGCAAGAAAGTATGTGATTAAGCTTTTGATATGCATGTGGACATATTGTCGGTCTGATTGATAGGTTGATTGAACTAGTACTTCATGCAGCTATGTGTTTTTAGATCTTGTATGGATCACCATGTGAATATGTGATAACACCCTTGAGTGCCTACACGGTTTAGCTTTGTTATTTTCTTTGAAATATAAACATGAGTAAATGACATGAATGCAATGCAATGATTTGAAGTAAGTGATTAAATGAAAATAAAAATATGTGTAACATGCATTTATATGCTAGGATATGAAGTTAGACTTTTAGCTTCTTACTCATGACCCTTCGATGTGTGGGAATTGTTTTATTATGAGAATTGGTTATGGGCTGAATATAATGATATGCATGGCATGAGAAATATGAATAATAAAACATGAAAAGCATGTATTAATTAATATTGTCACTCTGTTTGACCTTATGGACGATTATGATTAAAATATTTTATTTATGATCAATTTTATGTATTTATTAAATGTGATCTTTAAGTGTGTTTGGAACATGTAATTATATTCATATGATTTTATTTTGGATATTTACTGTGTATTGTGACTGACGACCATTGTGAGTGGTCGTCCATATTACATGTTTTTCCCCACTAAGCTTTTGTGCTTAGCATGGGTGTGTATCCATGCAAGTGTGGAGTTAGTCGTGTCACCGAGGACAATCAGTAGCAGTTTGGCCAATAAGTCCGTAGTAGTTGTTATTTAGAGGTTATAGTCAACTTTTGTAATGTAATTCCTTAGTATTGTTGTATTAATTGGTTTTAGTTATAATGTAATTCATTATGGTTTTAGTCTTAAGTGGTTGGCATGTAATAAGATTTTGTTTTGAGAGTGTATGCCAATTATAAGATTGTCCTTTGTATAATGTGAATGCTTGTGTATTGATTAAAAAAACAATTATATAGTTCTACTTCTGCCATGTTCCCACGTGTTTTTGCCTATAGCATTCCTCACTCATCGTCATATATTGCCTATGTTATCATACAGTATGCTACGTATGGGTAAGGAGTGTTATATTTAGTGGTATCAGAGTGTAAGTTTAGTCGGTTCTAAACAATTAGGAGCATAAAGTGTGTCTGTATAGTTTTGTGCTCGCCAAAGCGGATGATCTCGTTTTGTATTGGTGATTAGAAATTGCAAGTTCTGAACAATTTAGGTGTAAAGTTAGAAAGTGTAGAGCTGAGGGATCGTAATCTATCTACTTTGGATTGTTTATAATTAAAAGACATGAAAATTGTTCATTAGTAGTATTATAAGAAATCTTGTTAAGGAGTTTCTCTAGCATGGTTGGAATTCTGAAAAGAATTTCCTATTTTTAAGGGAATGCAGAGTAAGGACATAAATGGTTTTAATTTGAGAATATTGGTGGCACTCTGTGCATCTATCAGCCATCTTAATTGAGATTATTTGAACATAAGCGTGTGTCAGCATGGGGATGGGAAAGTACATTTCCACTGCATAAATTGCATCTGCATCATTTTGCATACATAAATCACTATACATTCATTTCACTCGCATCCCTCATTCGTATGTGATAAGCATTCTGATTTAACTCAATTAAAAGTGGCTGACAGTCTTTGCATGGAGTACAAGATGGTTGGGTGGAGATGCTAAGAAAATGTAAAGTGTAGGCTACCATTAGTTCAGAAAGTGAATAAGTAACACTTTTATGAAAAGATTATTTTGCAGGCTGAGTTAAGAAGTGTTGACTAAGAGGGTTAATAGCCAATGTATGAAGTAGAATAATAATTAGTGGAGTTTGGCAATTTGAGGTATTAGACATTATGGCGATAAACCCTGCGTGTATATGTAAGAATGTTAAATAAGAAGCCTATATGTTGGATCCCAACCAATAATATGATTATAATTGTGATACATGTTAGGAATTGAGTAGTGACTTATTGAGATAAAGTTTACTCGATTTGGTAAGATAGTTCTGATGAGTTCAAATTCAATTTTGTTTAAGAATATTTTCCAGTATAAGGATATTAAGAGGTGATACGTGAATGATGTAGTGTATAAGAAGTGATACATTATGAGCAAAGTATATAAGTTATTTAATAGTGGAATGTTAACGCCTAAGTGTGGCAGTGATAAGGAATACGATATGTGAATAATCTGATTTTTGTGAATTTCGAGGACAAAATTCTTTAAGGAGGGAAGAATTGTAATGCCCTGAAATATAACCTAGAAGGATTTGTATATTTCTAAGGATTTTGGTGATCGAAACTATATGATTTGATGGTCAGAGTGATTAAGTAGGAGAAAAGATATGATTAGAATTAAGAAAAAGGGTAATTTTTTCATTTTGCATATATGGATTTAATGGAATGGAATAAATAACTATGAGGGTTAAATTTTGAGAATGGATCAGTTATATGCCGAATGGATCTGAGTTGTGGTGTCAGGTGTGCCGAAAGGACGAATTCGGTATTAATGTGAAAGTTTTGGCAAGTGCGGCCAATTTCAAAATTGTACGGTATTAATTTGGGGACTTAATTGAAGGGGGTAAGGATTTAATTGTGGGCTAATGTAAGAATTATATTTATGTATTAGCTTATTGTAAGATTAAAGGAGAGGATGTGGACTGAAAGGGACAATTGGACATAAAAATCTAGTAAGGACCTATCCAAAAGGGACAAGTGGCATTAGAGATAGGATTGAAAGGTTGGAGTATTTAAGGACAGCGAGAATGCGAGAGAGAGCATATTTCTGCTCACCCCTCTCTCCTTTCTCACGATCTCCCTCTTCTTCTTCTTTTCTTCTTCTTTTTCTTCTTCTTCTTCTCAAGCCAACCTCATACTTTCCTTCAAGCCCCTAGCTGTGAATAATGGAATTTACAAGCTCAAGTGTTCTTGGTAAGAGATTTGAGATAGAAGGGTAAGTTATGAGTTCTAATTTCTGAAATTCCTCTTTGGTCAATTAGAAACCCTAAGTAATGTTATGTATTTTTGGTGAGGAAATTGGGGTTATAAAACCAAAGAAAGAATATGGAAGCCAGGAAGTGCAACCATTTAACCTAATTGGAGCATAGGAACTTCAGGTTTGGGAAATCTACCTTCTGATATGTATATGTGTGTGTGTATTGATGATGTTGATATTTTGATGTTTTGATATTTATTTGTCAAATTGGGTTGCTTGTGTTATTTTGGTTATGTGGGTTTGCTTAATTTTAGAGAGATTGAATTTCTGGGGAAACTCTGCCCAGATTTCTCTGGACCTTTTGTGGTTGTTTTAGCTATAGGTCGAGTTATAGATATCTAAATTATATGAAACTAGTTCCATTAGAAAGTTAATTCATATATCAAAAATTGTCTCTGAAGGACCGGAAGCCAATTCTAGCTCTAAGATCCTTGGAAATGGTAAAACCCATGGCATCTTTACTTATGCGGGTTCACTAGAGCAGTGTAGATTTTTTGGGTCATATCTGACGCTTTCGATGTCTAATTATTTCTGAAATTAGTTTCATTTAAAATATAACATCATAGGAATCATTTTTTAAAAATACATTTTGGCTAAAAAGGAGTTTTAGAGGTTGGTTTAGGCGGTACAAAGTTGAGGGTGAAAAGCTGCCTTGCTAGTTTGTTTTTCATAGGGCACTTGGGGGAGGCTTCTGTCGCGAGCACGACCCTTGTTGCGAGCGAGAAAGAACCTGATTGTTGAAGGTTTTTCCTCTTATTTTGAGCCTCATGGTTGGTATGAGCCCTTGCCCCTCTTTACCCTTCTTTAGGATGTGTATTTTGTTGTGTTTCTCCTTCCGAAATACACCCGAACTTCATCGGAACTTTTTAACACATATTCATCACATGTTTAGAGCTTGTAAAAGAGTAAATAAATGGCTATCACTTAGGAACACAAGCAACTAAGGTTATAAACAGGAATAAACACTAAGATGCTTTAATGCTTAATGAGTCAAAACCCTCTGATTAATCCAGAAGTGTTACAGTATGAAATGTTATTAAATTATAAGTGAAATACTGTAATTTGTACCTTGATCCTTTATAATTTGGGGCTCTGATTCCTAACTCCTTGGAATATGTAGGAAGCTTGGAATGCCATTCCAAGTTTGAACCGAAGTATAGAAACTTAGTTGTATAGAAAAGATGTTGTATTGGCTGGAACTCTAATATTACTTATGTGATTCGTAAAAGTTAAGGATGGATTAACATATATGTAATCATTCACTATGCTTAGTGATGAATTGTGGTAGTAATGTTTATGAAATTAGCACGGACATTATAAGAATAAATATATTATATGTGAAATTGTATTTACTGAGAATTGATATGAGTGTGATCAAGTTGGTTAGTGTGACGCGCGCCGAACCCCGTAGGACGCCTCGAAGGCCCGCTCTTAGGGCTTTCGAGAGAGGTTCATGAAAACTTGTAAGGTATTTACAAGTGCATCTATTTTGGGCAACAAGGAGGTTTCTTGGAGTTGCCACCCAATAGAACATTGCGACAGGTCGTCTAGCATCGGTGAGCCTAAGACGGCGCATAATATCCATTTTGGGCAAGCCAAAGGGATCTTGGAGATATCATCCCAGTAGAACACTGGAATGATCCTCTAATCCTGTGGAGCCTAGGATTGTAAATTTAAGTCTTTTGGTAGGACACAAGAGGTGTCTTGGAGATCCCATCCCAATGAAACACCGGAATGGTCCTCTCGCCTCGTTGAGCCCAAAGACCAGAGTTTGTTCGGGACTTCTCATTTATTCATACCTTGGTTATTTTATAATTAAGTTTTGAATTTAAGTTTTCATCCCTTTTCTCATACATTTCGATGCAATAATTAAAGCGCAAGTTTGATCATTCAAGGAAAGCGATAAATAAAAGGGTAAATAAAATAAAGTACATAAAAATAAAATAAAACAAAACTAGGGGCGGAATACAACCCCCATTGTAAATAAAATACAGATCATGTATAAATCGGGATATTCATTAATGGTGAGGACATTGGTCCTTGCATGCATATTATTATGAAACAATTTTTATGTGATGATTTTGGATGGAGAAAATTGAGACATTGGTCCCATTTTTATTTAGGAAAAATACCAAGTTAATTAATTAAAAAACGTTTAGTGATTTTCTTTCTAGCGGGCCTAAATAAACAATTTTACAAGAAAATATACATGGTAAAAATAAATAAAATATTACAAATAAAGAAAATAATCCCAACGAGTGTTCTGGATCTCCTCGTGTGCTCGCAAAAATGCCCAAATAAAGAAAATAAGTTTTGACATAAAAACAAAACATAAACAAAATAATGTTAGTAATTAAAACAATTCAATCAATAATAAACGGTAAAATGAAATAAAATAAGATAAAATGACAATTGAATTAATATGTTAACAATAAAAATAAATGAGAAAAATGCATTGTAAATGACAAGTTAAATAAACGATGTGATTAAAATAAAATATAACATGTTAATTAAATAATACATAAAAATATGAACATGACTATGATAAAGAATGAAAGTAAATAAATAAATAGATAACGATAAATAAAACATGTAGCAATGATAAAAAGAGTGATAAAGAATAAAGAATAAAAGAATAATGAAAATAATTAAAATAATGACGTGATTAATTACTACTATCACAATTAACATAAACCATTTATATGGCAAAAAGATTAATCAAAATTAATTAATTAATTATATGCTGAAAAATAATGATGAATCAAAATAAAATAAATTATTTACATGTTAGGAATTAATAGGAAATCAAAATTCACATGAATAAGAATAAAATCATATATGAATATATTCAATAAAACAAATATGACAATAAAAAAATAAGCAAATTAATGAAAACAATAAGTAAATTAATGAAAACAATAAAATATACATGAATAAATTAACTATAAACAAAATAAAAATAAATAAAAATCAAGCCCAGAATATTTACCCTTAGAGTTTCGGATTCGATGAAGGTAAAATGATGATCTCCTTGAAAAATTGCTTGAGAAAATAATTTAGCAATAAAATTAATCACTTTTGTTTATGGATGAAACAAAGAAATTAATTTGAATGCTCAACAATAAAAAGTTTGATTTGAAAGAGAGAATTAATTTCTTATGTTTCTGGAGACAAACAAAGAAATTAATTGGAATAATTAAGAGTTGAAAATTAATTTTCCAATCTCTATTAAACCTTATTAATTAAAAGAAGAAATCTGGAAATTTTTGAAGAAAATCAAAGAAGAAGAAAATGCTGAAAATTCTGATGTGAAAAAAAAAATAATAGTGGAGGCTCCTCTTCTTTTAGGTTTTCATCACAAAGAATTTATAGGATGAAAAAATGATGCCCTAATTCAATTAGAGAAAAGAATTTTCTTTTAACACAAAGTCCTTTATTTTTAATGATAAAATCAAGTTTTATTAACTAATTACCTAATAAAATGTTTTAAAATTTAATTTGGATTCAAAAACCTTAATTTAGGGTGAAAAAATGCATTTTTTGGGGTGAAAAATCGAAAAAACGGTGAAAAAACGGAGAAATGTACATTCAGACCCTTCAGCAACGGCCAGGAAAGGAGGGATGCCCGTGGCTATTGAGCGACAGGCGTTGCGCGCGGAAGCTCGCGCGCGATGCTCGATGCGCACCCGCACGGCCGACGCTACAAAATTTTATTTTTTAAAATTTTTTTATTTTTTGAAAATTATTGTAATTTCTAAGCCCCATTTTTCAAATCTAATTTTTTAAAATATTTTTTATTATTTTTCAATTTTTCACAAGGAAATCACCACTTTTAACCTTTTTGCCTAAGACAAGGCATCTTATCATCATCGAGTAACTTCGATTTATGCTGACTCAGGACCCGGTGTCTACAGTTGCCCCCAGTTTAGGGGAATCGAATACCCTAGTGTCTAGGTGAGCCTAAACTCAAAGGAGAAAAGGAAAGAGACACATATCTGAGGCAGTTGTCTTTCCGAAATAGGGAGCCTGTGGTGGTAGTTGTTGCCATGTTGTAGGCGTGTTATTGTTTGTTGAAGCGATAGTGCCGTGGTCGTGCTAACCCTCCGAAGAGTGGTAGTGCCGCCATCGTGCTAACCCTTCGATTTGTTGAAGTGGTAGTGTCATGGTCGTGCTAACCCTCCGTAGAGTAGTAGTGCCGCCATCGTGCTAACCCTTCAATTTGATGAAGTGGTAGTGATGTGGTCGTGCTAACCCTCCGTAGAGTAGTAGTGCCGCCAACGTGCTAACCCTTCGATTTGATGAAGTTGTAGTGTCGTGGTCGTGCTAACCCTCTGTAGAGTAGTAGTGCCGCCATTGTGCTAACCCTTCGATTTGATGAAGTGGTAGTGTCATGGTCGTGCTAACCTTCTGTAGATTGGTAGTGCTGCTATCGTGCTAACCCTTCGATTTGATGAAGTGGTAGTGTCGTGGTCGTGCTAACCCTCCGTAGAGTGGTAGTGCCGCCATCGTGCTAACCCTTCTGTGATTGGTTGCCCCCTGAGAGGTCTTTGGTTGAGATCTGCCCCCGAAGAGGTCTTTGGTTGGGATTTGGATTAGCATTTAAGGTGATGTTTGGATTGTTGTTTTTGCTAGCTGTTTGGATTGATATTTTCATTGATTGGTTGCCCCCTGAGAGGTCTTTTGTTGAGATCTGCCCCCGGAGAGGTCTTTGGTTGATTGTTTGGACTGATGTCGTCACTCAGCTTTGGTCGGTGTCCGCATCAAATCTCTTTTTCTATAAAATAAGAAAACTAAAATATGCAGGAAAAATAGTGAGCATGCAAGTGAAATGCATGAGTCATGTAGAAATGCAGTATAAGAATTCATCTATGTGGACTTGGAGATGATAGCCGAGCTGGCTGTAATTTGCAATAGGATCGATGCCTTTTAAGCTGCTTTTGAATTTCATGCCCTTTGGGATTGCGAGATTCTCATCTGATACCTGTAGTCATTATTTGAAGGTAGTACGTCCCTAGTGGATTTTCACACTAGCTTTTCTTAGCGGGAGATGCGTCCTTTGCGAATTTTCACATAACCCTATGCCTTATTTTTGCCTGGAGTGGACTTCACCCAATCCAGCGGCTTTTTCTTTTCTTTTTTTTTTCTTTTTCTTTTTTTTTTCTTTTTCTTTTCTTTTGAATGACAGACTGCCTATTTTCAGGTTTTCATCCTATCCTTTTGCATAATTTTTGCTTAGAGCGCCAGTTACGGTTTTCACTCTAACAGCCCCTTTTGTTATTTTTTATTTGATTGCTGAAGCTATTGGCAAGGATCTTTCAGGAGTCTTAGGATATGGTTATATGAGCCACATTTGAAAGCAGGATGAGTCCGTTAAAGCATTTGTGTGATGAGAGTAGCAAAGGGTAGGCAGATACATGACTTTGATTACATAGGGTACAATACTCTGATCACATCATCGCATAAATGCATGTGTTTCAATTTGATTTCATTAAGCATGATTATTGTTTGGCATTAATCTCAAAAAACACAGAACCTCACCTAATCTCGAGATAGATCTTGAAAGCATCAAACTCCTATTATCAATCAGCCCTCACGGGTTTCATGATTGAATATTTTCTCTTATCTCTTAATTTTTTCTTTGAACGTGAATTCTAGATGCAACTTTGGGGACGAGACTTAACTCGAATGCATGAATGCACTCGTGGCTCCTTGCTTTAAGCTCAAGAAACACCATATGCCTCTCTTACGTACCAAACCTTATTAGAAGGTCATCTCCGCTAAATGGATAAGACTGAACTAAGAATCAAGAGGTGTTACTTTAGTTGTAATGTTAGGCTTAGGTAGATAGCTGTTAAAGGAAGATCAGGTCGCTAGAGAAAATGTGGCCGCAATATTTACTCGACTGATGGATGAACCATTCTCAGCTCAGTTGCATATACAAGGTATCCTTGAACTTGGGTTCAGTAACATTTTAGCTCATTAAGATCAGAATGACAGTTAAAAAGGTAATCATAAAAACTCGTCAAGTGGTTACTATTTTGAGCTCTATTTTATTTTATTTTTTTTTTTTTTTTAGCTCATATCTTTTATGCATGATTGAAACCCTCTTCCCAAAGTGTAAACTCATCCTTACCAAGGTAATTTTTTATAACCCAAAAAAAAATTGTTAAAACGTACATCCATCCCTTCTAGAGCGGCCACTCTTCTAAGGGGAGGCAAAAATCATTTTAGGCGAGGGGATAGTTTTAACATGTGTAATAACAAAATTGGCATGCATTTAGTGTCACACCCGTTTGCCCCTAGTGGAATGAGCCATCTGTGTGTGCACCATTGTGTGTGTCTTGGCATGTGTTAAAGGAAATTTTAGGTAAAAATATGTGTTTTAAGGGTTTTGTTAGCATGTGCATGCATGTATAGCATTAGAGTGTGAATTAGTTGGGATATATTTGTATGTGCATAAGTGTTCCATTGTCGGGTATGAGTAGTGGAGTTGGGTTTGTGTGCTTTACTCATACATTAGTAGGGTGTTTTAAGTTGGGAGTGCATCGGGTGTGAGTAGTGTATGCTTGTTGGGTGTGAGTGATTAGTTTCCACCAATAGGAGAGTGACACTTGTTTAGGGTTAGGAAAAGAAAAAGATGAAGAAAGAGAGAAGTGGAATATCGGGAATTCATTTCATCTTCACGTTCTTCCCTTCTCTCCCACTCTCCTTCTTCCTTTCTCTTCTCTAGAAACCCTAACTTGGATTCAAGCTACTGTTAGTGGAAATCAATCATCTCCGTGCATTCCTTTGGTAAGTTATTGCTTTTTTCATCTTGTTTTCCTTTTTTTTCATCTTCTTCTTCTTGATTTCTGGGTTGAGATTTAATCTAGGGTTTGTTCTTTGTTTGTTCTTGGTGGGTTTGTGTTTAGCTGAGCCTCCTCGCGATCCCAAGGGGAAAGAGAAGGCTGGGCGTAGTGGAACCAAGTGTGATTGAAGCTAGGGTTACAGGTTTGGGAAAATTACATTTACTGGGTTTTTGTTATTTTGATTAGCCACTGTGTATTTATTTTATTTAATTCTTTTGATGATGAATTGATATTGCATATTGAGATTTGAATGAATGGGTTTTGTTTGTCGTTAATGCATGAAGATTGCGAATTTGAAAATGGAATTGAGGAGAATTTGAGCTTACTGTCACATTTTATGGGTTTTGATATTTTGGAGTTTTAATTTGGATATTTCCTGTTTTGGATGGGTAAATGTTACGAAAGAGTTTTATATTAATTATGTAGGTTTTTGCGTGCTTGAAGAAGCTAACTCAGGTAAGAATGATTTGGATTTGAGTTGGGTTGTTTCTGGGAATTCTTTGAAAATCGATCGGGAGTAAGAGGGCTGTGAGCCGCTCACGATGCGTGAGCGAAGCTCACGAGTCGTGAGCAACGCTCATGTTACGTGAGCAAAGCTCACAAGTCGTGAGCAACGCTCATGACACGTGAGAAATGCTCACGATTCGTGAGCAACCTTCACGACTCATGAAGGTTGCTCAGGACTCTCTTTGGGCCTTTCTGTCACGAGCGCGACTGAAGTCGCGACCGCGACAGTGATTCTGTCTTGCCCTGTTTTCTCCACGTGACGAGTTTTTATAAAAACGATTTTCAAATGACTTGGGTGGCTTTTTCCTCTACTGGGTGCTAAATTACTTTGTTTATATGAATGATTATCATAGTTTAATCGTGATTAATAAAATGTTATTTGTGGCACGTGTTATATGAATGATGCATTATCCATGAGAAATTATACTTGTTATTTGGAAATATGTATTGGGTTATACATGTCTTATTATGATTTCTTAATATGAATGTGAATATAATTATTTGTTATTTTTAGAAACATGATTGAATGATACATGACCTGCTAGAGTCAAGTAAGTGGATAGTTAGGCATGCCTAATAGAGTCTTTTAGCTGCAGCCTCAGTTCAGTTTGCACCCCGATCAGGTCCCCGAGGAACCCCTCAGTTCTTGGATCTTGTTTAAGGTCCCCTCAGTAAAATGTTTTGAAAGTGATAAAGTAAAATGGTTTTCAATTCGTACCCGTAAGGTACTATCAGTTATCAATTCGTACCTGTAAGGTACTGTCTGTATACTCGTTATCCACTATTATGAGCCAGCAGGTGTTATGTGTTTTGTTACTATGTATTACTCTGATATGATTATGCGAATGTGATATTCGAATGAGCTTAATAATGAGATGTATATTCAGTTAATATGATTTTGAACACGAGTACGTGATGCGGAATGTATAACTTTAGTATGCAAGCATGTTATATATATGTGATGTTATGTTATGGATATTTGCATTTGCCATTATGAATGTGTTATGCCTTGACGACCATTGTGAGTGGCCGTCCATATCATATGTGTGTTTCCCCACTAAGCGTTTATCACTTAGCACGGTGTTCTTACCCGTGTAGGTGCGGAGGATATTTTTTCTTTGGGAGAGTCGCCGCCAGTCAAGCCAACACAGGAGGGTTAGTGTTAGGGCTTTAGTCTTTTGTAGTAGGATGATTCTTTTTGTAATAGAACCCTCTTATATCTTTTATTAGCTTTCTCATATGTATTAATCTTTTGGGATATGTAATCTTTTGCATATTCAGCAAGTTGATCAGAACAGTAATGTAATGGATATTGTTATATTATTGCATGATCAGCTGCTCCCTTTATTGTTTGCAAAATTTTTAATTACCCTGTGTTTATGTATGTATCCTTTAGATGAATGTATGATTTGTAATGTGCTTGTGTGGTGGCACCTTGACTCATACGGCATCTCACTCCTCATCGGATGGGATCGCCTATGTATGGGAAGGGGGTGTTATAGTTTTTGGTATCAGAACCTAGGTTTAGGCGTTTCTGGGTGTTATTGATGTGTTGTTGTGCATAGATGTGTATATGTCTAGACCTGTGTTGGCCGATGTGGTTGTCCTCTTGTTTGTTTTAGATTGCTTCTAACTCTGTTCGTGGATCACTTGAGTAGTCCGCCGAGAGTGTCAACCCTCAAGCTGTGGATCCTTCAGTTTCTGTGTCAGCTCAACATGCTAGGGTCCAGCCCGAGGCCGCTGCCATGCCTTTTGAAGCTATGTTCAGGCTATCACAGGACATGGCTAGGGTCTTGGAGAGAGTGACTGCTCCCAGAGCCCCTGTAGAGAACTTGAGAAGGGCTGGTGTTGAAGGCTTCTATGGCACAGGTTTGGATGAGTCTGAGTTGGCTGAGAAATGGGTAGACAAAGTGAAGCGTGCTTTGAGAGAAGTCCGGTGTCCTCTTGACCAGCAGGCAGAGTGTGCAGTGGCTTTACTGCAAGGGTTCGCTTATGAATAGTGGGAATTGGTTTGTAGGCATCCTCAGCTACCTGATCCGATCACTTGGGATTTCTTTGAGGGAGATTTCACAAAGAAGTACATAACTCAAACTTATGAGGATGCTAGATGGGCACAGTTTTTGAGCTTGAAGCAGAGGGCTTTGTCAGTTTCAGAATTTGAGAAGGAGTTTAACCGGTTATCTAGGTATGCTCCAGTGGTTATTATGACTGATAAGTTCAGATGCCATCACTTTGAGGCAGGGCTGAATGAGTCCTTGAGGGTGATGTTGATTTCTTTGATGAGCACTCTAGGGGTGAATTATTATCAGATTGTGGATGCTGCTATGAGGGCTGAGAGATCTGAGTCAGTGTTGAGAGAGAGGGCTCAGAGGAGGAACCCTTCTCGGGGTGGTTCTTCTTCTTCATCTTCGGGTACGAGATCTAGGAACCCACAGGATGAGTTATCATCTGGTCCAGCCATTAGAGGTAGAAGACAGGGTTCGACAGCTGTGTCTGGTTCTGGCAGGGGTGGTAGATCTGAGGCTATACCTGTTTGTTCGCACTACAGTAAGGCTCACCGGGGTGAGTGTAGGTGGCTCACTGGTGGTGTGACGCGCGCCGGACCCCGTGGGCCGCCCGATCGACCGCCCGCACGTGGGCGATCGGGGCATTTGCGGGTCCGTTGACAGCTTACGATAAATCGCAAGTGCGTCTATGTTGGGCAACAAGGAGGTATCATGGAGTCGCCACCCAATAGAACATTGGGAAAGTTTCTCTCGCCTCGGAGAGCCTAAGACTGCGCTTAGTATCCATTTTGGGCCAGCTAGAGGCCTAGGATTAGCGCTAAAGTCTCGTGACCCAAGAAGTATTTTGGAGGATAACCTCTAAGCTCTTGAGCCCAAAGACCAGAGCTGGGTCCGGGATTCCTCATTTATTTCTACCTCAATTAGTTTATGATCAAATTTTAATGTCATTGGTTCGCTCTCTCTCCACACTATGCAGTTGATTAAAAGGCGCATTTATTCACATTCGGAAAGCAGTAAATGAGCAGAATAAATATCAAAAGCGATAAATTACAATAATACAAGGAGCGGAATACAACTCCCTTTGGTAAATGTGCGATTCATACACAAATCGGGGCATTGTTTATTTTGAGGACTTTGGTCCTCTCATGCATCATTATTAAGAATGGGATATTTAATATGTGATGATCTTTATTGGATGAAAATAGGGCGTTGGACCCTTTTGCATTTTATACAAAACTCAATTTCATTTAAGTACCAATCGTTGGTCCATTCTTACGTTCAACGGGATAAAAAGAGCTTATTCATATACATAAAATAATCAATGAATGAAAAAGCGAGAGAAATAAATCAAGAGGTTTAAGAAAACTAAACCGGACGAAATCCACCACGCATGGTAGGCAGCCGCTCAAGCTCGAAATTATCCAAGAAGACCAATATACACTCACAGAAAGTTAAGAGATGTTAATATTCATAAAATTAACACATAAGAAATCGAAGGGACTGAATAGAGATGAAAAATGATCAAAAAAATGGAGGCAGAACCCACCGACGGCCTTTCCTAGTTGACCGACGGGCGTCGGTTTGGTAATTCAATATGCCCGTTTGTCAATCAGAAAGGGCGTCTGTAGGTGGGTGACCGACGGGCGTCTGTCATGAAGGTGACCCGTCGGTCACCTCTGTCTCCGGAAAACAGAAAGAAAACAAGGGCCTTTCAAGATCAAAAAGCAAGTTTTATCCAAAAAAGGAGATGAGGGAATCAAAATGAAGAAGAGTAATGACAAGTATTCAAAAATTTCACAGAATGAATAAATAAATGATAAATGATTAAATATGAGATGAAAATAGAGAGAGAATCCGGAATATTTACCCTCAGATAATCGCTTTGGGTAAGATTTTGGTGTCGGTTAGATCCCCGCGCGCTCCACGAGAAAAAGAAAATGAAAGATTAGGGAGAGAAAATGGGCTATTTCACCTCCAATCCTTCAGAAAATCGATTTAGGAGTCAAAATCTAAAGAAAACTAATTATTTTTTAGTTCCTTTGATTGATTTGATCCTTGATTAAGTAAAGTTCTTTGGAAAAAAGGTGTTTTTGGAAGAGAGAGAAAACGTGCTTGAATTTTGGCAGAGTTTCCTCTTCTGAAAAATTTTCCAACCCTTTTCAAATGAAAATTCGGACCTTATATAGCCAGACACGACCGACGGGCGTCGGTGTATGGGGGCGGGCGTCGAAATAATCCTACTGACACAAGGACACTTCCGACGGCCCTGCCACATCCACCAACGGGCGTCGGAACGGTTGCATGCTCCGGGAAACCAGGCGGCTCCTGACAGGGGCGGTGACTTTTCGACTGGCGTCGGAAAATACCCTGAGCCGTCGGTGACTCATAGCGACGGGCTACCTCCACAGATGGGCTGGCCGTCTGTGGAGGACAAAAAAGCCTTTTTGACTTGAAAAACTTCCGTTTTCTCCCCCTCTGCCCAGGAAGTGTAAAAAACCTCATTTCTCATGGAACGCGGGACTAAAAGCTCCAACTTCAGCCTCCCGTACAGGCTTGAACATTGATTTCATCATAGGGTAGCTTCTGATACAGACCGCTCCAGGACACGGTGCTTACAGTTGCCCCCAGTTTTGGGGAAACTAGCGCACAAGCGCCTAGATAAGCCAAAACTCAGAGAAAGGTTGGAAAGGAAGCGTACCTGCGACGGCTTTTCACCTTCCGTGCCTTTTGCCGGGTAGACCTCATCTCGATCTGTAGGGCTTGGTGAGATGCAGCATGCTTTGGCTACAACCTCGATCTGGTGAAGTGCGGCACCTTTTGACCACAGCTTCGCTTGGTGAGATGTAGCACTCTCTGGCTATAACCTCGATCTGGTGAAGAGCAGTGTTTCTCTAACCGCAACTTCGATTGGTGAGACGCAACACTCTCTGGCTACAGTCTCGATCTGGTGAAGAGCAGTGTTTCTCTAACCGCAACTTCGATTGGTGAGACGCAGCACTCTCTGGCTACAATCTCGATCTGGTGAAGAGCAGTGTTTCTCTAACCGCAACTTCGATTTTTGAGATGTGAGGTGAGGAGACCCCGCCAGGTTCCTTGTCCCAAAAGGGATCTTTTTAATCGATGTCTGTGTTCAGATCGGTATTTCTCTGTACCTGTGAGATAAAAGATTTTGTTAATTCACGTTTGAATGGTTGTCTTTTGACCTGTCTATTGATGGCATGATTTTGCTTTATTCGTTATGCCATGTTTCATCCTTTGTTCATTTTTTCTTATTGAAATGTTATTGATTATCATTTTTGTTTGTTTGCTTCGTATTATTATTTTTTTTATCGTCATTTTTATCGACACATGAGTAAATATGAGAATATACACGTTCTGTGATGTTATTTAAGCAATTAATCGAAAAAACATGCAAATAATGAAGCAAAAGTTTTCCACTAGACATGTCATTTTTGTACAACGCAGATACAAAATATACAAAAATATCCAAAAGATACAAAAACAACTCCCTGAAGTTCAGAGAGGTGTGTAGTCTGAAGGCTCATCGGGATCCTCATCATCCGATATATGCACGGTCCCTGGCGTAGGTGGACGGGCCTAAGGTGGTGGCGGAGCTGTAGAGGGTCCTTCCTCGTGATCGTGGGCTCGCCTGAACTGAACCTGAGCGTAGCCGTCCAAGAAGGGCTGGGTACAGGTGCCCAAAAACCCTAAGGTCTCTGAGATCTTGTCCCCCAACTTCTTGAAGGCTTGGCTCAGCTGAGTGGTCTGCTCTACGGCGGCCGTCCTCTTATGCTCTAAGCTCTGCTCTGTCTGCTGCCTAAACTCCCTCATGGTCTGAGAAAGAGGAGGGAGAATCCCCTCCATCGCCTGGACGCGGGATCTCAGAGAGTCAAGTGACTCATCAATCATCTGAAGGGTCATATCGACCCTCTGAGACGCCTGGTCCTGTGACGTCCTCACATCATGAGCGAGCTGCTGCCTCAGCTCCCTCTGCCCCTGAGCAATCTGCTCAACCAGCCTCATCTGCTCTCCTCTGAAGGCCTCCAGAACTCGAGTTTGCTCATCTCTAAGGGCATCCATAGCCCGAGTCTGCTCCCTCGCTGCATGCTCCATGTAGCCTACCTGCTCTCGGGATAGGCGCTCCACCATCTGAGACTGCTCCTGAATAGCAGCCTGCTGGCGATCCAACCTCTCATGAATGGCCCTATCCCTCTAATCCTGTCGCCGCTCAAAGGCCATAAACATGGAGGAGAGGAGCTGGGAATAGTCCGGCTGAGCTGGCTGATGTGGTGCTGTCTCCGGTGGTGGTGCCGAAGAAGTGGATGCCCCAGGATCGCCTCAGGAGTACGGATGGTATCTCTCGGAAGGCTCGCGGGCATGCCTCTGTACCCTGGCGCTCGGCGATGGGGCTGGAGTCGGGGCCCTAGATGCCGGTGGAGAGGCAAAGAGCTCGTCCATCGTGATCTCAATATCAAAGTCCGAGGGGGTCCTAGGAGGCTCCTGCTGCTGTGGCGGAGGTATTGCCTGCGACTGAGGAGGCTGAGGAGGCTGGTGCTCCGGCTGAGGCTCTGGCTGTGGAGGCTGAGGCTGTACCTGCGGAGGCTGAGGCTATGGCTCGGGCTCTGGCTGTGGAGGCTGCTCCTCCTGGTGCTCTGGATGATCAGGATCTGCCCCCAAGGGTGGAAGGTGGAACATCTGCCGGGTCTCGTGGATAGTCAACACCCTATAGGCCTCTGCCTGGCCAGAAATCGGGGAGATCATCCCCATCTGAACTGCCGCTGCAGCGTCTACATGAATCCCCTCCGGCAAGGGTCCTCTCAGCCTCTCGGGGTTAAACCCCAATCCCAATAGTAATCGAGTGATAACTCCTCCTACCATCACCACTGGCGTCGACCCTCTGCCAACTCTGACCAGGTTGGCCAAGATCTCGTGGCTAATGTTGAGACGTTGGCCTGCCACCATAGCCCAGAGGCTCCAGATCTCGGCCGCGTTAAGCGACCCTGGATTACCAGCTCGACCGAGGTACGAGCTGGAAAGCACTCTGTGCAGATACCGGAGTGCCTGAGACACCAGTACGGTGCTCTTCGCTGTATCGTGATCGTACAGCACTCCTGCTATAGCAATAGCCGCCCAATGGGCGCGTCTCACCGCTCGCCGCGGGATCTCAACCTCCTCTCCCGTAGGGAGCCCCATGGCCTGAGCAAACCTCTGCCTGGTGATGCTGACATGGTCGCCATCAAACCAAAACTGTACCACCCTCGGGTCGGTATCTGCACTTTGAAAGCCCGTGTAGCGGAGAGTGGCCAAAACCTGACGGGTGGCCTCTGGAAATGTTTGGAAGGCAGGCTCGAGAAACTCCGTCCAACCAGCTCCCTCAGCAAGTAGATCAATCTCCGGGGCCAACCCAAGGGCCTCTAGAAAAGGGCGAGATACAAAGCGGCTGGCCCGAAACTCTACCTGAGCCAACGCTCTGTATCTCTGAGCGAACTCGTCATCCATCCAAGCCGGAGCCTCAAGCTCGGGCTGGGCCTGTGGTGCTCTGCGTCTGGGAGGCATCCTGTAAAAGGGAAGGAGTCAGATAGCGAAAACTTGGCAAAACAAGCACTATCAGGTTTATTTTCCAAAATCTAAGGTCCATATAGGCCTTAACAGGGCAACGGCGGCCCGATCATGAGATAAAAAAAAAAAAAGAAAGGTAATGACAGATAAAAATAGCAAACATCCTGTCTAAGGAAGTAGCCTAACATGCCTTGCACGCATCATGGCAAAAGGAACATGCAATCCTCATGGAGATAATTAAAGTGAATAAAAATGGGCTTTCTAAGTCCTAAGGCATGCATTATACATGGAAAGCAAATAAATATTCTATTCTAGAATAAAGAAAAATAAAAATTTGGGCAGCACCCCGGCAGGGATGTGCCCAACCTCCTGCATGAAAAACAAGATAATAGGCCTCAGGCCCTAGCAATATTAAATGCACGTAAATGGGGCGCACCCCGGCAAGAGTGTGCCCCCAACAACTCAAAAACAGTGGCCTCAGGCCGCAAAAGCAAATCATGCACAAAAATGGTGCGCTAAAAAAATGCATTTCTAAAGCACCATGATAGCAATTTCCCACTCAGCCGCGCAGTTCCTAGCGCGGCTGGTTCGTTTCTATGCGTGGCTGCGCATGGCCTCACTCGGCCAGGGCAGTTTCTACGCGACTGGGCATTTTTTCACGCGGCTGAGTAATTCACCTTTGAGACTTAAAAAATTCTGGGACTAAAATTATTCATGCTAAAAATTCAACTAAATAAATTGCTAAATTAGCCTACAATGCTTCTATTTTTTTTTTTTTTTAACTCCTTAATTTAATTGAATCACACATCCATCTATTAATGCATTAAAAAAAAAAAAAAAAAAAAAAAAAAAAAAAAAAACTCAAATTAATGCCCTGCTTTAAAAACTTTTATCATGCATATGTCCAGACTCTGCAATCCAATTTGCTTCAACTTTGTATCTTTGTAGTTCATGAATCTATTGACAAAAATTTAAACTAACTAAAAACACACAAGAAATACAAACAACTAGTAATTAAAAATTAAAACATAAACACAGAAAATTAAATAGGAAGGGTTAAGAAAAATATAAGTTCTGGCTTATTGAGTCCCAGCTCGACTCATTTCACTCTCGGGTGGACGAGCTTGTGAACCAAATAATGGTCTTTCCAGTTTTTGCTCTTCATTTTCCCCCATCGGTAAGAGAAAATCATCGAAAGCTACCAAGGTGGGAAATTCCATGTCTTCGATGAAGTATGACTCCACCTTGGGTTCACTGTAAACGAACTCCACCGGCTCTTCAAGCCTAAATAAATCCTTCAAATGGACTGAAGTCAGTGCTTCCATTTGAGAATCATTCAACTCTTGCTCCTTTGGTGCACTATCCTGCAAAGAAAAATTGAAATTAGTTTCCAAAGAAACACAAGATTTATCTTCAACAATAATTGGCTCCTTTTCTTCTTCATGCAACCCATCCTCAAAAGTTTCAATATTCTCATTAATCTCTATAGGTGCATGACTCAATTCACCACCATCTTTTTGATCACTCGAAGAGACAATTAAAATTTCTAACTTGGATTCCAAATTTTGGATCTCCAATGCTTGACTCTTTAATAAATCCCCTTGAGCCTTGATCCTCTCCTCTTGATAGTTGATTGTAGCCTGCAACTCTCTCCTTTCTGCTTGGTATTCCCTCTCTCTACAATAATTGTAGGTTGAAAGACGTTCGATATGGGCAAAGTGATACTCTTGTGATACACATGAAGAGTGAGGATTTTCAAAAGACGGTGAATAGGTGACTGGTGAAGTTGAATACATTTGTCGTAACTCTTGCATCTCCCTCATCATATCATTCACTTGTTCTCGCAAAAGGAACAACTCATAATCTTGATCACTATCTTGCATCATTTTGAAAATATCTCAAAATTTTCCTGCAAAAATAAACACCAAATTAAAATAAAAAGAAAAATAAAAACCTCAAACTAACTCAACTAAAGATATAAAACAAACAACACCGCGATCCCCGACAACGGCGCCAAAAACTTGACGGGTCCTCGGCAAGTGTACCGAATCAACAAGTAATAAAGTGGGGTATATTTAGGACCCCGAGTTATCGTACCCAAGGGAAAAAGGATTGTCCAGTTAAATATCTATAGATGAGTGAATTTGAGATGTCCCCAATTTGTTTGGTGGAGAAAACTAAGCTAAGCAAGAAAATAAATTAACACTTAAATATAAAATTGGTCATCAAGAAATTACTCAAGGATGAAATTAAATGCTTAGGAAATTCTATCCTCATAAATGTAACTGAAAATTGGTAAAACAATATAACATGAAATTCTGGACAACCCAACTGAACCCAAGCCTACCATATCCATGGATTAAGCTATTCTAATTAATAAACCTACCATATCCCTGGATTAAGTCTATTAATTAGCTTAAGTGCAGGTTACCAAATCCTAGATCTAAGACAACCTACCATCCCTGGATTAAGCTATCTTAAACCCATTTATTCCTCACTATTCTTAATCTAATAACATCAACACCCACAAACCAACCTACCATCCCTGGATTAAGCTGGAAAGATAAATGTCAATATTAAAATAACAGAGCATTTGCACAAACAATAATTTTCGGATTTAGCTCCAATCATCATTATAATTGCAAAACAATATATAACAAGAGGAATAAAAGAAAACATGAAAATATTTATTAAATCCAAATATCCAAAATACAAATACGATTCAAGAACTCCCAAGCATGATTAACTACTCTATCATCAAGAATATAAACATAAAAGATGGAAAATTAGAGTTTAGAATACACCCTTGATGAGAGAGAAAATAGATCTTGAAGTTCTTGTTCTTCAATCTTGGAATCCACTTGAATCCCCAAAATCTAGATTTAAACTAAATTGATCTAAATTATTTAAGAAGGAAATTGCAATTCAAAATTAAATCTAAGCTAAACATAATTTAAAAGGAAAATTAAAACATGAAAATAAAATAAATTGTTGCTGGAAATTAAAAGAAAATAATCCTAAGTCTAGCCTAAAGGAAAGAATAAGAAAATACAAACTAAAAACTAACTAAAAAAAACTATCTTCAAAATCTAAATCTTCAGTTCTTCCTTTTTCGTTCCAGCCAAAAACTCCCTTTTCTCTGGTATTCTTTCTAACTTCTTATTGCCAAAATTCTTTTCGGTCGGTAAATGGGAAAAGGATTTTCTCTTTTCTTCGGAAATTTGGTAGATCTTGAATTTATGAAAACGCTGGCTGAAAAAGTCATCAAAATGTGTTGAATTTTCTAATTGTAAATGCACGGCCATGTGAAAATTTGCACTCCCATGCATTAAGCAAATAACAATCACTTGGCCATGTGAGAATTTGCACTCCCGTGCATTATGCACATGCACTTTATTCCATTCTTTGACTTCCACAAATCTGAGAATTACCAAATTGATCCAAACTTAGCATTATTTTCAATTAAATCCTTTTTCCTTTATTTTAATCCTGAAAAATACCAAAATCAACAATTAAACTCTAAAATATAAAATTAACTAATTCACCTATAATTCAACCAAATAAATACTAAATTAACTTAAATAAATAAATAACAACACACTAAAAATATCATTAATTTCACAATTATCATAAGTCCTAAGGCATGCATTATACATGGAAAGCAAATAAATATTCTATTCTAGAATAAAGAAAAATAAAAATTTGGGCAGCACCCCGGCAGGGATGTGCCCAACCTCCTGCATGAAAAACAAGATAATAGGCCTCAGGCCCTAGCAATATTAAATGCACGTAAATGGGGCGCACCCCGGCAAGAGTGTGCCCCCAACAACTCAAAAACAGTGGCCTCAGGCCGCAAAAGCAAATCATGCACAAAAATGGTGCGCTAAAAAAATGCATTTCTAAAGCACCATGATTATAGAAAAAAACTCTATTTCTATGTGATCATGCAAAAAGTTCGGATTTAATTACAAAAAAAATATAGAAAATTGGGCAGCATTTCCCCCTAAATTCTAAAATCATCTAAAACTTCTTAAAGTTAAAAGAAGAAGGGATGTAGAAATAAATTGAATAAAAATCAAAAAAAGTAATTATTTACTTACTTGTAATCCGGAGAAGTGTAGAAACTGGAGAAATATAAATATCCGAGCACCGGGTGAGTATATGATGCGAAAAAATGAAGAAATCGCGAAAAAATAAGAAGAAAAGACTCAGAAACTGCTAAAAACTGCTTAGAAACTGCTTGAGAGAGGAAGAAGAAAGGGACAGCAACGTTTGCGCCGTCTGTCACTCGCCCTTATATAGAATTTCGTGACCGACGGGCAGGGCGTCTGTACAAGCGACCGACGGGCTGGCCGTCTGTCGCGCAATAAATGCAATTTAATGCGCGTGATAAATGCAATGATGACGCGTGTTTCTGCCCGGTGGACTTCCGACGGGCAGGCCGTCCCTATGGAGGGGCGGTCAGGCCGTCTCCGTAGAGAGGCGGGCAGACCGTCTCTGTAGAGGGGCGGGTAGGCCGTCGGTGACCCTTCCCTATAAAATCTGCAAAATTTTTTTGTCTCTTCATTTTCCAACACCTTGGGCTTTTATTCTTCTCAAAATGTCTTCCCCTCTTGCCCAAAGGATGCACCGTATTTTAGATGACAAACACACTTGGGGAGAAGGCGCCCTTTCCTCTCTGGCGGGGCTGAAATATCTGTGCCGGGTGAAGATCGACCAGAACCTCCTCCTGGCAGCGACCCACTTCTGGAACCCCCGATTTCACGTCTTCCAGTTCACCTATCAGGAACTGTGCCCTCTTTCTGAAGAATTGGCTTCCATTCTGGGAGCCCGGTTCCCTCCTGGCGCTCTGCCTTGCATCCCCCGCTGCGGCCTACTTCAGACCCGGGACGTAGCCCTAGCTCTGGGCATATCCCCCTCGGAGGCCAACCAGCTGATTCCTCTGAGTTCCTCCTTTGCTCTGGAGCCACTGATCGAGGCCCTAGATCAGTTCACCGACATCCCCACCTATCGGGTAAGTATCATGTTCCTATTTTGCATGGTGAACTTCCTTACTGTTGTTCCAGGAGGCTTGACAGGTGACTTTCGTCTGCTTGGAGTTCTGAGCGACTTTCATCTGGGATTGTCCCCTCTACCACTTGTCTTGGCCGAAACCATCTTGGGTCTGGACGCTGTGAGCTCTAGGTCCACTACAACCTTTACCGGTAGCCCCTTATTACTCCAGGTACGTCATTATTTTAAAGGTAGTGCGTCCCTTATGGATTTTCACACTAGCTTTTCTTTGCGGGAGGTGCGTCCTTTCGGATTTTCACACAACCCTGTGCCTTATTTTTGCCTGAAGCAAACCCTACTTACTCCAGCGGCTTTTTTTTTCACAGATCTGGCTACAGGAAAAACTGAAGATGCTGTCTGAACCACCCCCTCGAGTCACTCCGCAGTACTCGCCGAGCCATTTCTTGCCTCGTCGGCGATTGTATGGGTGTGCCACGGCTGGTGAAGGTATTACCAGATTTAGTGAGCTGTCAGATGACGATATCAGTTTTACATCCGCCTGGCTCCCGCTGTCTCATGCGGTCACCGATGGGTCATCGGGTTGCGTTCCCCTCTGCGGCCTCCGTCAGGCCACCTTCTGCATCACCTCGCGATGTACACGGTAGCTTGGGATGACCCAGGATATAGTGAGGGTTCCCCTGTCTTTCCGAGGAGGAGATCTCTCGATCGCATTTGCTTCCCGGTATCATGAGCTATGGGATAGATTACCTGTAAAGACCGTCATTCCGAGGTTTGGCAACCATTCTGCATCCTCAACCAGCGGGTACAAGAAGTGGATCCTCAGCCCAGCTTCTGATAATAGGACCCGAGGGCTCAAACACCTGATCGGCGAGAGCAGCAGCAGGACCTAGCCTAGTCTATATGTGTATTTCTTTTGGTGCTATATTTCTTTTTTAATGCAGAACTAGAAAATGACAAAAGTGAAAAGAATAATATTCATCCCTTTCACGAGTTTTGTGTACATTTCTAGATAATTTCAGCATACATGATCAGTTTTGGCATTTACTCAGCTGTTTATGCGCCATCAATACATGAAATCAGATTTTAACAGCATCAACTCCTGTTACCGATCGGCCCTCTCGGGTTTTCACGATCGGACATTTTCTCTCATGCCTCTAATTTTTGCACAGGATGCCTTTTTTCGGTTTTTACCCTGTCGGGGCGCCCAATTTTAGCATAGCCGCCTTTTTTCGGTTTTCGACTTGCAGGGCATTTTATTCTCTTCTTTTTATTTTGGTCTTTAGCCGTGGAACCTTTTGAGTCTGTCGACATTGATCGGCTCTTTGAATTCATTCCCATCGCTATCTGATAAGATTGCAGCCCCTCTGGACAACAGCTTCTTAAGGATGTACGGCCCTTCCCAAGTAGGTCTGAATTTCCCCCTGATGTCTGGTATCCCTGGCCTCATCTGCTTGAACACCAAGTCCCCTTCTTTGAGCGGATGCTTCCTCACTTTCTTCCCGAAAGTTCTAGCTAATCTCTTCTGGTATATCTGATTATGATAATAAGCTTTCAGCCTACTTTTATCCAGTAAGTTCAAGTGCTGCAATCTCTGCTGCGCCCATTCGGCTTCCGGGATTTGGGCCTCTATGACCACCCTCAGCGATTTGAGTTCTATCTCTACCGGCAATACTGCTTCTGTTCCGTACACCAGGGAAAATGGTGTAGCGCCTGTAGATGATCTTACCGTCGTTCTGTATCCCCACAGGGCGAAGGGTAACTTTTCAGCCCAGTCTTTGTAGGTTTGGACCATCTTGGACAAGATCTTCTTCACATTCTTATTGGCGGCTTCCACTGCTCCATTCGCTTGCGGTCGGTAGGGAGAGGATTTATGATGCTCAACACCATATTTCTCGAGAAGTTTTCTGGTTTCCCCCATGAACTGCACTCCATTATCAGACACTATGTGATGAGGGAGGCCATATCTGCATATCAAATTCCTCTCTATGAACTTGGCCATGTCCCTCGCGTCAATTTTCTTGAAAGATTCTGCCTCGACCCATTTGGTGAAATAGTCGATTGCGACTATGATATATCTGTGCCCATTGGACGCCGTAGGGCGAATCTCTCCAATTATATCTATCCCCCAAGCAGCAAACGGCCAAGGTGACGTTAGGTTATGTAGTTCTGATACCGGCAGGTGTCTCAGATCCGCGTACTGTTGGCACAATTGACATTGCTTGACATACTTTGAACAATCAGTGTCCATCGTGAGCCAATAAAAGCCTTGCCTCATTATCTTTTTGGCCAAGGTCAAACCATTCATATGGGCCCCGCAGACCCCCGCATGGGTTTCTTCCATTATCTTGCGCGCTTCTCTCTCATTCAAGCATCTGAGCTGAATCCCATCTGACCGTCTTTTGTACAGCACCCCTTCCAAGGATATGAACTGAGTAGATAACTTACGTATCATCCTCTGGTCTTTTTCAGTGGCTTCTTCTGGGAATCTATCGCTTTCCAAGTAATTCATGATATCAAAGTACCATGGCTTCCCATCTGACGCCTCTAGTTCCATTACAGGCTCGGTTTCAAAACTAGGCCTATCAGAGCTTGAAATTAGCACCGGTTTCATGGACACTCCTTCAGGGTTATCCCACATTGACACTAAGGTTGCCAACGCATCAACCAGACGGTTCTCATCTATGGGCACAAAGTGGAAAGTGCAAGTCTCAAACTGCCCACACATCCCTTTCAGATATTGAACATAGGGGACCAGTCGTTCTTCTTTAACAGCCCACTCTCCTCGGATCTGGTTTATTACTAAGGACGAGTCACCAAATACCTCTACGTTTCTTGCCCCCAACACAGCCAAAGCTTCTAACCCGAAGGTGCATGCTTCATACTCAGCTTCATTGTTGGTTGCCTTGTATCTCAGCTTCTTAGCAAGAGGAAGCTTCTCATTATCTGGGGTCGTCAGGATGATTCCGACTCCGGCTCCTTTGTTATTAACTGCCCCGTCAAAGTGCAACTGCCATCCTTGAACAGAAATCGTGCCTATGCTCTCGTCAGGAAAGGTAAATTTGGGGGCGTCCCCTTGGATAGGATGTTCAGCAAGAAATTCGGCTACAGCTCGCCCTTTAATAGTCTTACGGGTGATGTATTGCACATCAAACTCCTTTAGCAAGAGCAGCCACCTCCCCATCTTTCCAAGCAAAGATGGTGCCTCCTGCAAATATCTTAAAGGATTCTGCTTGGCTACGGCCTGAACCTTGTATGAGTGGAAGTAATGTCTTAGCTTCTTTGATGCCCAGATCACCGCAAGGCAGATCTTCTCCACTTCAGCATATTTTATTTCGTAAGCTAGGAACTTCTTGCTGAGGTAATAAATTGCAAACTCCACCCCAAATTCATCCTCATGAGCCATCATGGCGCCCACTGAACCGTCTTCTACTGCCAGATACAGAATAAGCGGTTTAACAGGTTGTGGAGGCCTTAGTACTGGCGAATTTAACAGGTACTCCCTGATATAATCAAAGGCTCTCTGGCAGTCTTCATTCCAGACTACGGGCTGATTCTTTCTAAGCAGCTTGAAAATAGGTTCGCATATCGAAGTGAGCTTGGCAATAAACCGGCTGACATACTGCAGTTTGCCCAGGAAACTCCTTACATCTTTCTCTTTTTGTGGCACAGGCATCTCTCTGATAGCTTTCACCTTATCGGGGTCAATTTCTATCCCCCTCTGACTGACGACATGTCCCAACAGCTTTCCTGAAGTCACCCCAAAAATGCACTTCTGGGATTAAGTCGCAGATTATACTTGTCGATCCTGGTGAAGAACTTCTCTAGAGCTTCAAAGTGTCCCTCTCGGGTGGCTGATTTGACCATCATATCATCGACATACACCTCCACTTCTTTGTGAATCAGGTCGCTTAGGATCTTGGTTGCCATCCTCTGGTATGTTGCCCCCGCATTCTTCAGGCCGAAAGGCATGACCCGATAGGAATAGGTACCCCACTCCGTGATGAAGGCAGTCTTAACCCGGTCAGCTATCTTATTCAGGATCTGGTTGTAGCCTACATATCCATCCCCAAAACTGTACATCGCGCAATTGGCGGCACTGTCTATCAATACATCAATATGGGGTAGTAGAAAATCATCTTTAGGGCAAGCCTTGTTAAGATCTCGATAATCCACACACACCCTGACCTTTCCGTTCTTCTTAGCCACAGGAACCACATTCGCCAGCCAAGTAGGATACTAGACTTCCACAAGAAACTTAGCTTCGATCTGCTGTCGGATTTCCTCCTTAACCTTGTCAGCCCATTCTGGTCTTAGCCTTCTCAACTTCTGCTTCACAGGCTTGCAATCTGGGTAAGTCGGGATGGCATGCTCCGCCACGGCTCGGTCAATCCCCGGCATGTCCTCGTAGGTCCAGGCAAAGACTTTTCCATGTTTTCTTTTTATTCTCTCAAAAATTTTTCTCTCCTCAGGAGTTATGTTTGATGCTATTAGAATTTCTCTCGAATTTTCCGAGGTTCCAAGATTAAAAGGCGTTGTGCCAGTGGAGTCAATGTCAAAAATTGATGGAATATGATCATGTTCATGCATGTTGAAATCATTAGAAACATCGCACAAATAAGTGAAATTATTCATCTTATTGATAATATTATAGTTATCATTTACATCATAAAAGAGTTCTGGAATAAAAAGACAATCTAGGCTAGAGTCTTCTTCTGCCGCTCCCGAGGTTGACGCTATTGCAGCTTGCTCACTGACTTTCTGATCTAGCAGAGGCCCTTCAGGCGCGTCGGAAGAAATCTTCAAATCCTCCATTCTCAGCTCTAAATCTGCTATCTTCCCTTTTCCTTTCAGCCTGGTAGCTACCATCTTCTCCGTAATGATCTCCTCAAGCTCGCACTCGTCCCAAGTGATCCCCTGAGTCATGACTTCCTCATCCCAAAAGTCTTCAGCGGTCTTGATAAACCCGACGTGCCAGTCATACACATCATTAAAAATCTCAAAGCCAGGGACAATCCTCCCATCTACCCACTGTGGTTCATCTTCACCAGTATAAGCACATACTGAGGATGCGGGGACAAAGCTTTCTGAAATGTGGGGGATCCTGTCTGTTACCCTCTTCTTGCTGAAGCCACCTCTGTACCCCAAACCTTTTCGGTTCTTCTGCCCTCGAGTGGTGATCGCGGTCTGCAGCCCTTGGGAGCTTCTACCCAATCCAGCCCCGGGAAGATAGTGCATCTTCTTCATCATACTAACCACAACCGGGCTATCTTCTGATCCGTGCTCTTCCTTTATCATAGACACATGTAAACCACTGAATGGCTGATTGGCAATTTCTAGCGCTGAGACCTGGTTTTCCCTGGCCGCCTTGATAGTCACCACCTCCCCTTCGTGCGGGAATTTTATCATCTGATGCAGTGTGGATGGCACTCCTCCTAATTTATAAAACCAGGGTCTCCCTAGCAAAGCCGAGAAGTTAGCAGGAATGGGCAGAACTACAAATTCAACTTCCACTTCGATAAGTCCTGTCTTGACCAAAGTCTTGAAGGTTCCTGAGGCTTGCCTCCTCGAGTTATCGTAGGCCGTGATAGTCAGATCGGATCCGCTGAGCATATCCTCGCTTAAGCTAAAAGCTTGCAAAGCTATCAAAGGGCATACGTTGATAGAAGACCCATCGTCCACCATAACGCAAGCAGTGTGCTTGCCACTAATCTGCGCTTTAATGTACAAAGGTCGGTTGTGATTGCGGCCTTCTGCCGGTAAGTCAGCGTCGGAAAAGATCAACCTCTCCTCGGATCCTCCCTTGATTAAACCCAGAAGCTCTGACGGGGAAATAGTGGTGGCGACTGTGGCCTCAACCAAAGCCTCTACTACCTTCTGCCTATGAGAGGGGGATTGCCTCAATAGATCCCAAATGGAAATCTGAGCTGCGGTCTTCTTCAATTGCCTTATAATCTGTTCCTCCTCTGGCTCTTTTTCTGCTAATGGCTGTACCGGCTCAAGTAGCTTTGCAATCTCGGGGATCACCCTTCCACTTCTAGTGACAGCGCTTATCTCTCCCTCGTCTCCATCGGAGCCCCACAGATCAAGGTTCAACCCTCCATCATCCTCGGTTTCTCCACCGCTTTCACTGCTAGACCAGCAATCAAGGGTCGCCACAACTGCTTTCTCCTTCTCATTCTCGGAATTACCAACAGCAGACTCCTCATTCCCATACAGATCTTGTAGCACGTACCACTCTGGCAGGCTAGATTGAATCATAAACACAGGTGGGGGTACGGCATTATAACCAGGCTTCTTCTCAGCTTCTCTCTTCTCAGGGTCAGAGATCTGCTTACTATCGATCAAGTCTTGAATAGAGTGCCGGAGCGCTTATCATTTATCAGTGATATGGCCTGAGTGCTGGTGGAACGCACAGAATTCGTTGTCCTTATGTCCCGGTTTCCCTTGTGTCAAAGCCGGCCTAGGAGTTAGAGGACGCAATTTTCCCTCCTTCATCAGCCTCTTCAAGACCCAGGATAATGGTCTCCCCAAGTTCGAAAACTTCCTCTGGGTGGTTACCTCAGTAGCAGACACTTCACCCATTCTTCTAGTGCTGTTACTGGGACCTACCGGCCTACTGGCTCCTTGACCGGGGTTAGCCCTTTTGGCAAAATTATCATTGTTAGCTTTTCGGGTCAAAAACTCCCCTTCTGCTTCGATGGCTATATCTTTGAGAGACTCCCAGTCCTTTAACCCCTTCATCCTCAATCCCTCCTTCAAGTACGGGCTCGCGTTCTTAATGAAAAGACGAATCTGATCTTGGGTATCAGGCTTTCGGCGCATCTCCATTACTCGGTTCCGCCATCGGGTAAGGTACTCATGGAAGGATTCCCCGGCCTTCTGCTGGAGTAGCTCAAGATCTTTCAAAGTCACCTCCATTCTGGTATTACAGTCGTACTGTTTCAGAAACTCCTCAGTGAGCAGATCCCAATCTTCTTTAGTGCGGCGGTCAAGGCCGTGATACCAATCTATGGCATGAGAGGTCAGACTCAGACAAAAGTATTATACTTTCTGCTTCTTGGACAATGTGGTCCCCTTCATGACCAGAGAATATTGCTTCACATGTGCGGTGGGGTCAGAAGTACCATCAAATTTCGGCACATCCGGCATTTTGAAGTTATAAGGGATCGGGTCCTCTCCGTCCAGCTCCCTATCCTCAGGATTCATCCCGTGAGCTCTGCCTATCATACGAGCCATAGCCTCGAATCTCTCTTCCATCTTTTTCAAAATAAAATCATCAGCCTGAGGCGCCTTCCCCTTCTCAGATGCCATGCTCAACCTATCATCCTCGATATCTCTATCGTCATCAATTCTTAGCACTGGCCTTCTTCTCAGCTCTCCCGAAGCCACTGATCTTAACTCTATCGGCGGCGGCCTAACGGGCTCCTCTCGCCTTTCAACCCTTTCTTCTTCAGGCTCATTCTGTCTCACTGGAGGAGGAGGAGGAGGATTCGGCTGAGCGTTTTGCTGTGCCAAGGCGGCCAACATATTCATCATCTTGCCCTCGAATTCTTCGAAACGGCGGCCCACTTCTTCCGCAATCATGGCCCTGGTGGCATCTTCCCCCCTAGGTGAGTTTGCCATCTGAGATACTGTGCCACTGATTTCTGATAAAATCTCCGGTAGACCCTCTCTATCTGACAGCTCAGGAGTAAGAACTCGGATCAGTCACCCGGTTGGTGATCTAGTCCACCTGGGCAGATCAATGATGGCTGCAGGAACAAAAGTTAGAGTGATGCATGAAATGTAGGTATAATGCATGATCGTGATATGCAACATTTACAGAGCACAAGCAAGCAAGTAGGTCCTTCCACCCTTATTTCTCCCACACACGTGGTCGTGCAGTCTCTTTCCTAGGTGGGATTAACCCAAGGGTCAACGAGGGACCCAATGGACACGTATGGTGCGCGGCGAAAAATCGGCAGCATAACACTCCTATGCTAATGTACAAGCGGATGGATAATGATCGTCACGTATTCGGACGGTCCATAAATTTCGACATGGCCCTACCGGGGCATGATAGCCTTTAGCTAGGTCACCGAGCGAGATATTTGGATTCATCCAATACGTGAAGATCCATACAGCAAGCATGAGATTATGGTTCATTTCACCTGTGGAAAGTGACTACAGCCATTACATGAGCTTTGGACAAGGGAGATGTTTCTTTGAGGCTACCCAAGCATGATCCCTGCCGACGGGTCTAGCTCATCACGAGCATAGCGACCGATCGGGTCACCATTTTAATATACCGTTGAGGTACGTGGCTTGGGCTGGTGATTATCCTTAACACTTCCCCAAATTGAGTGAAAATGAGGAGGTGCTTCAGGAACGCACCGGGGCTAAAAGAGGGACCAAACTAGCGTATTCTAAGGCTCTAATGATATGCAAATGCAAATTTGAGAGAAAGCGAATTCATAAATTAAATTTTAATCATAAATGTTAAAAGAGGTATTTTTAAATCGAAATCTCGAACCATAAACGTCCCCAGTGGGCCAGCTTGGGCCAGCTAGAGGCCTAGGATTAGCGCTAAAGTCTCGTGACCCAAGAAGTATTTTGGAGGATAACCTCTAACCTCTTGAGCCCAAAGACCAGAGCTGGGTCCAGGATTCCTCATCTATTTCTACCTCAATTAGTTTATGATCAAATTTTAATGTCATTGGTTCGCTCTCTCTCCACACTATGCAGTTGATTAAAAGGCGCATTTATTCACATTCGGAAAGCAGTAAATGAGCAGAATAAATATCAAAAGCGATAAATTACAATAATACAAGGAGCGGAATACAACTCCCTTTGGTAAATGTGCGATTCATACACAAATCAGGGCATTGTTTATTTTGAGGACTTTGGTCCTCTCATGCATCATTATTAAGAATGTGATATTTAATATGTGATGATCTTTATTGGATGAAAATAGGGCGTTGGACCCTTTTGCATTTTATACAAAACTCAATTTCATTTAAGTACCAATCGTTGGTCCATTCTTACGTTCAACGGGATAAAAAGAGCTTATTCATATACATAAAATAATCAATGAATGAAAAAGCGAGAGAAATAAATCAAGAGGTTTAAGAAAACTAAACCGGACGAAATCCACCACGCATGGTAGGCAGCCGCTCAAGCTCGGAATTATCCAAGAAGACCAATATACACTCACAGAAAGTTAAGAGATGTTAATATTCATAAAATTAACACATAAGAAATCGAAGGGACTGAATAGAGATGAAAAATGATCAAAAAAATGGAGGCAGAACCCACCGACGGCCTTTCCTGGTTGACCGACGGGCGTCGGTTTGGTAATTCAATATGCCCGTTTGTCAATCAGAAAGGGCGTCTGTAGGTGGGTGACCGACGGGCGTCTGTCATGAAGGTGACCCGTCGGTCACCTCTGTCTCCAAAAAACAGAAAGGAAACAAGGGCCTTTCAAGATCAAAAAGCAAGTTTTATCCAAAAAAGGAGATGAGGGAATCAAAATGAAGAAGAGTAATGACAAGTATTCAAAAATTTCACAGAATGAATAAATAAATGATAAATGATTAAATATGAGATGAAAATAGAGAGAGAATCCGGAATATTTACCCTCAGATAATCGCTTTGGGTAAGATTTTGGTGTCGGTTAGATCCCCGCGCGCTCCACGAGAAAAAGAAAATGAAAGATTAGGGAGAGAAAATGGGCTATTTCACCTCCAATCCTTCAGAAAATCGATTTAGGAGTCAAAATCTAAAGAAAACTAATTATTTTTTAGTTCCTTTGATTGATTTGATCCTTGATTAAGTAAAGTTCTTTGGAAAAAGGTGTTTTTGGAAGAGAGAGAAAACGTGCTTGAATTTTGGCAGAGTTTCCTCTTCTAAAAAATTTTCCAACCCTTTTCAAATGAAAATCCGGACCTTATATAGCCAGACACGACCGACGGGCGTCGGTGTATGGGGGCGGGCGTCGAAATAATCCTACTGACACAAGGACACTTCCGACGGCCCTGCCACATCCACCGACGGGCGTCGGAACGGTTGCGTGCTCCGGGAAACCAGGCGGCTCCTGACAAGGGCGGTGACTTTCCGACGGGCATCGGAAAATACCCTGAGCCGTCGGTGACTCGAAGCGACGGGCTACCTCCACAGATGGGCTGGCCGTCTGTGGAGGACAAAAAAGCCTTTTTGACTTGAAAAACTTCCGTTTTCTCCCCCTCTGCCCAGGAAGTGTAAAAAACCTCATTTCTCATGGAACGCGGGACTAAAACCTCCAACTTCAGCCTCCCATACAGGCTTGAACATTGATTTCATCATAGGGTAACTTCTGATCCGGACCGCTCCAGGACACGGTGCTTACAGGTGGGTTTTTTAGGTGTGGGAGCACCGAGCACCTTCTGGCTAGTTGTCCACAGTTGAGTGAGGATTCAGGTCCTCAGAGAGGGGCTAGCAGAGTTGGATCAAATGCTACACAGGCTGCTCGTGGAAGAGGCAGGGGTAGAGGTCGAGGTGGTCGACCTAGAGAGGGTACTGCATCAGAGATAGTGGAGCGCCAGTTGCATGTTGAAGCTAGAGCCTATGTTGTGAGAGCCAGAGAGGAGCAGGATGCGCCTGATGTTATTGTTGGTAAGTTCCTACTCCATGACACTGAATTGTATGCTCTAATTGACCCTGGTTCCACACACTCATACTTGTGCACAGATAAGATTGTTGATAAGTTACATGTGGTTGATCAGTTAGATTATGATATATGTGTGACCAGTCCATTAGGGCATAGTATCAGTGTGAGTAGAGTCTATAAGAATTGTCCTTTGTTGGTTGAGGGAGTTGTGTTTCCAGCGGATTTGATTGAGTTGCCTTTCAGAGAGTTTGATTTGATTTTGTGTATGGACTGGTTGGGTAAGCACCGGGCTGTGGTTGATTGCCATAGGAAGACGGTGGTGCTTCGGGATAAGGATCGGTCTTCTGTATTTGTTAAAGGTTTGGGTGCTAGCTCTTTGAACAATGTAATTTCAGCTATGCAAGCTAAGAGGTTCATTAAGAAGGGTTGTGAGGATTTCCTAGCGGTTGTGTTGGATTCCAAGAGGGATCAAGTTCAGATTGAGGATATCCCTGTTGTGCGGGAGTTTAGTGATGTGTTCCCGAGCGAGCTACCTGGTTTGCCTCACGAGAGAGAGGTGGAGTTATCCATAGAGATTATGCCGGGTACCACTCCCATATCGAAAGCACCTTATCGGATGGCTCCTGTAGAGTTGAGAGAACTCAAAACTCAACTATAAGAGCTATTGGATAAGGGGTTTATTAAACCCAACATATCTCAATGGGAGCTCCGATTTTGTTCGTTAAAAAGAAGGATGGATCCTTGAGGATGTGCATTGATTATAGGCAAATCAATAAGGTCACAGTGAGGAACAAGTATCCTTTGCCTAGGATTGAGGATTTGTTTGATCAGCTTAGAGGTGCAGGTGTTTTCTCAAAGATTGATCTTCGGTCAGGGTATTATCAGCTTCGGGTTAAGGATGAGGATGTGGTTAAGACTGCATTTTGGACTCGGTATAGCCACTATGAGTTCCTTGTGATGCCGTTTGGTTTGACCAATGCTTCAACGGCATTCATGGATTTGATGAATAGAGTATTTAGGCCATACTTGGATCGGTTTGTGGTGATGGTTATAGATGACATCTTGGTGTATTCCAAGGATGAGAGTGAGCATGAAGAGCATCTCCGGTTGGTTTTGCAAGTATTGAGAGAGCATCGGTTGTTTGCTAAGCTTAGCAAGTGTGATTTTTGGCTTCCGGAAGTGTCATTTTTGGGTCAGATTGTTTCGGCTAGAGGTATTCAGGTGGATCCGGCCAAGATTGAGGTAATAGTTGATTGGAAAGTGCCTAGGAATGTTCAGGAAGTGACGAGTTTTTCTTGGTTTGGCGGGTTACTACCGGCGGTTTGTTAAGGGTTTTTCAGTGATTGCCGCTCCGATGACTAGATTGTTGAGGAAAGGGGTCAGATTTGAGTGGTCAGATCGATGCCAGGCTTGTTTTGAGCAGTTGAAGAAGTTGTTGGTTGAGGCTCCTATACTTACTCAACCCATCTCGGGTAAGGAGTTTGTAATGTGTAGTCACGCTTCGGGTGTCGGTCTTGGGTGTGTGCTGATGCAGGAAGGTAAGGTTGTGGCTTATGCTTCACGGCAGTTGAAGCCACATGAGAGGAATTATCCGACGTATGATTTAGAGTTAGCGGCTGTGGTTTTTGCTTTGAAGATTTGGCGCCATTACTTATATGGGGAGAAATGTAGGATCTTTACGGACCATAAGAGCTTAAAATATTTCCTCACGCAGAAGGAGTTGAACATGAGACAGTGCCATTGGCTTGAGTTGTTTAAGGACTACGACTATATTGTGGATTACCATCCTGGTAAGGCCAATGTAGTCGCTGATGCTTTGAGTTGGAAGTCAGTTTTAGCCTTGTTCTTGAGACGGTTTAGATGGAGGTTTGATTCAGATGGAGCTTTAATTGCTGAGTTGCGTATGAAGCCTACCTTGAGACAGAGGATTGTGGATGCTTAGAAGGTTGATGAGAGGCTGCAATGGATTGTGCAAGAGGTCAATTTGGGCAAGCAATCAGATTTCTCAGTTCTGGATGGAGTGTTGATGTATAGAACCTGCTTGTGTGTTCCTGAGGATGAGGAGTTGAGGAATCAGCTTATGAGTGAGGCGCATAGTATGGTTTTTACTATGCATCCTGGCGGTGAAAAGATGTATCGGGACATGAAGCAATTTTATTGGTGGTCCGACATGAAGAGGGATATTGTGGATTTTGTGTCCAAGTGCTTGACATGTCAGCAGGTAAAGGCTGAGCATCAAGTTCCTTCGGGATTACTCACGCCTTTGTCCGTTCCCGAGTGGAAATGGGATGACATTTCTATGGACTTTGTATCTGGTTTACCTTTGACTCAGAGGAAGCATGACTCAGTTTGGGTGACAGTGGATCGGCTCACGAAGTCAGCTCATTTCTTGCCCGTGAGAGTGGACTATCCGATGGACAGGTTGGCCAGCATTTATGTGGATGAGATAGTTTGGTTGCATGGAGTGCCGTTGTCCATTGTCTCAGATCGGGACCCAAGGTTCACTTCAAAGTTTTGGAAAGAGTTGCAGAGAGCTTTGGGTACTAAGTTGAACTTCAGTATAGCATTTCATCCACAGACAGATGGGCAGTCAGAGCGGGTCATTCAGATTCTGGAGGACATGTTGAGGGCTTGTGTTCTGGATTTTTCGGGTAGTTGGGACAGATATGTGTCGCTCATGGAGTTTGCTTATAATAATAGCTATCAATCAAGCATCGGTATGGCACCGTATGAGGCTTTGTATGGTCGGCAGTGTAGGACCCCGGTTTGTTGGACCGAGCTATCCGAGAGATCAGTGATTGGGCCAGAGTTAGTTAGAGATACAGAAGAAAAGATCAGAGTTGTGCAGCGGAATTTGAAGGTGGCTAAGGATCGACAAAAGTCTTATGCCAATCTGAAGAGAAAGGATGTGCAGTTTGAAGTCGGGGACAAAGTCTTCCTTCAAGTGTCGCCTTGGAGAAAAGTGGTTAGGTTTGGTAAGAAAGGCAAGCTTAGTCCTCGCTTCATTGGTCCTTATGAGATTTTGGCTAAGGTTGGTCCGGTAGCCTATAGATTGGCTTTACCAATGGAGTTGGAGAAGTTGCACGATGTGTTCCATATTTCGATGCTTTGTCGGTACAGATCAGATCCTTCACATGTTTTGTCGGTTCAAGATGTGCAAGTGCAACTAGATTTTTCATATGATGAGGAACCGAGAGCCATCTTAGCTCGGGAAGTGAGACAACTAAGGAGTAAGCAAATCCCATTGGTAAAGGTGTTATTGAATCATCATGGAGTCGAGGAAGTGACTTGGGAACCGGAAGAGTCGATGAGAGCTCAGTATCCGCATTTGTTCAGTTCAGGTGAGAATTTTGAGGACGAAATTCTTATTAGTAGGGGAGAGTTGTCACACCTCGTTTGCCCCTAGTGGAATGAGCTATCTGTGTGTGCATCCATTGTGTGTATCTTGGCATGTGTTAAAGGACATTTTAGGTAAAAATATGTGTTTTAAGGGTTTTGTTAGCATGTGGATGCATGTATAGCATTAGAGTGCGAATTAGTTGGGATAAATTTGTATGTGAATGAGTGTTCCATTGTAGGGTATGAGTAGTGGAATTGGGTTTGTGTGCTTTCCTCATACATTAGTAGGGTGTTTAAAGTTGGGAGTGCATCGGGTGTGAGTAGTGTATGCTTGTTGGGTGTGAGTAATTGGTTTCCACCAATAGGAGAGTGACACTTGTTTAGGGTTAGGAAAAGAAAAAGATGAAGAAAGAGAGAAGTGGAATATCGGGAATTTATTTCATCTTCACGTTCTTCCCTTCTCTCCCACTCTCATTCTTCCTTTCTCTTCTCTAGAAACCCTAACTTGGATTCAAGCTACTGTTAGTGGAAATCAATCATCTCCTTGCATTTCTTTGGTAAGTTATTCCATTTTTCATCTTGTTTTCCTTTTTGTTCATCTTCTTCTTCTTTATTTCTGGGTTGAGATTTAATCTAGGGTTTGTTCTTTGTTTGTTCTTGGTGGGTTTGTGTTTAGCTAAGCCTCCTCGATATCCCAAGGGGAAAGAGAAGGCTGGGAGTAGTGGAACCAAGTGTGATTGAAGCTAGGGTTACAGGTCTGGGAAATTTGCATTTACTGGGTTTTTGTTGTTTTTGTTAGCCACTGTGTATTTATTTTATTTGATTCTTTTGATGATGAATTGATGTATTGATATTGCATGTTGGGATTTGAATGAATGGGTTTTGTTTGTGGTTAATGCATGAAGATTGAGAATTTGAAAATGGAATTGAGGAGAATTTGAGCTTACTGTCACGTTTTCTGGGTTTTGATATTTTGGAGTTTTAATTTGGCTATTTCCTGTTTTGGATCGGTAAATGTTACGGAAGTGTTTTGTATTAATTATGTTGGTTTTTACGTACTTGAAGAAGCTAACTCAGGTAAGAATGAATTGGATTTAAGTTGGGTTATTTCTGGGAATTCTTCGGAAATCGATCGGGAGGAAGAGGGCTGTGAGCCGCTCACGAAACGTGAGCAATGCTCACGATGCTTGAGCAAAGCTCACGAGTCGTGAGCAACCTTCACGACTCGTGAAGGTTGCTCAGGACTCTCTTTGGGCCTTACTGTCACGAGAGCGACTGAAGTCGCAACCGCGACAGTGATTATGTCTTGCCCTGCTTTCTCCACGTGACCAGTTTTTATAAAAACGATTTTCAAATGACTTGGGTGGCTTTTTCCTCTACTGGGTGCTAAATTAGTTTGTTTATATGAATGATTATCATAGTTTAATCGTGATTAATAAAATGTTATTTGTGGCACGTGTTATATGAATGATGCGTTATCCATGAGAAATTATACGTGTTATTTGGAAATATGTATTGGGTTATACATGTCTTATTATGATTTCTTAATATGAATGTGAATATAATTATGTGTTATATTTAGAAACATGATTGAATGATGCATGACCTGCTAGAGTCAAGTAAGTGGATATATAGTTAGGCATGCCTAATAGAGTCTTTTAGCTGCAGCCTCAGTTCAGTTTGGACCCCGATCAGGTCCACGTTTTATTCCTCGCGAACCCCTCAGTATTTGGATCTTGTTTAAGGTCCCCTCAGTAAAATGTTTTGAAAGTGTAACACCCCCATCGCCGTCCCCGTTGGAAGGACGCCGACGGACGCGCTACACGACGTTCACATAAACAGATATACACATGCACAATGCGGAAGCATACTTTCATACATAACAGGCATACAGAAATACGGATTAATTAAAAACTTACCTTGACTTACCTTGCGGTACAGACTGAACATGCAATAACTGACGCACATGCAGACACTAAGCTGAAGCATACACAGAGGCATACATATGACCATACAACGGAAGCATAAGCGAAATAATAAAACAAAGGAATAACTAAACATAAGGACATACTAACTATTACATTCCCAAAAGAAAACTCAAGATTAAAACATAATTAAATACATATATAATACTACAGAATTACAAAAGCTGAAATACAGAAGCTGAACCAAATACAGAACTTCTAACTCCTACGTGGCCGACCTTACAGAAGCGCGACTCGAACAGAACCAAACCTGCCACCTGCACGGAAAGGAAATCCGTGCTAAGCGATAAACGCTTAGTGGGGAGAACACACAAAAGTATGGACGGCCATTCACAATGGTCGTCAAAGCATAACACATTCAAATGGCAAATGCGGATATTCATAACATATAAATAATTAGGCTTGCATAATAAAGGCATTCATTTCAATACTCACAATCAAACCATAACCTCATGTCCAGGATAGACCAAAATAGACATAATACAATACACGTTACAAGCATCAACATGCTGAACCACATACTATATCACATGCATAAACCTACATGGGTAGCAAATATCAACATCTTACTGTGCAGAGTCACAAGAGCTTTACTCATGCAATTGACATAACTAAATACCCATGCATGAACTGACAACCAAACCATCATGTTAAGAATGCTAGCCATTTAACATACTTAGACATGCCAAACACATACACTAGTCAAATATCCAAAGGATAACATTTAGAGCTTCACAATACCGCTGCGCAACTCTAATATATATATTAAGCATCATGCAAAAACACTCTGATAGCGGAGACTGAAGACGTAACCACTTAGTATTACATTCATATCATCATCATGCAGAAAGTACAATAATCATCACATACTTACCATCACAGCTGCTTCGGTTCACATGCTAATATATATAACAAAACTATGCTGAAGTCATATACTTAAATACATCAATCAAATCATTTCAAAGCAATCAGAAACTTATAACAAATCACATGACAAGTACGGATAATCATGTTAAATGTAAAGTCATGCTTACTTAAAACAGACATACATTCTGAAGCCCATAGTCACATTCATATGCATATAAACTGATTCCTGAAATCCTTATCAAGCTCAAACGGATATCACATTCGAAGGCTAAAACATAATCTATATAAGCATGCTCATATAATAAAGCCATACAATCAGTATTTCATAATCATATTCATTCAGAAAAATCCGGTATACATTACATTAATATACTCATTCAGATAATCCATTTATAGCCAAATCAGATCAGAGCAGTTCAGATAAACATTCAAAGAACACCTGCTGACTCTAGGTAGTGGATAACGAGTGTACAGACAGTACTTTCCGGGTACGAGCCGATTACAGACAGTACGTTACGGGTACGAACCGATTAAACCATTATACTTTAACTTTCACAGATATTTTCACAAGGGACCTTAAACAAGATCCAATACAGAAAAGGGTTCGCAAGGAACCAAACGGGGACCTGATCAGGGTCCAAATCATTCAAAGGGCGCTGCAGCTATAGAAGACTCTATTAGGCATGCCTAACTATCCACTTACTTGACTCTAGCAGGTTATGTATAAAATAATTCACGTTTCGAATCGCACAACGCATAAATATATATATATTCATCATGCAAAAATCAGAGTACGATAGGCATATAGATATGCTCATAAAGTCGGTCATAACTCATACAATTCCCATTGCAAATCATATTACAGTCCATACACTTTAACATTAAACAATATTCTAAAGCATGTCAAGAATCAGGTATAAAAGCTTTAACATGCCAACCATTGTCAATACAAAACCTAATCATGCATCAGGCGACGATAACTAAATATAAATTGTGCACAGTTCAAATTACATTTAACATATCACTTGGAATTCAAAGGTTAAAGCATAACAATGTATTCAGACATCATCCATATTATTCGCGTAAGTTTAGCATAGCATAACATCAATCATACCTTATACAACTCATATTCTGAAGCATGCAATAATCCAATCAATAACATTCTATCACCACTCAATATATTGAAGTATGACAGGAACACATGGGGAAATCATACTATGCCAATGATTAAAAACACATTATCTAAATCATGAAAATAATACAATATACCTTTAAGCATGGCATGATATCTTTGGAGAAGAAACAGACTAGAGATATGGCAACATAATTTACATTAAACTAGAACATGTTTGAGACTAACAATCAGAACGTTAGCCTCCACAAATCCTTTGCATTCGAAATAAGACATGTAATAAAAATCACAATAATAAGCATATCTCACACCAAATCATACAGTTGGAATCCCACAGTCATTAACAGGATCATTATAATCCAAAACTTATTTCAAAATACCAGAATAACTTATTATAGATAACATAATATTAGTACCAAATAAATTGGAATACTCAATCATATCATACAGTAGAGCAAGATAATATAATACACAGCAGAGGAAAAATACCATTAAAAAGCGTTTGGAAAACATTTTATAAAAACTGGACGCTTGGGAGAGAAAAACAGAAGCAAAACAGAAGAACCGGAAGACCTCACATCACGTGAGGGCTGCTCACGTCGCGTGAGCATAGCTCACGCCTCGTGAGCATTGCTCACGTAGCGTGAGCAATTTGCTCACGTCGTGAGCATTGCTCACGTCGTGAGCAATCTGCTCACGTCGTGAGCATGGCTCACGTAACGTGAGCTACTGCTCCTGCCCCCTTCTTCTTCCCCGAAATCGCAACATGCAGATTTCCATCGTTTTTCCATAAATTCTTTCAAAAACTTCTCAGAATTCATTCCATCATGCAAAAACTCTTACCTTGCCACTCAAAAGCATATCACAACTCACTCAAGATAAAACTAAACTAAACATTCCAGAAATTAATCAAGACAATCGAAATCAAGTTCCTCAAACACATAAACCCTAAAAATACAGTAAGTTCAAAACCTAAACCCAGTAACTTTAATTCAATTCACATCATGCATTCCTAACACATATATTCACATAATCATGCATATACACATGCCAAATATACCAAATTCTAGAAATGCAAACACATATACATCCTAAGTGAGATTTAGGGCAAAAACATTAAGAAATCCAATTGCAGTAAACAGAGCTCCCAAACCTCAAAATCACGTTCCAAAATCAGGCTTCCAGCTTCAAGATCAAACCTCTCTCTTTTCCTTGCCTTTAACCTTCTTCTTATCACCCAAAGCTTGCACAAACAAAACCCACAAAATCTTCAGTCCAAACCCTAACTCAACCAAAACCAGCAGAAGAGAAGAAGAAGAACAGAAGGTAAATCCAACTTACCTCTTCAAAGCTGACCAAAAACTCAACCAAAATCAATAAACACCAAGCACAAGAAGAACAAGGAGGAAAGGCAGTAATTAGAGAAGAAAAGAGAAGGAAGGGCTGAAGGAGAGAGGGGAATGGGAATAGTCCCTTTCCTGCGTTCTCTCTCTTTTCTTTCCTCCTTTTCTTTCTTCTCAATTAATGCACAACCTAACAAGTCCACCTGGCAGCTCCCTAAAGAACCATATAACCCACTTAACTCTTCCAAATCAAATATTGCTCTTTAGTCCTTAAACAAAATGCACTTCACTCACTTACACAAATCTTTCTTACAAACTTAATTAACTTTTCCAATTAGATCCTTAACACTCCAAATTTCACATGCACAAAATTACTAAAATACCCTTCTGATCCCGACTTAGCATGCACATTCCGACCAGGGCCATTTTGGGGTGTGACAACTCTTCCCTCCTAAAAGAATTTTGTCCTCGAAATTCACAGCGAAACACTTACATCCAAATAACCCAAACAAACAAAACTTACTTAGACAAAAGCTTGCAAAGTAACTTACCAGAAGAACCTGCGGTCTCCTTCGAATCCTTGCTAGATGCTACAAACTCTGAAGACACTCGAGAAGATCTGAGCAAATCCTCCACATCCTTTCTAGCTGTTCAGCTAGACTTTCACTCATCTTCTTAGGACAATCGATTATCTGATGTTCCCTACTGCCACATCTGAAACAAGTACCTGAAAGCTTTCGACATGAGCCCCGATATCGCTTCTGGCAGTGCTGACATACTGACGGTACCCACTTCTTACACTTGTTCCCATGTTGCTTCCGAAATTGTTGACACATCGAAGGTTCTCGCACCCTTTTCCCTGCTGACACTTCACTAACCAATCCTTTTCTCTTCTGGGGAACATGCTGAACAAAATCTTGAGAAACACGAGGAGCAGTTAATCTATCCAAAATCCGAATCAATCCTTGTACTAATGCTCTATCCTCAGAAACCCGACCAGAATCTTCAACTGGAAGATGCTCTGAAACATCCTGATCAGCACTAACTTGGTTCACACTTTCTGTTGTCTCGCCCACATTCTCACTAGGATCAGACTCCATCTAAACATGACACAAAACAAGACGCATCTGCATTAGGCCACGACACAAAACTGACTCTTATGCAAAGACTCAACACCTAACAAACAACACACCCAGAACCATCAAACCAGGCTCTGATACCACTAACTGTAACACCCCCATCGCCGTCCCTGTTGGAAGGACGCCGACGGACGCGCTACACGACGTTCACATAAACAGATATACACATGCACAATGCGGAAGCATACTTTCATACATAACAGGCATACAGAAATACGGATTAATTAAAAACTTACCTTGACTTACCTTGCGGTACAGACTGAACATGCAATAACTGACGCACATGCAGACACTAAGCTGAAGCATACACAGAGGCATACATATGACCATACAACGGAAGCATAAGCGAAATAATAAAACAAAGGAATAACTAAACATAAGGACATACTAACTATTACATTCCCAAAAGAAAACTCAAGATTAAAACATAATTAAATACATATACAATACTACAGAATTACAAAAGCTGAAATACAGAAGCTGAACCAAATATAGAACTTCTAACTCCTACGTGGCCGACCTTGCAGAAGCGCGACTCGAACAGAACCAAACCTGCCACCTGCACGGAAAGGAAATCCGTGCTAAGCGATAAACGCTTAGTGGGGAGAACACACAAAAGTATGGACGGCCATTCACAATGGTCGTCAAAGCATAACACATTCAAATGGCAAATGCGGATATTCATAACATATAAATAATTAGGCTTGCATAATAAAGGCATTCATTTCAATACTCACAATCAAACCATAACCTCATGTCCAGGATAGACCAAAACAGACATAATACAATACACGTTACAGGCATCAACATGCTGAACCACATACTATATCACATGCATAAACCTACATGGGTAGCAAATATCAACATCTTACTGTGCAGAGTCACAAGAGCTTTACTCATGCAATTGACATAACTAAATACCCATGCATGAACTGACAACCAAACCATCATGTTAAGAATGCTAGCCATTTAACATACTTAGACATGCCAAACACATACACTAGTCAAATATCCAAAGGATAACATTTAGAGCTTCACAATACCGCTGCGCAACTCTAATATATATATTAAGCATCATGCAAAAACACTCTGATAGCGGAGACTGAAGACGTAACCACTTAGTATTACATTCATATCATCATCATGCAGAAAGTACAATAATCATCACATACTTACCATCACAGCTGCTTCGGTTCACATGCTAATATATATAACAAAACTATACTGAAGTCATATACTTAAATACATCAATCAAATCATTTCAAAGCAATCAGAAACTTATAACAAATCACATGACAAGTACGGATAATCATGTTAAATGTAAAGTCATGCTTACTTAAAACAGACATACATTCTGAAGCCCATAGTCACATTCATATACATATAAACTGATTCCTGAAATCCTTATCAAGCTCAAACGGATATCACATTCGAAGGCTAAAACATAATCTATATAAGCATGCTCATATAATAAAGCCATACAATCAGTATTTCATAATCATATTCATTCAGAAAAATCCGGTATACATTACATTAATATACTCATTCAGATAATCCATTTATAGCCAAATCAGATCAGAGCAGTTCAGATAAACATTCAAAGAACACCTGCTGACTCTAGGTAGTGGATAACGAGTGTACAGACAGTACTTTCCGGGTACGAGCCGATTACAGACAATACGTTACGGGTACGAACCGATTAAACCATTATACTTTAACTTTCACAGATATTTTCACAAGGGACCTTAAACAAGATCCAATACAGAAAAGGGCTCGCAAGGAACCAAACGGGGACCTGATCAGGGTCCAAATCATTCAAAGGGCGCTGCAGCTACAGAAGACTCTATTAGGCATGCCTAACTATCCACTTACTTGACTCTAGCAGGTTATGTATAAAATAATTCACGTTTCGAATCGCACAACGCATAAATATATATATAATCATCATGCAAAAATCAGAGTATGATAGGCATATAGATATGCTCATAAAGTCGGTCATAACTCATACAATTCCCATTGCAAATCATATTACAGTCCATACACTTTAACATTAAACAATATTCTAAAGCATGTCAAGAATCAGGTATAAAAGCTTTAACATGCCAACCATTGTCAATACAAAACCTAATCATGCATCAGGCGACGATAACTAAATATAAATTGTGCACAGTTCAAATTACATTTAACATATCACTTGGAATTCAAAGGTTAAAGCATAACAATGTATTCAGACATCATCCATATTATTCGCGTAAGTTTAGCATAGCATAACATCAATCATACCTTATACAACTCATATTCTGAAGCATGCAATAATCCAATCAATAACATTCTATCACCACTCAATATATTGAAGTATGACAGGAACACATGGGGAAATCATACTATGCCATTGATTAAAAACACATTATCTAAATCATGAAAATAATACAATATACCTTTAAGCATGGCATGATATCTTTGGAGAAGAAACAGACTAGAGATATGGCAACATAATTTACATTAAACTAGAACATGTTTGAGACTAACAATCAGAACGTTAGCCTCCACAAATCCTTTGCATTCGAAATAAGACATGTAATAAAAATCACAATAATAAGCATATCTCACACCAAATCATACAGTTGGAATCCCACAGTCATTAACAGGATCATTATAATCCAAAACTTATTTCAAAATACCAGAATAACTTATTATAGATAACATAATATTAGTACCAAATAAATTGGAATACTCAATCATATCATACAGTAGAGCAAGATAATATAATACACAGCAGAGGAAAAATACCATTAAAAAGCGTTTGGAAAACATTTTATAAAAACTGGACGCTTGGGAGAGAAAAACAGAAGCAAAACAGAAGAACCGGAAGACCTCACATCACGTGAGGGCTGCTCACGTCGCGTGAGCATAGCTCACGCCTCGTGAGCATTGCTCACGTAGCGTGAGCAATTTGCTCACGTCGTGAGCATTGCTCACGTAACGTGAGCAATCTGCTCACGTCGTGAGCATGGCTCACGTAACGTGAGCTACTGCTCCTGCCCCCTTCTTCTTCCCCGAAATCGCAACATGCAGATTTCCATCGTTTTTCCAGAAATTCTTTCAAAAACTTCTCAGAATTCATTCCATCATGCAAAAACTCTTACCTTGCCACTCAAAAGCATATCACAACTCACTCAAGATCAAACTAAACTAAACATTCCTGAAATTAATCAAGACAATCGAAATCAAGTTCCTCAAACACATAAACCCTAAAAATACAGTAAGTTCAAAACCTAAACCCAGTAACTTTAATTCAATTCACATCATGCATTCCTAACACATATATTCACATAATCATGCATATACACATGCCAAATATACCAAATTCTAGAAATGCAAACACATATACATCCTAAGTGAGATTTAGGGCAAAAACATTAAGAAATCCAATTGCAGTAAACAGAGCTCCCAAACCTCAAAATCACGTTCCAAAATCAGGCTTCCAGCTTCAAGATCAAACCTCTCTCTTTTCCTTGCCTTTAACCTTCTTCTTATCACCCAAAGCTTGCATAAACAAAACCCACAAAATCTTCAGTCCAAACCCTAACTCAACCAAAACCAGCAGAAGAGAAGAAGAAGAACAGAACGTAAATCCAACTTACCTCTTCAAAGCTGACCAAAAACTCAACCAAAATCAATAAACACCAAGCACAAGAAGAACAAGGAGGAAAGGCAGTAATTAGAGAAGAAAAGAGAAGGAAGGGCTGAAGGAGAGAGGGGAACGGGAATAGTCCCTTTCCTGCGTTCTCTCTCTTTTCTTTCCTCCTTTTCTTTCTTCTCAATTAATGCACAACCTAACAAGTCCACCTGGCAGCTCCCTAAAGAACCACATAACCCACTTAACTCTTCCAAATCAAATATTGCTCTTTAGTCCTTAAACAAAATGCACTTCACTCACTTACACAAATCTTTCTTACAAACTTAATTAACTTTTCCAATTAGATCCTTAACACTCCAAATTTCACATGCACAAAATTACTGAAATACCCTTCTGATCCCGACTTAGCATGCACATTCCGACCAGGGCCATTTTGGGGTGTGACAGAAAGTGATAAAGTAAAATGGTTTTCAATTCGTACCCGTAAGGTACTGTCAGTTATCGATTCGTACCCGTAAGGTACTGTCTGTATACTCGTTATCCATTATTATGAGCCAGCAGGTGTTATGTGTTCTGTTACTATGTATTACTCTGATATGATTATGCAAATATGATATTCGAATGAGCTTAATAATGAGATGTATATTCAGTTAATATGATTTTGAACATGAGTACGTGATGCGGAATGTATGACTTTAGTATGCAAGCATGTTATATATATGTGATGTTATGTTATGGATATTTGCATTTGCCATTATGAATGTGTTATGCCTTGACGACCATTGTGAGTGGCCGTCCGTATCATATGTGTGTTTCCCCACTAAGCGTTTATCGCTTAGCACGGCGTTCTTACCCGTGCAGGTGCGGAGGATATTTTTGCTTTGGGAGAGTCGCCGCCAATCAAGCCAACGCAGGAGGGTTAGTGTTAGGGCTTTAGTCTTTTGTAGTAGGATGATTCTTTTTGTAATAGAACTCTCTTATATCTTTTATTAACTTCCGCATATGTATTAATCTTTTGGGATATGTAATCTTTTGTGTATTCAACAAGTTGATCAGAACAGTAATGTAATAGATATTGTTATATTATTGCATGATCAGCTGCTCCCTTTATTGTTTGCAAAATTTTTAATTACCCTGTGTTTATGTATGTATACTTTAGATGAATGTATGATTTGTATTGTACTTGTGTGGTGGCACCTTGACTCATACGGCATCTCACTCCTCATCGGATGGGATCGCCTATGTATGGGAAGGGGGTGTTACATTTAGCATACCTCCATGAAGCTCAATGGGCTAGCAAGCGATTGCAGAATAAGGGTAGGAAATAGTCATTTAGAGAGCTATACAAAGAAAATGTTGCCTAAATCATTTTTTAGGTTCCGTTTTATCCAGGGATCGCTTTGATGGGTAATCAGAAAGGTTCTAGTGCTCTTAGTGAGTTTCCATCCAATCCCCAAATTGCAACTAGTTTTTATTTATTATTTTTTCTCTTAATTTCCCTCTCTACAAGAGTTATATCAGATACTATCAAGATTTTATTTGGGTTCCCCAAAGTTTCGAGATTAACTGCAGTCATATTATTTGAATTAATGTCAAAGTAAATGCATTGTGATCATGTTAAATGAAATCATTAGAAACACCATACAAATAAGCAAAAATTGTTCTATTGAAATAACCAAACATTGAAATAATAACAAAGATTGAAAAAGAAAGAACATAATCTTCATTTCCACTCTCACTAGTGGATTAAGAGGACCTGATCATAATCATGGTGGAGGGACCGCGTTGTAACCTACCTTTTTCTTCTTTTCTCCCTTCTAAGGATCCGTGATCTGATTGGTGTCAATGAGATCTTGGATCTTGTTTGTCAATGTTCGGCAGTAATCCGTCAGGTGGCCGGTGTGCTAGTGGCAGGCGCAGTATTGGTCTTCTCTATGCCCTTGCTGCCCTTGATTCATAACCGATCTAGGCACCAAAGGCTGCAACTTGCCCTCTTTCATCAATCTCTCCAGCACCTAAGATAGAGATCGGCCTAAGTTTGAGTAGTACCTCTGGCGTTGCCCCACTCCAGTAGTTGACACTTCGGCTGTCTTGCCCTTTCTATTGTTACTGCTCTCAGCACCTCCCGGTCTAAGCCCAGACTGGTTCCCATAGCTTTTCCCAGCAAAGTTATTATGGCTTGCTTTCTTTGCTAGGTAGGCCACCTCAGCCTCTACAGCGATATCCTTGAGCGACTCCCAGTCCCTGAGCCCCTTAAAGCTGAGCAAATCCCTCAAATAAGGGCAGGAGTTTCTGATGAATAACCTAATCTGGTCAGCGGTGTCAGGCTTCCTCTTCATCTCCATGACCCTGTTCCTCCATCTGGTGAGGTACTCATGGAATGATTTGTCGCTCCGTTGCTGTAAGAGCTCAATGTCTTTTAAGGTGACCTCCATCTTGGTGCTGCAGTCGTACTGCTTCATGAACTCTTCGGTCAAAAGGTCCCAGTCCTCCTTGGATGTCCTATCAAACACGTGGTACCAGTTAATTGCCGGGCCCACTAGACAAAGGCAAAAATATTCCACCTTATGCTTTTTACTCAACCCTATGCCTTTTATGAACAAGGTGTACTGCTTGACGTGGGCAGATGGGTTAGAGGTGCCATCAAATTTCGGTAACTCGGGCATCTTGAATCTTTTGGACAGCAACTCTTCATCCTCCAGATCTCTGTCTTCTGGGTTGATCCCCTTTCCAGCTGAAAGCATGACCGTGATTGCCTCAATCTATTACCTCATCCCCCTTAAGGCTTCGTCTTCCCCCCTGGGTACCTTGAGCCTCACAGCATGGTGGACTATTGGCTCTTCGTCTACCTCCTCCATCAGGAAATCATCATTGGGATTATAAATCCTTTTCCCTCTTGGCTCGATGGGTGTCGCAGCTCTGTGATCATTGTTGGGTTGGCGAGCAGCAACTCCAACGAAGGGAGCCTCCCCACCAGCAGGTGGTTTGGCTTGCCCCCGAGGAGGGGCTGCCTGTGGTTGTAGAGCAGCAGGTGGCTGTGGGGCAGCAGGTAGATGAGCAATCCTTTCAGGCATAGCGCCCATCATATCCATCATTCTATGCTCAAAATCTTCTAGCCTCCTAGCTAGGTCCTGAGTGGTCAAAGCTCCAAGTTCTTCTGCCATTGGTAGTTCTAGAGAGAGTGACTTAGAGTCCCAGTTGGACACCAATTCCTGCAACTCAAAAGTGGATTTGACCTTACTAGTCGACCGTCGGAACCTCTTGTCCACTTAGATGAATCTATGATGGCTGAAAAAATTAGATTGTTAGAATGATGCGTGAATGATATATACAATGCATGATAGTGAGTTATGCAATATTTACAATCACATGCAAGCAAGTAAATCCTTCCAACCTTATTACTCCCACACACGAGGTAATGTGGTCTCTTTCCTAGGTGGGTTTGATCAATGGGTTAGCAAGGAACCCAATGGACGCGTATGGTGCTCGGTGGAAAACTGGCATCATAACATCTCTTATCTAATGCGCATACATATGGATTTTAGCCTTTATGTATTTAAACATTTCAACTAAATTAAGATGGGCCCATCGGGGCATAAAAGCCTTTGATAAAAGCCCATTTAATTGGGTTGAATTTGTTCAATATATAATGGCCCACATATCAAGCATTGTATTAAGGTACATGTCACCTAGGGGAAGTATCTATTGCCATTATATGAGCTTTGGTCATGGGTGATGATATTTTGGGGTTACCCAAGCATGGTCCCTACCGACGGGTCTAGCTTATCATGAGCGTAATGACCGATCCAGTCACTATTTAATATACCTTGATGGTACGAGGCTTGGGCTGGTGATTATCCTTAACACTTCCCTACATTGAGTGAACGTAGGGTTGTGCTTCGGCAACGCACCAGGGCTAATAGAAGGACCAAACTAGAATAGTTATAAGGCTCTAATGATATGATATGCAATTTCAAAAAGGGATAAAAATTTTAAATTAAAACTCAATTATAAATTTAACCAAGGTACTTTCGAATCGAAGCCACGTAAAGGTCCCCAGCGGAGTCGCCACTGTGACGTACGCCGAACCCCGTAGGACGCCCCGAAGGCCCACTCTTAGTGCTTTCGAGAGAGGTTCATGAAAACTTGTAAGGTATTTACAAGTGCGTCTATTTTAGGCAATAAGGAGCTTTCTTGGAGTCGCTACCCAATAAAATATTGGGGCAGGTCGTCTAGCCTCGGTGAGCCTAAGACGGCGCATAATATCCATTTAGGACAAGCCAAAGGGATCTTGGAGATATCATCCCAGTAGAACATTGGAATGATCCTCTAACCCCGTGGAGCCTAGGATTATAAATTTAAGTTTTTTAGTGGCACACAAGAGGTGTCTTGGAGATCCCATCCCAATGAAACATCGGAATGGTCCTCGTTGCACCCAAAGACAAGAGATGGTTCGAAACTTCTCATTTATTCATACTTTGGTTATTTTATAATTAAGTTTTGAATTTCAGTTTTCATCCCTTTTCTCATACAGTTCGATGCAATAATTAGAGCGCAAGTTTGATCATTTAATCAAAGCGATAAATAAAAGGGTAAATAAAATAAAGTACATGAAAATAAAATACAACAAAACTAGGGGCAGAATACAACCCCCATTGTAAATAAAATACAGATCATGCATAAATCGGGATATTCATTAATGGTGAGGACATTGGTCCTCGCATTCATATTATTATGAAACAATTTTTATGTGATGGTTTTGGATGGAGAAAATTGAGACATTGGTCCTATTTTTATTTAGGAAAAATACCAAGTTAATTAATGAAAAAAACGTTTAGTGATTTTCTTTCTAGCGGGCCTAAATAAACAATTTTACAAGAAAATATACATGGTAAAAATAAATAAAATATTACAAATAAAGGAAATAATCCCAAAGAAGCCTTCTGGATCTCCTCGTGTGCTCGCAAAAATGCCCAAATAAAGAAATTAAGTTTTGACATAAAAACAAAACATAAACAAAATAATGTTAGTAATTAAAACAATTAAATCAATAATAAACAGTAAAATGAAATAAAATAAGATAAAAATATGACATCAAAATGACAATTGAATTAATATGTTAACAATAAAAATAAATGATAAAAATGCATTGTAAATGACAAGTTAAATAAACGATGTGATTAAAATAAAATATAACATGTTAATTAAATAATACATAAAAATATGAACATGACTATGATAAAGAATGAAAGTAAATAAATAAATGGATAACGATAAATAAAACATGTAACAATGATAAAAAGAGTGATAAAGAATAAAGAATAAAAAGAGTGATAAAGAATAAAGAATAAAAGAATGATGAAAATAATTAAAACAATGACATGATTAATTACTATTATCACAATTAACATAAACCATTTATATGGCAAAAAGATTAATCAAAATTAATTAATTAATTAGATGCTAAAAAATAATGATGAATTGAAATAAAATAAATTATTTACATGTTAGGAATTAATAGGAAATCAAAATTCACATGAATAAGAATAAAATCATATATGAATATATTAAATAAAACAAATATGACAATAATAAAATAAGCAAATAAATTAAAATAATAAGTAAATTAATGAAAACAATAAAATATACATGAATAAATTAAATATAAACAAAATAAAAATCAAGCCCATAATATTTACCATCAGAGTTTCGGATTCGATGAAGGTAAAATGATGATCGATTTCTTTGTTTGATGATTTGCAATATTATAGTCAACTTTTGTAATGTAATTCCTTAATATTGTTGTATTAATTGGTTTTAGTTGTAATGTAATTCATTATGGTTTTAGTCTTAAGTGGTTGGTATGTAATAAGATTTCATTTTGAGAGTGTAATGCCAATTATATGATTGTCCTTTGTATAATATGAATGCTTGTGTATTGATTGAAGAAAACAATTATGTAGTTCTACTTCTATCATGTTCCCTGCATGTTTTCACCTATAGCATTCCTCATTCATCGTCGCTTACTGCCTATGTTATCATACAGTATGCTACGTATGGGTAAGGGGTGTTACAATGAGCATGTTGGCTGAATTGATTAATGTATGTAAAGATATGATTTTGATGTGTTTTAATGTGAAATAATGGCACGACTATGATATTTGACATGTAAATCACCTAAATAAATGTTAAAAGTGTTGAAAAGAATTAACGATGAAAATTGACATCATGGCCGAATGGTATGTATATGTGTATCCATGTGTACCATGATGATTTCATGAGTTTTATGGCATGAGATGACACATGGATGAAAATTAAATTTATAATGGTCGAATTGTATGAAAAAGAATGGAATAGAATGATGAAATTCCATGAAAAGTATGATTGGTAACTTAAATATGTGGAAAGTGGAATTTTAATGCCCTATGTAGTAATCTGCCAGTTAAGTCTAGTTCAGGATATGATGGCTAGCCATAAGGACATACGACCACGGGTGTGAGCATGGCGTCTCACTTATTATAAGCCAATGACAATCCTATTTTGTATATTATTATGTCCTAATACTGTATTGATCTGTATTTCTATTGTCTGTATCATAGGGGTGGTCCCATGGGGTCCCTCTATTCTGCAATAAAACTATAGGAGTGGTCCCACGGGGTCCTTCTATTCTGTATTGAACCTATTGGGTTCACGTCTCGTTTATCCTAACCATAGATGTCTGCCAGTTTTGTACATGGGGCAATTTGGTAAAATTGAGCTTAAAATGTTTATGTTGTGATTAAAATGATACTTGCATGAAAAATGGACTTAATTGGAATAAATAAAAAGTTTTGAGGATAATGGTAATTTTAACCATAAATAGGTTAATAAAGGTTAATGAGGGCAAAAATATAAGTAATTGGTTAAATATGAAAGTTGGTCACCTTTTAGGGACTAAAATGTAATTTGGCATGAAATTGATAGTATGAGGGCGTAACGGTAATTTACATGTTAAATAATGATTGAAAAGGTAAAAAGAATAAACTAATGGCATTTTTGCAATTTTGGTAAAGTTTAAGGATTATATTATAATCTTGCCATGTTTAGGGAATAAATGGTAAATATGAAGAAGTTAAGGATAAAATGGTAAATTTTGCACTTAGTAGGTAAAAAGGGGTGCAAGTTAGGCAAAAAGTGTAAACATAAGGGTAATTTTGTAATTTAGACAAAATTTAGGGATAGAATGGTAACTTAGTCTAAAAGTGGTAAATAAGGGACATATATGGAATTATTGAAAAAGTAGGGACGTAGATAGAATTATTGGAAAAGATAAGGACATAATTGGAATTATTGGAAAAGTTGAGGACATAAGAGTATATATAACAAAGTTAAAGGACTTAGATGTAAATATGATATAATGTGAGGACCTAATTATAATTATACCATAGTTAAGGGACCTAAGTGCAAATATATAATTTTATGTGTACTAGATATGTATAGGTCCTTGAATGAGTGACTTAATTGACATTAAGAATATTATTGCAAGTTAGATAATGAAATAAAGACAATAATAAGTTAACTGATGGCATTATTATAAATAGATGAAAAGTAAAGGGTAAAACCGTAAATTGATGGAAGTCTAGGAACTTAGATGTAAATTTGGCAATAACGAGGTAAATGAGGGATTTTAAAGATAATTGATAGGTAAATTTGTATGTTAATTGTATAATTAAATGGCAATAGTATTAAATGAAAGAAAAAAAATAGATGAGTAATATTAAGATTAATAAAAGAATAAGAATGCCTTTAGACTAGTAAAGGATTATTATTACTGAATAAAAATAAACGAGATGTAGATTTAAATCCGTCTAATTTAATTGAAGATAATAATAGAAATATATAAAAGACATTGTTATAGAACTGATATAAGTATTATAGATTGGCTTAATTATCTTAAGTATAAAATATGATAATTAATAATTTTTATAATATTGTATGTGAGAAATTTAATAATGGGATCACCAAACAACGTTAGTAACGGAACTAAAGACATGAAAAAGAGTAGAACTGTCAGTATGTGTTGAAAGTTAGTAGAGAAATGATAATTATTGAGATGATGGTAAATTAACAATGTGAGTAATCCAGGTACTGGTGTAAAAATAGTACTGTAAGGCATTGTAATAAGGAAATTAAATGTAAAATAGTATCAATAGATATTTAATCAAAATAATAGAAATTGTATGTAAAGCTAAGAGAATAATAATGTTAAGTCCACAATTAAGTTAGTGGATTAAGTAATAGTTTTGATATTTCAAGTATATAATATGAAATAGAGCTGAGTAAAAATTAAGTCAGAAAATAAAGTAAATACATGTTATGTTTATAGTTTTAAAAATGGTTCTATAAAAGAAATATCAAAGATATAGAGAAAATGATAACGGTTAATCAGTATCGTAAGTAACAACGATGATGATTGTTTAATGGATATGTTAGTAATGGATACTGTGCCCAAGTGTAAACTGTAACTGTAATTGAAACTGATGTATAAGTTATAAACAAAAAATGAAAAACAAATGAATAAGTTAATAAGATATTTACAAATGTTGTTAATATAACTGGTCATTGAATTAACGGACTGAATATAATAGTATTAATGTGAATGTTAACAGTACAGATAAAGATGATTCTGATAGTAGTAATAGTAATGTTAAAATATGGTTATTAAAATAATGAAAAGGGTATAAGATAATTGATTAAAGCAAAGGATTGGCTAGGACATTAAAAGTAAAGCATAAATTACTTAAAAGTCTTAAAAATTAATGTTCATATAATAGAAATAAAGATATATGCTTGTGTGTTCATGCATGTAGTAATAGTATGGAAAATTTAGGATATGTATCCACCATTGGGTATTTCAATGCTCAGTACGTAGTGTGATTACTGCGTGCAGGTTATAGAAAGAAATAATGTAGCAGTGGCTGATGTTACTGATGATCGAAAGAATTTATGGGACAGCAAGGATAAAGATATAGGCACGGCATGTATATGACTGCGATGGATGAACACGAGATTGTACAGGATAAGTATATGAATGGTGTGTTAGTGTAATTGTTATGTTATTGTATATGCATGTTTGTGATTGTAGAAAAAAAATTCACTGATTCTGATAAGTGCATTACAATTTAGTGTGGTGACATCCGATATCCGTACAATTTGCGGGTATAAGGGTGTTACATTCAACCTCTAGAGGCAACATCCAAATTCTAGAATTTGAAACAAGGGATTAAAGCCAAATCAATCTCAATTTTAGTATTAAGAAAAGAGTAAAAGAAGATTATAGACCAATTACTAGACCACTTACCTTAAAAGCTAATAATTATCATGCAATTCAGAACTACTTGATCTCATAGCAGAATTTTATGTGTTCTAACTACTGAAAAAGAAGAAAACTAGAAGAAGATAAAGAGAAACAGCCGAAGAAGAAGGTCAAGTACAGAAAATGAGAACTTTCTCTCTCCAAAACTGCTTTTATTGCATGGTTTAGATGGGTTGGCAAAACCTAAAATAGACACCCGGATTTCCACTATGAAATCCCTTAATCCCAATTAGCACAATCTGATTCCATTAGTACTAATTAACCACACTTAATCTTAAGCATGTGCAACTACCAATGATGCACTTAAACTTATTCTTATATGCAATCAAGTCCACATTTATCACTTTTAGATCCAGAATTAATAATACTCAAAGTTAAACTTGCTCAATTACCCTAATTAGGCCAATTTGCTAATATGGTACAATCCGGGCCATTACAGCTCTCCCCTCCTAAAAATAATTTTTTTCGCAAAATTCATACCTGAATTAAACAGCTAGGGACACTGATCTCTCATTGCTGCTTTCAGCTCCCAGGTCACCTCTTCAACTCCATTGTGCTACCAAAGCACCTTCACTAATGGAACTTGTTTACTTCGAAGTTGCTTCACTTCTCGGGCCAAAATTGCTTTGGGTTTCTCATCATAGGAAAAGGCACTTGCACATCTTGCACTAGTATAATATGAGACTCATCTGAACGATATCTCCGAAGTATTGACACATGGAAGACATCGTGAAGCTTACCCAAAGCCGGAGGCAAAGCTAGCCGATAAGCCACTTTCCCCATTCTTTCTAACACCTCATATGACCCAATGATTCTCGGACTCAATTTACCCTTCTTACCAAACCGTAACACTTTCCTCCAGGAAGACACTTTCAGAAACACTTTATCACCCACTGCAAACTCTATGTCTTTCCTCTACAGATCTGCATAGGACTTCTGCCTGCCACTCGTGGCTTTTAACCGCTGCTGGCACTGCAAGAAATTTTACTTTTTGTGTCAAATTTTTTAATGACGCATAAAATTTTGTCACTAATTATAACTTATGACGACGAATTTTTTAAAACGTCACCATACTATTTATTACTATGACGAAATTATCTTACGTCATTTTATATTTTAATTATCATCAGTAAAAGATTAATTTTTTGACGAAAAATATATTTCGTCATGGTTTTTTTAGGAGAGAAAAATTCCAACCTTTTTTTTGGAGGGAAAAAAATTAATAACAAAATAATAACTTATTGCAACGTATAAAATTGTCACAAAATATTTATTTTTTGTGACGAATTATTTATGTCATAATTAAATAAATTAGTGACAATAAAATCATTTTGTCGCAAATAAGATATCGATATAAAAAAATTAGAATTATTTTTTTCGAAAATTTTTGTTTAAAAAATAATTTTATTTATGACAAGTAAATGTGTTATAAAAAATAAATATATTTTGACGAGGTATAGTTTCATCATCTTTGATATGAAGGAAAAAATTTCAACTTTTTTCTTTTGGTGGAAAAAAATATAACGAAAAAAATAACTATTTGCGACACATAAATTCGTCGTGAAATACTTATTTTTTTGTGACATGAATTATATTTGTCACAATTTAATGAATTAGTGATGATAAAATTATTTCGTCACAATAATTTTTTATGACAAATAAATATATCACAAAAAAGGAATATATTATGACAAAATATAATTTCGTCACCAATACAATTAATTTATAATAATAATAATTTTCCGTAACAGTTGATTGTAATGCTATATGATAATTAAATTATGTTAGAAATTTTTGACAAAAATAATTCCATTCTTTATGTCAAAATAAAGTCATTTTGCCCATAGGAGATTGCCAAAAATGATACCCTTTTCTTTCTTTCTTTTTTTTTTTTTTCTTTCTTTCTCTCTTTACTTATTGTCGGTTCTATCAGCTTCATTAGTCCTCATCCACCTGCACTTCGTCTTTTCTGTCTCCTCTTCCTGTAATACTCTGAAAATTTTAATATTGCGAATAATATTTCGGTAAATTGAAAAGTTATTGAATGTTAACTTTTTTACCTGAAATAGTAAAATATTAATTTTGATTAAGAAGTTAAGTCATAAATAAATAACTGAAGATAAAAGTTCCATAATTAAAAATAAAGCATAAAATTTAAATGGATGTAAGAATAATAAATTGCAAACATTTATAAAATAAAGGATATAAAATAAAATAAGTAAATAAACAAAGAGATAAATAATATGTAAACCTAGATTGGTGTAGAAAAATAAAGAAAAAGAAAGAAAGGGGATAAACAGAAGAATCAAGAAAACTCCACAATAAATAAAAAGGGAAAACGGGGAAAAATTAGAAGGGAAGGAAAATAAGGAAAAAGAAAAAAAGGAAGAACGAAACAGGGGAGATCCAAGAGAGGAAAAAGAAGGAGAGAGAGAGGGCATGACGAAGGGCAATATCGGCGATGACCGACGGTGGCGAATCGCTAGTCCTCGCAGCGCCGGCCAGTCTAGCCGACTTTGCCCTCCTTCCACGACGTCAGTCCTGATTTTTGAGAGAAAGAAGCGGAAACTCTTATGCCATTTTCTCCAAAGTTTCCTTCAAAATCCATGAAATAAATATTCCAAGGGAGAAAGTGAGGAATGGAAAAGAACGATTAATCATTAGTAGATTGGTAGAAATAAGATGAAAAGCAACTAGTTAGAGAGAGGAGTAGTAAGTTCAACCATCTATTGAGGTAAGTGATTTCAAATCTCTCTTTTCCAATTGGTTTCTGAAGTGAATTGAAGAGATCAGTTGATTATTGAGTAAATTTGTGAATTAATTTGGCTTGAGATTCCTATAGAGGACTTACAGGTTATTAATGGGGGATGCGAATTTGATATTTTTCTTGTAATACATGAATTTAAATGATAATTAACTTTGAAATAAATGTGGTATAATGCTAAAAAAAATGAAGTTACTTGTTGAATTAGCGAAATTGAAATTAGAAGCGGGACTAGAGAAGTATGCGGGTTGTAAGTGACTGATTAAGAAAACTAGAAAAATAACAATAATTTCTGTTTTGGCATTCTAATATAAAAACTAATGGAGTGAATTTAGGATAATAAAATATTAATTGAGATGTGAAGAAAAGTTAAGAGAAAACTTATATATGTTTCGTGTTCCTTAACTTTTCTAGGAATTGCTTGACTTTGTCATTTGTATAAGTTAAAACAAGAAGCGAACTGTGAGTTTATTGGCATATGATAAGGTCCAAAGTGACTATTTATAAGTGCATGATGATATTCTTGATAAATAGGAGCTATTTGTGTAATAAATTCAAGAAAATATATTGCACTAATTTGATCAATTAGGGGACTGTTTATGTAACTAATTAAAATAGAATTATTAACAGCTATTAAATAGCCTAATTCTAATTAAAATTGAAAGTATTTAGTTAGTGTAATGAGTGTAAATATGAATCTAATTTAAAGTAAGTATTCTATTAATTTCTTTTTCTCAATTTGGATGTGTTACGTTTGATTGGGGCAAAATTGTAAGTATGATTCTAGAACAGTTGGATTTGAGCAGTAATTGGAAGTTGAAGTTTCTAAATTTAAATGAATGCATTTAAATATGAGGAACTGCGTGTAGCATTAATTTACACGAGATAAATTATTCAATGTGATAAACTTGATTTTTAATAAAGAAGTAGGTCATTTGATTATGAAAAGTCTTTATTTGGCACCAAGATATAATTTTGGGTCGCATTTAAATTTTTGAGTATAGACATTGGAAATGTTTGTTTGTTAATAGTATTTATGAATATAGAAATATGCCAAATTAGATGTAGTTAGAAAAATGGTTATTGGAATGTGAAATTGGAAATTGATAATTAATTTCTTATGCATTTTAACATTTATCTATATCAGTGAGCTATTTAATGTGAATGTTTAAGAAAGTAAATTATGCTATGAAACTTGAAGTTATGAGTATAGGCTAATGTGATATGAGTTTAAGCTAATTTGATAACTAGTCTCTATATTCGTATTAATTCTATAAGGATGACATGCTACTCTTATCTCTTGTTTCTTGAGATGCTGTTGGAATCGAATTGAATCATTACAAAATGTTTGGATATGATACTTGTTGGTGTTACCTTGATTTGACTTGCAAAGCTTGAGGAGCAATTAACATATATGTAGCACTTAAATTCTTGATTATAGAGCATGTGTGCTGTTGCCTTTTGAGGATTTCTGAACTATTTGTTGTATGTAAGTCTATAGTCAAGAGATTTGAATAGTGTGGTTGAATTTTGTTGATGTTTTTGGTTTGGCTATTTTGGAATTTTGAGGCGAATTTGATGAGCTGCTGATATGTGATAAAAGCTAGGAAATTTGGTTAATTAATTATGTAAACATAATAAGTTTGGTTGGAAGGAAAGTATGAGTATGAGTTACAGATTTATAAGACCTGGTTTTTAGCTTTGAACCAAGTTAATGTATTAGAAAGTTTCAGTAATATTTAATCTTTGAATTTTGGTTGCAACTTATTAAAAATGGTTTGAGTATAATGCTCTATATTACAATTTTTGTCAAGTGAAGATATTATTTGCAGTTTAAATTCTTGAATTAGACTGAAATGTAGATAAAATGGAGCTAATTGTAAATTTGGAACCGTGTTATATGCATTGTTCACCCAAGAGTATTGATGTGAAGTAAGCTGGGTTAGTTTATTAAGAATGGAAAAGCCATTGTAAGGGTTCGACTATGAATGTTTAGGCCACAAACTTGAACTCTTTTACGCTATGTCAGAATTTAGTTAATTAATGGCATTTAAATTGTTAATACGGTTTGTTAAATGGTAATTGATTGGTTGATTGGGCTTGAAGAATTTATATTTTTAATTTGAATACATTAAGTTTAAATGGTAAGTTTGAGGAAATGTTTGATTTAATTGACTAATTAATATGATAAACATGAATATAAATTTATAAAGACAAAAATAAATAAATTATTTAATTGAACAAAAATTGGAGATTGGTGATGATTTTATAACTTTGGGTTGAGTTTTAGGAATCTTTGAAAATGATTTTAATTCGGTAGTTTTTATTAAGATTGATTTAAATGGCTTTTATTCTAGAATGATATTATACGATGCATGCTTAAAAAGGAAAATAAGGTAATTTAATAGAATGTCAATTTGTTATAGTTAGGTTGATTTGTGTGCTTATAACCCTATAGGAACTTTTGTACGCTTTAAATTTCATAATCTATTTAGATTGACCGGGAGTTGATGCAATTAATATTTTTAATTCTACTTGATTCAAAGTTGAGCAAGTATGATGGCATGTTATATGGGTTTGTTAAATATGCTTGAGCACATATGTGAAACTAAAATGTATAATGTGCTTAATGGCCTACGTGAAAAATTATGTCATGTTTAGAAATAAATACCTGTTGAATGTGAGTAATATACATGTACTTTATATGCATTTGTTAACTTTTCTGCTGTAATTTATATGTACTTGTGCATTTAGTTTTGAATTTAATATTTAAAGATAGTTGCAATTTTTTACATTAATTATTATGTTTTGTTGTTTTATTGTTCCAATCTTTTGGAACATGTGATATTCTTGCGTCTTACTATTATATTCTTCTTGTTCTAATGTTTTGAATATAATTTGTAACATCCTAAATCTGTACGCACACTACGGTTCCAACGTTACTGCATGATTACTTGATTGTTTATATATATATATAGCTGAAAAATTAACAAATGCATATTAATATTTTAAATTATTTATAATTGATAGTTTTGATGTATTAATATTGTACCTTTGTATTTTGTATAATTGAATTGAGTATTGAAAGTGGATGATATAAGTATATTATAATATATGGTGTGTGTGAGATTGGACATAAATTGGAGGATGGGCAAACTCATGTTGGAGTTTGAATTGAAGCGCGTGAATGAATATATGATTATTTGAAGTGTAAAGATTTTATTGTTTACAGGGAGATATGCAATATTATAGAGGAAATCCTGTCGAAATTTCAGTAGAATTAAGCGACATATTTGTATTTTGATTGAATGAATAGTAAAACTAAATAGGTATAGGGCAGATGGGTATAATGAAAGGATAAAAAAAAATAATTACTCGGATTTCGCAACAATCTTAAGAGTAGTTTAAAACAATAAAGTAATTGTGCCGTAACGTTGGAAACATAGTATGTGTATAGATTAAGAGTGTTACATGATTGAGTTTTTTTTATCTAATATATGTTTTTTTTTGTAGGAACATGATGCAAATTTTGAAGTTTCAAGAGATTTAATTTTTGAATTAGGATGCAAACTTAATTTTTTGCATTAGGTAGTATGTTTTCATTTAACCTTTTATTTGAATAAATACATTATATTAGATTTTCTTTAGAAATTTAACTGATTGTATAACATTAAATTTAAAATGTGTCATTTTTAATACAACGCATATATGACAAGTATATTTGTCATAATTTGTTGACTTGTTAGTTCATAAATTATGATATAATGTTTACAATTACGATATTAATATTGCAATAAAAAATATAATTTAATGACAATAAAAAATTGTCACTAAAACTATTTTTTGTGACAATTATTTTTATCCGTATTTATATTTGTAAAATAATATGACGATTTATATTCATCATTAATATACATTAATTTAATGACGAAATCAGTTTTCGTCACTTAAAGTATTAGATTTAATGACGACATTAAATATTTTATGACGATAATTATATTTATTTGTGACGATAATTACGTAACCAATACATAATGGTTTTAACTAGAAGCAGAGTTTCGTCATTAAAAATATTTCATTTCGTGACGAATTTTAAATTTGTCATAAAAAATGCCAATCTTTTGTGACGATAAACAATATAATATGACGAAATATAATTTTATTTGTGACATAATTTTTGTCATGAAAAGTAAGAAATAAAGATGATGATAATTATTTTCGTCACAAAAAATATACTTACGATGACAAATAATTAAATTGTCACGTAAACTTTTATGTTACGCGCCTACCGTTACGTTCTCTGTGACGATAAAAATTCGTCACCTTATCTTTTCAACGACGAAAAATGAACTTTTGATGACAATTTTTTTCGTCATAAAAGGTGTAATTTCTTGTAGTGTGGATAATCTTTGCTTTCTTTTCTATATCTTTTACCAAATCAGGTCCAACAACCTTATTCTCACTCAACTCAGTCCAGCATACTAGAGTCCGACACTTTTTTCCATACAGAACTTTATATGGTGCCATGCCAATACTCACTTGATAACTGTCGTTATAAGCAAATTCCATAAATGGATTATACTTATCCAAACGCTTAGAGAAATCCAATACATATGCCCAAAGCAAATCTTCTAACACCTGAATTACCCTTTCTGACTGTCCATCCATCTGCGGATGAAAAGCTATGCTGAAGTTCAATCTTATACCCAATGTAGTTTGCAACCCTTTCCAGAATTTAGAAGTGAACCTCGGATCTCTGTCAGATACAATAGACAATGGAATACCATGCAGTCTTACAATCTCTTGCACATACAGTTCAGCTAACTGATCCATAGAGTAATCAAGTCAGATCGATATAAAGTGAGCTGACTTTGAAAACCGATCAACTACTACCCATACAGAATATTGCTGCTTTGATGTCATTGGCAAATTGGCCCGATGCAACCTGATGTTCCGCTTTCACTTGCTGAAAAGTCAAAATCTTAGAAACATACACCACCACATCCCTTTTCATACCAGGCCACCATTAAAATTGCTTCAAATCCCGATACATCTTATTACGACCTAGATGCAAAGTAAAAACTATATTATGCACTTCATGCAGAAGTTTCTTTCTCAATTCCTTATCAGTTGCAACACGTAGTCGATCTCAATAATACAGTACTGTAGACACTGGGTCCTAAGGCAGTCTAGATTAGAGTTATCAGATGAAGATATCAGTACCCATTTTCGGGCAAATGGATGAAGGTTCTAGATTTTTGCCTTTTGAATGCATGGCGAGGAGTTTTTTAGTTGATAATTTAGTTTTGGGGTTGACCGACGAGTAGCCCGTCGATCAAGAGGGTGACCTGTTGCTCGCTCTGAGAGACGCCCACCTCTCGCGCGAACAATGCCTGTTGTTCGCGCTTGAGGGACGTCCGTCCCTCACGTGAGAGATGCCCGTCGCTCACGCTTGGGCTATCCGTCCCTCGCAAGAGTGATGCCCATTGCTCATGCATGATGGCCCACCCCTCACGCGACAGACGCCCATCCCTTATGTAATCACCCATGGCTCAAAATGATCGGGATTGTCCGTACGACCGAGGCCCATTGGTACGCCTAGCGATGCCTGTCGATTGTGGATCTGCAGCAGTTAGCAGGGATTTTCAAGGGGATTTCATGGGATTTCAAAGGATCTTTCAAATCTTTCCAAATATTTGATTTGATTTCAAAATCTTCTCTGAATCTTTCCAAATATTTTATTTGATTTCCAAATATTTTCAAAAATCAGGTGGTTTTGATTTGATTTTGCAATTCAAATTTAAATTTAATTTTAAAAACTTTTTGAATTTTTTATCTTAGTCTATAAATAGTGGGCTAAGATTCATTTTTAAGTGTTGGAAAAATTTTCTAAAAAAGGTTAGAAAGGTTTTTTGAAGGTAAAAATACCGTAGGAATTTCCAAAAATTCTTCTTCTTTGTTCCATAAATTTCATTAAATCTTTTCAAAAAGGGAGAATCTGGGAAAGTGAAATCAATTCATTTTTGCTTGATCTGACCTTTTAATATTCACAATTACTATGGAAAAAATCAAGAAGGAAAAAACTAATTTTCTTCTCTTGGTTTGATTTTGAAAAATTACAATTTTACGGTAGAAAATTCCTCGAAATTGCACAGTGCCAATTGATCCTTATAGAATTCAAGGGAAAAGATTACACGATATTTGCCTTCAAAAGGTAATATTTCGAGGGTAAATATTCCGGATCGACTGCTAATTTATTTTATTGCTTCATATTAATTTATTTGTGGTTAATTGCTAAAAAAAAGGATTTTAATTGTGAAAAAGTTAACTTTTACTTAAATTTCCTTTATTTTTTTTTTGGGTTAGGGATAACCGACGGGCTGAAGGTCCACCGACGGCCGTTGCTCAATACAGCGACGGGCCATCGTGAAACTCTGCTTCCTCAAGTCTGTTGGCCCAGGGACGGCCGTCGCTCATGCGGTTTAAGCGGCCTCTAGGCCCTCCTTTCCCCTTTCTTTATTATTTCATTTTATTTCCCTTTATTTTTTGTTTTCAATTATTTTTAAAGTAATTTCCTTCCCTTTTTATTATTTACCCATTGCTTTTTTATTAGTCCTGTCTATTGTCATTTGATTTAATTATTTTACTAACATGTTATTTGCTTTTGTGATTTTAATTGTTTCTTTTCGATACGGGGTGCTGAGAAGGGAGATCCCGTCGGGGTGATTCGGGGACACCAAATTAGTTTTATTTTCCTTAAGCTATTTCCTTTTACTTTAAGTTTTAATTCTGATTTATTGTAAATATTATTTTTGAGCTCACTAATATTAAAAATGGCAAAGGATTTATACAAATAAGCAGAGTTTTTCTTGAATAAAATAGGACCAATATCCTGATTTTCATCCAAACATGTTAACATTATTCTTTCTCTAAATATGCATGCGAGGACCAACGTCCTCATTACAAAAATGGATATTCCCGTTTTATGAATGTTTGGGTATTTCTTATTCATTTACAATGGGGGTTGTATTCTGCCCCTAGTTTTGTTGTAAATTATCACATTTTGGTTTATTTTATGCTTCATTTTTAGTTTTCCAGTATATGATTGATCTGACCTTTAAATTCTTGCGTTGAATTGAATGAGAAAATAGAATGGAATTTTAACCTAAAAACTTGAATATAATTTAATCAAGGTATTAATAAATGGGAAGTCTCGAACCTTCTCTGGTCTTAGGCTCAACGAGATTAGATAAACCTTTCCAATGTTCTATTGGAAAGGGAATTCCAAAATATCTCTTGTTGCCCAAAATAGGCCCAAGTTGCATTATCTTAGGCTCCATGAGGTTAGACGAACCATCCCAATGTTCTATTGGGGTGGGGACTCCAAAATAGACATATATGCATCGTCTTAGGCTTCATGAGATTAGATGAATCTTTCCAATGTTCTATTGGAGGGAGGATTCCAAAATATCTCTAATTGCCCAAAATAGAAATATATGCGTTGTGTTAGGCTAAGTGAGGCTGGACGACCCTTCCCAATATTTTATTAGGTGGCGACTCCAAAACACCTCTTTGTTACCCAAAATAAACGCCTTTTATAAGTATTATGAACCTCTTCTGAATGCCCTAAAAGAGGGTTTTTGAGATCGCAGAGGTTCGGCATGCATCACAGTGGCAACTCCATTGGGGACACTTAAATGAGACTTCGCTTCAAAAGTAACTTGGTTAAAACGTTTAATCGAGTTTTAATTTAAAATTTCATCCCTTTTCAAAATTGCATTGCATATCACTAGAGCCTTAGATCTACCCTAGTTTGCACCCTCTTTTAGCCCCGGTGCATTCCCAAAGCATGACCCTATGTTCACTCAATGTAGGGAAGTGTTAAGGATAATTACTAGCCCAAGCCTCGTACCATTATGGTATATTAAATGGAGACCCGACCGGTCATTATGCTCATGATGAGCAAGACCCGTTGGTAGGGACCATGCTTGGGTAGGCCTAAAGTATCATCACCCTGGCCAAAGCTCATGTAATGAAAGTAGATACCTCCCTTGGGTTGTGGGAACCATAATTCCTTACTTGTTGTATGGATCATTATGTATTGGACAAACCCAAATAGATTGGTTGGTCACCTAATCAAAGGCTTTTATGCCTCGATAGGCCCATGACAGTTTATTCAGGTTGCCTTAATATCCAATGATTAAAGCCATACGTATGCATGCAAATTACTTAAGAGAGGTTATGCTGCCAGTTTTCCACCGTGCATCACATGCATCCATTTGGTTCCCTATTAACCCATGGACTACGCCCTCCTAGGACAGAGACTGCATGACCTCGTGTGTGGGAAGAACAAGGTTGGAAGGATATATTTGCTTTTATGTTGTTGTGGATGCTGCATAGCACAATCATGCATCATATGTCATTCATGCATCATCCTGATCGGGTATGTTTTGCAACCATCATAGATCAACCGAGTTGGCCAAGAGGTCCCCGTGGGTGGCTACGCAGAAATCCATTCTTTGAGTTACTAGAAAGGATAGAATATTCAGACTCACTTTCCAAAAGCAGTCAAGCTACCTCCTCTCGATTTTTTATAGACAGCAAAATGGCCAATCTATCGAGAGAAGCAGATGCCACCAAGGCTTTGATAGCCGAGGAAGTTGGTATATAGTTTTAGGAGTTTGAGAATAGAATGATGGCCACGATGGCGATAATAGCCTAGCCTGCCAGACAAAACCCAGCTGCCTCTCCTATGAGACAAAATGAATAGGAGGAGGCTAGAGAAGACCCACTTGAGGAGATTCATCCACAAATAGTGGATTTGAGGGCTACCACATCTGCGGGGGAGAGAAGAGGGGCAGGCCGTAGAATAGGGGATGACTTGGAAGAGGATGAGTACGAGGAGCCTATATCAGTGAGAGGAAAGGTACCTTAGACGGAGGAACCCATCAAGAAAAAGATGGAAGAAAAATTTGAAGCAATGTCAAGGATGCTGACAAGGGGGCGAGGGATGAACCCCAAAGATAAGGAATTAGAGGGTGAAGATATGATCCCTCAGAATTTTAAGATGCTGGATGTTACGAAGTTTGATAGCACTTTAGACCCCACCACGCATATAATGCAACACTCCCTATTAATGAAGGGTATGACGCTAACAAAGAGGCGAAACATTGAATACTTCTGTTTAAGTTTGATAGGCCTCGCAGTGGACTAGTACCACGGGCTAGACAAAAGAACCAAGGAGGATTGGGATTTGCTGACGGAGGAGTTCCTCCGATAGTAGGACTGTAGCACAAGGATGGTGGTGACCTTGAAGGATTTAGAGTTGTTGTAGTAGAAGCCTAGAGAGTCATTTCACGAATGCCTGACGTAGTAGAGGAACCGAGTGATGGAGATCAAAAGGAAGCAAGATACCCAGGATCAGATAAGGCTCTTTATCAAGAACGCTAACCCATATCTGAAGGATGGGCTGAAGATGAAGTTTAAAAGACTGGGAGTCACTGAAGGACATAGCCATTGAGGCTGAAGGTGAGTACCCAGTGTAACGCCCCAAAATTTTCGGTGTTTTTATTAATAGCTTAATGTGCTAAATATTTATCAAAAGTTAACTTTTGGCACATAAGAGGTCGAATTTCTTCTTAAAGCTATTCAACTTAATTATTGAAATAAATTATTAGACAAATATATGTATAAACATAGAGGTATGTTTACATGTAATTGGATAAGAAAATAATAAACAAAGAAATAAAGAGTAAATAGACAAGATAAACAATTTTTCCATGTGAAAATTTTTATTGGTCTAAGAGTGTCCAAATATTGGAGTGAATAATGGGTCTAGAATTATGGGGATTTAGAAAAAAGAAAAATAGAATGGGAGATACATGAAATGGGGAGCAGAAGGGAGATAGAAACCGAAAGAAAGAGAGAGACCGAGAGAGCGAGAGGGGAAGAGAGGGACGGCGGAGCACGGTGGAAGGGGCGAGCGGCTGGCGCAGGTCAACGGCGAGCAACCGGACTACTCGCCGTTGTTGATCGCAGGTGTCTTCTTCCCCGTTGCGACGTCGTCGTTTCAGAAAAAGGGGAGGAAAAATCGGGAGTTCTTCAGCGTTTTTCGGCGAACTCTGGTGGCGGTTGACGACACGAAGGGCACCGTGGGATTCCTGGTGGCCAGACGAAGCTTCCGGTGGTCATGGATCCTCCTCAATCGCCGGCGACGAGCAGATCGGAGAGAGAGGAACCGAAGCTTCTCTTGCATTTTCCGGCGAGCTCCGACGGCGAGAGGCGACACGAGTGGTGCGACTGGACTCACGGCGGCCAGGCGAACATCCCGGTGGCTACGGATCATCCTCACTCGCCGGTGATGAGGAGATCGGCGTTGGGAAGAACCGAAGCTACCGACCCCGATTCCGACGAAACAACGGGGAGTATCGGCGCGTGACCACCGGAACCGTAAACCCGAGGCGTCAAGCTTCCCTCCGATGAGCTCAGCGCCTCTGGTGGAGCTCCGACGAACCTCCGACGAGACTCCGGCGATGGTGAAGAAGCCAAATTATGCAGAAAAATCCGGTATGTGGCCACCAAAATTACTTTCTTAAGTGATTTTGCACAAGTTAAAATTTATTAAGAGTGATTTTGCTAAATACAGTATGTGAACAATTTTATTGATTTGCTGGCACTGTGTTAAGAGTAATGGCTTAGCTGAATAGAATTAAATTTGAGATTTACAGATTTCGGGTTAAATGAAAAGAATTGAAAAGTTTTCCATATTCGGGAATATAGGACTGCATTTGTAAAATAGGAGAAATATAGATTAATTTGTAGTAGGATTTTAAATTGTATATAATCTTTATAATGATAAAATTCTGGCGTATAAACTAGATTAGTAATTAAATTAATAAATAACTTGACAATAATTAAATTTGATAAAGGTAGCGTATTTGATAATTCTTAAAGAATTGGTAGGAATTTAAATGTTGAGTGGGAATTCCAATTACGTTTATTGATAGTTTGAATTACGGATTAATTTGGGTTGAAGGCATGTGATTTTATTATATTAAAATTTGACTAGTGCATGTTTTAAAATATTAAGTGAATGTTTGAAGCCATTGTTCAAGCAGTCAAATTACTGTTAAGACCAAATTAGAAGTATATGTGTACCCCTATATAAGTGCAAAATAACATAAATACAATAGTAAGTTTGTAATAAGTTTTAAACTGTATGGTGAAGTTAATTTAGTTTAGTCAATTATTTTAAGCTGTGAGTTAAAGCTTAAATAAATTAAGCAAATTAAGTTAAACTGATGAATTGAGCTAAATCATTGAAATAGAAGCAAGTAGGGCTTGGTAATTGTGTTCTGTTTTTGGGTACATCATGAAATTTTACTTGAATTGTGCTTTTGAATTTATAAACTAAGAATGGATAATACACCTATTGTAATGAATTGTTACTGTAACTAATCTTAATCCCTATGTGTGTGTTGACTTGCACATATTTGTTAAGTAGAAATTTTGCTAAATGTTATGAATGATCTAGTAGAGTTAACGGTTTATAATACGTGTCATTTAAAGTAAATGAAATTTAGTGTAAATCTATAAAGATATGATGGAATTCAACATGAAAGAAAATAAATATATTTATAAGTAAAGACTAATAGAATGCAGCATCGTACTTTACTTAAATTTTAGAGAAGAAAATATAAATTTACTATATTACTGATAAATAAAGGACTAAAAGTATTTTAAGCAGGCTCATGACATGTGAATGAATTAGAGAAAGTGAGTGTACTTAACAAATAAAGAGTATAATTAAGTATGCTTAAAAGACAATTATAACAATAAAGTAAATTAGTCTGTTAAGGAAGTCAGAATATCAGGCTATAAATAAAAGTAAAAAAAAAAATGGGTTATACGTGTTTAATGAGGTATATTATTATTGTTAACACATTTTAAATATATACATATGATTAATGGCTTGTTGTGAAGCTAAGTTAGTGAAATGTGGTAAGTAAAAGGAATGTTATGAGAAAATAATGATGGATGATACTGGGATTATTTCTGAAAAATTGAATTGAAATGTATATTGATCTTATTTTATGTAAAGATCAAAGTTTTGATTTATTTAAATAACATTCAATAATGTGGCCCTATTCAATGAGCTGGTAGTCAAGTCTAGTTCAGGATATAGTGGCTAGCCATAGGGACATAAGACCGCGGGAGTGAGCATAACGTCTCACTATCTTTATAGGTCATTAATGGACCTCTTCTGTATTTTTAAAAGTATCTGTACTGGAATGTACTGGAGTAATCCTTTGGGATTCTTCAGGTTTGGAATGTACTGGAGTAATCCTTCGGGCTTCTTCAGGTTTGGAATGTACTGGATTGATCTTCTAAGGTCTCTCCAGGTTATTGTGAGCTCTTAGGAGTTCACATCCCGTTTATCCTGTACTTAGAGTCTGCCAGCATTATACTATGGGAAAAACAGTAAATTGCAAAGTGAATTTATGAATGTGAAATAATTGTGTGAATCAAAGAATTTAATGATGAATAAATGAAGCGAGATAAACTGGTGGGTTTAAATAATAAATTTATAACCCATATTAAATGTATAACTTAAGAAGTTAGATGGCAAGTGTGAAAGTAAATGTGGATTAAGAAGCCATAAAGTAACTTAATGACAGAAATAAAGTTGAAGGATAAAATAGTACAACTGCTAAAGGGGTGTTAATTGGTAGATAAGAGTGAAATTTAAAGTTTAATATATATGTATATATAGATTTGGATGAAAGTTAACTATTGTATAATATGATTTCGAATTTTGATAAAGTTGATGGTTCTGTGATAAAAACTTTAATTGAATAAATAATATTAATAAATGAGCCTATGAAATTGGTGATATGAAAAAGTGGCTTTATGAAATTATATGAACCTTATATTCACCACCGTGTACTCCAGGAATGCAAATATACATAGTAGTGGGTATTATTGGGTTAGATAAATGCTATAACAACCGATAATGTAGGAATGAAATATTACCTACTATGTTAGAAGCATTTTGTCTGTTTAATATTGCATGACATTAATAAATAAAATGATGAATGATAAGTGAGTTTTATACATTATTAACATGTAGAAAGATCTTAGTCGTTGATGTGGAAATTTGATTATAAAGGTTTATGAAGTTTCAGCATTTGAAAAGAATTTTGAATGTATTGTATAAATATGGTTTTATCCCACAAACCATTCATATTTAATTTAGAGTTAAATAGCAATTGGTATATTAAATATAAATTATTATATTGATTATGAAAGGAAAAAAGTAATTTACTATATTAATGTATGAATGATCAATTACATGTATATATTATGTTTATGTCTTGGATAAGTAAATTTGGTAGTCACCACTAAGCGTAAAGCTTAGCGCGTGGTTTATCCTCGCGCAGGTATAAGACAGAAATCATGTGAATATCAGCACCGTTCTAAAGGAGGAATGCTATATGCATGACAAGCAGGTGATGAGAATGAAATTTCTAGGAATTGATATTTTGGATCTCGTTTTGATTGGCATGTACACTATATTGATAAATAGGATAGTATTGTATCAAGAGATACACTAAATATTTATTCATAGTAAATAGCTGACATGTTAATATTATGTCTTGTATTTTGTATAATTGATGTAAATAGTGAGCTGATGACATTATGAGTTATTATATAAGTATGTGATTGGAATTAAATTGGAGGATGGGCAAAATTGTGTTGGAGTTTGAATTGGAGTAGGACGGATAAATATGTATGTGATTATAGAAGTGTAAAGACTTTCTGTTTACAGGGGGATAGGCAATATTATAGAGGAGATTCTGCCGAAATTTCGTTAGAATTTAAGTAGCCTATTTGAGAATGATTGTGTGAACAGTAAAGTTAAGAGTGATAGAATAGAAAAAAAAAAAATTTCCCGGATTTTCGTAATGATTTTAAGAATAGTTTAAGACAACTAAGTTATTATGTACAGTAAAAATGGTGTTACACCTAGTGAGAAGGGCAAGCAGTGACGCATACACCAAGAGGAGCAGTGGTGGTCAAGGGTCTAATAGACCAGCAAGTTCCAGTAGTGGTAGCAGAATGGGCAAGACTGTCGAAGTTTTAGTTCTAAGCGCAGATCTGAGGAACTTCTCAAATCTCGGGAGGTATCTCTCCTCTGTGCTGAGAAGATTGATAAAAGAGGGGAAGTTTCAACCCCTAACACCTAGACTCGCCAGAACCCAAGGTCAACCAGGGCACAAAGATAATGAATACTGCACCTACCATCAGCACACGAGATATACGATTGATGACTGCAAGGCATTAAGGCATGCCATCTAGGATTTGATCGATTCTAATCACATATTCAAAAAAGAGAGGGAACTAGAAGAAGCCCGGGTACAATAATGTGCCCCCACTTGTATTCATGATCGGGTCTAGCTTGCTTAAATGGTACGTGTTCAAGGATTTATATGAAAGTGAAAGCGTTGCTATCACTTGCCCAGAGGGTTCAAGTGAAGAAGAGATCCCCCTAGTAATGGTAGATTTTTGGTCCACTGATGACTGTAGAAATGAAGATAATAACTTTGAGAATGAAGAGTCCGCTGACCTGTGGGGTTCAGATGAGGAAGAGAAGAAGGAGGATGGGAAGAAGAAAGTCAGAGCAGTTACTCGGAGCGAAAGGGTAGTTTCGAAGGTTGAGACGCAACAAGATCCCGTGGCAGTTCAAAAGGAAAAGGAGCCAGTGGAAGACCAAATAAAGAGGCAGTTGAAAAGGATACCGGCTCAAATTTTAATATGGGATCTGCTGAGGCAATCTCCTTCGCATAGGCAGAAGCTGGTGGAAGCCTTATGCAAATCTACGGTGGCAACAACCATTTCCCCCACGGAATTGTTGGACATAATAAAAGGAGGTGTCGGTGAGAATTTGGTATACTCGAATGCTAATCTGTCCGAGGGCCATAACCATAATCGCCCTTTGTATATAAAATCCCAAATAAATGAGAAGCACACAGCCTGTGTTATGATAGATAACGGTTCCACCATAAATGTCTGCCCTTTGGTGGCAATGGTAGCTTTCGAGGTGTCAAAGGACATGCTGAGCAAGTCTGGCCTTGCAATCACAACCTATAATAACTCCCGAAGACAAGCATCGGGGACATTTAAGGCAATGGTCAAAACTGGGCCGATTGAGATAGAAGTGGTGTTCATGGTCCTTCCTATTCCCGCCAACTTTTCAGCACTTTTGGGCAGGCCATGGTTCCACAAGCTCTGAGGGGTGCCATCCACCTTGCATCAGATGATCAAAATCCCACACGAGGGGTAAGTGGTGACGATTAGAGCTGAGAGGGAGAATCAGGTGTCCATTCTGGAAATCACAAGGCAACCCTTCAACGGGTTTCGCATGGCCGTGATTGGTGGCAAAAAGCACATCAAGGGGAGCCCTCAAGTGGTAAACATGATGAAGAGGATGTCTTTCCTCCCTAGAGCCAGTTTTGGCAAAAATTCTCAACGGCCGCAAGCTGCCGTGGCTACAAGAGGTTAGAAGGATAGGAGAGGCCTCGGATATGAGGGCACCAAAATGAAGAGCCAAAAGGTAGCAAGTGAGATCCCTCATATTGAGGAGAGCTTTGTGCCAGTTGTGTCAGTGTGTGCTTATGTAGGGGAAGATGAACCTCAGTTAGTGAATGGAAGAATTGTACCGGGATTCAAGGTCTTTAATGATGTCTTCAATTGGGACATTGGAATGATCAAGCCAGTAGAGGGTTTTTGGGATGAAGAAATCATGACCAAGGGCACTATTTGGGACTAAGAATCACCTGAGGAGATTATCACCGAGAGGTTTATGGCCACCCAAGTATAGGGAAAGAGAAGATGGAAGATGATGCTACATAGGGGGTTGCAGTAGTGCCTCCAAAATACCAGTTCAATACACAACTGTCGGCTGTAACATCTACATCGACAGAGAAAAAAATGATGATAATTTATATTTTCTTTTTATGTCAAAACTCTTTATTAATGTTGATGACTTTTCCAGTTCAATTAATAATATGAACAATTTTGCTTACTTCTGCGATGTTTTTGATGATTTTACTATGCATAATCATGATCATGACTCATTCGTATTTGACATTGATTCAACTTATGACATTCCATTTAATGTTGGAACTTCAAAAAACCCAAAGGAAATCTTAACAGCATCTAATATAACTTCTGAGGAGAGATTAAAATTTGAGAAAATCTTAAGGAAATATGAAAAAGTCTTTGCCTGGACCTATGAAGACATGCTAGGAGTCGATTATGAAATCGCCGAACACGCCATTCAACGTATTCGAATCATAGACCAGTCAAATAGAAGCTTACAAGACTTAGGCCAGAATGGGCAGAGAAAGTGAAGGAAGAGATCCACAAGCAGATTGAGGCCAAGTTTCTGGTTGAAATGCAATATCCGACTTGGTTGGCCAATGTCGTTTCGATAGCCACAAAGAACTAAAAAGTGTGCATATGTGTGGACTACCGATATTTGAACAAAGAATATCCAAATGATGACTTTCCACTGCCGTACATTGATGTGTTAGTAGACAGTATCACAGCCTATATGATGTATAGCTTTGTGGACAGATATGCAGGGTACAATTCAGATGCTTAATAAGATAGCCGATTGGATCAAGGTAGCTTTTATAACTGAGTGGGGAGCATTCGCTTATAGAGTAATGCCGTTCGGGTTGAAGAATGCAGGAGCAACCTATCAGAGGATGGCTACTCGAATCCTTAATGACTTGATTCATAAAGAAGTGGAAGTATATGTCAATGACATGATGATCAAGTCGGCAACCAAAGAGGGTCACTTTGAAGCTCTAGAAAAGTTCTTTCAGAGGATCAACAAGTATAATTTTTGGTTGAACCCTAAGAAGTTCATTTTTGGGGTCACTTTGAGAAATCTATTGGGGTATGTAGTCTGTCAGAGAGGGATTGAGATCGACCTAGACAAAGTCAAGGCCATTAGGGAGATGCCAATGCCTCAGAAGGAAAAGGATGTAAGAAGTTTCTTAGGCAAGTTGCAGTATGTCAGTAGGTTCGTCGCCAAGCTCACTTCAATTTGTGAGCCGATCTTCAAGTTGCTCAGAAAAGATCAGCATGAAGTATGGAATGAAGACTTTTAAAAGACCTTCGATACCATCATGGAATACTTGCTGAATCCCCCAGTTTTGAGAACATCTCAACCGGTCAAGCCGCTAATCCTGTACCTAGCGATAGAAGATAGCTTGGTAGGTGCAATGATGGCTCAAGAAGATGAGTTTGGAGTTGAATTTGCGATTTACTACCTTAGCAAGAAGTTTCTTTCATATGAGGTCAAATATGCAGAAGTGGAAAATATCTGCCTTGCAGTGATTTGGGCCTCTAAGAAGTTGAAACACTACTTCCACTCTTACAAGGTACAAGCAGTTGCAAAGCAAACCCGCTTAGGTACCTGCAGGAAGCTCCATCTTTGTTAGAAAAAATGGGAAGATGGCTACCACTACTACAAGAATTCGATGTGTACGTCACCCGAAAGACCAATAAGGGATGCACGGTAGTGAAGTTCTTGCCAGAGCACCCTATCAAAGGAGATTCATTTGAGTTTAACTTCCAGGATGAGGATGTTACGGCCATTGCAGCACAAGGATGGCAATTACATTTTGATGGAGCTATAAATAGCAAAGGGGCAGGAGTAATAGTCATTCTAATGACCCCAAACAGTGAAAAGCTTCCATTGGCCAAAACGCTGAGATATAAGGCTACTAAAAATGAAGCTGAGTATAAAGCTTGCACATTCTGGTTGGAAACCTTGATAGCCTTAGGGGAAAAAGCGTAGAACTCCTTACATACTCATCACTAGTATTCAACCAGATCTTGGGTGAGTGGGCCGTAAAAGAAGAGCACCTGATGCCATATTTGAAGCACCTAAGGAGTTTAAGCAATTAGTTTGAGGTGTGCACCTTTCACTTCGTTCCGTGGGATGAGAATAAGTTAGTGGATGCCCTTGCGACCTTGGTATCAATATGGGATAGCCCAAAAGGGGTAGTCATGAAGCCCGTCTTGCTCTCTAGTTCAGAAAAGCCCAATTTTGAGTCTAATCTAGTCATGGAAGTCAAAGTTTTTGATGAGAAGCCGTGGTACCATGACATCAAAAATTACCTAAAAAGGATGGCATTCCTAGAAGAAGCTACTAAAAAGGACCAGAGATTGATCCGCAAGCTGATCACTCAGTTTATCTGCATAGATGGTGTGCTATACAAAAGGCAAGTCAATGGCATTTAATTGAGATGTCTGGATGAGAGAGAAGTTGAGAAAGTTATGGAGGAAACCCATGCTGGAATATGTGGGGCCCATATTAACAGGTTAATGCTGGCAAAAAAGATCATGAGACAAGGGTTCTACTGGCTTACAATGGATACAGATTGCTCAAAGTACGTGAAGCAGTGTTAGCTATGCCAGCAGTGTGCAGACCTGAGGCATTTGCAAGTTTTGCAACTACACAGCTTAACATCACCTTAACTATTCGCGGCTTGGGGAATAGACATTACTGGGAACATATATCCTACAGCCTCTAATGATCACAGGTTGATCATAGTCGCTATCGACTATTTCACTAAGTGGGTAGAAGCGGAATCATTCAAAAAAGTTGACGCTTGGGATATGGCCAAGTTCATTAAGAAGAATCTGATATGTAGATACGGTCTCCCTATTACGTTGTGTTCGACAATGGAGTGCAATTTATGGCTAAAACTAAGAAATTGCTTCAGAAGTATGGCATAGAGCATCATAAATCCTCTCCATATCGCTCGCAAGTCAACGGGGCAGTAGAAGCTGCTAACAAGAACGTTAAGAGGATTTTGGCCAAAATGGTTCAAACTATAAGGATTGGGCAGAGAAGTTGCCATTCACGCTTTGGGACTATAGGACCACTGTCAGAACCTCTACAGGGGCCATGCCATATTCTTGTGTGTATGGGATAGAAGCCGTATTGGCAGTTGAGCAGAGCTCAAGTCTTTAAGGGTTGTTATGGAAGTAGAAATTTTAGAAACTGATTGGGCCCGACAACAGTTGCTGCAGCTGAATATGTTTGATGAGAACAGGTTGTGAGCTTATTATCACAATCAAATTTATCTGAAGTGACTTGCTCGATCGTTCGGGAAAAAGGTCAGAAAGCACCCGCTAAAGGAAGGAGATTTGGTTTTCAAGCAAATGAGACTTGGTGTGCCAGATATACAAGGAAAGTTCATACCAACATGGGAAGGCCCATTTGTTCTCAAAAAGTTCCAATCCAAGGGAGAAATGATTTTGACAGATAGCGATGCAAATGAATTCAAGGAGCCGGTCAACGTTGATAGACTTAAGAGGTTCCATAGCTAAAGACATAAAAATCGAAAGAAAGGAATAGAAGCATCGTGGATCGAAAATCGAAAAAAGGTGGCCTTGCTAAAATTGGGCACCTGGTTGGGGTGAATATCGAAAAAAGCACCGTAGGTAAAAATTAGAGGCTTGAGAGAAAATGGCCAATCAAGAAAACTCGAGAGGGCTAATTGGCAACAGGAGTTTGATGCTGTTAAGATCTACCCTGAGAATAGACGTAGTTTTGTATTGTAAATCTGTGTTAAATGATGATCATGTATGGTGAAATCATATCAAAGTGTACAGAATTTTGCAAAAAGGAATAAAACAGAAATCATTCAAATTATGCGTTCATTATTTTCCAGTTCTTTTGTAAAAAGAAAGACATCGTTCACTATAGAATGCATGTAAATCTAAACTATACTCTACTACTGCTCTCGTCGGCTAGGTGCCTAAGTCAATGGGTCTTGTTGTCGACTACAGGGCTAAGCACCCGTCTCTTATAAGCACTAGTAGAAATACTGGAGAGATCCCCGAAAGAAGGTATAATGGTCTTCATCAGCAACCTTGCCCAGAGGCTATGATATCTAGATGTGAAGTCTGAAGATAAGACGCCGTCCTAAAAAGATAAAGGGAGCCTAACAACATCTTGAATGATCCCAAACTATTGGGTACAATGGGTCGTGATATAAAAGGTAGCCTCATGAAGCCCGCACAACGGAATACATCCTGAAGAGCCATCGGTAGTCAAAGCAAAAAGAGGGAGCCAGGGGTTCATAAAACTGATATCCTCATCCGCCACCTCACTAAATCTAGCGACACCCTAGTCGGGAGAGGTAAAAGAGTACAATCGCTATCGGGGAAGAAAATGCCTCAATGAATACTGGCCAATCACCTTAGGAGGGGGCTCTGATAACAATCTCAGCTTCTCTTGCAGCCATACCTGGAAGACAAGGAAAATGATAAAAAAAAAAAAAAGAAAAAGAATAAAGAATAAAAGAGAGGGAAAAAAGAAAAAAAAAAGCCGTCGGAATGGGTAGGGTCCACTCCGGGCAAAAATAAGGCATAATGTTATGTGAAAATCCAAAAGGACACATCTCCCACTAAGGAAAGCTAGTGTGAAAATTCACAAGGGATGCACTACCTTTTAAAATAATAATGTACTTGGAGTAATAAGGGGCTCCCGGTGAAGGCAACAGAAGGTCGGCAGTGACAAAATCCAAGCCCAGAATCTTCTAAGCTAGAGTCAGCCCACGATGAACGCCATCTATTGTAATGACCCGAATTATACCTTAGAAGGATTTAAAGTATAATTGCATTGTTAAGGTACTAGGGTTAAGGGTATAAGTGGGAGTATATAAGTAATTGAGGCCTTAATTAAAAGAAGAGTATAGAGTTTGTAAAGCAAAATTTTGAAGGGGGGACTGATTTAAAGCTTTGCCATGGACCAAAAGGGGAAGTTAGTTATGAGTGGGACATTTTTCATAAGGAAGACAAGTGGCAAGTGAGGAGATTGCCACCTAGATTGCTGCATGCAATATAAGGAGTCTTAGTGGGACAATCTGTCCCTTTTGCCACAAGAATTCAGATTTCTCACTTATATCTTTTCTCTTTCGGTTTCTCCCTTTCTCTTTTCTTCATTTGGCTTTTGATTCTTCTTTTGGTTGGATTTTTCTGCATTGATTAATTTGAAGAGGTTTTTTAAGGGTAATTAGAAGGTAAGTGTGGTTAAGAATTTGATATGATCTTCTTTTACTCCACTCTTCTTATGTGTTTGTATTGGTTGGTTTGATGGACTAAGAGCATGTGTGTGTGTTTGATTTGGTTATGCAAGAAGCTGCTGATAGAAGGAAAGAGAATGGCAAGGAGAAGGTTTGATTTTGAAGAGAAGAGTTTTAAGTTGCTTATGCGGTTGGGATCGTGTGCCTTTAATTAGTTACATGTGTTGAGTTTGTGTAATTTTTGAGCAAATGCATGTGTTGTTAGTTAAGTTATTGTTATTGATTTTCTGCTATTGATGCATGTTAAATTAGATGGTAAATTGATGAGCTTTAAGTTAGTGTCATAGTTCATTTGAGTGTTGATGTCAAGTTTGCATGTTGTATATGTACAGATTTTGGTAGGTAAAGTACTTGTTATGGTTATTATGTTTAAATGTCATTTTGTGTGATATTAATATTTGATTGCATTTTAAGTTGAACTTGTGATTAGAATTTTTTATAGCATGATTTTGAAGGTTATGCATGTGAATTTGGGGTTGGTATGTGAAGGTTGTGCACGAGAAGGTTGTGTACCTTGGAGTTGAACATGTAGTTCGGTTATGTCGTGAGCACGACAGAATGCTCCTTGGGTGTGGTTTGCGCTGCTGAGCTTCCTTATGTGGGCGAGTTCGATAGTTGGGTTGTGAATGTAAGTCTTATGTTCTCATTTGTGTATGGCATTGCAATAGTATATGTATGATCATGCATAATTAAGTTTATATGTAACATATGTATGTATGAATCTTATACCAGTTGAGATGATTAGCTTGAGCATGTATTGCTTTGAAATGTGATCATGGTTGGGTACATGAATATATGATATAGTGACTAGAGTTTTATGTAAAGCCTGAAGGGTCATGGTAGTGGATAGATAAGCATGCTTATAAAGGGCTAGTGTTTTTGCAGCTCTAGTGTTTGGCCCCCAACGGTCTAGTGTTTGACCCGCAAGGGTCTACTATTTATTACCTTCGGGTAACTAGTGATTTGAGACTTTGGTCTCCTATGTTTGATACTGCGAGTCAGTATCTATTGCACATGTATCCACCATTATTGAGAATTCAGGCTATGGTTTTAGCGCTTTTATAATTATATAGGAGCATGTCAAGTATTGATCTATTGTATGTACATGAAAGTGTGCTACATATATATGTGATATGTTGTGATAAGTTATCACTTTCTAGTTAAGCTTAACGAATAAAGCTAGTGAATATGTAAATGCTTTAGTATTTGATAAAGGTGTGTGGTACTGTTAGTTATGTTCTTGTCGATATTTATGCCTTTGCTTATTGATATATGTTGAAGTGTGTATGTTTGGATATTTATATATATGTGTGTATTGTTGTCACTTCCTGAGTAGCCTTTTGCATCTGTATATCCCCACTAACCGTTGTCGCTTAGCACGGGTGTTTTATGGTGTAGGTATGCAGGTTCGGTTCAGTTTTGAGAGTCGTCCATCTGCTGGCCACTAGGAGTTGAAGTGGAGTTTTTGTTTTTGTTATTTACTCTTTTTGTAATGATCATGCAATGTATATGTTAATAGAATAATTTTTTATATAGAGTATATGTCAAAGCTTTGATCTTGTAATGTTAGAATGATAACCTTTTTGTAATGTATACTTTTTATAAGGTTATTAATGCCAGTATGTTTTGTTTATATGATGCTTCCACTTATAGTTTGAACGTGTATGTATAAGTATGTTTCCACTTTACTTAATGCAGTAGTGTTTATTTTTGTATGCGTAGTTGTGTGTGTAGCACTCCCTTGTCCTCTTAAGGGGCATTTGGGGTGTTACATCTATTATTCCAAATAGCCAAAAATCGCCAGTCAACTCGTCAAAAGTCATAGTCAGATACCTGGAAAGGCAAAATAGTAGGACAATACTGGCCCAATAGGTCGACCTAGTAGAAAAATCCTCTAATGCCTTGGTCAATGGCTCTAGTGCAAAAGTGGTTCCCTGAGGAGCCAGTCTAGTGGCGACTGAGGAAGAAACCCCTAAGGCCAATGCAATGTTCCTCGCACGGGCAAAACCGCAGGTCGGGATACAGGGTGGTGTGCCGAGTGGAAGCCTCGCTCCGATGATTGCAACAAACTCTTCTGGCAGGGGGCATAATTCTTAGTAGGTAAACCGGAAGACATGAAAATGAGGGTCTTAGAAGCGGGCGGCAGCTAATAGAAGGTTCTGGTCCATTCTAATTCTCCTCAAAAATCTCAGACCAGAGTAAGGGGTCAAAGTAGTATATTCCCAAGTTCGGGGGGTCATTCAGAACTCGGTGCATCTTGCTGAGGACAGGGGATGACATTTTTCGAAGGTTTTGGGGGAAAAATTAAATATAAATGGAAAAGGAAAAGAGAAAAAGAAGAAAAAAACCTGGAAAAGAAGCTCTGGTTGAAGTCCAAAGAGATAAATGCACGAAATTCGAGGAAAAGATGGGATATTTAAAAAAAGCCAGGATAGACAGCCTGCCTATCGATCGATCTTCCTACGGGAAGCCCGTTGGTCAACTGGTTGACTGCCTGGGGATATGTTCTCCTACATTTTTCATGCATTTCACACGCATAAATATTTTACGTGTATTTTTGCCCTTTTTAATTTTATAGGAAAGCAAATTTGAGGGAAAAGTGTACAGTGCATGGAAATCGGGGGCAAAATATTCAGGAAGTATTTTCTTTTCAAAAATTTGAGAAGAGGAGGGAAAAAGAAAGAGAAAGAAAAGTGATGGGAATTTTGAAGGACCGACGGGCATCCCATTGGTCGGTCTTCTCATGGGAAGCCTGCTGTGACGCGCGCCGAACCTAGAAAAGGCCCTTGTTGAACCCGTTTTTAGAATTCGAGGGATAGGTTCGCGTCTTTTTGATTTTGGGTGCCATGAGACATTTTGGATGCCTCCTTTCCAATAGAACATTGGAAATGATCATCTAGTCTCACGACACCTTTAGGCACCTTTGAGCTATTTTGGAGTCGCCACCCAATTTACAAGAAATTTGGAAAGGTCTCTAACCTCTTTTTGATCTAGACTAGAGATTGATGTTCGGAACTTCACTCTTATTTATACTTTGGTTAATTATAAATGAGTTTTTAATTTCCTAAATTTCTATCTCTTATCTCACACAATTTATGCATTTGTTTAAAGCGCACTACAAGCACTCAGAAGCAATAAAGGAAAGCAATAAAGAAAGCGATAAATAAAGCAATAAAGTAAAGCAGTAAACACATCAATCACACAATTACAGGGGAATTTGGGTTGGAATACAACCCCAATAAAAGGAGATGTAAATTTGGACGGAATACAATGCTAAATGGAAATTAAATAATGTTGCCCCAAAATTAATTACAAGGGCCTAAAAGAAAATACATGAATATAAATTTAAAACAAACAAATAAAATCAAACATAAGAAAAACATACATAAATCGGGCCATTCATTTAGGTTTGAACATTGGTTCCTTCACGCTCACTAAAAGAGGAGTCAAAAAGTTATAGGATTGTTAGTTTGAAAAATCGGGATGAGTGATCCCAGTTTTGGAGAAAATTAACTCTTTGTTTTATTATGACATTTTATATTGCTTGACTAAAATGAAGGACATTGGTCCTAATTTTATTAATAAAAATTTCAATTTATTTATAAAAATATTTTTGTGATTTTTTGTCTCACGCGTGCATATATAAAATATTTACTTGCAAACAAATACAACACAAGGTGAGGGAATAAGAAAGGTCTCACAGAACAACGCGGTCTCCTACGCATTATGACCCAACCGGGAGATCACGGGAACGCTCATGCAAGGCAAACCACATTTAAATCCCACACCAAAAAATAACCTTAAAAGACATTAGTAATAATTTTAAAAATTAATTAAATAAAGACTGAATAAATATAGAACATGTTAATTTAATATGCAAATAACTTACATGCAAAGTACATAAAAAGGGGTCATGCAAATATCAAAGAAATAATAATAATAAAAGTTAACATCAAAGCAATAGCAATAACAATGATAAAATAATAATAATAATAATAATAATAATAATAATAATAATAATAATAATAATATTGACAATGACAACAGGACACCAATAGTAATAATAATAATAATAATAATAATAATAATAAAAGATACCAACAATAATAACCACATAAAATGATAATAATGCAAGCAATAAATAAATAACATGACAATAATGACAAATATATAATCATGATACTCATAATATTAATATAACAATGCAATAATAACCATGATAATACCAACATTAATAATAAGAATAATAACATTAGGAGTACGGTGAACCAGCAAATTCCAAATAATAAAAACAAATGGCCATGACAATAGCACGGCCCGCACGCATGGCACGCGTAAAAAATCAAAAATAAAAAACAAAAAATAACCAAAAAATAAAAATAAAAATAAAAATAAAAATAAAAATAAGAACAAAAATAAAAATAAAAATAAAAATGAGAGTAAAAATGCAAATTTTTGAAGTAAAATTTTAGAAGAACAAAGGAGATTTTCGACAAGTAAAACATCATTATTGGCATCTCTACTTATGGCAAGTACCATTTTCATCATCGGGTAATCTTAATATTTGACCGCCTCGGGACACGGTGTCTACACCTGTCGGTCAGCAACATCTATATAAGGTGTGCATAACCGTGCTTCTTTGGCTCCTCTTCTTTTCCTTTTTTCCTTCTTCTTCCCTCTCTCTTGCAAACTGATGGGACCTTTTGATTTTTCTCCTTTTTCTCACCCATTTTCACCCGTTTTGCGCACCACTTATGCCAAAAATGACCCTCGTACCACCGCGCACGCATAGGACCAATTTTTTTGCAGTTTCTACGAGTATTTTTTAGTCCACTTTGTCGACTACTAGGGTTTTACTGCAGTTTTCCTCTTCTTTTCACTTCTTTTTACTTAATTTTTGTTCTAAATGCATGATAGATGTATATGCTTTAAAATATAGGATAAATTCTACCTTTTTATTTTTTGCATTTTGGGACCCTGTACACTGATAACTGAAGTGCAAACGGATAATGAAATAATAAATAATAATAATAAAATGGCAATAAATATAGGACTTAAAAATATGCCCCTGTATGATTGATGATTATGCACCGAATTAGACCGAATTGTTGAATAATTGATCATCATGTAATATAATTGCACCAATAAAATTATTGCTTGGGGCTTAAGGCCTGTCCCTTTATTTATGTTTTCATGCAGGGAGTTGGGCGGATTCTTACCGGGATGCTGTCCAAATTTTTTTAGAATTTTTTGGGTAGGCACATCTTTGCCGGGATGCTGCCGAAAATTTTTCGTGGGAATATTTTAGCCAAAATGTTGCCGAAATTTCCAAAAATTTTAAAATTGTGCTTAGCTTACCTAAGATTAATATACAAAACTAACTCTTTTCTTTTTTCAGGATGCCTCCACATCGCAATGTCCCCCAAGATCAGCCCGAGCCTCAGGCTCCCAAGTGGATGAGCCTCGATATCAAGGAGAGATTTTAGGCCTTGACTCGCGTACAGTTCCATGCTAGCCGTTATGTCTTCAGGCCTTTTCTGCAGAGTATGGGGATGCTAGAGGAGGTCAACGCACTTATAGAGGTAGTAGGATGGACAGAGTTCCTCACACCCTCCCTTCAGACCCACCTGGAGGTTATTAGAGAGTTCCTCGCTACCCTCTACTATAGTGGATTTTAGAGATTGGACTCGGAGGAGGGGGTCATCCAGTTTCAGGTCAGGAGGCACCACTACAGCATCACACGCTAGGTATTTGCATAGGCCATGGGGCTTCCTCACGGGGGAGATGTGATGATACCCTAGCACCAAAAGAAAATTTTGAAATAGCAATGGAAAAATAGCAACGGAAATAATTTCGTTGCTATTTAGCAATGAAAATTATATTCCATTGCTAAATAGCAACGGAAATTTTTTTCCGTTGCTAAATTTGGTTAAGTTTTGTGTATTTAAAAACGGAAAATTTTTTGGTTATTTTTGGTCGCTAAAAATGGAGGTAATTTTTAGCGCCAAAATTTAGCAACGGAATACTTATACCGTTGTTAAATACGGTGCCAATAAAATGCGGGATAATTTTGGAATGAATATAGCAACGAAAAATTATTTCGGTTGCTAATTTGGAAGGGAATAATATTTTCATTGCTAAATGGGCTCAAGAATAGCAACCGAATTATATTCAGTTGTAGATTTAGCAATGGAATTTTTATTCCATTGCTAAATAGCATGTATTAAATATTTGGGTTAAATAATAGCAACCGAATATATATTCGGTTGCTAATTTAGCAACGGAATAATATTTCCGTTGCTAAATGGGCTCAAGAATAGCAACCGAATTATATTCGGTTGCAAATATAGCAACGGAATTTTTTTCCATTGCTAAATAGCATGTATTAAATATTTGGCTTAAATAATAGCAATCGAATATATATTCGGTTGCTAATTTAGCAACGGAATAATATTTCCGTTGCTAAATGGGTTCAAGAATAGCAACCGAATTATATTCGGTTGCAAATATAGCAACAGAATTTTAATTCCATTGCTAAATAGCATGTATTAAATATTTTGGTTAAATAATAGCAACCGAATATCTATTCAGTTGCTAATTTAGCAACGGAATAATATTTACGTTGCTAAATGTGCTCAAAAATAGCAACCGAATAAATATAGCAATGAAATTTTTATTCCGTTACTAAATAGCATGTATTAAATATTTGGATTAAATAATAGCAACCGAATATCTATTCAGTTGCTAATTTAGCAACAGAATAATATTTCTGTTGCTAAATAGGCTCAAGAATAGCAACCCAATTATATTAGATTGCAAATATAACAATGAAATTTTTATTCCGTTGCTAAATAACATATATTAAATAAATATTTGGGTTAAATAATAGCAACTGAATCTATTCGGTTTTTCCGTTGCTAATTTAGCAACGGAATAAGTTTTCCGTTGCTAAATGGGCTAAGAATATAATTCAGTTGCAAATATATCAACGAAATATTTATTCTCTAAATAGCAAGTGTTATTCGGTTTTTAATTCATTTCTTTTTCCTTCTTTCTTTACCTAAACTTTACTTCTTCCTGTACCCTGGCACAGCATCTTCCACGAGAGCCACCAGGCGCCAGATTCGACGTTGCCCCCCCTTCCCCGTCCAGCTGTTGTTTGCTCCCTCACCGTCGCTGGCCCCCACCCTGCCTTCACAGATCCAGTCTCACAGCTGCCGCTACCTCGTGCCCTGTCTCCCTCGCGTGCTGTCAGTTTCCCGCCGTCGCCGGTTGCCCCCTCTTCTCTTGCTCACCGACGACTCTGCCCTCTCTCTAACCGGTTAGTGTTCTCCATCTTTACCTGTATTTAGAGATGGTAATCGAGACTCGATAATTATAAAATTCTATCTTTCATTCTGCGTAATTTTATTATTTTATTATTTTGTTATTTGATTTTTATTTTTGTGGATCTGGTCTCTTTGTGATTCTTATGAGTGATTTTGGATACTGGAATTCCTGATTTGCTTCAATGAGATCTTAAGTTGGTTCCATTTCTTGAAGTTTAGGAGTTTTTTTATTATGGTGAATCCATTTTGTGATGGGTTTCAATTAGTTTAGTTGGCGAGCATTTTATTGTGCTATTCATTTTCTTTTTTTTTGGGGTCTTGATTTCTTATTTTATACTCTTTAATTATTGCTCTGAGTTTGCTTTTTTTGAGTTTATGTGCTTCTACATACTCTTAAAGTTCTTTCCATGCAATCTATGAACCAGTACCCAAACACGTCGCTGATACAGATCGAGGGAGTGAACACGAAGGAGGAGGTAGCATGGTATTGTGGTAAGCAGATGGCATATATTTACAAAGCCAAGGTGAAGAAGAATGGTTCCCATTATCGTTTCATTTGGGGAAAAGTTGCCAGGCCTCATGGTAACAGTGGTGTTGTTCATGCCAAGTTCAAGTCTAACCTTCCTCCCAAATCTATGGTAATTGAAGGTTTTTTTTTTAGGTTCTGTCAAATTGGGTGTCCATGGTAGTTAATCTGATTGATTTTTGTGATTCTTTTTCTATTAATAGGGAGACAGAGTTAGAGTCTTCATGTATCCCAGCAACATTTAAGGTATTATTTTTTAAAATTTATTGGCTTATAAGAATGATTTGCACTATCTTTTACGAATGTTTACATTTCTTATATATATGATTTGCACTATCTTTTACGAATGTTTACATTGCTGATATATGGGGTTTCGATTATGATAAGTTTCTAGTGTTGTATTTGTGAAAAACATGTCTTATTGCTTCGATGCAAAGTTGTTGCAAATGTTAAGCTTATTGAATAATATCGCACTTTTTATATTAGTTTTTGTTATCTTATTTTGCTTGATGTCAACTGCTAAATTTGGAGTATTGAACTTCTAAGATTGTTGCAGTGCTTCTGAATTTTATAAGCACCTATTCATTTTTCCCTTTTCAGATTAAATCTATCTTGCTTATAAACCTTCATAATTTCTGCAAGCCATCATATGTTTATAACTAATCCTTTTTAATCTCTTCTTATTCTTTTGGCTGCAGTAATACGATTATTGGTTTTTGTTATGATGGTGGATGGGACACGAAATAGTCAGTATATGAGTTTGACCCTCATATAATAGTGAGTTGGAAAGTTTTGTATTGAGGAGTAATACTAGGTAGCTGTTTTGACTATGGTTACAATTTAATTTGTTTTGATTTTGACAATATGTTTTACCCAAAATTTGAGATCGTTTCTTTTTGGCCCATGCTGCATTTTTAATTTTTTTTATTATTTTAATTTCTAGAGTTGGAAAGGCAAAATTTGTACATACAAATATAGGTAGATGTAGATTATTTGATTGGATGTTACTATAGATTATGTTGTATTGAATTAAATATATTATATATGAGACTTAAAAGTCAAATTTCGCAGCCAAGGATCAAATATTATATCTTTTTTATATAAGGTAAATATAAAAATAACTTTTGTAGGTTATACATGCATAATTTTTTATTTTTAATGATTTTTTAAGAAAATAAAAAAATAATGTTACAAAATTTAACATGTTATAATTAGATGTATTCAATGACAAATTTGGATCTTATTCCAATGTATTAGATTTATGATTCAACCAAAACCAATCTAACTAACTTGATTTGTTTCTTATGAAGAAAGAGCTCAAGATGTTCTTATGAATAAAAGATTACTTTAGCTAGCAGATGATCCTGCTACTAGACCTACAATTGAAGTTTGCCTTGTGCAGGTATGGATTTGAGATTCAGAAATTGATTCCTCACGTGGCATATCGATGCTTGATTGCCATTCTTGTTTGGAATATTGGCTATCCAAGCTCTGAAGTTCTTTTTACTGCATTCTGTAAATATAGTTGTATTGTGCCTAGTGTTCTATAGATTTTTTGTTGTTTATGGCTGTGTTGAAATAATAGGTGTGGGATGGTTGAAGTGCTTTTGCTAGCCAATTGTAAATGGATTGATGATCTTACACTCATAATTTATTCATGTTCCTTACCTTGATATTAATGTACAATGTTTATTTGAATGTGAACATCTTCCTTGAAAACACAGTACTTTGTTAACAACCACGCAAGTTTTATTTATAATGCAAGAACAAAAAAATCAGATCATTAAGAGAAGTGTGAACCTCTCATGATTTGATCAAGTTCTCTTAGTTGTTCCTTATGCTGATTTCATCTTTGCTAATTGATGACTTCCATTTTGTAGCTTCTAGTATTTTTAGTGGAAAATCTCTTTTGTATCTAGCTTTACATACAGATTAGCATTTGAAATATTTAGAACTGGAATATTTCACATTCACTTGTTTATCATATTCTTGATATTTTCTCTGTTTTGTCCTATTTATTCCATAAGTGAATATGGGATTTAGCTCTGATTGGTTTTTAGAGGACCAATTGGCTGGACTAAAGCTCCACCTTATTATATATGTACAAGGGTCTGTTTAAGATCCAACTTAATACCTCATTGTCCTAATTATTAGTGAAGCAAGTCTTGTTTAAGCATATATTAGTAAAGCAAGTCTTGTTTAAGCATATATTACCACTACTATGCTAATTTATAGCGGTAATTTCAAACAAGCAATATCATATTGATATAAATAGAATTTATGCCAATTAACATCATATAATGCATTGACGTGGAAGGGGAGAAGCTACATTTTACTTTGTATTAGAATCAACAAGAAATTTTGTACATGAAATTCTGTATTAGGATAAGCTACAACTTTTCTGAGTAGGTGCATGTATCGGCTTGGTTTGCTTCCGTTTAATTTGATGCTGGTTTACTTCCGTTTAATTTGATGCCATGTTTTTAAGTAAAACTCTTATGATTTTGAGAGTACAAATATAACACTTATCAGCATTTCATTTTTGTATTGTTATTGTGATGCAATATACTTGTAACTTCCTATACAGAACTGTATGCAGTTGTTTCAAGCTGGCTTCACAAGGCATGAATGGCCTGCTATATAATCACATTTTTTTGTCAAGTTTTAAAATTTCTATTAACTATTCTTTGAATATAATTCTTTTAAGTAACAGAATAGAATGTGATTATTTATATCTTCCTTTTTTTTCCTATTTAGATGCATAAATAGCTATTGAGCCCGAATTATTGTTGTGGGTCATAAAATCAACAGGAATAGGCACAGTTAGCTACAGGAATTGTATTCCTTATTTTATGATCTCATATTTTGAATTTTAGTTGGAAAAGTTTGGTTGGACTTTTTGTTTTTTCACCTTTTTTGATCCAGCAATCTAAAGTTAAAGTTTCATAAGCTTCATGAGGTGTGCTACCCTAGTTTGGGATTCTGATTGGGGTTGAGATACTAAGAATTGTAAACTTATTCCCTTTAACAAGCTAATTTGACTTGCCATGTTGATCATACTTCTAAGTTGCAAAGTGATGTATATCTTTATTGGTTATTGCAATTATATGTTATGAACTTCTAGATATATAGTTGCATATATTGAATACCATTTTTGTGTAGCTTTTGGAGAGCAAGATACAGTAGGCAAAGTCTAAGAAAGATACTCAGAAAGCACAGGTTGCCACACAGTGAAATTGGAGTTTTTTTGCAATTTTTGTTATAGAATTTTGTATAACTCTTTACGCTTTGTAAATGAATATATATATATATATATATTTTTTTTTTTTGGCACAATTGTAATTGACATTTATCTATTTATGAAATGATAAGTTATTGATATTGTCCCGGTTATATTATCAATAAGAAAATTTTCTTAAATTTCATTATGAATTTTTGGATTATTTTTATTTATGAGTAAAATTGACATTTAGCTATTCGGTTGCAATTTTGGATTATATTTATTTATAAGTAAAAAATTTGATTAAAATTTTACAATTTCTAATATTAAAAATAGCAATGGAATTTCTCTACTGTTGCTAAATTTAGCAATCGAATCCACTTTCCGTTGCTAAATTTAGCAATGGAATTTAAATTTCATTGCTAAATCTGACCAATATGTGTTTCAATAAATTGATCAATATTATCAATGGAATTGATTTTTCCGTTGCTAAATTAGCAACGAAATTCTTTTTCCGTTGCTAAATTAAAAATTCGTTACTGAAAATTAGCAACAGCCGAATTAGCAACCAAAAGTTCGTTGCTAATTTCCGTTGTTATTTTTAATTAGCAACGAAAAATGTCAAATTTCCATTGCTATTTTTCATTGCTAAATTGCAATTTTCTTATAGTGTAGAGAGCCATTCGAAGGCAGCATTAGGAGGCTATCGCTATTTTATGACCATGACACGGCAAAGAGCACTGTCCTCTCATCTCAGGCATTGCTTTACATACATAGAGTCCTTTCCAGCTCATACCTGGGGCTAGGAGGTAACTCGGGGTCAGTAAACGGAGTGGAGATATGGAGCTTATGGGTGATGGTGGCACACCAATGCCTTAATATTAGCCATAAGTGTAACACCCCAAAACCACCTTGAAAGTTTGAGCCTGTATGTGTCTGTATGTGTGCGTCTTTGTGTACATTTTCGGTGTGCATGTGCATTAGGTTATTTTAATTATGTGTTTGTATAATACAGTAAGAGGAGAGGAGTTATACTAGTGTGTGTGCATAAGATAGGGAAGTAGGGTATGAGTAAGGGAAAAGAATTATGTGTAGGTGAGAGTATGGGAGTTGAGGTGAGCTTAGGTTGACCTACCTATGGGAAAGTGACATGTGGCTTAAGGGATAAGTGGGAATTAAATGGGTAAAGAGAGAGAAACCAGCTGTAAGTCACTTCCTCTTCCCGTTCTCCTCTTCCTCCTCACGCCATTCATCTTCTTCTTCCTCTTCTTCTTCTTTCCTTCTTCTTCTTTACCTGTTTTTGCTCTTCATTCTTAACCTTGAGTGATTGAATTGCTGGGTTTGTGTCTTCTAAGCTCAAGGGTGAGTATTGGGTTAGTGGTATCTTAGATTCTTCTTCTTCCTCTTCTCTAGGTTTTGAGTATTGGTATATGTATGTTACCATAGAATTGATCTTTAGTTGTTGTGGGTTATGATTCAGAGGATCCACCTAGGCTATCAACGGGGAAAGAAAAAGCTAGTGGAAGTGGAGTTTGCGAATAGGAGCAAAGGAGATCAGGTTTGGGAAACTCTCTTTTATGTATATGAATTTTAGTATATTTATGTGTAAAATAAGTTTCTTGAACGTGTTATTGATGATTATGATGATGGTAGTGAGTGTTGGCTCAAATGATTCATTGGTGCATGTGAATAGGTTTTTGGGTGAAAACTGGGTTAGAATGCACTGGACCTTTCTTCGGTTATTAAGCTGTTTTGGGAGTTGTAGAACTCCAAATGGTATGAAATCAGTGCCGTTGGAAATCTAAGATATATTCCTACAAATGTGTTAGAAATAGGTTTGAGTAAATTTTAACTCTAAGTGTCCCAAAAGTGGTTAAGAAGTAGAGTTATCTTCCCTGGACGAGTTTAGGGGAGCACTATAGGTTGTTTAGATCATATATGAAGTTATAGATGTCCAATTGATCTGAAATTTGTTGGATTTGAAATTTAACATCTTAGGGAACACATGTTAAGAATGAAAGTTTGCCTAAAAATGTAGTTTAGATGCCCGTTTAGGCTGAACAAAAATGAGTTGTGAAGCAGTCCTGACCAAATTGATTACCACCGTGACATATGAAAATCCTTGGCAGAATGCTTAGTTTGGACCTCACGGTGGTAACCAAATTGATTACCACCGTGACCCCTTCTGTCTTGACCATTTTAGGTATTTTTCTTCCCGAATTGAACCCGTATTGCACCAGAACTTTCTAGGATCCATCCGATGTATGTTTAGGACTATTAAATGAGTATAAGAATAGTTATCCCTTAGAAAATAAACATGATTAGGATTAAGATTAATAGCAAACTAATGAAGTAATAATGTGTAATTGTATGTATTAGAATCAAGTCAAGTTTAATGACATTATTGAACATTATAATACTTTAATCTATACGTGTATGATATGAACAAGTATGCATAGGTATGACTTAAGATCTAAGTTAAATACTCATGAAAGACGTCACATGAAATGAATTTGCTTAATGAAATATATGTATATGGGATACGAGTAGTGAATGCGTGATTAAAGTAATTGCTTAACAATATTATACGATGCATGCATTGGTAATAAATGTTATTAGAATGTGTTAGTATGCAAGATATTTATGATACTATAACGGCTCATGTGGATATTTGAGTGCTTATATAATATGTTAATGATAAATGTGATTTAATGCTTTTAGCTTATGGATTCCTCTTTTAAATGGAGACCCATAAAGTGGCAAATCGGGTAAGTAAGTGTTTATGTAAATGTATAAATAATTTGTATGAATGATATGATTAAGTGTGAGGGATAGCATTCTGTTTTGAGGTTTTTGGTATGTCATGGTGGCAATGAATGTGGTTACCAGCGTGACCTACCTCAGATTGGCATTCTGTTTTGAGGGTTTTGGTATGTCACGGTGGCAATGAATGTGGTTACCACCGTGACCTACCGCAGACTTGCATTCTGTTTTGGGTTCTGGGTATGTCACGGTGACAACCTAATGGGTTACCACCGTGAGGTACCCCAAGAGTGCTTTCTGCCGAGAGTTTTGGTATGTCATGGTGACAACCAACCTGGTTGTGACTGTGACCTACCCTGTTTTTGTAAAGAGTGTTTAGTTGTTAAAAGCAAAGTTTGAATGTTAAGCTAATGGTTGGCCTGATATTGTTTCCATATTTGACTCAGATAAATTTTAGAACATTGAATAGTGCTAAAGTATGTTGATGGAATTATATTGTATGATTTGTATAATGAATACTATGATGCATGGCTGATATTATGAATTTCTTTATATGTCTACTATACTCTGGATTAAGTATGATGATATATATACTGTCTGATGTGACACATGATTTGAATGATGCATGACCTGCGAGAGTCAGTCTAGTGGATAGTTAGGCATGCCTAATAGAGTCTATATAAGTGTAGCTGTAGCGCCCTTTGAACGATTTGGACCCCGATCAGGTCCCTGAATGGTTCCTCGCGAACCCTATTATGTGTATGTGTATGGATCTTGTTTAAGGTCCTGTTCAGTGAAATGTTTCTGAAATGTGGAAAGTGATAATGCTTTGCGATTCGTACCCGTAAGGTACAGTTTGTTACTCGTTATCCACTATTTTGAGTCAGCAGGTATTTCGTTTGCTTTATCTGATATGAATATGAGAATATGATATCCGAATGTGTAAGATTTCAGTCATGTGAACCAGTTATGAATTCGAAGGTGATTATGAATCTCTGATTGGGTTAAATATGACTCAAACATGCCTATTATGTGCGATTATTCATATATATCGTATTATGACTGTGTTTGAATATAATCAGCATGCGATTCTGATCAGGTCTGATTATAGTTATGTGAATTAATAAGTGCAGACTTATTGGCTCTCTGGAATACCGTGATTGGAATGCAATATTGTATAGTTGCTTATGTTAAAGATTAATGTTGTGCAGCGAAAGTGTGATGGTATTGTGATTATGTACCTATGCTCTCAGCTAGTGTATATGTATCATAGTATGATTGTAGTATGAGTAGACTCTAATGATTTTTGCTCGGGAATTTGTGGGCACTATGGTGTGAACAGTTAGGGTACTAGTTCTCGGGACTGGGCTATGGTTATTTTTGGCAAGATAATTGCATGATTAAGTTGTTATGTATCGATGCATGATGTACTTCCAAAAGCCTGACTTCCCAATGTACTCGGTAAATGTATGCATATGAGGACCTGTATTGGTATGAAGATACAAGTATTGGCATATAAATATAATGATACTGACATGTAACGTATAGGTAAGTGCATGCATGTGAAGTTATATGTAGTTATGCATGAACATACTCACATCTTGTATGGTGATGTTTGATTTGGTTAGTGTCACACATATGAGTACATGAATATGATTAGAAACATTTGAATGCATAGCTATTATATGTAAGTTTATATATTTCTCGGTAAGAACTAGGTGTGTATGATATTTGTGTGTGTTATGCCTTGACGACCATTGTGAATGGCCGTCCATATTATTATGTTTGTTCTCCCCACTAAGCGTTATCGCTTAGCACGGGTTCTTTTTCCCGTGCAGGTGGCAGGTCTAGTCCGGTTCGAGTCGCACATCTGCAGAGTCGGCCACATAGGAGCTAGGAGTTTTGGTTTTTGTCCAGCTTCTTTATTTTGGATTTTGTAATTCTGTATAAAATGTATATGTAATAATATGTAAAGAGACTGAAGTAATATTTTGGGCGATGTAAATATTTGTTATTAAGAATTTCCTCTATTTTATTGTCTGTCTGTAACTTCTGTTGCATGGTGGTAAACTTACATATCTGTATGTTTCTGCTTGGTGTACGTGCGTTGGTGAAGTATGTGTGTTCATTTTTACTTCTCAAGTTTTAAATTCTTCCATATTTTTATACGCTTCGTATCGCTTCTGTTCGGTAACACACCTACTTGTACGGCTTCCTACTCCCTTGCGGATAGGTTTGCCTACGTATGGGTTGGGGTGTTACAATAAGATACTGGCTAATCTGGTCAGGGTGGCATGAGGGATAGCCCCTTCTATATGGGCCGAAGAAGTGATTACTAGGTTGCTTTTGCATCCTAGAGTTGACCTAGGGAGCTTTAGGCCTCCACTCAATGAGGGTCTTTACGTGGATGCCGCAGTGGCTCAGACCAGGGGCATGATTGTACAGATATCTGGTCACCCAGAGGAATATCGGCTGCTCACGATAGCAAAGACCCAGCGACTGTTCTATCTACCTCTACTCCAGCCAAATCAGGACGATCAGGGAGTGCCCTAGGAGGGGGAGCAGCCTCCATAGTAGTCCTAGCCTCAAGGACAGCAGCCTCTATAGCCACCTTCACAGCAGTCTCAGCCCGAGGAGAGTCAGCCTCACACCCTTTTTGATATGGACATAGAGTTTGATGTTGATGATCTGCTAAGCACCCCACTGTCACAAAAACCACAGAGCCTCACTTCACCACCAACACTGTGGGTCCAGTGCTCTGTGCTTCGGGAGACAGAGAGATATCATCCACATAGCAGGCCAGGGGGTTCAGGGGCATCTACGTCTACAACTCCTTCGCCATCATGGCCTCAAGCACAGTACGCACAGCCTAGTCCATTGCTGCCTCCTTAGCCGGCACAGCTAGATATCATCGCAGCTATAACCACTGCTCTCGCTGCTATAGAGCAATAGCAGGAGGGGATGGATCAAGTCTTCCTTGAGTGCCTAAACCGGCAGGAGAGGATCATAGAGGGGTAGGGGAGATAGATAGAGGAGCTGAGGAAGAGTTTGAGTGCTTCGCAGGCAGCGGTAGCCTAGAGGGTCGATGAAGATGTTCAGATGCTTGATGAGTCAGTTACCACCCTCAGATTCTGGGTGGAGGTGTTAGAGGGTTCCATACCGACTATATCTTGATGCATCAGTGAGCTACGGGAGCAGACAGAGACTAGGCTCATAGGTATTAGAGATGCATCCAGCCACCAAAGTTAGGAGCAGTCTCAGGCTATTGTAGGATTGGGTAGGGTGATCAGCAAGACTTTAGAGTTTTTCAGGACTTGTGCACAACCATTCCTAGATATGCTCAGGTTCAGTTTCATTACGCCACCCAAGCAGCGTAGCAGGCAGCATCATTGCCTATCATCATTCATCCTCAGCCAGCCGCAGAAGCCGGACCTTCAGCTCCCAACAGTCAGCCTCCTACCTCTGGAGTCGGACCCTCCACCTCTAGGGTAGGATCATCTTCGGTCAGTGCTTAGCCTATCCCCATGTCAAATGACGAGGAGGACCCAGAGGAGTCCACAGATTATTAACCCTTCTAGCTTATGTAATTTACATGAACACATGGCTTGTCAAGTAAGCCCACATTCATTGTTCACATACATTCATCTTATTTAATCATTGCATTTACACATAACAATCCTCATTAAATGATGTTTAAACTTGAATGAATTATTTCTTATACAATAAATAACATTTGCTAAAGTTCTATAGTTCATTATGCAAAACAAAGGTACCTCACGGTGACAAATAATTGGTTGTGACCATGACATAAGCTCAACTCAAAACAGAATGCAATTCAATGGTACCTCATGGTGAAAACCAATTGGTTGTGACCGTGACATATCAAACTTCCCAAAACAAAATTCAAACTGGGTGCATCTCACGATGGCAACCAATTAGTTGTGATCGTGACATGCAAATTCAATCCGACAGAATGCAATTTAGCATACCTCACGGTGGCAACCACTTCATTATCACCGTGACATAAGCCAAACTTGAGGCAGAATGCTAAACACAAGCATTCAACCTACAAATCCAGAACCCCCTTTTTCCCACTTGTAAATACATGATTTTGTACACTCATCAAAATGCCATCTAAACTAACATAATCACATCCCTTCTTAAATTATGAAACTCCTTTTATATGACACAACCATTAAGAAACATCACAATCAATTTTACACTTAAACTCATCATGCTTCAACCATTAACTAGTTTGTATCATGCTAAACTCAACCTTTCTAATGCAATCCAAACTTTTATAGCACTTACCACTTTCACAATAGCAATCATTCATTTGCAAACACACATATTTAGCTCAAATATGCCTATAATGCCTCCTGAAACTCTCAACCAATTCATTGTTCTCAAAACACAATCATTACAGTACTCATCCGAAATTAGGGTTCAAGTTAGTCATTTATACTCATTGCTATCACTATAACTCAATAGGTTTAATTCTTCAATTCAACACATCTCATATCGTAATTTAAACACTCTAAGCACATATACAATCAATTAGCATACACAAGTAAATTTGTTCCCAAACCTCTTCTCCTTAGCTCCTCTTTTGGTCACTTAGGGTTAGGCTCACCTACCTTTCCTTTGCCCTTATCTTTCCTTATTTCAACCTCTGCAGCCAACATCCAAGTTCTAGAATTTGAAACAAGGGATTAAAGCCAAATCAACCTCAATTTTAGTATTAAGAAAAGAGTAGAAGAAGATTATGAAAAAATTACTAGACCGCTTACCTTAAAAGCTAATAATTATCATGCAATTCAGAACTACTTGATCTCATAACAGAATTTTATGTGTTCTAACTTCTGAAAAAGAAGAAAACTAGAAGAAGATGAAGAGGAACAGCTGAAGAAGATGGTCAAGTGCAGAAAATGAGAACCTTCTCTCTCCAAAACCCCTTTTATTGCATGATTTAGATGGGTTGGCAAAACCTAAAAGAGACACCCAGATTTCCACTATGAAATCCTTTAATCCCAATTAGCACAATTTGATTCCATTAGTACTAATTAACCACACTTAATCTTAAACATGTGCAACAACCAATTAGGCACTTAAACTTATTCTTATATGCAATCAAGTCCACATTTATCAGTTTTAGATCTAGAATTAACAATACTCAAAGTTAAACTTGCTTAATTACCCTAATTAGGCCAATGTGCTACTTGGGTACAATTCAGGCCATTACAAAATGAGTATGTTCAAGTCCGGTTTCATCACACATGATCATCATTTGGCATTAATAAAAAAAAGTACCAAAAAACCTATCTAATCTCAAGATAGATCCCGAAAATATCAAACTCTTAGTATCAATCAGCCCTCTTGGGTTTTCATGATTGAATATTTTTTCTTTGCCCCTAATTTTTGCCTAAGAAGCCTTTTTGATTTTCACCTTGAAAGGGCACTCAATTTTAGCGAGGTCGCCTTTTTTTAGTTTTCGACCCGCAGGGTGTTTATTCTTTTTTTTCTTTTTTTTAGCCTTTGCCATAGAACCTCCCTCATTCTGTCAGTGTCTATTTGTTTCTTTGAACTTATTTCCATCCTCGTTAGCCAGGAAGGCTGCTTCTTCTAACAGTGCCTATTTTTTAGCAGCAAAGGCTTCATCTTGACCCTTATGCAAACCGGCTGAAATGGTGAGTTCTCTATTTGGAACTTGAATATGAAATCCTACATCTTGCTTTTGTCAGCTTTGGTGGCTCAATTTCTGAAGTAGCCTTTAATGGTTGAGATTGAGTTATATGTTATCCTCATATAGTTTAGGACAAAATTGTGGTTTTTTTTTGGCTTTTCTTTTTGTAAAGGTAATGAGCTCTACTTCTAAGTTTAGCTATACGTGTGCAGGCCTTACTCATCCTGGTCCCTGATGGTTAAACATCAATATTGATTGGATTTGAAGTAAATCTTTCAAATGGTTGGGATGGGAGGGATTCTAAGGTTTGGTTCTACTGAGCTATTTCTTGTGAAAGCCCAGAGTTTCATTTGTCTAAGCCCTTTAATGATTGGAGTTTAACTTCATTAGGATGCATTGTATGCATCCTATACTTTGAGGAAGCAAAGGAACATCTTTTGAAATTTTGCTCGTCGTCATGTTGGCATATTGAAGCAGCAATTCCCTTGTCAATTTTTAGCGTGTCATTCCAGGTACAAGCAAAGGCCTTTTCTTTTCTTTCTTTTTGTTTTTTTTTTTATTATTATCTCTCAAAATTTTCCTCTCTTCAGGAGTAATATCAGATGCCAATAGTATCTCGAGATTGAATAAGGCAGCATTCATTAAGTTAATATCAAATGTAAATGACTTGTGGTCGTGATCATGCATTGTGAAATCATGAGAGACATAAATAAAAAGTCATTAATTAACGTAAACAGTACTGCATACATGAAGATTGAAAAGTTCAAAAATAAAATAAAAAGCACATCTACTAGAAAGTCTTATCTCCTACTTCTTATGATGTGGTAGCCACCTTCCAGGACTCTTTATTAGTGCCTTGAAATCTCTTTACGCCATCTTCTTTCAAATCTCTGGATTAGCAATCTATTTGCTATCAATGAGGTCCTGAATTTGGTTTCTCAGAGTCTGACATCCATCAATCTCATGCCCTGTATGCTGATGGTAAGCACAATACTAATTCGCTCGATGATCGAGACGTCCTTGACTTCTGGTGGGTTTGGCAGGCATTAGCTGTAACTTACCTTCTTTCATTAGCCTTTTAAGTACCCAGGATAATGTTCTGCCTAGGTTAGAATAATGCATTTGGTTTATTTTGGTAACCACCACATCTACTATCTTCCCAGTTCGATTTCCATTATTGGGCCCTGGTGACATTCCTGCCCCCTGATTACCGTAATTTCTTCGGTTATAATTTTCATTGCTAGCCTTCCTTGCCAAGTATTCTCCTTCAGCTTCTATGGCTATGTCTTTCAGGGACTCCCAGTCCTTCAGCCCCTTCATCTTTAACCAATCCTTCAAAGATGGGCTAGCATTCCTAATAAAAAGTCTGATCTGGTCCGGAGTGTCTGGCTTTCTCTTCATCTCCATCACTTGATTCCTCTATAGGGTCAAGTATTCATGGAATGACACCCTGGTTTCTACTGTAGCAGCTCTAGATCCTTCAGAGTTACTTCCATCCTTGTGTTGCAGTCGTATTGCTTGAGGAACTCCTATGTCAGTAGATCGCAATCTTCTTTAGTTCTTCTATCCAGACCATGATAATAGTCCACCGCAGGACATATTAAGCTTAAGCAGAAGTACTCTATCTTCTGCCTTTTCCTTAGGGTTGTACCCTTCATTACCAGCGAGTATTGCTTGATGTGTACGGTGGGGTCCGATGTGCCATCAAACTTCGGGACATCAGGCATTTTAAAATTCTAAAGGATTAGATCCTCTCCCTCTAGGACCTTATCTTCGGGGTTCATCCCCTTTCCCATCATCAACAACCGAGACATTACCTCGAACTTCTCTTATATTTTCTTCCATATGGCCTCTTCCATCTGAGGTTCCTTCCTTCTTATCCCTATAGGTTCTTCATACTTATCTTCCACATAATCCTCTTCCAATCTGTGGGCCCTTCCTCTTCTCTGACCCGAGGATATAGTAGCTCTGAGGTCCACTGGTGATGGACGTACCTCCTCATGCAGATCCTCTCTAGCCACCTCCTGCTCATTTTTATGTATAGGGGGAGAGACTGGGTTTGGCCCGACAGGGGGCACCATACCTGCCATTAAGTTCCCCATTATTGCCATTATCATGTTCTTAAATTCTTCCAGCCTCCTACCTACTTCTTCGACTATCATGGCACATATGGTATTTGCTTCTCTCAGTGGGTTGGCCATGTCACTGTCTATCGAGAACTGGGACGAGGTAGCTTCACTGCTCTCGGAGAGTGATTCTGAGCATTCTGCCTGTTCTGGTAGCTCAAAGAAAGAATTTTTGCGCAGTCGCGCACTGGGACCTCTAGACCACCTAGATGGATCTATAATGGCTGCAAGACATAGTTCGTTAGGATGATGCATGAATGACATATGATGTATGGTCGTACTTTTATGTAGCATCCACAACCACATGCAAGCAAATAGATCCTTCCAATCTTATTGCTCCCACATATTAGGTCACGTAGTCTCTTTCCTAGGTGGGCTTAATCCATGGGTTAACGGGGAACCTAATGGACGCGTATGGTGCACGGCGGTAAACTAGCAACATAACATCTCTTAACTAATGTGCATACATATGGCCTTTGATATGTATTTAGGCTGTTTAAATAAATCGACATGGGCCTATCGGGGCATGATAGCCTTTGATTAGGTGACCAATCAGTTTATTTGGGTGGATAGTAATCCATACAGCAAGCATGTATTATGGTTTATACCACATAGAAGAAGTATATATTTCCATTACATAAGCTTTAGTCAGGATAATGATACTTTCAAGCTACCCAAGCATGATCCCTACAAATGGGTCTAGCTCGTTATGAGCATAGTGATAGGTTGGGTTATCATTTAATATACCAAATGGTAATAGACTTGGGCTGGTGATTATTCCTAACACCTCCCCACATTGAGTGAACGTAGGGTAGTAATAGTCTGGTAGCTAAATCTAGTTCAGGATATAATTGGCTAGCCATAGTGACAGTAAAACCGCTGTGTGAGTCATGACGACTCATTAGTAGTAGGCCAATGGCGGTCTACAAATGGATGAATGTTTAAAATGTCAAATAAAATGGAATGTAAATGTATTAGTGGTCCTACGGGGTCACTTTGGAATGATGTGGATCTGTGGGGTCCACGTCCCACGTATCCGGTTTGGAAATTTCTACTGAACCGATACCAGGGGCAAAATAGTAAAAATGAATAAAATTAACTGAACCCGGACAAATGTGTAAAATAGGACTAAAATGAAATAAATTATATAGTTTTAGGGGCTAATTGGAAAAAAATAATGTTAACATGGTAAATATATAGCTAAAGTAAAGGAAAAACAGTTTAATTGGTAAGAATATTAAATTAAATACTTAATTGAAGAATAAATAAAAAATTATAGGTTAAATAATGATTTAAATTAAGAAATTAGAATAATTAATATCAATTTGATATAATTTAATGAAATAGATTAGTAAAGTAGGGAGAAATTGAAAGTTAAATAGATAATTAAGTAAGTTATTATATAAATAATGATTTAGTATTAATAAGATAAAATATTAATATGAGAAATTGTAATTGATTAAGCAATTAAATTGGTTTATTAATAAATGGGAGTAATAGAATTAAATGACAATAATAATAATAATAATAATAATAATAATAATAATAATAATAATAATAATAATAATAATAATAATAATAATATAATTATGTAGTGAATAAATTAACTAATGAGTTTATAAGTAAATTAGATGATAAATACTATTGGGAGTTAATTGGATAATATTAAAGTTTACATTGGTTAGAAATTGGAATTTAAATATTTTAGCATTAACTAAATACTAAATAGATAGATGGAAATTTTTAGAATTGTAACCACCACTGAGCATATTTAGTGCTCAGCACATAGTTTTTATTAACTGCGTGTAGGTACAAGATAGGCGTGGGAGCAAGCATACGACTTTTTGGAAGTTGTCAGGGCTAAGCTTGTATGGAATATTTTTAGTAGATTTTTGTTATATGGCATGTATATACTTGTAAACAAATATTGTAAATTATGGATATGTATTTATGATGTGTAATGGACTTTACTACTTAGTGAATATTATGAGATTGTTTGTGGTTGATGGATGATGAGAATTATTGCATTCTGTTGTTGTGCCTGTGTGGGCTGTGGTTTGTTGATTATGCAGGTTTGTGTAGGTTAATATTATAGCCGTCATACTGCCAAAATTTTTATGGATTGGAATAATAAACTAGACAGATATAGGTTAGCGGCTAAACATAATAAGTTATAATTACAATGGTTATGTATCAGGTTTAATAAGAAATTAACTGTTCCACAAGTTGTATATTGATTTTGTGAAAACAATTCACATGCTTACTTGCATTGATATCATTTTTGGTAACTATTATAATCACTATACGTATGTTAGGGAAGTTATAAGGGTGTTACATACCTACCTTTCAAGGGTATGGAATTTGATTTGTTGACAAAAGTCAAGGTCAAGTTTTATACTAAGGATTGGATATTGGCCCACAAACCATCGGGCATTCTTGGATCATATAGTGAAGGCTATTTGTTCGTAATAAAATAGTGGGAGTAAAATAGATTACTTAAAGGCCAATTAATGCATTCATATACATGAACATACTCTAATCCATTTCTTTCTTCACTTATAGGTTTTAACATTATGAGCACTTCACAAATAAAATGTGTTCCATATTGGATAACAAGTTACTTGGCAGCAATTACACAAACTAGGTTCGACAAGTAATAATAGTTCTTAGAGCCAAGAAAATTCATTATGTCTTAGAACTAGATCTACCACCGCTTCTATCTGAAGGTGCTTTTGATGAGATCAAAAGTATTTGTAAGAAATATGAGGATAGTGAAGCAGCAACATATGTGATGCTTGGTGTTATGTCCTCAAAAGCAATATGAAAAGATGGATGATAAGACTATCATTTAGCATTTAGATGAGGTATATGCTTTTTAATCAAGGAGCGAGCAATATGATGTTGCCCGAGCTCTTTTCAGTTGCAAAATGTTAGATGACACTTCGATTGTAGCTCATGCAATGAAGATGTATGAGTATATTGAGCATTTTGGTAGGTTGGACTATGTTATGGATAATGATCTATACATAGATTTGATCTTGTACTCATTTACTGTGCTCAACTCTAACATGAACAGGATCCAAGTATTAATTCCCGAGCTTATTAATATGCTTAATGTAACGCCCATTACCGACCACCGGGTTAGCTCTGCTAATGCAGTCAGGAACGGTCGTTACACATAGAAACTTACATAAGCTTTACTATCATCATATCATGCCAACAACACGAATAATAAAATTTCATCTTAAGGCAAAAAATAACAATTTTTGTTTTTGAGAATTTTCTTATTTTCAATTGACAATTTTTGCTTTGAGACAAATAAATAAATTATTTGTTCTTGAGTAAGAATTCACTTTCAATATTTTATTTTCTATTTTTATTCCAACAATACAAGACAAGGAATTGGATCTTACTTTCTCTTCATAAATATAAATTTTGAGGGTAAACATTCTTGGCTCAATTTCTTAGTTTAATTTTCAATTTGATTTTTTATTTTTAATTAACTAGTTAACATGTAAATTCTTTTAGTCTTATTATTTTCCTTCTTATTTCTTGTTTTTGATTTTTATTTGATTAGTTAACAATGTAAATTCTCTTAGAACTATCTTATTATTTTTATTCAATTGTTCATATTATTTTTATTTTGTTGTTCATGTTGTTCATCTTCTTCTATCATCCTTCTTATTATTATTATTATTATTATTATTATTATTATTATTATTATTATTATTATTATTATTATTATTATTATTATTATGTTTGATTGTTCATATTCTTTGTTATTATTGTGTTATTATTATTATTATTGTAGTTATTATCATCATTAGTATTATTATTATTATTATCCTTATTCTTATTTAATTTTTATTATTACTATTATTATTTATTTCTTATGCATGCTGATTTTTATTATTACCTTTACATTTTATACATGTTGGATATTATTGTTATTATTTTATACTTTTACACAGGCTGAATTTTATGTTTGTATTTTCTATTCATGTTTTTTTGCATGCTGAGTTTTATAATTATTATTTTATGTTTCCTTATGCATGTTGGCTTTATTACTATTATTAATATGTTTTATGCATGCTAATTTTAGTATTTCTTTTGCTTTTTATGCATGATTGGATGTTATTGATGTTATTTTGTGCTTTTTATGCATGTTTAATTTTATTAACACTATTTTATGTTTTTTTTAGCATGTTGATTTTATTAATTTGTTAAATTACATATTTTTATTATGTCATTTTAATTGGCTTATCATACATGGTGCAATTTTGTTTGCATTAATTTAATTGTTTGCAAGTTATATGTTTAATTAATTTTTTACTAACTTCACTTTTATTTGTTTTGTTTTTCTTTTATTTTCAATACTTATTTTTATGTGTGAGTATTTTTCATGCCAAGTGGGAGCCCCTGAAGATTTGAAAATCCATTTGGGAGTTGATTTGTTATTATTTTCATTATTTTATATTTTTTTAATATGTAATTTGTAATAAATTATTTTTATGCACGTTAATTAAAAAATCACAAAAATATTTCTATTAAACTAAATTGGGTTTTATTTAATAAAAATGGGACCAATGTCCTAGATTTATTGTAACACCCCCTACTCATACGTAGGCAATCCCATCCGGTAAGGAGTGAGATGCCGTATGAGTCAAGGTGCCACCAAACAGATACAAAGCCAAATATACATTCATACATAACATACATACAGAAATACGGGATAATTAAAAACTTTAAAGGAAAAGAACACCATAGCTGATCATGCATTAATATAATAAACCATTACAATAATGTTCTGATCAACTAGCTGAAACAAAAGATATTACATAATCAAAATATAAGTACAAAAGCGGAAGCTATAACAAAACTGATACAAGAGAGTTCTATACAAAAAGAATCATCAAGATTACAAAATCTGAGCCCTACATTAAAACCTTCTGTGTTGGCTTGACGGCGGCGACTCTCTCAAAGCAAAACTCCTTCCGCACCTGCACGGGTAAAAACACCGTGCTAATTGATAAACGCTTAGTGGGGAAACACACATAAAATATGGACGGCCATTCACAATGGTCGTCAAGACATAACACATTCACAATGGCAAAATGCAATAGCTTTAACATAATCCATATAAACATGCTCACAATTTAAAGCCATACATTCCGCATTTCAGATTCATATTCATGTCAAATAATCCAAAATCCATCTCATCAATTATACTCATTCGGATATCACATTTATATAGCCAAAACAGAACAGAGCAAACCAATCGAACACCTGCTGACTCGAGGTAGTGGATAACGAGTGTACTGAAGGTACCTTATGGGTACGAATCGAATACTAAGGGTACCTCACAGGTACAAATCAAAAGTCATTTCATTTTTATCAAAACACAATATTTTTACTGAGGGGATCTTAAACAAGATCCTAATACTAAGGGGTTCGCGAGGAACCTAACGGGGACCTGATCGGGGTCCAAACTGAACTGAGGGCTGCAGCTAAAAGACTCTATTAGGTATGCCTAACTATTCACTTACTTGACTCTAGCAGGTTATGCGTCATTCAAATCATATTTCAGAGTACAGAATAAAATTCATCTGAAGAATCATGGTATCACTTATATCAAAGCATATAAAAGTATGACATGCATCATACAGCAGTATAAGTCCATTCGGAAGAATACAAAATTCATTTTTGGGTTAAAACCGGGAAATTTCAGAAAATGTGCCAAACAGGGGTGACGAACAAGGTGGGCTGGTCACGAGTCGTGACTGGCATCACAACTCATGACTGGCCTCATCCTTTAGCTGGTCACGAGTCGTGACTGGGAGTCACGCCTCGTGACTGGCTTCTGGTCACGTCGTGACTTGCCTTTTCCTCTTGCTGGTCACGAGTCGTGACTGGGAGTCACGTCTCGTGACTGGCTTCTTTTTTGGGCTGGTCACGGGTCGTGACTGGCAGTCACCACCCGTGACTGCCTTCTCTGGCCGGTCACGAGTCGTGACTGGGAGTCATGCCTCGTGACTGGCTTCCTCTTGGCTGGTCACTAGTTGTGACTGGCAGTCCCCACTCGTGACTGCCTCTCTGGCTGGTCACGAGGCATGACGGGGAGTCACGACTCGTGACTGGCCTCTCTCTTGGCTAGTCACGGAACAGACACAACCTGGAAACGGGATTTTTAACAGTAACCCGATATTCCATTTTCCAGAATTCCAGAACGCAAAAATCAATCCCATAATTGAATTAAAACCATACAAATCTGTTCTTACCTTCCAGAAGATGTCCCATACAGCATAAACAAGATAAATGCAACTTAATTCAGAAATTAAAACAACCAAATCAAGCATAAATGCATTCAAGCTTCTCAAGAACATAAACCCTAAATTACAATAAGTTCAAATCAAGCACAATTCACAAACAAAAATCCCAAACTTGAGATTCTAAGCTTCAATCACTTAGCTCCACTACTCCCAGCAATCTCCTTGCCCTTGGGATTGCGAGAAGCCACAGCTAAGTAACAACACATCGAAGAACAACCAAAATAAAAACCCTAAGTTAATCTAAACCCAAAGAAGAAGAAGATGAAAACAAATGGAAAACAGAGTGAGGAATGCAATGACTTACCAAAAGAATGCCAAAGAGATGATTGATTTCCACTAACAGTAGCTTGATCCAAGCTAGGGTTTCAAAATAAGAGCAAGGAAGAAGATGAGCCAAAGAGAAAGAAGAATCGGGAAGAAGAAATGGATTTCTGCCTTTCCCATTTTCCTTTCTCTATTAACTCCTCTTTTTCCTATCCCTACATTTGTCACTCTCCTGTTGGTGGAAACCAATCACTCACACCCTACAACCATGCACTACACACACCCAATGCACTCCCAACTTATGCACACCCTACAATGGTATGCTCAAATGCACACAACCATAACCCAATTAATTCACACACTAATGTCATACATATAACCATATGCTAATAAAACCCCAAAAACATGTATTTTACCGAAATACCCTTATGATATGCCGAACACATACAAATGCATGCTCGCACAGACAGGCTCATACTACTAGGGGGCAAACGGGGTGTGACATTTATCATAAAAAATAACTTATCATTTTAAAATTATTTTCTTTAAATCATGCATGAGAGGACCAATGTCCTCAAATTAATAAATAGCCCGACTTATGCATGAATTGTATTTTATTTACAAATGGGGGTTGTATTCCGCCCCTAGTTTTATTGTAATTTATTTTGCTTTCATTTATTTTATTTATCACTTTTATTATGTGTTTGACATGCATGCTTAGACAAATAATTTAAAATTGAATGAGAAAAGGAATGAAACGCTAAATTCAAAGCTCAATTATAAATTTAATCAAGGTATGAATAAATGGGAAGTCCTGAACTTTCTCTGGTCTTTGGGCTCAAAGAGGCGAGAGGTTTACCCTCCAAGACACCTCTTGTGTCACGAGACTTGGTGTTAATCCTAGGCTCCTTAGGGCGAGAGGTTCACCCTCCAAGACCCCTTTGGTTGGCCCAAAATGGATACTGAGCGCAGTCTTAGGCTCTTCGAGGCGAGAGAAACTTTTCTAATGTTCTATTAGGTGGCGACTCTATGAAACCTCCTTGTTGCCCAACATAGACGCACTTGCAATTTATTGCAAGCTGTCAGCGAACCCTCAATTGCCCGATCGCCCTAAAGTGGGCTTTCAGGGGCCCGCGGGGTTCGGCGTGCATCACAGTGGCGACTCCACTAGGGACATTGAGACTTCCCTTCGAAAGTACCTTGGCTAAAATTTATAATTGAGTTTTAATTTATAAATTTCATCTTTTTTCGAAATTGCATTGTATGCATGGTAGAGCCTTAGATTATGCTAGTTTGGTCCCTTTTCTAGCCCCGGTGCATTCCCGAAGCACAACCCTACGTTCACTCAATGTGGGGAAGTGTTAAGGATAATCACCAGCCCAAGCCTCGTACCTTATGGTATATCAAATGGTGACCCAATTGGTCGTTATGCTCGTGATGAGCTAGACCCATTGGCAGGGACCATGCTTGGGTAGCCCTAAAGTATCACTACCTTTAACCAAAGCTCATATAATGGCAATAGATACTTCCACTAGGTGAAATGTACCGTAAATATTGAACAAAATCAGTTAAATTAAATGGTCTTCATCAAAGGCTTTCATGCCCCGATGGGCCCATCTTAGTTTAATTGAGGTGTTTAAATACATAATGGCCAAACACTCATATGTGTGTACATTAAAGAGCTGTTATGCTGCCGGTTTTCCACCGTGCACCATACGTGTCTAATGGGTTCCCTGTTAACCCTTGGATAAAGCCCACCTAGGAAAGAGACTATGCTACCTCGTGTTTGGGGGCAATAAGGTTGGAAGGATCTATCTGCTTGCATGTGTTTGTCTATGTTGCATCAGCACGACCATGCATTGTATTTTAATCATGCATCATCCTAACGAGATGTATTTATTTCAGCCATCATAGATTTGCCCGGGTGGTTTAGGGGTCCCGATGATCTGTTGAGAAGGATTCCACTCTTAGGGTTACCAGAGCTAGTGCCGTATCGGAGCACAGATTCTCTTTCAGATAGTAGTGAGACTTTCTCTTCAAAATCATCAAGTATGTCTAATCCAGCCAGTGGGTCTAATGCAACCAGGGCAATGATTGCCGAGGAAGTGGGGAGAAAAATGGAAGAGTTTGAGGCTAGAATGATGGCCATGATGGGCAATCTTGCCACTACCATAGCTGGGCAATAAGTTGCTACTGCTCCTATTAGGGGGCCAAATGAACAAGGGGCTGTTAGGGAGGATCCCCTACTGTAGTTGACCCACCTACGGTTGAGCAAAGAGAACCAGCACCTGTTGAGCGTCGAGAAGGCCCGAGGTCTGAGGTTGACCTATGGGAGGATGAGCAAGAGGAATAGATGATAGCAAAGGGAAAGTCGCCCTAGCTAGAGGAAGCAATGTGGAGGAAGATAGAGGAGAAGTTTGAGGCTATGACAAGGATGATGATGGTAGGAAGGGGAATGAACCCGGAGGATCGTGAGTTGGATGGGGATGATCTGGTCCCCCAGAACTTCAAGATGCCTGATATCCCAAAATTTGATGGCACCTCTGATCCTGCTGCACACATTAAGCAGTATTCATTAGTCATGAAGATGACAACTTTAACAAGGAAGCAGAAGATAGAGTACTTTTGCTTGAGTCTTACAGGAGCTGCTATTGACTGGTACCATGGGCTGGACAGGAGGTCTAAAGAAGATTGGGACTTGTTGACTAAAGAGTTCCTAAAGCAATACGATTGCAGTACTCGCAAGGATCTAGAGTTGTTACAGCAGAAGGCTGGGGAGTCTTTCCATGAATACCTCACTCGGTGGAGGAACCGGGTTATGGAGATGAAGCGCAAACCCGATACACCTGATCAAATTCGATTATTCATTCAGAATGCCAGCCCATATCTAAGAGATGGACTGAAAATGAAAGGGCTGAAAGATTGGGAGTCCTTGAAGGACATTGCTATAGAGGCAGAAGGAGAATATATGGCCAGAAAGGCAAGCAGTGAAGCTTATGCCAAGAAGGGCTACAATAATCAAGGTGCAACCAAGTCAGCTAGTTCCAGCGGTGGTAATAGAAGTGGGAAGACAGCTGAGGTGTCAGCAACAGGAATGAATCAGCGGTACTTCTCGAATTTGGGTAGGCCTTTGTCATGGGTACTGAAGAGGTTAATGAAGGAGGGGAAGCTACAACCTTTGCCACCTAGGCCAGCTACGACTCAAGGAGAACCGGGGCATAAAGAGAACGAGTACTGTGCCTTTCACCAATATACGGGTCATCTGAGAGACAATTGCTTCAGGCTGAGGCACCAGATTCAGGATCTGATCGATAGTAAGCAGATCACTGATCCTGAAAAGAGGGAGAGCAAGAAGAAGTCTAATTTTAATGTTGTGCCACCGCCTGTCTTCATGATTGGGTCGAGCTTACCTGAATGGTATGTATTATAGGATTTATATGGCAATGAATACGTCGCTATCACTCTCCCTGAGGCAAGTGAAGACGGGATTCCCGTCGCGGCGATAGACTATTGGTCCACTAGTGAGAGTGGAGACGAAGACGAAGATGAGAAAGATGGAGAGTTCACGGATCCATGGGATTCGGAGGAGGATGAGAGAGTTGGGGCTGTAACAAGAAGTGGGAGAGTGGTCCCCCAAGTTGAGAAGCAGCAGGGCTCAGTGCAAGCACCTGTAGAGAAGGAGCCGGAAGAAAATTCCATAATAAAGCAGCAGAAAAAGACCACGGCTCAGATATCTATTTGGGACCTTCTAAGGCAGTCCCATTCTCATAGACAGAAGTTAGTTGAGGCATTGAGTGAGTCCACCGTAGCCACCACAATTTCTCCGTCTGAGTTACTAGATCTCGTCAAGGGGGGATCAGGGGAAAGACTGGTGTTTTCTGATGCAGATTTGCCAACTGAAGGTCACAATCACAACCGACCAATATACATCAAGGCTCAAATTAACGGCAAGCACACCGCTTGTGTTATGGTTGATGATGGGTCATCCATAAATTTTTGCCCTCTAGTGGCACTTCAGGCTTTTGGGCTGGACGAGAGTATGTTGAGTAAGTCTGATCTGACCATCACAGCCTACGATAATTCTCGGAGACAGGCATCAGGAACATTCAGAGCTCTAGATAGGACTGGGCCTATTAAGACGAAGGCAGAGTTTGTGGTCTTGCCTATCCCAGTAAATTTCTCAGCCCTACTGGGAAGACCGTGGTTCCATAAATTTGGAGGAGTGCCGTCCACCCTACATCAAATGGTAAAGATACCTCATAAAGGGGAGGTGGTGACCATTAAAGCAGTAAGAGAGAACCAAGTGTTTGCTGTGGGGATCTCTAATCAGCCATTTAGTGGCTTTCACGTATCAGTGATTGGCGAGGAGCAGGGATTGGCAGGTAGCCCTCAGGTGATGAACATGATGAAGAGGATGCATTTCCTCCCAGGGGCCGGATTGGGTAAAAATTCACAGGGGTTTCAAGATGCCATCACAACACAAGGCCAGAAAGATCGAAAGGGTCTGGGTTACAAAGGAGGACATGGCAGGAAAAAAGTGTCAGAGAAGATCCCCCATATTTCAGAGAGTTTTGTTCCCTCATCTTCGATCTGTGCCTATACTGGAGAAGAAGAGCCTCGGTGGGTGGATGGAAAGATCATTCCGGGGTTTGAAATTTTCAATGATGTCTTTGACTGGGATGTTGGAGTTATCAAGTCCGCAGAGAACTTCTGGGATGAGGAGATCATGACTCAATGCAGTGTCTGGGACAGGGATGAGCCTGAGGAGATTGTCACTGATAAGCTGTTAGCTGCCAGGTTGAAAGGAAAGGAAAAGATGGTAGAGCCAAAACTTAAGTTTGAAGATTTGGAGATCTCATTGGAGGTAGTTGAAAAGCCTCCACCAAGCCAAGAAGTTAAAGCCCAGTCGGCTGCAGCATCGTCATTGATAAAAGATGAAAATAGTAGTTATTTAGATACTATTTTTATGCCAAAAATTTTTAATGACAATGTTAATGTTTCTGATTATATTAATGAGATGAATAACTTTGCTTACTTATGTGATGTTTCTGATGATTTTGTTTCTCATGATCATAAACATGATGCTTTCATTTTTGACATTAACTCAACTAGTACGACTGCATTTAATCTCAGAACTTTGGAGAATCCAAAGGAAATTTTGATAGCATCAGACATAACTCCTGAGGAGAGGCTAAAATTTGAGAGAATATTAAAAAAATATGAAAAAGTCTTTGCCTGGACCTACGAGGACATGCCGGGGATTGATCGGGATATAGCCGAACATGCCATTCCAACTTACCCAGAGAGTAAACCAGTCAAGCAAAAGCTCAGAAGACTTAGGCCAGAATGGGCTCAGAAGGTGAAAGAGGAGATCCATAAGCAGATTGAGGCTAACTTTCTACTGGAGGTTAAATACCCGACGTGGCTGGCTAATGTGGTTCCTGTGGCTAAAAAGGATGGAAAAGTTCGAGTATGTGTGGACTATCGGGACCTGAATAAAGCTTGCCCGAAAGATGATTTTCCTCTGCCTCATATTGATGTGCTGGTAAATAGTGCCGCTGCTTGCATGATGTACAACTTCGTAGATGGGTACACGGGTTACAATCAAGTCCTTAACAAGATAGTGGATCGGATTAAGACAGCCTTCATCACCGAATGGGGTACATTTGCTTATCGGGTTATGGCTTTCGGACTAAAGAATGCAGGAGCGACCTATCAGAGGATGGCCATTAGAGTTCTCAATGATTTGATCCTCAAGGAAGTGGAGGTGTATGTTGACGACATGATGATCAAGTCAGCTACCAGAGAAGGTCACTTCGAGGCCTTGGAAAAGTTCTTTCAAAGGATTAATATGTAACACCCCCTCCGCCGCCCCCGTTGGAAGGGCGCCGGCGGGCGTGCTACACAACACTCACTCACGACGCGACAAAGCATACAGCGGAAGCATACATGCGCTAAGCGGAAGCATTACTAAATAAGGCGTTAAATAAACATAAAAGAATACTAGGAAACGCACTTCATTACATAAATAATTAAAATACGAATTAAATACAATAGCTCAAAAGATTACAACTTTCAATTCCTTTACAAAAATAATACATATACAAAAAGAATTACAGGAGGAGACAAAAATAATAACTCGACTCCTATGTGGCCTGCCTGCAGATGCACGACTCGAGCATTCCCAAAATCCTTCACGCTACCTGCACGGGATAAAAGCCCGTGCTAAGCGATAACGCTTAGTGGGGAGAAACAAACACAACAGAACACTATACAAGGAAACATGCACTAATATACATAATTCATTATGCATCAGAGTACAGAGATATTACGATATAATCAGGATAATATAACGCAATGCACTAAACCATTACACTATTCAGAAATCACACTTTGATCAGAACACTCACTTTATCAATGCAAGACACTACACACTATAGCCTGAAATCAATGGTTGAGGATACGGGAACACGGCACGGGAGACCGAAGCCTCAAAAACACTTTAATACCCGAAGGCAGCGCGGGAGACCGGAGTCTCAAAACATTTTATCACTACACGATTGATGACCATCTCGGAGGTCGACCGCTTCGCCCAAACGGGGCGGACAGAACAGCTGAACACTAACCCTTCTTAAGCATGCTTAATTATCCTATACCTTGACACTTCAGGCTCGACAACACAATAACTCTCAAGACAATACATAACAAAAACTATATTCAAATTAAGACTCTTATATTATATAAATCCATAACAAGGACATTAGCACATTAATATCACGAGTCAAAGGCACACACATATTCCATGCAATAGTGAGAAACCGTGCAAAGTGGAACAAAAGAAACACATTCAGAAAATAAGGCAAGCAGGAAGGGCCTCTGTCGCGATCGCGACAGGTGTCGCGCTCGCGACAGAGCACGGGGTACTTCCTCGCGAGGTCACGCCAAGGGCCTACTCGCGACGAAGCACTCGCGGCAGAATTCACGGGGCCGGGCTCTGTCGCGCTCGCGACAGCGACCAGTTCCTTCCTCCTCGCGCGCACGCCCGCGCGGAGGTTTCCGCGACAGAGGGCTCTTCAAGAACAAGGGGCCAAGACCGCCTTCTGTCGCGATCGCGGCACTTGTCGCGATCGCGACAGAACCCAGATTTGCCCAATTCTGCACTTTTTCCTACTCTTTTCACACACAACTCTTCATACATACACACAACATATTCAAAACACTTACCTCTCGCCTCCAGCACATCACCGCATCATTCACAAGCCACATAAACACATTTACACTATAATCAACTATAATTTCCACAAGAAATCACTCACAATCAAACTCAAATACACTAACAGGGCATGCTCAAATTCTGAAAACGCATAACATCGTCACTATATCACTTGCACTTCACTATAAGTCACTACACAATTTAAACATGCATTCATAAAATACTCAAGATTACCAATGACATGCAATCACCACTTAGAGTTGATCCAAGGAGTAAATTAGGGAAAAAACCACAATCCACAACACAGCTCACAACACTTACATGCACTTAAACCCAACTCAAGCACTACAAATCAGACTCCCATACTTGGAAAACGAAGCTTCAAACCGAGCTCCTCACGAATCCACTTTATCCTTGCCTTTGCTCTTCCTTCTCTCTTCCGATTCTTGCATAACCCAACCAAATACACTTAATTCGAATCCAAACACAAAAAAAAAAAAAATCAAAGAGCAAGAAACCTCTAACCGACCTCAACCACTTACCTTCCACAAACCCAGCTCCAACCTTCCAAGATCCCACTCAAAACTCAAGAAATCACAAGAGAAGAGATGAGAGCAGCAAAAATGGAAGAAGGAGAGAGAGGAGGACGGGAATGAAGAGGAGAAGGAAGAAATGAGCTAGCTTCCACGGGAAGCTAGGCAATTTCTGCCCTTCCCTTCTCTCTCTCTTACTTTACATTAATTGCTCACCAACTCATGCCACTTGTCATAATCTTAGAGAATCAAGCCATCAATCTTAACTCATCCACTCTTGGCACCATACACTAAACACACACAAGCTTTTCTTACACAAATATCTTCTATGCACCATACTACACTCACACCATAACAATTCCAATAAATCCACTTTACATCCAAGGCACCACAACCCACACAATAAAAGCCCTTAGAGCACTAACACCCTACAACCATACACTACAAGCACACACTAATATTTCCCTTCACTTCACTTAACACTTAATTCATTAATTCCTTTCACACATACTTCCTTATTAACCAAAATTCCTCTTACTCAAATTACGAAAATACCCTCACTTATCCGACTTAAAGCACAGGTTCCGACCAGGCCCTATTTAGGTTGTTACATAATATGTATGATCTGCGCCTCAATCCTAAGAAGTGCATTTTTGGAGTTACCTCGGGTAAGCTGTTAGGCCATGTAGTAAGCCAGAGGGGAATTGAAGTAGATCCCAACAAGGTCAGGGCCATTAGAGAGATGCCAGTGCCTCAGAAAGAGAAAGAGGTTAGAAGTTTCCTGGGAAAACTTCAGTACATCAGCCGGTTTATTGCCAAGCTGGCTTCAGTATGTGAGCCCATCTTCAAGCTTCTTAGGAAGAATCAGCCGGTGGTGTGGAATAATGATTGTCAATTTGATTTTGATACTATTAAGGATTATCTCTTGAATCCTCCAGTTTTAAGGCCACCACGGCATGCCAAGCCACTGATCCTGTATCTTGCGATAGAAGATAATTCAGTGGGTGCCATGATGGCCCAGGAGGATGATTTTGGGGTAGAGTTTGTTGTCTACTATCTTAGCAAGAAATTCTTGACATATGAAACCAAATATGTGGAGGTGGAAAAGATTTGCTTAGCAGTTATTTGGGCTTCTAAGAAGTTGCGGCACTACTTTCATTCCTTCAGTGTACAAGCGGTTGCTAAGCATAACCCGCTTAGGTACCTTCAGGAAGCGCCCTCTTTGCTGGGAAAGATGGGAAGGTGGTTACTACTATTGCAGGAGTTCGATATCGAATACATCACCAGGAAAACCATTAAAGGAAGAGCTGTAGCTGAGTTCTTGGCTGAGCATCCTATTGAGGGAGATCAATTCGAATACAATTTCCCAGATGAAGATATCATGGCCATAGCAGTACAAGGGTGGCAATTGTTCTTTGATGGGGCAGTTAACAGTAAAGGGCAGGAGCATGGATCATTCTTACGACCCCGGATGGTGAAAAGCTGCCGTTAGCCAAAAAGTTGAGGTACATGGCGACCAATAATGAAGCAGAATATGAAGCTTGCATCTTCGGATTGGAAGCATTGCTGGCTCTGGGGGCAAAGACCGCAGAAGTCTTCAGAGATTCTTTATTAGTAATTCATCAGATCAGAGGGGAATGGTCAATTAAGGAAGAGAGGTTGTTACCTTACGTGAAGCACTTGAGAATGTTGAGTAGCCAGTTCGAGATTTGCACTTTTCACTTCACCCCCAGGGATGAAAATCAATTGGCTGATGCTCTAGCGACACTAGTGTCCATGTGGGATAATCCAACAGGGGTTACTATGAAACCCGTGCTAATCTCTAGCTCGGAAAAGCCTTGTTTTGAAGCTGAGCAGTTGATGGATGTTGGGGCCACTGATGGAAACCCTTGGTACTACGACATTCAGAATTATTTGGAACGGTCAGTTTTTCCAGAAGAAGCCACGGAGAAAGACCAAAGGATGATTCAAAAGTTGTCCACTCAGTTCATCAGTGTAAATGGCATTTTGTATAAGAGACAAGTCGATGGTATCCAATTAAGATGTTTGGCAGAGAAAGAAGTTGAAAAGGTCATGGAAGAGGTTCATTCTACTAGGGGGCAAACGGGGTGTGACAACTCTCCCCTACTAATAAGAATTTCATCCTCGAAATTCTCACCTGAACTGAACAACTACGGATACTGAGCTCTCATTGACTCCTCTGGTTCCCAAGTCGCTTCTTTAACTCCATGATGGATCCACAACACTTTAACCAAAGGAATCTGCTTACTTCTCAACTGCCTCACCTCTCGGGCTAGAATAGCTCGCGGTTTCTCATCATAGGAAAAGTCTGGCTGAACCTGAATATCCTGAACCGAAAGAACATGCGAAGGATCTGATCTGTACCGACGAAGCATCGAAACGTGGAACACATCATGCAACTTTGCTAACTCCAACGGTAGCGCTAATCTATAGGCTACAGGTCCTACCTTAGCCAAAATCTCATAAGGACCAATGAAACGAGGACTAAGCTTACCCTTCTTTCCAAACCGAAGCACTTTCCTCCAAGGTGAAACTTTAAGGAAAACTTTGTCCCCGATCTCAAAATGTACGTCTTTCCTCTTCAAATTAGCATAAGATTTCTGTCGATCCTTGGCTGCCTTCAAATTCCGCTGCACTACTCTGATTTTCTCTTCAGTATCTCTAACCAAGTCAGGCCCAATCACAGATCTCTCGGATAGCTCGGTCCAACAAATCGGGGTCCTATACTGACGTCCATACAAAGCCTCATATGGTGCCATACCGATGCTCGACTGAAAACTGTTGTTGTAGGCAAACTCCATAAGCGACACATATCTGTCCCAACTACCCGGAAAATCCAAAGCACAAGCTCTCATCATATCCTCCAGAATCTGAATAACTCGCTCTGACTGACCATCGGTCTGAGGATGAAACGCTGTACTGAAGTTCAACTTAGTGCCCAAAGCTCTCTGCAACTCCTTCCAAAACTTGGAAGTAAACCTCGGATCCCGATCTGAAACTATAGACAAAGGCACACCATGCAACCGAACTATCTCATCCACATAGATACTGGCCAATCTGTCCATCAAGTAGTCCACTCTAACCGGTAGAAAGTAAGCTGATTTCGTAAGCCGATCCACAATAACCCAAACTGAGTCATGTTTCCTCTGAGTTAAAGGCAAACCAGAAACAAAGTCCATGGCGATATCATCCCATTTCCACTCAGGAATGGATAAAGGCGTAAGCAATCCTGAAAGAACCTGATGCTCGGCCTTTACCTGCTGACAAGTCAAGGACTTGGAAAAAAAATCCACAATATCTCTCTTCATACCGGACCACCAATAGAACTGTTTCATATCCCAATACATCTTCTCACTTCCTGGATGCATAGTAAAAACTGTACTATACGCCTCACTCATCAGCTGTCTCCTCAAATCCTTAGACTCTGGCACACATAAGCGATCTCTAAACAAAAGCACCTCATCCTGAACCGAGAACTCTGACTGCTTGCCCGATCTGACCTATTGCACAATCCGCTAAAGCCTCTGATCATCTTTTTGAGCATCCACTATCCTCTGTCTCAAGGTAGGTTTCACATGCAACTGAGCAATCAAAGCCCCATCTGAACCAAATCTCCATCTGAATCACCTCAAGAATAAGGCTGAAACTGACTTCCGACTCAAAGCATCAGCGACTACATTGGCTTTACCAGGATGGTAATCCACAATGCAGTCGTAATCCTTAAACAACTCAAGCCAACGGCGCTGTCTCATGTTTAACTCTTTCTGTGAAAGGAAGTACTTCAAGCTCTTGTGGTCCGAGAAGATCCTACACTTTTCTCCATACAGGTAATGACGCCAAATCTTCAAAGCAAAGATCACGGCTGCAAACTCAAGATCATGCGTCGGATAGTTCCTCTCGTGTGGCTTTAACTGACGAGAAGCATAAGCCACGACCTTACCTTCCTGCATCAGCACACATCCAAGACCAACACCCAAAGCATCACTGTAAATGACAAACTCTTTACCCGAGATGGGTTGAGTAAGAATAGGAGCCTCAACAAGCAACTGCTTTAACCGATCAAAACAAGCCTGGCATCTATCTGACCACTCAAATCTGACTCCTTTCCTCAATAATCTAGTCATCGGAGTAGCAATCACAGAAAAACCCTTAACAAACCGACGGTAATAACCTGCCAAATCGAGGAAATTCCTCACTTCCTGAACATTTATAGGCGCTTTCCAATCAACTATAGCCTCAATCTTGGCTGGATCTACCTGAATACCTCTAGCTGAAATAATGTGACCCAAGAATGATACTTCTCGAAGCCAGAAATCACACTTGCTAAGCTTAGCAAATAACTGATGCTCTCTCAACATCTGCAAAACCAATCGGAGATGCTCCTCATGCTCACTCTCATCCTTGGAATACACCAAGATATCATCAATGAACACTACTACAAATCGATCTAAGTATGGCCTAAACACACGGTTCATCAGATCCATAAAAGCTGCTGTAGCATTGGTCAAACCAAATGGCATCACAAGAAACTCATAGTGGCCATACCTAGTCCGAAATGTAGTCTTAACCACATCTGCATCCTGAACTCGAAGCTGGTAGTACCCTGATCGAAGATCTATCTTAGAGAAGACACCTGTACCTCGAAGCTGATCAAATAAATCCTCAATCCTAGGCAACGGATACTTGTTCTTCACTGTAACTTTATTAATCTGCCTATAGTCGATACACACCCGCAAAGATCCATCTTTCTTCTTGACAAACAGAACTGGAGCTCCCCAAGGAGATATGCTAGGTCGAATAAACCCCTTATCTAATAACTCTTGTAGCTGAGTTTTAAGTTCCCTCAACTCTACAGGAGCCATCCGATAAGGTGCTCTCGAAATAGGTGCAGTACCTGGCATAATCTCAATGGACAACTCAACCTCTCTCTCAGGAGGCAAACCAGGCAACTCGCTCGGGAACACATCACTAAACTCCCGCACTACTGGAATGTCCTCAATCCGAACTTGATCTCTCTTGGAATCTAACACAACTGCAAGAAAAGCCTCACAACCTTTCCTGATAAACCTCTTGGCTTGCATCGCATAAATCAAATTATTCACAGAACTAGCACCCAAACCTTTCAAAAACACAAGAGACTGACTTCTATCACGAAGTACAACTGTCTTCCTATGGCAATCAACTACAGCCCGATGCTTACCCAACCAGTCCATACCCAGAATCAGATCAAACTCTTTGAAAGGTAACTCAATCAAATCCGCTGGAAGCACAACTCCCTCAACTATCAAAGGACAACTCCTAAAGACTCTACTCACACTGACACTATGCCCTAATGGACTGGTCACACATATCTCATAATCTAACTGATCAAACACATGCAACTTGTCAACAATTTTATCTGTGCAAAAATATGAGTGTGTGGAACCAGGATCAATTAGAGCATATAACTCAGTGTCATGGAGCAGGAACTTACCAGCAATAACATCAGGTGCATCCTGCTCCTCTCTGGCTCTCATAGCATAAGCTCTAGTCGCAACCTGAGGAGGACGCTCAACAGTCTCAGAAGCAGCTCCATCTCTAGGTCGACCACTCGACCTCTTCCTCTGCCTCTACCACGGGAAGCCTGAGAAGCATTCAAACCGACCCTGCTGGCCTCTCTCTGGGAACCTGAATCCTCATGTAATCTCGGGCAACTGGCCAAAAGATGCTCAGAGCTCCCACACCTGAAGCACGCACCGGAGAGCAACCTACACTCTCCCTGATGAGTCTTACTGCAATGAGGACAAACTGGTGTAGTCTCTGCTCTACCACCCCTACCAGAACCTGACACAGCTGCAGAACCCTGTCGTCTACCTCTAGAAGCCGAGCCAGAAGATGACTCGTCCTGTGGGTTCCTAGATCGCTTACCCGAGGATGAAGAAGACCCTCCACGAGAAGAGTTCCTCCTCTGAGCTCTCTCTCTAAGCACCGTCTCAGATAACTCAGCCCTCACAGCAGCCTCCACAATCTGATAGTAGCTAACCCCAGGCATGCACATCAAAGAAATCAAAGCAATCTTGAAAGACTCATTCAACCCCGCTTCGAAGTGCTTGCATCTGAAATCATCTGTCATGACCCCACGCGGAGCATAGCGAGACAATCTATTGAACTCCTTCTCATAATCTGCTACAGACATAGCCCTATGTCTCAAACTCAAAAACTGCGCCCATCTCGCATCTCTATAAGTCTGAGTAATATACTTCTTTGTAAACTCACCCTCAAAGAACTCCCAAGTAATCGGATCCGGTAGCTAAGGATGCCTGCAAACCAATTCCCACCATTCAAAAGCAGACCCTTGCAATAATACTAGTGCACACTCTGCCTGCTGGTCGGGAGGACACCGAATCTCTCTCAAAGCACGCTTTACTTTATCTAACCATCTCTCAGCTATCTCAGACTCATTCAAACCAGTGCCATAGAAATCCTCAACTCTTGCCCTTCTCAAATTCTCCATAGGTGCTCTAGGAGCAGTCACTCTCTCCAAAACCCTAGCCATATCTTGATGCAACCTGAACATAGCCTCAAAAGGCATGGCTGCGGCCTCGGGCTGGACCCTAGCATGCTGAGCCGACACAGAAATCGATGGATCTACAGCTTGAGGGTTCACACTCTCGGCGGATTCCTCAAGTGATCCACGAGCAGAATGAGAAGCCATCTAAACAAACAAGAAACAACCGTATCAGCCAACACAGATCTAGACACATACACATCTATACACTTCAACACATCAACAGAAGAAACAACACCCAGAAACGCCTAAACCTATGCTCTGATACCACAAACTGCAACACCCCTTTCCCATACATAGGCGATCCCATCCGGTAAGGAGTGAGATGCCGTATGAGACAAGGTGTCACCAAGCAAAAACAAAGCAAACATACATTCATTCATTACATACATACAGAAATACAAGATAATTAAAAACTTAATGGAAAGAAAAGCCATAGCTGATCATGCATTAATATAACAAACCATTACAATAATGTTCTGATCAACTAGCTGATACAAAATAATATTACATTTACAAAATATAGGTACAAAAGCGGAAGCTGATACTAAACTGATACAAACTGATACATGAGAGTTCTATACAAAAAAGAATCATCAACTATTACAAAATTAAGCCCTACACTAAACCCTTCTGTGTTGGCTTGATGGCGGCGACTCTCAGATCAAAACTCCTTCCGCACCTGCACGGGTAAAAACACCGTGCTAAGCAAAAAACGCTTAGTGGGGAAACACACATAATTTATGGACGGCCATTCACCATGGTCGTCAAGGCATTTCACATTCACAATTCAAAATGCAATAGCTTTAACAATAACCATATAGTCATGCTCACAAATTAAAGCCATACATTTGCATCACAATTACATATCCAATTCCATATTAATTGAACATATGCCCCATCATTATACTCATTCAGATACCACATGTTTATATCCAATTCAGAATAGAGCAATTCAATCAATTATTTAATGAACACCTGCTGACTCTAGATAGTGGATAACGAGTGTACTGAAGGTACCTTACGGGTACGAATCGAATACTGAGGGTACCTCACAGGTACAAATCAAAAGTCAATTCATTTTATCAAAGCACAATATTTTTATACTGAGGGGATCTTAAACAAGATCCTAATACTGAAGGGTTCGCGAGGAACCAAACGGGGACCTGATCGGGGTCCAAACTGAACTGAGGGCTGCAGCTAAAGACTCTATTAGGCATGCCTAACTATCCACTTACTCGACTCTAGCAGGTTATGCGTCATTCAAATCACATTTCAGAGTACGGAATATAATTCATCAGAAAATCATGGTATCTTTCAAATCAAAGCATAAGAAAGTATGACATGCATCATACAGCAGTATAAGTCCATTCGAAAGAAACACCACATTCATTTCTGAGTTACAAACCGAGAAATTTCGGAAAAAGGGCTGAGCGGGGTAACGGGTGAGGTTGGCTGGTCACGAGGCGTGACTTGCCTCCTCACAGGGCAGGTCACGAGACGTAACTGAGGGTCACGCCTCGTGACTGGCTCTGTCCCTCGCAGATCACGTGGCGTGACTCGCCCCTTACCTTTCGCTGGTCACGAGTCGTGACTGGGTGTCACGTCTCGTGACTGGCTTCCTTCTTTGGGCTGATCACGCGATGTGACTGGCTATCGTGACTGCCCTCTCTCAGGCCGGTCACGAGTCGTGACTGGGAGTCACGCCTCGTGACTGCCTTCCTCATGGCCGGTCACGAGTTGTGACAGGCAGTCACAGCTCGTGACTGGAAGTCACGTCTCGTGACTTGCCTCTCTTCTTGGCTAGTCACGCGACACAACATGGAAAACGGGATTTCTATAGTAACTCGATCCCAGTTTTCCAGAATTTCCCAGAAAAAAGAAAACAATCCAAATTTGATTAAAAGTCATTCAAACCTGTTCTTACTTTCCAGTAAATATCTCATACACTAAAAACATCATATATAAACTCAATTCAACATTTAAACAACCAGATCAAGAATATATGCATTCAAGTTCTTCAAAAATACAAACCCTAGAATTTTTACAGTAAACTAAAAATCACACAAATCATAACAAACAATTCCCAAACCTGAATTCTAAGCTTCACTTCACTTAGTCCCACTACTCCCAGCAATCTCCTTGCCTTTGGGATCGCGAGGAGCCTCAACTAAACACAAACATTCAACAATGCAACCCTAAGTTAAACCTAAACTCAAGGAAGAAGAAGAAGATGAAATAAATGGAAACTAAGATGAGAAATACAGTGACTTACCAACAAAATGCCAAGGGAATGGTTGATTTCCACTAACAGTAGCTTAATCCCAAGCTAGGGTTTCAAACTAAGAGCAAAGAAGAAGATGAGTCAAAGAGGAAGAAGAATCGGGAAGAAGAAATGAATTCCTACTTTTCCTATTTCCTTTTCTCTATTAACTCTTCTTTTTCCTATCCCTACATTTGTCACCTTCCTGTTGGTGGGAACCAACCACTCACACCAAATTAATATGCACTACACACACTCTACACAATCCTAACTTATGCATACCCTACTATGGTATGAACACGCACACACAAGCATATCCCAACTTAAAATACCATAATATGATATGCTCAAGTGCACACAATTATTTCTTAATTAAATCACGCACTATTGCTATACATGCACCCACATACTAACAAAACCCAAAATATGCATTTTTACCAAAATACCCTTATGCTATGCTGAACACATGCAAATGATAGCACACACAGACAGGCTCATTCTACTAGGGGGCAAACGGGGTGTGACATTAACAATGTAAATTCTCTTAGAACTATCTTATTATTTTTATTCAATTGTTCATATTATATTTATTTTGTTGTTCATGTTGTTCATGTTGTTCATATTGGTCATCTTCTTCTATCATTATTATTATTATTATTATTATTATTATTATTATTATTATTATGTTTGATTGTTCATATTCTTTGTTATTATTGTGTTATTATTATTATTGTAGTTATTATCATCATTAGTATTATTATTATTATTATCCTTATTCTTGTTTAATTTTTATTATTACTATTATTATTTATTTCTTATGCATGCTGATTTTTATTATTACCTTTACATTTTATACATGTTGGATATTGTTGTTATTATTTTATACTTTTACTCATGCTGAATTTTATGTTTGTATTTTCTATTCATGTATTTTTGCATGCTGAGTTTTATAATTATTATTTTATGTTTGCTTATGTATGTTGGCTTTATTACTATTATTAATATGTTTTATGCATGCTAATTTTAGTATTTCTTTTGCTTTTTATGCATGATTGGATGTTATTGATGTTATTTTGTGCTTTTTATGCATGTTTAATTTTATTAACACTATTTTATGTTTTTTTAGCATGTTGATTTTATTAATTTGTTAAATTACATATTTTTATTATGTCATTTTAATTGGCTTGTCATACATGGTGCAATTTTGTTTGCATTAATTTAATTGTTTTCAAGTTATATGTTTAATTAATTTTTTACTAACTTCACTCTTATTTGTTTTATTTTTCTTTTATTTTCAATACTTATTTTTATGTGTGAGTATTTTTCATTCCAAGTGGGAGCCCCTGAAGATTTGAAGATCCATTTGGGAGTTGATTTGTTATTATTTTCATTATTTTGCTTTCATTATTTTATATTTTTTTAATATGTAATTTGTAATACATTATTTTTATGCACGGTAATTAAAAAATCACAAAAATATTTCTATTAAACTAAATTGGGTTTTATTTAATAAAAATGGGACTAATGTCCTAGATTTATCATCCAAAATAAATTATCATTTTAAAATTATTTTCTTTAAATCATGCATGAGAGGACCAATGTTCTCAAATTAATAAATAGCCCGACTTATGCATGAATTGTATTTTATTTACAAATGGGGGTTGTATTCTGCCCCTTGTTTTATTGTAATATATTTTGCTTTCATTTATTTTATTTATCACTTTTATTATGTGTTTGACATGCGTGCTTAGACAAATAATTTAAAATTGAATGAGAAAAGGGATGAAACGCTAAATTCAAATCTCAATTATAAATTTAATCAAGGTATGAATAAATGGGAAGTCCCAAACTTTCTCTGGTCTTTGGGCTCAAAGAGGCGAGAGGTTTACTCTTCAAGACACCTCTTGTGTCACGAGACTTGGCGTTAATCCTAGGCTCCTTAGGGCGAGAGGTTCACCCTCCAAGACCCCTTTGGTTGGCCCAAAATGGATACTGAGCGCAGTCTTAGGCTCTCCGAGGCGAGAGAAACTTTCCCAATGTTCTATTGGGTGGTGACTCCATGAAACCTCCTTGTTGCCCAACATAGACGCACTTGCGATTTATTGCAAGCTGTCAGCGAACCCTCAATTGCCCGATCGCCGTAAAGCGGGCTTTCGGGGGCCTACGGGGTTCGGCGCGCGTCACACTCGCAAGCTAAAGTTAATTAATTCCATTATCGATTTCATAATTGTAAATTCCAATAGTGCATACACAAACCAACACCAAATTCTTCACTTAGCATAATTACAGAACATTAACAAATCCACATTATTCTTTTATACATCTCATAACTCTTGGATAACTTGCAATTAAACCATTAAGTATTTGCATTCTTTAATCATCATATTTATATGTATATTTCCTTCATATATCCTTGATAACATGCTCATATATAATAACCACAAGCTTGGTCAAGAACCACTCAATTAATAGATCAAGATAAATAAGGGGTTACTTGCCAAAACAGGGTACCTCACGGTCACAACCAAGTTGGTTTTCACTGTGACATACTGAGGTCTTCAAAATAGAATGCAAGCTAAGGTACCTCACAGTCACAATCAGTTTGGTTGCCACCATGACATACCAAGCACTCTCAGAATAGAATGCAAAATGCGGTATCTCATGGTCACAACCTTTTTGGTTACCACCGTGAGATACTTCACACTTGCGGGCAGAATGCAACCTTTGGCACCTCACAGTCACAACCAATTTGGTTGTCACCATTACATGCCAAACTCAATTAGGCAGAATTGAGTTGCTGCTTACCTCACGGTCAGAACCATTTTGATTGTCACCGTGACATATGCAAAAACACCAAAACACAGCTGTGTTATACCGAAACACAGTTGTGCTCCCTGTCTTAATTCACATGCCATTTCCAAGACCTCAAAGATCATTTCCTTTTTGCCATACAAACCAACTCATTTTACAACAATAACAATTAACACATACCTGATTTCCATTAAGCCAATCTTATTCAATTGAACACGAATCACAGCCATTTACACACCATTCACATGACACCCTACATAGCTCAATACTTAACATTCCACTGAAATCGTCATGAACACAACACTAGTTTTATAACCTATGGAACCTAATCCACTTATTCATTTACACCTTTAGGGATTCCTACCACTAATTTAGTACATGCTTAATCAAATCATACAAGCAAATAGAAAACATGCCAATACATTTATAGGGTTAGTTCCCAAACCTCGTCGCCTATGCTCCTAATATTCACTGAGCACTTGCTTCTCCGATTTTTACGTTCCCCTTGTCTTTCTTTACTCCTTCCACTACAAATACCATTCCAATTTCTAGAATTGGACACAACTCATCAATCCTCAATCCACATCAAACCAAAACCAGAAAGAGTAGAAGATGAATTTCTAATAACCACTTACCTTTCAATCTTATCAACATAATCCCAGTGCACAAGCAACAATTCATAGAATCAACCTAACACTTCCTAGGAAATCACAGGGAAAGAAGAAGAAGAAGAGAGAGCTGAATTGCAGAAAATGGAAATGGCTGGAAACATACACTCATGGTCCTTTCTCTCTCCTCAACACAATATACATATGCATGTAAATAGTGGTGGTGGTAGCACAATGAAGTGCCACTCGGATTCCACTCACAATTCTGCCTCTCAATTAATTAGTTAATCTCCACTTAAATGTTGATTAATCCACAATTAACTTAATGATACAAACTTACAACTTGGCCACTTAACTTTCTTTTAGTTTCTCAATTAGGTCCTTCTTTTCTTACATTCAAGTCCACATTACACCCTTAGTTAATCCAATTACAACTAAGGTACATTTTCGGCCATTACAACTCTCCCCTCCTAAAAAGAATTTCGTCCGCGAAATTCATACCTGAGTCAAATAAGTGAGGATGTTGTTCCCGCATAGCAGCTTCAGGCTCCCATGTTGCCTCTTCTACTCCATGGTATAGCCAAAGCACTTTCACAAGTGGAATTTGTTTATTGCGAAGCTGCCTTACTTCACTTGCCAGAATTGCCTTTGGTTTCTCATCATAGGAAAAATCTTGCTGAACTTCCACTTCTTGCACAGGTAACACATGAGATTCATCCGATCGGTATCTTCTCAACATGGACACATGGAAGACATCATGAAGCTTAGCTAAATTCGGAGGCAATGCGAACCGATAAGCCACTGAACTAACTCTATCTAACACTTCATGTGGTCCAATGAACCTTGGATTCAATTTCCCTTTCTTCCCAAATCTCAATACCTTCCTCCAAGGAGACACTTTTAAAAACACTTTGTCACCTATTTCAAATTCAATGTCCCTTCTTTTCAAATTCGTGTAAGACTTTTGTCTATCAGTAGCTGCTTTCAGTCGCTGCTGAATAAGCTTTGCTTTCTCTTCAGTATCTCGTACCAATTCTGGTCCAACAACTCTGTGTTCACCCAATTCTATCCAGCAAACTGGTGTACGACACTTCCTTCCATATAAGACTTCATATTGCGCCATGCCAACACTTGTCTGATAACTGTCGTTATAAGCAAATTACATGAGTGGAAGATACTTGTCCCAACTCCTTGAGAAGTCCAAAACACATGCTCATATTAAGTCTTTCAACACTTGAATAACCCTTTCTGATTGCCCATCGGTCTGTGGATGAAATGCAGTACTGAAATTCAACTTCGTACCCAATGTAGCCTGTAAACTCTTCCAAAACTTGGAAGTGAATCTTGGATCTCTATTCGAGACTATCGATAGGGGTACACCATGCAATCGAATAATCTCCTGCACATAAAATTTCGCTAACCGATCCATTGAATAATCCATTCGAACCGGTATGAAGTGAGCTGACTTTGAAAATCTATCCACTACTACCCATATTGCGTCATGCTACTTTGTAGTCAAAGGCAGTCCAAAAACAAAATCCATGGTAATATTATCCCATTTCCATTGTGGGATGGGAAGAGGATTCAATAACCCATGTGGAACTTGATGTTCCGCCTTCACTTGCTGACATGTCAAACATTTAGACACATAGTCCACTATATCCTTTTTTATACCTGCCCACCAATACAGTTGCTTAAAATCTTGATACATTTTGTTCCCACCTGGATGCATAGTAAAAATAGTATTATGAGCCTCATACATCAATCTCTTCCACAACTCTTTGTCACTTGCCACACATACTTGATTCTTATAAAGTAATACTCCATTCTCATCAACTGAATAGCCAGTCTTGTCACCATTTCTAACCAACTACAGAGTTTGTTGCAATATGAAATCATTCCTTTGTGCAGCTAACAATTCATCCTTTAATATCGGTCTTGCTTTCAGCTGAGCTAGCAATGCTCCATTTGGAGTAAATCTCTATCTCACTGACCTTAACTATAATGCTAAAATAGATTTTCTACTTAACGCATCAGCCACTACATTAGCTTTATCTGGATGATAATCCACAATGAAGTCATAATCTTTAAACAACTCAAGCCATCTACATTGTCTCAAGTTTAATTCTTTTTGGGTTAACAAATACTTCAAGCTTTTATGGTCAGTGTAAATTTTACACTTCTCACCATACAAGTAATGTCGCTAAATCTTTAAAGCGAACACTATTGCCGCCAGTTCCAGATCATGAGTCGAGTAATTCTGTTCATGCAGTTTCAGTTGCCTGGAGGCATAAGCTACTACCCTCCCATCTTGCATTAACACACATCCCAAACCTATACCTGAGGCAGCACTATACAAAACATATTCTTTACCAGAGATGGGCTGTGTGAGGATCGGTGCTTCCACCAACATCCCCTTCAGCTGATCAAAACTCGCCTGACACTTTTTTGACCACTCAAATTTAACTCCTTTTCGAAGCAACCTTGTCAATGGTGAAGCTATCATCGAAAACCCTTTCACAAATCTTCTATAATACCCAGCCAACCCTAGAAAACTACGAATTTTGAGCACATTCCTAGGTGGCTTCGAATTCACAATAGCTTCAATCTTAGCTGGATCCACCTTAATACCTTCAGAAGATATCACATGCCCCAGAAAAGATACCTCTCGCAACCAGAATTCACACTTACTCAACTTGGTATATAATTAATGTTCCCATAATGTCTAAAGCACAATTCTCAAATGCTGCTCATGTTCTTTCTCATTCCTAAAATAAACCAAAATGTCATCGATAAATACCACCACAAACTGATTTAGATATGGTCTGAACGCCCTATTCATCAAGTCCATAAATGCAGCAAGTGCATTAGTCAACCCGAATGGCATTACTAAGAATTCATAATGTCCATATTGAGTCCTGAATGCAGTCTTGGGTATGTCCTCTCTCTTTATTTGCAATTGGTAATAGCCAGACCGTAGGTTGATCTTAGAAAACACACCTGCCCCTTTTAACTAATTGAATAAATCCTCGATCCTAGGTAAAGGATACCGATTCTTCACTGTCACTTTTTTTAGCTGCCAATAGTCAATACACATTCTCATAGTCCCATCTTTCTTCTTGACAAATATGACTGGTGCTCCCCAAGGAGAAACACTAGGTCTTATGAAACCCCTGTCCAATAATTCCTGCAACTGAGCTTTTAACTCCTTCAATTCAGTAGGAGTCATTCAATAAGGCGCTTTAGACACTGGCATTATTTTAGGCACCATATCAATGGACAATTCCACCTCCCTTATTAGTGGCACACCTCTCAGTTCTTCCGGAAACACATCAGGAAACTCCCATACTATGGGTATATCCTGAATCTGTACTTGCTCTCTTTTAGAATGTAACACAAGAGCCAAGTGAGCGTTGCATCCCTTCCTCAAACATCGGTATGCTTGCATTGCCGATACCACATTCACAAGAGGATTAGCACTAAATCCCCTCACTAGCACTTTACTTCGCTTACAATCACAGAGTACCACTCTCTTTTTCTTACAGTCCACTACCGCATTATATTTACTTAGCTAGTCCATACCCAGTATTAAATCAAACTCATCGAAAGATAACTCAATCAGATCAACTGGAAAGACACAATTTCGAACTACTAATGAACAACCCCTATACACTTTGTTCACATTCACATTATTCCCGAAAGCACTTGATACACATAAGTCATATTTCAAACATTCAGCATCAGGCATTCTATCACATATCTTTTTAGAACACACATACGAATGAGTTGATCCAGGGTCAATTAATGCAAACATTTCTACATTATAAAGTAGAAAAGTACTTGTTATAACTTCAGGTGTGTCCTGCTCCTCTCGAGCCTTCATCGCATAAGCCCGAGGTGGTGCCATAGTAGGTCTGTTCACTATTTATGAATAAGCTGCACCTATTGACTGGCCACCTCTGCCTCATCCTCTACCTCTTCCTCTATTAACTGGTGGTAAATTAGAACCACCTCTACTTTGTTCCTGCTAATTTCCAGTTACATCATATGCCTTTGGACAGTTAGCTAAGAAATGCTCAGTACTTCCACACTTAAAACAAGCACCAGTCACTTTCCAGCATTCCCCTCTATGTCTTTTACAATAATGGGGGCACTCATGCACTTCATTCTTGGTACCAGATGTACCTCTACTAGGCCTAGTTATAGATGGTGCTCCTCGCTTCTTACCCCTTGCTGCTGAACTAAATACAGATTCTGCTGGTGGGGCCATAGGTGAATCCCTTGATCTCTTGCCAGCATTAGACCCACCTCAATTGAAATTCCTTTTCTGCATCCTTTCCCTTTGTACTCCCAAAGACCTCTCAACTCGCATAGTGGCTTGAACTATCCAATAGTAGCTTACATTCTGCTCAGTAGTAAGCGAAATCAGCAACCCCTTAATCTCTTCAATCAGCCCTTCTTCGAACTGCTGACACCTGAACTCCTCAGTCAATACACCCTTTGGTGCATACTTACTCAATCGAAAAAACTCTTTCTCATACTCTGCTATAGTCATTGTTCTCTGCCTCAAATTCAAGAATTGCTTCCAGTTGGCCTCTCTATATGCCTTGGTCACAAACTTATTCTAGAACTTTCTTTCAAAGAATTCCCAGGTAATTGGATTCGAAAGCATCTGATGCTGCAAAACTAATTTCCACCAGTCATATGCTGCTCCCTGAAGCAGCGATACTACACATTCTACTCGTTGATCCGGAGGACATTTGATCTCTCCTAGAACCCTCTGCACCTTCTCTATCTAGTATTCTACTTTTTTAGGCTCATCCAACCTTGTACCATAAAACTCTTCCACTCCATGCTTTCTTAATGATTCCATTGGAGCCTTCGGTGCTGTCATTCGATCCAGCACTCTAGCCTGGCCTTGCGACATCTTTAACAGAGCCTCCATCGGAACCATCAGAACCTCATTTCCAAAACTAACTGGACTTGACTGACCAGACCCAGTCACGTCTACTTCTTAGGGATTAATACTTTCGGTAATTTCCTCTCTCAAGTCATGACTAGGGTTGTCACTAGGATCCATCGATCTACACAATTTACACAAGGACATCCGCATTAGGTCAACACGTCTATACACATCCTAACTACCCAGTCACCCAGAAAAGACTAAACCTAGACTCTGATACCATAACTTGTAATGCCCATTTCCGACCACCAGGTTAGCTCTGCTAATATAGTTAGGAACGGTCGTTACACAAAGAACTCACATAAGCTTTACTATACTCATATCATGCCAACAACACGAATAATAAAATTTCATCATTAGTATACATCCTCATGCCTCATATATCATAAGTTTCCATGCCATTCAACATACTCACTTACTTACATACATATGTAAGCCTTCATTAAGTTTACTATACTTAATTATAATAGCTTTACATACTTTTTATTGCCAAAAATAACATCTTACATATCTTGTACAAAAACATAGTTAACCACAAAACCTACACTAAAGATGTAGCCCTAGTGTTGACCGTTGCTAATGCAGGTTTGTCCTTCCAAAATCACCTCAAGTCCGAACCTACATGGATAAAAAAGAACCCGTGCTAAGCGATAACGCTTAGTGGGGAAAACATACATAACATACAGGCTCAAACATAGCATTAATATTAAACATGCATCATACCAGAATCATGCTTAGGGCTACAAGGTTAAAACATTTATATGTCATTATATTTGTTGCATTGTTACTAATTCACGTATTTATGGAGTATGCATTTGCATGGTGTATACATAATACTTAATCACATGACTGAATAGCCTACATAAATTCATCATATACAAAGCATTCACATATCAACTTAACCATTAAGATTATCTTTATCCTTTATATTTAGGTTTGACTGCAGTTCAAAGATGCGGATAATGGGTATCACATTAGTACCCCTGAGGTACTATAATTTCATTATATCCGTGGATACACATATACACATTTGTACCCTAAGGTACAGTAACTCAACAAGATCAATATTCCACATTAAAGAATCCAGCAAGGATTTATTTTGCATTGTGATTCCAGAGGAATCGGACGCATTGGGCTGCAGCACTTGACCCTATAAGCTTGCCTATCTATCCACCACCTAAAGTTAATTAATTCCATTATCGATTTCATAATTGTTAATTCCAATAGTGCTTACACAAACCAACACCAAATTCTTCACTTAGCATAATTACAGAACATTAACAAATCCACATTATTCTTGTATACATCTTATAACTCTTGGATAACTTGCAATTAAACCATTAGCCAACAAGTATTTGCATTCTTTAATCATCATATTTATATATATATTTGCTTCATATATCCTTGACAACATGCTCATATATAATAGCCATAAGCTTGGTCAAGAACCACTCAATTAACAAATCAAGATAAATAAGGGTTACTTGCCAAAATAGGGTACCTCACGGTCACAACCAATTTGGTTGTCATCGTGACATACTGAGGTCTTCAAAATAGAATGCAAGCTAAGGTACCTCACCGTCACAAGCAGTTTGGTTGCCACCGTGACATACCAAGCACTCTCAAAACAGAATGCAAAATGAGGTATCTCACGATCACAACCTTTTTGTTTAGCACCGTGAGATACTTCACACTTGCAAGCAGAATGCAACCTTTGGCACCTCATAGTCACAACCAATTTGGTTGTCATTGTGACATGCCAAACTCAGTCAGGTAGAATGGAGTTCCTGCTTACCTCATGGTCACAACCATTTTGATTGTCACCGTGACCTATGAAAAAACACCAAAACACAGTCGTGTTATACTGAAGCATAGTTATGCTACCTGTCTCAATTCACATGTCACTTCCAAGACCTCAAAGCTCATTTCCTTTTTGCCATACAAACCAACTCATTTTACAACAATAACAATTAACACATACCTGATTTCCATTAAGCCAATCTTACTCAATTGAACACGAATCATAACCATTTACACACCATTTACATAACACCCTATATAACTCAATATTTAACATTCCACTCAAATCGTCATGAACACAACACTAGTTTTATAACCTATGGAACCTAATCAACTTATTCATTTACACCTTTAGGGATTCCTACCACTAATTTAGTAAATGCTTAATCAAATCATACAAGCAAATACAAAACATGCCAATACATTTATAGGATTAGTTCCCAAACCTCGTCGCCTATGCTCCTAATATTCACTGAGCACTTGCTTCTCCGATTTTTACCTTCCCCTTGTATTTCTTTACTCCTTCCTCTACAAATACCATTCTAATTTCCAGAATTGGACACAACTCATCAATCCCCAATCCACATCAAACCAAAACTAGAAAGAGTAGAAGATGAATTTCAAATAACCACTTACCTTTCTATCTTATAAACTTAATCCCAGTCCACAAGCAATAATTCATAGAATCAACCTAACACTTCCTAGGAAATCACACGAAAAGAAGAAGAAGAGAGAACTGAATTACAGAAAATGGAAATGGCTGGAAATATGCACTCATGGTCCTTTCTCTCTCCTGAACACAATATACATATGCATGTAAATAGTGGTGGTGGCAGCACAATGTAGTGCCACCCGGATTCCACTCACAATTCTGCCTCTCGATTAATTATTTAATCTCAACTTAAATGTTGATTAATGCACAATTAACTTAATGATGCAAACTTACAACTTGGCCAGTTAACTTTCCTTCAGTTTCTCTATTAGGTCCTTCTTCTCTTACATTCAAGTCCACATTACACCCTTAGTTAATCCAATTATAACTAGGGTACATTTTTAGCCATTACACTTAATGTCACATCCCGTTTGCCCCCTAGTCGAATGAACCAATTGTGTGTGTGTGTATTTGCATGAGTTGGCATCATGTAAGGGTATTCTGGTAAATAAGCATGTTTTGTGGGTTTGTTCATGCGTGGGAATGCATATAGAAATATCGTGTGCATATTTGAAATTATAATCATTTGCATGTGAGTACACCATAGTAGGATATATTATTTAGGTGTCTCATTGTGTGTGTTGTGCATACAAATGTAGGGTATGTTTTAGTTGAGAGAGTCTAGTGTGTGTGTGTGTGACATAAGCATCTGTGGTGTGAGTGACCAAATCCCTTCACTAGTAGATTGACACATGTCTTAGGTTATGATAAGAAAAAGGAAAAGAAAAGAAAGGGGAAATCAGATTTTCTTCACTTGTTTCCCGTTCATCACCGTCCCCTCCCTCTTCTCTTCTTCTTCTTCTTCTCTTTTGAGCCTTAGTGAGATTCAAGGGTTGCTAGTGGGGTTTTGATCATCTCTTAGTGTTTATTGGTAAGTCTTATACATTCATTTTGCTTTTGTACAATTCTTCATCTCCTTCCCTTGCATTTTCTGTTTTGGGTTTTTAAGTTAGGGTTTTGAGTTGGTGTATTTTGTGCTTTGTTTCTTAGTTGGTCCTCCAAGAGATCCTAAAGGCAAGGAAGTCGCTGGGTCTAGTGGAACTAAACACTAGGAGCTAAGGATTTGAGGTTTGGGAATTTCTAATTTGAATGTGTATGTGTATGATTATCTATTCTTGAGAAATTCTGGAAATTTGTGATGGATATTATGTTATTGTGGTTTATATGCTATGGGATTAGTATTGGTTGAATGATTGAGCTTAGATTGTGGAGTTTTGAACTCATATTGTGATTTTGGGTAAAATGATGATGAAAAGTGAGGTATGTTAACTTGAGGAATTTGATTGTATAGATGATGATATTCTTTGAATTCTTATGTATGATTTGTTAATGGCATGACTCAATGATGTTGTATTTGAGCTTTTACCATCATTGGTGTGTGAATTTGATGATTGAAGTGAAAGTTTTGGGATTGTTGGCTGGAAAAGACCTGGAAATCGCACTGAGAGATCGCATCTGGGCATGGGTCACGGTGGCAACCAATTTGGTCACCACCATGAGCCACGAACCAGATACATTCTGCCGTGAAGCTTGGTATGTCACGGTGGCAACCAATCTGGTTACCACCGTGAGGTATCCAAACCTTGGTTTCTGCCTGGGAAGTGGGTATGTCACGGTGGCAACCCATTTCGTTACCACCGTGAGATACCCAAGCTTGCGATTCTGTTTGGCTTCTTTGGTATGTCACGGTGGCAACCCATTTCGTTACCACCGTGAGATACCCAAGTTTTCGATTCTGTTTGGTTGCTTTGGTATGTCACGGTGACAACCATTCTGGTTACCACCGTGAGGTACCCCAGACTTGCTTTCTGCCAAGGATCCCTGGTATGTCACGGTGGCAACCGATCTGATTACCACCGTGACCTACCCTGTTTTTACAATAAAACCCTTTTATTTCCTCTTGTTTTAGGAATGTTAACTTATGGATTTTAGCATGCAATATTATATATTTTGAACTATGATTATGTGTGTTCTGATCATCATAGAATGTGAATTCTTCGCTTGTCATAATTTTTAACTATGGCCATTTCTGTGTAATTCTCCGCCTGCCAGAGTCAGTCTAGTGGATAGTTAGGCATGCCTAATAGAGTCTTTGTTGCAGCTTCTGTTTCGTTTCTGTTTGGACCCCGATCAGGTCCCCGAATGGTTCCCCGCGAACCCTTGAATGAACGGATCTTGTTTAAGATCCCCTTTGTAATGTTTTGTAAAAGTTAAATGTAAAATGAATTTCCTCGGCTCGTACCCGTAAAGTACTATCCGTATCGGCTGGTACCCGTAAAGTACTGTCCGTATACTCGATATCCACTACCTTGAGTCAGCAGGTGTTTTAGTGTTTCAATGCTTAAAGTGTTTGTATGAATTGTTCCATGAGCAAAAACCTGTTTTAACCTTATGGATTCAATAATGAAAAGTATAATCTGTTATGAGGATATGATTATTGATATGAACCTTCTGATGAATGGCTATATGTACTTACGCATGTGAACTGCCTTGACGACCGTTGTGAATGGTTGTCTTTATGCTATGTGTGTTTTCCCCACTAAGCGTTTATCGCTTAGCACGGTGTGTTTACCCGTGCCGGTGCGGAAGGAGTTGCCTTTGGGAGAGTCGTCGCCATCAAAGCCAACACAGCAGGGTCTTAGAGTAGGGCTTATTTTTGTAGCGTTATGATTCTTTTTGTATAGAACTCTCGTATTTTTGGTTTTGTAACAGCTTCTGCTTATGTATATGTATTTTTGGGGATTGTAATTATCTGTTGTTTCTCTCAGTTGATCATAACAGTAATGTAATGCTTATATTATATTAATGCATGATCAACTTTCATGAATGGTTTTGTATAATTTTAAATTACCTGGTATTTCCTCATGTATGTTTATAGATGAGTGTATGTGTGTTATGTATCTGTGTGGTGGCACCTTTACTCCTACGGCACCCTACTCCTTATCGGATGGGATCGCCTGAGTATGGGTAAGGGGTGTTACAAGTTGTGGTATCAGAGCCCCGGTTTAGGCGTTTCTGGGTGATTGTTTATGTGATGCTATGTGTGCATATGTCTATGTCTAGGGCTTTGTTGGCTGATGTGGTTGTCCTCTTATTTGTTAGATGAATTCTGATTCTGCTCATGGTGCGCTCGAGGAGTCCGCTGAAAGTGTGAACCCTCCAGCGGTAGATCCGTCTGTCTCTATTTTGGTGTCGGCTCAACGTGCTAGGGTCCAACCCGAGGCTGCTGCCATGCCTTTTGAGGCGATGCTCAGATTGCATCAGGACATGGCTCGGGTTCTGGAAAGAGTGACTGCCCCGAAAGCTCCGATCGTGAGTATGAGAAGAGCTGGTGTCGAGGATTTTTATGGGACTGGACTTGATGAATCTGAGTTGGCCGAGAAGTGGCTAGATAAAGTTAAGAGAGCTTTGAGAGAAGTTAGGTGTCCTCCCGATCAACAAGCTGAGTGTGCTGTGGCTTTGCTTCAAGGTCCAGCATACGAATGGTGGGAGTTGGTGAGTAGGCAACCTCAGATGCCTGACCCTCTGACATGGGAATTCTTTGATGAGCAGTTTACTAAGAAGTATGTGACTCAAGCTTATAAGGACGCAAGGTGGGCGCAGTTTCTGAGTTTGAGGCAAAGGGCCTTGTCGGTTGTGGATTATGAGAAGGAGTTTAACCGGTTGTCTCGTTATGCTCCGCGTGGGGTCATGACGGATGATTTCAGATGCAAGCACTTTGAGGCCGGGTTGAATGATTCTTTGAAGATTGCTTTAGTTTCTTTGATGTGTATGCCGGGGGTATAGTATTATCAGATTGCTGAGGCTGCTTTGAGGGCAGAGAAGGCGAAAACTTTGATTAGAGAGAGAGCTCAGCGCAGGAGTTCTGCTAGAGGTGGTGTTTCCTCATCTTCGGGTAAGAGGTCTAGAAACCCGCAAGATGATCCTTCGACTGGTTCGGCTACCAGAGGGAGAAGGCAAGGGTCAGCTGCAGTGTCTGGTTCTGGTAGGGGTGGCCAGTCTGATGCTGCACCCGTTTGTTCGAACTGTAATAAGGCTCACCGGGGTGAGTGTAGGTGGCTCACTGGTGGGTGCTTTAGGTGTGGGAGCACCGAACACCATGTGGCTAATTGTCCTCAGACGGGTGAAGATTCGGGTCCTCAGGGAGGAGCTAGTAGAGTTGGATCAACTGCTTCTCAGGCTACGAGAGGTAGAGGTAGAGGTAGAGGTCGAGGCGGTCGACCTAGAGAAGGAGCTGGTTCTGAGACAGTAGAGCGTCCTCCCCCAACGGCTGCTAGAGCATATGCAGTTAGAGCCAGAGAGGAGCAGGATGCCCCTGATGTGATTGCGGGTAAGTTCCTACTCCATGACACTGAATTATATGCTCTAATAGATCCTGGTTCCACACACTCATATTTGTGCACGCATAAGTTTATTGATAAGTTGCATGTGGTAGAACAGTTAGACTATGAGATATGTGTGACCAATCCATTAGGGCATAGTGTCAGTGTGAGTAGAGTTTATAGGAATTGTCCGTTGATGGTTAAAAGTGTTGAGTTCCCTGTGGATTTGATAGAGTTACCTTTCAGAGAGTATGATTTGATTTTGGGTATGGATTGGTTGGGCAAGCATCGAGCCGTGGTTGATTGTCATAGGAAGACTTTCGTGCTTCGGGATAGGAACCGAGCTCCTGTGTTTGTTAGAGGTTTGGGTGCGAGTTCCGTGCACAATGTGATTTCTGCAATCCAAGCTAAGAGGTTTTTGAGAAAAGGTTGTGAGGCTTTTCTGGCGGTGGTTTTAGATTCCAAGAGGGATCAAGTTAGGATTGAGGACATCCCTGTTGTCCGAGAGTTCAGTGATGTTTTTCCGAGTGACTTGCCGGGTTTGCCTCCGGAGAGGGAAGTTGAGCTAGCCATAGAGATTATGCCGGGTACCACACCGGTATCGAAAGCACCTTATCGGATGGCTCCTGTGGAGTTGAGAGAACTTAAAACTCAACTATAAGAGCTATTGGATAAGGGGTTCATTCGACCCAGCATATCTCCTTGGGGAGCTCCAGTTCTGTTTGTTAAGAAAAATGATGGACCCCTGAGGATGTGTATCGACTACAGGCAGATTAACAAGGTCACAGTGAAGAATAAGTATCCGTTGCCCAGAGTTGAAGATTTGTTTGATCAGCTTCGAGGTGCAGGTGTGTTTTCCAAGATTGATCTTCGATCTGGGTATTATCAGCTTCGTGTTAAGGATCAGGACGTGGTTAAGACTGCATTTCGGACTCGGTATGGCCACTACGAGTTCCTTGTTATGCCGTTTGGGTTGACTAATGCTCCAGCGGCATTCATGGATTTGATGAATAGAGTGTTTAGGCCATACTTAGACCGGTTTGTAGTGGTGTTTATAGATGATATTTTGGTGTTTTCCAAGGATGAGACTGAGCATGAAGAGCATCTTCGGATGGTTTTGCAAGTTTTGAGAGAACATCGACTGTTTGCCAAGTTAAGTAAGTGTGATTTTTGGCTTCGAGAAGTGTCATTTTTGGGCCATATAGTTTCAGCCAAGGGTATCCAAGTGGATCCAGCTAAGATTGAGGCGATAGTGGATTGGAAAGCGCCTAGGAATGTCCAAGATGTGAGGAGTTTCCTTGGTTTGGCGGGTTATTATCGACGGTTTGTGAAAGGTTTCTCTGCAATTGCAGCTCCGATGACCAAGTTATTAAGGAAAGGAGTTAAGTTTGAATGGTCGGATAAGTGTAAAGCTTGTTTTGAGAGACTGAAGCAGTTGTTAGTTGAAGCTCCTATACTAACTCCACCCACCTCGGGTAAGGAGTTTGTTATGTATAGTGATGCTTCAGGTGTTGGTTTGGGATGCGTGCTGATGCAGGAAGGAAAGGTTGTGGCTTATGCTTCTCGACAGTTGAAGCCGCATGAGAGGAATTATCCGACGCATGATCTTGAGTTAGCAGCAGTTGTCTTCGCTTTGAAGATTTGGCGTCATTATCTCTACGGAGAGAAGTGCAGGATCTTTACGGACCACAAGAGTTTGAAGTACTTTCTGACTCAGAAGGAATTGAATATGAGGCAACGTCGTTGGCTTGAGCTATTTAAGGACTACGATTGCATTGTGGATTACCATCCAGGTAAGGCCAATGTAGTCGCAGATGCGTTGAGTAGGAAGTCAGTTTCTGCCTTATTTTTGAGGCGGTTTAGATGGAGGTTTGGTTCTGATGGGGCGTTGATAGCTCAGTTGAGGGTCAAGCCTACTTTGAGACAGCGGTTAGTTGATGCTCAGAAGGTAGACGAGAGGCTTCAGCGGATTGTGCAAGAAGTTAGTTCGGGTAAGCAGTCAGAGTTTTCGGTTCAAGATGGGGTTCTTCTGTTTGGAAACCGTTTGTGTGTGCCGGATAGTGAAGAGTTGAGAAGACAGATTTTGGAGGAGGCACATAGTTCAGTTTTCACCATGCATCCTGGCAGTGTAGAGATGTATCGGGATTTGAAGCAGTTCTTTTGGTGGTCGGGTATGAAGAGGGACATAGTGGACTTTGTATCCAAGTGCCTGACTTGTCAGCAGGTCAAGGCTGAGCACCAGGTTCCTTCTGGATTGCTCATGCCTTTGTCCGTTCCTGAGTGGAAATGGGACGATATCGCCATGGATTTCGTCTCCGGTTTGCCTTTGACTCAGAGAAAGCATGATTCTGTTTGGGTTGTTGTCGATCGACTCACGAAGTCTGCTCACTTTTTGCCGGTTAGGATGGATTATCCAATGCATAAATTGGCCAGTATTTATGTGGATGAGATAGTTCGGTTGCATGGGGTACCTTTGTCCATAGTTTCTGATAGAGACCCAAGGTTCACATCCAAGTTCTGGAAAGAGTTGCAGCGAGCTTTGGGTACCAAGCTAAAATTCAGTACAGCATTTCATCCTCAGACAGATGGTCAGTCCGAGCGAGTGATTCAGATCTTAGAGGATATGATGAGGGCTTGTGTTTTGGACTTTCCGGGTAGCTGGGACAAGTATGTATCGTTGATGGAGTTTTCCTACAACAACAGTTTTCAGTTAAGCATTGGTATGTCACCGTATGAGGCTCTGTATGGACGTCAGTGTAGGACTCCTATTTGTTGGACAGAGTTGTCTGAGAGGTCAGTGATTGGGCCAGATCTGGTGAGAGATATAGAGGAGAAGATCAGAGTTGTGCAGCGAAATTTGAAAGTGGCCAAGGATCGTCAGAAGTCTTATGCCAACCTGAAGAGAAAGGATGTGCAGTTCGAAGTTGGGGACAAAGTTTTTCTTAAAGTGTCTCCTTGGAGAAAAGTACTTCGGTTTGGGAAGAAAGGAAAGCTTAGTCCTCGCTTCATCGGTCCGTATGAAGTGTTAGCAAGGGTTGGTCCGGTGGTATACAGACTAGCGTTGCCGATGGAATTATCGAAGCTTCATGATGTGTTTCACGTTTCTATGCTCCGTCGGTATAGATCGGATCCTTCCCATGTGCTGTCGGTTCAAGAAGTTCAGGTTCAGTCAGATTTTACCTATGACGAGGAGCCTAGAGCTATCCTAGCTCGGGAAGTTAGACAGCTGAGGAATAAGCAGATTCCTTTGGTCAAGGTTTTGTGGAATCACCATGGGGTTGAGGAAGCAACTTGGGAGCCGGAGGAGTCAATGAGATTGCAGTACCCGCAATTATTCAGTTCAGGTGAGAATTTCGAGGACGAAATTCTTGTTAGTAGGGGAGAGTTGTCACATCCCGTTTGCCCCCTAGTCGAATGAACCAATTGTGTGTGTGTGTATTTGCATGAGTTGGCATCATGTAAGGGTATTCTGGTAAATAAGCATGTTTTGTGGGTTTGTTCATGCATGGGAATGCATATAGAAATATTGTGTGCATATTTGAAATTATAATCATTTGCATGTGAGTACACCATAGTAGGATATATTATTTAGGTGTCTCATTGTGTGTGTTGTGCATACAAATGTAGGGTATGTTTTAGTTGAGAGAGTCTAGTGTGTGTGTGTGTGACATAAGCATCTGTGGTGTGAGTGACCAAATCCCTTCACTAGTAGATTGACACATGTCTTAGGTTATGATAAGAAAAAGGAAAAGAAAAGAAAGGGGAAATCAGATTTTCTTCACTTGTTTCCCGTTCATCACCGTCCCCTCCCTCTTCTCTTCTTCTTCTTCTTCTCTTTTGAGCCTTAGTGAGATTCAAGGGTTGCTAGTGGGGTTTTGATCATCTCTTAGTGTTTATTGGTAAGTCTTATACATTCATTTTGCTTTTGTACAATTCTTCATCTCCTTCCCTTACATTTTCTGTTTTGGGTTTTTAAGTTAGGGTTTTGAGTTGGTGTATTTTGTGCTTTGTTTCTTAGTTGATCCTCCAAGAGATCCTAAAGGCAAGGAAGTCGCTGGGTCTAGTGGAACTAAACACTAGGAGCTAAGGATTTGAGGTTTGGGAATTTCTAATTTGAATGTGTGTGTGTATGATTATCTATTCTTGAGAAATTCTGGAAATTTGTGATGGATATTATGTTATTGTGGTTTATATGCTATGGGATTAGTATTGGTTGAATGATTGAGCTTAGATTGTGGAGTTTTGAACTCATATTGTGATTTTGGGTAAAATGATGATGAAAAGTGAGGTATGTTAACTTGAGGAATTTGATTGTATAGATGATGATATTCTTTGAATTCTTATGTATGATTTGTTAATGGCATGACTCAATGATGTTGTATTTGAGCTTTTACCATCATTGGTGTGTGAATTTGATGATTGAAGTGAAAGTTTTGGGATTGTTGGCTGGAAAAGACCTGGAAATCGCACTGAGAGATCGCATCTGGGCATGGGTCACGGTGGCAACCAATTTGGTCACCACCGTGAGCCACGAACCAGATACATTCTGCCGTGAAGCTTGGTATGTCACGGTGGCAACCAATCTGGTTACCACCGTGAGGTATCCAAACCTTGGTTTCTGCCTGGGAAGTGGGTATGTCACGGTGGCAACCCATTTTGTTACCACCGTGAGATACCCAAGCTTGCGATTCTGTTTAGCTTCTTTGGTATGTCACGGTGGCAACCCATTTCGTTACCACCGTGAGATACCCAAGTTTTCGATTCTGTTTGGTTGCTTTGGTATGTCACGGTGACAACCATTCTGGTTACCACCGTGAGGTACCCCAGACTTGCTTTCTGCCAAGGATCCCTGGTATGTCACGGTGGCAACCAATCTGATTACCACCGTGACCTACCCTGTTTTTACAATAAAACCCTTTTATTTCCGCATATTTTAGGAATGTTAACTTATGGATTTTGGCATGCAATATTATATATTTTGAACTATGATTATGTGTGTTCTGATCATCATAGAATTTGAATTCTTCGCTTGTCATAATTTTTAACTATGGCCATTTCTGTGTAATTCTCCGCCTGCCAGAGTAAGTTTAGTGGATAGTTAGGCATGCCTAATAGAGTCTTTGCTGCAGCTTCTGTTTCGTTTCTGTTTGGACCCGGATCAGGTCCCCGAATGGTTCCCCGCGAACCCTTGAATGAACGAATCTTGTTTAAGATCCCCTTTGTAATGTTTTGTAAATGTTAAATGTAAAATGAATTTCCTCGGCTTGTACCCGTAAAGTACTGTCCGTATCGGCTCGTACCCGTAAAGTACTGTCCGTATACTCGATATCCACTACCTTGAGTCAGCAGGTGTTTTAGTGTTTCAATGCTTAAAGTGTTTGTATGAATTGTTCCATGAGCAAAAACCTGTTTTAACCTTATGGATTCAATAATGAAAAGTATAATCTGTTATGAGGATATGATTATTGATATGAACCTTCTGATGAATGGCTATATGTACTTACGCATGTGAACTGCCTTGACGACCGTTGTGAATGGTTGTCTTTATGCTATGTGTGTTTTCCCCACTAAGCGTTTATCGCTTAGCACGGTGTGTTTACCCGTGCAGGTGTGGAAGGAGTTGCCTTTGGGAGAGTCGTCGCCATCAAAGCCAACACAGCAGGGTCTTAGAGTAGGGCTTATTTTTGTAGCGTTATGATTCTTTTTGTATAGAACTCTCGTATTTTTGGTTTTGTAACAGCTTCCGCTTATGTATATGTATTTTTGGGGATTGTAATTATCTGTTGTTTCTCTCAGTTGATCAGAACAGTAATGTAATGCTTATATTATATTAATGCATGATCAGCTTTCATGAATGGTTTTGTATAATTTTAAATTACCTGGTATTTCCTCATGTATGTTTATAGATGAGTGTATGTGTGTTATGTATCTGTGTGGTGGCACCTTTACTCCTACGGCACCCTACTCCTTATCGGATGGGATCGCCTGAGTATGGGTAAGGGGTGTTACACTTAAGATAGCTGATGAATCACTTAAGGGGAAGAAGCAGAAGAGGAAGACAACCAAGGGGCAATCCAAGCCAGGTGGTAGGCTATTTAAGAAGAAAGCTATAAAGAAGGAGAAAAACCAAAAAAGACTTGATTCCATTATGGGAAGGATGGCCACTAGAAGTGGAACTACAAGGCTTACATAGATTCTCTTAAGGAGAAAAAGCAGACCGAGGCTTATAGTCCAGTTATTTATATGATTGAGATCAATACTTATTCTATTACTTATAGGCAATATTGGGCATTAGATACAAAATGTGGATCTCATTTTTGTAATGATCTGCAGGGCTTTAGAGGAAGTAGAAAGGTCCAAAAGGCAGAGATAAATTTGTTGTCAGCGACTGGTCAGAACATCTCAACATAAGTTATGGGGACTTATCACCTACCTCTTCCAGATGGATTGTCACACCCCGTTTGCCCCCTAGTAGAATGAGCCTGCCTGTCTGTCTATCTGTCTGTCTATATGTGTAAGCATTCGCATGTGTTCAGCATTTCATAAGGGTATCTCAGTAAAATGTATGATTTTGGGGTTTATTTTTATGTGGGTGCATACATGGCATTAGTGTGTTTAATTAAATGAGATATACTTGTGTGCATGTGTTCATACCATGGTAGGGTATGCATAAGTGAAGAGGGTTTTAGGTGTGTGTAGTGTAGGTTATTTTAGTGTGAGTGATTAGTGTCACCAATAGGAGTTTGATACATATTTAGAATAAAGAAAAGAAAAAGAAAAGGGAATGAGAGAAAAGGAACTTACAGATTCACGTTCTTTCTCACTCACTCTCTTCTTCTTCACTTTCTTTATTCCCAAGTACTGTATTATTGATTCAAGGTATTATTGGTGAAATTAATCCTCTCCTTGCATCCCCTAGCTTGGTAAGTGCATATCTTGTCTTTGTTTTATTGTCACTTTACACCTTCATCTTCTTCTTTAGGTTGAGTTTTAATTAGGGTTGCATGTTAATGGTCATTTACTGTGTTTGTGTTCTAGCTGAGGCTCCACGTGATCCAAAGGGGAAAGAAGTTGCTGGACCTAGTGGAGCTAAGTGATAGAAGTTAGAATCCAGGTTTGGGAATGTTTAACTGTGAAATTGTGTGATTTTGATTCTACTGTAAATTTCTAGGGTTTATGTTCTTGTGAGTTTAAATGCATATGTTCTTGATTTGATTGGATGAATTAGTTGACGAATTGAGTTGTATAATTATTGCCTATGTTGTTTGAGATGAGTTCTGGAAGGTAAGATCAGGTTTGAATGGTTTTTAATCAAATTGGGGTTGAATTCTTGTTTCTGGAAATTCTGGAAATTCTGGAAATTGAGGTACTGTTCTTCGTTGCGTGACTCGCTACGGAAAAAGGCAAGTCACGAGACGTGACCCTCGGTCACGCCGTGACCTACCTCCTGAGAAGCCAGTCGCGTGACCAGCTGAAGAATAAGCAAGTCACGCGACGTGATCTTCGGTCACGTCGTGCGACCTGCGAAGAAGAGGCAGATCACGCAACGTGATCTGCGAGGGAGAAGCAGCATCACGTCGCGTGACCCTCGGTCACGCCGTGACCTGCATAAGCATTGCGTGACCCGCGAGGATCACGCAACGCGATTGGCGAGAAACAAGCAGGTCACGAGACGTGACCCTAGGTCACGCCGTGACCTGCCTGTTGAGAAGGCCAGTCACGCCCAATGACTAGCCGATCTCGCCCGTTTCTCCGTTCAGCTCGTTTTTCCGAAATTTCCTGGTTTTTAACTCAGAAATGAATTTGGTATTTCTTCTGAAATTGACTTTACTGTTGTATGATGCATGTCTTACTGTTTGATGCTTCGATATGCGTGATAGCATGATTTTCTGATGAGTTATACTCTATATCCTTAAATGTGATCGGTTTGACGCATAACCTGCTAGAGTCAAGTAAGTGGATAGTTAGGCATGCCTAATAGAGTCTTTTAGCTGCAGCATCAGTTCTGTTCGGACCCCGATCAGGTCCCCGTTTGGTTCCTCGCGAACCCTTTCTGAATAAGGATCTTGTTTAAGGTCCCTTTTGAATATAAAATGTGAAAGTTAAATGTATAACGGTAATCGATTCGTACCTGTAAGGTACTGTCTGTAATCGGCTTGTACCCGTAAAGTACTGTCTGTACACTCGTTATCCACTACCTAGGGTCAGCAGGAATTCTTAGTATGTTTGGTTGTAATGCTCAGTTCTGTTTGGCTATATACGTAATATCTGAATGAATGTGATTATGAGATCCTGGTTATATGGCTTTTAAATGTAAGCATGTTGATTTGAATTATGCTAACCTTTGCATAATGCCATTCTGAATGTGATATGTTTTGACAACCATTGTGAGTGGCCGTCCATAAATTATGTGTGTTTCCCCACTAAGCGTATATCGCTTAGCACGGTGTTTTTACCCGTGCAGGTGCGGAAGACGTTTTGCCTTGAGAGAGTCGCCGTTATCAAGCCAACACAGAAGGTTTAGTGTAGGGCTCAGTTTTGTAATAGTTTTAGTTCTGTTTGTATAGAACTCTCTGTATCAGCTTCCGCTTTTGTATTTATATTTTGTATATGTAATATTATTTTGGTATCAGCTTGCTGATCAGATCATTATTGTAATAGTTTAATTATAGTAATGCATGATCAGCTTTTGCTTTCTGCATGTAAAGTTTTTAATTACTCTGTATTTCTATATATATGATATGTATGAATGTATGATATACTATGTGATTGTTTGGTGACACCTTTACTCATACGGTGTCTCACTCCTTAACGGATGGGATCGCCTACGTATGGGAAGGGGGTGTTACATGGATTGGCTCTAGAACTTCATAACTGTTATTATGTTTCAGCTTTATTTAGGATTACTATTTCTTCCAATTGTCTTATGAATGATTATGTCATTTTTTTAAATAAGGACAAATATTGTTCCATTTTTAAGAACAATATATTTTATGCTATTGCATATGTTAAAAATGTTACATTTGTTCTTGATTGAAATAAAGAAGTACATAATATAAATACCAGGAGAATAAAGCATGATAATCTAAATGCTTCTTACTTATGGCAATGTCGTTAGGACATATAAATGAGAAACGCATGACCAAGTTAAGCTAGTTTGGTGATTTAGGATCATTTGATTATGAATCATTTTATACATGCGAGTCTTGCTTATTGGGCAAAATGACCACAGTAACCTTTATTAGCAAAGGAGTACGAACTAATGAGACATTGAAATTAATACATTCAGATGTATGTGGTCCAATGACTACATATGCCAAAGGTGGATATTCCTACTTCATAAGATTCATAAATGATTACTCCAAATATGGATACATCTATGTAATAATGTATAAATTTAAGTTTTTGAAAAGTTTAAAGAGTTCAGAAATAAAGTATAGAAATAACTTGGAAAGAGTATTAAGACACTAAGATCATATCAAGGTGGATAATACTTAAGCTAAGAATTCCAAGATTATCTAAGAGATAATGGCAGTTTATCTTAATGTACTCCACCATATATGCCACAACATAATGGTGTATCTAAGAGGAGAATTTAAATATTATTGGATATGGTTCGATCCATGATGAGTGTAGCACACTTGCCCAATTCTTTCATGGGTTTTCCATTGAAAATGTAATGGCCCAAAATTATAATGGTCGGCATGTAATGGCCCATAATAGCGAAAGTTGTGAAAAGTGTTTTTCGAGTGCGAACATATTGGCATTAATGCATCGAATCGTATTGGAACTCCGAGGTAAAACATGTTTGGGCGAGAGTAGTACTAATACTAATGACCTCTTGGGAAGTCCTCAGGGTAAAAAGGTACACCCGAAAGAGAAAAATATTTTGTTTAATTATTGGAAAATACTAGTCGCGACTAGTCGAAGAATGAAATTTGGAGTGAAAACGAGGTCAAATAGGTCCCTAAAAGTCAAAAGTAAGAAAAAGCCTCAAGTTCGGTTCAAATAGTAACTAGTTTGAACATGAGTTTGATCGAGGCTTTAGAAATAGTAAATATGCTCTGAAAAATATCTAAAGGTACAAATAGACTTAGAATAATATGTAGAATAATTTGGCAGTGAAAAAATAATTTTATGCAACACTGAAATATTGGTGAATCAAATCGGTTTAAGTGAATCGGACCAGAAAAGGAGTTTGATCGAGATGGAACCGAGGCCAAATAGGCTATTAAGAGCAAGAGGAAAGGGAATGTTGAATAGTAAATTGAATCGGTCGAACCAGTTTGACCACACTTTGACCAAGGTTTGATTAGGCTCTAAATAGTGCTACAGACCCTAGAAAAATTATCCAAAAATATGGATTAACTATAAATAGTATGGGGAATCAAATGGAGATGAAAAATAAATTTTACAGTGACACAAAAATTGGGTTATTGGTCTGGTAAGAAATTAACGGACTGAGAAATGATTTTTGATTGATCTAAAAATATTTATAGAGCTTAATAAATATATTTTAATAATTATGGAAATGATTTTGGGAGAAATTGAAATTGGAAAGTGAGAGATATAATTTTGGATTACATAATGGGCTTAAAAACCTAAATGGGCTTAAAATTGGTTGGGCCATTGGACCAAGCCTAGACTAACAAGCCACCTATATAAGCCCCTAAATATCAGATTTTTCTTGAGAAATCCTTGAAATTCCAGTAGCCCTTCTTTGTTCTTTCTTGGCCGAATTGCTCTCTCTTTCCTCTCCATGGTTTTTTTCATTTCTCTTCCATGATTTCTACTAAATTCAACCTTACTAAGTAACTTTCAACCCATCTTTTCATTAATAATCATCTCTAGAGTTCATTTGAAGTGAAAGAAGTGGGAAAAAGTAAGTGAAGAAGTTTATGTAATAAAATTGAGGTAAGTGAACTTGAGTTCTATAATTTGGTTTAAAGGTTCATATGGGTAGTTTGGGATGTGTAAAGTGTATTTATGTTATTATATTCAGTAAAGGAAATAAATTTATGGTGGCTTCTTATGTGGATGAATTCGGCCACTTTAGGAAATTATGAAGAGAAGGATGTTTCAAGGATGGAAGGCTAAGGAAATGAAGATTAAAGTGTGAAAATCAAGAATATAAGGTTAGTGGATACAACATCCTTCTTTTTCCATTGAAAATATGTGATTTTAAGTTATGTTTATGGTGTATGTATGTGAATCATGCATGCAAAATTGAAAGTAAGTTTATATACATGCTAAAGGAAGTTAAAAATGAAGATTTGAATGCTTAAAAGGGAAAGAATAAATTTATGTGTGAATACTTCACATAGGTCGAATTTATACTTAAAGAATATTAAGGTATACTTTGATGTTTAATGTGAGATAACTATGTATTTATGATAATTAACATATAATTTAGTTAAATTAATGATTAATAGAAGAAAAATAAATATGAGTGAAAAACTAAGTGCAAGGCCGAATGGGTATATTAATGTTCTTATGGTATATTTTGTGAGTTTGGTGAAGGTAACACTTAAAAAAGAATGTATAAGTGAAATGGAGTGTAAAATAATGTATTTGGAATTTTTAATGTTTAATTAAATATTTTATATGTTGATTATACATTATGTTTAAAGTGAATGTTATGGAATATGACATATTAAAGAGAAAAAGTGGTGTAATTGGACTTAGAAATGAGTAATAAATGAATTGGAATTGAAATTGGTAAAAAAATAAAATAAATGAAAAGTGAACAATCTAATGGCTGAATAAATAAGTCTGTATTTATAATGAATTATTAAAAATCTATGAAGGATAAGGTTGCCCTTAGTAATCTAGCAGTGAAATCTAACTCAGAATATAGATGACTAGCCATAGGGACATTATATCGCAGTACGAGTATTAATGACTCGCTCTGGTAGGCTATTAACGGTCTACTGTACTGATACTGTCACTGTCACTGTTACTGATACTGACACTACTACTACATTGTATTACCATTACTGCTATTGTATTACTGTTACTGTATAACTATTAAAGTAAAGGAGCCGTGGGGTTCTGTGATGTGCGGAGAACCCCGGGGCACCCCGAACCGCCTGCTTTTAGGGCCTTCGGGATGAGGTTCATGAAAACTTGTAAGAAATTACAAGAGCGTCTATTTCGGGCAATAAAGAGGTTTCTTGGAGTCACCACCCAATAGAACATTGGAAAAGATCGTCTAGCTTCAGTGAACCTAAGACAGAGCTGTTATGTCCATTATGGGCAAGCCGGAGGTGTCTTGGAGGCTTGCACCCTAATGATAGGATGGTCCTCTAGCCTCACGCTTGGGCAAACCAAAGGTGTTTTGGAGGCATCCACCCTAATAGAACATTAAGATGTCCTTCTCGTCTCGTGGCACCTAGGACTGTGTAATTTTGAGCCTTTTACGGGACACAAGAGGTGTCCTGGAGGCCCCATCCCAATAGAATATTGAGATGGCCCTCTCGCCTCGTTGAGCCCAAAGACCAGAGAAGGTTTCGGACTTTTCATTTATTCATACCTTAGTTAGGTTTATAGTTGAGTTTTGAATTTATCGTTTTATCCCATTTCTCATTCAATTCAGTGCAATTTAATTAAAGCGCATGGTTGGTCATTCAAGGAAAGCGACAAATAAAGCATAATTAAAGTAAATTACATGAAAATAGATTACAACAAAACTAGGTGCGGAATACAACCCCCATTGTAAATAAAATACAAATCATACATAAAACGGGCTATTTGTTAAAAATGAGGACATTGGTCCTCGCATGCATATTTATTATGTGACAATTTTTATTTTGGATGGAGAAAATTGGGACATTGGTCCCATTTTTATTAGGAAAGATTCCAAGTTAATTAACAAAAATGTTTTTGTGATTTTCTTTTTAGCATGCCTAAAATAAACAATTTTATAAGAAAATTACATGACAAAAAAAATGAAAAAGCCAAATAAATGAAATATTACAAATAAAGTAATTAAATATTTAACTTAAATGAGCCTTCTAGATCTGCTCGGGTGCTGCAAAAATGCCCAAGTAAAGAAAATAAGTTTTGACATAAAAAACAACACAAATGAAATAATATTAACAATTAAATCAATAAAATCAATTAAACATATAAAATAATGAATAACAAATTAAGATAAAATAAGATGACATACAGGATGAAAAATGAATTAACATGTTAACAAATCAAAATAAATGAGAAAAATGCATTATGAACGACAAAGGAATTAAAGGATGTGATCAAAACATAATAAAACATGTTAATGAATTAATACATAAAAATATGAACATGATAATAATAATAATAATGAATAATGAAAATAAATAAATAAATGAATAAACAATAAATATATAACAATAGCAATGAAAAAGAATGATAAAAATTAATAAAAGAATGATAAAAATAATTAAATAAATGATGTGATTAATTAATGTCATCACAATTAACATAAAATATTTACATGGCAAAAAAGATCAATAGAAATAAATTAATTAATTACATGTTAAAAATAATGAGAAATCAAAGCAAAAATAAATTATTACATTTTAGGAATAATAAAAAACCAATATTTACCTGAACAAAAATAATATATAAACAAATTAAATAAAACATATATAAAATAATAGAATAAATAAATAAATGAAAATAATAAAAATATACATGAATAAATTAAATATGAACAAAAATAATAAAAAGAATAAGAAGAATAAGCCCAGAATATTTACCCTCAGAGTTTCGGATTCGATGAAGGTAAAAAATGATGATTGATTTCCTTGTTTGTGATTTGTAAGATTAGAGTTGAGATATAGTGAAAATGTTGGAATTTTATTCCAAGAAATAGCTTAAAAATGATTAAAAATTCTTTAAGAACAAAGAATTAATTTCTTTGCCTAAAGAATAATTTTTATTGATTAAAAAATAAAAATGATCCCAAGAACAAATAATTATTTTGTTTGTCTTAAGAACACAACATATGAAAAAAGAAAAATCTTATTTTTAGGAAATCAAATGAAAAAATTAGATTTTGATAACAAACAATTATTTTGTTTGTCTCAAAATTATTTTTTCATCAAAAATAAATTCAAAAATCATTGAAAACAAAAGTTTGATTGAAAATAAATAACAAGTTAAAAAAATAAATTTTGAGAGCAAACAATTACTTTGTTTGTCTCAAAATTGAAATTAATGAATAAAACTACTTCTAAAAAATGTTTAGAAGAAATTCTATTGGAAAAAGAACCAAAAAGATGGACTGAATTTTTTAATTCCTTTTGTTGGGGAAAATCTGTAAATTTTAGAGAGAATTTGAGAGGAAGAAGAAGAAGAGAAAACCTAAAAAAAAAAACCCTAAGAAAATCCCCCTTTTCTCTTTCTATCATTTTCTTTTTATATCAAGAAAAAATAGAAAATAAAATTAATTAAGGAAAAAAACTAATTAAATCAGATATTAATTATTTTGAATTTTAAAAATGGAAAAAAAACCTTTAAAAACCCTAAAAAAATGGGATAAAAATGGAATTTTTGGGTGAAAAATCAGAAAAAAATCAAATTGCAGCGATTTTGGCCATTTACGGCGGAATAGGGGCGACCGACACCCGTCTGCGCGCGCGACGGGCGTCAGTCGTGCGCCCAGTGGACAGACGCGTGCGAGGCAGCGTGTCGCCCGTCGCTCTCGCGCGTCTGTGCACTGGGCGCGAGACCGACGTCCGTCTGCGCGCGCAACGGGTGTCGGTCGCGCGCCCAGTGCACAGACGCGAGTGAGCGACGGGCGACACGCTGCCTCGCATCGACATTCGCGAAAATATTTGTTTTTTTTTAAATTAACTAAAAAATACTATAATTCCTAAACCCAATTTTTCAAATCTAATTTTCAAAATATTTTTTATTATTTTTATTTTTTTACTCTAAAATGCAAATTTGACCAGGAAATAATCACTTTTAACCTTTTTGCCTGCGAATAGGCATCTTATCATCATTAGGTAACTCCGATCTGGGCTGCCTCAAGACCCGATGTCTACAAGTTCACATCCCGTGTATCTGATTCGAAGATTTCTACCGGATTGTTAGTAGGGGCAAATTAAGGAAAATGAATAAAAATGAAGTAATAAGAGAAATAAAGTAAATGAGGACTAAATTGTAAGGATTTAAAAGTATTAGGGTTATAATTGTAATTATGCTTAATGATTAAAATATAATTTGGCTTAAAAATAATATTTTAAGGACTAAATGGTAATTTGCATGTCAAATAATGAAATAAATGTAAAAATAAGATTAATTAATTGCATTATTGTAAATAAGTGAGAAAAGGGGCAATATTGTAATTTAGTAAAAGTTTAGGGACTAAATTTTAAAATAATGGTGGTAATATTAATTAATGGATTAAAATGAATAAATATGAGTTAAACGAGAACTTATGCCTAAAATATAGTTTAGGGACTAAATGGAAATTATACATGTTAAATAATGAATTAAGTATGAATTATGGATAACTAGTGACATAATTGTAATTATAGTGAAATTAAATGGCAAAATTATAATTTAATGGAAATTGAAGGACTAAAATGTAATTGACCATAATAAAGTTAAAGAAAGGATTTAAATGTAATTTAACAAGGTAATTGACTAGTAAATGTAATTATAAGAATAATTGGCAATTATTATATAATATAACTAAAGAAATAATATTAATTTTAAATATGATAATTAGTTGATGGTTAATTTAATTAATATGTAAATGGAAAAGAATGCTAATTATGGAACTATTAATTAAGGAAATAATGATAGTCTACTTAGTAAGAATAAATGAATTGATTTACATGACCATTAAAATGTTAAGGCATAAAAGTATATGTAATATAAATAATAAATTATTAATATAAATAATAAATTAAGGATTTAAAGTTAGTTTAATTAATTGAAATAAAGTAATTGATGTAGGAATTGGTTATGTTAATTGTTAATTATGTTATGTTAAGTGTTAAGATATGAAAATGTACAAATGGATAATTGTTTATACAATATTAGATATGAAAATAAAAAATTGTATAATTAGAGGAGGTTTAAGTGATATAATTAAGTAATTGACTGTATTAGAGTAAATGTATGAAAATAATTTATGGAAGTTTTAATGGATGCATGAGTGTGAGATTATGGAAAGTTTAGGATATGTATCTACCACTAGGCATTTTAATGCTCAGCGCGTAGTGTTGTTACTGCACGCAGGTTATGAAGATAAGAAGTTTTAAAGTGGCAGAGATTTTGGTGACAATCGAGAAGATGAGTGAAAGCAGAGGGAAATGTTGGCATGGCATGTATATGACCGGGACCGTTAATACGGGTTTATGTTTTGTGTGAATGCTAAGTGTAAGTTTTAATCAGAGTTTTGTATAAATGGTTTTATTATTATTATTGTTGCTTATGAATATCATTGATATTTGAAAATGAAAATTTTTTACCGAACTGTCTAGTATAATATCATTTGTAACTTTAGCATTGATTGGACATTTGAGTTAACCAATCATCGTACGTATACTATAGTGGTATAAGGGTGTTACAAGTAATAGGGTAAAATGCTAATTATGTATAAAAGGGTAATTTTGTAATTTGAATGAAATTGAAAGGACCTAAGTGTAAATTAGTATGAAAATAATATTACAAGGACTAAATAGTAATTTACGTATCAAATAATCGAATAAATATGATAATAAGGTAAATAATGCCATTATTGTAAATAAATGGAATTAGAGGGCGATATTGTAATTCAATGAAAGTTTAGGGTTAAAACGTAATTAAATGATAATATATGAATTAATAGTGTAACTAAGTGATAACAGAATATTTAACTGATAAATAATGACAATTATGGAATAAACTTAAGTATAAAATTATATAATAAGTAAATTAAATATATATGTAAAGATATAAAATTGACTAATATTAAGCTAGGTAGAATAATGATAGTATAAAGACTGATAGTATAAAGACTAAAAAGGTAATTTGGTATGGAAATGATAATTATGGACTAAATAGAAATTTAGAAGTCTAATAATTAGTTAAATGTGAGGAATAGCTAAGTAATGGCATAACTGTAATTATGGGTAAATTGGAGGATAAAACTATATATTGAGCAAAGTTAAAGGACTAATTTGTAATTTAGCAATAAGAATGTTAAAGGAAGAGCTAAATTGCAAATTAGGTAAAAAAAAAAAAGAGGTAACTAGTAAGTGTAATTAAGTATAATGTCGACATAATGATTTAAATGGATGAATAAATATAATAATATTTTTGATACTAATATTAACATAAGTAAATTAATGTAGGGCATAAGTTATGTAATTTGAATGTGATTGATTGAATGGAGATAAAGATTGAATGAGGATAAAGAATGAATAATTATAAAGTATGCTAAATTGAATACTGAGACTATTTATAACTACTGCTTATCTAAATGTATGCATGCAAATGTATGTATGAATTTATAAATAGAAAATTATGGGTGTTATAGATGAAATATTGTAAAATGAAAATGAAGATTAATCAAGAAATGGCAAAGGAATAAGTATAGATAAATAAAGAACAAAATTGTAAATAGATAGAATCCAAGGAATTAATGTAATACATGTGAATATAAAGGGAAAGCGAATTTTGTACAGGTATCGTAAAATGCTAGTAAAAGAATAAATGTTAATAACAAAGGAAAATAATAACAATGATAAAACTAGTGTTAGTAGGAACTGTAATTGTATCAATATAATAACTAATAATATAATAACATACATAAATACACTAAATGTTGGCATGCAAATGACATTAAGTAAGAATAATGAAATATAATTGAAAGAATGAAAATGAATTATGGAACAAGTTATACAACTATAAGAGTAAAATGTAAATTAGACATATAATTTAACAGAAATAGTGAATGACGTTAAGCTTAATAAAAGTAATAATAATAATAACAATAAATTTTGTTATAGAAACTAAAAGGTTAGATAATTAAAAGTAAATGTTAGAAATTATAATGATAACAATAATGTTAGATGTTATGTAGTTATACCAAATTAATTTAATAGGCATATAAGTAAATAAAAGCATAGTGTAATTGATAAAAATAATAGGTAATGTAATAATTACAAAAGAAGATTGAAAGGAAATAAAATGAATGATAATAAGAATTGTAAATAAAAGATAAGTACCCACAAATTAAAATACAACAATGAATAGTAAAGAAAAAATTATAAAGTAATTTAGTAAATTAAAAAAAAAATAATTTATTAAAAGTATACCTTAGAAAAGGGTAAGCAAAAGTAGGTGAGTGCGTGACTTTTGATAGATGAAATTTATAATCCACAATTAAAATGAAATGGGTTAAATAAAAAGAAAAGATAGGAAAAGAAAATAATGGTGGTGCTGATAATAATAATAATTAAGTTAATAAAAGTAACCCTAGTAGTAGCAAGGACAATAGGCGTAGGGGTGAGCATGGACCGGTTAACCGGTCCATGAGCCCCAAAAAAAATCAGTCTATTAAATATCGATTTTTAAAAATCACGAACCATTAGACAGTCCGTTATTATCGGTTAATCAGTCCATCGGTTTCGAATTTTCGGATTGGTTAACCAATATTATTTCGGTTAATCACTATAATTATAAGATATATTCATAAAAAATTAAAATTTCCAAAATACTTAAAAATAAACATTAAAAACCAAATACAATTCAATATAATATTCAAATTATAAATATAAACTAAAAATATTGTGTCAATATGCATGCTTAGGATATAAAAATGTAATAAATGAAAAAATTATAATTTATTAATTTTATTAAATATTAATTATTACTTACAATGGAATTTTTTATTTTTAAAGCGAAATATATTTAATTCGAATTGCAACTGTTAAATGCTACCTATAAGAATATTAAAACTAACATTCCACATTTTAATTAAATATTATTTATCATATTAAATTTTAATAATTTAAATATAAAACATTTTAATTAAAGTGTTAAAATTATTAAATTAATTACAATTAGGAATTAATTATATATATTAAAAAAGTTTGAAAGATAAAAAAATTTGTGTGTGTGGAAATAAAAATCCATCACAAATATAATTTTTCGTTAATATATTAATGTTATATAACTTTTCGAATATATTATGATTTTCATTATTGAAAAATCGATAAATCAAGAAACAATAATAAAATACTAAATATGGATATACTGAATAATTAATAAATTAACCAAAAATTCGGTTATCGGTTTGGTTAACCGGTTATATGAGGCAAAACCATTAACCAATCCATTAATATCGGTTTTTTTCAAAACAATAACCATTAATCAGTCCATTACAATCGTTTAACCAGTCTATTGGTTCGTTTTCAGACTGATTTACCGGTTCCAGTTTTTTTTGCTCACCCCTAAATAAAGACATTAACGCAGAAAAAGTTAAAATGCAAATATTTATAAGTATTAACCTAAGTGATTAGTAAATATAATGAAAGAATTAATATTTACATGGTATTAGAACTAGTATGCTTGTGTGTGCATGCATAATTATTGATGGAAAGTTTAGGATATGTATCCACTATTGGGCTTTTTAACGCTCAGCGCATAGAGTTGTTACTGCACGCAGGTAATAGGAGGTAGAAAGACTTGAAGTGGCCTGTAGCACCCCAATACCCATTGGGAGGATATTAGGTCGCCACACACACATACACATACAAATAGTCATGTTGAAGCGGAAATATTAATCATGCAAGACACATTCGCAGCGGAATATCATTCTAAAGCACAAGTTACTAAATAAGCCTTAAACAAAATCTTATGATCATTTACATTGCAAAATATAGCTGTTCTTTGTACATTACAAAACATTCTCTTTACACTTACATTTCGTTTGCAAAAGTATCCTTTACTTTATCATTTACATAACATATACAAAATTGCTTTACATATATAGAAGCTGAACATTCACAAAGTACTATATCACTTATACAAAAAAGACTTCAACTTATACTCCTAGTAGCCATGACCTGCAGATGTCCAACCCTCACTGAACCTGTAAACCTACACGGGAAAACACTAGTGCTAAGCGATAACGCTTAGTGGGGATATCACAAATAAAAGACTTCTAACGAAGTCACAAGCATTAATCATCAAGCATATCAATAATTGATATGCTAATTAATTAAGAGCATTTAAAAGTAATAAGCATTTATCATACTTGTAACATACTAAACATTTTATCAACATGCTTTATAACATATCTACTAATCTCATGTAACCTATATCATGTTCATATTCTTCTAGCTCTAGCTATCGGCTCATATAACATGTATTTCATATCATAACATCTCATGGAGATTTATATACATTTCAGCTTAGCAGCATACTTCTAGCCTATTCATGGACAATTATAACTTTACATGTGCAGTTATAAGCTCATATAAGCATCTCTAATGCAATAGTCATGTACCTCTATTAGCATTCTCTATAGCTCTTTAACATATATTAAAATCTCATATACATTTAGCAAGTAATTAATAGCCTGACTTTATACTATAAGTGGATACGGGTACATATAGACACTATTAAACAGTACCAAACATATAAAGACCGAAGTCTCAAATCATCTAGATACCAAACGGTACCAAACATATAGACATCCGTCGATACCAATCATATAGACACCCGTCGGTGCCAAACATCTAGCAGCTGCAAAACATCTAACCCTTTATAGGCATACCCATCTATCCACTTCTTTAACAACTTAGGCTTATTAATAAACTTTAAATCCAATTCCATATACACACTCTTTTACAACTATCATGTTATTCCATTACTCATACAACTCAATAAATACATATCAATTATACATAACTATGAACACATACATATAGGTCAACATACAAGTACACAATTCAATATTCATTCCTACATCATATATATGTATATTCATTAGTTTAGCACATTAGAATTCTCAAATAATGTATTTAAACTAATTTAGATTCAATGTGCCATTCATATATAACATTTGATGATGTTTAACAAAGAAATATGCAAGTTGAAGGTACCTCATGGTGGTAAGCTTTTTGTTGTCAGCGTGACATAAGAAAATACAAAATAGAACTGAAAATAGGCATACGTCACGGTGGCAACCATTTTGGTTGTGACCGTGAGGTCCAAAGATAAGCAAATCTGCCTTCTTTAGGCATTGGTCATGGTGGCAACCATTTTGGTTGTGACCGTGACATACCAGAGTAAGCAAAATAGAAGCTAAACCTTGGGACTGCTTCAGTCCTCAATTTTGTATAGCCTATACCGATGTTTAAACTTCAATTTAAGGCAAAAGTCCCTTCTTAACATTTGTTCCTTTGAATGTTAAACTTTCAAATGGGACAAGTTTTAGGTCATTTGGATTTAAAATGAAGGAGTTATGGCAAAGGGAACACAACTTATTCCAAAAGCCCTCCTATAGAATTTTAACTACACTTATGGTTAATTTTAAAGACCTTACAGTCCTCAAATCAACATAGCTATTTCTACAACATTTATAGTCACAGATCTTATGGTTCTAATCCAATTTATCCCATCCCTTTTAAAGTTGTAAAACTCAATTTACACTATAAAAAATGCACGGGGATCAATATAGGCTCCAAAGTCAGGTTAACACAATCAAGCTTGTCAAGCTTGAAAATAGCCAAATTGGCCAAACCAATACACCAAATTCAAACTATAGTTTCTATACACATATGTGAACATTTAGACTGAGTCAAATTCTCCATACCTACCATTATCTATAAATTACACAACCAATAATCACATCTCTGAAATTAGGATTCTATTCATGGATCAATATACTCATGGCAATCAAAGCAATCTCATTAATATGCTACACCATTATTCACTACAGCTTATATCATTTATCAAGCATCACATGCAAACACATAAATTTCCATCTAACAACATATGCACTTTAATCATACATAGCACATAATCATGCTCAATTCCTCAAACCACATATTCACACATCAATTACACATTTAATCCAAACTAGACAACACATGCACTTAAGCAAATTTAACACATAAACATATATATATATATATCCCAAACCTCAAAAAGCAGGCTGCTGGACACTCTATCACTATCTAGACCTTCTCCTTGCCTTTAGCTCTTCTATTGTCCAATAATTCTTGCACAATCAATCAAAACACCCTCTTAGTCTATTACTCAAACCCACATAAACACATCAATAGAAAGGAGTAGAAGAAAGAGATATTCACTTCCAACCACACTTACCTTCTCAACTCACTTCTCAATAGCTCTTCAAACCAATTCAATTTAAATTTCCAGATTCAATTAAGAAGAAATGAAGTTTAACTTAATGCAAGGAAGATTAGTGAAATTCAGAATTAGAAGCAGAAGAATGGCCAGTTCACTCTCCCACTTCTGCCTCTTAACCCACTATATATTGCATGGGGAAGGTTGGTTGGTAAGAGGTGGATTCCACACGTGGAATCCACTCACCTCTTCCACCAAATTCCTACATCAATCAAAGGTAAAACTTCTTTTAATCCCTCACTATATTTCTGCCTTTTAATTGCTAACTCCTCTTTTCAATTACATCCCCATATGCACATGGTCACTTACCTGTTTAATCACACTTGTACCCTAATATGCAATTGACACTACCCATCTGGCTAGGGGTACTCTTTGGGGTATTACGTGGCCAATGTATTACTGTCAAATATGGAGAAGTGATGAAAAGCAACCATAAAGAGGTAGATATGGCATGTATATGATCATTTTGGACATAGTTAGGAATTCGGATGTACAGACCTATGATTTATGTGTGTATATAAGTGATAATCTTTAACAGATTATGTCTGAACTGCATGATGGTATTATATGTATAAATAAGTTATATGTTGGAAAAAAAATTACTGATCTTTCTATTATATCGTCGCGTGTGAGATATTTGGGCTTTGTACGTATAGTATAGAAAGTTAAAGGTGTTACAATTTTATTGGTATCAAAGCAAAGGTTTAGGCGGTCCTAAGATTAGAGATAGTGTAATAAGGACGAAGTGATACATATACATGCTATGAATAGGTATTGATGACAGAAGTGATTAAAGATATATGAGAGGATATAAGGATAGTTTAAAGTTCACTAGATTATAAGGAACGTAAATATTAAGACTAATGTGATGTAAATGGAATTTTTTTGTTGAATATTTCCACAAAGTGATTATGAATGTAGAAATTGTGATCTCGATTGTGGTATACAAGGAAAATTTTGAGGACAAAATTTTATTAGTGGGGGACAATTGTACTGGCCTAAAATAGTTACTTTCGTGAATAATGATTTTTGAGCCATGAACAGTGATGCTAAGGTGAATAGTACCACCTAGGGGCAAAAAAATTTTATTTGATCATTGGAAAGTAAGGAGTCCAAGGATGTAATTTGGACTCAAAATGAGGTCAAATGGGTCTCCAAAAGTAAAAAAATTAGAAAAAGCCTTGGGTTCGGTTCAAATAGTAACTAGGTTTGATCAAAGTTAGACTGGACATTTAAAATAGTAAATGATCTCTAAAAATTTATCTGAAGGCATAGAAAGACTCAGAATAACATGTAGAATGAGTTGGTAGTGAAAAAATAATTTTATTATAATGCTGAAAAATTAGTGAATCGGATCGGTTCAATTAAACCAGACTGGAAATGGACCTTGGTTGAGTTGAAACCAATGTTAAATAGACTATTAAGAGCATAAAGAATGGGAATGATGAATAATAAATTGAACCAGTTCAACTAGAGAACCGAACCGATCGGACCAGTTTGACCACTGTTGATCGAGCTTTAAATAGTGTTGATCGAGCTTTAAATAGTGTTACGGAGCTCAGAAAAATTATCTAAAATCATATATTTGCTATAGATAATGAGTGGAATTGTATGGTGATAAAAATAAATTTTATGGTGAGACAGAAAATTAGGTTATTGAACTGGTAAGAAATTATCAAATCGAGAAACGGTTTCCGATTGACTTGAAAATATTTGTGGAGTTTAATGAATATATTAGGAGAATTATGGAATTGATTTTGGGAGAAATTGAACTTTGCAAGTGAGAGAAATAAATTGGATTTGCTTAAGGGGCTTATTAACCTAAATGGGCTTTTGGGTTGGCCCATCTTAAGGGGCTATATAAGGTTGAAATATCTCCCATTTTGTAGATTTCTCTACACCTCTCTTCCTCCTTCTCCTTGGCCGAATGGAGTTCTCTCCATTTGTCTATGAATTCTTCATTTCTCTCTCCTAAGTTCGACTAAATCCAACCTTACTAAGTAATTTCCAGCCTCAATTTTCAATGATAGTGGTCTCCAAAGTTCATTTGAAGTGAAAAAAGCAAGAAAAAGTAAGTGAAAAAGGTTATGTCCCAAATTTGAGGTAAGTGAAATTGGAGTTTTAAATTTGGTTTAAGGGTTCAAATAGGTTCTTTAGGATGCGTAGAGTGTATTTATGTTTTTTGATTGAATAAAGGAAATAAATTTATGGTGGTTTCTTTAATGTGTGTATTCAGACACTTAAGGAGCACAAAGGAGGTGATGGTGTTTTAAGGAGCCAAGGAAAGGATGTCTAGAACAAGAAAATGAGGTTAGTGGATACAATATCCCATTCTTTTTATTTATTTTTTATAGTTTTAGATTGTGCTCACATTGTATGTATGTGATTTATGCATGTTTAATTAAAATAAACTTGATAGACATGTTTAGGAAGATTAAATATGAGATGTTTTGAAAGATTAAAATGGAAGAAAATAAAATATATACTAAAGATGTCATGTACGTCGAATGGTATATATAAGTATACATGGGTATATTTTGTGAATTAATGTAAAATAATTGTATATCTAAGTTAGTTAACATGTAATATAGCTTAAATAAATGATAAATAGATGAGAAATAATTTTTAAGGTGAAAGTGTAATATGGATCGAATAGGTTACCTAAGTATAATTGAATAACTTTTGTAATTTAATGAAATTTAATGGTATATCTAGGTTTATTAATATGTAATTTAAGTGAATAAATGAATATATAATGAAAAATATAATTAAGAAGAAAAAGATTAAATGGGCTGAATGGTATACAAGAATAAACTATACTATATTTAGATAATTAACTAAGTATAATAGCATAAAATGAATATATAATGAAAATTGAGTGTATGTTAATTTATTTGGAATTAATTAAACATATTTGAATATTTTAGAGTATGATAATGTATTATGTTTATAATGGAAATTATGAGATATGGGGTATTATTCTAACACCCCCTACCCATACGTAGGAGAACCCATCCGCAAGGGAGTGAGAACCCGTACGAGAAGGGGTGTCACACCAAACAAAACGGTACATACATACATTCCCATAATATAAACATGCATATAACAGCAGAAATTAAAACTTTAAAACCAAAAGATCATTCATTCATAGAATAACAATATTAAATTACATAATTGTTCTGATACCAACATAATTACATCAGTCAGAGATACATAGCAGAAGCTTACAAAACTATATACAATAGAGATATCACTATTACAAAATAATGATGATACAAAAAGAAACTATGCCCTATCAAAAATCCCATTGTGTTGGCTTGATTGGCGGCGAGTCTCCCAAAATCTATACACATTCCGCACCTGCACGGGTGAAAACACCGTGTTAGCGATAACGCTAAATGGGGCAACAAACAATAATATATGGATGGCCATTCACAATGGTCATCAAGGCAAATCACATACATAATGGCATACTGAATATCACAAGATATAATCACAATAGAATTCCATTCATCACCATTCAAAGGTTCAATAAACAGATTCATATGCTCATAATGTAACAATCCAAATTAGGCCTGGTCGGATTATGTATGTTAAGTAAGGAAATTTAAGGGGCGAGCTGGTAATTTTGTTATGTGAATTCATTATTTAAGTTTGAGTAAAGGAAATAATCAAGTGGATTGTGTGTGTGGTGCCTTGGATGAAAAAGTCTTATATAAGGGATTATATGGTGTGAGTCAAGTTTGGTGCCATGGTTTGTTAGTCAAAAGATGAGATTAAGAGGTCCAATAGTAAAGTGACATGTGTGTGAGTTGGTGGGAGCATTAAATGTGATTTGAGGGAGTAGAGAGAGGGAAGAGAGGAAGTGAAACTTCCCGTGGAAGCCACTTGAAGCTGCTCTCTCCCTTCTCATGTCCTCTCTCTCTTCTCCTCATCTCCATTTTCTGCTCTCTCAAGTCTTGCAAGTGGGTATTCTTCCATCTTTGAGCTAGGGTTTGAGCTTTGAAGGATTCTAAGAGGTAAGTGGCTATGTTTGCTTTGGAATTTTTTCTTCTTTCCCTTCTACGGGATTGGTTGGATTTTTAAAGGATTTGTTCATGGGTTAATAGAATTATTGTTTTGATTAGTTGCAAGAATCTGAAGAAAAGAGGAAGGATAAAGGGAATGGAAAGGTTGTGGCTTGAAGGAAGTGAAGTTTGGGCTCCATTTCAGGTTGGTTAAATGTTTGAGAATTTATTTGAAGTGTTTGGCTCATCTATTGTGGATCCTGTTTTTAAGTTAAGTGTAAATGTTATTGTGTATTTATGATATATGAGAATGCATGAGTAAAATAGATTTTTGTGTATATGTGATTGTAGTGGTGAAATGATGATGATATGCATGTTAAAATGTGAGTTAGGAACATGGACATGTGAGATGAAATTCTTGGGTTTTTGAATCTCTGTAAATGTTATTTTGATGGGTGATAATGTCCTTTGATTATGTTAAATGACGTGTGATTTGTGTTAGTAAAGTTGTAAATGAGTTTTGGAGGCCAAGAAGGTAAGCTTTTACATGTTTTTATCATGAAAAAATGAATTTGGGTAAAGTTTGGTTTTGATTTTTCCTTCAGTTCCCATTTTCTGCATTTCTGAGGTTATGGAAGACCGTCTCTGTTGCGAGCGCGATGTTGCCGCGAGCGCAACAGATACTGGCTTTTCCTCCCACTCGCGTGGGTTTCAATTAATGCCTTGAGGGACAAGACTCGGATGGCCGAGCACGAGTCGGACAGGTGAACACGACTCGGCCATACGAGCGTGCCTCTGGCATTCTGGCAGCTTGTCTCGGATGAGGGAGCACGATTCGTGCTCCCCTGGAGAGGTAGAACATGAGTCGGAGGGAGGCATCCGACTCGTGTCCTCTAAAATTTTACAAAACACGAGTCGGAGGGAATCCTCCAACCCGTTTCCTGAAGGGCCTAGCTGAGCACCAGTCGTGCTGTTGCGTCCGACTCGTGCTGGGCCTCTCTTCTGCGTAGCTCCCTCAGCCACTGTTGCGACCGCGATTCCTTGTCGCGAGCGCGACAGTAGCCCCGCCTGGTTGCCTCTCCTGTCTTCTAAAATGAATTTTAAACTTCCTTTTTATGGGGGTTTTTCATTACATGGCACATGATTGGGTTTGATATGTATTTAATTTGATAATTATATGTTCTTATGAGATTGGTACATAATTTTTATGTTTTCATCTTGATTAAATACACAAGAATTTATAAGATAACATGATTATACTTGATTTATTCTCTATCATATAATAATTATTTTAGAACATGATTGAGTTGTTTTTTTGAGCCTGGTAGTCATAGTTAGTGGATAGATAAGCGCTTATCAAGGGTCAAAGTGTGAATGCAGCTACTATATGTTATCTTTTTACATGCGGACCCCGTTTGGGCCATATAAGATGTTTGAGGCCTCGGTCTCCGGTATACTTTTGAGTGTACATGATCATAAAATGTTTTGAGACCAATGTCTCCACATGCTTGGGATACTATGTCGTATCAGTATCATTAGTACCCGTATCCACTAGTTAGCGAGTAATCAGGCTATTACTTGAGTTTAGTACATGCGATGGTTATATGAAGTCAATAGTTATATAAAATGTATATATGTTACGTGTGTATGTATATATGATGTAAAATGCTAAAATGTAATACTCGTGTTCGGATATGAACGTTTACCTTCTGATATGCGTGTATGATGAATACTTGTTATAAGCATGAGTAGTATGTGTATATATGCCTTTGTTATTACATATATATGTTTGTTTCATCTATATGTACATATATGTGTTGTTACTCCCCACTAAGCGTCATCGCTTAGTACGAGTTCTTTTCCCATGTAGGTCGCGGGTTCTTCGTGGAGTCGGACATCTGCAGGTCGGCCACTAGAAGTCTTTATTTGGGATGGAGTATTTTATGTCTTCCGCTGTATTTTTGTATGTGGGAGCTGATTTTGGAAAAAATGCAACTCTTTGTAAAGGATTATTTTGTATATGTATTTATTTGTAAATTCCTTTTTGTAAAATGATATGACAATATGATTATATGTATATGGATATGTTATCTTTTGATTAAATGTACTTGTTTTCTTAACATGTCTTGAGTATATGTATGCGTTTAAGTGAGTTGTGCGCGTAACGCTCCGGCATCCCTCTATCCGGGGGTAACGGGGTGTTACACATAATAGAGTCATTCAGATTCAAATACTTATAATCATACTCATTCGGATCACATTCTCATAAGTATATCAGAACAAATCATAACACCTGCTGACTCGTAGTAGTGGATAATGAATAAACACGTAGCGGTACCTTACGGGTACGAATCGATACATAGCGGTACCTTACGGGTACGATTGGGGAACACGATATCATATTATATCTTTTCAAAACATTTTACAAAGGGATCTTAAACAAGATCCGAACACGTAGAAGTTCGTCATGAACTAAACGGGGACCTGATTAGGGTCCAGAACAGTACAAAGGCTGTAGCTAAAGGACTCTTTTAGGCATGCATAACTATCCACTAGACTAACTCACGCATGTCATGCATAAAAATATTCCCAGATCGATACATATTAGTCAATATAATTAATGGAGCAAAAATACTTACAGTTGATTATCATTTTAAAGCTTGGATGATGCTAAATAAATATTAAAACAGCAAATAAGTTAAAATGGAACAAAAAGACAAGAATTGAAAACGTTAGCGAAATTCAGGACAGAAGCAAATCACACGGCGGCATGACCAAGCCTTACCACCGTGTAAGACATCCTACACGGTTGTAAGGGAAGATCAAACGCCAAAGCAGGAAGAGGCTTCACGAGTCGTGTCTTGCCTTCACGACTCGTGAAGGAGCTTCATGAGTCGTGACTTGCTGCACGACTCGTGCAACCACAAGAGGGAGGGGCAGAGAGCACGACTCTTGCAGCCACAAGAGGGAGGGAGAGAGAGCTTCATGAGTCATGCCTGCCATTCAAGACTCATGAGGCAACCGAAGAACGCCATTCCCTCAAGTGTCCAGAGAGCATTTACACGGCGCCGTGAGGCTCGACGAACAGCAAACCATCAATGCATTTACACGGCGGTATGGAAATCCATACAGCCGTTTAAAATGACCAAAACCCAGAAATATGCAAGAATTCCACACAACTCAAAATCAAATCTAACATACTTCAAAATTAAACAACGTACTAATCAAAATCAACATAAAACCCACATATTTAGCTTATAATCCAACGAAATCATACAATAACCAAGATCAAAACATCCAAACCCAAAATTCAGCAATTTACAATCCAAAACATAAATGTATAAATAATCCAAAACAAGTCACAATCTAAGTTATTAACTCAACATAATCAAAACTTGTAACATATAAATCATTATAGACTTCAATAACCATAAAATTTCCAGAAAATCAACAAGGAACCAAAATCATTAAAATGCATATAATTCCCAAACAAAATCCCAAACCTGTAATCCTATGCTCCAATTTACTTGGCACCACTACTACTTGCTGTAGACACCAGGGTTCCGAGTAGCCTTGATCAGGATTACCCGATGATGAAATTTAGCTATGCCGGCTTATAGGCAAAAAGATTGGAACTCGGAAGTGATTTTTCCTTGTCTTTTCGATGAGCAAAAAGTGTATTTTAAAAATATTTTTAAAATTATTTTGGAGAAGAAAAAGTGTGTTTTAAGTTGAGGGTATTTTATTTTTTTAAAAAAAAGGGGTGTGAAAAATGATGAAAAAAATGGTGAAAAATAGGGGGAAAATAATCACGACGGAAAGGCGACGGATCCTGTGCGTGCGCGGAGCACGCCCGCTCCGACGTCTTGTGCGTCCCTCGCTCCGCGCGAGCGATGCCTAGGCCGTCGCTCGTTCCACGCAAGACGTGCGAGGAACGTCCGAGCATCAGCGCGCGACGCCGATTTTCAGCAGTTATGCCCCATTTTGGCCCATTTTCGACGCCCACTAATTTTTTAACATTTTTTAACGGTTTTTGGGTGGTTTTTGGGTAGTTTTTGAAGGGAAAAACACTAGAAAAAATTCAGATTTGAGGAGGACAAACTAAGAACATTTGGAGAGGAAAAAACTGAATTTTAGAGCTTTTGAGTTGAGAGAAAAAAATCCATCTTACACACTTGTTTCCAAGAGTTTTTCTTCAAGTTTTCAAGGTATTTTCTAAGGATTTTCACAAGAGAAGACAAGGAATTCAACACTTCTACCTTCAATTCTTCAAAACTGAATTTGAGGGTAATTATTCTTGGTTCTACTCATTAATTCTCTTGTTAATTTCATTTATTTTTGCTTCCAATTAACATATTAAACATGTAAATTCTCTTAGTCTCTATATTCTTTTTTATTTTTTTTTTATCTTCAATTGTTCATATAACAAGTAAACTCTTTAAATTCTATTATCTTATTTTCATGTCAAATTATTTTTTTTCCATGTTATTATGCATGTTTAATTTAGTTTATTAATATCGTTGATCTCTTTATGTTATATTATGATTATTATTGTGTTTGCATGTGTTAATTATCATTAAAATTTTTATTAGACTTGTTTATTGCTATCATGTATCACTATGGTCATTAATGTCATTGTTCATATTTTGCATGTATGTTAAATTTCAAGTTTATTCTCTCATGCCTTCTTTATGCTAGATATTACCTTAGGCTTTTTCATGCATGCTAACCTTCATTATTAATAAGTTACGTTTGCCATGATATTTTCTCACTTTATGCATGTTAAATTTAATTATTTTTATGCATGCTGTAGTATTTTATTTCTTTGGCTTAATTTCTAACATGAATTTCTTCTATTTTATTTTTGGTTGCAAATCATTGTTTTATTTTCATTTGAGCATCCATGCACGCGAAGGAGGAAATGCGGGGTTCAGTATCTTCTTTATACATTTTTAATTCCCATTTTATTTATATTTCCTTGTATATATTCGTTGAATAAAATGTTTTTTTATGCACGCATGAATAAAAAGCACACAAATATTTCTAATAAATTAATTTGGATTTTTCATAATAAATGGGACCAATGTCCTAATTTTCATCCCAAATAAATCATCACATCCAAAATGTTTTCTTTAATTGTGCATGCGGAGACCAAAGTCCTCATAAATTCCCCAATTTTATGTATGTTTGCACTTTTAAATGGGAGTTGTATTCCGCTCCTGGTATTATTGTAATTTATCTTTGATGTTATTTTTGATATGTTTATCTTATCGCTTTCAATGTGAATATTTGCGTTTTTAAATTAAAATTGCATCGTTTAGAGAGAGAGCGAGTTAATAAACTCAAAACCAAATTTTAAAATTAATCAAGGTAGAAATAGATGAGAAGTCCCGAACCCATTCTCTGGTCTTTGGGCTCAAAGAGGCTAGAGGTTTACCCTCCAAGACACCTCTTGTGTCACGAGACTTAGACATTAATCCTAGGCTCCTTTGGGCGAGAGGTTTAACCTCCAAGACCCCTTTGGCTTGCCCAAAATGGATAAAAGAGTTATCTTTGGACTTAAGGAGGCGAGAGGTTTACCCTCCAAGACCCTTCTTATGCTCTATGACCTAACAAATCCTAGGCTCCTTTGGGCGAGAGGTTTACCCTCCAAGACCCCTTCGGCTTGCCCAAAATGGACGAAAGCGCTGTCTTAGGCTCTCCGAGGCGAGAGTAACTTTCCCAATATTTTATTGGGTGGCGACACCATGAAACGTCTCTGTTGCCCAAAATAGACACACTTGTAATTCGTTACAAGTTGTCAACGGACCTCAAATGCCCGATCGTCCTCAAGCGGGCGGTCAAAGGGAAGCCGAAATTTGAAGCCCGAATGATTGCAATGATGGGCAATCTTGCCGCCACAATAGTTGGGCAGCAAGCTGCTGCTGCCCCTATCCGAGTACTAGCTGAACAAGAGGTTGTTAGAGAAGAACATCCTGCTGCAATTAACCAACCAGTGGTTGACCCACCTATTGTTGAGCAAAGAGTACCTGCACCTATTGAGCGTAGAGAGGGCCCTAGGTCTGAAGCTGAGTTTGGGGGAGATGAGCGAGAGGAGCGTACAGTAGCTAAAGAGAAGTCGCCAAAACTAGATGAGGCAATGTGGAGGAAAATGGAAGAGAGATTTGAGGCCATGGCAAGGATGATGACTGTGGGAAAAGGAATGAACCCGAAAGACCGAGAGCTGGATGGGGATGACATGATTCCCCAGAATTTTAAGATGCCTGACATTCCCAAATTTGATGGCACCTCTGACCCTGCCGTACACATCAAGCAATACTCGCTGGTCATGAAGGGAACGACCTTAACAAGAAAGCGAAAGATAGAGTATTTCTACTTGAGTCTCACAGGAGCTACTATTGATTGGTACCATGGGCTTGAGAGGAGGTCCAAGGAGGATTGGGACTTGCTAACCGAAGAGTTCCTTAAGCAGTACGATTGCAGTACCCGGATGGAGGTCACTTTGAAAGATCTCGAGTTGCTACAACAGAAGGCTGGGGAGTCCTTCCACGAGTGCCTTACTCGATGGAGAAACCGGGTTATAGAGATGAAATGCAATCCGGACACTTCTGATCAGATCCGGCTATTCATTCGAAATGCCAGCCCTTACTTGAGAGATGGACTGAAAATGAAGGGACTCAAGGATTGGGAGTCCTTAAAGGACATTGCCATAGAAGCAGAAGGAGAATATTTAGCCATGAGGGTAAACAACGAGTCCTATGCCAGGAAGGGATACAGCAATCAGGGGACAGCCAAGCCAGCAAGTTCAAGCAGCAGTAACAGAGGTGGGAAGACAGCTGAGGTGTCTGCAACAGGCATAAGTCAGAGATATTTCTCGAACTTGGGTAGGCCTTTATCATGGGTGTTGAAAAGGCTAGTAAAAGAAGGAAAACTGCGACCCCTATCACCTAGGCCGGCCAAGACCCAGGGACAGCCAGGGCACAAGGAGAATGAGTACTGCGTATTTCACCAACATACTGGCCATTTGACTGATCATTGTATAACCCTAAGGCATCGGGTCCAAGATTTAATTGACAACAAGCAGATCACTGATCCTGAGAAGAGAGAAAGCAAGAAGAAGTCCGGTTATAATACAGTGCCACCTCCAGTCTTTATGATTGGATCGAGCCTATCAGAGTGGTACGTGATGCAAGATCTATATGGAAATGAGTATGTCGCTATTACTCGCCCTGCAGTGGATGGAGAAGGGGTTTCCGTGGCGACAATAGACTGTTGGTCCACTAGTGAGAGTGGAGATTATGAAGATGAGAAAAATGGAGAGTTTATGGATCCGTGGGATTCAGAGGAAGAAGAAAGAGTAGAAGCAGTAACAAGAAGTGGGAGGGTCATTCCAAAAGTTGACAAGCAGTAAGACCCAGCACAAGCCATCGCAGAAAAGGAGCTGGAAGAAAATTCAATAGTGAAGCAACTAAAAAAGACCACGGCTCAGATATCTATTTGGGACCTCTTGAGATAGTCCCCCTCTCACCGACAGAAGTTAGTTGAAGCATTGAGTGTATCCACCGTAGCAACTACAATCTCTCCATTCGAGCTTTTAGACCTTTTTAAGGGGGGATACGGGGAGAAGTTGGTTTTTTCTGATGCAGACCTACCAACAGAGGGTCGCAACCACAACCGACCTTTATACATCAAGGCACAGATCAATGGTAAACACACCGCTTGCGTCATGGTTGATGATGGGTCGTCAATAAATGTTTGCCCTTTGGTGGCGCTTCAGGCCTTTGGGATGGATGAGAGTATGTTAAGCAAATCTGACCTGACCATCACTGCCTATGATAATTCTAGGAGGCAAGCATTGGGAACTTTCAAAGCTGTTGTAAAGATGGGGCCCATTGAGACAGAAACGGATTTTGTAGTCTTACCGATTCTAGAAAACTTCTCAGCTCTGCTTGGAAGACCGTGGTTCCATAAGTTAGGGGGAGTGCCATCCACCTTACACCAGATAATTAAGATACCTCATGAAGGAGAGATAGTGTCACACCCCAACCTATAACATGGATACTTCTACCCGTGATTAGAGCGAGAAGGACGCACGATAGATAGGAGTGTCACACCCCACTAGTACAAACATGTAAACATCACATTTAGAATCATATATCCGGTATAAATAAAAACTTTAAGAGAAAGAAGAGGGATACAGAACAAAACGGATACTTTTATTAATATACAAAAAGAAAGTCTTTACATGTTACAATAGGTTACAAAAAGAACCAATATACAAAAGCCCAAAATACATTATTCAAAAGGGCTAACAAAACATTACATCTATTACAAAAATAAAGGAAAGCCTATACTATAAAACTTCAGAACTCTAATTGCGTTGGCCTTCCCGATGCGACACGCCCAGACCATGCTTATCAAAACCTTCCACACCTGCACGGATAAACACCCGTGCTAAGCGAAATCGCTTAGTGGGGAAACACAAATGCATAACCGCCACTCACAGTGACGACAACAAAAAGCACATGACAATGATACAATTACAAATATGAAATCATACATAGTTAGTTCAGATATTTGCATTCTCATCCAAAGATTCTTATACAAAACACAATGACACCTGCTTAATCATAATGAGTGGATAACGAGTACACATAGATACTTAAGAGTATCGGTTCCACATAATAGACACATAGATACCCGAAGGTATCAAACATTCTTTTTATTTTGTTTCCAAATTGATTTCACATAGAATCTTAAGAAAGATTCAAACAGAGGGATCGCGAGGATCCAATCGGGGGACCTGATCAGGGTCCAAATCGTACACATAGCTGCAGCAACACATAACTCTATTAGGCATGCCTAACTATCCACTTATCCGACATCAGCAGGTTATGCAAAATCTTATCACATTTATATACATATTATTCAGGCAAAAATAGTCAAAGCTTAATGAAAACTGCATGCAAAAGAATTTAAGTCATCAAGCAAAAAGGTGAAGAAATCAAATTTGGAAGTCACGTCTGTCGCGCTCGCGACGACTATCGCGCTCGCGACAGAAGCCAAGCTACACCCCCCCGCCTCGTCTCGCGATCGCGAGAGGACGTAGGGACTGCTCTTCTATCGCGCTCGCGACAGAAGAGAGGCTTGCACAAGTTCGGAGCTCGAGCACTCTGTCGCGCTCGCGACAGAGAGCTCCATCGAGTTCCTTGGTGAAACATCTCTCGCGCCGGTGCGAGGGTTGAAACCTCCGCATTCTGTCGCGCTCGCGACAGACATGGGTTTTTCAGCTCTTATGCCCAAAATCTGCAGAATTCACACAAAATTCACATCCAACTTCCAAAATTGATTCCAAACCTCAAAATTCAGCAATCCAAGCATTCACAACTCATAACATAAATAAAAACCCAACTTTATCACCATTTATCTCAATTAAATCAAGTCAATTACATGTCCAATTCTAAGAATTTCCAAAACAGCAATTTTGACAACAATTACAACTATTCACATAATTTACCATAAATCCTTCAACAAAATTCATTCTCTAGTATTTCATAACATGCTTAATGTAATTTAAACTACAATAGCACAACTTATAACCTCAATCAAAACAAAAACACATTCATTAAACTCAATTCACAAAAATGCACAAAAAGATGAACAATCCCAAACCTTCTCTCCTTAGCTCCTAATAGCGAGCTCCGCTCCCGCTAGCGATTTCTTTCCCTTTCGCTGGACTAGGAGCCTCCTCTGAATCACAAACCCACAACAAATATATATACAAACCTAATCCTAGAGAAGAGGAAGAAGAATCTAAAACATCCATAACCCTGACTCACCTTTAAACTTCAAAAATCACAAGCTAAGCAATTCAATCTACTCAAGGGAAAGGAGAGCGTGCAAGATCGGGCCAAGAGAAAGGAAAAACAAAGAAGAAGAGAGAAGAAAGAAGAAAATGGCGTGAGGAAGAAAGAAGAACGGGAATCAAAGGGAAGAAGAGCTGCTTTTCTCTCTCACTCACCAACCCATTAAATGCTAACCCATCCACTATGCCACATGTCACCCTTCCCATAAGACACATGTCCCATATCACACCCTACTCCCATACTTTACTATACACACTAATTCATCTCTTATTCATACTTTAATTCTATACATCCACTCATACCATAGCCTAACCCCTCTTCTCAAATTAATATACATAAATTAAATAAATAATCCAATTAAACACATACATGTAACACATACAAATACACACATACAGACACAGACAGGCTCAAACTACTGGGGTGGTTTTGGGGTGTTACAATACTCCCCCACTTAACAGAATTTCGTCCTCGAAATTCTTACCTGTTCCAAATAATTGAGGGTATTATAATCTCATAGCTTCTTCTGGTTCCCATGTAGCTTCTTCAATACCGTGATGCTGCCATAGAACTTTGACTAACGGTATCTGCTTATTCCGAAGCTGTCTGATTTCCCTATCCAAAATCCTTTTTGGTTCTTCATCAAAAGAAAAGTCTGACTGTATCCGAATATCTTGCACTGGTAACACATGAGAAGGATCTGACCGATATCTCCGAAGCATAGACACATGAAAAACATCATGTAATCTAGCCAACTCCAAAGGCAAAGCTAATTGATAGGCTACTGGACCTACTTTCCTTAGAATCTCATATGGTCCAATAAAGCGTGGACTTAGTTTGCCTCTCTTTCCAAAACGGAGAACCTTACGCCACGGTGACACCTTCAAGAAAACTTTATCACCCACTTCATACTGAATATCTCTACGCTTCAAGTTAGCATAAGAACGTTGTCGGTCCTTAGCTGCTTTCAAGTTCTGTTGCACAACCCTCACTTTCTCTTCAGTATCCCGCACTATATCCGGACCTATCATAGCTTTTTCTGACAGTTCAGTCCAACATACTGGTGTTCTACATTTCCGCCCATACAGTGCTTCATAAGGGGCCATACCAATACTCACCTGATAGCTGTTATTATATGCGAATTCCATCAAAGACACATACCGATCCCAACTTCCTGAGAACTCTAAAACACAACCCCGGAGCATATCTTCTAAAACCTGAATAACCCTCTCTGACTGACCATCAGTCTGCGGTTGGAAAGCAGTACTGAAATTTAACCGTGTTCCCAAGGCTACCTGGAGCTCTTTCCAAAACTTGGATGTAAAACGGGGATCTCGGTCTGATACAATGGATAACGGAATCCCATGCAATCGAACTATCTCAGTCACATAAAGTTCTGCCAACTTGTCCATCGAATAATCCACTCGCACTGGTAGAAAATGCGCAGACTTCGACAATCGATCCACTATAACCCAAACCGAGTCATGCTTACGCTGAGTCATAGGAAGACCAGATACAAAATCCATCGTGATGTCATCCCACTTCCATGGAGGAATGGGTAAGGGATGAAGCAATCCCGATGGCACTTGATGCTCGATTTTTACTTGCTGACAGGTAAGACACCTTGAAACAAATTCTGTTATATCTCTTTTCATTCCTAGCCACCAATAAAATTGCTTCAAATCTTGATACATCTTGTCTCCACCAGGATGCATAGTGAAGACTGAGGAATGAGCTTCCTGCAATAGCTTCTTTCTTAACTCACCCACATTAGGTACACATAACCGCTTACCGTGCCTAAGCACTCCTTCACTGTCTAATAAGTACTCAGACTGCTTGCCCTCTTTCACTGCTTGAGAAACACGCTGAAGCACATGATCATCTAACTGAGCCTTTGTAATTTCTGATCTCAAACTTGGCTTAACTTTAAGTCGAGCAATTAGAGCACCTTCAGAATCAAATCTCCATTTGCCTCGACTAGTCAGTAATGCAGACAAAGACTTCCTATTAAGAGCATCCGCCACCACGTTAGTTTTACCCGGATGATAGTCAATGATACAATCATAATCCTTAAAAAGCACTAACCATCTCCGCTGTCTCAAATTTAACTCCTTCTGTGCTAATAAATACTTAAGACTCTTGTGATCGGTGAAAATTCTGCACGTCTCTCCATACAAGTAGTGTCGCCAAACCTTAAGCGCAAACACTACCGCTGCCAACTCTAAATCGTGAGTCGGGTAATTCCGCTCATGAGGCTTCAACTGTCTCGATTCATAAGCTACAACTTTATTCCCTTGCATCAGAACACAACCTAACCCAATTCCCAAAGCATCACTGTACATAGTGTATTCTTTACCCGAAACTGGCTGTGTGAGCACAGGAGCTTTAACCAATAACTCTTTTAACCGATCAAAACTGGCTTGACACTTCTCAGTCCATACAAACTTAACATCCTTTCGAAGCAGCTTAGTCAAAGGAGACGCTAACACTGAGAACCCCTGAACAAACCGTCGGTAATACCCTGCTAAACCCAGAAAACTTCTCACTTCAGGCACATTCTTCGGAGGCATCCAATTAACAATCGCTTCAATTTTACTTGGATCAACGCGTACACCTTCTGCTGACACCACATGTCCAAGAAAGGCCACTTCTTTCAACCAAAACTCACACTTACTGAGTTTCGCATACAGCTGATGATCTCTTAACATTTGTAACACCAACCTAAGATGTTCCTTATGTTCTTTACGGTCTCTGGAATACACCAAAATGTCATCAATAAATACCACAACAAACTTGTCCAAATACGGTTGGAAAACTCGATTCATCAGATCCATAAAGGCTGCAGGTGCGTTGGTCAAACCAAAAGGCATCACTAAAAATTCATAATGACCATAACGCGTTCGAAAAGCCGTCTTCGCCACATCTGCTTCCTTAACCCCTAACTGGTAATAGCCTGACCTCAAATCTATCTTAGAGAATACCCCAGCTCCTCTCAATTGATCAAAAAGATCTTCAATCCTTGGCAATGGGTACCTATTCTTGACAGTCACTTTGTTAAGCTGTCGATAATCAATGCACATCCAAAGGGTTCCATCTTTCTTCTTAACAAACAGCACTGGAGCACCCCACGGTGACACACTTGGCCGAATAAACCCTTTATCTAACAACTCCTGCAACTGACTCTTCAATTCCTTCAATTCCATTAGAGCCATTCTGTAAGGAGCCTTAGAAATCGGAGCTGTACCTGGAACAATCTCTACTGACAATTCAACTTCTCTCTCAGGAGGTAATCCCGGTAATTCTTCCGGAAAAACATCTACAAAATCTCTTACAACCGGAATGTCTTGAATCTTAACTTGACCTCTCCGAGAATCTAAAACCACAGCCAAAAAGGCTTCACATCCTTTCCTGATAAATCTTCTGGCTTTCATAGCTGATACCACATTATGCAAAGAACTACTTCCAATTCCCTTCACCACCACAGGCATTTGATCTTTATCCTTCAAAACCATTACTTTCCTATGACAATCCACCACCGCACGGTGCTTATCCAACCAATCCATTCCCAGAATAATATTAAACTCATGGAATGGCAAACAAATCAAATCCACTACAAACTCTGTACCCTGAATCTTCAGAGGACACTTCCGACATACACGATTAACCATAACACTCTGACCCAACGGACTGGATACACAAATCTCATATTCCATCTTCTCCTCACTACCCAAACTATCCCACAACTTACCAGAACACACATAAGAATGGGTAGAGCCCGGGTCAATCAAAACATAAACTTCAGAATCAAGCAAAGAGAACTTACCGGCAATCACTTCAGGAGCATTCTGTTCCTCTCGGGCTTTCATGGCATAGGCCCTACCAGACGATGGCACAGGGCGATCTACTGATTCTGAGGCTTCTCTATCACGAGGCCGTCCACCTCGACCCCTTCCTCTACCCCTATTACGACTTCCTTGGGGTACATTAGATCCAGCTCGGCTCCCTTCCTGTTGTCCCGAAGAATCTCCAAATCGGTTCGGACAATTTGCAAGTAAATGGTCCGTAGAACCACATCGGAAACAACCTCCTGTTAACCATCGACACTCACCCCAATGTTGTTTGTTACAATGTGTACATCGAGGAGGACCATCTCCTCTACCTGAGCCCGCTCCCCTGGAAGAACCCTGTCTCCTCCCTCTAGGGGTCGGACTAGCTACAGACTCATCAGCAAAGTTTCCTTGCGATTCCCTTGATCTCTTGCCTGAAGAAGAGCCACCTCTTGCAGACTTTATTCTTTGAGCCTTTTCTCTCATTATAATCTCAGAACGCTCCGCCCTCAAGGCTGCTTGAACCAACTGATAATACCTCACATTTGGAGCCGACATCAATGAAATTAACATCACCTTTAAAGATTCATTCAAGCCTGCTTCAAAATGCAGACATCGAAACTCTTCCGTGAGAACTCTTGGTGGCGCATACTTACTGAGCTTATTGAACTCATCCTCATACTCAGCCACAGACATCATTCTTTGCTTAAAAGTGAGAAACTGTGCCCACTTGGCATCCTTATAAGCTTTAGTCACATACCGGTTCTGGAACTCACCTTAGAAGAACTCCCACGTAATCGGTTCAGGAACCTGTGGTTGACTAACCACCAATCTCCACCAATCATAGGCAGAACCTTGTAACAAAGACAAGGCACACTCCACTTCTTGCTCCGGTGGGCATCTTATCTCCTTAAGTACTCTGGATGTCTTCTCTAACTACATCTCTGCTTTGTAAGATTCATCTATGCTAGTACCAAAGAAATTCTCTGCACCATGCTTTCTTAACCTCTCAATAGGGGCACTTGGCGCTGTTACCCTTTCAAGTACCCTTGTCATACTCTGAAGCATCGCTTCCATCGGTCCCATAGGCACCTCAGGATACCCCCTAGGAGGTTGAGCCGGACCAGAAACTGAGGGATCCTGCTCTTGGGGATTCGCACTTTCCGCTGACCCCTCAAGCGATCCACGAGCGGACTCCATAACTACAAAACATAAACGCAGTGCGCATCAGGCCAACACAACTCCCACACTAACTAACACACTGAAACTCAGTAACATCTAAACCAATAGCTCTGATACCACCTAATGTCACACCCCAACCTATAACATGGATACTTCTACCCGTGATTAGAGCGAGAAGGACCCACGATAGATAGGAGTGTCACACCCCACTAGTACAAACATGTAAACATCACATTTAGAATCATATATCCGGTATAAATAAAAACTTTAAGAGAAAGAAGAGGGATACAGAACAAAATAGATACTTTTATTAATATACAAAAAGAAAGTCTTTACATGTTACAATAGGTTACAAAAAGAACCAATATACAAAAGCCCAAAATACATTGTTCAAAAGGGCTAACAAAACATTACATCTATTACAAAAATAAAGGAAAGCCTATACTATAAAACTTCAGAACTCTAATTGCGTTGGCCTTCCCGATGCGACACGCCCAGACCATGCTTATCAAAACCTTCCACACCTGCACGGATAAACACCCGTGCTAAGCGAAATCGCTTAGTGGGGAAACACAAATGCATAACCGCCACTCACAGTGACGACAACAAAAAGCACATGACAATGATACAATTACAAATATGAAATCATACATAGTTAGTTCAGATATTTGCATTCTCATCCAAAGATTCTTATACAAAACACAATGACACCTGCTTAATCATAATGAGTGGATAACGAGTACACATAGATACTTAAGAGTATCGGTTCCACATAATAGACACATAGATACCCGAAGGTATCAAACATTCTTTTTATTTTGTTTCCAAATTGATTTCACATAGAATCTTAAGAAAGATTCAAACAGAGGGATCGCGAGGATCCAATCGGGGGACCTGATCAGGGTCCAAATCGTACACATAGCTGCAGAAACACATAACTCTATTAGGCATGCCTAACTATCCACTTATCCGACATTAGCAGGTTATACAAAATCTTATCACATTTATATACATATTATTCAGGCAAAAGATAGTCAAAGCTTAATGAAAACTGCATGCAAAAGAATTTAAGTCATCAAGCAAAAAGGTGAAGAAATGAAATTTGGAAGTCACGTCTGTTGCGCTCGCGACGAATTTCGCGCTCGCGACAGAAGCCAAGCTACACCTCCCCGCCTCGTCTCGCGATCGCGAGAGATCTCGTGGTCGCGAGAGGACGTAGGGACTGCTCTTCTGTCGCGCTCGCGACAGAAGAGAGCCTTGCACAAGTTCGGAGCTTGAGCACTCTGTCGCGCTCGCGACAGAGAGCTCCATCGAGTTCCTTGGTGCGACATCTCTCGCGCCGGCGCGAGGGTTGAAACCTCCGCATTCTGTCGCGCTCGCGACAGTGTCGCGATCGCGACAGACACGGGTTTTTCAGCTATTACGCCCAAAATCTGCAGAATTCACACAAAATTCACATCCAACTTCCAAAATTGATTCCAAACCTCAAAATTCAGCAATCCAAGCATTCACAACTCATAACATAAATAAAAACCCAACTTTATCACCATTTATCTCAATTAAATCAAGTCAATTACATGTCCAATTCTAAGAATTTCCAAAACAGCAATTTTGACAACAATTACAACTATTCACATAATTTCCCATAAATCCTTCAATAAAATTCATTCTCTAGTATTTCATAACATGCTTAATGTAATTTAAACTACAATAGCACAACTTATAACCTCAATCAAAACAAAAACACATTCATTAAACTCAATTCACAAAAATGCACAAAAAGATGAACAATCCCAAACCTTCTCTCCTTAGCTCCTAATCGCGAGCTCCGCTCCCGCTAGCGATTTCTTTCCCTTTCGCTGGACTAGGAGCCTCCTCTGAATCACAAACCCACAACAACCATGATCAATTCTAAAAGAACCCACATACAAATATATATACAAACCTAATCCTAGAGAAGAGGAAGAAGAATCTAAAACATCCATAACCCTGACTCACCTTTAAACTTCAAAAATCACAAGCTAAGCAATTCAATCTACTCAAGGAAAAGGAGAGGGAGCAAGATCGGGCCAAGAGAAAGGAAAAACAAAGAAGAAGAGAGAAGAAAGAAAAAAATGGCGTGAGGAAGAAAGAAGAACGGGAATCAAAGGGAAGAAGAGCTGCTTTTCTCTCTCACTCACCAACCCATTAAATGCTAACCCATCCACTATGCCACATGTCACCCTTCCCATAAGACACATGTCCCATATTACACCCTACTCCCATACTTTACTATACACACTAATTCATCTCTTATTCATACTTTAATTCTATACATCCACTCATACCATAGCCTAACCCCTCTTCTCAAATTAATATACATAAATTAAATAAATAATCCAATTAAACACATACATGTAACACATACAAATACACACATACAGACACAGACAGGCTCAAACTACTGGGGTGGTTTTGGGGTGTTACAGATAGTAACCATTAAACCAGCAAGAGAGAACCAAGTGTCTGCCTTGGAGATCTCTAATCAGCCATTCAGCGGCTTTCATGTATCGGTGATCGGAGAAGAGCAAAGCTTAGAAGGTAGCCCTAAAGTGGTGAACATGCTAAAGAAGATGCACTTCCTCCCTGCGGCTGGTTTGGGAAAAGAGTCACAAGGGCGGCAGGATGCTGTCACTACACGTGGTCAGAAGAATAAAAAAGGGTTGGGCTACAAAGGAGAGTATAGTAAGAAGAAAGTGTCAGAGAAGATTCCCCATATTTTGGAGAGCTTTGTGCCATCATCATCGATTTGTGCTTACACTAGAGAAGAAGAGCCGCAATGGGTGGATGGGAAGATCATCCCGGGATTTGAAATTTTCAACGATGTCTTTGATTGGGAGATTGGAGTTGTTAAAGTTGTAGAGAACTTTTGGGACGAGGAGATTATGACCCAATGCAGCATCGGGGACAGGGATGAGCCCGAAGAGATCGTCACTGATAAGATGTTAGCCACTAAGCTCAAAGGGATGGAGAATATAGTGGAACCAAAGCTGAAGATTGAAGATCTCAAGATTTCACCAAATCAAGAAGCCAAAGCACAGTCGGCTGCAGCATCGGCGTTGACTGAAGTTGATAGTCATTTAGATTCTCTTTTTATGCCAGAACTCTTTGAGAACAATGTTAATGTTTCTAATTATGTTAATGAGATGAATAACTTTGTTTACTTGTGTGATGTTTCTGATTATTTCATTTCGCATGATCATAAGCATGATGCATTCATTTTTGATATTAATTCAACTGACACAACTGCATTTAATCTCAGAACTTTGGAAAATCCAAAGGAAATTTTGCTAGCATCAGACATAACTCCTGAAGAGAGAATAAAATTTGAGAGAATATTAAAAAAATATGAAAAAGTCTTTGCCTGGACCTATGAGGATATGCCGGGAATCGATCGAGACGTTGCCGAACATGCCATCCCAACTTACCCAGAGTTTAAACCAGTCAAGCAAAAACTCGGGAGACTTAGGCCAGAATGGGCACAGAAAGTGAAAGAGGAGATCCATAAGCAGATTGAGGCTAAGTTCCTGATAGAGGTTCAATACCCAACATGGTTAGCTAACGTGGTTCCTATAGCTAAGAAAGACGGTAAGGTTCGAGTATGCGTCGACTATCGAGACCTGAACAAAGCTTGCCCTAAGGATGATTTCCCGCAGCCTCATATTGATGTGCTGGTAGATAGTGCTGCTGCTTGTATGATGTACAACTTTGTGGATGGGTACGCAGGGTACAATCAAATCCTTAACAAGATAATGGATCGGATTAAGACAGCCTTCATCACCGAGTGGGGGACATACGCCTATCGAGTTATGCCTTTTGGGTTGAAAAATGCAGGAGCAACTTATCATAAGATGGCCACCAAGGTTCTCAATGACTTAATCCATAAAGAAGTAGAGGTGTATGTCGACGACATGATGATTAAGTCGGCTATTAGAGAAGGTCACTTTGAAGCTTTAGAAAAGTTCTTTCAAAGGATCAGCAAGTATGATATGCGCCTCAACCCCAAGAAATGCATTTTTGGAGTTACATCAGGAAAGTTCCTAGGCCATGTAGTAAGCCAGAGGGGAATTGAGGTAAATCCCGATAAAGTCAAAGCCATAAGAGAGATGCCGGTGCCCAAGAAGGAGAAGGACGTCAGAAGTTTCCTAGGAAAGCTTCAGTATATCAGCCGGTTTATTACCAAGCTAGCTTCAGTATATGAGCCTATTTTCAAGCTTCTTAGGAAGAATCAGCCAGGGGTATGGAATGATGATTGTCAATTGGCCTTTGACACCATTAAGGAGTATTTGTTAAATCCTCCGGTGTTAAGACCACCACGCCGTGCCAAACCACTAATCCTGTACCTGGCTGTGGAAGATAACTCAGTGGGTGCTATGATGTCTCAGGAAGATGATTTTGGTGTAGAGTTTTCCGTTTACTATCTTAGCAAGAAATTCCTACCTTATGAAACCAAATATGTAGAGGTGGAAAAGATTTGTTTAGCAGTTATCTGGGCTTCTAAGAAGTTGCGACACTACTTTCATTCCTTCAAGGTACAAACGGCTGCCAAACATAATCCGCTCAGATACCTCCAAGAAGCACCCTCTTTACTAGGGAAGATGGGAAGATGGTTACTGCTGCTGCAGGAATTTGACATTGAGTACATAACCAGGAAAACCATTAAGGGAAGAGCCGTAGCGGAGTTCTTAGCCGAGCATCCTATTGAGGGAGATCAGTTTGAATACAACTTCCCAGATGAAGATATCACGGCCATAGCAGTGCAAGGGTGGCAATTATTCTTTGATGGAGCAGTCAATAATAAGGGAGCAGGCGTAGGAGTTATTCTTACGACCCCAGATGGTGAAAGGCTACCATTAGCTAAGAAGCTGAGGTATAAGGCTACCAATAATGAAGCAGAATACGAAGCTTGCATCTTTGGATTGGAAGCATTACTCGCTCTGGGGGCAAAGACCGCAGAAGTATTTGGAGATTCTTCCTTGGTAATTCATCAGATCAGAAGGGAGTGGACAGTCAAGGAAGAAAGGCTGTTGCCTTATGTAAAGCACTTGAGAATGTTGAGCAGCCAGTTTGAGATTTGCACTTTTCACTTCATCCCCAGAGGTGAAAATCAGTTAGCAGATGCTCTAGCAACATTAGTGTCTATGTGGGATAACCCAACAGGAGTTACGATGAAACCCGTGCTGATTTATAGTTCGGAAAGACCTTGCTTTGAAGCTGAACAGGTGATGGACATTGAGGCCACTGATGGAAATCCATGGTATTATGACATTCAGAATTATTTAGAGAGATCAGTCTTTCTAGAGGAAGCCACTGAGAAGGACCAAAGAATGATCAGGAAGTTATCCACTCAATTCATCAGTGTTAATGGCACTTTGTACAAAAGGCAAGCTGATGGTATCCAGTTAAGATGTTTGGCAGAGAAAGAAGCTAAAAGAGTTATGGAAGAGGTTCATGCCGGGGTTTGTGGAGCTCACATGAATGGCTTAGCCTTAGCAAAGAAGATCATGCGCCAAGGTTTTTATTGGCTCACAATGGAAACAGATTGTTCAAAATTTGTGAATCAATGCCAGTTATGCCAACAGTACGCGAATTTGAGGCATGTGCCAGTTTCAGAGTTACATAACTTAACATCTCCATGGCCATTTGCAGCGTGGGGAATAGACATCATAGGTGAAATCCATCCTACGGCTTCTAATGGGCATAGATTTATTGTAACACCCCAACTCATACGTGGGCGAACCCATCCGCAAGGGAGTAGGAAGCCGTACGAGTAGGTGTGTTACCGGACAAAAGCGAGACAAAGCATACTAAAATACGGAAGAATTTAAAACTTGAGGAGTAGATTTGGACATGCATACTTCGTAAAATGCGCATACACTAAGCAAAAGCGTACAGTTGTGAAAGCTTACAAGCATACAACAGAAGTTATTCTCAAAACATCGCTATACAAATATTTACATGGCCCAGAATATTACATAAGTATCTTTACATATTATTACATATACATATTTTACAGAATTACAAAATCCAAAATAAAGAAGCTGGACAAAAACCAAAACTCCTAGCTCCTATGTGGCCAACCCTTGCAGATGTGAGACTCGAACCGGACCAGACCTGCCACTTGCACGGGAAAAAGAACCCGTGCTAAGTGATAACGCTTAGTGGGGAAAACAAACATAATAATATGGATGGCCATTCACAATGGTCGTCGAGGCATAACACACACAAATCTCATACACAAATAGTTCTTACCGAGAAATATATATGCTTACATATAATAGCTGTGCATTTAAATGTTTCTTATCATATTCATATACTTATATGTGCGACACAAACCAAATCAACCTCACCATACAAGATGTAAGTATATTCATGCATAACTACATATAACTTCACATGCGTGCACCTACCTATACATTACATGTCAGTATCATTATACTTATATGCTAATACTTGTATCGTTATACCAATACAGGTCCTCATATGCATACATTTACCGAACACGTTGGGGAATCAAGCTTTTGAAAGTACATCATGCATAGATACAGAAAAATTTAATCATGCAATTATCCAACCAAAATAACCATATACCAGTCCCGAAACTAGTACTCTAACTGTTCACAACATATTGCCCACAAATTCCTAAGCAAAACTCATTAGAGTCTACTCATACCACAATCATACTACAACACATATATACTAACTGAGAGCATAGGTACATAATCACAATACCATCACACTTCCGTTGCGCAACATTAATCTTTAACATAAGCAACTATACGATATTGCATTCCAATCACGGTGTTCCAGAGAGCCAATAAATCTGCACTTATTAATTCACATATCTATAATCATAACTGATCAGAACCGGATGCTTATAAACACAACATAACAAATCATACACCCGCTGACTCACAATAGTGGATAACGAGTACTGAATGGTACCTTACGGGTACGAATCGAACACATAATATAATGTACCATACAGGTACAAGTCGGAAGGCAACATTTCATTAAACAGGACCTTAAACAAGATCCATACACATACACATAATAGGGGTTCGCGAGGAACCATTCGGGGACCTGATCAGGGTCCAAATCGTTCAAAGGGGCGCTGCAGCTACACATACATAGACTCTATTAGGCATGCCTAACTATCCACTAGACTGACTCTCGCAGGTCATGTGTAATACAAATCATGTTTCACATCATGGTGCATAATTTAACATATCATATTCATATAATTCATAACACTGTCCATGCATAACACATCCAATTGTATTAATATACTTCATAAAATAGTCCAAGTATAAACCTAAAGGTATCACAAGTTCGGAATTCAAAGCTTGGAATCACAAAAGAAAACTCAATTTAGAAACCAGGGAGTGTCGCGATCGCGACGGATGTCGCGCTCGCGATAGAGGTGACTTGGCCCCCTATCGCGATCACGGCAACCTTCGCAATCTCGCGAGGGAACTAGGGCATCTCGCTGTCGCGCTCGCGACATACATCGCGCTCGCGACAGTGAGTTGCTAACCCAAACCATTCGGTAATCGAGCTCTCTGTCGCGCTCGCGACATGTGTCACGCTCGCGACAGAGGCTCTGCTGCACGGCTCAGCGGAGAGCTCGGACGCGTGCGAGGCCTGCTTTCACCGGGCTCTGTCACGACCTCGCGATGGTGTCGCGCTCGCGACAGAGTCGGGAATTTCAACCCTTGCCCAGAAATTTGCAGGACGTTCCCTCTTCACAACACCCAAACTCAAACCAACATTGAAGCATCAACTTACCTCATCTCCAACAAGCCACACATCATTGACAACATAAACACAACATCCACACCAAGAATTCCAAAATAAATCATGTCACAAACAATATCCATTTACATAATCTATAATGTCAATACTATTTGCCAATCATCACCATTGCATCCATGTTTATATTCATTCAAAAATACAGTACATCATGCTTAGGTTACTCATGAGATCTACACATATCAACACTCATCCATAAACCAACCTTCACGGAGTTATATCTATTGCTATTCACTAGCTAGATCATCACTCTTAATCATACTCATAAGTTCTTCCAAAGACAACTACTTATATACCTATTTAATTACCCTAAACATGCATAATAAGCTGAGGGGGAAGGTAGGGGATTGAACCGGGTCAACCAAGGGCTCAAAAATTAAGAAGAAAAACCTTTTTCAAGATTTTCTGTCTCGAGGTCGCGACCCTGTCGCGATTACGACAGAGGCTCGCCTCAGATGCTAAAAAAAAACTGCTTAACTTGTGTTGCCCAAACCAACCTCTAAACTTCATTTTTAGCCAAAGCTTCCTTCTTGACAAATGTTCCCTAGGATGTTAACGTTCAAATACAACATATTTCAGATCAATTGGACATCTATAGATTCATATAGGATCTAAACAACCTATAGAGCTCCCCTAAACCCGGCCAGAGAAGATAGCTCTACTTCATGAGATCCTTAACGGTAAAATTGTCTCAAACCTATTTCTGAGACATTTGTAGGAATATGTCTTAGATTTCAAACGGAACTGGTTTCATATCCAGTGGAGTTCTAAAACTCACAATACGACCTAATAACCAAAGAAAGGTCAAGTGCATTCTAACCCAGTTTTCACCCACAAACCTACTCACATGCACCAATAAATAAATTAAACCAACACTCACTACCACCATCATATATCATCAATAATACATTCAAGAAACTTATAATACACATAAATATACTAAAATTCATACATAAAATGGAAAGTTTCCCAAACCTGGAAATCGAAGATCCAAAGTCACTTTCTAGCTTCTATCTACAATCTTTTCCTTTCGCTTGAGTTTCCTCTTGTTACCACCAACTTGCACAAACCAAAACCCAGAAAATCACTCAATCCAAACTCTAACATATGCCAATAAAAAGCAAATAAAGAAGGAGAATAACCACACACACACACAAGCCAAGTTAACTCTTACCTCTCCAATCTTGCTCTAATACTCACCCAAAACCACCTCTAAACAATCACCACATCCAGCCAAAAGAGAAACAAGAAGGAAGAGCAAAGAATGAGGAAAGGAAGAAGAAGAGGAGGGCGTGAGAGAGGGAGAACGGGAATTTCCAATTCATGTGCTTTCTCTCTCTCTTTTCCCCTTTCCTTTCCCATTAATTGCTTCCTATCCAAATCCAAATGCCCACTTCCCATTGGTCCAAATAGTTCACTTTGACTTTCTATTCAAGTCACCATACACACCCACACACTCAATTACTTCTCATAAAAATATCCTACATCTTTAGTTTCATACCCATAATCCACTTGATAATTACTTCTCTTATGTAAATATCTCTAAGGCACCATGCTCATAAACCACACAATAAAATCTCTTAGTTCACATACATCCTACTACCATACACTACAAACACACCATAATAATTCCTTCACTTAACTTATTTAATTAATTTCTTAGCAAACAAATCCTTATTATCCATATCACTCAAGTACAAATTACCGAATTACCCTTCACTTATCCGACTTAGCTTGCCGATTCTGACTAGGCCCGATTTGGGGTGTGACAAATCTTCCCTCCTAAAAGAATTTCGTCCTCGAAATTCACTTACACCGAAAAGAATTCCCAGCATTATATTCCATATCAGTAACAAATGCATACATTTCACTCTCAAACTACTCACTCGCTTACACTTATTGCCATCGTTACACTCTTAAATCACTTTCTTATACTCGAATCAAACACATTCATCAGAACAATCATTACTCAAATGCCCGACGAAAATCAAAACCCAAACACTTTACATATAAACCAACTAACTTTCACCGATTGCTACAAATATCCTTCACTACTTAAAAGATGTCCATCATACTTACGTTTCTCTTTACCATTAACACTCCTATCAAACTCTAAAATCCTTTTTACCTTCACTAGTATAAGATCCCGAAATACTCTTTTTGCTCAATCTTTAACCAAACACAGAACATTTTCCTAAATGATTGCTGAGCACGTCATTTTTACCCTTAATCTTAATATCAAATAGTACATATACACCCTGTCATCTTTCTCTAAATCAAAACACATATGTAAATGCTTTCGTGTATGGTCAAAGGGATAATGATGCAATGGGAATGTGATGGCTCATGTATGCAGAGTGATGCTGAAGAAATGCAATTTATGCTATGATGATGCACTTTGTCCCATCCCCATGATTCAAGATGCTTTTATTCAAACACTTTTCTGGAGATAGCTGACAGGTATATAGAGTACTACCCAAACCTTATAGAATCCCAATACTCATCCACTTCTAATTATTAAAAGAAAAAACTTGCTCAAGCATATTAATATAAACTTACTGGAAGGCTCTGCAGGCTCCGTCACTACTCTACGGTGCTCAACAAATTCAGCTGGTCCCCGAGTAGCTCTAAGCAAATCCTCCATATCTTTCCTAGCTTGCCGAGCTAAATTCTCCCTTGACTTCGGACAATCGGCAAGCTAATGGGCTTTGCTGCCACATTGGAACAAGCTCCAGTGAGCTTCCGACAAAGACCCCAATGTTGCTTCTGACAGAACTGGCATACCGGAGTTTCTCGAATCCTTTTTCCAGCCAACACTTCACTGCCTGAAACTTTCCTTTTCTGAGGTATCTTCTGAACAAAATCCTGAGGGACGTGAGGGGTAGTTAACCTATCCAAAATCCGAACCAACCCTCGCACTAGAGTCCGATCATCGGAAACAGAACCAAAATCCCTATCCAAAGGACACTCGGAAACACTCTGATCAACACTAACTGGATTCACACTTTCTGTTGCCTCGTCCATCTTCTCACTTGGGTCAGACTCCATCTAACACAACACACACAGGACAAGACGCATCTGCATTAGGCCATGACACCAAATATACTTATCCACAAAACACGACACATACCAACTAGCATACAAAGACCTGACACTCAAACAAATAAAGGCAACCAGAACCGTCAAACCGCACTCTGATACCACTAAATGTAACACCCCAACTCATACGTGGGCGAACCCATCCGCAAGGGAGTAGGAAGCCGTACGAGTAGGTGTGTTACCGGACAAAAGCGAGACAAAGCATACTAAAATATGGAAGAATTTAAAACTTGAGGAGTAGATTTGGACATGCATACTTCGAAAAATGCGCATATACTAAGCAAAAGCGTACAGTTGTGAAAGCTTACAAGCATACAACAGAAGTTATTCTCAAAACATCGCTATACAAATATTTACATGGCCCAGAATATTACATAAGTATCTTTACATATTATTACATATACATATTTTACAGAATTACAAAATCCAAAATAAAGAAGCTGGACAAAAACCAAAACTCCTAGCTCCTATGTGGCCAACCCTTGCAGATGTGAGACTCGAACTGGACCAGACCTGCCACCTGCACGGGAAAAAGAACCCGTGCTAAGTGATAACGCTTAGTGGGGAAAACAAACATAATAATATGGATGGCCATTCACAATGGTCGTCGGGGCATAACACACACAAATCTCATACACACATAGTTCTTACCGAGAAATATATATGCTTACATATAATAGCTGTGCATTCAAATGTTTCTTATCATATTCATATACTTATATGTGCGACACAAACCAAATCAACCTCACCATACAAGATGTAAGTATATTCATGCATAACTACATATAACTTCACATGCGTGCACCTACCTATACATTATATGTCAGTATCATTATACTTATATGCTAATACTTGTATCGTTATACCAGTACAGGTCCTCATATGCATACATTTACCGAACACATTGGGGAATTAAGCTTTTGAAAGTACATCATACATAGATACAGAACAATTTAATCATGCAATTATCCCGCCAAAATAACCATATACCAGTCCCGAAACTAGTACTCTAACTGTTCACACCATATTGCCCACAAATTCCTAAGCAAAACTCATTAGAGTCTACTCATACCACAATCATACTACAACACATATATACTAACTGAGAGCATAGGTACATAATCACAATACCATCACACTTCCGTTGCGCAACATTAATCTTTAACATAAGCAACTATACGATATTGCATTCCAATCACGGTGTTCCAGAGAGCCAATAAATCTGCACTTATTAATTCACATATCTATAATCATAACTGATCAGAACCGCATGCTTATAAACACAACATAACAAATCATACACCTGCTGACTCACAATAGTGGATAACGAGTACTGAATGGTACCTTACGGGTACGAATCGAACACATAATAAAACGTACCATACAGGTACAAGTCGGAAGGAAACATTTCATTGAACAGGACCTTAAACAAGATCCATACACATACACATAATAGGGGTTCGCGAGGAACCATTCGGGGACCTGATCAGGGTACAAATCGTTCAAAGGGGTGCTGCAGCTACACATACATAGACTCTATTAGGCATGCCTAACTATCCACTAGACTGACTCTCGCAGGTCATGCGTAATACAAATCATGTTTCACATCATGGTGCATAATTTAACATATCATATTCATATAATTCATAACACTGTCCATGCATAACACATCTAATTGTATTAATATACTTCATAAAATAATCCAAGTATAAACCTAAAGGTATCACAAGTTCGGAATTCAAACATTGGAATCACAAAAGAAAACTCAATTTAGAAACCAGGGAGTGTCGCGATCGCGACGGATGTCGCGCTCGCGACAGAGGCGACTTGGCCCCCTGTCGCAATCACGACAACCTTTGCGATCTCGCGAGGGAATTAGGGCATCTCGCTGTCGCGCTCGCGACAGTGAGCTGCTAACCCAAACCATTCGATAATCGAGCTCTCTGTCGCGCTCGCGACATGTGTCACGCTCGCGACAGAGGCTCTGCTGTATGGCTCAGCGGAGAGCTCGGACGCGTGCGAGGGCTGCTTTCACCGGGCTCTGTCACGACCTCGCGATGGTGTCGCACTCGCGACAGAGTCGGGAATTTCAACCCTTGCCCAGAAATTTGCAGGACGTTCCCTCTTCACAACACCCAAACTCAAACCAACATTGAAGCATCAACTTACCTCATCTCCAACAAGCCACACATTATTGACAACATAAACACAACATCCACACCAAGAATTCCAAAATAAATCATGTCACAAACAATATCCATTTACATAATCTATAATGTCAATACTATTTGCCAATCATCACCCTTGCATCCATGCTTATATGCATTCAAAAATACAATACATCATGCTTAGGCTACTAATGAGATCTACACATATCAACACTCATCCATAAACCAACCTTCATGGAGTTATATCTATTGCTATTCACTAGCTAGATCATCACTCTTAATCATACTCATAAGTTCTTCCAAAGACAACTACTTATATACCTATTTAATTACCCTAAACATGCATAATAAGCTGAGGGGGAAGGTAGGGGATTGAACCGGGTCAACCAAGGGCTCAAAAATTAAGAATAAAAACCTTTTTCAAGATTTTCTATCGCGAGGTCATGACCCTGTCACGATCGTGACAGAGGCTCATCTCAGATGCTAAAAAAAAACTGCTTAACGGCCTTAACTTGTGTTGCCCAAACCAACCTCTAAAATTCATTTTTAGCCAAAGATTCCTTCTTGCAAAATGTTCCCTAGGATGTTAAAGTTCAAATAAACCAAATTTCAGATCAATTGGACATCTATAGATTAATATAGGATCTAAATAACCTATAGAGCTCCCCTAAACCTGGCCAGAGAAGATAGCTCTACTTCATGACCACATTTGAGATCCTTAACGGTAAAATTAGCTCAAACCTATTTATGAGACATTTGTAGGAATATGTCTTAGCTTTCAAACGACACTCGTTTCATATCCATTGGAGTTCTAAAACTCACAATATGGCCTAATAACCAAAGAAAGGTCAAGTGCATTCTAACCCAGTTTTCACCCACAAACCTACTCACATGCACCAATAAATAAATTAAACCAACACTCACTACCACCATCATATATCATCAATAATACATTCAAGAAACTTATAATACACATAAATATACTAAAATTCATACATAAAATGGAAAGTTTCCCAAACCTAGAAATCGAAGATCCAAAGTCACTTTCTAGCTTCTATCTACAATCTTTTCCTTTCCCTTGAGTTTCCTCTTGTTACCACCAACTTGCACAAACCAAAACCCAGAAAATCACTCAATCCAAACTCTAACATATGCCAATAAAAAGCAAATAAAGAAAGAGAATAACCACACACACACACAAGCCAAGTTAACTCTTACCTCTCCAATCTTGCTCTAATACTCACCCAAAACCACCTCTAAACAATCACCACATCCAGCCAAAAGAGAAACAAGAAGGAAGAGCAAAGAATGAGGAAAGGAAGAAGAAGAGGAGGGCATGAGAGAGGGAGAACGGGAATTTCCAATTCATGTGCTTTCTCTCTCTCTCTTTTCCCCTTTCCCTTCCCATTAATTGCTTCCTATCCAAATCCAAATGCCCACTTCCCATTGGTCCAAATAGTTCACTTTGACTTTCTATTCAAGTCACCATACACACCCACACACTCAATCACTTCTCATAAAAATATCTTACATCTTTAGTTTCATACCCATAATCCACTTGATAATTACTTCTCTTATGTAAATATCTCTAAGGCACCATGCTCATAAACCACACAATAAAATCTCTTAATTCACATACATCCTACTACCATACACTACAAACACACCATAATAATTCCTTCACTTAATTTATTTAATTAATTTCCTAGCAAATAAATCTTTATTATCCATATCACTCAAGTACAAATTACCGAATTACCCTTCACTTATCCGACTTAGCTTGCCGATTCTGACTAGGCCCGATTTGGGGTGTGACATTTATCATAGTTGCCATTGACTACTTCACTAAGTGGGTTGAGGCTGAATCTTTCAAGAAGGTTGATGCAAGGGATATGGCTAAGTTCATTGAGCGGAATTTGATATGCAGATATGGTCTCCCACATCAGATTGTGTCTAATAATGGGGTGCAATTCCTGGCAGAGACTAAACAGATGCTCCAGAAATATGGGATCCAACATCATAAGTCTTCTCCTTACCGTCCTCAAGCAAACAGTGCAGTTGAAGCGGCGAATAAGAATGTGAAGAGAATTTTGGCCAAGATGGTTTAGAACTACAAGGATTGGGCAGAAAAGCTACCCTTCGCACTTTGGGGTTATAGAACAACAGTCAGAACCTCTATGGGGGCAACACCATTCTCTCTGGTATATGGAACTGAAGCAGTCCTACCGGTTGAAATTGAGCTGAAATCATTGAGGGTAGTCATGGAAGCTGAGATTCCTGAAGCAGAATGGGCACAACAACGTTTGTCATAGCTAAATTTGTTGGATGAAGACAGGTTACGAGCCTATTACCACAACCAAATTTATCAAAAGAGGCTGGCTCGGTCATTTTGCAAGAAAGTACGAAAGCATCCGTTAAAGAAGGGGGACTTGGTCTTTAAGATGATGAGGCTGGGAGTGCCAGACATACGCAGAAAATTCAGACCCACCTGGGAAGGTCCGTTCATTTTGAAGAAGTTACTAACAAAAGGAGCAACAATTTTAGCAGACAGTGATGGGAATGAGTTCAAGGACCCGGTCAATGTCGATAGGTTAAAAAGGTTCCATGGCTAAAGACCAAAAATAAAAAGAAGAGAATAAATGCCCCGCGGGTCGAAAACCGAAAAAAGGCGGCCTTGCTAAAATTGGGCGCCCTGTCAGGGTGAAAACCGAAAAAAGGCATCTTGGGCAAAAATTAAGGGCTAAGAGAAAATATTCCATCGAGAAAACCCGAGAGGGCCGATTGATAACAGGAGTTTGATGCTGACAAAATCCATTCCGAGATTAGGTGTAGTCATATGCTTTTGAATTCTTGTCAAATGAAAATCATGTATGATGAGATCATAAAGAAATGTACACAATTTTGCAATGAATACAAGAATATATTTTCATTGATCTTTCAGTTCTGTCTTAAAAAGAAATATACCAATTGTTCATCTAATGATTATTGCTCAGTCCTTCATTGGATATGTGCTTTTTGCTCTTAACAGAAGTTTTGATGATAACCTTCTCTAAAAAAAAAAAAAAAGAAGGAAGAAAAAGGCCGTTAGAGATGAAACCGTAACTGGCTCTCTAAGCAAAAGTTAGGCCAAAGGGCTGGGTGAAAACCTGAAAACAGGCAGTCTGCCCTACAAAAACAAAATATAGAAATAAAATGAACAAAAGCCGCTGGATTGGGTTGGGTCCATTCCAGGCAAAAATTAGGCAAATGGTTGTGTGAAAATCCTCTAAGGGACGCATTTCCCGCAAAGAAAAGCTAGTGTGAAAATCCACAAGGGACGCACTACCTTTAAAACAATGACGTTCAATGCCTGGAGCAATAGGGCGGCGTTACTTCAGATAATCCAATTTCAATCACACAACACAGAACATGAAATAGAATCCCGGGTAAGTGATCATTAACCAGGGGGGCAAAGGATATACACCGGACGTCTCTTTCAGAAAACTTGCCGACGATCCTCAGGATTCAGGGGGCATGGTAGAGCAGACAAGCTATAACTTCAGCAAACCTTGGACCACCTAGGGCACAATCTATACATTTTTGCAAGCATTTGCATTCCATATCATACACACGTGATTTCTTGTATATTCCTATGCATACAATCTTGCAGGAGAAATCGGCGGGGAACACCAATGAAAGCCGAGTGACGACACCAGTCCATGCATCTAAAGGAGCATAGCTCAAAAATTCACAGCAGTTAGCACGATGGCGGCACCGACCCACAAGAGGTTAGCACGACCACAACACTACAAATTCATAGCGGTTAGCACGATGGCGGCACTACCCACAAGAGGTTAGCACGACCACGACACTACAAATTCACAACGGTTAGCACGATGGCAGCACTACCCACAAGAGGTTGGCACGACCACGGCACTACCAATTCACAGCGGTTAGCACGATGGCGGTACTACCCACAAGAGGTTAGCACGACCACGGCACTACAAATTCACAGCGGTTAGCACGATGGCGGCACTACCCACAAGAGGTTAACACGACCACGGCACTACAAATTCACAGCGGTTAGCACGATGGTGGCACTAACTACAAGAGGTTGGCATGACCACGACACTACAAATTCACAGCAGTTAGCACGATGGCGGTATTACCCATAAGAGGTTAGCATGACCACGACGTCACCAGTTACAACAAAAAGACAGCCTGCCCAAAACACGGCAACAACAATCATCATAACTCCATCCAGCAGGAATATCGCCGCTTCACGTACGCGTTTCTTTCCTTTTCCTGAATTTTAGCTCACCTAGGCACCCATGCACTAGCCTCCCCAAATTTGGGGGCAACTGTAGACACCAGGGTCCCGAGTAGCCTTGATCAGAATTACTCGATGATGAAATTTAGCTATGCCGGCTTATAGGCAAAAAGATTGGAGCTCGGAAGTGATTTTTTCTTGTCTTTTCGATGAGCAAACAGTGTATTTTAAAAATATTTTTAAAATTATTTTGGAGAAGAAAAAGTGTGTTTTAAGTTGAGGGTATTTTATTTAAAAAAAAAGGGGTGTGAAAAATGATAAAAAGAATGGTGAAAAATCGGGGGAAAATAATCGCGACGGATCCTGGGTGTCGCTAATGTGCGTGCGCGGAGCACGCCCGCTCCGACGCCTTGGGCGTCGCTCGCTCCGTACGAGCGACGCCTAGGCCGTTGCTCATTCCGCGCACGACGTGCGCGGAATGTCCGCGCATCAGTGCGCGGAAACGTGCGCGAGGCGCACGTTTGACGCCGATTTTCGGCAGTTATGCCCCATTTTGGCCCATTTTCGACGCCCACTAATTTTTTAACGTTTTTAAACGGTTTTTGGGTGGTTTTTGGGTATTTTTTAATGGGAAAAACACTAGAAAAAATTCAGATTTGAGGAGGACGAACTAAGAACATTTGGAGAGGAAAAAACTGAATTTTAGAGCTTTTGAGTTGAGAGAAAAAAATCCATCTTACACACTTGTTTCCAAGAGTTTTTCTTCAAGTTTTCAAGCTATTTTCTAAGGATTTTCACAAGAGAAGACAAGGAATTCAACACTTCTACCTTCAATTCTTCAAAACTGAATTTGAGGGTAATTATTCTTGGTTCTACTCATTAATTCTCTTGTTAATTTCATTTATTTTTGCTTCCAATTAACATATTAAACATGTAAATTCTCTTAGCCTCCATATTCTTCTTTTTTTTTTTTTTTTTTATCTTGAATTGCTCATATAACAAGTAAACTCTTTAAATTCTATTATCTTATTTTCATGTCAAATTATTTTTTTTTCCATGTTATTATGCATGTTTAATTTAGTTTATTAATATCTTTGATCTCTTTATGTTATATTATGATTATTATTGTGTTTGCATGTGTTAATTATCATTAAAAATTTTATTAGACTTGTTTATTGCTATCATGTATCACTATTATCATTAATGTCATTGTTCATATTTTGCATGTATGTTAAATTTCAAGTTTATTCTCTCATGCCTTCTTTATGCTAGATATTACCTTAGGCTTTTTCATGCAAGTTAACCTTCATTATTAATAAGTTGCGTTTGCTATGATATTTTCTCACTTTATGCATGTTAAATTTAATTATTTTTATGCATGTTGTAGTATTTTATGCATGTTATACATATTATCCTCTATGTCATGTTATTTCTTTGGCTTAATTTCTAACATGAATTTCTTCTATTTTATTTTTGGTTGCAAATCATTGTTTTATTTTCATTTGAGCATCCATGCACGCGAAGGAGGAAATGCGGGGTTCGATATCTTCTTTATACATTTTTAATTCTCATTTTATTTATATTTCCTTGTATATATTCGTTGAATAAAATGTTTTTTTATGCACGCATGAATAAAAAGCACACAAATATTTCTAATAAATTAATTTGGATTTTTCATAATAAATGGGACCAATGTCCTAATTTTCATCCCAAATAAATCATCACATCCAAAATGTTTTCTTTAATTGTGCATGCGAGGACCAAAGTCCTCATAATTAATTAATTCCCCGATTTTATGTATGTTTGCACTTTTAAATGGGAGTTGTATTCCGCTCCTGGTATTATTGTAATTTATCTTTGATGTTATTTTTGATATGTTTATTTTATCGCTTTCAATGTGAATATTTGTGTTTTTAAATTAAAATTGCATCGTGTGGAGAGAGAGCGAGTTAATAAACTCAAAACCAAATTATAAAATTAATCAAGGTCGAAATAGATGAGAAGTCCCGAACCCATTCTCTGGTCTTTGGGCTCAAAGAGGCTAGAGGTTTACCCTCCAAGACACCTCTTGTGCCACGAGACTTAGACATTAATCCTAGGCTCCTTTGGGCGAGAGGTTTAACCTCCAAGACCCCTTTGGCTTGCCCAAAATGGATAAAAGCGTTGTCTTTGGACTTAAGGAGGCGAGAGGTTTACCCTCCAATACCCTTCTTACGCTCTATGACCTAACAAATCCTAGGCTCCTTTGGGCGAGAGGTTTACCCTCGAAGACCCCTTCGGCTTGCCCAAAATGGATGAAAGCGCTGTCTTAGGCTCTTCGAGGCGAGAGTAACTTTCCCAATGTTTTATTGGGTGGCGACTCCATGAAACCTCTCTGTTGCCCAAAATAGACGTACTTGTAATTCTTTACAAGTTGTCAACGGACCTCAAATGGCCGATCGCCCTCAAGCAGGCGGTCAAGGGGCGGCCGCGGGTCCTGTGCGCATCACACTCGCTTTCTTCTTTCCTTTGGGATCTCGAGGAGGCTCAACTAAAAAATATACCCAAAAACCACACAAAACAACAACCCTAAATTAAAACCCAAACCAACAAAGAAGGTGAAAGAATGATGAAGACGAAGAAATACAGCAAAACTTACCCAAGTAGAGTTGGAGAGATGATCTATTCCCACCAAGAATCACTTAAATGCAACTAGGGAACACTTAAGAAGAGAAAAGGAAGAAGAGGTAAAGAGGAGGAAAAGGAGCAAGGGGAAAGAGAGACAACAATTATTGTGTTCTTTTTCCTTTCCTACTATTTAGCTCCATTCCTTAACCCTAGCCAAATGTCACCCTTTCATTGGTGGAAATAGACCACTCACACCCTACGAGCATGCAAGACATCACACACAACACTAACCTCACTAATGCACACCCTACCAACATGTGAGCATGGACACACTAACACAACCCACTTACTTACATCCCACAAACATATATGCATTCACATACTAGAAAAGCCCACAAAACATGCATTTTGCCCAAAAAGCCCTTAACATATGCTAAAACTCTCACTCATGCATGCATACACATGGCAAACATGGCTCAAACAGATAGGGGGAAATCAGGGTGTTACAACTCTTCCCTACTAACAAGAAGAAATTCTCACCTGAATTGAACAAATGTGGATACTGAATTCTCATCGTCGCCTGTGGTTCCCAAGTCACTTCCTCCACTCTGTGATGTTGCCAAAGAACCTTGACCAGAGGGATTTGCTTGTTTCTCAACTGTCTTACTTCCCGAGCTACAATAGCCTTTGCTCCTCATCGTAGGAGTAATCCGGCTGAATCCGAACATCTTGAACTGTCAACACATGAGACGGATCCTATTTATACTGACGAAGTATGGAAACATGGAAGATGTCATGCATCTGAGCCAACTCCATCGGTAAAGTCAACCTATAGGCTACCGGACCAACTCTATCCAAAATCTCAAAAGGTCTAATGAACCGAGTGTCACACCCCATAAGTGGCTTAATTGGAATTAGTGATTTTTAATTGGTCAATTAAGGGTAATTTGGTATTTTATTTGAGGTAAGTGAATTAAATTGCAAGAATTATATGTAACTAGATGGAAGATTTTATTCTAGTGAGTAAAGAGTAATTGAATAAGGATCTATTAGAATTATGAGGATTATTTGGTAAAAGAGGATTAAGCGGGTCTGTGAACTGTGCATGTGTGCCAAGTGGAGAGTGAGTGTGTGTGTACGTGGGTGGGAGAAAAGAAAGGGGCTGAATGTTGTTAGTTTCTGGAAACTAAACACATGAGGTTTTCTCTCTTTTGCTCTCTCTCACGTTAGCCATCTTTTCCCTCTCCATTTTCTGCTCTTTTTCTCACTTGCATGTGTGTATTCATCTGTTTTGAGAGCTTTGGTTTTGAGCTTTGAAGCTTCAAAAGGTAAGTGGCTCTTGGTTTTCGAGTGGTTCTTCTTTTCTTAAGGTTTATAGAGATTCTGTTCTTGGGTTTTGATTGTGGTTTCATTTGTTGCAAGCATCTGAAGTAAAGAAAAGGGATAAAGGGAAAGATAAAGTGGTGGATTGAGAAGAGTTCAGTGGACGTTTTTGAGCCTCAGTAACAGGTTTGGGAGAGTCTGTCATTTTCTCGTTTCGGATCCTGATTGCCATTATTGTATGTCTGTCATTTATGTGTAATTGGTTATCAAAATGTATGAGAAATACGATGTGTATGCATGATTACAGTAGAAAAGAAATAACATGAACATGCAATGAGATGAATATGTATGAGTTTGAATAAGGATTTCCTGGAAAGTTAATGTTCTGGCATTGTTTTTGCGTTAGTTGTAAAAATGTGATACTAGTATTCTAATTGCTGTAATTGTGCTCAGAAGACTTAAAGGTATGTGTTAGCATGATTTTTGTATGAGAAAAGATTTTAGACAAAATGGGGTTTGGAGTTTAGGTTGTACTCTGTTTTCTGGATCTTCTGGTTTTTCACATTTTTCTGGGAATTCTGGAAAGTTGGTTTGGAGAAGATGAAGGAATGTGAGAGGAAGATCACGTGACGTGATGGAGCATCACGCCGTGACCTCCCTCTTTGGGAAGTCACGTGGCGTGATGAAGCATCACGCCGTGACCTTCCTTCCTGTGGGAAGTCGCGACGTGATGGAGCATCACGCCTCGCGACCTCTCGCTGGTTCTCCTGGGACGAGATCTCGTGATCTCCCCTCCCCTCTCAGGCATCACGAGACGTGACTGGTGGTCACGCCGTGACCGCCTGCTCTTCTGCCTGGCGCTCGCGTGAAGCTGCGTCACGAGACACCACTGCCTGGGTGTCTCGTGACCAGCCTTCCCTGCTGCCTTGTTTTCTAAAAACATGATTTTAACTTCTGATTTCAAGGGTTTTAGCACTACATGACAAATGTTTGAGTTTAAAATCTGCATTGAAATTAATAATTGCTTAGTATTGAGTTGTATACTTGATTAAATAATTAATGTACATAATTTACTAGTTTATAATCTACATGAACATAATTTGACTTGAATGTGAATTATTTATACTTCTGCTTTCAATAATTGATACTGGATATAGTTAATTATTTCTGATTTTGATCTAGACACATGTACACGTGAAATATGTATTTGCATTTAGTTGTATTTAATACTGATATTGGTGTTTGAATTGTTGAGCTGAGTTTTAAGCCTGAATGGTCATAGTAGTGGATAAGTAAGCGCTTACTTAGGTCAGTGTGTGTGTGCAGCTGCTATATGATAAAACGCTTTACGTGGGTCCGTTTGGATCCTTGTTTCGATCCTGTATGGGTCTATATGGATTTAAATGCGAGACTTCGGTCTCTATATGAAAAGTACATGTTTGAGACTCATGTCTCTATATGCTTGGGATACTGTGTCCTATCAGTATCCAATTGACCGCATCCACTTCTAGAGAATATTTTCAGACTAGTCAGGCTATATGTTTAAATGTATTGCATACGTTTAGATGTATTGTTGACATGATTTCAAGTATATAATGTATATGAATTCTTGCATAGCTTTATATCACACCTTGAATCTGTATACTTGAAATGATGAGCATTATGAATTGAATACTTAATTGCTTGTAATGTATATATTTATGCATGTCAAGTAAGAAATTTAGAGACATGTTTACATGTGATTTGATGCCTTCCTTTTGAATCATTAGTTTATTATTGTATAAATATTGTATATGCATATTGTGCATTTGTTTTGTTCCTCCCCACTAAGCGTTATCGCTTAGCACGGGCTCTTTTCCCGTGCAGGTGGCGAGTGCAGTTCAGAGTCGGATATCTGCAGGTCGGCCACTAGGAGTCTTTTGATGAAGTTATTTTTTTGAAGTCTTCCGCTGTAAATTTTTGTATATGGCTTGTGTATAGCAAAGTAAATCTTTTGTAAAGGAACAAATATTATTTTTGTATATGTATTTGCTTATGAGCCTCTTTTTGTAAAACGATATTGATATATGTTATATGAAAAAAAGGGATTTACCATTAAATGATTAAAAGTTTCTTTATATTTCATTTGGTTTTTGTTTATACATGTGTATATGGATTTGATTAGATGTGTTTGCCCGCGTGGCACTCCGGTATCCTTCCAACGGGGATGGCGGGGTGTTACAGCTTGGTATCAGAGCCCTGGTTTGGTGGTTCTGGGTTATGTTGTGATTGTTTGAGTGTGGAGTCGAGTCTATGCATGAGAGTCAGTTTTGTATAGTGGCCTAATGCAGATGTCTTGTGTTTTGTAGTGTTTATATGGAGTCGGATCCAAGTGAGTATATGGGCGACACGATGGACAGTGTCTATATGGGTCGTAGAGAGAGTCCGATCAGAGGAGGTGATCCAGTGAGACAGGATAGGCCTGCACAGGAACCAGCACCAGCTGTGGGTGCAAATAGAGGAGCTGGTTTTGATCCAGCATTAGTGCAGGGTTTGTTGCAAGTGGTTGATAGGTTGACTGCTCCTAAGGCTCCAATAGAGTTGTTAAGAAAAAGAGGAGCAGAGGATTTCCATGGGACTGCTTTAGATGAATCCGATGTGGCTGAGTTTTGGCTCAAGAGAGTAGGTAGGATTTTGCAAGAGATTAGATGTCCCGCAGATCAGAGAGCTTCATGTGCTATATCGTTGCTTCAGGGACCAGCCTATGATTGGTGGGAGCTTGTGATGAGGAATCCTCAGAGGCCAACTGAGTTGACATGGGAATATTTCAAGCAAGAGTTTGAGCAAAAGTATATAACGAAGGCATACCAAGAAGCGAAGTGGAGAGAGTTCATTAGCTTGAAGCAGAGGGGAATGACTGTTAGTGAGTATGACAAGGAGTTCAATAGGCTGAGTAAGTATGTGCCTGAGCAGTTGTTGACTGGTGAGTTCAGATGTAGACACTTTCTTGAGGGACTTCGTGAGGTGTACCGAGGTCCTTTGTCTGCAATGGTAGTCTTGCAACCAGTGGGAAATTATCAGCTTGTGGCTGCAGCAATGAAGTTAGAGGAATCTGAGGAAATTAAACAGAAGATGGCACAGAAGAGGAGAGCACCAGAAGGGGGAGTTGCAAGTAATAAGAAGGCAAAGGGTACTCCAGTTGAGCAAGGAAATAGAGGGTCAGTTCAGGTGCCTTCAGAAGTAGGTAGTGTGGCACCGCATGCTAGTAAGGGAAACCGAGCACCAGAGTGTGAGCATTGTCATAGGTACCATTGGGGTACATGCCGTAAGATTACCGGCGCCTGTTTCAAGTGTGGAAGTATGGAGCATCGTTTTGCATTGTGCCCTGATCGACAAGTGGACCAAAATCAGCAAGAGAGTAAAAGATCCAATGTTATCCAAAGCAATCGGGATGCAAGTAGAGCTCCGAGAGCACCATCTGAGACGGTGCAACGACCCGGTGCTACAGAGGATCGTACTAGGCATCGGGCATATGCTATGACTGCTGAGAATGTAACGGGTGCTGCAGGACCTTCGGGTAAGTGTTTATATGTTAAGTTTTGTTTCGTTTGGTTTTGGTATTTGAGATGTGTTTGGATAAGCAAGGAAATTTCGAGGACGAAATTTTCTTAAGGAGGAGAGAGTTGTCACACCCCATAAGTGGCTTAATTGGAATTAGTGATTTTTAATTGGTCAATTAAGGGTAATTTGGTATTTTATTTGAGGTAAGTGAATTAAATTGCAAGAATTATATGTAACTAGATGGAAGATTTTATTCTAGTGAGTAAAGAGTAATTGAATAAGGATCTATTAGAATTATGAGGATTATTTGGTAAAAGAGGATTAAGTGGGTCTGTGAACTGTGCATGTGTGCCAAGTGGAGAGTGAGTGTGTGTGTACGTGGGTGGGAGAAAAGAAAGGGGCTGAATGTTGTTAGTTTCTGGAAACTAAACACATGAGGTTTTCTCTCTTTTGCTCTCTCTCACGTTAGCCATCTTTTCCCTCTCCATTTTCTGCTCTTTTTCTCACTTGCATGTGTGTATTCATCTGTTTTGAGAGCTTTGGTTTTGAGCTTTGAAGCTTCAGAATATAAGTGGCTCTTGGTTTTCGAGTGGTTCTTCTTTTCTTAAGGTTTATAGAGATTATGTTCTTGGGTTTTGATTGTGGTTTCATTTGTTGCAAGCATCTGAAGTAAAGAAAAGGGATAAAGGGAAAGATAAAGTGGTGGATTGAGAAGAGTTCAGTGGACGTTTTTGAGCCTCAGTAACAGGTTTGGGAGAGTCTATCATTTTCTCGTTTTGGATCCTGATTGCCATTATTGTATGTCTGTCATTTATGTGTAATTGGTTATCAAAATGTATGAGAAATACGATGTGTATGTGTAAGCACCGTGTCCTGGAGCGGTCCGGATCAGAGGTTACCCTATGATGAAATCAATGTTCAAAGCCTGTACGGGAGGCTGAAGTTGGAGGTTTTAGTCCCGCGTTCCATGAGAAATGAGGTTTTTCTACACTTCAGGGGCAGAGGGGGAGAAAATGGGAGTTTTCCGAGTCGAAAAGGTTTTTTTTGTCCTCCACAGACGGCCAGCCTGTCTGTAGAGGTAGCCCGTCGCTTCGAGTGACCGACGGCTCAGGGTATTTTCCGACGCCCGTCGGAAAGTCACCGCCCCCTGTCAGGAGCCGCCTGGTTTCCCGGAGCACGCAACCGTTCCGACGCCCGTCGGTGGATGTGGCAGGGCCGTCGGAAGTGTCCTTGTGTCAGTAGGATTCTTCCGACGCCCGCCCCCATACACCGACGCCCGTCGGTCGTGTCTGGCTATATAAGGTCCGGATTTTCATTTGAAAAGGGTTGGAAAATTTTTCAGAAGAGGAAACTCTGCCAAAATTCGAGCACGTTTTCTCTCTCTTCCAAAAACACCTTTTTCCAAAGAACTTTACTTAATCAAGGATCAAATCAACCAAAGGAACTAAAAGCTAATTAGTTTTCTTTAGATTTTGACTCCTAAATCGATTTTCTGAAGGATCGGAGGTGAAATAGCTCATTTTCTCTCTCTAATCTTTCATTCTCTTATTTCTCGTGGAACGCGCGGGGATCTAACCGACATCAAAATTCTACCCAAGGCAACTATCTGAGGGTAAATATTCCGGATTCTCTCTCCATTTCTATCTCATATTTAATCATTTATCATTTATTTATTCATTCTGTGAAATTTTTGAATACTTGTCATTACTTTTCTTCATTTTGACTACCCCATCTCCCCTTTTTGAAATAAAACTTGCTTTTTGATCTTGAAAGGCCCTTGTTTCCTTTCTGTTTTCCGGAGACAGAGGTGACCGACGGGTCATCTTCATGACCGACGCCCGTCGGTCACCTACCTATAGACGCCCTTTTTGAGTGACAAACGGGCATATCGAATTACCAAACCGACGCCCGTCGGTCAACCAGGAAGGGCCGTCGGTGGGTTCTGCCTCCATTTTCGTTGATCATTTTTCATCTCTATTCAGTCCCTTCGATTTTTTATGTGTTAATTTCATGAATATTAACATCTCTTAACTTTCTGTGAGTGTATATTGGTCTTCTTGGATAATTCCGAGCTCGAGCGGCCGCCTACCATGCGTGGTGGATTTCGTCCGGTTTAGTTTTCTTAAACCTCTTGATTTATTCCTCTCACTTTTTTTATTGATTATTTTATGTATTTGAATAAGCTCTTTTTATCCCGTTAAATGTAAGAATATATCAACGATTTGTACTTAAATAAAATTGAGTTTTGTATAAAATGCAAAAGGGTCCAACGCCCTATTTTCATTCAATAAAGATCATCACATATTAAATATCCCCTTTTTAATAATGATGCATGAGAGGACCAAAGTCCTCAAAATAAACAATGTCCTGATTTGTGTAGGAATCGCACATTTACCAAAGGGAGTTATATTCCGCTCCTTGTGTTATTATAATTTATCGCTTTTGATATTTATTCTGCTCATTTACTGCTTTCCGAATGTGAATAAATGCGCCTTTTAATCAACTGCATAGTGTGGAGAGAGAGCGAACTAATGACATTAAAATTTGATCATAAACTAATCGAGGTAGAAATAGATGAGAAATCCCGGACCCAGCTCTGGTCTTTGGGCTCAAGAGGTTAGAGGTTATCCTCCAAAATACTTCTTGGGTCACGAGACTTTAGCGCTAATCCTAGGCCTCATGGCCCAACATGGATACTAAGCGCAAGTCTTAGGCTCTCCGAGGCGAGAGTAACTTTCCCAATGTTCTATTGGGTGGCGACTCCATGATACCTCCTTGTTGCCCAACATAGACGCACTTGCGATTATTTGCAAGATGCCAACGGACCCGCAAATGCCCCGGTCGCCCACGTGCGGGCGGTCGAACGGGCGGCGCTCACCCGGGGTCCGGCGCGCGTCACAGTGGCGACTCCACTGGGGACGTTTATGGTTCGAGATTTCGATTTGAAAATACCTCTTTTAACATTTATGATTAAAAGTTAATTCATAAGTTCGTTTTCTCTCAAATTTGCATTTGCATATCATTAGAGCCTTAGAATACGCTAGTTTGGTCCCTCTTCTAGCCCCGGTGCGATCCTGAAGCACCTCCTCATTTTCACTCAATTTGGGAAAGTGTTAAGGATAATCACCAGCCCAAGCCACGTACCTCAATGGTATATTAAAATGGTGACCCGATCGGTCGCTACGCTCGTGATGAGCTAGACCCGTCGGCAGGGTTCATGCTTGGGTAGCCTCAAAGAAACATCTCCCTTGTCCAAAGCTCATGTAATGGCTGTAGTCACTTTCCACAGGTAAAATGAACCTTAAATCTCATGCTTGCTGTATGGATCCTTACGTATTGGATGAATCCAAATATCTCACTCGGTAACCTAGCCAAAGGCTATCATGCCCCGGTAGGGCCATGTCGAAATTTATGGACCGTCCGAATACGTGACGATCATTATCCATCCGCTTGTACATTAGCATAGGAGTGTTATGCTGCCGATTTTTCGCCGTGCACCATACGCATCCATTGGGTCCCTCGTTGACCCTTGGGCTAATCCCACCTAGGAAAGAGACTGCACGACCACGTGTGTGGGAGAAATAAGGGCGGAAGGACCTACTTGCTTGCTTGTGCTCTGTAAATGTTGCATACCACGATCATGCATTATACCTACATTTCATGCATCATTCTAACTTTTGTCCCTGCAGCCATCATAGATCTGCCCAGGTGGACTAGATCACCAACCGGGCGACTGATCCGAGTTCTTACTCCTGAGCTGTCAGATAGAGAGGGTCTGCCGGAGATTTTATCAGAAGTCAGTGGCACAGTATCTCAGATGGCAAGCTCACCTAGGGGGGAAGATGCCACCAGGGCCATGATTGCGGAAGAAGTGGGCCGCCGTTTCGAGGAATTCGAGGGCAGGATGATGAATATGTTGGCCACCTTGACACAGCAGAACGCTCAGCCGAATGCTCCCCAGAATCCTCCTCCTCCTCCTCCAGTGAGACAGAATGAGCCTGAAGAAGAAAGGGTTGAAAGGCGAGAGGAGCCCGTTAGGCCGCCGCCGGTAGAGTTAAGATCAGTGGCTTCGGGAGAGCTGAGAAGAAGGCCAGTGCTAAGAATTGATGACGATAGAGATATCGAGGATGATAGGTTGAGCATGGCATCTGAAAAGGGGAAGGCGCCTCAGGCTGATGATTTTATTTTGAAAAAGATGGAAGAGAGGTTCGAGGCTATGGCTCGTATGATAGGCAGAGCTCACGGGATGAATCCTGAGGATAGGGAGCTGGACGGAGAGGACCCGATCCCTTATAACTTCAAGATGCCGGATGTGCCGAAGTTCGATGGTACTTCTGATCCCACCGCACATGTGAAGCAATATTCTCTGGTCATGAAGGGGACCACATTGTCCAAGAAGCAGAAAGTAGAATACTTTTGTCTGAGTCTAACCTCTCATGCCATAGATTGGTATCACGACCTTGACCGCCGCACTAAAGAAGATTGGGATCTGCTCACTGAGGAGTTTCTGAAACAGTACGACTGTAATACCAGAATGGAGGTGACTCTGAAAGATCTTGAGCTACTCCAACAGAAGGCCGGGGAATCCTTCCATGAGTACCTTACCCGATGGCGGAACCGAGTAATGGAGATGCGCCGAAAGCCTGATACCCAAGATCAGATTCGTCTTTTCATTAAGAACGCGAGCCCGTACTTGAAGGAGGGATTGAGGATGAAGGGGTTAAAGGACTGGGAGTCTCTCAAAGATATAGCCATCGAAGCAGAAGGGGAATTTTTGACCCGAAAAGCTAACAATGATAATTTTGCCAAAAGGGCTAACCCCGGTCAAGGAGCCAGTAGGCCGGCAGGTCCCAGTAATAGCACTAGAAGAATGGGTGAAGTGTCTGCTACTAAGATAGCCACCCAGAGGAAGTTTTCGAACTTGGGGAGACCATTATCCTGGGTCTTGAAGAGACTGATGAAGGAGGGAAAATTGCGTCCTCTAACTCCTAGGCCAGCTTTGACACAAGGGAAACCGGAATATAAGGACAACGAATTCTGTGCATTCCACCAGCACTCAGGCCATATCACTGATAAATGCAAAGCGCTTCGGCACTCTATTCAAGACTTGATCGATAGCAAGCAGATCTCTGACCCCGAGAAGAGAGAAGCTGAGAAGAAGCCTGGTTATAATGCCGTACCCCCACCTGTGTTTATGATCCAATCTAGCCTGCCAGAGTGGTACGTGCTACAAGATCTGTATGGGAATGAGGAGTCTTCTATTGGTAATTCCGAGGATGGGAAGGAGAAAGCAGTTGTGGCGACTCTTGATTGCTGGTCTAGCAGTGAGAGCGGTGGAGAAGCCGAGGATGAAGAAGGATTGAACCTTGATCTGTGGGGCTCCGATGGAGAAGAGGGAGAGATAAGCGCTGTCACTAGAAGTGCAAGAGTGATCCCCGAGATTGCAAAGCTACCTGAGCCGGTACAGCCATTGGCAGAGAAAGAGCCAGAGGAGGAACAGATTATAAGGCAATTGAAGAAAACCGCAGCTCAGATATCCATTTGGGATTTGTTGAGGCAATCCCCCTCTCACAGACAGAAGGTAGTTGAGGCTTTGGTTGAGGCCACAGTCGCCACCACGATTTCCCCGTCAGAACTTTTGGGTTTAATCAAGGGAGGATCCGAGGAGAGGTTGATCTTTTCCGACGCTGACTTACCGGCAGAAGGACGCAATCATAACCGACCTTTATACATTAAAGCGCAGATTAGCGGCAAGCACACTGCTTGCGTTATGGTGGACGATGGGTCTTCTATCAACGTGTGCCCTTTGATAGCTTTGCAAGCTTTTGGCTTAAGCGAGGATATGCTCAGCGGATCCGATCTGACTATCACGGCCTACGATAACTCGAGGAGGCAAGCCTCAGGAACCTTCAAGACTTTGGTCAAGACAGGACCTATCGAAGTGGAAGTTGAATTTGTAGTTCTGCCCATTCCTGCTAACTTCTCGGCTTTGCTAGGGAGACCCTGGTTTCATAAATTAGGAGGAGTGCCATCCACACTGCATCAGATGATAAAATTCCCGCACGAAGGGGAGGTGGTGACTATCAAGGCGGTCAGGGAAAACCAGGTCTCAGCGCTAGAAATTGCCAATCAGCCATTCAGTGGTTTCCATGTATCTATGATAAAGGAAGAGCACGGATCAGGAGATAGCCCGGCTGTGGTTAGTATGATGAAGAAGATGCACTATCTTCCTGGGGCTGGATTGGGTAGAAGCTCCCAAGGGCTGCAGACCGCGATCACCACTCGAGGGCAGAAGAACCGGAAAGGTCTGGGGTACAGAGGTGGCTTCGGCAAGAAGAGGGTAACAGACAGGATCCCCCACATTTCAGAAAGCTTTGTCCCCGCATCCTCAGTATGTGCTTATACTGGTGAAGATGAACCGCAGTGGGTAGATGGGAGGATTGTCCCTGGCTTTGAGATCTTTAATGATGTGTATGACTGGCACGTCGGGTTTGTCAAGACCGCTGAAGACTTTTGGGATGAAGAAGTCATGACTCAGGGGATCACTTGGGACAAGTGCGAGCTTGAGGAGGTCGTTACTGAGAAAATGGTAGCTGCCAGGCTGAAAGGAAAAGGGAAGATAGCAGATTTAGAGCTGGAAATGGGGGATTTGAAGATTTCTTCCGACGTGCCTGAAGGGCCTCTGCTAAATCAGAAAGTCAGTAAGCAAGCTGCAACAGCGTCAACCTCGGGAGCGGCAGAAGAAGACTCTAGCCTAGATTGTCTTTTTATTCCAGAACTCTTTTATGATGTAAATGATAACAATAATATTATCAATAAGATGAACAATTTCACTTATTTGTGCGATGTTTCTGATGATTTCAACATGCATGAACATGATCATATTCCATCAATTTTTGACATTGACTCTACTGGCACAACGCCTTTCAATCTTGGAACCTCGGAAAATCCGAGAGAAATTCTAATAGCATCAAACATGACTCCTGAGGAGAGAAAAAATTTTGAGAGAATAATAACAAAACATGAAAAAGTCTTTGCCTGGACCTACGAGGACATGCTGGGGATTGACCGAGCCGTGGCGGAGCATGCCATCCCGACTTACCCAGATTGCAAGCCTGTGAAGCAGAAGTTGAGAAGGCTAAGACTAGAATGGGCTGACAAGGTTAAGGAGGAAATCCGACAGCAGATCGAAGCTAAGTTTCTTGTGGAAGTCAAGTATCCTACTTGGCTGGCGAATGTGGTTCTTGTGGCTAAGAAGAACGGGAAGGTCAGGGTGTGTGTGGATTATCGAGATCTTAACAAAGCTTGCCCTAAAGATGATTTTCCACTACCCCATATTGATGTATTGATAGACAGTGCCGCCAATTGCGCGATGTACAGCTTTGGGGATGGATATGTGGGCTACAACCAGATCCTGAACAAGATAGCTGACCGGGTTAAGACTGCCTTCATCACGGAGTGGGGTACCTATGCCTATCGGGTTATGCCTTTCGGCCTGAAGAATGCGGGGGCCACATACCAGAGGATGGCAACCAAGATCCTAAGCGACCTGATTCACAAAGAAGTGGAGGTGTATGTCGATGATATGATGGTCAAATCAGCCACCCGAGAGGGACACTTTGAAGCTCTAGAGAAGTTCTTCACCAGGATCGACAAGTATAATCTGCGACTTAATCCCAAGAAGTGCATTTTCGGGGTGACTTCAGGAAAGCTGTTGGGACATGTCGTCAGTCAGAGGGGGATAGAAATTGACCCCGATAAGGTGAAAGCTATCAGAGAGATGCCTGTGCCACAGAAGGAGAAAGATGTAAGGAGTTTCCTGGGCAAACTGCAATATGTTAGCCGGTTTATTGCCAAGCTCACTTCGATATGCGAACCTGTTTTTAAGCTGCTTAGAAAGAACCAGCCCGTAGTCTGGAATGAAGACTGTCAGAGAGCCTTTGATAATATCAGGGAGTACCTGTTAAATCCGCCAGTACTAAGACCTCCTCAACCTGTTAAACCGCTTATTCTGTATCTGGCAGTAGAAGACGGTTCAGTGGGCGCCATGATGGCTCAAGAGGATGAATTTGGGGTGGAGTTTGCAGTTTATTACCTCAGCAAGAAGTTTCTGGCTTACGAAATAAAATATGCTGAAGTGGAGAAGATCTGCCTTGCAGTGATTTGGGCATCAAAGAAGCTAAGACATTACTTCCACTCATACAAGGTTCAGGCTGTAGCCAAGCAGAATCCTTTAAGATATTTGCAGGAGGCGCCATCTTTGCTTGGAAAGATGGGGAGGTGGCTGCTCTTGCTACAAGAGTTTGATGTGCAATACATCACCCGCAAGACTATTAAGGGGCGAGCTGTAGCCGAATTCCTTGCTGAACATCCGATCCAAGGGGACACCCTCGAATTTACCTTTCCTGACGAGAGCATAGGCACGATTTCTGTTCAAGGATGGCAGTTGCATTTTGACGGGGCGGTAAACAACAAAGGAGCCGGAGTCGGAATCATCCTGACAACCCCAGATAATGAGAAGCTTCCTCTTGCTAGGAAACTGAGATACAAAGCAACCAACAATGAAGCTGAGTATGAAGCGTGCACTTTCGGGTTAGAAGCTTTGGCTGTGTTGGGGGCAAGAAACGTAGAGGTATTTGGTGACTCGTCCTTGGTAATAAACCAGATCCGAGGTGAGTGGGCTGTTAAGGAAGAACGACTGGTCCCCTATGTTCAATATCTGAAAGGGATGTGTGGGCAGTTTGAGACTTGCACTTTCCACTTTGTGCCCAGAGATGAGAACCGTTTGGCTGATGCGTTGGCAACCTTAGTGTCAATGTGGGATAACCCTGAAGGAGTGGCCATGAAACCGGTGCTAATTTCGAGCTCTGATAAGCCCAGTTTTGAAACCGAGCCTGTAATGGAACTAGAGGCGTCAGATGGGAAGCCATGGTACTTTGATATCATGAATTACTTGGAAAGCGATAGATTTCCAGAAGAAGCCACTGAAAAAGACCAGAGGATGATACGTAAGTTATCTACTCAGTTCATATCCTTGGAAGGGGTGCTGTACAAAAGACGGTCAGATGGGATTCAGCTCAGATGCTTGAATTAAAGAGAAGCGCGCAAGATAATGGAAGAAACCCATGCAGGGGTCTACGGGGCCCAGATGAATGGTTTGACCTTGGCCAAGAAGATAATGAGGCAAGGCTTTTATTGGCTTACGATGGACACTGATTGTTCAAAGTATGTCAAGCAATGTCAGTTATGCCAACAGTACGCGGATCTGAGACACCTGCCGGTATCAGAGCTACATAACCTAACGTCACCTTGGCCGTTTGCTGCTTGGGGGATAGATATCATTGGAGAGATTCCCCCTACGGCGTCCAATGGGCACAGATATATCATAGTCGCAATCGACTACTTCACCAAATGGGTCGTGGCAGAATCTTTCAAGAAAATTGACGCAAGGGATATGGCCAGGTTCATAGAGAGGAACTTGATCTGCAGATATGGTCTCCCTCACCACATAGTATCTGATAATGGAGTGCAGTTTATGGGAGAGACCAGAAAACTTCTTGAGAAATATGGTGTTGAGCATCATAAGTCCTCTCCTTACCGACCGCAAGCGAATGGAGCAGTAGAAGCCGCCAATAAGAATGTGAAGAAGATCTTGTCCAAGATGGTCCAAACCTACAAAGACTGGGCTGAAAAGTTACCCTTCGCCCTGTGGGGATACAGAACGACAGTAAGATCATCTACAGGCGCTACACCATTTTCCCTGGTATACGGAACAGAAGCAGTATTGCCAGTAGAGATAGAGCTTAAATCACTAAGGGTGGTCATGGAGGCCCAAATCCCGGAAGCCGAATGGGCGCAGCAGAGATTGCAGCACTTGAACTTACTGGATGAGAGTAGGCTGAAAGCTTATTATCACAATCAGATATATCAGAAGAGATTAGCGAGAACTTTCGGAAAGAAGGTGAGGAAGCACCCGCTGAAAGAGGGGGACTTGGTGTTCAAACAGATGAGGCCAGGAATACCAGACATCAGGGGGAAATTCAGACCTACCTGGGAAGGGCCGTACATCCTTAAGAAGCTGTTGTCCAGAGGGGCTGCAATCTTATCAGACAGCGACGGGAACGAATTCAAAGAGCCAGTCAATGTCGACAGACTCAAAAGGTTCCACGGCTAAAGACCAAAATAAGAAGAAGAGAATAAAATGCCCTGCAAGTCGAAAACCGAAAAAAGGCGGCTATGTTAAAATTGGGCGCCTCGACAGGGTGAAAACCGAAAAAAGGCATCCTGTGCAAAAATTAGAGGCATGAGAGAGAATGTCCGATCGTGAAAACCCGAGAGGGCCGATCGGTAACAGGAGTTGATGCTGTTAAAATTTAGTTTCATGTATTGATAGTGCATAAGCAGCTGAGTAAATGCCAAAACTGATCATGTATGCTGAAATTATCTAGAAATGCACACAAAACTCGTGAAAGGGATGAATATTATTCTTTTCACTTTTGTCATTTTCTAGTTCTGCATTAAAAAGAAATGTAGCACAAAAAAAAAAATACACATATAGGCTAAGCTAGGTCCTGCTGCTGCTCTCACCGATCAGATGCTTGAGCCCTCGAGTCCTATTATCAGAGGCTGGGCTGAGGATCCACTTCTTGTACCCGCGGGTTGAGGACGCAGAATGGTTGCCAAACCTCGGGATGACGGTCTTCACAGGTAATCTACCCCATAGCTCATGATACCGGGAAGCAAATGCGACCGAGAGATCTCCTCCTCGGAATGACAGGGGAACCCTCACTATATCCTGGGTCATCCCAAGCTGTCGTGTGCATCGCGAGGTGATGCAGAAGGTGGCCTTGCGGAGGCCGCAGAGGGGAACGCAACCCGATGACCCATCAGTGACCGCATGAGACAGCGGGAGCCAGGCGGATGTAAAACTGATATCGTCATCTGACAGCTCGCCAAATCTGGTAATACCTTCACCAGCCGTGGCACAACCATACAATCGCCTGCGAGGCAAGAAATGGCTCGGCGAATACTGCGGAGTGACTCGAGGGGGTGGTTCAGACAGCATCTTCAGTTTTTCCTGTGGCCAGATCTGTGAAAAAAAAAAAAAAAAAAGCCGCTGGAGTAAGTAGGGTTTGCTTCAGGCAAAAATAAGGCACAGGGTTGTGTGAAAATCCGAAAGGACGCACCTCCCGCAAAGAAAAGCTAGTGTGAAAATCCATAAGGGACGCACTACCTTTAAAATAATGACGTACCTGGAGTAATAAGGGGCTACCGGTAAAGGTTGTAGTGGAGCCAGAGCTCACAGCATCCAGACCCAAGATGGCTTCGGCCAAGACAAGTGGTAGAGGTGACAATCCCAGATGAAAGTCGCTCAGAACCCCAAACAGACGAAAGTCACCTGTCAAGCCTCCTGGAGCAACAGTAAGGAAGTTCACCATGCAGAATAGGAACGTGATGCTTACCCGATAGGTGGGGATGTCGGTGAACTGATCTAGGGCCTCGATCAGTGGCTCTAGAGCAAAGGAGGAACTCAGAGGGATCAGCTGGTTGGCCTCCGAGGGGGATATGCCCAGAGCCAAGGCCACGTCCCGGGTCTGAAGTAGGCCGCAGCGGGGGATGCAAGGCAAAGCGCCAGGAGGGAACCGGGCTCCCAAAATGGAAGCCAACTCTTCGGAAAGAGGGCACAGTTCCTGATAGGTAAACTGGAAGACGTGAAATCGAGGGTTCCAGAAGTGGGTCGCCGCCAGGAGGAGGTTCTGGTCGATCTTCACCCGACACAGATATTTCAGCCCAGCCAGAGAGGAAAGGGCGCCTTCTCCCCAAGTGTGTTTGTCATCTAAAATACGGTGCATCCTTTGAGCAGGAGGGGAAAACATTTTGAGAAGAATAAAAGCCCAAGATGCTGGAAAATGAAGAGACAAGAAAATCTTGCAGATTTTATAGGAGAGGGTCACCGACGGCCTACCCGCCCCTCTACAGAGACGGTCTGCCCGCCTCTCTACGGAGACGGCCTGACCGCCCCTCCATAGGGACGGCCTGCCCGTCGAAAGTCCACCAGGCAGAAACACGCGTCATTATTGCATTCATCACGTGCATTAAATTGCATTTATTGCGCGACAGACGGCCCGCCTGTCGGTCGCTTGTACAGACGCCCTGCCCATCGGTCACGAAATTCTATATAAGGGCGAGTGACAGACGGCGCAAACGTTGCTGTCCCTTTCTTCTTCCCCTCCCAAACGGTTCCTAAGCGGTTTTTAGCGTTTTTTGAGTCTTTTCTCCTTATTTTTTCGCGATTTCTTCAGTTTTTCGCATTATATACTCACCCGGTGCTCCGATATTTGTATTTCTCTAGTTTCTACACTTCTCCGGATTACAAGTAAGTAAATAGTTACTTCTTTTTTTATTTTTATTCAATTCATTTCTACATTCTTTCTTCTTTTAATTTTAAGGAGTTTTAGATAATTTTAGAATTTAGGGGGAAATGCTGCCCAATTTTCATTTTTTTTGTAATCAAATCCGAACTTTTTGCATGATCACATAGAAATAGAGTTTTTCTATAATATTGGTGCTTTAGAAATGCATCTTTTTAGCGCACCATTTTTGTGCATGACTTGCTTTTGCGGCCTGAGGTCACTGTTTTTGAGTTGTTGGGGGCACACTCTTGCCGGGGTGCGCCCCATTTACATGCATTTAATATTGCTAGGGCCTGAGGCCTATTATCTTGCTTTTTCATGCAGGAGGTTGGGCACATCCCTGCCGGGGTGCTGCCTAAATTTTTATTTTTCTTTATTCTAGAATTGAATATTTATTTACTTTCCATGTATAATGCATGCCTTAGGACTTAGGAAGCCCATTTTTATTCACTTTAATTATCTCCATGAGGATTTCATGTTCCTTTTGCCATGATGCGTGCAAGGCATGTTAGGCTACTTCCTTAGACAGGATGTTTGCTATTTTTATCTGTCATTACCTTTCTTTTTTTATCTCATGTTTGGGCCGCCATTGCCCTGTTAAGGCCTAGATGGACCTTAGATTTTGGAAAATAAACCTGATAGTGCTTGTTTTGCCAAGTTTTCGCTATCTGACTCCTTCCCTTTTACAGGATGCCTCCCAGACGCAGAGCACCACAGGCCCAGCCCGAGCTTGAGGCCCCGGCTTGGATGGATGACGAGTCCGCTCAGAGGTACAGAGCGTTGGCTCAGGTAGAGTTTCGGGCCAGCCGCTTTGTATCTCGCCCTTTTCTAGAGGCCCTTGGGTTGGCCCCGGAGTTTGATCTACTTGCCGAGGGAGCTGGTTGGACGGAGTTTCTCGAGCCTGCCTTCCAGACATTTCCAGAGGCCACCCGTCAGGTCTTGGCCACTCTCCGCTACACGGGCTTTCAGAGTGCAGATACTGACCCGGGGGTGGTACAGTTTTGGTTTGATGGCGACCATGTCAGCATCACCAGGCAGAGGTTCGCTCAGGCTATGGGGCTCCCTACGGGAGAGGAGGTTGAGATCCCACGGCGAGCGGTGAGACGCGCCCATTGGGCGGCTATTGCCATACCAGGAGTGCTGTACGATCACGATACAGCGAAGAGCACCGTACTGGTGTCTCAGGCACTCCGGTATCTGCACAGAGTGCTTTCCAGCTCGTACCTCGGTCGAGCTGGTAATCCAGGGTCGCTTAATGCGGCCGAGATCTGGAGCCTCTGGGCTATGGTGGCAGGCCGGCGTCTCAACGTTAGTCACGAGATCTTGGCCAACCTGGTCAGAGTTGGCAGAGGGTCGACGCCAGTGGTGATGGTGGGAGGAGTCATCACTCGATTACTGTTGGGATTGGGGTTTAACCCCGAGAGGCTAAGAGGACCCTTGCCGGAGGGGATTCATGTAGACGCTGCAGCGGCAGTTCAGATGGGGATGATCTCCCCGATTCCTGGCCAGGCAGAGGCCTATAGGGTGTTGACTATCCACGAGACCCGGCAGATGTTCCACCTTCCACCCTTGGGGGCAGATCCTGATCATCCAGAGGACCAGGAGGAGCAGCCTCCACAGCCAGAGCCCGAGCCTCAGCCTCCGCAGGTACAGCCTCAGCCTCCACAGACTGAGCCTCAGCCGGAGTACCAGCCTCCTCCACCTCCTCAGTCACAGGCAGTGCCTCCGCCACAGCAGCAGGAGCCTCCTAGGACCCCCTCGGACTTCGATTTTGAGATCACGATGGACGATCTCTTCGCCTCTTCACCGGCATCTAGGGCCCCGACTCCAGCCCCGTCGCCGAGTACCAGGGTATAGAGGCCTGTCCGCAAGCCCTCCGAGAGATACCATCCGTACACCCGAGGCGATCCTGGGGCATCCACTTCTTCGGCACCACCACCAGAGCCACAGCCACCGCCAGCTCAGCCGGACTACTTCCAGCTCCTCTCCTCCATGTTTATGGCCTTTGAGCGGCGACAGGATGAGAGGGATAGGGCCATTCACGAGAGGTTGGATCGCCAGCAGGCTGCTATTTAGGAGCAGTCTCAGACGGTGGAGCGCCTATCCCGAGAGCAGGCAGGCTACATTGAGCACACAGCGAGGGAGCAGACCCGGGCCATGGATGCCTTTAGAGATGAGCAGACTCGAGTCCTGGAGGCCTTCAGGGGAGAGCAGATGAGACTGGTTGAGCAGATTGCTCAGGGACAGAGGGAGTTGAGGCAGCAGCTCGCTCATGATGTGAGGACGTCACAGGACCAGGCGTCTCAGAGGGTCGATATGACCCTTCAGATGATTGATGAGTCACTTGACTCTCTGAGATCCCGCGTCCAGGTGATAGAGGGGATTCTCCCTCCTCTTTCTCAGACCATGAGAGAGTTCAGGGAGCAAACGGAGCAGAGCTTAGAGCATAGGAGGACGGCCGCCGCAGAGCAGACCACTCAGCTGAGCCAAGCCTTCAAGAAGTTGGGGGACAAGATCTCAGAGACCTTAGGGTTTTTGGGCACCTATACCCAGCCCTTCTTGGACGGTTACGCTCAGGTTCAGTTCAGACGAGCCCACGATCACGAGGCAGGACCCTCTACAGCTCCGCCACCACCTCAGGCCCGTCCACCTCCGCCAGGGACCGTGCATATATCGGATGATGAGGATCCCGATGAGCCTTCCGACTACACACCTCTCTGAGCTTCAGGGAGTTATTTTTGTATCTCTTGTATATTCTTGTATTTTGTATATGCATTGTACAAAAATGACATGTCTAGTGGAAAACTTTTGCTTCATTATTTGCATGTTTTTTTCTTTTCGATTAATTGCTTAAATAACACCACAGGAAGTGTATATTCTCATATTTACTCATGTGTCGATAAAAATGACAATGAAAAAATAACATGAAACAAAGACAAACAACAAAAGAATAATAATCAATAACAGGTCAAAAGATGACCATTCAAACGTGAATTAACAAAATCTTTTATCTCACAGGTACAAAGGAATACCGACCTGAGCATGGACATCGATTAAAGAGTTTTTTTAATTTTTTTCAAAACAAGGAAACCAACGCAGGTTCCACACTCACCAATCGAAGTTGCAGTTGAAGAAACACTGCTCTTCACCAGATCGAAGTTGCAGTTGAAGTTGAAGAAACACTGCCCTTCACCAGATCGAAGTTGCAGTTGAAGAAACACTGCCCTTCACCAGATCGAAGCTGCAGTTGAAGAAACACTGCCCTTCAGCAGATCGAAGCTGCAGTTGAAGAAACACTGCCCTTCAGCAGATCGAAGCTGCAGTTGAAGAAACACTGCCCTTCACCAGATCGAAGCTGCAGTTGAAGAAACACTGCCCTTCACCAGATCGAAGCTGCAGTTGAAGAAACACTGCCCTTCACCAGATCAAAGTTGCGGTTAGAGAAACACTGCTCTTCACCAGATTGAGGCTGTAGCCAGAGAGTGCTGCGTCTCACCAATCGAAGTTGCGGTTAGACAAACACTGCTCTTCACCAGATCGAGGTTGTAGCCAAAGCATGCTGCATCTCACCAAGCCCTACAGATCGAGATGAGGTCTATCCGGCGAAAGGCACGGAAGGTGAAAAGCCGTCGCAGGTACGCTTTCTTTCCAACCTTTCTTTGAGTTTTGGCTTATCTAGGCGCTTGTGCACTAGTTTCCCCAAAACTGGGGGCAACTGTAAGCACCGTGTCCTGGAGCGGTCCGGATCAGAGGTTACCCTATGATGAAATCAATGTTCAAAGCCTGTACGGGAGGCTGAAGTTGGAGGTTTTAGTCCCGTGTTCCATGAGAAATGAGGTTTTTCTACACTTCAGGGGCAGAGGGGGAGAAAACGGGAGTTTTTCGAGTCGAAAAGGTTTTTTTGTCCTCCACAGACGGCCAGCCCGTCTGTAGAGGTAGCCCGTCGCTTCGAGTCACTGACGGCTCAGGGTATTTTCCGACGCCCGTCGGAAAGTCACCGCCCCTGTCAGGAGCCGCCTGGTTTCCCGGAGCACGCAACCGTTTCGACGCCCGTCGGTGGATGTGGCAGGGCCGTCGGAAGTGTCCTTGTGTCAGTAGGATTCTTCCGACGCCCGCCCCCATACACCGACGCCCGTCGGTCGTGTCTGGCTATATAAGGTCCGGATTTTCATTTGAAAAGGGTTGGAAAATTTTTCAGAAGAGGAAACTCTGCCAAAATTCGAGCACGTTTTCTCTCTCTTCCAAAAACACCTTTTTCCAAAGAACTTTACTTAATCAAGGATCAAATCAACCAAAGGAACTAAAAGCTAATTAGTTTTCTTTAGATTTTGACTCCTAAATCGATTTTCTGAAGGATCGGAGGTGAAATAGCTCATTTTCTCTCTCTAATCTTTCATTCTCTTATTTCTCGTGGAACGCGCGGGGATCTAACCGACATCAAAATTCTACCCAAGGCAACTATCTGAGGGTAAATATTCCGGATTCTCTCTCCATTTCTATCTCATATTTAATCATTTATCATTTATTTATTCATTCTGTGAAATTTTTGAATACTTGTCATTACTTTTCTTCATTTTGACTACCCCATCTCCCCTTTTTGAAATAAAACTTGCTTTTTGATCTTGAAAGGCCCTTGTTTCCTTTCTGTTTTCCGGAGACAGAGGTGACCGACGGGTCATCTTCATGACCGACGCCCGTCGGTCACCTACCTATAGACGCCCTTTTTGAGTGACAAACGGGCATATCGAATTACCAAACCGACGCCCGTCGGTCAACCAGGAAGGGCCGTCGGTGGGTTCTGCCTCCATTTTCGTTGATCATTTTTCATCTCTATTCAGTCCCTTCGATTTTTTATGTGTTAATTTCATGAATATTAACATCTCTTAACTTTCTGTGAGTGTATATTGGTCTTCTTGGATAATTCCGAGCTCGAGCGGCCGCCTACCATGCGTGGTGGATTTCGTCCGGTTTAGTTTTCTTAAACCTCTTGATTTATTCCTCTCACTTTTTTTATTGATTATTTTATGTATTTGAATAAGCTCTTTTTATCCCGTTAAATGTAAGAATATATCAACGATTTGTACTTAAATAAAATTGAGTTTTGTATAAAATGCAAAAGGGTCCAACGCCCTATTTTCATTCAATAAAGATCATCACATATTAAATATCCCCTTTTTAATAATGATGCATGAGAGGACCAAAGTCCTCAAAATAAACAATGCCCCAATTTGTGTAGGAATCGCACATTTACCAAAGGGAGTTGTATTCCGCTCCTTGTGTTATTGTAATTTATCGCTTTTGATATTTATTCTGCTCATTTACTGCTTTCCGAATGTGAATAAATGCGCCTTTTAATCAACTGCATAGTGTGGAGAGAGAGCGAACTAATGACATTAAAATTTGATCATAAACTAATCGAGGTAGAAATAGATGAGAAATCCCGGACCCAGCTCTGGTCTTTGGGCTCAAGAGGTTAGAGGTTATCCTCCAAAATACTTCTTGGGTCACGAGACTTTAGCGCTAATCCTAGGCCTCATAGCCCAACATGGATACTAAGCGCAAGTCTTAGGCTCTCCGAGGCGAGAGTAACTTTCCCAATGTTCTATTGGGTGGCGACTCCATGATACCTCCTTGTTGCCCAACATAGACGCACTTGCGATTATTTGCAAGATGCCAACGGACCCGCAAACGCCCCGGTCGCCCACGTACGGGCGGTCGAACGGGCGGCGCTCACCCGGGGTCCGGCGCGCGTCACAGTATGCATGATTATAGTAGAAAAGAAATAACATGAACATGCAATGAGATGAATATGTATGAGTTTGAATAAGGATTTCCTGGAAAGTTAATGTTCTGGCATTGTTTTTGTGTTAGTTGTAAAAATGTGATGCTAGTATTCTAATTGCTGTAATTGTGCTCAGAAGACTTAAAGGTATGTGTTAGCATGATTTTTGTATGAGAAATGATTTTAGACAAAATGGGGTTTGGAGTTTAGGTTGTACTCTGTTTTCTGGATCTTCTGGTTTTTCACATTTTTCTGGGAATTCTGGAAAGTTGGTTTGGAGAAGATGAAGGAATGTGAGAGGAAGATCACGTGACGTGATGGAGCATCACGCCGTGACCTCCCTCTTTGGGAAGTCACGTGGCGTGATGAAGCATCACGCCGTGACCTTCCTTCCTGTGGGAAGTCACGACGTGATGGAGCATCACGCCTCGCGACCTCTCGCTGGTTCTCCTGGGACGAGATCTCGTGATCTCCCCTCCCCTCTCAGGCGTCACGAGACGTGACTGGTGGTCACGCCGTGACCGCCTGCTCTTCTGCCTGGCGCTCGCGTGAAGCTGCGTCACGAGACACCACTGCCTGGGTGTCTCGTGACCAGCCTTCCCTGCTGCCTTGTTTTCTAAAAACATGATTTTAACTTCTGATTTCAAGGGTTTTAGCACTACATGACAAATGTTTGAGTTTAAAATCTGCATTGAAATTAATAATTGCTTAGTATTGAGTTGTATACTTGATCAAATAATTAATGTACATAATTTACTAGTTTATAATCTACATGAACATAATTTGACTTGAATGTGAATTATTTATACTTCTGCTTTCAATAATTGATACTGGATATAGTTAATTGTTTCTGATTTTGATCTAGACACATGTACACGTGAAATATGTATTTGCATTTAGTTGTATTTAATACTGATATTGGTGTTTGAATTGTTGAGCTGAGTTTTAAGCCTGAATGGTCATAGTAGTGGATAAGTAAGCGCTTACTTAGGTCAGTGTGTGTGTGCAGCTGCTATATGATAAAACGCTTTACGTGGGTCCGTTTGGATCCTTGTTTCGATCCTGTATGGGTCTATATGGATTTAAATGCGAGACTTCGGTCTCTATATGAAAAGTACATGTTTGAGACTCATGTCTCTATATGCTTGGGATACTGTGTCCTATCAGTATCCAATTGACCGCATCCACTTCTAGAGAATATTTTCAGACTAGTCAGGCTATATGTTTAAATGTATTGCATACGTTTAGATGTATTGTTGACATGATTTCAAGTATATAATGTATATGAATTCTTGCATAGCTTTATATCACACCTTGAATATGTATACTTGAAATGATGAGCATTATGAATTGAATACTTAATTGCTTGTAATGTATATATTTATGCATGTCAAGTAAGAAATTTAGAGACATGTTTACATGTGATTTGATGCCTTGCTTTTGAATCATTAGTTTATTATTGTATAAATATTGTATATGCATATTGTGCATTTATTTTGTTCCTCCCCGCTAAGCGTTATCGCTTAGCACGGGCTCTTTTCCCGTGCAGGTGGCGAGTGCAGTTCAGAGTCGGATATCTGCAGGTCGGCCACTAGGAGTCTTTTGATGAAGTAATTTTTTTGAAGTCTTCCGCTGTAAATTTTTGTATATGGCTTGTGTATAGCAAAGTAAATCTTTTGTAAAGGAACAAATATTATTTTTGTATATGTATTTGCTTACGAGCCTCTTTTTGTAAAACGATATTGATATACGTTATATGAAAAAAAGGGATTTACCATTAAATGATTAAAAGTTTCTTTATATTTCATTTGGTTTTTGTTTATACATGTGTATATGGATTTCATTATATGTGTTTGCCCGCGTGGCACTCCGGTATCCTTCCAACGGGGATGGCGGGGTGTTACACCGAGGACTAAGTTTACCTTTTTTACCAAACCGCAAAAGCTTTCCTCCAAGGTGAAACCTTAAGGAAAACTTTTTCACTGACTTCAAACTGAATATCCTTTCTCTTTAGATTGGCATAGGATCTCTACTTATCCTTAGCCACCTTCAAATTCCGCTGCACAACTATGATCTTCTCTTCAATATCTGTAATCATCTCTGGCCCAATAAAAGATCTCTCGGTCAACTCTGTCCAACAAACTAGAGTCCTACACGGTCGACCATACAAAGCCTCAAATGGTCACATACCAATGCTTGACTGATAACTGTTGTTGTAGGCAAACTCCATAAGCCGCACATACTAATCCCAACTGCCAGAAAAATCCAAAACACAAGCCTGAAGCATATCCTCTAAAATCTAGATAACTCTCTCGGACTGACCATCTGTCTGAGGATGAAACGTTGTGCTAAAGTTCAACTTGGTACCCAAATCTCTCTGCAATTCTTTCTAAAACTTAGATGTGAACCTTGGATCCTGATCTAAAACTATTGACAAAGGCACTCCATGAAACCGAACTACCTCATCCATATACACACTGGCCAACTTATCCATCGAGTAATCCACTCTAACCGACACAAAATGTGCTGACTTCGTAAGCTGATCCACAATAACCCAAACCGAATCATGCTTCCTCTGCTTCATATCATCCCATTTCCACTCCGGAACGGGCAAAGGAGTGAGCAATCCAGAAGGGACTTGATGCTCAGCCTTTACCTGCTGACATGCTAAACACTTTGCCACGAATTCTACAATAGCTCTCTTTATCGCAGACCACCAGTAGAACTACTTCATATCTCGGTACATCTTCTCACTACTAGGATGCATAGTAAAGACCGTAATGTGTGCCTCACTCAAAAGTTGCTTCCTTAACTCATCATTCTCGGGTATACACAAGCGATCCCTATACATAAGCACCCCATCCAAAACCAAAAACTTAGACTGCTTACCCTGCTGAACCTCTTGCAAAACTCATTGCAATCTCAAATCATCCTCCTGAGCATCCACAATAGACTGCCTCAAAGTAGGCTGCACTATTAATTGGGCAACCAAAGCACCATCTGAATCAAATCTCCACCTAAACCACCTCAAAAATAAAGCCGAAACCGACTTCCAACTCAAAACATCTGCAACCACAGTGGCTTTACCCGGATTGTAATCCACAATGCAGTCGTAGTCTTTGAACAACTCTAACCATCGATGCTGCCTCATGTTCAACTCTTTCTGCGTGAGGAGATATTTCAAACTCTTATGATCCGTAAAGATCCTACATTTCTCCCCACACAGATAATGCCGCCAAATCTTCCAAGTAAAGATCACAGCCGCCAATTCAAAATTATGTGTCGGATAGTTCTTCTCGTGTGGCTTCAACTGACGAGACTCATAAGCCACAACTTTACCCTCTTGCATTAACACACAACTGAGTCCAATACCCAAAGCATCACTGTACATCACAAACTGTTTACTCGAGGTGGGTTGAGTCAGTATAGGAGCTTCAACTAACAAACTCTTCAACTTCTCAAAGCACAACTGGCACTTATCCGACCATTCAAATCTGACTCCTTTCCTCAACAATCTGGTCATAGGAGCAGCTATGACCAAAAAACCCTTCACAAACTGACGGTAGTAGCCTGCGAAACTGAGGAAGCTTCTCACCTCCGAAACATTCGTAGGTGCTTTCCAATCCACAATCGCCTCAATCTTAGCTGGATCCACTTGGATACCCTTAGCCGATACAATAAGCCCCAAGAAAGACACTTCTCGAAGCAAAAAGTCACACTTGCTTAGCTTCGCAAACAAATGGTGCTCCCTCAACACTTGCAATACTAACCGAAGATGCTCTTCGTGCTCAATGTCATCCTTCAAGAAAACCAAGATATCGTCTATAAACACTACTACAAATCGATCGAGATATGGCCTGAACACTCGGTTCATCAAATCAATAAAAGCCGCAAGTGGATTGGTCAAACCAAATGGCATCACAAGAAACTCATAGTGGCCATATCACATCTAAAATGCAGTCTTAACCACATCTGCATCTTGAACTCGCAACTGATAATAACCTGACCGAAGCTCAATCTTGGAAAAGACACCCGCACCTCTAAGCTGATCAAACAAATCCTTGGCTCTAGGCAAGGGATACTTGTTCTTTACTGTCACACCCCAAATCAGGCCTAGTCGGAATATGATGGCTCGGTCGGAATGAGTGAGGGTAATTCGGTAATTTGTACATGAATAATATGGATAATAAGGATTTATTTGCTAAGAAACTAATTAAATAAGTTAAGTGAAGGAATTATTATGGTGTACTTGTAGTGTATGGTAGTAGGATGTAAGTGGCTTATAAGGAAATGTTATGGTGTTAGATAGGTTTGGTACCATGGAGATATTAGTATAAGAGATGCTTGTGTGTGTTTGGTGTATGGTGCTTGTATGTATGAATGTTAAGATATTTGTTGGGAACCAATGAGAGTTTGCCAAGTGGATTGAGTGGATAAGCATTGAAGGAAAGAAAGAAATAGGGAAAGGAAGGAGAGAGAAAGGAGATTTTCTTGCTTTTCCCGTTCCTCTCTTCCTCATGGGTTCGTTTCCTCTTTCTTTCCCCATTATTGCTCATCTTTCTCTTCTCTTTATTAGCTGGAGTTTGTACAAGATTGTGGGTGTTTTTGATTGAAGTTTGGAGCAAGATTGTAAAGGTAAGTTGAGGTTTTAGGGTTTCCTGCGTTTTGGAATTTCCTTCTTCTTATTCTCTGGCTTTGTTTAAGTTAGGGTTTTTGGGTTAAGAGTAATTCTTGGGTTTTTGATTTGTGTAAGCTTTGGCTAATAAGAGGAAGTATAAAGGCAAGAAAAGGTTTGACGATCAAGCTTGAAGAAGAGTGGTTTTTGCTTCAATAAGGTTTGGGAGCTATTTGAGTTATTTTATCCAAGCTTTTCAATTAATTTGCATGTATGCTTTGATTTGTTTAAATTCTAGAAAATAGATGATGAGTATTAGGTGAGAATGAATGTTTATTGTATGGGTTTTTAATTGTGAGGAAAGGATATGCATGATTATAGAATTAATAAATTGATTGTGAGAATTGGTTGAATGTACTGTCAAGTTTGTGATTTTCTACATTTTGAGGTTTCAATACGTGAATAGATTATATGATTGGAAGTAATTGTTGAAACCTTGTGCTTTATATTGGTTAAGATGTTTGGGAAGTTCTATTTTGAGGTAAGATTGGATTCAAGTTTGGTTTGAGTGAAAATGGTTTTGATTTGGATGTTTGGATTTTTCCTGTGTTTTGCTGAGAACTGAAGATCACGACGCTGTCGCGAGCGCGACAATGTCGCGAGTACGACAGGGACATGAAATCCAGCTCTCGCGTGTTGAGGGCAAGTTCACAGATCGTGAACTGTGAAGAGAAGTGAGCAGTGCTCACGAGTGAGCAAGGCTCACGGCGTGAGCTTAGCTCACGTGGCGTGAGCAAGGCTCACGGCGTGAGCTTAGCTCACGTGGCGTGAGCAAGGCTCACGGCGTGAGCTTAGCTCACGTGGCGTGAGCAAGGCTCACGGCGTGAGCTGAGCCTTGCATGAGCAAAGCTCACGCAACGTGAGAATTGCTCACGACGTGAGTGAAGCTCACGTGGTGTGAGGGATGCTCATGAGGCGTGAGCGAAGCTCACGCGACGTGAGCAAAGCTCACGCGATGTGAGCATTTTGGGCAGTGCTCACGCGTCGTGAGCAACCTTCACGTCGCGTGAAGGTTGCTCAGGACCCGTGTCCGGCGCATTCTGTCGCGAGCGAGACAAAGTCGCGATCGCGACAGAACCTCCATTTTGCCCTGTTTTTCTCTTCTGTGCTCTGTGTTCCGAAAATGAATTTTAAATGTTTTTGTCATGGTTTTTCTTTCCCGTATGCTATGTGAACTTGTTTATATGCCTATTATTATACAGATTTTGCTTAATAAATTAGACGATATAATTTGAAACATAACTTGGATTATTTTCTGAAGTGAGAGTAATGAAATGATAATATGTTCACACTTGTTTATGATAGGAGTAGTAAGAGGGATTCCAGGTAATCTAATATCTGATTTAAGTTGTGTAATTTGGTTTATGATTACTAATTAATGTAAAGTATAACGCATGCTGTATTTTGATATACAATTAATCTTTGAATAATTAATATCATGGGTAAAATTTCATGTTATTCTTGGTTGAATGCTCTTGGGTTATGGATATAATATTTAATGATGATGGTGATCTGTATTACACGCCGTGGTTAGAAAATGAAGAAATTATAAAAGTTAAGTTCATAATTGGTTACTCTCGAATAGGTTATATTAAAATACAAAGTATGTCATGCCTATCTTTAGTCAGATCCTGCTCTTAGGATAACATGCTGTGCTTAGATGTATATTGTATAATTTCCTGATTTGGATTATGCGCTGTGAATTATTGGCATATTATAATTCTATCTTTAATTCTGATATGTTGTAGAATCATGGATATGTTAAAATGTATTGGTTGAGTTATATTACACGCTTTATAATATGAATAGTATGGGGTATGATTGATATTATGTACTTATGTATTTGGATATTAGACTCTAGATCATGCATAATGACATGTTTATATAAATATACGCAGTATTGTGTATGATGAACTTTGTCGTGTGACTTGAACATGATTTGTATTAAGCATGACTGATATTATGAATTTCTTTTTATGTCTACTATACTCTGGATTAAGTATGATGATATATATATATTGTCTGATGTGACACATGATTTAAATGATGCATGACCTGCGAGAGTCAGTCTAGTGGATAGTTAGGCATGCCTAATAGAGTCTTTGTAGCTGCAGCGCCCTTTGAACGATTTGGACCCTGATCAGGTCCCACGACTGGTTCCTCGCGAACCCTTTGATATGAAATGTTTTTGGAATGTGGAAAAAGATGATGTTGCTTTTCGACTAGTACCTGTATGGTACATTATATTATGTGTTCCCTCTGAGGTTTACCCGGTCAGAGATCGGGCTATATGTTCCCTCATGAGGTCTCCTCCTCAATACTCGTTATCCACTATTATGAGTCAGCAGGTACTTTGATGGTTTGTTTTATTCTGTTTTGAAATAGCCATCAGAATGTGATATCTGAATGAGCAAGAATCAGTTTATATGTATATGAATATGAGTATGGGCTTCAGAAAGTAAATCTGTATTTGGTAAACATGACTTTTCAGTTAACATGATTATCCATACTTGGCATGTGATTTGTTATTAGTTTCTGAATGCTTTGAAATGATTCGATCGATGTATTTATATATATGAGTTAAGCATGGTTTTATTGTGTACAAGCATGTGAATCAGATCGGTTGTGAGGGTAAGTATATAAGATGTAATCGTACTTTCTGCATGGTTTTGATATGAATGTGAAGTGATGCGATTATGCCTTCAGTCTCCGTTATGGGAGTGTTTACGGCATGATATGCTATGTATTAGAGTTGTGCAGCAGAAGTGTGGTGTTTGGATGTTTTCTTGGGTATGTGGCTCAGCATGATAACACTGGTGTCGTGTTTTGGGTTATGACTGTTTTGGCCCATTCCTGATATATGTATATGATTATATGTGTGAGTTTCCGAATGAATGCCTTTATTATGCAAGTCTGTTTAGATATATGTTTTGAATATTCGCAATTGCCATTTGAATGTATTTTGCCTTGACGACCATTGTGAATGGCCGTCCATATTATTATGTTTGTTTTCCCCACTAAGCATTATCGCTTAGCACGGGTTCTTTTCCCCGTGCAGGTGGCAGGTTTGCTTCTGTTCGAGTCGCGCATCTGCAGAGTCGGCCACATAGGAGTTAGAAGTGATGTATTTTGTTTAATTTCTGTAGCCTGGATTTTGTAATTCTGATGAATATGTATATGTAATAATATGTAAAGATACTTATATAATATTCTGGGCCATGTAAATATTTGTATAGCGAAGTTTGGAGAATAACTTCTATTGTATGCTTGTAAGTTTTCACAACTGTATGCTTTTGCTTAGTGTATGCGCATTTACGAAATATGCATGTCCAAATCTACTCCTCAAGTTTTAAATTCTTCCGAATTTTAGTATGCTTTGTCTCGCTTCAGTCCGGTAACACACCTACTCGTACGGCCTCCTACTCCATTGCGGATGGGTTCGTCCACGTATGAGTTGGGGTGTTACATTTAGTGGTATCAGAGCACAAGATTCTGGTTGCCTTATTTGTTTGAGTATTGGGTCTTTGTATGTTATTTGTTATGTGTCGAGTCTTTGTTTGAGAGTCAGTTTTGTGTCGTGGCCTAATGCAGATGCGTCTTGTCCTATGTGTGTTATGTTAGATGGAGCCTGACCCGAATGAGAAGGCGAATGAGACGACAGAAAGTGTGAACCCAACTAGTTCTGATCAAAGTGTTTCGTTTCTGTGCACCTTTTGGTTAGAATTCCGGTTCTGTTTCTAATGATAGAACAGTAGTGCAAGAATTGATTCGAATTTTGGATAGGTTGACTGCTCCTAGGATTTCTCAAGGTTTTGTTCAGAGTGTACCTCAGTAAAGAAAGGTGTCGAGTAAGTGGATGAATATTTGGATTTTATAAGGTTTTGGTAGTACTCTATATGCCTGTCAGCTATCTCCAGAAAAGTGTTTGAATAAAAGCATCTTGAATCATGGGGATGGGACAAAATGCATCATTATAGCATCAATTGCATCACTCTGCATACACGAATCATCTCAATCTCATTACATCATCATCATCCCTTTGACAATACATGATAAGCATATGCATATATGTTTTGATTGAGAGAAAGCTGACAGGGTATATATGTACTATTTGATATTAAGATTAAGGGTAAAAATGACGCGCTCAGCAATCGTTTAGAAAAGTGTTCTATGTTTGAGTAAAGATTGAACCGAAAGAGTATTTTGGGATCTTATACAGGTGAAGGTAAGAAGGATTTTAAAGTTTGATAGGAGGGTTAATGGTAGAGAGAAACGTAAGTATGATGGACATCTTTTAAGTAGTGAAGGATTTATGTAGCAATTGGCGAAGTTAGTTGGTTTATGTGTAAAATGTTCGGGTTTTGATTTTAGTCGGGCTTTTGAGTAATGATTGTTCTGATGAATGTGTTTGATTCGAATATAAGAAAGTGATTTAAGAGTATAGCGATGGCGATAAGTGTAAGTAAGTGAATAGTTTTAGAATGCAATTTATGAGTCTGACGGTGAGTCGAAGTGTCATTTTAGAGTTTCTTCTGGTGTATGTGAATTTCGAGGACGAAATTCTTTTAGGAGGGAAGATTTGTCACACCCCAAATCGGGCCTAGTCGGAATATGATGGCTCGGTCGGAATGAGTGAGGGTAATTCGGTAATTTGTACATGAATAATATGGATAATAAGGATTTATTTGCTAAGAAACTAATTAAATAAGTTAAGTGAAGGAATTATTATGGTGTGCTTGTAGTGTATGGTAGTAGGATGTAAGTGGCTTATAAGGAAATGTTATGGTGTTAGATAGGTTTGGTACCATGGAGATATTAGTATAAGAGATGCTTGTGTGTGTTTGGTGTATGGTGCTTGTATGCATGAATGTTAAGATATTTGTTGGGAACCAATGAGAGTTTGCCAAGTGGATTGAGTGGATAAGCATTGAAGGAAAGAAAGAAATAGGGAAAGGAAGGAGAGAGAAAGGAGATTTTCTTGCTTTTCCCGTTCCTCTCTTCCTCATGGGTTCGTTTCCTCTTTCTTTCCCCATTATTGCTCATCTTTCTCTTCTCTTTATTAGCTGGAGTTTGTACAAGATTGTGGGTGTTTTTGATTGAAGTTTGGAGCAAGATTGTAAAGGTAAGTTGAGGTTTTAGGGTTTCCTGCGTTTTGGAATTTCCTTCTTCTTATTCTCTGGCTTTGTTTAAGTTAGGGTTTTTGGGTTAAGAGTAATTCTTGGGTTTTTGATTTGTGTAAGCTTTGGCTAATAAGAGGAAGTATAAAGGCAAGAAAAGGTTTGAGGATCAAGCTTGAAGAAGAGTGGTTTTTGCTTCAATAAGGTTTGGGAGCTATTTGAGTTATTTTATCCAAGCTTTTCAATTAATTTGCATGTATGCTTTGATTTGTTTAAATTCTGGAAAATAGATGATGAGTATTAGGTGAGAATGAATGTTTATTGTATGGGTTTTTAATTGTGAGGAAAGGATATGCATGATTATAGAATTAATAAATTGATTGTGAGAATTGGTTGAATGTACTGTCAAGTTTGTGATTTTCTACATTTTGAGGTTTCAATACGTGAATAGATTATATGATTGGAAGTAATTGTTGAAACCTTGTGCTTTATATTGGTTAAGATGTTTGGGAAGTTCTATTTTGAGGTAAGATTGGATTCAAGTTTGGTTTGAGTGAAAATGGTTTTGATTTGGATGTTTGGATTTTTCCTGTGTTTTGCTGAGAACTGAAGATCACGACGCTATCGCGAGTGCGACAATGTCGCGAGTACGACAGGGACGTGAAATCCAGCTCTCGCGTGTTGAGGGCAAGTTCACAGATCGTGAACTGTGAAGAGAAGTGAGCAGTGCTCACGAGTGAGCAAGGCTCACGGCGTGAGCTTAGCTCATGTGGCGTGAGCAAGGCTCACGGCGTGAGCTGAGCCTTGCGTGAGCAAAGCTCACGCAACGTGAGAATTGCTCACGACGTGAGTGAAGCTCACGTGGCGTGAGGGATGCTTATGAGGCGTGAGCGAAGCTCACGCGACGTGAGCGAAGCTCACGCGACGTGAGCAAAGCTCACGCGACGTGAGCATTTTGGGCAGTGCTCACGCGTCGTGAGCAACCTTCACGTCGCGTGAAGGTTGCTCAGGACCCGTGTCCCGCGCATTCTGTCGCGAGCGCGACAAAGTCGCGATCGCGACAGAACCTCCATTTTGCCCTGTTTTTCTCTTCTGTGCTCTGTGTTCCGAAAATGAATTTTAAATGTTTTTGTCATGGTTTTTCTTTCCCGTATGCTATGTGAACTTGTTTATATGCCTATTATTATACAGATTTTGCTTAATAAATTAGACGATATAATTTGAAACATAACTTGGATTATTTTCTGAAGTGAGAGTAATGAAATGATAATATGTTCACACTTGTTTATGATAGGAGTAGTAAGAGGGATTCCAGGTAATCTAATATCTGATTTAAGTTGTGTAATTTGGTTTATGAATACTAATTAATGTAAAGTATAACGCATGCTGTATTTTGATATACAATTAATCTTTGAATAATTAATATCATGGGTAAAATTTCATGTTATTCTTGGTTGAATGCTCTTGGGTTATGGATATAATATTTAATGATGATGGTGATCTGTATTACACGCCGTGGTTAGAAAATGAAGAAATTATAAAAGTTAAGTTCATAATTGGTTACTCTCGAATAGGTTATATTAAAATACAAAGTATGTCATGCCTATCTTTAGTCAGATCCTGCTCTTAGGATAACATGCTGTGCTTAGATGTATATTGTATAATTTCCTGATTTGGATTATGCGCTGTGAATTATTGGCATATTATAATTCTATCTTTAATTCTGATATGTTGTAGAATCTTGGATATGTTAAAATGTATTGGTTGAGTTATATTACACGCTTTATAATATGAATAGTATGGGGTATGATTGATATTATGTACTTATGTATTTGGATATTAGACTCTAGATCATGCATAATGACATGTTTATATAAATATACGCAGTATTGTGTATGATGAACTTTGTCGTGTGACTTGAACATGATTTGTATTAAGCATGACTGATATTATGAATTTCTTTTTATGTCTACTATACTCTGGATTAAGTATGATGATATATATATATTGTCTGATGTGACACATGATTTAAATGAGGCATGACCTGCGAGAGTCAGTCTAGTGGATAGTTAGGCATGCCTAATAGAGTCTTTGTAGCTGCAGCGCCCTTTGAACGATTTGGACCCTGATCAGGTCCCACGACTGGTTCCTCGCAAACCCTTTGATATGAAATGTTTTTGGAATGTGGAAAAAGATGATGTTGCTTTTCGACTAGTACCTGTATGGTACATTATATTATATGTTCCCTCTGAGGTTTACCCGGTCAGAGATCGGGCTATATGTTCCCTCATGAGGTCTCCTCCTCAGTACTCGTTATCCACTATTATGAGTCAGCAGGTACTTTGATGGTTTGTTTTATTCTGTTTTGAAATAGCCATCAGAATGTGATATCTGAATGAGCAAGAATCAGTTTATATGTATGTGAATATGACTACGGGCTTCAGAAAGTAAATCTGTATTTGGTAAACATGACTTTTCAGTTAACATGATTATCCGTACTTGGCATGTGATTTGTTATTAGTTTCTGAATGCTTTGAAATGATTCGATCGATGTATTTATGTATATGAGTTAAGCATGGTTTTATTGTGTACAAGCATGTGAATCAGATCGGTTGTGAGGGTAAGTATATAAGATGTAATCGTACTTTCTTCATGGTTTTGATATGAATGTGAAGTGATGCGATTATGCCTTCAGTCTCCGTTATGGGAGTGTTTACGGCATGATATGCTATGTATTAGAGTTGTGCAGCAGAAGTGTGGTGTTTGGATGTTTTCTTGGGTATGTGGCTCAGCATGATAACACTGGTGTCGTGTTTTGGGTTATGACTGTTTTGGCCCATTCCTGATATATGTATATGATTATATGTGTGAGTTTCCGAATGAATGCCTTTATTATGCAAGTCTGTTTAGATATATGTTTTGAATATTCGCAATTGCCATTTGAATGTATTTTGCCTTGACGACCATTGTGAATGGCCGTCCATATTATTATGTTTGTTTTCCCCACTAAGCGTTATCGCTTAGCACGGGTTCTTTTCCCCGTGCAGGTGGCAGGTTTGCTTCTGTTCGAGTCGCGCATCTGTAGAGTCGGCCACCTAGGAGTTAGAAGTGATGTATTTTGTTTAATTTCTGTAGCCTGGATTTTGTAATTCTGATGAATATGTATATGTAATAATATGTAAAGATACTTATATAATATTCTGGGCCATGTAAATATTTGTATAGCGAAGTTTGGAGAATAACTTCTATTGTATGCTTGTAAGTTTTCACAACTGTATGCTTTTGCTTAGTGTATGCGCATTTACGAAATATGCATGTCCAAATCTACTCCTCAAGTTTTAAATTCTTCCGAATTTTAGTATGCTTTGTCTCGCTTCAGTCCGGTAACAGACCTACTCGTACGGCCTCCTACTCCATTGCGGATGGGTTCGTCCACGTATGAGTTGGGGTGTTACATTTACTGTGACCTTGTTAATATTCCTATAGTCAATACACATCCTCAAAGAGCCATCTTGCTTCTTGACAAACAAAACTGGGGCTCCGCATAGAGATATGCTGGGTCGAATAAACCCCTTATCCAATAACTCTTGTAGCTGAGTTTTGAGTTCTCTCAACTCTATAGGAGCTATCTGATAAGGTGCTTTCGAAATGGGCGAATTACCCGGCATAATCTCTATGGACAACTCCACTTCTCTCTCGGGAGGCAAACCAGGCAATTCACTTGGAAACACATCATTAAACTCCCTAACAACGGGGATACCATCAATCTCTACCTGATCACACTTCGAATCTAAAACAACTGGTAAGAATGCCTCACAACCCTTTCTCATAAATCTCTTAGCTTGCATGGCGGATATCACATTACTCAAAGAACTCGAACCCTAACCCTTGACAACAACAGAAGACTGATCTCTATCTCGCAATATAACTACCTTCCTATGACAATCCACAACAGCCTGATGCCTACTAAGCCAATCCATTCCCAAAATCAGATCAAACTCCCAAAAAGGCAACTCAATCAAATCAGCAGGAAACTCAACACCCTGAACCAAAAGGGGACAAGTCCTATGCACTCTACTCACGTTGACACTATGCCCTAAAGGACTGGTCACACAAACCTGATAATCTAACTGGTCAACATCATGAATCTTATCAAATAATATACTTGTACACAAATATGAGTGTGTGGAGCCAGGGTCTATTAGAGCATATAACTCAGTGTTATAGAGTAGGAACTTACCAGCAATCGCATCAGAGGCATCTTGCTCATCCCGAGCTCTCATGGCATACGCTCTAGCAAGAACCGTCAAAGGACAATCAACTGACTCTAATGGAGCTCCCTCTCTGTAACACCCCGATACCCCCGTTGGAAGGATACCGGAGTGCCACGCGAGCAAACACATATAAACGAATCCAAAACATATTAATAATTAAAATAAAAGATGAGATGTAAAGAAACTTTTAATTTTATAGCAGTAAATCCTTTAACATATATCATATCTATATCGTTTTTACAAAAAGGGCTCGAAAGCAAATACATATACAAAAATAATTGTTCCTTTACAAAAGATTCACTTTGCTATTAACAAGCCATGTACAAAATAACAGCGGAAGACTCAAAAATAACTTCGTCCAAAAAGACTCCTAGTGGCCGACCTACAGATATCTGACTCCAAACCGAACTCGCCACCTGCACGGGAAAAGAGTCCGTGCTAAGCGATAACGCTTAGTGGGGAGGAACAAAACAAACGAACAATATGCATATACAATATTTATGACAATACAATAATCTAATGATTCAGAATCAAAGGCATCAAAATTACATGTAAACATATCTCCAAATTCCTTACTTGACATGCATAATATATACATTACAAGCAATTAAGTACTCAATTCATAATTTTCATCATTCAAAGTATACAGATACAAGGTGCATAATATAGAGTTATGCAAGAATTCATGTACATCATATACTTGTAATCGTGTCCAAAAATACATCTCAACATATGCAACACATTTACACATATAGCCTGACTAGTCTAAAATACTCTCTAGAAGTGGATACGGTCAAATGGATACTGATATAACACAGTATCCCAAGCATATAGAGACATGAGTCTCAAACATGTATTTTTCATATAGAGACCGAAGTCTCGCATTAAATCCATATAGACCCATATAGGATCGAAACAAGGATCCAAACGGACCCACGTATAACGTTTTATCATATAGCAGCTGCACACACACTCTGACCTAAGTAAGCGCTTACTTATCCACTACTATGACTATACAGGCTTAAAACCACAACTCAAGAATTCATGTATCAATATGATATTAAGAAAAATTTAAATACGAATTTATAATCCATGTATACTTGTATATTGATCAAATTCAGAAACATATGAATATATAAATATCACAAACAGGAGATAATAATAACATATAATTCACGTTGAAATAATCCATGTTCATATAAATTACAAATATTTAAATCATGTATATTAATTACTAATCATGAACATAAATCTCATAATTAATCAATTATTAAATTAAAGAACAGATTTGAACTTGATCTAGATTCAAACAGTGGAAAATCCCCATGTACAGAAGCTTAAAAACTTTGCTTTTAGAAAATCCTTTAAACCAGAAGTTAAAATTATGCTTTTAGAGAAACTGGGCAGCAGGAAGAAGGCCAGTCACGAGTCACCCAGGCAGTGGTGTCTCGTGACGCTGGCTTCTCGCAAGCGCCACACAAAATAGGGGCGGTCACGAGTCGTGACCCTCCATCACGCCTCGTGACGCCAGAAAAGAGAGGGGAGGTCACGAGATCTTGTCTCGTGACACGCAGGGAAGAGAAGCAGGTCACGGCATGACGCAGCATCACGTCTCGTGACCTTCTTCAGAGAAGAGGTCACGGCGTGATGCTCCCTCACGTCACGTGATCTCTTCCCTCACTTCTGCTTCTCCTTCTCAAAACTCCAAAATTTCCAGAAAATGTCGAAACCAGAAAATCGTGAAACAAAATACACCCAAAACTCAAAACCCCAGTTGTCTAAAACCATTTTTCATGCAATAAATATTCGAATACGTACCTTCAAGTCTCCAGAGCACATTTACAACTATTTTAATACAAATTATACCATTTTACAATCAAAACAGAAGCAATGCCAGAATATCAACTTTCCAGGAATCCACATTCAAACTCATGCATATACATCTCATTGACAAACTCTACGTTACTCTTTTCTACAGAAATCATATATACACATCACATTGCTCATGCATTTTACTAAACAACATACATAGCTAACATTAACAACATACAACAAATAGGATCCAAGATTGAGAAAGAACAGACACTCCCAAACCTGTTACTGAAGTTAAAAAACGTCCACTGCACCCTTCAATACACAATCTTCCCTTTTCCCTTCTCAATTCTCTTATCTTCAGATGCTTGCAAATAGGTAAAACCACATTCATTAATCCAAGAACAGAATCTCTAAAAAAAAATCCAAAGGAGAAGAAGGAGAACCACACGAAAAACTGACAGCCACTTACCTTCTGAAGCTTCAAAGCTTAAAACCTATACTCAAGACAGATGAACACATACATACAAACAGAAAGGAGGAACCGAGAAAGAAGAGATTAAGAGTGGTTAATGTGAGAGAGAGAGAGAGAGCAAGAGGGAGAACTCCACGCCTCTTGTTTCCCAGGAAGATAAGAATTTCTCAGACTTCTCTTTTCTCTCACCCACATGCACACACTCACTCTCCACCTGGCACACATGCACGGTTCACAAACCCACTTATTACCCTTTTACAATCTGATCCAATCTATATTACCAATAAGTCCTTGTCAAATTACCTTTTTCTCGCCAAACTAAAAATCTGTAATTTAAATCTTTTATTTCCTTGCAATCAAATCCTCTTTTCCTCATGCAAATTACCCACTTGCCTTTAATTGTCCAATTAAAATTGCTAATTCTAATTAAGCCACTTATGGGGTGTGACAACTCTCTCCTCCTTAAGAAAATTTCGTCCTCGAAATTTCCTCGTTTATCAAATACATCTCAAAAACCAAAACCAAACAAAACAAAACTTAACATATCAAGACTTACCAGAAGGACCTGCAGCGTCAGTCGCATCAGCTCTAATCAAAGCATATGCTCTATGCCGATTATGATCTTCTGTAGCACCAGGTCGTTGCACCGTCTCAGATGGTGCTCCCGGAGCTCTACTTCCATCACGATTGCTTCGAGTGACATTAGATCTTCTACTCTCTTGTTGATTCTGGTCCTCTTGTCGATTAGGGCAAAATGCAAACCGATGTTCCATACTTCCGCACTTAAAACATGCCCCGGTGATCTTGCGACATGTACCCCAATGGTACCTATGACAATGCTCACACTCCGGTGCTCGATTTCCCTTACTAGCATGCAGTGCCACACTTCCTACTTCTGAAGGCACCAAAATAGACCCTCTATTTCCTTGTTCAACTGGAGCACCCTTAGCCTTCTTAGTACTCGCAACTCCCCCTTCTGGTGCTCTCCTCTTTTGTGCTATCTTCTGCTTTATCTTCTGTGCTATCTTCTGTGCTATCTTCGGTGCTTTATCTTCTGGTGCTCTGATACCAAGCTGTAACACCCCGATACCCCCGTTGGAAGGATACCGGAGTGCCACGCGAGCAAACACATATAAACGAATCCAAAACATATTAATAATTAAAATAAAAGATGAGATGTAAAGAAACTTTTAATTATATAGCAGTAAATCCTTTAACATATATCATATCTATATCGTTTTTACAAAAAGGGCTCGAAAGCAAATACATATACAAAAATAATTGTTCCTTTACAAAAGATTCACTTTGTTATTAACAAGCCATGTACAAAATAACAGCGGAAGACTCAAAAATAACTTCGTCCAAAAAGACTCCTAGTGGCCGACCTGCAGATATCTGACTCCAAACCGAACTCGCCACCTGCACTGGAAAAGAGCCCGTGCTAAGCGATAACGCTTAGTGGGGAGGAACAAAACAAACGAACAATATGCATATACAATATTTATGACAATACAATAATCTAATCATTCAGAATCAAAGGCATCAAAATTACATGTAAACATATCTCCAAATTCCTTACTTGACATGCATAATATATACATTACAAGCAATTAAGTACTCAATTCATAATTTTCATCATTCAAAGTATACAGATACAAGGTGCATAATATAGAGTTATGCAAGAATTCATGTACATCATATACTTGTAATCGTGTCCAAAAATACATCTCAACATATGCAACACATTTACACATATAGCCTGACTAGTCTAAAATACTCTCTAGAAGTGGATACGGTCAAATGGATACTGATATAACACAGTATCCCAAGCATATAGAGACATGAGTCTCAAACATGTATTTTTCATATAGAGACCGAAGTCTCGCATTAAATCCATATAGACCCATATAGGATCGAAACAAGGATCCAAACGGACCCACGTATAACGTTTTATCATATAGCAGCTGCACACACACTCTGACCTAAGTAAGCGCTTACTTATCCACTACTATGACTATACAGGCTTAAAACCACAACTCAAGAATTCATGTATCAATATGATATTAAGAAAAATTTAAATACGAATTTATAATCCATGTATACTTGTATATTGATCAAATTCAGAAACATATGAATATATAAATATCACAAACAGGAGATAATAATAACATATAATTCACGTTGAAATAATCCATGTTCATATAAATTACAAATATTTAAATCATGTATATTAATTACTAATCATGAACATAAATCTCATAATTAATCAATTATTAAATTAAAGAACAGATTTGAACTTGATCTAGATTCAAACAGTGGAAAATCCCCATGTACAGAAGCTTAAAAACTTTGCTTTTAGAAAATCCTTTAAACCAGAAGTTAAAATTATGCTTTTAGAGAAACTGGGCAGCAGGAAGAAGGCCAGTCACGAGTCACCCAGGCAGTGGTGTCTCGTGACGCTGGCTTCTCGCAAGCGCCACACAAAATAGGGGCGGTCACGAGTCGTGACCCTCCATCACGCCTCGTGACGCCAGAAAAGAGAGGGGAGGTCACGAGATCTTGTCTCGTGACACGCAGGGAAGAGAAGCAGGTCACGGCATGACGCAGCATCACGTCTCGTGACCTTCTTCAGAGAAGAGGTCACGGCGTGATGCTCCCTCACGTCACGTGATCTCTTCCCTCACTTCTGCTTCTCCTTCTCAAAACTCCAAAATTTCCAGAAAATGTCGAAACCAGAAAATCGTGAAACAAAATACACCCAAAACTCAAAACCCCAGTTGTCTAAAACCATTTTTCATGCAATAAATATTCGAATACGTACCTTCAAGTCTCCAGAGCACATTTACAACTATTTTAATACAAATTATACCATTTTACAATCAAAACAGAAGCAATGCCAGAATATCAACTTTCCAGGAATCCACATTCAAACTCATGCATATACATCTCATTGACAAACTCTACGTTACTCTTTTCTACAGAAATCATATATACACATCACATTGCTCATGCATTTTACTAAACAACATACATAGCTAACATTAACAACATACAACAAACAGGATCCAAGATTGAGAAAGAACAAACACTCCCAAACCTGTTACTGAAGTTCAAAAACGTCCACTGCACCCTTCAATCCACAATCTTCCCTTTTCCCTTCTCAATCCTCTTATCTTCAGATGCTCGCAAACAGGTAAAACCACATTCATTAATCCAAGAACAGAATCTCTAAAAAAAAATCCAAAGGAGAAGAAGGAGAACCACACGAAAAACTGACAGCCACTTACCTTCTGAAGCTTCAAAGCTTAAAACCTATACTCAAGACAGATGAACACATACATATAAACAGAAAGGAGGAACCGAGAAAGAAGAGATTAAGAGTGGTTAATGTGAGAGAGAGAGAGAGAGCAAGAGGGAGAACTCCACGCCTCTTGTTTCCCATGAAGCTAAGAATTTCTCAGACTTCTCTTTTCTCTCACCCACATGCACACACTCACTCTCCACCTGGCACACATGCACGGTTCACAAACCCACTTATTACCCTTTTACAATCTGATCCAATCTATATTACTAATAAGTCCTTGTCAAATTACCTTTTTATCACCAAACTAAAAATCTGTAATTTAAATCTTTTATTTCCTTGCAATCAAATCCTCTTTTCCTCATGCAAATTACCCACTTGCCTTTAATTTTCCAATTAAAATTGCTAATTCCAATTAAGCCACTTATGGGGTGTGACACTCTCTATGCCGACCACCTTGACCTCTACCTTGTTCTCTACCACGACTGGATTGCAGAGCATTAGAACCAACTCTGCTAGCCTCTTGCTGATCACCAGAAGCCTCATTAAACCTCGGACAATTAGCCAAGTAGTGATCAGTGCTACCATATCTGAAATAACCGCCCGTGAGCCACCTACACTTAACCCAATGGCGCTTACTGCAGTGAGAACACTCAGGCAATACATCAGTTCTTAAACCAGAACCACCTCTGCCAGAACTAGAACCCCTAGTAGAACCTTGCCTCCTGCCTCTCGAAGGTGAACCTAAAGACTCATCATGCGGGTTCCTTGACCTCTTACCCGATGATGATGGCGATCCAGATCCACCACAAGGGGGATTCCTCCTCTGAGCTCTCTCTCTCAGAACAGACTCAGACCTCTTAGCCCGCATGGTCGCTTGCACTATCTAATAGTACCCAATACCTGGAGTACTCATCAGCGAGATTAGCATCTCCCTCAATGAATCATTCAACCCATTCTCAAAGTGCATACTCCTAAATTCCGCTGTTACAACACCTTCAGGAGCATACTTGGCAAGGCGATTATACTCTTTCTCAAACTTTGAAATCGTCATTGCCTTCTGCTTCAAACTCAAGAACTGTGCCCACTTAGCATCTTTGTAGTTTTGAGTCACATACTTGCTAGTGAACTCCTTCTCAAAGAACTCCCAAGTAACTGGGTTGGCAAACTGAGGATGCCTATGGACCAACTTCCACCAGTCATAGGCGGATCCCTATAACAAAGCCACCACACACTCTATCCGCCTCTCAGGAGGACACCGAATCTCGTCCAAAGCTCGTTCTACCTTCTCTAACCACTTCTCAGTATATTTTGATTCATCCAAACCAGTCCCATAAAAGTCCTCTGCACCTGCCTTCCTCAAATTCTCAGTAGGGACTCTAGGAGCTATCACACACTCTATGACTCTAGCCATGTGCTGTGAAATCTTCAACATGACCTCAAATGGCATGGCTGCAGCCTCAGGTTGCGCCCTAGTAGGTTGAGCCAAAATAGACACAAAAGGATCTACAGCTTGGGGATTCACACTTTCAACGGACCAAGTGACCCACGAACTGAATCATAATCCATCTAAAAGAAAGACAGAGACAACCGCATCAACCAACACAGTCCTCAACATATATCTATACACAACAGTCACCCAAAAATGCCTAAACCAGGGCTCTGATACCAAAAACTGTAACACCCCTACCCATACGTAGGAGAACCCATCCGCAAGGGAGTGAGAACCCGTACGAGAAGGGGTGTCACACCAAATAGAATGGTACATACATACATTCCCATAATATAAATAAGCATATAACAGCGGGAATTAAAAATTTAAAACCAAAAGATCATTCATTCATAGAATAATAATATTCAATTACATAATTGTTCTGATACCAACATAATTACATTAGTCAGAGATACATAGCGGAAGCTTACAAAACTATATACAATAGAGATATCATTATTACAAAGTAATGATGTTTGACGCGACCTCAGCAAGTGTACTGAATCGGCAAGTAATATAATGGAATATTTTTTTAAGAATCCGAGTTATCGTACCCAAGAGACTGTGTATGCAAGTTATGACACTTAAATGTATGCTAAAGAATTCCCAGTTGTTGAATTGATTTAATTAACTACTGAATAAAAATAAAGAATTTAAATAACCAAAATAAACAAACGGAAATGATCAAATTAAATTGACAGCAACAATTGCAAGAACCCAAATGACGAAAAAATTAACAATATAAGAATTAAAAAATAGACAAATGTTGCTTAGGTTCACTCGTCCATCCCATACCCAGATATGAATCAAAACACATAAAGAAAACATATATGAATGAAATCGGGATAACTCTTAACCCAAGCGTCCCATTCCGGAGCAAGCTACTCTAATTACATGACGTCCCATTCCAGAGCAAGTCATACAATTAGCCTAATCACGGGTCTAAAATCTTAGATTCGGTTTGCTTTCCCATTCCGGAGCCAAACAACCCAAAACCTAATTATTTCACTCCTCACTCCAATCTTAAACCATGAAAACCTGCACATATGGATTCCCATTCCGGAGCAGTCCGAATGATACAGCAAACATGACAGAAAATTTGAAGATAATTGATCATGACATTCAATCATACAATTCAATAACCAATTAAGATACATGAATTAATTCATTCATCAAAACAGGAAATTAACTTGAAAATATACATCTCATGATTTGACAATAATAACCAGTGAAATAAACCTTCATTCATATATCGAATATCAAAATATGTTTAGAATTCACATCAAGGATAGGGGGTTTAGAGATCCCCCAAACAACTAAAAGACTACTCACGATCCATTACAAAATCAAAAGAATAAAGGAAAGAATAAACCCAGAAATTCATTGAGGTAGAAATCCTGGTTGAATCCCACGTTCTTCAGTCTTCTTCTTTGGATCTTCAATGGAGAATTAAACTAAAATTCTGGAAAACTAAAAAACTAACAATCTTTGGAAATTAAAACTATGTATCTAATGAAAATTACTCACACTTTCTAATTGAAAGCTCAAAACAAGACTGAAAACTGAAGTTTAGAATAGAAGAATAACTCATAAAATCTCAGCTGCCAAAACTAAAATAAAAACCTAACTAAAAAAATCGGTACCCTAACCAAACAGAAAAGTACGTTTTTATAGTTCCAGAGGGGTCACGGTGACAATGAAATTCATTGTCACCGTGTAGAGTCGAGATTTCCAAATTGCCTTTGCGCACAGGAGAGAGGTCACGGTGACAATGAATTTCATTGTCACCGTGAGGTCTTTAATTTTTGCTTATGTCCAGGAAATAATTATGTCACGGTGACAATGAATTTCATTATCACCGTGAGGTATGTGCTGCTCCAATACTGCCCGATAAAGAATTATGTGACGGTCACAATGAATTTCATTGTGACCGTGACCCATTGATTTCAGCTATTGTTTGCAATTCTTCTTATGTCACGGTCACAATAAATTCATTATGACCGTGACCCCTTGAGCAAAAATCTACAAAGGCACAAAACTTTAATCAAAAAGTTATCTAAAATGCATCAAAATTCTAATTTGGCTAAGATTAACAAAATTAACATAAAAGAAGCATAACATGACATTAAACACAACTAAATACCCAAAAATCATATAAAAATACTATCAAAACTAAATACTATATTGAAGTTATCAAAATACCCCACACTTAGACTTTGCTCGTCCTCGAGTAAATGAATTATCCACATTCCTGAAATTTCAAACTCTAACACAGAATACGAAAACTTAACAACAATCATAGCACCAAGCAGAAGGGTCTTAGTTACAAATCCTCAAATCAATTTATATCAAGTAATTTCACATGTGTGTGTGCTAGGCTCAAAACCAGTTTTCTCTTTTAAAAACAAAATAACCAATGCATTCTAGCAATTGAGCAAAGAAATTAAATATGCAAATGAATTTGCATACAGGTTTCGCGCTAAAAACTCACGATAATCATACGCCTCTCCTTTAGCACCGGAACCACAAGGGTCATCTCCACTTAAACAACTCAAATCAAGAACAGAATCAAAAGGACTTATTCCAGGGTTGTAATGTTTGGTTAAGGTACTGGCTAACAAAAAAAATTAAAGAATTCAAACAAAGAATTAGCCACTCTACCTAAAATTTCAACTACCCAAAACTGAACAAGGTTGCCCACGTCCTACCTTCAATTCTCCCATAATTTCCAATGTTGTCTAAACTTCCCCATACATAAAAAACACCGAACTCAAAACAACAAGGTGATGAACTTCCCTTTTAATTCACTTTTAAACCCAATTATCCATAAATATGAGTATGTCTTCTTCTACTCAAAGGTACCCCACACTTGAATTTTTCTATATTCAATACATCAAAATTAACTAAAAATAACAAAACTCATTAAACTTTCATTTTTCATATTTTTTTTTCTCATGATCTTTTTTTTTTCTTTTCATGATTTTTTTTTCTATTTTTTTCTGATGGGGTACCCAAAGTCTAGAATTTCTTGTACCCATTTTTTCTTCTAATAAGGGAAATTTTAACACCATACTAAATAACACCCATTAAATTCAACAATATTCCACTATTTCAACAATAGATACCATTATTCAACTTTCAATGATATTCCAACCCAATCCTAGAGTGGCCGATTCTTAGAAAAGGGTAGGCAAAGGAATTTAGGCTAAATGGTAAAATAATAGTGTAAAAAAAAAATTGCTTATACGCTTTTAGCATACTAAATCAGCTCAATGGGGCTAGCAATGGAAATAACATAAACAGGTAGGTCTAAAGCTATTTAAAAGTGGTTATCAAAGAAACAAATTGCCTTAATCATGTCCTAAACTTGTTTAAGTTGTTATCATGTTTCGAAGGGTGATGAGGAAGGTTCTAACCATCCTAAAATTCCTTCACTCAAAAACTCTTACGCACTAGATTTTTCAAATTTTTACAAACAAGCCTATAGTGCATAAAAGATTGGAAATCACACGATATATAACTGATTGAGATTCAATTTGCTTCTAAAACTTCCAACTACTCATTTGCCAAGATCAGTTTTTAAGATAGACCATTCTCCAATTAAAGGTCAAAACATTCACAATAGGAATAACTGAGGTTAAGCCAAGCTAAGATAAAGATATTTAGGCAACGACAATAAAGTACAAAGATAACAAAATAGAAATAAACATGCATCATACATCAACGGCTGTTAATTACATATATATATGAAGTTAATGTCTCCTACCCCCCACACAAAAACTTGCTATCCCCAGCAAGTAATAATATTACATATTAAGAAGATAAATAAAAATAAAATAAACAAAAGTCAAAACAAAAGATGAGAGGTCTCCCTGATCATTGATCTGATGGTGATGGGGGTGGTGGCGGTGGGAAATGGGCATCAAACCGCGTAGACCAGGCAGAAAATCCCTGGATCAGCTGGTCCATCTGGGACTGATATCTGCCTGAGATGCTGAGATGGTGTCCACTGATGCAGCTATGGTATCCATCTGCTCCATAATCGTGTCATAATGCGCGGAAGAAAACTGATGGTGCTCAGGGGCTGGGGGAGCTTGTGCCTCAGGATCCTCCTCATTGTCGCGTGGTAAGCCGCCTAGATCGCGTTCGACGCCGTGCAAATACTCATCTCGAGTGGACAACCGAAAACCATCAGCCATTGTCACATCCTTTACTAGGACCTTCATATTGATAAGCATTTTCTGATCAATTGTGGTAATGGAAGGCAGTGATTTGTACTTTTTTAATGGATGGCGGACACGCTTGGCAATGGCGGTGACAAATCCCCCAAGTGCGATTTTGGTCACTTTTTTCGACTTCCATTGCATCTCCTCCAATTTGTGCCAGAAATGAGTGGCTCCATTTATTCGGACACCCTGGATCATGCACGCGAGAAATAGGGCTTCCGGTAAGTTTACTTGGCCCGTTGAATCTGCATGGCTTAACAAAGATAATGAAAAAAATCGATGGAGGATCCGCAGAATATGGCTATTTAAATGATGAGCCTTCGTTTTTCCTGAGACATATTGTGTGGCAGTCACAGTGTCTCGAATGATTGCCCACGTGCCGTCTTTAGAGTAATCATCATAACAATCCGGCACCAGGTGTGGAAATCCAAGATATTCTAAAAATTCATGGAAAGTGAGGTTATACTCTATAGTGTCCAAGAAAAATGAAACAGAACCTGGATCATTGATGAGATCGCGGCCTGGTCTACAAGTGATAGTGGACACAAAATACCTTGTCAAGGTAGGGTAGACTTTATCATTGAGCATGAAAACCCACTCCCAGCCAATGTGGGCAATAAGTTGCTGGACCTCATTTTTTATGCCAAGTTTCTCCAGCAGTCCAAAATCCAAATAGCTCATTGGGATGAACGAGCATTTGGTGAACCGAGCATACGGAACCTTTTTAGCACTTAGAACCTAGGCTGGCACCTTAGAAATGTCCACGGAATCTGCGCTGGGAGGTTGGCTCGTAGAGCTTGAAGCTAGAGCAGAGCTTTTCCGTTTTGGAGCCACTGCATGAAAGCAAACAGCCAAGTTCAATAACAATGTAAGTTGAAACAACAATGGCTACTACTCTACTCAGCAATAAACAATCCATTCTACCCAACCCTATGCATCCTCCAAATGAGTTTAATTTATCAAAGTGATATCAACTCAAAAGTAGGTGTAGAATGTGCAATGACAACCTTAAAGCACAGTAACATAAGGGTAACTAAAATTCTGCATGTCAACATGTTAAAAATTGCAGAAGCTGGAAAATTAATTCATTGAGGCATTTTATCAAGCACTTGGTGAGCATGAATTTAAACGTACTATAATTGAAAACCAACGGCACTAACAACCCCCCAAATTGGCAATTAACAACCATACAGTGCATAACAAACAGTTTAAGATCAATAAAAGTCAAGTCCAATCCCAAATTTGAGTAAAATCATCAACCCAATGTAAAATGCAAATAAAGCCCTAAACTGCTACTTCCCACCCATTATCGTTCTCAATAAAGATAAAAATTTAAATGGGGAAGTAAGAATTTATGGGATGCACAGCAAGAATCGAAAATTATCAAAGAAGAAAAACAAAAGCATCGGCACAAGAATCGCAAGAATCACTGCCATGGAGATCAATTGGAACAGGGAACGCAGGGAGGAGAAAAATAAAAATAAATTAAACTGAAATAAAATTAAAAAGGAAGAGAAAAATACTTACTTATTGTAGATTATCCGGAATGGTGGTCTAAACGAGAGAAAAGAAACACAGAGAATGCAGAAAAGATCAAACAGTGCACGGTGAGAGTGAATGAAGTGTGGGAAAGTGAGAAATAACAAATGGAAAACTGGGATTTTAAAAGTTCTTTGCACGGGGTCACGGTCACAATGGGTTTCATTGTGACCGTGACATATCCAAAAATTGCAATCTAGAATTGAACCGCCATGGGGTCACGGTGACAATGAGTTTCATTGTCACCGTGACATAACCAAATTTGAAAACAGAATTGAATGTGCATTATGTCATGGTCACAATGAGTTTCACTGTCACCGTGACATAACCCAGTTTGAAAATAGAATGTAACTTACTCTACCTCACGGTGATAATGAATTTCATTGTCACCGTGACATGTGCACACCTCAAAATAGAAAGTCACTTACCCGATGGTCACGATCACAATAAAATTCATTGCACCATGACATGTGCACCAACCATAATCCAGAATGTAACTTCTGTTAGTCACGGTCACAATGAATTCATTGTCACCGTGACCACCTGCACACTTGCAAAAAGTCATCAATTTCTCAAAATTTCTAACTACTACTACTTTGACAATTCTCCAACAAAAATATAATTTCTCTTCTGAACATAAAATTTACAAAATGAAACAAGATTAACTTCCTCAAAAAATAATAATAACATTAAACGATAAAAAAAAGAAGATAAGAAGTAGTTCTACATTTAACAAGTCCGCAGCTGGACTTTTAAAAACCGTCAAGGATCTGCTAGAGTCACGATCGTGGAACCACTATCAAAGGTAGATTCAAAATACTGCTTCACACGATGTCCATTCACCTTGAACTCATCCTCAAACCGTGGGTGCTTCAATGTCACCACGCCAAACTTATCAACTGCCACTACTTCATAGGGTCCCTTCCATCTCGATTTCAACTTACCAGGAAACAACCACAACCTACTGTCATAAAGAAGCACTCGCATTCCAGGTGTAATTTCCTTTCTGACAGGTTTTCGATCATGCCATTTCTTGGTTTTATCTTTGTATCTCATGGCATGATCATAGGCCCAAAATCGATGCTCGTCTAGTTCATTTAGCTGCAAAGACCTGCACTTACCTGCATTCTCAAGGTCAAAATTCAGAACTTTTGTAGCCCAATAAGCTTTATGCTCTAATTCCACTGGGAGGTGGCAGGACTTCCCATAAACCAACCTAAAAGGGGACATCCCTATCGGTGTCTTGAATGTTGTCCTATAGGCCCATAGAGCATCATCTAACTTAAGGTACCAATCTTTTCGAGACAAATTGACCATTTTTTCTAAGATGGCCTTTAACTCCCTGTTAGACACTTGAACTTGACCATTAGCCTGAGCATGATAAGGGGTTGTGACCTTATGCCTAATGCCAAATTTCTTTAATAAAGCCTTAAATTGGTGGTTCACAAAATGTTTACCACCATCGCTTATAATGGCTCTAGGGGCTCCATACCGAGTGAATATGTTTCTCCTCAAAAGTTCTAAAACGATCTTAGCATTAGAAGTTCTAGTGGCTATAGCTTCAACCCATTTACACACATAATCCACTGCCGCCAGAATATATTCAAACCCATATGAAATCGGAAAAGGTCCCATAAAATCTATTCCCCATACATCAAATAGTTCTACCTCAAGCATGTTTGTCAGAGGCATCTCATCTCGCTTAGATATATTTCCTACCCTCTGGCATCTATCACAAGTCTTCACATAAAATTGAACATCTCTAAACATTGTAGGCCAATAAAAACCAGAAGACAAGATTTTCATTACCGTTCTATTTGCCCCATGATGTCCACCAGCTTCTCCACCGTGACAAGCTGTGATGATTGCACCCGTCTCCTCATCTGAGATGCACCTTCTTAAAACTTGATCAGCACTTAATCGGAAAAGGTAGGGGTCATCCCAAATGTATTGTCTTGCATCAGCTCGCAGTTTCTTCTTTTGCTGCCAAGTAAAATCTTTAGGCATAAAACCTCCTGCAAGAAAATTGGCTATGTTAGCAAACCAAGGAACAGAAGTGTCACAAGCAAATAAAGCACAAATGTGTTCATCAGGAAATAAGTCTAAAATTTCCCCCTTTTCAATATGGTCATTTTCCATTCTTGATAAGTGGTCTGCCATGAAATTTTTAGCACCCTTCTTTTCCTTAATTTCTAAATCGAACTCTTGCAATAGTAGCAGCCAACGAATCAGCCTCGGTTTGGATTCTTTCTTGGCAAACAAATGCCTTAAAGCTGCATGGTCCGACCACACCACAACTTTTGCACCCAGCAAATATGGCCTGAACTTCTCAAACTCATACACAATTGCGAGAAGTTCTTTCTCTGTGGTGGTGTAATTAACCTGTGCTCCGGTCAAAGTGTGACTAGCATAATAAATTGCACAAAATATCTTATCCCGACGCTGTCCCAATACCGCTCCCACTGCATAATCACTAACATCACACATTAGTACAAACGGCATAGTCCAATCTGGAGATATAATCACCGGAGCTAAAATAAGCCATTGCTTTAACGTTTTAAAAGCTAGCAAGCATTCACTATCAAAATTGAAAATAGCATCTTTCATGAGTAAATTAGACAGGGGTTTAGCAATTTTTGAAAAATCTTTAATAAAATGCCGGTAAAACCCTGCATGTCCTAAAAAACTCCTTATGCCCTTAACACTCGTCGGAGGCGGTAACTTCTTTATGACTTCAACTTTTGCCTTATCCACTTCTATTCCTCTCTCTGAAATTTTATGCCCTAACACGATGCCCTCTCTCACCATAAAATGGCATTTTTCCCATTTTAAAACTAGGTTAGTCTTTTCACACCTCCCTAGCACTAAATCAAGATGCTTTAGACAGCTCATAAAATCAGCCCCATATATGGTGAAGTTATCCATGAATACCTCCATAAATTTCTCTATAAAATCATGGAAAATAGCCATCATACATCGCTGAAACGTAGCCGGTGCATTACATAACCCAAAGGGCATTCTTCTATATGCAAATGTGCCATATGGGCAGGTAAAGGTCATTTTCTCTTGATCCTCAGGGGCTATAGGAATCTGCAAATATCCTGAATACCCATCTAAAAAATAGTAGAACCTATTACCTGCTAACCTCTCTAGCATTTGATCAATAAACGGCAAAGGGAAATGGTCTTTCCTAGTGGCAATATTCAACCTTGTATAATCAATACAGACTCTCCAACCCGTAACTGTACAAGTTGGAATCAGTTCATTCAGTTCATTCTTAACCACTGTCATTCCCCCTTTTTTAGGCACACACTGCACTGGGCTAACCCATTTACTATTAGAAATAGGGTAGATTATACCTACATCAAGGAGTTTGAGTACCTCCTTTTTAACTACCTCTTGCATGGCCGGGTTGAGTCTTCTCTGAGGCTGAGCTACCGGCTTGCATTCCTCCTCCATTGGGAGCATGTGTGTGTAGTAACTTGGGTCAATCCCCTTCAAATCTGAGGTTTCCCATCCAATGGCTCCCTTGTGCTTCTTCAGCACCTCTAGTAGCAACTATTCTTCATCACCTGACAACAAAGAAGATATGATTACTGGTTTCCGATCTTTCTCTAAAAATACATATTTCAAATGAGAGGGGAGAGGTTTAAGTTTAGAATTTAAATCCCCCTTTTTGGGGTTAAACTCTTCATTATGTGATTCATCCTTTCCATCTTCTGTCTCCACAATTTCTATGGTTTCTCCCCTCATCTCTTCTTCCACTTCGTCACCTTCTGAATGTAACAAACACAAATTCTCTGGATCAGCTCCAACCAATTTTTCCTGCACTTCTTTCACACACTCGTCTATTACGTCTACAAAATACACAGACTCCTCCATATCCCCAGATGGATGCTTTTGAGCCTTGTTCATATCCACTACTAACTCCTTATTATTGAACTGCAGGGTCACCGTTTGACCATGAACATCGATCAATGCCTTTGCTGTGTTTAAAAATGGCCTCCCCACTATCAGTGGCACCTTCCTATCCTCTTCTATCTCCATCACCACAAAGTCCACTAGGAAGATGAATTTCCCCACCTTCACTAACAGATCTTCTATTACTCCCTTGGGCCGCCTCACTGACCTATCTGCAAGTTGGAGTCTCATTCCTGTCTCCCTGAGGTCCCCAAGATTAAGCTTCCTGCAAATAGAATAAGGAATCAAATTTATGCTGGCACCCAAATCACATAAAGCATTACCATAAAAATCTTCACCAATAGCACAGGGTAAAGTAAAGCTACCTGGATCTTCCAATTTCTCAGGGATCTTGTTCATAATTATAGCACTGCAATTTTCTGTAAGCTGTACAGTTCCATGCCCTTCTAATTTCTTTTTATTAGAACATAATTCTTTCATAAATTTAGCATAGTTAGGCATATGAGCTAAAGCTTCAGCAAATGGTAAATTAATATGCAGTTTCTTAAACATCTCTAGAAACCTAGCCTTTTGCTCATTTTTCTTTTCCTATTTAGCAACTGTAGGAAATGGCAGTCTATTTATATCAAGATCCTCTACCCTCGGATTCACTAAACTTTTACCCTTATCACTTTTAGGAGCATCTTCATTAATTTCTACCCTAGAGTTAGAATTACTTACCGTCCGTGTCGGCTCCTCCTTTTCTGATGATGAAGAATTTTTACCTTGGTCTTCTCTCGGTACCACTTCCTTACCACTTCTCAGTTTGATTGCTTTAGCTTCCTCTTTTGGATTCCGGTCCACATTCGAAGGAAATGTTCTCGGTTGTCTTTGAGACATGGAATTTGCCAGCTGTCCCCCTTGAGTCTCTAAATTCCTCATGGAAGCATCTTGGTTCCGGTTCCACTATTTTTGAGATTTCCATCTTTACTCTTGATTAGCCATGAACTGCTTACAAACTGTTGTTGACTGTTTATAAAAGTAGCCAATATGTCTTCCAGGTTTGCCTTCTTTTCTTGCACAGGTGGCCTCGGTTGGTATCCCGGTGGGTGGTATTGTTGCCCTTGGTTGTAATGGGGTGGATATGGTTGTTGGTATTGCTGCCCTTGGTTCTGATGAGTATTTTGGTTGAAGGGAGGTCAAATTTGTGGTTGAGAGGGTGAAGCATTTGGATTTCCATCCTTCCAAGAGAAGTTTGGATGATTTTTCCAGCCCGGATTATATGTGTTGTTGTAGGGGTCATTCCTTCTATAATCTCCTATGGCATTTATATCTCCCGTCGCCCCACTCTCTTGACCAAATTGCCCACTTTCATACCATCCACTTTCTTGAGCCACAGAGGCTACATTCTGCACTTTTAGACTACTCATCTCCTTCCTCATGGACTCAATCTGTGCCTTCAGCATCGACACCTCATCCACAGCATGTATCCCTTGTCTTTTCGAAACTGACCTAGGATTAGACCATTAAGCATCATTTGCCGCCATTTCATCTAGCAGATGAAAAGCTTCCTCTGGTAGTCTATTCATGAATGACCCTCCTGATGAAGCATCTAATAAAGATCTTGTCTTTGGTGTAACCCAAGAATAAAATGTTGTTATCAGGTGATATATGGCTATCTAATGGTGTGGACAGCTTCTCAACTGTCTTCTAAACCTTTCACAGGCTTCATAAAATAGCTCCTCAATCATTTGACTAAAACCCAAGATACTGTTACGGATGTTCGCAGTTTTTGTCGGAGGGAAGAATCTCATAAAAAATCTCTCCTGTAACTGGTCCCATGATCTAATCGACTGTCTAGGTAGCATTTGCAACCATTCACGTGCTTTTCCAATCAATGTGAAAGGGAACAACTTTAATCTTACCGAGTCAGATGATACTCCAGGAATCTCAACCGTATCACTGACCTCTAAGAATATGCATAAGTGCGTGCGGGATCTTCCACTTCTGAACCCATAAACTGATTCCTTTGCACCATATTAATGGTGTCTGGTTTAAGCTCAAACTGCACTCCCCTTGGCAGCACAATCGTCCGATTATCCTCATTCCATCTTGGTACTGCATAATCCCTTATTGTCCTCTGTCTCGGGACCTCTTCTCTATAATTCCCTTGATTTTCATCTTGTGCCCTTGGCACTTATTTTTTCCCGCAAGGAACTTCACCAATAGGAGGAGGATTGTTGTCCATGTTATTTTCTCTGTTGGTCCTCCTTCATTGACAAAAAGTTCTCTCGATTTCAGGATCGTAGGGTGCTATTTGTTCCTGTATCAATCTGCTCATGCACCACAACAACTACCTGAAAAGAATAAACAAAAATAAAAATAAAATAAAAATAAAAAAAATGAAAAACACACACAAATAATAATCAAAACTTAAAACAACGCCAGTCCCTGGCAACGGTGCCAAAAACTTGACTCGACCTCAGCAAGTGTACTGAATCAGCAAGTAATATAATGGAGTATTTTTTTAAGACTCCGAGTTATCATACCCAAGAGACTGTGTATGCAAGTTATGACACTTAAATGTATGGTAAAAAATTCCCAGTTGTTGAATTGATTTAATTAACTACTGATTAAAAATAAAGAATTTAAATAACCAAAATAAACAAACGGAAATAATCAAATTAAATTGACTGCAACAATTGCAAGAACCCAAATGACGAAAAAATTAACAATATAAGAATTCAAAAATAGACAAACGTTGCTCAGGTTCACTCGTCCACCCCATACCCAGATATGAATCAAAACACATAAAGAAAATATATATGAATGAAATCGGGATAACCCTCTTAACCCAAGCGTCCCATTCTGGAGCAAGCTACTCTAATTACATGATGTCCCATTCCGGAGCAAGTCATACAACTAGCCTAATCATAGGTCTAAAATCTTAGATTCGATTTGCTTTCCCATTACGGAGCCAAACAACCCAAAACCTAATTATTTCACTCCTCACTCCAATCTTAAACCATGAAAACCTGCACATATGGATTCCCATTCCGGAGCAGTCCGAATGATACAGCAAACATGATAAAAAATTTGAAGATAATTGATCATGACATTCAATCATACAATTCAATAACCAATTAAGATACATGAATTAATTCATTCATCAAAACAGGAAATTAACTTGAAAATATACATCTCATGATTTGACAATAATAACCAGTGAAATAAACCTTCATTCATATATCGAATATCAAAATATGTTTAGAATTCACATCAAGGATAGGGGGTTTATAGATCGCCCAAACAACTAAAAAACTACTCACGATCCATTACAAAATCAAAAGAATAAAGGAAAGAATAAACCCAAAAATTCATTGAGGTAGAAATCCCGGTTGAATCCCATGTTCTTCAGTCTTCTTCTTTGGATCTTCAATGGAGAATTAAACTAAAATTCTGGAAAACTAAAAAACTAACAGTCTTTGGAAATTAAAACTATGTATCTAATGAAAATTACTCACACTTTCTAATTGAAAGCTCAAAACAAGATTGAAAACTGAAGTTTAGAACAGAAGAATAACTCAGAAAATCTCAGCCGCCAAAACTAAAATAAAAACCTAACTAAAAAAATCTAAACCCTAACTAAACAGAAAAGTGCATTTTTATAGTTCCAGAGGGGTCACGGTGACAATTAAATTCATTGTCACCGTGTAGAGTCGAGATTTCCAAATTGCCTTTGCGCACAGGAGAGGGGTCACGGTGACAATGAATTGTCACCGTGAGGTCTTCAATTTTTGCTTCTGTCCAGGAAATAATTATGTCATGGTGACAATGAATTTCATTGTCACCGTTAGGTATGTGCTGCTCCAATACTGCCCGATAAAGAATTATGTCATGGTCACAATGAATTTTATTATTACCGTGACCCATTGATTTCAGCTACTATTTGCAATTCTTCTTATGTCACGATCACAATAAATTCATTGTGACCGTGACCCCTTGAGCAAAAATCTACAAAGGCACAAAACTTTAATCAAAAAGTTATCTAAAATGCATCAAAATTCCAATTTGGCTAAGATTAACAAAATTAATATAAAAGAAGCATAACATGACATTAAACACAACTAAATACCCAAAAATCATATAAAAATACTATCAAAACTAAATACTATATTGAAGTTATCAATGTTACAAAAAGAAACTATGCCCTATCAACAATCCCACTGTGTTGGCTTGACTGGCGACGTCTCACCCAAAAGCTATACACCTTTCCCACCTGCACGGGTGAAAACACCGTACTAAGCGATAACGCTTAGTGGAGAAACAAATAATAATATATGGATTGCCAATCACAATGATTGTCAAGGCAAATCACATACATAATGGTATACTGAATATCACAGGATATAATCACAATAGAATTCCATTCATCACCATTCAAAGGTTCAATAAACACATTCATATGCCAACGGATTCATATGCTCATAATAGAGTCATTCAGATTTAAATACTTATAATCATACTCATTCGGATCACATTCTCATAAGTATATCAGAACAAATCATAACACCTGCTGACTCATAGTAGTGGATAATGAATAAACGCATAACGGTACCTTACGGGTATGAATCGACACATAGCGGTACCTTACGGGTACGAATTGGGAAAATGATATCATATTATCTCTTTTCAAAACATTTTACAAAGGGATCTTAAACAAGATCCGAACACATAGAAGTTCGCGAGAAACTAAACGGGGACCTAATCAGGGTCCAAAATAGTATAGAGGCTGCAGCTAAAAGACTCTTTTAGGCATGCCTAACTATCCACTAGACTGACTCACGCAGGTCATGCATAAAAATATTCCCAGATCGGTACATATTAGTCAATATAATTGATGGAGCAAAAATACTTACAGTTGAATATCATTTTAAAGCTTAGATGATGCTAAAAAAATATTAAAACAGCAAATAAGTTAAAATGGAACAAAAAGATAAGAATTCAAAACGTTAGAAAAATTCAGGACAGAAGAAAATCACACGGCGGTGTGACCAAGCCTTACCGCCATGAAAGACATCCTACACGGTCGTAAGGGAAGACAAAACACCAAAGCAGGAAGAGGCTTCACGAGTTATGTCTTGCCTTCATGAGTTGTGAAAGAGCTTCATGAGTCGTGACTTGTTGCACGACTCGTGCAGCCATAAGAGGGAGGGAGAGAAAGCACGACTCGTGCAGCCACAAGAGGGAGGGAGAGAGAGGTTCATGAGATGTGCCTGCCACTCACGACTCATGAGGCAACCGAAGAATGCCATTCCCTCAAGTGTCCAGAGAGCATTTACACTGCAGTATGGGATTCCTTACCGCCATGTGAGTCGACAAATAGCAAACCATTAATGCATTTACACGGCGGTATGGAAATCCATACAGCCGTGTAAAATGACCAAAACCTAGAAATATGTCAGAATTCCACACAACTCAAAATTAAATCTAACATACTTCAAAATTAAACAATGTACTCATCAAAATCAACTTAAAACCCACCTATTTAGCTCATAATCCAACAAAATCATACAATAACCAAGATCAAAACATTGAAACCATAAATTCAGCAATTTACAATCCAAAACATAAATGTATAAATAATCCAAAACAAGTCAGAATCTAAGTTATTAACTAAACATAATCAAAACTTGTAACATATAAATCATTATATACTTCAATAACAATAAAATTTCCAGAAAATCAATAAGGAACCAAAATCATTAAAATGCACATAATTCCCAAATAAAATCCCAAACCTGTAATCCTATGCTCCAATTTACTTGGCACCACTACCACTCGCCTTCTCCTTTCCTTTGGGATCGTGAGGAGGCTCAACTAACAAAAATACCCAAAAATCACACAAAATAACAACCCTAAATTAAAACCCAAACCAACAAAGAAGGAGAAAGAATGAAGAAGAAGAAGAAATACAGCAAAACTTACCCAAGTAGAGTTGGAGAGATGATCTATTCCCACCAAGAATCACTTAAATACAACTAGGGAACACTTAAGAAGAGAAAAGGAAGAAGAGGTAAAGAGGAGGAAGAGGAGCAACGGGAAAGAGAGACAGCAATTACTGTATTCTTTTTCCTTTCATACTATTTAGCTCCATTCCTTAACCCTAGCCAAATATCACCCTTTCATTGGTAGAAATAGACCACTCACACCCTACAAGCATGCAAGACATCACACACAACACTAACCTCACTAATGCACACCCTACCAACATGTGAGCATGCACACACTAACACAACCCACTTACTTACATCCCACAAACATATATGCATTCACATATTAGAAAAGCCTACAAAACATGCATTTTGCCTAAAAAGCCCTTAACACATGCCAAAACTCTCACTCATGCACGCATATACATTGTAAATATGGCTCAAACTGATAGGGGGAAATCGAGGTGTTATAATTATAATGAAGTTATGGCATGTATGATGTTTGAATTAATTAATTAGTGGAATGAAAATGTTTTAGTAGAAAAAGAATGAATTATACGTGAATCGAAAATGTTGCCGAATGGAATGGAATGTTATGTTAATTAATTAATGATATAATTTAATTTATGTTGAGAATTTAATGGAAATTGAAATAATAAAATATTGTATTTGCCCTTAGTAGTAGTCTGTTAGTTAAATCTAAATCAGAATATAGTTGGCTAGCCATAAGGACACCATACCGCAGTGTGAGTCATAACGACCCACTTCAGTAGGCCAATGGCAGTCTACTAAATGAATGAATGTTGAAATGTTTAAATGTAAATGAAATGAAATGTCAATGTATGGGTGGTCCTTTGGGGTCATTCTAAAATGTAGTGGACCTATAAGGTCCACGTCTAGTGTATCCTGTTCAGAGATTTCTACCGGATTGATACAAGGGGCAAAATGGTTAAAATGGATTTAAAATGGTAAAAGTGGATTGAAAATGAGTAAATGAGAGTTAACATAAGAAATAGAGTGAAAAAGGGACTTAATTGTAAGAGTTTAAAAAGATGTATCGATTAAATGACAAAAGCATATTTTTAATCGTTATTAAGGTTAACTAAAAGAAAATGAGAATAAATTGGTAAAGTAAGGTAAATTGATTATTATATAAAAAATAAAAATATAATTTGGCGTGAAAATGACATATAAAAGATTAAAAGATATATTGTATGTTAAGATAAAGAAAATGAATTTAGATACATGAATAAATCTTAAAAAAGGAAAATGGAGTGGAAAAGAATTAAAATGCAAAGATGTTGAAGTAATAAGGTAAAATGGTAATTATGTAACAAATGGGAATAAAAAGGGTAATTTTGTAATTTGAATGAAATTAAAAGGACCTAAGTGGAAATTAGTATGAAAATAATATTACAAGGACTAAATAGTAATTTACTTATCAAATAATGGAATAAATATGATAATAAGGTATCTAATGGCATTATTGTAAATAAATGGAATTAGAGGGCGATATTGTAATTCAATGAAAGTTTAGCGATTAAAATGTAATTAAAAGATTATATAAGAATTAATAGTGTAACTAAGTGAGAATGGAATATTTAACTGATAAATAATGACAATCATGGAATAAACTTAAGTATAAAATTATATAATAAGTAAATTAAATATATATGTAAAGATATAAAATTGACTAATATTAAGCTAGGTAAAATAATGATAGTATAAAGGCAAAAAAGGTAATTTGGTATGGAAATGATAATTAGTGACTAAATAGAAATTTTAGAAGTCTAATAATTAGTTAAATGTGAGGAATAGTTAAGTAATGGGATAGCTGTAATTATGGGTAAATTGGAGGACAAAACTATAAATTGAGTAAAGTTAAGGACTAATTCATAATTTAGCAATAAGAATATTAAAGGAAGAGCTAAATTGCAAATTAGGTACAAAAAAAGAGGTAACTAGTAAGTGTAATTAATAAGTATAATATGGACATAATGATTTAAATGGATGAAGAAATATAATAATAACTTTGATACTAATAGTAACATAAGTAAACTAATGTAGGGCATAAGTTATGTAATTTGAATGTTATTGATCGAATGGAGATAAAGATTGAATGAGGATAAAGAATGAATAATTATAAAGTATGCTAAATTGAATGCTGAGACTATTTACAACTACTGCTTATCTAAATGTATGCATGCAAATGTATGTATGAATTTGTAAATAGAAAATTATTGATGTTATATAAAAAAAATTGTAAAATGAAAATGAAGACTAGTCAAGAAATGGCAAAGGAAAAAGTATAGATAAACAAAGAAAAAAATTGTAAATAGATAGAATCCAAGGAATTAAGATAATACATGTGAATATAAAGGGAAAGAGAAATTTGTACAGGTATCGTAAAATGCTAGAAAAAGTATAAATGTTAATAATAAAGGAAAATAATAACAATGATAAAACTAGAGTTAATAGGAACTGTAATTGTATCAATATAATAACTAATAATATAATAACATATATATATCTTAATGGCCTAAATACCGGTCTAGAAGTGTCATTTCATAATTTCAGTGTTACCATGATAATCGCAGCGTCGAATAGTGTAGAGAGTGAGTTTGCCAATATCAAAGTTTAGTGATAAGTGGGTTAAAAGTATAGTGATTTCAGGACGTGTGACACTGGGGTGGCTATACAGCAAACCCGGCTGTCCGACGCCCGAAAAATTTTAATTTCGCAAAAATGATCTGTGGGTTATCAGAAGTCTATTGGTGAAATTTGAGCTGAAAATGGAGTTAAATTGACCTCCGAAAGTCTTTCTGAAGTTGGCTTCTCGTTCGGTTCAATTTGAACCGGGGTTTGACCAAGGGGTTATTAATGGTTAAAATGGCCTAATAGATTTTAAGTCTGTAAAATAAGATAGCGGGAGTGTTATTTGTGAATTTTGACAGTTTTAGGGTTGTATTTTACGACATAAGCAAAATTAGTCGAATCGAACAGGTTTAAGTGAACCGGTGCCCAAATGGATTCTGATTGAGCTAAAAAATTGCAGGGAACCTATTTTTGATGTTATAAGAACAATGGAGTTTGTTAGAAGTGAAAATAATGTGGGTAACATATAGATGCTTTGAAAAAGTGCAAATGAACCGAAAAACCAAAATTTTGGTTTAAATCGGTTGAACCACCTTGGTCGGACCGGTTAGTTTCATTAGAGGACTATATAAAGGGAGAAATGGTTGGAGTTCTCTAGAAAAATCCAGCTAAAGTCGGCATCTTCTCACCTCTTCAAGGCCGAACCACATTTCTCACTTCTCTCCTCCATTTTCTTCTCTTTTACTCCAATTTCTTCTCAAATCTTAGCTCCCTAACTAAAGTTCAGCCCCTCTACAATCCTATAGAAGTGATTTGAGTTCATTTGGTGCACTGGAAATGGGTTAAATCAAGTGTGCAAGGTTTAGGGTAAGTTTTTGGGTTTGTGATTTAAGGGTTTTTAATTTGATTTATTGGTTCCTATAGAGGTTTTGGGGCTGTAGAATACATTTATGAAGTTAGATTTCACATTTGAAGCTTGGTTTTAATGATATGAGTACTTTTGTATTCAGCCATGATAGGTTCTTCAAGGGAAGAGGAAGTGTCACACCCCTACCTATACCATGGAGACTTCTACCCCTGTGGAGGTAGAAGTGTCCCGATAGATAAGAGTGTCACAACACACATACATACCTATATACGTAAGTTTCACAGCAGATAACATGATACTCATAAAAGAGAAACACAGCGGTACTGAATAGGGTAAATTCTTTTCACTTCTATTATATATATATTCATAAACAAAGGCTGTACATATTACAAAAGATTTCATATACAAAGGCCCATAGAACCATCTCTGAGGGCACACAAAAATATTAAATCGATTACAAAAAAAAAAAGAAAAGCCTGTACTAAGACTTCGATCCCTAGTTGTGATGGCCTTCCTGATGCAGCACGCCCCAATCGCGCACAACCACAAACCTCCACACCTGCACGGATAAAACACCCGTGCTAAGCGAAATCGCTTAGTGGGGAACACAGAATGCAATACCACCACTCACAGTGGAGTTAACATGTAAAGCATATGTTAATGGCATAATCACAGTTTAGTATCATATGAAATAAATCCAATTATTCATTATCATGTACACAATTCATATTTGTATACTATAAGAAATTTATTTCAACATATCATTCATACCAGTTCACACTGGTAACCACGACATCACCTGCACCCTCAAAACTGTGGATAACGAGTACACATAGATACCCGAAGGTATCAGTATCATTTTATAACACATAGACGCCCAAAGGCCTCGAAGTATTCTTTTCATTATTTTGTTCCAAAAATATTTTCACATAGAATCTTAGTTAAGATTCAACAGAAAGATCACTGAGATCCATTCGGGGACCTGATCAGGGTCCAAATCGTACACATGGCTGCAGCTACACATAACTCTATTAGGCATGCCTAACTATCCACTTATTTGGTTTGCAGGCTAACTTCACACAATTTAAATCTATAATTCATTCTGAAATCATCTATTATTCAGAAACACTCTGTATCTTATCTGAACGAAGCGTTAATTCAATGTTACCGGTTATACAAAAATCATTACTTCCATACTCAAACTTTACATTTAACAAATAAGCATTCATTACAAAAATAGGGTAGGTCACGGTGGTAACCAATTTCATTGCCACCGTGACATACCAAACCCTCAAAACAGAATGCAAATGGTAGGTCACGGTGGTAACCAAATTCATTGCCACCGTGACATACTACCACCCAAAACAGAATGTAACCCTGAGGTAGGTCACGGTGGTAACCAAATCCATTGCCACCGTGACATACCAAAACCCAAAACAGAATGTAACTCAAATGTTGGTCACGGTGGTAATCAATTTCATTGCCACCGTGACATACCAAACTCCTGGGCAGAATGCAACCCGAACAGACCTCACGGTGGTAACCAAATTTGTTGCCACTATGACCCATGCCCTGTTGCGATAATTCCCAGCAAAACGACACCAAAATTGCAACCCAAAACACAACCCTTCACTTTATTTATTCTTCCTCACTTACATCCTATTATATACATCAATTAACCTTCTCAAATTAAACAATTACAAGTTTCGACTTAAAATTTCCAAAAGCAATATTTTCTTTCCAAAGAATTTCATATCACAAACTCAAAATCCCTAATTCATATTTGAAACAATTCATTTCAAATTAACCATATTCACATCCTATACATACAAATCCACTCATCATAGCTCATCAATTTCACAATAACAACAATCATCAATATCCATCCAAAGTACAAGTCATACAAACGTTCCCAAACCTGGTTTCCTGTGCTCCTAGTCGTGAGCTCCGCTTCCACTCGCTTTTTCTTTCCCTTTAGACGTTCTAGGAAGCTCCTCTGAACCACAATTCAAACACAACTAAATTTAATTCTAACATTTAATACATAACTGAAAATTAACCTAAAGAGAAGAAAAAGAAGGATCTATGCTATCACTAACCCAATACTCACCCTTTTTAAACTTAGAAGGCACAAACCCAGCAATTCAAATCCTCAAGGCTAAGAATAAAGAGTAAAATCAGATAAAGATAAAGAAAGAAAGAAGAAGAACAAGAGAGGAAGAAGAGGAATGGCGTGAGAAGGGAGTGAAGAACGGGAATCAAAAGGGAAGGCTGCCTTCTCTCTCTCTCACCAAACCCATTAAATGCCAACTTATCCCTTGAGCCACATGTCATTCTCCCCATAAGACAAATGCCCCCTTAACACACCCTACTCCCATACTCTAACACACACACTAATTTATTCCTTGCTTACACCTTACTTGCATACACCCAAACTCACTCTAGTCTATCTCTTCTTCTCCTCTTAATACACATACAAACACTTAATTTAAACAAATAAACCCAAATTAACACATACATGCAACACATAAAAATACACACATACTGACACGGACAGGCTCAAACTACTGGGGTGGTTTTGGGGTGTTACATTACTCCCCCACTAAATAGAATTTCGTCCTCGAAATTCTTACCTGCTTCAAATAACTGAGGGTACTGTAACCTCATAGCTTCTTCCGGTTCCCATGTAGCTTCTTCAATACCATGATGCCGCCACAGAACTTTAACTAATGGTATCTGTTTATTCCGGAGCTGTCTGGTTTCCTTATCCAAAATTCCTTTCGGTTCTTCATCATAAGAATAGTCTGACTGAACCCGGATATCTTGCACTATATCCGGACCTATCATAGCTTTTTCTGACAGTTCAGTCCAACATACTAGTGTCCTGCATTTCCGTCCATACAATACCTCATAAGGGGCCATACCAATGCTCACCTGATAGCTGTTATTATATGCAAATTCCATCAAATACACATACCGATCCCAGTTACCTGAGAACTCTAAAACACAACCCCGGAGCATATCTTCTAATATCTGAATAACTCTTTCTGATTGTCCATCTGTCTACTGATGGAATGCAGTGCTGAAGCTTAACCGAGTTCCTAATGCTGCCTGTAGTTCTTTCCAAAACTTTGACGTAAAACGGGGATCTCGATCAGAAACAATGGATAGCGGAATCCTATGAAGACTAACTATTTCATTCACATAAAGCTCTGCCAACTTATCCATGGAGTAATCCACCCGAACTGGTAAAAAGTGCGCTGACTTGGATAACCGATCCGCTATAACCCATACAGCATCGTGCTTACGCTGTGTCATTGGTAGACCAGATACAAAATCCATCGTGATATCATCCCACTTCCACTGAGGAATGGGTAAAGGATGAAGTAATCCCGATGGTACTTGATGTTCAGTTTTCACTTGCTGACAAGTAAGACATCTTGAAACAAATTCCGTTATACTTCTTTTCATGCCTGGCCACCAATAAAATTGCTTAAGATCCTTGTACATCTTGTCACCTCCCGGATGCATAGTGAAAAGCGATGAATGAGCCTCTTATAACAGCTTTTTCCTTAACTCGCCCACATCGGGTACACACAAACGGTCTCCATGCCTAAGCACTCCATCACTATCAATCCGATACTCAGACTGCTTACCATCTTTCACTGCTTGACATACCCGCTGTAGTACATGATCATCCAACTGAGCTTTCTCAATGTCCTGCCTCAGACTTGGCTTAGTTTTAAGCCGAGCAACTAGAGCTCCGTGAGAATCAAACCTCCATCTACCTCGACCAAGAAGCAATGCAGACATAGATTTCCTACTGAGGGCATCTGCCACCACATTAGCCTTGCCCGGATGGTACTCAATGATACAATCATAGTCTTTAAATAGCTCTAACCATCTTCGTTGTCTCAAATTCAATTCTTTTTGTGTCATCAAATACTTGAGACTTTTGTGGTCGGTAAAAATCCGGCATGTTTCCCCATACAAATAATGCCGCCACACCTTAAGTGCAAAAACTACTGCTGCTAACTCCAAATCGTGAGTCGGATAGTTCTGCTCATGAGGCTTCAACTGTCTCGACGCATAGGCTACAACTCTGCCTTCTTGCATTAAGACACAACCCAAACCAATCCCGAAAGCATCACTGTACATGATAAATTCCTTACCCGAAACCGGTTGTGTAAGCACAGGAGCTTTAACTAACATCTCTTTCAACTGATCAAAACTGGCTTGACACTTTTCAGACCACACAAACTTAACTTCCTTCCGAAGTAGTCTAGTCAACGGAGAGGCTAAAACTGAGAATCCCTTAACAAAGCGTCAATAATAACCTGCCAAACCCAGAAAACTTCTAACCTCAGGCACATTCTTCGGAGGCATCCAATTAACAATTGCTTCAATCTTACTCGGATCAACTCGTATACCATCCTCTGAAACTACATGTCCGAGAAAAGCCACTTCCTTTAACCAAAACTCACATTTGCTGAGCTTCGCAAAAAGCTGATGATTCCTTAGCATTTGCAATACCAACCGAAGGTGTTCCTCATGCTCCTTCCTATTTCTCGAGTACACTAAAATATCGTCGATGAACACCACTACAAACTTGTCCAAGTACGGTCAAAAAACTCTATTCATTAAGTCCATAAAGGCCGCAGGCGCATTAGTCAATCCAAAAGGCATTACCAGGAATTCATAATGACCATAACGCATCTGGAAAGCCGTCTTCGCCACATCTACCTCTTTTACCCTCAACTGGTAATAACTCGACCTCAGGTCTATCTTAGAAAACACTCCAGCTCCTCGCAACTGATCAAAGAGATCCTCAATCCTTGGTAAGGGATACTTATTCTTAACAGTCACCTTGTTAATTTGTCTGTAATCAATACACATCCGTAACGTTCCATCATTTTTCTTGACAAATAACACTGGAGCACCCCACGGGGACACACTGGGCCGAATAAACCCTTTATCTAACAATTGTTGCAACTGACTCTTCAACTCTTTTAATTCCACTGGGGCCATTCGGTAGGGAGCCTTAGAAACTGGAGCTGTCCCAGGCACAATCTCTACTGACAGTTCAACTTCTCTTTCAGGAGGTAGCCCTGGTAATTCTTCAGGAAAAACATCTACAAAATCTCTAACCACCGAAATGTCCTGAATCTTCATTTGTCCCCTTCGAGAATCTAGTACCAATGCCAAGAATGCTTCACATCCCTTTCTAATAAACTTTCTTGCTTTCATGGCCGAAATCACATTATGTAAAGAGCTGCTCCCAATACCCTTCACCAACACAGGCGGTTGACCCTTACTATTCAAAACCATCACCTTTCTATGACAATCCACTACGGCTCGATGCTTATCTAACCAATCCATACCTAGAATGATATCAAACTCATGGAATGGTAAACAGATCAAATCCACAGCAAACTCCATACTCTGTATCTTTAAAGGACATGCCCGACACACCTAATTTACCATAACACTTTGTCCCAACGGGCTAGACACACATATATCATATTCTAACCTTTCCTTGGTTCCTAAACTATCCCATATCTTATTAGAGCATACATAAGAATGGGTTGAACCCGGGTCAATCAAAACATAAACTTCAGAATCAAGAAAAGAAAACTTACCCGCAATCACTTCTGGAGCATTCTGTTCCTCTCGGGCCTTCATAGCATAAGCCCTTCCAGACATAGGGACAGGACGATCCACTGATTCCGAGGGTTCTCTCTCTCGAGGCCGTCCACCACGACCCCTACCTCTACCTCTATAACGACTGTTCTGAGGTAAATTAGACCCAGCTCGACTAACTTCTTGTTGTCCTGAAGGACTCTCATATCGATTCGGACAATTCGCAAGAAAGTGGTCCGTAGAACCACATCTAAAACAACCTCCAGTTAACCATCTACACTCGCCCCAATGTAATTTATTACAATGGCCACATCGGGGAGCAACATCACTTCTACCAACGCCCGATCCCCTAGAAGAACCCTGTCTTCTTCCTCTAGAGGCCGGACTAGAAGCAGACTCATCCATAGGACTTCCTTGTGACTCCCTTGGTCTCTTACCAGAAGAAGATCCACCCCTAGAAGCCTTCTTTCTCTGAGCTTTCTCTCTCAAAATATTCTCTGAACGCTCCGCCCTCAAGGCTGCTTGAACCAACCGATAATATCTCACATTCGGGGCCGACATCAGAGAAACTAACATCGCTTTCAAAGATTCATTTAAACCCAACTCAAAGTGTTGACACCTAAACTCCTCCGTAAGGACCCTTGGCGGTGCATACTTACTAAGCTTAGTGAACTCATTCTCATATTCAGCCACTGACATCGTCCGTTGCTTCAGACTGAGAAACTGCGCCCACTTAACATCCTTGTAAGCCTTAGTTACAAAGCGATCTTGAAATTCATTTTCAAAGAATTCCCAAGTCTTAGGTTCAGGAATTTGGGGTTGACTAGTCACTAGTCGCCACCAATCATAAGCTGAGCCTTGCAACAAAGACTCGGCGCATTCCACTTCTTGGTCAGGTGGGCACTTAATCTCCCTTAACACTCTCTTTACTTTTTCAATCCACATTTCTGCTTTATGGGATTCATCCAAACCCGTACCAAAGAAATCCTCAGCCCCGTGCTTTCTCAACTTCTCGATAGGTGCTACCGGTGCAGTCACTCTTTCAAACATTCTAGCCATATCTTGAGACACCTTAAGCATTGCCTCTAACGGAACCATAGGCACTTCAGGTTGTCCCCAAGGAGGTTGAGCCGGACCCCCTACAGATGGATCTCGCTCAGGAGGATTCACACTCCCAGCTGAACCCTCTGGCGTCCCATGCGAGGACTCCATCAACTACAAAACATAGACGCAATGCACATCAGGCCAACACAACTCTAACAAACTCCCTACCATACCTAGACCCAGAAATATTCAAACCAATAGCTCTGATACCACCAAATGTCACACCCCTACCTATACCATGGAGACTTCTACCCCTGTGGAGGTAGAAGTGTCCCGATAGATAAGAGTGTCACAACACACATACATACCTATATACGTAAGTTTCACAGCATATAACATGATACTCATAAAAGAGAAACACAGCGGTACTGAATAGGGTAAATTCTTTTCACTTCTATTATATATATATATTCATAAACAAAGGCTGTACATATTACAAAAGATTTCATATACAAAGGCCCATAGAACCATCTCTGAGGGCACACAAAAATATTACATCGATTACAAAAAAAAAAGAAAAGCCTGTACTAAGACTTCGATCCCTAGTTGTGATGGCCTTCCTGATGCAGCACACCCCAATCGCGCACAACCACAAACCTCCACACCTGCACGGATAAAACACCCGTGCTAAGCGAAATCGCTTAGTGGGGAACACAGAATGCAATACCACCACTCACAGTGGGGTTAACATGTAAAGCATATGTTAATGGCATAATCACAGTTTAGTATCACATGAAATAAATCCAATTATTCATTATCATGTACACAATTCATATTTGTATACTATAAGAAATTTATTTCAACATATCATTCATACCAGTTCACACTGGTAACCACGACATCACCTGCACCCTCAAAACTGTGGATAACGAGTACACATAGATACCCGAAGGTATCAGTATCATTTTATAACACATAGACGCCCAAAGGCCTCGAAGTATTCTTTTCATTATTTTGTTCCAAAAATATTTTCACATAGAATCTTAGTTAAGATTCAACAGAAAGATCACTGAGATCCATTCGGGGACCTGATCAGGGTCCAAATCGTACACATGGCTGCAGCTACACATAACTCTATTAGGCATGCCTAACTATTCACTTATTTGGTTTGCAGGCTAACTTCACACAATTTAAATCTATAATTCATTCTGAAATCATATATTATTCAGAAACACTCTGTATCTTATCTGAACGAAGCGTTAATTCAATGTTACCGATTATACAAAAATCATTACTTCCATACTCAAACTTTACATTTAACAAATAAGCATTCATTACAAAAATAGGCTAGGTCACGGTGGTAACCAATTTCATTGCCACCGTGACATACCAAAGCCTTAAAACAGAATGCAAATCAAAGGTAGGTCACGGTGGTAACCAAATTCATTGCCACCGTGACATACTACCACCCAAAACAGAATGTAACCCTGAGGTAGGTCACGGTGGTAACCAAATCCATTGCCACAGTGACATACCAAAACCCAAAACAGAATGTAACTCAAATGTAGGTCACGGTGGTAATCAATTTCATTGCCACCGCGACATACCAAACTCCTGGGCAGAATGCAACCCGAACAGACCTCACAGTGGTAACCAAATTTGTTGCCACCGTGACCCATGCCCTGTTGCGATAATTCCCAACAAAACAACACCAAAATTGCAACCCAAAACACAACCCTTCACTTTATTTATTCTTCCTCACTTACATCCTATTATATACATCAATTAACCTTCTCAAATTAAACAATTACAAGTTTCGACTTAAAATTTCCAAAAGCAATATTTTCTTTCCAAAGAATTTCATATCACAAACTCAAAATCCCTAATTCATATTTGAAACAATTCATTTCAAATTAACCATATTCACATCCTATACATATAAATCCACTCATCATAGCTCATCAATTTCACAATAACAACAATCATCAATATCCATCCAATGTACAAGTCATACAAACGTTCCCAAACCTGGTTTTCTGTGCTCCTAGTCGTGAGCTCCGCTTCCACTCGCTTTTTCTTTCCCTTTAGACGTTCTAGGAAGCTCCTCTGAACCACAATTCAAACACAACTAAATTTAATTCTAACATTTAATACATAACTGAAAATTAACCTAAAGAGAAGAAAAAGAAGGATCTATGCTATCACTAACCCAATACTCACCCTTTTTAAACTTAGAAGGCACAAACCCAGCAATTCAAATCCTCAAGGCTAAGAATAAAGAGTAAAATCAGATAAAGATAAAGAAAGAAAAAAGAAGAACAAGAGAGGAAGAAGAGGAATGGCGTGAGAAGGGAGTGAAGAACGGGAATCAAAAGGGAAGGCTGCCTTCTCTCTCTCTCACCAAACCCATTAAATGCCAACTTATCCCTTGAGCCACATGTCATTCTCCCCATAGGACAAATGCCCCCTTAACACACCCTACTCCCATACTCTAACACAGACACTAATTTATTCCTTGCTTACACCTTACTTGCATACACCCAAACTCACTCTAGTCTATCTCTTCTTCTCCTCTTAATACACATACAAACACTTAATTTAAACAAATAAACCCAAATTAACACATACATGCAACACATAAAAATACACACATACTGACACGGACAGGCTCAAACTACTAGGGTGGTTTTGGGGTGTTACAGGAAGCTTCTCATACCAAAGGGAAGGAAAAGCAATCCTAGAGTGACTAAGAGAAATTATAGTGCATGATATGAAAATTGGAATCCTTGGCCGAATGGTATATATGATAATATATGTGTGTATTTTGATGGTATATGTAAATGAAAGGCATAATGTGACTATATAATCGCAAATGAGTGTGTATGCAAAGTGGCATGTGAAAATGAGATGTATGTTGAAATATGCATATTGATAAATTGAGAAAATTTTATGGATTTTGAGAAAATATTGCCCTTAGTAGTTGTCTGATTGTGAAATCTAGTCTAGGATATAATTAGCTAGCCATAGGGATTCCACACCGCGGTATGAGTCATGGCGACTCACTATCGATAGGCTAATAAAAGCTTATCTCAGTGTACAATGAAATTTAGTGTATAATATAGTAAAGTGCAGTGAAAATGGTCCTGTTGGGATTATTTTGTAGTGTAATGGGTCTATGGGGCCCATGTCCCGCATATTTGGTCAATAGATTTTCTACCGGGTTTATACTAGAGGCATACTGGTAAATATGTGATAAAAATGGTTGAAATGGTAAAATTGATGAATATGAGTGAAAACAGGACTAAATTGAAGTAAATAGAATGTTTAGGGGTAAAATGGTAATTTTACTAAAGGTTGGTAAAAATTGGTCAAAATAAGTTAAAAGTGTAAGTGGAAGGGTAAGATGGTAATTTTGGTAAAGTATAGCATTAAAATAGTGAAACAGTGAAAAAGTGTTAATTTAGGAACTAAATTGTAATTTGGCTAAATTGTGAGTTATAAAGTGGAAAAATAATGATAAAAGGGTGAAATCGTAATTATATGAGTTAAATAAGGGTAAAAATGGAAAAAGGGCATAAATGAAATAAATAGTATAAATCTTGAATTAAGAAGGGTATTTTGATAATTAAGTATAAAAATGAGGACATAAGCGTATTTATGATAAAAGATGGGATATAAGTGGTATTAGTGTAATAATGAAGACATAATTGTAAATAATGAAAAGGTAAGGACGTAAATGGAATTAATGAAAAAGTTAGGGATATAAATGGATTTAAGTGAAAAGAATAGTGATTAAAGTGTAATTAATGGAAATTAAGGAAATTAGTGAAAATCTCATATCTATAAATAATCAAGTGACTATATAAATAATAATATGGTTAATTAAGTGAATTAGAAATAATAATTAGTGAAAATAATAAAAAGAAGCATTTATATTATGTTAATTAAATAGAATTAGTTAGGAAATTCATAGATTGGTAACCACCACTGGGCAGTCTAATGCTCAGCACGTAGTTATTTTTTACTGCGTGCAGGTACGCTTTAGGACTGGAGCAGCATACCTCAGTTTTGTGGAGCAAGCAAAAGGGAGCAGAAGTCAATTCTATTTTGTATGTGTAATGGATATTTTGTGGCATGTATATACTTAAACTAGTATTGAATATGGGCATGTAATGTTATTATACGTATGTTATCTGTGAGGATTTTATCATGACTGTGTGATGAATGGCGGATGGGATTTATATGTTTATTGGTTGATATTATTGTTGTGCTCTTGCTGGGGCTATGGATTTTCAAATATGCAGGTTTGGGTAGTGCAATTTATAAGCCGTTATACTGCTGAAATTTATACCAAATGATTAGTAAATGAGACAGTTATAGGCCAATCAGTAGCTAAGTAATTTAGTGTAATTGTTAAAGTGATATGTAAAATGAATAAGTGGTTAAGGTGATAAGTGAACCTAGTGACATTAATAACAAGTGTAGAAGAAAAAAAAATGTGACCCGTAATTTCATAAGTAAAGGACTTTTAATCGATCGTGTTAATTGCCCAGTATCATCAAGTCGGAATTATATGTATAGGGTATAAGGGTGTCATATTTATTTTGGTATCAGAGCAATGGTTTAGGCGATTCTAAGATTAGAGTGGGGATTGTTAAGTGATTGTATATACATGCCAATGAAAGTGGATATTTTGTTATAGTATTGATGTATGCTTGCTCCTTATTATAGTGTACCAATGGCATCCGATTGAAGTTTCAGTATTGGGGATGGCGAGAGTGGAGCCTCGACCAGTGTGGGTCGAGCTGAGACTCCACGACAGCAATCTGCTCCGTCAGTGCCACCTCCCCCGCCCCAATCTGAATTCTTGACCATGAAGGCGAATTATATTCGACACTGAATCCATATTGAGATGAAATAACACCAACAGCAACAGCAACAACAACAACAGCAGCTAGTACTAGTGCTACCAGTAGCTCCAGCATAGAGAAAGCTAATCTTGGAGTAGCTTAAAAAGATGGGAGCTGAAGATTTTTTCGGTAGAGAATCAGTGACTTCTAAACAAGTAGAAGAGTGGTTGTTTTATATCAAGAGATTGTTTGAGATTCTCCATAGCACCCGAGAGGAGAAGTTTGAGGGCACAGTGGTGCGGAGTACAAAGCTCACAATTTAGCCAAATTACAATTTAGTCCCTAAATTATCACTTTTTCATTGTTTCACAATTTTAACGCTATGCTTTACCAAAATTACCATCTTACCCTTCCACTTACACTTTTAACTTATTTTCACCAATTTTACCAACCTTTAGTGAAATTACCGTTTTACCCCTAAACTTTCTATTTACTTCAATTTAGTCCTGTTTTCACTCATTTTCACCAATTTTACTATTTTAACCATTTTTATCACATATTTACCAGTATGCTCCTAGTAGAAAATCTACTGATCGGATATGCGGGACATGGGCCCCATAGACCCATTACACTACAAAATGATCCCAACAAGACCATTTTCACTATAGTACACATTGAATTTCACTGTACACTACGATCAGCTTTCATTGGCCTATCGATAGTGAGTCGCCATGAGTCATACCGCGGTTGTGGAATCCCTATGGTTAGCCAATTATATCCTAGTCTAGATTTCACTACCAGACAACTACTAAGGGCAATATTTTCTCAAAATCCATAAAATTTTCTCCTTATGTCAATATGCATATTTCAACATACATCTCATTTTCACATGCCACTTTGCATACACATTCATTTGCCATTATATAGTCATATTATGCCTTTCATTTACATATACCATCAGAATACACATATATATTATCATATATACCATTCGGCCAAGGATTCCAATTTTCATATCATTCACTATAATTTCACTTAGTCACTCAATTACACTTATTTCATGTTATACATACCTTGTATACCAATTACATGCCATAAATCACCTTAGAATTCAATAATTCCTCAATATTCAATTCGGCCACACTTAGGTTTCTCATACCACCTTGATTTAATTTCATCTAATCATATTTATACACTAATTTAAGTCTATTAAATATGAATATCAAGTTAGATTTAATTAATCACTCCATTATCTCATATCTACACTTAGACATAACCTAAAAATCAACACAAATCATAGGAAATATATAGATTTAGTAAACACAAACCTGTTTTCTATGCTTTAGAGAACTCTAGGATTGCTTTTCCTTCCCTTTGGTGTGACAAGCTTCCTCTTCCCTTGAAGAACCTACCATGGACGAATATAAAAATGCTCATATCATTAAAATCAAGCTTCAAATGTAAAATCTAACTTCATAAACGTGTTCTACAGCCCCAAAATCATCTATAGGGACCAATAAATCAGATTAAAAACCCTTAAATCACAAACCCAAAAACTTACCCTAAGCCTTGCACACTTGATTTAGGCCACTTCCAGTGCACCAAATGAGCTCAAATCACTTCTATAGGATTGTAGAGGGGCTGAAATTTAGTTAGGGAGCTATGATTTGAGAAGAAATTGGAGTAGAAGAGAAGAAAATGGAGGAGAGAAGTGAGAAATGTGGTTTGGCCTTGAAGAGCGGAGAACATTCCGAATTTGGTTGGATTTTTCTAGAGAAATCAAGCCATTTCTCCCTTTATATAGTCTTTTAATGAACCTCACCTGTCCGAAAAAGGTGGTCTGACCGATTTAAACCAAAATTGTGGTTATTCGGTTCATTTGCACTTTTTCAAAACACCTATATGTTCACCTCATTATTTTCACTTTTAATGAACTCCATTGTTCTTAAAACATCAAAAATAGGTTCCCTGCAAATTTTTAGCTCAATCAGAGTCCATTTGGGCACTGATTCACTTAAACCGGTTCGATTTGACAAATTTTGCTTATGCCGTAAAATACAACCTAAAGCTGTCAAAATTCACAGATAACACTCCCACTATCTTATTTTACACACTTAACATCTATTATGCCATTTTAACCATTAATAACCCCTTGGTCAAACCCCAGTTCAAATTGAACCGAACCAGAGGCCAACTTTAGAATGACTTTCGGAGGTCAATTTAACTCTATTTTCATCTCAAATTTCACTAATGGACTTCTAACGACCCACAGATCATTTTCACAAAATTAAAATTTTTTGGGTGTTGGACAGCCGGGTTTACTGTATAGCCACCTCGGTGTTACCTGTCCCAAATACACTATACATTTAATCCACTTATCACTAAACTTTAACACTGGAAAACTCACTCCCTACACTGTTCGGCACTGCGATTATCATGGTAACACTGAAATTATGAAATGAAATGTCTAGACCGGTATTTAGGCCATTACAATTCCAACCCCCTTAAAGAAAATTTCGTCCTCGAAATTTACCTGAATTGAAAAGCTGTGAACACTGTTGTTGCATGGTTGCTTCAGGCTCGCATGTTGCTTCTTCCATATTATGATGGTTCCAGAGCACTTTTACTAAAGGAATCTGTTTATTTCTGAGCTGTCTGATCTCTCTGGCTAAGATCCTCACTGGATATTCTTCATAAGTCAGATCAGCTTGCACTTGCACTTCTTCTAGTTCAATCACATGACTTGGATCAGATCGGTATATTCGCAGCATCGATAAATGAAACACATCATGGATCTTTTCCAAGGCCTATAGAAGTTTTTACCTGTGTGCCACTGGACCCACTCGTTGTATCACTTCATATGGCCCAATAAATCTTGGTTAAAACTTACCTTTCTTCCAAAATCTAAGAACCAGCTTCCATGGAGAAACCTTTAAGAAAACCTTATTGCCCACTTGAAACTCTACATCCTTCCTTTTCAAGTCAGCATATGATTTTTGTCTGTCACTAGCTTCCTTCAATCGCTGCTTGATCACTTTAACCTTTTCTTCCGTTTCCCGGATCAAATCTACCCCCACTAACTTATTCTTACTCAACTCTATCCAACACAAGGGAGTCCTGCACTTCCTGCCATACAAAGCTTCATACGAGGCCATCTTAATACTTGACTGATAACTATTATTTTATGCAAATTCCGCTGAGGGCAAATATCTTTCCCAACTGTCCCTGAATTCAAGCACACAGCATCTAAGCATATCTTCTAATATTTGGATCACTTCGCTCTGACTGACCGTCTGTTTGAGGGTGAAATGCTGTGATATAATGTAATCGGGTTCCCAATTCTTCCTGTAGCTTCTTCCAAAACTGAGAAGTGAAACGGGGATCTCTGTCCGAAATGATGGAGGTGGGTACACCATGCAATCTCACTGTCTCATTAATATACAATTTTGCCAATCGGGTCAGTGGAAAGTCCCTCCTCACTAGTAAGAAATTAGCGAATTTAGTGAGTCTATCAATAATCACCTAGATCGCATCATGTTTCCTTCGGGTGAAAGGTAATCCTATCATAAAATCCTTTGTCACTCAATCCCACTTCCATTCGGGTATAGTGATAGGCTGGAGTAACCGGGATGGCACTTGATGTTCTACTTTCACTTGTTGACATATCAGACATTTCCCCACACAATCTGACACATCCCGCTTCATTCCTAGCCACCAATAATGTATCTTCAAGTCTTGATACATTTTATTACCCCCTGGGTGCATAGCATAACTATTGTGATGCGCTTCTGTCAAGATATTTTTCTTCAATTCTAGTTGATTTGGCACACATAGTCTTTGCTTGTAGTATACACTACCATCTAAAGCCATTGTATAATCATCACTACCACTATCCTTCACTCGATCTATCACTGCAGTAAATTTGTCATCTTGCTTCTAGGTGGCTTTAACTTGCTGCATAAAATCAGGCTTGACCTGTAATTCAGCTATCAAAGCTCCATTGTCAGCTACATCCAGTTTTACATTCATAGCTTTCAATGTTACCATGAATTTTCTACTAAGTGCATCAGCTACAATATTAGCCTTCCCTGGATGATAATCGATGAAACATTCATAATCTTTTATCAATTCAAGCCATCTTTGCTATCTGAGGTTAAGCTCCTTTTGTGTGAGTAAATATTTCAAGCTTTTATGGTCGGTGAAAATGTAGCACTTCTCACCATAAGGGTAGTGCCTCCAGATCTTCAATGCAAACACTATAGTTGCAAGCTCAAGATCATGTATAGGGTAGTTCTTTTCATGATTCTTAAGCTAGCAGGAGGCATAAGCTATCACTTTTTAGTCCTGCATCAGTATGCACCCCAAACCATTCAAAGATGCATCACTATAGATGGTGAAGTCTTTGCCTGATTCGGGTTGAGTTAACACTAGAGCTTCTGTTAACATTTTCTTAAGCTTGTCAAAACTGGCTTGACACTTTTCTGTCCACTGCGGCAATAATAGAAAAGCCTTTAACAAACCTTCTATAGTAGCCTGCCAAACCCAAGAAACTTCTAATTTCAGTAACATACTTGGGTATTCTCCACTTCAACATCGCTTCAATCTTCTTAAGATCCACCTTAATACCTTCAACTGACACTACATGGCCAAGGAAGGACACTTCATTCAACAAAAAATCACACTTACTGAACTTAGCATACAGCTTCCTATCTCTGAGAACCTGCAAGACAATTCTTAAGTGCTTCTCATGATCTACTGGAGTCATTGAATACACCAGAATATCATCAATGAAGACCACTACGAACTGATCTATGTATGCATGGAAGATCTTGTTCATAAGGTCCATAAAAGCTGCTGGTGCATTCGTCAGTCCAAAAGGCATTACAAGAAACTCATAGTGTCCATATCTAGTACGGAAAGCTGTTTTGGACACATCTACTTCTTTAACCTTCAACTGATGATAGTCTGATCTCAAATCAATCTTTGAAAATAAATCTACACACTTTAACTGATCAAATAGATCTTCAATACATGGCAATGGATAATTTTTCTTGATTGTCAACTTGTTTAGTTGCCTATAATCAATACACAATCTGAGCGTTCTATCTTTTTTCTTTACGAACAAAACTGGAATTCGCCATGGAGATACATTGGGCCAAATGAAGCCTTTCTCAAGCAATTCCTGCAATTGAATCTTCAATTATTTCAACTCTGCTGGTGCCATTCTATATGGAGCAATGGAAACTGGTGCAGTTCCCGGAGCTATATCAATGGAAAATTCAATCTCTCGATCAGGTGGCAAGCCTGGAAGATCTTTTGGAAACACATCTGGGAACTCACAAACTGTAGGTACATCTAACAAGTTAGGTGTTCCCTTCTTTGCTTCCATTTCATAGCTTGAATAGGCCACACACCCCTTTCTAATCAACCGCTTTGCTGCTGTGGCCGAGATAACATCAGATAGAAAATCTGGTCTTTGGCCCACAACTGTTATCTCTCGATCATCTAAAGTCTTAATAGTCACTCTTTTCCTTTTACAGTCAACCACCAATGATGAGTGGTTAACCAATCCATTCCCAAAATGACATCAAACTCTTTGAAGGGAAGCTCAATCAAATTTGTGGGGAAAACACAATCCTAAACACTGATGGGACGATCTCTATGCACTCAGTTCACTATCACACTATGACCCAATGGATTGCTCACTAGAATATCATGGTCTAAGGGAGAGCTATCTAACCCATTTCCCCATGCAATATATGTACTGATAAAAGAATGTGTGGACCCGGGATCTATTAGTGCATACACTGAATCTGAAAACAGAGAAAATTTACCTACGAACACATCTGGAGCATCCTCCTGATCACTGGCCCTCACTGTATAAGCTCGTCCTGTAGGGCATCCCTGTCCCTATGGTGGTGGTGGAGGTCTAGCTGATGTGTGGGAGGCTATCCCCCTGCCTCGCCCTATCTGTGCTGAAGGACCCGCTCCTGGTGCTGGAGAGGTTACCGACTGTGGTACCGCATCAGGGCAATCTCTAACTAGATGTTCCTTTGACCCGCACTTGAAAGAAGCTCCCAAAAGATATCTACACTCACCTAGGTGAGACCTACCACAATGGTCACACTGCTGGGGCACTCCTCTTTCTCTCCTTCGAGGTGCACTCCCTACTGAAGATGTCGGAACACCACTACCAGCTTGTTTCCTATGGCTGTGAGCCGGTGCTACTGATCCCCTACTCTGAGATGGGGGTGGTCCTGTTGATCTTTTATTCTGGCTACCTATCCTATTGGACTACCCCGATTTCCTTTTCTACTGAAACCGTGCTTGCTTCTCTACTTCATTAGCCTGAAATGTCTCAACTTTAATGGCTGCAGTTACAAGGGATCTCAAGTTTGGATGATTCTGTCCACTATATGCTTGATTTTGTTTTGAATGCCATGCTCAATTCTTTCCATCAGTTTAGGTCTAGTCCTTAGCACATCATCGAGGTAGCCGCTCAAACTCTCTTTAATACTCCACTACTGTTTTGTTGCACTGTTTCAACCTCCTGAAGGCATCCTGCATCGCAGCTTTGTACTCCGTGATAAGTTTAAATTAAATAATGTTTTGATGTGAATTTAGAGATTACTTCTTAGTCTAAAAGTTGTTATTTGTGTTAATTTTTGACAAAATGTCATTTGATGTTATTTGGTGCACTAAATGGAGATTTATGTTGTTTTGGCAATATTTTAGGTAGGTTACACGGCGGTGAAGACATCTCTCACCGCCGTGTGAGACGGGAGGCCAGAATCATTAGAAGAAAAATTAAGGAAGCTGACTGGAGTGTTTACACGGCGGTGAGAAAATTCTTCACCGCCGTGTGAATCGAAATCAAAGAACTTAGTAGCAGACCTGGAACATTTACACGGCGGTGAAGAATTTCCTCACCGCCGTGTAACCTCAAAATTTTAGAATAAAAATATATCCAGGGACATTTACACAGCGGTGAGGATATCTCTAACCGCCGTGTAACTTTTAAAATCTGTTGTGTGAATCAAATCCGGGAAAAAATCAGATTTGGAGGCCACCGAATAGACTTTTGACTTTTATTTTTGGGGGAAAACTAGCTTAAAGGAGAACGATTTTGGAAGAGAGGGGGACGACGAGAGTTTTAGTTTTAGTTTGGGTGAAAAAAATAAACTCTGAGATTTTTGATCTGGAAATTCTTAGGAGTGAGATTTCAATTCTGTAATTTAATTTGGAAGTTGGAATAGCTGATTCAGTTGAAGAACATCGTTTGGTTTACTGTAAGATTTTCATTTTCAGATTCAACTGGGTAATATCAATTTCTCTCTATTTAATTCAGTCTTTATTTCAAGTATGAGTGAGTAATTTTATTTCTTGTTAAGGGATGCCTTAATTCCCCAGTAAATCATGTGAATATTTTGTATGGATTGTATTATGCATATACTCAGTTGTATTTTCTCTGATTTTATTTGTTGTTGCTGAATAGAGTACAAGTTAAGGGGAGATCTACCAAGATAAACTTTAATTGTAATCAGTTCATAAATATATACAAATATACTTCAGTTTTATCTTCTCTGACATTATCTGTTGTTGTTGGTTTGGATGCAAGTTAAGGGGAGATCTACCAAGATAAACTTTGATTGCAATCAGCCCATAAATACATACATATGTTCTGTTCTATTTTAATAAACTTTCATTGATTTGATGAATCCGAATTGGTAGTTAAAATCTGTGAATGTTTATTTCAATAGGTTCAGAATGGTGGAAGATAAATGAGTTTGATATCTGAATCTAGAATGGTAGGATTATTTAACTTAGAACTTTAAGATCTGTAATAATGCTAATTTATGTGCTGAATCTGGATTGGTAAGTGCATGTTTTAGAGAAGCTGGATCCGAAAGGCAAGCTATGGTATAGGCTAAGTTATTCACTGATTGTCTATGAAATTGTTGAATTAAGTATTCATATGATATTATTGGGGAGAATGGGTATTCCTTAGCAAGATCTCTTAGTTATTTTATCAAATTGTTGTATTATTAAATCGTTAATATTCTTAGACATTAATATCATCAGTTAGATTATTAATTTTTCTGTGTTAAACAATCACCACATCAAAATAATTGGGAATTCTTTAGCATATAATTAATTGTCAAACACTTGCACAACACAGTCCCTTGGGTTCGATAACTTGTGGTCTTAATTATATTCCACTATATTACTTGACGATTCAATATACTTGCTGAGATCGCGTCAAGTTTTTGGCGCCGTTGCCGGGGAGTGGAGTTGTCAGTAAGTTTTGAATTTTATTTGTATGTATTTTCATTTTTCTGATTTTATTATTTTTATTCTTTTCGGGTAGTTGTGGTGTATGAGCAGAGTTAGACAAGGACCATTAGCACCCTACGACCCTGAAATCGAGAGGATATTGCATCAACGCAGGAGAGCCAATAGAGAAACCGTCATGGAGAACAACCCGGCAGTTGGTGAATTTCCTCCAGAGAATGAACAAGTGCCAAGGGCACAAGAAGAGGTACCAAGAAATTATGGAGGAGAAGTCCCTAGGCAGCGAACGATAAGGGACTATGTTGTGCCAAGATGGACTGAAGACCATAGGACAATTGTGCTGCCAAGAGGAGTACAATTTGAACTGAAACCAGCAACTATCAACATGGTGCAAAGAAATCAATTTTCTGGATCAGAAGTGGAAGATCCTGCACAACACCTGGACTTATTTTTGGAGATTAGAGACACAGTGCAGATTCCTGGAGTGACACCTGATGCTATAAGAATGAAACTATTTCCTTTCACCTTGATTGGAAAGGCAAGAGAGTGGTTGCAAATGTTACCAAGACAGTCAATTACATCTTGGGATCAATTGCAAGAAAGGTTTTTGATGAGATTTTTCCAACCTACAAAAACAACAAATATTCGCAACAACATTTTTCAATTTAGCCAATTGAGTGATGAGCCTTTTTATGAGGCTTGGGAAAGATTCAGAAGATTGTTAAGAAGCTGTCCGCATCATGAAATACCAATCTACCATCTGATGCAACAATTTTATTCTGGTATTTCACCACAAACAAAATCTTTGCTGGATGCATCATCAGGAGGTTCTTTTATGAATAGAATACCAGAAGAAGCATTCCAGCTGCTGGATGAAATGGCAGCAAATGACGCTCAGTGGGCTAATCCTAGATCAGTCTCAAAGAGACAAGGAATACATAGTGTAGATGAAGTGTCAATGCTGAGGGCACAAGTGGAGTCAATGCAGAACGAGATGAAAAACTTAAGGGTGAAAAATGTAGCCTCTGTTTCTCAAGAAGATGAGTGGTATGAAAGTGGGCAATATGCTCAAGAGAGTGCAGCAATGGGAAATGTTAATGCTGTAGGGGATTATCGGAGGAGTGACCCCCATAGTAACTCATACAACTTGGGGTGGAGAAATCACCCAAATTTTTCTTGGAAAGATGGAAATCAGAATGCTTCATCCTCTCACCCACCAGCAAGACCCTCTTTCAACCTAAGTACTCAGCACAATCAAGGACATTCATACCAACCCCAAACATCCAACCAATACCAAATGCCATATCCACCCCATCACAACCATGGACAAAACTTCAATCAACCACAAGCTCAATCATACCATCCACCGGGATACCCACCTAGGCCACCTATGCAAGAGAAGAAGCCAAACCTTGAGGATATGGTGGCTAGCTTCATAAACAGTCAGCAGCAATTTGTAAGCAGTCAGCAGCAATTCATGACAAATCAAGAATCTAGGTGGAAATCTCAAGAGCAGTGGAACCGAAACCAAGATGCTTCTATGAGAAATCTGGAAACTCAGTTGGGTCAGCTTTCAAATTCTGTGTCCCAAAGACAACCAGGAACATTTCCCTCAAATGTGGATCGGAATCCAAAAGAGGAAGCAAAAGCAATTACACTGCGAAGTGGAAAGGACGTTGCACAAAGAGAAGATCAAGGTAAAAATTCTTCATCAGAAAAGGAGGAGCCAACACGGACGGTAAGTAATTCTAACTCTAATTTAGAAATGAATGAAAATGCTCCTAAAAAGGATAAAGGTAAAAGTATATTGAATCCAAGGGTAGAGGATCTCGATATAAATAGACTGCCATTTCCTGCTGTTGCTAGACAAGAAAAGAAAAATGAGCAAAAAGCTAGGTTTATAGAAATGTTTAAAAAATTACACATTAATTTACCATTTGCTGAAGCTTTAGCTCATATGCCCAACTATGCTAAATTTATGAAAAAACTATGTTCTAATAAAAAGAAATTAGAAGGGCATGGAACTGTTCAACTAACAGAAAATTGCAGTGCTATAATCATGAACAAGATCCCTGAGAAATTGGAAGATCCAGGTAGCTTCACTGTACCTTGTGCTATTGGTGAAAATTTTTATGGTAATGCTTTGTGTGATTTAGGTGCAAGCATAAATCTAATGCCTTATTCTATTTGTAGGAAGCTGAATCTTGGTGATCTTAAGGAGACGGGAATGAGACTCTAACTTGCGGATAGGTCGGTGAGGCGACCCAAGGGAGTGATAGAGGACCTGTTAGTGAAAGTGGGGAAGTTTATTTTTCCAGTAGACTTTGTGGTGATGGAAATGGAAGAGGATAGGAAAGTACCACTTATTGTGGGGAGACCATTTTTAAACACAGCAAAAGCTTTGATTGATGTGCATGGGCAAACCGTTACCCTGAGATTCAATGATGAAAAATTAGTTGTTGATATGAACAAAGCTCAAAGGTATCCATCAGATGATATAGAAGAATCTGCTTACTTTGTGGATACAATAGACAAGTGTGTAGATGAAGTGCAAGAGGAAATGTTAGAAGCTGATCCGGTGAATGAGGATTTACTGCATTCTTTGGAGAACGAAAAATTGGATAATGAGGAAGTGATTGCAGCTGTGGAGCAAGAAAGTGAAGAAGAAAACACACAGGAAGAAGGACTGAACCTGGGAAAGGGGGATAAACATTCTGAACTTAACCCTCTTCCTTCACATTTAAAATATATATTTTTAGAAGATAATGCAAAACCAGTAATTATTTCATCTTTATTGACAGGTTTGGAAGAAGAAATGCTTATTGAAGTACTCAAGAAGCATAACGGAGCAATTGGCTGGTCAACTTCAGATTTAAAAGGAATCAGTCCCAGCTATTGTACACACTGGATACCTATGGAAACTGACTTCAAACCGGTGGTGCAACCCCAAAGGCGACTAAATCCAACAATGCAAGAAGTGGTGAAAAAGGAGGTACTCAAGCTCCTTGATGCAGGTATTATCTATCCCATTTCTGATAGCAATTGGATAAGTCCAGTTCAATGTGTACCAAAGAAAGGAGGGATGACTGTTGTAGCCAATGAAAAAAATGAATTAATTCCCACACGCACAGTGACAGGATGGAGAGTGTGCATAGACTATAGGAGGTTAAATAATGCAACCAGAAAGGATCATTTTCCTTTACCTTTTATTGACCAAATGTTGGAAAGATTGGCAGGAAATGGATTCTATTGTTTTTTAGATGGATATTCAGGTTACATGCAAATACCCATAGCTCCAGAAGATCAAGAAAAGACCACATTTACCTGTCCTTATGGCACCTTTGCATACAGGAGAATGCCCTTCGGGCTGTGCAACGCACCAGCTACATTTCAGCGGTGTATGATGGCAATCTTTCATGACTTCATAGAGAAATTTATGGAGATGTTCATGGACGATTTTACCATTTATGGGAATGATTTTGAGAGCTGCCTTAGGCATTTAGATTTGGTGTTAGAAAGGTGTAAGGAGACCAATTTGGTGCTGAATTGGGAAAAATGTCATTTCATGGTAAGGGAAGGCATTGTGCTTGGGCACAAAATTTCTGAGAAGGGGATAGAGGTTGACAAGGCTAATGTAGAGGTGATAGAAAAGTTACCACCCCCAACTAGTGTGAAAGGCATTAGAAGTTTCTTGGGACATGCAGGATTTTACCGCCGGTTTATCAAAGATTTTTCAAAAATTGCTAAACCTTTATCCAATTTGTTGATGAAAGATGGTCCTTTTAATTTTGACGATGAATGTATACTGGCTTTTCAGACTTTGAAATAGAGGCTCATTTCAGCCCCGGTGATTATTTCTCCGGATTGGAATTTGCCTTTTGAATTAATGTGTGATGCTAGTGATTTTACAGTGGGTGCAGTTGTGACGCGCGCCAGAACCAACAAGGCCCTCTTCGGGAATCCGCTTTTAGGATTCGAGGGATAGGTTCGTGTCTTTTCCGATCTTAGGTGTTATGAGATATTTTCGGCACCTCCTTTCACAATAGAACATTGAAAAGGACCATTCATCGCCATAACACCTTTAGGCACTTTTGAGGTATTTCGGAGTCGCCACCCAATTTACAAGAAATTGGGAAAGTTTAACCTCTTATCGGTCTAAACCAGAGATGGTGTTCGGAACTTCACACTTATTGGTGCCTTGGTTAATTATAAATGAGTTTTTAAATTATAAAATTTCATTTTTCATCTCACACAATTAATGCAATTTATTAAAGCGCATACCAATCACATATAAAATGATAAATAAATATAAAAATAAAGATAAAAATAAATTACAATAAAACTAGGGGCGGAATACAACCCCTATTGTAAATGAAATATAGATCATACATAAAACGGGATATTTATTAATGTTGAGGACATTGGTCCTCTCATGCATAATTAAAAATTCATTTTGAAGTGGTAATTTATTTTGGATGGACAACTAGGACATTCGTCCCATTTTATTAGAAAATCCAATTTTATTTATAGAAATATTTTTTGTGTGATTTTTGATTAAGCGTGCATAAAATAAATGGTTTAATTAATTATTACATGCGAAATAACTTAATAAAACAAATAAAGGAAAAAATAACAATTATAACAACTCCTTGGATCTCCTCCTTCATTCGTACGGGTGCTCAAACAGAGGAACACAGGAATTTGACACAAGGAAAAAAAACAAACACAGGTAAAATTGATGTTAGTGTCCAAACAAAATTCAATTAAACAAAAATAATGAACTAGGTAAAATATGCATATTGAGTGACTAGTAAATTAGGTGATACATGAAGCTTAGTTGACATATTAAAATATTACGTTAAATGGTAAAAAAAATAACAATAATAGCAATAATAATAACAATAATATTAAATAAATAGTGATAATGACGACAAAGACGACAAGAATAATAATAATAATAATGATAATAATGATAATGTGTAATGATAAATAATGACAATAGTAATATTAATGAAAATAGCAATAATAATAGTAACGATGATAATAATAATAATGATGAACGATGAAATGAAACGATGGAAAAAATAATATTAGAAACCTTAGATCTATGTAAGGAAACACAGAAAATAATTAAAAACCAAACAAATGCAAAGGTCCACATGGTTAACAATTAATTAGCAAGGGTTATATTAAAAACGTATATAATGATGATGATAAAAATAAATATTAATTCTTATGATGATAAGAACGATAATAAAAATAATAAGCCAATGAAATCAAGTGAATAAATAAAAGGAAAAACATGCATCATGCGGTAATAACATTTAAGCATACAAAATTATAAAAGGGTGATAATAAAAGAGAAAATCATACAAATCCCGTTTTTAGCATTATATAGATCTATCCATTTTTATGCCAACGACAAAATGAGAAGATGAATATTCATGCTAAAAAGATAGATCTCAAATCAAAAAAATACATACATGTATTAATTCACAAAAATAACAACATAACATAACTTAAGATAAATTAACATGAATAAATTGAAGTAAAAATGAGATGAAAAATAGGTCCAAGAATCTTTACCCTCAGAATTAAATGATATTGAAGAAAGATAGCCCGATCTAATCTCTTGTCAAGATCCGAAAAATTAACTCGAAAATGTGTTCAAGTAAATCTTGAGTTTATGTCTAAAAAACTCAAGAACACCAACAAGAAAAATGATTTGATTTTTTTTGTTTGATATGTGATATGAAAATTCAAGTTAAGGAATTGATTTTCCTTTCTCAAAGATTTCAAGATCAATCAAAATTTTTAGAGATAAAAAACTAGAGTGAAATTTAAGATGAAAACTTGTAGAGTAAAAGAAAAGAATTAAGAGAATTGAAGAAATATTTTTTTTTGTTTTGGAGAATAATAAAAGATGAAATCCAAGAACCTTGAACCCTTTTGTTTTTTCCAGCAAACTCCACTAACTCCCCTCAAGAAGCTCTTCCCAAAATGACTTAGGAAAAAAATCTATTTTTGAGAGAATTTTCTTACTCTTTCAAAAAAACCAATTTTTTTTTTTCAAATTTAATTTTTTTCAGAAAATATAATAAAATGAAATACAAAAACATGAATAAAAATAAAAATAAAAATAAAAATAAAAATAAAAATAAATAAAAATAAAAATAAAAATAAAAATAAGAATGAACACTTTAAAAGAATTTTGAGGAAAATAAAAGGACTTGACAAAGAAATGACCGATTCCTATTTTCTTGCTCATGAATTGGCCTTTATTTTCATCATCGGGTAATCCTAATCTTGGACCGACTCAGGACCTGGTGTCTACAGTTGCCCCCAATTTTGGGGAAACTAGCATATAGGTGCCTAGTTGAGCCAAAATTCAGGAAAGAGGAAAGAAGTGCGTACCTAAGGCGACGACCTCCCTGTTGCTATGAAATGTAAATCATTTTTCCCGAACTGCAAACCTATTTCAGACTCGCGAGATGCGGATGATGATGCGCCGAGTCTGCTCCAGACTTACAAAACGCGAGGGTTGTTCTCTTGAACTGCACCGAGTCTGCTCCAGACTTACAAAGTGCGAATGATGATGCGCCGAATCTGCTCCAGACTTACAAAACGCGAGGGTTGCTCTCCTGAGCTGCACCGAGTCTGCTCCAGACTTACAAAGTGCGGATGACGATGCGCCGAGTCTGCTCCAGACTTACAAAACGCGAGGGTCGCTCTCCTGAGCTGCACCGAGTCTACTCCAGACTTACAAAGTGCGGATGATGATGCGCCGAGTCTGCTCCAGACTTACAAAACGCGAGGGTTGCTCTCCTGAGCTGCACCGAGTCTGCTTCAGACTTACAAAGTGCGGATGATGATGCGCCGAGTCTGCTCCAGACTTACAAAACGCGAGGGTTGCTCTCCTGAGCTGCACCGAGTCTGCTTCAGACTTACAAAGTGCGGATGATGATGCGCCGAGTCTGCTCCAGACTTACAAAACGCGAGGGTTGCTCTCCTGAGCTGCACCGAGTCTGCTCCAGACTTACAAAGTGCGAATGATGATGCGCCGAGTCTGCTCCAGACTTCCAAAACGCGAGGGTCGCTCTCCTGAGCTGCACCGAGTCTACTCCAGACTTACAAAGTGCGGATGATGATGCGCCGAGTCTGCTCCAGACTTACAAAACGCGAGGGTCGCTCTCCTGAGCTGCACCGAGTCTGCTCCAGACTTACAAAGTGCGGATGGTGATGCGCTGAGTCTGCTCCAGACTTACAAAACGCGAAAAGTGCTTTCCAGCATAACTTCGGTTGTCTCCTGAATAAAATGAACTCCGATTAGATCAATGTATCATTGTGATCATTTTTAACTTATGTGAAGGTTCAATTGTTACGATTTTACCAATTTTGTGATTTATCATATGATTTCCATGCTTGTCAAAAAAAGATTTCTTATTTAAAGGGTATCCAAACATGCAAAGTGCAACAAAGGACATCTATATAAATGTTATTTTCGTACATGAATTACATCTAAAATCATAAATCTCCCTGAACATTGATTAAAAGATCATGGTTGGTGTGCGTCGCTTGATCCTTTATGGCTCATAGGTGTGTAGGAGGCCCTTGTGGGCTCCTCGGGTCTGTCTTGGTGTCATCGTGTCTCCTTCATGCACCGCCCTATGCATTGCAATCTCTTGTCTATGGTTTGTAGTCTTTCATCCCTGCGCTGATCCATACACTGCTCTACAGCCATTAATCTCTCATTCATTCGCTGTTCTACCGCCATAAGCCTCTCACCCATACGCTGCTCCATAGCCATCAGTCTCTCACTCATTCGTTGTTCCATGGCCATCAACCTTTCGTCAAAGCATTGGGATCTGGCCTCCACTGCTGCTATAATCTCCCTCTGCATGGTTTGGATGAGGACCTCCATACCTATCTGGCTTTGCTCCATCCCGGGTCTAGGTGGTGGTGGAGGAGCTGCTGAAGTAAATGCCCCCGGAGATTCTAGACGATCATAGGGGTGATACCTCCTATACGTCTGGGGATCTACCCCCGAAGCATGCATGGAAGGAGGAGGGTGTACCTGACCTTCTGGAGGAACTGGCTGTGATAATGAAGCATGAAAAAGACCACTCAAGTTAATGTCAAAGTCATCCAAATTGATGTCCATATCCGTATAGTCCGGCGACGAGTGAGGCCTTTCTTCTTCTGGATGTGGACGATAATATTCCCTGTCTGTCTGAGGGTGTGAAGGTTCTCCTTCCACTAGTTGCAGATGGTAACACTCCTCATCTGTCCGAGGTTGTAGAAGCTCCTCCTCCACTGGTTGCGGATGATAATATTCCTCACCTGTCTAGGGTTGTGGAGGCTCTTCTTCCACTGGTTGCGGGCAATAGTACTCCTCATCTTTCTAAGGTTGTGGAAGATCTCCCTCATCCTGAAAATAATCTTCGAATGGTGTGGCAACCGTGAGTGGAGGCAAACGGTACATCCGTCGAGTTTCTGCCATAGTAAGAAGTCTATATTCTCCTGCTTGTCCAGGCAACTTCTCAACCATACCCATACATTTGGCAAGGGCCCAATCGACATAAATGTCTTTGTCCACAGGCTGGCCAAACGTGTTGGGGTCATGCCCTACTCGTAGTAGCAACCTGGTGACTACCCCGCCAATACATATCTGTGTTGTAGCTCTCCAAGTCTGTCTAACCATGCCGGCTATGATCTCGTGACTAATATTGAGTGGGGTCCCTGTTCCCATAGCCCATAGACTCCAAATCTCTGCCGTGCTGATGGCGCTAGGACTACCAGTTCTGCCCAAGTAGCTGCTGGCTAAAACCCTCTGAACATACCTGTATACCTGCGAGGCCAATAAAGTGCTCTTCGCCGTGTTGCGGTCATAATGGGCCCCTGATGCTGCGATCATTTCCCATTGATGTGCCAAAACAACTCTGTCTGGTACTTGTACTTGATTTCCCGTCGGAAGACCCATGATCTGTGCAAAATCCTGGTAACTCATCGTGTGCTCCGTATCTTTGACCCGAAAATATATAGCCTCAGGGTCAGTGTTTGATCTTGAAAGTCCCCCATACTTAAGCGTAGCCAGAAACTCCCTAGTAACCCCTGGGTAAGTGAGGAAAGCTGGTGTGAGGAAATCCGTCCAACCCATAGCTGCTAAGAGCCTGCTAACTTCTTCCCACATGCCCATCTGCTCCAAGAATGTTTGGGACATAAATTTACTGGACAAGAATCGCGAATCACCTAATGATCTAAACTTTCGCCTTTGTGTAGCATCCATCCACGTTGGAGGTGGGGCACTAGCTGGTCCTCTAGATGGGGCACGTCACGGAGGCATCCTGAAAAGAGGAAAATTTACACAATTATTCATCCCTATACAATCCTTCTGCATACCCCCTGAATTGTTGAGGTGTGCTTCCAGACAAGTTCCACTGTCTAATGCCTCCTGCAAAATTAAAACCAATATCCAAGGCAAATTATGCGTGTGAACGTGCACATGCTCATGCAAAATGTGCGCGATGAATTCATCCGAGTGGCCTGGGTATCGAGGCTTTGAGTCGTAATGCTTCTTGGCTGAGGGGTTCTGATTCATAAAGCGCGTATTTTTGCCCCCGGTCAGTGGGCACATGGCTTGAATTTTGAATTATATCTTGAGTTAGGCTTCGTCCTGTCTCAAGCAGAGTCATCAGAGTTCATGCTACCTTATCCCTCCTTGCAACAAAAGTCATTATTTTAAAGGTAGTGCGCCCCTTGTGGGTTTTCACACTAGCTTTTCTTTGTGGGGGAATGCGTCCTTTCGAGGATTTTCACATAACCCTATGCCTTATTTTTGCCTAGGATGGACCCAACCCATCCTAGCGGTTATTTATTTTTTATTTTTTTTTATATTTTTTTTTTAGGACAGACTGCCTATATCCAGGTTTTCACCCTGCCCCTTGGCCTAACTTTTGCTTAGAGAGCCAGTTACAGTTTTCATCTCTAACGGCTTTTTTTTTTTTTTTTTTTTAGCTAAACCCTTTTGCTGGCAAAATAATGGCGGACAATCGCACACATCTAAAAATAATGTATTACTTCTCCAGAAAGGAAGATAATGGCATCACGCAAAATGAGCGTACATTCGCGCACATGTAAATGTCTCCACGTGATTTCATTATACATGACCATTATTTAACATTAGGCTCAAAACACGAAACCGCATCTAATCTCGAGATGGATCCTGAAAGCATCAAACTCCTGTTATCAATCAGCCCTCTCGGGTTTTCATGATTGACCATTTTCTCTCAGCCTTTAACTTTTGCCCAAGATGCCTTTTTCGGTTTTCACCTTGACAAGGCGCCCGATTTTAACAAGGCCGCTTTTCTTTCGATTTTCGACCCGTGGGGCATTTATTCTCTTTATTTTTATTTTTGTCTTTAGCCATGGAACCTCTTTAATCTGTCGACGTTGACTGGTTCCTTGAACTCATTTCCGTCACTGTCCGTCAAGATTGCAGCCCCTGTGGATAATATCTTCTTCAGAACAAAAGGTCCTTCCCAAGTCGGTCTGAATTTACCACGAAAATCTGGGACCCCTGGCCTCATTTGCTTGAAGACCAAATCTCCTTCTCCTAAGGGGTGCTTTTTGACTTTCTTCCCAAAAGATCGAGCCAATCTCTTCTGGTAAACCTGATTGTGATAATAGGCCCGCATCCTATCCTCATCTAGCAAGTTCAGTTGTAGCAATCGCTGCTGCGTCCATTCTGTTTCTGGCAGCTGGGCCTCTGATATTACTCTCAACGATTTGAGCTCGATTTCTACTGGTAAAACTGCCTCTGTCCCATAGACTAGGGAGAAAGGGGTGGCTCCTGTCGAAGTCCTGATACTGGTCCTGTAGCCCCAGAGTGCGAAAGGTAACTTTTCTGCCCAATCCTTATAAGTCTGTACCATCTTGGCCAATATTCTTTTGACATTCTTATTCGCTGCCTCCACTGCTCCATTAGCCTGTGGTCGGTATGGAGAGGATTTGTGATGTTGGATTCAATACTTTTGGAGCATCCGCTTGGTTTCCGCCAAGAATTGTACCCCGTTATCCGACACGACGTGGTGTGGGAGGCCATATCTGCATATCAAATTTCGCTCGATGAACTTGGCCATATCCCTAGCGTCCACCTTTCTGAAGGATTCAACTTCGACCCACTTAGAGAAATAATCAATAGCGACCACAATAAACCTGTGCCCGTTAGATGCTGTAGGATGTATCTCCCCTATTATATCTATTCCCCAAGCTGCAAATGGCCATGGAGACGTCAAATTGTGTAATTCTGAAACCGGCACGTGCCTCATGTCTGCGTATTGCTGGCATAACTGGCATTGCTTCACATACTTTGAACAATCAGCATCTATTGTAATCCAATAAAATCCTTGGCGCATGATCTTCTTTGCCAAGGCTAAACTATTCATGTGGGCTCCGCAAACACCAGCATGAACTTCTTCCATAATCCTTTCAGCTTCTTTCTCTGCTAAACACCTTAATTGAATACCATCCACTTGTCTTTTATACAGTGCCCCATCCACGCTAATGAATTGAGAGGATAACTTTTTAATCATTCTTTGATCCTTCTCAGTGGCCTCTTCCGAGAAAACCGACCTCTCTAAATAATTCTGGATATCGTAATACCAAGGTTTTCCGTCGCCAACCTCAACATCCATCACCCTTTCAGCTTCAAAGCATGGCCTATCCGAACTAAAGACCAACACCGGCTTCATGACCACTCCTCCTGGGTTATCCCATATAGATACAAGGGTGGCTAGGGCATCAGCTAATTGGTTCTCATCTCGAGGCACATGGCTAAAAGTGCAGACTTCGAATTGACTACTTAGTCCCATCAAACACTCCACATATGGTAGCAACCGTTCTTCCTTGATGGACCATTCACCCCTGACCTGGTGGACTACTAAGGATGAGTCTCCGAAAACCTCTGCTACTTTTTACCCCACGGCTGAGAGTGCCTCTAACCCGAAGATGCAGGCTTCATACTCAGCTTCATTATTGGTGGCTCCATATCTTAACTTCTTAGCTAAGGGGAGTTTTTCACCCTCTGGGGTCACCAAAATTACTCCTACTCCTGCTCCCTTGCTATTCACTGCCCCATCGAAGTACATCTGCCACTTCTGTGCTGTGATGGCCAATACGTCTTCATCAGGAAATTCATATTCCAATTGGTCACCTTCAATCGGGTGGCTAGCTAAGAACTCCGCAACTGCCCGGCCCTTAATGGTCTTTCTGGTGATATACTCCACATCAAACTCCTGCAGCAATAACAACCATCTTCCCATTTTTCCTAGCAGAGAGGGTGCCTCCTGAAGGTATCGGAGAGGATTTTGCTTTGCGACCGCCTGCACCTTGTAAGAATGGAAATAGTGCCTTAGTTTCTTTGAAGCCCAAATTACTGCTAAACAAATCTTTTCCACCTCGACATATTTGGCTTCATAAGGAAGGAATTTCTTGCTGAGATAGTAAACCGCAAAGTCAACCCCGAACTCATCTTCTTGGGCCATCATAGCGCCTACAGAATTTTCTTCTATTGCTAGATAAAGGATTAATGGCCTGGCCGGCTGCGGTGGCCGCAGAACTGGTGGGTGTAAAAGATATTCCTTGATAACATCAAAAGCTTTCTGGCAGTCTTCGTTCCACCTAACTGGCTGATTCTTCCTAAGGAGCTTAAAAATTGGTTCGCATACCGAAGCAAGCTTGGAAATGAACCTGCTAATATATTGCAATTTGCCTAAAAAACTCCTAACTTCTTTTTCCTTCCGAGGCGTTGGCATCTCCCTGAATTCTTTAACCTTATCTGGGTCTACTTCAATTCCCCTTTGACTCACCACATGGCCTAACAGTTTACCCGAGGTCACCCCGAAGATGCATTTCTCAGGGTTAAGACGAAGGTTGTACTTGTCAATCCTCTGAAAGAACTTTTCCAAGGCCTCAAAATGCCTCTCTCGAGTGGCCGACTTGATCATCATGTCATCGACATACAATTCCACTTCTTTGTGGATAAAGTCATCCAGGATCTTGGTGGCCATTCTTTGGTATGTTGCTCCTGCATTCTTTAGTCCGAATGGCATAACCCGGTAGGCAAATGTGCCCCACTCAGTGATGAAAGCCGTCTTAATCCGATCCTCGATCTTATTGAGGATTTGGTTGTATCCACGAAACTGTACATCGTGCAAGCTGCAGCACTATCGACCAGCACATCAATGTGGGGCAATGGAAAATCATCCTTCGGACATGCTTTGTTCAAATCTCGGTAGTCCACACATACCCGAACCTTTCCATCCTTTTTAGCTACAGGGACGACGTTAGCCAACCATGTTGGGTACTGAACCTCTATTAGAAACTTTGCTTCAATCTGTTTATGCACCTCTTCTTTTACTTTTTCGGCCCATTCTGGTCTGAGCCTCCTAAGCTTCTGTTTAACTGGCTTACATTCTGGATAGGTCGGAATGGCATGTTCAGCTACCTCTTGATCAATTCCTGGCATATCTTCATAGGTCCAGGCAAAGACTTTTTCATATTTTTTTAAAATTCTCTCAAAATTTTCACTTTCTTCAGGAGTCACATCAGATGCTATCAGGATTTCTTTTAGGTTTTCCAAAGTCCCGAGATTAAATGAGGTGGTATTAGTTGAGTTAATGTCAAATATGAATGATTCATGTTCGTGATCGTGCACAATGAAATCATGAGAAACATCACACAAGTAAGCAAAGTCATTCATCTTATTAAAACACTCGAAATTACAAGCATGATTGTCAAACAGTTCAGGAGTAAAAAGTACATCAGAAAAGCTATCATCAGCGCCCTCTGCTGATATCGATGCTGAAGTTGATGGCCCAATGCCTTGGTTGTCCACAATCTCCAGGTCCTCCAATTCTGGCATTACCACCTTAGCCTCCATTTTTCCTTTGCCTTTCACCCGCATGGCTAGCAGGCTGTCAGTAACAACCTATTCAGGAACTTCCCGATCCCATACCAAACTTTGATTGAAAATCTCCTCATCCCAAAAACCTTCTACTGACTTGACCATTCCGTCGGACCAGTCAAAAACATCATTGAAAATCTCAAAACCTGGAGTGATCTTGCCACCAATCCACTGTGGCTCAGCCTCCCCACAATAGGCACATGCTGATGCTGCTGGCATGAAACTTTCTAAGATATGCGGGATCTCTGCAGGCTTCTTCACAAGTATATTTTTCTTAGTTTCAGCAGTATAACCCAACCCTCTTCTATCCTTTTGCCCTCTCGTAGTGACAGGTGCCTGGAGCCCTTGCGAGTTTTTGCCTAAACCGGCACCCGGGAGGAAGTTCATCTTTTTCATCATACCGACGACCTGAGCAGTCCCCTCTAGACCATCCTCTTCATCCACCACGGCCACATGGAACCCGCTGAAGGGTTGATTGGAAATCCCGAGGACGGACACTTGATTATTATTGGCTGCTTTGACTGTCACGACCTGGCCTTCATAAGGGATTTTGATCATTTGGTGGAGGGTGGATGGAACCCCTCCTAGTTTGTGAAACCAAGGCCTTCCTAGTAGTACTGCGAAGTTGGCTGGGATAGGCAGGACGACAAATTCAGTTTCTGTCTCAACTGGCCCAGTTTTTACTTGTGCCTTGAAAGTCCCAGCAGCTTGTCTTCTTGAATTGTCATAGGCAGTAATGGTCAGGTCAGATTTACTCAATAGGCTCTCATTCATCCCAAAAGCGGATAATGCCACTAGTGGACATACGTTGATGGAAGATCCGTCGTCCACCATAACGCAAGCCGTATGTTTGCCATTAATCTGGGCTCTGATGTACAGGGGGCGATTGTGATTGCGACCCTCAATTGGTAAGTCAGCATCGGTGTAGACTACATTTTCTCCAGATCCCCCTTTCACCATGTCCAATAACTCGGTGGGTGAAATGGTGGTAGCAACTGTTGATTCACACAAGGCTTCCACTAGCTTTTGTCTGTGACTTGGAGACTGTCTCAGCAGGTCCCACACCGATATCTGAGCCGATGTCTTCTTCAGCTGTCTCATTATCCCATCCTCCACGAGTTCCTTTTCTGCAGGCGCAGGCACTAGGTCTTGAGGCCTCTCCACCTCTGGAATCACTCTACCACTTCGGGTCACAGCTTGTACCTTTTGCACCTTCTCTTCACCCTCGGAATTCCACGCGTCCTCTAGCTCGTCAACTTTTCCATCCTCGCTTTCGCTGGTCAAGTCCCAATATTCTATCATGCCAACCTGAAGCTCCTCTTCATTAATCTCCTGCTCGGGACGAACAATGGCCACATAATCATTACCATAAAGGTCTCTTAACACATACCCTTCCGGCAGGCTTGAACCTATCATAAAAACAGGTGGGGGAACAGCATTATACCCAGCCGTCTTTTCCTTTTCCCTCTTCTCAGGATCGGAAATCTGTTTATTGTCAATCAAATCTTGAATATGGTGCCTCAGCCTCGTACAATTGTCTGTCAGATGCCCAGTGTGTTGGTGGAATTCACAATATTCATTGTCTCTGTGCCCCTGCTGCCCTTGGGTTCTACATGGCCTAGGTGGCAACGGTTGTAGTTTTCCCAATTTCATTAATCGCTTCAATACCCAGGATAAAGGTCGACCTAAGTTTGAGAAGTGCCGTTGGTTCACTCCTGTGGTTGAAACCTCGGCCGTCCTTATGATTTTATTACCATTGCTAGAACTTGCCAACTTGCTTGCCCCCAGATTACTGTAGCTCTTTCTGGCATAGGCCTCATTGCTTGTCCTCCTCGCCATGTACTCACTCTCTGCTTCTATGGCAATGTCTTTTAAAGACTCCCAATCTCTCAACCCTTTCATTTTCAATCCGTCCCTTAGATATGGGCTGGCATTCCTGACAAACAATCGAATCTGGTCAGGAGTATCTGGTTTACGCTTCATTTCCATAACCCGATTCCTCCATCGAGTGAGGTACTCGTGAAAAGATTCCCCCGGCTTTTGCTGTAGCAGCTCTAAATCTTTCAGCGTGATCTCCATCCTAGTACTGCAATCATACTGCTTTAAGAATTCTTCAGTCAACAAGTCCCAATCTTCTTTGGATCTCCTGTCTAACCCATGATACCAGCCGATTGCAAGCCCCGTAAGGCTCAAGCAGAAGTACTCAATTTTTTGCTTCCTGGTTAGAGTTGTCCCCTTCATTACTAATGAATACTGCTTGATATGCGCCATGGGATCAGAAGTACCATCAAACTTAGGGATATCGGGCATCTTAAAATTAAGGGGAATTAGGTCATCACTATCCAACTCCCGGTCTTCAGGGTTCATTCCTCTTCCCACAGTCAGCATCCTTGTCATAGCTTCGAACCTCTCTTCCATTTTTTTCCACATCGCTTCCTCGACTTTAGGTGCCTTACCCTTCATTGGGACTGGGACCTCCATGTCATCTTCAAAGGAATCATTATCAAGGTCTACAACCCTTTTTGGTTCGGGTGCACCCCTAGGTTCAATCACTGGCGAGCGTAAAATCACCGGAGGATCCTCCTTGCCCAAATCTTGCCTCTCTTGTCCCACCACAGGAGCAACTGGTGGCTGCCCAATAGGTTGGGTCATTATGGGAGCATTTGATGGTTGCCCCGCAGACTGTGTCATCATAGTTGTTAAATTTCCCATCATCGTCAACATTCTATTTTCAAATTCTTCCAACCTCTTACCCACTTCCTCAGCAACCAATGCACGAGTAGCCTCCAATTCTCTGGGAATTTCAGCCATACTTGATGTCGCTGAAGATGAAGTCTTACTGCTTTCTGTATCTGACTCTTGAACTGACACCCCTCCAGGTGACCCGAAGATAGGATTCCTGATCAGCCGTCCACTAGGATCTCTAGACCACCCGAATGAATCTATGATGGCTGCATAACTCACTTTGTTAGAATGATGCGTGAATGACGTGCATGGTGCATGATCGTGAGCTATGCAACACGTCACAACCACATACAAGCAAGTAGATCCTTCCAACCTTTTAGCTCCCACACACGAAGTCAATTGGTCTCTTCCTAGGTGGGCTTAATCCGTGGGTCAACGGGGGGCCCTAGGAATGCGTTAGTGCATAGTAGCACAACGTCTCTCGAAATGCGCACACATATGATTTTCGGCAATTATGTATCTGGACACTTCAACCAAATTAAGGTGAGGTTATTGAAGCTTTAAAGCTTTCCATAGAAGACCACTTAATTTGTTTGATTTTGTTTAATACACAGTGACCCACGTAGCAAGCACTGTATTAAGGTACATACCACCTAGGGGAAGTATCTATTGCCATTACATGAGCTTTGGTCAAGGTGGTGTTGCTTTAGGGCTACCCAAGCATGGTCCCTGCGCGACGGGTCTATCTCATCACGAGCATAACGACCGATCGGGTCACCATTTGATATACCATTTGATGGCACGAGACTTGGGCTGGTGATTATCCTTAACACTTCCCCAAATTGAGTGAAAATGAGGTCGTGCTTCAGGAACGCACCGGGGCTAATAGAGGGACCAAACTAGCATAATTCTAAGGCTCTAAAATGGATGCAATGAAATTTAGATGAGAGATGAAATTTTAGTTTTAAAAACCCAATTATACATTTTAACCAAGACATTTTCAGAGCAAAGTCACAAACAGTCCCCAGTGGAGTCGCCACTGTGACACGCGCCAGAACCAGCAAGGCCCTCTTCGGGAATCCGCTTTTAGGATTCGAGGGATAGGTTCGCGTCTTTTCCGATCTTAGGTGTTATGAGATATTTTCGGCACCTCCTTTCACAATAGAACATTGAAAAGGACCATTCATCGCCATAACACCTTTAGGCACTTTTGAGGTATTTCGGAGTCGCCACCCAATTTACAAGAAATTGGGAAAGTTTAACCTCTTATCGGTCTAAACCAGAGATGGTGTTCGGAACTTCACACTTATTGGTGCCTTGGTTAATTATAAATGAGTTTTTAAATTATAAAATTTCATTTTTCATCTCACACAATTAATGCAATTTATTAAAGCGCATACCAATCACATATAAAACGATAAATAAATATAAAAATAAAGATAAAAATAAATTACAATAAAACTAGGGGCGGAATACAACCCCTATTGTAAATGAAATATAGATCATACATAAAACGGGATATTTATTAATGTTGAGGACATTGGTCCTCTCATGCATAATTAAAAATTCATTTTGAAGTGGTAATTTATTTTGGATGGACAACTAGGACATTGGTCCCATTTTATTAGAAAATCCAATTTTATTTATAGAAATATTTTTTGTGTGATTTTTGATTAAGCGTGCATAAAATAAATGGTTTAATTAATTATTACATGCGAAATAACTTAATAAAACAAATAAAGGAAAAAATAACAATTATAACAACTCCTTGGATCTCCTCCTTCATTCGTACGGGTGCTCAAACAGAGGAACACAGGAATTTGACACAAGGAAAAAAAACAAACACAGGTAAAATTGATGTTAGTGTCCAAACAAAATTCAATTAAACAAAAATAATGAACTAGGTAAAATATGCATATTGAGTGACTAGTAAATTAGGTGATACATGAAGCTTAGTTGACATATTAAAATATTACGTTAAATGGTAAAAAAAATAACAATAATAGCAATAATAATAACAATAATATTAAATAAATAGTGATAATGACGACAAAGACGACAAGAATAATAATAATAATAATGATAATAATGATAATGTGTAATGATAAATAATGACAATAGTAATATTAATGAAAATAGCAATAATAATAGTAACGATGATAATAATAATAATGATGAACGATGAAATGAAACGATGGAAAAAATAATATTAGAAACCTTAGATCTATGTAAGGAAACACAGAAAATAATTAAAAACCAAACAAATGCAAAGGTCCACATGGTTAACAATTAATTAGCAAGGGTTATATTAAAAACGTATATAATGATGATGATAAAAATAAATATTAATTCTTATGATGATAAGAACGATAATAAAAATAATAAGCCAATGAAATCAAGTGAATAAATAAAAGGAAAAACATGCATCATGCGGTAATAACATTTAAGCATACAAAATTATAAAAGGGTGATAATAAAAGAGAAAATCATACAAATCCCATTTTTAGCATTATATAGATCTATCCATTTTTATGCCAACGACAAAATGAGAAGATGAATATTCATGCTAAAAAGATAGATCTCAAATCAAAAAAATACATACATGTATTAATTCACAAAAATAACAACATAACATAACTTAAGATAAATTAACATGAATAAATTGAAGTAAAAATGAGATGAAAAATAGGTCCAAGAATCTTTACCCTCAGAATTAAATGATATTGAAGAAAGATAGTCCGATCTAATCTCTTGTCAAGATCCGAAAAATTAACTCGAAAATGTGTTCAAGTAAATCTTGAGTTTATGTCTAAAAAACTCAAGAACACCAACAAGAAAAATGATTTGATTTTTTTTGTTTGATATGTGATCTGAAAATTCAAGTTAAGGAATTGATTTTCCTTTCTCAAAGATTTCAAGATCAATCAAAATTTTTAGAGATAAAAAACTAGAGTGAAATTTAAGATGAAAACTTGTAGAGTAAAAGAAAAGAATTAAGAGAATTGAAGAAATATATTTTTTTTTGTTTTGGAGAATAATAAAAGATGAAATCCAAGAACCTTGAACCCTTTTGTTTTTTTCCAGCAAACTCCACTAACTCCCCTCAAGAAGCTCTTCCCAAAATGACTTAGGAAAAAAATCTATTTTTGAGAGAATTTTCTTACTCTTTCAAAAAAACCAATTTTTTTTTTTTTCAAATTTAATTTTTTTCAGAAAATATAATAAAATGAAATACAAAAACATGAATAAAAATAAAAATAAAAATACAAATAAAAATAAATAAAAATAAAAATAAAAATAAAAATAAGAATGAACACTTTAAAAGAATTTTGAGGAAAATAAAAGGACTTGACAAAGAAATGACCGATTCCTATTTTCTTGCTCATGAATTGGTCTTTATTTTCATCATCGGGTAATCCTAATCTTGGACCGACTCGGGACCTGGTGTCTACAGCAGTACTTTGGCAGCGAAGAGAGAATGTATTTTGTGCGGTTTATTATGCAAGTCACATTTTGACAGGAGCTCAAATGAACTACACCACAACGGAGAAGGAACTTCTTGTAATCGTGTATGCATTCGAAAAATTCAGGCCATATTTGCTGGGACCAAGAATTGTGGTGTGGTCTGACCATGCTGCCTTGAGACACCTATTTGCAAAGAAGGAATCCAAACCAAGACTGATTAGATGGGTACTTCTACTGCAAGAATTCGACCTGGAAATTAAAGATAAGAAGGGAGCAGAAAACTTTGTAGCAGACCATTTGTTAAGACTGGAAAATGCTCACATTGAGAAAGGGGAGATTTCAGATTTATTCCCTGATGAACATATTTGTGCTTTGTTTGAAAATGAGATTTTTGTTCCTTGGTTTGCTAATTTAGCTAATTTTCTCGCAGGGGGATTTATGCCAAAGGATTTCACATGGCAGCAGAAAAAGAAGTTGAAGGTTGATGCAAGGCATTATATTTGGGATGATCCTTATTTATTTCGTTTGTGTGCAGATCAAGTGCTGAGAAGATGTATTCCAGATGAGGAGAAGGGTGAGATTATCACAGCCTGTCATAGTGGAGAAGCTGGTGGACATCATGGACCAAACAGAACGGTAATGAAAATTTTATCTTCTGGGTTCTATTGGCCTACAATGTTTAAAGACGTTCAATCTTCTGTGAAAGCTTGTGATAGATGCCAGAGAGTAGGGAATATATCAAAGCGAGATGAGATGCCTTTGACCAATATGCTTGAGGTAGAGCTTTTTGATGTATGGGGAATTGACTTTATGGGACCCTTTCCGGTTTCCTATGGTTGTGAATATATTTTAGTGGCCGTTGATTACGTAAGTAAGTGGGTAGAGGCTGTGGCCACTAGAACCTGTGATGCTAAAGTTGTGCTTAAATTTTTGAGGAAGAATATATTTACTCGATGTGGAACCCCGAGAGCAATCATTAGTGACGGTGGTAAACATTTTGTGAACCATCAATTTAAAGCTTTATTGAAAAAGTTTGGTGTTAGACATAAGGTTACAACCCCTTATTATGCTCAGGCCAATGGACAAGTTGAGGTATCCAATAGAGAGTTGAAAGCCATTTTAGAGAAAACAGTCAGTGTATCTAGGAAGGATTGGTTCCCTTAAGCTAGATGACGCTCTTTGGGCTTATAGAACAACTTTTAAGACACCCATTGGAATGTCCCCATTTAGGCTGATGTTTGGAAAGTCATGTCATCTTCCGGTCGAGTTAGAACATAAGGCATATTGGGCTATAAAATTTTTGAACTTTGATCTTGAAGGTGCAGGAAAATGCAGGTCCCTACAGCTGAATGAATTGGAGGAGTTCAAATTTTGGGCATATAATCATGCTGAGAAGTACAAGAGCAACACAAAAAAGTGGCATGATCGAAGGATAATAAGAAAAGAATTTGTTCCAGGAATGAAAGTTTTGTTATATGACAACAGGTTGAGATTGTTCCCTGGAAAATTAAAATTAAAGTGGACGGGTCCTTTTGAAGTCGCGGCGGTCAAAAAGTTCGGAGCTGTTACCATCAGAAAGCAACCTGGGAGCACGAAATTTAAGGTAAATGGTCATCGTCTAAAACCTTATTTTGAAAACCACGCTGAAGGTGCAGCAGTGGCTATTTTATTGGACGACGAATAAGGTGAGTTCAAAGTCTAGCTGAGACTAAAAATCAGAACTAAAATAATTTCTATTCTTATTCTCTTTTGTTTTAATTTATTAAGACTGATTATTTTTAGTTTGTAGGTCATTTCTATTTTTATTTAGTGGTCTGTTGATTTTTGAACATAATGTAAAACGTTTTGGAGTACTTGGTGTAATTGTTGCTTATTTAAAGGGTTAGTTTTTCTCGAAAACTCGTTTTACACGGCAGTGAGGAACCATCATACCGCCGTGTGAAACGTGCATTTTCATAACTGTTTTAGTGGCGTTTTACACGGCGGTGAGGAATCCTCATACCGCCGTGTATGTCGGGATTTAAGATTACTTGGTTCCAGTGGTGTTTTACACGGTGGTATGGAATTCTCATACCGCCGTGTAAGAAGTCGAATTGAAAATCCCCGTATGTAGTCACGTTGTACACGGCAGTATGGAATTCTCATACCGCCGTGTAACACGTTAAACCCTATTTTTAAAAAAAAAAAAAACCCCTGTCGCCAGTTTCTCTTGCAATTCTTTTTCAAACAAAACTTCCCTCTCTCATATCTCTCTAACCCAAGTTCTGCAAACCAAATTTTCAACTGGTTAAAATCATTTCTAAGCCTAGCTTTTGTGCATCAAGTCTGCATTCTTCAAATCAAGTGAGTTTTCTTTCTCTCTTTTCTTTTAACTCTGTTTCTCTATTGTTCTAGGGTTTAGGTATTTTTCAATTCCTTTTCTCTTAATTCTCTCTTTCTTTAAGAAATAAGTAGATTCCATGTGTTAATTTTTAATTAATGGATGGATTTTGTGTTTTAAATTTCAATGGGGGCTGGTTTGGTGTTGTATTCCTTGAATTTTTGTTTTATTCCGAAATTGGGGGCTGGATGTATGTTGCATTCGTTTAATTTGTGTGCTTTGCCCTAACTTGGTGATTTAATTTGTGTTTTATTCCTTTAAATCAATGTGCGTTATTTAATAGATGGATTGCTTGATGATTTTTGAAATGATGGTGGGTAATAAGTGAAGGAGAAATGCTGGATTGGTACACAAAAGTTTGTGCCCACCAAGTGTTTGTCAAAATGCCTAAATGAGTATTCTTTAACCCTTCTCTGTCATATAGTTGCTATCAACCATGGTTTTCTTTTAGGCTTTCATATACTCTGAAATATGTTTGTCTCAAGCTGTAATTAAAGTTTGAGTGGGCATTTAAGCATATAAACATTATGGCAGTATGACAATTCGTTGCGAATGCTGTAATTTTTCACATTCTATTTCTTTTGTGCATTTGCTGCTAAGGGAACTAGGGGGTGTTATCATAATTGCTAGGCTTTGTCATTGTTAAAGTTTATCATTGTAGCATTGCTGTCTCATTGTTCTGCAATTTGTTTTGAGCTCAATTACGGCTCGCTTACTATTTTGTTGCAAATTTAAGCCGTTATTCTCCTCCCACTAATTGTGTTGCTTTATTGATGCAGTAGCTCCAAAAGGATCTAGAACAGACCAGGTATCATCTTCACAGGATAGCTCAATACCCTTGTGGGTCCCAACCAGGTACCACACCGCATACCAATGTCTAACAGAGGCAACCTTCCTACCATCTACATTTCTTGATTTTGATTCACTACAGAGCTTGGGCATACGTGACGAAATCAATGAGTTGATTAAGGGGATAGGATGGACATACTTCTTTCAGAAAAGGGAGCGAGTTCACCCGAAGTTGACAAGGGATTTTCTTGCAACCGTAGATTGCAAGTTTGACAATGACAATGAGGAAGACCCCGGGGAGGTAACATTTTGGTTAAACAAGAGAAAACACACACTGACCTTCAATGAATTCGCAGAGGCCTTGGGTTTTCCATTAGATGGAGCTCGACATCTACCCGACTTGAATAAACAGACAGTTTGGGCCACAATCCGTGATCCACTCACAGCCACGCAATATGTCACTGGACAGTCCAAGGCACACCATCTGAGGGACCATGCTTTGAGGATCTTACATAGATTCTTTGCACTCTCTTTTTATGGACACATTGAAGCAGCTGGCGTGGTAAACCAGGCTGAGGCGTTATTTTTACATTGCATGGTCCATCAGATCCCATTAAATGGCACCTATTTCTTATGGAAGAAATTTGAAGACTTGCAGGGTAATCCCAGGAAAGTAAAGAAGATCGCGATCGGATGGGTGGTCACAGTTTTGGCCAAGAGAGTAGGCCTTAGCTCATTGGGACCAGATTTAGGAGATAGTAATTTCATAGACTTCAAGATGCTGAAGAATTTGAGGATCATTGTGGATGATTATCAGTTTCATGAACAAGTCAGATTGTCCACAAGGGAAGAATACTTGCGCCTCATTGAAAGGGGTCGAGTACAGTTGCCAGTGGAAGGGGCTGAAGATGAGGATGAGCAGCCAGAGGAGGCTGCAGGTGTAGCTGCTACAGGACCCGCTCCAGCCATGCCAGCCTATGACTTCTCTCAGCTTACTGCCCATTTCGAGGCTTTGCAGACTGGACAGGCTCAGATAAATGCTCGCTTAGACCAGTGGGAGAACTTCATGGAGGATACCCATGCTGAACATGTTCAGCTTATGGGACGCTTAGATATGCATGAGCAGCAGTTAGCCATGCAAGCACAAAGTCTGTCAAGGCTGGAGCATTCCATATACCTCTCTCGGCAGGAGCAGGAGCAGTTTTACCAGACCATAAGGGATCGTTTCCCTCCACCACCACCTCCACGGGACTGATTTTCTGGGAGTTCTCTGATCTTTTATTTTGCTACTTTTATTATTTTTGGTTGATTGAATTACTTGCTGGGGAGAGCAAGCTTTTAAGTGTGGGGTAGCTAGTTTGTGTAACTTGGATGTGACTAACCCTACAGTACTTTAGTAAGCTTAATTTTATTATTTCTTTTGAGTAAGTTTAATTTTATCAAAGTTTAATATTATTATTTCTTTTGCCTTTATATTTTAGAAGTTATATTTTCTGCTTTTTGATAATGGTTTCTTTAGTTAGTTGTTTAAGTTGTATTTTGTGATTTGAGCTCATCAATTTGACTCATGCTTAGTTTAACAAATTTTTAAGTTGTTATTCCAGCTCAATTGTTAATCTTGAAAAGGTCATTCAGAGCACTTAGTCTACAAGAGAGTAAGATTCTGTCTTAAAGTTATTTTTCTTAACAATTCTCAAAGTAGAAATATACAATTGCAATTTCCATGAATTGTGCACTTAGGCCAGCTTTTACAAGTAAAGAAAAACCAACATGAAATCTTTTGAACAGGAAATTTTTAGAACACTAGAACCTTCCTCATTGCCCTTCGAAACGATATAACAATTAAGGCATAAATGTTGACATGATTTAGGCATTAATTATTTTGAGTAGCTACTTAAAATCAACTTTTTCCCACCTATTGAATTAATTTTCCATTGCTAGCCCCATTGAGCTGAATTGGTATGCTAAAAGCGTACTCTGAAATTTTTCTTGTTACACACTTAATATGCCATTTAACTTAAATGCTTTGCCTATCCCTTCTAAGAATTGGCCACTCTAGGATTAGGTTGGGAAGACATTGAAAGTTGAAATAGGGTGTTTAGTATTAAATAAGTGGGTAAGAAAAATTAAAGAATTTTGGGATATTGCTTGACAAGTAAGTTGCAAGAAAATAGAGGATATAAGTATCCCACTAAGTACAATTCTCTAAAAAAAATTCAAAATATATATATATATATATATATATATATATATAATATTTAATTCTGAGTATAGCAAAATTCAAGTGTGGGGTATCCTCTATTAGAAGATAATATTGGGGTATAATAGGGCTTGAGAAAGAAATTGTATCTTATTATTTCTCTTGTGATTAAAATTTTTCATATTTGGGAAAATAGCTAAGTCTTGGCAATTGTTGTTAAATTGGAAGTAGGTGATGGAAAATTTTTTTATTGGGTAGCAGTGTTAGTTGGTAGAGTGGTTGAATCTTCATTTGATTTCCTAAACTTTTCTTGTTAGCCATCACTGATTGAACCGTACATTACAACTTGCTTAAGACCTAATGATCATGTTTATGTTTTAATTTGTTCAGTGGAGATGACCTTCGGGTTCCGGTACTAAAGGAGAGGCCTATGGTGTTTCTAGAGTTTCAAGTGAGAAACCAGAAGTGCATTTATGTACTGATTTAATCTGCTCTTGATTGATTGATGCTGGAAGTTTTAAGTTTTGAAAAATATTAAAACATTGGTTTTGGCCTTTGCACACACATATCGGAATTCGATTGTATTTTCTTCCTTTGAAACTTGTTTGAGTAAGAATTACTCTAAAGTGGAATTTACTAAGTGTTTGCTTGGTATTCTGAATTTCCATTTTCCTGCTTGAAAATTAAGATGGTTGGAATTGAAGAGTTATTTTACTCGAGGGCGAGCAAAAGCTAAGTGTGGGGTATTTTGATAAGTTTAAATTAAATAATGTTTTGATGTGAATTTAGAGATTACTTCTTAGTCTAAAAGTTGTTATTTGTGTTAATTTTTGATAAAATGTCATTTGATGTTATTTGGTGCACTAAATGGAGATTTATGTTGTTTTGGCAATATTTTAGGTAGGTTACACGGCGGTGAAGACATCTCTCACCGCCGTGTGAGATGGGAGGCCAGAATCATGAGAAGAAAAATTAAGGAAGCTGACTAGAGTGTTTACACGGCGGTGAGAAAATTCTTCACCGCCGTGTGAATCAAAATCAAAGAACTTAGTAGCAGACCTGGAACATTTACACGGCGGTGAAGAATTTCCTCACCGCCGTGTAACCTCAAAATTTCAAAATAAAAATATATCCAGGGACATTTGCACGGCGGTGAGGATATCTCTAACCGCCATGTAACTTTTAAAATCTATTGTGTGAATCAAATCCAGGAAAAAATCAGATTTGGAGGCCACCGAATAGACTTTTGACTTTTATTTTTGGGGGAAAACTAGCTTAAAGGAGAACGATTTTGGAAGAGAGGGGGACGACGAGAGTTTTAGTTTTAGTTTGGGTGAAAAAAATAAACTCTGAGATTTCTGATCTGGAAATTCTTAGGAGTGAGATTTCAATTCTGTAATTTAATTTGGAAGTTGGAATAGTTGATTCAGTTGAAGAACATCGTTTGGTTTACTGTAAGATTTTCATTTTCAGATTCAACTGGGTAATATCAATTTCTCTCTATTTAATTCAGTCTTTATTTCAAGTATGAGTGAGTAATTTTATTTCTTGTTAAGGGATGCCTTAATTCCCCAGTAAATCATGTGAATATTTTGTATGGATTGTATTATGCATATACTCAGTTGTATTTTCTCTGATTTTATTTGTTGTTGCTGAATAGAGTACAAGTTAAGGGGAGATCTACCAAGATAAACTTTAATTGTAATCAGTTCATAAATACATACAAATATACTTCAGTTTTATCTTCTCTGAAATTATCTGTTGTTGTTGGTTTGGATGCAAGTTAAGGGGAGATCTACTAAGATAAACTTTGATTGCAATCAGCCCATAAATACATACATATGTTCTGTTCTATTTTAATCAACTTTCATCGATTTGATGAATCCGAATTGGTAGTTAAAATCTGTGAATGTTTATTTCAATAGGTTCAGAATGGTGGAAGATAAATGAGTTTGATATCTGAATCCAGAATGGTAGGATTATTTAACTTAGAACTTTAAGATCTGTAATAATGCTAATTTATGTGCTGAATCTAGATTGGTAAGTGCATGTTTTAGAGAAGCTGGATCCGAAAGGCAAGCTATGGTATAGGCTAGGTTATTCACTGATTGTATATGAAATTGTTGAATTAAGTATTCATATGATATTATTGGGGAGAATGGGTATTCCTTAGCAAGATCTCTTAGTTATTTTATCAAATTGTTGTATTATTAAATCGTTAATATTCTTAGACATTAATATCATCAATTAGATTATTAATTTTTCTGTGTTAAACAATCACCACATCAAAATAATTGGGAATTCTTTAGCATATAATTAATTGTCAAACACTTGCACAACACAGTCCCTTGGGTTCGATAACTTGTGGTCTTAATTATATTCCACTATATTACTTGCCGATTCAGTACACTTGCTGAGATCGCGTCACTCCGCACCAATGTATTTCTTTTCAAACTGGTCAAAGAAGAACTCCCAGTTCAATTGATCATCTGGGGTATGTTTTCTGACTGAGACCCACCAAAAGTATGTTGGACCCTGGAGTAATGCCACTGTGCCCTCAAACTTCACCTCTGGGGTGCTATGGAGAATCTCAAACAATCTCTTGATACGAAACAACCACTCTTCTACTTGTTCAGAAGTCACTGATTCTCTACCCAAGAAATCTTCAGCTCCCATCTTTTTAAGCTGCTCAAAGATTGGCTTTCTCTGTGCTGGAGCTACTGGTGGCACTGGTACTGGCTGCTGTAATTGTTGTTGCTGTTGGTGTTGTTCCATCTCAATATGCATTCGGTGCCGAATATAATCCGTCATCATGATCAAGAATTCAGGTTGGGTAGGGGGAGGTGGCATTGACTGTGTAGATTGCTATCGTGGAGTCTCAGCTCGACCCACACTGGCCAAGGCTCCACTCTCACCATCCCCAACACTAAAACTTAGATCGGACGCCATTGGTACACTATAACAAGGAGCAAGCATACATCAATACTATAACAAGGAGCAAGCATACATCAATACTATAACAAAATATCCACTTTCATTGGCATGTATATACAATCACATAACAATCCCCACTCTGATCTTACAATCGCCTAAACTAGGCTCTGATACCAAAATAAATGTAACACTCTTATACCCTATACGTATAATGCCGACTTAGCGATACTGTGCGATTACTATAATTGGTTAAAAGTCCTTTACTTATGAAATTACGGATCACATTTTTTTTTTCTTCTACACTTGTTATTAATGTCACAAGGTTCACTTATCACCTTAACCACTTATTCATTTTACATATCACTTTAGCAATTACACTAAATTACTTAGCTACCGATTGACCTATAAATTTCGGCAATATAACGGCTTACAAATTGCACTACCCAAACTTGCATATTTGAAAATCCACAGCCCCGGCAAGGGCACAATAATAATATCAACCAATAACCATATAAATCCCATACGCCATTCATCACACAGTCATGATAAAATCCTCACAGATAATATAATATACATATAATAAAATTACATGCCCATATTCAATACTAGTTTAAGTATATACTTGCCACAAAATATCCATTACACATACAAAATAGAATTGACTTCTGCTTCCTTTTGCTTGCTCCACAAAACTGAGGTATGCTGCTTCAGTCCTAAAGCGTACCTACCCGCAGTAAAAAACAACTACGTGCTGAGCATTAGACTGTCCAGTGATTGTTACCAATCTATAAATTTCCTAACTAATTCTATTTAATTAACATAATATAAATGCTTCTTTTTATTATTTTCACTAATTATTATTTCTAATTCACTTAATTAACCATATTATTATTTATATAGTCACTTGATTAATTATATATATGATATTTTCACTAATTTCCTTAATTTCCATTAATTACACTTTAATCACTATTCTTTTCACTTAATTCCATTTATATCCCTAACTTTTTCATTAATTCCATTTACGTCCTTACCTTTTCATTATTTACAATTATGTCTTCATTATTACACTAATACCACTTATATCCCATCTTTTATCATAATCACACTTATGTCAACATTTTTATACTTAATTACCAAAATACCCTTATCGATTCAAGATTTATACTATTTATCTCATTTATGCCCTTTTTCCACTTTTACCCTTATTTAACTCATCTAATTATGATTTCACCCTTTTTACATTATTTTTCCACTTTATAACTCATAATTTAGCCAAATTACGATGTAGTCCCTAAATTATCACTTTTTCACTATTTCACTATTTTAAAGCTATACTTTGCGAAAATTACCATCTTACCCTTCCACTTACACTTTTAACTTATTTTCACTAATTTTTACCAACCTTTAGTAAAATTACCGTTTTACCCCTAAACTTTTTATCAACCTCAATTTAGTCCTGTTTTCACTGATATTCGTCAATTTCACTATTTTAACCATTTTTATCACATATTAACCAGTATGCCCCTAGTATAGACCCGGTAGAAAATCTACTGACCGGATATGCAAGACATGGGCCCCATCAACACATTACACTACAAAATGATCCCAGCAGGACCATTTTCACTGCATTTCGCTATATTATACACTGAATTTCACTGTACACTGCTATAAGCTTTTATTGGCCTATCGATAGTGAGTCGCCATGACTCATACCATGGTGTGGAATATAACACCCTTTATCTATACGTAGGGAGCTTCCTCTCTCAAAGAGGACGAAGGACCCCGATAGATGAGGATTGTCACGCAAATCCTAAAACTAAGCAAATAAAGTTACGAATCATTCATTGAAATAGGGTAAAATAAAATTTCTTAAAATAGCAAGAGACAGAGGCTAAAAACAAAAGTGTGAAGTACAATATTTTATTAATTTATAAGATAGTATTTACATATTAAAACACAAAAGTGCCTCAGCACAAAGGATCATATACATATTTGATATCAAAACAAAACTACAAAAATAGAGCTTACATCAAGAAGTCATCATTGCAAAATTTTTAAACTAATACATATATAAAAAGGTACAATCCTATACTACAAAATCTCTCTCTCCTAGTTGTGTTGGCCCTGCTGAAACAGCTCACCCTGCCCAAAAACTCTAACATCTTCCACATCTGCAGGAATGAAACACCTGTGCTAAGTGATAACGCTTAGTGGGGAAACACAAATGCAAAATGACCACTCGCAGTGGCATCAACAGAAAATCACATGCTTATGGCAAAAAGAACGGTACAATAGAATCTTATAAAATAACTTAACGGATGAATGAACAATTGCAGTATCATAATCATCTAATCACATATCATAGTGAGGCTATGACATTATGTAATGCTCAAAAATCACATATTTAAATTGTATACCCTGCCATGCAAAAATGGTGGATAACAAGTATGCATGGACACCCGTGGGTACCAATATTCTTTCATAACGCCTGGATACCCGAAGGTATCAAAACCAATCATTTCTTTTATTCAAAAAACTTTTTCACATGGGATCTTCAACAAGATCCAAGTCAGAAGGATCACAAAGATCCGATCGGGGGACCTAATCAGGGTCAAAATCACAAATGGCTGCAACTACAGAGACTCTATTAGGCATGCCTAACTATCCACTTATTTGACTTACTAAGTCATGCATAATCCTTCAAATTATATTGATATAATTCATGAAATTATCCATGCATAATTCTAAAAGCATCAGAAGTTCGAAAACTAAACATTGAAATCACAAAAGAAAACTCAAATTGAAGCAAGAGGTGTCGCGCTCGCGATAGAGGCAAAACTTGCCCCAGGTAGCGATTGCGGCAGTCTTTGCTCTCACGTGGAGACAGAAGCACATCTCACTGTTACGCTCGCGATGGTCGTCGTGCTCGTGACAGTGAGCGGCTAGCATAATCCATCGCACTTGCACGCAGGCTCATGCCCCTGACAGAGGACTGCCCAACTTAGCTAGGCAGCTGAGCATTCTATCGCGCTTGCGACAGAGAGCTCTCGTTACTGCCACTGGCAGCATGAAGTGGGCCAAGCGCGAGGGCTGAATTCATCGAGCTCTATCGCGCTCGCGATAGAGTCGTGATTTCCACCTCTTATGCAAAAATATATAGAAATTCATACTCCCAAAATCACCCAAACCCCTATTTGACTTTAAAACTCAACACCACACCAATTAACCATCCACAACATCTTATTCAACTTAAAATTTAACTATAAAACCAAGTAACACCATCAAAACACACAAATAATATACTTTATTTCCAAGTTTCAATAAACCAAAAAATTCTCTCAAAAGTTCCTGCAAAATCTTACTTTCATCCAACTCTCCACAAATTATGCATCTCAACTCACAATAACCAATACCCATATCATTTAGATACAAATACACACAACACATCTCATCAATTCAAACAATTCAACAAAGAATACAAAATCATATAAATTGCACAAAGAAAATAGGATTTTCCCAAACCTAAAACTCCTAAACTCCAATCACGAGGCTCCGCTTCCACTAGCTATGTCCTTGCCCTTAGGATTTCTAGGAGGGATCTCTGAACTACAACACCCAACAAAATAAAATTTCAAAACTCTAACCCCAACACAAAAATGCCCAAATTCAAAAGAAATAAGAAGATAAGGAAGAAGAAATAGTTACAACTTACCAAACTAGCTTAGAGCTACCTAAAACTCACCAAAACTTGCAGTTATAAGGGAAATTAAGAGGAAACAAAAGGGGAAAAGGAAGAAGAAGAAAGAAGCAGCATGAAGAGGAGAAAGAAGAAAGGGACGGGATAAGAACACAGAAAAACTAGCTGTCACACACTTCCCCCTCTCTCTACATAAATCACTTCACTTGCCACATGGTAGCCTCCTATTTGAAGACTACCCCAAGACACACCCAACTACCATCTTCTTACAAATACCCAAACCAACCTCATTAAAGCACACACTACTCCCCTATACACACTCATACCCAAACAAAACCCCAACAACACATATCCCTAAAACAATAATACATAATCCAAATATCATAAGCCAAAATTATACACATAAAAATCATACACCATAGGGTTCAAACTATTAGGGTGGGAACGGGGTATTACATGGAATCCCTATGGCTAGCAAATTATATCCTGGACCAGATCTCACTACCAGACAACTACTAAGGGCAATATTTTCTCAAAATCAATAAAATGTTCTCATTATGTCAATATGTATATTTCAACATACATCTCATTTTCAGATGCCACTTTGTATACACACTCATTTTCCATTATATAGTCACATTGTGCCTTTCATTTACATACCATCAAAATACACATATATATTATCATATATACCATTCGGCCAAGGATTCCAATTTTCATATCATGCACTATAATTTCTCTTAGTTTCTCAATTACACTTATTTCATGTTCTACATACCCTGTACACCAATTACATGCCATAAATCACCTTAGAATTCAATGGATTCCTTAATGTTCAATTCGGCCACACTTAGGTTTTTCATAGCACTTTCATTTAATTTCATCTAATCATATTTATACACTAATTTAACTCTATTAAACATGAATATTAAGTTTGATTTATTTAATCACTCCATTATCTCATATCTGCACTTAGACATAACCTAAAAATCAACACAAATCATAGGAAATATATAGATTTAGCAACCACAAATCTCTTTTCTAAGCTTTAGAGCACTATAGGATTGCTTTTCCTTCCCTTTGCTGTGAGAAGCTTCCTCTTCCCTTGAAGAACCTACCATGGCAAAATATAAAAGTGCTCATATCATTAAAACCAAGCTTCAAATGTAAAATCTAACTTCATAAACATGTTCTATTGCCCCAAAAACCTCTATAGGGGCCAATAAATCAAATTAAAAACCCTTAAATCACAAACCCAAAAACTTACCCTAAACCTTGCACACTTGATTTAACCCACTTCTAGTGCACCAAATGAACTCAAATCACTTCTATAGGATTGTAGAGAGGCTGAACTTTAGTTAGGGAGCTAAGATTTTAGAAGAAATTTGAGTAGAAGAGAAGAAAATGGAGGAGACAAATGAGAAATGTGGTTCAGCTTTGAAGAGCGGAGAAGATGCCGACTTTAGCTAGATTTTTCTAGAGAAATCAAGCTATTTCTCCCTTTATATAGTCCTCTAATGAAATAAATCGGTCCGACCAAGGTGGTCCGACCGATTTAAACCAAAATTTTGGTCTTTCGGTTCATTTGCACTTTTTCAAAGCATCTATATGTTCCCCTAATTATTTTCACTTCTAACTAACTGCATTGTTGTTAAAACATCGAAAATAGGTTCTCTATAAATTTTCAGCTCAATCTGAGTCCATTTGGGCACCGGTTCACTTAAATCGGTTCGATTCGACTAATTTTGCTTCTGCCGTAAAATACAACCCTAAAGCTGTCAAAATTCACAAATAAAACTCCTACTATCTTATTTTACACACTTAACATCTATTAGGTCATTTGAACCATTAATAACCCCATGATCAAACCCTAGTCAAATCCCGGTTCAGATTGAACCAAACTAGAGGCCAACTTCAGAATGACTTTCGGAGGTCAATTTAACAACATTTTCAGCTCAAATTTGATCAATAGACTTCTGACGAGCCACAGATCATTTTCACGAAATTAAAATTTTTCGGGCGTCGGACAGCCGGATTTGCAGTGTAGCCGCCCCGGTGTCACTCATCCTGAAATCACTATACTTTTAACCCACTTATCACTAAACTTTGACATTGGCAAACTCACTCCCTACACTGTTCGACACTGCGATTATCATGGTAACACTGAAATTATGAAATGACACTTCTAGAACGGTATTTGGGCCATTACATATATATACAGTAAATGTTGGCATACAAATGACATTAAGTAAGAATAATGAAATATAATTTAAAGAATGAAAATGAATTATGGAACAAGTTATAAAACTATTAGAGTAAAATGTAAATTAGACATATAATTTAATAGAAATAGTGAATGACCTTAAGATTAATATAAGTAATAATAATAACAATAAATTTTGTTATAGTTACTAAAAGGTTAGATAATAAAAAGTAAATGTTAGAAATTATAATAATAACAATGATGTTAGTATAAATATTATGAATAGGTAAGTTAGATATTATGTAGTTATACCAAATTAATTTAATAGGTATTTAAGTAAATAAAAGCATAACATAATTGATAAAAATAATAGGTAATGTAATAATTGCAAAAAGAAGATTGAAAGGAAATAAAATGAATGATAATAAGATAATTGTAAATAAAAGATAAATAGCCTCTAATGAAAATACAACAATGAATAGTAAAGAATAAATTATAAAGTAATTTAATAAATTAAAGAAAATTAATGTATTAAAAGTATACCTTAGAAAAGGGTAAGCAGAACTAGATGGGTGGGTAACATTTGATAGATGAAATTTGTAATCCATGATTAAAATGAAATGGGTTAAATAAAAAGAAAAGATGGGAAAAGAAAATAATGGTGGTGATGATAATAACAATAATTAAGTTAATAAAAGTAACCCTAGTTGGAGTAAGGAATAATGTAACACCCTTATAGCCTATATGTACACTGTCAACTTTGCAATACTGTCCGATATGCCGATATGGTCTCCCACACCACGCAGAGTTCAAGGACGAAAGGAAAATTTATAGATAAGGCTAGGGAGTTGCTCCAGAGGTATGACATTAAAGGCCATAAGTCCTTCCTATATTGCCCTCAAACCAATAGGGCAGGAAAGGCTGTTGACAAGGAGAACTGGGTCAAGATGGTTCGAAACTATAAAGATCGGGCAGAGAAACGGCTCTTTTGCACTTCGAGGCTAGAGAACCACTATCGAAACCTCTACGAGAGTCACATGGGGCAGAAGCAGTGATGGCCAGTCAGGGTAGAGCTCAAATCTTTAAGGACAGTCATGGAAGCCCAGATTCCAAAAGCCAACAGGGTGTAGAAATGGCAGCAGCAGTTAAACACATCAATCAAGGACATGTCAGGGGATTACCGCCACAGTCAAATCTATCAAAAAACACTCTGCTCAATCATCTAGGAAGGAAGTTAGAAAGCATCAAATGAAAGAAGGAGATTCAGTCTTTAAGTAAATGAGACCAGATTTTCCAAACGAATGAGGTAAATTTAGACTAGTGTAGGAAGGCCCATTTGTTCTCCAGAGATTATTATCCAAGAGAGCAGCAACAGACAGCGATGAAGATTACTTCAAAGAATCGGTCAATATTGGCAGACCCAAGAAGTTCCATGGCTAAAGACTAAAAATCAAAAGAAAAGAATAAAAGCCCGGCGGGTCGAAAACAGAAAAAAAGGTGGTCTTGCTAAAAATGGGCGCCTTGTTAGGGTGAAAACCGAAAAAAGGCACCCTAGGCAAAAATTAGAGGTTTGAGAGAAAATGTCCAATCAAAAAAACCCAAGAGGGCTAATTGGAGACAGGAGTTTGATGCCTACAAGATATGCTCTAAGATTAGATGTAGTTTTGCATTTTGAATCGATGTTAGATAATGATTATATATAGAGAAATCATACCAAAATGTACACAATCTTTGCAAATACATGTGTTCATTATTTTCTAGTTTGTTTATAAAAAGAGAAACATCGTTCATTCTTGAATGCATGAAATCTAAATGAGTACACTCTGCTCCTGCTCTCACCGTCCAGATGTCTAAGTCGATGAGTTCTAATATCGATTGCGGGACTAAGCACCTACCTCTTGAATGCATTAGTGGGAGTAAAGGAATGATCCCTGAAAGATGGTATAATAGTCTTCACTGGCAGCTTGCCCAGAGGCTATGGTATCTGGAGGTAAAAGGCAAAGATAAGGTCCACCTTGGAAAGATAAGGAATGCCTCACTACATCATTAATCCCTCTAAACTATCGAGCACAATGGGTGGTAATGTAAAAAGTAGCCTCATGAAGCCCTAAGGAACCCGATCCTCATCCACCACCTTACCCAGTCTAGCAACACTTTCACCGAGGCAAAGGAAGGCAATTGATGCTTAGGGAGAAAATGCCTCAGTGAATAATTGTCGATTACTCTAGAAGGGGGCTCTGATAGTAGTTTCAACTTTTCTTGCAGTCATACCGTTTTTTAGAAAAAAAAAAAAACAAAAGGCCCTTAGAGTTGAAAACCATAATTGGCTCTCTAAGCAAAAGATAGGCCAAAGGGCAAGGTAAAAACTTGGAAATAGGCAGTCTGTCCTAAAAAAAATGAATAAAAGCCGCTGGAGTGGGTTGGGTCCATTCCAAGAAAAAATTAGGCACAGGGTTGTGTGAAAATCCCCAAAGGGACGCATTTCCCGCTAAGAAAAGCTAGTGTGAAAATCCACAAGGGACGCACTACCTTTAAAATAATAACTTTTCAAGCCTGGAGCGATAAGGCGGCATTACTTCGAATAATTTCCCTTTAAGCAGGTAGTGCATAATGCAGAACTTAATTCAGAGTCTTGGGGGTAATATGCTCATTGACCGGGGCGCAAAGATGCATGCGGGTCAGTTCTCTTTGAAAAGATTATGTGTCAGAGTCCTTAAAGTCAAGACAGCGCTTTTCTAGATCCTTGGGGGCATCAGACAATGTGAGTGGCTGAGCAGTACCCTCAATGAATCCCTGAACCACCTAGGATGTGGTCTATCCATTTTTGCATCTCACATGCATCTCGCATGTAGAATCTTTTGAATATCTCCCTGCATAACTTTACACGTGCATAGCCTTTCATGATGCCCAACATGCATTCACACATGCTTGAACTTTGTAAATATTTTGTATATGCAATTTTTCACGCACATTCCGTGTACATAATCTTTGCACACATGTAACGCATAATTCTTTGCACATGTTTAGCATGCATACCATAAGCATATCACATGCATTCAATCCTTTGTATAGTTGCGTACACATAATTTTTGTACATTAATCCTTTGTATGTGTTTCTTGTATATAGTTTTATATGTATATTTCACACACATGATTCCATACGCGCATACAATCTTTTGTATATATTGTTGTGTACATGACTCAAAAGGAAAGGATCGGATAGACCTCATTAGCAAGGGAGATCCAAGAGATGGGTTCAGCTCAACATTATCGGTCACTGTATTCGGCATAAAATCAGGTGAACATGTACAGAGGTAGAGCACCCAGAAGAACAAGCCTATCCAAGCACACCATGCTAAGGGCAATCCGGAATCACACAAATCAATAGAAAAGAAGATCCTTTGAGAAGCCAGACTACCCACACATACTTTAGTTGGAGGCAATCAGACACAAAAGTGGGTTGGGGTACAGCTTCAGCTGTACATTGGTGCTCATCCACGCCGAACCATCAGATCAAGATGAAGTCCTCACGAGAGTGGAATCTCGCGGACCTGCTCCCAAGAAGACATTTAAAAGAGCCAGCCTACTCATGCATGCCATGCTGGGAGCAACCAGGTAAGTTTCTCTATCAGAAGATGTACGCTCACACACATCACACAAAGTGTACAAAATCCAAATTCAAATGTACAAATGGTACAAATTCTCAAACAAAAACAAGCAAAACAACAAAAAACAAACACGCACAAAAAAAAAATTGGAAATAAAAAGAAGAAGATATTTTCAAGGCCTTGAAAATCCAAACACATCCAAAATGTGAAAATCCCAAAAATTTACACCAAAGACATTGAAACCTATCTGCCTACGGGCAAGCAACAAAACCTCCAATCTAATTTTCCTCTCTGAGGGCTCCAATCTAATTTTCCTCTGAGGAGGCTCAAATCTATTTGCCTCTCTAGAGGCTCGACATCAAAGTATCTCACCCTTTCAAGAGGCATGCAGGTTTTTTCAACAAGGAGGCTCTGATTAGAGAGGATAGAGGAAAATGTATCTAGCATGTCACACCCAATATGGGATCTTTAAGAGGATGATGTCCGAACTTTGCAAGAAGATGATATATGCACTTTGGAAGCCTGGAAAATTACTCGAGGCAATTAAGGGGAAGATGTTCATATTCCACAAATCCTTCTCTAGGGGAATAACCAACCGTCTTTCAGGGGGCACCTATCTGACATGGACTCCAACAGGTATGTACTGCCATAGGTAAGCATCTCTTTTATATACCCTGCACATTTACTTTTCCCTTTTCTGTAAAAAAAAAAAAAGAAGAGGTTCAGGTTAAGCGCCAGCAAAGAAAACAATGAACGAGTCACAATGCCGACCTAAGGATGGTCAACAGTCAGGCATTGGGTTAACCGGAGGGTGGTTAGCAAATCAGACACTACATCATTCAAATAGTGGTTAGCAGATATTGTACTAGCTGGACGGTGGTTAGCAGATAAGATATTGTACTAGCCGGATGGTGGTTAGCAGAGCGGATATTGTACTAGCCAGATGGTGGTTAGCAGATCAGATATTGTACTAGCCGGATGGTGGTTAGCAGAGCAGATATTGTACTAGCCGGATGGTGGTTAGCAGATCAGATATTATACTAGCCAGATGGTGGTTAGTAGATCGGATATTGTACTAGCTGGATGGTGGTTAGCAGATCATATATTGTACTAACCAGATGGTGGTTAGCAGATCAAATATTGTACTAGCCGGATGGTGGTTAGCAGATCAGATGTTGTACTAGCCAGATGGTGGTTAGCAGATCAGATATTGTACTAGTTGGGTGGTGGTTAGCAGATTAGATGCTGTACTAGCCGAATGTTGGTTAGCAGATCAGATATTGTACTGACCGGATGCTGGTTAGCAGATATTACACTTGTTAATAGATAAGATGTTACACAGATCGGTTGGAGGTTACCAAGGTTATGCCGTGCAAGCCCAGAAGTGGCTAGCAAGATAGAACGTCCAATCACATGCGATAGAACAAATCGCAACGGAGCTACAGTTAGAGAGCACTGTATCTCACAGATACTGCACGAGCTGAGACAAGGCAAGCAGAGCACATGTGGTAGAATAAATTACAACGGGATTGTGGTTAGAGAACACTACATCACAGAGACACTGCGTGAGCCAAGATGAGGCCAGCAGAGCACATGCGGTAGAATAAATCGCAACGGGATTGTGGTTAAAGAACACTGCATCTCACAGATACTGCATGAGCTGAGACAAGACCAGCAGAGCACATGCAGTAGAATAGATCGCAATGGGATTGTGGTTAGAGAACACTACATCTCACAGACACTGCACGAGCCGAGACAAGGCCAACAGAGCACATGTGGTAGAATAAATCGCAACGGGATTGTGGTTAGAGAACACTGCATCTCACAGACATCGTGCAAGCCGAGATGAGACCAGTGGGACACCTGCGGTAGAATAGATCGTAACAGAGGTTATAGTTAGAGAACACTGCATCTCACAGACACCGTGTAAGCCGAGATGAGGTCAGTGGGACACCAGCTATAGAATAAATCACAACAGGCTTGTAGTTAGAGAACACTGCATCTCAAAGACACCGTGCAAGCCGAGATGAGGCCAGCGGGACACCAATGATAAAACAGATCGCAAATAGAGGTGGTAGTTAGAGAACACTGCATCTCACAGATACCGTGCAAGCCGAAACGAGGCTAGCGGGACACTAGCGATAGAACAGATCGCAAATAGAGGTGGTAGTTAGAGAACTCTGCATCTCACAGACACCATGCAAGCCGAGATGAGGCTAGCGAGACACCAGCGATAGAACAGATCGCAAACAGAGGTTGTGGTTAGATAACGCTGCATCTCACAGACACCTTGCAAGCCGAGATAAGGCTAACGAGACACCAGCAATAGAACAAATCACAACAGGGATTGTGGTTAGATAACACTGCATCACACAGACACCGTGCAAGCCGAGATGAGGCCTGTGGGACACCAGCGATAGAACAGATCACAACGGGATTGTGGTTAGATAACACTGCATCTCACAGACACTATGCAAGCCGAGATGAGGCCAACGGGACACCAGCAATAGAACAGATTGCAACAGAGGTTATAGTTGGATAATACTACATCTCACAGACACCATGCAAGCCGGGATGAACGGAACACCTGCGGTAGAATAAATCGCAACGGGATTGTGGTTAGATAACATTGCATCTTAAAAACACTGTGCAAGGCAAGATGAGGCCAGCGGGACACATGCGATAGAACAAATCGCAAGCGGGTTGTAGTTAGAGAACACTACCTCTCGCATCACTCAGACGCTGTGTAAGCTAAGACGAGGCTAGCGGTGCACATGTAATAGAACAAATTGCAATTGGGTTGCAGTTGGATAACACTGCCTCTCATAACAGTCAGGAATCATTCGGGCTGAGACGAGGCCAGCAGGATGAAAGTGATTGAATGAATCGTCAAAGGGTTGCAGTAAAATACACTACTACTCGGCAGCGAGGGGTCACCAGCTCGAACACCCCGTGGAAGGCAAAGGGCTATCTAAGGTACGCATCTCTTTCCTTCTTCTCTGAATTTTGGCTCATCTAGGCACTAGTACACTAGTTTCCCCAAAATTGGGGGCAACTGTAGACACCGGGTCCCGAGGTAGCCAAGATCAGAGTTACCCAATGATGATAAGATGCCTGCTCACAGGTAAAAAAGTTCAAAATGATGATTTCCTTGTCAAATTTGCATTTTAGAATGAAAAATAAAAAATAATAAAAAAAACATTTTTGAAAATTAGATTTGAAAAATGGAGTTTAAAAATTATAGTATGTTTAGTTAAATTTAAAAATTATAGTATTTTTAGTTAAATTTACAAATTTAAAAAAAATCACGAATGTCGGCCGCGGCAGCTTGCCTGCGAGTGCGCGAGCATTGTGCGCAGCACCTGCGCGAGGCGCCCCGCACGAAGCGCCAGCGAGCGACGCGCGGCCATTCTCTCGCGCTGGGCGAGCGCGCAAGCCCACCGTGCCCGACTGACGCCCGTCGTGCGCACTGACAGGAGTCAGTCGCCCCTGTTTTTCGGGATTTTATTTAAAAATTTGATTTTCTATCATTTTTTAAGGGATTTTTAGGTTTTATTTCCTTTTTTAAACTTAGATAAATAATATTATTAATTAATTAATTAGTTTTGCCCTTAATTAATTTTATTTTCTATTTTTTCTTCATATAAATAGAAAATGATGGAAAGAGAAAGGGGGGATTTTCATTTTAGGGAAATTGATTTTTTAGGGTTTCTTCTCTTCTTCTTCTTCAAAAAAATCATCTCTAGGTTTCTCTCTAGGTTTTTTCCCCACAAAAATAAAAATTGAAAAGTTCAAAAAGTTAAGAATCCCAATTCTTCTTCAACTTTTTTTTTTCAATAGAATTTCTTCTAAAGCATTTTTTAGAAGGAGTTTTATTGTTGAAAAATTGATTTTGAGACATAATAAAGTGATTATTTGTTCTCAAAATTCAATTTTCTTACTTTTTTTTGTTGCATATTTTTTTCAATTAAGTTTTTTAAAGATTTTGATTTTGAGATTTTTTGATGAGAAATGGATTTTGGGGGAAACAAAATAATTGTTTGTTCTTGAAATCTAACTTTTCATTTGATTTTCTAAAAACAAAATTTTTCATGAATAATTTTTTTTGAGACAAACAAAATAATTGTTTGTTCTTTAGAATATTTTTATTTCTTTTAATCATTTTTCTTGAGAGAAAGAAATTCATTCTTTGTTCTTGAGAACTTTTTATTTTTCTTCATCATTTTTTTATCAAATTTATTTCTTGGAATAAAATTTCAATTTTTTATTTTTCATCTTTAATTCTAATTTTGCAAATCAAAAAGCAAGGAAATCAATCATTTTTACCTTCATCGAATCCGAAACTCTGAAGGTAAACATTTTGGGCATGATCTTTTATTTTTTTGTTATTTTGTTCATATTTAATTGATTAACATGTATATTCTTATTATTTTCATTTACTTATTTATTGTATTGTTTTTATATTTTTCTCATTTAATGTGTTTATATATATTATTTTTGTTGATGTAAATATTGATTTCTTATTATTTCTAATGTGTAATTACTTTATTTTGCTTTGGTTCCTCATTATTTTTAACATGTAATTAATTAATTCATTTTGGTTGATCTTTTTGCCTTGTAAATGTTTTACGTTAATTGTGATAACATTAATTAATCATGTTATTTATTTAATTATTTTCATCATTCTTTTATTCATTATTTTTTTATCCTTCTTTTTCATTGCTGTTGTTATATATTTACTGTTTATTCATTTATCTGTTTTTTTTCATTATTATTATTATCATGTTCATATTTTTATGTATTGGTTCATTAGCATGTTTTATTTATTTCAATCACTTCATTTAATCCTTTTGTCATTCATAATGCATTTTTTGCATTTATTTTGATTTATTAACATTTTTTGCATAGACACGTGGAAGGCATCGTGTAACTTAGCTAACTCCACTGACAACAATAACCGATAGGCTACTGGGCCAACCTTATCCAGAATCTCATACGGTCCAATAAACCGAGGACTCAATTCTCCTTTCTTACCAAACCAAAGAACCTTCCGCCAATGTGACACTTTCAAGAATACTTTATCTCTAATCTCATAACGAATGTCCCTTGACTTCAAGTCAGCGTAATATCACTACCTATCTTTAACTACTTTCAAATTCCGTTGCACCACTTGTATCTTTTCTTCCGTGTCTCTAATCAATTCCGAACCCACAACTGATCTTTTCGATAACTTCGTCCAACACACTGGGGTTATGCATTTCCATCCATAGAGAGCTTCATAAGGAGCCATCCCGATACTCGCTTGATTACCATTATTATATGCAAACTCCATTAAGGAAACATTTCTATCCCAACTACCGGAGAAATCCAAAGCACATCCCCGAGGAATGTCTTCCAGAATCTGAATAACTCTTTCTGACTGATCATCCGTCTGAGGGTGAAATACGGTGCTAAAGTTTAACCGAGTACCCAAAGCCAACTATAACTCCTTCCAAAACTTGGAGGTAAACCTCGGATCCCGATCAGACACAATAGAAAATGGAACTCCATGAAGCCTCACTATCTCATCCACATAAATCTCAGCCAGCTTATCCATAGAATAATCTGTCCGAACTGGTAAAAAGTGTGCTGATTGCATCAATCGGTCGACTATCACCCAAATAGAATCATGCTTGCATTGCAATAAAGGCAATCCAACTACAAAGTCTATCGTAATAACGTCCCACTTCCATTGAGGAATGGGTAAGGGATGCAACAATCCCGTCGGGACTTGATGTTCCGCTTTTACCTGCTGGCATACCAGACACTTTGAAACAAAATATACTATATCTGTAACACCCCCATGCCCCCGGTAAGGAATATCGGGGCGCTACGTGGACACTTACGTATACATGTACATGCATTAGCGGAAGCGATAGCATAAACACATCCATTTAAAAGTAATTAAATACTACACTAGGGCCCACTTGCATTTCATATTAACTACATATACATTTACATGTTCATATTACATTTGTTTCCATTTAGCTTTACATATACATTTACATGTACCTTTACTTGTGATTTTTCTACTTATATTACATAATAATGTTACTCAAAATGTAAAACTCTAACTCTTTCTTATACAAAAAGGTATAGCAAAAACTCCTAGTGGCCTTGACCTACAGATGTCCGCTCACTGCTCCGAACCTGTAACCTACACGGAAATAAACATCCGTGCTAAGCGATAACGCTTAGTGGGGATGAAAATACTACAAAGGACTTCTTTACGAAGTCACAGATAAATCACACAATCATATATCTCATGCATATAACTCTTATATGTCTATAGGTTGCATGCTTAAATATCAAATACTCTGAACTCACATATAAGTAACATCTACTCTTTCACTAATTCATGTACACTACATCTTGTACATTTCGTTTGTTCAAATATACATTATCATGTAACCACATTCATGTCAATACACTCATGTAATCATGTACTTGTATACAGAACTGTAATGTACTTAAACATTACTTTCATGTACTATAGCTTTATTCGAAGCAACACTATAATCATCTCAAGTTCACTGCACAACATTTAATAAAACAAGCCTGAGTTCCTCTCATGGTGGATACGGGACGCTCTATAAAAAAACATTTTCGATAGACCGAAGTCACAAAACATTTTCATATATCTCTATTAATGACCATTCTCAGAGGTCGACCCGCTTCGCCCAAACGGGGCGGAACATGGGCAGCTGCACTCGGTAATCCCTTTATAAGCATGCTTATCTATCCACTATAACGGTAATCAGGCTCAATACCAACTCACACACTATACACAGACATCAACTCATCAACTAAAATTCAAGTTCATTTATCACATTCAGAGACATTTAATTCATATACAATCTTTATTAATCTTGTTCAACAACTAAAAGCATGTAACATTTAAATTCATTACATAAACATATAAATCATGCAAAGCAAGACAAAAGGAAACACTCTTTAAAAAAAGTAAAACAGGTCGAGAAGGGGTTCTCTGTCGCGATCGCGACAAGAGGTCGCGCTCGCGACAGAAGACAGATTACATAAGGGTTCTATACTCTATACCAAATGCATTATATAACAATTCATATCACATGGCATAACATGGTCAACGCTAACTCTTATGCCGTAGCATTGGTTACATAGATAACTAATCCTATAATCATTTGATAACCCTAAACATGTAGAGTATAAATCACGGAAACATTCCGGGGTAATACGGGTTCATTCCGGGGAGTAAAACATCAACAAAATATACAATTTAGTTAAGGGGAAGGGTAAGGGGTTGACCCATGGCAACTAGGAGCTCAAAAAGAAGAAGAAAAAGCCTAAAATGAGTTATTCTGTCGCGAGGTCGCGACATGTGTCGCGCTCGCGACAGAGACTCGCCTTTGGTGCCTCACGGCACCACTTTTTACTCTAAAATTGAATCGCAAAAAAAACCATCTAGAATACATTTTTAGGAAAAATGGTCTTCATAAAAATTGTTCCCTAGGATGTTATCTTTTAAATGGGACAATGTTTAGGTCATTTGGACATCTATAACAAAACATATGCTCTAAACAATCCATATTGTTCCAAGGAACCCGCCAGAACAGGGTAACCTACGTTCTAATTACTTTTTGGGATACTTAGGGCCTGAATTAGATCAAGCACCCTCTTAGACATTTTTAGATACGGATCTTGTATTTCAGATTGAATTGGAATCAAGACAATTGGAGTCCTATACCTCTACTTATCACAAATACAATACACAGAGGTCTGATGACAAATAAGCAGAATTTCGCAAAATCAAGCTCTATCATCAACACAAACACTCAAATGATCAAGTTACATACATATAAACATATATACACATGTCATGAGCACTGTAAGCAATCAAAATGAACATCTTGAGCTAATTAAAGCTCATCAAGCATCTCTTTATTTCAACATATCTCTATTCAAACATTTTTCATCTAAACACATGCAAAATTAACAAGATCACACTCGATCCCTACCTTAGGTGGCTTAACCAATTCTCTCTCTAATCAATTATGAGCTTCTCCTTTCCCTTCACTAGCCTCTTATCCACCACTTTCTTGCACAACAAACCAAGAGATCACTTAATCCATGGATTTCACTTTAAATCAAAAACAGAAAATAAACAAAAGAAGAAGACCAATGCTAAAAACAAGCCAATTACCTTCTTCTTAAGAACCCAACTCAACCCTTGACTTCTCCTCTTCAAACCAATCCAAGAGATTCTCTCAAAGAACAAAGCAAAAGAGGAAGAAAGCAAGGAAATGGCAAGGAAAAGGGACACGGCAACTAAGAGCAAAGAGAGAAGAAAAAGGTGAGCAATGAGCCAAATGCAGAAAAATGAAAGTGAGAATAGGAAAGTGGCCGGTCAAAACCAAACCAAAGCCAACAAGTCCTCACATTAATGCCACCCACTTCCATTTAATGCCAACCACTCTCATTAATCCATCTCCATCCAAAAAGCCCCATGCCACATGTCACTCTCTCTTGTAGCCATGTGTCACTTCCCTACAATGACACTTGGCACACTCCTACAATGCCACTTGTCAAACTCTTATGCCGCCTCTTGTCACTCTTCTATGATGACACTTGTCACTCTTCTATGATGACACTTGTCACTCTTCTATGATACCATGTGTCAACTCACTACAACTCCAAGTCTCCTAGTCCCACTTATGCACACATCTCGCGAGAGGTTTCTGTCGCGCTCGCGACAGAACGCTCACTCCCACACTCACCAGCTGAAGTTCAAAAATCGCTGGAGGGGTCTGTCGTGCCCGCGACACTTGTCGCGCTCGCGACATAACTCTCGCACATAAAATTTACCTTTTTCGAACCAAAAACTCTGTAATTCTTCTAGGGCCACTTTGGGGTGTTACAATATCCCTCTTCACACTTGGCTACCAATAGCATTATTTTAGGTCTCTGTACATCTTATTTCCTCCCGGATGCATCGCGAAAGCTAACGAATGAGCTTCTTGCAAAAGCCTTATTTTCACTTCCTCCACATTAGGTACACACGACCGATTCAAAAATCCGAGCACTCCCACACTGTCAACAGAGAATTCGGTCTGCTTACCATCTCTAATCATGCAAGAAGCACGCTGCAACACCGAATTACCCAATTGTGCATCCATAATCACTTGCTTCAAGCTCGGTCTAGCCTTTAACTGAGCTTTTAGCGCTCCTTTTGAATTAAACCTCCACCTTCCTCTACTTAGAGACAAAGCTGACACTGATTTCCTACTCAGAGCATCCGCTACTACGTTAGCCTTGCCTGGATGATAATCAATAATACAATCGTAGTCTTTGAATAACTCTAGCCATCTTCGCTACCTTAAGTTCAATTCCTTCTGAGTGAGCAGATACTTCAGACTTTTATGATCTGTAAAGATCCTGCATGTCTCTCCATATAAATAATGCCACCACACCTTAAGAGCAAACACTACCGCTGCTAGCTCCAAGTCATGCGTCCGATAGTGTTGCTCATGAGGTTTCAGCTGCTTGGAAGCATAGGCAATCACTTCGCCATCTTGCATAAGAACACAACCGAGTCCTATACCCGAGGCATCATTGTATATAGTATATTCTTTACCCAAAACGGGTTGAGTAAGTACAGGAGCCTTAGTCAACATATCCTTTAATTGCTCAAAACTTACTTGGCACCTATCAGACCAATGGAACTTGATATCCTTTTTGAGAAGCCGAGTCAGAGGCGAAGCTATCACTGAAAGGCCCTTCACAAATCGTTTATAATATCCAGCTAACCCTAGAAAGCTCCTCCCTTCTGGTACAGACTTTGGTGGCAACCAGTTTACAATAGCTTCAACCTTGGATGGATCTACTTGGACACCTTCTACCGAAACCATATGTCCAAGGAATGTCACCTCTTTTAACCAAAACTCACACTTACTAAGCTTGGTGTACAACTGATGGTCTCTCAACACTTGCAATACCAATCTCAGATGTTCCTCATGTTCCTTCTCATCCTTAGAATAAACTAGAATGTCATCGACGAACACTACAATGAAACGATCCAAATACTGTCTGAATATCCTGTTCATCAAATCCATGAAAGCTGCGTGTAACGCCCCCGCCGCCGCCCCCGTCGGAAGGGCGCCGGCGGGCGCGCCACCCGACGCTCACTCACAACATACATACATGCGCTAAGCGGAAGCATTCACTAAAAACATTAATAAAGGCAGGACAAAAATCTTATATAATTAAAATATAGAGTTAAATACAACCCAAAAGATTACATCATTCCTTTACAAAAGTTACAAAAGCAACTATACAAAAATATTACATACAAAAAGAATTACAGGAGGAGATAACAAAAATATAACTCTACTCCTATGTGGCCGACTTGCAGATGCGCAACACGAGCAAACTTCCAAAACCTGCCACCTACACGGGACAAAAACCCGTGCTAAGCGATAACGCTTAGTAGGGAGGAACAAACATAACAGAGCACTATGCAAGATATTCACATTATCACATAGAATTCACTAAACATTAGAGGGCAGAAATATATACACAGTTCAAGAGTCACTAAATGTATATCAGCACTGAACAGAAAACATGAAGCATTGATCACATTAGAATCATGCAATAATTAGAACACTTCACTAATCACACACTGGACCCATAACACGATAGCCTGAATTCAATGGTGGAGGATACGGGAACATTACACGGGAGACCGAAGCCTAAAAAATAGTTTAATACCCGAAGGTAGCACGGGAGACCGGAGTCTCAAAACATTTTATCACTACACGGAAGATGACCATCTCGGAGGTCGGCCGCTTCGCCCAAACGGGGCGGACACGGGCAGCTGCACTCACTAACCCTCCTTAAGCATGCTTAATTATCCAGTACCTTGACACTTCAGGCTCGACAACTCATTCACTCACACGACAATACACAATCAAAACAAGATTCAACTCAAGACTCAAACATCAAATAAATTCATAACTAAGACACTAGTACAATGATATCACGAGTCATAAGCACAACCATATTTCATGCAATAGTGAGAAACCGTGCAAAGTGGAACAAAAGAAACACATTCGAAAAACAGGGCAAGCAGGAAGGGCCTCTGTCACAATCGCAACAGTGTCACGCTCGCAACAGAGCATGGGGTACCTCCTCCTGAGCTCGCGCCAGAAGGCCTTCTCGCGACGAAGCACGGTAGGCAGATTCGTGCAACCGAGCTCTGTCGCGCTCGCGACAGAGACCAGTTCCTTCCTCCTCGCGCGCACGCACGACAGCATGCTTGCGCGGAGGACTCGGCTACCGAGCTCTCTGTCGCGGTCGCGATAGAGCGCTTTTCAACAACAAGGGGCCAAATTCGCACTCTGTCGCGATCGCGACAGAGCCTAGATTCGCCCAAAATCTGCACTTTTCCTACTCTTTCACACACAACTCTTCATACATGCAAACCACCATACACAAACACTTACCTCAAGCCTCCAGCACATCACAGCATAATTCGCAAACCACATAAACACAATTTATACAATAATCAAACATCAATTCTTCCTAGATTCACTCACAACCAAACTCAAGATTCATTAACATAACAAGTTCATATTCCGAAACCATATACTATCCTCACTATATCACTAACATTTCACTATAAATCACTACTTAATTTAAACATGCAATCATCTAACAAAACACTCAAGGTTACAAGTGACATGCAATCACAAAGAAAAATAGAATCGATCCAAGGAGGAAAATAGAGGAAAACGTAATCCACAAACACAGCTCCCAAACACTTATCAAACTAAACTCCCAAACACATACACACACTTAAAAATGCAGCTCCCAAACACACTCAAATTAGGCTCCCAAACACATACACACACTTAAAAACGCAGCTCCCAAACCTGGAAATCGCAGCTTCAAACCGAGCCCCTCACGAGTCCGCTTTCTCTTTTCCCTTGCTCTTTCTTCTAGCTTTCGATTCTTGCACAAACCCAATCAAAACTCACTCAAGTCTAACCCAAAATTCCACAATCGAAATCAAAAAAAGAAGGAAAAGAGAAGAACCGAAAAACCAAAGAACTTCAGACCACTTACCTTCAAAACTCCAACTCAAAGCTCAAGATTCCTACTCAAGGCTCAAAGAAAACATAAGAGGAAAGGAGATGAGAGCAGCAAAATGGAAATAAGAGAGAGAGAGAACGAGAAAGATGAAGAACAAGGGAAAAATGAGAGCTAGCTTTCACGGGAAGCTTCATCCATTTTTCCCTCCTCACCTCTCTCTTACTTTTCATTTAATGCTCACCAACCCCTTTGCCACTTGCCACCATCTTAGCAAATCAAGCCTTCCCACTTTGACTTAACCACTTATGGCACCATACTCTACACACAAACTAACTTCTCCTACACAAATATCTTCCAATGCACCAAACTCAACTCACACCATAATATTACTCATAACCCACTTAACAACCAAGGCACCATGCATCAAAACCACACAATAAAATCTCTAAGTCCACTTATATCCTACTCCCATACACTATAAGCACACCAAAACATTTCCTTCACTTAAATTATTACTTAATTAATTAATTCCTTAACAACTAATTCCTTATTATCCAAATTTCCTCTTACTCAAATTACGAAAATACCCTTACTTAACCGACTTAACACACAGATTCCGACCAGGCCCTTTTTGGGTTGTTACACTGCGGGCGGGTTAGTTAGACCAAATGGCATCACTAAAAATTCGTAGTGACCATAACGCATCCAAAAAGCCGTCTTTGCCACATCTACATCCTTAACTCTCAATTGATAATATCCCGATCTCAATTCTATCTTCGAAAACACTCCAGCTCCTTGTAGCTGATCCAAAAGATCCTCAATCCGTGGTAACGGACACTTATTCTTCATCGTAACCTTGTTAATCTACCGATAATCAATACAAATTCTCAAAGTGCCGTCCTTTTTCTTGACAAACAGAACCGGAGCACCCCATGGCCACAGGTCAAAGTGCGGATACTTCAAACTTTTATGATTTGTAAAGATCCTGCATGTCTCTCCATATAAATAATGCCACCACGCCTTAAGAGCAAACACTACCGCTGCTAGCTCCAAGTCATGCATCGGATAGTGTTGCTCATGAGGTTTCAGCTGCCTGGAAGCATAAGCAATCACTTTGCCGTCTTGCATAAGAACACAACCCAGTCCTATACCCGAGGCATCACTGTATATAGCATATTCTTTACCCAAAATGGGTTGAGTAAGTACAGGAGCCTTAGTTAACATATCCTTTAATTGCACAAAACTTGCTTGGCACCTATCAGACCAATGGAACTTGACCTCCTTTCTGAGAAGCCGAGTCAGAGGCGAAGCTATCACTGAAAAGCACTTCATAAACCGTCTATAATATCTAGCTAACCCTAGAAAACTCCTCACTTCTGGTACAGACTTTGGTGGCAACCAGTTTACAATAGCTTTAACCTTAGACGGATCTACTCGGATACCTTCTGCCGAAACCACATGTCCAAGGAATGTCACCTCTTTTAACCAAAACTCACACTTACTAAGCTTGGTGTACAACTGATGGTCTCTCAACACTTGCAATACCAATCTCAGATGTTCCTCATGTTCCTTCTTATCCTTGGAATAAACTAGAATATCGTTGATGAACACTACAACGAAACGATCCAAATACTGTCTGAATATTCTATTCATCAAATCCATGAAAGCTGCGGGCGCGTTAGTTAGACCAAATGGTATTACCAAAAATTCGTAGTGACCATAACGCATCCAGAAAGCCGTCTTTGCCACATCTGCATTCTTGACTCTCAACTGATAATATCCCGATATAAATTCTATCTTCAAAAACACTCCAACTCCTTGTAGCTAATCAAAAAGATCCTCAATCTGTGGCAACAGATACCTATTCTTCACCGTAACCTTCTTGATCTGCCAGTAATCAATACATATTCTCAAAGTGTCGTCCTTTTTCTTGACAAATAGAACCGGAGCACCCCATGGCGACACACTGGGTCGAATGAAACATTTATCAAAGAGCTTGTGCAACTGACTTTTCAACTCTTTCAATTCCATTGGAGCCATCCTATATGGAACCTTAGAAATCAGAGCTGCACCCGGCACAATATCGACAGACAATTCTACTTCTCTTTCTGGTGGCAAACCTGGTAATTCCTCTAGAAACACATCCACAAAATCTCTTACTACTGGAATCTCTTGTATCTTTACTTGCTCTGGTCAGGATTCAAAAATCAAGGCCAAATAGGCTTCACATCCCTTCCTCATAAACCGCTTGGCTTTCTTGGCCGAAATCACATTATGAAGCGAGTCACTTCCTATACCTCTTACAACCACAGGCATCTGATCCTTATCTTTAAGCACAAGTATTTTCCTTTGACAATCCACTATAGCTCTATGCTTGGATAGCCAATCCATACCCAAAATAAGGTCAAACTCATAAAATGGTACTCTAATCAGATCAACCGGAAATTCCTTACCTTGCACCATCAGAGGACAATTCCGACATACCCTATCCACTTTCACACTCTGCCCTAATGGACTAGTGACATAAATCTCATAATCTAATTTATCCTCATTATACAATTCCTCACTCAACTTATCAGAACATAGATAGGAATGGGTAGATCCCGGGTCTATCAAAGCATACATCTCAGTACTGAAAAGTAAGAACATACTAGCTATAACTTCTGGAGCATCCTGGTTGTCACGGGCTCTAATCGCATATGCTCTTGCAGTCGCCTGTGCTGGACGATCAGCTATCTCAGAAGAATCTCTTTCCTGAGGCCGTCCACCACGACTCCGTCCTCTACCTCTAGGATGACTGCCTTGAGGAGCATTTGACCTAGCTCAACTTGCCACTCGCTAACCTTGGGTATTCTCATACAAATTCGAGAAATTGGCAAGAAAATGGTGATTGCTACCACATCTGAAACATCCCCCAATCAACCACCGACACTCGCCCTCATATTGCTTATTAAAATGAGAATATTGAGGCACACCATCACCTTGACCCCTCGAAGCTCATCTACCCATGCCAGACCCTCTGAAAGAATCCTGTCTCCTCCCTCTAGTAGCCAAACCCTGATGTGACTCACTAGAGGGGTTCCCTTGAGAATCACGTGACCTCTTTCCTGAAGAAGTACTTCCTCTAGAAGCCTTCTTCCTCTGAGCCTTCTCTCTTAGCACATTCTCAGATCGCTCCGCTCTCAAGGCTGCCTGCATAATCTGATAGTAACTGACATCCAGTGCCGACATCAACAAAACCAATATTACCTCCAGAGACTCATTCAAACCCGCCTCAAACTGTTGACATTTAAATTCCTCAGTGAGGACTCCTGGCGGTGCATACTTGCTGAGTCAATTAAACTCCTTCTCATAATTCCCTACAGACAACACTCTCTAACGGAGACTCAAAATCTACGCCCATCTAGCCTCCTTAAATGCCTTAGTCACAAATTTATTCCGAAACTCCCTTTCAAAGAACTCCCATGTCACAAGCTCAGGAAGTTGAGGATGCCTAAGCACCAATGTCCACCAATCAAAAGCTGAGCCCCGCAACAAAGATATCACGCACTCCACCTCACTTTTTGGGTGACAACGAATCTCCCTTAGCACTCATCTAACTTTCTCAATCCACATTTCAGCTTTATTTAATTCATCCAAACCAGTTCCAAAGAAATTATCCACCCCAAACTTTTGCATATTCTCTATCGGAGCTCTAAGGGCTATAAGTCTTTCCAAAATCCTAGCCATATCCTGAGATATCTTAAGGATCACCTCAAAAGGAGCCGCAGGGGCCTCAGGTTGCACCCTAGGTGGTTGAGCCGGATGAAAAATAGATGGATCTTGCTCTCAGGGATTTGCACTCTCGGCTGACCCCTCAAGTGATCCACGAGCAGACTCCATCAAACTACAAAACATACACAATGATCCATATCAAGCCAACACAACACTAGACATACGCTCTATCTTACACTAGCCCATAAACGTCTAAACCTGTTGCTTTGATACCATAAAATGTAACACCCCTTACCTATACGTAGGAAGCTTCATCCTTGGAGGAGGATGAAGGGTCCCGATAGATAAGGGTTGTCACGCAAAACCTCAAGCACAAACATACAATAATAAATTATACACTTAAAGCAGTAAAATAAAATTTCACAAATAAAAGACCAAGGCTAAAAATAAAAGGGTACTACATTAATGTCCAAAATAGTCTTTACATATTAAAATACAAAAGTGTCGTAGCACAAAAGATCGCTTACAAACTTGGTATCAAACCAACTTACAAAAGAAGAACTTACATTAATTATTTTCATTACAAAATCACTAAACTATTACATATGCAAAAAGAAGTACAATCCAGAATAACAAAATCTCTCTCTTAGTTGTGTCGGCCTTTCAGAAATGGATCATCCTGCTCACGGACTCCAATATCTTCCACACCTGCACGGATGAAACACTCGTGCTAAGCGAATACGCTTAGTGGGGAAAAACACAACGAAAAATGACCACTCACAGCGGACGCGGATACAAATCACATACACATGGCACATACTTTAATCAATAATTAAACCATTCATCATACTGAAGGTAATAATATCTTTTACCAATTAATCAAACATATAGTGCCAAATTAAGACTCATCATCACATAAGAAGACCTGCTTATTCAAAATAGTGGATAGCGAGTAACGCATAATCATTCAAAATGCATGGATACCAGAGGGTATCAAAATCATCCTTTTCCTTTTTATTTCAAAACATTTTTGCAAGGAATCTTAAACAAGATTCTAGTCAAATAGGGATCACGTGGATCTAATTCAGGGACCTAATTAGGGTCCAAAATGCATACGCAAGCTGCAGCAAACTAAACTCTATAGGCATGCCTATTATCCACTCAATTTGACTTTTACAGGTTATGCATAATCTCAAATCATAGTCAAAGTATAACACATGCTTTAAATAGAGAACCATAAACTTAATACATACATTTACTATAATTTGATATGGCAAAATTCATTCTAATGATATTTAATACATGAAATGACACTAAATAATATTTAAAACCAATAAATAACGAAAAAGGAATGAAAACGAAGAAAAATCGAAAAACTTCAAAAGTTGGGTAGAAGCAGTTTACACGGCCGTATGGCATGGTCTTACCGCCGTGTAAGACATTTTACATGGGGGTATGGCAAAGCCATACCGCCGTGTAAAGTGCACAGCTTAGAAAACACACAAAGGCAGAATGACTTTACACGACGGTATAGAATGTCCTTACCGCTGTGCAAAATCACGGCCTTTAAATTCTGGGCAAAATCTCACGATTCACACGGGGGTATGTCAAACCATACCACCATGTGGATCACCAGAAACCCAGAAATTCAATCAAAAAAAGGGACTCAATTTACAACCAAACTTCAACACATCACAACATTAATCAAGTACTATAAAATTACCACTCAATAACAATCAAAGACATACTCAATTGCACTTATACCTCAATTTGCAAACAATTAATATACAATTTCCAATTACACAAATATGCACACAAATTTAACATTCCCAAATGCACATAAATTTAACATTCCTAAATACACACAAAACCATAAATGTTCCCAAACCTCAAATCCTTTGACTCTAATCTCGGGCTCCGCTTCCACTCGCAATTTGCTTGCCCTTGGGCTCTCGAGGAGGGTTCTCTATAACAACTCAAGAAAACCCAAAACTCACCAAGATTGTAACAAAAGAGGAAAGATTGCAAGAAATTTGAGAAGAAAATAAGAGGAAGAAGAGGAACGGGAAGAAGAAAGGAAATGGGAAAGAAGAGTTAAGGGAAAATCAGACTTTTCTCACCTCTCTCCTCATTCACATACCCACTCTAATGCCACGTGGCAACTCCCCATTAGAAAGCCACCCCAAGACATACACAAACCCTGTCCTCTCACAAACACATCAAACTAACCTCACTAAACATTCCCTACTCCCGTATACTCACTCACACCCAAATACAACTCTACAACACATGATACTTCAATTTAAATCATACACATACACACAATAACACATGCCACACTTGAACACACACACAAAATCACACACTCAAACGGCTCATACTACTAGGGTGATTACGGGGCGTTATAGTTTCACTTAAGCACACACCTAAAAATGCAAACACACATATTCGTGCACTAAAACTAATGGACAAACACAAAAAAGATGCACACAGGCAATACAAATATGTTCTTGTTCTCGCAGAAAATGCCTAATCATATACCCAAAAATGCGCTACGGGGTAAATATGGAGTGCATAGTGCGCACACATAACAACGAACACTGTGCATGCTCAATGAGTGAAGACCAACCATGCTCAAATAATTCAAGTCATGCACAGACTGTGGCATAACCATGCACTCAAAAATAGAAACATACATGCTCGTGCCCTAAAACTGTAACAACTTAAAATGTACCCTGGTAGGAATGGTAATGCAAATTCCTATGTAAGTTTGAGTTATGGTACTTATAAAGGATATAATTGAAAGGAATTAAAAGTAATTAGTGAAAAAATTAGTTTGAGGGACTAAAAGAGAATTTCCAAAGGATTTAATGAGATATTTGCTATGAGTGGGACACTTGTCAAGAGAAGCTTTTGTGGCAAGAGTAGAGAGTGCGACATTAGATCACACATGCAATAAATAGGGGTAAGTGGAGTCAAATCTGCCCCCACTCATTGCATGTGATCCAACCGGCCCTCTGTCCTTCTCTCTTTGATTTCCTTGTTCTTCATTTCAGCAATTTGAAATTCTTATTTTCTTCTTCTCCTTTTGGGTTACATAATTTTGACTTGATTTAGTTTGAAGTGGTTTCCGTGAGAAGCAAAGAAGGAAAGTGTGGTTAAGAACTTGTTATTGTCTTCTTTTATTCCTTTTGATCTTGAGTTGAGTTGGTTGGTTTGATGGACTAAGAGTACATGTGTATTTGTTGTGGTTGTGCAAGAACCATTGGATAAGAGGAAAGAGAAGGGCAAGGAGAAGGTTTGATCTAGAAGAGGAAGTGATTCAAGCTGCTTTTGAGGTTGGGATCATGTGTGATTTCCTGTTAATGTATTTTGCGTTGAGTTAAGTTTATGCTTAATTCTTAGTAGATTCATATTAAGATTATGTATTAGTTTTGGTCAAATGCATGTTTGGTATATGAAATTAAGTGAGCTTTCAACTGATTCTATAGCTTCCTCAGTTGTTACTAAATTGCTTTAGTCGCATGCCGATTATGTGGAAATTATGAGCATGTTATAGTTTGTTTTTGTAAAGTACTTGTTTTGACCACATTGCTTGATGAATTTTTTTGGTTGGGTTTAGTATTTGATCTTGTTCATATTTGATTTTAGAGTCTTGTGATGTATATGTCATGCTTAGTATGAATGCATGTGCTTGTAGGGTGATATGTGTAAAGTTTGTGCATGAGTCCTTGTGTTGCTTACAGTTTTGGAACACTTAGTTCGGTTCTATCACGAGCGCGATAGGGGTCGCGAGCACAATAGAACACTCCTTGGGCGAGCTTCGCCGAGTTTGTATTGCCGAGCTTTGCTTTCGTTGAGTTAGGTCACGAGTGCGAGCTTATATGTGATAACATGAATGGAGTTATGAATTATATGTATGATGGCTTAATTAGTTTAGGCATGAACTAAGTTAATGGGTAATGCTTTGAAACTTGGGTGATTATAAAGTATATGCATATAACCAGAATATTTTATTTGTGTACTTTTAAGATATGCCTGAGTGATACATAGTAGTGGATAGATAAGCATTCTCATAAAAGGCTAAAGTTTGCAGCTGCTAGAGTTGGCCAGCAAGGGTCTAGAGTTGGCCCGTATAGGTCTAGTTTGTTACCTTCGGGGTAACTAAAGATTTTGGACTTTGGTCTCTAAAGATTTGATACTTCCAGTCAGTATGTAGAGAAATCAATATTCACATGAATAAAATAAATGAATGAGAATAATAATAAAAATATACATGTTAATAAATTAAATATAAACAAAATAAATAAATAAATAACTGAAAATAATAAAAATGAACATGAATAAATTAAATATGAACAAAAAGAATAAGAAGAACAAGCCCGGAATGTTTACCCTCAGAGTTTTGGATTCGATGAAGGTAAAAAGATGATTGATTTCCTTATTCTTGATTTGCAAGATTAGAATTGAATAGTAAAAATGTTGGAATTTTATTCCAAGAAAAAATAGGCTTAAAAAATGAAGAAAGAAAGTCAACAATTCTTTAAAAACAAAGAATTAATTTCTTTGCCAAAAGAATGATTTTTATTGATTAAGAGAATGAAAATGATGTCAAGAACAAACAATTATTTTGTTTGTTCCAAAGAAAAAAAAATCATTTATGAGAAAAAAATGTTTTTTAGAAAATCAAATGAAAAAAATCGATTTTAGGAACAAACAATTATTTGTTTTGCCCCAAAATCCATTGTTCATCAAAAAAATGATTCAAAATAATAAAAAACCTTAAAAAGTTTAATTGAAAACAAATAACAAATTAAAAAATTAAATTTTAAGAGCAAACAATTATTATGTTTGCCTCAAAATTCAAATGCATCAATAAATCTTCTTCTAAAAAGTGTTTAGAAGAAATTCTACTGGAAAAAAGAACTAAAAAGATGAACTCAATTTTTTTGTTGGGGGAAAATCTGGAATTTTTCTTAGAGAAATTACGAGGAAAAAGAGAAAAAGATGAAGAGAAAAAACCCTATAAAAATCCCCAAAAGAAATTCCCTTTTTAGGTTTTCATCTCATTCTTTTTATATGAAGAAAATAGGAAAAATAAAATAATTAAAGGGATAAAATTTAATTAAATCAGATATTACCTATTTTAATTTTTAAAAATGGAAAAAATCCCTTAAAACCTTGAAAAAATGGATAAAAAACTGATTTTTAGGTCCAAAAATCAGAAAAAGGGGTATCAGACCCTTTAGCGACGGTCAGAAGAGGAGGGAAGCCCGTCGCTATAGAGGGACGGGCTTCACGCAGCAAGACTGCGCGATTCCACGCACAGAGGCACGAAAATCACGCGGTGCAGAGCGCAGTGCGCTTAATACTGCGCATAGCCTCTTCGAGCCTAGCGCGCCCGCGAGCTAGGCGCTAACGCGCTGACGCAGGCGCTCCGCCGCGCCCAACACTCGCGATTCGAAATCTTTTTTTTTTTATTTTAAATTGACTAAAAATACTATAATTTTAAGCAGCCATTTTTCAAAACTAATTTTTAAAATATTTTATATTATTTTTCAATTTTTCACTCCAAAATGCAAATTTTACAAGGAAATCATCACTTTTAACCTTTTTGCCTATGGAAAGGCATCTTATCATCATTGGGTAACTCTGATCTGGGCTACCTCAGGACCCGGTGTCTACAGTTGCCCCCAATTTTAGGGAAACTAGTGCATTAGTGCCTAGATGAGCCAAAATTCAGAGAAGGAAGGAAAGAGATGCGTACCTGAGGCAGCCCTTGCCTTTTTGTCGGGGAAGTAGCAATGCGTCGAATCTGTTCTAGACTTACAAAACGCGAGGGTTGCTCTCCTGAGCTGCACCGAGTCTGCTCCAGACTTACGAAGTGCAGATGGTGATGCGCCGAGTCTGCTCCAGGCTTACAAAACGCGAGGTTGCTCTCCTGAGCTACACCGAGTCTGCTCCATACTTACAAAGTGCGGATGGTGATGCGCCGAGTCTACTCCAGGCTTACAAAATGCAAGGGTTGCTCTCCTGAGCTGCACCGAGTCTGCTCCAGACTTACAATGTGCGGATCTATTCTATCGCATGTGCACCACTGTCCTCATCTCGGCATACACGGTATCTGATTTATATTGCTAGTCCCGCTGGCCTCATCTCGCCTTGCACGGTGTCTGTGAGATGCAGTACTCTGTGACTATAACCTCTGTTTGCGCTCTGTTCTATCGCTTGTGATCTGTTAGCCTTGTCCCCGCCTGATTGTCCCCGGCATAACGTGAATGAAGAAGTTTACTTTTCTGGGCAGTTTCTGATAAGGTTAAACTGAACCCACCTCTCAGATCATCTCAGGATTGAAGGGATTTGGAATATTTTTGAAAATAACTTGATGTTCCGAAGAGACTGAGAAAGCCTTAAGCAAAGGTCTTAAATATAATGCTCCAAAGAGATCGAGAATGCCTTAAAAAGGTCTTAAAGATAATGCTCTAAAGAGACTGAGAATGCCTTAAAAAAAGGTCTTAAAGATAATGCTCCAAATAGACCGAGAATGCCTTAAAAAGGTCTTAAAGATAATGCTCCAAAGAGACTGAGAATGCCTTAAAAAAAGGTCTTAAAGATAATGCTCCAAAGAGACTGAGAATCCCTTAAGAAAAGGTCTTAAAGATAATTCTCCAAAGAGACTGAGAATGCCTTAAAAAGGTCTTAAAGATAATGCTCCAAAGAGACATCGATGCTCATTGGGAGACTTTAATGTTGAGCCTCCAGAGAGAAAATTACATTTGAGCCTCCTCAGTGGAAAATTATTATTTGAGGTTTTGATTGCATGCCCGCAAGCGGATAGGTTTCCATGTCTTTGGTGATTTTTCTATTTTCGTTTTTGTTCTGGGATTTTCTTTCTTGGAATTTTTACACTTTGGATGCATTCGAATTTTTACAGTATGTTGGATTTTCAAGGCCTCGAAAATATCTTTTTCTTTTTGTTTTGTTATTTTGCTTTGAGAATTTGTACATTTTAATTTGGATTTTGTACACTTATTGTGTGATGTGTGTAAGCATGCCTCTTATGACAGAAAAAACTTACCTGTTCGCTCCTGGCATGGTGTGCATGGAAAGGCTTATTCTTTTCCCTCTTTGGAGCAGGTCCTTGAGATTCTTCTCTTGTGAGGACTTCATCTTGATCTGATTGTTTCGCATGGATGAGCGACGTTGCAGAGCTGAAACTGTACCTCGGCTCACTTTCGCATCTGATTTCCTTTAGTATGGTGTGGCCGGATAGGCTTGTTCTCTTTGGCGTTTCACCTCTGTACATATTTACTTGATTTTAGGCCGGATACAGTGGCCGATCATGTCGAGCTGAATCCGTCCTTTTGATCATCCTTGCTCATGAGGCCTATTCGGACCCTTCCCTCTAAGTCATGTACACAACAACATATACAAAAGATTGTGTGTGCGTATGGAATCATGGGTATGAAATATACACATAAAACTATATACACGAGACATAAGCAAAGGATTAGTGTACAAGAATTGTGTGTACAACCATAAGTGTAATGGACTAAATGCACGTGATATGCAAGGCAATATGAAAAAGATTTATGCATGTGAGATGCAAAAATGGATAGACCACATCCCAGGTGGTTAAGGGATTCATTGAGGGTACTGCTCAACTGCTCACATTGTCTAATGCCCCCAAGGATCTAGAAAAGCGTTGTCTTGGCTTTATGGTCTCTGACCCCTAATCTTTTCAAAGAGAACTGCCTCATGCGTATCTTTGCCCCCCGGTCAATGAGCATTTTGCCTCCAGCACTCTGAATCAAGTTCTGCATTATACGGCACCTGTCTAAAGGGAAGTCATTTTGAGCAATGCTGCCTTATTGCTCCAGGTTTCAAAAGTAATTATTTTAAAGGTAGTGCGTCCCTTGTGAATTTTCACACTAGCTTTTCTTAGCGGGAAATGCATCCCTTTGTGGATTTTCACATAACCCTATGCCTAACTTTTGCCTGGAATGGAACCAACCCACTCCAGCGGCTTTTTCTTCATTTTTTTTAAAGACAGACTGCCTGTTCCTAGGTTTTCACCCTGCCCTTTGGCCTAACTTTTGCTTAGAGAGCCAGTCACGGTTTTCATCTCTAATGGCCTTCTTCTTCCTTTCTTTTTTTTTTTTTGTCATTTAAGGGGTAGGAGGATGATTTGTCACATGAAAAATCATTATTGTTGCTTTGATAATTGCTCCAGCGTATGTCCTTATGCCTGCAACAGGTTTCTCTTAACCGTCTAATTGCATGTTTATGCCTAGCTTATGCATGCACTTCTATCTATAGGCACCATATAGCAATAAGAATGACCATGACTAGACATGTGATACAAAAGCACTAGTTTTACTTAGTTTCAATGAGTAACAACTTAGGTGCACCCGATCTCTTGTTATCAATCAGCCCTCTCGGGTTTTCTTGATTGAATATTTTCTCTCAAGCCTTTAATTTTTTCCCAGGATGCCTTTTTTCAGTTTTCACCGGTTTTCACCTTGACAAGGCACCCAATTTTAGCAAGGCCGCCTTTTTTCGAGTTTCGACCCGCGGGGCTTTTATTCTCTTCTTTTGATTTTTAGCCCTTAACCCTGGACCCTCTTGAGTCTATAAACATTGATTGGTTCTGTCCGTTACTACTTTCTTGGATAACAATCTCTGGAAGACAAAGGGACCTTCTCACACTGGCCCAAATTTATCTCGTATGTATGGAACACCTGGTCTCATTTGCTTGACAATTGAATCTCCCTCCTTCATCGGATGCTTTCTGGCCGTCTTTCCAAATAATCAAGCAGAATGTTTCCTGATGGATCTGACCATGGGGATAATCCCATGACTTGTCCTTGTCTGACTTGTGCAATTGTTGCTTTCGTTGTTGTGCTCTGTCGGCTTCCAAAATTTAGGTTTGACTGTCCTTAAAGATTTGAGCTTTACATCTGTCGGCCATACTGCTTCTGCCCCCTGTGTTGAGGAACAATAGATGACTCTTGTAGAGGTTCCAATGGTGGCTTTCTAGCCTTGAAGAGCAAAAGGGTCATTTCTGTACCCAATCCTTTTTCATGATCTTTTTTGCCAGCATTAAACCATTCATATAGATCATGCAAATTTTGGCTTGGATTTCTTCCATCTTTTAGCTCCTTCCCCATTCATCAACTTGTTGCTTTTATAGTATACCCTTCATACAGATAAAACGAGTAGATGGTTTGCAGATCAGTGTTTTGGACCTTTTCCTTTTGGCAACCAAGAAGAATGGCAGGATACGGACTTGTACAAATCAACAGGATTTGGACAAAACTTGCCCCCAAGATGTTTTCCTTTTATCTTTTTATTTCCTTCTTCTTCTTCTTCTTCTTTTTATGCTCTTTTTTTGTTCTTTTTCTTTCTTGTTCTTTTTTTGAGGATAAGCTTTGTCCAATCCTGATAGATTACACATAGCCCCTTCTCCTCTTGACTTGGGATAGCATTGACCAACTAAGTCCGGCTTTGAACTCCGACCAAAAATTTTAGCTTCATCTCTACTTGTGGATTCTTCCTTTTGACCTTTTCTGTCCCCCTCCGGTCTGGGTCTTCTGAGCTTCTACTTGATTGGTCCATGATCGGGGTATGTTGGAATGGTGTGTTTGATAACTTTACGATTATCTCCTGGCATGTCTTTATGGGTCCAGGCAAAGACTTCTTCAGACATTTTTGTTTTAATTCTCTCAAATTTTATCTCGCTTCAGGAGTCAAATTGGGTGCAACCAAGATTACTATTTATTGAAACTAAATGAAATGGTGTTTTAAACCAATGCCTTAATCATGATTATTATTTATGCTTGATGCAATAACATATAAAAATGCATATATAAGCAAAGCCCATATTATTAAAGCAGAAAAGATAAACAAGTGCATAGTTCAGGAATACACTTTAGAAAATGAAAAGCATTATAACAACTCTAGTCCTTTCTTTCTCCATCCAGGCCAGGCACCAATTCTTGAATGCGATCTCTCAGAGGGCGATAATAGCCTATCCGATGCCCTGTGTACTGGTGATATGCACAATACCAGTCTGTTCTGTGCCTCGATTTTCCCTGACTTGGGGCAGGCCTAGCTGGCAAGGTTTGCAACTTCCCTTCCTTAATGAGACGAGTGAAGTGCCAAGATAGAGGCTTGCCCGAGATGGTGAGGTATTTAGGAGTCATTCCGGTGGTTGAGACCTCTGCTGCCTCGGTATTGCCCCCATTGGCACTACTGTTTCCTAAGGCCAGGTTTGCTGATTTAGCCATTTTATCCAGATGCTCAGCCTCGGCTTCAATGGCTATATCTTTTAAGGACTCCCAGTCCTTCAGCCCCTTCATCTTTAACCCATCTTTCAAGTATGGGCTAGCATTCCTAATAAATAGCCTGATCTGGTCTAGAGTGTCCGGCCTCTTCTTCATCTCTATTACCCGGTTCCTCCATCGGGTCAAGTACTCATGGAATGACTCATTCTGCTTTTGTTGTAGTAACTTTAGATCTTTCAGAGTGACCTCCATCCTTATACTATAGTCATATTGCTGGAGGAACTCCTCCGTCAGTAGATCCTAGTCTTCTTTTGTTCTCCGATCCAATCCGTGATACCAGCCCACCGCAGGACCTATCAAACTTAAAAATAAGTATTCCACCTTCTGCCTCTTCGTTAACGTAGTACCCTTCATTATCAAAGAGTACTGCTTGATGTGTGTAGTGGGGTCCGTTGTGCCATCAAATTTTGGGACATCAGGCATCTTGAAGTTCAGAGGGATTAGATCCTCCCCATCCAGTTCTTTGTCTTCGGGGTTCATTCCTCGACCCCTTGTCAACATCTTAGCCATTGCCTCAAACTTTTCTTCCATCTTCTTCTAGATGGTATCTTCCGTCTGGGGTGCTTTCCTTCTAACTGACAAGGGTTCTCCATATTCATCCCCTTCTAGGTCCTCTTCCATTCTATGGGCTACTCCTCTCTTTTGCCCTCCTGACGTAGCAGCCTCTAGGTCCACTGGTGGTGGACGTACATCCTTCGGCTGATCCTCTTTGGCCTCCTCCTGTTCATTTTGTCTCATGGGTGGAGGCGCCAGGTTCTGTGGTGCAACTGGTTGAGCCATTACGACCATCATGGCCATCATCCTGTTCTCGAATTCTTCTAACCTTCGACCCACTTCTTCTGCTATCAAGGCCCTGGTAGCATCTGCCTCCCTCGATGAATCGGCCATTTCTGGAGATTCTCTAAATGCCTATTGATTGCACTTGACTTGATTGTGGTTGCTCAATCAAAACCCTCTGATAATGCGATTGTCAGAAACCCTAACCAGCTAGGAAAGTGGTCTTTGATGGCTAAAAAGTTTAAAGAGTTAGAGTGATGCATGAATAATATGCAATGCATGGTCGTACTGTGTAACAAAAATGGTATACAATGGCTAAAAGATATTACAATGATATATGTGAGACATGTGAAAAATTATACACAAGACAATACGTACATTTAATAATTTTATACAATGAAAAGGATGTATACATGTAGAAGAAATACAGAATTTTATTTGTGCATAACTGACATGAATATGCAATGCATCATTCACAGACACATGCAAGCAGGTAGGTCCTTCCAACCTTATTGCCCCCACGCACGAGGTCGTGCGGTCTCTGTCCTAGGTGGCCTTGATCCATGGGTTAACAGGAAACCCGATGGACGCGCAGTGTACACGGTGAAAAATCGACAGCATAACCTCTCTTAGCTAATATGCATACGCATGGGTTTTGACCATCATGTATTTAGGCAGGCCTATCGGGGCATGAAAGTCTTTGATTAGGTGACCAATCAGATTATTTGGGTTTGTCCAATACAAAATGATCCATATAGCAAGCAAGGTATTAGGGTTCATACCACCTTGGGGAAGTATCTATTGCCATTACATGAGCTTTAGTCAAAGGGGGCATTGCTTTAGGGCTACCCAAGCATGGTCCCTGCCAACGGGTCTAGCTCATCACGAGCGTAACGACCGATTAGGTCACCATTTAATATACCATGATGGTACGAGGCTTGGGCTGGTGATTATCCTTAACACTTTCCTACATTGAGTGAACGTAGGCTCGTGCTTCGGGAATGCAACGGGGCTGAATAAGGGACAAAAATAGCGTAGATTTAAAGCTCTAATGAGATGCAATGCTGTTTTGAAAGAAGGTGAAATTTTTAAATTAAAACTCAATTATAATTTTTAATCAAGGTACTTTCGAATCGAAGTCTCGAATATGTCCCCAGCGGAGTGGCCACTGTGACGCGCGCCGAACCTCGTGGCCTCCCGAGGGCCCTCTTTAGGGCGATCAGGAGAGGTTCATAAAACTTGTAAGGTATTTACAAGTGCGTCTATTTTGGGCAACAATGAGGTTTTTTAGAGTCGCCACCCAATAGAACATTGGGAAAGGTCGTCTAGCCTCAACAAGCCTAAGACGACGCATACATATCCATCTTGGGCTAGCCAGAGAGACCTTGGAGGCCTCAGCCTCTACCCCCTGGAGCCTAGGATTGTAAATTTAAGTCTTTTGGTGAGACTCAAGAGGTGTCTTGGAAGTCCTAGACCTCTCGCCTCATTGAGCCCCAAAGACCAGAGTGAGTTCGGGACTTCTCATTTATTTGTACCTTGATCAATATTATGATTAAGTTTTGAATTTATTGTTTCATCAACTTTCCACACGGTGTATTTAATTAAGGCGCAATCATTCACATCAAAAGCAATAAATAAAGCATTATTAAAATAAACATCCTACAAATAAAATACAATAAAACTAGGGGCAAAATACAACCCCTATTCTAAATAAAATACAAAACATGCATAAAACGGGATATTCATTAATGATGAGGACATTGGTCCTCGATGCATATTTATAATAAAACAATTTTGATGTGATGATTTTATTTTGGATAGAGAAAATTGGGACATTGGTCCCATTTTTATTTACGAAAAATTCCAAATTAATTAATAAAAATGTTTTGTGATTTTTTCTCTAGCGCCTAAAATAAACAAATTTATAAGAAAATTACATAGCAAAATAAATGGAAAAGCAAAATGAATAAATTATCACAAATAAAGCAAATAAATACTTGATCCCAAACGAGCCTTCTGAATCTTCCCGTGTGCTTGCAAAAATGCCCAAGAAGGAAAATGAGATATGAAATAAAAATAAAACACAAATAGAATAATGTTAGTAATTGAATCAATTAAAATCTATTAAATATAAAATAAATGATAAGATAAAATAAAATGAGATAAAATGAAATGATATGAAAATCATAAATGAATTAAAATGTTACCAATTTAAAGTAAATGAGAAAAATGTGTAATGAACAACAAATGGATTAAAAGATGTAATTGGAATAAAATACAACATGTTAATTAATGTGTAAAAATATGAACATGATAATAGTGAAAATAAATAAGTGAACAAAATATTAAATATGTGATAATGACAATGGAAAAGAATAAAAAATGATTAAATAAATGACGTGGTTAATTAAATATTTTCACAAATGATATAAACCACTTACATGGCAAAAAGATCAATAAAAATGAATTAATTTAATTACATGTTAAAAATAATGATGAATTAAAGTGAAATAAATTAATTACATGTTAGGAATTAAAAGAAATCAATATTCACATGAATAAAATAAATGAATGAGAATAATAATAAAAATATACATGTTAATAAATTAAATATAAACAAAATAAATAAATAAATAACTGAAAATAATAAAAATGAACATGAATAAATTAAATATGAACAAAAAGAATAAAAAGAACAAGCCTGGAATGTTTACCCTCAGAGTTTCGGATTCGATGAAGGTAAAAAGATGATTGATTTCCTTATTCTTGATTTGAAAGATTAGAATTGAATAATAAAAATGTTGGAATTTTATTCCAAGAAAAAATAGGCTTAAAAAATGAGGAAAGAAAGTCAACAATTCTTTAAAAACAAAGAATTAATTTCTTTGCCAAAAGAATGATTTTTATTGATTAAGAGAATGAAAATGATGTCAAGAACAAACAATTATTTTGTTTGTTCCAAAGAAAAAAAAATCATTTATGAGAAAAAGTTATTTTTTAGAAAATCAAATGAAAAAAATCGATTTTAGGAACAAATAATTATTTGTTTTGCCCCAAAATCCATTGATCATCAAAAAAAAGATTCAAAATAATAAAAAATCTTAAAAAGTTTAATTGAAAACAAATAACAAATTAAAAAAATGAATTATAAGAGCAAACAATTATTATGTTTGCCTCAAAATTCAATTGCATCAATAAATCTTCTTCTAAAAAGTGTTTAGAAGAAATTCTATTGGAAAAAAGAACTAAAAAGATGAACTCAATTTTTTTGTTGGGGGACAATCTATAAATTTTCTTAGAGAAATTAAGAGGAAGAAGAGAAAAAGATGAAGAGAAAAAACCCTATAAAAATCCCCAAAAGAAATTCCCTTTTTAGGTTTTCATCTCATTCTTTTTATATGAAGAAAATAGGAAAAATAAAATAATTAAAGGGATAAAATTTAATTAAATCAGATATTACCTATTTTAATTTTTAAAAATGGAAAAAATCCCTTAAAACCTTGAAAAAAGGGATAAAACACTAATTTTTAGGTCCAAAAATCGGAAAAAAGGGGTATCAGACCTTTTAGCGTCGGCCAGAAGAGGAGGGAAGCCTGTCGCTATAAAGGGATGGGTTTCACGCAGCGAAGCTGCGCCATTCCGCGCGCATAGGCGCGGAAATCGCGCGCTCCAGCGCTCTTTGCAGCGCGCAGTGCGCGCAATGCTGCGCGCGCTTCTAGCGACGCTGCGCGTCACTCTTCGTGCCCAGCGCGCTGGGCGCCTGCATGCCAGCGAACTGGGCGCCGCCGCGCCCGACACTCGCAATCCGAAATCTTTTTTTTTTTATTTTAATTGACTAAAAATACTATAATTTTAAGCCCCCATTTTTCAAAACTAATTTTTAAAATATTTTTTATTATTTTTCAATTTTTCACTCCAAAATGCAAATTTTACAAGGAAATCATCACTTTTAACATTTTTTGCCTGTGGAAAGGCGTCTTATCAGCATTGGGTAACTCTGATCTCGGCTACCTCAGGACCTGGTGTCTACAATATGCATATGTACATATATAAATATGTAATTTCGAAATTAAATATAAATACCTATATTTATATTTTATTCCGAAATAACCTAATAAAATCCATTTTGTTCATTTTGGTCTAGGTGTGTGACCCAATAGGTTTATGTTATGTTGGCAGTGGGCCTAATCCCATGATAAGGCCACAAGTCATAATTGGTCTCTAGCAAGACATTATGACTACCCAAATAATATAAATATCTTTAGTCCGATTTTAACCTAACAATAGAACATGTTATTAACCTTTTGTCACACGATATCTTGTTTGAATATAAGTCATGGTTCATGTCAAACTTAAATTGTTCAAACATATAATTTCTCGATCACTAAGCAGACTAATAAATTCAAATGACATTGATCACACTATCAATTCATTTGAGCACGGCCATGCATTTTACATTCCTACTTATCGAGGGGCCCAATGGATATCTCTCTCATAAGAGAGGGACAAATTCCATCTTGATTATTCATTTTCCTCTGCATAATTCTCATTATATCTAATCATAACCTTTATAATTATCCGATTAAAGATAACGTTTGATTGTGTCAAAACATAATGTTCCTTATGTCGGAAACTATGATAACCTCAGGTCAAAGGATTAAATAACATATCTATTATAAGATTACTTATGACACTATCCCATGAAGTGATCTTACAATGGGTCTATCTAGTACTTTGTTCTCTAGCAAGTACCTATAGATTTGATTTATATCATCATATATAATCATCCTATGATTATCAATGCAAATCTATACTAGTCTTTATTTATCTTTATGCCCTTTATTGATAAATGACTAGGGACAACATGAATAACATTGTTATTCATAAACCTTACAATAATATAACATGCCAATAATATTAATGTGAAGAAAACCATTATATAAATGAAAATGTAATGATTACATCAAGGTCCAAAAATGTTTGGCCTAGGGCATAACCACTAACAATCTCCCACTTGCACTAGGCCCAATCATACATATATCTAATACCCATTGACCTAGTATGTCCATTATGTTTGGCTTGTGGGAGAGCTTTGGTAAGTGGATCGGCGATGTTATCATCAGTAGGTACTCTGCATATCTTGACATCTCCTCTCTCAATTATTTCTCTAATGAGATGGAAACGCCTGAGTATATGTTTTGATCTCTGGTGAGATCTGGGCTTCTTAGCCTGTGCAATAGCACCATTGTTGTCACAATAAAGATCCACTGGGTTGTTGATACAAGGTACTAGTCCCAATTCAGTAACGAATTTCTTGATCCATACTGCTTCTTTAGCTGCATCTGATGCTGCTATATACTTAGCTTCTGTTGTAGAATCAGCGACAGTGATTTGTTTAGAACTTTTCCAGCTTACAGCACCTCCATTTAACACAAATACATATCCTGATTGCGATCTAAAATCATCTTTGTCAGATTGGAAGCTTGCATCTGTATAACCATTTATTACTAGCTCATCTTCCAATCCTCCATATATTAAGAATGCATCCTTAGTTCTTCTTAAGTACTTAAGCATATTCTTAACAGCTGTCCAGTGACTTTCACCGGGATCTGACTGGTATCTAATCATCATTCTCAAAGCATACGAAATGTCTGGTCGAGTGCATAACATGGCATACATGATTTATCCTATAGCCGAAGCATAAGAAATCATACTCATGCGATCTCACTCATCAGATGTCATTGGACATTGAGTCTTGCTAAGAGTAATGCCATGAGACATTGGCAAAAATCCTCTTTTGGAATTTTGCATACTAAATCTATTTAGCACCTTATCTATATAAGTGCTTTGACTCAGGCCAATTATCCTTTTAGATCTATCCCTATAGATCTTAAACCCAAGGATATAAGCAGCTTCGGCCAAATCTTTCATTAAAAAAGATTTCCCTAACCATTCTTTTATCTTTTGCATGATAGAGATGTCATTTCCAATGAGTAATATGTCATCGACATATAACACAAGAAACATCACAGCGCTCCCACTAACTTTCTTGTATACACAAGGTTCATCCTCATTTTTGATAAACCCAAACTGTCACATCCCAAATCAGGCCTAGTCGGATTTGGCAAGTTAAGTTGAATAAGTGATGGATATTTCGGTAATTTGTGGATGTGGAATTTGGATGATAAGGAACTAATTGAAAAGATAATTAAAGTTTGTAAGGAAAGAATTATGCTAGTGAGTAAAGTGTAAGTTTGTCAAAGGATTAAAGAGTAATAAAGCAAGATATTTTGGTTGGAGCCAATAGGAGGCTGCCATGTGTCTTTCCTTTCCTTTCCCGTTTCTTGTTCTCCCTTCCTTGACTGTGTGTGAAGTGGTGTCTTGGTAGAGCTTGAAGATTTCTTGAAGAGGTAAGTTTGAGTTAGGATTTCCTGCATGTTCTTCTTCTTCCTCTTCTCCTGGTTTTGTTATTTTGAGTTAGGGTTTTGGAAGAGTAATTTGTGGGTTTTTGTTTGTGCAAGCTTTGGGTTGTAAGAGGAAGCTTTAGGGCAAGGAAAGGAAGGAGGATTGAAGCTTGAAGTGTGGTTTTGAATCTAGGATTGCAGGTTTGGGATTTTTGTTTGTGAATTGAGCTTGATTTGAGTTTACTATAATTTTAGGGTTTATATTCTTGAGAAACTTGAATGTGTTTATGCTTGATTTTGGTTGATTTGATCTCTGAATTATGTTGCATTTGTGTTGTTTATGCTGTATGGGACATCTTCTGGAAGGTATGATAAGATTTGTATGGTTTTGATTCAAATTCTGAATTGATTTTTGAGTCCTGGGAAATTTTGGAAATGGAAAATCGCGATACTGTTAAATTTCTACGTCTGTCGCGTGACTAGCCAAGATGAGAGGCCAGTCACGAGTTGTGACTCCCAGTCACGACTCGTGACCAGCCAGTGAGGCCAGTCACGAGTGGTGACTGCCAGTCATAACTCGTGACCAGCCAAGAGGAGGCCAGTCACGAGTAGTGACTGCCAGTCATGACTCGTGACCGGCCAGAGAAGGCAGTCACAGGTGATGACTGCCAGTCACGACCCGTGACCAGCCAAAAGAAAGAGGCCAGTCATGAGTCTTGACTCCCAATCATGACTCGTGACCAGCCAGAGGAGAGGGCAAGTCACGACCCGTGACCAGCAAAGGAAGAAGCCAGTCACGAGGCGTGACTCCCAGTCACGACTCGTGACCAGCCAGAGAAGGAGGCCAGTCACGAGTTGTGATGCCAGTCACGACTCGTGACCAGCCAACCTCGTTGGTCACCCCGTTCGGCCTATTTTCTGAAATTTCCCGGTTTTAACATAAAAATGAATTTTGCATCTTTTCTGAATGGACTTACACTACTGTATGATACATGTCATGCTTTTATATGTCTTTATATGAGTACTACCACAATCTCTTCAGATGAAGTGTATATTGTCTCACTCCATGATTAAAATTATGCATAGTGAAGTATTGGTATAATATGGTCCCGCAATTAATTCTGACATGTTTTAGAATATTGAATAGTGCTAAAGTGTATTGTACAGGGTATGATTGATATTATGAACATGTGTATTTGTCTATTGGACTCCGGATTATGCATGATGACATACTTATGTGTATATATATATAGATATATATATATACATTTTATTAATCGACACATGACTTGGATGATGCACGTGGATAGTGTGAACTTAATTATATATCTATTATACTCAGTATTCTGCATGATGAACTATGTCATGTGACTTGAAACATGCTTTCGCTCATGTATGACCTGCGAGAGTCAGTCTAGTGGATAGTTAGGCATGCCTAATAGAGTTCTTTAGCTGTAGCCCTCCGAACGTTTGGACCCTGATCAGGTCCCCTGTGTGGTTCCTCGCGAACCTTTAATGTGTTAGGATCTTGTTTAAGGTCCCCTCAGAAAATGATTTTGAATGTGAAAAATGATGTTGCTTTTGATTTGTACCTGTGAGGTACCCTCAGTAATCGATTCGTACCCGTAAGGTACCCTCAGTACACTCGTTATCCACTATTTTGAGTCAGCAGGTATTCTATTTGTTTTGTCTGATATGAACAAGAGAATGTGATATTCGAATGAGCATAATTCTGGACATGTGAATTAGTTATGTACTCAAATGTGATTATGAACCTCAGAATGGGTTGAATGTGACTTAAACAGGTGAATTGGGCATATTTATCTGTATATATATATATGTATATCATATTGTTAATGTTTTCGTATACCATCAGTTATGGATATAAGTACTGAAATTAAAACGTTCATGACTGTGACCATAATCTTTCAAATGCCATGAATACATTTTATTATGTTATTCTTATGAGAATGTGAATTCGACTAGTTAGGTTATAAGCATATGAAATAATATGTATACGAATGTGAGCTGAAATCACGGATTGATATGGTTAATTAGTATGTATATGAGTGTGATTCTGTACTGTTAATTATTATGGTAGCATGTGAATTAGTATGCATGATAAGGTGATCTGGACTATTGAATGATTACATATGTATTATCTGAGTACAATGCATGTGGATCGACTTCGGTAAGTGTATGTGCATTAATGGATGATGATGAGGCAAGTTAAAGTGTTTAAGAATCTGATCTTGAGCTTGTGTATGCTCTGAATGTAATATTTTGCTATATGTTCCTTTGGTCTCAACTGTTGTAGTATCTTCAGCATGTTGTCATGTGTCAATGAGTAGGGCATGATATTTTATGTGAAAGAGTCTTGCAGTGGAAGTGTGGTGTTTTGAAGTATTCCCTTGGGTTCGGCTAGTGTGGGTAGTATGTCATGACAGAAAGTAGGTTTAATTAGCTCATGTTCTTGGCATAATAATTGTGTGCAGTATAGCATGGTAATCTTATAACATGTGAATGGGTTTTTAGATAATGTATGAGTAATTGGCCATGATAATTGCACGTATAAATGCCATGCCACTATGAACAGTAAGGTGCTGATGTCCGATACCCTGGTAAGTATATGCATGTGAAATTGTATGTAGTTCTGCATGATGGTACTTGTATCGTGTATGGTGTTTTGTCTGCTTCGGCGTATTTTCGGCATAAGTATATGGATATGAATGTGAGTTTTCGAAGGAATGCCTTTCTGTACAAGCTTGATTATATCTGTGTTATGAATGTCCATATTTGCCATTGTGAATGTGTTATGCCTTGACGACCATTGTGAATGGTCATCCTTATTGCTTGTGTGTTTTCCCCACTAAGCGTTTATCGCTTAGCATGGGTTCTTTTCCCGTCCAGGTGGGCAGGTTTAGTTCTGTCCGAGTCGCGCATCTGCAAGGTCGGCCACATAGGAGTTAGAAGTTTTGTACTTTGTTCAGCTTCTGTATTTTAGATCTCGTATTTCTATAACCTTTTGTATATGTAATCATTATGCAATCTTCTTGATGTAATATATCTAATGATGTAGGCGTTAAAATGCTTATGTATTAAGTATTCCTCAGTTCTATTATTCGCCTTATGCTTCCGCTGATTAAAAGAGTGTATGTGTGTGTGTATGTGCTTATGCTTCCATGTAGTGGTTGCGGGTGTGTGAGTTAATGCATGACCAGCTTTTGCCCGCAAGGTAAGTTTTTAATTATTCCGTAATTATGCATGTATGTCTATGTATGAATTTATACTTCCGCATAGTATATGTGTGCATGTTTGTGAGTGAGCGTCGATAACGCTCTCCGGCGTCCTTCCAACTGGGACGTAGGGGGTGTTACACAAACTCTTTGACTGTTTCATCAAAATGAAGATTCCAGCTCCGAGAAGCTTTCTTCAATCCATAAATGGATCATTGCAGCTTACATACCTTCTTAGAATTCTCAGGATGGACAAAACCCTCAAGTTGTGTCATGTACACATCCTCAAGTAAGTTTCCATTAAGAAACGCTGTTTTGACATCCATTTTCCATATCTCATAGTTATAATATGCAGCAATGGCAATAAGAATTCTTATAGATTTAAGCATTACGACTGGTGAAAAGGTTTCATCATAGTCAATACCATGAGTTTGTTTGAATCCTTTTGCAACAAGTCTTTCTTTAAAGGTATTTACTTTGCCATCCATGTCGGTTTTCTTTTTGAAAACCCATTTGCACCCAACGGTTTTAATTCCTTCAGTAGGATCAATCAAGTTCCAAACTTGATTATCATACATGGATTACATCTCAGACTTCATGGCTTCTAACCATTTCTGAGATTCTGGACCTGACACGGCATCTTGATAGGTAGTAGGCTCATCCTGATCCATGAGCATTACTTCACTACTATCTGTCATGAGAAATCCATATCTCTCGGGTTCATATCGTAACCTATCAGATCTACGTGGTACTTATGTAACAGGTACAGGTTCCACAACAGGTTGTGAAAGTTGTTGAGTTTCCATCAATGGTTCTATGTTATTTTGTGGTTCTTGAATCTCATCAAGTTGTACTTTACTCCCACTGGTTCTTTTAGAAATAAATTCTTTTTCTAAAAGGACACCATTTCGAGCAATAAACACTTTGTTCTCATAAGGATTATAAAAGTAATATCCTTTAGCTTCCTTAGGATATCCCACAAAAAGACATTTATCAGATTTTGGTGCTAATTTATCTGAGACCTGTCGTTTGATGTAAGCCTCATAGCCCCAAATCTTTAGAAAAGATAAACTAAGAGTTTTCCCAATCCATATCTCATATGGTGTCTTTTCAACCGCTTTAGATGGAACTCGATTCAAAGTGAATGCGACTGTTTCTAATGCATAACCCCAAAAGGATAATGGAAGATCTGTTTGACTCATCATAGATCGAACCATATCCAATAAAGTTCAATTCCTCCTTTCAGATACACCATTCCATTGTGGTGTTCCTAGCGGAGTTAATTGTGAAACAATTCCACAATCTCTTAGATAATTGTCAAACTCTTGGCTCAAATATTCACCACCTTGATCAGATCGAAGTGCTTTAATAGTTTTACCAAGTTGATTTTGTACTTCATTTTGAAAGGTTCAAAACATTTCAAATGATTCATGTTTATGTTTCATTAGATAGACATAGCCATATCTACTGAAATCATCTGTGAATGTAATGAAGTAATGAAATCCTCCCCTGGCATTTATGCTTAATGGGGCACATACATCAGAATGTACAAGGCCTAATAAGTCAGTGGCCCTTTCACTATGTCCAGTAAAAGCATCCTTTATCATCTTGCCCAATAAACAAGATTCACAATTTTCAAATGATTCAAAATCAAATGATTGCAAAAGTCCATCTGAATGGAGTTTAGCTATGCGTTTCTCATTTATAAGACCAAGGCGACAATGCCATAAATATGTTGAATTTAAATTATTTGGTTTGGATTTCTTTGTAGTTATGTTATAAATATCATGATTATTGGATGTTTCTAGGTTTAGGACATAAAGCCCACAATATGAATCAGCAATACCATAAAGCATACCATCATAATAAATAGAACATTTCTTATTCTTAATAAGAAAAGAGAAACCTTCATCATCCAAACATGAAACTGAAATAATATTCCTACTCAAACTAGGAACATAATAGCAATTGTTCAAAACTAACAAAAGCCCATTGGGCAAAGTCAACTCATAAGATCCTACATCTAGAGCAACAACTTTTGCTCCATTCCCAACTCGTAGGTCCACTTCACCCCTTTTCAGTTGCCTACTCCTTTTAAGTCCCTGCACATTTGTACAAATGTGAGATCCACATCCAGTATCTAATACCCCGAAATTAGAAGTAGATAAGTTAATTTCTATAACATAAATACCAGAAGATATAGTCTTACCACTCTTCTTCTTCTTCAACTCTTCCAAGTAGAGCTTGCAGTTCCCCTTCCAATGACCAGGTTCATTGCAGTGGAAGCAAACTCCCTCCTTTGGAGGTTTAGCCTTGGGTTTGGGTTTGGGCTTAGGCTTACCACCAACTTTTGCCTTAGCCTTAGCCTTACCCTTAACTTTGACTTTCATGCCTTTCCCTTTATTGACCATCAGAACATGGCCAGGCTTCTTACTGATGCTTTGCTCAGCTGTTTTGAGCATGGCATGCAGCTCGGCTATAGATTTCTCCATATTATTCATGTTGTAGTTCATGACAAATTGGTCATTACTATCAGGTAATGAATTAAGGATCAAATTCGTTGCTAGTTCCAAACTGAGGGGAAATCCAAGCCTCTCAAGGTGATCAATATAGCCCTTCATTTTCAAAACATGAGAGCTAACTGAAGAACCTTCAGCCATCTTGCAAGAATGCAAAGCTTTAGTAGTCTCATACCTTTCTTGCCTAGCCTACTGTTGAAATGTTTGCTTGAGATGAGTACTCAACTCATAAGCCACCATGTTTTCCAGATGCTTCTGAAGCTCTGGAGCCATGGTAGCTAACATGAGACAGCCAACATCAACAGAATCATCCACATGTTTTCTATATTTCTCTTTGACTACCCTTGTGGCATCAGCAGGTGGCTCATTGGGAATAGGCTCATCCAGCACATACAGTTTCCTTTCTTACTTAAGGATAATCCTCAAGTTTCTGAACCAGTCAAGGAAGCTTGTGCCAGTTTCCTTAAGTTTGTCCTTCTCAAGGACTTATCGCAGTGACATAATAGAAGTATTATTTGATGCCATTAATCTACAAACATGCAAGATAAACAATATAAGTACCAATTTCATTTTAGGTTTTTCTTATAAACTCCCACTAAAATAGTAACCCTCATTAATAATTACAATAATTATAATAATTTAGTGGGCTAAGATCCATATTTCACTTAACTCTAAGTCAGCTTTGGCATGACGCTTAAAGTTAATTTATTTAGGTAGGTAGCTCATTTACCAATTATATCTTATATAACTCTTAGATCATTTATGGGATTTTGACATCATATGTCCCGGCATGTTATAATCCCATCTTATGCCCTTAAGCCTAAAACCGTTTTGATAGCCTAATTAAGTCTAACCATTTTAAACATATGAGTAGACCATTACACATCCTGCCTTACTACGATAACCTAATGCGCTTCGCTTTGGCAGAACCCACATTTTGGTGATCTTAGTCTTGACGGGTGTTTAATAATGGGTGGCATATGACTTAAAATTATGGTGAGGGATTTAATTTTAACTTATGATGTGTAATTATTTATATACATCATGCATCAATTCATACATGCCATCTCATACACATATATAAACATTCATCGCATCACATACTAAGAACATATGCATAATATATATAAAGCCGTGTCATAGAATGGCCAAATCTATATTGATCCTCATAAGCCAATATGAAGATCAAAGGTCGATCCTAGGTGTGAAAAATGGACTTGATGAAATCTTCCATCTTGCACCTCCATCGCCATAGATTTGGATTGATCTCCATTGTTGTTTTTCGTCTTCATTACAATAATAATACAAAGATATTTTACTACAACTATTGAATAAAATTAAGATTACAGCAAAAATAACGACACACAGGTCGTATTTAAAAATAACAACACGCAGGTCGTATTTAAAATTCATCCACAAAAGGTTCAATTGGCCATGCTATGCACCATGCAAAGACATCATACATAAACATAATAAATCATATTTATTTCATATCATGCATAATATACCTTATTTTATAAAATGACATATTAAAATTACTGATTGATAATTCTGAATGACATATAAGGCACTACAAAGAGGTAGCACGGCTTCTGTTGATCATATCAGCCATCGTTTAATCATGTTAAACAATTTAATATGTACAGAATACCACCAATAAATAATTATCCAATAATCATTTAAAAGAGACTACATAAATTGTCACACCCCGTTTGCCCCCTAGTGGAATGAGCCTGTCTGTGTGAGCATGCATTTGCATGTGTTCAACATATCATAAGGGTATTTTGGTAAAAATGCATGTTTTTGGGGTTGTGTTAGTGTGTGTGGATGCATATTTGGTAATTGGGTGTGAATTAGTTGGGAAATGGTTGTGTGCATTTGAGCATACCATTGTAGGGTGTTTTTAGTTGGGAATGCATTGGGTGTGTGTAATGCATGGTTGTTTGGTGTGAGTGGTTAGCTTCACCAATAGGAAATTGACACATGCTTAGGGCAACGAAAAAAAAAAAAGAAAAAGGAAAGAAAGAAAGGGAAAGGGGCAGATTCACGTTTTCCCTTCTTCCCCTCACGTTTCTTCTCTTCTTCTTCTTCATTTTCTTCATTCTAAGAATTGTGGTGCGGATTCAAGTTTGTATTAGTGGAGTTAATCATCTCTTTGCATTTTCTTTGGTAAGTAAATGTATTCTTCTCATTTTGTTCTCTCATTTGTTTCATCTTCTTCTTCTTTGAGTTTAGAATTAACTTAGGGTTTGCATTGTTGGATGTTTTTTGTTGTGTTGTGTTTAGCTGAGGCTCCTCGTGATCCTAAGGGCAAGGATATTGCTGGGAGGAGTGGAGCTAAGTGATTGAAGTTTAGAATTCAGGTTTGGGATTTGTTTGATAAGATTGTTTGATTTTGAGTTTACTGTAATTTTTAGGGTTTTTGTTCTTGAGGAACTTGAATGAATTTATGCTTGATTTAGTTGTTTTAATTTCTGAATTGAGTTGTATTTATGTTGATTATATTGTATGAGATGTCTTCTGGAAGGTAAGAACAGATTTGTATGGTTTTGAATCAAATTTGGGATTGATTTCTGGGTTCTGGGAATTCTGGAAAATGGGATATCGCGATACTGTTGAAAATCCCGTTTTCCAGATTGAGTATCACGTGACTAGCCAGGAAGAGATGCCAGTCACGAGACGTGACTTCCAATCACGACTCGTGACCAGCCAGAGAGCTAGTCACGAGTGGTGACTGCAAGTCACAACTCGTGACCAGCCATGAGGAAGCCAGTCACGAGACGAGACTTCCAGTCACGACTCGTGACCGGCCAAAGAAGGCAGTCACGGGTAGTGACTCCAAGTCACGACCCGTGACCAGCCCAAAAGAAGGAAGCCAGTCACAAGACGTGACTCCCCGTCACGAATCGTGACCAGCGAGAGAAAAGGCACAAGTCACGTCGCGTGACTAGCAAAGGAAGAAGCCAGTCACGAGACGTGACCCCCAGTCACGACTCGTGACCAGCCTTGTGAGGAGGCCAGTCACGAGTTGTGATGCCAGTCACGACTCGTGACCAGCCCACCTTGTTGGTCACCCCCGTTCGGCCTATTTTTCTAAAATTTCCCGGTTTTCAACTCAAAAATGAATTCTGTACTTTTTCTGAATGGACTTATATTGCTGTATGAGGCATGTTATATTTTATATGATTTGATTTAAGTGATGCCATGATTCTTCAGATGAATTATATGCTATGTCCTGAAATATGTTTTGAATGACGCATAACCTGCTAGAGTCAAGTTAGTGGATAGTTAGGCATGCCTGATAGAGTCTTTTAGATGCAGCCCTCAGTTCAGTGTGGACCCCGATCAGGTCCCCCGTTTGGTTCCTCGCAAACCCTTCAGTATTAGGATCTTGTTTAAGGTCCCCTCAGTAAAAATATCGTGTTTTGATAAAAATGAAATGACTTTTGATTTGTACCGGTGAGGTACCCTCAGTATTCGATTCGTACCCGTAAGGTACCTTCAGTTTACTCGTTATCCACTACCTCGAGTCAGCAGGTGTTCGATTGAATAGCTCTGTTCTGAATTGGCTATATAAATGTGATATCTGAATGCGTATAATGATGAGATGAATGTTGGATTATTTGGCATGAATATGAATCTGAAATGCGGAATGTATGGATTTAAATTGTTAGCATGTTTATATGGTTTATGTTAAAGCTATTGCATTTTGCCATTGTGAATGTGTTATGCCTTGACGACCCTTGTGAATGGCCGTCCATATTTTATGTGTGTTTCCCCACTAAGCGTTTATCGCTTAGCACGGTGTTTTTACCCGTGCAGGTGCGGAAGAAGTTTTGCTTTGAGAGAGTCACCGCCGTCAAGCCAACATAGAAGGTTTTAGTGTAGGGCTCAGTTTTTGTAATCAGTGATGATTCTTTTTGTATAGAACTCTCCTGTATCAGTTTTGTTATAGCTTTCGCTATTGTATTTATATTTTGGGTTATGTAATATCTTTTGTACCAGCTGGTTTGATCAGAACATTATTGTAATGGTTTTGTTATATTAATGCATGATCAGCTATGGCTTTCTCTTCCCTTAAAGTTTTTAATTATCCTGTATTTCAGTATGTATGTGTGACGCGCACCGGATCCCCGCGGCCGCCCGCTCGACCGCCCGCACGTGGGCGATCGGGGCACTTGTGGGTCCGTTGGCATCTTGCAAATAAATTGCAAGTGCGTCTATGTTGGGCAACAAGGAGGTTTCATGGAGTCGCCACCCAATAGAACATTGGGAAAGTTACTCTCGCCTCGGAGAGCCTAAGACTGCGCTTGGTATCCATTTTGGGCCAGCCAGAGGGGTCATGGAAGGTGAACTTCTCACCCTAAAGAGCCTAGGATTAGCGCTAAAGTCTCGTGACCCAAGAAGTATTTTGGAGGATAACCTCTAACCTCTTGAGCCCAAAGACCAGAGCTGGGTCCGAGATTTCTCATCTATTTCTACCTCATTTATTTTATGATCAAATCTTAATATCATTAATTCGCTCTCTCTCCACACTATGCAATTGATTAAAAGGCGCATTTATTCACATTTTGAAAGCGATAAATGATCAGATAGATAATGAAAGCGATAGATTACAATAATACAAGGAGCGGAATACAACTCCCTTTCGTAAATGTGCGAATCATGCATAAATTGGGGCATTGCTTATTTTGAGGACTTTGGTCCTCGCATGCATCATTATTAAAATTGGAGATTTTTGTTTATGATGATTTTATTAGATAAAAATAGGGCCTTGGCCCCTTTTGCACTTTTTACAAACCTCATTTTTATTTAGGTATAAAATCATTTGGATTATATTTATACATTAACGAGATATGAGAAGAATATATCCATATACATGAAATAATCAATGAATAACAAAATGAAGGAAATAATCGAGAGGATTAGGAAACTAAACCGGACGGAATCCTCCGAATGTGGTAGACAGCCGCTCGAGCTTGTGGTAGTCCAAGAGAAATCATATATACACTCATAGAAAAGTTAAGAGATGTTAATATACATAAAATTAACATATAGGAAACCGAAAGGATTTGAAAAAGATAAAAAAACGATTTAAAAGGATGGAGGCAGAACCCACCGACGGCCTTCTTTAGATGACCGACGGGCGTCGGTTAAGGTGACCGACATGTTCGTCTGTCACTCAAGGAGAGGCGTCTGTAGGTAGGGTGACCGACGGGCGTCAGTGATAAAGATGACCCGTCGGTCACCACTGTCTCCGAAAAAACAGAAGAGAAAATTCTTCCCAAAGCCAAAAAATGGGTTTGTAGACACCGGGTCCTGAGTAAGCCTAGATCGAAGTTACCCAATGATGATAATTGCCTTCACAGGCTTAAAAGGTTAAAAGTGATGGTTTTCTCGTCAAATTTGCATTTTAGAGTGAAAAATTAAAAAATAATAAAAAATATTTAAAAAATTAATTTTGAAAAATGGGGGCTTAAAATTATGATGTTTTTAGTCAATTTAAAATTTTTATAAAAATAGAAAAAAAAAAAAATTTCGGACCGCGAGTGTCGGGCGCGGCAGCGCGCAGGCGCGCTGGCGCCCAGCTCGCAGGCGCCAGGCGGCCAGCACGCAGACGCCCAGGCGCCCAGCGCGCTGGGCACGATTTGGCGACGCGCAGCGTCGCCAATGCCGCGCGTCGCTAAAGAGCGACGCGCAGCGTTGCGCGCCGCACCGTGCACTGAGGAGCGCGATTTCCGCGCCTCGCCGCGTGAGTCCCCGTCGCTCTATAGCGACGGGCGGCGTCCCTCTATAGCGACGGGCTTTCGGGCCGTCGGTACAGGGTCTGATGCCCTATTTCCCTCTTTTCAGCCTTTTTTCCGATTTTTTCACCCAAAAATCCGTTTTTTATCCCATTTTTTTGGGGTTTTTAACTTCAAATTAAATTCTAAAATATTTTTTTAGGTAATTAAATAATAAAACTTGATTTTATCATTAAAAATAAAATAATTTTGTGTTAAAATAGGTTTTTTTCCTTAATTAAATGAGGGCAACCTATTTTATTCTATAAAGAGTTTATGATGAAATCAAAAGGAGCCTCCACACATTTTTTAGACCTCAAATTTCCAGAATTCTTCTTCTTCTTCCACTAAAATTCCAGATTTATTCCCCAACAAAAAATCAAAAAGAAAAATCAAATGTTTCATTCTTTTTCCAACATAATTTCTTCTAAACATATTTTTTAGAGGAAGTTTTGTTGTTTGATTTAATTTTTGAGACAAATAGAATAATTATTTGTTCTCAAAATTGTTTTTTAATTTTTTATTTTGTGTTCAATAAAACTTTTTCATTGATTTTGTTTTGAATCTCTTTTTGATAAAAAATTGATTTTGAGACAAATAAAATAATTGTTTATGAACAAAGTGATTGATTGTTTATTTGATTTTCTAAAATAAAACTTCAATCAATTTTTTATGAACAAAGTGATTGATTGTTCTTGAAATCATTTTTCTTTATCTTAATCAATAAAAACTTTTTTTTTGATCAAAATCATTTCTTTAGGCAAAGGTATCAATTCTTTATTCTTAAAGAATTTTTTATCATTTTTTTTCATGTTTCTTGGAATAAAATTCCAATATTTTCATCATATTTCACTCTAATATTGTGAATCATCAAACAAAGAAATCGATCATCTTTTACCTTCATCGAATCCGAAACTCTGAGGGTAAACATTCTGGGCTTGTTTTTATTATTTCTTTTGGTTCATATCTAATTTATTTATGTATATTTTATTTTATTGTTTTCATTTATTTTATTTTATTATTTATTTCAGATTTGATTTATTTAATTTGTTTATATATATTATTTTTATTCACATAAATATTGATTGTTTATTATTTTTAACATGTAATTAATTTATTTCACTTTAATTCATCATTATTTTTAACATGTAATTAATAAATTCATTTTAATTGATCTTTTGCCATGTAAATGGTTTATATCATTTGTGAACATATTTAATTAATCATATTGTTCCATTTAATTATTTTCATCATTCTTTAATTGTTTTCATTTATTATTCTTTTCTTTATTATTTTTTATATTCTTTGATTCGTTTATATTCATCATCATTGTTATCATGTTCATATTTTCATGTACTAATTAATTAACATGTTTTATTTTATTTTCATCACATCATTCAATCATTTGTCATACATAATGCATGCTTCTCATTTATTTTGTTTTGTTAACATTTTGATTCCATTATCATTCTTTTCATATCATCTTATGTTATTTTAATTTGTTATTCATTATTTTGTATGTTTAATTGATTTAATTGATTTAATCACTAACATTATTTTAATTGTATTTTGTTTTTAAGTCTAAACTCATTTTTTTTCGCTTGGGCGTTTTTGCGAGCACATCGGGAGGTCCAAAAAGGCTCATTTGGTTCATATATTTATTTTCTTTATTTGTAATATTTTATTTAATTTTGCCATATAATTTTCTTGTAAAATTATTTATTTAGGCTCGCTAAAAAGAAAATCACAAAAACGTTTCTATTAATTAACTTGACAATTTTTTTCTAAATAAAAGGGGACCAATGTCCTAGTTTTTCATACCCAAATAAATCATCACATCAAAACTGTTTCATAATAAATATGCATGCGAGGACCAATGTTCTTACTATTAATGAATAACCCGTTTTATGCATGTATTTCACTTTTATAAATGGGAGTTGTATTCCGCTCCTAGTGTTATTGTAATTTGTTTTTGAATGCTTTATTTTGGATTTTGCTTACATTTACCGCTTTTGATATGAATGATTGCGCCTTTAATTTAAATTGCATTGTGTGGAAAGTTGATGAAACAATGAATTCAAAACTTAATTATAATATTAATCAAGGTATAAATAAATGAGAAGTCCCGAACCAGCTCTTGTCTTTGGGTTCAAGAAGCTAGAGGTTTACCCTCCAAGACACCTCTTGTGTCACGAGGCTTTAGCGTTAATCCTAGGCTCCTTAGGGCGAGAGGTTTACCTTCCCCCTTTGGCTGGCCCAAAATGGATACTAAGTGCAGTCTTAGGCACTCCGAGGCGAGAGAAACTTTCCCAATGTTCTATTGGGTGGCGACTCCATGAAACCTCCTTGTTGCTCAACATAGACGCACTTGCGATTTATTGCGAGCTGTCAACGGACCCACAATTGCCCGATCGCCCACGTGCAGGCGGTCGAAGGGGCGGCAGCGGGGATCCGGCGCGCGTCACAGTGGCGACTCCGCTGGGGACATACTCGAGACTTCGATTCGAAAGTACCTTGATTAAAAATCATAATTGAGTTTTAATTTAAAAATTTCATCTTCTTTCAAAACTACATTGCATCTCATTAGCGCTTTAGATCTATGCTAGTTTGGTCCCTCTTTTAGCCCCGGTGCGTTCCCGAAGCACGACCCTATTTTCACTCAATTTAGGGAAGTGTTAAGGATAATCACCAGCCCAAGCCTCGTACCATCATGGTATATTAAATGGTGACCCGATCGGTCGTTACGCTCGTGATGAGCTAGACCCGTCAGCAGGGATCATGCTTGGGTAGCTCTAAAGTAACACCACCCTTTGACCAAAGCTCATGTAATGGCAATAGATACTTCCCTTAGATGATATGAACCGTAATTCCTTGCTTGCTCTATGGATTATTTTGTATTGGACAAACCCAAATAATCTGATTGGTCACCTAATCAAAGGCTTTCATGCCCCGATAGGCCCAGATGACTTATTGGGATTGCCTAAATACATAACGATCATAACCCATCCGCTTGCACATTAGATAAGAGATGTTATGATGCCGGTTTTCCACCGAGCACCATACGCATCCATTGGGTTCCCCGCTAACCCATGGATTAAGCCTACCTAGGAAAGAGATAGCATTACCTCGTGTGTGGAAGTAATAAGGTTGGAAGGATTTACTTGCTTGCATGTGATTGTAAGTGTTGCATAGCTCACTATCATGCATTGTATATGTCATTCATGCGTCATCCTAATAATCTAATTTTTTTTAGCCATCATAGATTCATCTAAGTGGACTAGAGGTTCCGACGGTCGGCTAGTAAGAACAAATCTGCTCTTTGAGTTGCCGGAACTAGTGTCTGACTGGGATTCTGAGTCATCCTCATCAATTAGTGAAGCTCTATAGAACCACCAATGGCAGAAGAAACCGGAGCACTGACCACTCAAGACCTAGCTAGGAGGCTAGAGGAATTTGAACGGAGAGTGCTAGATATGATGGGTGCCATGGCTGAAAGGATTGCCCATCCACCTGCTGCCCCACAGCCGCCTGCTGCTCTACAGCCACAGGCAGCCCCTCCTCGGAGGCAAGCCGAACCACCTGCTGGTGGGGAGGTTCCCTTCGTTGGAGCTGCTGCTCGCCAACCCAATAATGAACACAGAGCTGCCGCACCCATCGAGCCAAGAGGGGAAAGGATTCATAACCCCAACGATGACTTCCTGATGGAGGAAGAAGAAGAAGAGGTGCCGATAGTCCACCAAGCTGCGAGGCCCAGAGCACCCAGAGTAGAGGATGAAGCTTTAAGAGGTATGAGACAGCAGATCGATGCTATCACCCGCATGGTCTCAGCTGGAAAGGGGGTCAACCTAGAGGACAGAGATCTGGGGGATGAAGAGCTACTGTCCCAAAGATTCAAGATGCCCGAGCTTCCGAAGTTTGATGCCACCTCGAACCCATCCGCCCACATCAAGCAGTACACCTTGGTCATGAAAGGCACAGGGCTGAGCAAGAAGCAGAAGGTGGAATATTTCTGCCTTAGTCTGGTGGGCCCGGCAGTTGACTAGTACCACGGGTTGAATAGGAGGTCCAAAGAGGACTGGGACCTTTTGACCGAAGAATTCATGAAGCAGTACGACTGCAGCACCAGGATGGAGGTCACCCTAAAAGACCTCGAGCTTCTACAGCAGAAGAATGATGAGTCATTCCATGAGTACCTTACAAGATGGAGAAACAGGGTCATGGAGATGAAGAGGAAGCCTGACACTGCAGACCAGATCAGGCTATTTATCAGAAACTCATGCCCTTACTTAAGGGACTTGCTCAGTTTTAAGGGGCTCAAGGACTGGGAGTCGCTTAACGATATCGCTATAGAAGCTGAGGCGGCTTACCTAGCAAAGAAAGCAAGCAAAAATAACTTTGCTGGGAAAGGCTATGGGAACCAGTCGGGATTCAAATCAGGAGGTGCCGGGAGCAGCAATAGCAAAAATAGTAGGACGGCAGAGGTCTCAACTACTGGAGTTGGGCAGGGTCAAAGATATTACTCCAACTTAGGCCGCTCTCTATCTTGGGTACTGGAAAAACTAATGAAAGAAGGCAAGTTACAGCCATTGCCACCCAGACCAGCCTTGAGTCAGGGATAGCCGGGACATAGAGGTGATCAGTACTGCGCTTACCACCAGCACACCGGCCATTTGACTGACCATTTCCAAATTCTAAGAAACAAAATCCAGGATCTCATTGACACCAATCAGATCGCAGATCCTGAGAAGAGAGAGAAAAAGAAGAAAGCAGGTTATAATGCAGTCCCTCCACCGCAAAGATGATCGTGTCTTGTGGCCCACTAGTGATATTGCTTTTAGATCTTTTTATTTCTAGAACATTTTATGCTACAATTTTCTGTTTGTAATAAAGAGAACAATTTTTTGCTTATTTGAATAATGTTTCTATTGATTTCATTTTGCATGATCATAACAAATTAACTTTTGCATTAATTTAAATAATATGACTGCAGTTAATCTCGGAAATTTGGGGAACCCAAAGAAAATTTTGATAGCATCTGACATAGCTCCTGTAGAGAGGGAAATTAAAAATAATAAAAAAAACTAGTTGCAACTAGGGGACTGGATGGAAACTCACTAAGAGCACTAGAACCTTTCTGATTACCCGTCAAAGCGATCCCTGGATAAGACGGAACCTAGAAAATGATTTAGGCAACATTTTCTTTGTACAGCTCTCTAAATGACCATTTCCTACCCTTACTTCACAATCGCTTGTTAGCCCATTGAGCCTTTATGTGGGTATGCTAAATGCGTGCCAATTTTGTTGTTACACATGTTAAAACTATCCCCTCGCCTAAAATGATTTTGGCTTCCCCTTAGAAGAGTGGCCTCTCTAGCAGGGATGGATGAACGTTTTAACAATTAACAATTTCTTTGTGGGTTATCAAAATTGCCTTGGTAAGGATGAGTTTACACTTTGGGAAGAGGGTTTCAGTCATGCGCCAAAGACATGAGCTCCTAAAAAAAAAGTAGAGCTCAAAATAATAACCACTTGACGAGTTTTAATGATTACCTTTTTAACTGTCAATCTGATCTTAAATGAGCTAAAATGTTATCAAATCCAAATTCAAGAATACCTTTGTATATACAACTGAGCTGAGAATGGTTCATCCACAAGTCGAGAAAATATTGCAGCCATTTTTTTCTAGCGACCTGATCCTCCTTTGATAGCCATCTACCTAAGCCTAACATTACAACCAAAGTAAGACCTTTTGATTCTTGGTTCAGTCTTATCCAATTAGCGAAGATGACCTTTTAATAAGGTTTGGTACGTAAGAAGAGGCATATGGTGTTTCTTGAGCTTCAAGCGAGGAGCCACGAGTGCATTCATGCATTCGAGTTAAGTCTCATCCCCAAAGTTTCATCTAGAATTCGCATTCAAAAAAGAAAAAAATTGAGAGAAAATCTTCAATCATAAAACCCGAGAGGGCTGACTGATAACAGGAGTTTGATGCTTTCATGAACTATCCCGAGATTAGCTAAAGTCTTGTATTTTTTTAAAATCAATGCCAAAATAATGATCATGTTTAATAAAATAAAATTGAAACCCATGCATTTATGCAATGATATGATCAGAGTATTGTACCCTGTGTGATCAAAGTCATGTATCTGCCTACCCTCTGCTACTCTCAGCACGCAAACGCTTCAGCCGATTCATCCTGTTATCAGATGTGAAAAATCAAGCTCATGCAACCATGTCCTAAGACTCCCTAAAGATTCTTGCCAACAACTTCAGCAAGCTTCAAAAAAAGAAAAAAAAGAAAAAAAGAAAAGAGCCGTTAGAGTGAAAACCGTAACTGGCGCTCTAAGCAAAAACTAGGCAAAAGGATAGGGTGAAAACCTGAAAACAGGCAGTCTGTCCTTCAAAAAAAGAAGAAAGAGAAAAGCCGCTGGATTGGGTTGGGTCCATTCCAGGCAAAAAAAAAAATAAGGCGCAGGGTTATGTGAAAATCCACAAAGGACGCATCTCCCACTAAGAAAAAGCTAGTGTGAAAATCCACAGGGGACGCACTACCTTCAATTAATGACTACAGGTACCAGGTGAGAATCTCGCAATCCCGAAGGGCATGAAATTCAAAAGCAGCTTAAAAGGCATCAATTATATCGCAAATTGCAGCTAGCCCGGCTATCATCTTCAAGTTCACATAGATGAATTTTCATCCTGCATTCCTGCATAATTTATGCATTTCACTTGCATGCTCACCATTTTTGCATAGTTTAGTTTCCTTATTTTGCAGAAAGAGAGACTTGAGGCAGACACCGACAAAAGCCGAGTGATGACATCGGTCAAATCATCAATCAAAACCTCAAGTCAATCATCAATCCAGACATTGATCAAATCATCAATCCACATACCAGCTTAATCATCAAATTCAAGCACCATCCAAAGACCTCTCAGGGGGCAATCAACCAAAGTCTTCTCAGGGAGTAGCAAATCGAAGACCTCTTAGGGGGCAATGAACCAAAGACTTCTCAGGGAGCTGTAAATCAAAGACTTCTCAGGGAGCAATAAATTAAAGACCTCTCAAGGGGCAATCAACCAAAGACTTCTCAGGGAGCAGCAAATCAAAGACTTCTCAGGGAGCAGCAAATTGAAGACCTCTCAGGAGGCAAAAGATCAATGAACCGAAGACCTCTCAGGGGGCAAACTATCAATCAACCAAAGACCTCTCAGGAGGCAATGAACCGAAGACCTCTCAGGGGGCAAACGAGCAGTAAATCGAAGACCTCTCAGGGGGCAATGAATCGAAGACCTCTCAGGGGGCAATCAACCAAAGACTTCTCAGGGAGCAGCAAAATCGAAGACCTCTCAGGGGGCAATGAATTGAAGACCTCTGAGGGGGCAATGAACTGAAGACCTCTCAGGGGGCAAATGATCAGAAAACTGAAGACCGCTCAGGGGGCAAACAAACGATCGATGAACCGAAGACCTCTCAGGGGGCAATCAACCGAAGGGCTCACAGATAGCACCGCTTCAACAAACAAAACCAGACCATGGTAATAACCACCATCTCAGAATTCTCCAGTTCGGAAAGACGGCTGACTCAGGTACGCGTCTCTTTCCTTTTCTTCTTTGAGTTTAGGCTCACCTAGACACTAGTGTACTAGATTCCCCTAAACTGGGGGCAACTGTAGACACCGGGTCCTGAATAAGCCTAGATCGAAGTTACCCAATGATGATAATTGCCTTCACAGGCTTAAAAGGCTAAAAGTGATGGTTTTCTCGTCAAATTTGCATTTTAGAGTGAAAAATTAAAAAATAATAAAAAATATTTAAAAAATTAATTTTGAAAAATGGGGGCTTAAAATTATGATGTTTTTAGTCAATTTAAAATTTAAAAAAAAAAATAAAAAAAAAAAAAAAAATTTCGGACCGCGAGTGTCAGGCGCGGCAGCGCGGCGCCCAGCGCGCTGGGCGCGATTTGGCGACGCGCAGCGTTGCCAATGCCGCGCGTCGCTGCGCTCCGCACCGTGTGCCTCTGCACGCGGATTTTGCGCGCCTCACCGCGTGAGTCCCCGTCTCTCTATAGCGACGGGCGGCGTCCCTCTATAGCGACGGGCTTCCTAGCCGTCGGTACAGGGTCTGATGCCCTATTTCCCTCTTTTTAGCCTTTTTTCCGATTTTTTCACCCAAAAATCCGTTTTTTATCCCATTTTTTTGGGGTTTTTGACTTCAAATTAAATTCTAAAATATTCTTTTAGGTAATTAAATAATAAAACTTGATTTTATCATTAAAAATAAAATAATTGTGTTAAAATAGGTTTTTTTCCTTAATTAAATGAGGGCAACCTATTTTATTTTATAAAGAGTTTATGATGAAATCAAAAGGAGCCTCCACACATTTTTTAGACCTAAAATTTCCAGAATTCTTCTTCTTCTTCCACTAAAATTCTAGATTTATTCCCCAACAAAAAATCAAAAAGAAAAATCAAATGTTTCATTCTTTTTCCAACATAATTTCTTCTAAACATATTTTTTAGAGGAAGTTTTGTTGTTTGATTTAATTTTTGAGACAAATAGAATAATTATTTGTTCTCAAAATTGTTTTTTAATTTTTTATTTTGTGTTCAATAAAACTTTTTCATTGATTTTGTTTTGAATCTCTTTTTGATAAAAAAATTGATTTTGAGACAAATAAAATAATTGTTTGTCATCAACATCTAATTTTTATTTGATTTTCTAAAATAAAACTTCAATCAATTTTTTATGAACAAAGTGATTGATTGTTCTTGAAATCATTTTTCTTTATTTTAATCAATAAAAACTTTTTTTTTGATCAAAATCATTTCTTTAGGCAAAGGTATCAATTCTTTGTTCTTAAAGAATTTTTGATCATTTTTTTTCATGTTTCTTGGAATAAAATTCCAACATTTTCATCATATTTCACTCTAATATTGTGAATCATCAAACAAAGAAATCAATCATCTTTTACCTTCATCGAATCCGAAACTATGAGGGTAAATATTCTGGGCTTGTTTTTAGTATTTCTTTTGGTTCATATCTAATTTATTTATGTATATTTTATTTTATTGTTTTCATTTATTTTATTTTATTATTTATTTCAGATTTGATTTATTTAATTTGTTTATATATATGATTTTTATTCACATAAATATTGATTGTTTATTATTTTTAACATGTAATTAATTTATTTCACTTTAATTCATCATTATTTTTAACATGTAATTAATAAATTCATTTTAATTGATCTTTTGCCATGTAAATGGTTTATATCATTTGTGAACATATTTAATTAATCATATTGTTCCATTTAATTGTTTTTATCATTCTTTAATTGTTTTTGATTTATTATTCTTTTCTTTATTATTTTATATATTCTTTGATTCGTTTATATTCATCATCATTGTTATCATGTTCATATTTTCATGTACTAATTAATTAACATGTTTTATTTTATTTTCATCACATCATTCAATCATTTGTCATACATAATGCATGTTTCTCATTTATTTTGTTTTGTTAACATTTTGATTCCATTATCATTCTTTTCATATCATCTTATGTTATTTTAATTTGTTATTCATTATTTTGTATGTTTAATTGATTTAATTGATTTAATCACTAACATTGTTTTAATTGTATTTTGTTTTTATGTCTAAACTCATTTTTTTTTTGCTTGGGCGTTTTTGCGAGCACATCGGGAGGTCCAAAAAGGCTCATTTGGTTCATATATTTATTTTCTTTATTTGTAATATTTTATTTAATTTTGCCATATAATTTTCTTGTAAAATTATTTATTTTGGCTCGATAAAAAGAAAATCACAAAAACGTTTATATTAATTAACTTGACATTTTTTTTCTAAATAAAAGGGGAACAATGTCCTAGTTTTTCATACCCAAATAAATCATCACATCAAAACTGTTTCATAATAAATATGCATGCGAGGACCAATGTTCTTACTATTAATGAATAACCCGTTTTATGCATGTATTTCACTTTTATAAATGGGAGTTGTATTCCGCTCCTAGTGTTATTGTAATTTGTTTTTGAATGCTTTATTTTGGATTTTGCTTACATTTACCGCTTTTGATATGAATGATTGCGCCTTTAATTTAAATTGCATTGTGTGGAAAGTTGATGAAACAATGAATTCAAAACTTAATTATAATATTAATCAAGGTATAAATAAATGAGATGTCCCGAACCAGCTCTGGTCTTTGGGCTCAAGAGGCTAGAGGTTTACCCTCCAAGACACCTCTTGTGTCACGAGGCTTTAGCGTTAATCCTAGGCTCCTTAGGGCGAGAGGTTTACCTTCCCCCTTTGGCTGGCCCAAAATGGATACTAAGCGCAGTCTTAGGCTCTCCGAGGCGAGAGAAACTTTCCCAATGTTCTATTGGGTGGCGACTCCATGAAACCTCCTTGTTGCTCAACATAGATGCACTTGCGACTTATTGCAAGCTGTCAACGGACCCACAATTGCCCGATCGCCCACGTGCGGGCGGTCGAAGGGGCGGCTGCGGGGATCCGGCGCGCGTCACAGGGTTTTATCCCAAAAGGAGATAAAGGAGAGCCAAAACAAAGGAAAATAATGACAGATATTGATAAATTCCACAAAATAAGGAGTGAATATGAAATGATAAGGAGAAGGAATCCGAAATATTTACCCTCAGATAATCGCTTTGGGTGAGAAGTCTTGTGTTGATTAGAGCCCCGCGCGTTCCACGAGAAGCAAAAGATGATGGGTCAAAGAAAGAAAAATGGGCTATTACTTCTTCAACCCCTCAAAAGATTGATTTTGGAATCAATATCTAAAGAAAACTAATTACTTTTAGTTCCTTTTTGATTGATTTGATCCTTGATCAAATAGATTCCCTTTGTAAATGTGTTTTGTTGGAAGAGAGAGAAAATTTGCATGAAATTGGGCAGAGTTTCCCCCTTTGAAAATTTTTCCAACCCTTTTCTCTTGAAAATTCGGAGCTTTTATAAGCCAGACACGACCGACTGGCGTCGGTGTATAGGGGCGGGCGTTGGAAGAATCCTTCTAACACAAGGATTCGTCCGACGACCCTGCCACATCCACCGACGGGCGTCGAAAGTGTTGCGTGCTCCGGAAAACCAGGCGGCATTCTGACAGGGGCAGTGACTTTCCGACGGGCGTCGGAAAATACCACAAGCTGTCGGTGACTCAAAAAATCCTCTGTTTACTCCCCCTCTACCCAGGAATGGTAAAAAGCCTCATTTCTCGTGGAACGTAGGACTAAAACCTCCAAATCCAGCCCTTTATACAGGCTCGGACACTGATTTCATCATAGGGTAACCTCTGATCCGGACCGCTCCGGGACATAGTGCTTACAGTATGGTATGAATGAATGTATGTTTTATTTTGTATCTATTTGGTGGCACCTTTGCTCATACGGCATCTCACTCCTTATCGGATGGGATCGCTTACGTATGGGTAGGGAGTGTTACAGTTTGTGGTATCAGAGCTCCGGATTAGGCGTTTCTGGGTGTTATTGTGTTGATTTGCTTAGATGTGTATGTGTCTAGATCTGTGTTGGCTGATGCAGGTGTTTCTTGTTTGTTTAGATGGCTTCTAACTCTGCTCGTGGATCACTTGAGGAATCCACTGAGAGTGTGAACCCTCAAGCTGTAGATCCATCAATTTTTGTGTCAGCTCAGCATGCTAGGGTTTAGCCCGGGGCCGCAGCCATGCCTTTTGAGGCTATGTTTAGATTGCATTAGGACATGGCTAGGATTTTGGAGAGTGTGACTGCTCCTAGAGCCCCTATGGAGAATTTGAGAAGGGCAGGTGTGGAAGATTTCTATGGTACTGGTTTGGATGAGTCTGAGATGGTTGAGAAGTGGTTAGATAAAGTGAAGTGTGGTCTGAGAGAGATTCGGTGTCCTCCCGACCAGCAGGCTGAGTGTGCTCTAGTTTTACTGCAAGGGTCCGCATTTGAATGGTGGGAATTGGTTTGCAGGCATCCTCAGCTACCAGATCCGATTACTTGGGAGTTCTTTAAGGGTGAGTTCACGAAGAAGTATATTACTCAGACTTATAGAGATGCTAGATGGGCGCAGTTTTTGAGTTTGAGGCAGAGGGCCATGTCAGTTTCAGATTAAGAGAAAGAGTTCAACCGGTTATCTCGCTATGCTCCACGTGTGGTTATGACAGATGATTTTAGATGCAAGCATTTTGAGGCGGGATTGAATGAGTCTTTGAAGATTGCTTTGATTTCTTTGATGTGCATGCCTGGGGTTAGTTATTATCAGATTTTGGAGGCTACTGTGAGAGCTGAGAGATCTGAGACTGTGTTGAGAGAGAGGGCTCAGAGGAGGAACCCTTCTCGTGGAGGATCTTCTTCATCCTCGGGTAAGAGATCGAGGAACCCATAGGATGAGTCATCATCTGGCCCAGCTTCCAGAGGTAGGAGACAGGGTTCAGCAGCTGTGTCAGGTTCTGGTAGAGGTGGTAGATCTGAGACTGCATCAGTTTGTCCTCATTGCAGTAAGACTCATCGGGGTGAGTGTAGGTGGCTCTCCAGTGCGTGCTTCAGGTGTGGGAGTTCTGAGCATCTTTTGGCTAGCTGTTCGAGATTGCATGAGGATTCAGGTTCCCAGAGAGAGACCAGCAGGGTCGGTTCGAATGCTTCACAGGCTACCCATGGTAGAGGCCGTGGTAGAGGTCGAGGTGGTTGACCTAGAGAGGGTGCTGCATCAGAGACAGTGGATCGTGAGTTGCCTGTTGCAGCTAGAGCATATGCTGTGCGAGCCAGAGAGGAGCAAGATGCGCCTGATGTTATTGCTGGTAAGTTCCTACTCCATGACACTGAATTGTATGCTCTAATTGACCCTGGTTCCACACACTCATACTTGTGCACAGATAAAATTGTTGATAAGTTGCATGTGGTTGATCAGTTAGATTATGAGATATGTGTGACCAGTCCATTAGGGCATAGTGTCAGTGTGAGTAGAGTCTTGAGGAGTTGTCCATTGATGGTTGAGGGAGTTGTGCTTCCTGCGGATTTGATTGAGTTGCCTTTTAGAGAGTTTGATCTGATTCTGGGTATGGACTGGTTGGGTAAGCATCGGGCTGTTGTTGATTGTCATAGGAAGACAGTTGTGCTTCGGGAGAGAGGTCAGTCTCCTGTGTTTATGAAAGGTTTGGGTGCTAGTTCTTTGAATAATGTGATTTCTGCGATGCAAGCCAAGAGGTTTATCAGGAAAGGTTGTGAGGCTTTTCTAGCAGTTGTGTTGGATTCCAAGAGAGATCAGGTTCAGATTGAGGACATTCCTGTAGTGCGGGAGTTTAGTGATGTGTTCTCGAGCGAGTTGCCTGGTTTGCCTCCTGAGAGAGAGGTCGAGTTGTCCATTCAGATTATGCCAGGTACCACTCCTATTTCAAAAGCACCTTATCGGATGGCTCCTGTAGAGTTGAGAGAACTTAAGACTCAACTACAAGAGCTATTGCATAAGGGGTTTATTCGATCTAGCATATCTCCTTGGGGAGCTCCAGTTCTGTTTGTCAAGAAGAAAGATGGATCTTTGCGGATGTGTATCTGTAAGCACCGTGTCCCGGAGCGGTCCGGATCAGAGGTTACCCTATGATGAAATCAATGTCCGAGCCTGTATGAGGGGCTGGATTTGGAGGTTTTAGTCCCGCGTTCCATGAGAAATGAGGCTTTTTACCATTCCTGGGCAAAGGGAGAGAAAAATAGAGGTTTTTTCAAGTCGAAAGGAATTTTGTCCTCCACAAACGGCCAGACCGTCTGTGAAGTTAGCCCGTCGCTTCGAGTCACCGAAGGCTTGTGGTATTTTCCGACGCCCGTCGAAAAGTCACCGCCCCTGTCAGAACGCCGCCTGGCTTCCCGGAGCACGCAACCGTTTCGACGCCCGTCGGTGGATGTGGTAGGGCCGTCGGAAGAATCCTTGTGTCAGAAGGATTCTTCCGACGCCCGCCCCCATACACCGACGCCCGTCGGTCGTGTCTGGCTATAAAAGCTCCAAATTTTCACTTGAAAAGGGTTGGAAAAATTTTCAAAAGAGGAAACTCTGCCCAATTTCAAGCAAATTTTCTCTCTCTTCCAACAAAACACATTCACTAAAGAAATTCATTTAATCAAGGATCAAATCAATTGAAAAGAACTAAAACTAATTAGTTTCCTTTAGATTTTGACTCCAAAATCGATCTTTTGAGGGGTTGAAGAAGAAATAGTTCATTTTCTTTCTTTAAATCCTTCATCTTTTGCTTCTCGTGGAACGGGCGGAGCTCTAATCAACACAAAAATCTCACCCGAAGCGATTATCTGAGGGTAAATATTCCGGATCCCTTCTCCATATTATCTCATATTTATTTCTTATTTTGTGGATTTTTTGAATATTTCTCATTATTTTCTTTTATTTTGACTCTCTTATATCCTTTTGAGATAAAACCCACTTTTTGACTTTGAAAAGGTTTTTTTTCTCCATTCTGTTTTTTCGGAGACAGTGGTGACCGACGGGTCATCTTCATCACCGACGCCCGTCGGTCACCCACCTACAGACGCCCCTCCTTGAGTGACAAATGGACATCTCGGTTACCTTAACCGACGCCCGTCGGTCAGCCAAGGAAGGCCGTCGGTGGGTTCTGTCTCCATCCTTTTAAATCATTTTTTTTATCTCTTTCAGGTCTCTTTGACTTCTCATATGTTAATTTTGTGTATATTAACATCTCTTAACTTTCTATGAGTGTATATTGTTCCTCTTGGAAAATCCCGAGTTTGAGCAGCAGTCTACAATGTTTGGAGGACTTCATCCAGTTTAGTTTCCTAATCCTCTTAAGTATTTTCTTCATTTATTATTTATTGATTATTCTATGTATACGGATGTACTCCTTTCATATCCCGTTAATGTATAAAAATGACCCAATGTTTTATATTCAATAAAATGAAGTTTACACAAAAGCAAGGGTCTAATGCCCTATTTTTATCCAATAAAGATCATCACAAATAAAGATCCCCAATTTTAATAATGATGCATGTGAGGACCAAAGTCCTTAAAATGAGCAATGCCCCGATTTATGCATGCTTCGCACATTTACGAAAGGGAGTTGTATTCCGCTCCTTGTATTATTGTAATTTATCGCTTTCATTATCTAGTTGATCATTTATCGCTTTCAAGATGTGAATAAGTGCGCCTTTTAATCAATTACATAGTGTGGAGAAAGAGTGAACTAATGATATTAAAATTTGATCATAAAATAATCGAGGTAGAAATAGATGAGAAATCCCGGACCCAGCTCTGGTCTTTGGGCTCAAAGAGGCTAGAGGTCTACCCTCCAAGACACCTTTTTGTGCCACCAGACTTTAGCGCTAATCCTAGGTTCCTTAGGGCGAGAGGTTTACCTTCCAAGACCCCTCTGGCTGGCCCAAAATGGATACCAAGCGCAGTCTTAGGCTCTCCGAGGTGAGAATAACTTTCCCAATGTTCTATTGGGTGGCAACTCCATGATACCTCCTTGTTGCCCAACATAGACGCACTTGCGATTTATTTGCAAGCTGCCAACGGACCCACAAATGCCCCGATCGCCCACGTGCGGGCGGTCTGAAAGGGCAGCGCATGGGATCCGGCGTGCGTCACAGTGGCGACTCCACTGGGGACGTTTATGGTTTGAGATTTCGATTTGAAAATACCTCTTTTAACACTTATGATTAAAATTTAATTCATAAATTCACTTTCTCTCAAATTTGCATTTGCATATCATTAGAGCCTTAGAATACGCTAGTTTGGTTCCTCTTTTAGCCCCGGTGCGTTCCTGAAGCACCTCCTCATTTTCACTCAATTTGGGAAAGTGTTAAGGATAATCACCAGCCCAAGCCACGCACCTTAATGGTATATCAAAATGATGACCCGATCGGTCGCTATGTTCGTGATGAGCTAGACCCATCGGCAGGGATCATGCTTGGGTAGCCCTAAAGAAACATCTCCCTTGACCAAAGCTCATGTAATGGCTATAGTTACTTTCCACAGGTGAAATGAACCCTAATTCCATGCTTGTTGTATGGATCCTCATGTATTGGGTGAGTCCAAATGTCTCGCTTGGTAACCTAGCCAAAGGCTATCATGCCCCGGTAGGGCCATGTCGAAATTTACGGAACGTCCAAATACGTGACGATCATTGTCCATCCGCTTGTACATTAGCATAGGAGAGTCATGCTGCCGGTTTTTCACCGCGTACCATGCGCTTCCATCGGGTCCCTCGTTGACCCTTGGGCTAATCCCACCTAGGAAAGAGACTGCACGACCACTTCTGTGGGAGAAATAAGGGTGGAAGGACCTACTTGCTTGCTTGTACTCTGTAAGTGTTGCATATCACAATCATGCATTATACCTGCATTTCATGCATCAGGCCTAACTTTTTGTCCCTGCAGCCATCATAGATCTGCCCAGGTGGACTAGATCACCAACCGGACGACTGATCCGAGTTCCTACTCCCGAGCTGTCAGATAGAGAGGGTCTACCAGAAATCTTACCAGAAATCAGTGGTAAAGTATCTCAGATGGCAAACTCGCCTAGGGGGGATGACGCCACCAGGGCCATGATTGTCGAAGAAGTGGGCCGCCGTTTTGAGGAATTTGAGGGCAGAATAATGAATATGCTGACCGCCTTGGCACAGCAGAATGCTCCGGAGAATCCTGCTCCTCCTCCTCTAGTGAGACAGAATGAGCCAGAGGAAGAAAGGGTTGAAAGACGAGAAGAGCCTGTTAGGCCACCTCCAGTAGAGTTAAGGTCAGTAGCCTTGGGAGAGCAGAGAAGAAGGCCTATGCTGAGAATTGATGATGATATCGAAGATGACAGGATGAGCCTCGCATCTGAGAAGGGGAAGGCGCCTCAAGCTGACGACTTTATTTTAAAGAAAATGGAAGAGAGGTTCGAAGCTATGGCCCGTATGATAGGCAGAGCTCATGGGATGAATCCGGAGGATAAGGAGTTGGAGGGAGAAGACCCGATCCCTTATAACTTTAAAATGCCGGATGTGCCGAAGTTTGATGGTACTTCTGACCCGACCGCACATGTTAAGCAGTATTCTCTGGTCATGAAGGGGACCATGTTGTCCAAGAAGCAGAAAGTAGAATACTTTTGTCTGAGTCTGACCTCTCATGCCATTGACTGGTATCATGGCCTTGACCGCCGCACTAAAGAAGATTGGGATCTGCTCACTGAAGAGTTTCTGAAGCAGTATGACTGTAACACTAGAATGGAGGTGACTCTGAAAGATCTTGAGCTACTCCAGTAGAAGACCGGGGAATCTTTCCATGATTATCTCACCCGATGGCGGAACCGAGTAATGGAGATGCGCCGAAAGCCGGACACCCAGGATCAGATTCATTTATTTATCAAGAATGCAAGCCCGTACTTGAAAGAGGGGTTGAAGATGAAGGGGTTGAAGGACTGGGAATCTCTCAAAGATATAGCCATCGAAGCAGAGGGAGAATTCTTGGCTCGAAAGACTAACAATGACAATTTCGCCAAAAGGGCTAACCCCGGTCAAGGAACCAGCAGGCCGGCAGGTCCCAGTAACAGCACTAAAAGAACGGGTGAAGTGTCTGCTACTGAGGCAACCACCCAGAGGAAGTTTTCGAACTTGGGGAGACCATTATCCTGGGTCTTGAGGAGGTTAATGAAGGAGGGAAAATTGCACCCTCTGGCTCCTAGGCCAGCCTTGACGCAAGGGAAACCTGGACACAAAGATAATGAATTCTGTGCGTTTCACCAGCACTCAGGCCATATCACAGATAAATGCAAAGCACTCCGACACTCTATCCAAGACTTGATTGATAGCAAGCAAATCTCTGACCCCGAAAAGAGGGAAACTGAGAAGAAGCCCTGTTATAATGCCGTACCACCACCCGTGTTTATGATCCGATCCAGCCTGCCAGAGTGGTACGTGCTACAAGATCTATGTGGGAGTGAGAAGTTCGATGCTGGTTATCCCGAAGATAGAGAGAGGAAGGCAGTTGTGGTGACCCTTGATTGCTGGTCTAGCAGTGAAAGCGGTGGAGAAGCCGAGGATGATGAAGGAAAGAACCTTGATTTATGGGGCTCCGATGGAGACGAGGGAGAGATAGGGCTTGTAACGAGGAGTGGAAGAGTGATCCCCGAGATTACGAGGCTACCTGAGCCAGTGCAGCCATCAGCCGAGAAAGAGCCAGAGGAGAACCAGATTGTCAGACAGTTGAAGAAAACTGCAGCTCAAATATCCATCTGGGATCTGTTGAGGCAATCCCCCTCTCATAGGCAGAAGGTAGTAGAAGCTTTGGTTGAGGCCACGGTCGCCACCACTATTTCCCCGCCAGAACTTTTGGGTTTACTTAAGGGAGGATCCGAGGAGAGATTGGTCTTTTCTGATGCCGACCTACCTGTTGAAGGCCGCAACCACAACCGACCCTTGTACATTAAAGCGCAGATTAACGATAAGCACACTGCTTGCGTTATGGTGGATGACGGGTCTTCTATCAATGTGTGCCCTTTGATAGCCTTGTAGGCTTTTGGTTTAAACTAAGATATGCTCAGTGGATCTGATCTGACTATCACAGCCTACGATAACTCGAGGAGGCAAGCCTCAGGAACCTTTAAGACGTTGGTCAAGACAGGACCTATTGAAGTGGAGGTGGAATTTATAGTTCTGCCCATACCCGCTAACTTCTCAGCTTTGCTCGGGAGACCCTGGTTTCATAAATTATGGGGAGTGCCATCCACACTACATCAGATGATAAAGTTCCCACACGAAGGGGAGGTGGTGACTATCAAAGCGGCCAGGGAAAACCAGGTCTCAGCGCTGGAAATAGCCAATCAGCCATTTAGCGGCTTCCATGTGTCCATGATAAGGGAAGAGTACGGGTCAGTGGATAGCCCAGCTGTGGTTAATATGATGAAGAAGATGCATTATCTCCCCGGGGCTGGCTTGGGCAGAAACTCTCAGGGTTTGCAAACAGCGGTCACCACTCGAGGGCAAAAGAGCCGGAAAGGTCTGGGGTATAGAGGTGGCTTCGGCAAAAAGAAGGTAACGGGTAAGATCCCCCACATAACAGAGAGCTTTGTACCGGCATCCTCAGTTTGTGCTTACACTAGCGAAGAAGAGCCGCATTGGGTAGAGGGGAGGATTGTCCCTGGCTTCGAGATCTTTAACGATGTGTATGATTGGCATGTCGGGTTTGTCAAGATTGTCGAAGACTTCTGGGATGAGGAAGTTATGACTCAGGGTATCACCTGGGATAGATGCGAGCTTGAGGAAGTCGTTACTGAGAAGATGATAGCTTCCAGGCTGAAAGGGAAAGGGAAGGCAACAGATTTAGAGTTGGAAATGGAGAATTTGAAATTTTCTTTCGACGAGACTGAGGGGCCTCTGCTAAATCAGGAAGCCAGTGAACAAGCCGCAACGGCATCAACCTCTGGAGTGGCAGAAGAAGACTCTAGTTTAGACTGTCTTTTTATTCCCAAACTCTTTTATGATGTAAATGATAACTATAATATTATTAATAAGACGAACAATTTCTCTTATTTGTGCGATGTTTCTAATGGTTTCGACATGCATGAACATGATCATACTCCATCAATTTTTGACATCGATTCCACTGATACAATGCCTTTTAATCTTGGAACCTCGAAAAATTCGAGAGAAATTCTAATAGCATCAAACATAACTCCTGAGGAGAGAAAACATTTTGAGAGAATAAAAAGAAAACATGAAAAGGTCTTCGCCTGGACCTATGGGGACATGCCAGGAATTGACCGGGATGTAGCAGAACATGCTATCCCAACTTATCTGGATTGCAAGCCTGTGAAACAGAAGTTGAGAAGGCTGAGAACAGAATGGGCTGACAAGGTCAAAGAAGAAATTCGACAACAGATTGAAGCCAAGTTCCTCGTGGAAGTGCAGTATCCCACATGGCTGGCAAATGTGGGCCCTGTAGCAAAGAAGAATGGGAAGGTCAGAGTGTGTGTGGATTACCGAGATCTGAACAAGGCCTGCCCTAAAGACGATTTTCCATTACCCCATATCGACGTGTTAATAGACAGCGCCGCAAATTGCGCGATGTATAGCTTTAGAGATGGATATGTGGGGTACAACCAAATCCTGAACAAGATAGCTGATCGGGTCAAAACCGCCTTTATCACAGAATGGGGAACCTATGCCTACCGGGTCATGCCTTTCGGCCTAAAGAACGCAGGGGCCACATACCAGAGAATGGCGACCAAGATCTTAAGTGACCTGATTCATAACTAAGTAGAGGTATATGTCGATGACATGATGGTCAAGTCGGCCACCCGAGAGGGGCACTTTGAAGCTCTAGAGAAGTTCTTCACCAGGATTGATAAGTATAATTTGCGACTTAACCCCAAGAAGTGCATTTTCGGAGTGACTTCAGGAAAGCTATTGGGGCATGTCGTCAGCTAGAGGGGAATAGAAATTGACCCAGACAAGGTGAAGGCCATCAGAGAGATGCTCGTGCCGCAAAAGGAAAAGGATGTAAGAAGTTTCGTAGGCAAGCTGCAGTATGTCAGCCGATTCATTGCTAAGCTCACTTCAATATGCGAGCCCGTCTTTAAGCTGCTTAGAAAGAATCTGCCTGTGGTCTGGAATGAAGATTGCCAGAAAGCTTTTGATAGCATCAGGAAATACCTGTTGAATCCGCCAGTGCTAAGGCCACTGCAGCCAATTAAACCGCTTATCCTGTATTTGGCAGTAGAAGGCAGTTCCGTGGGCGCCATGATGGCTCAAGAAGATGAATTTGGGGTGGAGTTTGCAATTTATTACCTTAGCAAGAAATTTTTGGCTTATGAGATAAAATATGCTGAAGTAGAGAAGATCTGCCTTGCAGTAATTTGGGCGTCAAAGAAACTGAGGCATTACTTCCACTCGTACAAGGTTCAAGCAGTGGCCAAGCAGAATCCGTTGAGATATTTATAGGAAGCACCGTCTTTGCTTGGAAAGATGGGGAGGTGGCTGCTCTTGCTACAGGAGTTTGATGTGCAATACATCACCCGTAAGACTATTAAAGGGCGAGCCGTAGCCAAATATCTTGCTGAACATCCCATTCATGGAGACACCCCCGAATTCATCTTTCCTGATGAGAGCATAGTCGCGATTTCTGTTCAGGGATGGCAGTTGCACTTCGACGGGGCGGTAAATAACAGAGGAGCCGGAGTTGGAATCATCTTGACAACCCCAGATAATGAAAAGCTTCCCGTTGCTAAGAAGCTGAGATACAAAGCAACCAACAATGTAGCCGAATATGAAGCTTGCACTTTCGGGCTAGAAGCTTTAGCGGCATTAGGGGCAAAGAACATAGAAGTCTTCGGTGACTCATCCTTGGTAATCAACCAGATCCGAGGTGAGTGGGCCATGAAAGAAGAATGGCTGATGCCCTATGTTGAGTATTTGAAAGGGATATGTGGACAGTTTGAGACTTGCACTTTCCACTTCGTGCCCAGAGATGAGAACCGTCTGGCTGATGCGTTGGCAACCTTAGTGTAACACCCCCATACCCCCGGTAAGGAATATCGGGGCGCTATGCGGACACTTACGTATACATGTACATGTATTAGCGGAAGCGATAGCATAAACAATCCATTTAAAGTTAATTAAATACTACACTAGGGCCCACTTGCATGTTATATTAACTACATATACATTTGCATGTTCATACACATTTACATATACATTTGCAGGTACCTTTACTTGTGATTTTTTTTTACTTATATTACATAATGATGTTACTCAAAAATGTAAAGCTCTAACTCTTTATTATACAAAAAGGTATAGCAAAACTCCTAGTGGCCTTGACCTGCAGATGTCCGCTCACTGATTCGAACCTGTATACCTACACGGAAATAAACATCCGTGCTAAGCGATAATGCTTAGTGGGGATAAAATAATGCAAAGGACTTCTTTACGAAGTCACAAATAAATCACACAATTCATGTAATAAAATCAACTAGCTCATGCATATAACTTTTATACGTGTATAGGTTGCATGTTCAAATATCAAATACTATGAGCTCACATATATATAACATCTACTCTTTTACTTATTCATGTACTCTACAACTTCTACATATCATTTATTCAAATACATGCTATCATGTGTTCACATTCATGTCAACATACTCATGTAATCATACACTTGTATGCAGAACTGTAATGTACTTAAACATTACTCTCATGTAAAACATGTATTCCAATTCATATAAACATATACTTGTATACACCACTATCACGTTTCATTATTCTCATGTACTTTAACTTTTATTCGTAACACTACATACAATCATTTCATGTTTACTATACACTAGCAAAAACAATAAGCCTGAATTCCTTTCATGGTGGATACGGGTAACTCTGGATACTGTTTAAAGTATCTTACATGTGGAGAATTAACTCAAACTCTATGGAATACACGAGGTATTCCGAACTCTGGGCACAATTAAGGCCAACATGTAGCAGCTGCACTATAGCCCTTTATAAGCATGCTTATCTATCCACTACTATGGCACTCAGGCTTAACATAAAGACTCTATGCACTATATCATGTGCATTACCCTCTCAAGCATTATAACATGATTCAATCATATGCACATTCAATATCACACGACAAGTCATGTTCAATCATCACAAAGCATGTAGCATATAGGTTCCATTCACAAACTCATATATCCTAGCATCATTTACATATAATTCAATATCACATGGCATATCCTGTTCAACAACTAAAAAGCATGTAACATTTAAATTCCCTGTATAAAGTCTTATATCACATCATCATATACATGCACTCATAGGTTCATACATTTTTATCACACCATTTACAATCCTTAATACAATTATACATTGTTATTTTATTAGTTTAATTACCAATCTTAAACATACTCAAATGCATTTCCCCGTTAATAATGACTTTATAGTCATTTGCTAACCCCAAACATGCATAATAAGCTAAGGATAAGGGTAAGGGGTTGACCCATGGCAACTAGGAGCTCAAAAAGAAGAATAAAAAGCTTTATATGCATTGTTCTGTCGCGAGGTCGCGATCGCGACAGAAGCTCGCCCTGGTGCCTTACGAGACTGCTTTTTACCCTAAACTTGCATCACAAAAATTACCATCTAGACCACATGTTTAGGTAAAGTGGTCTTCATTAAACTTGTTCTGTAGAATGTTAATTTTCAAATGGAACAATTTTCAGGTCATTTGGACATCTACAACTTGAGTTATGATCTAAACAACCTATACTGTTCAAGTAACCCGACCCAAACAGATACACTCCGGTTTTTAAAATTTTCGAGGATCATAGAGCCAGAATTAGCTCCAGCTCCCTCTTAGACATTTTTAGTTATGGATCTTATCTTTCAGATACAATTTGACTCAACATAAATAAAGCTCTGTAACTCTACTTATGATAGAAACCATATTCAAAGGTCTAATAAAGCCCAAACAGAATTTCTCTAAAATCACTCTTTACACACAGAACCATATGAAACCCATTTAACACATGATCACAAACATGTACACATATATCATGAGCTCACTACAAGCAATTAAAATAAAATTCGCAAGCGATCCCTACCTCTAGGAAGCTCGAACTAAGCTCTTTATTCAGCTCCAACCCTTTCCTTTACTTTATCCCATTTCTTGTTCATAGCTTCCACAAATCACATAGAAAACATTTTGAGTTAGACTTTTTCTCACTTTAAATTAAAAACAGAAAGAAAAAGGAGGTCAGATCGGAAAACAAATCCAACTTACCTTTAGAAGAGACCTAATCAAGTCCTACTATGCTCTCTTTAAGCCACTTCAAGTGGTTTTCTCAAGGAACTAAGCAAATGAAAAAGAAAGGAGCAAGAGAGAGACAAAGCAAGGTGAACGGCTGACCAAAGAAAGAAACTCAAGAACAAAAGGGCCAAAACTAACGTAAAAGAAGAAGAAAGAAGCAAATGGCCCATGTAAATCCAAAATTAATTATGCTAATAAATGCCATCTACCAATTAAATACATGCTTATCATCTTTTTTGTTCTAATCTCTTTTTGTTTTATGTAATAATATCCAACTCTTGCCACATGTCACTCTCTCTTGTAACCACTTGTTATGCTCCTACGCCGCCACGTGTCACTCTCCTATGATGCCATGTGTCCAATACACATCTCAAGGTCTCTTAACACCCACTTATGCACACATCTCGCGAGGGGGTTCTGTCGCTCTCGCGATGCTTGTCGCGCTCGCAACAGAACGCTCACACCCGCACCAAGCAGCTGAAGTTCGAAAATTGCTGGAGGGCTCTGTCGCGCCCGCGACTCTTGTCGCGCTCGCGACAGAACTCTCGCACATAAACTTACCTTTTTCGAACAAAACTCTGTAATTCTTCTAGGGCCACTTTCGGGTGTGACACTTAGTGTCGATGTGGGACAACCCTGAAGGAGTGGATATGAAGCCAGTGCTGATCTCCTGCTCTGATAAGCCCAGTTTTGAAACCTAGCCTGTAATGGAGATAGAAGTGGAGGACGGGAAACCATGGTACTTCGACATCATGAACTACTTGGAAAACAACAAATTTCTAGAAGAAGCCACTGAAAAGGACCAGAGAATGATCCGTAAGCTATCTACTCAGTTCATATCGTTAGAAGGGGTGTTGTACAAAAGCCAGTCGGACGGGATTCAGCTCAGGTGCTTGAATGAAAAAGAAGCCCGCAAAGTCATGGAGGAAACCCATGCAGGTGTCTGTGGGGCTCACATGAATGGTCTGACCTTGGCTAAGAAAATTATGAGACAAGGCTTCTATTGGCTTACGATAGACAATGACTGCTCAAGATATGTTAAGCAGTGCCAGTTGTGCCAGCAGTACGCAGACTTGAGACACCTGCCAGTATCAGAGTTACATAACCTGACATCACCTTGGCCATTTTCTGCTTAGGGGATAGATATCATCGGAGAGATTCGCCCTACGGCATCCAATGGGCACCGATACATCATAGTCGCAATTGACTATTTTACCAAATGGGTAGAGGCGGAATCCTTCAAGAAGATTGACGCGAGGGACATGGCCAAGTTCATAGAGAGGAATCTGATCTGCAGATATGGTCTTCCTCATCACATAGTATCTGATAATGGGGTGCAGTTCATGGGAGAAACCAGGAAGCTCCTCGAGAGGTATGGTGTCGAGCATCATAAGTCCTGCCCCTACCGACCGCAAGCAAATGGGGCAGTAGAGGCCGCCAACAAAAATATGAAGAAGATCCTGTCTAAAATGGTCCAAACCTACAAAGACTGGGCTAAAAAGTTACCCTTCGCCTTGTGGGGATATAGAGCGATGGTGAGGACGTCTACAGGTGCTACACCATTTTCCCTGGTATACGGAATGGAAGCAGTATTGCCAGTAGAGATAGAGCTTAAATCACTGAGGGTGGTCATGGAAGCCCAAGTCCCAGAGGTCGAATGGGCGCGGCAGAGGCTACAGCACTTGAACTTGTTAGATGAGAGTAGGCTGAAAGCCTATTATCATAACCAGATTTACCAAAAGAGACTGGCAAGAACTTTCGAAAAGAAGGTGAGAAAGCATCCGCTGAAAGAGGGAGACTTGGTGTTCAAACAGATGAGACCAAGCATGCTAGACATCAGAGGGAAATTCAGACCTACCTGGGAAGGGCCGTATATCCTTAAGAAGCTGCTGTCCAAAGGAGCTACAATCTTATCGGATAGTGATGGGAACGAATTCAAAGAGCCGATCAACGTCGACAGACTCAAAAGGTTCCATGGCTAAAGACCCAAAAATAAAAAAAGAAGAGAATAAAATGCCCTGCAAGTCGAAAACCGAAAAAAGGCGACTGTGCTAAAATTGGGCGCCTCGGTAGGGTGAAAACCGAAAAAAGGCATCCTGTGCAAAAATTAGAGGCATGAGAGAAAATGCCAATCGTGAAAACCCGAGAGGGCCGATTGGTAATAGGAGTTGATGCTGTTAAAATTTGATTCCTTGTATTGACAGCGTGTAAGTAGCTGAGTAAATGCCAAAACTGATCATGTATGCTGAAACTGTATGAAAACGTACACAAATTTGGGAAATAAAATGAATATTATTTTTCTCATTTTTGTCATTTCCTAGTTCTGCATTAAAAAGAAATGTAGCACCAAAAGAAATACATATGAAGACTAAGCTAAGTCCTACTGCTACTCTCGCCAACCAGATGCTTGAGCTCTCGAGTCCTGTTATCAGACGCTGGCCTAAGGATCCACTTATTGTACGCACTAGTCGAAGACACAGATTGATTGCCGAACCTCGGAAGAACAGTCTTCACGAGTAATCTGCCCCACAGCTCATGATACCGAGAAGCAAATGCAGCCGAGAGAGCTCCTCCTCGGAAGGACAGGGGAACCCTCACTACATCCTGGGTCGTCCCGAGCTGGCATGTACATCGGGAGGTGATGCAGAAGGTGGTCTGACGGAGGCCGCAGAGGGGAACACACCCCGATGGCCCGTCAATGATTACATGAGACAGTGGGAGCCAGGCAGATGTAAAGCTGATGTCATCGTCTGACAGCTCGCCAAATCTGGTAATGCCTTCACGAGCAGTGGCACACCCATGAAGTCGTCGATGCGGTAGAAAGTGGCTCGGCGAGTACTGTGGAATAACGCGAGGGGGTGGTTCAGACAACATCCTCAATTTTTCTTGCATCCAGATCTGAAAAAAAAAAGAGAAAAAGAAAAAGCCGCTGGAGTAAGTAGGGTTTATTTCAGGCAAAAATAAGGCACAGGGTTGTGTGAAAATTCAAAAGGACGCACCTCCCGCTAAGAAAAGCTAGTGTGAAAATCCATAAGGGACGCACTACCTTTAAAATAATGACGTACCTGGAGCAATAAGGGGCTGCCGGTAAAGGTTGAAGTGGATCCAGATCTCACGGCGTCCAAGCCCAGAATGGTTTCAGCCAGAATGAGTGGTAAAGGTGATAACCCCGAGTGAAAGTCGCTCAGGACTCCGAACAGGCGAGGATCACCTGTCAAACCCCCTGGAACAACAGTGAGGAAGTTTACCATGCAAAATAAGAATGTGATGCTTACCCGATAGGTGGGGATGTCAGTGAACTGATCCAGAGCCTCGATCAGTGGCCCCAGGGAAAAGGAAGAGCCCGGAGTAATCAGCCGGACGGCCTCGGAAGAAGGTATGCCCAGAGCCATGGCTATGTCCCGGGTCTGAAATAGGCCGCAGCGTGGGATGTAAGGCAGAGCGCTAGGTGGAAACTGGGCTCCCAGAATGGAAGCTAACTCTTCGGGCAAAGGACACAATTCCTGATGGGTGAACCGGAAGACGTGGAACCGGGGGTTCCAGAAGTGGGTCGCCGCCAGCAGGAGGTTCTGGTCAACTTTCACCCGGCACAGATATTTCAGCCCAGACAAAGAAGGGAGGGCGCCTTCCTCCCAAATGTGTTTGTCATCTAAGATACGGTGCATCTTTTGGGTTAGAAGGGAAGACATGTTGAGAGAGGTGAAAGGCTCAAAACGCTGGAAAATGAAGAGACAAAAAGAGCAAAATTTTGTAAGATTTTATAGGGAAGTGTCACCGACGGCCTACCCGCCACTCTACAGGGACGGCCTACCCGCCTGTTCAAAGGGACGGCCTACCCTCCTCTGCAAAGGGACGGCCTGCCCGTCGGAAGGAAATCCACCTGGCAGATGCATACGTCAGCATTGCATTTATCACGCGCATTAAATCGCATTTATTGTGCGACGGACGGCCAGCCCGTAGATCGCTTGTACAGACGCCCTGCCCGTCGGTCACGAAATTCTATATAAGGGCGAGTGACAGACGGTGCAAATGCTGCTGTCCCTTTCATTTCTTCTCCCAAACCGTTTTTCTTTGCGTTTTTTCAAGCATTTCTTCATCTTTTTTCGCGATTTCTTTATATTTTCGCATTTTCTACTCGCCGGGCGCTGTGATATTTATATTTTTCTTCAGTTTCTACACTCTTCGCGATTCCAAGTAAGTAAATAACCACTTCTTTTGAATTTTATTCAATTTATTTCTTCATTTCTTCTCCTTTTAAACTTTAGGAGTGATTAGAATGCTTTAGATGCCTTAAGAAATTAGAGGGAATGCTGCCCATTTTTCTTTTAAAACTGAACTTTTGCATGATCACATAGAAATAAAATTTTTCTATAATTTTGGTGCTTTAGAACTACATTTTTAGCGCACCATTCTGTACATATGTTGCTTTTGCGGCTTGAGGCCATTATTTTGTATTGTTGGGGGCACACTCTTGCCGGGGTGCATCCCATTTACATGCGTGTATTATTGTTGAGGCCTGAGGCCTATGTTTTTGCTTTTTCGTGCAGGAGGTTGGGCATACCCCTACCGGGGTGCTGCCCAAATTTTTATTATTATTTATTCAAGAATTGAATATTTTCATGTAAAATGCATCCCCTGGGACCTGGAAAGCCTATTCTTACTGATTGCATGTTGTTTTTGCCATGATGCATGCGAGGCATATTAGGCTATTTCCTTAGACAGGACGTTTGCTCTTTTCATTTTTTTATCAATTCTCTATCTTGTTTTGGGCCGCTATTGCCCCGGTAAGGCCTAAATTGGCCTTCACCTTGGAAATAAGTTTAAAAATATTTATTTTGCCAAATTCCCGATATTTAATCTCTTCCCTTTTGTAGGATGCCTCCTAGACGTAGAGCACCGCAGGCCAAGCTCGAGCTTATAGCTCCGGATTGGATGGATAATGAGTCGGCTCAGAGGTATAGAGCGTTGGCTCAGGTAGAGTTTCGGGCAAGTCATTTTATGTCCCGCCCATTTCTAGAGGCCCTAGGGTTGGCCCCAGAGTTCGATCTACTTGCCGAGGGTGCTGGTTGGATAGAGTTCCTTGAGCCCTCCTTCCAGACGTTTCCAGAGGCTACCCGCCAGATCTTGGCCACTCTCTGCTATGCCGGCTTTCAGAGTGCAAATACCGACCTAGGGGTGATTTAGTTTTGGTTCGACGACGACCACTTCAATATCACTAGGCAGAGATTTGCTTAGGCCATGGGGCTCCCTACGGAGGAGGGGGTCGAGATCCCGCGGCGAGCGGTGAGACGCGCCCATTGGGCGGCCATTGCCATACCGGGAGTGCTGTACGATCACGATACAACGAAGAGCACCGTACTGGTGTCTCAGGCACTCCGGTATTTGCACAGAGTGCTTTCCAGTTCGTACCTCAGTCGAGCTGGTAATCTAGGGTCGCTTAACGCGGCCAAGATCTGGAGCCTCTGGGCTATGGTGGCAGGCCAGCGTCTCAACATTAGCCATGAGATCTTGGCCAACCTGACCAGAGTCAGCAGAGGGTTGACACCGGTGGTGATGGTAGGAGGAGTCATCACCCGGTTACTATTGAGATTAGGGGTTAACCCCGAGAGGTTGAGAGGACCCTTGCCGGAGGGGATCCATGTAGACGCCACGATGGCAGTACAGATGGGGATGATCTCCCCGATTTTAGGCCAGGCAGAGGCTTACAGGGTGTTGACCATTCATGAGACCCGGCAGCTGTTCTCGCTCCCACCCTTGGGTGCAGATCCAGACCAGCCGGAGCACCCGGAGGAGCAGCCTCCACAGCCTGAGCCGCAGCCAGAGCAGCCTCCACAGCCTGAGCCACAGCCAGAGCCCCAGCATCAGCCTCCTCAGCCACAGACTGTGCCTCCACCACAGCAGCAGGAGCCGCCTAGGACCCCCTCGGACTTCGACTTCGAGATCACGATGGACGACCTCTTCGCCACTTCACTGGCATCCAGAGCACCGACTCCAGTCCCATCATCGAGCGCCAGGGTACAGAGGTCTGTCCATGGGCCCTCCGAGAGATACCATCCGTACTTACGAGGTGACCCAGGGGCATCCACCTCCTCGGCACCACCGCCAGAGCCAGCACCGCAGCAGCCTGTGCAGCCTGACTTCTCTCAGCTCCTTACGTCCATGTTTACAGCCTTAGAGCGACGGTAGGATGAGAGGGACAGAGCTATTCATGAGAGGTTGGATCGCCAGCAGGCTGCCATTCAGGAGCAGTCCCAGTCGGTGGAGCGCTTAGCCCGAGAGCAGGTCGGCTACATGGAGCATACGACTAGAGAGCAGGCTCGGGCCTTGGAGGTTTTCAGGGATGAGCAGGCTCGGGTCCTAGAGGCTTTCAGGGGGGAGCAGATGAGGATAATGGAGCAGATTGCTCAGGGGCAGAGGGAGTTGTGACAGCAGCTCGCTCATGATTTGAGGACGTCACAGGACCAGGCGTCTCAAAGGGTCGATATGACCCTATAGATGATTGATGAGTCACTTGACTCTCTGAGATCCTGTGTCCAGGTGATAAAGGGGATCCTCCCACCTCTTTCTCAGACCATGAGGGAGTTTAGAGAGCAGACGGAGCAGAGGAGAAAGGCCGCCAGCGAGCAGACCATTCAGTTGAGCCAAGCCTTCAAGAAGTTGGGAGACAAGGTTTTTGAGACCTTAGGGTTTATGAGTACCTCTAACCAGCCCTTCTTAGATGGCTACGCTCAGATCCGGTTCAGGTGGGCCCATGATCATGAGGCAGGAACCTCCACGGCTCGGCCAGCTCCACCTCCACCAGGGACCGTGCATATATCGGATGATGAGGATCCCGATGAGCCCTCAGACTACACACCTCTCTGATCTTCAGGGAGTTATTTTTGTATCTTTTGTATATTTTCATTTTGTATATGCACTGTACAAAAAGGACATTTCTAGTGAAACTTTTATTTCATTTTTGCATGATCATGAGATTGCTTTATCACATCACAGAAAGTTTATTTCCTCATATTTACTTATATGTCAATGAAAATGACAAAGTAACAAAAAAAAAACAAAAAAAAAAAACAAAAAAAGAAAAAAAAACAAAACACGGCATAGCAAATAAAGCTAGATCACGCCATCAATAGACAGGTTAAAAGATGACCACTCAAACGTGAACTAACAAAATCTTTAATCACACAGGTATAGAGAAATACCGATCTGAACATAGACATCGATTAAAAAGATCTCTTTTGGGACAAGGAACCCAGCGGGGTTTCCGCATCTCACCAGATCGAGATTGTAGCCAAAGCATGCTGCATCTAACCAGATCGAGACTGTAGCCAAAGCATGCTGCATCTCACCATATCGAAGCTGCGGTCAGAGCATACCACACTTCACCAGATCGAGACTGTAGCCAAAGCATGCTGCATCTCACAAGATCGAGGCTGTAGCCAAAGCATGCTGCATCTCACCAGATCGAGGCTGTAGCCAAAGCATGCTGCATCTCACCAGATCGAGGCTGTAGCCAAATCATGCTGCATCTCACCAGATTGAGGTTGTAGCCAAAGCATGCTGCATCTCACCAGATCGAGGTTGTAGCCAAAGCATGCTGCATCTCACCAGACCGAGGTTGTAGCCGAAGCATGCTGCATCTCACCAGATCGAAGCTGCGGTCAGAGCATATCGCACTTCAAATTGGGGTTGTAGCCAAAGCATGCTGCATCCCGCCAGGTACCTACAAGTCGAGACAAGACCGATGGAAGTATCTTCGCATTGCCGAGCAGATCGAGATAAGGTCCACCCGGCAGAAGGTACAGAGGGTGAAAAGCCGTCGCAGGTACGCTTACTTTCTGACCTTTTTCTGAATTTTGGCTTATCTAGGCGCTTGTGCACTAGTTGCTCCAAAACTGGGGGCAACTGTAAGCACCGTGTCCCGGAGCGGTTCGGATCAGAGGTTACCCTATGATGAAATCAATGTTCGAGCCTGTATGAGGGGCTGGATTTGGAGGTTTTAGTCCCGCGTTCCATGAGAAATAAGGCTTTTTACCATTCCTGGGCAAAGGGAGAGAAAAACAGAGGTTTTTTCGAGTCGAAAGGAATTTTGTCCTCCACAGACGGCCAGACCGTCTGTGAAGTCAGCCCGTCGCTTCGAGTCACCGACGGCCTGTGGTATTTTCTGATGCCCATCGGAAAGTCACCGCCCCTGTCAGAATGCCGCCTGGTTTCCCGGAGCACGCAACCGTTCCGACGCCCGTCGGTGGATGTGGCAGGGCCATCGGATGAATCCTTGTGTCAGAAGGATTCTTTCGACACCCGCCCCCATACACCGACGCCCGTCGGTCGTGTCTGGCTCTAAAAGCTCCGAATTTTCACTTGAAAAGGGTTGGAAAAATTTTCAAAGGAGGAAACTCTGCCCAATTTCAAGCAAATTTTCTCTTTATTCCAACAAAACACATTCACTAAAGAAATTCATTTAATCAAGGATCAAATCAATTGAAAGGAACTAAAACTAATTAGTTTCCTTTAGATTTTGACTCCAAAATCGATCTTTTGAGGGGTTGAAGAAGAAATAGTTCATTTTCTTTCTTTAAATCCTTCATCTTTTGCTTCTGGTGGAACGCGCGGAGCTCTAATCAACACAAAAATCTCACCCGAAGCGATTATTTGAGGGTAAATATTCCGGATCCCTTCTCCATATTATCTCATATTTATTTCTTATTTTGTGGATTTTTTGAATATTTGTCATTATTTTCTTTTATTTTTACTCTCTTATATCCTTTTGAGATAAAACCCACTTTTTGACTTTGAAAAGGTTTTTTTTCTCCATTCTGTTTTTTCGGAGACAGTGGTGACCGACGGGTCATCTTCATCACCGATGCCCATCGGTCACCCACCTACAGACGCCCCTCCTTGAGTAACAAATGGACATCTCGGTTACCTTAACCGATGCTCGTCGGTCAGCCAAGGAAGGCCGTCGGTGGGTTCTGTCTCCATCCTTTTAAATCATTTTTTTATCTCTTTCAGGTCTCTTTGACTTCTCATATGTTAATTTTGTGTATATTAACATCTCTTAACTTTCTATGAGTGTATATTGATCCTCTTGGAAAATCCCGAGTTTGAGCGGCAGTCTACAATGTTTGGAGGACTTCATCCGGTTTAGTTTCCTAATCCTCTTAAGTATTTTCTTCATTTATTATTTATTGATTATTCTATGTATACGGATGTACTCCTTTCATATCCCGTTAATGTATAAAAATGACCCAATGTTTTATATTCAATAAAATGAAGTTTACATAAAAGCAAGGGTCCAATGCCCTATTTTTATCCAATAAAGATCATCACAAATAAAGATCCCCAATTTTAATAATGATGCATGTGAGGACCAAAGTCCTCAAAATGAGCAATGCCCCGATTTATGCATGCTTCGCACATTTACGAAAGGGAGTTGTATTCCGCTCCTTGTATTATTGTAATTTATCGCTTTCATTATCTATTTGATCATTTATCGCTTTCAAGATGTGAATAAGTGCGCCTTTTAATCAATTACATAGTGTGGAGAAAGAGTGAATTAATGATATTAAAATTTGATCATAAAATAATCGAGGTAGAAATAGATGAGAAATCCCGGACCCAGCTCTGGTCTTTGGGCTCAAAGACCAAAGAGGCTAGAGGTCTACCCTCCAAGACACCTTTTTGTGCCACGAGACTTTAGCACTAATCCTAGGCTCCTTAGGGCGAGAGGTTTACCTTCTAAGACCCCTCTGGCTGGCCCAAAATGGATACCAAGCGTAGTCTTAGGCTCTCCGAGGCGAGAGTAACTTTCCTAATGTTCTATTGGGTGGCGACTCCATGATACCTCCTTGTTGCCCAACATAGACGCACTTGCGATTTATTTGCAAGCTGCCAACGGACCCGCAAATGCCCCGATCGCCCACGTGCGGGCGGTCTGAAAGGGCGGCGCACGGGATCCGACGCGCGTCACAGTATCGATTACAGGCAGATTAATAAGGTCACAGTGAAGAATAGGTATCCGTTGCCCAAATTGAGGATTTATTTGATCAACTTCGAGGTACAGGTGTCTTCTCCAAGATAGATCTTCGATCAGGGTACTATCAGCTTCGAGTTCAGGATGCAGATGTGGTTAAGACTGCATTTCGGACTAGGTATGGCCACTATGAGTTTCTTGTGATGCCGTTTGGTTTGACCAATGCTCCAGCGGCTTTTATGGATCTGATGAACCGTGTGTTTAGGCCATACTTAGATCGATTTATAGTAGTGTTCATTGATGACATCTTGGTGTATTCCAAGGATGAGAGTGATCATGAGGAGCATCTCAGATTTGTTTTGCAGATGTTGAGAGAGCATCAGTTATTTGCCAAGCTTAGCAAGTGTGATTTCTGGCTTCGAGAAGTTTCATTCTTGGGTCACATTGTTTCCGCTAGGGGTATTCAGGTTGATCCAGCCAAGATTGAGGCGATAGTTGATTGGAAAGTGCCTAGGAATGTTCAGGAAGTGAGGAGTTTCCTTGGTTTGGCAGGGTACTACCGTCAGTTTGTTAAGGGTTTTTCTGTGATTGCCGCTCCGATGACTAGATTATTGCGGAAAGGGGTCAGATTTGAGTGGTCAGATAGATGCCAGGCTTGTTTTGATCAGTTAAAGCAGTTGCTTGTTGAGGCTCCTATTCTTACTCAACCCATCTCGGGTAAAGAGTTTGTCATTTATAGTGATACTTCGGGTGTTGGCCTTGGATGTGTTTTGATGCAAGAAGGTAAGGTTGTGGCTTATGCTTCTCGTCAGTTAAAGCCACACGAGAGGAACTATCCGACGCATGATCTAGAGTTGGCGGCTGTGATCTTTGCTTTGAAGATTTGGCATCATTATCTGTATGGGGAGAAGTGTAGGATCTTTTCGGACCACAAGAGCTTGAAGTACTTCCTCACACAGAAAGAGTTGAATATGAGACAGCGCCGATGGCTTTTGTTGTTTAAGGACTACGACTGTATTGTGGATTACCATCCGGGTAAGGCCAATGTAGTCGCAGATGCTTTGAGTCAGAAGTCAGTTTCAGCCCTGATCCTGAGACGGTTTAGATGGCGATTTGATTCAGATGGGGCTTTGATTGCTCAGTTGCGTGTGAAGCCTACTTTGAGATAGAGGATTATGGATGCTCAGAGGGATGATCAGAGGCTTCAGCGGATTGTGCAAGAGGTCAGAGCGGGTAAGCAGTCAGAGTTCTCAGTTCAGGATGAGGTGCTTTTGTTCAGAGATCGCTTGTGTGTGCCAGAGTCTGAGGATTTGAGGAGACAGCTTATGAGTGAGGCGCATAGTACAGTTTTCACTATGCATCCTGGCAGTGAGAAGATGTATCGGGACATGAAACAGTTCTATTGGTGGTCCGGGATGAAGAGAGACATCGTGGATTTTGTGTCCAAGTGCTTGACTTGTCAGCAGGTAAATATCGAGCATCAGGTTCCTTCAGAATTGCTTACACCTTTATCCGTTCCTAAGTGGAAGTGGGATGTATAGCCATGGACTTTGTATCTGGTTTGCCTTTGACTCAGAAGAAGCATGACTCAGTTTGGGTAATAGTGGATCAGCTTACGAAATCAGCTCACTTTCTGCCAGTTAGAGTGGACTACTCGATGGATAGATTGGCCAGTATCTATGTGGATGAGATAGTTCGGTTGCATGGTGTGCCATTGTCCATAGTTTCAGGTTGGGATCCGAGGTTCACTTCCAAGTTTTGGAAAGAGTTGCAAAGAGCTTTAGGCACTAAGTTGAACTTTAGTACAGCATTTCATCCTCAGACAGATGGTCAGTCAGAGCGGGTCATTCAGATTCTGGAGGATACGATGAGGGCTTGTGTTTTGGATTTTCCGGGTAGTTGGGACAGATATGTATCGCTGATGGAGTTTGCCTACAACAACAGTTTTCAATCGAGTATCGGTATGGCACCATATGAGGCTTTGTATGGTCGACAGTGTAGGACTCTGATTTGTTGGACCGAGCTATCCGAGAGATCAGTGAGTGGGCCAGAATTGGTTAGAGATACCGAAGAGAAGATCAGAGTTGTGCAGCGAAATTTGAAGGCAGCCAAGGATCGACAAAAGTCTTATGCCAACTTGAAGAGGAAAGACGTGCAATTTGAGATCAGGGACAAGGTTTTCCTTAAAGTTTCTCCTTGGAGGAAAGTGCTTCGGTTTGGAAAGAAAGGTAAGCTTAGTCCTCATTTTATTGGTCCTTATGAGATTTTGGGTAAGGTTGGACCTGTAGCCTATAGATTGGCGTTACCGATGGTGTTAGCAAAGTTGCACGATGTGTTCCATGTTTCGATGCTTCATCGGTACAGATCAGATCTTTCGCATGTTCTTTCAGTTCAAGATATTCAGGTTCAGCCAGATTTTTCCTTTGATGAGGAACCGCGAGCCATTCTAGCCCGTGAGGTGAGGCAATTGAGGAGTAAGCAGATCCCTTTGGTTAAAGTGTTATGGAACCATCATGGAGTCGAGGAAGCGACTTGGGAACCGGAAGAGGCGATGAGAGCTCAGTATCCACAGTTGTTCAGTTCAGGTGAGAATTTCGAGGACGAAATTCTTATTAGTAGGGGAGAGTTGTCACACCCCGTTTGCCCCCTAGTAGAATGAGCCTGTCGGTGTGAGCATGCATTTGCATGTGTTCGGCATATCATAAGGGTATTTTGGTAAAAATGCATGTTTTTGGGGTTGTGTTAGTGTGTGTGGATGCATATTTGGTAATTGGGTGTGAATTAGTTGGGAAATGGCTGTGTGCATTTGAGCATACCATTGTAGGGTGTTTTTAGTTGGGAATGCATTGGGTGTGTGTAATGCATGGTTGTTTGGTGTGAGTGGTTAGCTTCACCAATAGGAAATTGACACATGCTTAGGGCAAAGAAAAAAAAAGAAAAAGGAAAGAAAGAAAGGGAAAGGGGCAGATTCATGTTTTCCCTTCTTCCCCTCACGTTTCTTCTCTTCTTCTTCTTCATTTTCTTCATTCTAAGAATTGTGGTGTGGATTCAAGTTTGTATTGGTGGAGTTAATCATCTCTTTGCATTTTCTTTGGTAAGTAAATGTATTCTTCTCATTTTGTTCTCTCATTTGTTTCATCTTCTTCTTCTTTGAGTTTAGAATTAACTTAGGGTTTGCATTGTTGGATGTTTTTTATTGTGTTGTCTTTAGCTGAGGCTCCTCGCAATCCTAAGGACAAGGATATTGCTGGGACGAGTGGAACTAAGTGATTGAAGTTTAGAATTCAGGTTTGGGATTTGTTTGATAAGATTGTTTGATTTTGAGTTTACTGTAATTTTTAAGGTTTTTGTTCTTGAGGAACTTGAATGAATTTATGCTTCATTTAGTTGTTTTAATTTCTGAATTGAGTTGTATTTATGTTGATTATATTGTATGAGATGTCTTCTGGAAGGTAAGAACAAATTTGTATGGTTTTGAATAAAATTTGCGATTGATTTCTGAGTTCTGGGAATTCTGGAAAATGGGATATCGCGATACTGTTGAAAATCCTGTTTTCCAGATTGAGTGTCGCGTGACTAGCTAGGAAGAGAGGCCAGTCATGAGACATGACTTCCAGTCATGACTCGTGACCAGCCAGAGAGGCAGTCATGAGTGGTGACTGCAAGTCACAACTCGTGACCAGCCATGAGTAAGCCAGTCATGACTCGTGACCGGCCAAAGAAGGCAGTCACGGGTAGTGACTCCCAGTCACGACCCGTGACCAGCCCAAAAGAAGGAAGCCAGTCACGAGACGTGACTCCCCGTCATGACTCACGACCAGCGAGAGAAAAGGCACAAGTCATGTCGCGTGACTAGTAAAGGAAGAAGCCAGTCACGAGACGTGACCCCCAGTCACGACTCATGACCAGCCTTGTGAGGAGGCCAGTCACGAGTTGTGATGCCAGTCACGACTCGTGACCAGCCCACCTTGTTGGTCACCCCCTTTCGGCCTATTTTTCTGAAATTTCCCGATTTTCAACTCAAAAATGAATTCTGTACTTTTTCTGAATGGACTTATACTGTTGTATGAGGCATGTTATATTTTATATGATTTGATTTAAGTGATGCCATGATTCTTTAGATGAATTATATGCTGTGTCCTGAAATATGTTTTGAATGACGCATAACCTGCTAGAGTCAAGTCAGTGGATAGTTAGGCATGCCTAATAGAGTCTTTTAGCTGCAGCCCTCAGTTCAGTTTGGACCTCGATCAGGTCCCCCATTTGGTTCCTCGCGAACCCTTCAGTATTAGGATATTGTTTAAGGTCCCCTCAGTAAAAATAACGTGTTTTGATAAAAATGAAATGACTTTTGATTTGTACCTGTGAGGTACCCTCAGTATTCGATTCGTACCCGTAAGGTACCTTCAGTATACTCGTTATCCACTACCTCAAGTCAGCAGGTGTTCGATTGAATAGCTTTGTTCTGAATTGGCTATATAAATGTGATATCTAAATGCGTATAATGATGAGATGAATGTTGGATTATTTGGCATGAATATGAATCTGAAATGCGGAATGTATGGCTTTAAATTGTGAGCATGTTTATATGGTTTATGTTAAAGCTATTGCATTTTGCCATTGTGAATGTGTTATGCCTTGACAACCCTTGTGAATGGCCGACCATATTTTATGTGTGTTTCCCCACTAAGCGTTTATCGCTTAGCACGGTGTTTTTACCCGTGCAGGTGCGGAAGAAGTTTTGCTTTGAGAGAGTCGCCGCCGTCAAGCCAACACAGAATGTTTTAGTATAGGGCTCAGTTTTTGTAATCAGTGATGATTCTTTTTGTATAGAACTCTCCTGTATCAGTTTTATTATAGCTTCCGCTATTGTATTTATATTTTGGGTTATGTAATATCTTTTGTACCAGCTGGTTTGATCAGAACATTATTATAATGGTTTTGTTATATTAATGCATGATCAGCTATGGCTTTCTCTTCCTTTAAAGTTTTTAATTATCCTGTATTTCAGTATGTATGGTATGAATGAATGTATGTTTTGTTTTGTATCTTTTTGGTGGCAGCTTTGCTCATACGGCATCTCACTCCTTATCGGATGGGATCGCCTACGTATGGGTAGGGGGTGTTACATAAATAGCTGAACGAGTCGTGCTTATGAGCACGAGTCGTGCTTACAAGCACGTCAGTGCAGCCACACGGGAGCACGACTACATTAGTCGTGCTTGAGCAAGACAGCACGAGTCGTGTTTATGAGCACGGCGGATTGCAAGAATCCCTTATGTGAGCACGAGTCGGACACATGAGCACGACTCGTGCTCTAATGTCCAACTCGTGCTCATGAACAATTTCATTAATCTATCTTCTGTAAACCCTATTCTCTGTCGTAAAATTAAACGATTTTGATCATATCAATAATCATTTAACAGACACAGAATACGATCATTGAAAATTTCATATTAAACATGTTAATACTATTAGTCAATCACATTAACAGAATAATATTAACACTTAATTGAATTCGTAGCCCTAAAATATAAGATTATGTTTTTAACAATTAAAACAGTAATCATTATATTTACATTTATATAATGGTTTTCTTCAAATTTATATTATTGACATGTTACATTATTGTAATGTTTATGAATAACTATGTTATTCGTGTTATCCCTAGTCATTTATCACTAAAGGGCATAAAGATAAATTAAGACTAGTATAGATTTGCATTGATAATCATGGGATGATTATATATGTTGATATAAATCAAATCCATAGGTACTTGCTAGAGAATAAAGTACTGGATAGACCGATTATAAGATCACTTCATGGGATATTGTCATAAGTGATCTTATAATAGATATGTTATTGAATCCTTTCACCTGAGGTTATCATGGTTTCCTACATAAGGAACATTATGTTTTGACGTAATCAAACGTTATCTTTAATCAGATATTTATAAAGGTTATGATTGGACATAATGAGATTTATGCAGAGAAAAATGAATAATCAAGATGGAATTTGTCCCTCTCTTATGAGAGAGATATCTATTGGGCCCCTCAAATATAATATTTCTTATTATTTTGAATAAGAAATAAATAAATAAATAAATATATATATATATAATGAAAATATCTCTTAATTTTGAATTAGAGATAATATCATTATTAAGTGTTTAAAACTTATTTACATGTATATAGATATGTGTTAAGAAAAGAAGTAAACCCTAATAAAACTCTATCCACGTTCTTCAATGTGATAGAGGTTAGAGTGGCTGTATTCTTCTTTATTAGAGAATAAGAAAGAAAAACCCTAGCCACCATTCTTCTTTGAGAAAGAAAGAAAAGAAAAATCCATTCGCACCAAAGGGAGCTAGCACCCCTGCAAACTTTTGTTCATCAGTTTGTCGTGTGGATACCGGTAGAGGGTGTTCGTGATTGAAGCGGCACCTAAAGTCCGAATTAAAGAAGTTAATTTCGCTGTAAAGGTTAGTAAATTTTAATCTCTTCCTTTTTGAATCAATCGAAAATACTTGGATCCTGTTTCGGGTTTCAATTTTATTCCGCTGCATTTAATTTGAATTATTCCGATGAAACCCAACACACTCATCCCAATTTTTCCATGTATACAAAAAATAACTCTTCGATTTTCTAAAGTGAACATGAAGGAAACAAAGTTCCTATTTTAAATAATATCCCGATTTATGAATGGTTATTTTATTCATCTGGTTTATTTATTCATTTGTTTATGCCTTTTTATTTTGGGGGATTGTTCGGTCCCATTTTTTCACTTGTAATTTTTTATCGCATTCTTTATTGCTTTTTTTACTGCTTTTCAAAAAATGCTTGAAATGCACTTTAAATTTATTGCATGATCGCGTGAGATGAGAGATGGAATTTCAATTGCTAAAAACTCATTTATAACTTAACTTAAGACGTTAATAAGTGTGAAGTTTCGAACACATTCTCTAGTTTATGATCTCCGAGGTTAGACGAACTTTCCCAATTTCTTGTAAATTGGGTGGCGACTCCAAAATACATCAAAGGTGCCTAAAGGCTTCATGGGATTAGATGATATTTCCAGTGTTCTATTGGAAAGAGGTGTCCAAAATATCTCATGATTGCCCAAGATCAAAAGATGCAAACCCCTCCCGGGCCCTAAAAGCGGGCATCTCGGGAATCAATCGGGGCCGGCGTGCGTCACAGGGGCTTAGATGGAATTGATAATGTGCACGCATGACAATGGACAATGTGCTCACACAAAGAGTAAAGATCTGTAACACCCCATTCTCATCCACTCTCACGGCTCGACTGCAGTAGATGGGAACGATTGTCACGACACACACTTCACCTGCACAACTCGATTAAATACAAGATTTATAGAAATCCTAACCAATTAATTTCACTATCATGCAGCAGAAGATTTCAAGTCACATACACATTAAATACTCATTTTAGGATAAAATGATGCTTTTATGCTTATCTTATATCCTGAGTCCAAAATTACATTACTGAGTCATTGAGTACGTAGCATATACTTATACACATATTACATAACCCAAAAGATTAAACATCCTTACAATATATACAAAATTCACCAAAACCTACACTAACGAAGTGTCCTAGTGTTGATCGTTGGTATGCGGGACCGTTCTTCAAATCACTTCGCTTCAGAACCTACGCGGATTAACAAACCCGTGCTAAGCAATAAAGCTTAGTGGGGAAATAACACACAATATACAATAATAGAATATTCATACATATATAAATAATACATTATAAGCAATAAGAGGTACATATTAACTTCATATTTCATACACAATATATGCATATATATTCAATGTACCTAACATAATAAAATAGTGACATTTAATTTATACTATTGCATCATCCTTGTATACTTATCACATTCATATTCATAGGTATCTTACATAAGAATCACATTATCCGGTTAATTAGTAAAGTTATTCATAGCCTTGCCTGCAACTCAAAGATGCAGATAACAGGTATTGCATCAGTACCCAAAGGTACAACAATCGCATTAATATCCATGGATACCACACATTTCCATTAGCACCCGTAGGTACCAAATAGTCAATAAGATATCAACAAATTCGCATTTGGGAATCCAATATGTATTCAATTCGCATTAATGATTCCAAAGGAATCAGAGGCTTTGGTTGCAATACTTGGACCCTATAGGCATGCCTATCTATCCACTACTTAACTTGTAGGCTAAATTATTAGTCCGATTTATTCATATTATGACATTTATAATACATTATCACATTGCTCATTCACATTATGGTTCACTTTGCATTTCATTCACTAAGGCAAAAGTACATAATGGTATTCACATGAATAACATAATGATTGTTATTGACGTAATCTCAACAAGTGTACTGAATCGGCAAGTAATACAGTGGGGTAAATTTAGGACCCCGAATTATTGTACCTAAGGGACTGTGTGTGCAAGCAATAAAAATCAAGTGTATGCTAAAGAATTCCCAATTGTTTGAATTGATTGAGTTATCTATTGATTCAAAATAAAGAATTTAAATAACTAATATGAGCAAGCAGAAATAATCAAATTAAATTAACGTCAATAATTGAAAGAAATAAAATGATGGAAAAATTAACAAGATAAGAATTCAAATTAGACGAACATTGCTCGAGTTCACTCATCCACCCCATACCCAAATGTGAATAAAATTAATCCAAGAACCAATTATGAAAGAAATCAGGATAACCCTCTTAACCCAGGCTTCCCAATCCGAAGTCAACCACTCTAATTATATGACAACCCAAATCGGATTCAGCCACATAACTAGCCTATGCACGGGTCTAAAATCCTAATTTTTGTTTACTTTCCCAATACGGAGTCAAATAACCCAGAACTTAATTATCTCACTCACCACTCTAGTCTTAAATCATAAAATTCTGCACTTCTAGATTCCCAATCGGAGTCGTCCAAAAGATATAGGAAGAATGATAAAAACTAAATATAAATAATCATGGTATTCAATCCATACAACTCAATAACCAACAAAGATACATGAAATAAATCATTCATCAAAACTAGAAATTAACTTGAGAAAATAAATCCCATGAATTAACAATAAGAACCAGTGAAATAAACCATTCAATCATATATTTAAATTCAAAAGATGTTCAGGATTCACATCATGGGTAGGGGATTCAAAAGTCCCCCAAACAACTAAAAGACTACTCACGATCCATTACAAAATCAAAAGGAAAGAGGAAAGAATAAACCTAGAAATTCATTAAGGCGTGAATCCCAGTTGAATCCCACGTTCTTCGATCTCCTTCTTTAAATCTTCAATGGAGAAAAATTTTGGAAATCTCTGAATGTTAAAACTGTGTATTGAAATTAAACTATGTGTTTCAAATGTAAAACTCTTGATTTGAAAATTAATTCTAAAGATAAAATTGAAAACTTAAATTAAGAACAATAGAAAAAATCTCAAAATTCTATATCTAAAACCCTAATATGAAAAATAGCTGCCAAAACTCCGAACTCCCTGCCAAACAGAAAACTTTTCTTTAAATATCCCGAGCGGTCACGGTGGCAACAAAAATGGTTGTCACCGTGAGGGTGTTGAGGAATTGAATGTGCGTTGCGAGTAGGATAGGGGTCACAGTGGCAACTAGATTTGTTGCCACCGTGAGATGCTCAAATTTCACTTCTGTCCAGGAATTCCCTATGTCACGGTGGCAACCAGATTCCCTTGCCACCGTGAGGTACCTCCTCAAATGATTCTGCCTTGGTGAGTATTATATCACGGTGACAACCAGATAGGCTGCCACCGTGAGGTACTTCTTGCCTGCATTCTGCCCGATGAATAAATATGTCATCGTGGCAATGACATTGGTTGCCACCGTGACCCATAGTATGCCTGCATTATGTTTTTGAATCCTTTGGATGCCACGGTGACAACCAGATAGGTTGCCACCATGAGGTACCTAAAAAATTGCTACAAGCAAAATTCAAACTCAATCAAAATACTAACTAAAATGCATAAAAATTCTAAATTCACTAAGATTGACAAAATTAATCTAAAGTAAGCATAATGTGACCAAAACACAACTAAACTCCCATAAATTATGCAAAAATACTGTCAAATCTAAATACTAAATTGAAGTTATCAAAATACCCCACACTTAGACTTTGCTCGACCTCGATTAAATGAATTATCCACATTCCTGAAATTTCAAACTCTAACTCGGAATAAGAAAACTCAACAACAATCATAGCATTAAGTAAAATAGTCTTAACCACAAATTCTCAAATCAGCTTATATCAATAAATTTCACGTGTGTGTGTTCTAGGCTAAAACGAAATTTTCTCTTTTCAAAACAAAACAACCAGCGCAATTCAGCAATTTAGCAAAGGAAATGAATAAGTAAATAAATTGCATATTGGTTATGCACTTGCAACTCAGGGTAATTATAAGCCTCTCCTTCAGCACCGGAACCACAAGGGTCATCTCCACTAAACAACTCAGGTTTAGAGCAGGATCATTAGGACTTATTCCAAGGTTGAAATGTTATGTTAGGGTATTGGCTAACAAGAGAAGTTAAGGAAACCGAACAAAGAATCAGCCACTCTACCTACAAACACCACTATCCAATTTGAATACAATCTTTCCATGACCTATTTTTAATCCCCACGCAGTTGCCAAAACTCGTCCGAACTACCCATAATAAAATAAAAAAAATTAAACCACCGGAAAACAAAGAGAAGAAATTACCCAAAGAAATTTTCTCTCAACCCAATCATTTCTGAATGTAAAGAAATCTTCTACTAATTGAGGGTACCCCACACTTGAATCTTTCTACATCTGACTAACTCAAAAAAATTAAAACAATGATCAACCTTTTCATCAAATTCTTCTTTTTGGCTTTTTCTTTTCTTTTTTTTTTTTAAGAGATACCCAAAACCTCTATTTCCTTACCACAAATTTGACTCCATTAAGGGAAATTTAAACGATATAATAGACAACACCCCAAAGTTACACAATTCTTCTCACACCCACACTATTTTCACAGTATATACCCTTATTCAACTTCCAATGTTATCCCAACCCAATCCTAGAGTGGCCAATTCTTAGAAATGATAGGCAAAGGCATTTAGGTTAAATGGTAAAATAATAGTATAACAAGGAAAAATGCATAGTACGGTTTTAGCATACCAAATCAGCTCAATGGGGCTAGCAATGGAAATTATGCAAATAGGTAGGTAAAAAGTCATTTAAAGTGGTTATCAAAGAAATTTTTTTGCCTAAATCATGTCCTAAACTTGCTTAAGTTGTTATAACGTTTCGAAGGGTAATGAGGAAGGTTCTAACTATCTTACAATTCCTTCATTCAAAAACTTTCACACACTGGATTTTTTTCAAGTTTTCACAAACAAGCCTATAGTGCACAAAAGATAGGAAATTACAAGATATATGACTAATTGAGATTAATTTGCTGCTAAAACTAACAACTACTCTCTTGCTAAGATCAATTTTTAAGAAATTCCATTCACAACTTAAAGTTCAAAACATTCACAACAGGAATAAGTAGAGGCAAGCTAAACTAAGATAGGAAAAATTCAGACAACCACAATTAAGTATTCAAACAACTTAAACAAAATAAAATATGCGAATACAAATAAATAAAACATAAAACATGCAAATACATAAAAAAGAATAAAATAAAATAATTATTTACATATTAAGCTGTTGGAGTTACTCCTCCTACCCCCCACTGAATACCTTGCTGTCCTCAGCAAGTGAAAATTAATTACAAAACACAATTAAAATAAAAATAAAAACAAAAGATAGTATGTCTCCCTGTTCAACTCTGGAGGTTGTGGAGGTGGGAAATGTGCATCAATGCGCGCAGTCAATGAGGAAAGTCCCAAGAGCACCTGGTCCATCTGTGACTGAAGATCGGCTTAAGATGTTGAGATGGTGCCCAAAGACGCGGCGATGGTGTCCATGCGCTCCATCAGCGCGTCGTACTGCTGAGATGATAAATGTGCGGGCTCTTGTGTTGGAGGCGCTTCCGGATCTTCCTCTTGCTCATGGGGCAAGCCTCCTAGACCTCGCTGAACTCCTTGAAGATACTATGTGCGAGTAGTCAGTTTGTAACCATGTGCAGCTGTCACGTCATCCACTATAACCTTCATGTTCTTTAGCATCTTCTTGTCAATAGTTATAATGGATGATAGTGGTTTGGGTTTCCTCAGTGGGTGATGTACACCCTTAGCAATTACTGTTGCCAAACTACCCAGTGCAATCTTCTTCACCTTCTTAGGGTGCCATTGCATTTCTTCCAATTTATGGCACAAATAAGGTGCCCCATTAATCCTCACACCCCTTACCATACAAGCTAAAAATAATGCCTCCGGAATTTTTACCTGCGCAGGTGAGTCCACATGACTCAGAAAAGAGAGCGAGAAAAACTGATGGATGATCCGCATGGCATGACTGTTAAGATGGTGCGCCTTCATCTTGCCCGATACATATGTTGTGGCTGTCACCGAATCTCAAATTATCGCCCAGGCATTTTCTTTGTCATAGTCATCAAAACAATCCGGGGCTAAGGAGGGGAAACCAAGTAGTTCTGCAAAGTCCACAAAAGTCCTCTCATATTTCGTACCTTCCAGAAAAAAGGATACTGCTCCAGGATCTTGAGAAGGGTCGCAGCTGATCCTATAAGTTACAGTTGACACAAAATCTCTCGTCAACCCCGAATAATCCTTCTCATTAATGGCAAAAAGTCGCTGCCACCCAATATTTGATATGCGCCGCTGGACTTCATTTTTGATTCCCAACTTCTCTAACAGATCAAAGTCCAAGTAACTTGTTGGAATGTACGAACATTTAGAAAATAAAGCATATACAGTCTTCTTGGCACTTGGAACCCAGGTCGGCACGTGGGAGATGTCCGCTGATGGTTGGCTGGCCGGCTGGCTTGTAGAACTCGAGGCTATAGCAGAGCTTTTTCTCTTAGGGGCCACTGCAGAAAAATGAAAAACCAAATTCAATGGCATTCTATGTGCATCAAATAGCAATGGCTTTCAAAATATAACATCAGTTCAAGCTCATGCTAACCTATTAAAAACAATCTCCCCATTCCCATTTGAGTTTATAAGAGATGCATCAATTCATGAAGTATTCAAGAAAGTTAAATGACATAAATACGCACAATTCAACAAAAGTGATGATCAAATTCAACATCTAACCAAGAATAACCATTAGCACAAACTCAATAGAAGGTTAGGAAAGTTACAGCTATTGACAACGAAGACAAAAATGATCGATGAGAATAAATAGCGCATTTGAACACTATTGCAAATGATTCTCTGCATTTTAAATTGGCAAGAAATGGCAAAATCAAGAAAACCATTCATTAAGACATTTTATCAAACACTTGGTATGCAGCAATTTAACTGACTAAAATTGAAGCTCACAGATATTAATAACAACCCAAAACTACAATTCGATGCATTAAAATGTATAGCAAACAGTTAAAGCCTAGCAATTCCCATTTTCAACCAAGAAATTGAATAAAATTTACAACTCAAATCATGCATAAACACACATGCCCTAACTTCCCAATCTAACTTCGTTCATGGTTTCAACGTCAGAGATGTAAAATTGAGAAGGGAAATAAGAATTAAGAACATCCACAACATGAATTCAGAGCATAATGAGAAGAAAATCCTAAGTGGTTATAAAATTTAGACCTCAAAAGTATAGCCATGGAAGAGAACATGAACAGGGAAAAAAATAATGCAAAGAGAAAATAAATGAAAATGAAGGATAAAAAGAAAGAGCAAAATTACTTACTTGTTGTAGGTTCGCAGAAATTGAAGCCTCAAAGAAAGAATTGAAGCTCGAAATAGCAAAGAATAACTAAATATTCAAGTTTTGAGAGTGAGAGATGTGGTAGGGTGAGAGACAAAACATGGAAAACTGGAAGTTTAAAACAAATTTTCGCGGGGGTCATGGTGGTAACCAAATGGTTGCCACCGTGAGGTACAAAAAATTTTCAATCCAAAATTGAACTGCCTCTTGATCACGGTGACAACCAAAATCATTGTCACCGTGACATACTACAAATTCAAAACAGAATTGAAACTTCAACACGTCACGGTGGTAATAAATTTCATTGCCACCGTGACATGTGCAAACTTAAAAACAGAATGCAACCCTCCTTAGGTCACGGTGGTAAGCAAATCAATCACCACCGTGACACGTTCACACATCAAAACAAAATGCTACTTGTAGACACCAGGTCTCGAGGCAGTCCAGAGCAGAGTTACTCGATGAAGAGATTAATGTGGATTTCCGAGTAAGGGGATGAAATTCGGAGGTTTTCGTCTTTCGGTCTTGCAAGGATTAAAATCTTTTTCTATAGCATGGAGTTTTGAAAGAGTTGGATAAATTTTACAGAATTTGGGTAAAAATGGGAGTTTCACTTCACAGACGGGCATTCCGTCTTTGTAGGGACGCCCGTCTCTACTTGGGGAGATGCCCGTCTCTAGGTGTAGTGGGGACGGATAGGTGGCGATGTAAGGATGCCCGTCCCTAGTTCACGCCCCGTCCCTAGTCAGTTTTCCGCCTTTGCCCTTAGTAGGGATGGCTGTCGGTAGTTGCAGGGAAGCCTGTCGGTACGGTAACTGACGGGATCACTCAAGATTGGATAAAATTTGATCTCTTTTCTTTTTAAAGGGGGGATAGAACTTATCTAAAACTTGAATTTTAAAGTCCTTTTAAAATTAAAAGTTTAGATAGAGGTTTATCTTAATTATCTCATAAAACCCTATAAATAAAGGATCAAATTTTAGTTTTAGGGGTTAGAAAAATTGGACGAAATTTGGAAAAAGAGAGAGAAATTCTAAAGAGAGTTTTATTTAAAAAGCTATCAAATATGTTTTTTTGGGAAAAAATTGCTTTTTAGAAAAAGGTTTTTCTATGAGCAGATCACGCAAAGAGTTTATAAATCTCTATTCATCTGTAGAGTTTTATTTTGATAAAACTTCTTCTAATTAGTTGATTTCCTCAATTCTTTTTCTTACGAATTAAGTCAAATTGAGGTGACGAAATTCAGTCGTTTCGATCAATATAACTAATTCGAACACACGATTGCTATCAAATTTTCAAGGAAAGAATAACATAAATTTTCTTTCTTTGATCTGATTCTTCTTTTGGTCCTTGCGAAGCACACGGGAATAAGATCATTCGACATCCACCCTAAAAGGTAAAATCTGAGGGTAAACATTCTGGATCGGGTGTTGGCAATGATAGCCGTAATGGGTCAACAAGCAGCCCCGTAAAACCCACAGCCTCCTCCTGTGAGGAATAATGAAACGGAGGAGGTCAGAGAGGACCCACAAAATGAAACGCGTCCGCCACTCGTGAACCTAAGAGCTACTACTTCGGGGGCACATAGGGGAAGACCTATCCCGAGGCTGGATGATGACTGGGAAGACGAGGAATATGAGGAGAGGGTGTCTGAGAAAGGGAAAGCCCCTCAAATCGAAGACGCCATCTGGAGGAAGGTGGAAGAGAGATTTGAAGCTATGACGAGGATTTTGACGAAGGGCCAAGGAGTGAATCCTGAGGATAAAGAGTTAGAAGGAGAAGATCTAGTCCTAATGAACTTTAAGATGCAAGACGTGCCAAAGTTTGACGGTACTTCTGATCCCCTAGCACATATAAAGCAGTACTCATTGGTGATGAAAGGCACCACTTTGACGAGGAAGCAAAAAATTGAGTACTTTTGCTTGAGGTTGACGGGCCCGACGGTGGGTTGGTATCACGGGCTCGATCACCGAACTAAGGAAGACTGGGATTTATTGACAGAAGAATTTTTGAGGCAATATGATTGCAGTACAAGAATGGAGGTAACCCTGAAGAACCTGGAACTGTTACAGCAGAGAGAAGGAGAGTCTTTCCATGAGTATCTAACCCGGTGGAGGAATCGGGTGATGGAAATGAAGAGGAAACCAGATACCAAGGATCAAATACGATTGTTCATTAAAAATGCAAGCCCGTATTTGAGGAATGGATTAAGGATGAAAGGACTAAAAGATTGGGAGTCCCTGAAGGACATCGCCATTGAGGCCAAAGGAGAGTACCTTGTTAAGAAAGCAGGAAGTGAGAACTATCCTAAGAGAGGTAGTGGGAGTCAAGGGGCCGGCAGACCAACAAGTTCTGCTAGTGGTACAAGGAAGATTGCTGAGGTGTCAACTACAAACGCCACTCCGAGACTTTTCTCCAATCTCGGGAGGTCCTTATCATGGGTACTAAGAAGACTAATGAAAGAGAATAAGCTGCAACCCCTACCGCCCAGACCTGCGAGAACTCAAGGCACGCCAGGACACAAATATGATGAGTATTGTGCATATCATCAGCGCACTGGACATGTAACTGATAGCTGTAGGACTTTGAGGCAATCAATTCAGGATTTGATTGACTCAAAACAGATCACAGATCCAGAAAAGAGAGGGGGTCAAAAGAAAGCCGGGTACAACAACATGCCTCTGCCAGTGAATATGATCGGGTCCAGTTTGCCCGAGAACTTTGTGTTGAAGGAACTATATGGCAACGATATCCACACTACTTTCATGAGCATCTATGAGGGGAGTGAAGAAGGGCTTCCCGCTGCAGTGATCGATTGCTGGTCCACTGATGATAGTGGAACTGAAAATGATGATTTGGAAACATTTTCTGACCTTTGGGGTTCGGAAGAGGAAGGAGAAGAACCAAAGAGAAAGGAAGTGGGAGCTATGACTCGGAGTGGAAGGGTAGCCTTGGAAGTAGAGAAGCCACAAGAGTCGATTGAGGACAGAAAGGAAAAGGAGCCAGAGGAAGATCCGATTGTTAAGCAACTGTAAAAGACGCCGGCTCAGGTTTCAATATGGGATCTTTTGAGACAGTCGCCATCACATAGGCAGAAGGTGGTGGAGGCTTTATGCAAAGCAACCGTGGCTACGACCATTTCACCTACGGAACTTCTTGAGGTAGTAAAAGGAGGATCAGGAGAAAATGTTGTTTTTACCAGTGCGGATCTGCCGGCAGAAGGTCGCAACCATAATTGCCCTCTGTACATAAGGGCACAGATTAACCAAAAGCATACCGCCTGTGTGATGGTGGATGATGGTTCTTCCATAAATGTATGCCCACAGGTGGCAATAGCAGCTTTTGGGGTAACAGAGGATATGTTGGCAAAATCTGATCTTACCATCACGGCATATGACAACTCACGTAGGCAGGCTTCGGGAACCTTCACAGCAGTGGTGAAAACGGGACCAGTAGAGTCAGAAGTAGAGTTTGTGGTGTTGCCCATACCCGCCAATTTCTCAGCTTTGCTAGGCAGACCATGGTTTCATAGATTGGGAGGAGTCCCCTCTACACTGCATCAGATGGTAAAGATACCTTACGAGGGCCAGATCGTGACTATAAAAGCTGCACGAGAGAATCAGGTATTAGTACTGGAGATAGCCAGGAAGCCGTTTAATGAATTTCATGTCACCATGATAGGCAAAGAAGAGCAGAAGGAAGAAAGCCCCCATGTAACAACCCAAATAGGGCCTGGTCGGAATTCGCGCGGTAAGTCGGTTAAGAAAGGGTATTTACGTAATTGAGTTTTTGAATAGAAGGAAGTTTAGTGTGTGTTTGTAGTGTATAGTGGTAGGGTGTAAGTGGACTAAGGGTTTTTATGGTTTGTGTTTAGAGTATGGTGCCAAGGGTGATGAGTGTAGATGGATGGATTGATTCTCTAAGATTGAGACAAGTGGCAAGAGGTAGGTGAGCATTGAATGGAAAGTAGGAGAGAGGAAGGGAGGGGCAGCTTTTGGTGAAGCTTCTTAGGGAAGCTAGTCTTTTTTCCCTTGTTTCCCTAGTTTCCCGTCCCCTCTCTCTTTCCTTCTTCCATTTTTGCTGCTCTCATCTCTTTTCTCTTGTGCTTTCTTGGAGCTTTGAGTGAGATCTTGAAGGTTTGTGCTGGAATTGTTGAAGGTAAGTGGTTGAGTTCGGTTTGGGGGTTCCTTTGCTAGTTTCTTGTTCATTGATTTCTGGTTTTGAATGTGATTTGGGTTTGAATTTAAGTGTTCTTGGTTGGGTTGTGCAAGAATCGGAAGAGAGAAGGAAAAGCAAGGGCAAGGATATAGTGGATTCGTGAGGAAACTCGGTTCGAAGCTTCGTTTTCCAGGTTTGGGAGTTGTGTTCTTGAGTGTTTGTTTGGGATTTTATTTCCTAATTGTGAATGTGTGTATAATTATGTGTTTATGAGATATTCTGGAGGTTGTTGATTGAGTTATGTTTATATGGTTTATATGTTATGGGTTTGTATTGGTTGAGTGGTTGAGTTTAGCTTGTGGAGTTTAGAACTCATTTTATGTTTTTATGTAGTGATGTTGCTCTTAGAATTCATGAGTAAGATTTGTTGATGATATGACTCTTTGATGTTTGGATTGAATTTCTATTGTTATTGGAGTGTGAAATTAGTTGATTGAAGTGAAGGTTGTGAGATTTTGGCTTGAAAGACCTGGAAATTTGCCCTGAGGAATCCCATCTGGGCATGGGTCACGGTGGCAACCAATCTGGTTACCACCGTGAGCCACGAACCAGATGCATTCTGCCGTGAAGTTTGGTATGTCACGGTGGCAACCAATCTGGTTACCACCGTGAGGTATCCAAACTTTTGATTCTGTCTGACTGCTTTGGTATGTCACGGTGGCAACCAATCTGGTTACCACCGTGAGGTATCCAAACTTTTGATTCCGTCTGACTGCTTGGTATGTCACGGTGACAACCATTTTGGTTGTAACCGTGAGGTACTCCAGACTTGCTTTCTGCTAAGGATCTCTGGTATGTCACGGTGGCAACCAATCTGATCACCACCGTGACCTACCCTGTTTTGCAATAAGTCCTTTCTGTTATGCATGTTTTATGAATGTTTATTTATGATTTTTAGCATGTGATACCATGTATTCTGGGTTTTGTATTCATCTTTTGCATCTTTTAGTTGATCAGTTTTTATGAATGGAGTTACAATTTGAACACTGCCTTGTTTGTCTAATGTCATGTGAGAGTGTGTTGTCGAGCCTGAAGAGTCAAGGTATAGGATAGTTAAGCATGCTTAAGAAGGGTTAGTTTACAGTTGTTTTGTCCGCCCCGTTTGGGCGAAGCGGTCGACCTCCGAGATGGTCATCTTTCATGTAGTGATAAAATGTTTTGAGACTCCGGTCTCCCGCGCTACCTTCGGGTATTAAAGTGTTTTTGAGGCTTCGGTCTCCCGTGCCGTGTTCCCGTATCCTCCACCTTTGATTTCAGGCTATTGTGTAAACTGTTTGGTATTGGTTTAGCGAAGTGTTCTGATTATTGTGTGACTCTGAGTAGTGTATTGATTCAGTGTTATGTGCTATTTATCCTGATTATATATATATTTATATATCTGTACTCTGATTCATATTGTTTTATGAATATTAGTGCATGTTTTCGTGTATAGTGCTCTGTTGTGTTTGTTTCTCCCCACTAAGCGTTATCGCTTAGCACGGGCTTTTATCCCGTGCAGGTAGAGTGAAGGATTTTTGGGAGTTGCTCGTGTCGCGCATCTGCAGGCTGGCCACATAGGAGTCGAGTTATTTATTTTGTTTTCTACTATAATTCCTTTTGTATATGTATTCTCTTTTAGTGGCTTATGTAAATTTTGAAAAGAATCTTTAATGAAATCTTTTGAGCTATTGTGTATAGTTTTGAATTCTATTTTTTAATGGCAATGTGGTATATTTTTCTATGATTTCTCTTATTGGCTGTTGAATGCTTCCGCTTAGCGCATGTATGCTTCCGCTGTTTGAATTGTCGCGTCGTGAGTGAGCGTCGTGTTGCGCGCCCGCCGGTGCCCTTCCAACGGGGGCGGCGGCGGGGGTGCCACAGGTTGTGGTATCAGTTCGCCGGTTTAGGCGGTTCTGGTTGCCTCTGTTTGTTATGTGTTGAGTCATTGCATGTGAGTCAGTTTTGTGTCGTGGCCTAATGCAGATGTGCCTTGTCTCGTGTAGTGTCTAGATGGAGTCTGATCCAAGTGAGCAAGTGGGTGAGACAGTTGGCAGTGCGAGTGTAGTGAGAGGTGAGCAGCCTGCTCCGCAGCGTCAACAAGAGGAGATTCCTGGTATGGGTTTTGGTCAAGAGAATCCGGTCCTAGTGCAAGGGTTACTTCAGTTGGTAGAGAGGCTGACTGCTCCAAAGGCTCCAACTGAGTTATTAAGGAAGAGAGGAGCCAAGGATTTCCATGGAACTGCTTTGGACCAATCTGATGTTACCGAGTTTTGGCTTAAGAGGGTAGGTCGGATTTTACAAGAGATAAGATGTCCCGCAGATCAGAGGGCACTTTGTGCGGTGTCGTTGCTTCAGGGGTCAGCGTATGATTGGTGGGAATTGGTGATGCGAAATCCTCAGCGACCAGCCGTGTTGACTTGGGAATTCTTCAAGCAAGAATTTGAGCAGAAATATGTGACGAAGGCTTATCAGGAAGCTAAGTGGAGAGAGTTCATTAGTCTGAAGCAGCGAGGTATGACCGTGAGTGAGTATGATAAGGAATTCAGCCGGTTGAGCAAGTATGTACCTGAAGCTTTGTTGACGGATGAGTTTAGAAGTAGGCATTTCCTCGAGGGACTGCGTGAGGTGTTAAGAGGTCCTTTATCGGCAATGTCAGTCTTGCAACCAGTGGGGTATTATCAGCTTGTGGCAGCGGCAATAAAGTTGAAGGAATCCAAGGTGATCAAGCAGAAGGTTGAGAACAAGAGGAAAGCACTGGATGGTGGGTTCAGTAGTGGCAAGAAGTCGAGAGGAGTTCCGAGTGGCCAAAGTGAGAAGAATTCAGTTCCGGTACGTTCAGAAGTCGATAGTGTAGCGCCACCCTCTAGCAAGGGAAGTGTGATTCCGGAGTGTGAGAATTGTCATAAGCGCCATTGGGGCGTGTGTAGGAGGCTCTCTGGAGCGTGTTTCAGATGTGGCAGCCAAGAGCACATGGTGGCGAATTGTCCGGATCGGCGAGAGCTTCAAGATGGACCCGAGAGTAGAGTGAGTGGTCAGCGATCCAGAGGGAACCAGAGTGGTAAGGGAAGCGGCCGTCATTATCAAGCGCCATCAGAGACTGTGCTGAAGTCGCATGCTGAAGAAGTGCCCGCGCATCCAAGAGTTTATGCAATGCAAGCAGGAGATATAGCAAATCGAGCGGGACCTTCGGGTAAGATTGCATAATAGTTTATGTTCTTTTCGGTTTGAGTTTTGGGTTGTCTGGATTTAAGTGATTAGAGGGGAAATTTCGAGGACGAAATTTCTTAAGGGGGAGTGATTGTAACAACCCAAATAGGGCCTGGTCATAATTCGCGCGGTAAGTCGGTTAAGAAAGGGTATTTGCGTAATTGAGTTTTTTAATAGAAGGAAGTTTAGTGTGTGTTTGTAGTGTATAGTGGTAGGGTGTAAGTGGACTAAGGGTTTTTATGGTTTGTGTTTAGAGTATGGTGCCAAGGGTGATGAGTGTAGATGGATGGATTGATTCTCTAAGATTGAGACAAGTGGCAAGAGGTAGGTGAGCATTGAATGGAAAGTAGGAGAGAGGAAGGGAGGGGCAGCTTTTGGTGAAGCTTCTTAGGGAAGCTAGTCTTTTTTCCCTTGTTTTCCTAGTTTCCCGTCCCCTCTCTCTTTCCTTCTTCCATTTTTGCTTCTCTCATCTCTTTTCTCTTGTGCTTTCTTGGAGCTTTGAGTGAGATCTTGAAGGTTTGTGCTGGAATTGTTGAAGGTAAGTGGTTGAGTTCGGTTTGGGGGTTCCTTTGCTAGTTTCTTGTTCATTGATTTCTGGTTTTGAATGTGATTTGGGTTTGAATTTAAGTGTTTTTGGTTGGGTTGTGCAAGAATCGGAAGAGAGAAGGAAAAGCAAGGGCAAGGATATAGTGGATTCGTGAGGAAACTCGGTTCGAAGCTTCGTTTTCCAGGTTTTGGAGTTGTGTTCTTGAGTGTTTGTTTGGGATTTTATTTCCTAATTGTGAATGTGTGTATAATTATGTGTTTATGAGATATTCTGGAGGTTGTTGATTGAGTTATGTTTATATGGTTTATATGCTATGGGTTTGTATTGGTTGAGTGGTTGAGTTTAGCTTATGGAGTTTAGAACTCATTTTATGTTTTTATGTAGTGATGTTGCTCTTAGAATTCATGAGTAAGATTTGTTGATGATATGACACTTTGATGTTTGGATTGAGTTTCTATTGTTATGGGAGTGTGAAATTAGTTGATTGATGTGAAGGTTGTGAGATTTTGGCTTGAAAGACCTGGAAATTTGCCCTGAGGAATCCCATCTGGGCATGGGTCACGGTGGCAACCAATCTGGTTACCACCGTGAGCCACGAACCAGATGCATTCTGCCGTGAAGTTTGGTATGTCACGGTGGCAACCAATCTGGTTACCACCGTGAGGTATCCAAACTTTTGATTCTGTCTGACTGCTTTGGTATGTCACGGTGGCAACCAATCTGGTTACCACCGTGAGGTATCCAAACTTTTGATTCCGTCTGACTGCTTGGTATGTCACGGTGATAACCATTTTGGTTGTGACCGTGAGGCACTCCAGACTTGCTTTATGCCAAGGATCTCTGGTATGTCACGGTGGCAACCAATCTGATTACCACCGTGACCTACCCTGTTTTGCAATAAGTCCTTTCTGTAATGCATGTTTTATGAATGTTTATTTATGATTTTTAGCATGTGATACCATGTATTCTGGGTTTTCTATTCATCTTTTGCATCTTTCAGTTGATCAATTTTTATGAATGGAGTTACAATTTGAACACTGTCTTGTTTGTCTAATGTTATGTGAGAGTGTGTTGTCGAGCCTGAAGAGTCAAGGTATAGGATAGTTAAGCATGCTTAAAAAGGGTTAGTTTACAGCTGTTCTGTCCGCCCCGTTTGGGCGAAGCGATCGACCTCCGAGATGGTCATCTTCCGTGTAGTGATAAAATGTTTTGAGACTCCTGTCTCCCGCGCTACCTTCGGGTATTAAAGTGTTTTTGAGGCTTCGGTCTCCCGTGCCGTGTTCCCGTATCCTCCACCTTTGATTTCAGGCTATTGTGTAAACTGTTTGGTATTGGTTTAGCGAAGTGTTCTGATTATTGTGTGACTCTGAGTAGTGTATTGATTCAGTGTTATGTGCTATTTATCCTGATTATATATATATTTATATATCTGTACTCTGATTCATATTGTTTTATGAATATTAGTGCATGTTTTCGTGTATAGTGCTCTGTTGTGTTTGTTTCTCCCCACTAAGCGTTATCGCTTAGCACGGGCTTTTATCCCATGCAGGTAGCGTGAAGGATTTTTGGGAGTTGCTCATGTCGCGCATCTGCAGGCTGGCCACATAGGAGTCGAGTTATTTATTTTGTTTTCTCCTGTAATTCATTTTGTATATGTATTCTCTTTTAGTGGCTTATGTAAATTTTGAAAAGAATCTTTAATGAAATCTTTTGAGCTATTGTGTATAGTTTTGAATTCTATTTTTTAATGGCAATGTGGTATATTTTTCTATGATTTCTCTTATTGGCTGTTGAATGCTTCCGCTTAGCGCATGTATGCTTCCGCTGTTTGAATTGTCGCGTCGTGAGTGAGCGTCGTGTTGCGCGCCCGCCGGTGCCCTTCCAACGGGGGCGGCGGCGGGGGTGCCACACCCCAAGTATTGAATATGATGAAGAAAATGTTGTTCCTCCCTGGTGCAGGGCTGGGCAAGAATTCTCAAGGGATACCAACAGCCGTTACCACTAAGGGTCAAAAGGACAAGAGGGGTCTTGGATATACAAGTGCTATAAAGAAAGATGAGAAGTCGAAAATGCAAGTTCCCCATATTTGGAAGACCTTTATGCCAGCAACCGCAGCATGTGCCTATGCAGGAGAAAATGAACCGCAGTGGCTGGATGGAAGAATTGTGCCAGGGTTCGAGGTTTTTAATGATGTCTATGACTGTGGCATTGGATTAATCAAGCCAGCAGAGGGTTTTTGGGATGATGAAATCATGACCACTAGGACAATTTGGGACCGCGAGACGCAAGAAGAAATAATTACTGAAAAGATGATAACCACCCAGCTGAAAGGAAAGGCCAAGATAGAGGAAGCTGTGCGAAAGATGGATGAGGAGACTCCTAAGGGCCAATGTGTTGTGGAAACGTCGACTGCGGCAGATACACTAGCAGAGGAGGAAGAGGAAGATAGTTCAGATTTTCTTTTTGCTCCAGAAGTTTTCAATGATGTCAATGACAATTTCAATCTTATTAATAAATTGAATGGTTTTGCTTACTTGTGTGATGTTTCTGATGATTGCACTATGCATGATCATGATCATTATCCATCCATATTTGATATTGATTCAATTGATGCTACTCCATTCAATCTTGGAACCCTAAACAATCCAAAAGAAATTTTGATAGCATCAAATATAACTCCTGAAGAACGAGAAAAATTTGAGAGAATCTTAAAACAATATAAAAAAGTCTTTGCCTAGACCTACGAAGATATGCCAGGAATCGATCGGAAAGTCACAGAGCATGCTATCCCCACCTATCCAGACCATAAACCTGTTAAGCAGAAGTTGAGAAGGCTTAGGCCGGAATGGGCGGAGAAAGTGAAAGAAGAGATTCACCAGCAAATCAAAGCCAAGTTTCTAGTCGAGGTGCAATACCCAACATGGTTGGCCAATGTTTTCATTGTAGCCAAGAAGAATGGCAAAGTAAGAGTATGTGTGCATTATCGGGATCTGAATAAGGCCTATCCAAAAGATGATTTTCCATTGCCTCATATAGACGTACTAATAGACAGCGCCGCTGCTTGTGAGATGTATAGCTTCGAAGGTGGTTACGCGGGCTACAATCAAATTCTCAATGAAATAATTGATCAGATCAAGACGGCCTTCATCACGGAGTGGGGAACTTACGCTTATCGCGTGATACCTTTTGGCCTGAAAAATGCAGGGGCCACTTATCAGAGGATGGCAACGAAGATATTGGGTGAATTGATTCATAAAGAAGTAGAGGTATACGTGGACGACATGATGATCAAGTCAGCCACTAGAGAAGGCCATTTTGAAGCCCTGGAAAAGTTCTTTCGAAGGATAGATAAGTACAACTTGCGGTTGAATCCTAAAAAGTGTATCTTTGGCGTTACCTCAGGGAAGCTCTTAGGACACATAGTTAGTAAAAGGGGGATTGAGATTGACCCGGATAAGGTTAAGGCCATCAGAGAAATGTCAATACCGCAGAAGGAGAAGGATGTAAGAAGCTTTCTAGGTAGGCTGCAATACATCAGTAGATTTATCACTAAGCTTACTTTGATCTATGAGCCAATCTTTAAACTACTCCGAAAAGATCAACCAATAGTATGGAACGAGAGTTGTCAAAAGGCTTTTGATGCTGTCAGAGAATATTTGTTGAATCCACCAGTACTGAGACCACCACGGCCAGGCAAGCCGCTGATCCTATACCTTGCCATAGAAGACAGTTCTGTAGGTGCTATGATGGCCCAAGAGGATGATTTTGGAGTGGAATTTGTTGTTTATTACCTCAGCAAGAAATTCTTAGCCTACGAAGTCAAATACACAGAGGTAGAAAAGATTTGTCTTGCAGTAATCTGGGCTTTTAAGAAATTGCGACATTACTTTCATGCTTACAAAGTGCAGGCAGTCGCGAGGCAGAATCCCCTGAGATATTTGCAAGAGGCCCCATCTTTGCTTGGGAAAATGGGTAGGTGGTTGCTGTTACTTCAAGAATTTGATGTGTAGTATCTCACCCGGAAGACCATCAAAGGGCGTGCAGTGGCAGAATTTCTAGCAGAACACCCGATCCAAGGAGACTCATACGAGTATAACTTTCCAGATGAGGATGTGGCAGCTATTGGGATTCATGGTTGGAAATTACACTTTGACGGAGCTATAAATAATAAAGGGGCAGGAGTAGGAGTCATTCTGATAACCCCAGATGACGAAAAGCTTCCCTTGGCGAAAAAGTTGAGATTCAAGGCTACCAATAACGAAGCTGAATACAAAGCATGTGTTTTTTGATTGGAGGCGTTAATAACTTTAGGAGCGAAGAATGTGGAAGTTTTTGGTGATTCTTCCTTCGTGGTCAATCAAATCCGAGGTGAACGGGTTGTGAAAGAAGAGAGGCTAATGCCATATATACGGCATTTGAGAGACCTGAGTAGTCAATTCGAAGTATGCACATTCCATTTCATTCCAAGGGATGAAAATCAGTTAGCCGATGCGCTCGCCACGCTAGTATCAATGTGGGACAACCCTGAAGGGGTGCACATGAAGCCAGTTTTAATCTATAGTTCTGAGAAACCTAGCTTCGAATCGAGATCAGTTATGGAAGTAGAAGTGGCGGATAGAAAGCCATGGTATCATGACATTATGAATTACCTAGAGAATGCAACATTTGAAGAGAAGGCTATCGAAAAGGATCAAAGGATGATTCGCAAGCTGTCTACCCAGTTCATTTGTATAAATGGGATAATGTACAAACGACAAGCGGATGGTATCCAATTGAGGTGTTTGGACGAAAAAGAAGCCAGGAGGGTAATGGAAGAAACACACGCCGGAATATGCGGAGCCCATATGAATTGGCTGACATTAGCCAAAAAGATCATGAGGCAAGGCTTCTACTGGCTTACGATGGATAACAATTGCTCAAAATATGTGAAGCAGTGCCAACTATGCCAGCAATACGCAGACTTAAGGCATTTGCCAATGTCAGAGCTGCACAGCCTAACGTCACCTTGGCCATTCGCTGCTTGGGGAATAGACATTATTGGAGAAATCCGCCCTACGACGTCCAACGGATACAGATATATAATAGTCGCAATCGACAATTTTACAAAATGGGTTGAGGCGGAGTCCTTTAAGAAGATTGACGCAAGAGACATGGCCAGGTTCATTGAAAGAAATCTAATATGCAGATATGGCCTCCCACATCACATAGTGTCTGATAACGGGGTGCAATTCATGGGGGAAACTAGAAAACTTCTTGAGAAGAACGGGATTGAGCACCACAAATCCTCCCCCTATCGACCACAAGCTAATGGGGCGGTAGAGGCCGCCAATAAGAAAGTGAAGAGAATCCTAGCCAAGATGGTCCAAACCTACAAAGACTGGGCAGAGAAGCTTCCCTTTGCATTGTGGGGTTACAGAATGACGGTAAGGACATCTACAGGCGTTACTCCGTATTCTTTGGTTTATGGAACAGAGGCAATACTGCCGGTTGAGGTAGAGATCAAATCACTGAGAGTAGTCATGGTAGCTCAGATTCCGGAGGCCGAATGGATATAAGAGAAGTTACAGCATTTGAACTTATTAGATGAGAGCAGGATGAAAGCTTACTATCATAATCAGATCTATCAGCAAAGGCTGGCCAGATCATTTGGGAAAAAGGTGAAAAAGCATCCGCTGAAGGAGGGGGATTTGGTGTTCAAACAGATGAGACCAGGCGTACCGGATATCAGAGGAAAATTTAGACAAACTTGGGAAGGACCATATATCCTCAAGAAGCTGTTATCCAAAGGAGCTGCAATCTTATCGGATAGCGATGGTAATGAATTCAAGGAACCGGTCAATATCGACAGACTCAAAAGGTTCCATGGCTAAAGACCAAAATCAAAAGAAGAGAATAAAAGCCCCGTGGGTCAAAAATCGAAAAAAGGCGGCCCTGCTAAAATCGGGCGCCTCGTCAGGGTGAAAACCAAAAAAAGGCATCCTGGGCAAAAATTAGAGGCTTGAGAGAAAATATCCAATCATGAAAACCAGAGAGGGCTGATTGGAGATAGGAGTTTGATGCTGTCAAGATTTAGTTCCATGAATAAATGTAGTCTTGCATAAGTGAATTAATGTCAAAAAGCGATCATGTATGCTGAAGTCGTACTGAAATGTACACAAATTTGTGAAATGAAATAAGTTTGATTTATTCATTTACATTATTGTCCAATTCTGCTTTAAAAAGAAACATACTGCTCAAAATGCATGTAAAGCTAAACTATACCCTACTACTACCCTCACTGGCTAAATGCCTCAGTTGTTGGGTTCGGTTATCAGCTGCCGGGCTAAGTATCCATCTTTTGTACGCCCTGGTAGAGATGGTAGAATGGTTCCCGAATAAAGGTATGACGGTTTTCAAAGGAAGTCGGCTCCAAAGCTCATGATAGCGGGAGGCAAAGGCCGCAGAAAGGACTCCACCTCGAAAAGATAAAGGGAGTCTCACCACATCCTGAGTTACTCCTACTTGACGAGAGCAACGAGCTGTGATGTAGAAAGTCGCCTCACGGAGCCCGCATAAGGGAACACATCCTGAAGACCCATCAATAACTGCACCGGACAAGGGAAGCCAAGCGTGCGTAAAGCTAATATCATCATCTAATATCTCACTGAATCTGGTAATGCACTCGTCAGGAGTCCCAGGAAACTACAGACGATGTCGAGGGAGGAAGCACTTCGCAGAGTATTGATTGACGACTCTAGGAGGGGGCTCTGATAAAAGCTTTAATTTCTCCTGCAACAAAATCTGGTAGGGGAAACAAAGAAAATAAAAGAAAATAAAAGCCAAAGAGAATAAAATAAAAGGCAAAGATAAGCCGCTGGAGTAAGTTGGATTTACTTCAGGCAAAAATTAGGCATAGGGCTGTGTGAAAATCCGAAAGGACGCACTTCCCGCTAAGAAAAGCTAGTATGAAAATCCACAAGGGACGCACTACCTTTTAAAACAATGACGTACCTGGAGTAATAAGGGGCTCCCAGAGAATGAAGTGGTAGACCCGACATGAATAGAGTCCAAACCCAAGATAGTCTCAGCTAGAATGAGGGGGAAAGGCGTGAGCCTGTGATGAAAGTCATCCAGAATTCCAAATAGACGAGGGTCTCCGAGCAGCTCCTCTGAGGTCACGACTAGATACTTCATCAGGCAGAAGAGGAAGATGACATTTACACTGTATGAGGGGATGTTGGAGAATTCATCCATTGCTTCAATCAGAGGTTCTAAGGAAAATACTGAGCCCTGAGGAACTAGACGAGAAGCGTCAGAAGGAGCTACACTTAAGGACAAAGCAATTCCCGGATTTGGATCAAACCGCAGCGAGGTACGCAAGGCGAAGCACTAGGTGGATACCAACTTCCAATGATAGCAGCAAATTCTTCAGGCAAGGGGCATATTTCCTGATAGGTGAACCTGAAGACATGAAAACGAGGATCCCAGAAGTGGGTTGCAGCCAAAAGAAGGGTGTAGTCTACCTCGACTCTCCGTAAAAACCTCAGTCCAGAAAGGGGGGCAAGAGTATTCTGTTCCCAAATTTGAGCATCATCTAAGACACGGTGCATCTTGGAAAGGAAAGGAGAATTCATGTCTTGATAGCTAAAGCCACAGTTACTAAGAAGAAAAAAAGGAAAAAATTAGAGAAAAGAGCCTATTTTGGAGCTAAAATAAGGAAGGGGCACGAAATTCAAGAAAAATGGTTGAATTTTATAGATTTGGCTGACAGACGGCTAGCCCGTCCCTATATTCAGACGGTGAACCCGTCTGTACTTGTCCACATGGCGAATCATGCATTGTGCATATCACGCGCATTTAATTGGGAAATTAATGAGGGAATCTGGATAGACAGACGGAATGCCCGTCTGTAGCTATATGGGCGGGAAGCCCGTCGGTACTTAAAATCTATATAAAGACGCAAGTACCGATGGGAAATCGTTTTCTTCTCCTTCTTCTTCACACCGACGCCTTTTCCTTGTTTCCAATAGTCTTTTTTCGTTTTTGTCTTTTCAAATTGCATTTTTTCGCACCAGTTTCAAGTTTTTTGACTTCTTCAGTGGGTCTCGACTTCCAGGTTAGTAAGATACTCCCATTTTTCTTTGTTTTATTATTATTATGAGCAAGGGGATTTCTTTTTCTTTTGAATTAATGGAATTATCGGCCTGTTTAATCCTGATTGACACTGTAAATAAGTTAATGGGATGAAGTTTGTTTTAATAAATAAAGAGTGCACGAACATATGCTGTTCAAGGAATAATTAGTGTTTAGAGTATAAATACGGCCTTAGGAATTCATATATTTTGAAGCAAATAATGGGAGAATTAGAAAGCAAAGGTGATTATATTGCATCGTTGTTTGGGGTCTGAGGCCCGTTCCGTTCTATTTCTTCTTCATTATGCAAGAGTTTGGGCACACCCTTGCCGGGGTGCTGCCAGTTTTTTTAGCAAATGTAAATATTATATTGTTGCTTGGGGCCTGAGGCCTGTCCCTTCTTCTTATCTTTTCATGCAGGAGGTTGGGTACACAATTGCCGGGGTGCTGCCCAAATTTTTTGAAATCTTTTTGGTTTAGACATACCCAGGCAGAATGCCACCTAAATTTCTACCATAAGGTTTATTAATACCCGCAATATTAAACTAACTATTTGTCTTATTCACAGGATGCCACCACGATGATACGCTCCACATGATCAGCTCGAGCCTGAGGCCCCGGGTTGGACGAGCGATGAGGCTAGACAGAGATATGCAGCACTAGTTCAGGTACAGTTCCGAGCTAGCCGCTTCATTTCTAGGCCGTTCCTCGAGGCTCTGGGGATGGCGAATGAGGTGGACATACTGATGGCAGGCGCAGGTTGGATAGAGTTTTTGACACCTACTTTCCAGACTCACCCGATGGTGGTAAGACAGTTCCTCGCCACGTTACACTATGGCGAATATCAGAGATCTGACACGGAGGAGGGTGTCATCCAGTTTTGGATTGAGGGCCACCATTTCAGCATCACCCGTCAGCGGTTTATAGAGGCCATGGGGCTTTCAGTTAGGCAGGATGTCATGACACCCCAGAGATCAGTGAGACGTCAGCATTGGGCGGTTATAGCCTTACCAGGAGTGCTGTACGATCATGATACGGCAAAGAGTACTGTACTTTTATCACAAGCTCTGCGACATCTTCATCGGGTTTTATCCAGCTCATATTTGGGACGAGCTGGTAACCCAGGTTCCCTTAATGCTGCAGAGATATGGAGTTTATGGGCCATGATGGCAGGTCAGAGGCTCAATATCAGCCACGAGATTTTGGTCAACCTGGTGAGGGTATCCTGGGGGGCAGCCCCTGTAGTGTATGTCGGGGGGGGGGGGGGTCATTACCAGATTGCTTTTGAGTTTGGGTGTTCATCCAGATATTTTGGGGCGCCCTTTGGATGAGAGTATTTATGTAGACGCTCCAGCGGCTATGACGATGGCCACGATACTGCCGATACCGGGCCACCCCGAGGCGTACAGACTCCGCACTGTGCACGAGACTAGATGCGCATTTAGCTTGCCCTCGTTAGAGCCAGTAGAGGAGCAGGCTCAGGACCAGCCTCCTGAGTACCCAGAGCATCAGGAGCATTAGATTCTTGAGCACCCTCAGCATCAGGAGGACCAGCCTCCCCGACACAAGAGCATCCAGATGATCAGCCTCCGCAGCCGCAGCACGAGGTGCAGTCGGGTGCGCCTTTTGATGTGGGGATTGAGTTTACTATGGATGAGTTGCTGGCTACTCCTCCAGGACAGAGAGTGCAGAGTCCTATGCCTCCATCATCGAGAGTACAGCGGACAGTTCCACGAACGCCTGAGAGGTTTAGCCCATATGCTAGAGTGGGGGATCCGGGAGCATCTACTTCTACAGCTCCACCACCTAAGCCGACACCAGATTCAGCTCCCCCTCCATCCTCGTCATCAGCTTTCCCAGCGCAGCCAGATTTTACTACCCTGCTGACTTTTATGTTCGCATCTTTGGAGCATAGACAGGAGGAGAGAGACAGGGCCCTTCTCGGGCAGCTCGAAGAGCGAGATAGGGTCATATTAGATCGGCTAGATCAGCAGCAGGGGATCATCCAGGACCAGGGGAGGCTTATTGATCATCTGAGGCAGGAGCAGGAGAGACTCGTAGGTCAGCTGAGGTAGGAGATGAGGGCCTCCCAGAGTGAGGCAACCCAGAGGATAGACGTATCCATACAGATGGTGGATGAGTCAGTGGAGGCTCTCAAATTCAGGATTCAGGTCCTAGAGGGTGCCATACCTCCCATCGCCCAGTCCCTGCGGGAGTTTAGAGAGCAGATTGAGGATAGGCTGAGGAGTATGAGGATCACCTCCACAGATCATACCCTCCGCCTGGGCGATGCTTTCAGAGAGTTAGGGGGGTTGTTACCAGTACACTCCAGTTCATGACGGTCTGTGCACAGCCGTTTCTCGATGGATATGTCCAGGTCCAGTTCCAGCAGCAGGAGCACAGCCGTTATCGGTACCAGTGGCTGTACCTCCTAGATACCAGCAGGTAGCCAGGGATTGGGCTACTCAGTAGGCCGGACCATCAGCCCCTCCCAGTCAGTCATCTGCCTCAGATGTAGGGCCCTCCGCCGCTCTAGCACGAGACCAGCCAGTTCATATATCGGACGATGATGATGACCCAGAGGAGCTCTCAGATTATGCGCCATTATAGATTGTTCAGGGAGTTCTTCTAGTTTTGTGTTTATACTTTTTGTAATCACATCTGTATATTGTACAAAATTTAACCTTTTAATGGGAAAATTTGGATTAACTTGTTAAATTTGCATGTTATTTCTTCATGATTTCTTAAAAGAAAATTTAAGAGAAAAAGAAAAGAGGAATTGATCACATGGAAAATAAGATGATGAATAGTAAAGAGAGATATAAGATGTTCATAACTCTACCAATCAAGGTACTTGGCGTAAGAATTAACAAAAATCTTTTACAATACAGGAACATGGTCTTACACCGATTCAAAGCCGACCCACAGTCAAAAGGAAGAATAAATAGGTCAAACATCACATCCTTCGGGATCACAGGAAATCAAAATATCAGAATTGTACTTTGGGGGCACGATGAGGCCGCCAAGTTAAATCACCCAGTCCGAAGAAGACTCGGTGCAGCTCAAGAGAGCAGTCCAAAAGGAAGCACTTCGTACAGTCCAAAGAAGACTTGGTGCAGCTCAGGAGAGCAATTATCGCACTTCGTATAGTCCGAAGAAGACTCGGTGCAGCTCAGGAGAGCAATTATCGCACTTTGTACAGTCCAAAGAAGACTCGGTGCAGCTCAGGAGAGCAATTATCGCACTTCGTACAGTTCAAAGAAGACTCGGTGCAGCTCAGGAGAGCAATTATCGCACTTTATATAGTCCGAAGAAGACTCGGTGCAGCTCAGGAGAGCAATTACCGCACTTTGTACAGTCCGTAGAAGACTCGGTGCAGCTCGAGAAGAGTAAACCCCATGTGTTGTAAAGTCTAGAACCGACTAGACGCATTGCTGTTTCCCTGGCGTAAAGGTAAGGACTGCCTCAGGTATGCGTCTCTTTCCTTTTTTTCTCTGAATTTTGGCTCATCTAGGCACTAGTGCGCTAGTTTCCCCAAAATTGGGGGCAACTGTAGACACCGGGTCTCGACGCAGTCCAGAGCAGAGTTACCCGATGAAGAGATCAATGTCGATTTTCGAGTAAGGGGATGAAATTCGGAGGTTTTCATCATTCGGTCTCGCAAGGATTAAAATCTTTTTCTATAGCATGGAGTTTTGAAAGAGTTGGATAAATTTTACTGAATTTGGGTAAAAATGGGAGTTTTGCTTCACAGACGGGCATTCCGTCTGTGTAGGGACGCCCGTCTCTACTTGGGGAGATACCCGTCTCTATGTGTAGTGAGGATGGACAGGTGGCGATGTAGGGACGCCCGTCCCTAGTTCACGCCCCGTCCCTAGTCAGTTTTTCGCCTTTGCCCTTAGTAGGGACGGCCGTCGGTAGTCGCAGGGAAGCCCGTCGGTACGGTAACTGACCGGATCACTCGAGATTGGATAAAATTTGATCTCTTTTCTTTTCAAAGGGGGGATAGAACTTATCTAAAACTTGAATTTTAAAGTCCTTTTAAAATTAAAACTTTAGATAGAGGTTTATCTTAATTATCTCATAAAACCCTATAAATAACGGATCAAATTTCAGTTTTAGGAGTTAGAAAAATTGAATGAAATTTTGAAAAAGATAGAGAAATTCTAAAGAGAGTTTTATTTAAAAAGCTATCAAATATGTTTTTTTGGGAAAAAAATGCTTTTTAGAAAAAGGTTTTTCTGTGAGCAGATCACGCAAAAAGTTTATAAATCTCTATTCATCTGTAGAGTTTTATTTTGATAAAACTTCTTCTAATTAGTTGATTTCCTCAATTCTTTTTCTTACGAATTAAGTCAAATTGAGGTGACGAAATTCAGTCGTTTCCATCAATATAACTAATTCGAACACACGATTGCTATCAAATTTTCAAGGAAAGAATAACATAAATTTTCTTTCTTTGATCTGATTCTTCTTTTGGTCCTTGCGAAGCACACGGGAACAAGATCATTCGACATCCACCCTAAAAGGTAAAATTCGAGGGTAAACATTCTGGATTAACATTTGTATAATTTAATTTGATTTACATTTATTTCTATATATACTTCATTATCTTTTTTTACAAAAGATTTAAAAGGTTTTTTTTTTTATTTGTTTTCCCCTCACTAGGGACGGCCACTGGCACGATCCAGGTAGCCGTCCCTAGGCAAAATTTTCATTCTTTTTATCTCATAAAATCCTATCTCTTAACTTATTGCTGTTAGAATTTTCTCATTTTTATTTTTATTCACGTTTTTGCTAACGTGTTTTTCCTGGTGAGTTCTTTTCTGACCATTGAAAGTTGGAGTTGTGAGAGATGGTGGTTGCGCCATCCTGCAGATCTTGATTCGGGTTCATTTTTCTACCCTTACCTTGTATTTATGTTGCTATGGAAATGGTTTTAATGTCGTTAAGGTAAAAAGGACCGAAGGTTTTTTTACAATTAAACCTGGAGATTTTCCCAAAAATGGTGGACCAATGTCCCATTTCAGCCAATAAAATTGACACTTCATAAAAAACCATTTTTGTAATGAATATGCATGGTAGGACCAAAGTCCTCATTCCAATGAATATCCCGTTTTATGCATGTATCGCACCTTTATAAATGGGAGTTGTATTTCGCTCCTAGTGTTATTGTAATTTATTTCGAACACTTTATCTTGATTCTTGCTTCTATTTACTGCTTTGGATGTGAATGATTTGCGCTTTAATAAAATGCATCGTGTGGAAAGTTGGTGAAATAATAAATTCAAAATATAATTGTAATATTAATTAAAGTACGAATAAATGAGAGGTCCCGAACTCACTCTGGTCTTTGGGACTCAAAGAGGCGAGAGGTCTAGGACTTCCAAGACACCTCTTGAGTCCCACTAAAAGGCTTAAATATACAATCCTAGGCTCTAAGGGAGTAAAGGATAAGGCCTCCAAGATCCCTCTTGCTAGCTCAAGATGGATATGTATACGCCATCTTAGGCTCGATAAGGCTAGACGACCCTTCCCAATGTTCTATTGGGTGGCGACTCCAAGAAACCTCATTGTTGCCCAAAATAGATGCACTTGTAAATGCCTTACAAGTTTTATGAACCTTTCCTGATCGCCCAGAAGCGGGCTTTCGGGAGGCCATGAGGTTCGGCGCGCGTCACACTACTTACTAGTTGGTCACGGTGACAACCAAAATCATTGTCACCGTGACATACCAAATATGCCAATCCAAAATGTCTTCCTCATCCGGTCACGGTGACAACCAGACACCTTGTCACCGTGACATGTGCACATTCTAGAATTCAGAATGCATTCTGCTCTGGTCACGGTGGGAACAAAATCCATTGCCATCGTGACCACCTGCAAACTTGCAAAAAAAATTTCATCAATCACTCAAAACTTCAGCTACTAAAACCTTGAAAATTCTCCCATTTACAACATAATTTCATTATGACTACAAACCACACAACTTGGACAAAAATAAACAGGACTAACTACTTAGAGAAAATAACAATAAACACAAAATAACAAAGTTTGAGAAGAAGTTCTGCATTTAACAAGTCCCCAGCTGGACTTTTATATGCCGTTAAGGATCTGCAAGGTCGACGATCGCTAAAGCCCCATCATATGTTGATTCAAAATAAGGCTTCACACGGTGTCCATTTACCTTGAACTCGTTTTCACCCATCGGGTGCTTCAATGTGATCACTCCAAACTGATCAGCTCCCACAACTTAATAAGGTCCTTTCCACCGCGATTTTAACTTTTCTGGAAATAAACACAACCTGCTATCATATAAAAGAACTTTCATACCTGGAATGAATTCTTTCCTGACTAATTTCTTGTCATGCCATTTCTTTGTGTTTTCCTTATACTTCTCTGCTTGTTGGTACGACCAATAGCGTATCTCTTCCAGTTTATTCATCTGGAGAAGTCTCTTCTCACCTGCACTCTTGCTATCAAAATTTAAAAACTTGGTTGCCCAATAAGTTTTGTGTTCTAATTCGACAGGGAGATAACAAGATTTACCAAAAACAAGCTTAAATGGGGATAATCCTATAGATGTTTTGAATGCAGTTCTGTAAGCCCACAAAGCTTCATCCAACCTTAAATACCAATCCTTTTTAGATGAATTTACAGTCTTTTCTAGGATGGCCTTAAGTTCCCGATTGGATACTTCAACCTGCCCATTAGCTTGATCATGATAAAGGGTGGTGACCTTATGCCTAACTCCAAATTTTTTTAATAAAGCCTTGAATTGGTTGTTAACAAAATGTTTACCACCATCACTAATAATCGCTCTAGGGGCTCCAAATCGGGTGAATATATTCTTTCTTAAGAAATCTAGAATAACTTTGGCATCACAAGTTCTAGTGGCTACGGCTTCTACCCATTTACTCACGTAGTCCACTGCCACTAAAATATACTCATACCCATAAGAAACCGAAAAAGGCCCCATAAAGTCTATCCCCTACAAATCAAACAGTTCTACCTCAAGCAAATTGGTTAAAGGCATCTCATCTCTCTTAGAAATGTTACCTACTCTTTGGCATCTATCACATATTTTCACAAAGAATTGCACATCTTTAAACATAGTAGGCCAATAAAAACCAGAGGATAGAATTTTCGATACCGTTTTACTTTATCCATGGTGTCCACCAGCTTCCCCGCTATGACATGACTTGATGATCTCACCCTTCTCCTCATCCGAGATACACCTCCTCAGCACTTGATCAGCACACAGACGAAAGAAATAAGGGTCATCCCAAATGTAGTGTTTGGCATCCTCTTTCAGCTTCTTCCTTTGCTACCATGTGAAGTCCTTTGGCATAAATCCTCCTGCAAGAAAATTAGCCACATTAGCAAACCAAGGAACAGAAAATTCACTTGCAAATAAAGCACAAATATGTTCATCAGGGAATAAATCTAAAATTTCCTCTTTTTCAATTGGATCGCTCTCCAATCTCGACAAATGATCCGCTACGAAATTTTTTGCCCCCTTCTTATCTTTGATTTCCAAGTCAAACTCTTGCAATAGGAGCACCCATCTAATCAATCTCAGCTTGGAATCCTTCTTGGCAAACAAATGTCTCAAAGCTACATGGTCTGACCACACAACGATTTTTGCACCCAGCAAATACGGCCTGAACTTCTCAAAAGCATACACGATTGCAAGAAACTCTTTTTCAGTAGTGGTGTAATTAACCTGTGCCCTTGTCAAGGTGTGACTGGCATAATAAACTGCATAAAATACCTTATCTCGCTGCTGTCCAAGCACTGCCCCGACTATAAAGTCACTAGCATCACACATTAGTTCAAACGGCAACTTCCAATCCGGGGATATAATCACCGGGGCTGAAATGAGCTGTCATTTCAAAGTATCAAAAGCTAGCATGCACTCACTATCAAAATCAAAAGGAGCATCTTTCATGAGCAAATTGGACAAGGGTTTAGCAATTTTCGAAAAATCTTTGATAAAACGATGGTAAGACCCTGCACGTCCTAAGAAACTCCTAATGCCCTTAACACTAGTCGGGGGTGCCAACTTTTCTATCACCTTTACCTTGACCTTATCGACCTCTATCCCTTTCTCAGAAATTTTGTGCCCAAGCAAAATGTCTTCTCTCACCATAAAGTGCCATATTTCCCAATTCAAAACTAAGTTGGTCTTTTCACACCTCCCTAGCACTAAATCGAGATGTTCTAAACAACTCTCAAAATCATCCCCATATATAGTGAAATCGTCCATGAATACCTCCATAAATTTCTCTATGAAGTCATGAAATATAGCCATCATACATCGCTGAAACGTAGCCGATGCATTACATAATCTGAAAGGCATTCTCCTATAGGCGAATGTGCCATAAGGGCAGGTAAAGGTTGTTTTCTCTTGGTCTTCAGGGGCTATAGAGATTTGCAAATATCCCGAGTACCCATCTAAAAAATAGTAAAACCTATTCTCTGCTAGACTCTCTAACATTCAGTCAAAAAATGGCAAGGGGAAATGGTCTATTCTTGTGGCATTATTTAACCTTCTAAAATCGATATAGACTCTCCACCCCATAACAGTACGAGTTGGAATCAATTCATTCAGCTCATTCTTAACCACAGTCATCTCCCCCTTCTTAGGTACACACTGCACTGGACTAACCCATTACTGTCAGAAATATGATAGATAATACCTACGTCAAGGAGTTTAAGTACCTCCTTCTTCACCACCTCTTGTATTGCCGGATTGAGTCTCTTTTGAGGCTGAGCAACTGACTTACATTCCTCCTTCATCGAAATCCGGTGAGTACAGAATTTGAATCTGATGTCTCCCATCCGATGGCCTTTTTGTGCTTTTTCAGCACCTCAAGCAGCATCTTTTCCTCAATACCTGTCAACAAAGAGGAAATAATCACTGGCTTTTTCTGATTCTCTAAAAACACATATTTTAAATGAGAAGGAAGGGGTTTAAGTTCAGAATTTGAATCCCCCTTGTGCGGATTAATCTCTTCTTTCTGTGATTCATCTTCTTCCTCTTCTTTCTCCACGGCTGCTATCACTTCTCTCCTCAGCTCTTCTTCCCACTCTTCATCCTCCAATGAATGTATCAAACTCACATTCACTGGATCAGCTCCCAACACCTTTTCTTGAACTTCTTGTACACACTCATACACCGTGTCTACAAAATAGATAGACTCCTCCATATCACTCGACGGATACTTTTGAGCCTTATTCATGTCCACTACCAGCTCTTCATTATTAAACCTTAAGGTGACCGTTTTACCATTTACATCGATCAACACCTTTGTTGTGTTCAAAAATGGCCTCCCCATAATGAGTAGTACCTTGCGATCTTCTTCCATTTCCATCACCACAAAATCTACCGGGAAAATAAATTTTGCCACTTTCATTAACAAGTCTTCAATCACCCCTTTTGGTCTCCTTACCGACCTATCTGCAAGCAGGATTCTCATACCCATCTCCTTGAGCTCTCCAAGATTAAGCTTCCTGCAAATAGAATAATGTATAAAATTTATGCTAGCTCCCAAATCACATAAAGCATTTCCATAAAAATCTTCACCAATTTCACAGGGTAGAGTGAAACTACCTGGATCCTCCAATTTTTTAGGGATTTTATTCATGATTATAGCACTGTAATTTTCTGTGAGCTGGACAGTTCCATTCCTATCATGGCTGGACATGTACCCTGAAAGAATTAACTTAAATTGGCATGTGTGTGTGAATTGAATGCGAGTTTTGGACTAAATTGAAATGAAGGCAGGACATGATTAAAAGTTGAGTGGACAGTTTAGTGGCTAATTGGTATATTTGTGAGATTAAGTTAGGAATGATTTAAGGGCTGATTAGGTCACTTAATGATGGTTTAATTAAGAATAAAATAGTGTAAGAATCAGTTGGTGGAGGCTGATTTAGTGAGTGGAATCCGTGTGGCTTCTTGAGAGTGAGCCACCTCCACTTTTGCATGCATAAGTCTTTTGAGGAGGGTAATGACCCATTTGTGAGGATTGAATAATTTTCTGTGTTTTCTACCTTCTCTTGCCGTGTGAGTAGTTCCTTTAGTCTCTAAATCAATTACATAATTGTTAAGAAGTTCAAGTTGTTAAGTTGCTCAAGAGTTAAGTTATTGGACTTAAGGGGTAAGTAATTATGAATGCTTGTTCTCATCTTCTACTCTTCTTCTTGGTTTTGATTTTGTATTGGAATGAGAATTAATGGATTATGTTCAATTCTGGAATTGGACTGGTTTTGCTAGTTGAAGAAGTGAAGAAGGATAAAGGGAAAGCTGTAATCGGAGAACTGAGCATTCATCGAGATTAGGAGCTAAAGCGAAAAGGTTTTGGAAAAAACCCTAGTTGTATAACTATGAAAATTGAGTTGCTTGAATATGAATTTGGTATGAATCATGTGTATGTGAGAAGTAATGGCCTTGAGCATGAAATTGATAGGCTTTGTAGAAATGTTATTTGAGAATATGTATGCTATGTATACAATGAATATGATTATGATTTATGCTATGAGTGAATGCCAATGTCAAGATGGAAATCAGGTATGTGCCAATTGGGTATGTGGTTGATGAATTGGTCTAATTTGTTAAAAATGAAAATAGGTTGGAAGTCCTTGAAAGGAAATGGGAATATAATGTGGAATTGGAATCTTGCATGGGTCACGGTGACAATCAAATTGATTGTGACCGTGAGGTATGCTGGAGTTCTATTCTGCCTAGCTGAATTAAGTATGTCACGGTGACAACCAAAATGGTTTTGACCGTGAGGTATCCAAGGAAGCATTCTGCCCTGCAAAATATGATATGTCACGGTGACAATCAAATTGATTGTGACCGTGACATACCCTTAAGTAGCATTCTGCCGAGAATTGGGAACATGTCACGGTGATAATCAAATTGATTGTGACCATGACCTGTCCTCAATTTGCATTCTATTTTGGACTTCAACATGTTATGTTCACAATCAAATTGATTGTGACCGTGACCTACCCTATTTTGGCAATATAACCCTAATGCGTTTGGCCTTTCAAATGGCAAGGCCTTTGAGCTGAAATGAAGGACATTATGAGTATGTATTATGTGTGTATTAGGTAATGTTCAATTGCATACTACATGATGATTCTTGAATGCAATCAAATATGTGATTATTAACTATGAAGAATGAGTTTGGAAACATATTGAGTATGCAAGTGAAATGTTTAGGTATGTGCTAATGCGAATGTGTAAAGTGAATGTGATGTTAGCTATCAACATACGTGATGTGAAAAGTGATCAATGTGAACTGAATAATACGTTTAACAACTTAAGCCTGCGAGTCAAGTAGTGGATAGTTAGGCATGCTTATAGGGTCAAGTGCTGCAGCCCCATGCGTTTAATGTGTCTGATTCCATGGGAATCACAATGCGAAAACAATGCGAATAATCCTTGCTGGATTTTATTATAAGTGGATTCAGCTAAGATAGAAGCGATTGTCAATTGGAAGCCACCTACGAATGTGCTTGAAATTCGTAGTTTCTTGGGGTTGGCTGGATACTATAGGAGATTTATGAAAGGGTTCTCAGTGATAGCTTCTCCACTGACAAGGTTTCTGCGATAGGGAGTTAGGCATGGGTGGTCAGAAAAGTGTCAGTAGAGTTTTGACCAGTTAAAGAAGATGCTGGTCGAAGCACCGATTCTTACACAGCCTATGACTGGTAAAGAGTATGTTCTGTACACCGATGGCTCAGGAATAGGGTTGGGTTGTGTATTGATGCAAGATGGAAAGGTGGTAACGTATGCATCAAGGCAATTGAAATCGCATGAGCAGAATTATCCAACTCATGACTTGGAATTGGCGGCAGTAGTGTTCGCTTTGAAGATTTGGCGACATTACTTGTATGGTGAGAAGTGTAGAATTTACACTGAACATAAGAGTTTTAAATATCTGCTTACTTAGAAAGAATTGAATCTGAGATAGTGAAGATGGCTTGAGCTATTTAAAGATTATGATTGTATTGTGGATTATCACCCGGGAAAAGCTAATGTTGTGGCAGATGCATTGAGCAGGAAATCTGTTTCAGCATTACAGTTGAAGCATATTAGATGGAGAATCTCTGCAGATGGAGCCTTGCTTGCACAGCTGAAAGCGAGACCGATCTTGAGAGATGAATTAATAGCTGCACAGAGGAATGATGCAAGGTTACAACAGATTTTGCAGCACATCGGTACTGGTGACAAGACTGATTATTCAGTTAATGAGGATAGAGTGTTGTTAATTACATAAGGGTAGGATATGTGTGGCAAGTGATAATGAACTGAAGAGACGATTGATGCATGAAGCCCATAATACAGTTTTCACTATGCATCCAGGTGGAAACAAGATGTATCAAGATCTGAAACAGTTGCATTGGTGGGCCGGTATGAAGAAGGATGTAGTGGAGTACGTGTCCAAGTGCTTGGTATGTCAGCAAGTTAAGGCAGAACATCAAGTCCCACAAGGAATGTTGAATCCACTCCGTATTCCACAATGGAAATGGGATATCATCACAATGGATTTTATTTCTGGATTGCCTTTGACCTCAAGACAGCAAGATGCAGTATGGGTTATTGTGGACAGGTTCTCGAAATCGGCTCATTTTATACCAGTTCGGATGAATTACTCTATGGAAAGGTTGGCAAAATTATACGTGAGAGAGATTGCTCGGTTGCATGGAGTACCCTTATCTATTATTTCTGATAGGGATCCCAGATTTACTTCTAAGTTTTGGAAGAGTCTGCAGGTTGCCCTGGGTACGAAATTGATCTTCAGTACTGCTTTCCATCCGCAAACTGATAGACAATCGGAAAGAATTATCCAGGTTCTGGAAGATTTGATGCAAGCATGTGTATTGGATTTCTCTAAGAGTTGGGATTAGTATCTTCCACTTATGGAATTTGCTTATAACAATAGTTATCAGACTAGTATTGGCATGGCACCGTATGAAGCTTTGTACGGAAGGAAATGTCGCACACCAATTTACTGGATGGAATTGAATGAGCACAGAATTATTGGGCCAGATTTGGTTTGTGATACAGAAGAGAAAGTGAGGCTTTTTTAGCAAAGGCTAAAAGCCGCTAGTGATCGACAGAAGTCCTATGTGGATTTGAAGGGAAGGGATGTTGAATTTGAAGTAGGAGACAAAGTGTTTTTGAAAGTATCTCCTTGGAGGAAGGTACTGAGGTTTGGCAAGAAAGGAAAAGTGAGTCCAAGGTTTATTGGACCATATGAAGTTCTAGAAAGAGTGGGCCTTGTAGCATATCGATTGGCATTGCCTCCGGCGTTAACTAAGCTTCATGATGTGTTTTATGTGTCCATGCTAAGAAGATACAGGTCAGATGAATTTCATGTTTTATCTATGCAAGAAGTGGAAGTTAAGCCAGACTTCACCTATGATGAGAAGCCAAAAGCGATACTAGCAAGGGAGGTGAGACGGCTTCGGAATAAGCAGATACCGCTTGTGAAAGTGCTCTGGCAGCATCATGTTGTTGAGGAAGCAACCTGGGAACCAGAGGCTGCTATGCGAGAACAACACCCACAGTTGTTTATCACAGGTATGAATTTCGAGGACGAAATTCTTTAAGGAGGGGAGAGTTGTCATGGCCGGACATGTACTCTGAAAGAATTAACTTAAATTGGCATGTGTGTGTGAATTGAATGTGAGTTTTGGACTAAATTGAAATGAAGGCAGAACTTGATTGAAAGTTGAGTGGATAGTTTAGTGGCTAATTGGTATATTTGTGAGATTAAGTTAGGAATGGTTTAAGGGATGATTAGGTCAGTTAATGATGGTTTAATTAAGAATAAAATAGTGTAAGAATTAGTTGGTGGAGGTTGATTTAGTGAGTGGAATCCGTGTGGCTTCTTGAGAGTGAGCCACCTCCACTTTTGCATGCATAAGTCTTTTGAGGAGGGTAATGACCCATTTGTGAGGATTGAATCATTTTCTATGTTTTCTACCTTCTCTTGCCGTGTGAGTAGTTCCTTTAGTCTCTAAATCAATTGCATAATTGTTAAGAAGTTCAAGTTGTTAAGTTGCTCAAGAGTTAAGTTATTGGACTTAAGGGGTAAGTAATTATGAATGCTTGTTCTCATCTTCTACTCTTCTTCTTGGTTTTGATTTGATATTGGAATGAGAATTGATGGATTATGTTCAATTCTGGAATTGGACTGGTTTTGCTAGTTGAAGAAGTGAAGAAGGATAAAGGGAAAGCTATAATCGGAGAACCGAGCGTTCATCGAGATTAGGAGCTAAGGCAACAAGGTTTGGGAACAAACCCTAGTTGTATAACTAGGAAAATTGAGTTGCTTGAATATGAATTTGGTATGAATCATGTGTATGTGAGAAGTAATGGCCGTGAGCATGAAATTGATAGGCTTTGTGGAAATGTTGTTTGAGAATATTTATGCTATGTGTACAATGAATATGATTATGATTTATGCTATGAGTGAATGCCAATGTCAAGATGGAAATCAGGTATGTGCCAATTGGGTATGTGGTTGATGAATTGGGTTAATTTGTTAAAAAGGAAAATAGGTTCGAAGTCCTTGAAAGGAAATGGGAATAGAATGTGGAATTGGAATCTTGCATGGGTCATGGTGACAATCTAATTGATTGTGACCGTGAGGTATGCTGGAGTTCTATTCTTCCTAGCTGAATTGGGTGTGTCACGGTGACAACCGAAATGGTTGTGACTGTGAGGTATCCAAGGAAGCATTCTGCCCTACAAAACATGATATGTCACGGTGACAATCAAATTGATTGTGACCGTGACATTGTAACACCCCCGCCGCCGCCCCCGTTGGAAGGGCGCCGGCGGGCGCGCTACCACACGACACTCACTCACGACGCGGCAAAGTATACAGCGGAAGCATACATGCGCTAAGCGGAAGCATTCAATAACCATATAATAAAATCTTGGAAAATATAAAAGGAAACATACTTCATTACATAGATAATCAAATACGAGTTATATACAATGGCCCAAAAGATTACATCTTTAAAAATCCTTTACAAAAAGAGTTGTACATAAGCAAAAGAATTATACATATACAAAAGACAATTTCAGGAGGAGACAGAAATAATAAACTCGACTCCTAAGTGGCCTGCCTGCAGATGCACGACTCGAGCACTCCCAAAATCCTTCACGATACCTGCACGGGATAAAAGCACGTGCTAAGCGATAACGCTTAGTGGGGAGAAACAAACACAACAGAGCACTAACAAGAAACATGCACTAACATACGTGAATCATTATGCATCAGAGTACAGAAATAACTATATAATCAGGATAATATAAAGCAATGCACTAAACTATTTCACTATTCGGAAATCACACTAGTATCAGAACACTCACTTAATCAATACAAGACCATTCACACAATAGCCTGAAATCAATGGTGGAGGATACGGGAACACTGGACGGGAGACCGAAGCCTCAAAAACACTTTAATACCCGAAGGTAGCGCGAGAGACCGGAGTCTCAAAACATTTTATCACTACACGATTGATGACCATCTCGGAGGTCGACCGCTTCGCCCAAACGGGGCGGACAGAACAGCTGAACACTAACCCTTCTTAAGCATGCTTAATCATCCTATACCTTGACACTTCAGGCTTGACAACACAAAGACTCTCAAGACAGTACAAAGACAAAAACAATATTCAAAATAAAACTCATCTATAATATAAATCCATATCAAGGACACTAATACAATAATACCACGAGTCAAAGGCACACACACATTCCATGCAGTAGTGAGAAACCGTGCAAAGTGGAACGAAAGAAACACATTCAGAAAACAAGGCAAGCAGGAAGGGCCTCTGTCGCGATCGCGACAAGTGTCGCTCTCGCGACAGAGCACGGAGTGCTTCCTCGCGAGGTCGCGCCAAAAGGCCTCCTCGCGACGAGGTACTCGCGGCAGAACTAGCGGGGCCGAGCTCTGTCGCGCTCGCGGCAAGCGTCGCGATCGCGACAAAGACCAGTTCTTCCTCCTCGCGCGCACGCTCGACAGCACGCCCGCGCGGAGGTTTCCGCTACTGAGCTCTCTGTCGCGCTCGCGGCATAGTCGCGATCGCGACAGAGGGCTCTTCAAGAACAAGGGGCCAAATCCGCATTCTGTCGCTCTCGCGACAGACGTCGCGATCGCGACAGAACCCAGATTCGCCCAATCTGCACTTTTCCCTTCACATTTCACACACAACTTTTCATACAATCACACAACATGCTCAAACCCTTACCTCACGCCTCCAGCACATCACCGCATCACTTTCAAGCCACATAAACACATTCAAACTATAATTCCACATCAATGTATCATAAATTCACTCACATGGCATAACCATGATCACATCACATAACAATTTCACTATAGCACAATCACTTCACTAAAAATCACTACTTGATTTAAACATGCATTCAAGAAACACTCGGGACTTCAAATAACATGAAAACACAAGTTAGAGTTGATCCAAGGAGGAAAAATTAGGGAAAAACCACGAAATCCACAACATAACTCTCAATCACTTACATGCACTTAAACCCATCTCAAGCACTACAAATCAGACTCCCATACATCATCAAATAAACTCCCAAACCTGGAAATCGCAGCTTTAAATCGAGCTCCTCAAGAGTCCACTTTGTCCTTGCCCTTGCGCTTCCTTCGCTCTTCCGATTCTTGCACAAAAACCCAGCCACAATACACTCAAATCAGACCCAAACACAATCAAAATCAGAAATCCAAGAACGAGAAACAAATACGAGACCCCAATCCGAACTCAACCACTTACCTTCAACACTTCCAGCTCAAACCTTCCAAGATCCCACTCAAAACTCAAGAAATCACAAGAGGAAACAGATGAGAGTAGAAGAATGAAAGCAAGAGAGAGGGGAGGACGGGAAAATGAGAAAAGAAAGGGGAAATTGAGATAGCTTCCACGGGAAGCTAGGCAATTTCAGCCCTTCCCTCTTCTCTCTCATACTTTACATTAATTACTCACCAACTCAAGCCACATGTCACAATCTTAGAGAATCAAGCCAATCCATCTTAACAAATTCACTTAAGGCACCATACACTAACCACACACAAGCCCAATCCACACAAATATCTTCCAAGTACCAAACACTCACTCACACCACAATATTTCTTATAATTCCACTTACCTCCAATGTACCATGCACTAAAACCACACAATAAAAGCCTTAAATCCACTAACACCCTACAACTATACACTATAAACACACACTAATATTCCCTTCACTTCACTTAACACTTAATTAATTAATTCCTTTAACACAAAATTCTTAAATGTCCAAAATTCTTCTTACCCAAAATACGAAAATACACTCACTAAACCGACTTATCGCACAAATTCCGACCAGGCCCTATTTGGGTTGTTACAAATCACTCCCCCTTAAGAAATTTCGTCCTCGAAATTTCCCCGCTAATCACTTAAATCCAAACAACCCAAACACAAACCGCAACTTAACTGAAACTAATAACATAACTTACCAGAAGGTCCCGCTCGATCTGCTATATCCCCTAGTTGCATCGCATAAACTCTTGGACGCGAAGGCACTTCTTCTGCAGGTGGCTTCTGCACTGACTCTGACGGCGCTAGCGAAAGACGTCCACTGGCTCTTCCACTCTGATTCCCTCTCGCTCGCTGACCACTGGCTCTACCCTCTGTTCTACCCTGAAGCTCTCTTCGATCCGGACAATTCGCCACCATGTGCTCCTGGCTGCCACACCTGAAGCACGCTCCAGAGATCCTTCTGCACTCGCCCCAGTGGCGCTTATAACAATGCTCACACTCAGGAACAACACTTCCCTTGCTAGAGGGTGGCGCTACACTCTCGACTTCCGAACGAACCGGAATCGAACTCTTCCCACTTTGGCCACTCGGAACTCCTCTCGACTTCTTGCCACTACCAAACCCATCACTCGGTACTCTCCTCTTGCTCTCGATCCTTTGCTTGATCACCTCAGACTCTTCTAACTTCATCGCTGCTGCCACAAGCTGATAATACCCCACGGGTTGCAAAACTGAAAATGCCGACAACTGACCCCTATACACCTCCCGAAGTCCCTCTAGAAAATGCCGACTTCTGAACTCATCCGTCAACAAAGTCTCAGGCACATACTTACTCAACCAGCTGAATTCCTTATCATACTCGCTCACTGTCATACCTCGCTGCCTCAGACTGATAAACTCTCTCCACTTAGCCTCTTGATACGCCTTCGTCACATACTTCTGCTCAAATTCTTGCTTAAAGAACTCCCAAGTCAACTCGGCTGGTCGCTGAGGATTTCGCATCACTAATTCCCACCAATCGTATGCAGGCCCCTGAAGCAAGGACACTGTACAAAGCACCCTCTGCTCTGCAGGACATCTTATCTCTTGCAAAATCCGATCTACTCTCTTAAGCCAAAACTCAGCCACATCAGATTTGTCCAAAGCAGTACCATGAAAATCCTCGGCTCCTCTCTTCCTTAACAACTCAGTCGGAGCCTTAGGAGCAGTCAGCCTCTCTACCAACTGAAGCAAACCTTGCAATAAAACCGGATTCTCTTGACCAAAACCCACACCAGGAATCTCCTCTCGCTGACGCTGCGGAGCAGGCTGCTCACCTCTCACTACACTTGCACTACCAACCGTCTCACCCACATGCTCACTTGGATCAGACTCCATCTAAACACTACACATGACAAGACACATCTGCATTAGGCCACGACACAAAACCGACTCACATGCAAAAACTCAACACATAACAAACAGAGGCATCCAGAACCGCCTAAACCGGTGCTCTGATACCACTAAATTGTAACAACCTCGCCGCCGCCCCCGTTGGAAGGGCGCCAGCGGGCGCGCTACCACACGACACTCACTCACGACGCGGCAAAGTATACAGTGGAAGCATACATGCGCTAAGCGGAAGCATTCAATAACCATATAATAAAATCTTGGAAAATATAAAAGGAAACATACTTCATTACATAGATAATCAAATACGAGTTATATACAATGGCCCAAAAGATTACATCTTTCAAAATCCTTTACAAAAAGAGTTGTACATAAGCAAAAGAATTATACATATACAAAAGACAATTTCAGGAGGAGACAGAAATAATAAACTCGACTCCTAAGTGGCCTGCCTGCAGATGCACAACTCGAGCACTCCCAAAATCCTTCACGATACCTGCACGGGATAAAAGCCCGTGCTAAGCGATAACGCTTAGTGGGGAGAAACAAACACAACAGAGCACTAACAAGAAACATACACTAACATACGTGAATCATTATGCATCAGAGTACAGAAATAACTATATAATCAGGATAATATAAAGCAATTCACTAAACTATTTCACTATTCGGAAATCACACGACGATCAGAACACTCACTTAATCAATACAAGACCATTCACACAATAGCCTGAAATCAATGGTGGAGGATACGGGAACACTGCACGGGAGACCGAAGCCTCAAATACACTTTAATACCCGAAGGTAGCGCGAGAGACCGGAGTCTCAAAACATTTTATCACTACACGATTGATGACCATCTCGGAGGTCGACCGCTTCGCCCAAACGGGGTGTACAGAACAGCTGAACACTAACCCTTCTTAAGCATGCTTAATCATCCTATACCTTGACACTTCAGGCTTGACAACACAAAGACTCTCAAGACAGTACAAAGACAAAAACAATATTCAAAATAAAACTCATCTATAATATAAATCCATATCAAGGACACTAATACAATAATACCACGAGTCAAAGGCACACACACATTCCATGCAGTAGTGAGAAACCGTGCAAAGTGGAACGAAAGAAACACATTCAGAAAACAAGGCAAGCAGGAAGGGCCTCTGTCGCGATCGCGACAAGTGTCGCTCTCGCGACAGAGCACGGAGTGCTTCCTCGCGAGGTCGCGCCAAAAGGCCTCCTCGCGACGAGGTACTCGCGGCAGAACTAGCGGGGCCGAGCTCTGTCGCGCTCGCGACAAGCGTCGCGATCGCGACAAAGACCAGTTCTTCCTCCTCGCGCGCACGCTCGACAGCACGCCCGCGCGGAGGTTTCCGCTACCGAGCTCTCTGTCGCGCTCGCGGCATAGTCGCGATCGCGACAGAGGGCTCTTCAAGAACAAGGGGCCAAATCCGCATTCTGTCGCTCTCGCGACAGACGTCGCGATCGCGACAGAACCCAGATTCGCCCAATCTGCACTTTTCCCTTCACATTTCACACACAACTTTTCATACAATCACACAACATGCTCAAACCCTTACCTCACGCCTCCAGCACATCACCGCATCACTTTCAAGCCACATAAACACATTCAAACTATAATTCCACATCAATGTATCATAAATTCACTCACATGGCATAACCATGATCACATCACATAACAATTTCACTATAGCACAATCACTTCACTAAAAATCACTACTTGATTTAAACATGCATTCAAGAAACACTCGGGACTTCAAATAACATGAAAACATAAGTTAGAGTTGATCCAAGGAGGAAAAATTAGGGAAAAACCACGAAATCCACAACATAACTCTCAATCACTTACATGCACTTAAACCCATCTCAAGCACTACAAATCAGACTCCCATACATCATCAAATAAACTCCCAAACCTGGAAATCGCAGCTTTAAATCGAGCTCCTCACGAGTCCACTTTGTCCTTGCCCTTGCGCTTCCTTCGCTCTTCTGATTCTTGCACAAAAACCCAGCCACAATACACTCAAATCAGACCCAAACACAATCAAAATCAGAAATCCAAGAACGAGAAATAAATACGAGACCCCAATCCGAACTCAACCACTTACCTTCAACACTTCCAGCTCAAACCTTCCAAGATCCCACTCAAAACTCAAGAAATCACAAGAGGAAAGAGATGAGAGTAGAAGAATGAAAGCAAGAGAGAGGGGAGGACGGGAAAATGAGAAAAGAAAGGGGAAATTGAGATAGCTTCCACGGGAAGCTAGGCAATTTCAGCCCTTCCCTCTTCTCTCTCATACTTTACATTAATTACTCACCAACTCAAGCCACATGTCACAATCTTAGAGAATCAAGCCAATCCATCTTAACAAATTCACTTAAGGCACCATACACTAACCACACACAAGCCCAATCCACACAAATATCTTCCAAGTACCAAACACTCACTCACACCACAATATTTCTTATAATTCCACTTACCTCCAATGTACCATGCACTAAAACCACACAATAAAAGCCTTAATCCACTAACACCCTACAACTATACACTATAAACACACACTAATATTCCCTTCACTTCACTTAACACTTAATTAATTAATTCCTTTAACACAAAATTCTTAAATGTCCAAAATTCTTCTTACCCAAAATACGAAAATACACTCACTAAACCGACTTATCGCACAAATTCCGACCAGGCCCTATTTGGGTTGTTACAGACATACCCTCAAGTAGCATTCTACCAAGAATTGGGAACATGTCACAGTGACAATCAAATTGATTGTGACCGTGACCTACCCTGTTTTGGCAATATAACCCTAATGTGTTTGGCCTTTCAAGTGGCAAGGTTTTGAGCTGAAATGAAGGACATTATGAGTAAGTATTATGTGTGTATTAGGTAATGTACAATCGCATACTACATGATGATTCTTGAATGCAATCAATTATGTGATTATTAACTATGAAGAATGAGTTTGGAAGCATATTGAGTATGCAAGTGAAATGTTTAGCTATGTGCTAATGCGAATGTGTAAAGTGAATGTGATGTTAGCTATCAACATACGTGATGTGAAAAGTGATCAATGTGAACTGAATAAAATGTTTAACAACTTAAGCTTGCGAGTCAAGTAGTCGATAGTTAGGCATGCCTATAGGGTCAAGTGCTGCAGCCCCATGCGTTTAATGTGTCTGATTCCATGGGAATCACAATGCAAAAACAATGCGAATAATCCTTGCTGGATTTTATTATAAGTGGATTGATGTTAAGTACCTGAGGGTACCAATGCATAAATATAATCTTGATGAGATTCAAGTACCTGAGTGGTACCAATGCGATACCCGTTATCCGCGTCTTTGGATTGCAGGCTAATCAACTAATTAATAAGTGGAAATGATTGTAATACAATATAGTATGTGATGTGAATACGCGAATATGTGAATGTTGCTTTATGATTGAATATAGTGTTATGTATGGAGTGGAATTTGATGAAGTGATTCTTAACTAAGTATGATTGTTAGCATGCAATGTGTGATAACCATGTTAGTGTGATAAATTACTTGTTGTATGTGTTGCCCACTAAGCGTCATCGCTTAGCACGGGTTTACTCTAATCCGTGCAGGTACGGACAAGAGGTGACTGAAGGACACACCCGCATATCGACGGTCAACAATAGGAAGTGCATAGTGTAGGTTTTGGGGTTTGTTATTCGGGAATTTTGTATAGACTTTTGTATAATTATTATGTGTATCGGATATGTAAAGGCATGTAATAATGAGATAACAAAGAATGGTAATGAAACAATAGTATAAGTGTGTATGATGTATGACCGTATGCGATGGAACTTTTTGGTTTGGATTTTCATAAGGTTATGCATATGTTCTGTGTGTGTGTACGGCCTTCTCCAACTAAGATTAGCTAAGCTAGTCTGATGTGGGAAGAGGGCGTCACAATTCCCTTCTAATTTCATTTTATTTGAACATAATTCTTTTATGAATTTCGCATAGTTAGGAATGTGAGCTAAGGCTTCGGCAAATGGTAAATTTATGTTCAGTTTCTTAAACATCTCTAGAAACCTAGCTAGTTGCTAATTTTTCTTTTCCTTTTTAGCCACTGCAGGAAATGGCAGTCTATTAATATCAAGATCCTCTTCTCTAGGATTCACTAGACTTTTACCCTTATCATTTTTAGGAGCATTTTCATTAACATCTACCCTAGAGTTAGGGTTGCTTACCTTCCGTGTCGGCTCCTCCATATAAGATGATGGTGAAGAAATTTTACCTTGGTCCTCCCTCTGTACCACCTCCTTGCCACTTCTCAATGTGATTGCTTTAGCCTCTTCCTTAGGATTCCGGTCCACATTCGAAGGAAAAGTCGCTGGTTGCCTTTGAGACATAGAATTTGCAAGCTGGCCCACTTGGGTTTCTAAATTTCTCATGGAAGCATCTTGATTCCGGTTCAACTGGGAGTCACGTCTCGTGACAGGCCTCCTTTCTTGGCTCGTCACGCGACACACAATCTGGAAATGGGAAATTCAACAGTAACGCGATTTTTCCCATTTCCAGAATTCCCAGAACTCAGAAATCAATCCCAAATTTGATTCAAAACTATACAAACCTGTTCTTAGTTCCCAGAAGACATATCATACAGCAAAAACAAGATAATTGCAACTTAATTCGGAAATTAAAATAACCAAATCAAGCATAATTTCATTCAAGTTCTGCAAGAACACAAACCCTAAAAATTACAGTAAACTCAAAATCAAACAATCTTATCAAACAGATCCCAAACCTGAATTCTAAGCTTCACTTCACTTAGCTCCACTACTCCCAGCAATCTCCTTGCCCTTAGGATCGCGAGGAGCTACAGCTAAGCAACAACACATCGAAGAACAACCAAAATAAAAACCCTAAGTTAAATCTAACCCAAAGAAGAAGATGAAACAAATGGAAAACAAAGATGGGGAATGCAAGGACTTACCAATGAGGATGCAAAGGGATGATTAATTCAACCAACAAGACTTGAATCCACACTAGGGTTCTTGGAGAAAAGAAAAGGAAGAAAAAGATGCGAAGAGGGAAGAACGTGAAGAAAAGCAAATTATGTATTTTTCCCTTCTTCTCTCTTTTTCTTTTTCTTTTCTTTTGCCCTAAACATGTGTCAATTTCCTAGTGGTGAAACTAATCACTCACACCAATTAGACATGCACTACACACACCCAATACACTCCCAACTAATGCACACCCTACAATGGTATGCACTCACACACTATGCATTCCCAACTTATAACACTCTAATATGATATGCTCAAATGCACACAACCATTTCCCAATTAATTCACACACTAATGTCATACATATAACCATATGCTAATAAACCCCAAAAACATGCATTTGACTAAAATACCCTTATGATATGCCGAACACATGCGAATGCTTACACATACAGACAGGCTCAAACTACTAGGGGGCAAGCGGGGTGTGATAACTCTCCCCTACTAATAAGAATTTCATCCTCGAAATTCTCACCTGAACTGAACAACTGCGGATACTGAGCTCTCATCGACTCTTCCGGTTCCCAAGTCGCTTCCTCGACTCCATGATGGTTCCATAACACTTTTACCAAAGGGATCTGCTTACTTCTCAACTGTCTTACGTCTCGGGCTAGAATAGCTAGCGGTTGCTCATCAAAGGAAAAATCTGGCTGAACCTGAATATCCTGAACCGAAAGAACATGCGACAGATCTGACCTGTACCGACGAAGCATCAAAACATGGAACACATCATGCAACTTTGCTAACTCCATCGGTAACACCAATCTATAGGCTACTAGTCCAACCTTACCCAAAATCTCATAAGGACCAATGAAACGAGGACTAAGCTTACCTTTCTTCCCAAATCGAAGCACTTTTCTCCAAGGTGAAACTTTAAGGAAAACCTTGTCCCCGATCTCAAATTGCACGTCTTTCCTCTTTAAGTTGGCATAAGACTTTTGTTAATCCTTGGCCGCCTTCAAATTCCGCTGCCAACTCTGATCTTTTTTTTAGTATCTCTAACCAACTCTGGCCCAATCACTAATCTCTCAGATAGCTCGGTCCAACAAACCGGAGTCCTACACTGACAACCATATAAAGCCTTATACGGTGCCATACCGATGCTCGACTGAAGCTATTGTTGTAGGCAAACTCCATCAGCGATACATATCTGTCCCAACCACCCGAAAAATCCAAAACACAAGCCCTCATCATATCCTCCAGAATCTGAATGACTCGCTCTGACTGACCATCGGTCTGAGGATGAAACGTTGTGCTGAAGTTCAACTTAGTGCCTAAAGCTCTCTGCAACTATTTCCAGAACTTGGAAGTAAACCTTGGATCCCGATCTGAAACTATGGATAAAAGCACACCATGCAACCGAACTATCTCATCCACATAAATATTGGCCAACCTGTCCATCGAATAATCCACTTTGACTGGCAGAAAGTGAGCTGACTTCGTAAGCCGATCTACTATCATCCAAACTGAGTCATGTTTCCTCTGAGTCAAAGGCAAACCAAATACAAAGTCCATGGCGATATCATCCCACTTCCACTTAGGAATGGATAAAGGCGGAAGCAATCCTGAAGGAACATGATGCTCGGCCTTTACCTACTGACAAGTCAAGCACTTGGAAACAAAATCCACGATGTCTCTCTTCATACCGGACCACCAATAAAACTGCTTCATGTCCCGATACATCTTCTCACTGCCGGATACATAGTAAAAACTGCACTATACGCCTCACTCATAAGCTGTCTTCTCCAATCCTCATACTTTGGCACACACAAGCGATCTCTGAACATAAGCACCTCATCCTGAACTGAGAACTCTGACTGCTTACCTGATCTGACCTCTTCCACAATCCGTTGAAGCGTCTGATCATCCCTCTGAGCATCCACAATCTTCTGTCTCAAATTAGGCCTCACACGCAACTGAGCAATCAAAGCCCCATCTGAATCAAATCTCCATCTAAACCGTCTCAGGAACAAGGCTGAAACTGACTTCCGACTCAAAGCATCAGCGACTACGTTGGCCTTACCAGGATGGTAATCCACAATGCAGTCGTAGTCCTTAAACAACTCAAGCCAACTGCGCTGTCTCATATTCAACTCTTTCTGTGTGAGGAAGTACTTCAAGCTCTTATGGTCCGAAAAGATCCTACACTTTTCCCCATACAGATAATGACATCAAATCTTTAAAGCAATAATCACAGCCGCTAACTCTAGATCATGCGTCGGATAGTTCCTCTCATGTGCCTTTAACTGACGAGAAGCATAAGCCACGACCTTAACTTCTTGCATCAAAACACATCCAAGGCCAACACCCGAAGCATCACTATAAATGACAAACTCTTTACCCGAGATGGGTTGAGTAAGAATAGGAGCCTCAACTATCAACTGCTTCAACTGATCAAAACAAGCCTGGCATCGGAGCGGCAATCACAGAAAAGACCTTAACAAACCGACAGTAGTACCCTGCCAAACCAAGGAAACTCCTCACTTCCTGAACATTTCTAGGCGCTTTCCAATGAACAATCGCCTCAATCTTGGCTGGATCTACCTGAATACCCCTAGCTGAAACAATGTGACCCAAGAATGACACTTCTCGAAGCCAGAAATCACACTTGCTAAGCTTGGCAAACAACTGATGCTCTCTCAACATCTGCAAAACCAATCGGAGATGCTCCTCATGCTCACTCTCATCCTTGGAATACACCAAGATGTCATCAATGAACACTACTACAAATCGATCTAAGTATGGCCTAAACACACGGTTCATCAGATCCATAAAAGCCGCTGGAGCATTGGTCAAACCAAACGGCATCACAAGAAACTTATAGTGGCCATACCTAGTATGAAATGCAGTCTTAACCACATCAGCGTCCTGAACTCGAAGCTGATAATACCCTGACCGAAGATCTATCTTGGAGAAAACTCCTGCACCTCGAAGCTGATCAAACAAGTCTTCAATCCTAGGCAACGGATACTTATTCTTCACTGTGACCTTATTAATCTGCCTGTAATCGATACACATCCGCAGAGATCCATCTTTCTTCTTGACAAACAAAACTGGAGCTCCCCAAGGAGATATGCTAGGTCGAATAAACCCCTTATCCAATAGCTCTTATAACTGAGTCTTAAGTTCTCTCAACTCTACAGGAGCCATCCGATAAGGTGTTTTCGAAATAGGAGTGGTACCTGGCATAATCTCAATGGACAACTCGACCTCTCTCTCAGGAGGCAAACCAGGCAACTCGCTCGGAAACACATCACTAAACTCTCGCACAACAGGGATGTCCTCAATCTGAACTTGATCTCTCTTGGAATGCAATACAACCGCTAGAAAAGCCTCACAACCTTTCCTGATAAACCTCTTGGCTTGCATCGCAGAAATCATATTATTCAAAGAACTAGCACCCAAACCTTTCATAAACACAGGAGACTGACCTCTATCCCGAAGCACAACTGTCTTCCTATGGCAATCAACTACAGCCCGATACTTACCCAACCAGTCCATACACAGAATTAGATCAAACTCTCTGAAAGGCAACTCAATCAAATTCGCAGGAAGCACAACTCCCTCAACCATCAAAGGACAACTCCTAAAGACTCTACTCACACTGACACTATGCCCTAATGGACTGGTCACACATATCTCATAATCTAACTGATCAACCACATGCAACTTATCAATAATTTTATCTGTGCACAAGTATGAATGTGTGGAACCAGGGTCAATTAGAGCATACAATTCAGTGTCATGGAGTAGGAACTTACCAGCAATAACATCAGGTGCATCCTGCTCCTCTCTGGCTCGCACAGCATATGCTCTAGCTGCAATAGGCAACTCACGATCCACCGTCTCTGATGCAGTACCCTCTCTAGGTCGACCACCTCGACCTCTACCACGGCCCCTACCACGGGTAGCCTGAGAAGCATTCGAACCAACCCTGCTAGCCTCTCTCTGGGAACCTGAATCCTCATGCAATCTCGGACAACTAGCCAAAAGATGCTCAGTGCTCCCACACCTGAAGCACGCACCGGAGAGCCACCTACACTCACCCCGATGAGTCTTACTGCATTGAGGACAAACTGATGCAGTCTCAGATCTACCACCTCTACCAGAACCTGACACAGCTGTAGAACCCTGTCTCCTACCTCTGGAAGCCGGGCCAGATGATGGCTCATCCTGTGGGTTCTTCGATCTCTTACCCGAGGATGAAAAAGATCCTCCATGAGAAGGGTTCATCCTCTGAGCCCTCTCTCTCATCACAGTCTCAGATCTCTCAGCTCTCACAGCAGCCTCCACAATCTGATAGTAACTAACCCCAGGCATACACATCAAAGCAATCTTCAGAGACTCATTCAATCCCACCTCACAATGCTTGCATCTGAAATCATCTGTCATAACCCCACGCGGAGCATAGCGAGATAACCAGTTGAACTCTTTCTCATAATCTGAAACTGACATGGTCCTCTGCCTCAAACTCAAAAACTGTGCCCATCTAGCATCCCTATAAGTCTGAGTAATATACTTCTTTGTGAATTCACCCTCAAAGAACTCCCAAGTGATCTGATCCGGTAGCTGAGGATGCCTGCAAACCAATTCCCACCATTCAAAAGCGGACCCTTGCAGCAAAACTAGGGCACACTCTGCCTGCTGGTCGGGAGGACACCGAATCTCTCTCAGAGCACGCTTCACTTTATCTAACCATTTCTCAGCGATCTCAGACTCATCCAATCCTGTCCCATAGAAATCTTCCATGCCTGCCCTTCTCAAATTCTCCATAGGGGCTCTAGGAGCAGTCACTCTCTCCAAAACCCTAGCCATGTCCTTATGCAATCTAAACATAGCCTCAAAAGGCATGGCTGAGGCCTCGGGCTGGACCCTAGCATGCTGAGCCGACACAGAAATTGATGGATCTACAGCTTGAGGGTTCACACTCTCAGCGGATTCCTCAAGTGATCCACGAGCAGAGTTAGAAGCCATCTAAACAAACAAGAAACACCCGTATCAGCCAACACAGATCTAGACACATACACATCTAAGCAAATCAACACAACAACACCCAGAAACGCCTAAACCGGAGCTCTGATACCAAAAACTGTAACACCCCCTACCCATACGTAGGCGATCCCATCCGATAAGGAGTGAGATGCCGTATGAGCAAAGGTGCCACCAAACAAGTACAAAGCAAAACATACATTCATTCATACCATACATACTGAAATACAGGATAATTAAAAACTTTAAAGGAAAAGAAAGCCATAGCTGATCATGCATTAATATAATAAACCATTACAATAATGTTCTGATCAAACCAGCTGGTCCAAAAGATATTACATATCCCAAAATATAAATACAATAGCGGAAGCTATAACAAAACTGATACAGGAGAGTTCTATACAAAAAGAATCATTACAGATTACAAAAATTGAGCCCTACACTAAGACCTTCTGTGTTGGCTTGATGACGGCGACTCTCACAAAGCAAAACTCCTTCCGCACCTGCACGGGTAAAAACACCGTGCTAAGCAATAAATGCTTAGTGGGGAAACACACATAAAATATGGACGGCTATTCACAATGGTCGTCAAGGCATAACACATTCACAATGGCAAAATGCAATAGCATTAACATAATCATATAAACATGATCACAATTTAAAGCCATACATTCCGCATTTCAGATTCATATTCATTCCAGAATAATCAAACATATATCTCATCATTATACTCATTCGGATATCACATTTATATAGCCAATTCAGAATAGAGAAATTCAATCGAACACCTGCTGACTCGAGGTAGTGGATAACGAGTGTACTGAAGGTACCTTACGGGTACGAATCGAATAATGAGGGTACCTCAAAGGTACAAATCAAAAGTCATTTCATTTTTATCAAAACACAATATTTTTACTGAGGGGACCTTAAACAAGATCCTAATACTGAGGGGTTCGCGAGGAACCAAACGGGGGACCTGATCGGGGTCCAATCTGAACTGAGGTGTGACGCGCGCCGGATCCCGAGCGCCGCCCCTATGACCGCCCGCTTGAGGGCGATCGGGCATTTGCGGGTCCGTTGGCATCTTGCAATAAATCGCAAGTGCGTCTATGTTGAGCAACACAGAGGTATCATGGAGTCGCCACCCAATAGAACATTGGGAAAGTTACTCTCGCCTCGGAGAGCCTAAGACTGCGCTTAGTATCCATGTTGGGCCATGAGGCCTAGGATTAGCGCTAAAGTCTCGTGACCCAAGAAGTATATTGGAGGATAACCTCTAACCTCTCGAGCCCAAAGACCAGAGCTGGGTCCGGGATTTCTCATCTATTTCTACCTCGATTAATTTATGATTGAATTTTAATTGTCATTAATTCGCTCTCTCTCTCCACACAATGCAATTAATTTAAGGCGCATTTACTCATGTTAGGAAAACCATAAATTAGCAAGTAAAGCAATGAATTACAATAATACAAGGAGCGGAATACAACTCCCATTTAAAAGTGCAAACATACATAAAACCGGGGAATTTATTAATTATGAGGACTTTGGTCCCCGCATGCACAATTAAAGAAAATGTTCTGGATATGATGATTTTATTTGGGATGAAAATTAGGACATTGGTCCCATTTTATTATGAAAAATCTAAATTAATTTAGTAAGAAATATTTTCATGATCTTTATTTAGGTACGCATAGGAAAACATTTTATTCAATGAATATATACAAGGAAATTAAAAATATAAACGAAATGAGAATTAAAAATGTATAAAGGAAATACCAAACCCCGCAACTCCTCCTTCGTGTGCATGTATGCTCAATTGAAAGTAAAAAACAATGATGTGCAACCAAAAATAAAACAAGAGAAATTCATGTTAGTGATTAAGCCAACAAAATAATATGACATAAAAAGATAATATGTACCATGAAAATATAATATGCATAAATAATCATGATGTAATTTAACATGCATAGAATAATTAAGATGCAATTTAACATGCATAAGGTGAGAAAGTATCATGGCAAATGCAACTTATTAATATTAGTAATTAACGTGCATGGAAAATTAGTGACAATCAATTTTACTATAGTTAAGACATGAATTAAAAATGTAACATGAGAATAACACAACTTAACATGCATGACTAGCATAGAATAATGATTATAACACTCATACATGCAAAAGAAAGCATAATAATAAACATGATATAGCATTAAGAAATTAAAGGTATTTACAACCTAAAACATGCATAATTACATGAATAAAGAATAATTTGACATGAAAAAAAAAGATAATAGAATTTAAAAAAACTTATTTGTTATATGAATAATTGAAGATAAAAAATAAGAAGAAGAATATGGAGACTAAGAGAATTTACATGTTTGATATGTTAATTGGAAGCCAAAATAAATGAAATTAACAAGAGAATTAATGAGTAAAGCCAAGAATAATTACCCTCAAATTCAGTTTTGAAGAATTGAAGATAGAAGTGTTGAATTCCTTGTCTTCTCTTGTGAAAATCCTTAGAAAATAGCTTGAAAACTTGAAGAAAAGCTCTTGGAAACAAGTGTGTAAGATGGATTTTTTCCTCTCAACTCCAAGCTCCAAAATTCAGTTTTTTTTCTCCAAAATGTTCCTCCTTCGTCCTCCCTTGTTTCTGAATTTTTCTAGTGTTTTTAACCCTCAAAAACTACCCAAAAAACCCCAAAAACCGTCCAAAAACGGTTGAAAATCGAGTGGGGGTCGAAAATGGGCGAAGTGGGCAAAATGGGGGCGATTTCGGCGATTTTCGTGCGCCTCGCGCACGTCTCCGCGCGGAGTTGCGCGGAACTTCCGCGCACGTCGTGCGCGGAGCGAGCGACGCCCAAGGCGTCGCTCGCGCAAAACGACCGACGCCAAGGGCGTCGGTCGCGCGGAGCGCGCGCTCCGCGCACGTAAATTGGCGACGGCCTTGGCCGTCGCCCTTCCGTCGCGATTAATTTCCCCTATTTTATTTTAAACATTTTTCCATCATTTTTCACCTTTTTTTTTTTTTATATAAAATACCCTCAACCTAAAACACACTTTTTCTTCTTCAAAATAATTTAAAAAAATATTTTTAAAATATTTTTAAAATACCCTTTTTACTCACCGAAAATACAAGGAAAATCACTTCTGAGCTCCAATCTTTTTGCCTATAAGCCGGCATAGCTAAATTTCATCATCGGGTAATCCTGATCAAGGCTACTCGGGACCCGGTGTCTACAGTTGCCCCCAATTTTGAAGAGACTAGTGCATGGGTGCCTAGGTGAGCAAAAATTCAGGAAAAGGAAAGAAACGCGTACCTGAAGCGGCGATCTTCCTGCTTGATGGAGTTATGATGACAGCTGCTGCTGTCTTTTGGTTGTAGATGGTAATACCGTAGGTGCGCTAACCTCTTGTGGGTGGCGCCGCTATCGTGCTAAACATTGTGAGTTGGTAATGCCGTGGTCGTGCTAACCTCTTGTGGGTAATGCCGCCATCGTGCTAACCGCTGTGAATTGGTAGTGCCGTGGTCATGCTAACCTCTTGTGGGTAGTGCCGCCATCGTGCTAACCGCTGTGAATTGGTAGTGCCGTGGTCGTGCTAACCTCTTGTGGGTAGTGCCGCCATCGTGCTAACCGCTGTGAATTGGTAGTGCCGTGGTCGTGCTAACCTCTTGTGGGTAGTGCCGCCATCGTGCTAACCGCTGTGAATTGGTAGTGCCGTGGTCGTGCTAACCTCTTGTGGGTAGTGCCGCCATCGTGCTAACCGCTGTGAATTGGTAGTGCCGTGGTCGTGCTAACCTCTTGTGGGTAGTGCCGCCATCGTGCTAACCGCTGTGAATATATGTTGTGGTCGTGCTAACCTCTTGTGGGTAATGCCGCCATCATGCTAACCGCTGTGGATTTATTTTTTATTTTTTTATTTTTTATTTTTTTATTTTTTTGCTCCTTTAGATGTTTGGACTAGTGTCATCACTCGGCTTTTGTTGGTGTCCCCCGCCGATTTCTCCTGCAAGATTGTATGCATAGGGATATACAAGAAATCATGTGTGCATGATATGGAATGCAAATGCTTGCAACAATGTATAGACTGTGCCCTAGGCGGTCCATGGTTCGCTGAGGTTGTAGCCTGCCGACTCTATAATGCCCCCTGAATCCTGAGGATCGTCGACAAGTTTTCTTAAAGAGACGTCCGGTATATATCCTTGCCCTCCTGGTCAATGATCATTTACCCGGGATTCTGTTTCATGTTCTGTGTTGTGTGTTGTCTGACTGACAGAAGATCATCTTGAAATAATGCCGCCTTATCGCTCCAGGCATTGAATGTCATTGTTTTAAAGGTAGTGCGTCCCTTGTGGATTTTCGCACTAGTTTTTCTTTGCGGGAAATGCGTCCCTTATGGGATTTTCACATAACCCTTTGCCTAACTTTTGCCTGGAATGGACCCAACCCAATCCAGCGGCTTTTGTTCATTTTATTTTTTGTATGGCAGACTGCCTGTTTCCAGGTTTTCACCCTGCCCTTTGGCCTAACTTTTGCTTAGAGAGCCAGTTACGGTTTTCATCTCTAACGGCCTTCTTCTTTTTTTTTTTTTTTTTTTTTTTTTTTTATCACCAAAACTTCTATTAAGAGCAAATAACACATATCCAATGAAGGGATTGAGCAATAATCATTAGATGAACAATTGGTATATTTCTTTTTAAGACAGAACTGAAAGATCAATGAAAATGTATTCATTGCGAAAATTGTGTACATTTCTATATGATTTCATCATACATGATTTTCATTTGACAAGAATTCAAAAGCATATGACTACACCTAATCTCGGAGTAGATTTTGTCAGCCTCAAACTCCTGTTATTAATCGGCCCTCTCGGGTTTTCTCGATTAAATATTTTCTCTGATGCCTCTAATTTTTGCACAAGATGCCTTTTTTCGGTTTTCACCCTGTCGAGGCGCCCAATTTTAGCACAGCCGCCTTTTTTCGGTTTTCGACTTGCAGGGCATTTTATTCTCTTCTTTTTATTTTTGGTCTTTAGCCATGGAACCTTTTAAGTCTATCGACATTGACCGGGTCCTTGAACTCATTCCCATCGCTGTCTGCTAAAATCGCTGCTCCTTTTGTTAGCAACTTTTTCAAAAGGAAAGGTCCTTCCCAGGTTGGTCTGAATTTTCCTCGTATGTCTGGAACTCCCGGCCTCATCATCTTAAAGACCAAGTCCCCCTCCTTCAACGGGTGCTTTCGTACTTTCTTGCCAAATGACCGAGCCAGCCTCTTTTGATAAACTTGGTTGTGGTAATAGGCTCGTAACCTGTTTTCATCCAACAGATTTAGCTGTGACAAACGTTGTTGTGCCCATTCTGCTTCAAGAATCTCAGCTTCCATGACTACCCTTAATGATTTCAGCTCAATTTCAACCGGCAGGACTGCTTCAGTTCCATATACCAGAGAGAATGGCGTTGCCCCCGTAGAGGTTCTGACTGTTGTTCTATATCCCCAAAGTGCGAAGGGTAACTTTTCTGCCCAATCCTTGTAGTTCTGAACCATCTTGGCCAAAATTCTCTTCACATTCTTATTTGCCGCTTCAACTGCACCGTTTGCTTGAGGACGATAAGGAGAAGACTTATGATGTTGGATCCTATATTTCTGGAGCATCTGCTTAGTTTCTGCTAGGAATTGTACCCCATTATCAGACACTATGTGATGAGGGAGGCCATATCTGCATATCAGATTCAGTTCGATGAACTTAGCCATATCCCTTGCATCAACCTTCTTGAAAGACTCAGCTTCAACCCACTTAGTGAAGTAGTCAATGGCAACTATGATGAATCTATGCCCATTAGAAGCCGTAGGACGGATTTCGCCTATGATGTCCATTCCCCATGCTGCAAATGGCCATGGAGATGTTAAGTTATGTAACTCTAAAACTGGCACATGCCTCAAATTCGCGTACTGTTGGCATAACTGGCATTGCTTCACAAATTTTGAACAATCTGTATCCATTGTGAGCCAATAAAACCCTTGGCGCATGATCTTCTTTGCTAAGGCCAAGCCATTCATTTGAGCTCCACAAACCCCGGCATGAACTTCTTCCATAACTCTTTTAGCTTCTTTCTCTGCCAGACATCTTAACTGGATACCATCAGCTTGCCTTTTGTATAAAGTGCCATTAACACTGATGAATTGAGTGGATAACTTCCTGATCATTTTTTGGTCCTTCTCAGTGGCTTCCTCTGGAAAGACTGATCTCTCTAAATAATTCTGAATGCCATAATACCATGGATTTCCATCAGTGGCCTCAATGTCCATCACCTGTTCCGCTTCAAAACCAGGTCTTTCCGAACTATATATCAGCACGGGTTTCATTGCAACTCCTGTTGGGTTATCCCACATAGACACTAATGTTGCTAGAGCATCAGCTAACTGATTTTCGTCTCTGGGGATGAAGTGAAAAGTGCAAAACTCAAGCTGGCTGCTCAACGTTCTCAAGTGCTTTACATAAGGCAGCAGCCTTTCTTCCTTGACTGACCACTCTCCTTTAATTTGATGAATTACCAAGGAGGAATCCCCAAATACTTCTGCGGTCTTTGCCCCCAGAGCAAGCAATGCTTCCAATCCAAAGATGCAAGCTTAATATTCTGCTTCATTATTGGTAGCCTTATACCTCAGCTTCTTAGCCAATGGTAACCTTTCACCATCTGGGGTCGTAAGAATAACTCCCACGCCTGCTCCCTTATTATTGACTGCTCCATCAAAGAATAATTGCCACCTTTGTACTGTTATGGCCGTGACATCTTCATCTGGGAAGTTGTATTCAAACTGATCTCCCTCAATAGGATGCTCGGCTAAGAACTCCACTACAGCTCTTCCCTTAATGGTTTTCCTGGTTATGTACTCAATGTCAAATTCCTGCAATAGCAGTAACCATCTTCCCATCTTCCCTAGTAGAGAGGGTGCTTCTTGGAGGTATCTAAGCGGATTATGTTTGGCAACCGTTTGTACCTTGAAGGAATGAAAGTAGTGTCGCAACTTCTTAGAAGCCCAGATAACTGCTAAACAAATCTTTTCTACCTCCACATATTTGGCTTCGTACGGCAGGAATTTCTTGCTAAGATAATAAACGGCAAACTCTACACCAAAATCGTCTTCCTGAGACATCATAGCACCCACTGAGTTATCTTCCACAGCCAGGTACAGGATTAATGGTTTGGCACGGCGTGGTGGTCTTAACACCGGAGGATTTAGCAGATAGTCCTTAATGGTGTCAAAGGCCAGTTGACAGTCATCGTTCCATAGCACCGGCTGATTCTTCCTAAGAAGCTTGAAAATAGGCTCACATACCGAAGCTAGCTTGGCAATAAATCGGCTGATGTACTGAAGCTTTCCCAGGAAACTTCTAACGTCCTTCTCCTTCTGGGGCACTGGCATCTCTCTTATGGCTTTGACTTTATCGGGATCTACCTCGATTCCCCTCTGGCTTACCACATGGCCTAACAACTTTCCTGATGTAACTCCAAAAATGCACTTCTTGGGATTGAGTCGCATATCATACTTGCTAATCCTTTGAAAGAACTTTTCTAATGCCTCAAAGTGACCTTCCCTGGTAGCCGACTTAATCATCATGTCATCGACGTACACCTCCACTTCTTTGTGGATTAAGTCATTGAGAACCTTGGTCGCCATCCTCTGATAGGTTGCTCCTGCATTCTTCAACCCAAAAGGCATAACCCGATAGGCATATGTCCCCCACTCGGTGATAAAGGCTGTCTTGATCCGGTCCACTATCTTGTTAAGAATTTGATTGTACCCTGCGTATCCATCCACAAAGCTATACATCATACAAGCAGCAGCACTATCTACTAACACATCAATATGAGGCAGTGGGAAATCATCTTTAGGGCAAGCTTTGTTCAGGTCTCGATAGTCGACGCATACTCGAACCTTACCGTCTTTCTTAGCTACAGGAACCACATTAGCTAACCATGTTGGGTATTGAACCTCTATCAGGAACTTAGCCTCAATCTGCTTATGGATCTCCTCTTTCACTTTCTGTGCCCATTCTGGCCTAAGTCTTCGGAGTTTTTGCTTGACGGGTTTAAACTCTGGGTAAGTTGGGATGGCGTGTTCGGCAACATCTCGATCTATTCCTGGCATATCCTCATAGGTCCAGGCAAAGACTTTTTTATATTTTTTTAATATTCTCTCAAATTTTATTCTCTCTTCAGGAGTTATGTCTGACGCTAGCAAAATTTCCTTTGGATTTTCCAAAGTTCCGAGATTAAATGCAGTTGTGCCAGTTGAATTAATATCAAAAATGAATGCATCATGCTTATGATCATGCGAAATGAAATCATCAGACACATCACACAAGTAAGCAAAGTTGTTCATCTCATTAACATAATCAGAAACATTAACATTGTTCTCAAAGAGTTCTGGTATAAAAAGAGAATCTAAATGACTATCAACTTCAGTCGATGCCGATGCTGCAGATGACTGTGCTTTGGCTTCTTGATTTGGTGAAATCCTGAGATCTTCTATCTTCGGTTCTGGTTCCACTATCTTCTCCTTCCCCTTGAGCTTAGTGGCTAACAGCTTATCAGTTACAATCTCTTCGGGCTCATCTCTGTCCCAGATGCTGCATTGGGTCATAATCTCCTCATCCCAAAAGTTCTCTACAACTTTAACAACTCCGATCTCCTAATCAAAAACATCGTTAAAAATTTCAAATCCAGGGATAATCTTCCCATCTACCCACTGCGGTTCTTCTTCTCCGGTGTAAGCACAAACCGATGATGATGGCACAAAGCTCTCCGAAATATGGGGAATCTTCCCTGACCCTTTCTTCTTACCATATTCTCCTTTGTAGCCCAACCCCTTTCGATCTTTCTGACCACGTGTAGTGATAGCATTCTGCAGCCCTTGTGACTCTTTTCCCAAACCAGCCCCTGGGAGGAAATGCATCTTCTTCAGCATATTCACCACTTGAGGGCTACCTTCTAGGTTTTGCTCTTCTCCGATCATCGATACATGAAAGCCACTGAATGGCTGATTAGAGATCTCCAAAGCAGACACTTGGTTCTCTCTTGCTGCTTTAATGGTCACTACTTCTCCTTCATGGGGTATTTTAATTATCTGGTGTAATGTGGATGGTACTCCCCCTAACTTGTGGAACCACGATCTACCAAGCAGAGCTGAGAAGTTTGCTGGAATCGGCAAGACTACAAAATCTGTTTCTGTCTCAATGGGCCCTGTCTTTACCAAAGCTTTGAAAATTCCCGATGCTTGCCTCCTGGAGTTGTCGTAGGCAGTGATGGTCAGGTCAGATTTGCTTAACATACTCTCATCCATCCCAAAGGCCTGAAGTGCCACCAAAGGGCAGACATTTATCGATGACCCGTCATCAACCATGACACAAGCGGTGTGTTTACCATTGATCTGTGCCTTGATGTACAAAGGTCGGTTGTGGTTACGACCCTCTGTTGGTAGGTCTGCATCAGAAAAAACCAACTTCTCCCCGGATCCCCCCTTTACAAGGTCTAAAAGCTCGGATGGAGAGATTGTAGTTGCTACGGTGGATACGCTCAATGCTTCGACTAACTTCTGTCGGTGCGAGGGGGACTGTCTCAAGAGGTCCCAAATAGATATCTGAGCCGTGGTCTTTTTCAGTTGCTTCACTATTGAATTTTCTTCCGGCTCTTTCTCTGCGATTGCTTGTGCTGGGTCCTGCTGCTTCTCAGCTTCTGGAATGACCCTCCCACTTCTTGTTACTGCTTCTTCTCTTTCTTCTTCCTCTGAATCCCACGGATCCTTAAACTCTCCATTTTTCTCATCTTCGTCATCTCCACTCTCACTAGTGGACCAACAGTCTATCGCTGCCACGGAAACCCCTTTTTCATCCACTGCAGGGCGAGTAATAGCGACATACTCATTTCCATATAGATCTTGCATTACGTACCATTCTGGTAGGCTCGATCCAATCATAAGGACTGGAGGTGGCACTGTGTTATAACCCGACTTCTTCTTGCTTTCTCTCTGCTCAGGATCAGTGATCTGCTTGTTGTCAATTAGATCTTGGACCCGATGTCTTAGCGTTATACACTCATCCGTCAAATGCCCGGTATGTTGGTGGAATGCGCAGTATTCATTCTCTTTGTGCCCTGGCTGTCCTTGGGCCTTGGCCGGTTTAGGTGATAGGGGCCGCAGTTTTCCTTCTTTTATTAGCCTCTTCAGCACCCATGATAAAGGCTTACCCAAGTTGGAGAAATACCTCTGACTTACGCCGGTTGCAGATACCTCGGCAGTCTTCCCAACTCTGTTACCACTGCTTGAACCTACTGGTTTGGCCGTCCCCTGATTGCTGTATCCCCTCCGGGCATAGGACTCACTATTTGCCCTCTTGGATAAATATTCTCCTTCCGCTTCTATGGCAATGTCCTTCAAAGACTCCCAATCCTTGAGTCCCTTCATTTTCAGTCCCTCTCTCAAGTAAGGACTGGCATTTCGAATGAATAGCCGAATCTGATCAGAAGTGTCCGGTTTGCGTTTCATCTCCATAACCCGGTTTCTCCACCGAGTAAGGTACTCGTGGAAGGACTCCCCAGCCTTCTGCTGTAACAACTCGAGATCTTTCAAAGTGACCTCCATCCGGGTACTGCAATCGTACTGCTTAAGGAACTCTTCAGTCAACAAGTCCCAGTCCTCCTTGGATCTCCTGTCAAGCCCATGGTACCAATCAATAGCAGCTCCTGTGAGACTCAAGCAGAAATATTCTATCTTCTGCTTTCTTGTTAAGGTCGTTCCCTTCATGACTAGCGAGTATTGCTTGATGTGTGCGGCAGGGTCAGAGGTTCCATCAAATTTGGGAATGTCCGGCATCTTAAAATTCTGGGGAATCAGGTCATCCCCATCCAGCTCTCGGTCTTCTGGGTTCATTCCTTTTCCCACGGTCATCATCCTTGCCATGACCTCAAATCTCTCTTCCATTTTCCTCCACATTGCCTCATCTAGTTTTGGCGACTTCTCTTTAGCTACTGCATGCTCCTCATGCTCATCTCCCCCAAACTCAACTTCAGACCTGGGGCCTTCTCTGCGCTCAATGGGTGCAGGTACTCTTTGCTCAATAATAGGTGGGTCAACCACTGGTTGGTTAACCGCAGCAGGACGTTCTTCTCTAACAACCTCTTGTTCAGCTGATACTCGGACAGGAATAGCAGCAGCTTGTTGCCCAGCTATGGTGGCGGCAAGATTGCCCATCATTGCAATCATTCGGGCTTCAAACTCCTCCATTCTCTTTCCTACCTCCTCAACGATTACTGCCCGGGTTGCATCAGACTCATTTGATGGATTAGCCATGCTTACTTCTATTGATGATTCGGAAGAAAACCCCACACTTCCTTCTAAGACTGACTCTGAACTCTGATCTGACACTAACTCAGTTAACCCCAAAAGCGGCGTCCTTCTTAACCGTCCGTCGGGACCTCTAGACCACCCAGGAGAATCTATGATGGCTGAAATGCAAAGATTGTTAAGATGATGCATGATTAAAATGCAATGTATGCTCGTGCTGATGCAACATAGACAAACACATGCAAGCAGATAGATCTTTCCAACCTTGTATCTCCCACACACGTGGTAGTGCCATGAGTTAACGAGGAACCCAATGGACACGTATGGTGCGCGGTGAAAAACCGGCAGCATAACAGCTCCTATCTAATGTACATACGTATGGGTGTTTGGCCATTACGTATTTAAACAATTCAACTTAACTAAGATGGGCCCACCGGGGCATGAAAGCCTTTGATGAAGACCATTTAATTAAATTGGTTTCGTTTAATATATGATGGCCCATATAGCAAGCATAGTATTACGGTACATTTCACCTAGTGGAAGTATCTATTGCCATTACATGAGCTTTGGACAAGGGAGATGTTACTTTAAGGCTACCCAAGCATGATCCCTGCCGACGGGTCTAGCTCATCACAAGCATAGCGACCGGTCGGGTCGTCATTTTGATATACCATTGAGGTACATGGCTTGGGCTGGTGATTATCCTTAACACTTCCCCAAATTGAGTGAAAATGAGGTCGTGCTTCGGGAACGCACCGGGGCTTGAAAAGGGACCAAACTAACTTAATCTAAAGCTCTAATGAGATGATATGCAATTTTGAGATAAAGCGAATTTATGAATTAAATTTTAACCATAAATGTTAAACGAGGTATTTTCAAATTGAAATCTCGAACCATATCGTCCCCAGTGGAGTCGCCACTGTGACGCGCACCGGATCCCGAGCGCCGCCCCTATGACCGCCCGCTTGAGGGCGATCGGGCATTTGCGGGTCCGTTGGCATCTAGCAATAAATCGCAAGTGCGTCTATGTTGAGCAACACAGAGGTATCATGGAGTCGCCACCCAATAGAACATTGGGAAAGTTACTCTCGCCTCGGAGAGCCTAAGACTGCGCTTAGTATCCATGTTGGGCCATGAGGCCTAGGATTAGCGCTAAAGTCTCGTGACCCAAGAAGTATATTGGAGGATAACCTCTAACCTCTCGAGCCCAAAGACCAGAGCTGGGTCCGGGATTTCTCATCTATTTCTACCTCGATTAATTTATGATTGAATTTTAATTGTCATTAATTCGCTCTCTCTCTCCACACAATGCAATTAATTTAAGGCGCATTTACTCATGTTAGGAAAACCATAAATTAGCAAGTAAAGCAATGAATTACAATAATACAAGGAGCGGAATACAACTCCCATTTAAAAGTGCAAACATACATAAAACCGGGGAATTTATTAATTATGAGGACTTTGGTCCCCGCATGCACAATTAAAGAAAATGTTCTGGATATGATGATTTTATTTGGGATGAAAATTAGGACATTGGTCCCATTTTATTATGAAAAATCTAAATTAATTTAGTAAGAAATATTTTCATGATCTTTATTTAGGTACGCATAGGAAAACATTTTATTCAATGAATATATACAAGGAAATTAAAAATATAAACGAAATGAGAATTAAAAATGTATAAAGGAAATACCAAACCCCGCAACTCCTCCTTCGTGTGCATGTATGCTCAATTGAAAGTAAAAAACAATGATGTGCAACCAAAAATAAAACAAGAGAAATTCATGTTAGTGATTAAGCCAACAAAATAATATGACATAAAAAGATAATATGTACCATGAAAATATAATATGCATAAATAATCATGATGTAATTTAACATGCATAGAATAATTAAGATGCAATTTAACATGCATAAGGTGAGAAAGTATCATGGCAAATGCAACTTATTAATATTAGTAATTAACGTGCATGGAAAATTAGTGACAATCAATTTTACTATAGTTAAGACATGAATTAAAAATGTAACATGAGAATAACACAACTTAACATGCATGACTAGCATAGAATAATGATTATAACACTCATACATGCAAAAGAAAGCATAATAATAAACATGATATAGCATTAAGAAATTAAAGGTATTTACAACCTAAAACATGCATAATTACATGAATAAAGAATAATTTGACATGAAAAAAAAAGATAATAGAATTTTAAAAAACTTATTTGTTATATGAATAATTGAAGATAAAAAATAAGAAGAAGAATATGGAGACTAAGAGAATTTACATGTTTGATATGTTAATTGGAAGCCAAAATAAATGAAATTAACAAGAGAATTAATGAGTAAAGCCAAGAATAATTACCCTTAAATTCAGTTTTGAAGAATTGAAGATAGAAGTGTTGAATTCCTTGTCTTCTCTTGTGAAAATCCTTAGAAAATAGCTTGAAAACTTGAAGAAAAGCTCTTGGAAACAAGTGTGTAAGATGGATTTTTTCCTCTTAACTCCAAGCTCCAAAATTCAGTTTTTTTTCTCCAAAATGTTCCTCCTTCGTCCTCCCTTGTTTCTGAATTTTTCTAGTGTTTTTAACCCTCAAAAACTACCCAAAAAACCCCAAAAACCGTCCAAAAACGGTTGAAAATCGAGTGGGGGTCGAAAATGGGCGAAGTGGGCAAAATGGGGGCGATTTCGGCGATTTCCGTGCGCCTCGCGGTCGCTCGCGCAAAACGACCGACGCCAAGGGCGTCGGTCGCGCGGAGCGCGCGCTCCGCGCACGTAAATGGGCGACGGCCTTGGCCGTCGCCCTTCCGTCGCGATTAATTTCCCCTATTTTAATTTCAACATTTTTCCATCATTTTTCACCTTTTTTTTTTTTTTTATATAAAATACCCTCAACCTAAAACACACTTTTTCTTCTTCAAAATAATTTAAAAAAATATTTTTAAAATATTTTTAAAATACCCTTTATACTCACCGAAAATACAAGGAAAATCACTTCTGAGCTCCAATCTTTTTGCCTATAAGCCGGCATAGCTAAATTTCATCATCGGGTAATCCTGATCAAGGCTACTCGGGACCCGGTGTCTACATGAGGGCTGCAGCTAAAGGACTCTATTAGGCATGCCTAACTATCCACTTACTTGACTCTAGCAGGTTATGCGTCATTCAAATCATATTTCAGAGTACACAATAGAATTCATCTGAAGAATCATGGTATCACTCATATCAAAGCATATAAAAGTATGACATGCATCATACAGCAGTATAAGTCCATTAAGAAGAAGTACGAAAATTCATTTTTGAGTTAAAACCGGGAAATTTTAGAAAATAGTCCGAACAGGGGTGACCAACAAGGTGGGCTGGTCACGGGTCGTGACTGGCATCACAACTCGTGACTGGCCTCCTTCAAAAGCTGGTCACGAGTCGTGACTGAGAGTCACGCCTCGTGACTGGCTTCTTCTGGTCACGGGTCGTGACTTGCCCTATTGCTGGTCATGAGTCGTGACGGGGAGTCACGTCTCATGACTGACTTCTTCTTTTGGCTGGTCACGGGTCGTGACTGAAAGTCACTACCCGTGACTGCCTACTCAGGCCGGTCACGAGTCGTGACTGGGAGTCACGCCTCGTGACTGGCTTCCTCTTGGCTGGTCACGAGTAGTGACTTGCAGTCACCACTCGTGACTAGCCTCTCTGGCTGGTCACGAGTCGTGACTGGGAGTCACGTCTCGTGACTGGCCTCCTTTCTTGGCTAGTCACGCGACACACAATTTGGAAATGGAAAATTCAACAGTAACGCGATTTTTCCCATTTCCAGAATTCCCAGAACTCAGAAATCAATCCCAAATTTATTTCAAAACTATACAAACCTGTTCTTAGTTCCCAGAAGACATCTCAAACAGCAAAAACAAGATAATTGCAACTTAATTCGGAAATTAAAACAACCAAATCAAGCATAATTTCATTCAGGTTCTTCAAGAACACAAACCTTAAAAATTACAGTAAACTTAAAATCAAACAATCTTATCAAACAGATCCCAAACCTGAATTCTAAGCTTCACTTCACTTAGCTCCACTACTCCCAGCAATCTCCTTGCCCTTAGGATCGCGAGGAGCTACAGCTAAGCAACAACACATCGAAGAACAACCAAAATAAAAACCCTAAGTTAAATCTAACCCAAAGAAGAAGATGAAACAAATGGAAAACAAAGATGGGGAATGCAAGGAATTACCAAAGAGAATGCAAAGGGATGATTAATTCAACCAACAAGACTTGAATCCACACTAGGTTTCTTGGAGAAAAGAAAAGGAAGAAGAAGATGCGAAGAGGGAAGAACGTGAAGAAAAGCAAATTCTGTATTTTTCCCCTCTTCTTTCTTTTTCTTTTTCTTTTCTTTTGCCATAAACATGTGTCAATTTCCTATTGGTGAAACTAATCACTCACACCAATTAGACATGCACTACACACACCCAATACACTCCCAACTAATGCACACCTTACAATGGTATGCACTCACACACTATGCATTCCACACTTATAACACTCTAATATGATATGCTCAAATGCACACAACCATTTCCCAATTAATTCACACACTAATGTCATACATATAACCATATGCTAATAAACCCCAAAAACATGTATTTTACTAAAATACCCTTATGATATGCCGAACACATGCGAATGCTTACACATACAGACAGGCTCAAACTACAAGGGGGCAAACGGGGTGTGACAACTCTCCCCTACTAATAAGAATTTCGTCCTCAAAATTCTCACTTGAATTGAACAACTGCGGATACTGAGCTCTCATCGACTCTTCCAGTTCCCAAGTCGGTTCCTCGACTCCATGATGGTTCCATAACACTTTTACCAAAGGGACCTGCTTACTTCTCAACTGTCTTACCTCTCGGGCTAGAATAGCTCACGGTTCCTCATTAAAGGAAAAATCTGGTTGAACCTGAATATCCTGAACTGAAAGAACATGCGACGGATCTGACCTGTACCGACGAAGCATCGAAACATGGAACACATCGTGCAACTTTGCTAACTCCATCGGTAACGCAAATCTATAGGCTACTGGTCCAACCTTATCCAAAATCTCATAAGGACCAATGAAACGAAGACTAAGCTTACCTTTTTTCCCAAATCGAAGCACTTTCCTCCAAGGTGAAACTTTAAGGACAACCTTTTCCCCAATCTCAAATTGCACGTCTTTCCTCTTCAAGTTGGCATAAGACTTTTGTCGATCCTTGGCCGCCTTCAAATTTCGCTGCACAACTCTGATCTTTTTTTTAGTATCTCTAACCAACTCTAGCCCAATCACTGATCTCTCGGATAGCTCGGTCCAACAAACCGGAGTCCTACACTAACGACCTTACAAAGCCTCATACGGTGCCATACCGATGCTCGACTGGAAGCTATTGTTGTAGGCAAACCCCATCTGCGATACATATCTGTCCCAACTACCTGGAAAATCCAAAACACAAGCCCTCATCATATCCTCCAGAATCTGAATGACTCGCTATGACTGACCATCGGTCTGAGGATGAAATGCTGTGCTGAAGTTCAACTGAGTGCCTAAAGCTCTCTGCAACTCTTTCCAGAACTTAGAAGTAAACCTCGGATCCCGATCTGAAACTATGGATAAAGGCACACCATGCAACCAAACTATCTCATCCACATAAATACTGGCCAACCTGTCCATCGAATAATCCACTCTGACTGGCAGAAAGTGAGCTGACTTCGTAAGCCGATCTATTATCACCTAAACTGAGTAATGTTTCCTCTGAGCCAAAGGCAAACCAGATACAAAGTCCATGGCGATATCATCCCACTTCCACTTAGGAACGGATAAAGGCGTAAGCAATCCTGAAGGAACCTGATGCTCGGCCTTTACCTGCTGACAAGTCAAGCACTAGGAAACAAAATCCACGATGTCTCTCTTCATACCGGACCACCAATAAAACTGCTTCATGTCCCGATACATCTTCTCACTGCCAGGATGTATAGTAAAAACTGTACTATGCGCCTCACTCATAAGCTGTCTCCTCAAATCCTCAGACTCTGGCACACACAAGAGATCTCTGAACATAAGCACCTCATCCTTAACTGAGAACTCTGACTGCTTACCTGATCTAACCTCTTGCACAATCCATTGAAGCCTCTGATCATCCCTCTCAGCATCCACAATCCTCTGTCTCAAAGTAGGCCTCACACGCAACTGAGCAATCAAAGCCCCATCTGAATCAAATATCCATCTAAACCATCTCAGGAACAAGGCTGAAACTGACTTCCGACTCAAAGCATCAGCGACTACATTGGCCTTACCAGGATGGTAATCCACAATGCAGTCGTAGTCCTTAAACAACTCAAGCCAACGGCGCTGTCTCATATTTAACTCTTTCTGTGTGAGGAAGTACTTCAAGCTCTTATGGTCCGAAAAGATCCTACACTTTTCCCCATACATATAATGACGTCAAATCATCAAAGCAAAGATCACAGCTGCCAACTCTAGATCATGCGTCGGATAGTTCCTCTCATGTGGCTTTAACTGACGAGAAGCATAAGCCACGACCTTACCTTCTTGCATCAAAACACATCCAAGGCCAACACCCGAAGCATCACTATAAATGACAAACTCTTTACCCGAGATGGGTTGAGTAAGAATAGGAGCCTCAACTAGCAACTGCTTCAACTGATCAAAACAAGCCTGGCATCTATCTGACCACTCAAATCTGACCCCTTTCCTCAATAATCATGTCATCGGAGCGGCAATCACAGAAAAGCCCTTAACAAACCGACGGTAGTACCCTTCCAAACCAAGGAAACTCCTCACTTCCTGAACATTTCTATGCGCTTTCCAATCAACAATCGCCTCAATCTTGGCTGGATCTACCTGAATACCCCTAGCTGAAACAATGTGACCCAAGAATGACACTTCTCGAAGCCAGAAATCACACTTGCTAAGCTTGGCAAACAACTGATGCTCTCTCAACATCTGCAAAACCAATCGGAGATGCTCCTCATGCTCACTCTCATCCTTGGAATACTCCAAGATGTCATCAATGAACACTACTACAAATCGATCTAAGTATGGCCTAAACACACGGTTCATCAGATCCATAAAAGCCGCTGGAGCATTGGTCAAACCAAACGGCATCACAAGAAACTCATAGTGGCCATACCTAGTCCGAAATGCAGTCTTAACCACATCTGCGTCCTGAACTCGAAGCTGATAATACCCTAACCGAATATCTATCTTGGAGAAAACTCCTGCACCTAGAAGCTGATCAAACAAGTCTTCAATCCTAGGCAACGGATACTTATTCTTCACTGTGACCCTATTAATCTGCCTGTAATCGATACACATCCGCAGAGATTCATTTTTTTTCTTAACAAACAAAACTGGAGCTCCCTAAGGAGATATGCTAGGTCGAATAAACCCCTTATCCAATAGCTCTTGTAACTGAGTCTTAAGTTCTCTCAACTCTACAGGAGCCATCCGATAAGGTGCTTTCGAAATAGGAATGGTACCTGGCATAATCTCAATGGACAACTCGACCTCTCTCTCAGGAGGCAAACCAGGCAACTCGCTCGAAAAAACATCACTAAACTCCCGCACAATAGGGATGTCCTCAATCTGAACTTGATCTCTCTTGGAATCCAATACAATCACTAGAAAAGCCTCACAACCTTTCCTGATAAACCTCTTGGCTTGCATCGCAGAAATCACATTATTCAAAGAACTAGCACCCAAACCTTTCATAAACACAGGAGACTGACCTCTATCTCGAAGCACAACTGTTTTCCTATGGCAAACAACAACAGCCCGATGCTTACCCAACCAGTCCATACCCAGAATCAGATTAAACTCTCTAAAAGGCAACTCAATCAAATTCTCAGGAAGTACAACTCCCTCAACCATCAAAGGACAACTCCTAAAGACTCTACTCACACTGACACTATGCCCTAATGGACTGGTCACACATATCTCATAATCTAACTGATCAACCACATGCAACTTATCAACAATTTTATCTGTGCACAAGTATGAGTGTGTGGAACCAGGGTCAATTAGAGCATATAATTCAGTGTCATGGAGTAGGAACTTACCATCAATAACATCAGGCGCATCCTGCTCCTCTCTGGCTCGCACAGCATATGCTCTAGCTGCAACAGGCAACTCACGATCCACTGTCTCTGATGCAGCACCCTCTCTAGGTCGACCACCTTAACCTCTACCACGGCCCCTACCACGGGTAGCCTGAGAAGCATTCGAACCAACCCTGCTAGCCTCTCTCTGAGAACCTGAATCCTCATGCAATCTCGGACAACTAGCCAAAAGATGCTCAGTGCTCCCACACCTAAGAACGCACCGGAGAGCCACCTACACTCACCCCGATGAGTCTTACTGCAATGAGGACACGCTGATGCAGTCTCAGATCTACCACCTCTACCAGAACCTGACATGGCTGCAGAACCCTGTTTCCTACCTCTGGAAGCCAGGCTAGATGATGACTCATCCTGTGGGTTCCTCGATCTCTTACCCGAGGATGAAGAAGATCCTCCACGAGAAGGGTTCCTCCTTTGAGCCCTCTCTCTCATCACAGTCTCAGATCTCTCAGCTCTCACAGCAGCCTCCACAATCTGAAAGTAACTAACCCCAGGCATACACATCAAAGAAATCAAAGCAATCTTCAGAGACTCATTCAATCCCGCCTCAAAATGCTTGCATCTGAAATCATCTGTCATAACCCCACGCAGAGCATAGCAAGACAACCAGTTGAACTCTTTCTCATAATCTGAAACTGACATGGTCCTCTGCCTCAAACTCAAAAACTGTGCCCATCTAGCATCCCTATAAGTCTGAGTAATACACTTCTTTGTGAATTCACCCTCAAAGAACTCCCAAGTGATCGGATCCGGTAGCTGAGGATGCCTGCAGACCAATTCCCACCATTCAAAAGTGGACCCTTGCAGCAAAACTAGGGCACACTCTGCCTACTGGTCGGGAGGACACCGAATCTCTCTCAGAGCACGCTTCACTTTATCTAACCATTTCTCAGCCATCTCAGACTCATCCAATCCTGTGCCGTAGAAATCTTCCACGCCTGCCCTTCTCAAATTCTCCATAGGGGCTCTAGGAGCAGTCACTCTCTCCAAAACCCTAGCCATGTCCTGATGCAATCTAAACATAGCCTCAAAAGGCATGGCTGCGGCCTCAGGCTAGACCCTAGCATGCTGAGATGACACAGAAATTGATGGATCTACGGCTTGAGGGTTCACACTCTCAGCAGATTCCTCAAGTCATCCACGAGCAGAGTTAGAAGCCATCTAAACAAACAAGAAACACCCGCATCAGCCAACACAGATCTAGACACATACACATCTAAGCAAATCAACACAACAACACCCAGAAACGCCTAAACCGGAGCTCTGATACCAAAAACTGTAACACCCCCTACCCATACGTAGGCGATCCCATCCGATAAGGAGTGAGATGCCGTATGAGCAAAGGTGCCACCAAACAGGTACAAAGCAAAACATACATTCATTCATACCATACATACTGAAATACAAGATAATTAAAAACTTTAACGGAAAAGAAAGCCATAGCTGATCATGCATTAATATAATAAACCATTACAATAATGTTCTGATCAAACCAGCTGGTACAAAAGATATTACATATCCCAAAATATAAATACAATAGCGGAAGCTATAACAAAACTGATACAGGAGAGTTCTATACAAAAAGAATCATTACAGATTACAAAAATTGAGCCCTACACTAAGACCTTCTGTGTTGGCTTGATGACGGCGACTCTCACAAAGCAAAACTCCTTCTGCACCTGCACGGGTAAAAACACCGTGCTAAGCAATAAACGCTTAGTAGGGAAACACACATAAAATATGGACGGCCATTCACAATGGTCGTCAAGGCATAACACATTCACAATGGCAAAATGCAATAGCTTTAAAATAATCATATAAACATGCTCACAATTTAAAGCCATACATTCCGCATTTCAGATTCATATTCATTCCAGAATAATCAAACATATATCTCATCATTATACTCATTCGGATATCACATTTATTTAGCCAATTCAGAACAGAGCAATTCAATCGAACACCTGCTGACTCGAGGTAGTGGATAACGAGTGTACTGAAGGTACCTTACGGGTACGAATCGAATACTGAGGATACCTCACAGGTACAAATCAAAAGTCATTTCATTTTTATCAAAACACAATATTTTTACTGAGGGGACCTTAAACAAGATCCTAATACTGAGGGGTTCGCGAGGAACCAAATGGGGGACCTGATCGGGGTCCAAACTGAACTGAGGGATGCAGCTAAATGACTCTATTAGGCATGCCTAACTATCCACTTACTTGACTCTAGCAGGTTATGCGTTATTCAAATCATATTTCAGAGTACACAATAGAATTCATTTGAAGAATCATAGTATCACTCATATCAAAGCATATAAAAGTATGACATGCATCATACAGCAGTATAAGTCCATTAAGAAGAAGTACGGAAATTCATTTTTGAGTTAAAACTGGGAAATTTCAGAAAATAGGCCGAATAGGGGTGACCAATAAGGTGGGCTGGTCACGGGTCGTGACTGGCATCACAACTCATGACTGGTCTCCTTCAGAAGCTGGTCACGAGTCGTGACTGGGAGTCACGCCTCGTGACTGGCTTCTTCTGGTCACGGGTCGTGACTTGCCCTCTTGCTGGTCACGAGTCATGACAGGGAGTCATGTCTCGTGACTGGCTTCTTCTTTTGGCTGGTTACGGGTCGTGACTGAAAGTCACTACCCGTGACTGCCTACTCTAGCCGGTCACGAGTCGTGACTGGGAGTCACGCCTCGTGACTTGCTTCCTCTTATCTAGTCATGAGTTGTGACTTGCAGTCACCACTCGTGACTAGCCTCTCTTGCTGGTCACGAGTCGTGACTTGGAGTCACATCTCGTGACTGGCCTCCTTTCTTGGCTAGTCACCCGACACACAATCTGGAAATGGGAAATTCAACAGTAACGCGATTTTTCCCATTTCCAAAATTCCCAGAACTCAGAAATCAATCCCAAATTTGATTCAAAACTATACAAACTTGTTCTTAGTTCCCAGAAGACATCTCATACAGCAAAAACAAGATAATTGCAACTTAATTCGGAAATTAAAACAACCAAATCAAGCATAATTTCATTCAAGTTCTTCAAGAACACAAACCCTAAAAATTACAGTAAACTCAAAATCAAACAATCTTATCAAACAGATCCCAAACCTGAATTCTAAGCTTCACTTCACTTAGCTCCACTACTCCCAGCAATCTCCTTGCCCTTAGAATCGCGAGGAGCTACAGCTAAGCAACAACACATCGAAGAACAACCAAAATAAAAACCCTAAGTTAAATGTAACCCAAAGAAGAAGATGAAACAAATGGAAAACAAAGATGGGGAATGCAAGGACTTACCAAAGAGGATGCAAAGGGATGATTAATTCCACCAACAAGACTTGAATCCACACTAGGGTTCTTGGAGAAAAGAAAAGGAAGAAGAAGATATGAAGAGGGAAGAATGTGAAGAAAAGCAAATTCTGTATTTTTCCCTTCTTCTTTCTTTTTCTTTTTCTTTTCTTTTGCCCTAAACATGTGTCAATTTCCTATTGGTGAAACTAATCACTCACACCAATTAGACATGTACCACACACACCCAATACACTCCCAACTAATGCACACCCTACAATGGTATGCACTCACACACTATGCATTCCCAACTTATAACACTCTTATATGATATGCTCAAACGCACACAACCATTTCCCAATTAATTCACACACTAATGTCATACATATAACCATATGCTAATAAACCCCAAAAACATGCATTTTACTAAAATACCCTTATGATATGCCGAACACATGCGAATGCTTACACATACAGACAGGCTCAAACTACTAGGGGGCAAACGGGGTGTGACATAACCGGTCTCTAAAGAAGAACACATCCTCTTCATTCACTGAATAATCAGTCTTGTCTCCATTTCTTACTGATTGCATAATCTATTGCAACTTGGAATCACTTTTCTGTGCCTTTACTAACTCATCTCTCAAAACTGACCTTGCTTTTAATTGTGCTACTAATGCACCATCCGAAACAAATCTCCACTTAATCTTCTGAAGTAATAAAGCTGAAATCGACTTTCTACTCAATGCATCTGCTACTACTTTAGCCTTAGCCGGATGGTAATCCACAATACAGTCATAGTCTTTGAACAATTCTAGCCACCTTCTCTGTCTCAAGTTTAACTCTTTATGAGTAAGCATATACTTGAGACTCTTATGATCAATAAAGATCTTACACTTTTCACCATACAAGTAATATCGCTAAATCTTTAAGGCAAACACTACTGTAGCTAATTCCAAATCGTTACTCGGATAATTCTGTTCGTATGGCTTCAGTTGCCTTAAAGCATAAGCTACCACTTTCCCATCTTGCGTTAACACACATCCCAATCCAACTCTAGAGGCCTTGCTATACATAGCATACTCCTTACCCGCCGTAGGCTGAGTTAAGATTGGTGCTTCAACTAACATTTTCTTCAATTGTTCAAAACTAGCTTTGCACTTTTCTGTCCACTCAAACTTAACTCCCTTACGCAGCAGTCTACTGAGTGGAGAAGTAATCACTAAAAATCCTTTCACAAAATGATGGTAGTACCCAGTTAATCCCAAGAAACTTCGTACCTCAGGCACATTCCTGGGTGGTTTTCAATTCACTACTGCTTCTATTTTAGTTGGATGCACCTTAATACCCTTAGAAGAGACAATATGGCTCAAAAAAGACACTTATTTAAGCCAAAAAGCACATTTGCTAAGTTTGGCATACAACTGATGTTCTCTCAAAGTCTGTAACACAATCCTTAAATGCTGCTCATGCTCTTGTACATTTTTAGAATACACCAATATATCATCAATAAACACAACCATAAACTGATCCAAATACGGCCTGAACACTCTATTTATTAAATCCATAAATGCTGCAGGTGCGTTAGTCAACCAGAATGGCATTACTAAGAATTCATAATGACCATAATGAGTTCTAAATGCAGTCTTAGGTATATCCTCCTTTTTCACTTGCAATTGATAATACCAAGACCTCAGGTCAATCATAGAAAATACACTTGATCCCTTCAACTGATCAAATAGATCATTAATCCTTGGCAAAGGATATTGATTCTTCACTGTTTCCTTATTTAACTGCCTATAGTCAATAAACACCCTCATGCTCACATCCTTCTTCTTTACAAACAACACAGGTGCTCCCCAAGGAGACACACTTGGCCTTATAAAAACCTCCATCTAATAACTCTTATAACTAAGTCTTCAATTCTTTCAAATCAGTAGGAGCCATTCGATAAGGTGCTTTAGACACAAGCGCCATACCAGGCACAAGGTTAATCGACAGCTCCACTTCTATAACAGGTGGCACATCAGCCAACTCTTCCAAAAATACATCAAGAAATTCCGTTACCAAGGGGATGTCTTGAATTCTTACTTTCTCTCTCTTGGAATCCAACACAAGAGCTAAACCTGACATCCTTTCCTCAAACAACGATAGGCTTGCATAGCAGATATCACATCTACTAGTGGGTTAGAGCACACACCCCTCACAATCACTTTAGTTTTCTCTACAGTACTAAGCACAACTATCTTCTTCCTATAATTCACTATAGCTCAGTGTTTGCTCAACCAATCCATACCAAAAATTAGATCAAACTTATCAAAAGGTAATTCAATCAGATCTACAGGAAACATATGACTTTGAACCATTAAAGGACAGTCTCTAAACTCTTTGTTCACATTCACACTATTCTCCAATGGACTGGTTACACAAATATCATATTCTAAACAATCAGTAGTAGTAGGCATCTTATCATAAAGTCTCTCAGAACAAACATAAGAATGCGTAAACCCAGGGTCAATTAATGCAAACATTTCTATATTAAAGAGTAGAAATATACCCGCAATGACCTTTGGCCCATCCTGCTCCTCCCAAGCCTTCATTGCATAAGCTCTTGCTGGTGCTGTTGGAGGTTTATCCACTGACTCGGACACAGCTCCACCTCGGGACTTGCCACCTCTACCACGTCCCCTACCTCTTCCTATAATAAGCGGAGGCAAATTCGATCAACCTCTACTAGCCTCTTGCTGGCTTCCAATTGCCTCATATGCCTTAGGATAGTTGGCCAAATAATGTTCGATACTACCGCATCGGAAGCAAGCTCTTGTCAACTTCCAACAATCCCCTCTATGTCGCTTACCACAATGCGGACATTCAGGTACCTGACTTCTGTTCCTAGACACTCCTCTACAAGTGCCAAATACATATGATGACCCTTGCCTTCTACCCCTCGTTGCTGGACTTCTAGCAGACTTAGCTAGAGGTACTGCAGAAGGATCTCTTGATCTCTTACCCGAATGTGCTCCTCCTCTGTATCTTTCCTCTCCAGATCTCTTAAGATCTTTCAACTCTCATGGATGCTTGCATTATCTGATAGTAGCTCATAGTTTGAGATGTGGTCATGGAAAACAGCAATGCCTTGATTGGCTCATTCAATCCTTCCTCAAACTGTTGATATCTAAATTCTTCAATTAACACTCCCTCTGGTGCATACTTACTCAGCCTGTAGAATTCTTTCTCATATTCTGCTACAGACATAGCCCTTTGCCCCAAATTCAAAAACTGCTTCCAGTTAGCTTCTCGATATGCCTTCGTAATGTACTTGTTTCGAAACTCTTGTACAAAAAATTTCCATGTAATCAGGTTTGGAAGCGTTGGATGCCTTAAAACTAGCTTCCACCAGTCATAAGCAGGTCCTTTAAGTAACGATACCACACACTCAACCTTCTATTCAGGACGGCACCGTATCTCTTCCAGAATCCTTTAAACCTTCTCAATCCAATACTCAGCCTTCACTGATTCATCAACACTGGTTCTATAAAACTATTTTGCCCCATGTTTCCTCAAAGATTCCAAAGGAGCTTTCGAGGCTGTCATTTGGTCAAGCTCCTTTGCCATATCTTGAGACATCTTAAGCAGTGCCTCTAATGGAACCATTGGAACATCATGCCCTCCACTAACTAGCCTAGATGTTTAGACCCAGAGGCTACAGGTTCACTAGGATTAACACTCTCGACTGTCTCTTCGCTTGAATTATGGGAAGGATCCATCGATCTGATATATAAACAAGGACGTCCTCATCAGGTCAACACAACTATATGCATCCTAATCTACACTATGCCTAGAACGACTAAACCTTGGCTCTAATACCACAACTTGTAACACCCCATTCTTATCCACTCTCACAGCTCCACTGCAGTAGATGGGAACGGTTGCCACGATACACACTTCACCTGCACAACTTGATGAAATTTAAGACTTATAGAAATCCTAACCAATTCATTTCATTGTCATACAGGGGAACATTTCCATTCACATACACATTAAATACTCATTTCAAGGTAAAATGATGCTTATATGCTTATCTTTTGTCCTTAGCCCAAAATTACATTACTGAGTCATTGAGTACGCAGCATATACTTATACACATATTGCACAACCCAAAAGATTAAACATCCTTACAGTATATACAAAATTCACTAAAACCTACACTAACAAAGTGTCCTAGTGTTGATCGTTGGTATGCGGGGCAATTCTTCAACTCACTTCGCTTCAAAACTTACACGGATTAACAAACCCATGCTAAGTGATAACGCTTAGTGGGGAAACAACACATAATATATAATAACAGAATATTCATACATATATAAATAATACATTATAAGTAATAAGAGGTACATACTAACTTCACATTTTATACACAATATATGCATATATATTTAATGCACTTAACATAATAAAATAGTCACATTTTAATTTATACTATTGCATCATCCTCGCATATTCATCACATTCATATTCATAGGTATCTTACATAAGAATCACATTATCTGATTAATTAATAAAGTTATTCATAGCCTTGCCTGCAACTTAAAGATGCGGATAATAGGTATCACATAAGTACACAAAGGTACAGTAATTGCATTAGTGTGCATGGATACCACACATTCGCATTAGCACTCATAGGTACCAAATAGTCAATAAGATATTAATAAATTCCCATTTGGCAATCCAAAATGTATTTAATTCACATTGATAATTCCAAAGGAATCAGATGCTTTGGCTGCAGCACTTAAACCCTATAGGCATGCCTATTTATTTACTACTTGACTTGCAGGCTAAATTATTTGTCCAGTTTATTCATATGATGACATTCATAATACATCTCACATAGCTCATTCACACTATGGTTCACTTCGCAGTTCATTCACTAAGGCAAATGTACATAATGGTATTCACATCAATAACATAATGATTGTTCTCGTAAACATGTTCACTCCTCATATAAGCATATAGATTAGTTAATTTAAGTCAACTAAGAAATCACTTAAAACATTAAGAAGTGTCACGTTGTGAGCCCTGTCGTGCTCGTGACAGACTTGATAATTTGGTTCTATCACAATCGCGATAGAACTCACCCCTTGCCTCTGCCACGCTCATGCACATGTTCACCCCCATGACATAAACTACATCCCCCTAGAGGAGCCTTTTGTCACGCTCGCGACAGAATTTAATTTTCCATTCAAAACTCCCTTACACCACTTTCCTACCTCCACCCTTTGACACCGTTACAAATAGGACTCACATAAACCATTTTAACCTTATTATTTGCCAACTTAATCTTCTGAACACTCATTTATATACATATTCAGAGTATAATCACATAATTCGCATTATTTTTAACCTTATATTTTAAGAGTTATGGCCAATTGAACATTTCATGCTCCAAAAGTCCACCTACCTTCATTAGCCAACTTAGACATACATATTGGAAGATCATACAATCCGCAACTTCACATAACTATTCTTGCACCTTATAAATGCATTCTCTTAAGCCTTCAATGCCTTATATCTCATTTTTTTATAGAGTTAAACTATGCAAATTATAGTTCATACACACTCATAGGACCAATTACCCTACCAAATTCTATTTTACTTTCACACGCTAGTCAAGATTGAATTTAACTAAATTGAGCATTATCCTGCTCTAAATTCACACAACACTTGCTTAATGTATACACCACTCGGCATGTTCACCAAACGACACCAAGAAACAATCACACACTGGATAATAACAAATTCTCAGTCATGAAAGCAGGGTTACAAACTTAAGTAACTATCTCATGCCGACTAATTAACTCATCAAGCTTATTATACCGTTTATTAATATATTCCCAACTCATTTAAGCATACCATACAAACATGCAAATTCAAAGTTCAATAAAATAAATTAACATTCAAATATCAAGTTCCCAAACCTTAATATCCTTAGCTCCTATTGTCACTTTGCACTTGATTCTCTAATTTTAGCTTTTCCCCGATCCTTCTTTTGCTCAATCACTACAATACAATTATCTAATTTCCAGAATTGGATACAATATATTAATACTCGTATCATAACAAGAAAGAGTAGAAGATGGAGAATAATCAAGTACTAACCACTTACCTAATTGCTCATCCTACATTTCCTAATACCATGAAATCCAATGAATTCTCACACACCAACTATAAATCTCAAGATTACTCAATGAAATGAAGAAATGGGAAAGTAAGAAGAAGCTCAGCCGTGAAAAAGAAGAGAATGCAACAAAAACTGCATTTTCTCTCTCTCTAAATTCCTTATATTGGATGGCTTGAGAGAGGTGGTAGCTCCACAAGACCACACGTGGAGTCTAGTTCTCCAACCTCAATTCAGCCTACTTCTCCATTAATCCTTACTTAACCAAACACTGAATTCAATTAAACTAATTAATTCCTCTTAGTGTTAATCATGCACAATTGCCAATAAGCCACTTAACTTCTTTTAATTATTCAATTAAGTCCTTTATTTGTTATTTCAATTTAGTCCAACTACATAATTAAATTCCCACACAACCCTAATTAAGCCAATTACTACCAGGCTATATCTCGGGCCATTACAACTCTCTCCTCCTAAAAATAATTTCGCCCACGAAATTCATACCTGAATCAATTAGGTGGGGATGTTGCTCCCGCATGGGAGTTTTTTATTCCTAGGTTGCCTCTTCCATTCCATGTTGTTGCCAGAGCACTTTCACAATTGGAATTTGTTTATTCCAAAGCTGTCTTATCTCTTTGGTTTCTCATCATAAGAGAAATCTGGCTTAACTTCCACTTCTTGTACAGATAACACATGAGATTCATCTGATCGGCACCTTCTCCACATAGACACATGGAAAACATCATGAAGCTTAGATAAAGCCGGAGGCAATGCCAACCGATAAGCCACTAAACCAACTCTATCCAACACTTCATATGGTCCAATAAACCTCGGACTCAATTTTCCTTTCTTCCCAAATCGCAACATCTTCCTCCAAGGAGACACTTTTAAGAACACCCTGTCACCTATTTCAAACTCAACATCCCTTCTTTTCAAATTTGCATAAGACTTCTGTCTATCAGTAGCTGCTTTCTATCGCTGATGTATAAGCTTTGCTTTCTCTTTTGTATCTCATACCAATTCTTGTCCAACAATTCTGTGTTCACCCAAATGTTACACAAAACCGGTGTATCACCCTTTCTCCCATACAACACTTTATGTGGCACCATGCCGACACTTGTCGGATAACTATTGTTATAAGCAAATTCCATGAGGTGAAGATATTTATCCCAACTCTTTGAGAAGTCCAGAACACATGCTCGCATTAAATCTTCCAATACTTAATTAACCCTTTTTGATTGTAAATCCGTCTGTAGATAGAACGCAGTACTGAAATTCAACTTTGTACCCAATGCAGCTTGTAAACTTTTCAAAAACTTTGAAGTGAATCTTGGATCTCTATCAGAGACTATCGTAGGGGTACACAATGCAGTCGAATAATCTCCGTCACATACAATTCAGCTAACCGATCCATAGAATAATCCATTCGAATCGGTATAAAGTGAGCTGACTTAGAAAATCTATCCACTATTACCCATACTGCATCTTGTTGCTTTGAAGTCAAAGGCAATCTAGAAACAAAATCCATAGTAATGTTGTCCTATTTCCGTTGTGGAATGGATAGAGGATTTAATAACCCATGTGGAACTTGATGTTCCGCCTTCACTTGCTGACATGTCAGACATTTAGACACATAGTCTACAATGTCATTCTTCATACTTGGCCACCAACACTGTTGCTTCAAATCCTGATACATTTTGTTCCCGCCTGGATGCATAGTAAAAACAGTATTATGGGCCTCATACATCAATCACTTCTTTAACTCTTTCTCACTCATAACACATACCCGATTCTTATAAAGCAATATTCCATCTTCACCCACTGAATAATTAGCCTTGTTACCACTTTTGATTGACTGTAGAGTTTGTTGCAATTTAGAGTCACTCCTTTGTGCAGCTATCACTTCATACTTTAAAACCGGTCTTGCATTCAACTAAGCCAGCAATGCTCCATCTATAGTAAACCTCCATTTAACTTGCTTTAACTGCAAAGACGAGACAGACTTCCTGCTCAGTGCATCTGCTACCACATTAGCTTTACCTGGGTGGTAGTCCACAATGCAATCATAGTCTATAAATAGCTCCAGCCATCTACGCTATCTTAAATTCAATTCTTTCTAAGTTAACAAATATTTCAAACTCTTATGATCAGTGTAAATTTTACACTTCTCACCATACAAGTAATGTCGCCAAATCTTTAAAGCGAACACCACAGCTGCCAATTCCAGATCATGTGTTCGGTAATTTTACTCATGCGGTTTCAGTTGCCTGGAGGCATACACTACTACCTTCCCAACTTGCATTAGCACACAACCCAAAACTATACCTGAAGCATCACTGTACAAAACATATTCTTTGCCAGAGATAGGCTGTGTAAGGATTAGTGCTTGTACCAACATTTTCTTCAATTGATCAAAACTTGCTGGACAGCTTCTTGACCATTCAAATTTAACTCCCTTTCGAAGCAACCTTATCAATGGTGAAGCTATCACTGAGAACCCTTTCACAAACCTTCTGTAATAACCAGCCAACCCTAGAAAATTGCAAATTTCTAGCACATTTCTAGGTGGCTTCCAGTTCACAACTGCTTTAATTTTAGTCGGATCCACCTTAATAGCCTCAGAAGATGTCACATGTCCCAGAAAAGGCACTTCTCGTAGCCAAAACTCGTACTTACTCAATTTAGCATACAACTGATGTTCCCGTAATGTCTGAAGTACACTCCTCAAGTGTTGCTCATGCTCTTCCTCATTTCTTAGGTAAACCAGAATGTCATCAATAAACACGACCACAAACTCATCCAAGTATGGCCAGAAAACTCTATTTGTTAAGTCCATGAATGCAGCAAGCACATTAGTCAACTCGAATGGCATTACTAAGAATTCATAATGTCCATATCAAGTTCTAAATGCAGTCTTGCATATGTCCCCTCTCTTAACTTGTAACTGATAATACCCAAACAGCAATTCTATCTTAGAAAACACACCTGCTCCGCTCAATTGGTCAAATAAATCCTCAATTCTAAGTAGAGGATATCGATTCTTCACTGTTACTTTATTCAGCTGCCGATAGTCAATACACATTCCCATGGTCCCATCTTTCTACTTGACAAATAGGACTGGTGCTCCCCAAGGAGAAACAATAGGTCTAATGAAACTCGTGTCCAATAATTCCTGCAACTTAGTTTTTAGGTCCTTCAATTCAGTAGGAGCCATTCTATAAGGCGCTTTAGACACTGGCACTCACCCAAGTACAATATCAATAGACAATTCAACCTCCCTTACTGGTAGCACACCACTCAGTTTGTCCAGAAACACATCAGGAAACTCCCATACAATGCGTATATCCTGAATCTTTGCTTGCTCTCTTTTAGAATCCAACACCAAAGCCAAGTAAGACTCACATCCCTTCCTCAAACATCGATATGCTTGCATTGCCAATACTACATTCACAAGAGGGTTTGCACAAACTCCCCGCACTGTAACTTTACTTCTCTTACAATCATGGAGTACCACTCTCTTCCTCTTACAGTCAACTACCGCATTATATTTACTTAGCCAATCCATACCCAGTATTAGATCAAACTCATCAAAAGGTAACTCAGAGAAATTAGGTTCTCAGGGATTCATGCTTTCAGTGGTCTCTTCTCTAGCATATTGAGAAGGATCCATCGATCTGATACATATACTAGGATGTCAGCATTAGGTTAACACAACTATACACATCCTAGTCTACACTATGCCCAGAAATGTCTAAACCTAGGCTCTGATACCACAATCTGTAATGCCTATTCCCGCCTACTCACAAAGCTTTACTGTGGCAGTCGAGAACGATTGCTGCGAATCACATCACATGCAAATCTCTCATGATACAAATTTCAGAACTAATAAATTTCATTCACATGCAGCGAAAAACATTCACTACGCATACATATACACATGCTTCATCTCAAAATACATATACTTTCATATACATATATTACATCTCTTGATCCAAAGTTACGTTATAATTTTTATATGCCTAAAAGCTATTAATTACTTAAACATAATAAAAAATAACAAAACATACATTAAGCAAAAGTCCGAGTGTGTTGACCAATAGAGATGCGGGACCATCCTTCCAATCATATCGCCTCTAAACCTACACGGATTGAAAGCTTGTGCTAAGCGATAATGCTTAGTGGGGAAACAACAAACAACATACGCATATATAATAACATAGCATTCATTGAGTATTATCACATACATGCTATACATTCATACCTCACATAGACCATGCCTCATAATTATAATGATAAACTCATCTTGATATTCAGGCAACATGCTTAGAAAGTCTTATTCCACATTTACCCATTGACAGATAATGGTATAACATATCTCATTCACATTCACTCTTTATATCACATAGAAATCGCATTATTCATCATTATATAATCGTTCATTAAGTTGCCTTACCTGAAATTCAAAGATGCAGATAACGGGTATCGCATCAGTACTCAAAAGTACAGTATTCACTTTTATATTCGAAAATACACACTTTCACATCAGTACCCATAGGTACAGAAATAATCAATAAGAGATAATATAAATGTACACTTTAAAAATCCAGGAAGGATTCAATACGCATTAGGATTCCAGAGGAATCAAAAACTTTGGTTGTAGCACTTAGACCCTATAGGCATGCCTATCAATCCACTGCTTGACTTACAGGCTAATATTATTCCGATTATTGTTCACATTATCATGGAATTTATCATCTTAGATTCTCAAAAAGCCACATCACATCATTGTATATATATTTATATATATATATGTTCACATGGTATGTCACAATAATAGGTTTACATGCATATTCATTCATCAATCAAACATATGGGTTCAATTAAAAATGATCAATCAAAAAGCCTTTATAACATACAGGAGTGTCGCGCTCACTAACAGACTCAACCATTACCTTCTATTGTGCTCGCGACAGAACAAACTCTCGCTTTTCTCGCGCTCGTTCAAACACTCATGCTCATGATAGAACACAGCCCAACACATAACTTCCTAAGGGAGCTCTCTATCATGCTCATCACAGAGCCGAAACTTTGTGTTCAAAGTTCCACAACACACTCCTCTTGTTCAAGCACTTTCCCACAATCACACATATGACCTTTAAAACACATCCTAACATTATTTTCTACCATCATGGCCTACTTATCAAACGTTTATTTACAAGCTAAGGCTACGATGGTATGATTCTCATTATTTTTAGCCTTATATTTGAGGAGTTATGGCTAATGAAATAGTACATGTTTCCTAAGTCCTTTTTTCCAGATTTTTAACTAACTTAATTACACATTTTGAAAACTATAGGGTCCTTAACTAAAATGACCATTTCTAACACATTTCTAGGCATAGCTCTTAGAGATCTAATCCCTTAAGTCTCATTCAAATTAGAATTATGAAAGAGAAGTTATACCTCAAACAAACCCAATAGGATATTTACCCACCAAATCTAATTTTTACCATTTCAAGCTAGTCAAGCTTTAATACAACTCAATTGGTAAATTCTAATACCCAAGTTGACAAAGCACTACTGCAAAGTGCCCACGCAACCCAGCATGTTCAATTTCATAATAAGCTTATAAGCATACACAATGTACAAACCATATCTCAAATCATCAAAATAGGGTTATAAGCTAACACAATTATCACATGTCAACAATTTAACTCATCTAACTCATCACACTATGTAACTAACTATTTTTAGTTCATTTACACACTATAACACCCCTTACCCAAACATAGGCGATCCTGATAGGAGTAAGATGCCGTAGGAGTAGGGGTGTCACACCAGACAGATCGGTACAAAGCAAACATTCATACATTAAAACATACGAAAATTTAAAACTTTGAGAAACATTAACCTGATCATGCATTAATATAACAACATTCCTTACAATAATGTTCTGATGAAACTGATATTTCAAAATAATTACATAACCCAAAATATACAGAGCAAAAGCTTACAAAGTTACTGATAAATTGAGAGCTCTATTACAAAAAGAATCATCAATCTAATACAAAAGTAGTCCTAACACTAAACCCTTCTGTGTTGGCTTGACTGGCGGTGACTCTCCCAAAGCAAATGCCTTCCGCACCTGCACGGATAAAAATCGTGCTAAGCGATAATGCTTAGTGGGGAAACACAAAACAAAAGAGTGGACAGCCATTCACAATGGTCGTTAAGGCATAACATATACGGTATGACATATGCAGATAATCAGGTCAGATATATAACCATACGTGCAGAATAAAGGCATACATTCAGGAGCTTATTTCCACATCCACATACATATAAACTGATCCTCTTATTTATCTTTTCATTCGGATATCACATTCTAATAATCATATCGACATAAACCAAAGCAAACAGAACACCTGCGGACTGACAGTAGTGGATAACAAGTATACAGACAGTACCTTACGGGTACGAATCGAATACAGACAATACCTTAAGAGTACGAATCGAAAAACCAATTATTTTATCACATTTAAAATAATTTTCGGAGGGACCTTAAACAAGATCCAAAAATTCATAAAGGTTCGCGAGGAACCAGACAGGGACCTGATCGGGTTCCAGTGAGGCTGCAGCTAAAAGACTCTATTAGGCATGCCTAACTATCCACTTAGTTGATTCGCAGGCTAAAATTATACAGTTAACGTCCAAAGTTCAATTATAACAAGCAAAGAATTCACATACTTTGGTTAATCAGTAAATATAAACATCATCCATCTTACTAGTATAAAGCTCTTATTAAGTGTCATTGTGTGTGCTTAAATCAATAATTTAACACCCCTAAATCACCTTGAATAAATAAGATTTTATTGCAAAAATAGGGTAGGTCACGGTCACAACCAGATTGGTTGCCATCGTGACATACCAAAACTCTCGAAAGAATGCAAGTCTGGGGTACCTCACCGTCACAACCAAAATGGTTGCCACCGTGACATACCAAAGAAACCAAACAAAAGCAAAAGTCTGGACACCTCAAGGTCACAACCAAAATGGTTGCCACCGTGACATGTCCAAAACCCAGAACAGAAGCAAAAATTTGGACACCTGACGGTCACAACCAAAATGGTTGCCACCGTGACATGTCCAAACTCACGGAAGAATGCATCTTGTACATACCTCACGGTCACAACCAAAATGGTTACCACCGTGACCCATGCCCAGATGCAATACCACCGAACCAAAATCACTTTATTTCCAGGCCAATTCAAAGCTTCTGACTCGAACAAATCTCTCCTCACTCATACTCAATATCAACCTTCTAACATAATCAAATCATACCAATATAAGATCCTACTCATGAATTCTCAAAACAACATCAAGTTACACATTCAATCTCATCACTATTCATACCACAACTCAATCAATTGCATATTTGGTTCAATAACTCACAATCAAGGTTTCATGAACAATAAAAATCACAAACCCATAACATAATAACCAGTAAAAACATCAAGAACATCAAATTTTTCATAAATTCATTCAAAGAACAAAATCACAAAAAATGCGTAAATCACAAAACTCCCAAACCTGAATCACCTTAGCTCCTATTCACTTAGTTCCACTTCCTGATGCCTTCTCCTTGCCTTTAGGCTCGCGAGGAGGCTCAACTAACGAACAACCCACAAGAACACACAAAACAGAACCCTAAATTAAATCTAAACCCAGAAAATATGAAGAAGAAGAAGAAAAACAAAATAAAAATACAGAAAACTTACCAATTACTTCTTAGAATTATCAAGATCCTCCAATAATCCAACCCAAAAGGAGTTGGCCAAAGAAAGGAAGAGGAAGAAGGAGTAGAAGGGAAAGCAATAGAGAGAAGAGAAGGGGAGAACGGGAATGAAGAATAGATTTATGTTCTTCCCCTTTCTCTTTCTTCAATTATTCACCCCCACTATTCCCCTTTCCACTAGGCACAACAAGATTGGTGGGTCTTAATAACTCACACCCTAACAACATGCACTACACATACATAATGAGCTCCCAAATAATGCACACCCTACTAATATGTGAACAAATCACACAAACACAACTCACTCACTCACACCCTACAACCATGTGAGTAAGCACACCCAAATGCAATCCAACTAATTCACACCCTAGCACCGTACATGCACCCACATACTAGCAAAACCCGCAAACATGCATTATACCCAAAATACCCTTATGACATGCAAATACACACTAAATGCACATGGACAAACACGGCTCGAACTTCTAGGGGGCAAACGGGGTGTGACACACATATAATACAAACATGGAAATTCATAGTTAATATAATACATATTTAACACCCAAACATTGAATTTCCCGAACCTCTTCTCCGTAGCTCCTTTTAAACTCACTTAGTACTTGGTTCACTAACCTTATCTTTTCCTTTATCTTTTCTTGGATCCACAACTACATGCATAGTCCAATTTCTAGAATTGGAACCACAAATCATTACCAGCTCAACTAAAAGAAAAGAAGAAGTAGATGAAGAACAATCAATAAACACTTACCTTATTAATTCAATAACTTAATGCAATTATTGCATCAATTGATCATCAACAGAAATCAGGGGAATCAAGATTTGAATAAATAGCTCACGAAAGAAGAGAAGAAGAAGAAGATTAGAATTTTGAGAGAACCCACCAAAAATCACATGCAATACAAAAGGTTTTCTCTCTCCTAAAACACTTATATTGCATTAAGAAGAATGAGGTGGGAAATGGAGAATTGGACACCCGGATTCCACTACCTTCACTCACCATTTCTTCCTTCCCTCAAATCCACTTCTTCCTTCACTCAACTAACATTCCATTCAATTAAGTCCTCACTTACACTAAAACTTGCACAAATATAGAAATTTTCACTACTAATTCTAGTAGGGTGTAAATCGGGTCGTTACAACTCGCTCCTCCTTAAGAAATTTGTCCTCGAAATTTCAGCTGATATCAAATAGATAACAATATACTATCAAAGCAGAACTCATACAGATCAAACTTGAACAAATAGAAACTTACCAGAAGGACCCGCTTGATCATCTTCTCTTTCTCTTATCATGGCGTAACACCAAGCTGGACCACCCAAAGGTATCGATTTCTCAATCCTCTTCGATGGTGCTCGCACTGCCTGACCTCTACGTCCACCTCCTCTAGAAGATCCAATCACTCCCATGTTACCCTAACTTTTTGGCTTAACTGAAAATTCCTTCAAAACCGGGCAATTGGCTAGCATATGCTCCATGCTGCCACATCAAAAACATGCTCCAGAGAGCCTCTTACAAGTGCCCCAATGGAATCTCTCATAGTGCTCACACTTTGGCACTGTACTTCCTTTCCTAGATGGTGCCAAAACACTGTCCTTCGATACTGGTTCACGACCTAATCCTCGGGTAACTTGCTTACTAGCAACATCTCGCGATTTCTTAACAATGGGCACACCACTATCAGATACTTTTCTCTTAAGCTCCTATCGCTGCTTGATCACTTCAGACTCTTCCAATTTCATTGCTGCGAAAACCAATTGGTAGTAACCTACCGAATGCATGAAGGCCATAGCTGAAAGAGGACCTCTGATGCTCTCTCTTAACCCATCTTCAAACTGACGACACTTGAATTCCTTGGTTAGCAACAAATCTGGGACATACTTGCTTAACCTACTTACTTCCTTCTCATAATCACTTACTGACAAACCTTTCTGCCTCAAACTTACGAATTCCTTCCACTTTGCCTCTCGGTATGCCTTTGTCATATATCTCTTTTCAAACTCTTGCACAAAATAATTTCATCTCATCTCTATAGGTCACTTGGGGTTCCTCAACAGTAGCTTCCACCAATCATACGCCAAATCTTGCAAAAGGGACACTGCACAATTAACCCTCTAATCAAATGGACAATTTATCTCTTGATGAATTCTGCCCGTCTTCTCAAACCAATAATCTGCTAAATCGTACTGATCCAAAGTCGTACCACTAAATTCGTCTGCCCCTCTTCTTCTAATAAGATCAGTTGGGGCCTTAGGGGCAGTCAATCTCTCAATCAATTGCATCATACCTTTCATTAATACCGGATCACCATAAGCTAGACCCATAGCTTCAGCTTGAGGTCTCTCAGGTGCAAGCCGATTAACCCTCATAGGATTAACACTACCCATCGTCTCACCTATCTCTTCACTGGGATCGAACTCCATCTAAACTCTACACAAGACAAATCTGTATTAGGCCACGACTTTAGACAGACTCACACACATCTCAACATCTTATAGACTAGAATCATCCAACCTGGTCTCTAATACCACAACTTGTGACGCCCCAAAACCCCTCGGGAGGAATATCGGGATGCCACACATGCAAACACACACACTCATATAGAGACTGAAGCAAAAGAAATGAAAACATGCAAAAACACACTATAAGTGGAAGCATCTCAATTAGCTAACCTTCTAAGCGAAAACGGAAGCAATAAAAATAGATAACTATACACTGCTGAACTTAAAACTTATAAATATACAAAATGTTACATGTCATAACAATAATGCATACCTTACTTACAAATACAAAAAAAAATATTCTATACAAGAGTTCTATACAAAAAGAATACTATAACTAATACAAAACTCCTAGTGGCCAGCAGACGGGACTCTCACCTCGGAATCGAGCCTACTAAAACTACATGGAAACAAAACATTTGTGCCAAGCGATAATGCTTAGTGGGGATGTACAAATATAGAGGACTTCTAAAAAAGTCGCAAATTAACACAGAGCATGCATATAAATTTACAGGTACTAGCATCAATAATTCAGAAGCCTATCAAACACACATATATATAGCACTTACATGACAGTAATATTTTAAAAATCTATACAGATACAGAAGCAATAACAATTTGCTAAAATCAGGAGTATACAGAACATATAATCGAACCCAGCTTTACATATAACTTCACATTCAAACTAACAATTAGCCTGAGTTACAATGATAGTGGATATGGGTGTTCAGAATACTGGCTAGCAATATCAGAAGATCGAAGCCTAAAACTTTACAAAAATAGAAGATCGAAGCCTTAATTTTCAGAAGATCGAAGCCTATATTATCAGATACCCGAAGGTACATTTTCAGATACCCGAAGGTTCGAAAAATAAACCCTTAATAAGCATGCTTATCTATCCCCTACCCTGACTGATCAGGCCGAGAAACAACTTAAGTAACCAACTTCTACTCATGTACTCAAGCATGATCAACTTGAATCAATTCATGTACAAGTCAAGTACTTCATCACACCAAATATAGCTTTTAGCATATAACAATCCTAATTGAATGATATTAAACTAGGATTAAAAATTATGCTCATACTCATGAATAACATTTATAAATGAATAATAAATCAAAGTGTAAAAAAAAAATAGGGTACCTCATGGTCACAACTACTTTGGTTGTCACCATGACATACCAAAGATGCAAAATAGAAAGTAAACATAGGGTACCTCACAGTCACAACCACTTTGGTTGTCACCGTGACATACCACATAATATTCGGGCAGTAAGCAATCAAGGGTGTTTCACTGTCACAACCCCTTTGGTTGTTACCGTGATATACCAAAGATGCAAAATAGAATGTAAACATAGGGTACCTCATGGTCACAATAACTTTGGTTGTCATCATAACATACCACACACTCCTTGGAAGCATTTCTTGTATACCTCACGGTAACAACCACTTTGGTTGCCACCATGACCTATGCAATAATGCCAAAACATAAATGTATCAACTATTCCACAACTCAACTCAAAAGCCATAATTGACAAACATACTTTCAAACCATGCAGATGCATATATCAAAGACTTGCCAAACAATATGCCCACAACATTTCAAGGCTATAAATCAATATTTAACATATAATCGTATACCAATTTCAAGCAAAAAAAATGAATAACCAATCATGAACACATGCCTCTCAAAAGCACAACTAATCATGCTCAATAATCATACTCTAAATAGGTCTAAGATTATCAATAATCCAACTATAACATATGCATATACACAATTCTAACTCATAACACGACATGCATCCAATATACACAATTCAAAAACACATGCACAACTATAGCGCACACGATCCCAACATCTTGAAGCAGCCGAACACTTCCAAATTCAAACTTTGTCCTTACCCTTCTCCCTTCTTCTAGCCTCAGCTTCTTGCAATATCCAAATCAACAGAAAAACTCTTAATCCATAAAGACTCATCCGATCCAAACACAAAGAAAGCAGTAGAAGTAGAAACTCTAATCCAAAACACTTACCTCTTAACTTTAATTCTTTGCAATACTCTTCAATCCACTTTTAATATGCCAAAATTAACCCACAAACCAAACAAACCTCAAAGAAAGAAGAGTGAGAGAGAATGGTAACCGAGAGAAAGAGAGGGAAAGAGAGCTAACTTTGCATGTAATCCCATTTGGGATAGAAAACTCCACTAACAATCCCTTATATTGCATGAACAATCCATGTGGCACTCCCTTACAAAGCCACTTGTCACACATAACACTTGTCCACTAACATGCAAAGTTACACTTATAGTCCATGTCAATTATCCCTTTAAGTCCCTCAAATTCACTTCTTCCTTCACTCAACTGACATTCCATTCAATTAAGTCCTCACTTACACTAAAACTTGTACAAATATAGAAATTTGCACTACCAATTCTACTAGGGTGCAAATCGGGTCGTTACAACTCTTTCTTCCTTAAGAAATTTCGTCCTCAAAATTTCACCCGATATCAAACAGATAGCAATACATTATTAAAGCAGAACTCATACAGATCAAATTAGACAAATAGAAACTTACCAGAAGGACCCTCATGATCATCTTCTCTTTCTCTTATCATGGCATAACACCGAGCTAGACCACCCAAAGTTATCGATTTCTCAACGGTCTCCGATAGTACTCGCACTGTCTGACCTCTACGTCGACCTCTTCTAGCAGATCCAGTCACTCCCATGTGACGCGTACTTTTTGGCTTAACTAAACCTTCACCAAAAACTGGGCAATTAGCCATCATATGCTCCATCCTGCCACATTAGAAACATGCTCCAAAGAGACTCCTACAAGTGCCCCAATGGAACCTCTTACAGTGCTCACACTTGGGCAATGTACTTCCCTTACTAGATGGTGGCAAAATACTATCCTTCGATACCGGCTCACGACCTAATCCTCGTGTAATATGCTTACTAGCAGCATCTCAGGATTTCTTAACACTTTGCACACCACTATTAGATAATTATTTCTTAAGCTCCTTTCGCTGCTTGATCACTTCAAACTCTTCCAATTTCATTGCTGCCGAAACCAATTGGTAGTAACCTACCGAATGCATGACAGCCATAGCTGAAAGAGGACCTCGGATGCTCTTTCTTAACCCATCTTCAAACTGACGACACTTGAATTCCTCAGTTAGCAACAAATCTGGCACATGCTTGCTTAACCTACTAAATTCCTTCTCATAATCACTTACTGACAAACCTTTCTGCCTCAAACTTACGAATTCCTTCCACTTTGCCTCTCGGTTCCTTAGTCACATATCTCTTTTCAAACTCTTGCGCAAAATAATCCCATGTCATCTCTATAGGTCATTGGAGGTTCCTCAACAACAGCTTCCACCAATCATAAGACAGACCTTGTAAAAGGGACACTGCACAATTAACCCTCTAATCCAATGGACAATTTATCTCTTGCAGAATTATGCCCGTCTTCTCTAACTAATACTCAGCTGAATCCGAGTGATCCAAAGCCGTACCACTAAATTCCTCTGCCCCTCTTCTTCTAATAAGATCAGTTGGGGCCTTAGGGGCAGTCAATCTCTCAATCGATTGCACCATACCTTGCATCAATACCGGATCACCATAAGTTTGACCCATAGCTTCAGCTTGAGGTCTCTCAGGTGCAGCCCGATTAACCCTGGCAGGATTAACACTACCCACTGTCTCACCTATCTCTTCAATTGGATTGGACTCCATCTAAACTCTACACAAGTAAAATCTGTATTAGGCCACAACTCTAGAAAGATTCAAACACATCTAAACATCTTATAGACTGGAATCATCCAACCTGGGCTCTCATGCCATAACTTGTGACACCCCAAAACCCCTCGAGAGGAATATCGGGATGCCAAACACACAAACACACACACTCATGCAGAGACTGAAGTGGAAAAAATGAAAACATGCAAAAACACACTATAAGCGGAAGCATCTCAATCAGTGAGAAGAAACGGAAGCAATAAATATAGAGAACTATACACTGCTGGACTTAAAACTTATGCATATACAAAACATTACATGTCATAACAATAATAAATACCTTACATACAAATACAAAAAAAATATTCTATACAAGAGTCCTATATAAAATGAATACTATAACCAATACAAAACTCCTAGTGGTTAGCAGACGGAACTCTCATCTCGGAACCGAACCTGTAAAACCTACACGAAAATAAAACATCCATGCTAAGCGATAACGCTTAGTGGGGATGTACAAATATAGAGGACTTCTAAAGAAGATGCAAATCAATATAGAGCATGCATATAAATTTATAGGTACTAGCATCAATAATTCAGAAGCCTATCACACACACATATATATAGCACATACATGACGAAAATTTGTTCAAAATCTATGCAGACACAAAAATAATAACAATTGCTAAAATCAGGAGTATACAGAACATATAACCGAACCCAGCTTTACATATAACATCACTTTCAAACCAACAATTAGCCTAAGTTACAATGATGGTAGATACAGGTGTTCAGAATACTGGCTAGCAGTATCAGAAGATCAAAGCCTAAAACTTAACAAAAACAGAAGACCGAAGCCTCAATTTTTAGAAGATCGAAGCCTAAATTGTCAAATACCCGAAGGTACATTTTCAGATACCCAAAGGTATAAAAACTAGACCCTTAATAAGCATGCTTATCTATCCACTACCCTAACCGATGAGGCTGACAAACAACTTAAGTAACCAACTTCTACTCATGTACTCAAGCACGATCAACTTGAATGAATTTATGTACAAGTCAAGTAATTCATCGTACTAAACATATCTTTTAGCATATAACAATCCTAATTGAATGATATTAAACTAGATTAAAAAATTATGCTCATACTCATGCATAACATTTATAAATGAATAATAAATCAAAGTGTAAAAAAAATAGGGTACCTTACAGTCACAACCACTTTGGTTATCACCGTGACATAACAAAGATGCAAAACAGAAAGTAAACATAGGGTACCTCATAGTCACAACCACTTTGGTTATCACCGTGATATACCACACAATATCCGAGCAGTAAGCAATCAAGGGTATCTCACGGTCACAACCCCTTTGGTTGTCACCGTGACAAACCAAAGATGCAAAAGAGAATGTAAACATATGGTACCGCACAGTCACAATAACTTTGGTTGTCACCGTAACATTCCACATACTCCTTAAACAGAAGCATTTCTTGCATACCTCACAATCACAACCACTTTGGTTGTCATCACGACCTATGCAAGAATGCCAAAATAGAAATGCATCAACTGTTCCACAACTCAACTCAAAAGCCATAATCGACCAACATACTTTCAAACCATGCACATGCATATATCAAAGACTTGACAAATAATATACCAATAACATTTCAAGGCTTTAAATCAATATTTAACATATAATTGTATACCAATTTCAAGCAAGAACAAGAATAACCAATGATGAACACATGCCTCTCAAAAGCATAACTAATCATGCTCAATAATTATACTCTAAACAGGTCTAAGATTACCAATAATCCAACTATAACATATACATATACACAATTATAACTCATAACACAATATGCATTAATATACACAATTCCAAAACACATGCACAACTATAGGGCACATGATCCTAACCTCTTGAAGCAGCCGAACACTTTCAAAATCTGACTTTGTCCTTGCCCTTCTCCCTTCTTCTAGCCTCAGCTTCTTACAATATCTAAATCAAGAACAAACTCTTAATCCATAAATACTCATCCGATCAAAACACAAAGAAAGAAGTAGAAGCAAAAACTTTAATCCAAAACACTTACCTCTTAACTTTAATTCTTTGCAATACTCTTCAATCCACTTCAATATGCTAAAATTAACCCACAAACCAAACAAAACTCAAAGAAAGAAGAGTGGAGAGAATGGAAACCGAGAGAAAGAGAGGGAAAGAGAGCATATACTCAAGTATAATGGAAGAATAAACCATTCATATTCGAATACTAGTGTTACATCTTATCATGTCATAACTCATAAACATATACATGTAACATATATTCATTTCGTATTACTATCGCATGAACCAAACTCAAGTAAAAGCTTGAACATTCGCTAATTAGTGGATACGGGTACTAATGATACTGATAGGACACAGTATCCCAAGCATATGGAGACATGAGTCTCAAAACATTTTCTTATAATCATGTATACCCGAAGGTATATCGGAGACCGAGGCCTCATTCATCTTATATGACCTAAACGGGGCCCGCATGTAAGAAATAACATATAGCAGCTGCACTCACACTCTGACACCAGATAAGCACTTGTCTATCCACTAACTATGACTACTAGGCTCAAGGCACTAATAAGACAACAAATACATATATTTCATTTCTTTTCGTTATATAGGTATAAACTACAAAAGTATTCAAGTAACTTAACCACACATATACATAGATCATAAATAAAGTCATATAAATCATTCACAGGTAAAATCGACGTAGAAATCTCAAATGAATAACTAATACATAAATACCATTTAACATGCTATGAAAACTTATTTAGATATGTTAACCCTATTATGAAAGCCAATAATCCATATAAGTAACATTTGGGAAAGTAAAAAGGAGAAAAACTTTACATGTTGAAGACACCTCATGGTGGTAACCAAAGTGGTTGCCACCGTGACATGCATAAAATACAAGAACAGAATGCCAGACTATGGTACCTCACGGTGGTAACCAAAGTGGTTGCCACCGTGACATGCATATTGCTCAAACAGAATGCAAAACTGAAGTACCTCACAGTGGCAACCAAAGTGGTTATCGCCGTGACATACCCAGAACAAGCGGGAAGAATGCAATTCTAACCTACCTCACGGTGGCAACCTAATTGGTTATCACCGTGACCCCTGTAAAATTTCGATTCCACAGAACCCAACCATGCATTCAAGCCTTTCCAAACCTTCACAACCCCAAAATCATACATAGATCATTCATTTCTAAATCATATCTTTAACATATGTCATAATGAACTCAAAATCATGCTACAATCAACATTCTTATAACACAAAAATTCACTTACATAACAACTACACAAATCATTGATACTCAGGCATAATCACATACCAAAACACACAACCAACAACAAGATTTGACTCAAAACATGATCCAAATGATGATGTAAAAACACACCCAAACATATAGCCAAATAAACTCCCAAACCTGAAATGGAGCTCAAATCTTCACTTCCTTTAGTCAACAACTTTTCCTTTCCCCTTATCCTTTCTCTTTCCTTCAACCTCTTGCAACCAAACAAAACAATAACTCCATTAACTCAATAACATAACCTTTAAAACCCACTCAAATCCGAAAAAGGAGAAGAAGAAGAATAATACCTAAAGCAAAATAGCCACTTACCTCTTTTAGAACCCTCAAAGCTCAAACCGTAGACAAAAGGTGGAAGAAAACACACATGCAAGGAAGAGAGAGCAGAAATGTAGATGGGAAAGTGAGAGAGAGGCGTGGGAAAGGAAAGGCAAAACTCCACTTGGCTTCCACGGGAAGCTACTCCCTTCCTTCCCTCTCTCTTCTCCTTTCAAATCCCATTCAATGCCCCCACCAACCATTACACATGTCACTCCACTATTGGTCCCTTAAACTCATCTTTGACTAACAAACCAAGGCACCAAACTCAACTCAAACCATATAACCTCCAATAACTCACTTTTACATCCAAGTTACCATGCACAAATACCACTAGATTATACCAACCTCAAGAGTACCCTACAACCATACATCACATGCACACCATATAATTCCTTCAATTAATTTAACTAATTAATTCCTTGCAATAAAATCCTTATTATCCAAATTTTCATTTGCTAGAATTACCAATTCGCTCTAAATTTCTGACTTACCATGTAGATCCCAATTAGGCCTATTTTGGGTCGTTACAATCACTCCCCCTTAAGAAATTTCGTCCTCGAAATTTCCCCGCTAACCACTTATATCCAACAACCCAAAACTCAAAACCAACTTGACAAAAGCTAAAAGCACAACTTACCGGAAGGTCCTGCAGCTTCTGGAGTATCCTCTCTGATTATTGCATACACTCTAGCCGAAGCATACTCTCCCGTAGTCCTTGGCCTCTGCACGGTTTCTGATGGCCCCTGCGGAGCTCTTCTTCGATCTCGGTTGCTTCTAGTTGCATTCGATTTACCTCCGTCCACTTTGCTTTCTTGCTGGCTCTTATTCTCTTGTCGATTAGGGCAATTAGCAAACCGATGCTCCATGCATCGACATTTAAAACATGCACCCGTGATCTTGCGGCAAGTACCCCAATGGTATCATCGGCAATGCTCACACTCCGGTGCTCTATTTCCTCTACTCGGGGGCGGGGCTACACTTCCCGCTTCAGAAGGCGCTTGGGCAGTCCCTCTAGTTCCTTGCTCAGTCGGTACACCCTTAGACTTCTTATTACTCGCAAATCCACCATCCGGTGCTCTCCTCTTCTGTTCTATTCTTTGCTTCACTAACTTGGATTCTTCCAACTTAATCGCTGCAGCCACTATCTAATAGTAGCCAACAGGATGCATAACCGCCATTGCTGACAGTGGACCTTTAATGACTTCCCTTAATCCTCCTTGAAAATGCTGGCACTTAAAGTCTTCCGTCAACAGCGATTTAGGCACATACTTGGTTAATCGACTGAACTCTTTCTCATACTCACTGACCGATAGGTTCTTCTGTTTCAAATTGATGAACTCATTCCATTTTGCCTCTCGGTAAGCCTTGGTCACATATTTCTGCTCAAACTCTGACGCAAAGAATTCCAATGTCAGTTTAGCTGGTCTCTGGGGACTAAGGAGCACATGGTTCCACCAATCATCCGCTGATCCCTGCAATAGCGATACAGCACAAGAAACTCGTTATTGCGGAGGGCAAGCTATTTCTTCTAAAATCTGATCCGTTCTCTTCAACCAAAATTCTGCCACATCCGACTCGTCCAAAGAAGTTCCATGAAATTCTTTTGCTCCCCTTTTCCTTATAAGCTCAGAAGGAGCCTTAGGAGTAGTTAATCTGTCTACCACTTGTAGCAAACCTTGTACCAATGTCGGATCGAAACTAAAACCTTGGCCTTCAACTGGTGCACGCTCACGTGCAGGCCTATCTCGACTGACCGGATTACTTCCAATCGGATGCACACTTTCCCCTGTGTCGTCCATATACTCACTTGGATCCGACTCCATCTAGACACTACACAAAACAACATCTGCATTAGGTCATGACTCTAAACAGACTCTCATACAAAGATGCTATACTCAACCAATCATATAAGACCAGAACCGACTAAACCGGTGCTCTGATACTACTAAATGTAACGCCCCGATACCCCCATTGGAAGAATGTCGAGGCGCCACACGCGCAACTCACATAAACGCATACATACAGTCAAAGCATGCTAAGAAAACTAATACACTTAATCAAAATATAACATATCCATATACATATAATAATTATATTGCTTTACAAAACGGTTTGGTAAAGGTAAATATACTTATACAAATCATCCTTTACAAAAAGTTACATTTCCCAAAATCAATTCCCATATACAAAAATACAGTGGAAGATAAATTACACCAATACTAGACTTCTAGTGGCCGACCTGCAGATGTCCGACTCCCAATCAGAACCTGCCACCTACACGGGAAAAGAGCCCGTGCTAAGCGATAACGCTTAGTGGGGAGGAACAACACATGCATGTACATATAATTGCAATAGCATATGTATAATAATAACAAAGCATCTAACATATACTCAAGTATAATAGAAGAATAAACCATTCATATTCAAATACCAGTGTTACATCTTATCAGGTCATAACTCATATACATATACATGTAACATATATTCATTTCATATTACTATCGCATGAACCAAACTCAAGTAAAAGCCTGAACATTCGCTAATTAGTGGATACGGGTACTAATGATACTGATAGGACACAGTATCCCAAGCATATGGAGACATAAGTCTCAAAACATTTTCTTATAATCATGTATACCCGAAGTTATACCGGAGAGTGAGGCCTCATTCATCTTATATGACCCAAACGGAGCCCGCATGTAAGAAATAACATATAGCAGCTGCACTCACACTCTGACCCTAGATAAGCGCTTATCTATCCACTAACTATGACTACTAGGGTCAAGGCACTAATAAGACAAAAAATACATATATTTCATTTCTTTTCATTATATAGGTATAAACTACCAAAGTATTCAAGTAACTTAACCACACATATACATAGATCAGAAATAAAGTCATATAAATCATTCACAGGTAAAATCGACGTACAAATCTCAAATGAATAACTAATACATATATACCATTTAACATGCTATGAAAACTTTTTTAGATATGTTAACCCTATTATGAAAGCCAATAATCCATATAAGTAACATTTGGGAAAGTAATAAGGAGAAAAACTTTACATGTTGAAGACACCTCACGGTGGTAACCAAAGTGGTTGCCACCGTGACATGCATATTACTCAAATAGAATGCAAAACTGAAGTATCTCACGGTGGCAACCAAAGTGGTTGTCACCGTGACATACCCAGAATAGGCGGGCAGAATGCAATTCTAACCTACCTCACGGTGGCAACCCAATTGGTTGTCACCGTGACCCCTGTAAAATTTCAATTCCACAGAACTGTAACACCCCCTTCCCATACGTAGGCGATCCCATCCGAGGAGGAGTGAGATGCCGTATGAGTCAAGGTGTCACCAAGCAAGTACAAAGCAAAACATACATTCATTCTTAACATACATACTTTCATTCTTAACATACATACAGAGATACAGGATAATTAAAACTTTACAGAAAGGAAAGCAAAAGTTGATCATGCATTACTATAACAAACCATTACAATAATGTTCTGATCAACGAGCTTGTAACACCCCGATACCCCCGTTGGAAGGATACCGGAATGTCACGCGGACAAACACATAAACGAATCCAAAGTACATACTTGTAAATAAACCAAATGAAATTTAGAGAAACTTTTAATCATACTATATTAAAACCTTTAACATATATATATCAATATCATTTTACAAAAAGAGGCTCGTAAGCAAATACATATACAAAAATAATTGTTCCTTTACAAAAGATTCACTTTGCTATTAACAAGCCATGTACAAAATAACAGCGGAAGACTCAAAAATAACTTCATCCAAAAAGACTTCTAGTGGCCGACCTGCAGTTGTCTGACTCAAATCCAAACTCGCCACCTGCACGGGAAAAGAGCCCGTGCTAAGCGATAACGCTTAGTGGGGAGGAACAAAACAAACGAATAATATACATATACAATATATATATAACCAACAAAAATATAATTTCATCGCAACAGAAACGTGCAATCAAGCTATGATTCACAAACAAAGGCATCATAATTTCATATAAGCACATTTCCATATTCTCTACTTGACATGCATAAACATACATTACAAGCAATTAACTACTCAAATCATAATTAGGATTTACATACTTTTCACCATTCTAAGTATACAGATACAAGGTGCATATCATAAAGTTATGCTAGAATTCATGTGCATCATATACTTGTAATCGTGTCAATATGCATCTCAACATGTGCCACACAATTTCACATATAGGCTGATTAGTCTGAAAATACTCTCTAGAAGTGGATACGGTCAAATGGATACTAATAGAACATAGTATCCCAAGCATATAGAGACATGAGTCTCAAACATGTACTTTTCATATAGAGACCGAAGTCTCGCATTATATCCATATAGACCCATACAGGATCGAAACAAGGATCCAAACGGACCCACGTATAACGTTTTATCATATAGCAGCTGCACACACACTCTAACCTAAGTAAGCGCTTACTTATCCACTACTATGACTTATTCAGGCTTACAAACACAAACCATCAATTCAAGCACCAATATCAATATGAGAATTGAAATTAATACTAATCTATCATCCATGTATACATGTATAATGATCACATTTTGAAACATGTAAATATAAACATTAAATACAGAAGTTAAAAGGACCTATAACTCACATTAAAAATAATCCATACTTATGTAAATTATAAACATGTAAATCATGTACATTAATACTAATTATGACCACAAATCTCATAATTAAACAATTATTAAAATACAAATCAATTTTTTTAAAACCCAATCGTTTGATATGTACAGAAAAACCCTTTAAACCAGAAGTTAAAACTTGGTTTTTAGAAAACAAGGCAGCTGGAAGAAGGCTGGTCACGAGTTACCCAAGCAGTGGTAACTCGTGACGCTGATTTCTCGCGAGCGCCATGAAGAACGGGACAGTCACGAGTCGTGACCATCCGTCACTCCTCGTGATGCCTGAGAGGAGATGGGGAGGTCACCAGATCTTGTCTCGTGACACGCAGGGAAGAGGAGAGGTCACGAGGCGTGATGCTCCGTCACGTCGCATGACTTCCCAAGGAGGGAGGTCACGGCGTGATGCTCCATCACGTCTCGTGATCTTCCTCTCACTACTTGCTCCTCCTTCTCAAAATTTCCAGAACACGTAAAAACCCAGAAAACGTAAAAACAGAGTACATCAAAACTCCAAACCCCATTTGTCTAAAAACCATTTTTCATGCAAAAGTCATGCTAACACGTACCTTCAAGTCTTCAGAGCACATTTATAGAAATTATAATACAAATAACATATTTTTACTATTCAAACAGAGGTATTACCAGAACGTAGACATATCAGGATTTCTCATTCAAACTCATGCATATTCATCTCATTTACCAACTCACGTTATTCTTTTCTAACTAAATCATGTATACACATTACATTTCTCATGCATTTTTTTTATAAATGAACACACATAGTTAACGTTAACAACAAACAGCAACTAGGATCCGAAATTGAGAAAGGCAGACACTCCCAAACCTGATAATGAAGCTCAAAAATGACCACTGAAACTCTCAATCCACCACTTTATCTTTTCCTTTATCTTTCTTCTTTTCTTCAACAGATTCCATGAACCGACAAATAAAACCCGATATTAATCCAAAGAAACAGCAATGAACATTCCTAAAAAAAAATGGAGAACCACATGAAACTGACAATCACTTACCTTCTGAAGCTTCTTCCAAACCCCAAACCCTAGCTCCACTATGAAAGAACACACATGCAAATGGGAAAAGAACAGAAAATGGAGAGGGGAAGGAATGGCTAACGTGAGAGAGAGCAAGAGAGAAAGAAACTAAAATCTGATTGCTTCTTACAGAAGCTACAAAAATTCCTGAAATCCTCCTTTCTCTCTCCCACATGCATACACCCACCTCTCCACTTGGCACACATGCACAGGTTCACGTAATCCACTTATCCTTCTTTTACCATTTGCACCGTAATCTTCTAATAGGTCCTTCTTAATTTCTTTTTACTCACTAAACTAAAAATCTGCAAAATAATACTTTTAATTCCTTGCAATATAATCCTCATTCCTCTTGTAAAATACCCAATTGCCCTAAATTATCCAACTAAAGTTGCTAATTCCAATTAGGCCACTTATGGGGTGTGACAACTCTCTCCTCCTTAAGAAAATTTCGTCCTCGAAATTTCCTCGCTTATCCAATACAACTCAAATATCTAAACCTAAACGAAACAAAACTTAACATAACAACACTTACCCGAAGGACCTGCGGCATTAGTCGCATCAGCTCCAATCAAAGCATATGCTCTATTCCGGTTATGATCTTCCGTAGCACCAGGTCGTTGCACCATCTCTGATGGTGCTCTCGGAGCTCTACCTCCATCCCGATTACCTCGAGTGACATTGGATCTTCTACTCTCTTGTTGATTCTGGTCCTCTTGTCGATTAGGGCAACTTGCAAACCGATGTTCCATACTCCCGCACTTAAAGCATGCCCCGGTAATCTTGCGACATGTACCCCAATGGTACCTATGACAATGCTCACACTCCGGTGCTCGGTTTCCCTTGCTAGCATGCAGTGCCACACTTCCTACTTCTGAAGGTACTTGAATAGACCCTCTATTTCCTTGTTCAACTGGAGCACCCTTGGACTTCTTAGTACTCACAGCTCCCCCATCCGGTGCTCTCCTCTTCTGTGCCATCTTCTGCTTTACCACCTCAGATTCTTCTAACTTCATTGCCGCTGCTACAAGCTGATAATATCCCACTGGTTGCAAGACGATCATAGCAGACAAAGGACCTCTGAAAACCTCACGAAGTCCCTCCAGAAAATGCCTACATCTGAACTCATCCGTCAACAACTGCTCGGGCACATACTTACTCAACCGATTGAATTCCTTGTCATACTCACTCACAGTCATTCCCCGCTGCTTCAAACTGATGAACTCTCTCCACTTAGCTTCTTGGTATGCCTTTGTCACATACTTTTGCTCCAACTCTTGCTTGAAGTATTCCCAAGTCAGTTCAGCTGGTCGTTGCGGATTCCTCATCACAAGTTCCCACCAATCATATGCTGATCCTTGAAGCAACGATATTGCACATGAAGCTCTCTGATCTGCGGGACATCTAATCTCTTGCAGAATCCTACCTACCCTCTTCAGCCAAAACTCAGCCACATCTGATTCATCCAAGGCAGTCCCATGAAAGCCTTCTGCTCCTCTCTTTCTTAACAACTCAATTGGAGCCTTAGGAGCAGTCAACCTATCAACCACTTGCAGTAACCCTTGTACTAACGCTGGATCAAAACCAACTCCTCTATTTGCACCCACAGCTGGTGCAGGTTCCCGCTCATGCCTATCCTGACCCATTGGATCACCTCCTCTGACTGGATTCTCTCTACGACCCACATTGACACTGTCCATTGTGTCGCCCATATACTCACTTGGATCCGACTCCATACAAACACTACACAACACAAGACATCTGCATTAGGCCACTACACAAAACTGACTCTCATGCATAGACTTGACTCTACACTCAAACAATCACAACATAACCCAGAACCACCAAACCTAGGCTCTGATACCAAGCTGTAACACGCCGATACCCCCGTTGGAAGGATACCGGAATGTCACGCGGACAAACACATAAACGAATCCAAAGTACATACTTGTAAATAAACCAAATGAAATTTGGAGAAACTTTTATTCATACTATATTAAAACCTTTAACATATATATATCAATATTGTTTTACAAAAAGAGGCTTGTAAGCAAATACATATACAAAAATAATTGTTCCTTTACAAAAGATTCACTTTGCTATTAACAAGCCATGTACAAAATAACAGCGGAAGACTCAAAAATAACTTCATCCAAAAAGACTTCTAGTGGCCAACCTGCAGATGTCTGACTCAAATCCAAACTCGCCACCTGCACGGGAAAAGAGCCCGTGCTAAGCGATAACGCTTAGTGGGGAGGAACAAAACAAACGAACAATATACATATACAATATATATATAACCAACAAAAATATAATTTCATCGCAACAGAAACGTGCGATCAAGCTATGATTCAAAAACAAAGGCATCATAATTTCATATAAGCACATTTCCATATTCTCTACTTGACATGCATAAACATACATTACAAGCAATTAACTACACAAATCATAATTAGGATTTACATACTTTTCACCATTCTAAGTATACAGATACAAGGTGCATATCATAAAGTTATGCTAGAATTCATGTGCATCATATACTTGTAATCGTGTCAATATGCATCTCAACATGTGCCACACAATTTAACATATAGCCTGATTAGTCTGAAAATACTCTCTAGAAGTGTATACGGTCAAATGGATACTAATAGAACACAGTATCCCAAGCATATAGAGACATGAGTCTCAAACATGTACTTTTTATATAGAGACCGAAGTCTCGCATTATATCCATATAGACCCATACAGGATCGAAACAAGGATCCAAACGGACCCACGTATAACATTTTATCATATAGCAGCTGCACACACACTCTGACCTAAGTAAGCGCTTATTTATCCACTACTATGACTTATTCAGGCTTACAAACACAAACCATCAATTCAAGCACCAATATCAATATGAGAATTGAAATTAATACTAATCTATCATCCATGTATACATGTATACTGATCACATTTTGAAACATGTAAATATAAACATTAAATACAGAAGTTAAAAGGACATATAACTCACATTAAAAATAATCCATACTTATGTAAATTATAAACATGTAAATCATGTACATTAATACTAATTATGACCACAAATCTAATAATTAAACAATTATTAAAATACAAATCAATTTTTTTAAAACCCAATCATTTGATATGTACAGAAAAACCCTTTAAACCAGAAGTTAAAACTTGGTTTTTAGAAAACAAGGCAGTTGGAAGAAGGCTGGTCACGAGTTACCCAGGCAGTGGTAACTCGTGACGCTCATTTCTCGCGAGCGCCACGAAGAACGGGGCAGTCACGAGTCGTGACCATCCGTCACGCCTCGTGACGCCTGAGAGGAGAGGGGGAGGTCACGAGATCTTGTCTCGTGACACGCAGGGAAGAGGAGAGGTCACGAGGCGTGATGCTCCATCACGTCGCGTGACTTCCCAAGGAGGGAGGTCACGGCGTGATGCTCCATCACGTCTCGTGATCTTCCTCTCACTACTTGCTCCTCCTTCTCAAAATTTCCAAAACACGTAAAAACCCAGAAAACGTAAAAACTGAGTACATCAAAACTCCAAACCCCATTTGTCTAAAAACCATTTTTCATGCAAAAGTCATGCTAACACGTACCTTCAAGTCTTCAGAGCACATTTATAGCAATTCTAATACAAATAACATATTTTTACTATTCAAACAGAGGTATTACCAGAACGTCAACATATCAGGATTTCTTATCCAAACTCATGCATATTCATCTCATTTACCAACTCACGTTATTCTTTTCTAACTAAATCAGGTATACACATTACATTTCTCATGCATTTTTTTTATAAATGAACACACATAGTTAACGTTAAAAACAAACAGCAACTAGGATCCGAAATTGAGAAAGGCAGACACTCCCAAACCTGATAATGAAGCTCAAAAATGACCACTGAAACTCTCAATCCACCACTTTATCTTTTCCTTTATCTTTCTTCTTTTCTTCAACAGATTCCATGAACCGACAAATAAAACCCGATATTAATCCAAAGAAACAGCAATGAACATTCCTAAAAAAAAAATGGAGAATCACATGAAACTGACAGTCACTTACCTTCTGAAGCTTCTTCCAAACCCCAAACCCTAGCTCCACTATGAAAGAACACACATGCAAACGGGAAAAGAACAGAAAATGGAGAGGGGAAGGAATGGCTAACGTGAGAGAGAGCAAGAGAGAAAGAAACTAAAATCTGATTGCTTCTTACAGAAGCTACAAAAATTCCTGAAATCCTCCTTTCTCTCTCGCACATGCATACACCCACCTCTCCACTTGGCACACATGCACAGGTTCACGCAATCCACTTATCCTTCTTTTACCATTTGCACCGTAATCTTCTAATAGGTCCTTCTTAATTTCTTTTTACTCACTAAACTAAAAATCTGCAAAATAATGCTTTTAATTCCTTGCAATATAATCCTCATTCCTCTTGTAAAATACCCAATTGCCCTAAATTATCCAATTAAAGTTGCTAATTCCAATTAGGCCACTTATGGGGTGTGACAGAGCTGATACAAAAATAATATTACATATACAAAATATAGGTACAGAAGCGGAAGCTGATACAAAACAGATACAAACTAATACATGAGAGTTCTATACAAAAAGAATCATCACTAATACAAAATTAAGCCCTACACTAAACCCTTCTGTGTTGGCTTGATGGCAGTGACTCTCTCACAGCAAAACTCCTTCCGCACCTGCACGGGTAAAAACACCGTGCTAAGCGATAAACGCTTAGTGGGGAAACACAAATAAATTATGGACGGCCATTCACAATGGTCGTCAAGGCATATCACAATCACAATGGCAAAATGCAATAGCTTTAGTAATATCCATATAATCATGCTCACAAATTAAAGCCATACATTTGCACCACAAATACATATCCATTTCCATATTAATGGAACACATATCCCATCATTATACTCATTCAGATATCACATGTATATATTTCCAATTCAGAACAGAGCAATTCAATCAATTATTTAATAAACACCTGCTGACTCTAGATAGTGGATAACGAGTGTACTGAAGGTACCTTACGGGTACGAATCGAATACTGAGGGTACCTCACAGGTACAAATCAAAAGTCATTTCATTTTTATCAAAACACATTATTTGTATTCTGAGGGGATCTTAAACAAGATCCTAATACTGATGGGTTCGCGAGGAACCAAACGGGGACCTGATCGGGGTCCAAACTGAACTGAGGGCTGCAGCTAAAAGACTCTATTAGGCATGCCTAACTATCCACTTACTTAACTCTAGCAGGCTAAAACTCATTCAGATCACAATTCAAAACATCGCGTATAATTCATCAGAAGAATCATGGTATCACGCATATCAAAGCATATAAAAGTATGACATGCATCATACAGCAGTATAAACTCATTCGAAGGAATTATGGAATCCGTTATAGGTTAAAAATCCGGGAAATTTCAGAAAATGGGCCAGAAGGGGTGATGGACGAGGTTGGCTGGTCACGAGGCGTGACTGGCGTCACAACTCGTGACTGGCCTCCTCACAAGGCTGGTCATGAGACGTGACTGAAGGTCACGCCACGTGACTGGCTCTGTCCCTTGCGGATCACGCGGCGACTCGTCCCTTACCTCTCGCTGGTCACGAGTCGTGACTGGGTGTCACATCTCGTGACTGGCTTCCTTCTTTGGGCTGGTCACGCGACGTGACTGGCTGATGTGACTGGCCTCTCTCAGGCCAGTCACGAGTCATGACTGGGAGTCACGTGTCATGACTGGCTTCCTCATGGCCAGTCATGAGTTGTGACAGGCAGTCACAGCTCGTGACTGGCTTCTATCTGGCAGGTCACGAGTCGTGACTAGAAGTCACGTCTCGTGACTTGCCTTTCCTCTTGGCTAGTCACGCTACAGACGGGAATTCTATAGTAATCGATTTCCAGATTTTCCAGAATTTCCCAGAACAAAGAAATCAATCCGAATTTGATTAAACTTCCTTCAAACTTATTCTTACTTTACAGAAGACATTCCAAACAATATAACAGCATATAAATACAACTCAATTCAGCATTTACACAACCCAATCAAGTATATAAATACATATATGCATTCAACTTCTCAAAAACATAAACCCTAGAAATTTACAGTAAACTCAAAATCATACAAGTCATAACCAACAATTCCCAAACCTGAATTCTAAGCTTCACTTCACTTAGTCCCACTACTCCCAGCAATCTCCTTGCCTTTGGGATCGCGAGGAGCTTCAGCTAAACACAAACATCCAACAATGCAAACCCTAAGTTAAATCTAAACTCAAGGAAGAAGAAGAAGAGAAAGAAGAATAAGAGCAAAACCAAGATACATACTTACCAAGTTAGGAGCAAGAGTGACCAATTTCCACAACCACAACTTGATTTACAGATAGCAATAATTAGGAAAGGGAAAAGGAAGAAGAAGATGGTGGTAAAGGGGAAAACGTGAATCTGATATTCCCTTCACTCTTCCTTCTTTTCTTTATTCATTTTCCCTAACCTAATACACATTTCAATCTTTTGGTGGTGGAACTTGCTCACTCACACCCTAACTCCAAACTTCACACATATCTTATGCACTCCTAACTTATACACCCTACAATGGTATGAACTCACACACACAAGCGCTTCTCAACTTAAAACACCATAAAGTGATATGCTCAGGTGCACACAAGCAATTCCCAATTAATACACACACTAATGTTATAGTGCAACTACATACTAACAAAACCCAAAAACATGCATTTTACTAAACTACCCTCATGATATGCTGAACACATGCACATGCATGCTCACACACAGACAGGCTCATTCTACTAGGGGCAAACGGGGTGTGACAACTCTCCCCTACTAATAAGAAATTCGTCCTCGAAATTCTCACCTGAACTGAATAACTGCGGATACTGAGCTCTCATCGACTCTTCTGGTTCCCAAGTCGCTTCTTCGACTCCATGATGGATCCACAACACTTTAACCAAAGGAATCTGCTTTCTTCTCAGCTGCCTCACCTCTCATGCTAGAATAGCTCGCGGTTCCTCATCATAAAAAAAGTCTGGCTGAACCTGAATATCTTGAACCGAAAGAACATGCGAAGGATCTGATCTATATCGACGAAGCATCGAAACGTGGAACACATCATGCAACTTTGCTAACTCCAACGGTAGCGCTAATCTATAGGCTACAGGTCCTACCTTAGCCAGAATCTCATAAGGTCCAATGAAACGAGGACTAAGCTTGCCTTTCTTTCCAAACCGAAGCACTTTCCTCCAAGGTGAAACTTTAAGGAAAACTTTGTCCCCGATCTCAAAATGTACGTCTTTCCTCTTCAAATTAGCATAAGATTTCTGTCGATCCTTGGCTGCCTTCAAATTCCGTTGCACAACTCTGATCTTTTCTTCAGTATCTCTAACCAAGTCAGGCCCAATCACTGATCTCTCGGATAGCTCGGTCCAACAAACCGGAGTCCTACACTGACGTCCATATAAAGCCTCATATGGTGCCATACCGATGCTTGACTGAAAACTGTTGTTGTAGGCAAACTCCATAAGCGACACATATCTGTCCCAACTACCCGGAAAATCCAAAGCACAAGCTCTCATCATATGCTCCAGAATCTGAATAACTCGCTCTGACTGACCATCGGTCTGAGGATGAAACATAGTACTGAAGTTCAACTTAGTGCCCAAAGCTCTCTGCAACTCCTTCCAAAACTTGGAAGTAAACCTCGGATCTCGATCTGAAACTATGGACAAAGGCACACCATGTAACCGAACTATCTCATCCACAAAGATACTGGCCAATCTGTCCATCGAGTAGTCCACTCTAACCGACAGAAAGGGAGCTGACTTCGTAAGCCGATCCACTATTACCCAAACCGAATCATGTTTCCTCTGAGTCAAAGGCAAACCAGAAACAAAGTCCATGGCGATATCATCCTACTTCCACTCAGGAATGGATAAAGGCGTAAGCAATCCCGAAGGAACCTGATGCTCGGCCTTTACCTGCTAACATGTCAAGCACTTGGATATAAAATCCACTATGTCCCTCTTCATACCGGACCACCAAAAGAACTGTTTCATATCCCGATACATCTTCTCACTGCCCGAATGCATAGTAAAAACTGTACTATGCGCCTCACTCATAAGCTGTCTCCTCAAATCCTCAAACTCTGGCACACATAAGCAATCCCTGAACATAAGCACCTCATCCTGAACTGAGAACTCTAACTGCTTGCCCGATCTGACCTCTTGCACAATCTGCTGAAGCCTCTGATCATCTCTCTGAGCATCCACTATCCTCTGTCTCAAGGTAGGCTTCGCACGCAACTGAGCAATCAAAGCTCCATCTGAACCAAATCTCCATCTGAATCGCCTCAGGAATAAGGCTGAAACTGAGTTCTGACTCAAAGCATCTGCGACTACATTAGCCTTACCAGGATGGTAATCCACAATGCAGTCGTAGTCCTTAAACAACTCAAGCCATCGGCGCTGTCTCATGTTCAACTCTTTCTGTGAAAGGAAGTACTTCAAGCTCTTGTGGTCTGAAAAGATCCTACACTTTTCCCCATACAGATAATGATGCCAAATCTTCAAAGCAAAGATCACAGCTGCTAACTCAAGATTATGCGTCGGATAGTTTCTCTCATGTGGCTTTAACTGACGAGAAGCATAAGCCACGACCTTACCTTCCTGCATCAGTACACATCCAATACCAACACCCGAAGCATCACTATAAATGACAAACTCTTTACCCGAGATGGGTTGAGTAAGAATAGGAGCCTCAACAAGCAACTGCTTTAACCGATCAAAACAAGCCCGGCATCCATCTGACCACTCAAATCTGACTCCTTTCCTCAATAATCTAGTCATCGGAGCAGCAATCATAGAAAAACCCTTAACAAACCGACGGTAATAACCTGCCAAACCGAGGAAACTCCTCACCTCCTGAACATTTCTAGGCACTTTCCAATCAACTATCGCCTCAATCTTGGCTGGATCTACCTGAATACCTCTAGCTGAAACAATGTGACCCAAGAATGATACTTCTCGAAGCCAGAAATCACACTTGCTAAGCTTGGCAAATAACTGATGCTCTCTCAACATCTGCAAAACCAATCTGAGATGCTCCTCATGCTCACTCTCATCCTTGGAATACACCAAGATGTCATCAATGAACACTACTACAAATCGATCTAAGTATGGCCTAAACACACGGTTCATCAAATCCATAAAAGCCGCTGGAGCATTTGTCAAACCAAACGGCATCACAAGAAACTGATAATGGCCATACCTAGTCCGAAATGCAGTCTTAACCACATTTGCATCCTGAACTCGAAGCTGGTAGTACCCTGATCGAAGATCTATCTTAGAGAAGACACCTGCACCTCGAAGCTGATCAAATAAATCCTCAATCCTAAGCAACGGATACTTGTTCTTCACTGTAACTTTATTAATCTGCCTGTAGTCGATACACATCCGCAAAGATCCATCTTTCTTCTTGACAAAAAGAACTGGAGCTCCCCAAGGAGAGATGCTAGGTCGAATAAACCCCTTATCCAATAACTCTTGTAGCTGAGTTTTAGGTTCCCTCAACTCTACAGGAGCCATCCGATAAGGTGCTCTCGAAATAGGTGCAGTACCTGGCATAATCTCAATGGACAACTCAACCTCTCTCTCAGGAGGCAAACCAGGCAACTCGCTCGGGAACACATCACTAAACTCCCGCACTACTGGAATGTCCTCAATCTGAACTTGATCTCTCTTGAAATCTAACACAACTGCAAGAAAAGCCTCACAACCTTTCCTGAGAAACCTCTTGGCTTGCATCGCGGAAATCACATTATTCACAGAACTAGCACCCAAACCTTTCAAAAACACAAGAGACTGACTTCTATCCCAAAGTACAACTGTCTTCCTATGGCAATCAACTACAGCCCGATGCTTACCCAACCAGTCCATACCTAGAATCAAATCAAACTCTCTGAAAGGCAACTCAATCAAATCCGCTGGAAGCATAACTCCCTCAACTATCAAAGGACAACTCCTAAAGACTCTACTCACACTGACACTATGCCCTAATGGACTGGTCACACATATCTCATAATCTAACTGATCAACCACATGCAACTTATCAACAATTTTATCTGTGCACAAGTATGAGTGTGTGGAACCAGGATCAATTAGAGCATACAACTCAGTGTCATGGAGTAGGAACTTACCAGCAATAACATCAGGTGCATCCTACTCATCTCTGGCTCTCATAGCATAAGCTCTAGTGGCAAACTGAGGAGGACGCTCAACAGTCTCAGAAGCAGCTCCATCTCTAGGCCGACCACCTCGACCTCTACCTCTACCTCTACCACGGGTAGCCTGAGAAGCATTCGAACCGACCCTGCTGGCCTCTCTCTGGGCACCTGAATCCTCATATAATCTCAGACAACTGGCCAAAAGATGCTCAGAACTCCCACACCTGAAACACACACCGGAGAGCAACCTACACTCACCCCGATGAGTCTTACTGCAATGAGGACAAACTGATGTAGTCTCAACTCTACCACCCCTACCAGAACCTGACACAGCTGCAGAACCCTGTCATCTACCTGTAGAAGCCGGCCCAGAAGATGACTTGTCCTGTGGGTTCCTTGATCTCTTACCCGAGGATGAAGAAGATCCTCCACGAGAAGAGTTCCTCCTCTGAGCTCTCTCTCTAAGCACCGTCTCAGATAACTCAGCCCTCACAGCAGCCTCCACAATCTGATAGTAGCTAACCCCAGGCATGCACATCAAAGAAATCAAAGCAATCTTCAAAGACTCATTCAACCCCGCTTCGAAATGCTTGCATCTGAAATCATCTGTCATAACCCCACGCGGAGCATAGCGAGACAATCTATTGAACTCCTTCTCATAATCTGCTACAGATATAGCCCTCTGTCTCAGACTCAAAAACTGCGCCCATCTCGCATCTCTATAAGTCTGAGTAATATACTTCTTTGTGAACTCACCCTCAAAGAACTCCCAAGTAATCGGATCCGGTAGCTTAGGATGCCTGCAAACCAATTCCCACCATTCAAAAGCAGACCCTTGCAGTAGAACTAATGCACACTCTGTCTGCTGGTCGGGAGGACACCGAATCTCTCTCAAGGCAAGCTTCACTTTATCTAACCATTTCTCAGCCATCTCAGACTCATTCAAACCAGTGCCATAAAAATCTTCAACTCCTGCCCTTCTCAAATTCTCCATAGGTGCTCTAGGAGCAGTCACTCTCTCCAAAACCCTAGCCATGTCTTGATGCAATCTGAACATAGCCTCAGAAGGCATGGCTGCGGCCTCGGGCTGGACCCTAGCATGCTGAGCCGACACAGAAATTGATGGATCTACAGCTTGAGGGTTCACACTCTCGGCGGATTCCTCAAGTGATCCACGAGCAGAATTAGAAGCCATCTAAACAAACAAGAAACAACCGTATCAGCCAACACAGATCTAAACACATACACATCTATACACTTCAACACATCAACAGAACAAAAAATACCCAAAAACGCCTAAACCGAAACTCTGATACCACAAACTGTAACACCCCCTTCCCATACGTAGGCGATCCCATTAAAGGAGGAGTGAGATGCCGTATGAGTCAAGGTGTCACCAAGCAAGTACAAAGCAAAACATACATTCATTCTTAACATACATACAGAGATACAGGATAATTAAAACTTTACAGAAAGGAAAGCAAAAGTTGATCATGCATTACTATAACAAACCATTACAATAATGTTCTGATCAACGAGCTAATACAAAAATAATATTACATATACAAAATATAGGTACAGAAGCGGAAGCTGATACAAAACTGATACAAACTGATACATGAGAGTTCTACAAAAAAGAATCATCACTAATACAAAATTAAGCCCTACACTAAACCCTTCTGTGTTGGCTTGATGGCGGTGACTCTCTCATAGCAAAACTCCTTCCGCACCTGCACGGGTAAAAACACCGTGCTAAGCGATAAACGCTTAGTGGGGAAACACAAATAAATTATGGACGGCCATTCACAATGGTCGTCAAGGCATATCACAATCACAATGGCAAAATGCAATAGCTTTAGTAATATCCATATAATCATGCTCACAAATTAAAGCCATACATTTGCACCACAAATACATATCCATTTCCATATTAATGGAACACATATCCCATCATTATACTCATTCAGATATCACATGTATATATTTCCAATTCAGAACAGAGCAATTCAATCAATTATTTAATAAACACCTGCTGACTCTAGATAGTGGATAACGAGTGTACTGAAGGTACCTTACGGGTACGAATCGAATACTGAGGGTACCTCACAGGCACAAATCAAAAGTCATTTCATTTTTATCAAAACACATTATTTGTATACTGAGAGGATCTTAAACAAGATCCTAATACTGATGGGTTCGTGAGGAACCAAATGGGGACCTGATCGGGGTCCAAACTGAACTGAGGGCTGCAGCTAAAAGACTCTATTAGGCATGCCTAACTATCCACTTACTTAACTCTAGCAGGCTAAAACTCATTCAGATCACAATTCAAAACATCGCGTATAATTCATCAGAAGAATCATGGTATCACGCATATCAAAGCATATAAAAGTATAACATGCATCATACAGCAGTATAAACTCATTCGAAGGAATTACGGAATCCGTTATAGGTTAAAAATTCGGGAAATTTCAGAAAATGGCCCGAACGGGGTGATGGACGAGGTTGGTTGGTCATGAGGCGTGACTGGCGTCACAACTCGTGACTGGCCTCCTCACAAGGCTGGTCACGAGACGTGACTGAAGGTCACGCCTCGTGACTGGCTCTGTCCCTAGCGGATCACGCGGCGACTCGCCCCTTATCTCTCGCTGGTCACGAGTCGTGACTGGGTGTCATGTCTCGTGACTGGCTTCCTTCTTTGGGCTCGTCACGCGACGTGACTGGCTGACGTGACTGGCCTCTCTAAGGCCGGTCACGAGTCGTGACTGGGAGTCCCGTCTCGTGACTGGCTTCCTCATGGCCGGTCACGAGTTGTGACAGGCAGTCACAGCTCATGACTGGCTTCTATCTGGCAGGTCACGAGCCGTGACTAGAAGTCACGTCTCGTGACTTGCCTTTCCTCTTGGCTAGTCACGCTACAGACGGGAATTCTACAGTAATCGATTTCCAGATTTTCTAGAATTTCCCAGAACAAAGAAATCAATCCGAATTTGATTAAACTTCATTCAAACCTGTTCTTACTTTACAGAAGACATTCCAAACAATATAACAGTATATAAATACAACTCAATTCAGCATTTACACAACCCAATCAAGTATATAAATATATATATGCATTCAACTTCTCAAAAACATAAACCCTAGAAATTTACAGTAAACTCAAAATCATACAAGTCATAACCAAAAATTCCCAAACCTGAATTCTAAGCTTCACTTCACTTAGTCCCCTACTCCCAGCAATCTCCTTGCCTTTGGGATCGCGAGGAGCTTCAGCTAAACACAAACATCCAACAATGCAAACCCTAAGTTAAATCTAAACTCAAGGAAGAAGAAGAAGAGAAAGAAGAATAAGAGCAAAACCAAGATACATACTTACCAAGTTAGGAGCAAGAGTGACCAATTTCCACAACCACAACTTGATTTACAGATAGCAATAATTAGGAAAGGGAAAAGGAAGAAGAAGATGGTGGTAGAGGGGAAAACGTGAATCTGATATTCCCTTCACTCTTCCTTCTTTTCTTTATTCATTTTCCCTAACCTAATACACATTTCAATCTTTTGGTGGTGGAACTTGCTCACTCACACCCTAACTCCAAACTTCACACACATCTTATGCACTCCTAACTTATACACCCTACAATGGTATGAACTCACACACACAAGCACTTCTCAACTTAAAACACCATAAAGTGATATGCTCAAGTGCACACAAGCAATTCCCAATTAATACACACACTAATGTTATAGTGCAACTACATACTAACAAAACCCAAAAACATGCATTTTACTAAACTACCCTCATGATATGCTGAACACATGCACATGCATGCTCACACACAGACAGGCTCATTCTACTAGGGGGCAAACGGGGTGTGACAAGAACCCAACCATGCATTCAAGCCTTTGCAAACCTTCATAACCCCAAAATCATACATAGATCATTCATTCCTAAATCATATCTTTAACATATGCCATAATGAACTCAAAATCATGCTACAATCAACATGCTTATAACACAAAAATTCACTTACATAACAACTACACAAATCACTTATACTCAGGCATAATCACATACCAAAACACACAACCAATAACAAGATTTGACTCAAAACATGATCCAAATGATGATGTAAAAACACACCCAAACATATAGCCAAATAAACTCCCAAACCTGAAATGGAGCTCAAATCTTCACTTCCTTTAGTCAACAACTTTTCCTTTCCCCTTATCCTTTCTCTTTTCTTCAACCTCTTACAACCAAACAAAACAATAACTCCATTAACTCAAGAACATAACCTTTAAAATCCACTCAAATCCGAAAAAGGAGAAGAAGAAGAATAATACCCAAAGCAAAACAGCCACTTACCTCTTTAAGAACCCTCAAAGCTCAAACCCTAGACCAAAGGTGGAAGAAAACACACATGCAAGGAAGAGAGAGCAGAAATGTAGATGGGAAAGTGAGAGAGAGGCGTGGGAAAGGAAAGGTAAAACTCCACTTGGCTTCCACAGGAAGCTACTCCCTTCCTTCCCTCTCTCTTCTCCTTTCAAATCCCATTCAATGCTCCCACCAACCATTACACATGTCACTCCACTATTGGTCCCTTAAACTCATCTTTGACTAACAAACCAAGGCACCAAACTCAACTCACACCATATAACCTCCAATAACTCACTTTTACATCCAAGTTACCATGCACAAATACCACTAGATTATACCAACCTCAAGAGTACCCTACAACCATACATCACATGCACACCATATAATTCCTTCAATTAACTTAACTAATTAATTCCTTGCAATAAAATCCTTATTATCCAAATTTTCATTTACTAGAATTATCGATTCGCTCTAAATGTTCCGACTTACCATGCATATTCCAATTAGGCCTATTTTGGGTCGTTACACCCTTCCACTTAAACATTTAACTTATTATTACCATTTTTTTATCACCTTTTTGTAAAATTGCCTTTTTGCCCTTAAACTTTCTATTTACTTCATTTTAATCATGTTTTCACTCATTTTCACCATTTTCACTATTTTAATCATTTTATTCACATATTTACCAGTATGCCCCTAGTATGGACCCGATAGAAAATCTACTGACCGGATATGTGAGAACGTGGATCACATAGATCCATTGCACTTTGAAATGATCCCGATGGGACCATTTCTCACTGCACTGCACTTAACACTGTAATCACTGGATACGCTGTAAAAACTGAACACTGCACTGAGATAGGCCGTCATTGGTCTATCAATAGCAAGCCGCCGTGACTCGTACCGCGATGTGGAGTCCCTATGGCTATCCAATTATATCCTAGACTAGATTTCACTACCAGACAGCTACTAAGGGTAATATTTCATCATCATTCGTGCAATATCACACTTTATCACTATGCACATTTCAACATACATATTATATTCATTTATAATTTTGCATACACATTCGATTATCAATACTTAATCACTTTATGCCATCACATTCCATTATTTGTCAAAAATACATACTTACATCTCTTAGATTACCATTTGGCCAACAAGTTACTTTTCCATATTATGCACTTTAGTTTCAATTAATCACTCATTCATACTCTTTATATATTAATCATACTATAAATATCATTTATGTGTCATAATTCATCACATATCTTAAATAAACCCTTGATATACCATTCGGCCACTACGCTATCTTTCTCTTTAGTTCACTTTAATTCCACTTAATCATTCAATCATTTAATTTACATATTGTATTAGTCATAAACATCATTTATTTGCCATGTTACACAACATACCTCATTATTTTATTTAATATACCATTCGGCCATAACATTAGATTTTCTTTATTTGTTCTTTAATTTCTTTCAATCACTCTATCATGCCTTAAACATGTTATACATATAATAACCATCAGTTATAAGCCATAAAATTCATTTAATTTTCATAAAATCCATAATGTACTATTTGGCCTACATTACATTTTTCATACCACTTAGTTTTAATTTCATCTAATCATACTTTTACACTATTTTAGGTCCACTAATCACATTTAATAAGTTAAATTCAATTATTCATGCATTTTTCACATAAACACAATACAAATATAACCTAAAATCATGCCTCTACCATTGAAAAGAAAGGACATCGTATCCACTAACCTTATTTCCATGCTCTCCACCACTTAAGCTTGCTTTCCATGCCTTATCTCTTTAAAACTCCATCTTCTCCATAAAAATCCTATGGTGGCCGAGTTTAAACATCAATATTTTCTGAAATCCTTACTTCTTTTTTGCAATATAATTACATAATCATCATCTACATACCAAAAAATACCTATTTGAACCATTAGATAAAATTATGGAACTCAAAATCTCTTACCTCACTTTTAGGGCATAACTTTGAACACTTGGTTTTTCCCACTTATTCCTCTCCAAATGAGTTTTTGAAACCATCATCAATGAAAAGAGAGGCTATAATTTACTTAGGAGGGTTGGATTTATGAAGAATTTTGAAGAGAGAAGAAGAAAATTCAAGAAAAAGAGAGAGAGTAGAGTTCGGCCAAGAAGAGGAGGAAGAAGGGTGGAGAGAATTCTGGAAAATGGGAGATTTGTATGCCTTTTACATGTGTCTTGAGTGGGCTTGGGCTTAGTTCAACCAATTGGGCCAACCCTAAAGCCCATTTAGGTTATTAAGCCCATTTTCCATCCAAAAATTATTTTCCTCACTTTTCAAGCTCAATTTCTCCCAAAATTAATTCCATAATTCTAAAAATATATAATTTAGCCTCTACAAAATTTATCCCAATCGGAGACCATTTTTCGGTCCGCTAATTCCCTTGCAATCCGATAACTCAATTTTCTGTCTTACCGTAAAATTTATTTTTCTTTACCAATTGATTTCCCATAATATTTCAAGCACAACCATGCTTCCAAATAATTTTTCTGAGGTCCAAAACACCATTTAGAGCTCAGTCAAACTTTAGTCCAATCTAGTCAACTAAAAGTCAACTAGTCAGGTCCGGTTCGGTTCACTTTTCACCCTTAGCATCAATTTCACTCCTATAAGCCCATTAGACTTTGGTTCCATCTGGGTCACTATTCAATTCGGTTCAATTAAATCGGTCCGGTTCACTAATTTCTCAGTGTCTCCATAAAATTTCTTTTTCACCACCAAACTATTTACACACTATTCTGAGTTCATCTATGCCTTCTGATAATTTTTCAGAGGTCATTTACTATATTTAGATTCTCGGTCAAATTTCGGTCAAACTTGATTACTATTTGAATCGAGCCGAAGGCTTTCTTCAAACTGACTTTCGGAGGTCGTTTTAGCTCCTTTTTCAGTTTCGATTTCACTACTAGATTTCTTACAATCCACAGATCATTTTTGCGAAATCAGAATTTTTCAGGCACTGGATAGCCGAGTTCGCTGTATAGCCACCCCGGTGTTACCCATATCGGAACCGCTATATTTTTAGCACTTATCAATATGTTTTGACACTGACAAACTCACTCCTTACACTGTTCAATGTTGCGATCATCGTGGTATCACTGAAATTATGCACTGTCACTTCTAAGCCGGTATTTGGGCCACTACAATTCTCCCCCACTAATAAAAATTTCGTCCTCGAAATTTCCTTTATACATCACAAGCACGAATCATTACCACTAAACTGAGAGGACATCTAGTACAGGAAGTCCATTTATTTCCCATCAGTCATCCTACTTTACATTCTATAAGACTACACTATTCTTATGTCTTCCTTGATACTTTCACTCACTTCCATCATCAATATCGATTCATGGCATGTATCCATAACTTCGTCCTTATTGCACTAACTTCGATCTTAGGACCGCCTAAATCTTTGCTCTAATACCAAAATAAATGTAACACCCTTATACCCGTAAATGATACGGATACCGGATGTCACGACACTGCACTGACAAGCACTACAATGCACTCGATCGTTCTATAGAATTTTTTTTTTACTAACACAAACATACAAACACTAAAATAGAACAATACCATATACCTTGTATCTCTTTTTCCACAGTCGTATACATGCCATGTCAAACATCGATCCTTGCTGCCAAAATTTTCATCCAGTCGATACTACATCTTCGGCCACATTAAAATCTACCATAACCTGCACGCAGTGACACTACCACACCTAAAACACCCTCCTGTCAGCCATCGACATTCGCCCCAGTGGCGCCTACTATAATGGGAGCATTGAGGCATAACATCGCCTCTACCCCCAGAACCTCCTCTACCCGTGCCTGATCCTCTAGAAGAATCCTGTCTCCTCCCTCTAGTAACCGGACTAGCAGGAGACTCACCAGCAGGATTCCCTTGAGGTTCTCTTGATCTTTTCCCTGAAGAAGAACTGCCTCTGGAGGTCATTCTCCACAAAGCTTTCTCTCTCAAAACATTCTCCGATCGCACCGCTCTCAAAGCCGCCTGAACCAGCTGATAATAGCTAACATTTGGGGCAGACATCAAAGAAACTAGCATCGCCTTCGAAGATTCATTCAAACCCGCCTCAAAATGTTGACACCGAAACTCATCAGTAAGAATTCCTTGCGGTGCATACTTACTAAGTCTTTTAAACTCATTCTCATAAATCTGCCACTGACATTACCCTCTGTCTAAGGCTCAAGAACTGCGCCCATCTGGCGTCTTTCAATGCCTTAGTTACATACTTATTTTGGAACTCCTTCTCAAAGAACTCCCATGACAAAGGCTCGGGAAGCTGGGGCTGACTGAGCACTAACCTCCACCAGTCATACGCAGAGCCTTGCAATATCGACACTACACATTCCACTTCTCTATTTGGCAGACATCTGATTTCCCTTAACACTCGCTTCACTTTATCAATCCACATCTGAGCTTTATCTGATTCATCTAAGCTGGTACCGAAGAAATCCTCAGCTCCATACTTTCTCATATTCTCCATAGGTGCTCTAGGTGCAGTTACTCTCTCCAGTACCCTGGCCATATCTTGGGATATCTTGAGCATCGCTTCAAAGGGAATCGCAGGGGCCTCAGGTTGCACCCTAGGAGGTTGAGCCGGACCCGAAACTGATGGATCTTGCTCTTGGGGTGGATGAGTGGACCCGCATAATGTTCTTCTATTTTGAGTTCTTTGTTTGTTAAATTTTTTAATCATTTTATTTCTATCAATTATTGATGTCATTTTACTTTGATTATTTCTGCTTGCTTATTTTAGTTGCTTAATTTCTCTGTTTTTAATTTATTCATAACTCAGTTAACTCAAACTATTTGGAATTCTTTAGCATACATTTAATTTTCATTACTTACACACACTAACTTTACCCCACTGTATTACTTGCCGATTCTGTACACTTGCTGAGGTCGCGTCATTCTATGTGATGACTTGTACCATGATGTTGCTTTAAAGAAGTACATGAGTACCTTACTATGCGAACGTACAATATTATGTGAACGAATAATACTATGCGAATGAACAATACTATGCGAATGATATATATTATGCGAATGAATATTACTTTGTGAATAAATATATGTTAAGTGAATTAATCGTTAAGCCTATAATCAAGTCGTGGATAGATAAGCATGTTTATAAAGGGATAGTGATTCGCAGCTGCTAGTGTGGTACCGACGGGTGTCTAGTGATTTATACCGATGGGTATCCAGTGATCTAGTGTTTGGGACTTCGGTCTCTTGTGTTTAATAACTATTGTACCTGTATCCACTTCTATAAGATTCAGGCTATCTATAAAAAGAATGGTATTGTATGTTTGATGATAATATTGTGTTTATATGTAACCGGATAGTGCTAATATTGAATAATGCTAGTGTTGGCTATGCCATATTGAGTGATATCAATGCTACACTTTATGATATGTTGGCTATCTTATCGAAGCTTTCTACTGACAGCAAGTATTGATCATTGTTATTGCAAAGCATGGATTATTGAATATATGGCATATTATTTGACTACTGGGTGAGTTGTTGTTACATTGTTTAGCTATTGTAGGTTGTGAATGATTAAGTAGAGATATGATTTGTTACATGTACATGAATTCATGTGAAATGTAGTGATATGTTATAATTATCGTAAATGCTAGATGTTAATGCTAAAGATTAAGTGCATGTCAACGTATGTAATTGAAGTAAGTATGTTAAGAATGAGCCTGCTGGAATAGTGTTAGTGGGTGTAATTATGATAAGCATGATTATTGTGGTTATACTAATTGTATGTTTGTTTTGGAATGTTAATACTCAAATGTTAAGGTATGATGAGTATAAGATTTATTAATACGTAAAATGAGTGATTTAGTGGTTCCATTAGAAGTCTATGTGCTTTGTGTATCCCCACTAAGCGTTATCGCTTAGCACAAGTGTTTTTCCTGTATAGGTTTGAAGTATAAAGCTTGAGTTATGCGTGGAACATCTGCAGGCTACTATGAGAGAGAGTTACAAGTCTTCTTGTAGGTTAACTTTTGTAATGTATAGAATGTTCTGTATTTTATATATTGAGGTAGTGTATATGATAATGGTAATTTTGTATTTAAAGCATGTAATAGGGACTTGTATAGTTATATTGTAAACCTTGTAACGAAAACTAAAAGTACCTAGTAAAAGTATTGATTTAATGTTCCGTAGTGCTCCCTTGTCCTCCCAATGGGCATTGGGGTATGATAAGAATAGTCGCCACACAAACAATCTCATGCACTTACAATGTTTATACACATGCAGAAAAAATCATCAAATAAATTTCTTTTTCACATTCATTCACATGCAGTAGGTGATTCATACTAGCACACGCTTACCATACATACACTTACATATACCTCTCGTATGGTTAAGATTACAAACTTAGTTACTTATTACATACTTTATGTTTTACCTGTAACACCCCAGTACCCCCTGAGAAGATATCGAAGCATCGCGCATGCAAATACGTATACATAAATATACATCTGAAGCAGAAGCATTATATCGAAATAAAATATCAAAATAATTCCTGTGATATATATAATTAATCAAAATTACAAAAGCATTCTTTTAACAAATGCCTGTACATATACCGAAATATTCATTTATAAAAGTTACAATAACTGAATCATAATATCTCTTGCTAAAACATATATAGAACTAGGCAAAATATAATAGTAAAAGACAACAAGGACTACAACTAGAACTCCTAATAGCCAACCTGCAAATGCCTACCTCCGTGCTACCTACATGGGTGAAAATACTCGTGCTAAGCGATAACGCTTAGTGGGGAGGAAAAAAATACAAAAGACTTCTATCGCAATCACAATATCAAGAACAATACCATAAAGCATGATCAATATATAATAATGTATACCACAAATACTATAATAATAAGCATGCAATTCACGTATACATTGAGTTATATAAGAATATCTCGAGTAGCTTCATATATACTTCACATGCAATAACATGAACTTTATTCCCATCTAAATGAACCAATCATGCAATAACATATCTGTACATCTCCAGCACATATTTAAGCATATAGGCACATAACAAATTATTATCAGTTGTAATAGTAGAACAATAATTGACTACCTCTTGCCATTATTCAATTTCATATACATATTGTGACGCGCGCCGAATCCCCGCGGCCGCCCATTCTGACCTCCCGCACGTGGGCGATCGGGCAATTGTGGGTCCGTTGACAGCTTGCAATAAATCGCAAGTGCGTCTATGTTGAGCAACAAGGAGGTTTCATGGGGTCGCCACCCAATAGAACATTGGGAAAGTTTCTCTCGCCTCGGAGAGCCTAAGACTGCGCTTAGTATCCATTTTGGGCCAGCTGAAGGGGGAAGGTAAACCTCTCGCCCTAAGGAGCCTAGGATTAACGCTAAAGCCTCGTGACACAAGAGGTGTCTTGGAGGGTAAACCTCTAGCCTCTTGAGCCCAAAGACCAGAGCTGGTTCGGGACTTCTCATTTTTTTATACCTTGATTAATATTATAATTAAGTTTTGAATTCATTGTTTCATCAACTTTCCACACAATGCAATTTAAATTAAAGGCGCAATCATTCATATCAAAAGCGGTAAATGTAAGCAAAATCCAGAATAAAGCATTTAAAAATAAATTACAATAACACTAGGAGCGGAATACAACTCCCATTTATAAAAGTGAAATACATGCATAAAACGGGTTATTCATTAATAGTGAGAATATTGGTCCTCGCATGCATATTTATTATGAAACAGTTTTGATGTGATGATTTATTTGGGTATGAAAAAACTAGGACATTGGTCCCCTTTTATTTAGAAAATATGTCAAGTTAATTAATAAAAACGTTTTTGTGATTTTCTTTCTAGCGAGCCTAAATGAATAATTTTGCAAGAAAATTATATGGCAAAATTAAATAAAATATTACAAATAAAGAAAATAAATATATGAACCAAATGAGCCTTTTTGGACCTCCCGATGTGCTCGCAAAAACGCCCAAGCGAAAAATGAGTTTAGACATAAAAGTAAATACAAATAAAATAATGTTAGTAATTAAATCAATTAAACATACAAAATAATGAATAACAAATTAAAATAAAATAAGATGATATGAAAAGAATGATAATGGAATCAAAAATATTAACAAAACAAAATAAAATGAGAAACATGGATTATATGTGATAAATGATTAAATGATGTGATGAAAATAAAATAAAACATGTTAATTAATTAGTACATGTAAATATACACATGATGAAAATAATGATGATAAGTGAAAAATAATGAATGAATAAATAAACAAATGATAATAAAATCATGTAACAATGATAAAAATTAGTAAACAAAGGAATGATGAAAATAATAATGATATATAACAAGGTTAATTGATGTGTTCATAATTAATATAAACTATTTACATGGCAAAAAGATTAATTTAAATTAATTAATTATTTGCATGTTAAAAATAATGAGGAATCAAAATAAATCATTTACATGTTAGGAATTAAGAGAAAACAATATTCACATGAATAAAAATCAAATCATGTATAAAAAATTAAATGGAACGAATATAACATCAATACAACAAATGAATAGATGAAAACAATAAATAAATCTATAAAAACAATAAAATATATATGAATAAATTAAATAAAAATAAAATAGAAATTGAAATTGAGCCAATAATATTTACCCTCAGAATATTGGATTTGATGAAGGAAAAGTGATGATTTTCCGGAAAATTGCTTGAAAGAATAATTTAGCAATAAAATTAATTCTCTTTGTTTATGGAGAAAAACAAAGGAATTGATTTGTATGCTTAAGATTAAAAAGAAATTGATGTCAAAATGATTATTAATTTCTTGTGTTTATGGGGGAAAAACAAAGAAATTAATTGGAATAATTAACAATTGAAAATTGATCTTTCAATTTCAATTAAACCTTGTTAATTCAAAGAGAAATCTCAAAATGTTTAGAAGAAAAATCAAAGAGGAAGAGAAATGCTGGAAATTCTGATGTAAAAAATAGTAGTGGAGGCTCTTCTTTTTTGATTCATCATAAAGTATTTAAAGAATAGAAAATGTTGCCCTAATTTAATTAAGGAAAACAAACCTAATTTTATTCAAATTCCTTTATTTTTGGGGATAAAATCAAGTTTTATTAATTAATAATCTATAAAAAATATTTTGGAATTTTATTTGAAGTCAAAAACCTTTAATTTTGGGATAAAAACGGATTTTTGGGTGAAAAAATCGGAAAAAGGGCTGAAAAATGGGAAAATAGGGTATCAGACCCTATACCGACGGCCAGGAAGCCCGTCGCTATAGAGGGGCGGGCGTCGGAGCGGCAACCAAGCGAGGCTGCGCGAAATCCGCGCGCTGGCGCTCGCGCACGAGCGCTCCGTGCGGCGCTCAGCGTGCGCGATGCTGCGCGTGCCTTTAGCGACACGCAGCATCAGCGACGCTGAGCGTCGCCTTTGCGCCCGCAGCGCGATGGGCGCCTGCGCGCTGGGCGCCCACGCGCCAGCGCGCCGCCGCAACCGACACTCGCGATCCGACTTTTTTTTTTTTAAAAAAAATTTAAATTGACTAAAAACACTATAATTTTAAGCCGCCATTTTTCAAAATTAATTTTTTAAATATTTTTTTATTATTTTCTAATTTTTCACTCTAAAATGCAAATTTGACGAGAAAACCATCACTTTTAACCTTTTAAGCCTGTGAAGGCAATTATCATCATTGGGAAACTTCGATCTAGGCTGACTCAGGACCCGGTGTCTACAGTTACCCCCAGTTTAGGGGAATCTAGTACACTAGTGTCTAGGTGAGCCTAAACTCAAAGAAGAAAAGGAAGGAGACAAGTACCTGAGTTAGCCGTCTTTCCGAACTGGAGAATTCTGAGATGGTGGTTATTATCATGGTGTGTTTTCGTTTGTTGAAGCGGTGCTATCTGTGAGCCCTTCGGTTGATTGCCCCCTAAGAGGTCTTCGGTTCATTGCCCCCTGAGAGGTCTTCGATTTGCTGCTCCCTGAGAAGTCTTTAGTTGATTGATCGTTTGCCCCCTGAGAGGTCTTCAGTTTGCTGCTCCTTGAGAGGTCTTCAGTTTGCTGCTCCCTGAGAGGTCGGCGATTTGCTGATCATTTTCCCCCTGAGAGGTCTTCAGTTCATTGCCCCCTGAGAGGTCTTCGGTTCATCGATCGTTTGCCCCCTGAGAGGTCTTCGGTTGATTGCCCCCTGAGAGGTCTTCGATTTACTGCTCCCTGAGAAGTCTTTGATTTGATTGCCCCTTGAAAGGTCTGCGATTTACTGCTCCCTGAGAAGTCTTTGATTTGATTGCCCCCTGAAAGGTCTGCGATTTACTGCTCCCTGAGAAGTCTTTGGTTTACTGCTCCCTGAGAAGTCTTTGATTTGCTGCTCCCTGAGAAGTCTTTGGTTGATTGCCCCCTGAGAGGTCTTCGATTTGCTTGGATTTGATGATTAAGTTGGTATGTGGATTGATGATTTGATCGATGTCTGGATTGATGATTGACTTGAGGTTTTGATTGATGATTTGACCGATGTCATCACTTGGCTTTTGTCGGTGTCTGCCTCAAGTCTCTCTTTCTGCAAAATGAGGAAACTAAACTATGCAAAAATGGTGAGCATGCAAGTGAAATGCATAAATTATGCAGGAATGCAGGATAAAAATTCATCTATGTGAACTTGAAGATGATAGCCGGGCTAGCTGCAATTTGCGATATAATTGATGCCTTTTGAGCTGCTTTTGAATTTCATGCCCTTTGGGATTGTGAGATTCTCATCCGGTACCTGTAGTCATTATTTGAAGGTAGTGCGTCCCATATGGATTTTCACACTAGCTTTTCTTAGTGGGAGATGCGTCCTTTGTGGATTTTCACATAACCCTGTGCCTTATTTTTTGCCTGGAATGGACCCAACCCAATCCAGCGGCTTTTCTCTTTCTTCTTTTTTTTTTTTTTGAAGGACAGACTGCCTGTTTTTAGGTTTCCACCCTATCCTTTTGCCTAGTTTTTGCTTAGAGCGCCAGTTACGGTTTTCATTCTAACGGTTTTTTTTTAATTTTTTTTTTGTTTTTTGAGATTGCTGAAGTTGTTGGCAAGAACCTTTCGAGAGTCTTAAGACATGGTTACATGAGCTTGATTCTTCACATTTGATAGCAGGATGAATCGGCTGAAGCGCTTGAGCGGTGAACAATAGGCAACTTTGGTCACACAAAGAGAACTGCTCTGATCACATCATTGCAGAAATGTATGTGTTTCAATTTGATTTCATTAAGCATGATCATTATTTTGGCATTGACTTTAAAAAATACAAGACTTTAGCTAATCTCGAGATAGATCTTGAAAGCATCAAAACTCCTGTTATCAATCAGCCCTCTCGGGTTTTATGATTGAAGATTTTCTCTCATCTCTTAATCTTTTTCTTTGAATGCGAATTCTAGATGCAACTTTGGAGATGAGACTTAACTCGAATGCATGAATGCACTCGTGGCTCCTCGCTTGAAGCTCAAGAAACACCATATGCCTCTTCTTACGTACCAAACCTTATTAGAAGGTCATCTTCGCTAATTGGATAAGACTGAACCAAGAATCAAAAGGTCTTACTTTGGTTGTAATGTTAGGCTTAGGTAGATGGCTATCAAAGGAGGGTCAAGTCGCTAGAGAAAAATGGCCGCCATATTTTCTCGACTGGTGGATGAACCATTCTCAGCTCAGTTGTATATACAAAGGTATTCTTGAATTTGGATTTGATAACATTTTAGCTCATTTAAGATCAGATTGACAGTTGAAAAGGTAATTATCAAAACTCGTCAAGTGGCTATTATTTTGAGCTCTACTTTTTTTTTTTTAAGGAGCTCATGTCTTTGGCGCATGACTGAAACCCTCTTCTCAAAGTGTAAACTCATCCTTACCAAGGCAATTTTGATAACCCACAAAGAAATTGTTAATTGTTAAAACGTTCATCCATCCCTGCTAGAGAGGCCACTCTTCTAAGGGGAAGCCAAAATCATTTTAGGCGAGGGGATAGTTTTAACATGTGTAACAACAAAATTGGCACGCATTTAGCATACCCACATAAAGGCTCAATGGGCTAGCAAGCGATTGTGAAGTAAGGGTAGGAAATGGTCATTTAGAGAGCTATACAAATAAAATGTTGCTTAAATCATTTTCTAGGTTCCGTCTTATCCAGGGATCGCTTTGACGGGTAATCAGAAAGGTTCTAGTGCTCTTAGTGAGTTTCCATCCAGTCCCCTAATTGCAACTAGTTTTTTTTTATTATTTTTAATTTCCCTCTCTACAGGAGCTATGTTAGATGCTATCAAAATTTTCTTTGGGTTCCCCAAAGTTTTCGAGATTAACTGCAGTCATATTATTTGAATTAATGCCAAAGTTAATTTGTTATGATCATGCGAAATTAAATCAATAGAAACATTATTCAAATAAGCAAAAAATTGTTCTCTTTATTACAAACAGAAAATTGTAGCATAAAATGTTCTAGAAATAAAAAGAATTTCAGCATCTAAGAGCAATATCACTAGTGGACTGCAAGACACGATCATGTTCACGGTGGAGGGACTGCATTATAACCTGCTTTCTTCTTTTTCTCTCTCTTCTCAGGATCTGCGATCTGATTGGTGTCAATGAGATCCTGGATTTTGTTTCTCAGAATTCGACAATGGTCAGTCAAATGACCGATGTGTTGGTGGTAAGCGCAGTACTGATCACCTCTATGTCCCGGCTGTCCCTGACTTAAGGCTGGTCTAGGTGGCAATGGCTGCAACTTGCCTTCTTTCATTAGTTTTTCCAGTACCCAAGATAGAGAGCGGCCTAAGTTGGAGTAGTATCTCTGACCCTGCCCAACTCCAGTAGCTGAGACCTCTGCCGTCCTACCGTTTCTGGTGTTGCTGCTCCCGGCACCTCCTGATTTGAATCCCGTCTGGTTCCCATAGCCTTTCCCAGCAAAGTTATTTTGGCTTGCTTTCTTTGCCAGGTAAGCCACCTCAGCTTCTATAGCGATATCCTTAAGCGACTCCCAGTCCTTGAGCCCCTTAAAACTGAGCAAGTCCCTTAAGTAAGGGCATGAGTTTTTGATAAACAACCTGATCTGGTCTGCAGTGTCAGGCTTCCTCTTCATCTCCATGACCCTATTTCTCCATCTTGTAAGGTACTCATGGAATGACTCATCATTCTTCTACTGTAGAAGCTCAAGGTCTTTTAGGGTGACCTCCATCCTGGTGCTGCAGTCGTACTGCTTCATAAATTCTTCGATCAAAAGGTCCCAGTCCTCTTTGGACCTCCTATCCAACCCGTGGTACCAGTCAACTGTCGGGCCCACCAGACTAAGGCAGAAATATTCCACCTTCTGCTTCTTGCTCAGCCCTGTGCCTTTCATGACCAGGGTGTACTGCTTGATGTGGGCGGATGGGTCAGAGGTGCCATCAAACTTCGGAAGCTCGGGCATCTTGAATCTTTGGGGCAACAGCTCTTCATCCCCTAGATCTCTGTCTTCTGGGTTGATCCCCTTGCCTGCTGACAGCATGCGGGCGATAGCTTCGATCTGTTGTCTCATACCTCTTAAAGCTTCATCCTCTACTATGGGTGCTCTGGGCCTTGCAGCTTGGTGGACTATCGGCACCTCTTCTTCTTCCTCCTCCATTAGGAAATCATCATTGGGATTGTGAATCCTTTCCCCTCTTGGCTCGATGGGTGCGGCAGCTCTAAGCTCATTATTGGGTTGGCGAGCAGCAGCTCCAACGAAGGGAGCCTCCCCACCAGCAGGTGGTTCGGCTTGCCCCCGAGGAGGGGCTGCCTGTGGCTGTAGAGCAGCAGGCGGCTGTGGGGCTGCAGGTGGATGAGCAATCCTTTCAGCCATGGCACCCATCATATCCATCATTCTTCGTTCAAAATCCTCTAGCCTCCTAGCTAGGTCCTGAGTGGTTAAAGCTCCGGTTTCTTCTGCCGTTGATGATTCAAGAGAGGATTCACTGATTGATGAGAATGACTCAGAATCCCAGTCAAACACTAGTTCTGGCAACTCAAAGAGCAGATTTGTCCTTATTAACCGACCGTCGGAACCTCTAGTCCACTTAGATGAATCTATGATGGCTGAAAAAATTAGATTGTTAGGATGATGCATGAATGACATATACAATGCATGATAGTGAGCTATGCAACATTTACAATCACATGCAAGTAAGTAAATCCTTCCAACCTTATTACTCCCACACACGAGGTAATGCGGTCTCTTTCCTAGGTGGGCTTAATCCATGGGTTAGCGGGGAACCCAATGGATGCGTATGGTGCTCGGTGAAGAACCGGCATCGTAACATCTCTTATCTAATGTGCAAGCGGATGGGTTATGATCATTATGTATTTAGGCAATCCAAATAAGTCATCTGGACCTATCGGGGCATGAAAGCCTTTGATTAGGTGACCAATCAGATTATTTGGGTTTATCTAATACAAAATGATCCATATAACAAGCAAGGTATTAAGGTTCATACCACCTAGGGGAAGTATCTATTGCCATTATATGAGCTTTGGTCATGGGTGGTGTTACTTTAGGGCTACCCAAGCATGATCCCTGCCGACGGGTCTAGCTCATCACGAGCGTAACTACCGATCGGGTCACCATTTAATATACCAAGATGGTACGAGGCTTGGGCTGGTGATTATCCTTAACACTTCCCCAAATTGAGTGAAAATGAGGTCGTGCTTCAGGAACGCACCGGGGCTAAAAGAGGGACCAAACTAGCATAGATCTAAGGCTCTAATGAGATGCAATGCAGTTTTGAAAGAAGATGAAATTTTTAAATTAAAACTCAATTATGATTTTTAATCAAGGTACTTTCGAATCGAAGTCTCGAGTATGTCCCCAGTGGAGTCGCCACTGTGACGCGCGCCGGATCCCCGCGGCCGCCCATTCTGACCGCCCGCACGTGGGCGATCGGGCAATTGTGGGTCCGTTGACAGCTTGCAATAAATCGCAAGTGCGTCTATGTTGAGCAACAAGGAGGTTTCATGGAGTCGCCACCCAATAGAACATTGGGAAAGTTTCTCTCGCCTCGGAGAGCCTAAGACTGCGCTTAGTATCCATTTTGGGCCAGCTGAAGGGGGAAGGTAAACCTCTCGCCCTAAGGAGCCTAGGATTAACGCTAAAGCCTCGTGACACAAGAGGTGTCTTGGAGGGTAAACCTCTAGCCTCTTGAGCCCAAAGACAAGAGCTGGTTCGGGACTTCTCATTTATTTATACCTTAATTAATATTATAATTAAGTTTTGAATTCATTGTTTCATCAACTTTCCACACAATGCAATTTAAATTAAAGGCGCAATCATTCATATCGAAAGCGGTAAATGTAAGCAAAATCCAGAATAAAGCATTTAAAAATAAATTACAATAACACTAGGAGCGGAATACAACTCCCATTTATAAAAGTGAAATACATGCATAAAACGTGTTATTAATTAATAGTGAGAACATTGGTCCTCGCATGCATATTTATTATGAAACAGTTTTGATGTGATGATTTATTTGGGTATGAAAAAACTAGGACATTGGTCCCCTTTTATTTAGAAAATATGTCAAGTTAATTAATAAAAACATTTTTGTGATTTTCTTTCTAGCGAGCCTAAATGAATAATTTTACAAGAAAATTATATGGCAAAATTAAATAAAATATTACAAATAAAGAAAATAAATATATGAACCAAATGAGCCTTTTTGGACCTCCCGATGTGCTCGCAAAAACGCCCAAGCGAAAAATGAGTTTAGACATAAAAGTAAATACAAATAAAATAATGTTAGTAATTAAATCAATTAAACATACAAAATAATGAATAACAAATTAAAATAAAATAAGATGATATGAAAAGAATGATAATGGAATCAAAAATATTAACAAAACAAAATAAAATGAGAAACATGGATTATATGTGATAAATGATTAAATGATGTGATGAAAATAAAATAAAACATGTTAATTAATTAGTACATGTAAATATACACATGATGAAAATAATGATGATAAGTGAAAAATAATGAATGAATAAATAAACAAATGATAATAAAATCATGTAACAATGATAAAAATTAGTAAACAAAGGAATGATGAAAATAATAATGATATATAACAAGGTTAATTGATGTGTTCATAATTAATATAAACTATTTACATGGCAAAAAGATTAATTTAAATTAATTAATTATTTGCATGTTAAAAATAATGAGGAATCAAAATAAATCATTTACATGTTAGGAATTAAGAGAAAACAATATTCACATGAACAAAAATCAAATCATGTATAAACAATTAAATAGAACGAATATAACATCAATACAACAAATGAATAGATGAAAACAATAAATAAATCAATAAAAACAATAAAATATATATGAATAAATTAAATAAAAATAAAATAGAAATTGAAATTGAGCCAAGAATATTTACCCTCAGAATATTGGATTTGATGAAGGAAAAGTGATGATTTTCCGGAAAATTGCTTGAAAGAATAATTTAGCAATAAAATTAATTCTCTTTGTTTATGGAGAAAAACAAAGGAATTGATTTGTATGCTTAAGATTAAAAAGAAATTGATGTCAAAATGATGATTAATTTCTTGTGTTTATGGGGGAAAAACAAAGAAATTAATTGGAATAATTAACAATTGAAAATTGATCTTTCAATTTCAATTAAACCTTGTTAATTCAAAGAGAAATCTCAAAATGTTTAGAAGAAAAATCAAAGAGGAAGAGAAATGCTGGAAATTCTGATGTAAAAAATAGTAGTGGAGGCTCTTCTTTTTTGATTCATCATAAAGTATTTAAAGAATAGAAAATGTTGCCCTAATTTAATTAAGGAAAACAAACCTAATTTTATTCAAATTCCTTTATTTTTGGGGATAAAATCAAGTTTTATTAATTAATAATCTATAAAAAATATTTTGGAATTTTATTTGAAGTCAAAAACCCATAATTGTGGGATAAAAATGGATTTTTGGGTGAAAAAATCGGAAAAAGGGCTGAAAAATGGGAAAATAGGGTATCAGACCCTATACCGACGGCCAGGAAGCCCGTCGCTATAGAGGGGCGGGCGTCGGAGTGGCAACCAGGCGAGACTGCGCGAAATCCGTGCGCTGGCGCTCGTGCACGAGCGCTCTTTATGGCGCTCAGCGTGCGCGATGCTGTGCGCGCCTTTAGCGACGCGCAGCATCGGCGACGCTGAGCGTCGCCTTTGCGCCCGCAGTGCGATGGGCGCCCAGGCGCCTGCGAGCTGGGCGCCAGCGCGCCGCCGTGCCCGACACTCACGATCCGACTTTTTATTTTTATTTTTTTTTTAATTTTAAATTGACTAAAAACACTATAATTTTAAGCCCCCATTTTTCAAAATTAATTTTTTAAATATTTTTTTATTATTTTCTAATTTTTCACTCTAAAATGTAAATTTGACGAGAAAACCATCACTTTTAACCTTTTAAGCCTGTGAAGGCAATTATCATCATTGGGTAACTTCGATCTAGACTAACTCAGGACCCGGTGTCTACACATATAATGTACTAGCATTTACATAACGATATGGAAATATGATAGCTTGAGTTCATAATAAATAGGGGATACAGGTACTAATGATACTAATAGGACACATTATCCAATCATATAGAGACATGAGTCTCGAAACATAGATACCCGAATGTAGAAGGGCAGACCGAAGTCTCAAATCATATAGACCTAAACGGGGTCAACATATAGCAGCTGCACTCACACTCTAACCCTCAATAAGCATGCTTATCTATCCACTACTATGACCCTTAAAGCTAAAACTAACACTATCACTGTCATGTATACCTTGCCCATGTTAAAGAATCCATCCAAGCACCTTAATTCATTTAATATAAAACTAATCATTTGAGTAAGAATGTGATTCATCTATATTCATTTAAGTTGACATAAATGAACTTTATAATTCATGTTCAAACATAGCTCCTAAGTGAGAAACCATGCAAAGTATCTCAAACAAATAACATTTGCAAAATAGGGGTATATCGTGCTCGCGACCAAGGTCGCGCCCACGATAGATGCCCAAAACTCTAATGGTTACGCTCACGACGGATGATAGGTGCCTCGGTCGAGCCCTCGCAGGCCAGCGCACCCGCGATAGGGACTGCTCAGCTGATGCTCATCACCGCGCTCCCTGTTACGCTCACGACAGAATGTGCTCGGCAAAAGCTCAACTAAAAATCAAAGTTCGAGCTCCTGCCCCAGTCTGAAATTCGAGCTCTCTGTCGCGCTCATGATAGAGGCAAATTTCCAGACTTGGAAATGCCTAAAACCAACTTAAGTCATGCAGATCTAGACAAAATATCAATCTAACATGCATACAGCCTCAATTCATTTAACATATGCATTCTAAATGTGCTAATAATCATTTTAGCAACAATTATCACTTACTAGAAACAATTAAATTGGATATAATGCACAATTAGAACAACATACTCAGAAATTATTCTAAAATCATATTGTAATGACCCGAAATCTACCCTTGTAGGATTTTGGTTTAAATAGGGTAATTGGATGAGTTGGAATCGAAAATTCTCAAATTGGATCTACGTGTACTTTGGAATTGGGGACTTAAATGCATAAATAAAATAAGTTTAGTGGCCAATAAGTAGTTGAGCATGATTAAGTTAAGGATGGATTAATTAGTACTAAAGTAAGATGAGATTAAATTAAGCTTGATTAAGGATTTGAGTGGTGGAATCTAGTTGCCAACATTTGCCCTTGCCACCTTGCTTACTACCTGCAATATATAGTGAAATGGGAGAGAAGTTATTCCCATTCTCTGCATGTGTATATCGGCTCCTTCCTCTTCAATTCTCCTTGCTTTCCTTCTTCATTCTTAGATTTAATCCCTAAAGTATAAAGTTTACTAATTAGTTAGTTGAGTGGGGTTGATTAATTTCTGGATTGTGTTTTTAATCAAGAGAAAAGGGGAAAGAAGAGGGTTGATGATCAATGTGCCAAGTGAGCTTAAGTGGAGCTAAGGAAATTAATATTTGGGAACTAATTGTTTGTGTGTGTGTGTTAATTGATTGCTTTTGTACCTTAATTGTGTAAATTGTGTTTTGTGGTGTGTTAAATTGAAGAAATGAATATGTTGAGTGATAATGAATATCATGAGTTTGATTAACCTAAGATTGAACCCTAATTTCAAATGAACTATGAATTACTGTATTTATGCCAATGAATGAAATTTGCTAAGAAGGTGTATGTGCCGTGATTTGCATAATTAAGTTAGGGAAGTGTTGTGACGCGCGCCAGATCCCCGCGGCCGCCCATGGGACCGCCCGCTTGAGGGCGATCGGGGCATTTGTGGGTCCGTTGACAGCTTGCAAGAAATCGCAAGTGCGTCTATGTTGGGCAACAAGGAGGTTTTATGGAGTCGCCACCCAATAGAACATTGGGAAAGTTTCTCTCACCTCAGAGAGCCTAAGACTGCGCTTAGTATCTATTTTAGGCCAACCAGAGGGGTCTTGGAAGGTAAACCTCTCGCCCTAAGGAGCCTAGGATTAACGCTAAAGTCTCGTGACACAAGAGGTGTCTTGGAGGGTAAACCTCTCGCCTCTTTGAGCCCAAAGACCAGAGCCGGGTTCGGGATTTCTATCTCGATTATTTTATGATCAAATTTTAATTATCATTAATTCGCTCTCTCTCCACACGATGCAATTGATTGAAGGCGCATTTATCCATTTAAGAGCGTAAGATAAAATAGAATTAAAGCGTAAAAAGCATAAAATAAAATTACAATAATACTAAGGGCATAATACAACCCTCATTGCAAAGAGTGCAATACATGCATAAAACGGGTTATTCATTTAGATGGGAACGTTGGTTCCCAAATATTCATTTTACAAAAAAAGTATAGAATTCTCAAATTGGTTTAGATCTTTTAGTTTGGTATGAAAACGAGGACATTGGTCCAGTTTTGTTAACAAATATTCAATTTAGTATAAAACATTTGTGTGGTGGTTCTTTTTAAGAGCGGTCGAAAATTATTTTATTATTACAGACCACAAATACATAAAATGAAATAAAATAGTAATTACATATTTTTTGAATAAATAAATAAATTCATCCTAATTTACCTGTTCCGCCCATACTTCTTAGAAAAACCACATGCCTCCCGCATTGCAGTCAAAATAGAAAAATGATATTTGTTAATCGTGAATAAATAAACAATTGAATAAATAAACAAACAAATGAATGATTGAATAAAGGATTAAATTAAATGATAAGTAAATGAATAAATAATTAAATAAATAATTGGATGAAATAAATTGAGAGTTCATGAATATAAAAGCACAAATGACAATTAAAATGATTAATGCCAATAAAAATAATAGTGCTAATAATAATATCATAAAATAATAATGAATAATAAATAAACATAAAATGATGATAGTAATTATGAATGGATAAAATAATGATAATAATAATAATAATAGCAATAATGCAAATAATAATAATAATGCTAATATTATAAAATAAATGAACATAACATAAATAATAAATATAACAATTAATTAATAACAATATTAAATAATAATAATAATAATAATAACAACAGAAATTAAATAGATAAAAATAATGATAATAATAAAAGAAATTAAATAAATATAATAATAATAATAATAATAGATAAACATAAAATAAATAATATTAATAACAACAATATTAATATAACTCAACAATACTAATAATAAATAAATAAAAAAGAAAATAATAATAATATAATATTAATAAACAGAAAATAAATATATAATAATAATAATTAATAATAATAATATTAAATAATAAAAGAATAATAAATAACAAATAAACAAATATAATAACAATAATTAACATAATCACAAAAACAGAATAATAAATATTAAATAAAATAATAAAAATAATAAAAACAGAATTATAAATAAATAAATAATAATAATAATAATAATAAATAAATAAATAATAATATTAATTAATATTAATTAATAATATATTAAAATAAATAAATATAAAATAGGCTCACCGGATTTCCCTCGCCGGAGGCTCGTCGGAACAGCCGTTGGAGACACCGCCGACACCGGATGGTAGATCGCCGCTTGAGGAGCTCGCCAGAGCTGGTCACGCGCCGGAAGGAAGTGCCGTCTCGCCGTAAAATGCCTTGGAGTGTCGCGTGTCTTCTTCTCTGATCTCCCTAACGGCGGCGAGTGATGGAGGCCGGTGGATGCCGGCTGGATCGCCCTGCTTCCAGGAGCACGCCAGTGGGGCGCGTGTGCCATTCCGGCACGGTGGGTGGCCGGCGGAGGCCTCGCCTCCTCCCTCTCTCTTTTCCCCTTTTTTCTTCTTTTCCGGCGTCGCTTGGTCTGTGGCTGCTGTTCCTCTCTTCTTCTTTCTACTTCTATTCTTTGATTTTCCTTTTGTTTTCCTTTCTTTGCCTTTCTTTGCACTTTCTTTTTCCCTTTCTTTCCTTGGTTTCTGGATTTTCTTGCTCTCTATTTTTTCTTGGTCTTTCTGGGTTCCTCAGCCGAGACCTCCCTCTCCTCTTGCTCTTAGTTTTCTTTTTTTTTTCTTTCTAATTTTCCCTAGTTGCCGAAAGAGAGAGCCCCCCATTTCCCTTCATTCTTTTCTTCTTATACCCTAAAATTAGGGTTGGTTTTTGGGTCATAATGGTAATTTCCTCCATTTTTAGTTTTTTAATTACTTTAACTTAATTAAATAACACACATTAATTAATTTAAACATTACATATTAATTAAACATTACATATTAATTACATTACATATTTTACATCTTAATATAATTAATCTATTTAATATATCATATAATTTATCTAATTAATTAAACACTTTACATATTAACTAATTAATCTTTAATCTTTTATGCATTTTAATTAACTAATTAAACTTACAATATTAATAAATTAAATTAACACAACATTAATAAATTAACTTCTAATTTTATCTACCTAATCTATATTATATATTTTTATTTTTATGGAGGGAATTACTAAGGACCCAAAAATCACTTTTTAACATCAAACCCGACTCGGGACCCAGTGTCTACAAGTGTATTATGAGTGTGATGATAAAATTATGCTAAAAAGGTTAGTTTGTAGTTAATGAGCTAGAAGTGTAAAATCGAGTTGAGGTCTATTTGATGTACTTTAATTATAACTGTTCTAACTTAAGTTGAATGACTATAAAAATGAATGGGGATAATCTGATTAGGTTCTTATGATATGTGTTTATAATGGTCTTAGAAATGATCATTATGAATTGAGGGCTTTAAAGTCTGCAAAAGTGAATTTAAGTGTAATTAATTCTGTAAGAGGGCCTTTTGGAGCATGTTATGTTCCTTAGGCCATAACTCCTTGAGTTTTAATCAAATTGAGATGAGAAGTATTCTTATTGCAAGTTAACATATATATGAGTAAATGATTAATACAGCATGTTGGTTAAAAATGCCATTAAAGTTGGTTTAGAAGTCATGTGTACGGAGTAGGAAAAAAATGTACTTGTAGGGTAAGTATCTGTGTAGGTCTCTCATGACCTTTTATAACAATTTTGCCAATAGATCGAGTTTTAGTACTCTAAATTAGTTTATTCAAATTGGAGCTGAAACCTAAGATCCACACCTAAAAATTTCTCAGAGATATGGTTCAGTTAATTCTAGGTCTAAGTATCCCAAAAGTGGTAAAAACTAAGGTGTCTTTACTTTGGCCGGCTCATATGAACAGTTAAGGTTGTATAGCTCATATCTAATGTTTTGTATGTCCAAATGACCTAAAATTTGTTCCTTTTGAAACATCAGATCCTAGGGAACAAAAAAAGGTATTTTTGTCTAAAAATGAGGTTTAGATGTTGCTATAGACTTTCCAAAATTTGGTAGTAAAGCAGTCCCGAGTTTCAGCTTCTGTTTTGTTAATTTTGATATGTTACGGTGATAACCAATTCATTGCAACCTTAACCAATGCCAAGAGAGGTCAGAATGCCTATTTGTGGACCTCATGGCCATAACAAAGTCATTGCCACCATGACCCCCTCTGTTTTGACTATTTTATGTGTTTTTCTTCCTGAATTGAACCCGTATTGCAACACAACTTTTTAGGATCTATCCGATGCATGTTTAGGACTATAAAATGAGTATAAGAATAGTTATCACTTTGAAAATACACATGAATACGATTAAGATTAGTAGTAAACTAATGAGTGATAATGTATAATTGTATGAAATAGAATTCAGTCAAGTTAAATGGCATTTGAGGATTATAATATCTTAATCTATATAGTCATGTATAATATGAACAAGTATGCATAATTATAAGTTGAGATTAAGTTATACCCATATGAAGGATATCAAATGAAATGTATTTGCTTAATTTGAATATGAATCACATGTATGTGTTGTGATTGTGTAACTTGTGCCATGAGATGTGTTAAATTCAAGAATTGAACCTTGGTTTTTGGATAGGTAATGAAATGATTTAGTATTGTATGTAATGTATTGGTCTTGGTTGAAATCTATCTTTTGGTATATTTGAATCGTTGGGCAATTTTGTAGTTAGTTGGATGTGCTTTAGAGAAAGAGTATGTTGTATGACTACATGAAATTTAAGTGGTTAGTTTAATTACTTGAACTTTGACAATAATTTCTCAGAAGGGATCTCTAGCCAAAAATTAACCTTGCGTTAAGGTTTGTAAAGCATAATGGTTAGTTTAATCTATAACACCTTGAAGTTGAGTTGAATGGAATAAAAATTGTGTAAGCTTTAAGTTAACAAGCTAATGATCTTGTGCAGGATGATAAGGTGCTTAAATGTGATAAATGGAATAAGGATATGAAGCCTTGAATTTGATTTGAGAAATTGAGTAGTTAGCACCGCTGTGTTCTGTTAAAACACATTCGTGTTTTGGAATTTTTGCATAGGTCACGGTGACAACTAAAATGATTGCCACCATGACGTATGCAAGGATTGCATTCTGCTGGATGCATTAGGTATGTCACGGTGACAACTAAAATGGTTATGACCGTGAGATACCATAGATTACAATCTGCTTGGAAGTGTTAGGTATGACACAGAGACAACAAAAATGGTGGTGACCATGATGTACCCTATTTTGCCTAAATAATCACTTATGCCATGCAAATGTATGCAAATTATTTCAATCAAGTCTAATGTCATCTAATAAGGATTATTATGTAACGCCCCAAAATCTACCCTAGTGGTATGTTGGCCGATTAAGGTAATTAGGTGAATTTAATAGTGAGTTGCTAACTTGGACATAAGTGCAATTAAGAAATCAAGGACCCAATTGTATAAGATAGATAAGTTTAAGTGGCCAATTTGTAAATATGCATATAAGTTAAGTGAATTGATTTGATTTGAATTAATATGGAATAATTAAGTGGAAGAAATCAGATTTAAGAGTAATTGGGAAATGGAGGACTTCATTGAAGAAAGTAAATAAGCTTAAGTGACTTATGGCTAAATATGTATGATTAAATTAATGAGGGATTAATTAAGTTAATCTCAATTAAGATTGTGGGAGTCGATTCTAAGTGGAGATTGCTCGAGGTGCCAACTCAACATTTTCATGCAATGGAGGATGTGAGTGGTGGATTCCAGCTGCCAATTTCTGCCTTTGCCACTTCATCTACCTACATGCAATGTAAAGCTTAAGGAGAGAGAAAACCCACTAGTTTTGCATGTGTATTCAGTCATTCTTTCCTCTCTCTAAAATCTGCTATTCCTCCTTCTTCTTCAACGTGAATTTCCTTTCAAAGTTACCATTTTGTTCTACAAATTCTGCTGGTTAATCATATGTCTAGCTGGTTAATTAAATTGTTGATTATTGCAAAGGTAAGTGACTAATTATAGTCCTTCATATTCTACTTCTTCTTATTTTGGAATTTATGAGATTGAGGATTGATTATGGTGTTACAATTCTGGAATTTGGTTGTACATGTGGAGGTGGTTATGATAAAAGAAAAGGAAAGATGGAGGTTGATGAGTCAAGTATCAAGTGAGCATTGGAGCAAAGGATAGATAGGTTTGGGAACTAACCATTGTTGTATGTGTGTAAATTAGTTTATCATGTGACAATTGAAAGATGATATAGTTTAAATATATGGTTGATTTTGTGTTGAAATTGATGATTGAATTGTTGTGTGCTTAATTTAAGTATAAACCCTAGTTAGGGAAAAATTTTGTTTATATGTCACCAGACCTCAGTGTAGTGTTTTGGTCATAACCAGAGTTTGAGAACTTCAAATTTAGTTATTATTGCGCCATTTGAACCATGACTTCCATAGCTATAAATTTGAAAGAAACGATTATGAGCTAATTCTGGCTAGAAGACCCCTAAAAATAGCACAAACAGTCGTGTCTGTACCTTGTAGGGTTCACTGGAACAATCTATATTGTTTAATTCGAATCTGATGTTTTACAAATCCAATTGACCTGGAAATTGTTCCATTTGAAAGATAAGACATAGAGGAAGAAATGTTATTAAGGTAACTATGCCAACAATTGAGTGTAAGACTTCGGTTTGGGTTGTACAAAATTGTGCTGTGAAGCAGTCCTGAAGTTTAGCTTCTGTTTTGCTTATTTTGGTATGTCACGGTCACAATGAAATTCATTGCCACCGTGACATATGTTTATAGAAGTCAGAATGCCTATTTATGGACCTCACGGTCACAACAAAGTCATTACCACCGTGACCCCTTTTGTTTTGACCATTTTACGGGTTTTTCTTCCAGAATTGAACCCGTATTGCGCCGAGACTTTCTCGGATCTATTTGATTCAAGTTTAGGACTATTAAATGGGTATAAGAATAGTTATCACTTGGAAAATAAACATGAATAAGACTAAGATCAATAGCAAACTAATGAAGTAATGATGGGTAATTGTATGTAATAGAACCAAGTCAAGTTTAATGACATTATTGAGGGTTATAATACCTTAATCTATATGAGCATGTATAATATGAACAAGTGTACATAATTATGAATTGATATTAAGTTATACACACATGAAGGATATCAAATGAAATGAGATTGCTAAATGTGATATGTTCAATGAATGTGTGATTGAAGTATTGGCCTAGCATTATTATGTGAGGTATGAATTGATATAGAGGTTACTAGAATGAATTATTATTCAAGATATTTAAGGATGTTATATTGGTTCATGTGGATAAATGAGTGATTGTATATTATGATAATGATAAATGTGATTAAATGGTTTTAGCTTGTGAAGTGATTATGAATTATATGAATGTGTACTTTGGAGAGGAATGTGAACATGATTGTATGCTTACAAACATGTGTGAGCTATTATACGTTATGAGCTATTTCATATGACTATATGAATGAGTTATACCATGCGAATATGTTAACTATGATAGTGAATTATGAAGTGACCTACCCTGTTTTGGCAATATAACCCTAAAATGGTTGGACTTCTAAATAGCAAGGCTTTAAGCTATAATGAAGGACATTATGAGTAAGTATTATGTGTGTATAAAGTAATGTATATTTGCATAAACATGATGACTTTTGAATGCAATCAAATATGTGATTATTAACTATGAAAGAATTAGATCGGAAAGGCTATGAGTATGCAAGTGAAGAGAATAGCTTTGTGCTAATGCAAATGTATAAAGCGAATGTGATGTTGGTCAACAACATATGTGATGCGAAATGTGTTCAATGTGAAATGAATAAAATGTTTAACAACTTAAGCTTGCGAGTCAAGTAGTGGATAGTTAGGCATGCCTATAGGGTCAAGTGCTGTAGCCCTATGCGTTAAATGTGTCTGATTCCATGGGAATCACAATGCGAAAACAATGCGAACAATCCTTGCTGGATTTTATTATAAGTGGATTGATAATATGTACCTGAGGGTACCAATGAGTAAATGAGATCTCAATGCGATTCTAGTACTTGAGTGGTACCAATGCGATACCCGTTATCCACGTCATTGAATTGCAGGCAAGGTTAATGATAACATTGAGCATTTTAAAAGAATGTTATATTATTGGAAATGTGAACGCGATGCGTTAAATTCTGACTCGTGATACAACCATATGAATATGATTCATTAGTAAGGCTATGAGTAAACCAAGATGTGTGATATGCTATGTTTATACTAAGTTGATCCCAAAGTGTATGTGTGTTCAGGTATATATGTGAAAAATTATTCTTATGTGCATGGTAACATATCGTTATCCATTCCTAGAACTGATGAATATAGAGTATAAAATGAATGTTATGTTATGAGTATAGCAATGTAAGTTTATGCATGATGCAAGAATTATACTATAAGAGAACTTGAGTATGGGACGTATATGCATAATTACTTATGATTGCTTTGATAAGAAAGTTATATGTTGTATATAGATGTGTTAATTCAAGACATGATAGGACTTAATCAAATGATTGTTTTGTATAAGAATGTTATGCTATTGTTCCCCACTAAGCGTTATCGCTTAGCATAGATATTTTATCCATGTAGGTTTTTAAGGATGGAGCTTTTGGAAGACAGTCCAGCATCGCCAACGGCCAACACATTAGGAACCGCTGCAATAGTAGGCTATTTTGTAATAGTATAAGATGTGTAAATATAATTGATATGTGCATAAGAACTAAAGTGTTTGTAACAAAGATGTTGTATTTTGTAAAGTCACAGCTGATGTAAGACTATGAACATTATGAAATGTAATGTTTGGATTTTCGAAACGTAATCTAGTATTGTATGTTAAAGAAATTTTATTAATCCTGAACTTTATTTGTAAAACTATTTGATGCGCATGTGTTTGTGTTGTAACACTCCATAGTCACCTTAGTAAATCTCTACAGGTGGTTAGGGGGTGTTATATATTACATGTCTAATGTTATTGGTGAACATGATGAATTAATGTCATAGTATGATGTGGCTAATGAACATGTACTTACTCTATATACTATGAGTATGTGTAAGTGAATTTAACAGGAACTTATGAGCGTGATGGAAACTCTATGTGTATCTATTGATGATGGATTATACTATGACAATTACTACGAAACTATGTGTACATTCTATTATATAAATGAATGAATAAATGTTAACTGAATTTAATAATATAAGCCTGCGGGTTAAATAGTGGATAGATAGGCATGCCTATAGGGTCTAAGTGTTGCAACCAAAAGTGTTTGATTCCTTTGGAATCCCAATAAGTATCAAATACTCTAGATTCTTAAAGTGTATATTATACATCTTATTAATTATTTTTGTACTTTCGGGTGCTCATTTGAAAGTATTGTATCTACGGATACTGATGCGATTACTGTACCTTCGGGTACTAATGCGATACCCATTATCCACATATTTGAGTTGCAGGCAAGAAAACTATAATGAATGTGTTAATAAATAAGAAATGATAATCTTGTGTTATATACATATTGATAAGAATGCGATGTGCATGTCAAGAATAAGCGCGTAGTTACATATCCTAAATTTTTCACACTAAAACAACATGCATGCACACACAAACACTTGCTTTTAATCTCGCTATGTGAACATTACTTTCGAAATCTTGTAAATAGTCATAACATATTTTTACTGTAATCACTTATCATTTATCTTTATCTTTCTTTAATAACTATGCTTTCACGTTACTGTTGATGTCATCAGAGCCACTATTATTTAAACTGTTAACTTTAACTTTAATACTGTTATGTTCATTTTACTGATTCAATGACCAGCCACATAACAATATTCATGATTATCGCTTCCATTTGTTTTTCTTGAGTTGTTATAACTTAATCACATCAGTTAAAATTTAAACTGAGTGTAGATTAGTTACTGACATATCTGTGAAACAACCATTATTCTAGTAATTATCGATCACTATTAACTTTCAATATTTACTGACAATTCTAGTTCTTTTGTGTCTTTAGTTTCGTTACTAACATTCTTAGGCAATCCCATTATTAATCCTACATATACAATATTATAGGAACATTAATTACCATAGTCAATACTTAGATAATTAATCCAATCTATAATACTTATATCGGTTGTCCAACAATATCTTCACACATTTACATTAAACGCTTTTAAAATTAATTGTGACTTGATTATAACATTCACAATATTCAGTTCAATTCACTTCACATATAAATATTTATTTTAACCACATTATCTATCTCCAATTAACCTTACAGATTTAATCTAAATCCTGATTATTTTAATCAGTTATAATAATCCCTTAAAATTTCACAAACATTCTTATCCTTTTATTAATGTTAATATTACTCATCTATTTTCATACATTTCATTTTATTACTACTTCCCTGATATTAGCATTAGTAATAATATTTTCATTAATATCAACATAAATATCATTATCTTTTCTATTGTTACTTAATTATTCAATTAACACTCAGATTGTCTATCATTTATCATTAATATCCCTCAATTACCTTGCTATTGACAAATTTACATTTAACTCCCTAGGCTTCCATCAGTTTACAGTTTCACCCTTAAACACTTGTTTACAACAATGCCATTAATTAACTTATTATCATTATTATTTCATTATCTAATATCCACTAATATATATATATATATATATATATATATATATATATATATATATATATATATATTTATGTTAATTAAATCACCCACTTTAGGGACATTCACATTTATGGCACACATAAAATTATTTATTCGCATTTAGGTCCCTTAACCTTTCATTAAATTACATTTTGATCCCTATCTTACCACTATTATGCTCAATTACTAATCTATCCTTACATTTTCAAGTCATTTACTCATTTAGTACATATAACAATAATATACTCACAAACAATACACATAAAAATCATACATACCATTTTGTCCTTAACTTATGACAAAAATCACAATTATACCCTTGAACTTTTCAGAAATTACAAAAATGCCCTTAGTTCATTTCTACTTCATTAAAATTACATTTATGCCATTAGTTCATTTTAATTCACACATATTTACATTTATGCCATCAATTCATTATCTTTTCACACAAATTACGATTTTGCCATCACTTCAAATCCAATTTCATCAATATTACCATTTTACCCCTAGTTCAATTATTTTTCACCAAAATTACGATTATGCCCTTATTCAACTTTTCTTTACTCATAATTACCAAAATTCAATTACATTTCTTTTTACCATTTTTCGTTATTTAACATGTAAATTTACTATTTTACCCTCCAATTATAATTTTTATGTCAAATTGCATTTTACCCTTCAAAAGTCACAAATTTTCTTATTTTACCATATAATGACATTTTTGCCCTTATTTGTCATCATTCACACACATAACATTTTTAAATCACAATTCAACCAATTAAAGCACATATTCACCATATTCCCCTAAAACATTTTACATATTACTATTTTGCCCTTTCTTTTTATTTTATTTACAATTATGTCATTTTTAATCTTATCTTAACTTAACTTTATCCTTATCACTTTAATCATTACCATATATCATCATTATCATAAAATTATTGCCATACCTTTGTCTTTACCACATAATCACATACATATCTTATCTTTATTACATAATCACATGCATATCTTATCTTTACCACATAAATATTATTTTATTCATATTTTAACCATTTCAATCACCTTTTTACCATTTTGTCCCTGTAACACACTGACAGACTCTATGTATATGATAAACGAGACGTGAACTCCAGAAGTTCACAGACATACTAGAGGGATCCTGCGGGACTACCCCTATCTTTAAAGTACATTCCAAAGCATTTAAAACTGATAGATACAATACAGTAGGACCATCATTGGCCTACACAAGTGAGACATCATGCTCACACCCGCTGTCTTAAGTCTCTATGGCTAGCCAACATATCCTGAACTAGACTTGACTACCAGCTCAATACATAGGGCAACATTGTTTTATTCTCCACATTATTAATGTGTTATACATATTTTTCATGGTATAACATCATTTTAACTCATTCTTTTTCATGCCATATCATCATTTGACATGTGATTACCATCCATAAACCATCACATGTCATGTAAACACATAAATTCATCATGGTACACATGCATATACCCATTCATACATTCGGCCATCATGTGAACTTTCCATCATGAATTCTTTTCATCAACTTTAACATTCATTTATGTCATTTACATGTTGAATAACATAGTCATGCCATTAATTTCCATTAAAACACATCAAAATCATGCCTTTACACATGGTAACCAATTGGCCATCAAACTAACTTTACACAATTAATTATTTTTATCAACTTTAACATTTATTTAGGCTAATTACATGTTATATAACATCACTATATCATCTATTTCCATCAAAACCCATCAAAATCTCACCTTTATGCTTGACATACATTCGGCCATACATGACATACCATATAATATTTTCACATGCTCTAATATATACCATTCATTAGTTCACATGCCAAATACCATAAACCCATCATAAACATACATCAAACATCCTTAAAACACATGAAAATCCCATGATTTCAATTCGGCCAAAAAAGACATTTCTCATACCAAATTTATTTCTTTACTTTAATAATTCATACTATCATTTTTAACATCCCTAAGCATGAATATCAAGTTATTTTCAATTAAACATGCAAATTTCTAATACTTTGTGTTTAAACATAACTTAAAATCACACTTTTAACATGGAAAAAGAAGGATATTGTATCCACTAACCTTATTTCCTTGCTCTCCACCACTTAAGCTTGCTTCCAATGCCTTATCTCTTTAAAACTCCATCTTCTCCATGAAAACCCTAAGGTGGCCGAATTCACACATCAAGATTTACTCAAAACCTTACTTCCTTTTTTCAATATAATTACATAATCATCATCTACATAGCCAAAAATACCTATTTAAACCTTTGGATAAAATTATAGAACTCAAAATCTCTTACCTTACTTTTAGGGCATAACCTTGAACACTTGGTTTTTCCCACTTCTATCACTCCAAAAGAGCTTTTGAGACCAAAATCAATGAAAAGAGAGGCTATAATTTACTTAGGGAGGTTGGATTTAGGGAGAACTTTGAAGAAAGAAGAAGAGAATTCAAGAGAAAATGAGGAGGTGGAGTTCAGCATAGAAGAGGGGGAGGAAGGGTGGAGAGAATTCTGGAAAATGGGAGATTTTTCTGCCTTTTACATGTTTCTTGAGTGGGCTTGGGCTTGGCTCATCCTATTGGGACAAACCTAAAGCCCATTTAGGTTATTAAGCCAATTTTCCATCCAAAAATTATTTTCCTCACTTTCTAAGCTCAATTTCTCCCAAAATCAATTTTATAATTCATAAAATATATAATTTATCCTCTACATAAAATTTGAACTCAATCAGAGACCGTTTCCCGGTCCGCTAATTCCTTACCAGTCCGATAACTCAATTTTCTGTCTTACCGTAAAATTTATTTTTCTTTAACAATTAATTATCTATAATATTCCAAGCACAACAATGCTTTCAAATAATTTTTCTAAAGTCCAGAACTTCATTTAGAGTCCAGTCAAACTTTGGTCAAACCTAGGCAACCAAAAGTCAACTGGACCGGTCCGATCACTGCTTGAACCGGTTCGGTTCACTTTTCACCCTTAACATCATTTTCACTCTTATATGCCCTTTAGACCTTAATTTCATCTCAATTAAAGTTATTATTTGGTCTGGTTCAATTAAACTGGTCCGATTCACTAATTTCTCAGTGTCCCCACAAAAATTCTTTTTCACCACCAAACTGTTTTACACACTATTCTGAGTCCAACTATGCCTACTGATAATTTTTCAGAAGTCGTTTACTATATTTAGAGTCTCGGTCAAATTTCGGTCAAACCTGGTTACTATTTGAATCGAATCGGAGGCTTGCTTCAAACTGACTTTCAGAGGTCGTTTTAGCTCCGTTTTCAGTTCCGATTTCACTACTAGATTTGTTATGACCCACAGATCATTTTCGCGAAATTAGAATTTTTCGGACGCCGGACAGCGGGGTTCGCTTTATAGCCACCCCGGTGTTTTCCGTCCCGAAATTACTATATTTTTTAATACTTTTCAGTAAGTTTTGACACTGGCAAACTCACTATCTACACTGTTCGACACTGCGATCGTCATGATAACACTGAAATTATTCACCGACATTTTCAAGCCGGTATTTGGCCCGCTACATACAGTTAGTGGTATCAAAGCATAGGTTTAGTCGTTTTTGGGCTAGAGTAGAATAGAAATGCATATAATTTTGTGTTAGCCTAATGCATATGTCTTCGTTTTCTTGAGAATGTAGAGGGATTCTTCTCCTGAGTCGATGAAAGAGATTTCTGGAAGTGGTATTCCTAAGGATTTATGTGTTAAAATGTGTAGTTATTATCTTAATTATGATGCGTATACGATTAGTCCTTAGGAGCATAGTGTAAATGTGTATAATGCATATGAGAACTGTTTCTAAGTGATTAAATGTAAAGAGTTATTTGATAATTTGATTGAAGTGCTGTCCCATGAATTTGAATTAATTCTAGGCGTGAATAAGTTTGGAATTAAGAATGATGTGGAGAGTAAGGTAAAGTTGTGATATTTTGTACACCTGTCAGCTATCTCAATGAAATTATCTGAACATGAGCATGTAAATACATAAGGATGGGAAAAGTGCATTAATATCGCATAAACTGCATTTTTGCATCATTTTACATACATACATCATCATATATTCATTTGTATCCCTTGATCATGTGTGCAAAACATAGTGTATGTGACTCATTTGAAGAGAAAAGCTGACAGGATGTACATATAATGTTTGGTGTTAGAAAGAGGATTATTGAGACAGACTTAAGTGTTTGTCAATGAAAGTATAAATTATGAGTATTTAAAGTTAAAAGGAGGAGGTTATTTGTGAAGTTTATATAAGCGAACGAGAATAGGATTTCAGAATGAAGAATGAATAGCATGAGTAAAGAAGGTAATAAGCCTATTTCCTGAAATTAATGCGTCCAGGAATTGTGCAATTAGATAATAAAAGTATAAGTGGCTAAATATGAAGTATATGCGTTTGAGTTTCTAAAAAATGATAAAGTTTTCTGGAAGTGCCTCGGTAGAGGAAGTTAAGTAACCTCTATTGTAGGATCGGGTCTGAATTTCGCGGACGAAATTCTTTTAAAGAGGGGAGAGTTGTAATGACCAGAAATCTACCCTAGTAGGATTTTGGTTTAAATAGGGTAATTGATGAGTTGGAATTGGAAATTCTAAAATTGGATCTACGTGTAATTTGGAATTGGGGACTTAATTGCAACAATAAAATAAGTTTAGTGGCCAATAAGTAGTTGAGCGTGGTTAAGTTAAAGATGGATTAATTAGCACTAAGTAAGATGAGAATAAACTAAGCTTGATTAAGGATTTAAGTGGTGGAATCCAGCTGTCAACATGTGCCCTTGCCACCTTGTTTACTATATGCAATATATAAAGAAATGGGAGAGAAGTTATTTCCATTCTCTGCATGTGTATTTCGGCTCCTTCCTCTTCAGTTCTCCTTGCTTTCCTTCTTCATTCTTAGACTTAATCCCTAAAATATAAAGTTGACTAATTAGTTAGTTGAGTGGGGTTGATTAATTTCTGGATTGTGTTTTTAATCAAGAGAAAAGTGGAAAGAAGAGGGTTAATGGTCAAAGTGCCAAATGAGCTTAAGTGGAGCTAAGGAAATTAAGGTTTGGGAACTAATTGTTTGAGGGTGTGTTAATTGATTGCTTTTGTACCTTACATGTGTAAATTGTGTTTTGTGGTGTGTTGAATTGAAGAAATGAACATGTTGAGTGATAATGAATATCATGAGTTTGATTGACCTAAGATTGAACCCTAATTTCGAATGAACTATGAATTGTTGTGTTTATGCTAATGAATGAACTTTGTTAAGAATGTGTATGTGCCGTGATGTGCATAATTAAGTTAGGGAAGTGTATTATGAGTGATGATAAAATGATGCTAAATAAGTTAGTTTGTAATTAATGAGCTGCAAGTGTAAAATTGAGTTGAGGTCTATTTGACCTACTTTAATTGTAGTGTTATAACTTAAGTTGAATGACTATAAAAATGAATGGGGATGATTGGATTAGGTTCCTATGATATGTGTCTGTAATGGTCTTAGAAATGATCATTATGAATTGAGGGCTTTAAAGTCTGCAAAAGTGAATTTAAGTGTAACTAATTCTATAAGAGGGCCTTTTAGAGCATGCTATGTTCCTTGGGCCATAACTCCTTGAGTTTTAATCAAATTGAGATGAGAATTGTGCCTATTTCAAGTTAACATATATATGAGTAAATGATTAATAGAGCATGTTGGTTAAAAATTCCATTAAAGTAGGTTTAGAAGTCATATTTACGAAGTAGGAAAAAAATGTGTTTGTAGGGTAAGCATCTATGTAGGTCTCTCATGACCTTTGGTAACGATTTTGCCAATAGATCGAGTTTTAGTACTCTAAATTGGTTGATTCAAATTGGCGATAAATCCTAAGATCCACACCTAAAAATGTCTCAGAGATACGGTTGAGTTAATTATAGCTCTAAATGTCCCAAAAGTGGCCAAAACAAAGGTGTCTTTACTTTGGCTAGCTCATTTGAGTAGTTAAGGTTGTATAGCTCATATCTACCGTTTAAGACACCCCAATGACCTAAAATTTGTTCCATTTGAAACTTAACATCCTAGAAAACAAATGGTTGAAATGGGAGTTTTGTCTAAAAATGAGGTGTAGACGTTGTTATAGACTTTTCAAAATTTGGTAGTAAAGCAGTCCCGAGTTTTAGCTTCTATTTTGTTAAATTTTGCTATGCCATGGTGACAACCAATTAATTGCCACCATGACTAATGCCAAGAGAGGTCAGAATGCCTATTTATGGACCTCATGGCCACAATAAAGTCATTGCCACCATAACCCCCTCTGTTTTGACTATTTTATGTATTTTTCTTCCCAAATTGAACTCGTATTGCACCGAAACTTTTTAGGATCTATCCGATGCATGTTTAGGACTATAAAATGAGTATAAGAATAGTTATCACTTGGAAAATACACATGAATACGATTAAGATTAGTAGTAAACTAATGACGTGATAATGTATAATTGTATGAAATAGAATTTAGTCAAGTTAAATGACATTTGAGGATTATAATACCTTAATCTATATGAGCATGTATAATATGAACAAGTATGCATAATTATAAGTTGAGCTTAAGTTATAAACATATGAAGGATATCAAATGAAATGAGTTTGCTTAATGTGAATGTGAATCACATGTATGTGTTGTGATTGTGTAACTTGTGCCATAAGATGTGCTAAATTTAAGAATTGAACCTTTGTTTTTGGATAGGTAATGAAATGATTGACTATTGTATGTAATGTATTGGTCATGGGTGAACTCTATCTTTTGGTATATTGGAATTGTTAGGCAATTTGTAGCTAGTTGGATGTGCTTTAGAGAAATAGTCTGTTCTATGACTACATGAAATTTAAGTGGTTAGTTTAATTTCTTAAACTTTGACAACGATTTCTAAGAAGGGACCTCTAGCAAAAAATTAACCTTGCGTTAAGGCTTGTGGAGCATAATGGGTACTTTAATCTATAACACCTTGAAGTTGAGTTGAATGGAATGAAAATTGTGTAACTTTTAAGTTAATAAGCTAATGATCATGTGTAGGATGATAAGGTGCTTAAATGTGATAAAAGGAATAAGGATATGAAGCCTTGAATTTGATTTGATAAATTGAGTAGTTAGCACCGCCGTGTTTTGGTAAAACTCAGCGGTCTTTTGGAATTTTTGCATTGGCCACGGTGACAACAAAAATGATTGCCATCGTGAGGTATTCAAGGATTGCATTCTGCTGGATGAGTTTGGTATGTCACGGTGACAATGAAAATGGTTATGACCGTGAGATACCATAGATTACAATCTACTTGGAAGTGTTAGGTATGTCACGGTGACAACCAAAATTGTTGTGACCATGAGGTACCCTATTTTGCTTAAATAATCACTTATGTCGTGCACATGTATGCACATTATTTTAATAAAGTATAATGTCATCTAATAAGGATTATTGCATGTCTAATGTTATGGATGAACATGATGTATTAATGTGATAGTATGATGTAGCTAATAAACATGGACTTACTCTATATACTATGAGTATGTGTAAGTGAATTTAACAGGAACTTATGAGCTTCATGGAAACTCTACGTGTATCTATGCATGATGGATTATACTATGACAATTACTAAAAAACTATGTTTAAATTATATTATGTAAATGAATGAATAAATGTTAACCAAAATTAACAATGTAAGCCCACGAGTCAAATAGTGGATAGATAGGCATGCATATAAGGTTTAAGTCCTGCAGCCAAAAGTGTCTGATTCCTCTAGAATCCCAATGCTTATCGAATCCTCTAGATTCTTAAAGTGTATATTGTATCTCCTATTAATTATTTATGTAAATTAGGGCGCTGATGCGAAAGTACTGTATCTATGGATACTGATGCGATTATTGTACCTTCTGGTACTGATGCAATACCCGTTATCCTCATCTTTGAGTTGCAGGCAAGAAAACTATAATGATTGTGTCAATAAATAAGAAATGATAATCTTGTGTTATACACATATTGATAAGAATGCGATGTGCATGTGAAGAATAAGTGGCAATGCGAATCCTAATGTGATTATCCAATATGTATGCCTATATATTAAGTACGAAGTATGATAGTTAGCTCGAACCTTGTTGGCTTAGCATGGATATTTTATCCATGTAGCTATCTGAAGATAGCTTTTCGAAAGGCAGTCCTGCATTATCAATGGCCAACACATTAGGAATCCGCTGTTTATGTAGATAATTTTTTAATAAGTATAAAAGTGTATTGTTAGTAAGTATCTGTAATGAACTAAGTTGGTATCAGTAAATTGTATTCTTTAACGTGAAACTGTTGTAAGACTATGAGTGTTTTGTAATGGAATACGTGGATTCATTTTACCGTTTATTATTGATTTAATTGTTTTAATTACTAACATTATTTTGTTTATGTTTTATTTTTATGTCAAAACTTATTTTCTTTATTTGGGCATTTTTGCGAGCACACGAGGAGATCCAGAAGGCTCGTTGGGATTACTTTCTTTATTTGTAATATTTTATTTATTTTGACCATGTATATTTTCTTGTAAAATTGTTTATTTAAGCCCGCTAGAAAGAAAATCACTAAATGTTTTTTTCATTAATTAAATTGGTATTTTTCGTAAATAAAAATTGGACCAATGTCCTAGTTTTTCTCCTAAACAAAACCATCACACCAAAATTATTTCATAATAAATATGCATGCGAGGACCAATGTCCTCACCATTAATGAATATCCCAATTTATGCATGATTTGTATTTTATTTACAATGGGTGTTGTATTCCGCCCCTAGTTTTGTTATATTTACTTTCATGTTTTTTTTTTTTATTTATTACTTTCCTTGAATGATTAAACTTGCGCTCTAATTATTGCATCAAAATGTAATGAGAAATAGGATGAAACTCTAAATTCAAAGCTCAATTATAAACTTAACCAAGGTATGAATAAATGGGAAGTCCCGAACACCTTCTCTGGTTTAAGACCCCGAGGTTAGATGACCTTTCCCAATTTCTTGTAAATTGGGTGGCCACTCCAAAATGCCTCAAAGGTGCCTAAAGGCTTCATGGGATTAGGTGAACTTCCCAATATTCTATTGGGTAGGGGATTCCAAAATGTCTCGTATAACCCAAGATCAAAAAGACGTGAACCAATCCCTCGAACCCTAAAAGTGGGTTCAAAGAGGGCCTTGCTGGTCCGGCGCGCATCACAGTGGCGACTCCACTAGAGACTCTCTAAGTGGCTTCAATTCGAAAGTACCTTGGTTAAAATTTATAATTGAGTTTTAATTTAAAATTTTTATCCCTTTTCGAAATTGCATATCATATCATTAGAGCCTTAGATCTATGCTAGTTTGGTCCCTTTATTAGCCCCGGTGCATTCCCGAAGCACAACCCTGCGTTCACTCAATGTAGGGAAGTGTTAAGGATAATCACCAACCCAAGCCTCGTACCATCATGGTATATTAAATGGTGATCCAATCGGTCGTTACGCTCGTGATGAGCTAGACCCGTTGGCAGGAATAATGCTTGGGTAACCCCAAAATATCATCACCCATGACCAAAGCTCATGTAATGGCATCAGATACTTCCCCTAGGTGACATGTACCTTAATACAATACTTGCTATGTGGGCCATTATATACTGAACAAATTCAAACCCAATTAAATGGGCTTTTATCAAAGGCTTTCATGCCTCGATGGGCCCATCTTAATTTAGTTGAAATGTTTAAATACATAAAGGCCAAAATCCATATGTATGCGCATTAGATAAAAGATGTTATGATGTTGGTTTTCCACCGAGCACCATACGCATCCATTGGGTTCCCCGCTAACCCATGGATCAAGCCCACCTAGGAAAGAGACCGCATTACCTCATGTGTGGGAGTAATAAGGTTGGAAGGATTTACTTACTTGCATGTGATTGTAAATGTTGCATAACACACGATCATGCATTGTATATGTCAATCATGCATCATTCTAACAATCTAATTTTTTCAGCCATCATAGATTCATCTAGGTGGACAAGAGGTTTCGACGGTCGGCTAGTAAGGTCAAATCCGCTTTTTGAGTTATCGAAATTAGTGTCCAACTGGGATTCTAAGTTACTCTCTTCAGAACCACAAATGGCAGAAGAAGCTGGAGCTCTGACCACTCAAGACCTAGCTAGGAGGCTAGAGGACTTGGAAAAAAGGATGCTAGACATGATGGGCGCTATGGCCGAAAGGATTGCCCATCCACCTGCTGCCCCACAGCCGCATGCTGCTCTACAACCGCAGGTAGCCCCTCCTCGGGGGCAAGCCGAACCACCTGCTGATGGGGAGGCTCCCTTCGTTGGAGTTGCTGCTCATCAACCCAACAATGAGCATAGAGCTGCTGCACCAGTCGAGCCAAGAGGGGAAAGGGTTCATAATCCCAATGATGATTTCCTGATGGAGGAAGAATGTGAAGAGCCAATAGTCCACCACATTGTTAGGCCAAGGGCGCCCAAGGTAGAGGATGAAGCCTTGAGGGGAATGAGGCAACAGATTGAAGCCATCACCCGCATACTGTTAAATGGAAGGGGGATCAACAATGAAGACAGAGATCTGGGGGATGAAGAGTTGTTGCCTCAAAGATTCAAGATGCCCTAGCTTCCGATGTTTGATGGCACCTCCCACCCATCTGCCCACATCAAGCAGTACACCTTGGTCATGAAAGGCACAGGGCTGAGCAAGAAGCAGAAGGTGGAATATTTCTGCCTTAGTCTGGTGGGCCCGGCAGTTGACTGGTACCACGGGTTGGATAGGAGGTCCAAGGAGGACTGGGACCTTTTAACCGAAGAATTCATGAAGCAGTATGATTGCAGCACTAGAATGGAGGTCACCCTAAAGGATCTCGAGCTTCTACAGCAGAAAAATGATGACTTATTCCATGAGTACCTTACAAGATGGATAAACAGGGTCATGGAGATGAAGAGGAAGCCTGACACTGCAGATAAGATCAGGCTATTTATCAAAAACTCATGCCCTTACTTAAGGGACTTGCTCAGTTTTAAGGGGCTCAAGGACTGGGAGTCGCTTAAGGATATCGCTATAGAAGCTGAGGCGGCTTACCTTGCAAAGAAAGCAAGCCAAAATAACTTTGCTGGAAAAGGCTATGGGAACCAGTTGGGATTCAAATCAGGAGGTGCCGGGAGCAGCAACAATAGGAACGGCAAGACAGTCAAAGTGTCAGCTACTAGAGTGGGGCAACGCTAGAGATATTACTCCAATTTAGGCTACTCCTTATCCTGGGTATTGGAGAGGCTGATGAAAGAGGGCAATCTACAAGCCTTTGGCGCCTAGACCGGCTATGAATCAAGGGCAGCCAAGGCACAGAGAAGACCAATACTGCGCCTACCACCATCACACCGGCCACCTAAACGATTACTGTTGAACATTGAGAAACAAGATCCAAGATCTCATTGACACCAATCAGATCACGGATCCAGAGAAGAGAGAAAAGAAGAAAAAGGCAGGCCACAACACAGTCCCTCTGCTATGATTATGATCGGGTCCTCTTAATCCACTAGTGAGAGTGGAAATGAAGATCATGTTCCTTCTTTTCAATCTTTGTTATTATTTTGAGAACAATTTTTTATGATAATGTTTGGTTATTTCAATAGAACAATTTTTGCTTATTTGTATGATATTTCTATTGATTTCATTTAACATGATCACATTGCATTTACTTTGCCATTAATTCAAATAATATGACTGCAGTTAATCTCGAAACTTTGGGGAACCCAAAGAAAATCTTGATAGCATCTGATATAACTCTTGTAGAGAGGGAAATTAAAAAAAAAAAAAGAAAAATAATAAAAAAAAACTAGTTACAATTAGGGGATTGGATGGAAACTCACTAAGAGCACTAGAACCTTTTTGATTACCCATCAAAGCGATCCCTGGATAAGACGGAACCTAGAAAATGATTTAGGCAACATTTTCTTTGTATAGCTCTCTAAATGACCATTTCCTACCCTTATTTCGCAATCGCTTGCTAGTCCGTTGAGCTTTATAGAGGTATGCTAAATGCGTGCCAATTTTGTTGTTACACATGTTAAAACTATTCCTTGGCCTAAAATGATTTTTGGCTCCCCTTAAAAGAGTGGCCGCTCTAGAAGGGATGGATGTACCACTACAAGAAAAATGCTTTTTAACGAGGGGAAATCCGATCGTTAAAAGTTAAAATCCAGTCGTTAAAAACTTTTAACGACCGAAAAATTCGGTCGGTAAAAGCCCCTTCGTTAAAGGTATAGACAACCGGATGTTGAATCTGGTCGTTAATATCTTTAACGACCGAAATATTTTCGGTCGTTGAATAGTGACTTTTAGTGACCGGATTTTCCCTTCGCTAATTATATTCACTTTTAACGAATGGATTTTCGGTCATCAAAAATATATTTTAGCGACTGAATTTTCCCTTCGCTAATTGTTTTCACTTTCAACGAAGGGATTTTCGGTCGTTAAAGATACCTTTTAACGACCGGATTTTCCCTTCGCTAATTATATTCACTTTCAACAAAAGGATTTCCAGTCGTTAAAGATACTTTTTAGCGACCGAATTTTCCCTTCGTTAATTATATTCACTTTCAACGAAGGGATTTTCGGTCGTTAAAGATACCTTTTAGCGATCAAATTTTCCCTTCGTTAATTATATTCACTTTCAATGAAAGAATTTTCGGTCATTAAAGATATTTTGTAGCGACCGGATTTTCTTTTTGTTAATTATATGCACTTTTCAACCTTTTTTGTCGTTAAAAATACTATTTTACCGATCGGATTTTCCATTTGCTAATTTTATTCGCTTTTAACGAAGGAATTTTTTGTCGTTGAAGATACTTTTTACCGACAATGAAAAAAATATTCGATAGTTAAACATAGTAACAAATTTGACTATTACCTGAACACATCATTCACACACATATATATATCCAAAATTATAATAAATAGTTTTTCCATAGATTGCAAAATATCAAATACAAAATATATCGATATTTTGAAATTGTTTGACATCGTATCATATACAAGTATAAAATATAAAAATATCCCCTATCTATATATCAAAAAAAATAGAATGCATAATGAACCTTATAAAAATATAAAAATACTTGTTTCAATACCATAAAACAAGTATACGGGACTAACCAATTTACAACCAATTGAAAATAGCATCTTCGAAACATGCCAAACAACATCCATATCATCATCCATAAGACTGAATTTTGACTAGTTGCCTTTGTTTTCAAGGCAATTAAATAGAGAAAGAAAGAGCTCAAAATTCTGAATTTGGAAATGTTGTAAATGTTTTATATTATTCCAATATGATTTACTGTTTCCTATTTGAATATTAGCCTTCGATATTTTGCTCTTAATTTTATTGTCATTGGTTTTTTCTTCCTTTTGCTTTCAAATTTAACCAAACAACCATTCCACACATGAATTCAAACTAGGCTTTTTTAGGCACTTTTTTTTAAAAAAAAATAGGATACTGATACCATGAACAACTTTATAATTGTATTGACTTCCTTTTTTGTACATTGACAGGCTTAAATATAAAGGACCTAATTTGGATATTACATGCTAAATAACCTAGGACACTAAATCCTAAATATACATAAAAAAATAATAATAATAAAATATTAATAAGGACATTATTACAGAATTAGTAAAAGAATAATCAAAATATTTGACCCACAAATCAAGGCTGGAATCACACAATCCTTGTAATATCTAACATTTAGAAGAGAAGCCACTAGAATCAGCTATATGATAATTGCCCTACCAGAGGATATATATCAGAAAACATAGGAAATGGGCAATTTACATGGACAGCCACAAAGTCAATGCCGCCCATTGAAGAAGAATAAAAAGAATATCCTTCCCTATTTACACACATAAGCAACTAAACAATTTTGGACCATTCATAAGTTGAAAGCACTTAGTGAACTCCAGCTGGCCGCTATAAAGAAACAATCCCGTGAATTCAACAAAAATCAAATGACAAAGCTAAGGATAACAAAAGTGAAAGAAAATCATAAAATGAAGGCATGTAAATGAAAACCATTTGCAATATTCTTGTTTGAATAACCAAACAAGGGGGTACCCATGTGCTTTAAATTATAGTGCCCAAAACTAAGAGCCCTAATCTGAGCTTTAAGAGGAAAAATGGCAGAGATCAGAATGTTAACTTGATAAGCATTATGAATTCCACATACTACGATGTCCAAAATAGAAACAAAAGATCAGTCAAAGCTTTTTAATATAAAACATTGATGAGCAAAATCTGAACCCCAAGAGATAATTGGGAAAAAAAGTGAAAAGGAAAATGAAAATTCCAATTTAGTAGCAATACTTACAACTGGGATCTAGGCATTCATCTAATAAGGATGCAAGTATCATAGAATCCAACCCACCAGAAAATAAAACTGCCACTAGAACAAGTTGCTCTTGGCTACTGTCAGATGTTTCTGCCTACGCATCAAAACCATATGGCTAATTAAATTGAATGAAAGAGTATATCACTCAACATAAAGATCATTAAAGATAGAGGAAGTCGACTGAAGATTGTAAATCAAGCATAGAGCTTAATCTCTACTTGGGTTACTAAACAATTTTTTACGGGAAAGTATGTTCTTAACTTCCAAAAAATTTAAAGGAAGACTGCCAATTCTACAAAGTTTGTCCTGACTTGAGATGATGCAAGTAGCAAAGTAATATCTGAATGATATCTTGGTCAAAATAAAAGAAGAAATAGTTTGAAAACTATATATATAAGAAATTATTTTAACACACACACACACACACACACACACACACACACACATATATGCACGTATATATCTAAAATTCAATTGAATATAAACTTAGAGTCGACACCTGAAAAATTTTATGTAGTGATGTGCGCAGAATCACTGATTTCCTCAAAGCATTTAATAAATTCTGAGCTGCAGATGAAACTGAGGATTGAACAGGCCCTACAAGCACCTTAGCATTATAACCTGATTCAAAAGAATTTGAATGCATGATATGCTCTTCAATAATCGCTTACCACATGAAAAATGCAAGTCTTCTGGTTTAGGTTCAACAAAGACTCTCTCCCATTTAATCTGATCAATTAGCATGGTATTAGCAAATTCATGTTTTTTCACTTCACCAAAAATGCATCCATCCAGTTCTGAAATATTTAATGATACACTGTACACCCCACATGGAAGCTCCTTCCAAAAATTGGGTTCTTGAGCTATCCTATACATGAAAAATATGTAACTTCAGAGTAAAAATAATGCACCTAAAATTAGTAAATAACTAATACCGCCTCAACCACCATCAAACTAATAGAAAAGTAAAACCCCCAATTACCTGCCAATAGATGACAGCCCAAGGACCTTTGATCATTAAAAGAACATCCAGAACAGACTTTTTCCCTTTTCCAATACTAGAGCAAGCATTGGTATGTTCGGTGGAAGTGCAAGAACAACACTTTTCCAGAGCTTGCATAAGAATTTGACCATCATTGCTATCATTATCAATATGAATTCCTCTAAAGATTTCACCTACAGAAATCACAATGCTAATTACAAAACAAATCCCGTAATCAATTTTCAAACATAAACACGAACTACAATATAAACATAAAACTACCATTGTAAATAAGAATATTCATATGAGAATCAACGAACGGCTGAGTTATAGGAGCCAGTCCTCTAAGTTGCAATGTGGCACCAATAAAGTACAGTTGGCCGACATAATTTGGAAATTGCGAGCGAGTTTATCCATTTTCAAAATCTATCGATCTCTCAGATTCGTCGTTATAAATTAAAGAAAATAATTCGTGATCCTTAGCATGGACTATAACATTCTTGGTACCCAAACCATCGGGGCCGCGTCTCCGGAGATCAAATTTAAAACCATCGACTAAAAGTACAAAATTTGAATTGCTTACCGATTCAAGTTTAGGATTTGGAGATGGAGATTGAAGAAGAATAGATGATAATTCAATTCTAATGCCAGAGACGATCAGGGCGATTCCACACATCTTCTGCTTTCTTCCACTACTCCAGGATTTTGGTAATTCTGTAGCGGCAATGTAAACGTTAAACCCTATAAACATTGTAATATTTTTAAATTTTATATTTCGGGTAAAAAGCTAAACGTTGCTTCCATAGCATAGTGGCAGTGCGTTTGCTTCGTAAGCAGAATACATAATATGACAATTGAGCAAAAAGAAGGAAATTAACAATCACATTTAGTCAAATAATAAAATTTAAGAAGAAATCCCAATTTTGCCTTGCAAATTTGAAGACTGAAAACCTGAAAACAATCAGAAATACATAAATTTGAGAATTATTCAACAGCAGAATGAGAATCAATCAATAGCAGAACGGGAATCAATCAAAAGCAAGTAGAATTGGAATCAAAAGAAGAACGATAATCAAAAGAAGAATTGGAATAAAAAACAGAACAAGAATCAAAAGAAAAACGAGAATTAAAAGCAGAACGGGAATAAAAAACAGAACGACAATCAAAATTAGAACGAGAATCAAAAGCATAATGGGAATCAAAAACAAAACGAGAATCACATATCACCAAATCAAAGAAATTGGCATTTATGCATACCCAAAAAAGTAGCAGATACGGTTTTGAAATCAAAAAATCAGAATATCAAAAATACCTAATTCATTGAACTCACCTATTATAGCAGATCGATTAGCTTAGCAGAAATGCAATTCCTCAAAACATCTCAGATTTGGTATGCCCTATTTTCCTATTCGATGAAAAGAAGAGAAGATTAGAAATAAATAGATATCCAAATGGTATCAAGGGAGAAAAGAAAGAAGTTTTTTCAGTTTCTCACTTGTAATCACAGATAATGTTAAACCCTAGACCGATGAAATATGGATCTTGTAAAATATAAATGAACCTATCGCTTCTACCAGACTGCCATTTCTATTAGGATTAGTTTAGGTTTGGAAGATAAGAAAAGAGTTTTGCGTTTTTTGGCTATTCTTTCATCTTCTGGGTTTGCTGTTTTTTTTTTTTACCTTTTTTCATCTTAGTTTAGTTTTGCGTGTGATAGGAAGTTTTATGAAATAATGAACAATGATTTTTGAGGTAAGTTTTATTAAAGTCCCGCCAATTTTCTAGACTAGTAACGACCGGATTTACAATGTTTCAACGACCGGATTTTAAGCCCTCCGTTAAATGATAATAAAATTTAAGAATTAATGACTTAATTTATTTCCTTTTGCTAATGATATATTTTTACGGCCGGATTTTTATTGCTTTAACGACTGGATTTAATCCCCTCGTTAAATAATAATAAAATTTAATAACTAACGACCGGATTAATTTCCCTTCGTTATTTGTATATTTTAATGACTAAATTTTTGTCCCTTCATTAAATTTTGGTCGTTAAAAGTTAATTTTCTTGTAGTGTACGTTTTAACAATTTTTTGGGTTATCAAAAATTTCCTTAGTAAGGATGGGTTTACACTTTGGGAAAAGGGTTTCATTCATACACAAAAGACATGAGCTCAAACAAAAAAAAAATTAAATAAAAAAATAAAATAAAATAAAGCTCAAAATAGTAACCACATGACAAGTTTCGATGATTACCTTTTTAACTGTCATTTTGATCTTAATGAGCTAAAATGTTACCGAACCCAAGTTCAAGGATGCCATGTATATGCAACTGAGCTGAGAATGGTTCATCCATCAGTCGAGTCAATATTGCGGCCATATCTTCTCTAGCGACCTGATCCTCCTTTGACAACCATCTACCTAAGCCTAACTTTATAACCAAAATAAGACCTCTTGATTCTTGGTTCAGTCTTATCCAATTAGCGGAGATGACCTTCTAGTAAGGTTTGGTACGTAAGAAGAGGCATATGGTGTTTCTTGAGCTTAAAGCGAGGAGCCACGAGTGCATTCATGCATTCGAGTTAAGTCTCGTCCCCAAAGTTGCATCTAGAATTCACGTTCAAAGAAAAAAATTAAGAGATGAGAGAAAATCTTCAATCATGAAACCCGAAGGGCTGATTAATAATAGGAGCTGGATGCTTTCAAGATTTATCCTGAGATTAGCTGGGGTCTTGTATTCCTTGAGATTAATTTCAAACAATGATCATGTTTAATGAAATAAAAGTGAAACACATGCATTTATGCAATGATTTATTGATGTAATCATAGCAGCTCACCTTATATGGTCAAAGTCATCTACTGCAATTGCTTTAGTCAACTCATCCTGCTATCAAATGCCAAGACTCCTAAAAGATTCTCGGGCAATATATTAAGCCTCTTCAGTAATCAGCAGCAAAAAAGAAAAGCCGTTAGAGTGAAAACCATAATTGGCGCTCTGAGCAAAAATTATGCAGAAGGATAGGGTGAAAACCTGAAAACAGGCAGTCTGTCCTTCAAAAAAAAAGAAGCCGCTGGATTGGGTTGGGTCCACTCCAGGCAAAAATAAGGCACAGGGTTATGTGAAAATCCACAAAGGACGCATCTCCCGCTAAGAAAAGCTAGTGTGAAAATCCACAACGGACGCACTACCTTAAATTAATGACTACAGGTACCGGATGAGAATCTTGCAATCCCAAAGGGCATGAAATTCAAAAGCAGCTTAAAAGGCATCAATCCTATTGCAAATTGCAGCTAGCTCGGCTATCATCTCCAAGTCCATATAGATGAATTCTTACCCTGTATTCCCGCATGACTCATGCATTTCACTTGCATGGTCACTATTTTTTATGCATATTTTAGTTTCCCTATTTTGCAGAAAGAGAGATTTGATGCGGACACCGACAAAAGCCGAGTGACAACATCAACCCAAACAATCAATCAAAGACTTCTCAGGGGGTGACCAGCAGAAAATAAAAATCCAAATATCATTTCAAACACCAATCCAAATATCAACCAAAGACCTCTCAAGGGGCAGACAATCAACCAAAGGGCTCATAGACAGCACCACTTCATCAAAACTGAAAGGTTAGCATGATGGCGGCACTACCACTCTGAGGAGGGCTAGCATGACCACGGCACTACCACTTTATCAAAATGAAGGGTTAACATAATGGTGGCACTACTGCTCTACGGAGGGTTAGCACGACCATGACACTACCACTTCATCAAATCGAAGGGTTAGCACGATGGCGGCACTACCACTCTGAGGAGGGTTAGCACGACCACGACACTACCACTTCATCAAAATAGAAGGGTTAGCATGATGGCGGCACTACCACTCTACGGAGGGCTAGCACGACCACGACATTACCACTTCATCAAAACAAAAGGGTTAGCACGATGGCGACACTACCACTCTGAGGAGGGTTAGCACGACCACGACACTACCACTTCATCAAATCAAGAAGGGTTAGCACGATGGCGGAAATACTACTCTACGGAGGGTTAGCATGACCACGGCACTACCACTTCATCAAATCAAGAAGGGTTAGCACAATGGCAGCACTACTACTCTACGGAGGGTTAGCATGACCACGGCACTACCACTTCATCAAATCGAAGGGTTAACACGATGGTGGCACTACTGCTGTAACACCCCGCCATCCCCGTTGGAAGGATGCCGGAGTGCCACGCAGGCAAACACATATAACAAATCCATATTCACATATATAAATAAAACCACATGAGATTTAAAGAAATCATTAATCATATAATAGTAATTCCTTTTTACATATAACATATATCCATACTGTTTTACAAAACAAGGCTTGTAATCAAATACATATACAAAAATAATTACAGCGGAAGACTTCAAAAATGACTTCATCATAAGACTCCTAGTGGCCGACCCGCAGATATCCGACTCCAAATCCAGACTCGCCACCTGCACGGGAAAAGAGCCCGTGCTAAGCGATAACGCTTAGTGGGGAGAAACAAAACAAACTAGCAAAGTGCATATACAGTATATATAACAATACAATAATCCAATGGTTCAAAATCAAAGGCATCAAATCATCTATAAACATATCTCCAAATTCCTTACTTGACATGCATAAATATATATATACAATACCAGCAATCAAGTATTCAATTCATAATTCTCATCATTCTAAGTATACAGATTCAAGGTGCGATTTAAAGCTATGTAAGAATTCATGTGCACTATATACTTGTAATCATGTTAACAATTCATCTCATCTTATGCAACACAATTAAACTCATAGCCTGACTAGCCTAAAATAATGCATATACAATATTTACAACAACACTATAATCTCATCCCAACCATAAACATACATTACAAGTAATTAACTATTAAAATATAAATTAAATCTACATATTTCTCACCGTTCCAAATACATATATATATACACAAGGTATATAAACACAAAGTTATACTATATTTCATATACAACATATACCTTTAATCTTGTCAATAAACATCTCAACATATATATATATATCACATATAAACATGTAGCCTGATTAATCCGAAATACTCTCTAGAAGTGGATACGGTCATTTGGATACTGATTGAACACAGTATCCCAAGCATATAGAGACATGAGTCTCAAACATGTATTTTCCATATAGAGACCGGAGTCTCGCTTTATTTTCATATAGACCAAACATGGTCGAAACAAGGATCCAAATGGACCCGCATATATCGTTTTATCATATAGCAGCTGCACTCACACTCTGACCTAAGTAAGCGCTTACTTATCCACTACTATGACTATTCAGGCTTAAAACTCAACTCAACAATTCAAGCACTAATATCAATATGAATATTGAAGATAATACTAATTTATGGTCCATGTATACAGGTATACAGATCACATTTAAAACAAGTAACTATAAATATTAAAACAACTAAATGCAAATACATATTTCACGTATACATGTGTCTAGATCAAATTCAGAAACATTTAAACATATAAATATTAACTACAGGAGGTAATAAGAACAAATAGCTCATATTGAAAAAGTCCCTGTTAAATAAACTATAAACATGTAAATCATGTATATTAATTATTAATCATGTATACAAAACCCAATATTAATCAATTATTAAAACACAATACAGATTTTAAATCAAATATTTGTCATGTAGTGCAAAAATTCTTGAAAAACAGGAGTTAAACTTCGGTTTTGGAAAACGGGCAGCAGGGGAAGGCTGGTCACGCCGTGACCATTCATCACGTCGCGTGACACAGGCTGCACGCGAGCGCCAGGCAGAGGAGCAAGGCAGTCACGGCGTGACCACCAGTCACGTCACGTGACGCCTGTGAGAGGAGAGGGAGGAGTCACACAGGAAAAGGCGAAAGTCACGGCGTGATGCCGCTTCACGCCAAGCGACCTTCAGCAAAGAAGGAGTCACGGCGTGAAGCTGCATTGCGCCTCGTGACCTTCAACCGAGAAGGGGGTCACGGCGTGACCACCAGTCACGTCACGTGACCTTCTTCTCACACTTCTTCTTCTTCTCCACTCAGAATCTCAGAGAATTTCCAGAAAATGTTGAAAACCAGAAATCGCAAAAACAGAGTACAACCAAAGATAAAAACCCCACTTTGTCTAAAACAATTTTTCATACAATAATGTTTCGAATACATACCTTCAAGTCTCCAGAGCACATTCACAGCAATTAAAATACCAGTATCACATTTTTACAAATAACACAGAAGCAATGCCAAAACATTAACTTTCCAGGAAATTCATATTCAAACTCTTGTATATGCCTTTCAATGACAAACTCTATATTACTCTTCTCTACAGAAATCATATATATACACATCACATTACTCATGCATTTCATTAAACAACATACACAAACGCATTAATACCAACACTGAAAGCAGGATCCATACTGAGAAAATCAGACAGTCCCAAACCTGTTACTGAAGTTCCTAAAAACGTCCACTGTACCTCCTCCTCAAACAACCACCTTATCTTTTCCCTTCTCTACTCTTCTATCTTCCAGTACTTGCAACAGACAAACCGATACCCAGTTAATCCCAGAAAAGATGAAGATCAAGAACTCAAATTAAGACCAGTAGCTACTTACCCTGCTGAAGCTTCAAAACCTAAAACCCAAGCTCTCCAAACAGATGATCATACACATGCAATGGGGAAAAGAAAGAACAGAAGCACAAGAGAAGAGAAGTGATTTCCGAGAGAGAGAGAGCAAGAACGAGAAAAACCCCAAGTCTTTTGTTTCCAGCCAACTAGAATTTCCTCAGATCTTTCTTTCCCTCACCCACGTACACACCCACTCTCCACTTGGCACACATGCACAATTCCTCAAATCCACTTAATTCCTCTTTTACAATTTGATCCTTCAAATATACTAATAGGTCCTTTACAATTTCTTTTTACTCACCTGTATAAAATCTGTATTCTAATTAAATCCCATCTAGCAATTAAATCCTCTTTCATTTATAAATTACTCAATTGTCCTTAAATATCCATTTAAAATTTCTAATTTCCAATTAAAATTGCCAATTTCCGATTAGGCCACTTATGGGGTGTGACAACTCTCTCCTCCTTAAGAAAATTTCGTCCTCGAAATTTCCTCGCTTATCACTTGTAGGTAAATCTTTAAACAAATCTCTGAATCGCTATCACTTATACCATATAACTATCAAATCATGTACACTCCACACTTTCCTTAGCACACTACACTCTAATCCATATACCTCTTCTAATCATCAAGTACTCGATGTATATCCTGTCAGCTTCTTTCAATGAAGTGCATACAATGATGCTGTTTACATACAAATGAGGGATGCGGATGAAATGATCATGTAATGATTTATGTATGCGAGATGATGCGAAAATGCAATGTAAGCTACTATAATGCACTTTTCCCATCCCCTTGTTTCACTATGCTTATGTGCACATGATTTCAAGAAGATAGCTGACAGGAATACAGAGTGACACCTCGAACTCTTATCAATTCATATCTACTACTGCCTCGTCTTTACTCTCACGCGAGTCGGACTCCATCTATACTTTACACAAACGACATCTGCATTAGGCCACTATACAAAACTGACTCTCATGTATAGACTTGACTCACACCAAAACAATCACAACATAACCCAGAACCACCAAACCTGGGCTCTGATACCAAGCTGTAACACCCCGCCATCCCCGTTGGAAGGATGCCGGAGTGCCACGCAGGCAAACACATATAACAAATCCATATTCACATATATAAATAAAACCACATGAGATTTAAAGAAATCATTAATCATATAATAGTAATTCCTTTTTACATATAACATATATCCATACTGTTTTACAAAACGAGGCTTGTAATCAAATACATATACAAAAATAATTACAGCGGAAGACTTCAAAAATGACTTCATCATAAGACTCCTAGTGGCCGACCCGCAGATATCCGACTCCAAATCCAGACTCGCCACCTGCACGGGAAAAGAGCCCGTGCTAAGCGATAACGCTTAGTGGGGAGAAACAAAACAAACTAGCAAAGTGCATATACAGTATATATAACAATACAATAATCCAATGGTTCAAAATCAAAGGCATCAAATCATCTATAAACATATCTCCAAATTCCTTACTTGACATGCATAAATATATATATACAATACCAGCAATCAAGTATTCAATTCATAATTCTCATCATTCTAAGTATACAGATTCAAGGTGCGATTTAAAGCTATGTAAGAATTCATGTGCACTATATACTTGTAATCATGTTAACAATTCATCTCATCTTATGCAACACAATTAAACTCATAGCCTGACTAGCCTAAAATAATGCATATACAATATTTACAACAACACTATAATCTCATCCCAACCATAAACATACATTACAAGTAATTAACTATTAAAATATAAATTAAATCTACATATTTCTCACCGTTCCAAATACATATATATATACACAAGGTATATAAACACAAAGTTATACTATATTTCATATACAACATATACCTTTAATCTTGTCAATAAACATCTCAACATATATATATATATCACATATAAACATGTAGCCTGATTAATCCGAAATACTCTCTAGAAGTGGATACGGTAATTTGGATACTGATTGAACACAGTATCCCAAGCATATAGAGACATGAGTCTCAAACATGTATTTTCCATATAGAGACCGGAGTCTCGCTTTATTTTCATATAGACCAAACATGGTCGAAACAAGGATCCAAATGGACCCGCATATATCGTTTTATCATATAGCAGCTGCACTCACACTCTGACCTAAGTAAGCGCTTACTTATCCACTATTATGACTATTCAGGCTTAAAACTCAACTCAACAATTCAAGCACTAATATCAATATGAATATTGAAGATAATACTAATTTATGGTCCATGTATACAGGTATACAGATCACATTTAAAACAAGTAACTATAAATATTAAAACAACTAAATGCAAATACATATTTCACGTATACATGTGTCTAGATCAAATTCAGAAACATTTAAACATATAAATATTAACTACAGGAGGTAATAAGAACAAATAGCTCATATTGAAAAAGTCCCTGTTAAATAAACTATAAACATGTAAATCATGTATATTAATTATTAATCATGTATACAAAACCCAATATTAATCAATTATTAAAACACAATACAGATTTTAAATCAAATATTTGTCATGTAGTGCAAAAATTCTTGAAAAACAGGAGTTAAACTTCGGTTTTGGAAAACGGGCAGCAGGGGAAGGCTGGTCACGCCGTGACCATTCATCACGTCGCGTGACACAGGCTGCACGCGAGCGCCAGGCAGAGGAGCAAGGCAGTCACGGCGTGACCACCAGTCACGTCACGTGACGCCTGTGAGAGGAGAGGGAGGAGTCACACAGGAAAAGGCGAAAGTCACGGCGTGATGCCGCTTCACGCCAAGCGACCTTCAGCAAAGAAGGAGTCACGGCGTGAAGCTGCATTGCGCCTCGTGACCTTCAACCGAGAAGGGGGTCACGGCGTGACCACCAGTCACGTCACGTGACCTTCTTCTCACACTTCTTCTTCTTCTCCACTCAGAATCTCAGAGAATTTCCAGAAAATGTTGAAAACCAGAAATCGCAAAAACAGAGTACAACCAAAGATAAAAACCCCACTTTGTCTAAAACAATTTTTCATACAATAATGTTTCGAATACATACCTTCAAGTCTCCAGAGCACATTCACAGCAATTAAAATACCAGTATCACATTTTTACAAATAACACAGAAGCAATGCCAAAACATTAACTTTCCAGGAAATTCATATTCAAACTCTTGTATATGCCTTTCAATGACAAACTCTATATTACTCTTCTCTACAGAAATCATATATATACACATCACATTACTCATGCATTTCATTAAACAACATACACAAACGCATTAATACCAACACTGAAAGCAGGATCCATACTGAGAAAATCAGACAGTCCCAAACCTGTTACTGAAGTTCCTAAAAACGTCCACTGTACCTCCTCCTCAAACAACCACCTTATCTTTTCCCTTCTCTACTCTTCTATCTTCCAGTACTTGCAACAGACAAACCGATACCCAGTTAATCCCAGAAAAGATGAAGATCAAGAACTCAAATTAAGACCAGTAGCTACTTACCCTGCTGAAGCTTCAAAACCTAAAACCCAAGCTCTCCAAACAGATGATCATACACATGCAATGGGGAAAAGAAAGAACAGAAGCACAAGAGAAGAGAAGTGATTTCCGAGAGAGAGAGAGCAAGAACGAGAAAAACCCCAAGTCTTTTGTTTCCAGCCAACTAGAATTTCCTCAGATCTTTCTTTCCCTCACCCACGTACACACCCACTCTCCACTTGGCACACATGCACAATTCCTCAAATCCACTTAATTCCTCTTTTACAATTTGATCCTTCAAATATACTAATAGGTCCTTTACAATTTCTTTTTACTCACCTGTATAAAATCTGTATTCTAATTAAATCCCATCTAGCAATTAAATCCTCTTTCATTTATAAATTACTCAATTGTCCTTAAATATCCATTTAAAATTTCTAATTTCCAATTAAAATTGCCAATTTCCGATTAGGCCACTTATGGGGTGTGACAACTGCTCTACGGAGGGTTAGCACGACCACGACACTACCACTTCATCAAATCGAAGGGTTAGCACGATGGCGGCACTACCACTCTGAGGAGGGTTAGCAAGACCACGACACTACCACTTCATCAAAACAGAAGGGTTAGCATGATGGCGGCACTACCACTCTACGGAGGGCTAGCACGACCACGGCACTACCACTTCATCAAAACAGAAGGGTTAGCACGATGGCGGCACCACCACTCTGAGGAGGGTTAGCACGACCACGACACTACCACTTCATCAAATCAAGAAGGGTTAGCATGATGGCGGCAATACTACTCTACGGAGGGTTAGCATGACCATGACACTACCACTTCATCAAATCAAGAAGGGTTAGCACAATGGCGGCACTACTACTCTACGGAGGGTTAGCATGACCACGGCACTACCACTTCATCAAATCGAAGGGTTAGCATGATGGCGGCACTACCACTCTACGGAGGGTTAGCATGACCACGACACTACCACTTCATCAAATCGAAGGGTTAGCACGATGGCGGCACTACAACTTTGAGGAGGGTTAGCACGACCACAACACTACCACTTCATCAAATCGAAGGGTTAGCATGATAGCAGCACTACCACTCTGAGGAGGGTTAGCACGACCACGGCACTACCACTTCAACAAATCGGAGGGTTAGCACGATGGCGGCACTACCACTCTACGGAGGGTTAGCACGACCATGGCACTAGCACTTCATCAAATCCGAATGGTTAGCACGATGGCGGCACTACCACTCTACGGAGGGTTAGCACGACCACGGGACTACCGCTTCAACAAGCCCACAAGATGGCAACAACCACCACCACGGATTCCCCGCTTCGGAAAGGTAAGAGCTGCCTCAGGTACGCGTCTCTTTCCTTTACTTCTTTGAGTTTAGGCTCACCTAGACACTAGTGTACTAGATTCCCCTAAATTGGGGGCAACTGTAGACACCGGGTCCTGAGTCAGCATATATCGAAGTTACCCAATGATGATAATTGCTTTCACAGGCTAAAAAGGTTAAAAGTGATGATTTCCTCGTCAAATTTACATTTTGGAGTGAAAAATTGAAAAATAATAAAAAGTATTTTAAAAATTCATTTTGAAAAAGGGGGGCTTAAAATTATAGTGTTTTTAGTCAATCTTAAAAAAATAAAAAATTTTGGATCGTGAGTGTCGGGAGCGGCGGCGTGCCTGTAGCAGCGCGCTGGCGCCCAACACGCTGGGCTCGAAGGGGCGACACACAGTGTCTCGAATGCTGCGCGCGCGCAGCATTGCCCGCACTGCGAGCCGCACCACACGGTTTCTGCGCCTTTGCGCGCGGAATCGCACAACTTCACTGCATGCAACGCCGGTCGCTCAATAGCGACAGGCGTCCCTCCTTTCCTGGCCGTCGCTATAGGGTCTGATGTGCTCTTTTCCGATTTTTCACCCTTTTTTTCGATTTTTTCACCCTAAATCAAGGTTTTTGAGTTCAAATAAAATTCTAAAATATTTTCTTAGATAATTAATTAATAAAACTTGATTTTATCATTGAAAATAAAGGAATTTGTGTTAAAATAAATTTCTTTTCCTTAATTAAATTAGGGCAACTTTTTTATCTTTTAAATACTTTAGGATGATAACCTAGGGGGCTTCCATTTTTTTTTTTGGTTCTCATCAGAATTTTCAGCTCTCTCTTCTTCTTTGATTTTTCTTCCAAAAATTCCAGATTTTTTTCCCAACAAAAATAACAAAGATAGTTATTGTTCTTCTTTTTTCCAACATAATTTCTTCAAAAACATATTTTTTGGATGGAATTTTGTTGATGGATTTTTTTGAGACAAATCAATTAAATATTTGATCTCAAAATTGAGCTCTTTAATCTTTTATTTTTTTTCAATTAAGTCTTTTTCAACGTTTTTTTTAATCAATAAAAATAATTCCTTTGAGCAAAGAAATTAATTCTTTGTTCTCAAAGAGTTTTTTTTATTTTATTTTTTTCAAGCCTATTTTTACTAGAATAAAATTCCAACATTCATCATATTCAACTCTAAATTTTTGAAAGTCATAAACGAAGGAAATCAAATCATCTTTTACTTCCATCGAATCCAACTCTGAGGGTAAATACTCTAGGCTCAATTTCTATTTTAATTTTTTTATTTATATTTAATTTATTCATGTATAATTTATTGTTTTTATTGATTTATTCATGTATGAAAGGTGTATTTGTAGTTGGCATGTTTAAGGGAACTAAAGTTTTTGTATCAAATGATTGCATTTGGAACTCCAATAGATTCAAGAAGTGATCTTCCTCTAGGAAAAGTGTCTAGAGATATACAAGAGACTTCTCAAATCAGGTCAGGAAGGGGACCTATTATTAGAGGTAGATGACATGGATTCTTTACTGCATCTGGATCTGGTAGAGGTTTGACTTATAAGAGGAAGGGTATTGTTCTGGAGTGTTTCCATTGTGGTGAATATCATAGAAGCAAATGCTGATGGCTAACTGGTGGGTGCTTTTATTGTGCAAGCACTACTCACATTTTAGCCAATTGTCCTAAGGCTTATGAATTATGTAGAAGTCAGCAAAGAGTAAGTAGGGGTGGATCAAGTGCATCTCCAGCGATCCGTAGTAGAAGAAGAAATTGGGGTAGAGGTAATCAGCTTGGAAGTGGTGGAAGTGGTATCATACCAAGATCAGTCGATGATTCTCCAATGGTTCCAGCACAGGATCTTGTTTGGGAGGCGAGTGAGGACCAGGATAAACCGATAGTAATACCTGGTACTTTTTCGCTCCCTAAAGTGTTTTATTTTAAAGTGTGTACTGATTATTTTGATTATAATGCGTATGTGATTAGTCCTTCAGGGCATAGTGTAAATGTGTATAATGCATATGACAACAGTTCTTAGTGATTCAAAGTAAAGAGTTATCTACTAATTTGATTAAAGTGCTAACCCATGAATTTGAATTAATTCTGAGTATGGATAACTTTGGAATTAACGATGATGTAGAATGTAAGGGAAAGTGGTGACACTTCATACTCCTACCAGATATTTCGTTGAAATCATTTGAACATGAGCATATAGAAACATGGGGATGGGAAAAGTGCATTAATATCATATAAACTGCATTTTTACATCATTTTTCATACATACATCGTCATATATTCATTCGCATCCCTTGATCATGTGTGCAAAACATTTGTGTATATGTTTCATTTGAAGAGAAAGCTGACAGGATGTACATGCAATGTGTGGTGTTAGAAAAACGACTATTGAGGAAAAGTGAAGTGTTTGTTAATGAAAGTATGAGTGTGAGAAATTAAAGCTAAAAAGAGGAAGTTAGTTACGAAGGTTATATAAGCGACTGCGAATAAGATTTTGAATGAAGAATGAATAATATGAGTGAAAGAAGTAACAAGCGTATCCCGTAAATTTCATGTGTCCAGAAATTGCGCAGTAAGAGAATAAAGATAAAAGTTTTTGATTATAAATCATATATTTTTGGGTTTTCGAATAGTAATAAAAATAGCAACTGATCTGATGATATTGATTGACATGAAAGTAAGTTACAGAAAGAAGAATATGGATCATTGTGACGTGCGCTAAACCTCGCGGCCCCCTGAAAGCTCGCTTTAGGGTGATCAAGAGAGGTTCATAAAGCTTGTAAGGTATTTACAAGCTGTGTCTATTCTGGGCAACAAAGAGGTTTTTTGGAGTTGCCACCCAATAGAAGATTGGGAAGGGTCGTCTAGCCTCATCGAGCCTAAGACGGCGCATACATATCCATTTTGGGCTAGCCAGAGGGATCTTGGAGGCCTCATCCTCTACCCCCTGGAGCCTAGGATTGTGTATTTAAGCCTTTTGGTGGGACTCAAGAGGTGTCTTGGAAGTCCTAGACCTCTCGCCTCATTGAGCCCCAAAGACCAAAGTGAGTTCGGGACTTCTCATTTATTTATACCTTGATTAATATTATAATTGAGTTTTGAGTTTATTGTTTCATCAACTTTCCACACGATGCAATTTCAATGAAAGGCGCAATCATTCATATCAAAAGCGGTAAATGGAAGATAAATCCAAAAATAAAACATTCAATATTACCATAACACTAGGAGCGGAATACAACACCCATTCATAACTGAAATGCAAATCATGCATAAATCGAGGTATTCATTGATGATGAGGATATTGATCCTCGTATGCATATTTATTATGAAACAATTATTGATGTGATCATTTATTTGAGTATGAAAAACTAGGACATTGGTCCCATTTTTTATTTAGAGAGAATGCCAGGTTAATTAATAGAAAGCTTTTGGTCTTTTTTTCTTCAACGATATTAAAACCATTTTCATAATAACATAAATAAAAGGTAAAAGCAAAGAAGAAACCCGAATAAAAGTCCTCGGACTGGCCCAATCACCATCTTTCATAACTCCAACTCTAAATGGTCAGAGAATAACTCACAAGGATAAACATGTTAGCAAAAAAACGTGAATAAAAATAAAAATAAAAACAATGAGAGAGCCCTAACAGAGATAGGTTAAAAGATAGAATTTTATAAGTCAAAAACGTAAAAGCCTGCCTAGGGACGGCCTCCTGTACCGTGCCATAGGCCGTCCCTAGTAAGGGAAAACAAGTAAAAAAAAACCTCTTAGCTCTTTTGTAAAAGGATGATAAAATACATAAAAGTCAATGTGAATCAAATTAAATTACACAAATGTTAGTCCAAAATGTTTACCCTCGGATTTTACCTTAAGGGTGATTGTCGGATGATTTCGTCCTAGTATGCTTCGCAAGGATCGAGTAAGAATCAGATCAAAGAAAGAAAATTTATGTTATTCTTTCCTTGAAAATTTGATAGTAATCAAGTGTTCGAATTAGTTATATTGATGGAAACGAATGAATTTCGTCACCTCAAATTAACTTAATTCGCAAGAAAAATTGGAAGAAATCAAATTAATTAAAAAAAATTCATCAAAATAAAATTCTGCAAATAAAGCAGAGATTTCATAAACTTCTGAGTAAATTGCTCACAGAAACTTTTTCTAAAAATCAATTTCCCAAAAAATATTTGATAGCCTTTTTTCAAAATAAATTGCTCTAAAATTTCCCTCTTTTTCTCACCAAAATTCCCAAATTTTCTCCCTAAATTTTCTAACCCCAAAATTGAAATTTGATCCTCTATTTATAGGATTTTAGGAGATAATTAAGATAAGCCTCAATCTAAACTTTGAATTTTAAAAGGACTTTTAAAATTCAAATCTTAGATAAATCTTATCCTTCATCAGATTTTATCCAATCCGGTGTGATCCGGTCAGTTACCGTACCGACGGGCTTCCCTACATCTACCGACGGCCGTCCCTACTAAGGGCATATGCGGGAAACTGACTAGGGACGGGCGTCCCTAGATCGCCACGTGTTCGTCCCCACTACGCCTAGAGACGGGGATCACCCCAAGTAGGGACAAGCGTCCCTACACAGACGGGCATCCCGTCCGTGGAGCAAAACTCACAATTTTACCAAAAATTTATCTAATTTTTCAAAACTCTATGCCATAGAAAAAGATTTTAATCCCCGCGAAATCGAAAGACGAAAACCTCCGAATTTCATCCCCTTATCTGAAAACCGACATTGATCTCTTCATCGGGTAACTCTGATCTGGACTGCCTCAAAACCCGGTGTCTACAGTTGCCCCCAATTTTGGGGAAACTAGCGCACTAGTGCCTAGATGAGCCAAAAATTCAGAGAGGAAAGGAAAGAGACGCATACCTGAGGCAGTCCTTACCTTTTCACCGGGGAAGTGGCAATGCATTGAGTCGGTTCTAGACTTACAAAACGCGAGGTTTACTCTTCTGAGCTGCACCGAGTCTTCTTCGGACTGTACAAAGTGCAATAATTGGCTCTCATGAGCTGCACCGAGTCTTCTTCAGACTATACAAAGTGCAATAATTGGCTCTCCTGAGCTACACCGAGTCTTCTTCGGACTGTACAAAGTGCAATAATTTGCTCTCCTGAGCTGCACCAAGTCTTCTTTGGACTATACAAAGTGCAATAATGGGCTCTTGAAATGGGCGTCCTTCTTGCCTGGGTGTCCTCCTGGACTGCTCTTCTGAGCGGGGCATTCTTCCGAACTGGGTGTCCCAATTTGGCAGCCTTATCATGCCCCAAGGTACAATTCTGACCTTTTGATTCTCGCGTCAATTAATTTGATTGATAGATTTGTGGATATTTTTATCATTTATCATCCTTTTTATCACATAATTAATTGTCCCTTTTTCTTCTTCTTCTTTTCTTTTTCTTTTCTTAAGAGAGTTAAATCATGAAGAAATAACATGCAAATTTAACAGGGTAACTATAAATGCTTTTCCGCTAAAAGGTTAAATTTTGTACAATGTAATGTAAATATGATAATATAAGATACAAAAATAATATCATGACTCCCTGAAGGGCTATGGGGGTGGATAGTCCGTGAGCTCCTCCTCCGGATCATCATCATCATCTGATATATGGACTGTCTAAGATCGTGATAAAGAGGCAGAGGGTCCCGCTTCTGGAGCAGACGGCTGACTAGGAGGGGCTGATGGTCCGGCCTGCTGTGTAGCCGAGGCTCTGGCCTGTCGCTGGTATCTAGGAGGGACGGCCACTGGTATAGATAATGGCTGCGCTCTCGCCGGCTCCCGCTGCTGGAACTGGACCTGAGCAAATCCATCTAGAAAAGGCTGTGCACATACCGTCATGAACTGCAGCGTATCAACGACAACTCCCCCTAACTCCCTGAAAGCATCGCCTAGGCGGAGAGTCTGATCCATGGAGGCGGTCCCCATGTTCCGCAGTATGTCCTCTGTCTGCTCTCCAAACTATCGAATGGACTGGGCGATAGGAGGTATGGCACCATCCAGAACCCGAACCCTGAATCTGAGAGCCTCAACTGACTCCTCTACTGCCTGTAAGGAGACATCCACCCTCTGGGCCACTCTATCCTGGGAGGTCCTCATCTCCTGCCTCAGCTGAGCCACGAGCCTCTCCTGATCCTGCCTCAAAAAGTCAATGAGCCTCCCCTGCTCTTGGATAATACTTTGCTGCTGCTCCAGCCAATCTAATATGACTCTATCTCGCTCTCCGAGCTGCCCGAGAAGGGCTCTGTCTCTCTCCTCCTGCTTATGCTCGAAAGATGCGAACATAGCAGTCAATAGTGCAGTAAAATCTGGCCGCGCTGATGATGAGGGCGGAGGGGGAGTTGAATCTGGTGCTGGCTCAGGTGGCGGAGCTATGGAAGTAGATACTCCCGGATCCCCTACCCTAGCATACGGACTAAACCTCTCATGAGCCCGGGGAACTGTCCGATGTACTCGCGATGGTGGAGGTGTAGGACTCTGTACTCTCTGCCCTGGAGGAGTAGCAAGCAACTCATCCATAGTAAACTCGATCCCCATATCATAAGGTGTACCTGGCTGCTCCTCGTGCTGCGGCTGCGGAGGCTGACCCTCTGGATGTTCTGGCTATCGGGGAAGCTGGTCCTCCTGGTGCTGATGGTGCTCGGGAAGCTGCTGCTCCTGATGCTCTAGGTGCCCGGGAGGCTGGTCCTGAGGCTGCTCCTCTACTGGCTCTAACGAAGGCAAGCTAAATGCGCGTCTAGTCTCATGCACAGTGCGAAGCCAGTACGCCTCGGCCTGTCTCGGTATCGGTAATATCATAGCCATCTTCATAGCAGCGGGAGCATCCACATAAATGCTCTCATCCAAGGGGCACCCCAAGATATCTGGACGAACACCCAAATTCAGGAGCAATCTGGTAATGACTCCCCCAACATACACCACAGGGGCTGCCCCCCTGGATACCCTCGCCAGATTGACCAAAATCTAGTGGCTGATGTTGAGCCTCTGTCCTGCTACCATGGCCCATAAACTCCAGATCTCTGCCGCATTGAGGGAACCTGGGTCACCAGCTCGTCCCAAATATGAGCTGGATAAAACTCGGTGAAGATATCGCAAGGCCTGTGATAAAAGTACTGTACTCTTCGCCCCTCAATCCAAAACTGGATGACACCCTCCTCCGTGTCAGATCTCTGATATCCGCCATAGTGTAGCGTAGCAAGGAACTACCGCACCATCTCTAGGTGAGTCTGGAAAGCAGGTATCAAAAACTCTATCCAAACCGCGCCCACCATCAGTATATCAACCTCATCTGCCATCCCCAGAGCCTCAAGGAATGGCCTAGAAATGAAGCAGCTAGCTCGGAACTGCACTTGGACCAGTGCTCGTATCTCTGTCTAGCCTCGTCACTCATCCAACCTGGTGCCTCAGGCTCAGGCTGATCATGCGGAGCATATCGTCGCGGTGGCATCCTGTGAATAAGGTAAACAGTTAGTTTGGCATTGTAGGTATAAACGGATTAAAATTTAGGTGGTATTCTGACTGGATATGTTTAAACCAAAAAGATTTTTTTTTCTTTTTTTTTTTAAAAAAATTTGGGCAGCACCACGGTAAGGGTGTGCCCAACCTCCTGCATAATAAAGAAGAAATAGAAAGGGAATGGGCCTCAGGCACCAAACAACAATGCAATATATTCACATTTGCTTTCTAATTCTTAAGTTATTGGCTTCAAAGCATATGAATTCCTAAGGCCATATTTATGCGCCTAACACTAATTGTTCTCAAAACAGCAACACATTCATGCACTAAAAAAAAACTTCATCCTATTAATTCCATACAATGTCAACCGGCATTAACAAGGCCACTAATTAATTCAAAACAAAAGGAAATTACCTTGCTCATAATAATAATAATAAAACAAAGAAAAATGGGAATATCTTACTAACCTGGAAGTCGAGACCCATTGAAGAAGTCAAAAAACTGAGAACTGGTGCGAAAAAAAAGCAATTTTAAAAGACAAAAACGAAAACAAAACTGTTGGAAACAAAGGAAATGGCGTCGGCGTGAAGAAGAAGGAAAAGAAAGTGGATTCCCATCGGTGCCTACGTCTTTATATAGATTTTAAGTACCGACGGGATTCCTGCTCATACAGTGACAGACGGGCATTCCATCTGTCTCTCCAGATTCCACTTTTAACCCTAATTAATGCGTGTGGTATGGACGATGCAAAATTCGCCAGGTGGACAAGTACAGACGAGTTCACCGTCTGCCTATAGGGATGGGTTAGCCGTTTGTAAGCCAAATCTATAAAATTCACCCCTTTTCCTTGGATTTCGTGCCTCTTCCTTATTTTAGCTTCATAATAGGCTCTTTTCTCTAGCTTTTTCCCTTTTTCCTCTTTTATTTCCTTTAGCAACTGTGACTGTCGAGACATTAATTCTCCTTTTCTTTCCAAAATGTACCATATCTTAGACGATGCTCAAATTTGGGAACACAACACTCTTGCCCCCCTTTCTGGACTGAGGTTTCTACGAAGAGTCAAGATAGACAACAACCTTCTTTTAGCTGCGACCCACTTCTGGGACCCTCGTTTTCATGTCTTCAGGTTCACCTATCAATAAATATGCCCCCTGCCTGAAGAATTTGCTGCTATCGTTGGAAGTTGGTATCCTCCTGGTGCTTTGCCTTGCATACCTCGCTGTGGTTTGATCCAAAACCGGGATATTGCTTTGTCCTTAAGCATAGCTCCTTCTGACGCTGCTCGTCTAGTTCCTCAAGGCCCAGTATTTTCTTTGGAACCTCTGATTGAAGCATTGGATGAATTCTCCAACATTCCCTCATACAGTGTGAGTGTCATCTTCCTTTTCTGCTTTATGAAGTATCTAATCGTGACCTCAGCGGAACTGCTTGGAGATCCCCGTCTGTTTGGAATTCTGGATGGCTTTCACTACGGGCTGACCCCTTTTCCTCTCATTCTAGCTGAGACTATCTTGGGTTTGGACTCTGTTCATACCGGGCCTACCACTTCATTCTCTGGGAGCCCCTTATTACTCCAGGTACGTCATTGTTTTAAAAGGTAGTGCGTCCCTTATGGATTTTCACACTAGCTTTTCTTAGCGGGAAGTGCGTCCTTTCGGATTTTCACACAACCCTATGCCTAACTTTTGCCTGAAATAAATCCAACTTACTCTAGCAGCCTTTCTTTGCCTTTTATTTTATTCTTTTTGGCTTTTATTTTTTTCTTTGTTTCCTCTTCCAGATTTGGTTGCAGGAGAAATTGAAGCTTTTGTCAGAGCCGCCTCCTAAAGTCATTAATCAGTATTTTGTGAAGTGTTTTCTTCCTCGCCCCTGATGAGGGCATTACCAGATTCAGTGAGATATCAGAAGAGGATATTAGCTTCACGCACGCTTGGCTTCCCTTGTCCAGTGTAGTTATTGATGGGTCTTCAGGATGCGTTCCCTTATGCGGGCTCGGGGAGGCAACCTTCTACATCATAGCTCGTTGCTCTTGTCAACTCGGAGTGACTCTGGATGTGCTGAGACTCCCTTTATCTTTTCGAGGTGGAGTCCTTTCTGCGTCTTTCATCTCCCGCTATTATGAGCTTTGGAGCCTACTTCCATTGAAGACTATCATTCCTTCATTTGGGAACCATTCGACTATTTCTACCAGTGCGTACAAGAGATGGATACTTAGCCCGGTGTCTGATAACCGAACATGACGACTGAGGCATTTGGCTAGCGAGGGTAGTAGTAGGGCATAGTTTAGTTTTACATGCATTTTGAGCAATATGTTTCTTTTTAAAGTAGAGTTAGACAATGATATAAATGAATAAATCAAGTCTTATTTTATTTCACAAAATTTGTGTACATTTCAGTGCGATTTCAGCATACATGATCCTTTTTTATACTAATTCAAATGTGCAAGACTACATTTATTCATTGGAACTAAATTTTGATAGGATCAAACTCCTGTCTCCAATCAGCCCTCTCGGGTTTTCATGATTGGATATTTTCTCATGCCTCTAATTTTTGCCCAGGATGCCTTTTTTCGGTTTTCACGCTGACGAGGCACCCAATTTTAGTAAGGCCACCCTTTTTTGGTTTTCGACCCGCGGGGCTTTCATTCTCTTCTTTTGATTTTGGTCTTTAGCCATGGAACCTTTTGAGTCTGTCAACATTAATCGGTTCCTTGAATTCATTACCATCGCTATCCGATAAGATTGCAGCTCCTTTGGACAACAGCTTCATGAGAATAAACGGTCCTTCCCAGGTTGCTCTAAATTTTCCTCTAATATCCGGTACACCTGGTCTCATCTGTTTGAACACTAAATCCCCCTCCTTCAGCGGATGCTTTTTCACCTTTTATCCAAATGATCTGGCCAGCCTCTTCTGATAGATCTGATTATGATAATAAGCTTTCAGTCTACTCTCATCTAATAAGTTTAAATGTTGTAACCTCTGTTGTGCCCATTTGGCCTTCGGAATTTGAGCTTACATGTCTACTCTCAGCGATTTGAGATCTACCTCAACTGGCAACACTGCCTCCGTCCCATAAACCAGAGAATATAGTGTAGCGCCTATAGATGTCCTCACCATCGTTCTGTAACCCCACAGTGCAAAGGGAAGCTTCTCTGCCCAGTCTTTATAGGTTTGGACCATCTTTGCTAGGACCTTCTTCACATTTTTATTGGCGGCCTCTACTGCCCCGTTAGCTTGTGGTCGATAGGGAGAGGATTTATGGTGCTCGAGTCCATACTTCTCAAGTAGCTTCTTGGTTTCCCCCATGAACTGCACCCCGTTATCAGACACTATGTGATGTGGGAGGCCATATCTACAAATCAGATTGCTTTCAATGAACCTGGCCATGTCTCTTGCGTCAATCTTCTTGAAGGACTCTGCCTCTACCCATTTTGTAAAATAGTCGATTGCGACTATTATGTATCTATGCCCGTTGGATGCCATAGGGCGGATTTCTCCAATAATGTCTATTCCCCAGGAAGCGAATGGCCAAGGTGATGTTAAGCTGTGTAGCTCCGACACTGGTAAGTGCCTTAAGTCCGCGTACTGCTGGCATAACTGGCACTGCTTCACATATTTGAAGCAATCGTTATCCATCGTAAGCCAGTAGAAGCCTTGTCTCATGATCTTCTTGGCCAATGTTAGTCCGTTCATATGGGCTCCGCATACTCCGGCGTGTGTTTCCTCGATTACCCTCTTAGCCTCTTTTTCATCCAAACACCTCAATTGGATACCATTAGCTTGTCGTTTGTACAACATCCCATTTATGCAGATGAACTGAGTAGACAGCTTGCGAATCATTCTCTGACCCTTTTCGGTTGCCTCCTTTGTAAATGTCGTATTCTCCAAATAGTTCATAATATCATAATACCACGGTTTCCCATCTGCCACTTCCACCTCAATAACTGATTTGGACTCAAAGCTAGGTCTCTCAGAACTATAGATCAAAACCGGCTTCATAACCACTCCTTCAGGGTTGTCCCACATTGATACTAACGTGGTGAGCGCATCGGCCAACTGATTCTCATCCCTCAGAACGAAATGGAATGTACATACCTCAAACTGACTGCTCAGGCCCCTCAAGCGCTGGATATATGGTATTAGCCTCTCTTCTTTCACCGCCCATTCACCTCGGATTTGGTTGACCACCAAGGAGGAATCACCGAACACCTCTACATTCTTTGCTCCTAAGGCTATTAATGCCTCCAATCCAAAAATACATGCTTCATACTCAGCTTCGTTATTGGTGACCCGGAAACTCAACTTCTTCGCCAAAGGAAGCTTTTCGTCGTCCGGGGTCATCAGAATGACTCCTACTCCTGCCCCTTTGTTATTCACGGCTCTATCAAAGTGTAATTTCCAACCTTGAATCCCGATTGCTATTACATCCTCATCTAGAAAATTAAACTCGTATGAGTCTCCTTGGATCGGGTGTTCTGCTAGAAATTCTGCCACTGCACGGCCTTTAACGGTCTTCCGAGTAATATACTCTACATCGAATTCTTGAAGTAACAGCAACCACCTACCCATTTTGCCAAGTAAAGACGGGGCCTCTTGCAAGTATCTCAAGGGGCTCTGCTTCGCGACTGCCAGTACCTTGTAGGCATGAAAGTAATGTCGTAATTTCTTAGAAGCCTAAATTACCGCAAGGCAGATCTTTTCTACTTCTGTGTATTTGACCTCATAGGCCAAGACTTTCTTGCTGAGGTAGTAAACAACAAATTCCACTCAAAATTCATCTTCTTGGGCCATCATAGCACCAACAGAAATGTCCTCTACAGCCAGGTATAGGATCAGTGGCTTGGCCGGCCGTGGCGGTCTCAATATCGGTGGTTTCAACAAGTATTCCTTGACAGTATCAAAAGCCTTTTGACAGCTCTCATTCCATACTACTAGTTGGTCTTTTCTGAGTAGTTTGAAGATAGGTTCACAGATCGAAGTAAGCTTAGCGATAAACCTACTGATGTATTGCAACCTGCCCAGAAAGCTTCTTACATCCTTTTCTTTCTGCGGTATCGGCATTTCTCTGATGGCCCTAACCTTATCCGGGTCAATCTCAATCCCCCTCTTACTAACTATGTGTCCTAGGAGCTTCCCTGAGGTAACACTGAAGATACACTTTTTAGGATTCAACTGCAGGTTGTACTTATCTATCCTCCGGAAGAATTTTTCCAAGGCTTCAAAATGGCCTTCTCTAGTGGCTGACTTGATCATCATGTCGTCCACGTATACTTCCACCTCTTTATGGATCAAGTCATCCAGTATCTTTGTTGCCATCCTCTGATAAGTGGCTGCTGCATTTTTCAAGCCGAAAGGCATTACCCGATAAGCATAGGTTCCCCATTCTGTGATGAAAGTCGTCTTGATCCGGTCAATTATTTCATTGAGAATTTGATTGTAGCCAGCATAACCATCTCTGAAGCTATACATTTTACAAGCAGCGGCACTATCTATCAGCACGTCTATATGAGGCAATGGGAAATCATCTTTTAGACAAGCCTTATTCAAATCCCGATAATCTACGTATACCCTTACTTTGTCGTTCTTTTTGGATACAGGGACAACATTGGCTAACCAAGTTGGGTATTGTACCTCGATTAGAAACTTGGCTTTGATTTGCTGGCGAATCTCTTCTTTCACTTTCTCCGCCCATTCTGGTCTAAGCCTTCTCAACTTCTGCTTAATAGGTTTATGGTCTGAATAGGTGGGGATAGCATGCTCTGCGACCTTCCGATCGATTCCTGGGATATCCTCATAGGTCCAGGCAAATACTTTTTCATATTTTTTTAAAATTCTCTCAAATTTTTCTCGCTCTTTAGGAGTTATATTTGATGCTATCAAAATTTCTTTTGGATTTGCTATGGTTCCAAGATTAAATGGAGTTGCATCAGTTGAATAAATATCAAATATAGATGGATGATGATCATGATTATGCATAGTGAAATCATCAGAAACATCACACAAGTAGCAAAATCATTCAATTTATTAATAAGATTGAAATTGTCATTAACATCATTGAAAAGTTCTTGAGCAAAAAGAAAATCTAAACTATTATCCTCTTCCTCCTCTGCTGGCATATCTACCGCGGTCGATGGTCCCGCATCACTTCTGCTCTTCGCAGGCCCCTCATTCACCTCCTGCATAGCTTCCTCTATCTTGGCTTTTCCTTTCAGCTGGATGGCTACCATCTTCTCAGTAATTACCTCTTCCAGCATCTCGCGGTCCCAAATTGTCCTACTGGTCATGATTTCTTCATCCCAAGAGCCCTCTGCTGGCTTGATTGATCCAATGTCCCAGTCATAGACATCATTAAAGACCTCGAATCCTAGCACAATTCTCCCGTGTAGCCACTATGGTTCTTCTTCCCCTGCATAGGCACATGCTGCGGTTACTGGCACAAAAGTCTTTCGGATATGAGGAATTTCCATTTTTGATTTCTTACCCTTCTCTACCGCACCTGTATATCCTAGACCCCTCCTGTTCTTCTAACCTTTAGTTGTAATAGCTGTTGTTATCCCCTGAGAATTCTTGCCCAGTCCTGCGCCAGGGAGGAATGACATTTTCTTCATCATATTTAACACCTGGAGGCTTTCTTCCCCCTGCTCTTCTTCGCCTATCATGGTAACATGAAACCCACTAAACGGCTGTCTGGCTATCTCCAGAGCTGAAACCTGATTCTCCCGTGTAGCCTTTATAGTCACAATCTGGCCTTCATGAGGTATCTTTACCATCTGGTGCAATGTTGAGGGGACTCCTCCCAATTTATGAAACCATGGCCTGCCTAGCAAAGCTGAGAAATTGGCGGGTATAGGCAGCACCACAAACTCCACTTCTGATTCTACCGGTCCCGTCTTCACTACTGCTGTGAATGTCCCTGAGGCCTGCCTGCGTGAGTTGTCATATGCCGTGATGGTAAGATCAGATTTTGCCAACATATCCTCTGTTACCCCAAAAGCTGCCATTGCTACCTGTGGCCACACATTTATCGAAGAACCATCATCTACCATTACACAGGTGGTGTGCTTTTTGTCTATCTGCGCCCTTATGTACAGAGGGCGATTGTGGTTGCGGCCTTCTGCCGGTAGATCCGCAATGGTAAAAATGACATTTTCTCCCGATCCTCCCTTCACTACATCCAGAAGTTCTGTAGGTGAGATGGTTGTAGCAACAATTGCTTCACACAATACCTCCACCACCTTCTGCCTATGCGATGGCGACTATCTCAAGAGATCCCATGTCAAAATCTGAGCCGGCGTCTTTTTCAGCTGCTTAACAATCGAATCTTCTTCCGGCTCCTTTCCCCTTCTGCCTCAATCGGCTCCTGTGGTTTCTCAACTTCCGGGGCTACCCTTCCACTCCGGGTCACGGTTCCTACTTCCTTCCTCTTTGGCTCTTCTTTTCCCTCCTCCGAACCCTAAAGGTCGAAAAATACTTCAGAATCATCATTTTCATTTCCACTATCATCAGTGGACCAGCAATCGATTACTGCAGCGGGAAGCCCTTCTTCACTCCCCTCACAGACGTTTGTGATAGCAGTGTGGATATCGTTGCCGTATAATTCCTTCAACACAAATTTCTCGGGCAAACTGGACCCGATCATATTCACTGGCGGAGGCATATTATTGTACCCAGCTTTCTTTTGACCCTCTCTCTTCTCTGGGTCTGTAATCTGCTTCGAGTCAATCAGATCTTGAATCGCATGCCTCAACGTCTTGCAGTTGTCAGTTACATGCCCAGTGTGCTGGTGATATGCACAATACTCATCATCCTTATGTCCTGGCGTGCCTTGGGTTCTATCAGGTTTGGGTGGCATAGGTTGCAACTTACCCTTTTTCATCAATCTCCTCAACACCCATGACAAAGACCTTCCAAGATTAGAAAAATGCCTTGGGGTAGCATTCGCAGCTGACACCTCAGCAGTCTTCCTTGTACCACTGGCGGAACCTGATGGTCTACTGGCCCCCTGGCTAGTGCTACCCCTCCTGGGATAGTTCTCATTACCTGCTTTCCTAACAAGGTACTCTCCCTCGGCCTCAATGGCGATGTCCTTTAGCGACTCCCAATCCTTCAGTCCTTTCATTCTTAATCCCTCTCGCAAATACGGGCTCGCATTTTTAATGAATAGCTGTATTTGATCTTGAGTATCTGATTTCCTCTTCATTTCAATCACCCTATTCCTCCACCGGGTTAGATACTCATGGAAGGACTCACCCCCCTTCTGCTGTAACAGCTCCAGGTCCTTCAAGGTTACCTCCATCCTTGTACTGCAGTCGTATTGCCTCAAAAACTCCTTCGTCAATAAATTCCAGTCTTCTTTAGTCTGCGATCGAGTCCGTGGTACCAATCCACTGCCAGGCCCGTCAAGCTCAAGCAAAAGTACTCGATCTTCTATTTTTTCGTCAAAGTGGTGCCTTTCATCAGCAGCGAGTACTGCTTTATATGTGCTAGGGGATCAAAAGTACCATCAAACTTCGACACATCCAGCATTTTAAGGTTCATTGGGACTAGATCCTCTCCTTCTAACTCCTTGTCCTCAGGGTTCACTCCTCGGCCCTTCATCAACATTCTCGTTACAGCTTCAAATTTCACTTCCATCTTCTTCCAGATGGCCTCTTCAATTTGAGGGGCTTTCCCCTTCTCAGACATACGTTCCTCATATTCTTCGTCTTCCCAGTCATCATCTAGCCTTGGGACAGGTCTCCCCCTCTGTGCCCCCGAAGTAGTGGCTCTTAGGTTCACAAGTGGTGGGCGAGTTTCCTCTCGTGGGTCCTCTCTGACTTCCTCCTTTTCATCATTTCTCATTAAAGGAGACTGTGGGTTCTGCGAGGCCGCTTGTTGGCCCATTGCGGCTATTATTGCCATCATCCGGTTTTCAAACTCTTCCAACCTTCGGCCCACTTCCTCGGCTATCATTGCCCTGGTGGCCTCTGCCCCTCTCGGTGAGTTTGCCATTTCTTCGGGTGCAGAAAACTGATCTGAAGTGGCGTAACTAGTCTCAGAAGAAGTGCCCGGATACTTTATCCATTCTGGCAATTCGAAGAATGGATTTCTGCGTAGCCGTCCCTGGGACCCCCTTGTCCACCTAGGCGAATCTATGATGGCTGAAAAACACAAGGGGTCAGGATGATGCATGACTGTGCTAAAAATGCATGATCGTGCTATGCAACACTCACAAAGCCACATGCAAGCACATAGGTCCTTCCAACCTTATTACATCCGCACACGAGGTCATAGTCTCTTTCCTAGGTGGGATTGGCCTATGGGTCATCTGGGGACCCGATGAACATGTGTGGTGCACGGTGAAAATTCAGCAGCATAACCTCTCCTAACTAATGCACAGGCGGATGGGTTATGATCATTACATATCTAGGCAACCCGAATAAGTCATCTTAGGCCTATCGGGGCAAGAAAGCCTTTGATTAGGTGACCAGTCAAACCATTTGGGCTTGTACAATACATAATGATCCATACAGCAGGCATAGTATTAAGGTTCATACCACTTAGGGGAAGTAACTATTTCCATTACATGAGCTTTGGTCAAAGGTGGTGTTGCTTTAGGGCTACCCCAACAATGTCCCTGTCAACGGGTCTAGCTCATCACGAGCATAACGACCGATTGGGTCACTATTTAATATACCGCGATGGTATGAGGCTTGGGCTGGTGATTATCCTTAACACTTCCCTAAATTGAGTGAAAATAGGGTCGTGCTTCAGGAACGCACCGGGGCTAAAAGAGGGACCAAACTAGCGTAGATCTAAGGCTCTAATGAAATGCTATGCAGTTTTGAAAGAAGATGAAATTTTGAAATTAAAACTCAACTATAAGTTTTAATCAAGGTACTTTCGAATCGAAGTCTCGAGTTGTCCCCAGCGGAGTCGCCACTGTGACGCGCGTCGAACCTCGCGGCCCCCTGAAAGCTCGCTTTAGGGCGATCAAGAGAGGTTCATATTCTGGGCAACGAAGAGGTTTCTTGGAGTCGCCACCAAATAGAACATTGGGAAGGGTCATCTAGCCTCATTGAGCCTAAGACGGCACATACATATCCATTTTGGGCTAGCCAGAGGGATCTTGGAGGCCTCATCCTCTACCCCCTGGAGCCTAGGATTGTGTATTTAAGCCTTTTGGTGGGACTCAAGAGGTGTCCTGGAAGTCCTAGACCTCTCGTCTCATTGAGCCCCAAAGACCAAAGTGAGTTCGGGACTTCTCATTTATTTATACCTTGATTAATATTATAATTGAGTTTTGAGTTTATTGTTTCATCAACTTTCCACACGATGCAATTTAAATGAAAGGCGCAATCATTCATATCAAAAGCGGTAAATGGAAGATAAATCCAAAAATAAAACATTCAATATTACAATAACGCTAGGAGCGGAATACAACTCCCATTCATAACTGAAATGCAAATCAAGCATAAATCGGGGTATTCATTGATGATGAGGATATTGATCCTCGTATGCATATTTATTATGAAACAATTATTGATGTGATGATTTATTTGAGTATGAAAAACTAGGACATTAGTCCCATTTTTTATTTATAGAGAATGCCAGGTTAATTAATAGAAAGCTTTTGGTCTTTTTTACTTCGACGATATTAAAACCATTTTCATAATACCATAAATAAAAGGTAAAAGGAAAGAAGAAACCCGAATAAAAGTCCTCGGACTGGCGCAATCACCATCTTTCATAACTCCAACTCCAAATGGTCAGAGAATAACTCACAAGTATAAACATGTTAGCAAGAAAACGTGAATAAAAATAAAAATAAAAATAATGAGAGAGCCCTAACAGAGATAGGTTAAAAGATAGAATTTTATAATTCAAAAATGTAAAAGCCTGCCTAGGGACAGCCTCCTGTACCGTGCCGTAGGCCATCCCTAGTAAGGGAAAACAAGTAAAAAAAAACCTCTTAGCTCTTTTGTAAAAGGATGATAAAATACATAAAAATCAATGTGAATCAAATTAAATTGCACAAATGTTAGTCCAAAATGTTTACCCTCGGATTTTACCTTAAGGGTGATTGTCGGATGATTTCATCCTAGTATGCTTCGCAAGGATCGAGTAAGAATCGGATCAAAGAAAGAAAATTGAAGTTATTCTTTCCTTGAAAATTTGATAGTGATCAAGTGTTCGAATTAGTTATATTGATGGAAACGAATGAATTTCGTCACCTCAAATTAACTTAATTCGCAAGAAAAAATTAAAGAAATCAAATTAATTAAAAAAATTCATCAAAATAAAATTCTGCAAATAAAGCAGAGATTTCATAAACTTCTGAGTAAATTGCTCACAGAAACTTTTTCTAAAAATCAATTTCCCAAAAAATATTTGATAGCCATTTTTTAAAATAAATTGCTCTAAAATTTCCCTCTTTTTATCACCAAAATTCCCAAATTTTCTAACCCCAAAATTGAAATTTGATCCTCTATTTATAGGATTTTAGGAGATAATTAAGATAAGCCTCAATCTAAAGTTTTAATTTTAAAAGGACTTTTAAAATTCAAATCTTAGATAAATCCTATCCTTCATCAGATTTTATCCAATCCGGTGTGATCCGGTCAGTTACCGTACCGACGGGCTTCCCTACATCTACCGACGGCCGTCCCTACTAAGGCCATATGCGGGAAACTGACTAGGGACGGGGCACGATACTAGGGATGGGCGTCCCTAGATCACCACGTGTCCGTCCCCACTACGCCTAGAGACGGGGATCACCCTAAGTAGGGACAGGCGTCCCTACACAGATGGCCATCCCGTCCGTGGAGCAAAACTCCCAATTTTACCCAAAATTTATCCAATTTTATGAAACTCTATGCCATAGAAAAAGATTTTAATCCCCACGAAATCGAAAGACGAAAACCTTCGAATTTCATCCCCTTATCCAAAAACCGACATTGATCTCTTCATCGGGTAACTCTGATCTGGACTGCCTCAAGACCCGGTGTCTACAGTTGCCCCCAATTTTGGAGAAACTAGCGCATTAGTGCCTAGATGAGCCAAAAATTCAGAAAGGAAAGGAAAGAGACGCATACCTGAGGCAGTCCTTACCTTTTCGCCGGGGAAGTGGCAATGTGTTGAGTCGGTTCTGGACTTGCAAAACGCGAGGTTTACTCTTCTGAGCTGCAATGAGTCTTCTTCGGACTGTACAAAGTGCAATAATTGGCTCTCCTGAGCTGCACCGAGTCTTCTTCGGACTGTACAAAGTGCAATAATGGGCTATTGAAATGGGCGTCCTTCTTGCCTGGGTATCCTCCTGGACTGCTCTTCTGAGCGGGGCATTCTTCCGAACTGGGTGTCCCAATTTGTCGGCTTTATCATGCCCCAAGGTACAATTCTGACCTTTTGATTTCATGTGATTTCGAAGGACATGATGCTTAATTTGTTTATTCTTCCTTTTGATTGTGGGACAATCTTGAATCGGTGTAAAACCATTCTCGTTAATTCTCGCGTCAATTAATTTGATTGATAGATTTGTGGATATTTTTATCATTTATCATCGTTTTTATCACATAATTAATTATCCCTTTTTCTTTTTCTTCTTTTCTTTTTCTTTTTTTAAGAGAGTTAAGTCATGAAGAAATAACATGGAAATTTAACGGGGCAACTATAAATGTTTTTCCACTAAAAGGTTAAATTTTGTACAATGTAATGTAAATATGATAATATAGGATACAAAAATAATATCATAACTCCCTAAAGGGCTATGGGGGTGGATAGTCCGTGAGCTCCTCCTCCGGATCATCATCATCATCTGATATCTGGACTGTCTGAGACCGTGATGAAGAGGCGGAGGGTCCCGCTTCTGGAGCAAACGACTGACTAGGAGGGGCTAATGGTCCGACCTGCTGTGTAGTCGAGGCTCTGGCCTGTTGCTGGTATATAGGAGCGAGGGCCACTGGTATAGATAATGGCTGTGCTCTCGCCGGGTCCTGCTGCTGGAACTGGACCTGAGCAAATCCATCTAGGAAAGGCTGTGCACAGACCGTCATGAACTGCAGCGTATTAATGACAACTCCCCCTAACTCCCTGAAAGCATCGCCTAGGCGGAGAGTTTGATCCATGGAGGCGGTCCCCATGTTCCGCAGTCTGTCCTCTATCTCCTCTCTAAACTCTCGAATGGACTGGACGATAGGAGGTATGGCACCATCCAGAACCTAAACCCTGAATCTGAGACCCTCAACTGACTCCTCTACTTCCTGTAAGGACACATCCACCCTCTGGGCCACTCTATCCTGGGAGGTCCTCATCTCCTGCCTCAGCTGAGCCACAAGCCTCTCCTGATCCTGCCTCAAAAAGTCAATGAGCCTCCCCTTCTCCTGGATAATACTCTGCTGCTGCTCCAGCCGATCTAATATGACTCTATCTCGCTCTCCGAGCTGCTCGAGAAGGGCTCTGTCTCTCTCCTCCTACCTGTGCTCGAAAGATCCGAACATAGCAGTCAATAGTACAGTAAAATCTGGCTGCACTGATGATGAGTGCGGAGGGGGAGCTGAATCTGGTGCTGGCTCAGGTGGCGGAGCTGTGGAGGTAGATGCTCCCGGATCCCCTACCCTAGCATACGGACTAAACCTCTCATGAGCCCGGGGAACTGTCTGATGTGCTCGCGATGGTGGAGGTGTAGGACTCTGTACTCTCTGCCCTGGAGAAGTAGCAAGCAACTCATCCATAGTAAACTCGATCCCCATATCATGTGTACCTGGCTGCTCCTCGTACTGCGGCTGCGGAGGCTGACCCTCTGGATGTTCTGGCTGTCGGGAAAGCTGGTCCTCCTGGTGCTGATGGTGCTCGAGAAGCTGCTGCTCCTGATGCACTGGGTGCCCGGGAGGCTGCTCCTCTACTGGCTCTAACGAAGGAAAGCTAAATGTGCGTCTAGTCTCACGCACAGTGCGAAGCCTGTACGCCTCGGGCTGACCCCGTATCGGTAATATCATAGCCATCGTCATAGCTGCGGGAGCGTCCACATAAATGCTCTCATCCAAGGGGCGCCCCAAGATATCTGGACGAACACCCAAATTCTGGAGCAATCTGGTAATGACTCCCCCATCATACACCACAGGGGCTGCCCCACTGGATACCCTCACCAAGTTGACCAAAATCTCGTGGCTGATGTTGAGCCTCTGTCCTGCCACCATGGCCCATAAACTCCAGATCTCTGCCGTATTGAGGGAACCTGGGTTACCAGCTCGTCCCAAATATGAGCTGGATAAAACTCGGTGAAGATATCGCAAGGCCTGTGATGAAAGTACTGTACTCTTCGCCGTGTCATGATCATACGGCACTCCCGGTAAGGCTATAACTGCCCAATGCTGACGTCTCACTGATCTTTGGGGCGTTATGACATTCTGCCCGAATTGAAGCCCCATGGCCTCTGTAAACCGCTGACGGGTGATACTGTAATGGTAGCCCTCAATCCAAAACTGGATAACACCCTCCTCTGTGTCAGATCTCTGATATCCGCCTTAGTGTAGCGTAGCAAGGAACTGCCGCACCATCTCTGGGTGAGTCTGGAAAGCAGGTATCAAAAACTCTATCCAACCCGCACTCGCCATCAGTATATCAACCTCATTTTCCATCCCCAGAGCCTCAAGGAATGGTCTAGAAACGAAGCGGCTAGCTCGGAATTGCACCTGGGCCAGTTTTGCGTATCTCTGTCTAGCCTCGTCACTCATCCAACCTGGGGCCTCAGGCTCAGGCTGATCATGCGGAGCATATCATCGTGGTGGCATCCTGTGAATATGGTAAATAGTTAGTTTGGCATTGTAGGTATAAATGGATAAAAATTTAGGCGGCATTCTGACTTGATATGTTTAAACCAAAAAGATTTTTTTTTTCTTTTTTTTTTTTAATTTGGGCAGCACCCCGGCAAGGGTGTGCCCAACCTCTTGCATAATAAAGAAGAAATAGAAAGGGAATAGGCCTCATGCCCCAAACAACAACACAATATATTCACATTTGCTTTCTAATTCTTAAGTTATTGGCTTCAAAGCATATGAATTCCTAAGGCCATATTTATGCGCCTAACACTAATTGTTCTCAAAACAGCAATACATTCACGCACTAAAAAAAAACTTCATCCTATTAATTCCATACAATGTCAACCGGCATTAACAAGGCCACTAATTAATTCAAAACAAAAGGAAATTACATTGCTCATAATAATAATAATAAAACAAAGAAAAATGGGAATATCTTACTAACCTGGAAGTCGAGACCCACTGAAGAAGTCAAAAAACTGAGAACTGGTACAAAAAAATGCAATTTGAAAAGACAAAAACGAAAAAAAAACTGTTGGAAACAAAGGAAATGGCGTCGGCGTGAAGAAGAAGGAAAAGAAAGTGGATTCCCGTCGGTACCTACGTCTTTATATAGATTTTAAGTACCGACGGGATTCCCGCTCATACAGCGACAGACGGGCATTTCGTCTGTCTCTCAAGATTCGACTTTTAACCCTAATTAATGCGCGTGGTATGCACAATGCAAAATTCGCCAGGTGGACAAGTACAGATGGGTTCACCGTCTGCCTATAGGGATGGGTTAGCCGTCTGTAAGCCAAATCTATAAAACTCATCCCTTTTCCTTGGATTTCGTGCCTCTTCCTTATTTTAGGTTCATAATAAGCTCTTTTCCCTAGCTTTTTTCCCTTTTTCCTCTTTTATTTCCTTTAGCAACTGTGACTGTCGAGACATGAATTCTCCTTTACTTTCCAAAATGTACCTTATCTTAGACGATGCTCAAATTTGGGAACATAGCACTCTTGCCCCCCTTTCTGGACTGAGGTTTCTACAAAGAGTCAAGATAGACAACAACCTTCTTTTGGCTGCGACCCACTTCTGGGACCCTTGTTTTCATGTCTTCAGGTTCACCTATCAGGAAATATGCCCCCTGCCTGAAGAATTTGTTGCTATCGTCATGAGTTGGTATCCTCCTGGTGCTTTGCCTTGCATACCTCGCTATGGTTTGATCCAAAACCGGGATATTGCTTTGTCCTTAAGCATAGCTCCTTCTGACGCTGCTCGTCTAGTTCCTCAGGGCCCAGTATTTTCTTTTGAACCTCTGATTGAAGAAATGGATGAATTCTCCAACATTCCCTCATACAGCGTGAGTGTCATCTTCCTTTTCTGCTTTATGAAGTATCTAATCGTGACCTCAGTGGAACTGCTTGGAGATCACCGTTTGTTTAGAATTCTGGACGGCTTTCACTACGGGCTGACCCCTTTTCCTCTCATTCTGGCTAAGACTATCTTGGGTTTGGATTCTATTCGTACCGGGCCTACCACTTCATTCTTTGGGAGCCCCTTATTACTCCAGGTACGTTATTGTTTTAAAAGGTAGTGCGTCCCTTGTGGATTTTCACACTAGCTTTTCTTAGCGGGAGGTGCGTCCTTTCGGATTTTCACACAACCCTATGCCTAACTTTTGCCTGAAATAAATCCAACTTACTCCAGAGGCCTTTCTTTGCCTTTTATTTTATTCTTTTTGGCTTTTATTTTTTTCTTTGTTTCCTCTTCCAGATTTGGTTGCAGGAGAAACTGAAGCTTTTGTCGGAGCCGCCTCCTAAAGTCATTAATCAGTATTCTGTGAAGTGTTTTCTTCCTCGCCCCTGATGAGGGCATTACCAAATTCAGTGAGATATCAGACGAGGATATTAGCTTCATGCACGCTTGGCTTCCCTTGTCCAGTGTAGTTATTGATGGGTCTTTAGGATGCGTTCCCTTATGCGGGCTCCGGAAGGCAACCTTCTACATCATGGCTCGTTGATCTCGTCAACTTGGAGTGACTCAGGATGTGGTGAGACTCCCTTTATCTTATCGAGGAGGAGTCCTTTCTGCGGCTTTCGTCTCCCGCTATCATGAGCTTTGGAGCCTACTTCCATTGAAGACTATCATTCCTTCATTTGGGAACCATTCGGCTATTTCTACCAGTGCGTACAAGAGATGGATACTTAGCCTGGCGTCTGATAACCAAACACGACGACTGAGGCATTTGGCTAGCGAGGGTAGTAGTAGAGCATAGTTTAGTTTTACATGCATTTTGAGCAATATGTTTCTTTTTAAAAGCAGAGTTAGACAACGATATAAATGAATAAATCAAGTCTTTTTTTATTTCACAAAATTGTGTACATTTCAGTGCGATTTCAGCATACATGATCATTTTTGATACTAATTCAAATGTGCAAGACTACATTTATTCATTGGAACTAAATTTTGATAGCATCAAACTCCTGTCTCCAATCAGCCCTCTCGGGTTTTCATGATTGGATATTTTCTCTCATGCCTCTAATTTTTGCCCAGGATGCCTTTTTTCGGTTTTCACCCTGACGAGGCGCCCAATTTTAGCAAGGCCGCCCTTTTTCGGTTTTTGACCCGCGGGGCTTTCATTCTCTCCTTTTGATTTTGGTCTTTAGCCATGGAACCTTTTGAGTCTGTCAACATTAATCGGTTCCTTGAATTCATTACCATCGCTATCCGATAAGATTGCAGCTCCTTTGGACAACAACTTCTTGAGAATAAACGGTCCTTCCCAGGTTGGTCTAAATTTTCCTCTAATATCCGGTACACCTGGTCTCATCTGTTTGAACACTAAATCCCCCTCCTTCAGCGGATGCTTTTTCACCTTTTTTCCAAATGATATGGCCAGCCTCTTCTGATAGATCTGATTATGATAATAAGCTTTCAGTCTACTCTCATCTAATAAGTTTAAATGTTGTAACCTCTGTTGTGCCCATTTGGCCTCCGGAATTTGAGCTTCCATGACTACTCTCAGCGATTTGAGCTCTACCTCAACTGGCAACACTGCCTCTATCCCATAAACCAGAGAATACGATGTAGCGCTTGCAGATGTCCTCACCGTCATTCTGTAACCCCACAGTGCAAAGGGAAGCTTCTCTGCCCAGTCTTTATAGGTTTGGACCATCTTTGCTAGGATCTTCTTCACATTTTTATTGGCGGCTTCTACTGCCCCGTTAGCTTGTGGTCGATATGGAGAGGATTTATGGTGCTCGATTCCGTACTTCTCAAGAAGCTTCTTTTTTTCCCCCATGAACTGCACCCCGTTATCAGACACTATGTGATGTGGGAGGCCATATCTACAAATCAGATTCCTTTCAATGAACCTGGCCATGTCTCTTGCGTCAATCTTCTTGAAGGACTCTGCCTCTACCCATTTTGTAAAATAGTCGATTGCGACTATTATGTATCTGTGCCCGTTGGATGCCGTAGGGCGGATTTCTCCAATAATGTCTATTCCCCAGGCAGCGAATGGCCAAGGTGATGTTAAGCTGTGTAGCTCCGACACTGGTAAGTGCCTTAAGTCCGTGTACTGCTAGCATAACTGGCACTGCTTCACATATTTTGAGCAATCGTTATCCATCGTAAGCCAGTAGAAGCCTTTTCTCATGATCTTCTTGGCCAATGTTAGTCCGTTCATATGGGCTCCGCATACTCCAGCATGTGTTTCCTCCATTACCCTCTTAGCCTCTTTTTCATCCAAACACCTCAATTGGATACCATTAGCTTGTCGTTTGTATAACATCCCATTTATGCAGATGAACTGAGTAGACAACTTGCGAATCATTCTCTGATCCTTTTCGGTAGCCTCCTCTGGAAATGTCGCATTCTCTAAATAGTTCATAATATCATAATACCATAGTTTCCCATCTGCCACTTCCACCTCCATAACTGATTTGGACTCAAAGCTAGGTCTCTCAGAACTATAGATCAAAACCAGCTTCATGACCACTCCTTTAGGGTTGTCCAAAATTGATACTAACGTGGCGAGCGCATCGGCCAACTGATTCTCATCCCTCGGAACAAAATGGAATGTACATACCTCAAACTGACTGCTCAGGCCCCTTAAGCGCTGGATATATGGTATTAGCCTCTCTTCTTTCATCGCCCATTCACCTCGGATTTGGTTGACCACCAAGGAGGAATCACCGAACACCTCTACATTCTTTGCTCCTAAGGCTATTAATGCCTCCAATCCAAATATACACGCTTCATACTCAGCTTCGTTATTGGTGACCTGGAACCTCAACTTCTTCGCCAAAGGAAGCTTTTCATCGTCCGGGGTCATCAGAATGACTCCTACTGCTGCCCCTTTGTTAATCACGGCTCTGTCAAAGTATAATTTCCAACCTTGAATCCCGATTGCTGTTACATCCTCATCTGGAAAATTAAACTCGTATGAGTCTCCTTGGATCGGGTGTTCTGCTAGAAATTCCGCCACTGCACACCCTTTAACGGTCTTCCGAGTAATATACTCTACATCGAATTCTTGAAGTAACAGCAACCACCTACCCATTTTGCCAAGTAAAGACGGGGCCTCTTGCAAGTATCTTAAGGGGCTCTGCTTCGCGACTGCCTATACCTTGTAGGCATGAAAGTAATGTCGTAATTTCTTAGAAGCCCAGATTACCGCAAGGTAGATCTTTTCTACTTCTGTGTATTTGACCTTATAGGCGAAGAATTTCTTGCTGAGGTAGTAAACAGCAAATTCCACTCCAAATTCGTGTTCTTGGGACATCATAGCACTAACGAAAATGTCCTCTGCAGCCAGGTATAGGATCAGTGGCTTGGCTGGCCGCGGTGGTCTCAATACTGGTGGTTTCAACAAGTATTCCTTGACAGTATCAAAAGCCTTTTGACAGCTCTCATTCCATACTACTGGTTGGTCTTTTCTGAGTAGTTTGAAGATAGGTTCATAGATTGAAGTAAGCTTAGCGATAAACCTACTGATGTATTGCAACCTGCCCAGAAAGCTTCTTACATCCTTCGCTTTCTGCGGTATCGGCATTTCTCGGATGGCCCTAACCTTATCCTGGTCAATCTCAATCCCCCTCTTACTAACTATGTGTCCCAGGAGCTTCCCTGAGGTAACACTGAAGATATACTTTTTAGGATTCAACCGCAGGTTGTACTTATCTATCCTCCGGAAGAATTTTTCCAAGGCTTCAAAATGGCCTTTCTAGTGGCTGACTTGATCATCATGTCGTCCACGTATACTTCCACCTCTTTATGGATCAAGTCATCCAGTATCTTTGTTGCTATCCTCTGATAAGTGGCTGCTGCATTTTTCAAGCCGAAAGGCATTACCCAATAAGCATAGGTTCCCCATTCTGTGATGAAAGCCGTCTTGATTTGGTCAATTATTTCATTGAGAATTTGATTGTAGCCAGCATAACCATCTCCGAAGCTATACCTTTCACAAGCAGCGGTGCTATCTATCAACACGTCTATATGAGGCAATGGGAAATCATCTTTTGGACAGTCCTTATTTAAATCCCGATAATCTACGCATACCCTTACTTTGCCGTTCTTTTTGGATACAGGGACAACATTGGCTAACCAAGTTGGGTATTGTACCTCGATTAGAAACTTGGCTTCGATTTGCTGGCGAATCTCTTCTTTCACTTTCTCCACCCATTCCGGTCTAAGCCTTCTCAACTTCTGCTTAATAGGTTTATGGTCTGGATAGATGGGGATAGCATGCTCTGCGACCTTCCGATCGATTCCTGGCATATCCTCGTAGGTCCAGGCAAAGACTTTTTCATATTTTTTGAAAATTCTCTCAAATTTTTCTCGCTCTTCAGGAGTTATATTTGATGCTATCAAAATTTCTTTTGGATTTTCTACGGTTCCAAGATTAAATGGAGTTGCATCAGTTGAATCAATATCAAATATAGATGGATGATGATCATGATTATGCATAGTGAAATCATCAGAAACATCACACAAGTAAGCAAAATCATTCAATTTATTAATAAGATTGAAATTGTCATTAACATCATTGAAAAGTTCTAGAGCAAAAAGAAAATCTAAACTATTTTCCTCTTCCTCCTCTGCTGGCATATCTGCCGCGGTCGATGGTCTCGCATCACTTCGGCTCTTCGGAGGCCCCTCATTCACCTCCTGCACATCTTCCTCTATCTTGGCTTTTCCTTTCAGCTGGATGGCTACTATCTTCTCAGTAATTACCTCTTCCAGCATCTCACGGTCCCAAATTGTCCTACTGGTCATGATTTCTTCATCCCAAAAGCCCTCTGCTGGCTTGATTGATCCAATGTCCCAGTCATAGACATCATTAAAGACCTCGAACCCTGGCACAATTCTCCCGTGTAGCCACTGTGGTTCATCTTCCCCTGCATAGGCACATGCTGCGGTTGCTGGCACAAAAGTCTTCCGGATATGAGGAATTTCCATTTTCGATTTCTTACCCTTCTCTACCGCACCTGTATATCCTAGACCCCTCCTGTTCTTCTGACCTTTAGTGGTAATAGCTGTTGGTATCCCCTGAGAATTCTTGCCCAGTCCTGCGCCAGGGAGGAATGACATTTTCTTCATCATATTCAACACCTGGAGGCTTTCTTCCCTCTGCTCTTCTTCGCCTATCATGGTAACATGAAACCCACCAAACGGCTGCCTGGCTATCTCCAGAGCTGAAACCTGATTCTCTTGTGCAGCCTTTATAGTCACAATCTAGCCTTCGTGAGGTATCTTTACCATCTGGTGCAATGTTGAGGGGACTCCTCCCAATTTATGAAACCATGGCCTGCCTAGCAAAGCTGAGAAATTGGCGGGTATAGCCAGCACCACAAACTCCACATCTGATTCTACCGGTCCCGTCTTCACCACTGCTGTGAATGTCCATGAGGCCTGCTTGCGTGAGTTGTCATATGCCGTGATGGTAAGATCAGATTTTGCCAACATATCCTCTGTTACCCCAAAAGCTGCCATTGCTACATGTGGGCACACATTTATCGAAGAACCATCATCTATCATTACACAGGCGGTGTGCTTTTGGTTTATCTACGCCCTTATGTACAGAGGGCGATTGTGGTTACGGCCTTCTGCCGGTAGATCCGCACTGGTAAAAATGACATTTTCTCCCGATCCTCCCTTCACTACATCCAGAAGTTCTGTAGGTGAGATGGTTGTAGCAACAGTTGCTTCACACAATACCTCCACCACCTTCTGCCTATGCGATGGTGACTGTCTCAAGAGATCCCATATCAAAATCTGAGCTGGTGTCTTTTTCAGTTGCTTAACAATCGAATCTTCTTCCAGCTCCTTCCCCTTCCGTCCTCGATCTGCTCCTGTGGTTTCTCAACTTTCGGGGCTACCCTTCCACTCTGGGTCACGGCTCCTACTTCCTTCCTCTTTGGCTCTTCTTCTCCCTCCTTCGAACCCCAAAGGTCGGAAAATACTTTAGAATCATCATTTTCATTTCCACTATCATCAGTGGACCAGCAATCGATTACTGCAGCGGGAAGCCCTTCTTCACTCCCCTCATAGAGGTTTGTGACAGTAGTGTGGATATCGTTGCCGTATAATTCCTTCAACACAAAGTTCTCGGGCAAACTGGACCCGATCATATTCACTGGCGGAGGCATATTATTGTACCCAGCTTTCTTTTGACCCTCTCTCTTCTCTGGGTCTGTAATCTGCTTCGAGTCAATCAGATCTTGAATCGTATGCCTCAAAGTCTTACAGTTGTCAGTTATATGCCCAGTGTGCTGGTGATATGCACAATACTCATCATCCTTATGTCCTGGCGTGCCTTGAGTTCTAGCAGGTTTGGGTGGCATAGGTTGCAACTTACCCTCTTTCATCAATCTCCTCAACACCCATGACAAAGACCTTCCAAGATTAGAAAAATGCCTCGGGGTAGCGTTCGCAGCTGACACCTCAGCAGTCTTCCTTGTACATTTGGCGGAACCTGATGGTCTACTGGCCCCTTTGCTAGTGCTACCCCTCCTGGGATAGTTCTCATTACCTGCTTTCCTAACAAGGTACTCTCCCTCGGCCTTAATGGCGATGTCCTTTAGCGACTCCCAATCCTTCAGTCCTTTCATTCTTAATCCCTCTCGCAAATACGGGCTCGCATTTTTAATGAATAGCTGTATTTGATCTTGAGTATCTGGTTTCCTCTTCATTTCCATCACCCTATTCCTCCACCAGTTTAGATACTCGTGAAAGGACTCGCCCCCTTTCTGCTGTAACAGCTCCAGGTCCTTCAAGGTTACCTCCATCCTTGTACTGCAGTCGTATTGCCTCAAAAACTCCTCCATCAAAAAATCCCAGTCTTCTTTAGTTCGGCGATCAAGTCCGTGGTACCAATCCACTGCCGGGCCCGTCAAGCTCAAGCAAAAGTACTCGATCTTCTGTTTTTTCGTCAAAGTGGTGCCTTTCATCACCAGCGAGTACTGCTTTATATGTGCTAGGGGATCAGAAGTACCATCAAACTTCGGCACATCAGGCATTTTAAAGTTCTTTGGGACTAGATCCTCTCCTTCTAACTCCTTGTCATCAGGGTTCACTCCTCGGCCCTTCGTCAACATTCTCGTCATAGCTTCAAATTTCTCTTCCATCTTCTTCCAGATGGCCTCTTCAATTTGAGGGGCTTTCCCCTTTTCAGACATACGTTCCTCATATTCTTCGTCTTCCCAGTCATCATCTAACCTTGGGATAGGTCTCCCCCTCTGTGCCCCCGAAGTAGTGGCTCTTAGGTTCACAAGTGGTGGGCGAGTTTCCTCTCGTGGGTCCTTTCTAACTTCCTCCCTTTCATCATTTCTCATAGAAGGAGGCTGTGGGTTCTGCGGGGCTGCTTGCTTTCTCATTGCGGCTATTATTGCCATCATCCGGTTTTCAAACTCTTCCAACCTTCGGCCCACTTCCTCGGCTATTATTGCCCTGGTGGCCTCTGCCCCTCTCGGTGAGTTTGCCATTTCTTTGGGTGCAGAAAACTGATCTGAAGTGGCGTAACTAGTCTCAGAAGAAGTGCCCGGATACTCTATCCTTTCTGGCAATTCAAAGAATGGATTTCTGCATAGCCGTCCCTGGGACCCCCTTGTCCACCTAGGGGAATCTATGATGGCTGAAAAACACAAGGGGTCAGGATGGTGCATGATCGTGCTAAAAATGCATGATCGTGCTATGCAACACTCACAAAGCCACATGCAAGCACATGGGTCCTTCTAACCTTATTACTCCCGTACACGAGGTCATAGTCTCTTTCCTAGGTGGGATTGGCCCATGTGTCATCTGGGGACCCGATGAACACGTATGGTGCACGGTGAAAATCCGGCAGCATAACCTCTCCTAACTAATGCATAGGCGGATGGGTTATGATCATTACATATCTAGGCAACCCGAATAAGTCATCTTGGGCCTATCGGGGCATGAAAGCCTTTGATTAGGTGACCAGTCAAACCATCTGGGCTTATCCAATACATAATGATCCATACAGCAGGCATAGTATTAAGGTTCATACCACTTAGGAGAAGTAACTATTTCCATTACATGAGATTTGGTCAAAGGTGGTGTTGCTTTAGGGCTACCTAAACATGGTCCCTGCCAATAGGTCTAGCTCATCACGAGCGTAACGACCGATTGGGTCACCATTTAATATACCATGATGGTACAAGGCTTGGGCTAGTGATTATCCTTAACACTTCCCTAAATTGAGTGAAAATAGGGTCGTGCTTCGGGAATGCACTGGGGATAAAAGAGGGACCAAACTAGCGTAGATCTAAGGCTCTAATGAAATGCTATGCAGTTTTGAAAGAAGATAAAATTTTGAAATTAAAACTCAACTATAATTTTTAATCAAGGTACTTTCGAATCGAAGTCTCGAGTTGTCCCCAGCGGAGTCGCCACTGTGACGCACGCCGAACCTCGCGGCCCCCTGAAAACCCACTTTAGGGCGATCAAGAGAGGTTCATAAAGCTTGTAAGGTATTTACAAGCTGCGTCTATTCTGGGCAACAAAGAGGTTTCTTGGAGTCGCCACCCAATAGAACATTAGGAAGGGTCGTCTAGCCTCATCGAGCCTAAGACGGCGCATACATATCCATTTTGGGCTAGCCAGAGGGATCTTGGAGGCCTCATCATCTACCCCCTGGAGCCTAGGATTGTGTATTTAAGCCTTTTGGTGGGACTCAAGAGGTGTCTTGGAAGTCCTAGACCTCTCGCCTCATTGAGCCCCAAAGACCAGAGTGAGTTCGGGACTTCTCATTTATTTATACCTTGATTAATATTATAATTGAGTTTTGAGTTTATTGTTTCATCAACTTTCCACAAGATGCAATTTAAATGAAAGGCGTAATCATTCAAATCAAAAGTGATAAATGGAAAATAAATCCAAAAATAAAACATTCAATATTACAATAACACTAGGAGCGGAATATAACTCCCATTCATAACTGAAATGCAAATCAAGCATAAATCGGGATATTCATTGATGATGAGGATATTGATCCTCGTATGCATATTTATTATGAAATAATTATTGATGTGATGATTTATTTGAGTATGAAAAAATAGGACATTGGGCCCATTTTTTATTTAGAGAGAATGCCAGGTTAATTAATAGAAAGCTTTTGGTCTTTTTTACTTCAACGATATTAAAACCATTTTCATAATAGCATAAATAAAAGGTAAAAGCAAAGAAGAAACCCGAATAAAAGTCCTCGGACTGGCGCAATCACCATCTTTCATAACTCCAACTCCAAATGGTCAGAGAATAACTCACAAGGATAAGCATGTTAGCAAAAAAACGTGAATAAAAATAAAAATAAAAATAATGAGAGAGCCCTAACAGAGATAGGTTAAAAGATAGAATTTTATAAGTCAAAAACGTAAAAGCCTGCCTAGGGACGGCCTCCTATACCGTGCCGTAGGCCGTCCCTAGTAAGGGAAAACAAGTAAAAAAAAACTTCTTAGCTCTTTTGTAAAAGGATGATAAAATACATAAAAATCAATTTGAATCAAATTAAATTACACAAATGTTAGTCCAAAATGTTTACCCTCGGATTTTACCTTAAGGGTGATTGTCGGATGATTTTGTCCTAGTATGCTTCGCAAGGATCGAGTAAGAATCAGATCAAAGAAAGAAAATTTATGTTATTCTTTCCTTGAAAATTTAACAGTAATCAATTGTTCGAATTAGTTATATTGATGGAAACGAATGAATTTCGTCACCTCAAATTAACTTAATTCGCAAGAAAAATTGGAAGAAATCAAATTAATTAAAAAAAATTCATCAAAATAAAATTCTGCAAATAAAGCAGAGATTTCATAAACTTCTGAGTAAATTGCTCACAGAAACTTTTTCTAAAAATCAATTTCCCAAAAAATATTTGATAGCCTTTTTTCAAAATAAATTGCTCTAAAATTTTCCTTTTTTTCTCACCAAAATTCCCAAATTTTCTCCCCAAATTTTCTAACCACAAAATTGAAATTTGATCCTCTATTTATAGGATTTTAGGAGATAATTAAGATAAGCCTCAATCTAAAGTTTGAATTTTAAAAGGACTTTTAAAATTCAAATCTTAGATAAATCCTATCCTTCATCAGATTTTATCCAATCCGGTGTGATCCGGTCAGTTACCGTACCGACGGGCTTCCCTACATCTACCGACGACCATCCCTACTAAGGGCATATACGAGAAACTGACTAGGGACGGGGCGTGATACTAGGGACGGGCGTCACTAGATCGCCACGTGTCCGTCCCCACTACGCCCAGAGACGGGGATCACCCCAAGTAGGGACGGGCGTCCCTAGATCGCCACGTGTCCGTCCCCACTACGCCCAGAGACGGGGATCACCCCAAGTAGGGACGGGCGTCCCTACACAGACGGGCATCCCGTCCGTGGAGAAAAACTCCCAATTTTACCCAAAATTTATCCAATTTTTCAAAACTCTATGCCATAGAAAAAGATTTTAATCCCCGCGAAACCGAAAGACAAAAACCTCCGAATTTCATCCCCTTATCCGAAAAGCAACATTGATCTCTTCATCGGGTAACTCTGATCTGGACTGCCTCAAGACCCGGTGTCTACAATCATCAAGTCGCAATTGAAGACTTTATGTGAAAGACTGTAAGTGGCGGATAAATGTGTTAAGTAGCATTGTAAGAGAGAAAGTAAATATGCAGATATTGATAAGGTTTTTTGGAAGTGCCTCAATAGAGGAAAGTTAAGTATCCTCTATTATTGGATCAGGTTTGAATTTCGCAAATGAAATTCTTTTTAGGATGGGAGAGTTGTAACTACCCAAAATCTACCCTAGTAATATTTTGGCTTAAGTAGGGCAATTGGAGGAGTTGGAATTAGAGTTTCAAAAATTGGATCTGTGTGTAAGTTGGAATTGAGGACTTAATTGTAGGAAATTTATAAGTTAAGTGGCTATAAAGTAATTATGCTTAATTAATTAAGGGTTGGATTAATTAAGTGTTATGTGGGATTAATTAGAGATGATTGTGATTAAGATTGTGGGAGTGGATTCTTGGGGTCAATTGTTGGCTTTGCCACTCATCATTTTCATGCAAGGAAGGAGTTGTTGTTGGTGGGGTCTAAGTGGCAAAATCTGCTGTTGCCACCTCACCATATACATAAAATATAAGGAATTAATGGGAGAGAAATTCATGGGATTTCTGCATGTCATTTTTGGCCACTCTCTCTTCTTTGCTCTTCTTCTTTCATTCCTCTCTTCTTTAGTTAGAATTCTTTAAATTTCTGCAAAGTGGATCATGCAGTATTTGTTTTTAAGTTGGGTTTTCAACTAGTCAAGGTAAGAGGTTAAGATAGTTTGATCATCTTCTTCTCCTTTTCTTTCAATTTGAGATGGAAGTGATCCCTTTGTTTTCAATCCTGGAAATGTGACTGTGCATGTGATGGTGGCTGTAACGACCGGGCCCGTACAGAACATGTTAACTCAACTCCCCGGAACACATCCCGTCGGGAGGAGGACAGAACTGGGTCCCAGCCATTACTCACAGAACTTTACACCCCCCTTGTGCATTTTTGCCTTCCGTGGGATTCGAACCTAGGACCTGGGTTCGAATCCCACGGAAGGCAAAAATGCACAAGGGGAGTGTGAAGTTCTGTGAGTAATGGCTGGGACCCAGTTCTGTCATCCTCCCGACGGGATGTGTTCCGAGGAGTTGATTATGTTCCGTACGGGCCCGTTCGTTACAGTGGCTATGAGAAAAGAAAAGGGAAAGAGGAAGATTGATGAACAAGGTGCCAAGTGAGCACATTGGAGCTAAAGAAATTGAGGTTTGGGAAATTTTTGTATTTTTGTATTTTTGATGTTTAACTTCTTGTTTTGAAGTATACGTGAATTATTTATGTTGAGTTTTTGTGATATTTTTGGTAGATTTGATAATTTGGGCATGTTGAGTTTCTAAAGGAAACTTTGCTCAAATTTAGTTGAACTTCTGTTGATTGTTTTTGTCCTAAGTCAAGTTATAAAATTCCAAATTTAATGACACTATCATCGTAAGAAAGCTAAGACACATACCTTTAAATGTCATGGAAATAGCCACGAGTCAATTATGGTGCTAAGCCCTTAAAAGTAGCCAAAACAGAGGTGTCTCTATTTTGGCAGGCTCATTGGAACATTATAGGTTGTTTTGTTCATATCTGAAGTTTTAGAGGTCCAAACGACCTGTAAATTATTCCATTGGAAACCTAAAATCCTAGGAAACAATTATTAGGAAGGATTGTTTTGTCTAAAAATGTGTTTTAGAGGTTGGTTTAGGCGGTGAAAATTTGAGATGAAAATCAGTCTTGATATTCTGATTTTGTGGGACACTAAAGATGCTACTGTTGCGAGCGCGAGAAAACATGATATTTGATGGATTTTCTTCTTATTTGGGACCTCTAGCAAGGTATGAAACATTTTCCACCAATACCCTCTGTTGTTTTATATATTTCGATGTGTTTTTACTCCCGAAACACACCCGAACTTCACTGAAACATTTCGGAACTTATCTGACACTTGTGTAGAGTCTTGTAAAGAGTAAATGAATGGTTGACACTTAAGAATACTTGTGATTAATGTACTTTAAGTGTAATTAAGTTCTGTAGGAGGGCTTTTTGAACAAGTGGCATTTCATTGGCCATAACTCCTTAATTTGAAGTCCATTTATAATGAGATTTGTATCATTGAAATGTTAACATGTAGATAATCATTTGATCTGAGGCAATGATTGCTGAAAGTGATGTATGTTGGTATTTAGAAGTCATATAGTTTAATATTGGATAAGTGCATGAAAGTGGTTTATGTATTGGAGTTTTATACATGAAGTTCGGCCACTGTTACGAGCGCGACAGGGGTCGCGGGTGCAATAGTGTACTCTGATGAGTATAGATGTGAGATTGTCACACCCCAAACCAGGCCTGGTCGGATTTGACGAGCTAAGTCGGATTTGTGAAGGGTATTTCGGTAAAATGTGAATGAAGATTTTGGATAATTTGGATTTAATTGCAAGGTAACTATTAATTAAGTATGTTAAGAAGAGAAATGTTAGAGTGTGCTTGTGGTATATGGAAGTTGGATGTAAGTGGATTATAAGGAATTATATGGTGTGAGTTGTGTTTGGTGCCTTGAATATATTTATTCAAGGGATGATATGGTGTATGTGAGAGTATGGTGCCTTGGGTTGAAAAGTCAAAAGTGGATGTTTGGTCCAATAGGGAGCTGCCATGTGGCATTGGTTGGTGGGCATTGATTGAAGGAAAGAAGAAAAGAGAGAGAGAGAGAGAGAGAACATAGCATTTTCGTTCTCCCTCCCTCTCACGCCTCCTCTTCTTCTTCTCTTCTCCTTTCTTTGCTTTTCCTTTCTTTCTCTTTTGGCTGGATGTTGGTGCATGCTTAGTGGTGTTTTGAGGGAGTCTTGGAGCAAGATTGAGAAGGTAAGTGGTTAGATTTTGGATGTTGTGTTTGGATCTTCTTCCCCTTCTTCTTCTTCTTTGGTTTTATTTAAGTTGGGGGTTTGTGGAAGAGTAATTGTGGGTCTTGGTTTTGTGCAAGCTTTGGGTCTCAAGAGAAAGCGCAAGGGTAAAGAGAAGGTGAAGATTGGATGTTGAAGCTTCAAAGAAATCAGGTTTGGGAGCTTTGATTTATGAATTGGAATTTGTGACTTGTTGTGCCCTAATTCTCACTTAGGATGTAAATGAGTTTGTATTGTTTAAATCTCTGAAATTTGAGTGTTTTGGTATGTGTAAATGTATGATTGATATGGGTAATTGAGTTAGTAATGCATGATTAAGATTAAATTGAAGGTATGTGAGTTTGGTAAATGTAATGCTTTGTATGTAAATGTGTTTAAGCATGTGTTCTTGATAATTTCAAGAATTTAGGTTGTGATATGTTCTTGTCAAGGCATATATGTTATGGGTTTTTATTTGGGTAAGTAATTTTGCATGAGCTTGGGATTATTGTAGTGAACTTGAGGATTGATATAGTTTTTGCTGTAAATTTATGGGTATTGCAATTTATTGGTATTATTAGTTAGAATTGATATTTAGTATGAAATTAATTGTTGATAAATATTATAATGTGGTTATTGATGTTAATGGATGGCTGGAACTGAGGTAAGACACCATTTGAATGTGATTTGGGTGTTGTGGGTGTGTTCAGAAGAGGGAGAAAATCTGCAGATTTTGCAAATCCCGACTCTGTCGCGAGCGCGACAGGGACCGGTGATCTTGGCCCGTGCTATCGCGAGTACGCGACTCTGTCGCGAGCTCGCGATAGTAAAAGTTGGTGTGCTCTCTGTCACGAGCGCGACGTCATCGCGATCGCAACAGAGTGCAATGCTGGCCTGTGCCGTCGCGAGAACGCGATCCGTCATGAGCCCGCGATGGCAAAAACTTAGACTCTCTATCGCGATCACGACAAAGTCACGATCGCAACAGAGCCCGACTTTCCCCCTCCTTCCCGCGATCGCGAAGCCCGTCGCGCTCACTCTGCGAAGAGACTATGGTCTCTGTCGCGAGTGCGACAGTTCAGTTGTGCTGAATGAGTTTCTTTTGGCGAGTGCGTGTGGTTTTGAACTCCTATTTCCTTTGGTGACCACAAGCCCTATCTTTGTGAACTTATGAATTATATGAATGTGAATCCATGATATGAATATGTCTTAATGTATGCAAATATGTACATATGTAAGTTCTAATATTATAGATTGGATTATGCATGGTTTATACTTAGTTATCCTCATCTATTGCATGATTAGGATTTTGTATTGATAATCACTGGCATGTTAGTGTCTCTATGCTTATCTCTGATATGCTTTGGAATTTTGGATAATGTTAAAGTGTGTTGACGGTATTATATTATATGCTTTGCAATACAAATTATATGAGCCATGATTGACATTATGAACTTATGTATATGTCTACTATACTCTGATTTATGCATGTTGAATTATATTGTGTGACTCGAACATGATTTGTATTACGCATGACCTGCTAGAGTCAGTCAGTTGATAGTTAGGCATGCCTAATAGAGTCTCTTAGCTGCAGCGCCCTTCGAATGTTTGGACCCTGATCAGGTCCCCGTTTGGTTCCTCGCGAACCCTTTATGTGTTCGGATCCTCGCGATCCTTTTTAATGTGTTTTGATCTTGTTTAAGATCCCCTTTAGAAAATGTTTTGAGAAAAATTATATGATAGTATTCGATTCGCACCTGTAAGGTGGAGATAGTATTCGATTCGTACCCATAAGGTATCGCCATGCGTTTACTCGTTATCCACTATTGTGAGTCAGCAGGTGCTTTGTTGTTTTGTTTTGCTTTGAAATAACTATAAGAATGTGATATCCGAATGAGCACGATAATGATTTGAGGAATCAGTTTATATGTATATGAACGTGATTATGGGCTTTGAAATGTATGTCTGTAGTATGTAAGCATGATTTTATATCTAACATGATTATTCGCACTTGTCATGTGATGTGTTATAGGTTTCAGAATGCTTTGAATGTGGTTCGACTAATGTATCTGTGTATATGACTCAAGCATGGTTTTATTGTATATAAGCATGTGAATCGGATCAGTTGTGGCTGTAAATATGTAAGTTTTAACTGTACTTTCCGCATGGTGATGTTATAAATGTGATTATGTCTTCGGTCTCTGCTATTGGAGTGTTTTTAGCATGATATTTTATGTATTAGAGTTGCGCAGCAGAAGTGTGGTGCTTTGGATGTTGTCCCTTGGATTTTGGCTAGTGTGTGTGTATGGCATGTCAAAGCATGTTAAATAGCTAGTATTCTTAGCATGATAGTTGGGTACGTTATTATATGGTATTTGTGTCGCATTTGAATGGGTTTTTAGTTAATGCATGGGTACTTGGATATGACAATTGCATGTGTAAATCTCATGTGACTTCGCACGGTAAGGTACTGATATTTGATACTTTGGTAGGTATATGCATGTGATATTGTATGTAGTTTTGCATGATGATACTTGTATCGTGTATTGTATTATGTCTGTTTTGGCATATTCTCGGCATAAGTATATGGATATAAATGTGAACTCTCGAATGAATGCCTTTACTATGCAAGCCTGCTTATATACGCGTTATGAATATCTACATTTGCCATTTGAATGTGTTATGCCTTGGCGACCATTGTGAATGGCCGTCCATATTCTGGTATGTTCTCCCCACTAAGCGTTATCGCTTAGCACGGGCTCTTTTCCCGTGCAGGTGGCAGGTTGTGTTCAGATCGAGTCGCGCATCTACAAGGTCGGCCATATAGGAGTTAGAAGTTTTGTATTTTGTTCAGTTTCTGTACTTCAGCTTTTGTATTTCTGTATTATTATATATATGTAATTATGTAACACCCCGCCATCCCCGTTGGAAGGATACCGGAGTGCCACGCGAACAATCATATAAACAAATCCAAATACATGCTAATAAAATAAAACAAAAGATAATATGTAAAGAAACTTTTAAATCGTTTATCGAACAACCTTTAACATATACATATACATATCACTATCGTTTTACAAAAAGAGCTCGTATGCAATTACATATACAAAAAGAATACTTGTTCCTTTACAAAAGATTCATTTTGCTAATTACAAGCCATATACAAAATAATTACAGCAAAAGACTTCAAAAATATAACAACTTCATCCTAAAAGACTCCTAGTGGCCGACCTGCAGATATCCGACTCTGAACTGTACTCGCCACCTGCACGGGAAAAGAGCCCGTGCTAAGCGATAACGCTTAGTGGGGAGAAACAAAACAAAATAACAAAGTGCATATACAGTATATATAATAATACAATAATCCAATGATTCAAAATCAAAAGCATCAAATCACCTATAAACATATCTCCAAATTCCTTACTTGACATGCATAAATATATATATAATACCAGCAATCAAGTATTCAATTCATAATTCTCATCCCAACCATAAACATACATTACAAGTAATTAACTATTAAAATATAAATTAAATCTACATATTTCTCACCGTTCCAAATTCATATATATATACTCAAGGTATATAAACACAAAGTTATACTATATTTCATATACAACATATACCTTTAATCTTGTCAATAAACATCTCAACATATGAAACACATTTAAACATTTAGCCTGACTAGTCAAAAATACTCTCTAGAAGTGGATGCGGTCAATTGGATACTGATAGAACACAGTATCCCAAGCATATAGAGACATGAGTCTCAAACATGTATTTTTCATATAGAGACCAAGGTCTCGCTTTATTTCCATATAGACCAAACATGGTCGAAACAAGGATCCAAACGGACCCACATATATTATTTTATAATATAGCAGCTGCACACACACAGACCTAAGTAAGCGCTTACTTATCCACTACTACGACTTATTCAGGCTTAAAGAATACAACTCAATACAAATTTAGAATTCATGTATTCATGTACATTGATCAAAATCAGGAACATATACATATATCCAAATATTAATTACTGGAAGTAATAAAACATATAATTCATCTTGAAATAATCCATGTTTACACGTATATTTAGCAAAACCAGAAACATGTAATTATATTCAAATATCAAACTCAGGAGGTAAAAAGAACACAAAACTCACATTAGAATAACTATGTTCATGTAAATTCTAAGCCAGTCAATCATATACATTTAATTATTAAACATGTATACAAATCTCAATGTTAATCAATTATAAATTTATAGTTCAAATCTTTAAAACCCAAACGTTTGATATGTGTTGCAAAACCCTTTTAAATCAGAGGTTAAAACTTGGTTTTTAGAAAATAAGGCAGCTGGGAGAAGGCTGGTCACGTCGTGACCTCCAGGCACGTCTCGTGACACAGGCTTCACGTGAGCGCCAAGTAGAAAAGCAAACAAGAACAGGCAGTCACGGCGTGACCATCAGTCACGTCGCGTGACGCCTGCGAGGAGAGGAGAAGAAGCACGAGAACACGCAGGGAAACAGGCGAGGTCGCGAGGCGTGATGCTCCATCACGTCGCGACTTCCCAAAGGGAGAAAGGTCACGGCGTGATGCTTCATCACGCCACGTGACTTCCCAAAGGAGGGAGGTCACGGCGTGATGTTCCATCACGTCACGTGATCTTCCTCTCACAAACTTCTTCTTCTCCAAACTTATTTCCAGAAAACGTGAAAACCAGTAAATTGTGAAAACAGAGTACAATCAAAACTCAAACCCCAATCCGTCCAAATCTATTTTTCAGGCAATAATGATGCAAATACGTACCTTTAGGTCTTCTGAGCACAATTACAGCAATTATAACACAAATAACACATTTATACAATAATAACAGAGGCAATGTCAGAATACCAGTTTTCCAGGATTTCCACATTCAAACACATACCTATTCATCTCATTGCATATTCATGTCATTCCTTTCTACTGTAATTATGTCTAGAACATTAAATAACTCTAGCATTTCGATATACCAACACACACAAAAATAGCTTAATATCAAAACCACAGACACGATCCAAAATGGGCAAGAGGCAGACACTCCCAAACCTGTATGAAGCTCAAAAACAACGACCACTGTATTCCTTCTTCAATCAACCACCTTATCTTTTCCCTTCTCTATTCTTCTATCTTCCAGTACTTGCAACAGACAAACCGATACCCAATTAATCCCAAGAACAACTATATAAATAACTCAGAATAATCCCAGAAAAGATGAAGATCAAGAACCCAAAGTAAAACTAGTAGCTACTTACCCTGCTGAAGCTTCAAAACCTAAAACCCAAGCTCTCCAAACAGATGATCATACACATGCAATGGGGAAAAGAACAGAAAATGGAGAGGAAGGAGATGGCCAACGTGAGAGAGAGCAAAAGAGAGAGAAACCCATATGTTTAGTTTTCCAGGAACCAAAACATTCAAAACTCTCCTTTCCCTCACCCACGTGCCCATACACTCACCTCATCCACCTGGCACACATGCACAGTTACACAATTCCATTTAATCCATTTTACCAAATAATCCTCCAAATGTACTAATAGGTCCTTTTCAATTTCTTTTTACTCACCTGAATAAAATCTGCATTCTAATTAAATCCCATCTAGCAATTAAATCCTCTTTCCTTGTATAAATTACCCAATTACCCTTAATTGTCCAATTAAAATTCTAATTTTCAAATAAGCCACTTATGGGGTGTGACAAATTATATGTAAATCTAGAGGTTTTATTTGGGATATGCAAACGTTAGTAAGTTTTTATGTTAAGTTATTCCTTTGTTTTATCATTCGCTTTATGCTTTCACTGTATGATTATATGTATGCATGTCTTTATGCTTCCGCTCAGTGCCTGCGTGTGTGTGAGTTATTGCATGATCAGTCTGTGCCCGCGAGGTAAGTCAAGTTTTTAATTAACCTGTATTTTCATATGTATGTTATGTATGAATGTATGCCTCCACGTTGTGCATGTACATATCTGTGTGAGTGAGCATCGGGTAGCGCGCCCGCCGGCGTCCTTCCAACGGGGGTGTCCGATGTGGGTGTTACAGAGATTGAGTTCTGTCGCGAGCATGATCATTACCGCAAGCATGATAGATGGGATTTTCAAGGTCTTTCACGAGCATGACATGTGTCGTAAGCGTGACATGTGTCGCAAGCACGACAGAGTCTCAAGATTAGAATATTTTCTAAATGTCCTCTTCTGTGTAAATTGTGATATTTGCCTATTAATAACTATGCATATGAAAGTTATAGATATGCTAATTCAAGTAAACATATCTATATTGAAGTGTGTGTTTGTTAATAAACCCTATATGAGTGTATAATATTAAATGATATGTTAATGATTAACGTAGTTGTATGGAAAATGATAAGTATATGTGTGATCATGTAAGGTTATGCATATTGAGGAAGGAACTTGTATGGTAAATCATATGTGTGTGTATGCAACATATTATATGTTAGGATGCTAGTTAATGTTGATGTATTTGTATGACTTATGATGTTGAGCTTATGATTTGCTTAATTACATGGAGACTAATAATGTGGCAATCTAGGTGAGCATGTGTCTATATATGTTTATACAATTTATATGAATTTATGATGAAGTGTGAGATTGATAATAAGATATATGCATATGGAAGTGAATAGTGTTAAGAGCTATCCGATATTTGTTTGATGGAGTTTTCCAAAGGTTTATAGAATGAGAATCTGATTTAAGTACTGGGTCAGTTGTATAGCTTGCAAGTCGAGTCATGGATAGATAGGCATGCCTATAGGGTCGAAACTGCTATAGGCAAAAATGAGTGATTTCTATTAATCGGCCCCGTTTGGGTCAGGGTAATCCTGGAATAGGTTCCCCAAAATTGATTGATTATGTATTTTATATTAAGGTATCTATGGATGCTAATGCGATATTAAGGTATCTACGGATACTAATGCGATATTAAGGTATCTACGGATACTAATGCGATATTAAGGTATCAATGGATACTAATGTGATTGATTATTTCTTTACCTACGGTTACTAAACTGGTTGATTATTTCTGTACCTACGAGTACTAATATGATTGATTATTTTAGTATCTACGAATAATAGTTTAAAGGTATCTATTGATATCAGAGTGATAACATGTTATCCACTACTATAAAATTGCATGCAAGTTAGGAAATAGCTAGTAAGCAAGTGATTAATTGTCAACTTGGTGTGTTATGTGAATTCTTGAGTGTATAATATTGATAGACTTTGGAGCAAGCAATGTGGTTTTTTATTATTATTTGATAAGGTTATGCACTATATATACATATGTGTGTGTGTATATATATATATATTGGTGTTGATCATTATTAGTGTAGAATGTGAATTTAATGCATAAAGGTTGCAATATGTGGTATCAGGTAGACTATGATATGTTAACAAGTAAATGTTGTAAACTTTATATGAATTAGTATATATGCGGTAATATTAGGGATTGAATAAAAGTATGCATGGTATGAATTTGTATTTGTGATTTGATGATGAATATATATATGGACAAGTGCTAATAATTACTTTGTTATGTATGATATATATATGTGATGTCTGTGAGTGGTGAAATTATAGAATTTCCACAAATAAAAGATAATATAATGAACAAATAGCATATGAAAATTTAAGACTAAATGTAAAGAATTATAAAATGCCTTCGATGATACTGTTAGTCACCTTATGTGATTGTGAAGATTGCTCTTGTGCTGATGTTAATTCGAATTGTATATTTATGTATGTTTCCTAAGCATGTAATTTTATTGATGATCACTGTGAGTGTTCATCCATACTCTATTATTTCCCCACTAAGCATTATTGCTTAGCATGGATGTTTTATCCAGGAGATATCTGAAAATAGCATTTTGGAAGACAGTCCTGCATTGCCATTGGCCAACACACAGGAACTGTTGTAATTGTAGGTTATTTTGTAATAGTATGAAAGGTGTATTTATAGTTGGCTTGTGTAAGGGAACTGAAGTTTTTGTATAAAGAAGTTGTATTTTATAAAGTGAAAACTGATGTAAGACTTTAAGTGTTTTGTAATGTAATGCATGGTTTTTTCAGTTGTTAATTGAATGTTTCTTTTGAAAGAAATTTATTAATCTTGAAGTTTGTATGGAATACTAATTTATGCGCCTGTGATGTGTTGGAACACTCCATAGCCATCGTAGTAAAACTCTACAGGTGGTTAGGGGGTGATACAATACTATAGTACGATGCATACATACATACATACATACATATATATATATATATATATATATAGCATGTTATAACAATAATAGATACATAATAACTTTCGTACTTCATAACTAATATATGCATATATTCTATGTGCCTAACATTGTAGGACAATCACATTTAGGTTCACTATGCCGCATAATCCTCGCATGCACATCGCATTTACATTCATATATATATATATATATATATATATATATATATCATAAGATTCCCATTATTCAATTACTAATAATATTAGTTATAACATTGCCTGCAACTCAAAGATGCGGATAACGGGTATCGTATTAGTACTCGAGAGTACCACAATCGCATTAGTATCCGTGGATACAATACATTCGTATTAGCACTCGTAGGTACCAATGATAGAATAAAATATAAGTATATGATCGCATGTGGAAATCCCAATAGGATTTTATTCGCACTGATGATTCCAGAGGAATCAGATACTTTTGGCTGCAGCACTTAAACCCTATAGGCATGCCTGTCTATCCACTACTTGACTCGTAGGCTACATTATTAATCCCGTTTATTTGTTCATTTGGTCATTCAATATATCATATATAACAATAAGCATGAGTAATATAACATAACACTTAACTTCTTCAAACATATGATTTATTGAGCAAATCCATATTAATTTGTCATTTGCATTACATCATATTAGTCCATAGTATTTGACACGAAATAATCCTCATTGAAAGATGTTAAACTTGGTTGAAACATTGTTCATACATATGCATAACAATTGTGAATGATTACAAATTCTTTATGAAAAATAGGGGTACCTCACGGTGGCAACCAAAAGCTTGTAACCGTGACATACCATCAACACATAAAACAGAATGCATACTGTAGGTACCTCATGGTGATAACCATTCTGGTTCTAACCGTGACATACAGAAAACTTTCGGGCAGAATGGAACTTAAGGTATCTCACGGTGGCAATTAATTGGGTTGTTACCGTGACATACCAAATGCACCAAAATAGAATGCAAATCAACGGTATCTCACAGTGGCAATCAATTGGGTTGTCACCGTGACATACCAAATATACCCGGCATAATGGAAAACTTGCATAACTCATGGTGGGAATCATTTGGTTGTCACTATGACCTATGCTAGAATGGCAAAAACACAACTGTGTTATACTATGGCACAAATGTGCTATCTACACCCATTTCTCATATCAAGTTTCAATGCTTCTAAACCCTATTCAATTATCACTTTTAACCATTTCCCCTTCTAACAACATATCCACTAACTTGTTATCTAGCAAATTAGACAATTTCCCATCCCACTCAACCTAATTTCAAGGTGTTGTATATTAAAGAACACATCATGCTCCATAACCTTTAACACAAAGTTCACTACTGCTAGAAGTCCTTTATTTTCAAAAGACATTAGAACTACTAAAGGCAGTTAAATAACTTCCTATAATTTCATTCAAATCACACGGCACACTCAATTGCCAACACATTCATCTACCACAAGTTGCTCATTAGACTTTATTTCACTAAAGAGTGGAGTTCAAGCACAAAACACCACATCCTAATAAACCATCAATATTACCAAATCAAGTTCACACATGCCATAAATAAACATTTAATTTAAGCATATATCAATAAAGTATATAACAAAGCGAGTTTCCCAAATCTCTTTGCCTACGCTCCCCTTGCTCACAAAGCACTTGATTCTCCCAACTTTTCCTTTCCCTTAAAATTTCTTGGTTCATTAGCTACAACAATATTCAATTCCAGCAGAATTGAAGCCATGGATCAATTCACACATTCATCAAATTATGAAAACAATAAGGGGTAGAAGAAAGAGAGCTAAGTACTAAATCCCTTACCTCTAAAACAAACAATAAACTTGCAATGTAAAATCACTTGGTCACTTAACAGGAATTTGTGTGCTTAAACTAATGAAAAATAAAGAACAAGTTGAAGATGAAGGAGATAGCCGAAGAAGAAGAAAACCAAATGCAGAAAATGCCACTTGCACTCTCTTAAATTCTATTTATTGCATGGCTTAGCATGAGGTGGTACTCCCTCACAAGGACACCCAGATTCCACTTTGTTTTCTTTAATTATAATTAACCAAAATCTGCTCCATTAACACTAATTAACCTTAATTAACCTTAATCATGCACAATTACCAATTGATCACTTAAACTTTCTTTATACATGCAATTAAGTCCACTTTTTATTACTTCTAAGTCTAAAGTTTACAAATTCAATTCAAACTCCTCTCAATTCCTCATATTATTCCAATTAACTACTAGGGTATAAATCGGACCATTACAACTCTTCCCTCCTAATAAGAATTTCATCCACGAAATTCATACCTAAATCAAAAAGTTAATGATGTTGCTCTTGTATAGCTGCTTCCGGTTCCTATGTCGCCTCTTCTATTCCATGATATTGCCAAAGCACTTTGACCAATAAAACTTATTTGTTCTGAAGTTGCTTTACTTCTCTTGCCAGAATTGCTTTGGGCTTCCCATCATAGGAAAAGTATAGCTATACTTGCACATCTTGCAATGAAATAATTTGGGATGCATCTGAACGATATCTCTGAAACATTAACACATGTAAGACATCGTGGAGTTTGGCTAAAGCTAGAGGCAAAGCTAAACGATAAGCCACAGATCCCACTGTATCCAATACTTCATATGGCCTAATAAATCTTGGACTCAACTTTCCCATCTTCCCAAATCATAATACTTTCCTCCAGGGAGTCACCTTCAAAAATACTTTGTCACCCACTTCAAATTCAATGTCTTTTCTTCTCAGATCTGCATATGATTTCTGCCTATCACTAGTAGTTTTTAATTGCTATTGAACTATCTTCGCTTTCTCTTCAGTATCCCTTACCAAATCTGAACCAATAACCTTGTACTTATTCAACTCCGTCTAACAGACCGGTGTTCGACACTTTCTACCACATAACAATTCATACGACGCCATGCCAATACTTGCTTGATAACTGTTGTTATAAGTGAATTCCATCAATGGAATGTACTTATCCCAACTCTTAGAGAAATTTAGAACACAAGGTCGAAGTAAATCTTCCAACACTTGAATAACTCTTTCCCACTGTCCATCAGTCTAAGGGTGGAAGGCTGTACTAAAATTCAATCTTATCCCCAATGCATTTTGCAAACCGATTCAAAACTTGGAAGTAAATCTCGGATCTCTGTTTAACACTATGGACAAAGGAATACCATGCAGTCTGACAATCTCTTTCACATACAACTCAGCCAACCGATCCATAGAGCAATCCAATCGAATCGGTATAAATTAAGTAGACTTAGAAAATTGATCCATAACTACCCACACAGAATCATGCAGCTTCGATGTCAAAGGCAATCCAGAAACAAAATCCATGGTGATGTTGTCCCATTTCCACTGTGGAATGGAAAGAGGATTCAATAACCCATGTGGAGCCTAATGCTTCGCCTTCACTTGCTGACAAGTCAAACACTTTGAAACATACTCCACAACATCCTTTTTCATTCCAGGCCACCAATAGAACTGCTTTAAATCCTGATACATTTTGTTCCCGCCTGAATGCATAGTGAAAACTGTATTATGTGCTTCATGCAAAAGCCTCCTTCTCAGTTCTTTGTCACTAGCCACACACAATCGGTTCTCATAAAATAGAATACCATCTTCAGTCACTAAGTAGTCAATTTTATCACTATTTCTGACTAACTTCAGAATTTGCTGCAGTTTAAGATCACTCTTATACGCATCCACTAACTCACCTCTCAGAATAAGCCTTGCTTTCAACTGAGCTAACAAAGCTCCATCAAAAGTAAACCTCCACTTAATTTGCCTCAATAACAAAGCCAAAATCGACTTCCTGCTCAAAGCATCAGCCACTACATTGGCCTTACCGGGATGATAATCCACAATATAGTCATAATCTTTGAACAAATCAAGCCACCTACGCTGTCTCAGATTCAATTCTTTCTGAGTGAGCAAATATTTAAGACTCTTGTGATCAGTGAAGATTTTACACTTCTCACCATAAAAGTAGTGTCGCCAAATCTTTAATGCAAACACCACTACAGCGAATTCCAAATCACGAGTTGGGTAATTTTGCTCATGTGGGTTCAATTGCCTTGAAGCGTACGCAACCACTTTTCCATCTTGGATCAACATACATCCCAAACTAATTCCAGAAGCATCATTATACAACAAATATTCCTTACTAGAAATAGGATGAGTCAAGATTGGTGCCTCAACTAACGTTCTCTTCAACTATTCAAAAATTGCTTGACACTTATATGACCATTCGAACTTAATTCGTTTATGAAGCAATCTAGTCAACGGGGAAGCAATCATTGAAAACCCTTTCATAAATCACCTATAGTACCCAGCTAATCCCAAGAAACTTCTAATCTCAGGCACATTTCTAGGCGACTTCCAATTTAAAATCTCTTCTATTTTAGCTGGATCTACCTTTATACCCTCAAAAGACACAACATGCCGCAGAAAAAGACACTTCCTTGAGCCTGAATTCACATTTACTAAGCTTAGCATACAATTGATGCTCTCTTAAAGTCTGAAGCATAGATCTCAGATGTTGCTCATGTTCTTTCTCGGTTTTGGAATACACCAATATATCATCAATGAATACCACTACAAACTGGTCCGAATACGGCCTGAACACTCTATTCATCAAAACCATGAATGCTACAGGCGCGTTAGTTAACCCGAATGGCATTAGTAAAAATTTATAATGGCCATAATGAGTTCTAAATGCTATCTTAGGTATATCCTCCTTTTTCACTTACAACTGATAATACCCAAACCTCAGGTCTATTTTAGAAAACACTCCTGCCCCCTTTAACTGATCAAACAGATCCTCAATTCTCGGTGGAGGATACCAATTCTTCATTGTCACCTTATTCAACTGTCTATAGTCAATATACATTCTCATAGTTCCGTCCTTCTTTACAAATAATACTGGTGCTACCCAAGGAGACACACTGGGTCTTATGAAACCCCTGTCCAACAACTCCTACAACAGAGTCTTCAATTCTTTCAACTTAGCAGGAGCCATTCAATAGGGTGCCTTAGACACAGGTGCTATACCAGGCACAATATCAATTAACAACTCCTCTTTCCTTATTCGTGGTACACCAGCCAGCTCTTCTGGAAACACATCAAGAAATTCCTTTACTAGAGGTATATCCTAAATTCTCACTTGCTCTTTTTTGAATCTAACACAAGGACTAAGAAAGTCTCACATCCTTTCCTCAGATAGCGATAAGCTTGCATAGTAGACATCACATTAAATAGGGGATTTATACAAACATCCCTCACAATAACCTTAGACCCTTCCACACTATTAAGCACAACTGTTTTCTTTCTGCAGTTAATTATAGCTCAATGCTTACACAACTAGTCCATACCTAATATCAAGTCAAACTAAACAAATGGCAATTCTATCAAATCTATAGGAAACACTTGTTCTTGTACCACTAAAGGACAGTTCCTATACACTTTGTTCACTTTAACACTATTACCCAACGGGCTAGTTACACATATGTTATAACTTAAATAATTAGCAACAGACATCTCATGTAATAACCCAAATAGGGCCTAGTCGGAATTCACGAGCTTAGTCAAAAAATTAAGGGTATTTCGGTAATTAGTACATGTGAAATTTGATTTATTAAGGATTTAAGTGTTAAGTGAGGAGCTATCTAGTGGATTATGTGTATGGTAATAAGGATTTAATGTGTTTTTTATGGAAGTATCTAGTGTGGTTTGGTGCCAAGGTTAGAATTAGTCAAAGATGGATTTTGGTTCTTTAGGATTTTGATAAGTGGACCTTTAGGAAGTGGACATGTGGCATGGTTGGTGTGAGCATTTAATGAGAAAGAAGAAAAGGAAAAGAAGAGAGAGAGAAGGGGAAAAGTTCACGTTTCTGCCCTATTCTCCTTCCCGTTCGCTCTTTTCTTTTCTCCTTTCCCGTTTCATGCTCTTCCTCTCTTGCTTGTGCGTGAGTTAGAGCTATTTTGGTGGAGTTTAGGAGCAAGATTGAAGAGGTAAGTGGTTAGGTTTTAGTGATTTGTGCTTTAATCTTCTTCTCCTTCTAGTTGCTTTTGATTTTAGGGAATCTAGGGTTTTACATTAAGAAGTTCTGGGTTTGTTTGTGCGAGATTTGGGTGATAAGAAGAGGAGCTAAGGCTCGAAAAGTGGGTTCTAGAAGATAAAGGATTTGAGCTGCAAGTTTCCAGGTTTGGGAGCCTTGTTTGTTGTATTTAAGTTTTGGAGTTATGTTCTTGGATAAGTTTAGCTGGATGATTTTGCCCTAATTCTCATTTGGATTGTGTTTATGTTTGTGTCATTCTTATTAATTCTGAAATTAATTGAGTGATTTGCTTGGGTAAATGCATGTGTTGTTAGAGTGAGGAATATTGGTTCAAATGTTAGAGCTAGATGGATGTTTATATGTGTTATTGAGAAATTTGGGCATGATATGTGAATGAATTCTGGGTTTGACTATAATGCTGTTAATTTTTGGTATAGTGTTTGATTAATGTGTTAATTGTGTTTTGAGCAAGTTTTGGAAGCTCAGGAGGTAAGAATTTACATGTGTTTGCATGTCAAATATTTTTGGGACAAATGAGTTTTGTTTTGGTTTGCTCTGAACTGCTGGTTTTTAGCTTTGGAAGTGGAAAATATGATGCTATCGCGAGCGCAACGCTTGTCGCGATTGCGAAAGAATCGCATTGTCCACTCCGTGCACCGAGTCGGGATGTTGGTCGTTCTTGCGAGTGGGAAGTCACGAGTCACGATCAAGCATCACAACTCGTGACCTCTCTCTCTTGTGAGGGAGTCCCGTCACGAGTCGTGAGGGGAGATCACGACTCATGACTCCCTTCTCTCGCAAGGCTGGGGAGAGCTGAGCCTCGTCACGAGTCGTGAGCAAGCATCACGACTCGTGACCCTTCTCTCTGGTGGGCGTGAAGCGGCTTCGTCACAAGTTGACACTTCATGTACGACTCGCGACTGGGCTTTTTCCAGCTTGGCTATTGTTGCGAGCGCGAAACAAGTCGCGATCGCGACAGAGAGCCCTTTTTCCTGCCAATTTACTCTGTTTTGCTTATATGTCTTTTTCTTTCTGTTTCGCATGGCTTTTCATACTGTTTAAGTTATGTTTTGTATTTTTATACAAGTGTATTAATGTTTTTGATTCGTGTTAATAATTAATGGCATTGTCTAGTTTTAAGTGTTTAGAATAAGTGTCTTGAGCCTGAAGTGTCATGGTAGCGGATAATTAAGAATGCTTAAGAAGGATTAGTGAGTGCAGCTGCCCGTGTCTGCCCCGTTTGGGTGAAGCGGTCGACCTCCGAGACGGTCATTTTTCGTGTAGTGATAAAATATTTTTAGACTCTGGTCTCCCACATTACCTTCGGGTATTAAAATTATTTTTGAGGCTTCGGTCTACCGTGCTGTGTTCCCGTATCCTCCACCAGTGAAATTCAGGCTATTGTGTGAACTGTCTGGTAATGGTTTAGTGAATTGTTTTGATTATTGCGTGATCTTGATTATGGTAATTGCTTCATGCTTTCTATTTTCAATTCTGATTGCATATAGTGATTATTAAAGTATATACATACTTCTATCCTCTGGTACTTAATGAATTCTGTATGTTAATGCATAATATCTTGTATAGTGTTCCATTGTGTTTTGTTCCTCCCCACTAAGCGTTATCGCTTAGCACGGGTTCTTGTCCCGTGTAGGTGATAGGATTTTGGAAGCTTGCTCGTGCTGCACATCTGTAGGTCGGCCACATAGGAGTAGAGTTTTTATTTTGCTGTCTCCTCCTATAATTTCTTTATGTAATTATGATTTTGTTTTGGTTTAGTGGCTCTTGTAATTTTTTGTAAGGTTTATGATGTAACATTTTTGTGTATTGTATATAACTCTATATTTTGATTATTCTAATATGATGTATGTTTTTCTTTTATTGGTTAGTGAATGCTTTCGCTGTATTTTTTTGTCGTGTCGTGAGTTAGCGTCGAGTAACGCGCCCGCCGGCGACCTTCCAACGGGGGCGGCAGAGGGGGTGTTACAATTTGTGGTATCAGAGTCTCGATTTAGTTGGTTCTGGTCTATGCGATTGTTTGAGTGTCGAGTCTTTGTATGCAAGTCTGTTTAGTGTTGTGGCCTAATGCAGATGCAATTGTGTAGTGTATGTTTGTGTAGTGTATAGATGAAGGATTAGTGAGATGTCAGATGTAGTGAGTGATATAAGATTATGTTCATAGTGTGAGTTTGAGGTGTCACTTTGTATACCTGTCAGCTATTTCCTTTGAATCGAGTGAACATAAGCATAGTGAAGCATGGGGATGGGAAAAAGCTCACGTTGCATTTTTGCATCATTTTGCATACATAAATCATTACATAGCCATTTCATCCGCATCCCTCATCTGTATGTGAAAAGCATTACTGTATGTTTCATTGAGAAAAGCTGACAAGATATACATTGAGTGATTGATGTTAAGATGAAGTGTTTGGATAAGAGTATAGTGCGATAAGAAGTGTGAAGTGCTAGTGGTTAGAGTTAAGAAGAGAAGAGTGCTAGGGAATCGTGTGCTAGTGAAGGAGTTAAGATTTTATTTGTGTCTTGAGTGTTTTATGTATGACGATAGTGATATGTGTATCAAAGGGATTCGAGGTATTAGAATTGAGATGTTATGTTTAGTTTAGTTCTGGTGTGAAGTGTATTTGTTTTGGGAATCAAATGGTATGAGTGACAGCAATTTGGAGATTTGTTTATGGTTTTACCTGTACTAGTGGTTAGCGAGGAAATTTCGAGGACAAAATTTCTTAAGGGGGAGAGAATGTAACAACCCAAATAGGGCCTAGTCGGAATTCACGAGCTTAATCGAAAAATTAAGGGTATTTCGGTAATTAGTGCATGTGAAATGGGATTTATTAAGGATTTAAGTGGTAAGTGACGAGCTATCTAGTGGATTATGTGTATGGTAACAAGGATTTAATGTGTTGTTTATGGAAGTATCTAGTGTGGTTTGTGTTTGGTGCCAAGGTTATAATTACTCAAAGATGGATTTTGGTTCTTTAGGATTTTGACAAGTGGACCTTTAGGAAGTGGACATGTGGCATGGTTGTTGTGAGCATTTAATGTGAAAGAAGAAAAGGAAAAGAAGAGAGAGAGAAGGGGAAAAGTTCATGTTTCGGCCCTATTCTCCTTCCCGTTCTCTCTTTTCTTTTCTCCTTTCCCGTTTCTTGCTCTTCCTCTCTTGCTTGTGCATGAGTTGAAGCTGTTTTGGTGGAGTTTAGGAGCAAGATTGAAGAGGTAAGGGGTTAGGTTTTAGTGATTTGTGCTTTAATCTTCTTCTCCTTCTAGTTGCTTTTGATTTTAGGGAATCTAGGGTTTTGGATTAAGAAGTTCTGGGTTTATTTGTGCGAGATTTGGGTGATAAGAAGAGGAGCTAAGGCTCGGAAAGTGGGTTCTAGAAGATAAAGGATTTGAGCTGCAAGTTTCCAGGTTTGGGAGCCTTATTTGTTGTATTTAAGTTTTGGAGTTCTGTTCTTGGATAAGTTTGGTTGGATGATTTTGCCCTAATTGTCATTTGGATTGTGTTTATGTTTGTGTCATTCTTATTAATTCTGAAATTAATTGAGTGATTTGCTTGGGTAAATACATGTGTTGTTAGAGTGAGGAATATTGGTTCAAATGTTAGTACTAGATGGATGTTTATATGTGTTATTGAGAAATTTGGGCATGATATGTGAATTAATTCTGGGTTTGACTATGATGCTGTTAATTTTTGGTATAGTGTTTGATTAATGTGTTAATTGTGTTTTGAGCAAGTTTTGGAAGCTCGGGAGGTAAGAATTTACATGTGTTTGCATGTCAAATGTTTTTGGGACAAATGAGTTTTGTTTTGGTTTGCTGTGAACTGCTGGTTTTTAGCTTTGGAAGTGGAAAAAATGATGCTGTCGCGAGCGCGACGCTGGTCGCGATCGCGACAGAATCGCATTGTCCACTCCGTGCGCGGAGTCGGGATGTTGGCCGTTCTTGTGAGTGGGAAGTCATGAGTCGTGATCAAGCATCACAACTCGTGACCTCTCTCTCTTGTGAGGGAGTCACGTCACGAGTCGTGATGGGAGATCACGACTCGTGACTCCCTTCTCTCGCGAGGTTGGGGAGAGCTGAGCCTCGTCACGAGTCGTGAGCAAGCGTCATGATTCGTGACCCTTCTCTCTGGTGGGCGTGAAGCGGCTTCGTCACGAGTCGACACTTCATGTACGACTCCTGACTGGGCTTTTTCCAGCTTGGCTACTGTCGCGAGCGCGACACAAGTCGCGATCGCGACAGTGAGCCCTTTTTCCTGCCATTTTGCTCTATTTTGCTTATATGTCTTTTTCTTTCTGTTTCGCATGGCTTTTCATGCTGTGTAAGTTATGTTTTGTATTTTTATACAAGTGTATTAAAGTTTTTGACTCGTGTTAATAATTAATGGCATTGTCTAGTTTTAAGTGTTTAGAATAAGTGTCTTGAGCCTAAAGTGTCAAGGTAGTGGATAATTAAGAATGCTTAAGAAGGATTAGTGTCTGCCCCGTTTGGGCAATGCAGTCGACCTCCGAGACGGTCATTTTTCGTGTAGTGTTAAAATGTTTTGAGACTCCGGTCTCCCGCATTACCTTCGGGTATTAAAATTATTTTTGAGGCTTCGGTCTCCCGTGCCGTGTTCCCGTATCCTCCACTAGTGAAATTCAGGCTATTGTCTGAGAAGTGTTTTGATTATTGCGTGATCTTGATTATGGTAATTGCTTCATGCTTTCTGTTTTCAATTCTGATTGCATATAGTGATTATTAAAGTATATAAATACTTCTATTCTCTGGTACTTAATGAATTCTGTATGTTAATGCATAATATCTTGTATAGTGTTCCGTTGTGCTTTGTTCCTCCCCACTAAGCGTTATTGCTTAGCACGGGTTCTTATCCCGTGTAGGTGACAGGATTTTGGAAGCTTGCTCGTGCTGCACATCTGCAGGTCGGCCACATAGCCGTAGAGTCTTTATTTTGTTGTCTCCTCCTGTAATTTCTTTATGTAATTATGATTTTGTTTTGGTTTAGTGGCTCTTGTAATTTTTTGTAAGGTTTATGATGTAACATTTTTGTATATTGTATATAACTCTATATTTTGATTATTTTAATATGATGTATGTTTTTCTTTTATTGCATAGTGAATGCTTCCGCTATATTTTTTTGCCGTGTCGTGAGTTAGCGTCGGGTAACGCGCCTGCCGGCTCCCTTTTAACAGGGGCGGCGGAGGGGGTGTTACATCTCATCACACAATTACTCAGAGCACACATAAGAATGTGTAGACCTAGGGTCAATCAATGCAAATATTTCTCTAGTATAGAGTAGAAATGTACCTGCAATGACCTCTGGCACATCCTTCTCCTCTCTAGCCCTCATCATATGCCCTTGCCTGTGTAGTTGGAGGTCTATCTACTGATTCTGACACCGTTGTACCTTTAGATTGGCCACCTTTGCCACGTCTTCTTCCTCTTCCACTGTTTACTGGAGGCAAGTTAGACCCGCCTCGGCTAGTCTCTTGCTAATTCCCAGCCACGTCATATGCCTTTGGACAATTAGCCAGAAAATGTTCAGTGCTTCCACATCTGAAACAAGCACCTATTAACTTCCAGCATTCACCTTTATGTTGCCTACAACAATATGGACATTTAGGCACTTCGTTTTGGTTACCAGTTGTACCCCTGCCAGTACCAGATACAAAAGATAACCCTTGTTTTCTGCCTCTCGTAGTTGGGCTATTAACTGACTCTATTGGAGGAGCCATGTGGGAATCTCTAGATCTCTTGCTTGAATATGACCCACCTCTATTCGGATTCTTTCTTTGCTCTCTCTCTTTCTGAATTTCCAATGACCTTTCAGCTCTCATAGCTGCTTGTACTATCTAGTAGTAACTTATAGTTTGAGATATTATCATAGAGATCAACAGTGCTTTAATTTGCTCATTCAGTCCCTCTTTAAATTGCTGACATCTAAACTTCTTAGTGAGCACACTAGGTGGTGCATACTTACTCAGTGTATAGAATTCTTTCTTGTACTTGGCCATAGACATACCTCTTTGCCTCAAATTCAAGAATTGTTTCCAATTTGTCTCTCGGTACACCTTAGTTACATACTTATTATGGAACTCTTTCTCAAAGAATTCCCTTGTAATCGGGGTTGGTAGCATTGGATGCCTCAAAAGAAGCTTCCACCAGTCATAAGCAACACCTTGAAGTAATGATACCACACATTTTACTTGCTGATCAAGAGGGCACCTTATCTCCCCAAGTACCATCTGGACCTTCTCAATCCAGTACTCAGCTTTGTCTGATTCATCAAGTCTAGTTCCTTGGAATTCCTTCACTCCGTGCTTTCTCATAGATTCTAGTGGAGCCTTTGGTGTTATCATTCGATCTAATACCCTCGTCATATCCTGAGGCATTTTAAGTAAGGCTTCCACTGGAACCATTGGAACTTCATTTCCCACACTAGCTAGCCAAGACTGACCAGACCCAGATACCTCATGATCTCGAGGATTCACACTTTCTGCCATCTCTTCTCTTGAATTATGATAAGGATCCATTGATCTGAATAATAAACAATGACGTCCGCATTAAGTCAACACAACTAGACACATCCTAATTTAACTAATTACCAGAAAAGACTAAACCTAGGCTTTGATACCACAACTTGTAATGCCTATTCCTGACCACTCGTTTTGCTTAGCTAGGCAGTCGAGAATAGTTGCCACACAAATAATCTCATGCACTTACAATGTCTATACACATACAGAAAATCTGATAAAAAAAAATTCTTTTTCACATTCATTCACATGCAGTAGGTGATTAATACTAGAACATGCTTACCATATAGACACTTATATATACCTCTCGTATGGTTGAGATTACAAACTTAGTCACTTATTACATACTTTATATTTTACCAAAATGATTATACACAAGTTCATATCACATTATACAAAACCTTCAGCACCTACACTATCAGCAATCCTAGTGTTGACCGTTGCCAATGCAGGACCGTCCTTTAAGATTGCTTCTCCTCAAAATCTACACGGACTAGAAATGTAGCACCCCTTCCCAGCCAACCACACAGCTTTGCTGTGGTAGTCGGGAATAATCGCCACAACACATAGATACACACACACATAACACATATATCTATATACTATATTCCTATAATAATAAATTTCTTTCACTACTGCAATCATATCATGCATTTCGTTTCATGGCTGAAGATATGCTATTACTTATATTACATGCCTGCTTAATTATTACATGCCAAGTCCAAAAATACTATATACATATAAACATATTTAAGTATACAAAATACTCAAAACCTACACTAATCAAGTCCTAGAGTTGACCCCTTTGGTTATGCGGAACTGTCCTTCCGTGGTAAGTGATAACGCTTAGTAGGGAACCGCAAACAATATACAATATATGTATAAAGCACATATGCATCGATTAATTATCACTGTAATTAAAGTGAAATACTTATAGTAATGCCTACACAAACATGCCACAATGACACATCATATCCACAACTTATTCCAACCATAGCATGCTACACATTTTATTTTACGTATACACATGTATAATATTTCATATGCATTCATGCTATTAGATCATAATCATACAAATGCATCTCATGCCAAACTTTATCACTTTGTATTCATATTCTCATCATTATAACTTTCTTTCAAATGATCACAAATTATCATTAATCTTTCTTTCTTTGTTTTGCCTTGTGTGCAATTTAAAGACGTGGATAACGGGTGATACTATGAGTACTCGAAAGTACCACTATCAGTACTCGAAAGTACCAGTATTAGTTCGTATCCGTAGATACTCACCACTATTAGTACCCGTAGGTACCACTATCAGCATATTACTATGCAAAGATGAACCCATTTAGGATTTAATAGAAAGATGTTTTCCAAAGAAATTGGATACTATCATCTGTAACTTTAGACCCTTTTAGGCATGCCTACTTATCCTCTACTTGACTCGCAGGCTAATTATTATTTCCAGTTATTTGTATATCAATCACAATTTACATTGTTTATATAATAATATGGAATAGATCATAGTACATAATAGCTCACATATATTTGTAAGCATACTATCATGTTCACATGCACTTCCATTTAAACACCTTTGCATAATTCATAATCTTTTCCCAAGTCCATATAATGTTGATATATTAGTATAAATCTCATTCCATAGCATTATACATAGCTTTATAAAGAATTATTTTTCTTTCATATGCCTCACGGTGACAATCAAATCATTGTGACCGTGACATAGACACAAATCAAAACAGAAGACAAATCAAGCATTGGCAACCATTTTGGTTGTGACCGCCACCTATTTGCATCTTCAAAATAGAATATAAACCGAAGGTATGTCACGGTGGCAATAATTTCATTATGACCGTAGCATGCCTAAATTTCTAAATAGAATGTAAATTGAAGGTATATCACGGTGACAACAATTTTGGTTGTGACCGTGACATACCTAAGTTTCAAAATAGAATGTCACTCGTACATACCTCACGGTGATAATCATTTTGGTTGTGACCATGACATATATAACTTTGCAATCCATAATGCAATTTGTGCATACCTCACGGTGACAATCATTTTGGTTATCACCGTGACATATGTCCAACTATAGGTAGAATGCTAAATTCAAGAATTAAACCTATACATTTTGAACCATAAATCCTCACCTATAAACTCATGATTCTAACTCTCAAAATCATGCCATCAAACCAACATAAACACATATTTTCTTTGAGACTAGAAGATAATTCACATCTAAATTACTCATACTTATCATGCTTCCATTTCACTTTACATCATAGCTATCTCAATCTTTCTAATATATCTTTATGCCATTTTAACAGATATTACTCTCTATTAATAAACACACAACCGATATAGGTTCTTTACTTCAATTCTATCATTCTCACATCTTATTTGCACAATTCAATTCAAACATACATATCTTGACATATCCAAGTTCATGGTCAAACCAATAACCAAAATAAACACAATCATTCTATTACATACTTGAAATTAAAGTTCAATTAATCACATCTCAATTCATAATTTCACATCCAAATCACATTCATATCATTAACATGCACAATTTGATTTGTTTCCAAACTTCAAACTCCTATGCTCCTCAAGCTCACTTGTTGCTAGGCTCTCCAACCTTAGCCTTTCCTTTGTCTCTCTTTGATTCTTCTACCACAGCTAACACCAAATCCAGAATTTGGAAAACAAGGATCAATTGCAAATTCAAACTCAAACCACGATTAAGAAAGGAGTAGAAGAAGACAAAGGCTAAACTAACACTTACCTTGCTCAAGAACTCAATTCAGAATTCACACTCCTAACTTAATCAATTGGCCAGCTAATCATGCATGTAAGTTCAATTCTATGAATGAGAAAGACATAAGAATGGAAAGGAAGTAGCCGAAGAAGAAGAAGAAGAAAGCCTAAGCAGAGTTGGACTTGCTCTCTCCTCAAAACCCTATATATATGTTATGAAGGGTGGGTTGGCTAAGCCTAAGCTTGCCACTCAGAATCTACTACCTCTTCACTAATCCACCATTAACAAAATATGTCTTCTACTAATACTAATCAACCTTACTTAACCTTAATCATGCACATCTACTTATAAGCCACTCAAACTTATTCTTTTATACAATTAAGTCCTCAATCTTTACTCTTTAGTCCAATTTTAACAATGCTCAAAATAAACTTACCCTAAGTGCCCTAATTAGGTCAAAATACTACTAGGGTATAAACCAAGCCATTACAATAAAACCCGTACTAAGCGATAAAGCTTATCGGGGAAACAAAACACAATATACAATAGTACGATGCATATATATATATATATATATATATATATATATATATATATATATGTATGTATATATATATATATATATATATATATATATATATATGTATGTATGTATGTATGTATAGCATGTTATAACAATAAAAGATGCATAATAAGTTTCATACTTCATAACCAATATATGCATATATTCAGATTACCTAACATTGTAGGACAATCACATTTAGGTTCACAATGCCGCATAATCCTGGTATGCACATCACATTTGCATTCATATATATATATCATAAGATTCCTATTATTCAATTATTAACAATATTAGTTATAACCTTGTCTGCAACTCAAAGATGCAGATAACGGGTATCGCATCAGTACTCGAGAGTACCATAATCGCATTAGTATCCGTGGATACCACACATTCGCATTAGCACCCATAGGTACCGATGACAGAATAAAATATATGTATATGATCGCATTTGGAAATCCCAATAGGATTCTATTCGCATTGATGATTCTAGAGGAATCAGACACTTTTGGCTACAGCACTTAAACCCTATAGGCATGCCTATCTATCCACTACTTGACTCACAGGCTACATTATTAATCCAATTTATTTGTTCATATGGTCAATCAATATATCATATATAATAATAAGCACAAGCAATATAACATAACACTTAACTTATACAAACATATAATTTATTGAGCAAATCCATATTCATTTGTCATTTGCATTACATCATATTAGTTCATAGTATTTGACACGCAATAATCCTCATTGAAAGATGTTAAACTTGGTTGAAATATTGTTCATACATATGCATAACAATTTCAAATGATTACAAGTTCTTTATGCAAAATAGAGGTACCTCACGATGGTAACCAAAAGCTTGTAACCGTGATATACCATCAACACATAAAACAAAATGCATATTGCAGGTACCTCACAGTGGTAACCATTCTGGTTGTCACCGTGACATACAGAAATCTTTCAGGCAAAATGAAACTTAAGGTATCTCACGGTGGCAATCAATTGGGTTGTCACCGTAACATACCAAATATACCCGGTAGAATGAAAACCTTGCATACCTCATGGTGGCAATTATTTGGTTATCACCGTGACCTATGCAAGAATGCTAAAATGCAACTGTGTTATACTATGGCATAGCTGTGCTATCTACACCTATTTCTCATATCAAGTTTCAATGCTTCTAAACCCTGTTCAATTGTCACTTTTAGCCATTTCCCCTTTTAACAACATATCAACTAACTTGTTATCTAGTAAATTACACAATTTCCCATCCCACTCAACCTAATTTCAAGGTCTTGTAGATTAAAGCACACAGAATGCTCCATACCCTTTAATAAAAGTTCACTACTGCTAGAGGTCCTTTATTTTTAAAAGACATTAGAACTACTCAGGGTAGTTAAATAACTTCCAATAATTTCATGCAAATCACACGGCACACTCAATTGCCAACACATTTATCTACCACAAGTTACTCATCACACTTCATTTTACTAAAGAGTGGAGTTCAAGCACAAAACACCACATTCTAATTAAACCATCACATATTACCAAATCAAGTTCACACATGCCATCAATAAACATTCAAATTTAATCATATATCAATAAAGCATATAACCAAGTGAGTTTTCCAAACCTCTTTGCCTAAGCTCCCCTTGCTCACTTGTCACTTGATTCTCCTAGCTTTTCTTTTCCCTTATCATTCCTTGGTTCAATAGCTATAACAATATTCAATTCTAGTAGAATTGAAGCCATGGATCAATTAACACATTCATCAAATTATGAAAACAAGAAGGGGTAGAAAAAAGAGAGCCAAGTACTAAATCCCTTACCTATAAAACCAATAATAAGCTTGCAATGTAAAATCACTTGGTCACTTAACAGGAATTTGTGTGCTTAAACTAATGAAAAAGAAAGAACAAGTTGAAGATAAAGGAGATAGCCGAAGAAGAAGAAAACCAAATGCAAAAAATGCCACTTTTTCTCTCTTAAATTCTATTTATTACATGGCTTAGCATGAGGTGGCACTCCCTCATAAGGACACCCAGATTCCAATTTGTTTTCTTTAATCACAATTAACCAAAATCTATTTTATTAACCTTAATCATGTACAATTACCAATTGATCACTTAAACTTTCTTTATACATGCAATTAAGTCCACTTTTCATTACTTCTAAGTCCAAAGTTTACAAATTCAATTCAAACTCCTCTCAATTCCTCATATTATTCAAATTAACTACTAGGGTATAAATAGAGCCATTACACGTATATTACATCGAACATTATGCTTGTTTAAAGAGTAAAGATCACCCACTTTCAAATAAATCATAGCATGAACAAACTTTGACATAACCATGTACTTAAATATTCAAACATACATGTTCGTGCACTAAAACTAATGAAGAAATACAAAAAAGATGCACGCATGCAACACAAACATATTCTTGCACTCGCATAAAATGCACAATCATATACCTAAAAATTTGCTAAGGGGCTTAAATAGAATGCATAATGCGCACGCATCACAACAGATAATGCACACGCACACAAAATAAACATGTTCTTGCACTCGCCCAAAATGCACAATCATATACCCAAAATTGCGCTAAGGGGCTTAGAAGAAATTCATAATGCGCACGCATGACAACAAACAATGTGCATACTCAAAGAGTAAAGACCACCCATGCTCAAACAATTAAAGGCATGCGCAAACTGTGACATCACCACGCACTTAAAAATGCAAACATATATATTCGTGCCCTAAAACTAATGAACAAATACAAAAAATATGTGCGTACACAACAAAAATAAGTTCTTGCACTCGCACAAAATGCATAATCTTATACCCAAAAATGCGCTACGGTGCTTAGATAGAATGCATAATGGGCATGCATGACAATGTGGTTATGTAATGAGTAAAGATCAACCACTTTCAAATAATTCATTGCATGCACAAACATTGATAAAACCACGCGCTTAAAAATCCAAACATACATGTTTGTCCACTAAAACTAATGCACAAATACAAAAAGGTGCGCGCACGCAACACAATCATGTTCTTGCACTCACACAAAATGCACAATCATACCCCTAAAAATTCACTACGGGACTTAGATAGAATTCATAATGTGCACACATGACAGTTGTAACAGCCCAAATTGACCCTAGTAGTATCGAGCATAATTAGCGTAAGTGAGTGTAAATTAGGGTTTTCGATTTTAGACTAAATTGAAAATAAGAAATTAGGGACCTAATTGCATAAAATTAAAGTATTGTAGTGACCAAATTGTAATTGGGAAAGATTAGTGTTAAGTGGAGGATTAGATTAATTAAACTAGATTAATTAAAGGTAAGTGAGGGATAGTGGAATTCTATGCATGTGTCAAAACTACCTTGTGACACCTCATCCTTGCATGCACATATAAGAAATGCATAGTGGAAAAATTTGTTCTTATTTTCTCTTTGTTCAGCTCACTCTTTCAAGAATCTGCTCTCTTTCTTTTGTTTTTGGTCTCTTCTCCTTGCTCTTTCAATTTCTACATTTGGTTGCTAAGTTTAGAGTTGTATTGGCTAGGATGAGAGTAATGGTTAGAAAGGTAAGTTTGTATTGTGTGCTGTTCATCTTTTCTTCTTCCTTGATTGAACTTTTGTTCATAGTGTTAATTCTACTTTGAATGTGTATGTGGATGTGGCTATAAGTTGGAGAAGCTAGTAAGAAAGCCAAGGGTAAAGAGAAGGCTATTTGAGCTAAGAGATTAAAGGAGTGCTTCAAGAGGTTTGGGATTAGATTTTGTGTTAACCTTGGATTAAATGCATGATTGATTAGTTGGGATTTATGTGTACTTTTGTGATAATTATAGATGTTATAAGTTGAGATGTGTAATTGAGATTTTTTTTGAAAGTGTAAATTGAATTGCCATGAGATTATGACCAAAGTATAAACCCTAGTTTTAGGGAAAAACTCTGCTCATTTTTCACCAGACCTCCGTGTGATATTTTTATTATAAATGGAGTTTTAGAACTCCAAATTAAGTGATTGTTGGCCATTAGCACCATGACTTCCATACCTTTAAAATTTCTAGAAATGCCTATAAACTAATTCTAACTCTAAGACCCTTAAAAGTGGTCAGAACATAAGTTTCTCTATTCTGGCAGGTTCATTAGAATAGTATAACTTGTTTAGGTTATATCTGACGTTTTATATGTCCAAACGACCTGAAATATGCTCCATTGGAAACTTAACATCCTGGAAAATAATTTTTAAGACGGATGTTTTTCCTAAAAATGAGGTTTGGACGTTTTTTTAGGCAGTACAACTTTGAGGTGAAAAACAGTCTCATAGGGCACCTGATGGAAGCTACTGTCGCGAGCGCGACCATGGTTGCGAGCGTGATAGGACAAATTGAAAGAGGGATTTTCTTTTTGTTTTGGAGCCCATGTTTGGCATAAATTATTGCCCACCTTCACCCTCCTCTAGTTTGTGTATTTTTGTGTGTTTATCCTTCCCGAAATGCACCCGAACTTTATTGTAAGTTCCTATAGCTTGACCAATTCATGTCTAACACTATGAAATGAGTATATGAATGTTTCTCAATTGAAATTATATTAAAATAATTCTATGGTATAGTAGTTTAATGAAGGATTTAAATGTATACATGCTTTAGTTATTGAACATGACATGGCATACGATATTGATCTCATATGAGTGAATCATATTGTATTGAGTTTATAAATAAGCGTGATGGAGTGTACATTTGGGTTGATGAATTTGTCAAACCTAACAACATTAAATTGAACCTAGAGTGTGAATCTATATAAGAAAATGTGAGCATGATGTAAACCTGCTTGTACTAGTGTATGTTAACTTATACTGTGAAGTAAATTAATCATTAAGCCTGTAATCGAGTCGTGGATAGATAAGCATGCTTATAAAAGGCTAGTGATTAGCAGCTGCTAGTGTGGTACTGACGGGTGTCTAATGATTGATACCGACAAGTATCCAGTGATCTAGTGTTTGGGACTTTGGTCTCTAGTGTTTAATATCTATTGTACCCCGTATCCACTTCTATAACGATTCAGGCTATCTATATGAGAATGATATTGTATGTTTGATGCTAATATTGTGTTTACATGTAACATAATAGTGATAATATTGAATAATGCTAGTTTTGCTAATGCCAAATTGAGCGATATCAATGCTACACTTTATGATATGTTGGCTATGTTATCGAAGCTTTCTGCTGACAGTGAGTATGGATCAGTGTTAATGCAAAGCATGGATTATCGAATATATGGCATATTGTTTGACTACTGGATGAGTTATTGTTACATTATTTAGCTATTATAGGTTGTGAATAATTAAGTAGAGCTATGATTTGTTACATGTACATGAATTCATGTGAAATGTTGTGATATGTTATAACTATCGTAAATGCTAGATGTTAAATCTAAAGATTAAGTGCATGTAACGTATGTAATTGAAGTAAGTATGTTAAGAATGAGCCTGTTGGAATAGTATTAGTAGGTGTAATTATGTTAAGCATGATTATTGTGGTTATACAAGTTGTATGTTTGTTTTAAAATGTCTATATTGAAACGTTAAATGTACGTAGTGATGATATTAATATTATGATATATGGTAATCATGACGCGCGCCGAACCTAGCAAAGGCCCTCTTTGAACCCGCTTTTAGGATTAGAGGGATTGGTTCACGTCTTTTGATCTTGGGTGCAATGAGACATCTTGGATGCCTCCTTTCCAATAGAACATTGGGAAGGATCATCTAGTCTCACGATGCCTTTAGGCACAATTGTAGTATTTTGGAGTCGACACCAAATTTACAACAAATTGGGAAAGGTCTCTAACCTTTTATCGGTCTAGACCAGAGATTGGTGTTCGGAACTTCACTCTTATTTATGCTTTGGTTAATTATAAATGAGTTTTTAACTTCCTAAAATTCTATTTCTTATCTCACACAATTTATGCGTTTAATTAAAGCGCACTACAAGCACTCAAAAGCGATAAATAAAAGCTATAAAGAAACGCGGTAAACAAAGAGATGAAGGAAAGCAATAAGCACGCCAAGCACACAATTACAAGAGAAATTGGGGCGGGATACAATCCAAAATAAAAAAAGATTAAAAACATAAATTGTGACGGAATACAATCCCAAATGGAAATTAAATAATGTTGCCCCAAAATTAATTACAAGGGCCCAAAATTAAATACATGAATATAAATTTAAAACAAACAAATAAAGTGAAATGTAAGAAAAAAAACATACATAAATCGGGGCATTTGTTTAGTTTAGGAACTTTGGTTCCTTCGCGCTTATTTTGAAGAGGGATCAAAGAGTTAATTGATTGCTAGTTTGAAAAACCGGGATAAGTTATCCCAGTTTTGGAGAAAATTTAACTCTTCATTTTATTGTGTCATTTTATATTTCTTAGCTAAAAAGAGGGACATTGGTCCCGATTTTATTAGTAAAAATTTCAATTTAATTATAAAAATATTTTGTGATTTTTTATCTCACGCGTGCATAAATAAAATATTCATTTGCAAACAAGCACAACACAAAGAGAGGGAATAGGAAAGATCTCACCCAACCGATGTGTTCTCCTACGCGTCATATCCCATTCGTGTGGTCACGGGAACGCTCACATAAAAAAATTCACATTTAAATCCCACACAAAAAAATAATATCAAAAATATTAGTAATAATTCTAAAAATTAATCAAATAAAAATAAAATAAACATATGACATGTTAATTTAATATACAAATGATTTATATACAATAAGGGTAAAAAACAAGTTATGCCAAAAATAAGAATAATGACAAAATCATGACAACAACAAAATTATAGTGACAACAACAATGAATAATCATGGCATAATAATAATAATAATAATAATAATAATAATAATAATAATAATAATAATAATAATAATAATAATAATAATAATAATAATAATAATAATAATCATAATAATAATAGAGGCAATGGCAGAATAACCAAACAAGCAAATATATTCACAATAGTGAAAGTAGTGATAATAATAATAATAATAATAATAATAATAATAATAATAATAATAATAATAATAATAATAATAATAATAATAATAATAATAATGGCAGCATAATAATAATACTAATAATGATAACAATAACAATAATAATAATAATAATAATAATAATAATAATAATAATAATAATAACAACAACAACAATAAAAATGACCATCATAAACAATGATATTGCAAAATAATAATAATAATAATAATAATAATAATAATAATAACAATAATAATAATAATAATAATGGAGATGGACAACGACAATGACAAAATTAAAACAATAAGAAATCAAATTGAAACCACATAGCATGTCAACAGCAATAAACACATCAAAAAATGCTAGAAATAAATTAGGAATAGGGTAATAATAACAGAAAATAAAAATATTAACAATAATAAATGATATACATAAATAAATGAGGACGGGTCCAAAAATGTTTACCCTCAGAATTTTATAGATCGAAAAAACGGTGTTCGGATCCATTTTCCTTGTCGAAATTTGCGATGATAAATACTTGAAAAAAATATAAAAATATGTGTTTTAAGATAGGTTAACTCAAGAAAATATTTTTGATGAAAATATTTTTGGTGGATGATTGAGCAAAGAAAATTAATTTTTCTTGCTTAAAATCAATCCAAGAATGAAATATGTTTTTCAATAAAAGACAAGAAAGAATTTGAAAATTTTGAATTTTTAAGATTTTTGGAAGAACCTACGGCTGCTCTTGTTCTTGAGAGAAAGCTCTCTCTTTTTTCCTTGAAAGAATGCAGCTCCCTTAAAAGTGAAGACCCAAAACCCTTTTAATTTTCTATCTTGTAAAAATGGAAAAAAAAAGAAAATTAAGTTTCTAATTTTATTTTTTCAAAGACACCTAAAAGAGTGAAAAAGACCTGATTTTTGCAGTCTTTGCAGGTGAGAGAGCACGCGGCAAAGGGCAGGAGCCCGCGAGGAGGCCCGCATGCGGGGCCGTGACGTGCGGCCTCCCATGTGGACCTTTCCAAATGCGGCCTCCCCATGTGGAATTGCCCACATGCGCCGCAATTGCCACAAGTTAAGTTTTACTTTTTTTTTTATTTAATTATTTTTCAACGCTTTCTTTTATTTTTATTTTTTTTAAGAAATTAATTAATTTAATTTCTTTTTTTAAATATATATTTTTAATTAATTAATTTAATTCTTTTTTTATTATTATTTTTTAAATGTATATTTAATTCCTTTTTAAATATATATTTTTAATCAAAATTTTTTTTATATATAAAAAATAACACTTCCTAATTTTTTAATTTAATTTTTTTATAATAATTTTTTTTAATTTAATTTTTTTTATTTATTTATCAGTTTTTATTTAAAAAAACGAGGGTCTCGATAAGGGAAACATAATCTTCGACATTTTTGCTTGTGAGCAAGTATCATTTTCATCATTGGGTAATCCTGATCTTGGACCGCCTCGGGACCCGGTGTCTACAGTTGCCCCCAATTTTGGGAAACCTAGAATTTAGGTGACTAGGTGAGCCAAAATAAAAAAAAAAAAAACAGAGGAACGAAGCGCGCACCTGGGCCGGTGGCCTACCTGCTGCGCTAATGAAATCAACTCCTTAAGTCGCCGTGTAGACTGAGGAGCAAATTTTCATCCTTCTGGGGGATGCGTCGAGTCTGCTCCAGACTTACAAAATAGGAGGATTGCTCTTCTGAGCTGCACCGAGTCTGCTCCAGACTTACAAAGTGCGAGGGTTCCATCTCCTGATGGTGATGCGCCGAGTATGCTCCAGACTTACAAAATGCGAGGATTACTCTTCTGAGCTGCACTGAGTCTGCTCTAGACTTACAAAGTGCGAGGGTTCCATCTCCTGATGGTGATGCGCCGAGTCTGCTCCAGACTTACAAAATGCGAGGATTACTCTTCTGAGCTGCACCGAGTCTGCTCAAGACTTACAAAGTGCGAGGGTTGCATCTCCTGATGGTGATGTGCCGAGTCTGCTCCAGACTTACAAAATGCGAGGATTGCTCTTCTGAGCTGTACCGAGTCTGCTCTAGACTTACAAAGTGTGGGGGTTCCATCTTCTGATAGTGTTGGTTCTTACTTAGATATTTCCTACAATAGTTATGTGCACAGAAGTATATACAAGAAACTGTGTGTATGACATGAGATGTAAATGCTTGCAAAAATGGATAGACCACGTCCTAGGCGGTCAAGGGTCCGTTAAAGATGCGGCTAGACTGCTCCACCATGCCCTCAAGTATCCAGAAGAGTTCATCTTGGCTTTAGGGATTCTAACCTAAAACCCGCTCTGAAAGACTCGCTAAGCGCTCCTCTTTGCCCCCCAGGATTCTGACTCATGTCCTACATTATACACCACCTGCTCGAGGGGAGGTCATTCGAAGAACCATAGCCTTATCGCTTCAAGCATCGAAAGTCATTAATTAAAGGTAGTGTGCCCTTTATGGATTTTCACACTATGACGCGCGCCGGATCCCCGCGGCCGCCCCTCTGACCGCCCGCTCGAGGGCGATCGGGCAATTGTGGGTCCGTTGACAGCTTGCAATAAATTGCAAGTGCGTCTATGTTGGGCAACAAGGAGGTTTCATGGAGTCGCCACCCAATAGAACATTGGGAAAGTTTCTCTCGCCTCGGAGAGCCTAAGACTGCGCATTATATCCATTTTGGGCCAGCCAGAGGGGTCTTGGAAAGTAAACCTCTCGCCCTAAGGAGCCTAGGATTAACGCTAAAGTCTCGTGGCACAAAAAGGTGTCTTGGAGGGTAGACCTCTAGCCTCTTTGAGCCCAAAGACCAGAGCTGGGTTCGGGATTTCTCATCTATTTCTGCCTCGATTATTTTATTATCAAATTTTAATTAACATTGATTCGCTCTCTCTCTACATGATGCAATTTAAATCAAAGCGCATTCATCCATTTAAGAGCATAAAATAAAATAGCATTAAGGCATGAAATAAATTTACAATAATACTAAGGGCAGAATACAACACTCGTTTGTAAATGTGCGATACATGCATAAAACGGGTTATTCATTAACAATGAGGACATTGGTCCTCACATGCATTCATTATAGAAAACAATTTTTATGTGATGATTTTATTGGGTAAAAATAGGACATTATTCCAAGTTTATTTAGTAAACATTCTATTTAGTAGACAACATTTGTGTGGTGGTTCTTTTAAGCACGGTCGAAAATTATTTTATTATTACAGACCTCAGATAAATAAAATAGAATGAAATAAAAATTACATATTTCTAAATAAATGAATACATAAATAATTGCATAAATAAATAACAATAATAATAACAATAATCAATAATGATAATAATAATAATAATAATAATAATAATAATAATAATAATAATAATAATAATAATAATAATAACAATAATATTAAAACATAAAATTAAATAATCACAAATCAATTAAATAATGTCAACATAAAATTAACACAAATTAGACAATAATAATAATAATATTAATAATAATTATTATTATAATAATTATAATAATAATATAAAAATAACAATAATAAATGATAAAATAATATTAAAACAGAATAATATGGACGAGCGCACCCCGCACCGATGCTGAATTTCGACCAATTTTTTTTTAAATTTTTGCTAAAATATTATAATTTTAAAGCTCACTTTTTTATTTTAAAATATTTTTTTAAAATATTTTTAAAACACATTTTATTTACTTTTAATAAATCAATTTTGACAAGGAAACCATCATTTCCAACTTTTGTTTTTACTTATAAACAGGCACACTTAATTTAATCATTGGGTAATCCTGATCTGGGCTGCATCGGGACCCGGCGTCTACACTCGTGTCCTTATATATTGAGCAAATTCAAACATAATAATTGGACATTCATCAAGGGCTCTCATGCCTCGATGGGCACATTTTTAATCTATTTAAAAGGTTCGAATACATAAAGGCCAAAACCCATATGCATGTGCTTTAAATTAAGAGTGTTATGCTGTTGTTTTCTCACCATGCACCATACGCACCCATTGGGTTTCCCACTAACCCATGGGTCAAGCCCACCTAGGAAAGAGACTGTACGACCTCTTTTGTGGGATTAATAAGGTTGGAAGGATCTACCCGCTTCTATGTGACTGTCTATGCTGCATCAACACAATCATGCATCTTTAATTTAATTCACGCATCATGCTAACAATTTGAGTCTTTCAGTCATCATAGGTACGAATCAGTGGTTTAGGGGTCCCGATGGCCAATTAGTAAGGAGAAACCCATTCTTTGAGTCGCTAGAGCGAGTGTCGCATTGGGGTTCAGAATCACTTTCAGATATCACTGAATCCTTGCCTTCAGAATTATCATTGAGCATGGACAACCAAGAATCAAATGCCACCCGGGCTATTGTCAACAAAGAGATGGACCAAATGGACCAGGAAATGGAGCGCAAATTTGAGGAATTCGAACATAGAATGATGGCAATGATGGAAAACTTAGCTGCCACCCTAGCACTGCCAGTTGGCCAATAACCTGCCACTCCTACTGAGGGACAGGCCGAACAGATTCCCATCAGTGAGGCACCTCTGGCAACAGTTGTAGAACCACCTCCTGCTGTTGAGCCTAGAGCCCTTGCAAATGTTAAACCTAGAAGGGTTGGAGGACATAGACCCGAAGAAGATTTTATAGAAGATGAGCAGGAGGAATCCAGGGTAGTGAAAGCTAAGCTTCCTAAAGAGGATACTGCCTTAGAAAAGAAAGAGGAGAGAGTTGACATGATGGCTCACCTACTATTTGCTGGAAACGGGATAAGATCCTAAGATAGGGATTTGGATGACGAGGAGATGCTCCCTCAGAAATTTAAAATGCTCGAGCTGCCAAAGTTTGATGGAACTTCAGATCCGTCTGCTCACATTAAATAGTATATGCTGGTGATGAAGGGGACCATGCTTACCAAGAGACTGAAGGTAAAATATTTCTATCTCAGCCTGACTGGGCCTGCTATAGGCTGATACCATGGTTTGGATAGGAGAACAAGAGAAGATTGAGACTTGTTGACTGAAGAGTTCCTCAAATAGTAAGACTGTAGCACCTAAATGGAGGTTACTTTAAAGGATTTGGAGCTACTTCAACAAGGATCTAATGAGTCATTCCATAAGTATCTTACTCAATAGACAAACCGGGTAATAGAGATGAAGAGGAAGCCGGATACTACAGATCAGATCCACTTGTTCATTCAAAATGGAAGTCCGTATCTCAAAAAAGGGCTAAAGATAAAGGGGCTCAAAGATTGGGAATCTCTGAAGGATATAGCTATTGAAGTAGAAGGTGAATACCTAGCAAAAAAAGCAAGCCAAAGTAACTTCGAGAACCAATCGAGGTACAAATCAAGTGGTGTTGGGAGTAATAATAATAAAAGTGCCAAGACAGCTGAGGTTTCAGCTGCCGAGGTTGGACAAACTCAGAGGTACTATTCTAATCTAGGTCGGTCTCTATCCTAGGTATTGGAGAAATTGACAAAGGAGGGCAAGCTGAGGCAATTAACACCCAAGCCAGCCATGAATCAGGGATAGCCAGGTGTGACGTGCACCGAACCTCGCGGCCTCCAGGAAGCCCGCTTTAGTGCGATCAAGAGAGGTTCATAAAGCTTGTAAGGTATTTACAAGCTGCGTCTATTCTGGGCAACAAAGAGGTTTCTTAGAGTCGCCACCCAATAGAACATTGGGAAGGATCGTCTAGAGGTGTCTTGAAAGTCCTAGACCTCTCGCCTCATTAAGCCCCAAAGACCAGAGTGAGTTCGGGACTTCTCATTTATTTATACCTTGATTAATATTATAATTGAGTTTTGAGTTTATTGTTTCATCAACTTTCCACACGATGCAATTGAAATTAAAGGCGCAATCATTCATATCAAAGGCGGTAAATGGAATATAAATCCAAAAATAAAACATTCAATATTATAATAACACTAGGAGCGGAATACAACTCCCATTCAAAACTGAAATGCAAATCAAGCATAAATCGGGGCATTTATTGATGATGAGGATATTAATCCTCGTATGCATATTTATTATGAAACAATTATTGATGTGATGATTTATTTGAGTATGAAAAACTACGACATTGGTCCCATTTTTTATTTAGAGAAAATGCCAGGTTAATTAATAGAAAGCTTTTGGTCTTTTTTACTTCAACGATATTAAAACCATTTTCATAATAACATAAATAAAAGGTAAAAGCAAAGAAGAAACCCGAATAAAGTCCTCGGACTGGCGCAATCACCATCTTTCATAACTCCAACTCCAAATGGTCAGAGAATAACTCACAAGGATAAACATGTTAGCCTCAAAAAAATGTGAATAAAAATAAAAATAAAAATAAAAATAATGAGAGAACCCTAACAGAAATAGGTTAAAAGATAGAATTTTATAAGTAAAAAACGTAAAAGCCTGCCCAGGGACGGCCTCCTGTACCGTGCCATAGGCCGTCCCTAGTAAGGGAAAACAAGTAAAAAAAACCTCTTAGCTCTTTTGTAAAAGAATGATAAAATACATAAAAATCAATGTGAATCAAATTAAATTACACAAATGTTAGTCCAGAATGTTTACCCTTGGATTTTACCTTAAGGGTGATTGTCGGATGATTTCGTCCCAGTATGCTTCGCAAGGATCGAGTAAGAATCAGATCAAAGAAAGAAAATTTATGTTATTCTTTCCTTGAAAATTTGATAGTAATCGAGTGTTCGAATTAGTTATATTAATGGAAACAAATGAATTTCGTCACCTCAAATTAACTTAATTCGCAAGAAAAATTGGAAGAAATCAAATTAATTAAAAAAAAATTCATCAAAATAAAATTCTGCAAATAAAGCAGAGATTTCATAAACTTCTGAGTAAATTGCTCACAGAAACTTTTCTAAAATTCAATTTCCCAAAAATATTTGATAGCCTTTTTTCAAAATAAATTGCTCTAAAATTTCCCTCTTTTTCTCACCAAAATTCCCAAATTTTCTCCCCAAATTTCTAACCCCAAAATTGAAATTTGATCCTCTATTTATAGGATTTTAGGAGATAATTAAGATAAGCCTCAATCTAAAGTTTGAATTTTAAAAGGACTTTAAAATTCAAATCTTAGATAAATCCTATCCTCCGTTTGAAAGAAAACTGATCAGATTTTATCCAATCCGGCATGATCCGGTCAGTTACCGTACCGACGGGCTTCCCTGCACCTACCGATGGCCGTCTCTACTAAGGGCATATGTGGGAAACTGACTAGGGACGGGGCTCGATACTAGGGACGGGTGTCCCTACATCGTCACATGTCTGTCCCCACTGTGCCTAGAGACAGGGATCACCCCAAGTAGGGACGGGCGTCCCTACACAGACGGGCATCCCGTCTGTGGAGAAAAACTCCAATTTTACCTAAAATTTATCCAATTCTTTCAAAACTCGATGCCATAGAAAGATATTTTAATCCCTGTGAAACCGAAAGACGAAAACCTCCGAATTTCATCCCCTTATCTGAAAACCAATATTGATCTCTTCATCGGGTAACCCTGATCTGGACTGCCTCAAGACCCAGTGTCTACAATTGCCCCCAATTTTGGGGAAACTAGCGTACTAGTGCCTAGATGAGCCAAAATTCAGAGAAGAAAGGAAAGAGACGCATACCTGAGGCAGTCCTTACCTTTCACCGGGGAAGTGGCAATGCGTCAAGTCAATTCTGGACTTACAAAACGTGAGGTTTACTCTTCTGAGCTGCACCGAGTCTTTTTCGGACTGTACAAAGTGCAATAATTGGCTCTCCTGAGCTGCACCGAGTCTTCTACGGACTGTACAAAGTGCAATAATTGGCTCTCCTGAGCTGTACCGAGTCTCTTTTGGACTGTACAAAGTGCAATAATTGGCTCTTGAAATGGGCATCCTTCTGGCCTGGGTGTCCTCCTGGACTGCTCTTTTGAGCGGGGCGTTCTTCCGAACTGGGTGTCCCAATTTGGCGGCTTTATCATGCCCGAAGGTACAATTCTGACCTTTTGATTTCATGTGATCTCGAAGGACATGAAGCTTAATTTGTTTATTCTTCCTTTTAACTGTGGGTCAATTTTGAATCGGTGTAAAACCACATTCCTGTATTATAAGAGATTCTCATTAATTCCCGCGCCAATTAATTTGATTGATAGATTTGTGGATATTTTTTATCATTTATCATCTTTTTTATCACATAATTAATTATCCCTTTTTCTTCTTCTTCTTTTCTTTTTCTTTTCTTAAGAGAGTTAAATCGTGGAGAAATAACATGCATATTAAACAGGATAACCATAAATGTTTTTCCGTTAAAAGGTTAAATTTTGTACAATGTAATGTAAATATGATAATATAAGATACAAAAATAATATCATGACTCCCTGAAGAGCTATAGGGGCGGATGGTCTGTGAACTCCTCCCTCGGATCATCATCATCATCTGACATCTGGACTGTCTGAGACCGTGATGAAGAGGCAGAGGGTCCCGCTTCTGGAGCAGACGGCTGACTAGGAGTGGTTGATGGTCCGGCCTGCTGTGTAGCCGAGGCTCTGGCCTATCGCTGGTATTTAGGAGGGACGGCAACTGGTATAGATAATGGCTGCGCTCTCGCCGGGTCCTGCTGCTGGAACTGGACTTGAGCAAATCCATCTAGGAAAGGCTGTGCACATACCGTCATGAACTGCAGCGTATCAATGACAACTCCCCCTAACTCCCTGAAAGCATCGCCTAGGCGGAGAGTCTGATCCGTGGAGGCGGTCCCCATGTTTCGCAGTCTGTCCTCTGTCTGCTCCCTAAACTCTCGAATGGACTGGGCGATAGGAGGTATGGCACCATCCAGAACCTGAACCTTGAATCTGAGAGCCTCAACAGACTCCTCTACTGCCTGTAAGGACACATCCACCCTCTGAGCCACTCCATCCTGGGAGGTCCTCATCTCCTGCCTCAGCTGAGCCACGAGCCTCTCCTGATCCTACCTCAAAAAGTCAATGAGCCTCCCCTGCTCTTGAATGATACTCTGTTGCTGCTCCAGCCGATCTAATATGACTCTATCTCGCTCTTCGAGCTGCCCGAGATGGGCTCTGCCTCTCTCCTTCTACCTGTGCTCGAAAGATGAGAACATAGCAGTCAATAGTGCAGTAAAATCTGGCTGCGCTGATGATGAGGGCGGAGGGGGGAGCTGAATCTGGTGCTGGCTCAAGTGGCGGAGCTGTAGAAGTAGATGCTCCCGGATCCCCTACCCTAGCATACGGACTAAACCTCTCGTGAGCCCAGGGAACTATCCGATGTACTCGCAATGGTGGAGGTGTAGGACTCTGTACTCTCTGCCCTGGAGGAGTAGCAAGCAACTCATCCATAGTAAACTTGATCCCCATATCATAAGGTATACCTGGCTGCTCCTCGTACTGCGGCTGCGGAGGCTGACCCTCTGGATGTTCTAGCTATCGGGGAAGCTAATCATCCTACTGCTCCTAATACTTTGGATGCCCGGGAGGCTGGTCCTGAGGCTGCTCCTCTACTGGCTCTAACGAAGGTAAGCTAAATGCGCGTCTAGTCTCATGCACAGTGCGAAGCCTGTACGCCTCGGGCTGACCCGGTATCGGCAATATCACAACCATCATCATAGCTACTGGAGCGTCCACATAAATGCTCTCATCCAAGGGGCACCCCAAGATATCTGGACGAACACCCAAATTCAGGAGTAATCTGGTAATGACTCCCCCAACATACACCACAGGGGCTACCCCCCTGGATACCCTCACCAGGTTCACCAAAATCTCGTTGCTGATGTTGAGCCTCTGTCCTACAACCATGGCCCATAAACTCCAGATCTCTATAGCATTGAGGGAACATGGGTTACCAGCTCATCCCAAATATGAGCTGGATAAAACTCGGTGAAGATATCGCAAGGCCTGTGATGAAAATATTGTACTCTTCGCCGTGTCATGATCATACGGCACTCCCGGTAAGGCTACAACCGCCCAATGCTGACGTCTCACTGATCTCTAGGGCGTTATGACATCTTGCCCGAATGGAAACCCCATGGCCTCTATAAACCGCTGACAGGTGATACTGTAATGGTGGCCCTCAATCCAAAACTGGATAACACCCTCCTCCGTGTCAGATCTCTGATATCCGCCGTAGTGTAGCGTAGCAAGGAACTGCCGCACCATCTCTGGGTGAGTCTGGAAAGTAGGTATCAAAAACTCTATCCAACTCGCGCCTGCCATCAGTATATCAACCTCATCTGCCATCCCCAGAGCACCAAGGAACGGCCTAGAAACGAAGCGGCTAGCTCGGAACTGCACCTGGGCCAGTGCTGCGTATCTCTGTCTAGCCTCGTCACTCATCCAAACTAGGGCCTCAGGCTCAGGCTGATCATGCGGAGCATATCGTCGTGGTGGCATCCTGTGAATAAGATGAAAAGTTAGTTTGGCATTGTAGATATAAACGGATAAAAATTTAGGCGGCATTCTGACTGGATATGTCTAAACCAAAAAGATTTTTTAAAAAAAAAAAAATTGGGCACCACCCCGGCAAGGGTGTGCCCAACCTCCTGCATAATAAAGAAGAAATAGAAAGGGAATGGGCCTCAGGCCCCAAATAACAATGCAATATATTCACATTTGCTTTCTAATTCTTAAGTTATTGGCTTCAAAGCATATGAATTCCTAAGGCCATATTTATGCGCCTAACACTAATTGTTCTTAAAACAGCAATACATTCATGCACTAAAAAAAACTTAATCCTATTAATTCCATACAATGTCAACCGGCATTAACAAGGCCACTAATTAATTCAAAAGAAAAAGAAATTACCTTGCTCATAATAATAATAATAAAACAAAGAAAAATGGGAATATCTTACTAACCTGGAAGTCGAGACCCACTGAAGAAGTCAAAAAACTGAGAACTGGTACGAAAAAATGCAATTTGAAAAGACAAAAACGAAAAAAAAAACTGTTGGAAACAAAGAAAATGGCGTCGGTGTGAAGAAGAAGGAAAAGAAAGTGGATTCCCGTCGGTGCCTACGTCTTTATATAGATTTTAAGTACCGACGGGATTCCCGCTCATACAGCGACAGACGGGCATTCCATATGTCGCTCCAGATTCCACTTTTAACCCTAATTAATGCGCGTGGTATGCATGATGCACAATTCGCCAGGTGGACAAGTACAGACGGTTTCACCATCTGCCTATAGGGACGGGTTAGCCGTCTGTAAACCAAATCTATAAAACTCACCCCCTTTTCCTTGGATTTCATGCCTCTTCCTTATTTTAGCTTCATAATAGGCTCTTTTCTCTAGTTTTTTTTCCCTTTTTCCTCTTTTATTTCCTTTAGCAACTGTGACTGTCGAGACATGAATTCTCATTTTCTTTCCAAAATGTACCGTATCTTAGACGATGCTCAAATTTGGGAACACAGCACTCTTGCCCCCCTTTCTAGATTGAGGTTTCTACGAAGAGTCAAGATAGACAACAACCTTCTTTTGGCTGCGACCCACTTCTGGGACCCTCGTTTTCATGTCTTCAGGTTCACCTATCAGGAAATATGGCCCCTGCCTGAAGAATTTGCTGCTATCGTCGGGAGTTGGTATCCTCCTGGTGCTTTGCCTTGCATACCTCGCTGTGGTTTGATCCAAAATCGGGATATTGCTTTGTCCTTAAGCATAGCTCCTTCTGACGCTGCTCGTCTAATTCTTCAGGGCCCAGTATTTTCTTTGGAACCTCTAATTGAAGCAATGGATGAATTCTCCAACATTCCCTCATACAGCGTGAGTGTCATCTTCCTTTTCTGCCTTATAAAGTATCTAATCGTGACCTCAGCGGAACTGCTCGAAGATCCCCGTCTGTTTGGAATTCTGGACGGCTTTCACCACGGGTTGACCCATTTTCCTCTCATTCTTGTTGAGACTATCTTGGGTTTGGACTCTGTTCGTACCGGGCCTACCACTTTGGGAGCCCCTTATTACTCCAGGTACGTCATTATTTTAAAAGGTAATGCGTCCCTTGTGGATTTTCACACTAGCTTTTCTTAGCGGGAAGTGCGTCCTTTCGGATTTTCACACAACCCTATGCCTAACTTTTGCCTGAAATAAATCCAACTTACTCCAGCGGCCTTTTTTTGCCTTTTATTTTATTCTTTTTGGCTTTTTTTTTTCTTTTTTTCCTTTTCTAGATTTGGTTGCAGGAGAAACTGAAGGTGTTGTCAGAGCCGCCTCCTAAAGTCATTAATCAGTATTCTGCGAAGTGTTTTCTTCCTTGCCGGCGTCTGTACTTACCTAGGACCCATGATGAGGGCATTACCAGATTCAGTGAGATATCAGACGAGGATATTAGCTTCATGCATGCTTGGCTTCTCTTGTCCAGTGTAGTTATTGATGGGTCTTCAGGATGCGTTCCCTTATGCGGGCTCCGGGAGGCAACCTTCTACATCACGGCTCATTGTTCTCGTCAACTCGGAGTGACTCAGGATGTGGTGAGACTCCCTTTATCTTTTCGAGGTGGAGTCCTTTCTGTGGCTTTCGTCTCCCACTATTATGAGCTTTGGAGCCTACTTCCATTGAAGACTATCATTCCTTCATTTGAGAATCATTCGGCTATTTCTACCAGTGCATACAAGAGATGGATAATTAGCCCGGCATCTGATAACCAAACACGACGACTGAGGCATTTAGCTAGCGAGGGTAGTAGTAGGGAATAGTTTAGTTTTACATGCATTTTGAGCAATATGTTTCTTTTTAAAGCAGAGTTAGACAATGATATAAATGAATAAATCAAGTCTTATTTTATTTCACAAAATTGTGTACATTTCAGTACGATTTCAGCACACATGATCATTTTTGATACTAATTCAAATGTGCAAGACTACATTTATTCATTGGAACTAAATTTTGATAGCATCAAACTCCCGTCTCCAATCAACTCTCTCGGGTTTTCATGATTGGATATTTTCTCTCATGCCTCTAATTTTTGCCCAGGATGCCTTTTTTCGGTTTGCACCCTGACGAGGCGCCCAATTTTAGCAAGGCCGCCTTTTTTTCGGTTTTCGACCCGCGGGGCTTTCATTCTCTTCTTTTGATTTTGGTCTTTAGCCATGGAACCTTTTGAGTCTATCAACATTAATCGGTTCCTTGAATTCATTACCATCGTTATCCGATAAGATTGCAGCTCCCTTGGCCAACAGCTTCTTGAGGATAAACGGTCCTTCCTAGGTTGGTCTAAATTTTCCCCTAATATCCGGTACACCTGGTCTCATCTGTTTGAACACTAAATCCCCCTCCTTTAGCGGATGCTTTTTCACCTTTTTTCCAAATGATCTTGCCAGCCTCTTCTGATAGATTTGATTATGATAATAAGCTTTCAGTCTACTCTCATCTAATAAGTTTAAATGTTATAACCTCCGTTGTGCCCATTTGGCCTCCGGAATTTGAGCTCTACCTCAACTGGCAACACTACCTCCGTCCCATAAACTAGAGAATACGGCATAGCGCCTGTAGATGTCCTCACCGTCGTTCTGTAACCCCACAGTGCAAAGGGAAGCTTCTCTGCCCAGTCTTTATAGGTTTGGACCATCTTTGCTTGGATCTTCTTCACATTTTTATTGGCGGCCTCTACTGCCCCATTAGCTTGTGGTCGATAGGGAGAGGATTTATGGTGCTCGATTCCGTACTTCTCAAGAAGCTTCTTGGTTTCCCCCATGAACTGCACCCGGTTATCAGACACTATGTGATGTGGGAGGCCATATCTACAAATCAGATTCCTTTCAATGAACCTGGCCATGTCTCTTGCGTCAATCTTCTTGAAGGGCTCTGCGTCTACCCATTTTGTAAAATAGTCGATTGCGACTATTATGTATCTGTGACCGTTGGATGCCGTAGGGTGGATTTCTCCAATAATGTCTATTCCCCAGGCAGCGAATGGCAAAGGTGATGTTAGGCTGTGTAGCTCCGACACTGGTAAGTGCCTTAAGTCCGCGTATTGCTGTCACAACTGGCACTGCTTCACATATTTTGAGCAATCATTATCCATCGTAAGCCAGTAGAAGCCTTGTCTCATGATCTTCTTGGCCAATGTCAGTCCGTTTATATGGGCTCCGCATACTCCGGCGTGTGTTTCTTCCATTACCCTCTTAGCCTCTTTTTCATCCAAACACCTCAATTGGATACCATTAGCTTGTTGTTTGTACAACATCCCATTTATACAGATGAACTGAGTAGACAGCTTGCGAATCATTCCCCGATCCTTTTCGGTAGCCTCCTCTGCAAATGTCGCATTCTCCAAATAGTTCATAATATCATAATACCACGGTTTCCCATCTGCCACTTCCACCTCCATAACTGATTTGGATTCAAAGCTAGGTCTCTCAGAACTATAGATCAAAACCGGCTTCAAGACCACTCCTTCAGGGTTGTCCCACATTAATACTAACCTAGCGAGCGCATCGGCCAACTGATTCTCATCCCTCGGAACGAAATGGAATGTACATACCTCAAACTGACTGCTCAGGCCTCTCAAGCGCTGGATATATGGTATTAGCCTCTCTTCTTTCACCGCCCATTCACCTCGAATTTGGTTGACCACCAAGGAGGAATCACCGAACACCTCTACATTCTTTGCTCCTAAGGCTATTAATGCCTCCAATCCAAAAATACACGCTTCATACTCAGCTTCGTTATTGGTGACCCGGAACCTCAACTTCTTCGCCAAAGGAAGCTTTTCATCATCCGGGATCATCAGAATGACTCCTACTCCTACCCCTTTGTTATTCACGGCTCCATCAAAGTGTAATTTCCAACCTTGAATCCCGATTGCTGTTACATCCTCATCTGGAAAATTACACTCGTATGAGTCTCCTTGGATCGGGTGTTCTGCTAGAAATTCTTCCACTGCACGCCCTTTAACGGTCTTCCGAGTAATATACTCTACATCGAATTCTTGAAGTAACAGCAACCACCTACCCATTTTCGCAAGTAAAGACGGGGCCTCTTGCAAGTATCTCAAGGGATTCTGCTTCGCGACTGCCTGTACCTTATAGGCATGAAAGTAATGTCGTAATTTCTTAGAAGCCCAGATTACCGCAAGGCAGATCTTTTCTACTTCTGTGTATTTGACCTCATAGGCCAAGAATTTCTTGCTGAGGTAGTAGACAACAAATTCCACTCCAAATTCGTCTTCTTGGGCCATCATAGCACCAACGGAACTGTCCTCTACAGCTAGGTATAGGATCAGTGGCTTGGCCGGACGCGGCGGTCTCAATACCGGTGGTTTCAACAAGTATTCCTTGACAGTATCAAAAGCCTTTTGACAGCTCTCATTCCATACTACTCGTTGGTCTTTTCTGAGTAGTTTGAAGATAGGTTCACAGATCGAAGTAAGCTTAGCGATAAACCTACTGATGTATTGCAACCTGCCCAGAAAGCTTCTTACATCCTTCTCTTTCTGCGGTATCGGCATTTCTCTAATGGCCCTAACCTTATCCGGGTCAATCTCAATCCCCCTCTTACTAACTATATGTCCCAGGAGCTTCCCTGAGGTAACATCGAAGATACACTTTTTAGGATTCAACCGCAGGTTGTACTTATCTATCCTCCGGAAGAATTTTTCCAAGGCTTCAAAATGGCCTTCTCTAGTGGCTGACTTGATCATCATATCGTCCACGTATACTTCCACCTCTTTATGGATCAAGTCATCCAGTATCTTTGTTGCCATCCTCTGATAAGTGGCTCCTGCATTTTTCAAACCGAAAGGCATTACCCAATAAGCATAGGTTCCCCATTCTGTGATGAAGGCCGTCTTGATCCGGTCAATTATTTCATTGAGAATTTGATTGTAGCCAGCATAACCATCTCCGAAGCTATACATCTCACAAGCAGCGGCGCTATCTATCAGCACGTCTATAAGAGGCAATGGGAAATCATCTTTTGGACAGGCCTTATTCAAATCCCGATAATCTACGCATACCCTTACTTTGCCGTTCTTTTGGCTACAGGGACAACATTGGCTAACCAAGTTGGGTATTGTACCTCGATTAGAAACTTGGCTTTGATTTGCTGGCGAATCTCTTCTTTCACTTTCTCCGCCCATTCCGGTCTAAGCCTTCTCAACTTCTGCTTAATAGGTGTATGGTTTGGATAGGTGGGGATAGCATGCTCTGTGACCTTCCGATCGATTCTTGGCATATCCTCGTAGGTCCAGGCAAAGATTTTTTCATATTTTTTAAAATTCTCTCAAATTTTTCTCGCTCTTCAGGAGTTATATTTGATGCTATCAAAATTTCTTTTGGATTTTCTACGGTTCCAAGATTAAATGGAGTTGCATCAGTTGAATCAATATCAAATATAGATGGATGATGATCATGATTATGCATAGTGAAATCATCAGAAACATCACACAAGTAAGCAAAATAATTCAATTTATTAATAAGATTGAAATTGTCATTAACATCATTGAAAAGTTCTGGAGCAAAAAGAAAATCTAAACTATTTTCCTCTTCCTCCTCTGCTGGCATATCTGCTGCGGTCGATGGTCCCGCATTACTTCGGCTCTTTGGAGGCCCCTCATTGACCTCCTGCACAGCTTCCTCTATCTTGGATTTTCCTTTCAGCTAGATGGCTACCATCTTCTCAGTAATTACCTCGTCCGGCATCTCGCGGTCCCAAATTGTCCTACTGGTCATGATTTCTTCATCCCAAAAGCCCTCTGCTGGCTTGATTGATCCAATGTCCCAGTCATATACATCATTAAAGACCTCGAACCCTGGCACAATTCTCCCATGTAGCCACTGTGGTTCATCTTCCCCTGCATAGGCACATGCTGCGGTTGTTGGCACAAAAGTCTTCCGGATATGAGGAATTTCCATTTTTGATTTCTTACCCTTCTCTACCGCACCTGTATATCCTAGACCCCTCCTGTTCTTCTGACCTTTAGTGGTAATAGCTGTTGGTATCCCCTGAGAATTCTTGCCCAGTCCTGCGCCAGGGAGGAATGACATTTTCTTTATCATATTCAACACCTGGAGGCTTTCTTCCCTCTGCTCTTCTTCGCCTATTATGGTAACATGAAACCCACTAAACGGCTGACTTGCTATCTCCAGAGTTGAAACCTGATTCTCCCGTGCAGCCTTTATAGTCACAATCTGGCCTTCGTGAGGTATCTTTAGCATCTGGTGCAATGTTGAGGGGACTCCTCCCAATTTATGAAACCATGGCCTGCCTAGCAAAGCTAAGAAATTGGCGGGTATAGGCAGCACCACAAACTCCACTTCTGATTCTACTGGTCCCGTCTTCACCACTGCTGTGAATGTCCCTGAGGCCTGCCTGCGTGAGTTGTCATATGCCGTGATGGTAAGATCAAATTTTGCCAACATATCCTCTGTTACCCCAAAAGCTGCCATTGCTACCTGTGGGCACACATTTATCGAAGAACCATCATCTACCATTACACAGGCGGTGTGCTTTTGGTTTATCTGTGCCCTTATGTACAGAGGGCGATTGTGGTTGCGGCCTTCTGCCGGTAGATCCGCACTGGTAAAAATGACATTTTCTCCCGATCCTCCCTTCACTACATCCAAAAGTTCTGTAGGTGAGATGGTTGTAGCAACAGTTGCTTCACACAACACCTCTACCACCTTCTGCCTATGCAATGGTGACTATCTCAAGAGATCCCATATCGAAATCTGAGCCGGCGTCTTTTTCAGCTGCTTAACAATCGAATCTTCTTCCGGCTCCTTTCCCCTTCCGTCCTCGATCGGCTCCTGTGGTTTCTCAACTTCCGGGGCTACCCTTCCACTCCAGGTCACGGCTCCTACTTCCTTCCTCTTTGGCTCTTCTTCTTCCTCCTCTGAACCCCAAAGGTCGAAAAATACTTCAGAATCATCATTTTCATTTCCACTATCATCAGTGGACCAGCAATCGATTACTGCAGCGGGAAGCCCTTCTTCACTCCCCTCATAGAGGTTTGTGACAGCAGTGTGGATATCATTGCCGTATAATTCCTTCAACACAAAGTTCTCGGGAAAACTGGACCCGATCATATTCACTGGCGGAGGCATGTTATTGTACCCAGCTTTCTTTTAACCCCCTCTCTTCTCTGGGTCTATAATCTGCTTCGAGTCAATCAGATCTTGAATCATATTCCTCAAAGTCTTACAGTTGTTAGTTATATGCCCGGTGTGCTGGTGATATGCACAATACTCATCATCCTTATGTCCTGGCGTGCCTTGGGTTCTAGCAGGTTTGGGTGGCATAGGTTGCAACTTACCCCCTTTTATCAATCTCCTCAACACCCATGACAAAGACCTTCCAAGATTAGAAAAATGACTCAGGGTAGCGTTCGCAGCTGACACCTCAGCAGTCTTCCTTGTACTACTGGCAGAACCTGATGGTCTACTGGCCCCCTGGCTAGTGCTACCCCTCCTGGGATAGTTCTCATTACCTGCTTTCCTAACAAGGTACTCTCCCTCGGCCTCAATGGCGATGTCCTTTAGCAACTCCCAATCCTTTAGTCCTTTCATTCTTAATCCCTCTCTCAAATACGGGCTCACATTTTTAATGAATAGCCGTATTTGATCTTGAATATCTGGTTTCTTCTTCATTTCCATCACCCTATTCCTCCACCGGGTTAGATACTCGTGGAAGGACTCACCCCCCTTCTGCTGTAACAGCTCCAGGTCCTTCAAGGTTACCTCCATTCTTGTACTGCAGTCGTATTGCCTCAAAAACTCCTCCGTCAATAAATCCCAGTCTTCTCTAGTTCGGCGATCGAGTCCGTGGTATCAATCCACTGTCGGGCCCGTCAAGCTCAAGCAAAAGTACTCAATCTTCTATTTTTTCGTCAAAGTGGTGCCTTTCATCACTAGCGAGTACTGCTTTATATGTGCTAGGGGATCAGAAGTACCGTCAAACTTCGGCACATCCGGCATTTTAAAGTTCATTGGGACTAGATCCTCTCCTTCTAACTCCTTGTCCTCAGGGTTCACTCCTCGGCTCTTCGTCAACATTCTCGTCATAGCTTCAAATTTCTCTTCCATCTTCTTCTAGATAGCCTCTTCAATTTGAGGGGCTTTCCCCTTCTCAGACATACATTCCTCATATTCTTCGTCTTCCCAGTCATCATCTAGCCTTGGGATAGGTCTCCCCCTCTGTGCCCCCGAAGTAGTGGCTCTTAAGTTCACAAGTGGTGGGCGAGTTTCCTCTCGTGGGTCCTCTCTGACTTCCTCCCTTTCATCATTTCTCATAGAAGGAGGCTATGGGTTCTGCGAGGCCGCTTGCTGACCCATTGTGGCTATTATTGCCATCATCCAATTTTCAAACTCTTCCAACCTTCGGCCCACTTCCTCGGCTATCATTGCCCTGGTGGCCTTTGCCCCTCTCGGTGAGTTTGTCATTTCTTCGGGTGCAGAAAACTGATCTGAAGTGGCGTAACTAGTCTCAAAAGAAGTGCCCGGATACTCTACCCTTTCCGGTAATTCGAAGAACGGATTTCTGTCCACCTAGGCTTGCCGTCCTCGGGACCCCCTTGTCCACCTTGGCGAATCTATGATGGCTGAAAAACACAAGGGGTCAGGATGATGCATGACTGTGCTAAAAATGCATGATCGTGCTATGCAACACTCACAAAGCCACATGCAAGCACATAGGTCCTTCCAACCTTATTACTCCCGCACACGAGGTCGGCCCATGGGTCATTTGGGGACCCGATGAACATGTATGGTGCACGGTGAAAATTCGGCAGCATAACCTCTCCTAACTAATGCACAGGCGGATGGGTTATGATCATTATGTATCTAGGCAACCCGAATAAGTCATCTTGGGCCTATCGGGGCATAAAAGCCTTTAATTAGGTGACCAGTCAAACCATCTGGGCTTGTCCAATAGATAATGATCCATACAGCAGGCATAGTATTAAGGTTCATACCACTTAGGGGAAGTAAATATTTCCATTACATGAGCTTTGGTCAAAGGTGGTGTTGCTTCAGGGCTACCCAAACATGGTCCCTGCCAACAGGTCTAGCTCATCACGAGCGTAATGACCGATTGGGTCACCATTTAATATACCACGATGGTGATTATCCTTAACACTTCCCTAAATTGAGTGAAAATAAGGTCGTGCTTTGGGAACGTACCGGGGCTAAAAGAGGGACCAAACTAGCGTAGATCTAAGGCTCTAATGAAATGCTATGCAGTTTTGAAAGTAGATGAAATTTTTAAATTAAAACTCAACTATAATTTTTAATCAAGGTACTTTCGAATCGAAGTCTCGAGTTGTCCCCAGTGGAGTCGCCACTGTGACGCGCGCCGAACCTCGCAGCCTCCCGAAAGCCCGCTTTAGGCCGATCAAGAGAGGTTCATAAAGCTTGTAATTTACAAGCTTCGTCTATTCTGGGCAACAAAGAGGTTTCTTGGAGTCGCCACCCAATAGAACATTTGGAAGGATCGTTTAGCCTCATTGAGCCTAAGACGGCGCATATATATCCATTTTGGGCTAGCCAGAGGGATGTTGGAGGCCTCATCCTCTACCCCCTGGAGCCTAGGATTGTGTATTTAAGCCTTTTGGTGGGACTCAAGAGGTGTCTTGGAAGTCCTAGACCTCTCGCCTCATTGAACCCCAAACACTAGAGTGAGTTCGGGACTTCTCATTTATTTATACCTTGATTAATATTATAATTGAGTTTTGAGTTTATTGTTTCATCAACTTTCCACTCAATGCAATTTAAATTAAAGGAGCAATCATTCATATCAAAAGCGGTAAATGGAAGATAAATCCAAAAATAAAACGTTAAATATTACAATAACACTAGGAACGGAATACAACTCCCATTCATAACTGAAGTGCAAATCAAGCATAAATCGGGGTATTCATTGATAATGAGGATATTAATCCTCGTATGCATATTATTATGAAACAATTATTGATGTGATGATTTATTGAGTATGAAAAACTAGGACATTGGTCCTATTTTTTATTTAGAGAAAATGCTAGGTTAATTAATAGAAAGCTTTTGGTCTTTTTTACTTCAACGATATTAAAACCATTTTCATGATAACATAAATAAAAGGTAAAAGCAAAGAAGAAACCCGAATAAAATTCCTCGGACTGGCGCAATCACCATCTTTCATAACTCCAACTCCAAATGGTCAAAAAATAACTCACAAGGATAAACATGTTAGCATCAAAAAAACGTGAATAAAAATAAAAATAAAAATAATGAGAGAACCCTAACAGAAATAGGTTCAAAGATAGAATTTTATAAGTCAAAAACGTAAAAGCCTGCCTGGGGACGGCCTCCTGTACCGTGCTATAGGCCGTCCCTAGTAAGGGAAAACAAGTAAAAAAAACCTCTTACCTCTTTTGTAAAAGAATGATAAAATACATAAAAATCAATGTGAATCAAATTAAATTACACAAATGTTAGTCCAGAATGTTTAGCCTCGGATTTTACCTTAAGGGTGATTGTCGGATGATTTTGTCCCAGTATACTTTGCAAGGATCGAGTAAGAATCAGACCAAAGAAAGAAAATTTATGTTATTCTTTCCTTGAAAATTTGATAGTAATCGAGTGTTCAAATTAGTTATATTGATGGAAACGAATGAATTTCGTCACCTCAAATTAACTTAATTCGCAAGAAAAATTGGAAGAAATAAAATTAATTAAAAAAAATTTCATCAAAATAAAATTATGCAAATAAAGCAGAGATTTCATAAACTTCTGAGTAAATTGCTCACAGAAACTTTTCTAAAAATGAATTTCCCAAAAATATTTGATAGCCTTTTTTCAAAATAAATTGCTCTAAAATTTCCCTCTTTTTCTCACCAAAATTCCCAAATTTTCTCCCCAAATTTTCTAACCCCAAAATTGAAATTTGATCCTCTATTTATAGGATTTTAGGAGATAATTAAGATAAGCCTCAATCTAAAGTTTGAATTTTAAAAGGACTTTAAAATTCAAATCTTAGATAAATCCTATCCTCCATTTGAAACAAAACTGATCAGATTTTATCCAATCCGGCGTGATCCGGTCAGTTACCGTACCGACGGGCTTCCCTACACCTACCGACGGCCGAACCTACTAAGGACATTGCGGGAAACTGACTAGGGACGGGGGGTGATACAAGGGACGGGCGTCCCTATATCGCCACGTGTCCATCCCCACTACGCCTAGAGATGGGGATCACCCCAAGTAGGGACGAGTGTCCCCACACAGACGGGCATCCCGTCTGTGGAGCAAAACTCCAATTTTACCTAAAATTTAACCAATTCTTTCAAAACTCCATTCCATAGAAAAAGATTTTAATCCCCGTGAAACCAAAAGATGAAAACCTCCGAGTTTCATCCCCTTATCCGAAAACATCTCTTCATCGGGTAACCCTGATCTCGATTGCTTTAAGACCCGGTGTCTACACCAGGGCACAGAGATGATCAGTACTATGCCTAACATCAGTGCACAGGGAAGTTGATGGATTATTACCGAACCTTGAGGAATAAGATCCAAGATCTTATTGGTTCCAAGGAAATCACTGACCCTAAGAGGAGAAAGAAGAAGAAGAAGGCATAAAAGGATTTCAAGGCACTAATAAAGAGTCCTAGAAAGGCGGCTACCGCACAGCAGGAAATAGGAGATAAGACTTTCTATTAGATTTGCTTTTCATTATATTGTTGAACTTTTTAATCTTTATGTACGCAGTACTGTTTACATTAATTATATTAATGGCTTTTTGCTTATATCTCACATGATTTCACTATGTATGATCGCAACCATAAGTCAATTGCATTTTATGTTAACTTAATAAAGGCTACCTTATTTAATCTCGAGATCCCATCGGCATCCGATATCACTACTGAAGAGAGGAATATTCTAAGAGATAATGAAAGAAAAAATTAATAAAAAAATAAAAGAAAAAAAAGAAAGAAGGAAAAGAAAAAGAAAAGCCTTTGCCTCGACCTAAAAGACATTGACAAGGGCATTGTTGAGACAGCGCCGCTCCTCAAAATCTAGAAGCATACGATACAGTCTAACAAAGTCAAAATCCAATCATTAAAAGGCTTAAACAAATGAAACTTTGGGCCTTCATAAGAAATAGCTCATTAGAACTAAGCCTTAGAATTCCTTTATCCCCAACCATTTGAAAGATTTATTACAAAGCCATTTAAGATTGACCTTTAACCATCTGGGATAAAGATGCATAAGCTATGAACACTTATAACTAAACTTAGAAGGAGAGTTCATCACGTTCACAAAAAAAGTGCCAAAAATAGGAACAAAAACACAAGAAAGACAAAGAGCAAAAAAAAAAGTTTTGTCCTAAACCACCTATTGCTACTTTGCAACCCAATCTCAACCATTAAAGGGTCCTTCAAAAATCGAGCCACCAAACCCAACAAAAGCAAAATGCCGAATTTTATATTCATGTTCCAAAATGGAGAACCCCCCCATTTTAGTCAGTTTCCATAAGGGTCAAGGAAAAGCTTTTGATATTAGAAGAAGCAGCCTTCCCGGCTATCGAAGATGAAACCAATTATCAATTGACTCAATTACCTAAATTAAAATAAAAATTTGGCGGAGTTGTTTTTATGCATCTGTCCGAGTCGTGATTCTCTATCTGAGTCATACTATTTTCTTTTTCTCTTTCTCTCTTCTTGCTTTGTTCTTCTGGTGATCGACTCGTGATTCTATATCTGAGTCGTTCTATTCTCTTTTTCTATTTCTCTCTTCTTGCTTTGTTCTTCTGGTCACCGACTTGTGATTCTATGTCTGAGTTGTGCTATGCTTATAGAGTTGTGCTATGCTTATCGAGTTATGCTATTCTCTTTTTCTCTTTCTCTCTTCTTGCTTTGCCCTTCTATTGACTGACTCGTGATTCTATGTGCAAGTCGTGCTATGCTTGCCTAGTCGTGCGATTCTCTTTTTCTCTTTCTCTCTTCTTGCTTTGTTCTTCTGGTGACCGACTCTTGATTCTATGTCCGAGTCATGCTATATATGCTTACCGAGCCATGCTTTTCTTCACAAATCTTGCATTTCTTTCTTCTGTACTGCACCTCTTCACAAGTCATGCATTAAATAATAGACCAATTATGCAGCTATCACTTTTGTTTTTCTTAGTTTGTGAGTGTCTTGCATTTTCAGCTATAACTTTTGCTATGGGTGTCCAATTGCCTATTATAATATGTTTTCGTAAAGCTCGTTTCGAGCCGGTCGCATAATATTAAAAGCCCTGCCCTCTGTAACAATCCATTTCGAGCCTCAAAAATGACGTTTGGGCTTCCATTTTATCAGTTGAAAGTTTAGTGACATTTTTGTACTTTTATTAAATGTACACTATAATTTTAATACATTTATAAAGATAGTGACACTTTCAGTTTAGTATTGTGCTACCTATAAATTTAGTGCTGATGTTTTATCAGTCCTTGTGTGTAGTTTGCTCATATGAAGTGCATTCAAAAATGGTGCAACAAAAAGGGTGATATAATTTGTGAAATCTGCAACCAGGTAAGGATCATTTAGTCACCATTTTTATATAAGAAATGAATTGTACATTCAACGAGTGATGTTCACCTTTTGATCAATATGTTCATGCTAACAGACAGTGTATTGTGCTCCATGTATTTGTTACTTCGAATGGAAATTAACATACCTCTCAGCAGCAGAGAAGCAAGGGCAACACCTCTCAGCAACTAGAACTACATAGTTTATATTTGTAATATTTAGGTATTGATACTGATTTAATGTTGTGTTTTTATTGGTTTTAATGGATTCTTACTTTACAATAGAATATATATTCAGAATTTTTATTGTCGTACATTTTTTTTATTGCAAGTAAATTGCATTATGAATTTGGATTATATTTATTTTGTGACCAATAAAATTAAAATTTAATTAAAATCTTATGCCACTAATAAAATTGAATAATTTCTATGGCTAAAATTCGCAGTGGAATCTATTTTTACATTGCTAAATTTAGCAATGGAATAGTAATACCGTTGCCAAATTTAGCAACGGAAACTACAATTCCATTGCTAATTTAGCAATGGAAATTACAACTCTGTTGCTAAATTTAGCAACAGAAACTACAATTCCATTGCTAATTTAGCAACGAAAATTGCAATTCTTTTGCTAAATTTAGCAACGGAAACTTTTTGTTGCTAAAATTGACCAATTCACCAAAACATTAGTTGGTTAAATTTAGCAACGGAATTTCATTTCCATTGCTAAAAATTAGCAACTGCCGATTTAGCAACAAAAATTTCCGCTGCAAATTTCCCTTGCTATTTTTGATTAGCAACGGAAAATGTCAAATTTCCGTTGCTATTTTCCGTTGCTAAATTGCAATTTTCTTATAGTGGATAGAGGTTAGACACTACATCAATAAGGTTAGATACCGACACAGTTGGGGCTATATACAGCACAGGTTAGATACTGAAATAATAGATGTTAGACACAGCATCAACAAGGTTAGAGAACGACACTGCTAGGGCTATACACCGCACAGGTTAGATGCCACAATGAAGGAGATTAGACATTGAATCAACAGGTTAGATACCGACATGACTGGGGCTATAGACTGTACAGGTTAAGTGCAGCAACGATAGAGGTTAGACACCGCATAAAAAAGGTTAGATACCGACACGGCTGTGGCTATACACCACACAAGTTAGATGCCGCAATGATAGAGGTTAGACACCGCATCAACAAGGTAAGATATCGACTTGGCTGGTGCTATACACTGCACAGGTTAGATACCGCAATGAAGGAGGTTAGATAATGCATCAATAGGTTAGATACCGGCTCGGCAGGGGCTATACATCGCACAGGTTAGATGCCTTAATGATAGAGTTTAGACACCACATCAATAAGGTTATGTAACACCCCGATACCCCCATTAGAAGGACATTGGTGTGCCATGACAAAACACGACGATAAATATATACATACATACATGCACATAAGCGGAAACATACGAAAAACAAAAGAAATAATTTAATACCTACATAATATAAATAAAATATACATCATCCGAATAATTACATAAAGATATTCTTATATAACATTTACAAATACATGTATAAAAATATACAGGAGTTGAATACAAAACAAAACTTTAACTCCTAGTGGCCGATCCTGTAGATGCGCGATTCAAACTGAACCAAAATCCTTTCACCTACACGAAAAAATAACCCGTGCTAAGCGATAACGCTTAGTGGGGAGGAACAAAAACAGAAAGAAACAATAATACAATATAGGAATACAGTAAGTCATGCAAATACAAATGCATACTCATATAGAAATACCTACAATGGCAAATCGAGAAATATCATACATAACATACTGAATTTAAAACTGACATTTTAAAGCATATTGGCTAAATGAAGAAAATAAATAGGTAACTGGAATCAAAATACTAATAAACACTATCCCAAGTCACTCATCAAAACATATACACTACATTGAACATAACTCAACATCTCAGACAAAAAGCCTGAAACTCACTAGCTGTGAATATGGGAGCACTACACTATAGGGAATACTGCGAACAGTATTAATAGTGAGAGACCGGAGCCTCAATCACACACTACTCTGAGTTTTATCAAAAGAAAGGGAGACTGAAGTCTCAAAACATTTTCACTACACTAAGAATGACCATCTCGGAGGTCGGCTGAAAGACCCAAACAGGGCCATCATAGGCAGCTGCACTCATATATCCCTTTATAAGTATGCTTATCTATCCACTACTATAACACTTCAGGCTCAACTCAATCACTCAGAACATAACACTAGACAATATCAAAACAAATAGTCAAAACACTGGCATAGCAATAATCACTTACTCAATTCTAGAATAATAGCATTAACAAGGCATAAACAAAACATGAACCACACACTAGTGAGACATGAAAATCATTTCATAAGACAGGGCAGAAAATAGGGCAGGGAGAGGTCACTGGCACGAGTCATGCATAGTGTCATAACTCATGCACTATATCACGACTAGTGACACAAGATGCATGAGTCATGCAATCCCCTCACGACTCGTGCAGTGAAAGAGCTTCACGAGTCGTGCGTGAAGGAGCTTCACTTCACAACTTGTACTTACCTTCCCGACTAGTGTCCTTCTTCATGACACGTGAAAGAGCAGAGGAGCAATCTGTCTAGAGAGCAGTTACACAGCGATATGGCCTATCCTTACCACCGCGTAGCTCGATGGACCAGCAAAATACCAATCCAGAATGTGTTTACACGGCGGTATAAGGATCCCTTACCATCATGTAACTCATTCTAAATCCATATTTTGTAGATAATCAACATGTTAGCATACCAATCTCTACTTCCATTTCAAAACAACCAACTATAATCATACATATAATTCAATCTATGCATCAAATGCCTCAAAAACATGTTCAAAATCATATGTAACCATAATTTTCACAATAAAAATACACTAAACAAGATATAACTGGAATTCAATTTAATTTAACCTAACTCAGAATTTCAAGCTAAACCACGCTTATACACTTCAATATTCATGCAAATCATCATCATAACACTAGCATATAAACCCAATTTCACTACTCAACCATACACAAGCATCATCACATGCTCATGATAAAAAATACACTCAATTTACACTAACTTAAACAATAAATTCAACTGAGAAACCAAAATGCCAAATAAGAACATCAATATCAGAACTTACCCTAATTCATGCATTTTCTCTACAAAACTCACATACATTCATCTCTATCACTAACATGTGTTACTAATAAGATATACCCAACTAACTCATACTTAAACTCATACAAAACACACAAGATTTCTAGAAATTAAACAAAACACGCACACATGATCTGAAAGAGAAAGCAAGCAGACAAAGTTCCCAAACCTCTTGTAGTTAAAAACCCTGCTGATCTTCAAGCGTGGACCTTCCTCTTTCCTTTATCCTTCTTCTTGCCACCCAATTCTTGCACAAAGAAACCCAAAAATCACTTAACCAAAACCCTAAATTCCAAGATCAAAAGCTAATCCAGAAGGAGAAGAAGATCATAACACATGTAACTCCAAAACCAACTCTTACCTCTTTCATCTTGCTCCAAATCTCTACCAAAACCACCCACAAACTTGCAAGAACACTAGCCAAAGGAAAGATAAGAAGGCAAGGCAGAAAAATGGAGAAGGAAAGAAGAAGAGAAGCCGAAGGAGAGAGGAGAATGGGAAAGTAGAATTTCCTGTGTTCTCTCTCCTTCTTTTCCCTTTTCTTTCTTTCCTCACTTAATGCACCTCACCAACCAAGCTTAGGTATCCAATTCCCATTGGTCCAAATAAAAAAATATCTTTGACTTTCACTTTGGCAGTAGTTAATACATCCTTATCTTGTCTAAAGTCCATAATACCCTTAATAATTCCAATTACACATGCAAATTCCAACTAGGCTCATTTTGGGGTGTTACAGGTTAGAAACTGACATGGCTAGGGCTATACACCGCACAGGTTAGATGCCGCAACGATAGAGGTTAGACACTGCATCAACAAGGTTAGATGCAAACACGACTAGGGATATACACCGCACAGGTTAGATGATGTAACGAACGAGGTTAGACACTTGTAGATACCACGTCCCGAGGTAGTCCAAGATCAGGATTACCCGATGTTGAAAACAAAAGACCGATCTTCGGCGAGAAAGTGAGAATCGATTGTTTCCTTGTCAAAATTGCATTTTTTAGAAAAATGATTGAAAATATATATTTTAGAAATTAAAAAATTAAAATAGGGTAGAAAATATTAATTTTGTGTCCTTAAAGGTTTTATAGAAAAAAAAAGGGGTCACAAGTGTCGCCTGCGGCAGCGCGCAGGGGCACCCGCACGGCAGGCTCCCAGCGCGCAGAGGTCTCCGCGCGTGCGGTTCCCTTCTCCCCGTGCATGCAGCAGTGTGCGCGGTTGCCTTCCACCTCGCCCGCACGCGCCTCTTTGGCGCCCGCGGTCTTCCCTCTTCGCGCGACCAATTTTGGCCTTCGACCCGTCGTTTTCCTACGTTTTCAGTCTGTTTTCCAATCTAATTTTTTCGTTTCTTTCACAGTTTTATGATATTTTTGATTAACTAAAAATTAAAGTATTTTGTTCTCTTCCTATTTTTGGCTAAGGCAAAAATAAAAGAGGTTTTGGCTCTTCATTTGAGAGGACGGCAACATTTTATTGAAGGGGTTTGTTCTTGGCTTTTCTCTCTAGTTTTTCTTCTCTCCAGCAAAGCCTTTTTTCTTCAATTTTTTCTTCAAAATATTCTTAAGTTCTTTCTCTTTTTCTTAAGCTTTAATTTTTTTATTTTTCTTCAAAAAATATATTTCATCCTTGGATTGATCTTGAGTTTGGAAAATTAATTTCCTTTGCTCATTCATCCACCAAAAATATTTTTTATCAAAATATTATCTTGAGTTAATTTATTTTTTTACATTTTCTTCAAATATTAATCACCACAAACTCGACAAGTAAAACAAATCGAGACACCGTTTCTCCGATCTAAAAAAATTCTGAGGGTAAACACTTTGGACCCATTCTTGTTTTATTTTATTTTATTTTATTTTTTTACTTATCATGTACTGTTATTAATGTTGTTATTTGTTAATTATTGGCTTTGACATTCCACTCACTTGGTTTTTATGTGGTTTTTTTCCTCAATCTTCTTTTGTGATTTTACTTCTTTTTTTATTTGATTGTCGACAGCTTCATTTCTTCCTTTTATTATTATTTGCTTTAACATTTACAACTGTTATCTTTGCCATTATCGTATTGTTTGTTATCACTTAATGTTATTATTATTATTATTATTATTATTATTATTATTAGTATTATTATTATATTGATTTGCCATCAACATTCTGTTATTTTTATTATTATTATTATTATTATTATTATTATTATTATTATTATTATTATTATCATTTTTTCTATTATTACTATTGTATTATTATTATTATCATTATTATTATTGTTCTATGGTATTGTTATTACTAGCAGTATTATGTTATTATTACCATTATTACTATCTTATTATTATTATTATTATTATTATTATTATTATTATTATTATTATTATTATTATTATTATTATTATTATTATTATTATTGTTGTTGTTGTTATTGTTATTGTTATTATCACTATTTTATTGTTGTTACCATGCTATGATTATTTGGTGTTACCATCACCATAATTTTATCATTGTCATTATCTTGTCTTTATTTGATTAATTTCTAGAATTATTACTAATGTTCTTAATATTATTTTTCCTATTTGAGATATTACTTTGAGTCGCATTGTGTGAGTGTCCCCGCGACTCCCCCAGATGGGTCGCGACACGTGGAGGGTCACATCGATTCAATGAGATCTCTCTAACTCCCTATCCTTTTGTTGTGTTTATTTGTAAATAGTTATTTTGTTTATTGCATGCGTGAGATAAAAAATCACAAATGTACTTTTACAATTAACTCAAATTTTTCATTAATAAAATTGGGACCAATGTCCCTTGTTTTAGCCAAACTACAAAAAATATCACAATTAAAACAAAGAGTTAACTTTTCCTTAAAAATGGGATCACTCATCCCCGTTTTCATCAAACAACCAAAATGACTCTTTGAACCCTCTTTAAATAAACGCGAAGGAACAAATGTTCCTAAACATTCGAACAGGCACGAAGGAAGCAATGTTCCTAAAACAATGTCCCGATTTATGTATGTCTTTTTATTTTGATCTTGTGTGAGTGTTTTAAATTCAAGTTCATTTCTTTTTGGACCCTTATAATTAATTTTGGGGAAACTTTATTTATTTTTGGGGATTGTATTCCGTCCCATTTATATTTTAATTTCCTTTTATTGGGGTTGTATTTCGCCCCTATTTCTCTTGTAATTGTGTGCTTGTGTGTTTATCGCTTTCATTTATCGCTTTCTTTAATCGCCTTTTATCGCTTTTTGAATGCTTGCGATGCGCTATTAATTTAATTGCATAAATTATGTGAGATAAGATACATAATTTTAAGAAGTTAAAAACCCATTTATAACTAACCAAAGCATAAATAAGAGGGAAGTTCTGAATACCGAATCTCTGGTCTAGACCGTTAGAGGTGAGAAACTTTTCCCAATTTCTTGTAAATTGGGTGGCTACTCCAAATACCTCAAAGGTGCCTTTAGGCATCATTAGGCTAGGTGGTTCTCCCCAATGTTCTATTGGGAGGAATACACCAATGATGTCTCATGGCGCCCATGATCAAAAGACGCAAACCAATACCTCGAATCCCGAAGGCGGATTCAAAGCGAGGGCCCTTGCTGTGTTCCGGCGCGTGTCACAACACCGCATCAACAGGTTAGATACCGACATGGCTGGTGCTATACACCGCACAGGTTAGATGCCGCAATGATAGAGGTTAGACACCACACCAAAAAGATTAGATACCGATACGACTGGGGCTATACACAATGTAGGTTAGATGCCGCAATGATAGTGGTTAGACACCGCATCAATAAGGTTAGATATCGACACTGCTGGGGCTACCGCATCAATAAGGTTAGATATCGACACAGCTGGGCCTACATACCACAGAGGTTAGATGCCGCAACTGATCGGCGTTCAGCAAGTGTACTGAATCAATAAGTAATAAAGTGGGGTATAGTTAGGACCCCGAGTTATCGTACCCAAGGGATTGTGTGTGTAAGTGAAGAAAATTAAATGTATGCTAAAGAATTCCCCAAAAGTTTGAATTGATTTAGTAATCTATTGATTAAAAACAAAAGATTTGAACAGCTAAAAAGCAAGTGAAAAGTAAACAAATAAAACTAACAACAAAAACTGATAACAGAATAAAACAAGCAAAAAATTCAAGAATAAAAAGAATATTGCTCAGGTTCATTCATCCACCCCATACCCAAATGTGAATAAAATTAATCTAAGAATCCTATATGAAAGAAATCGGGATAACCCTCTTAACCCAAGCGTCCCATTCCGGAGCAAGCTATTCTATTTGCATGATGTCCCATTCCAGAGCAAGCCATACAACTATCCTAAGCACAAGTCTAAAATCCTAAGTTTAGTTTGCTTTCCCATTCCGGAGCCAAATAACCCAAAACCTAATTATTTCACTCCTCAATCCAATCTTAAACCATGAAAACCTGTACATCTAGATTCCCATTACGGAGCAGTCCAAATGATACAGCAAACATGATAGAAAATCTAAAGATAATTGATCATGACATTCAATCCATACAACTCAATAACCAATAAAGATACATGAATCAAGTCATTCATCAAAACTGGAAATTAACTTGAAAATATACATCTCATGATTTGACAATAAGAACTAGTGAAATAAACCTTTCTTTCATATATTGAATATCAAAGCATGTTCAAAATTCACATCAAGGGTAGGGGATTCAGAGATCCACTAAACAACTAAAAGACTACTCACAATCCATTGCAAAATCAAAAGAATAAAGGAAAGAATAAATCCAGAAATTCATTGAGGCGAAAATCCCGGTTGAATCCCATATTCTTCAATCTTCTTCTTTGGATCTTCAATGGAGAATTAAATTCAAAATTCTAGAAACCAGAAAATAAAACTCTCTTGAAAATAAATTATGTGAATCTGATGAAATATTCTTGATTTTTAATTCAAAACTAAAAACAAAAATTAGAAACCTAAAATTCAGAATAGAAGAACAACTCAAAAAATTGTCAATCTCCAAACTAATATGAAAATTAAACTAAAAAATTCGGAACCCTAGCCAAACAGAAAAATACGTTTATATAGTATCAGAGTGGTCACGGTGGCAATGAAATTTGTTGCCACCGTGAGGTGTCAAGAACGTTAATCTGTCTTTACGCACAAGAGAGGGGTCACGGTGGCAATGAAATCTGTTGCCACCGTGAGTTCTTCATTTTTAGCCTCTGTCCAGGAAAAATTTATGTCACGGTGGCAATAAAATTTGTTACCACCGTGAGGTACCTTCTCAACTGATTATGCCTTGGTGATTTTCATGTCACAGCGATAACCAAATAGGTTGCCACCGTAAGGTGCTTCATATTTGAATTCTGTCCGATGGATCTCTATGTCACGGTCATAATGAGTTTCGTTGTGATCATGACCCATGTAAGTCAGCTCCTGTTTTCAATTCCTTTTTATGTCACGGTCACAACCAATTTGGTTGAGTTCGTGAGGTACTTAGAACCACACCTGCAAAGACAAGTCAAACTCCATCAAAAAGCTATCTATAATGCATCAAAATTTAAATTTGACGAAGATTAGCAAAATTAACCTAAAGGAAACATAACATGACAAAAATAACACAACTAAACACCCAAAAATCATACGAAAACACTATCAAAACTAAGTACTATATTGAAGTTATCAGCAATGATAGAGGTTAGACACCACATCAACAAGGTTAGATACCGACACGGCTGGGGCTACACACCGCACAGGTTAGATGCCACAATGAGGGAGGTTAGACACCATATCAAAGTCAGTTACAGACCACAATAGCGAAGGCTAGACACCGCATAGGTTAGATGCCAAAACGACAGGGGTTAACACATCAACAAACTGATGGTAACTACCCAATAACTTCATTCAGACCGGAAAGTCAACTGCCTCAGGTATGTGTCTCTTCTTTCATTCTTTGAGTTTTAGCTCACCTAGGCACCCATGCACTACGTTCCTCCAAACTGGGGGCAACTGTAGACATCAGGTCTTGAGGCAACCCAGACCAAGGTTACCTAGTGATGAAAATGGTTGTGACCGTGAGGTACCCTATTTTGCAATGACTTCTAGATCATTCATGAGTGTTATGTGAATGTTTAGGCAGTAATAAATCAAGTTTAATATCATATTATAAGTATCTAATGCTAAGATTAAGCATGATGAATTTATGTGATTAATGAGTTTAAAGATTGCTTGTTAAGTTGTGATCCATATCAAGTTGTTCTATGAGCTTATGTGATGAACTAATAGAATAACATGATGATTGCTTGAATGTTAGATCAATTGAATAAATAATTTGACTTAATAATTTTAGCCTGCGAGTCAAGTAGTGGATAGATAGACATGTCTATAGGGTCTAAGTGCTACAACCAAATGCGTCTGATTCCTCTGGAATCATCAATGCGATTTGAATCCTTATTGGATTCCCTAATGCGGATTAATTGATATTATCGATCTTTTTGATACCTTCGGATGCTAATGCGAATGTATGGTATCTACAGATGCTAATGTGTTTACTGTACCTTTGGGTACTGATGCGATACCCATTATCTGCATCTTTGAGTTGCAGGCAAGGCTAAATAAATATGTTAATTAATTGAATAATGTGAAGTATAATTAAGCTAGTTGTGAATTCAAAAGTGAAGTGTATGTGCAAATTTAATGTAACAATGTGGATGTGTTATGACTATTTTATGCTTGAACATTGAATATATATATATACATGTGATGAGTGGAAATTGTGAAGTTGAACACATCTTTACTTGATTATAATATGATTTACCTTATGCATGATTGTATTTATTGTATTGTATACTATATATTATTTTCCCCACTAAGCATTATCTCTTAGCATAGGTTTTCTAATTCGTGTAGGTTTGGATGCGAAGTGATTGTGAAGGACGGATCCGCATAACCAACGGTCAACATTAGGAATACCTATAGTGTAGGATTTGGGATTTTGGACAATGTATTTTGTATATGTTTTGTATGATCCTTTTACAACCAACAAATATGTATTGACATAAATGACTAAGTATTGTAATAATAAGTGTATGATGTATGTATTATATGAATGCGTAGGTTCTAGCATGTGATAACATGAGATATTCGCTGCTTGTGAATGTTCAAATAATGAAATTTAATAGTATAGGTTTTGGCATGCATGTGTGTTAGAGTTTTTGTGCATGTGATTACCATGTAACGACCGTTCTCGACTGCTTTAGCTGAGCTAATCTCCATCAACTACAAATTAATCTAGTTTAACATCAAACATGTGCATTTACCAATTAGCCACTTACACTATTTTATATGATCAATTGAGTCCTTAATTAACATACTCAATGGAATCTCATCCCAATTATCTTAATTGAACCAATTAGCTACTAGGGTATAATTCGGGCCATTACAACTCTCCCCTCCTAAAAAGAATTTCGTATGTAAAATTCATATCTGAATCAAATAGGTGGGGATATTGTTCTCGCATAGCAGCTTCTGGTTCCCAAGTCGCCTCCTGTACTCCGTGATGTTGCCATAACACTTTCACCAATGGAATCTGTTTGCTATAGAGCTGCCTCACTTCTCTAGCTAAGATTGTTTTTTGGCTTCTCATCATAAGAAAATTTCACTTGAACTTGCACATCTTGTACTGGTATAAGGTGAGACTCATCTGAACGATATCTTCTTAGCATTGGTACATGAAAGACATCATGAAGATTATCGAAAGCTGGAGGCAAAGCTAACTGGTAAGCCACTGATCCCACTCTTTCCAACTCCTCATAAGGTCCAATAAACCTCGGACTCAATTTCCCTTTCTTACCAAATCGCAACACCTTTATCCAAGGAGACACTTTGAAAAACACTTTATCACCCACTTCAAATTCAATGTCTTTCCTCTTCAGATCAGCATACGATTTCTGTCTATCACTAGCCGCTTTCATATGTTGTTGTATCAACTTCGCTTTCTCTTCAGTATCCTTCACTAAATCTGGACCAATATCCTTGTGCTCACCCAATTCTGTCCAACAGATCGTCATCCAACACTTTTTACCATACAACACTTCATATGGCACCATGCCAACACTCGTTTGGTAACTGTTGTTATAAGCAAATTCCATTAATGGAATGTACTTATCCCAACTCTTAGAAAAATCCAAAACACAAGCTCTAAGCAAATCCTCTAATACCTAAATAACCCTTTGTGATGCGCGCCGGACCCCGAGGGCGCCCCTTGACCGCCCGCTTGAAGGTCGATCGGTCATTTTAGGTCCGTTGACAGCTTGCAACGAATTGCAAGTGCGTCTATTTTTGGCAACAAGGAGGTTTCATGGAGTCGCCACCCAATAAACATTGGGAAAGTTCCTCTTGCCTCAGAGAGCCTAAGACAGCGCATGTATCCATATTGGGCAAGCCAAAGGGGTCTTGGAGGCAATCACTCTAACCCTTTGGAGCCTAGGATTATTGAGTCTTTTGGCGGGACACAAGAGGTGTCTTCGAGATCACATTCCAATGAGTTATCGGACAGACCTCTCACCTCTTCAGCCCAAAGACCAAAGATGGGTTCGGGACTTCTCATCTATTTATACCTTGATTAATTTTATGATTAGGTTTTGAATTTATTATTTCACTCCCTCTCCACATGATGCGATTTAATTAAAGGAGCAATTATTCACGTATAAATAGAAAAGTAAAAGCAAAATTTAAAATAAAGCATTGAAAAGTAAATTACAATAAAACTAGGGGCGGAATACAACCCCCTTATAAAAGGTACAACGCATACATAAATCGGGATATTCGTTAAGAACGAGGACATTGGTCGTCACATGCATTCATTATGAAAATGATTTTTAAATGGTGGTTCTATTGGATGAAAACAGGACATTGATCCTTAGTTTTACAAAAAACCCAAATTAATTACTATAAAATATTAATCCATTTTATTGCAGCGATATAAAATAATTTACATAAAATAATGATGAATAATAAAAATAAATAAATAAATAAATAAAAATAAAATAAGAGACAGGGTTAGAAGGATTAAACCGGGTGGGGATGCTCAACATTTGGCCAATGCTGTCATCTCACATCCAAGCCATCCCAAGAACAAATAATATTATCTCACAAAATGAATAAACACAATTAGTGCCAAAAAATCCGAAAAAAAGATAAATATAGATAAACAAATAAATGAATACTTGGATAAAGTAAATTGGGAAAATAATTAAAATGATTAAAGTTAATTGGGAAAATAATTAAAAATGATTAAAGTTAATGATGGATTAAATTAAATTAAATGATAAGTAAATCGATAAATGAATAATTAATTAGACAAATGATTAATGAAATAAATTGATAGTTAATTTGGTGTAATGAAAATAAAATAATGGAATGTAATTAATGGATATGAAACATAAATGACAATTGTAGTAATTAATGCCAATAAAAAAATGATAATGTTAATAATAATAATATCATAAAATAATAATGAATAATAAATAAACATATAATAATAACAATTATAAATAGATAAAATAATAATGAGAATGGTAATGAGGCAATATAATAATGATGCAATGAACAAAGTAATAGCATACTAATAACAATAATAGGTATGAAATGCATTAAACATAAAATAATAATATTAGTAATATAGATGAATAATAATAATAATAATAATAATAATGAATAATGACAACGATAATAATATCAATAATAATATAATAATGACAATAACAATAATAATAATTATAATATGAAATGAATGCCAAAACACAATAATAGATAACATCAATTAAATAATAATAATAATAATAATAATAATAATAATAATAATAATAATAATAATAATAATAATAATAATAAAGCAGAATAATAAACAATAATAAACAAACATTACAATAATAATAGTAATAGTAATAATAATCATAATAACAGAAAATTAAATAATAATAATAATAATAATAATAATAATAATAATAATAATAATAATAATAATAATAATAATAATAATAAAAGCATAACCTCAATAATAATAATAGTAAATAATCACAAAACATAGTAACAAATAACAAATTAATACAATAATGACTATAATAAATAAACAATATTAACAATAACAAAATCAACATAACTCAATAATATTAGATAAATAAAAATAATAATACCAATAAAATAATAATAGACAAATCCAATAGTAATAATAATAATAAATATAAAAATAACAACAATAAATAATAAAAATAATATTAAAATAGAATAATAAATAAATATGAATAAATATGATAGTTAATAATAATAATAATAATAATAATAATAATGTAGACTAAAAGTAAAAATAGAAAATAAACATATATAATATAATAATAATAATATAATAAATTATAATAATAAAAAATAAATTTATAAAAGAGGGAAGAGGACTTACCTGATGGAATATGTCATGGTTTGTGTATGATGATCACGCAGCGGAAAACAAAAAAAATTTGATCATACATGCCAAACAATTCCATGACAAGAATCGGAAACATGCAATTTTAGGGTTTTAATAACTTACAACTTTAGATGCCTTTCAAATTGAATTTGATGATGACCAGCAACTTAGATGATCTTGTCCACCTTAGATGTTCACCACCAATGCCAAGGAACAACCTTTTTCGCCACTCCTCTCTATTCTCACACACACACTTGCAAAGACGGCTCAAAACCGAAAGTGCTAGCTTACTAAATATGTATTGTGTAATAGAATTCGTTTGAAGCCACAAGACTTGATCTTGTCCTTCTACTATGTGTAAAGAATGCTCAAAGTCACAAGCAAGCAAGGAAGAATCCTTCTCCTTGTGTATTTCGGCCAAAAAGAAAAATGAGAGAGAGAGAGAGATATGTTTCACGCAAAAACCTAGCCACCAATCTTAGGTTTCTTTCTCTTTCTTTTATCTTTTCTATATAATTGTATATATTATCTTTTTGGCAAGTATTTGATTTGAATTTCAATTACTTTTAGATAATCTGATTCAAACTCAAAATCCTTCCTAAAGATAAGTAACACAATTTATTTCAAACTCACTTTTGAATTCAAAATTCAAATTAATTTGAAATATTACCTTAACATATTTTTAATCAAATATACAATCACTTAATCATGTGCTGAAATTCCATTGTATATCATACTTGGAATTTCGGCTAGGACATGGTAATTATTAGGTGATTTAATTTGACTTAAATGCCACTAGGATTTAATACTCAATTAACTTAATTGATTTAATTAATCAATTGAAATTAATCCTATGTGGGCCGAATATTCTCTCTCTCATGGACCAAGGTCCAATAGCAATTTAAATATCCATTACATACATTAATTTGACTTTAATTAAAAGCCCAAATTAATGCCCAATACATTATTTAAATATTTTAAGCCCAATGCTTTGTGTGCGATCCTATAGGTCCATTTAATATTGGCAATGAATTAAGAATTAATTCAAAGGCTATATATATTCTCTAGCAAGATATTATAGCATTCCAAATTAAATGAAAATGCAATTGGCATTTAGTGACCTAATGCAATTTTATATAGTCCCTTACCCATAAATATCAGAATTAATATAAGGCATGGAACTAGTCATCCTTATATGTAAGTTAATTCCTTTCTTGATATTCCAGTGACACTGAACTCTCAGATAAATAATGGTTACTCATTATTTCATCTCGGTATGGCCATACACTTCTCAGTTCACTGATCAAGTGGCCGATGATATTTTCTCTCTTATAGAGAGGGGTAATCCCTTCACTTCTCTCATGCTCTCTAACATGAATCAATGCATACCCAAGCATACCCATACTTGTCACTCAGTTACGAGCACGTTAGGTGTATGTCAAAGTACACAGTAATTCATAAAGAGTTTCATAGAGATTTTAGGTCTAAGAACTCCGATACAAAACTTGCATATGAGGAACACTTATGACTTGTACCATGTAGTGTTCTCATGTGTGGATCGTATCCAAATACCATGTTACAAACATGTATCTATGATCTCTGATTGACACTTTTGTCCTTATGATCCGTAAGACAGAACTCAACTAATCAGAGAGAGCATACTAGTCTTAATTCATTTGTTATTCCCATAACAATGACTGACTAGGGATATTTAGAATGAAGTCTCATTTGTTTCAAGGTCTTACAACCATGTGCCTCACACATGATAACTTAAACTGAAACGACATTCTTGGATAGTTCTATCAATTGACATGCACAGGAATACAATGGATAAAACAAAATGCCTCATTTATTAACTAAAGTGTTTTATTACAATGTATTGGGGCTAGGGCTTACACTAACAATCTCCCACTAGCACTAGTCCCAATTGGGCATAGCCCTAAGACCGAATGATCTCAAATGAGCTTCGTGCAGATTTGGGCGCAACTGTTTCGTCAAAGGATCTGCTACATTGTCTTCACTTGCTATCTTGCTGACCTTGACGTCCCCACGATCAATGATTTCTCTGATCAGGTGGTACCTCCTGAGTATGTGTTTGGATTTCTGGTGTGACCGGGGCTCTTTGGCCTGTGCAATAGCCCCGTTGTTGTCACAAAAAATTTCTAATGTATCTAGGATGCTTGGGACCACTCCTAATCCAGAAATGAAATTTCTAATCCAAACGGCCTCTTTTGCAGCCTCACTTGCTGCAATATACTCAGATTCTGTAGTTGAGTCGGCAACGGTCTCTTGCTTTGAGCTTCTCCAGCTGACAGCAGCACCGTTTAAAACAAAAATGAATCCAGATTGCGATCTTGAGTCCTGAGTGCTGGTTTGAAAAGCAGCATCGGCATAGCCTTGTATGACGAGCTCTTCCTGACCACCATACACCAAGAAGTGATCCTTAGTCCTTCGTAGGTACTTTAGAATCCCTTTTACAGCAGACCAGTGCTTTTCACCAGGGTCTTGCTGAAACCTACTGGTTATACTCAGTGCATGAGCAACATCCAACCTAGTACATAACATAGCATACATGATAGATCCAATAGCAGATGCATATGGGATTCTACTCATGTTGTCCCTTTCCTCTTTGGTTTTAGGGCACTGTTCTTTAGTTAAAGGAACTCCCAAAGCCAAAGGTATGTACCCTTTCTTTGAGTCTCCCATACTAAAACGCTTTAGTACCTTGTCTATGTACTTATCTTGACTTAGTCCCAATAGCCGATTCGATCTATCTCTGTAGATCCGAATGCCAAGTATTGTCTCAGCTTCACCTAAGTCTTTCATTGAGAAACATTTCCCCAACCATTGCTTAACCTTTTGCAATGTTGGAATGTCATTCCCAATGAGAAGGATGTCGTCCACATACAGGACCAGAAACACTACTATGCTCCCACTAACCTTCTTGTATACACAAGGCTCATCTTCGTTCTTGACGAAGTCAAATTCTTTGACTGCCTCATCAAAACGAAGATTCCAACTTCGGGATGCTTGCTTTAATCCATAAATGGATTTCTGAAGCTTGCAAACCTTCTTAGGATTCTTGGGATTGACAAAACCTTCAGGTTGTGTCATATACACATCCTCAAGTAAATTTCCATTAAGGAAAGCAGTTTTGACATCCATTTGCCATATCTCATAATCATGATATGCAGCTATGGCAAGCAAGATCCTAATGGATTTGAGCATGACTACAGGCGAAAAGGTTTCATCATAGTCTACACCATGTGTTTGTCGAAAACCTTTCGCTACTAGTCTACCTTTGTAGGTCTTATCAGCTTTGAGTTTAAATAGCCACTTGCATTCAATTACTTTAGCACCTTCTGGTGGATCAACCAAGGTCCGAACCTGGTTATCGTACATTGATTGCATCTCGGATTTCATGGCTTCAAGCCAATATTTCGAGTCTGGGCTTTCAATAGCTTCTCGGTAGGTAGTAGGATCCTCACGATCTACTAACTCAATAGTGTCACTGTCGGTGATTAGAAAACCATATCTCTCAATCCCCTGACGTACCCTACCGGACCTTCTAGGTACTTGTGCAATGGGTTCTTGTTCCATAATTGGTTGTGAACTTGATCCCATTTCCAACTCATCCTGTATAGGAGTTTGTGGCATTTGAGTTTCTCCAAGTTCTACTTTACTCCCACTGTCTTTCTTGAGAAGGAACTCCTTTTCCAAGAAAACAGCCTTGCGAGCAACAAATACTTTGTTCTCGGTTTGTGAGTAAAAGTAGTATCCCTTTGTTTCTTTGGGATAACCCACAAATAAGCAGACAGTGGATTTGGACTCTAGTTTGTTAGATGTTAATTTCTTAACATGTGCTTCACAGCCCCAAATCCTGAGAAATGACATATTGGGTTCTTTCCCAGTCCATACCTTGTATGGTGTCTTTTCAACTGCTTTAGTTGGAATACGGTTTAGTAGAAACGCAGCAGTTTCTAATGCATAGCCCCAAAAAGAGACAGGAAGATTTGCTTGACTCATCATAGATCGAACCATGTCCAATAGAGTTCGATTTCTCCTTTCGGACACACCATTCCATTGTGGTGTTCCAGGAGGAGTGAGCTGTGAAATAATACCACACTCCTTTAGATGACAGTCAAACTCTTGGCTTAAATATTCGCCACCTCGATCTGACCGAATGGCTTTTATACTTTTGCCAAGTTGATTTTCTACTTCGTTTCTAAACACTTTGAATTTCTCAAAAGTTTCAGATTTATGCTTCATTAGATAGACATAGCCATATCTACTGAAGTCATCTGTGAATGTCACGAAGTAGCTAAAACCACCTCTGGCTTGTGTACTTAATGGTCCACATACATCGATATGTATTAGCTCCAATAAGCCATTAGTCCTCTCACCTTTCTTGTTAAAAGGACTCTTTGTCAATTTTCCATGCAAACATGACTCGCATGTATCATAAGATTCTAAGTCAAATGACCCAAGCACTCCAGTTTTGTGGAGTCTTGTAATGCGTTTTTCGTTTGCATGTCCTAAACGACAATGCCAGAAGTAAGTAGGGTTTAACTCATTTGATTTAACCCTCTTTGTACTAATATTGTATATGGACTCTTTGTTTGATAGATCAAGGATATAAAGGCCATTTTGCAACATGGCATTGCCATATGAAATGCCTTGGCGACGAATATGAGCATTTCCATTTTCAATAACAAAATCAAATTCATCCAAATCCAATAATGAAACTGAAATAATGTTTCTGCTCATAGCAGGCACATAATAACAATTTTTCAAAATTAAACAAAGTCCTGAAGGTAAAGTGAGTTGATAGTCGCCTATCTCCATGGCAGCAACTCGTGCTCCATTCCCCACACGGAGGTCCACTTCATTCTTCCCAAGTAATCTCCTATTTCTTAGCCCCTGCACATTTGAACAAATGTGAGAACCACAACCGGTATCTAGTACCCAAGTGGTAGAAATAGAAAGGTTAATTTCAACAACAAAAATACCTGAACTGGACGCCTTGGCTCCATTCTTTTTTTGTTCTTCCTTGAAGAGAGCGCAATTCTTCTTCCAATGCCCTATTTTGTTGCAATGGAAGCAAGTGCTCTCGCTCTCCTTGGGCTTTTGCGCCATGGGCTTGGATTGGGCCTGAGGTGCGCTCCCATTTGACTTGAACCGAGCCAGGTCATTCTTGGGTTTTGCCTTTCCCTTTCCTTTTCCCTTAGCCGGTCCCTTCTTAATGCCCCCTTGAACCATCAGAATGGGATTAGTCTTTCGAATGTTTTCTTCAGCATTCTTAAGCATCCCATGAAGCTCAGTAACTGACTTGTTCATCGCATGCATGTTATAATTCATTACAAATGGATCATAATCATCAGCCAATGATCCTAAAATCAAGTCAGTAGCCAATTCCTTTGGTACTTGTACCTCATGCTTCTCAAGAGTATCAAGATACCCTTTCATCTTGAGTACATGCGTACTAACAGGAGTACCTGCAGCCATCTTACAGGAAATTAAGGCCTTAGTTGTCACAAACCTCTCGTGACGAGCTTGCTCTTGGAACATCTCCTTTAAGTGCACCATGATCGCATACGCCTCTTGGTCCATAAATTGCTTTTGCAAGTCAGGCACCATAGTGGCTAGCATCAAACAGGTCACATCATTGGAGTCGCTCTTCTTGGTCTCAAAAGTTTCCCTTTGAACCGCAGAGGCGTTCCTTCCAGGTTCTTGAGGCAAGGGTGCATCCAAAACATACGACTTTTTCTCTTGCTTAAGAACTATCCTTAAGTTTCGAGACCAGTCTATGAAATTGGTGCCATTCAATTTGTCCTTTTCAAGGACCGATCGCAATGAGAAATTGTTGTTTGAAGATGCCATTTTTCAATCTACAATAAAATTTAGCAAGATTAAATGAGGTCTTATTAATAATCCCACAAACCGAATTAATATCCCTTTAAATAATTCGCGTTAGTGATTTAATGTGGGCCAAGATCCACTTTTCACAACAACCTTATTAGTCAAGCTGAGCTTGTACACCTAACAAGTTAAGTTACTTAGGTAGGATAACTCCAATCATGACTCGTACATGACTCTTGGATCAAATGGGCTAACATCTTAAGATGTTATAGCACAAACCCATTTATTAGTTGCCTAGGTCCGGGCATCCCTTTCCATGTTAAGTCCAACCTACATTCACAACTCATGCCTCACAAAGATAATCGGGCGCATCTAGGACTCCTAGTCTACGTTACCGATGATCGATGCCTTGACATGTTTCGAATTAGGAAGGCAACTTTGTGACTTACTATTTTAGGGATTCATTTTATTACGGCTTATATGGCATACGCTTTGTCATCCATTCATAGCATGCATATATAAATAATTGCATAAAGTAAAGCGTGACAAACATGGGCCCATAAAACCTACAACTAAGATTCTATACTATTACACAAGAATCTTCTTAGTTGGGCTTCACTACTCCGGTGGGCTTCATCTTGATTTACAAAGTCTTCAAGTAAATTCTATTCTAAGAAATAAATGAAACTTTTACAATAATACATAATGGCTCGCAGGCCATAATTAATTACAAAAACCCAGGGCCCATGAATGCACCATGCATATCCATTTATCACACCAAACAAGCAAATTTAATATACATAACATTCATGGATCAAACAAAGTCCAATTTTAATTAAATTAGCCAAGCCCATTAATGGAAATTGTGTACTTGAACCTTTAAGAGATGACCCCGTGATGGGCCTAGGCCGAAGCCCAATGGACTAAATCCTCTTATTGAATAAGTTCTCTTAAAAGCCCAAAACACAAACTAGTTAGATTTGTGCCATAAATCAACTCTAGTGTTATTTCCAATTTTGCCATTTTTAATTTTATGTCATTCAGCCCATAAACATTAAAAATACATATAATATGTACCAACATGAATTAAAGCATAAAATCATGAAGAACATATATATAAAACATGGCATGCATATAAAAACAAACAAACAACAAAAACTAGTTGTTTAATGCTTATGTGATGCCAAAAATGCACAAACACTTAAATCAATTTTATGAGTCATTTAATAATCTAAATAAGGTCATAAATATTGATTTAACATTCTGTACCAATCTGATCTAAATGTGTTTTTACCATTTTAATCAAACCAAAACAAACAATGTTGATTAAACATGTAACAAACACAAACTAGTCATGTTTTAAGTGATTTTAAAATTAATCAATTAAATTGTCATGGACCAGAATTAAAACCATATTTAAATAATGTCCAGACCTGATATTTAATATTTTAAAAACACTTACAAACATGCCAAAACCAATTTTACATTTAATATATAAAACTAGTTGTTAAAATTTCAATTAACATGCCATAATGCACCTAGTTTTAACATTAACATGTACCATCAGGTATACATAATTAAATCCGACCATTAACAGCCCCTAAACAACCTTAGGACAGTATATTAACATGTCATATTAATTATAATACCCAGCTAATCAATTAAAATCGTTTTTACACCAAAACAATGCAAAAAATTCAAAACAGAAAATTCCAGCATTGCATGCAATTAAAGCAACGATTTTTAATTAATTATTTCATGCATCTAAAGCACTAAAATAAGCATGTTTAGGCTCTGATACCACTGATGGAATATGTCATGGTATGTGTATGATGATCACGCAGCGGAAAACAAAAAAAATTTGATCATACATGCCAAACAATTCCATGACAAGAATCGGAAACATGCAATTTTAGGGTTTTAATAACTTACAACTTTAGATGCCTTTCAAATTGAATTTGATGATGACCAGCAACTTAGATGATCTTGTCCACCTTAGATGTTCACCACCAATGCCAAGGAACAGCCTTTTTCGCCACCCCTCTCTATTCTCACACACACACTTGCAAAGACGGCTCAAAACCGAAAGTGCTAGCTTACTAAATATGTATTGTGTAATAGAATTCGTTTGAAGCCACAAGACTTGATCTTGTCCTTCTACTATGTGTAAAGAATGCTCAAAGTCACAAGCAAGCAAGGAAGAATCCTTCTCCTTGTGTATTTCGGCCAAAAAGAAAAATGAGAGAGAGAGAGAGATATGTTTCACGCAAAAACCTAGCCACCAATCTTAGGTTTCTTTCTCTTTCTTTTATCTTTTCTATATAATTGTATATATTATCTTTTTGGCAAGTATTTGATTTGAATTTCAATTACTTTTAGATAATCTGATTCAAACTCAAAATCCTTCCTAAAGATAAGTAACACAATTTATTTCAAACTCACTTTTGAATTCAAAATTCAAATTAATTTGAAATATTACCTTAACATATTTTTAATCAAATATACAATCACTTAATCATGTGCTGAAATTCCATTGTATATCATACTTGGAATTTCGGCTAGGACATGGTAATTATTAGGTGATTTAATTTGACTTAAATGCCACTAGGATTTAATACTCAATTAACTTAATTGATTTAATTAATCAATTGAAATTAATCCTATGTGGGCCGAATATTCTCTCTCTCATGGACCAAGGTCCAATAGCAATTTAAATATCCATTACATACATTAATTTGACTTTAATTAAAAGCCCAAATTAATGCCCAATACATTATTTAAATATTTTAAGCCCAATGCTTTGTGTGCGATCCTATAGGTCCATTTAATATTGGCAATGAATTAAGAATTAATTCAAAGGCTATATATATTCTCTAGCAAGATATTATAGCATTCCAAATTAAATGAAAATGCAATTGGCATTTAGTGACCTAATGCAATTTTATATAGTCCCTTACCCATAAATATCAGAATTAATATAAGGCATGGAACTAGTCATCCTTATATGTAAGTTAATTCCTTTCTTGATATTCCAGTGACACTGAACTCTCAGATAAATAATGGTTACTCATTATTTCATCTCGGTATGGCCATACACTTCTCAGTTCACTGATCAAGTGGCCGATGATATTTTCTCTCTTATAGAGAGGGGTAATCCCTTCACTTCTCTCATGCTCTCTAACATGAATCAATGCATACCCAAGCATACCCATACTTGTCACTCAGTTACGAGCACGTTAGGTGTATGTCAAAGTACACAGTAATTCATAAAGAGTTTCATAGAGATTTTAGGTCTAAGAACTCCGATACAAAACTTGCATATGAGGAACACTTATGACTTGTACCATATAGTGTTCTCATGTGTGGATCGTATCCAAATACCATGTTACAAACATGTATCTATGATCTCTGATTGACACTTTTGTCCTTATGATCCGTAAGACAGAACTCAACTAATCAGAGAGAGCATACTAGTCTTAATTCATTTGTTATTCCCATAACAATGACTGACTAGGGATATTTAGAATGAAGTCTCATTTGTTTCAAGGTCTTACAACCATGTGCCTCACACATGATAACTTAAACTGAAACGACATTCTTGGATAGTTCTATCAATTGACATGCACAGGAATACAATGGATAAAACAAAATGCCTCATTTATTAACTAAAGTGTTTTATTACAATGTATTGGGGCTAGGGCTTACACTAACATTACCGTCGCCAGAGGAGAGGTGGTCGACACCTCCCTCACTGAAAGATAAATCGGCACACCAGGAAGGCGGCGAATGTGGTCACGCGCTGGTATGTCGCGGCGTTTGGCCGAAAAATGTGCCGGAGAGTCGCTGTTCTTCACCGGCATTTTTCTCCGACGCGCCTTACTCCAGCGAGCGATGGAGGATCGGACGGCAGGGGGAGCTTCGTCCAAGCCTCGGCAGTCATGCGGCGGGGCACGTGTGCCACTCCGACGTCAGGGGTGGCCGGCGGAGGCCACGGCTCCCTCCCCTTTCTCCTCTGCGTTTTTCGGCGTCCCGTGTTCTGTGGTCTGCTCCTCTGTGTTCCTTGCTCTCTTTTGTTTGTTCTCTCTATTTATTTCTTCTTTGCTCTCCCTTTGTTTTCCTTTTTCTTTCTATTTTAATTCCTTTGGTCTAGGTTTTTCTTCACCTGCTCCCTTTTGCTCTCTCTTTATTATTTTTTTAAATTTTCTTCAGCTCCCTGCCTGCTCTCTCTTGTTCTTCCTTTCTCTTTATTTTTCTCTCTATTTTTCTTTTGGTCTCTCATCTGCCGAGCCTCTCTTCTTGCTCTCTCTTTCCTTTCATTTCCTTTCTTTTCCTTTTCTTTATCTGCCGAGAGAGAGTCCCCTTAATTTCTTCATCTTATTCTTTTTATACTCTAAAACTAGGGCTAATTAGGTGCACATGATAGTTTCCTCCATTTTTCTATTTTCTGATTTTTTTTATTTTAATTATTTTACTCAAATTACTACGTATTAATTAATTAAACCCTTTATGAATTAAATGCTCTATATTTTATACCTATTTAATTTAATCAATCTACTTAAATTATCAATCTAATTTATTTAATTAAACCCTATATCTATTTTCTTCTTTTTTTTTTTCAATTTTAACTATACTAAAACATTAACCAATCAATTAACTAATAATATTAACTAATCTTAATTTTTCATGCACTTTAATCTAATTTTTAATTTAACCTACCTATTTTAATTTAGCCTACCTATTTCATATATAATATATATATTTTTGGAGGTATTATCAAGGCCCAAAGATTGCCATTGCCATTTTTTATTGTTTATTATATTTTTTTTAAACCTGACCTAGGACCCGGTGTCTACACCCTTCCTGACTATCCATCAGTTTGAGGGTGGAATGCTGTACTAAAATTCAACTTTGTACCCATTGCAGCCTATAAATTATTCTGGAATTTAGAAGCAAATCTCAGATCCCTATCCGATACAATAGACAAGGGAATACCATGCAACTTGATAATCTCCTTTACATACAACTTAGCTAACCGATCCATGGAGTAGTCCATTCGAACCGGTATAAAGTGAGCAGTCTTAGAAAATCGATCCATAATCACCCACACTAAATCATGTTGCTTTGATGTCGAAGGCAATCCAGAAACATAGTCCATGGTAATGTTATCCCATTTCCACTGTGGAATGGAAAGAGGAGTTAACAATCCATGTGGAACATGATGTTCCGCCTTCACCTGCTGACATGTCAAACACTTTGAAATATATTCTACGACATCCTTTTTCATACCCAGCCACTAAAAAATTTGCTTTAGATCTTTATACATCTTATTCCCACCTGGGTGCATAGTCAAGACTGTATTGTGCGCTTTGTGCAGAAGTATTTTTCTTAACCCTTTATCACTTGCAACACATAGCCGGTTCTTATAAAATGGTACACCCTCTTCATTCACTGAATAGTCAGTCTTGTCTCCCTTCCTAACTGACTGTGGAACTTGCTGCAATTTAGGATCATCTTCCTACGCCATAATCACTTCATCTCTCAACACAGGCTTAGCTCTCAACTTAACAAAGCTCCATCTGAAGTAAACCTCCACTTCAATTGCTAAAACAACAAAACCAAAATTGATTTTCTGCTCAACGTAACAGCCACTACATTAGCTTTACCAGGATGATAATCCAATATACAATCATAGTCTTTAAGCAATTCGAGCCATCTACGCTGTCTCAAATTCAAATCCTTCTGAGTTAGCAAATATTTGAGAGTTTTGTGATCCGTGAAGATCTCATACTTCTCACCATACAAGTAGTGTCGCTAAATTTTTAAGGCAAACACCACTGCAGCTAACTCCAAATCATGAGTTGGGTAATTTTGCTCATGTGGCTTCAATTGCCTTAAAGCATAAGCCACAACCCTTCCATCTTCCATCAATATGCAACCCAATCCTATTCCAGAGCATCACTATACAGTACATACTCTTTACCGGAAATAGGTTGAGTTAAGATTGGTGCCTCCACCAACATTCTCTTCAATTGCTCAAAACTTGACTAACATCTATCTAAGCATTCAAACTTAACTCCCTTACGAAGTAATCTAGTCAGTGGTGAAGCGATCACGGAAAACCACACAAATCGCCTATAATATCTAGCTAACCCCAGAAAAATTCGAATCTCAAGGACATTCCTGGGTGGTTTCCAATTCATAATCGCTTCTATCTTGGCCGGATCTACCTTAATACCCTCAGAAGACACAACATGCCCTAGAAAAGACACTTCCTTTAACCAGAATTCACACTTGCTAAGCTTAGCATACAATTAATGCTCCGTTAAGGTTTGAAGCACCATTCTCAGATGCTGCTCATGCTCTTTCTCATTCTTGTAATAGACCAGAAGGTCATTAATGAACACCACTACAAACTAGACCAGATACGGCCTGAACACGCTGTTTATCAAATCCATAAATGCAATAGGCACATTAGTTAACCCGAATGGCATTACTAAGAATTCGTAATGTCCATAACGAGTCCTAAATGCAGTCTTAGGACTATCCTCCTTTTTCACTTGCAACTAATAATACCGAGACCTTAAATCTATCTTGAAAAATACACCTACCCCTCTCAACTGATCAAAAAGATCCTCAATTCTTGGTAAAGGATACCGATTCTTCATTGTCACCTTGTTCAACTGTCTGTAATCAATGTACATTCGCATGGTTCCATCCTTTTTCTTTATAAACAGTACGGGCGCTCCTTAAGGAGATAGACTAGGTCTTATAAAACCCCCATCTAATAATTCTTGCAACTGAGTCTTTAATTCTTTCAACTGAGTAGGATCCATTCAATAGGGTGCCTTAGACACAGGTACTGTTCCAGGCATAATGTCAATAGACAATTCCACTTCCCTCACTAGCGGTACACTAGACAATTCTTCTAAGAACACATCAAGAAATTCCCTCACTATGGGTATATCCTGAATTCTCACTTGCTCTCTTTCAGAATCCAATACAAGAGTTAAGAAAGCCTCACACCCTTTCCTCAAACATCAATAAGCTTGCATTGCCAACAACACATTAACTAAGCCTCACCTTATACCCTTCATTAATCGTCTTCTTCCTACAGTTAACTACAACTTGATGCTTGCTCAACCAATCCATTCCCAAAATTAAGTCAAACTCATCAAAAGGCAATTCAATCAGATCTATAGGAAATACATGACCTTGAACCTTTAAAGGGCAATTCCTATGCATTTTGTTCACATTCACACTATTACCCAAAGGACTAGTTATACACATGTCATAATTCAAAAAATCGGCAACAAGCATCTTGTTATATATTCTCTTAGAACAAACATAAAAATGCCTAGATCTAGGGTCAATCAATCAAAATATTTATGTATCATAAAGTAGAAATGTACCCGCAATGACCTCTAGCGCATCCTGCTCCTCTCGAACCTTCATTGCATAAGCTCGGGCCGGCGCCACAAAAGGTCTACCCACTGATTCTGATTCAGTTCCACCTCTAGACTGACTTCCTCTGTCATGTCCTCGTCTTTTACCTCTACTAACAGGAGGCAAATCAGAACCACCCCGACAAGTCTCCTGCTCATTTCCAACCACCTCATAAGCCTTTGGACAACTGGCTAGGTAATGCTCAGTGCTCCCACATCTAAAACAGGCACAGTCACTTTCCAATATTCCCCTCTATGCCGTTTCCCATAATGTGAACATTCAGGCACTTCACTTCTGGCACCAGATGGACCTCTACCAGTACCAGATGCAAAGGATGACCCTTGCTTCCTGCCTCTAGTTGCTAAATTATAGATAGATTCAGGTGGAGGTGTCACTTGAGAATTTCTAGATCTCTTGCCTGAATGAGATCCACCACGGTTCGGATTCCTCTTTTGCATTATTTCCTTCTAAATCTCCAATGACCGCTCTGCTCTCACAGCAGCTTGTACTATCCGATAATAACTCACATTTTGCTCCGTGGTCATTGAGATCAATAATGCCTTAATCTGCTCAATTAACTCCTCTTCAAATTGCTGACATCTGAACTCTTCAGTTAATACACCAGGCGGTGCATTCTTAATCTGCAGAACTCTTTCTCATACTCAGCCACTGACATGGCTCTCGGCCTCAAATTCAAGAATTGCTTCAAATTCGCCTCTCTCTACGCCTTGGTCACATATTTATTACGGAACTCCCATTCAAAGAATTCCCATGTAACCGGATCCGGAAGCATTGGATGCCTTAGGACTAGTTTCCATCAGTCATACTCAGCACCCTGAAGCAATGAAACCACACATTCCACTTGTTGCTTAAGAGGACACCTTATATCCCCGAGAACCCTCTGAACCTTTTCAATCCAATATTCCGCCTTCTCAAATTCATCCAATCTAATTCCATGAAACTCTTATACCCCATGCTTTCTCATTAATTCTAATGGAGCCATTGGCATCGTCATTCGATATAACACCCTCGCCATGTTCGGACACATTTTGAGCAAGGCCTTCACAGGAACCATTGGAACCTCATGTCCAAAACTAACTGGCTTAGACTGACAAGACCAAGACACTTTCACTTCTCGAGGGTTAACACTTTCTGCTGTTTCTTCTCTAGAGTTATTAGAAGGATCCATTGATCTAATACAATAAATAAGGACGTCCGCATTAGGTCAACACAACTATGCACATCCTAGTCTACCCATTTCCCAGAAAAGGCTAAATCTATGCTCTGATATCACAACTTGTAACACCCACTCCCAACCGCACAATTAGCTCAGCTAAAGCAGTCGAGAATGGCTGTTACACCAGAATCACATGCACTTATAATGTCTATACACATGCAGAAAAACCTGTACAATAAATTTCATTTCCCATACATTCACATGCAGTAAGTATATCGATTAAAATGTATAATTGAGTTTTTAAAACTTAAAATTCTATCTCTTTTCGAAAATTGCATCGCATCATTTTAGGGCCTTAGAACTATGTTAGTTGGCCCCCTATTTTACCCTGGTGCAATCCCGAAGCACGACCCTACTTTCACTCATTGCACCAGCCCAAGCCTCATACTATTAAATGTATATCAAATGGAGACCCGATCGGTCGTTATGCTCTTGATGAGCTAGCCCATTGGCAGGGACCATGCTTGGGTTGACCTAAAAAATCTCCATCGACCAAAGCCCATGTAATGACAAATAGAAACTTCCACTAGGTGATATTCTCCTTAATACGATGCTTATGATGTGGGCCGTCACGTATTAAACAAAATAAAGCAAATTAAGTGGTTCTTTATCAAAGGCTTTCATGCCCTGATAAGCCCACCTTAACTTGATTGAATTGTCCAAATACATAATGGACAAAACTCATACGTATGTACATTAGATAAGAGTGTTATGCTGTCAGTTTTTCACTGTGCACCATACGTGTCTGATGGGTTCCCTGTTAACCCTCGGATGAAGCCCACCTAGGAAAGAGACCGCACGACCTTGTGTGTGGGAGTGATAAAGTTAGAAGGATCTATCTGCTTGCATATGGTTGTGAATACTGCACAGCACGCTCGCACATCGCATGTCATTCATGCATGTCAATAAAATAAATACATGTATATATAAATAATAATATATTTTATCTCATGCTATGTGTATATGTATCTTTCTGTCTGCATGCTATTTTTCACATGTGCATATCATCCTGCATATAATCTCATGCTGTGTGCGTATATACCTTTTCGTCTGCATATTATTTTTTTCACGTGCACATATCATCCTACGTGTACTTTCTTCCATACATCCCATCGTATTGTGGTAACCTATTGATCTCGTACTCATCGAAGACCATTTGCATGGCACGATCATGCATTGTACATGTCATCTATGCATCATTCTAACAATCTTGATCTTTCAGCCATCATAGATTCATCCAAGATGACTAGAGGTTCTGACGATCGACTACTGAGGACAGACTCGCCCTTTGGATTGCTAGAATTAGTGCCTGTTTGGGATTTTGAGTCACTCTCAACGACTAGTGAATCATCTTTGATGGCAAAACTACAACGAGAGACTGGAGCTTTAACTACCTAAGACCTTGCCAGGAAACTAGAGGATTATAAAAGGAGGATATTGGCCATGATGGAAAATGTCGCTGCTTGAATGGCACCAAATGCCAGCCAACCGCCTGTGGCCCCTACTATTGAACAAGTTGAATTGCCTATTATGGAAGAGGCTCGTGCCTTAATGACCCAAGAGATGGATAGAAGGTTCGAGGAGCTCGAAAAGAGGTTGTTGGCCACAATTAAGGAAAGGATGGATGCCATGGCACTAGTTCTCCAAGCTTAACTCATGGCAACTACTCGGGCACCCCTCAATAAGACTATTACTAGCCCCGCAAGTCTAGGAGTTGGTAGCAGCGGTACAAGAAGGACAGGGAAAGTACCAATGGTTGAAATAGCTCAAAGGCACTATTCTGATATGGGCAAACCTTTGTCATGGGTTTTTGGGAAGCTAATGAGGGGGGAATGTTGCAGCCATTGCCTCCTAAGCCAGCCAGAAGCCAAGGGTAGCCCAACCACAGAGCGCGTCAGTATTGTGCCTTCCACTAGCACACTGGACATTTGATAGACTATTGTCGGGCTTTAAGGGACCAGGTTCAAGACCTTATTGATAGCAAGCCGATCTCTGACCCAAAAGAATGAAAGAAAAAGAAGACGAGCTAAATGCAGTTCGCCACCATGAGTTTGATCGGTTCTGGCAAGATGAGTATGCTGCTGCCACTCATTAGGAGAGTAGAGAGGAAGACTATGTTTTTTAAGATGCTTTATTTCTTTTTAATTCAAGAACTCCCTATGACAGTCTAGTTATTTCAATATGATGGACAATTTTTGCTTATTCGTATGGTGTTTCTATTGATTTCATCCCCTATGATCACGATGCATTCATTCATTTTTTGGCATTAACCCAATTAATATGACTCCATCTAATATCGAAACTTTGGGAAATCCAACCAAAATCTTGATTGCATATGATATAACTCTTGAAGAGAGGATAATTTTGAGAGACGAAAAAAAAGTGCCTTTGCCTGGACCTGGGATGACATGCTAAAAATTGACAAGTACATTCTTGAGACCATGCTACTTCCACGTGCCAACATGACAAAAAGCATAATTTTGAAAGCCATTCCTTTGCATCCACAACATCTGGGATGCATATGGTGCTGCCAAATAAAATCAAATTTTAAGAGCTACACCAGGAGTTAGACGAATAAAACTCAAGACCTTCACGAGAAATATACAACTCATTGGAACCAAACCGTATGACCCCTAACATTTGAAATGTGTACCCCAAAACCAATTAAGATTGACCTTTAACCATTCGAAACCCTTATAGGCAAACTTAAAAGGACAGCTTTTTACCATTAAAAAAAAAAGAGAAAAAAAATAAAAGAAAAAAAAGAGAGAGCAAAAAAAAAAAAAACACACACACACACACAAAAAACAAAAAAACAAAACCCACTACTTTTCCCTGAACCTAACCTGTAACCCAATCCCAACCACTAAGGCCTAACTTGTGACCCTCAGCCAATCCCAACCATTAAAAGCCACTTTAGAAACTGCACCACCGAAGTCGACAAAAGCCAAGTGTGAGATTTCACATCCAAGCCCCAAATAAGGAACCTATCACCTGAACCAGTCTGCACAAAGGACAAGCATAGGACTTTGATACAAAAAAGAACCACTCTCCAAAGTAGCAACTTTCCCGGCTAACGAAGATGGAAGCAAATTCAATCAACACCGAGGAACTGAAGAAGGGTCCATGGCAGAGGCTAAATAAAGAATAAAAAATAAAAAAGAGAGAAAATATTCAATCAAGAAAACCCACGAGGGCTGATTGATAACAGGAGTTTGATGCTCTCAAGATCTATCCCGAGATTAGATGAGGTCTCATATTTTTTGAGTTAATGCCAAATAGTGATCATGTGTTATGAAATCAGATTGAAATATATGCATTTATGCAAAAATGTATTGGTATGACCAGAGCAGTTCATCTAGCACACTCAAAGTTGTCTGGGTCTGGCATAAAACCAGCACATTATTACTGTCTACCCTCTGCCACTCTCGCCACTCAGGCACTTCAGTTAACTCATCCTGCTATCAATTATGAAGTAAATTCTGTAGCACCCTCATGATAGGGATCAAATTTATTCAACCACAATCTGAGACATAAGTACATGCCAATCATACCTGAAAGATCTTTGATGACAATTTCAGCCGCTCTAAAAAAAGGCCGTTAGAGATGAAAGCCGTGATTTGAGCACTAAACAAAAGTTAGGCCAAAGGGCAAGGTGAAAAGCTGGGAACAGGCAGTCTGTCCTAAAAAAAAAATAAAATGAATAAAAGCAGCTGGATTGGGTTGGGTCCATTCCAGGAGAAAAATAAGGCACAGGCTTATGTGAAAATCCATAAAGGACACATTTCCCGCTAAGAAAAGCTAGTGTGAAAATCCACAAGTGACGCACTACCTTCAAAGAATGACTATAGGTATCAGAAGAGAACCTCGTAATCCTCAAAGGCACAAAATTCAAAAGCGATTCCAGAGGGTAACAATCCTACTGCCAATTGTGACCAAACCGGCTGTCGCCTCCAAATCCACTCAGATGAATTCTTATCCTGCATTCTTGCATGACACATACATTTCACGTGCATGCTCACCAGTTTTCCTGCAGATTTAGCTTTCCAGTTTTGCAGCAAGAGATTTTCGATGTGAACGCCGGTGAGAGGCGAATGACGACATCGATTAAAATACCAATCCAACAATCAACTAAAGATCTCTCAAGGAGCAGTCAGCCAAAGACCTCTCAGGGGGCAATCAACCAAAGATCTCTCAAGGGGCGATCAACCGAAGACTTCTCAGGGAGCAGCCAACTAACCGAAGACCTCTCAGGGGGCGCTCAACCGAAGAAATCTAAGGGAGCAGCCAACTAACCGAAGACCTCTCAGGGGGCGATCAACCAAAGACTTCTCAAGGAGCAGCCAGTTAACCGAAGACCTCTCAGGGGGCGATCAACTGAAGACTTCTCAGGCAGCAGCTAACTAACCAAAGAGCTCTTAGAGGGCAATCAACCGAAGACTTCTCAGGGAGCAGCTAACTAACCAAAGACCTCTCAGGGGGCAGCCAACCGTCAAAAGATCTCTCAGGAGGCGGCGAACCGAAGATCTCTCAGGGGGCAATCAACCGAAGTCTTCTCAGGGAGCAGCCAACTAATTGATGACCTCTTAGGGGGCAATCAACTTAAGACTTCTCAGGGAGCAGCTAGCTAACCGAAGACCTCTCAGAGGGCGATCCACCGAAGACTTCTCAGGGAGCAGCCAGCTAACCGAAGACGTCTCAGGGGTCGATCAATTGAAGACTTCTCAGGGAGCAGCCAGCTAGCCGAAGACCTCTCAAGGGGCGATCAACCGAAGACTTCTAATGGAGCAGCCAACTAACCGAAGACTTCTCAGGGGCCGATCAACCGAAGACTTCTTAGGGAGCAGCCAGGTAACCGAAGACCTCTCAGGGGGCAATCAACTGAAGACTTCTCAGGGAGCAGCCAGCTAATCGAAGACCTCTCAAGGGGCGATCAACCGAAGACTTCTCAGGGAGTAGCCAGCTAACCGAAGACCTCTCCATGGGCAATCAACCGAAGACTTCTCAGGGAGAAGCAAGCTAATCGAAGAGCTCCCGGGGGTGATCAATCGAAGACCTCTCGGGGGGCGATCAATCGAAGACCTCTTAGGGAGCAGCCGGCCAGCCAAAGACCTCTCAGGGGGTACAACCATAAAAAGGATAACACACCAACAATCTCTTCCAGTCCGGAAAAGCGACCGCCTCAGGTACGTGTCTCTTTCCTTCTTTTCTTAATTTTGGGTCACTTGGGCACTCAAGTTCTAAGTTCCCCAAAATTGGGGGCAATTGTAGACACCGGGTCCTGAGGCGGTCCAAGATCAGGATTACCCGATGATGAAAATAATGCTTGCCACAAGTAGAGGTGTCAATAATGATGTTATCCTTGTCGAAAATCTCCTTTGTCCCTCTGAAAATTTTAATTCAAAAAATTGCATTTTTACTCTTTTTTTATTTATCTATTTATTTTATCTTATTCCCTTTATTTTTATTTTTATTTCTACTTTTAGTTTTTTTTTTATCTTTGACATTATTTATTTTTTTACCTTTTTTTGCGTGCCACGCCCGCGAGCCGCGGCGGGTGCCCCCCAGTCTCGCTGAGGCACGCGCGCCCCGCTGGGGCACGTCTCGCTGCGCGCACGCCCCAGTGGGGCATATCTCACTGCGCGTGCGCTCCAGTGGGGCGCGTCTCGCTGCGCGGGCGCGAGCCCCTAGGGCACGCGGGTACTTTCGCCCCTTCGCACTGTCGCCCTCGTCTGCGTTTCCTGCAATTTTTAGTCTATTTTTTCCCCTTTCTTTCACATTTTTGCGCTTTTTTTAATAAACTAAAAATAAAAGCAACTTTTGGTCTCTTCCCATTTTTGGCCAAGATAGGAAATTAAAGGAAAACCTTGTTTTCATTTGAGAGGGGATCTGCCATTTTTTGTTCGAAGGAGATAAATTCATTTTTCTCTCATCCAAGGGGCAGCCGTAGTTTTTTTAGAAAAATTTTAAAAATTCAAAGCTTTAATTTTCTTCTTCTTTTTTTCTTTTTCTCTAAAAGAATATCTATTTCTCGGATGATTTTGAGTTTGGAAAATTAATTTCGTTTGCTCAATCATCCTCCAAAAATATTTTGTCAAGTTATTTTTCTTGTGTTCATCACCACAAATTTTGACAAGGAGGACGGATCAAGGCATCCTATTTTTCGATCTATAAATTCTGAGGGTAAATATTTTTGGACCCATTCTCATTTATTTTTGTATATTATTTATTGTTATTAATATTATTATTTTCTGTTATTATTACTATATTCACAATTTATTTCTAGCATTCTAATGTGATTATTACTGTTGGCATTTTAAGTTCGGTATGTTGGTTTAATCCCCTTATGGTTGTTTTACATGACTTTTGTAGCTTCCTTTTATCCTATTTTTTGTTTGTTTTTGCCATCCACCATACATTGGCTATTTGTGTTTATTGTTGGCATCTGTTGGTTTGCTTGTTTCTCCTTGCCATTATTCCTACTATTCTTATTACTACTATTATAGCTATTATTGTTGCTCTCCTTATTATTATTATTATTATTATTATTGCTATTAAGATCTTCTTGTTGCCTTCACTTTCATTATTATTATTATTGTTATTATTATTACTATCGTTATTATCATGTTCACTGTTATTTTATTATTATTATCATTATTATTGTTATTATTACTATTTCATCATGTTATTATTATTGCCATAATAATCCTATTGTTATTATTGCTATTATAATTTTATTATTGCTTTGTCATTAACTTTGGGTTTTGCATGACTTATTTTACTTCTTTTGCATTAAAATCATTTGTATACTAAACAAATATGTCCCATGTTTATGTTGCCTTTACTTGATTAATTTTATTTAGAATTATTACTAATATTTTTAATATTATTTTATGTCTGAGGTTTATTTTGAGTTGCATTAAGTGGGCATCCCCGTGACCCCCCGGGTGGGTCACCACGCATAGGAGAACACGTCGGTTTGGTGAGACCCCCCTTATTTCCCTCCTTTTATTGTGTTTACTTGTACAATAAATATATTATTTATGCACGCGTGAGATAAAATATCATGAAAATATTTTTGTAATTAAATTGGGATTTTCACTAATAAATTGGGAACGATGTCCCTCGTTTTAGCCAAGAAACGAAAAACATCACAAATAAAATGAAGAGTTAAGTTCTCCAAAAATAGGATCACTCATCCCGATTTTTAATCCAATAATCAAAACAACTCTTCGAACCCTCTTTAAATAAACACGAAGGGACCAATGTTCCTAGACCTTCAAACAATTGCGAAGGAACTAATGTTCCTAAACCAAACAAATGTCCCGATTTATTTAAGTTTTTCTTATGGTTGATTTTGTTTGATTGTTAAAATTTATGTATTTCCTTTTGGGCTCTTGTAATTAATTTTGGGGCAATATTATTTATTTAGGGATTGTATTCGTCCCATTTTCCCTTTTTTATCTTCTTCTATTCGGGGGTTGTATTCTGCCCCTATCTTCCATGTAATTGAGTGCTTGCATGTTTATTCGCTTTCCTTTATTGCTTTATTTACAGCTTTTCTTTATAGCTTTCCTCTACTGCTTTTTGAATGCTTGCAATGTGCCTTTATTTAAATGCATAAATCGTGTGAGATAAGAGGTATAATTTTGGAAAGTTAAAAACTCACTTATAATTAACCAAAGTATAAATAAGAGTGAAGTTCCGAACACCAATATCTGGTATAGACCATTAAAAGGTTAGAGACATTTCCCAATTTCATGTAAATTTGGTGGCGACTCCAAAATACCTCAAAGGTGCCCAAAGGTGCCATAGGGCTAGATGTTCCTTTCTAATGTTCTATTGGAAAGGATGCATCCAAGATGTCTCGTGGTGCCCATGATCAAAAAGACGCGAACCAATCCCTCGAATCCTAAAAGCGGATTCTGCGAGGGCCTTTGCTGGGTCCGGCGCTCATCACACACTACCCCTACTAGAGGGTGTCATAACACTTCCTTTATATGTCGACGCTTGAACTAACCCTCGAATATCTTGTCCACTTGCAGCTTCCCGAGCTCTCTTGTCACTAACCATACCTCTATCTAATACTTTCCTTTTTTGCTCTCTCTTCTGCTTCACTAATTCTGATTTTTCCAACTTCATGGCTGCCAAAACCAACTTCTAATAACTCACTGACTGCATAGCAGCCATTGCCGATAGAGGCCCTCTTATACTCTATCTCAATTAATCTTCAAATTGTCAGCACTTAAAATCTTCTGTTAACAACACATCGGGCACATACTTGCTCAATCTACTAAACTCCTTCTCATATTTACCCACCGTCATATTCCTTTGCCTTAAACTCATAAACCCTTTCCATTTTGCTTCTCTATAAACCTTGGTGTCATACTTCTCCTTAAACTCTTGGACGAAGAAATTTCATGTTAACTCAACCAGTCATTGAGGATTTCTCAATACTAATTTCCACCAGTCATATGCTGAACCTTGCAGTAATGACACAGTACAAGCCACTCTCTGATTCTAGGGATAACTAATCTCTGACAAAATCCTTCTCGTTCTTTCTAACCAGAACTCAGCCACATCTGATTGATCTAAAGAGGTTCCACTAAATTTGTAAGGATACAAAATGCACCCTAACTACATTAAGGCATGTTTAGGGTGAAATGGAAACCGAATGTGTTTGATTTAGCAACGAAAGTGTCACAAAGGACATAACCGTCATTAATTCAAAAGTTTCAGCAAGTTTCGATAAATTAAAAAAGTATGTAGTTATGCCTTAAATGGCATTAAAAGAATTATTTTGGTGACTAAAAATGTGCAACTGGATGATGGCATTGGTTAAGTATAATAAAGGATACGATCAGTATTAAGTAAAAAGGCAAGGTTATTTTTGTTATTTTGAATTTATGGATCTAATTGCATGGAATGAGTGACCATATGGGTTAATTTATGAGAATGGATTAGTGTTATGCCAAATTTATATATGTTTTGATATCGAGTGTTGATATGAGCCTAAATAGCTCATATTTAGCTTATATTTTGTGGTTAAAATCATGTTTAGTTATGGATAAATGTGTTAGAATTGGGTGTGTTTGATGTTTTGTGTTAAGTTTGTTGATGTAGGAGAAAAAGGGAGAAAATGAGAAGAAGGAGAAAAAATGAGCAAGAAAAGAGTTCTCTGTCACGAGCGCGACATATATCGCAAACGCGATAGAGGATGCCCAAGAGAAGAGAAGGAAAGAGAAGAAAATAAGAGCCAGAGGAGGGAAGCCGCGTGCTATTGCAAGCGTGACAGCCATTGCGATCGCGGCAAGAGGTGGAGGAAGAGGAAGATCAAGAACTGGAGAGATTGAAGTGCCGTGCTCTGTCGAAAGCGCGACAAGCATCGCGAGGGTGACAAAGAGAGCCGTTGGACAGTTTTCCTTGAAATTTCACTTGAAAAGTTGGGACCTTCCACCAAGCTTTGCAACTATTTGAAGAAAGGACATGACCTTTGGAACACTATAAATGTCAATTTCAACTGTAAATTCAAGGATGATGAATTTTCTTTAACTAATTTATTTTTCTATGAGTTTGAAAGAATAATTTTTATATAGTTAAAGTTCTAAGTTAGATTTTATCTTTTGAAGAAGAAGACCAAGGAGGAGAAAAATTTATTACAAGGGTTTAAGAAAAGGGTTGAGAGATTTCTTTCTTCTAACTCTTATCTTTTATTTTCTTCTTTGTAATTAAATGAATGTTATTTAATGAAATTTGAATTATATTAATGTTATCTACTTCCATCTATGTTAGTAATCTTTGAATGTAGAATTCTCTATTAGTATATTATTGTATGATCATTATAAGTTAAGGTAGAATTAAGGGGTTCATTTTAACTTACAACTAATAGGAATTCATTATTTGAACATAACTAGAGAGATCAATATATTGAGATAATTGCTATAGGTTGGTGAATAATCTTAGAATAAGTAATTGAAATTAACTAGTTCATTAATGAGAGTTAGGGATTAGCATTTCAATTACATATTTTAGGCATTCTAATTCATGATTGAGAGAGTGAATTAGAACAACATTCCAACTTGGCTTGCTTATAAGACTAAAATTATAAATAAATGATGGAATAAAGTTTCATAATTATTAAATCTTCATTATATACTTTGCCTTCTTTGATTATAATTAAGTTACATGATAATAATAGTTTAGAGTTAACTTTCAAATTAATGAATATTGTAAACAAGATTAAAATTGAGTAATAATAGTGTGTAATATTAATCTACATTTCTCGTGGGATCGATATCTTTTGTACTATAATCGGTACACCGTGTACTTGCGAAATTAGTGTGTAGAAATATGCCTAACAAGTTTTTGGCACCATTGTTAGGGAATGTTATGATTAAATTTATTTTCATTATGAATCTTGATTTATGATTTTGGATTACAAGACTTAATTAGTTTTGTGTTTGTTTTGTTTTGTTTTACAGGATTGGATAGTTCAAGTATATGCTTAATACAAGGAGTTCTCAAGAAGAACTTGAACCATTGAATCCAGGAATAGAAAGATTTATTTCAAGTAACCGAAAATCCAATAAGAAGAAGAATAAAACTAGGAGAATAATCATGGCTGAAGAAGAGAATCCACCAAGGTTGATGGATTTTGCTATGCCAGCGTTGAGCGAGGCTCAACAAGGAAAGGTAAGGCCAACGATAAATGCTTATCAATTCGAAATTAAGCCATCTCTTTTACAAATAATTCAAAATAGTATTCAATTTTATGGTTTGGAAAATGAGGATCCAAATGCTCATTTGGCAAATTTCTTAGAAATTTGTGATACTTTTAAAATTAATGGAGTTTCAGCGAATGCAATTAAGCTTAGGATTTTTCCTTTTGCTTTGAAGGATAAGGCAAAAGCTTGGTTAAATTCAATAACTAGAGGGTCTATAACAACTTGGGACCAATTGGCTCAAGCATTTTTATCTAAATATTTTCCTCTAGCCAAAACTGCAAAAATTATAAAGGATATCATTACTTTTATTCAACATGATAATGAATCTTTGTATGAAGCTTGGGAAAGGTTTAAAGAATTGTAGAGAAGTTTCCCACATCATAACCTTCCAAGGGAGTTGTTAATGCAAACATTTTACAATTGAGTGAATTCCACCACTAGAGGTACAATAGATGTTACAATCGGTGGTTCCCTTATGAGGAAAATAACGAAAACTGCATTTCAGTTGTTAGAATAGATGTCTATGAATAATTGCATGTGGCCAACCAAAAGAGTAAGGAAATCAAATTCTTCTAATGCTAGGGGGGTACATTCACTATATTTTATAGTAGCATTGTAAGCCCAAATTGAGGATTTAACACATAAGATTAATAGCCTAGGTATGGGAGGAAGTCCACAAAATGAATGTACTATTTATGGTAAAAAAGGTCATACTAGTGAAGTGTGTAATTTGGGGATAGCTAGCATGGATGAACAAGTGAGCTTTATCCAAGGACAAGGATGTGGGAATCCATATTCAAATACCTATAACCCTGGTTAGAGAAGCCATCCAAATTTTTTATGGGGAAATAGTAGCAATTAAAATAGTAGAGTAGGATTTCAACAACCTCAAGATAGGTTTGGAGCTTTAGAGGTCAAGATGGATAGGTTCTTCGAAGGGATTAATTAGAAGTTTAGTTCACGAGAAGAGAACCAAAAGAGGCTAGAGACAAAGTTTAATCAAATCACTAAAAATAATGCCTCATTAATCCATAACTTGGAGGTGCAAATAGGTCAAATTGCTAAGGCTTTACCTTCACGATTACAAGGGAATTTACCAAGTAATACGGAGGAAAATCCAAGGGAACATTTGAAGGCAATTAACTTGAGGTCAGGTAAATCCTATACTAGTGAATTTGTTTCTACTAACAAGGACGATGATGTGCAGGAAAATTTTTTTCATAAGGATGAGTCTTCTGTCGCGAGAACGACGCTTGTCGTGAGCGCGACAGAGGAGAGACCGGCCAACATCTCGAGCATGATGCCTGTCGCGAGTGTGACAGAGGAGAGACCGACCAACATCGCGAGCGCTCACGAGTGCATAAAAGGAGAATCTGCCTTCTATCATGAGCGCGACATAAAGGGCTACCAATGCAAGTTCTTCAAAAATTTTCCAACCTCGTCCACCATTTCTGCAACATCTTAAGCAACAAAATCAAGATAAGCAATTTCAAACTTTTGTTGATAAGTTAAAGCATTTACATATCAATTTGAATTTTATTGAGGCTATAACTCAAATTCCTAACTATGCAATGTTTCTTAAAGACATAATTTCTAAGAAAAGAAGTTGGGAAGACATATATATTGTTGAGTTGACTGAGGCATGTAGTTCAATAATTACTAATAATTTGCCTACTAAACTTAAGGATAATGGGAGTTTTACTATTCCTTGTACTTTGGGGGATGTTGAGTTTCCTAATTGTTTATGTGATCTAGGGGCAAGAATTAATCTTATGCCATTATCTATCTTTAAGAAGTTAGGTTTGGATTATGTTAAATCTACCTCAATGGTCTTAAAATTGGCTGACCAATCTAGTAAGAGACCATATGGCATAGTGGAAGATGTACTTATTAAAGTGGATAAATTTATTTTCCCTGCTGACTTTGTTATTTTAGACTTTACTTATGACGTTAAATGCCCCTTGATATTGGGAAGACCTTTCATGACAACTGGTAGGGCTTTAGTTAATGTTTATGAGGGCACTTTGATTTTAAGAGTGGGGAAAGATAGTGTAGAATATCACATGGATAAGGCACTCAAATACCCCATAGATGAGAATGTATACATGGAAATTGATGTTATTGATGCTTGTGTTTTGGAAGTATTGGATAATGTAGGTCAAGAGGAGGTAAATATTGAGGAGGAAGTTCATGAAGAAGTAGAGCAAGATAGCTCAAAGCCAAAACTTTTATATAGAAGTGAAGCACCTTTGCCACCTTCTATTATAAGTCCTCCTAATGTAGAATTGAAAGAGCTACCTAGTCATTTGAGGTATGCATTTCTTGGTTCAAGTAATACTTTACATATCATTATTTCTAATAAGCTAACTAGTAAGCAAGAGTCTTCATTATTTGAGGTTGTTAGAAAAAGAATCAAGAGTATAGGTTGGCAAATTTTTGATTTAAAGGGAATTAGTCCAAACATTGTCATGCATAAAATTAACATGGTGGATGAGTGTCAAACTAAGGCTGATAGACAAAGGAGGCTTAATCCCAAAATGAAGGAAGTAGTTAAAAAGGAAGTAATTAAGTTGTTAGATGCTAGGATTATCTATCCAATTTTGGATAGAGCATGGGTGAGTCCAATTCATTATGTACCCAAGAAAGGGGGAATGACTGTAATTAGAAATGAGAATGGAGATTTGATTCCTACTAGAACCACTGTAACACCCCGAAAATCACCCTAGAAGAATTAAGTGTCATTAGTGTAATAGAGTGCATGATAATTAGGGTTTACAGCATTGGACCTAAGTGAAAAAGTGAAGAGAGGGACCCAATTGAAGAAAAATAAAGTATTGTAGTGGCTGAATTGCACTTTGCATGATTAGCTAACAAGTGAAGATTAATTAGTGTAGTGGAGATTAATTAAGTTAGTCAATAGTTAGTGGGATCAGCTGTATATTAGTGGAGTCCAAGTGGATTGTGTTAAGGGAGCCACCTAGCATAAGGGGATTGAGAGGTTGACACCTCATTCATGCATGCAAGCATGAGGTGGTTTAGTGGAATGAATCTGTATTTTGATACTTTGATCCGGCCCTCACTCTCTCATGAGTTCATTCTTCCTTTTTGCTCTTCTTTCATTTGTTCTCTTTGACCATGGAGACCAAAGGGTAGATATTGATAGATAGAAGATTGTGCATTATTGTCTAGAAAAGGTATATTGATGTTGAGTTCATCTTCTTCATATCTTTCTATTTGCTTCATAATTGTTATGGGTAAAGTCTAATGGACTTAAATGTGTTGTGTGCTTATGTGTTATGAGTTGAAGAGCCAGGTAGAGCTGGAAAAGGGAAGGAGAAAGTGATATAGAAGAGTAAGAAGGAGTGCTCCAAGAGGTTAGGGATTTGTTGTGTTTTGATGTGATTAGTGTGTTTGAAGTTCTTGTAAATGAGATGTGATACTGATTTTGTTATTGATATTGAATTGGATAGTGAACAAGTGTAAAGTGATTATTGTAGTGATATTAGTGTTAATGGCATCTAGTGATTTGTAATATTTATTGGCATGCTCAAATTGATTGTGTATCATGACATGTAAATGAAGAGGTAAAGTATGCTTGTGTGGTGAAGAGGGTTGCCCAAGCATGTGAATGCAAGAATGCCAAGTATGAGAAAAAGCACAACTGTGTCTTGGTAAAACACAGCTGTGAAGTGGAAATTTGGCATGCGTCACGGTGACAACCAAATTGGTTGTGACCGTGAGGCATCAAAATGAGCATTCTGTTTTGAGGTGCAGTATGTCACGGTGACAATCAAACTCATTGTGACCGTGACATACCCCAGACATGCATTCTGCCCGTGAGTTGGTCATAAGTCACGGTGACAACCATATTGATTGTGACCGTGACCTATCACAAACTACATTCTGTTTTGGGGATTCAGTATGTCACGGTGACAACCAGATTGATTGTGACCGTGACCCCTCTGTCTTGGAAATGTAACCCTATTGCATATGAATGTATAAATTGTGCAATCTTATCTATAACTAGGAGCCTCATTGTATGAGCATTATGTCAATGATAAATGAAGTTTATGTGCATACAACTATGTGATTATGTGAATTAGAGATGCATGATAGCCTAACTAAGCTTGAATGCATCATCATGCGAACATGTGATTATGTGAATTAGAGATGCATGATAGCCTAACTAAGCTTGAATGCATCATCATGCGAACATGTGACAATGTGAATTACAAATGCATGACAGCCTAACTAAGCTTGATTGCATTATCATGCGAATTATGAACAAGTGAGGAGAATCAAATCATGCGAATGAATTTAATATGCGAATGAATAATGCCATGAGAATGAATGCGTAGTGTGTGAATAAAGTAATAAGCCTGTAGTCGAGTCGTGGATAAATAAGCATGCTTATGAAGGGCTAGTGATTTGCGGCTGCTAGTGATTGATACCGACGGGTGTCTAGTGATTGATACCGACGGGTGTCTAGTGATTGATACCGACAGGTATTTTGTGATATAGCGATCAAGACTTCTGTCTTTAGTGATATAGTGTTCGAGGCCTCGGTCTCTAATGTTATTGATCAGTGTACCCGTATCCATTCCTAAGACTATACAGGCTATTAATGATTAACAAGAATATTGTATGTGTTCATGATAAATATGTATTGGAATTATTGTTCTTGATGATAGTGTGATATTTATGCCATGCTATTGAATTAGAAATAATGCAATGAGCCTACAATTGGCTTAGTGTAGTGACTAATGAGCAGTGTACATGGATATTGAATGATAGTGACTTATTGTTCTTCATTGACTTGGTGAAGTGAATATTGAACATGGTAAGTGAATAGCGATTTAAAGCATGTTATAGATAGCTTATGACTTGTGATTAACATGAGTTACAGCGTATTGACATGATAGCGTAATATTGATCTAGTGAGTGTACATCATATGCCATATGTGTTAAGCATGCTCTCTATTGTGTAATGCTTTGTGATTATTGTGTTAGTATCTGTTTGTACATCCCCACTAAGCGTTATCGCTTAGCACGGGTGCTTGTCTCCCGTGTAGGTTGTGAATTGGAGTCGAGTTTTTGAAGAAGTACTGCAGGCCACCATAGGAGCATGAAGTGTCTCTTCAAGTGTATAGTTTTGTATTTGGAGCTCCATTTTGTAAAAGCTATTCTTTTGTATATGTATAGTGTTATATGTAACGTATAGTAGTGAAGCTGGTAACTTGTAATAGTGTATAGTGAAGAACATCCGATAAACTTATAGTGTAGTGGTATGCATGAATTATAAGAAATGGTAATGTTAAAATGTAAGGAAAGTTAATAAGATAATTGCATGATAGTGCTGTGTAGCGCTCTCTTGTCCTTCCAGGGGGCATTGGGGTGTCACAACCACCACGGGTTGGAGGGTTTGCATTGATTATAGGAAATTGAATTCAACTACTAGGAAGGATCACTTTCCTTTGCTATTCATAGATCAAATGCTAGAAAGGATAGTTGGCCATTCACATTATTATTTTCTAGATGGTTTTTCGGGGTATTTTCAAATATTCATATACCCTAGTGATCAAGAAAAGACCACCTTTACTTGTCCATATGGGACTTTTGCTTATAGAAGGATGCCTTTTGGGCTATGTAATGCACCGGCAACTTTTCAAATGTGTATGACTTCTATTTTTGGGGATATGATAGAGGATATTATGAAAGTTTTCATGGATGATTTTTCTATTTATGGTGATTCATTTGAGATATGTTTGAGTAATTTGAATAAAGTGTTAGCTAGATATGAGGAGACCAACTTGGTACTCAATTGGGAAAAATGCCATTTTATGGTTTAAGAGGGGATAGTTCTAGGCCATAAGATTTCAAGTAGAGATATAGAGGTAGATAGAGCTAAAACTGAATTGATAGAAAAGTTACCTCTACCTACTACACTTAAAGTTGTAAGATCTTTTCCAGGACATGCTGGTTTTTATAGAAAGTTTATAAAGGATTTTTTCATTAATTGCTAAGCCTTTAACTAACTTGTTGGTTAAAGATGTGCCTTTTGAATTTTCTAATGCATGTATGCAAGCTTTTAGCACATTAAAAACATCTTTTGTAAGTGCACCCATAATAACTTCACCAAATTGGACTTTACCTTTTGAAATAATGTGTGATGCAAGTGACCTTACTGTTGGATGTGTGTTAGGTCAAAGACAAGGTAAACATTTGCATGTCATTTACTATGCTAGCCATACATTGTCACCACCTCAAGTGAATTACACAATAACTAAAAAAGAAATGTTAGCTGTTATTTATGCATGTGATAAGTTTAGGTCTTACTTGTTATGATCTAAAGTCATAATCTATACGGATCATGCAACACTTAGATATTTATTTGCTAAAAAAGATGCTAAACCTAGGTTAATTCGTTGGGTTCTTTTGTTACAAGAATTTGACCTTGAGATTCGAGATAAGAAAGGTTCTAAAAACTTAGTGGCTGATCACTTATCAAGTTTAGAAAATGATGAAGGACCTATAGGGGATAGCAATGAAATTAATGAATCCTTTCCAGATGAATCTTTAATGACAATTGAGCAAGTAAATGTCCCGTGGTATGCGGATTTTGCTAACTTTCTTGCTGCAGGGATTGTACCTCATGAATTGACATGGCAGCAAAAGAAAAAGTTCTTTAGTGATGTTAAAAATTACCTTTGGGAGGAGCCCTATATGTTTAAGATAAGTGGGGATGGTATAATTCGTAGGTGTGTAAGTGAGGAAGAGGTATTGAACATTTTCATACATTTCCATTCATCTTTGTATTCGGGTCATAATGGAAGTACAAAAATTGCCTCTCGTATGCTTGAATGTGGTTTTTATTGGCCTACTCTATTTCATGATGCTAGGACTTTTGTAGCTCAATGTGATAGGTGTCAAAGGGTTGGTAACATTAGAAAGAGAGATGAGATGCCTTTGAATAGTATTTTAGAAGTTGAGATATTTGATGTGTGGGGGATAGACTTCATGGGTCCTTTTCCTTCATCTTTTGGGCAAAACTATATATTGGTTGGGGTAGACTATGTCTCTAAATGGGTTGAAGCCAAAGCCATACCAACCAATGATTCAAAGGTTGTGATCAAGTTTTTGAAGAAGCTCTTTTCAAGGTTTGGAGTGCCAAGAGCTATCATAAGTGATGGAGGTACGCATTTCATTAATCGTTCTTTTGCTTCATTAATGCATAAGTATGGTGTGCATCATAGGGTAGCTACTCCTTCCATCCACAAACTAGTGGTGAAGTAGAGGTTTCTAATAGAGAACTCAAGTGGATATTAGAAAAAATAGTTTCTAACTCTAGGAAAGATTAGGCACATAAACTTGATGATGCACTATGGGCATATCGCACCGCATTCAAAACACCTATTGGAATGTCACCATGTAGGTTAGTGTATAGGAAAGCATGCCATTTGCCTGTTGAGTTAGAGCATTAGGACTTTGAATTATGACATTAAAGAAGCTAGTGTAAAAAGATGTTTGCAATTAAATGAGCTTGAGGAATTATGCCTTAAATCTTATGAAAATGTAAGAATATATAAAGAAAGATCAAAGAAATGGCATGATGCTCACATTCGATATAAAAACTTTAAAGTTAGGGATAAAGTTCTTCTATTCAATTCTAGGTTAAAATTATTTCCTGAAAATTTGAGGTCAAGGTGGAGTGGACCTTTTGAAGTAACACAAGTATTTGACCATGGTTATTTAGAACTTAAAAATGATAAAGGGAAATTGTTTAAGGATAATGGCCAAAGATGTAAGGTTTATTTAGAAGGAACTTTTCACGGTCGAGAGGTCTCAAGGATCTCCTTGAAGTTGGGTTGAAGGTTATTTGTACATTCTTTTTACTTTTATTTATGTATTGCATTGTTTTTATGTTGATTTTTTATACTAATAAAGATTATTTTTGGTTCTACAGGTTACCATTATTAGTAAGTCCTTAAAGTTATTTAAATATTTCAATTTTATTGACAAAAACATATTTTTCATTGAGGTTTTGCTCACTGTCGCGCGTTTTTGCATGTTTCTGTCGCGAGCGCAACGATTGTCGTGCATGACAGAAAAACTTTTCTATCACGAGAGGGCTTGGTGTCGCGAGCGTTTAATTACTAGATTTCATTTCTGTCGCAAGCTCACGACCGCATGCGGGATTTCAAAAATTTGAGAATTCTAACCATTGGCAACTGGTTTTCTTTCCCCATATAAATATCTTTTATGCCCTAATTCTTCATTTTCCCTTTGATTTTTAGTTTTCTCTTTTAAATTAAGTTAGTTTTCTCTCAAAGTTCTTCTTCTCCTTTAATTTTCTTTTATTTTACCTTGGTTTTCTGCACTTTAGTTTTCATTTTTTTTCTGCAATTGTACAATGGTGCATAAAAAAACTATGGCTAATAAGGGAAAAAGCAAGAAGGCTTCAGGAGAGTTCAGTGCTATTGCTCAAGAATCTAATTTGTTGTCTCTCCGCTTCAAGTATGATTGTCCATTTCCTATCTACACAGAAGAAGAAGGTGAGAAATTTTTATTTTTGTCTAAGAAAACTTACATAGGTACATGGCATGTGCACTTTCCTTTGTTAGACGATCTTGGTTTAACTGAACAATTTGAGAAATATTTGAGATATATACATTGGGGTTAGTTTGTGCATTTAAGTATTTCGAAAGGATTGGGCTGTCGATTTTTTTGTCACTCTTGACTATGTGGATAAGAGGAAAATTAATTTCAAGTTTAGGCACCAAGGTCAAGCATATATTTTTTGTTTTGATGAGATGCATGATTGGTTTGATTTTCCCTTAAATGGCAAACGATTAGATCCTCATCTTTTTAAGCCTACACCCGTTTGGAAAAAATTGACAGGTTTTGATACTTTTAGTACCAAGAATTCTACCAATCGTCAATTTAAAGATGATGTCTTATTATTGTTTCATAAATATATTTGCCATGCTTTATTTGGGCGAGTGGAGAGCAACAAAGTTCAAACCAAGGATCTGTTTGTTTTAGACCTTCTCCAATCTCAAAAGACACCCTGTTCTATTGATTTCATTTTTGATGGCCTATATCATGCTTCAATTGCATGCACTAAAACTGCTGGTATGTGCCACATGGTGACTGGGACTGTCTTGGGATGTTTAGCGGAATTGCATAACTTTGTCATGGATAAGCATGAGACAGTTGCCTTGCTTGATGCTAAATATTTGAGAAATGCTAACGTGTTGATAAGAGGCGGATGGCCTCCAAGGTTTGTTAACTGTGGTGTGCACGTTTTAGACCCTAGTGTGGACACAGGCAAAGGCAAAGCCCCTAAATCATCTACTGCTGCTGAAGAGGAGGAGTCCGCAGATGATGGGTCTGATGAAGATGGCAGTGGAGTGCCTCCTGGTAATGGGGAGGCTTCTGTTGGTTAGCAGCAGGTTTTGACACGCTTGAATGGTGTCGAGGCTGTCAACCAAAGCATGGCAGTTAGATTGGATTCCATGGAGGCCACCATGAAGGACATGCATAAGAGCTAAAAGAGCATGGGTCGCAAACTTCTTTCTTTCTTCCGCATGAAGAACATCGAATTCACACCTTCTCCACCAAGTTCCCCTAGTGGGAATTAAGATCAGTTTTTCTCCTACTCTTTTACTTTTTATTGTTATGACGAATTCAGCATTAAAATAAAATTTTCGACAAGCGCAACCATTTTATAGTTTAATATTTATAGACTAAATTGTATTAAACAAGTTAGGTTATATGTGTGAATTAATCATTTAAGTAATTAAAAGGGTTATTGCAGAATTTAAAGGTGGTCAAAGGATTAAAATGTAAAGTCAAATTGTGAACCAATTAAGAGTTGAAAAATGGATAACTTTGGTGACTCATCTTGAGACATCTAGGTTGATGGATGAGGATGAATTTATGACTATTAATAGCAATAAAAAATCTATAGAAGAAGGAAAGGGAACCCATCTCTTCCTCTTCTCCCTTTTTAGCCTTTATATTACACTTCAATAAGTTCACAAATCCTTCATAAAAGTCTTGCATAAGAATTCTTGAAGATGCAAGTTGTTTAAGGTAAGTTTATGGCTAATTACTCTTCTTCTTCTCTTCTTCTTACATTAGAGATTGAAATTGTGTATTTTATGTTTGATGGATTTGTAATGTGTTTTATGAGCAAGAATTAGCAAAGCTAAGGAAAAGAAAAGGTGGTTGAGGAAAGGGGCAAGTAAAGCAAGGGAACGACCAATGAGATGAGGTTTGGAAAATTTGTGTGTTATTGCATTTTGATTTTTAACTTCTTGTTTTAAATTATACATGGAATATTTGTGTTGATTTTTTATGATATTTTTGGTAGATTTGATAAATTGGGCATGTTGAGTTTCTGAGGGAAACTCTACTCAAATTTAGTTTGACTTTTGCTGATATTTTTAGTCATAAGTCAAGTAGAAAATTCCAACTCGTATAAAACTAGTTCTATTGGAAAACGAAGACACATACCAACAAATGTCTTAGAAATAGTCATGAGCTAATTTTAGCTCTATGTGCTCCAAAATTGGCCAAAACAGAGGTGTCTCTACTTTGGTCGGTGTATTGGAGCAGTTTTGGTTGTTTTGATCATATTTGATGATTTAGGTGTTAAAATGATCTGAAATTGGTGCCATATGAAAGGTAACATCCTAGGGATCATTTTTTGAGAGGAATTTTTGCCTAAAAATGAGGTTTATATGTTGGTTTAGGTGGTGAAAGTTTGAGGTGAATAGCTGTCTTGTTATTCTATTTTTTGTGGGGCACCTGAAGGAGGCCTCTGTCGCGAGCACGACAGAACATGCTAGATGAGTGTTTTTCTTCTTATTTGGGACCTCATGGCTGGCATGAATCATTGCCCACCATTACCCTCCTCGATTTTGTGTAGGTTGGGTGTTTTACCTCTAAAAACACACTCGAACTTTACTGGAACTGTAATGGCCTAATATCAGATTAGATTTAAATAGTATTTTTCAGTATCAGTCAACGCATTTGGGGTAATAAATACACTTGTGGGCAAAAAATATTCTATTTGACCATTGAAAAATAGTTGTTATGATTAGTCCATGGAGAAAGTTAAAGTGAAATTGAGGTTAAATAGGTCTCCAAAAGTTAAAAATAAGAAAAAAGTCTAGTTTCGGTTTAAATAGTGACTAGTTTGACCTTAGATTTGACTGTACCTTTAAAAATAGCAAATGACCTCTAAAAAATAACCAAATTTTCCAGATTTGCTCTATATAATATTTAAAAATTTTTGGTGGTAAAAAGGGAATTTTTCGATAATGCAAAAATTTTAAATCAGACCGATTTAATTGAACTGGACCATAAATGGACTTCGATTGAGCTAAAATTTTATAGGGAGGCTATATTTTATATTCTAAAATTGTTGGAATTGGTTTGGGGGGGAAATAAATTGAGGACAGTATGAATATCATTGTAGGGTTCAAAATTGGCCTTAAAAATCAAGATTTAGCTCATGTAGGTCTGACCACCTTGGTAAGTCCAAAGCAGCCCATTTACTCACTATAAATAGCCTTAAATTTATTGAAATAGAGGTAAGATCAACTGACCAAACACAGCAGCCTCCTCCCTCTTTAGCCGAGACACTTCCTCTCCCTCATTTTACATTTTTCTTCCTTGTTCACCTCACCTCACCTATAATTGTGGCCTCCTAAGTGAAATTCAGCTCATCTTTAACACTCTAGTAGAGATTTGCGTCAAATTTAAGTGAAGGAAGTAAGATAACCCCTAATTCAAAAGTTGGGTGCATAACTGAGGTAAGTAATTTAGATAGTTTTATTTTGGTTTAAGGCTTCCTATAGATATTTTAAGCCATGTAGATTATATTTATGTAGTAATAAGTGTGATTAGAATTGAGATTTTGATGAATTTTCCTTGTTGAATTTTGGCCTCCATAGGAAATCAAGGAAAGGAAATTCCGTCCAAGGCCAAAGGCAAAGAAAAAGAGGTCTAAGAGACTCTACGTGAAGAATTGAGGTACGTGATTACAAATCCCATTTAATTCCATATAAAAAGCATGAAAATTAGCTTATATTTAAGTGTAAGTATATGAAATATGCATGCTAAATTGAACTAGGCCATTTAATCATACTTAGAATGTCTAGAATTGATTATTTGTCTGGTTAGATTAAGAAAATAAAATGTGGAGAATGATGATACATGTTGGCCAAATGGTATATCATGAATTTTTCATGACATGCTTGATGATGATGACATGTATATGATGTGTATGTAAGGTGTGGCATGATATCTAGTTAATTGCATGTATAAAGATAAGAAAATTAAAAATAATGGATAAGATACCCCATGGCCAAATGATATGTAAGGTATAAAGACATGATGGTTATGTGTCATTATATCATGTGATGGTGTAATTAAATAAATTAACATGAAATCAAGTTAAGTTAATGATGCATAATGTGAAAATTGAATATGGGTACATGTATGACCTCATGGCCGAATGGTACCATGATGTAATGATGAGAATTTTTCATGTATAATCATGGTTTTGAATGAAAAAAATAAGTAATGCCCTAAGTAGTATGCTAGTGTTTAAATCTAGTACAGGATATAGTTGGCTAGCGATAGGGACACTATGCCGCGGTGGTGAGCATGACGTCTCACCTATTGTAGGGCAATGATGGTCCTACCTCATTGATATCATTGTTTAATTGTTCATTGTATTGTGTGGGAGATCTCTTGGATCACCTCTCATTGTTTTTGAACAAAGAGGGTTCATGTCTCGTTTATTCAGTTCAAATATTTATGCCAGCATTTTATATGGGGTAATATGAGAAAAATATTGATGAAATAATAAATTAGAAATAAAATGGAAAGACTTAAGTGAAAAAGGACCTAATCGTAAATAATGGGAAGATTAGGGGCAAAATAGTAATTTGACCATATATAGCATTATAAGGGTTATCAAGGGTAAAAATGTAATTAATTGATTAATTACGTAAAATAATGATTTTTTAGGGACTAAAATGAAATTTGGCATGAAAATGCTAATTTATGGACTAAACAGTAATTTACATATTATATAAGGATTTTAAGAGTAAATGAGAAGAATTAATGGCATTATGGTACAATTAAGTAAGCTAATAGCAAAAGTGTAATTTTACGAACATTTAAGGGCATAATTATAAATATGCCATAAGTAAGGATTTCAATGTAAATTGTGATGATTAATGTATTCATTGCATAATTATCTAAGATAAGGATGTATTGGAAATTAATGGAGTAGTTAGCCAATATATCTAATAATGGAGATATTAATTGGCCCAAGATAATTAATAATATATTTAAATAAATATAATTAGTTATATTTATGAACTTATGATTATGCATGAATTATAGGCTATATGCAAATATCTGAAATTGTAATCCCAACTAGGCATATTAAATGCTTAGCACGTAGTGTTTTTGACTACATGTAGGTACGCTATAGGTCGGGAGCAGCATACCTCACATTTTGGGAGCAACTCGAGAAAATTACTTTGATGTTGTATATTATGTAGTTTAGCGAGAATGTGCATGTATATAAATTTATATGTATCTATTAGTGTTGGTCTTCTTCTTCTGTCTCAAGACTGACTGGAAACTCTCTTGAGTGGAATATGTAACTTAAATCTTTATATGACCTTAAGCATTGATATATATATGTGTGTGTGTGTGTGTGACCTACATGGTTAACCTATGATTAGTGGATGAATAACATCATTCTTGGAACTTAAGAAATCAAGTGAATTTAAATTATGTTTTTATTGTTAGAAAAAATAATATATTTATATTTTACATTTATACCCCTAGACAGATATAGGTCCATCGGCCATTGTTAATTTAAGTGATACGCAAGTTTAAGGAGTGTTACATTTTATTGGTATTAGAGCGCGGTTTAGGCGATTCTAGGATCGAATTAAGTTTAATAAGATTTTATTAGATATGGTTATACATGCCCATTGATGGATTTTAAGTGATGTGAGACTAATGTATGCTTGCTCCATTTTGGTTATAGGGAGGGATGGCCTCCGAGGAGAATTGTCATGAGGGTGTTGTGGAGAGTACAACGTCCGCTAGTGATGGGCGAGATGAGGCATCACGAGAGCAAATGACTCCGCCTGTTGCACCGCCCACTCCACCTCAGCCCGATGTCCTGAATTTGATTGCGGATATTGTCCAGCAATAATTGCAGGGTCAAGGAGGACAGCTGTCATGGCTGGATTTGTACCCTAAAAGAATTAACTTAAATTGGCATGTGTGAGTGGATCGAATGTGAGTTTTGGACTAGATTGAAATGAAGGCAGGACTTAATTGAAAGAAAGAAGTATAATTAAGGGATTAAATGGTAATTATATATGGTTGTAATAAGCATGAGTTAAAGGCTGATTAATAAGTTTAGTGGAGGGTTAATTAAGAATAAAATAATGTAATAAATTGGTTAAAAGAGGTAGGTTTTGATAGTGGATTCCGTGTGGCGTTGTGAGTGTGTGCCACCTCCACCTTTGCATGCAAGAGTGAGCTAAGGGAAGGGAAGAGCTTCATTTGTGTAATCCAGTCATTTTCTGTGTTCTTCTCTTCTCTTTCTTGCGTGAGAGTGAGTTTTAGAGAGGCCTTAAGAAGTGTAAGCATATAGATGATAAGTTGCTCTAGAATTAAGGGTTAAACCTAAGAGGTAAGTGAATAAGTGCATAGTGTTTTCATCTTCTACTCTTCTTCTTGGTTTTGATTTGGTGTTGGAATGAGAATTGATGGATTGTGTTCAATTCTGGAATTTGTACTATTTTGCTAGCTGAAGAAGTGAAGAGAGATAAGGGAAAAGCTGTAATGGAAGAGCCGAGCGTCCGTCGAGATTAGGAGCTAAGGCGATAAGGTTTGGGAACAAACCCTAAATGTGTAAATTGCATGATTTGTATTGGTCCAATAGGGACTTTGATATGAGCTGTATGTGTATGTGGTAATGTGTTTAGTGAATAAATTGCTTGAGAGCATGTATGCTATGTGTGGATTGGGATTGATTATAAATTGTGCCAAAGATGTGTGCCAAAATAAGAAGGCAAATCAGGTATGTGCTAATTGACTAGGTGGTTGATGTTTTTGGGTTGATTGCCAAAAGTGAGAATGAGATTTGAAGTCTTGATGTGGAAGGAGAATTGGACTGGAAAACACAGCTGTGCTAGTGATATAACATAGCTGTGTTATAGTGTTTTTGCATAGGTCACGGTGACAATGAAATTGATTGTGACTGTGAGGTATGCCTGAGTTCAATTCTGCCTATTGGATTTTGGTATGTCACGGTGATAATGAAATCCATTGTGACCGTGAGGTACCTAAGGGAGCATTCTGTTTTGAAAAATATGGATATGTCACGGTGACAATGAAATTCATTGTGACCGTGACATACCCTCAAGTTGCTTACTGCCGAGAGTTGGGAACATGTCACGGTGACAATGAAATTGATTGTGACCGTGACCTGCCCCCAGTTTGCATTCTGTTTTGAACTTCAACATGTCACGGTGACAATGAAGAACATTATGAGTAAGTGTTATGTAGGTATTAAATAATGTACATTTGCATGCTATGTGATGGTTCTTGAGTGCAATCAACTATGTGTATATTAACTATGAAAAATGAATTGGAAGCATATTGGGTATGCAAGTGTAATGCTTAGCTATGTGCTAATACAAATGTGTAAAGTGAATGTGATATGGGCTATCTATGTATGTGATGTGAAAAGTGATCAATGTGAACTGAATAATTTGTTTAACAACTTAAGCCTGCGAGTCAAGTAGTGGATAGTTAGGCATGCTTATAGGGTCAAGTGCTGCAGCCCCATGCGTTTAATGTGTCTGATTCCATGGGAATCACAATGCGAAAATAATGTGGATAATCCTTGCTGGATTTTATTATAAGTGGAATGATATTTTGGTACCTGAGGGTACCCATGCGTAAGTGTAATCTCGATGAGATTCTAGTACCTGAGTGGTACCAATGCGATACCCGTTATCCGCATCATTCAATTGCAGGCTAACTGACTAATCAAATAATAAATGGAAGTGACTGTAATATAATAAAGCATGTGATGTGGATATGTGAATAGGTGATTGATGCTTTTTGACTGAATATAGTAACGAACATTACTATGCTTGAAATGGTACACGCTACGAAAATAATTGTTCTGGCATGTCTACTAGCATGTGATGTATGGTATTTCTGATGTGTGATAAATTATTGGTTATATGTGAGTTCCCCACTAAGCGTTATCGCTTAGCATGGATTTACTCTAATCCGTGCAGGTACTGATGAGAGGCGACTGGAGGACGTCCCCGCATTTTGTACGGTCAACAGTAGGAAGTAGAAAGTGTAGGTTCTGAGTTTGATATTTTGGGATTTCTATATAAGTTTTTGTATAATCAGAATGTGTATCGGGTATGTAAAGGCATGTAATAAACTGATATCTATAAATGTTGACCTATGAGTACATATATGTGTGTGTAATGCGTGTGGCTATGAAGAGTGCACCGTAAGTAGTTGGCATGTGATGCTTTAGTTGAGAACGTATGTGATGAAATTTTATTATTCAGGTTAAATATGTGTTCTGCTGTGTGTGTTCGGTATTCTCTAACTAAGATTAGCTGAGCTAGTCTGACATTAGGGAATGGGCATCACAAGTTGTGGTATCAGAGCATAGGTTGAGTCTTTTCTGGGAATTGGGTAGATACGATGTGCATAGTCTGTTGACCTAATGCGGAAGTCCTTGTTTAATTTGTGTAGTTAGATGGATTCTGGAAGGCATACCGGAGAAGAATCTGCCGAAAGTGTGAATCCTCGTGAAGCTGAGATGACGGGGTCTGGACAGTCTAGATCGGTTGGTTTCGAGAATGAGATTCCGTTTGGGCCTATGGAAGCTATGATGAAAATGACACAAGATATGGCGAGAGTGATGGAACGTACGTTGGCTCCTAGAGCCCCAATAGAATCTTTGAGAAAGCATGGTTTGGAGGAATTCCATGGAACAAGGTTAGATGAGTCAGAAAAAGCAGAGTACTGGATTGAGAAGGTGGAAAGGATTCTTAAGGAGATATGGTGTCCTCCTGACCAGTGGGTCGAATGTGTGGAGTCACTACTCCAAGGCCCTACATATGATTGGTGGAAGCTGGTCCTACAGAATCCGATGCTTCCTGAACTATTAAACTGGGAGTTCTTTGAAAGGGAATTCAAGAACAAGTATATCACTAAGGCACATCGAGAGGCAAACTGGAAGAAGTTTCTGAGTTTAAGACAGAGAACCATGACGGTGGCGGAGTATGAAGCGGAATTTTGTCGTCTAAGCAAGTACGCGCCAAAAGGTGTTTTGACCGATGTGTTGCGGTGTCAACAATTTGAGGAAGGGTTGATTGAGGAAATTAAAGCATCGCTGATTTCTCTAACAACAGAACAGAATGTAAGTTATTATCGAATTGTTCAAGCAGCTTTGAGAGCTGAAAGGACTTTGGGAGCTCAAAGAGAATGGAGACAAAGGAAGAATGCAAGTAGAGGTGGTTCCCAGACGGGTAAAAGATCAAGAGATTCTCAAGTGGCACCACCTGCAGAATCAGGGTTCAGTTCTGCAGCGAGAGGTAAGAAGCGTGGCGCTCCCTCAGCATCTGGTTCGGGAAGAGGAACATCTGGTAATAGAAGTGAGGTTCATGAGTGTCCTCATTGTGGTAAGAGGCATAGAGGAGAATGCTGGAGAGTGACGGGTGCTTGTTTTAGATGTGGAAGCACTGAGCATTTCCTTGCTAATTGCCCGAATGCTTATGAGATGTCAGGAAATCAATAAGAGCAGAGTAGGGGTGGTTCAAATTTGCCTTCTACTAATAAAGGAAGAGGAAGAGGACGTGGCAGACGTAGCCAGTCCAGGGGTGCAGTTGATTCTGAGATTGTGGATAGGCCTGATGCGGCACCAGTGCGGACTTATGCTATGAGGGCACAAGAGGATCAGGATGCGCCTGAGGTAATAGCAGGTACTATTCTACTATGTGGTGTGGAAATGTTTGCACTTATTGATCCTGGCTCAACTCATTCTTATGTGTGTGATAAAAAGATATGTGAAAAGATGCCTAAAGTTGAATGTTTAAAATATGATATATATGTGTCTAGCCCTTTGGGAGGTAACGTTAATGTGAACAGAGTGTATAGAAACTGTACATTAGAAGTTCAAGGTAGTGTGTTCCCAGCGGATTTGATTGAACTACCGTTTGATGAGTTTGATTTGATTTTGGGTATGGATTGGTTAACTAAATATGATGCAGATGTTAAGTGTAAGAAGAAGATGGTTATACTCTCTGATGGTGAGGGGAACAGAGTGACAGTGAGAGGAGTGTGCACTAATCCTCTGGTAAATGTGATATCTGCTATGCAAGCCTGTCGATGTGTGAGAAAAGGATGTGAAGTTTATCTAGCTTTAGTGTTAGACGGTAAGAGAGAACATGTGAAGATGCAAGAGATACCGGTAGTTAGAGAGTTTCCTGATGTGTTCCCTGAAGAATTAAGCGGTGTACCACCAATAAGAGAGGTTGAGCTATCGATTGATGTGGTGCCAGGAACAGTACCTGTATCTAAGGCACCGTACAGAATGGCTCCAACTGAGTTGAAAGAATTGAAAGAGCAGTTGCAAGAATTGCTGATCAGGGGTTTTATTAGACCTAGTGTTTCACCTTGGGGAGCACCAGTGCTATTTGTCAAGAAGAAAGATGGTACAATGAGAATGTGCATTGATTATCGGCAGTTGAATAAAGTGACAATAAAGAATCGATACCCTTTACCTCGAATTGAAGACTTGTTTGATCAATTAAGAGGAGCTGGTGTATTTTCAAAAATTGATTTGCGTTCAGGGTATTATCAGTTGCAAGTGAAGAAAGAAGATATACCTAAGACTGCATTTAGAACCCGATATGGGCATTATGAGTTTCTGGTAATGCCTTTTGGGTTGACTAGTGCGCCTGCTGCATTTATGGATTTGATGAATCGGGTGTTCAGACCGTATTTGGACCAATTTGTAGTGGTATTCATTGATGATATTCTGGTTTATTCAAGGGATGAGAAGGAGCACGAGAAGCATTTGAGAATTGTGCTTCGGACTCTACCGGAGCATCAGCTATATGCCAAACTAAGTAAGTGTGAGTTCTGGCTCAAAGAGGTGTCATTTAGGTCATGTGATCTCGTCTGAAGGGATTAAAGTAGATCCAACTAAGATAGAAGCAATTGTGAATTGGAAACCGCCTAAGAATGTGCTGGAGGTACGCAGTTTCTTAGGGTTGTGATAGGAGCTTAGTTAATGTATAATTGAGTATGTATTTGGTATGAGTTTATGAAATTAATTGTGCAATTATGTTTATATTAGATGTCATTTGTGTTAGTTTATGTGTATATCTGTTAGTTTGTGTATTTGTTGTGTTACAGGTTTATTTAGCTGTAAAATTGAGCAAACAAGCTTTGATGGGAGAAGAAACAGAGTTACTGGGACAGTGGAGCACGAGAAGAACAGATCAAAAGGAGAGGATCCGACTCGGATGGCCAAGCACGAGTAGGACAGGCCTTGAGTAGGGAAGTAAAGAAGAAGAAAAGGGAAGAGGAAGTAAGCATTCGAGTGGAGCATCCGAGTAGGACAATTCATCCGACTAGGATGGACAAGCACGGGTCGGATGGGTATAGCAGAACGAAGAAAGCAAGAGGGGAAAGAAGGAGCATCCGACTAGGATGTTGCATCCGACTAGGACAGGAGAAGGCGCGACGTGAGGATAGGTAAGGAGACGTGACTGGATCAGGAAAGAAAGGGAAAGGAGGAAAAGAAGTGAAGAAGCAGAGAGAGAAGCGTCACGCCGTGATGGGAAGTAACGCGACGTGACTGGCTAGAGAGGGAAGAGAAAACCGAAAGAAAGAAGGGAAAAAGACAACGTTGCGATCGCGACAGAGACGACCGTTGGGACAGTTTTGCGCCGAAAATCACTTCAAAAGTCACATCTTTTCACCTACAATTGCAACCATTTCCAAGGGACATCTTTAAGGGACACAATTCTTAGATTAATATCTATAAATATGTAGTTTAATTGTAATTTTAATGGGATGAATTTTAGTTAAGCAATTTTTCTGTATTTTGCAAGACAGATATTTCTTAGTTAAATTTCTATTTAGTTTTTATGTATTGAAGAAGAAGATCAAGGAGAAGAAAATCTGTTTCAAGAAATTGAGAAAAGGGTTGAAAGGCTTCTATCTTATTCTCTTATTTTTAATTCTTCTCCAATATTTCTATGAATATCATTTTAATGAATTTGTATGTTATGATTCTTTCTATTTCCATCTACTTTCATGGTCTTTCATTGTAGATTCTCTATTAATATCTTTTGCATGATCTTTACAAGTTAAAGTAATTCGAGAGTTTGCTTTATCTGACATTTAATAGAGTTTCATTATCAAGGTATATTTTGAGAAATCGGTATATTGAGATAATTGCTATAGGTTAGTGTTTATTCTTAAAATATGTAATTAGAAACCTCTAATTCATTAATGAAAATTGTGAGTTAGAATTTTAATTATATGTTTTAGGCATTTTAATTCATGTCGAGAGAGTGAGTTAAAAGTTTATTCTAACTTGGCTTGCATAAAAAGATGAAAGATGTTAATCTAAATGATGGAATCAAGTTCATTGTTTTTTATTCTTCATGATTTATTTTATCTTCTTTTGACTATCATTAACTAGGTATATTTAGTTTACATGTTAGATTAGATTAAAATCAACTCTACCATTAATTAATCATTGTAAACAAGATTAAAATCAATTAGTAATAGTGTGTAAAGATGTTCCTCGTGGGATCGATATCTTAAGTACTATTGCGGTACACCGTATACTTGCGGTATAATTAGCATCTATAGAAAATGCTAAACAAGTTTTTGGCACCGTTGCCGGGGAACGGTTGTTTGCCATTATAAAAATTGATTTATGATTTTGGATTACAATATTTTCTTTTGTTTTAATTTGTTTGTTTGTTTTAGTTTAATTTTGTGTTTTGTTTGTGTTTTGTTTTTGGCTTACTGGATTTGTTGTTTACTTAGTTTTATTTTCTTTCTAAATATATTTTATGTTGTGTTAGATTTGTATAGATAGATTTATGTATTAATTTGTGTATTCTAGTTTCTTATGTTACTAACACATTTGATTTTTATGTTACAGCTAAGTTAGGAAGATTAGAGTAGTTTAATTTAATTTATTTAAAAAAAAAAATTTTCGAAGCGTTCTGTCGCGAGCGTGGCATCATCGCGATCGCGACAGAGAGGATTTGTAGGCAAACTCAATTGGAGCGTCCGAGACGAACAGGAGAATCCGAGTAGGACGCCAGAACACGAGTCGTGCTGGGATGTCCGACTCGTGCTGGTTACCTATAATCCCCCGTTTGTGTCATACTCTTTTGAGCGCTGAAAGTTTTTCACTTTTCTAAATTATTTTATTTCCTTTTATTTCTTACTAATCTGGTTTTCTCTAATATTACCTGTGTGTCCTAAGTTTAATTAACTTTAACTCAATTAACTTTTACCCTAAAACTCCTTAATTAGAAATCAGAATAGGGAATTGGTCTTTTAAAACCTAACATTTCAAAACCCTAACTTTTTAATCGCTACTTTCCTTTAATTTTTTTTTTCTCCAGCCCCACTTCCTTTTACTTCCTTCTTCACGTGTTCTTCTATATGAGTCGCACACACTCCCCCATTTTTGCTCTTTAGTTTCTTCTTCTTTCACGCATTTCCCTTCTCATTTGTGCATCACGTTTTTCTTTTTACTTGTGTTTTTATCTACAGTTCAGCATTCTATTTCACTTCTATTTCCTAAATTTTCTTTGGTTTCATACGTTTCTTCTCCTCATTGCTATTATTCCATTTCAATTTCTGTTTTAAATGCAAAACAATGGTGAGGACTAAGAATCCAACTCCTCCAAGCGACAACCAGGAGCATGTGGAGCAACCACAGCAGATTTGGCTTCCCAACTTGGTACCAACTTCCCTATTCACTCTGGTGATGAAGGTAATCGATTCCTTGCTCTTACAAAAAGAGGTGCACTGCAATGTAAGTTTTTTCCCATAAATTTACTTAAAGAATCTGGTATGCTAAATGTTGTGAATGAAATGTTATCCACTTGTGGTTTGTCTAGATTTGCTAACTTGCATGAGAGTTTCTATCCTGACATTGTGCTTGAATTTTATACAACATTGCAACAAAATGAACAAAATGATAGGCTATTAGATTTTCGCCTAGAAGGTAGACCATACACACTTACATATTTTATTATGCATAGGATTTATGGCTTTTCACAAAATGGATTAACAGAATTTCCTAGATCTTTTAACCCGAATGAGTTTTGGACGTATTTGACTGATATACAAACTCTTTTCAAAACTAGGGATGCTAAATCAATGTTTATCAAAGATTTAAGATTTTGGATTTTGCACAAAATTTTAGCTTCCTATGTTTTTAATCGGATGGAGTTTAATCGGGTTTCTTTGAATGAATTATTTCTCATGTGGTGTGTGCATAAAGGTAAGCCTATTTGTTGGTCATATTGGATATTCAATGAATTGTTGCAAGGTGTTAACAAGAAAAACTCACCTCTTACCCATGGGCATATCATTGCTGCTATTGCTAAACATTTACATGTTTCTGTTCGTGCATTTGCTAACATACTTCCTTGTAAATATTTTACTAAGCATTTATTTGTGCGTGGAGGTGTGGTTAATAATGATTTTCAGGAAATTCCACCTCGCTTGAGATCTTGTTGGAGGGATTTTGCAGGTCCCTCTGCACAACAAGACGAAGAGGGTGAGGAGGAACCTAGTGGTGATGCATCAATGCATGAGGTTCCTACTGCACCTGAAGTTGGATCATCAAGCTCCAATATTCGAGCCATGTTTGATCAGATTCTTAGTAACCTGCACCACATACAAGATCAACAAACCATTTTAGCTAGAAGACAAAGAAGGTTAGAGTCCAAATTTGACAACTTCATAACACAAGTTGGGTTTCGGGTTCCTTCACCTCCACCATCACCATGATAGGGGAGTTCTCTTCTCTTACTTTTTCTTTATTTATTTGTTTATTGTGTGTCATTCCTTCACATTGACGACAATGTGTGTTTTAAGTGTGGGGGAGTGTGTTTATTGGTTTGTGTTTGTGTATGTGTTATAATTATGTATATATATATATATATATATATATATATATATATTGTGCATATTAATTGTATGATTGTTTTGTGAGTATGCTTATAGGTTGTGTGTATGTTTTAATTAGGCTTTTGAGTAAGCTTTTTTATAAAGTATTGTTCTTTTGGCATGTTATATAGGTTGTGAAGTCATTTATTTTTTATGCTCATTTTTACCAATTTTTCAAAATTTTTGGTATGTGTTTTAAGTTTTTTAAGTTAATTTGTTTTACTTATTTCAACATTATAGATTATTTAGTCTTTTTAACTACCCATGTTTTTAAAGTTAGAATTTGTTCATTTAGTTAAAGCTTTAGGTTTCTAGTTGCCTATGGAAACTATAGCCATAATACTTACCCTTATTTCTTTTCAATAATGGATGAGGACTTAGAAAATAAAAAGAAAAGTTAAAAGTGGGATGGAGCATAAAATGCACCCACTAATTTCAACAATAAATAGCAAGATGTACATTTAAAATTGCAAAAATATGGGATGGAGCGTAAAACGCACCCATATTACTTTCTCTTGCTATACATGGGATTCAATAAAAAGTTATACCCGTGTGAAAGAAAAAGAAAAAAAATTGAAAAGAAAAATACAAAGAAAAAGTAAAGTCTAAAAATGCCATGAGATTAGAATAAGGGTGAGCTAGCTTACATTTGTCCTAAAAAGCAACTAGAAAATTTAGAATTTTTAACTTTTATGACCAAATTTTTCTCTTTAGTTCATGTTTAGTTTTTGAGACTTTATATTCTTTATGTTGGAGTTAGTAAAGTTGAGTAACTTGTTGAATTTTTAATGCATATGTTGAACTTTGATTTATTGGCACTTGTGAGTATTTGGGATAATTGACCTTTGCAACTCTAGTGTATATGCTGAATGGACATTGCTTTGTAATTATGTTTACTAGCTGTTAAATTTGCTCATGTCTGGAATTTGTACTGTTTTGCTAGCTGAAGAAGTGAAGAGAGATAAGGGAAAAGCTGTAATCGGAGAGCCGAGCGTCCGTCGAGATTAGGAGCTAAGGCGATAAGGTTTGGGAACAAACCCTAAATGTGTAAATTGCATGATTTGTATTGGTCCCATAGGGACTTTGATATGAGTTGTACGTGTATGTGGTAATGTGTTTAGTGAATGAATTGCTTGAGAGCATGTATGCTATGTGTGGATTGGGATTGATTATAAATTGTGCCAAAGATGAGTGCCAAAATAAGAAGGGAAATCAGGTATGTGCTAATTGAGTAGGTGGTTGATGTTTTTGGGTTGATTGCCAAAAGTGAGAATGAGATTTGAAGTCTTAATGTGGAAGGAGAATTGGACTGGAAAACACAGCTGTGCTAGTGATATAACATAGCTGTGTTATAGTGTTTTTGTATAGGTCACGGTGACAATGAAATTGATTGTGACCGTGAGGTATGCCTGAGTTCAATTCTGCCTATTAGATTTTGGTATGTCACGGTGACAATGAAATCCATTGTGACCGTGAGGTACCTAAGGGAGCATTCTGTTTTGCAAAATATGGATATGTCACGGTGACAATGAAATTCATTGTGACCGTGACATACCCTCAAGTTGCTTACTGCCGAGAGTTGGGAACATGTCACGGTGACAATGAAATTGATTGTGACCGTGACCTGCCCCCAGTTTGCATTCTTTTTTGAACTTGAACATGTCACGGTGACAATGAAATTCATTGTGACCATGACCTACCCTGTTTTGGCAATATAACCCTAAAGTGTTTGGACTTTCTAACGGTATGGCTTTAAGCTGGAATGAAGAACATTATGAGTAAGTGTTATGTAGGTATAAAGTAATGTACATCTGAATGCTATGTGATGGTTCTTGAGTGCAATCAACTATGTGAATATTAACTATGAAAAACGAATTGGAAGCATATTGGGTATGCAAGTGTAATGCTTAGCTATGTGCTAATGCGAATGTGTAAAGTGAATCTGATATGGGCTATCTATGTATGTGATGTGAAAAGTGATCATTGTGAACTGAATAATTTGTTTAACAACTTAAGCCTGCGAGTCAAGTAGTGGATAGTTAGGCATGCCTATAGGGTCAAGTGCTGCAGCCCCATGCGTTTAATGTGTCTGATTCCATGGGAATCACAATGCGAAAATAATGTGGATAATCCTTGCTGGATTTTATTATAAGTGGAATGATATTTTGGTACCTGAGGGTACCCATGCGTAAGTGTAATCTCGATGAGATTCTAGTACCTGAGTGGTACCAATGCGATACCCGTTATCCGCGTCATTGAATTGCAGGCTAACTGACTAATCAAATAATAAATGGAAGTGACTGTAATATAATAAAGCATGTGATGTGGATATGTGAATAGGTGATTGATGCTTTTTGACTAAATATAGTAACGAACATTACTATGCTTGAAATGGTACACGCTACGAAAATAATTGTTCTGGCATGTCTACTAGCATGTTATGTATGGTATTTCTGATGTGTGATAAATTATTTGTTATATATGAGTTCCCCACTAAGCGTTATCGCTTAGCATGGATTTACTTTAATCCGTGCAGGTACGGACGAGAAGCGACTGGAGGACGTCCCCGCATTTTGTACGGTCAACAGTATGAAGTAGAAAGTGTAGGTTCTGGGTTTGATATTTTGGGATTTCTGTATAAGTTTTTATATAATCAGAATGTGTATCGGGTATGTAAAGGCATGTAATAAACTGATATCTATAAATGTTGACCTATGAGTACATATATGTGTGTGTAATGCGTGTGGCTATGAAGAGTGCACCGTAAGTAGTTGGCATGCGATGCTTGAGTTGAGAACGTATGTGATGAAATTTTATTATTCAGGTTAAATATGTGTTCTGCTGTGTGTGTACGGTCTTCTCTAAGTAAGATTAGCTGAGCTAGTCTGACATTAGGGAATGGACGTCACAACAGCCTCAGCGACCACAGATTCCTGATCAGCCTCCAGTTCCAGTAAAGAAAAAGCCGATTTTAGAGCAGATAAAGAGACTTGGGGCTCATGATTTTTATGGACATGATCCCATAACGTCAGTGTAGACAAAAGACTAGTTGTTCAAGACCAACAGGATTTTTTAGATCACTCAGAGTCCACCTGAGGAGATATTGCAGGGGATAGTGTCTTTATTGCAAGCACCGGCTTTTATTTGGTGGGGTGCAGTACGTAAGCATACTCCAGCCGACCAGATCACATGGGAGTTTTTCTTGTCTCAGTTTGAGAAGAAGTATGTGGGGTTTGAGTACAGGATTTCTATTCAAGATGCTTTTTGGAGGCTCAGGCATGGTAATAGGATAGTATCAAAATATGAGCGTGATTTTAATCGACTCAGTGCTTATCTGGATGATCATGAGATGACTGATGAGAAGTTAAAGCATAGGTTTGAAAGAGGATTGCATAATAATACCAGACTATTTATGGGTACCCAGAAGCACCTAGATTTGAGATCTCTGATAGAGGCAGCAATTCGAGTTGAAGCTATTCAAGCTGATGAGGTTGAAAGACAGTCCCGATTTAAGCAAAAGAGAAAGCCAAATTTACCTACGGGTACAATGAGTCAAGGTAAGAAGTCTAAAGGACCTGCTCAGTCACAGAGTCGTACCTCAGGAGCATCTGGTCATGGGCAAAAGAAACCAGGAGGTAACAGCGTTTCCATTACATCAGTGGGTAGTGCGCTGGGGGACAGAGGCTGTGGCAATTATCCGTAGTGTGAGCGCTGTAAGAAGTTTCATCCTGGTGAGTGCAGATTTTTTTTCTAGAGCTTATTTTTAGTGTGGGTCTAGGGAGCATATGATTAAAGATTTTCAAGAAGCTTAGTCTTCCACATTAGCATCGCCTGCACCTGGATCAGGACCTGCTGCACCTAGAGGTTGAGGCAAAGGTACAGCCTCGCATTCAGTGGCTATAGGCCCTTCAGTCTAGCCTTCTCAGGGGCAAGGGAGAGCCGCAGGTCGTACTTATGCAGTTAGTGTAACACCCCAACACCCCCTGGGAGGTTTTCGGGGCGCCACGCGGACACATACGTATACATATACATATACATACACTAGCGGAAGCGATAGCCTTATAGATATCAATACAAGATAAGAAAATCAAATAACACTTGGGCCCAACATGCATTTTACAAATGATATACATATTACAAAATTATTGCCATTTTACTTTACATATTCATTTCTGTACATATATTACAATAAACTTTACATGTAACAACTATACTCTTTTATCACATAATGATGTTACTCAAAACATCACAAACTCTATTTCTATCTTATACAGGAAGAGATCAAAACAAAACTCCTAGTGGCCTTGACCCACAGATGCCCGCTCATTGGTCCGAACCTGTAAACCTACATGGAAATAAACATCTGTGCTAAGCGATAACGCTTAGTGGGGATGAAAATAATGCAAAGGACTTCTATTCGAAGTCACAAATAAATCACACACTTCACATGACAAAATCAAATAGCTCATACATATAGCTCTTATACATATACAGGTTGCATGCTCAAATATTAAATACTATGAGCTCACATGTATATAACATCTACTCTTTTACTTATTCATGTACACTATATCTTGTACATCTTATTTATTCAAATATACATTATCATGTGTCCATATTCATGTAAACACACTCATGTAATCATATACTTGTATACAGAACTATGATGTACTTAAACATTACTCTCATGTACTATAGCATTGATTCAGAACAATACTCTTAATCATCTCAAGTTCACTACACAACATTAATAAGCCTGAATTCCTTTCATAGTGGATACGGGCAACTTTGGATACTGTTTACAATACTTTGCATATGGAAAATTAACTCAAAACTCTGTGGAATACACAAGGTATTCCAAACTCTGGGCACAATTAAGGCTAACTCTAGCAGCTACACTCTAGCCCTTTATAAGCATGCTTATCTATCCACTATAATGGTAATCAGGCTCAGAAACAACTCATTTACTATACACAGATACCAACTCATCAATTGTAATTCAAGTGCATTTATCAAATTCAGAGACATTTAATTCATGTACAACTTTATTAATCATGTACATTTAATTATTACTAATCATGTAAGAGGTTTAAAAAGGTAATTTTAAACCAAACATGGACCAAATGGTAACATGTAAAACTCATATAAACCTATAACAACTCAAAATAGGAGTAGAAGATCAAAACAGGAGCAGAAGATCAAAACAGGACAATCAGAGAAGGAGAGGCAGGAGCACAACTCGTGCTCCTTGAGCACGACTCGTGCTCACTCTCTCCCACAACTGGAGCACATCTCGTGCTCTCACATTTCTCTCTTGGTGAGCACGACTCGTGTTCCTTGAGCACGACTCGTGCTCACTCCTTCTTTTCCCTGGAGCACTCACTTTTCTCTCTCTGTGAGCACGACTCGTGCTCACTCCTTCCTTTCCCTGGAGCACTCACTTTTCTCTCTCTGTGAGCACGACTCGTGCTCTCGCTCCCTTTTCTCTCAGAGTCACACTACATAACACGACTAAAATAGCACCCCACTTACTGAAGAATGTGTCTCTGTCGTGATCGCGACCACTGTTGCACTCGCGACAGAAGGCTCCATCAGGAACCTTTAGGAGACTGCTTCTCACTTCAAACTTATATCATCTAAACCGACCTCTAAACGTCATTTTTAGGCAACACTTTCTTCTCAACAATTGTTACCTAGGATGTTGTATTTCAAAAGGGAAAAATTTCAAGTCAATTGGAAATCAATAACTCTAGATATGATTCAAACAATCTATACTATTCCGGTGAACCCGCTAGAACAGCATCATTTATGTTTTGACTACTTTTTGGGATATTTAGAGCCAGAATTAGCTCAAGCACCCTATAGGTATTTTTAGCTACGGATCTTAGGTTTCAGATGCAATTTGAATCAACTCAATGGAAGCCCTATAACTCTACTTATGACAAGTATAATACACAAAGGTCGGATAACAAATAAGCAGAATTTGCCAAAATCAAACTCTATCATCAACACACACACTCAATTGATCATCTCATATACTTATAAGCATATATACACATATAATAAGCACCACAAGCAATCAAATGAGATTCGTACACGATCCCTACCTCTAGGAAGCTTGAACTCTATGCTCTATGCAGCTCCAACCTTTTCCTTTTCTTTATCCAATCCCTTGTTCATAGCTTCACAACTCACATAGAAAAAATTTGAGTTAAACCTCTTCTTATTTTAAATCAAAAATGGAAAGAAAAGGGAGGTCAGATCGGAAAATAAATCCAACTTACCTTTTGAAGGGACCTAATCAAATCCTACTATGCTCTCTTTAAGCCACTTCAAGTAATTCTCTTAAGAATAGCTCAAATGAAGAAGAAAGGAAAGACCAAAGCTTAAGGCAAAACCAATGTGGGAAAAAGGAAGCAAGGCAGCTAGTCCTTTATGGTCAATCCTCATCCAAACCAATTAATGTGCCCAAAAACACAGCTATGTAAATCCAGAAGCACAGTTGTGCTTTCCACTCCCTCATCCAACCTATTAAATGCCCACTTACCTCATAAATACATGTATATCTCTTAATCAAATACATGTATATCTCTTACCACTTGTCTCACTCCTGCGCTGCCATATGTCACTCTCCTACGATGCCACGTGTCCAATACACCTCAAATAATCTAACTCAAGTAGGCTTTGGGCGAAGCATTCTGTCACGCTCGCGACACTGTCACGATCGTGACAGAACCCACACCAAGCCACTCACTCAAGTACACTCTCTTATACACACAAACTCTTGAATTCCCGAACAAAAATTTTAAAATTCCACTAGGGCCAAATCGGGTTGTTATAGTTAGAGCCAGAGATCAGGAGGATGCACTTGATATGATAGTAGGTAAATTCTCCTTGCTATCTCATTTTGTTTATGCATTGATAGATTCGGGTTCTATGCATTCCTATATTAGTACGGATGTTGCTCAAGGTAAAGGGTTACCTAACTCTCGATTAGACCGGGATATCCTAGTGAGTAATCCTTTGGGTCATAGTATTATGGTGAACAAGGTATTTAGAGTTTATCCTATTAGTGCCTAGAATTATATGTTCTTAGCTAATTTGATAGAACTCCCTTTTCGGGAATTTGATGTTATTCTGGGTATGGATTAGTTATCTGCCCATCAGGCCATAGTTGATTGCAAGAGAAAGAGAATGACCCTAGAAACTCCTAATAGTCAGGAGATAATGATTGTTGGTGAAAGAGCAGATGTGATTCCAGCTACAGCTGCAAAGAGGCTTATAAGGAAGGGGTGTATCGCTTATTTGTGCTATGCAGTAGAGCTAAAAAGTGAAGATCTTAAAGTGTCAGATGTACCCACTGTATGCGAGTTTCAAGACATTTTTCCTACAGAACTCCCAGGATTGCCACCTAACAGGGAGATAGAGTTCACTATTGATTTAGTATCGGGCACTGCGCCTATCTCTATTGCTCCTTATAGAATAGCACCATCAGTGCTTAAGGAATTGAAGATTCAGTTGTAGGAGTTGCTTAAAAAAGGTTTTATCAGACCGAGCATTTCACCTTGGGGAGCACCAGTCCTCTTAGTGAAAAAGAAGGATGGATCACTTCAATTGTGTATTGATTATAGACAGTTGAATAAGGTGACCATAAAAAACAAGTATCCTCTTCCTCGAATAGACAACCTTTTTTAGTAGTTGAAGTGTTCTAGTGCATTTTCAAAGAATGATTTGAGATTTGGATACCAACAATTGAAGATTAAAGAAGCATATGTATTAAGACAACTTTTCGCACAAGGTATTGTCACTATGAATTCTTGGTCATGCCTTTTGGATTAACTAATGCTCTGGCAGGCTACATGGATATGATGAACAGAATCTTCCGTTCATATTTGGTTCATTTTGTTGTGGTTTTCATTGATGACATTCTGGTGTACTCTAAGACTCCAGAAGAGCATGATGAGCATCTGCGGATTGTTCTATGGATTTTGAGGGATAGGCAGTTGTATGCTAAATTCAGCAAGTGCAAATTCTAGCTAGATAAAGTGTCATTTTTGGGACATGTACTGTCATCGGAGAGTATCAAAGTTTACCCTAGAAAGATTGAAGCAATTCTTCAGTGGAAAATGCCTAAAAGTATTACAGAGATTAAAAGCTTCCTTGGATTGGTAGGTGCGCGAGGCCACCCGCATGAGGCCGCACCTCGCGCATGCGAGGCGCGGCTCCTATGTGAGGTTGTACCTCGCGCATGAGGAGTGCGGCCTCCTGCGCGAGGCCACACCTTGCATAGGAGGTCGTGCACTGTCATCAGGCACTGCACCTCATACGTACTACCAACAAGAGTCGTGCTTCGCATGGCGGCAGTCCACCAAAAACCCCAAAAATAAAATAGTAATAATTTTTTATTTAAAAATAAGGGTTTCAACAAGGAAATCATCACATTTAACCTTTTTGCCTGTGAACAAGCATCATTTTCATCACTGGTTAACCTTGGTCTGGGCTGTTTCAGGACCGAGTGTCTACAGTTGCCCCCAGTTTTGGGGAACATAGTGCATGAGTGCCTAGGTGAGCCAAAACTCAAAGAAGGAATGAAGAGACACGTAATCGTCAATTTTTTGACGTGCTAACCCTTTTCTTGAAGCGGTCATGTCGTGATCGTGTTAACCCTCCATGGAGCGGTAATGCCGTCATCGTGCTATCCCTTTGGAAGTGGTAGTGCCATGGTCATTCTGACCTTCTATAAAATGATAATGTCACTATCGTGCTAACCCTTCTGCGATTTGAAGTGGTGCCCCCTAAAAGGTCTTTGGTTGATTGCCTCTTGAGAGGTCTTTGGTTGAATTTTGGATTGGTGTTTTGACTGATGTTGCCACTCGACTTTTGTCAGTGTCCACATCGAATCTCTCTTAGTACAAAACTTGAAAACCAAATATGCAGGAAAAATAGTAAAAATGCAAGTGAAATGCATGGGTCATGCAGAAATGCAAGATAAGAATTCATCTAAGTGAGTTTGGAGGCGATAGCCGGATAGGGCTCAATTTGCGGTAGGATCGATGCCCTTTGGAATTGCTTTTGGATTTCGAGTCTTTGGATTTTCAAGGTTATCATCTGATACATGTAGTCATTTTCTTAAGGTAGTGTGTCCCTTATGGATTTTTACACTAGCTTTTCTTAGCGGGAAATGCGTCCTTTCCGGATTTTCACATAACTCTGTGCCTTATTTTTTCCTGAAATGGACCCAACCCAATCCAGCGGCTTCTTTTTTTTCGGAGGATAGACTACCTGTTTTCAGGTTTTCACCCTATTCTTTTACCTAACTTTTTCTTAGAGATCCAGTTACGGTTTTCATCTCTAACGGCTTTCTTTCTTTCTTTCTTTTTTTTACTCGGTTGCCAAATATCTTTCAAGGATGATCAGCATGTACTTACGCCCTAGACCATAGTTCTATGAGCTTGATTCTTCTCATAATGGTGCTGTAGAATTGACTTCACAATTGATAGTAGGACAAGTCAACTAAAGTACTTGAGTGGCAAGAATAACAGAGGGTAGATACTAACAATGTGCTAGTTTTATACTGGAACTAAACAACTTTGAGTGTGCAAAATGAACTGCTCTAATCATATTAATATATCATTGAATAAATGCATATATTTCAATTTGATTTTATAACACATGATCTTTATTTGGCGTCAACTCAAAGAACACAAGACCTCATCTAATCTCGTGATAAATCGTGTGAGCATCAAACTCCTGTTATCAATTAGCCCTCTCAGGTTTTCATGATTGAATATTTTCTTTTTGCCCTTAATTTTTTCCACGGATGCAATTTTTTCGGTTTTCACCCTAGCAGGGCGCCCAATTTTAGCAAGGTCACCTTTTAAGGTTTTCAACCCGCGGGGCATTTATTATTCATTTTTCTTTTTTAGCCTTTGCCGCGTAACCTCCCTCAGTCTATTGATGTCGATTGCTTTCCTCGGATTCTCTTTCATCCTCGTTAGTTGGGAAGGTTGTTTCTTCCGACAGTACTTCTTTTTAGCATCAAAAAAATCTTAGGTGAACTGGCTGAGACAATAAATTCTTTGTTTGGAACTTGAAAGTGAAATCCCACACCTCACTTTTGTCTGCTCTGGCAGCTCAATTTCTGAAGTAGCCTTTAATGCTTGAAATTGGATTACAAGTTAGCCTTAGGGGGTTTAGGGCAAAACTGTGATTTTTTTTTGTGAGGTACAAAGTTTGGCTTGTTTTGAATTTTATGTAGCCCCTTAATGATTGGAGTTTGATTTTGTTGGGTTATATCGCGTGTGTCCTAGATGTCGAGGGGGAAAAGGAATGGCTTTTGAAATTCTGCTTGTCGTCATGTTGGCATATTGAAGTAGCAATGTCCTAGCAATGCCCTTGTCAATTTTTAGCATGTCATTCTAGGTCCAACCAGAAGCTTCTTTTTTCTCTCTTCTTTTTCTATTTTTATTTTTATTATTTTTTCTTATTTTCTCTCAGAATTTATCTCTTTTCAAGAGTTATATCAGATGCTATCAAGATTTTCTTTGGGTTTTCCAAAGTTTCGAGATTAAATGCAATCGTATTAATTGAATTAATGTCAATAATGAATGCATCATGGTCATGTGAAATGAAATCATTAGAAACAACATACAAAATAAGCAAAATTTTTCATTATATTGAAATTGCAAATGTTGTCATAAGAAGTTCTTGGAATAAAAAGAACAAAGCATCTAAAAATAAAACATTATCTTCTCCTCCACTCTCACTAGTGCATTAATGATCTACCACCGCCACGAGAATCCCTTCTTCACTCGTCTCCTGATGGGTGATAGTGACGTACTTATCCCATAAAGCTCTTGCAACCCATGCCACTCGGGTAAACCAGTCCCGATCATATACCTGTTGGAGGGACTGCATTATAGCATACCTTCTTCTTCTTCTCTCCCCTCTTAGGGCAGTGATCTCCTTGGTGTCAATAAGATCTTGAATCTTATTCATCAAAGTCCGGCAATAATCTGTCAGGTGTCCAGTGTACTGATGGTAGGCACAGTACTGATCATCTCTATGCCCCGACTGTCCCTGATTCATAGCTGCCCTAGGTGGTAATGGTCTCAATTTGCCCTCTATGACGCGCGCTGAACCCCGTGGGTGCCCCTTGACCGCCCACTTGAGAGCGATCGGACAAGTGAGTTCCGTTGACAACTTGCAATGGATTATAACTGCGTCTATTTTGGGCAACAAGGAGGTTTCATGGAGTCGCCACCCAATAAAACATTGGGAAAGTTCGTCTCACCTTAGTGAGCCTAAGACAGCGCATATCCATTTTGGGCAAGCCAACGGGATCTTGGAGGCGAACACCCCAATAGGACATTGGGAATGACCCTCTAACCCTATGGAGCCTAGGATTATTAATTAAGTCTTTTGATGGGACACAAGAGGTGTCTTGGAGATCATTTACCAATGAATTATCGGATGGACCTCTCGCCTCGTTGAGTCCAAAGACTAGAGTATGTTCGGGACTTCTCATTTATTTATACCTTGATTAATTTTACGATTAAATTTTGAGTTTATTATTTCACTCTCTCTCCACACGATACAATTTAATTAAACGCGCAATCATCCATGTCAAAAAGCGATAAATAAAACATAATAAAAATGTTCATACAAAATAAAATATAATAACACTAGGAGTGGAATACAACTCCCATTATAAAGGTGTAAGACATGCATAAAACGGGATATTCGTTAACAATGAGGACATTGGTCCTCGCATGCATTTATTATAAAAAATGATTTTTTTTTGTGGTGGATTTATTGGATGAAAATAGGACATTGGTCCTCAGTTTTTATAAGAATCCCAAATTAATTACTACAAAACATTAGCTCATTTTTATTATAACGAGATGAAAAAAATAATTTACATAAAATAAAGATAAATAATAAAGATAAGTAAATGAATAAATAAATAACAAGGATTAAAGAATTAAACCGAGCGGAACTCCTCATGGTTTGCATAGCGATCATCATCTCAAGCTCAAACCACCCAAGGAACAAAATAATATTATCTCAAAAACTAAACAAATATATTAGTACCAAAAAAATCCAAAATAGAGATAACAATATATAAAATACAGAAGCGAAATATAATAAGATAAGATAAAAGAAAGCCCAAAAAGAAATTTTGAACATAAAAGAAAATAAAGGATGAAAGAAATAAATGAAAATGGTTAAAAAATGAGAAAGAAACCCAGGGGCGACCATTAGTACGTGACCGACGGGCGTCCCTTGGGGGACCGGCGGGAAGCGCAGCACGTCACATACGTTCCGTCGCTCAAGTGAGCAACGGGGCTCTGTGACCTTACGGCCAGTCGGTCACCTCTGTTCCTCAAAAACGATAAAAAAAAAACAAACTTTTAACAAGAAAATAATTTATTTTACACAAAATTCAGAAATAAATACAAATAATTAAAATAACTCAACCAAATGTTTAGTCCAGAATATTTACCCTCTGATCTTACCTTTTAAGACGAATATTTGAATGGTTTTTAGTCCCGCACGCTTCATGAGAATTGAGAAAAAATGAAGGAAAGAAAATTTGTATTTCTTTCTTGATGAAAGCTAATAAAATTTGAATATGGGAATCAATAAAAATTGATGGAAACTAATTGATTTTTGTTCCCTCAATTTAATTAGATCCATAAAAACAAAAGAGTAAAAGGATGAAAATAACTTTTGTGAGATAAAAACCCTTGAAAGAAATGAACCTTTTGGATTTCTTAGGAAAATTAGAGAAATTTTCCCCCTTTTTTTTGCCAAAAAAAGAACCCCCAAATGAGGTAAAAAAATGCCTTTTTATAGGCTCCTCCTTGGTAAAACCCTAAATCCTATTTCCAATAGGAAATAGGAAAAGAATCTTAACTGGTTCCATGAAATCCGGCCAACAAATCCGCTACCGACGGGCATCCGAGGCCCATCGATGGGCATCTGTTGAAAGGACACGCGCGGTCATTTGGCCACCGACAGAGCGAGGCACGGGCTGGAGGGATGGGCGTCGGTTTAACGACACATATCCGTCACTCGCCTCACCGACGGCCCGTCCCTCATAGCGAGAGACGGATCACCTCAGCAACAGATGGGCATCCTGTTACAGACGGGCTGGCCGTCCGTAGAGGAAAAAAACCATTTGTCAAGCTAAAACCTCTCAATTTTTCTATTCTTTTCCCTTGCAAATGAAAACCTTTAATTCTCGTGAATCTAAACGACCAAAGTCTATGAATTTCATCCATTCATTTGGAAATGAACATCGATTTGTTCATCGGGTAATCTCTGATCTGGACCGTCTCGGGACACGGTGCTCACAGTTACCCCCAATTTTGGAGAAACTAGTGCGCATGTGCCTAGAGGAGCCAAAATTCAGAGAAAAAGGAAAGAAATGCGTACCTGAAGCAATCCTTACCTTTTGCGGTTGCGTAGCAACAAGTGGTCAGCTGTCTCTGCCTGGCAAGCCCCGTCTCAACTCGTGCATCTCTAACTAGATGTAGTGTTGGTGAGATGCAGCATTCTCTAGCTATTACCTCAGTGTGAGGAGAAGTGTTCTCTAACTGCAATCTCGATTTACGAGATGCGATACTCTCTGACCACAGTCTCGGGGTGAAGAGCAGTGTTCTCTAACTGCAACTTTGATTGGTGAGATATGGCACTCTCTGACCATGGTCTCAGGGTGAAGAGCAGTGTTCTCTAACTGCAACTTCGATTGGTGAAGTTCCTTTGCTAATCCCCATCCGATCTGCAAGGTGTGTAGTACTCTCTGACTACAACATGAACTGTGAGATGCAGTGCTCTCTGACTACAGCCTCAAGGTGAAGAGCAGTGTTCTCTAACTGCAACTTCAATTGGTGAAGTTCCCCTGCTAATCCCCATCCGATCTGCAAGGTGTGTAGTACTCTCTGACTACAACACGAACTGTGAGATGCAGTGCTCTCTGACTATAGCCTCAAGGTGAAGCGCAGTGTTCTCTAACTGCAACTTCAATTGGTAAAGTTCCCCTGCTAATCCCCATCCGATCTGCAAGGTGTGTAGTACTCTCTGACTACAATATGAACTATGAGATGTAGTGCTCTCTGACTACAGCCTCAAGGTGAAGAGCAGTGTTCTCTAACTGCAACTTTAATTTGTGAAGTTCCCCTGCTAATCCCCATCCGATCTGCAAGGTGTGTAGTACTCTCTGACTACAACATGAACTGTGAGATGCAGTGCTCTTTGACTATAGCCTCAAGGTGAAGAGTAGTGTTCTCTAACTGCAACTTCAATTGGTGAAGTTCCCCTGCTAATCCCCATCCGATATGCAAGGTGCGTTTTGGTTGAATATGATCTTGAAGGACATAGCGTTTGCTCTGTTCATCCCCCTTTTTGATTATTGGTCACTGGACTGATGTGAAGCCAAATTCTTGTATGGTAAATGATTTTTGTTAATTCTTGTGCAGAATAATCTGATTGTTAGGTCTATGAATATTTTACCATTTTGTTGTTATGATCATATAATCGTTCGTCTACTCCTTTCTCATATGCTCAATGAGCCTTGCCTGCTCACGAATGATGTCCTGCTGCTGATCTAATCTCTCTTGTGTAAACCTATCCTGTTCCCCAAGCTACTCGAGGAGGGCCCTGTCTCTCTCCTCCTGCCTGTGCTCAAAGGACGCGAACATAGAAACCATGAGCTCGAAGATATCTGGCTGTGGTGCTACTGGGGGAGGAGCTGGCTCATATGTCTATTCTAGTGGTGGGGTTGAAGAGGTAGATGCACCCGGGTCCCCTCTAGCATAAGCATGGAACCTCTCCGATAGCAAAAGAGTGGTCTGCTGCACTCTCGAAGATGGAGGAGGAGTAGGACTCCGTGCCCTCGGTGCTGGAGGAGTAGCAAACAAATCATCCATGGTGAACTCAATCTCCATGTCCAACAGTGTGCTCGGCTGCTCCTCCTTGTGTTGTGGCTGCGGAGGCTGGCCCTCCTAGTAGATAGGATGCTGGAGAGGCTGGTCCACCTGATGCTATGGGTGTGTAGGCACGTCCTCCCCAGGCTATTCTGGCTTGGGCTCTAATGAAGGAAGACGAAACGCACGTCTGTTCTCGTGCATGGTGAGTAGTCTGTATGCCTCGGCCTGTCCCGGTAGCTGTAGTACCATACCCATCTGGACGACCGCTGGAGCGTCCACATACATGATCTCATCTAGTGCCTGCCCAAGTCTAACCAGCCAAAAACCCAACCCCAATTGTAGCCTGGTAACGATCCCACCAACATATACCACTGGGGTTGCCCCCCTAGAGACTCTCACCAAGTTAGCCAGTATCTCATGGCTAACATTGAGTCGCTAGCCAGCTATTATGGCCCATAAACTCCAGATCTCTCGAGTTGAGCGAGCCCGGATTACCAGCCTGCCCAAGATAGGAGCTGGATAATACTCTGTGCAGATACCGGAGTGCCCGTGAAATCAGCATAGTGCTCTTCATCGTATCGTGGTCATACGGCACTCTGGGTAGGGCTATGGTCGCCCAATGATCGCGCCTGACTACTCTCTGTGGCATCATGACACCTTCCTCCCATGGAAACCCCATGACCTGTGCAAACCTCTGACACGTAATGCTAAAATGATCTCCGTCAACCAAGAACTGTATCACCCCGGGCTCGGTATCTGATTTCTGGAATCCCCCAGAGCGTAAAGTGGCGAGGAACTGTCTCACTGTCTCCAGGTGAGTCTGAAAGGCTGGTGTCAGAAACTCAGTCCATCCAGTGCTCGCCATGAGTGCGTCAACCTCGTCCGCCATCCCTAGGGCCTCTAGGAATTGCCTATAAATAAAGCGACTGGCTCGGAACTCCACTCGGGCCAACAATCTGTATGTCTCTCTAGCCTCAGGAGTCATCCAGTCGGGAGCCTATGGCTCAGGCTGGGCACACTGAGTACGTCGCCGTGGTGGTATCCTGGAAGGAAATTAAATAATCAGTTCAAAATTATGGTCATAAACGGGATTAATCCTGTAAATAGTAAATTGGGCAGCATCCCGGTAAGGATGTGCCTTGCCAGAAAAAAATAAAAATTTGGGCGGCATCACGGCAAGGATGTGCGCAACCCCCTGCACAAGAAAAGCCATAAACAACAAGGGACAGGCCTCAGGCCCCAACAAACGAGTATAAAATAAAAATTTGGGCAGCACCCCGGCAAGGGTGTGCCCAACTTCCTACACAAAATTCAAAATGATAGGCCTCAGGCCCCAACCAACAGGTCAACATTTATTTTCTAACCCTTATCATTGGTTTTACAACTAAAACATGTATAAGAACATCTTATTCTAAATATGCAGCAGCACACAGTTGAACTAATATGTACGTCAAGTTGACCTAAACAGCACGCTTTATCAAATTATCTATCTAGGAACACGAAGGTTTAAGAATCAAACTATTAAAACTGGACTAACTATAATGACAGTATCACGCAAAAAAAACATTTAAACACTAATCACCAAGGCAAATTAGTTATGCTAAAAAAACAGCATTTTAACAATAAACAAAGAAAGAACTAAACTTTACTTACATAAACTAAAGAGAAAGAAAATATTAGTTACTGATCTATAATTTGCTGAAAAAAAAAACTCGATGAAAAGCTAGAAAGAACACTCCGGGAGATGCATGGTGATGTGAGGATCACGAAAATATAATTGAAATGCAAAAAAGGAAAAGAAAATGGGAAAAAATCGAGATTGGGCATCGGTGAGAAGAAGAGAAAACAGATGGAAGAAGGGAAAGAAATCGTTAGCCCGTCGGTTTCTGCTCATTATATAGATTTTTGCGACCGACGGGCGACCCGTCTCTAGGAGCGAGCGACGGTTTGTCTGTCTGTCGCTCCAGATTCCCACATTAAATACGTAATAAGTGCACGTGATAAATGCAATGATGATCCATGGATCTTCCAGGTGGATAGCGACAGACGGGCAAGCCATCTGACATGAGGCACGGGTAGGCCGTCAGTGGAGCTTCTCTACAAATTTCACCATTTTCTTGAGCTTCGTGCCTTCTCCTCTATTTTAACCTTTGCTACCTTCAATTTTTAACTCTTAAAGGATGACTTTTCCTCTCCTTCAGAGAATGTACCGCATTTTAGACGATACTCATACTTGGGAAAATAGCACCCTTATTCCTCTGTCTGGGCTGAAGTTTTTACGCAGAGCCAAAATAGACCACAACCTCCTCTTAGCTGCAACCCACTTCTGGAACCCACGTTTCCACGTCTTCAAGTTCACTTATCAAGAACTATGCCCCCTACCCGAGGAATTCGCCGCTATCACAGGAGCATGGTATCCTCCCAATGCTCTGCCATGCATCCCCTGCTTTGGTCTGGTTAAGCTCGGGATATTGCCCTGTCCTTGGGCATAGCTCCTTCTGAGGCTGTTCGGTATGTCCCTCAGGGCTCTACATTTTCTTTGGAACCATTGATTGAGGCACTGGATAGATTTCTGATGTCCCCACATATCAAGTAAGCGTTGTCTTCTTATTCTGCATGATGAGGCATCTGGCTGTAACCTCAGAGGAACTAATCAGTGATCTTCGCCTGTTCAGGGTTCTAGACGACTTTTACTGTGGGCTGACCCCTTTTCCCCTTATTCTTGCCGAAACCATCTTAAGCTTGGATTCTATTCGTTCCGGGTCCACCACTTCGTTCACTGGAAGCCCCTTATTACTCCAGGTACATCATTATTTTAAAAGGTAGTGCATCTCTTGTGGATTTTCGCACTAGCTTTTCTTAGCGGGAAGTGCGTCCTTTCGGATTTTCACACAACTCTATGCCTAATTTTTTGCCTGAAGTAAACCCAACTTACCCCAGCGGCTTTTTTTTTAAGATATGGTTGCAGGAGAAGCTGAAGATGCTATCAGAACCACCTCCCCGAGTCATTGCTCAATATTCACCGAGGCATTTTCTCCCGCGGCAACGACTGTGTTCATTTGTAACTCCTGATGAGGGCATTGCCAAATTCAGTGAGGTATCAAATGAGAACATCAGTTTCATGCAAGCTTGGCTTCCTCTATCTCATGCAGTCATTGTCGATTCTTCGGGGTGTGTTCCCCTATGTGGGCTTTATCAAGATACTTTTTGTATTACTGCCTGATGTGCTCGTCAGCTCGGGATGACTCAGGACGTAGTGAGGGTCCCATTATCCTTCCGGGGAGGAATCCTTTCTGCAGCTTTCGCCTCTCGCTATCAAGAGCTTTGGAGCCAACTTCCGGTGAAGACTGTCATGCCCCCCTTCGGCACTCACTTTGTAACCTCTACCGGTGAGTACAAGAGGTGGATACTCAGCCCGGCATCTGATAATAGGACGCGAGGACTTAGGCGTCTGGCTGGCGAGAGCAGCGGTAGAGCTTAGTTTAGCTTACATCTGTATGCCTTTTGAGCATTGCGTTACTTTTCAAACCAGAAATAGAAAATGATAAAAATGGAAAAATTAATTATTATTTCATTTCATAAAGTTGTGTACATTTCCGTAGAATTTCAACATACATGATCATTATTTGTCACTAATTCAACCGTGTAAACCACATTAATTCATCAAACCAAATTTTAATAGCATCAAACTCCTGTTAATAATCGGCCCTCTCGAGTTTTCTCGATTGGATATTTTCTCTCATGCCTCTAATTTTTGTACAAGATGCCTTTTTTCGGTTTTCACCCTGTCGAGGCGCCTGTTTTTAGCAAGGCTGCCTTTTTTTGGTTTTCGACCCACGGGGCATTTTACTCTCTTCTTTTTATTTTATAGTCTTTAACCATGGAACCTTTTGAGTATGTCTATGTTGATCGGTTCCTTGAACTCATTGCCATCGCTATCTGACAAAATTGCAGCTCCCTTTGACATCAGCTTTCTCAGGAGGAATGGCCCTTCCCATGTTTGCCTGAATTTTCCCCGAATATCCAGCGCACCCGGTCTCATATGCTAGAACACCAAGTCTCTTTCTTTCAATGGGTACTTCTTGACTTTCCTTCCAAAGGACCTGGCAAGCCTTTTCTGATAAATTTGGTTGTGGTAGTAGGCTCTCAACCTACTCTCATCCAACATGTTCATGTGTTATAATCTCTGTTGTGCCCATTCGGCTTCAGGAATCTGTGCCTCCATGACCACCCTCAGTGACTCGAGCTCGATCTCGATTGGTAACACTGCTTCTGTCCCATACACCAAAGAGTACGGCGTGGCGCCTGTAGATGTTCTAACTGTTGTTCTGTAGCCCCAAAGTGCGAAACGATAACTTCTCCGCTCAATCCTTGAAAGTTTGGACCATTTTGGCTAGGATCCTTTTGATGTTTTTATTGGCGGCCTCTACTGCCCCATTGGGTTGAGGACGGTATGGAGATGACTTGTGATGCTCAATACCGTATTTCTGAAGCAACTTCCTTATTCCGCCCATGAATTGAACCCAATTATCAGACACCACATGATGCGAAAGGCCATACCTACATATCAAATTCTTCTCAATAAACTTTGCCATATCCCGTGCATCAATCTTCTTAAAGGACTCGGCTTCTACCCATTTGGTGAAGTAGTCGATGGCGACTATAATATATCTGTGCCCATTGGACGCCATGGGACGGATCTCCCCGATAATGTCTATTCCCCATGCTGCAAACGGCCAAGGTGACGTTAAGCTATGTAATTCTGACACAGGTAAGTGCCTCAAATCTGCATACTGCTGGCACAACTGGCATTGCTTCACATACTTTTAGCAGTTAGTATCCATGGTGAGCTAGTAAAATCCCTGCCTCATGATTTTCTTGGCTAACGTCAACCCGTTCATATGAGCTCCACATACACCCGCATGGGTCTCTTCCATCACGTTTTGGGCTTCCTTTTCGTCTAGACACCTCAGCTGAATACCATCGGCCTACCTCTTATACAATACCCCATTTATACAAATGAATTGAGTAGACAGTTTGCGAATCATTCTTTGATCTTTTTCAGTAGCCTCTTCCGGAAATGTCATTTTTTTCAGGTAGTTCATAATATCGGAATACCACGACTTTCCATCCGCTACCTCTATTTCCATTACTTGCTTGGCCTCAAAGTTGGGCCTCTCAGAACTGGAAATTAAAACTGGCTTCATAGCTACCCCTTTCGGAGTGTCCCACATTGACACTAGGGTTGCAAGCGCGTCTGCTAATCGATTCTCATCTCTTGGCACGAAATGGAATGTGCATGTTTCAAACCGACTGCTTAACTCCCTCAGATATTCGACAAATGGTATTAGCCATTCTTCTTTGATAGCCCATTCTCCCCAAATCTGATTGATTACCAAAGACGAATCTCCTAACACCTGCACGTCCCTTACCCCCAAGTCGATTAACGCTTCTAGCCTGAAAGTGCATGCTTCATACTCCGCTTCATTGTTAGTGGCTTTGTACCTCAACTTCTTGGCCAACGGGAGTTTCTCATTATCTAGGGTTGTCAGAATGACTCCTTCTCCTACCCCCCTTGTTATTTATAGCACCGTCAAAGTGTAGCAACGAACCTTGAACCGATATTGCCGCTATATTCTCGTCAGGAAAACTAAACTCAAATGAATCTCCCTGGATTGGATGATCAGCCAGAAACTCAGCTACTGCCTGGCCTTTGACGATTTTTTGGGTAATATACTCGATGTTAAATTCTTGCAACAGCAACAACCACCTTCCCAATTTCCCAAGTAAAAATGGTGCTTCCTGCAAATACCTCAGGGGGTTCTGCTTTGCCACTGCTTGTACCTTGTAAGAGTGGAAGTAGTGTCTCAACTTCTTAGAGACCTAGATAACCGCAAGACTGATCTTTTCCACTTTAGCATTCTTAATCTCATAATCCAGGAACTTCTTACTCTGGTAGTAAATAGCAAATTCTACCCTGAACTCGTCCTCTTGGGCCATCTTGGTGCCCACAAAACTATCCTCTATGGCTAGGTACAGAATCAGGGGCTTACTTGGCCGTGGCGGTCTCAGCATCGGTGGATTCAGCAAGTACTCTCTGATAGTACCAAAGGCTTTCTGGCAGTCCTCATTCCATACTACTGGATGATCTTTTCTGAGCAACTTGAAGATCGGCTCACATATTGAGGTGAGCTTGGCGATGAACCTGCTAACATACTGTAACTTACCCAGAAAACTTCTCACATCCTTCTCCTTCTAAGGCACTGGCATCTCCCTAATGGCCTTTACCTTATCCGGGTTGATCTCAATCCCCCTCTGGCTAACCACATGTCCCAACATCTTTCCTGAAGTGACCCCCAAGATACACTTCTTAGGATTTAACTGCAGGTTGTACTTATTTATTCTCTAGAAGAACTTTTCCAAGGCTTCAAGATGGCTTTCTCTAGTGGCGGACTTGATCATCATATCATCGACGTATACCTCCACCTCTTTATGGATCAAATTACTTAAGAATTTTGTCTCCATCCTCTGATAAGTAGCTCCCGCATTTCTTAAACCAAAGGGCATCACCATGTATGCATATGTCCCCCATTCTGTGATAAAAGCCGTCTTGATCCGATCAATTATTTTATTGAGAATCTGATTGTAACCCACGTAACCATCTCCAAAGCTATACATCTCACAAGCGGCTGCGCTATCTATCAACACATCTATATGAGGTAACAGGAAGTCATCTTTCGAACAGACCTTATTCAAATCCCGGTAATCCACACATACACTTACTTTACCATTCTTTTTGGCTATAGGGACGACATTGGCCAACCAAGTTGGATACTGCACCTCCATTAGAAATTTGGCCTCGATCTATTGGCGAATTTCCTCCTTTACCTTATCTGCCCATTCCGGCCTGAGTCTTCTTAGCTTCTGCTTCACGGGTTTATGATCTGGATACGTTGAAATAGCATGTTCTGCGATTTCCTGATCAATTCCTAGCATATCTTCATAGGTCCAGGCAAAGACTTTTTCATATTTTTTTAATATTCTCTCAAATTTTTCTCTTTCTTCAGGAGTTACATTTGATGCTATCAAAATTTCTTTCGGGTTTTCCGAGGTTGCAATTAAATGGAGTAGCATTAGCAGAATCAATATCAAATATGAATGGAGTGTGATCATAATCATGCATATTGAAATTATCAGAAACATCGCACAAGCAAGCAAAATTGTTCATTCTATTAATAAAATTAAAATTGTCATTTACATCATTAAAAAGTTCAGGAATGAAAAGGCAATCTAAACTGGCTTCTTCCTCTTCTCCTGCTAGCGGGTTTGCCACTGTTGATGGACCTGCATCACTTTGATTGATCAGGGGTTCTTCAGTCACCTCTTGAACCGCTTCTTCCACCTTCGCTTTCTCCTTGAACTGGGTGGCCACCATTGCCTCAGTCACAACCTCCTCGGGTTCTTCTCTGTTCCAAACTATTTTGTGGGTCATGACCTCTTCATCCTAAAAGTCTTCAGCCGGCTTAATCACCCCAATATCCCAATCATAGACGTAGTTGAACATCTCAAAACCCGGCACAATCTTTCCATCGACCCACTGAGGTTCGGCTTCTCCGGTGTACGCACAGACTTCCGTTGCTTCCCAAATATGAGGGATCTCCTTTGCTGGCTTCACTTCTCTCTTCACTTCGCTTTTGTATCCCAGGCCCTTTCTGTCTTTTTGGCCCTTGGTGGCAATGATTTCTGGCAAACCTTGGGAATTTTTGCCTAACCCAACACCCGGGAGAAACGACATTCTCTTCATCATGGCTAACACTTGAGGGCTGCCTTCCATCGACTCTTCCTCATTAATTGTGGCCACATGAAATCCACTAAAAGGCTACCTTACGATCTCGAGTATGGACACCTGATTCTCTCTCGCAGCCTTGATAGTCACCACTTGCCCTTCATGTGGTATTTTGACCATTTGGTGAAGTGTAGAGGGAACACCTCCAAATTTGTGGAACCACGGTCTCCCCAACAAAGCTAAAAAATTGGCAGGGATACGCAAGACTACAAATTCCACCTCAGTCTCCACTGGCCCCATCTTGACCATCGCTTTGAAAGTCCCCATAGCATATCGGCGAGAATTATCATAGGTTATGATCGTCAAATCTGACTTGGCTAGCATGTCTTCTGTTACCCCAAAGGCTGCCATCGCCACTTGTGGGCACACACTAATCGATGAACCATCATCCACCATCACACAAGTCGTGTGCTTCTGGTTAATCTGGGCCCGAATGTACAAAGGGCGGTTGTGGTTACGGCCTTCTGCTGGTAAATCAGCATTTTTGAACACCACATTCTCTCCAGCTCCTCCTTTCACTACCTCTAGTAGCTCAGTGGGTGAAATCGTCATAGCCACGGTCATTTCGCATAAGGCTTCTACTAATATTTGCCTATGGGATGGAGATTGCCTTAGGAGATCCCAAATTGAGATTTGGGCCGGCGTCTTTTTCAACTGTTTGATTACATGATCCTCCTCCGGATCCTTTTCTATTTCTTTTTGACCTCCCACAGGCTCCTGAGGCCTTGCCACTTTGGGAACTATCCTTCCACTACGGGTCACCGCTCCTACTTTCTCTTTTTCTTCCCTCTCTTCTTCATCTTCATCCTCCGAACCCCATGGGTCGGGAAACTCAACAACATCATCCTCATCATTTCCACTCTCATCAGTGGACCAGCAATCGATTACTATAGCAGGCATCCCTTTTTACTCACCTCATGGAGGCTTGTGACAACAGTGTTTACATCGTTGCTGTACAACTCTCTCAATACAAATTCCTCGGACAGACCGGACCCAATCATAAACACAGGCGGGGGCACCTTGTTATACCCGTCTTTCTTCTGGCCTTCCCTCTTCTCGGGGTCTGTGATTTCCTTTGAGTCAATTAGATCTTGAATTGCGTGCCTCAAAGCTTTGTAGTCATCGGTCGTATGTCCCGTGTGCTGGTGGTAGGCACAGTACTCATTGTCTTTATGACCCGGCATCCCCTGAGTCCCGGCAGGTCGAGGTGGCAACAGTCGCAACTTTCCTTCTTTCATTAACCTTCTCAAAACCCATGATAAAGACCTTCCCAAATTCAATAAATGCCTCGGGGTTACATTAGCAGCGGACACCTCAGTTGTCTTCCTTGTACTACTACTGGGTCCTGTAACCCTACTTGTCCCCTTACTGCTATTCCCTTTCTTGACATAGCCCTTATTACTTGCTCTTTGAGCCAGGTACTCTCTCTGTGCTTCGATGGCGATATCTTTTAAGGATTACCAGTCTCTCAATCCTTTCATCTTCAACCCCTCTCTCAGATATGGGCTTGCATTCTTAATGAACAATCTGATTTGGTCTTGGGTCTCCAGTTTCCTCCGCATTTCCATCACTCTGTTCCTCCATCGAGGTAAGTATTTATGGAAAGATTCGCCAGCCTTTTGTTGCAACAGATCTAAGTCCTTGAGGGTCACTTCCATCCTCGTGTTGCAATCATATTGCTTCAAAAACTCCTCCGTCAATAAATCCCAATCCTCTTTGGTTTTGCGATCGAGCATGTGATACCAGTCTACAGCCAGGCCAGTCAAGCTCAAACAAAAGTACTCCACCTTCTGCCTTTTCATCAAGGTAGTCCCTTTCATTATCAGCCAATATTGCTTCACATGGGCCGCGGGATCAGAGGTGCTGTCGAATTTAGGAACATCTGGCATCTTAAAATTTAATGGAATTGGGTCCTCTCCTTCCAGCTCCTTATCCTCGGGATTCATCCCTTGACCCCTAGTTAATAACCTTGCTATCACCTCAAACTTCTCCTCCATCTTCTTCCAGATGGCTTCCTCTGTCTGGGGTGCTCTTCCCTTTTCTGACACAACACTATCCTCGTAGTCTTCGTCCCCTCGGCCATCATCTGACCTCTGAACCGGTCCTCTCCTCTAAACTTTAGATGTTGTTGCCCTCAAATCTATCGGTGCTTGTCAGATATCTTCCTGCCTATCTTCTCTCTCCTCTTCCCGCTCATTCTGTCTCATGGGAGGAGGAGGTGGATTCTGTGGTGCAGCTCGCTGGGCCATTGGGGCCATCATATTCATCATTCGGTTTTCAAAGTCTTCCAACCTCCGGCCCACCTCTTCTACAATCAAAGCCCTGGTAGCATCAGTCCCTCTTGGTGAATTAGCCATCTCTGAAGCAGTGTAGCTGGTTTCTGGATAAGTCCTTGAAAAGTTCACCCTTTTCGGCAGCTCAAAAATAAGATTTTGGATCCATTGCCCCCGAGGATCCCTCATCCACCTGGGCAGATCTATGATGGCTGCAAACACAAAGAATTAGAATGATGCATGAATGCAATGAAATGCATGATCGTGCTATGCAATACCCATAAATCACATGCAAGTAAATTGGTCCTTCCAACTTTATCACTCCCACACACGTGGTTATAGTCTCTTTCCTAGGCGGGATTAGCCCATAGGTCAATAGGGAACCCAATAGGCGCGCATGTTGCGCGGCGAAAAAAATCGGCAGCATAACACTGCTAAACTAATGCACAAGCACATGGGTGATGCTCATTATGTATTTAGATAGTCCCAATGTATTGACATGGCCCTACCGGGGCATAAAAGCCTTTGGCTAGGTAACCAATCGAAACATTTGGGTTTACCCAATACATAAGGATCCATACAGCAAGTATAGTATTACGGTTTATATCACCTAGGGGAAGTATCTATGTCCATTACATGAGCTTTAGTCATGGGTGGTGTTACTTTTGGTTTACCCAAGCATGGTCCCTGCCAACGGGTCTAGCTCATCATAAGCATAACGACCGATCGGGTCTCCATTTTATATACCATACGGTACGAGGCTTGGGCTGGTGATTATCCTTAACACTTCCCTATATTGAGTGAACATAGGATCATGCTTCGGGAATGCACCGGGGTTTAGAAAGGACCAATCTAGCGTAATCTAAGGCTCTAATGAGATGTAAATGCAATTCTGAGAGAAAGCAAAATTTATAAACTAAAACTTAATTGTAAATGATAATCAAAGTACTTTCAAATCGAAGTCTCGAATAAAGGTGTCCCCAGTAGAGTCGCCACTGTGACGCGTGCCGAACCCCGTGGCCACCCCTGGACCGTCCGCTTGCGGGCAATCGGGCAAGTGAGGTCCGTTGACAACTTGTAATGAATTACAAGTGCATCTATTTTGGGCAACAAGGAGGTTTCATAGAGTTGCCACCCAATAAAATATTGGGAAAGTTCATCTCGCCTCAGTGAGCCTAAGACGGTGCATATCCATTTTGGGCAAGCCAACAAGATCTTGGAGGCGAACACCCCAATAGGACATTGGGAATGACCCTCTAACCTTATAGAGCCTAGGATTATTAATTAAGTCTTTTGATGGGACACAAGAGGTGTCTTGGAGATCATTTTCCAATGAATTATCGGATGGTCCTCTCGCGTCGTTGAGCCCAAAGACAAGGGTAGGTTCGGGACTTCTCATTTATTAATACCTTGATTAATTTTACGATTAAATTTTGAGTTTATTATTTCACTCTCTCTCCACGCGATACAATTTAATTAAACGCACAATCATCCACGTCAAAAAGCGATAAATAAAAACATAATAAAAATGTCCATACAAAATAAAATACAATAACACTAGGAGCGGAATACAACTCCCTTTATAAAGGTGCAAGACATGCATAAAATGGGATATTCGTTAACAATGAAGACATTGGTCCTCGCATGCATTTATTATAAAAAATGATATTTTTTTTTGTTGGTGGATTTATTGGATGAAAATGGGACATTGGTCCTCAATTTTTATAAGAATCCCAAATTAATTACTACAAAACATTAGCTCATTTTTATTATAACGAGATAAAAAAAACAATTTACATAAAATAAAGACAAATAATAAAGATAAGTAAATGAATAAATAAACAATAAGGATTAAAGAATTAAACCAAGCGAACTCCTCATGGTTTGCATAGCGATCATCATCTCAAGCTCAAACCACCCAAGGAACAAAATAATATTATCTCACAAACTAAACAAATATATTAGTACCAAAAAAATCCAAAATAGAGATAACACTAAATAAAATACAGAAGCGGAATATAATAAGATAAGATAAAAGAAAGCCCAAAAAGAAATTTTGAACATAAAAGAAAATAAAGGATAAAAGAAATAAATGAAAATGGTTAAAATTGAGAAAGAAACCTAAGGGCGGCCATCAGTACGTGACCAACGGGCGTCCCTTGGGTGACCGGTGGGCAGCGCAGCGCTTCACATACGTTCAGCGACGGGCGTCTGTGACCTTACGGCCCGTCGGTCACCTCTATTCCTCAAAAACGATAAAAAAACTATCTTTTCACAAGAAAAACAATTTATTTTACACAAAATTCAGAAATAAATGCAAATAATTAAAATAACTCATCCAAATGTTTAGTCCAGAATATTTACCCTCGGATTTTACCTTTTAGGATGAATATTTGAATGGTTTTTAGTCCCGCACGCTTCACGAGAATTGAACAAAAATCAAGGAAAGAAAATTTGTATTTCTTTCTTGATGAAAGCTAACAAAATTTGAATATGGGAATCAATAAAAATTAATGGAAACTAATTGATTTTTGTTCCCTCAATTTAATTAGATCCACAAAAACAAAAGAGTAAAAAGATGAAAATAACTTTTGTGAGATAAAAACCCATGAAAGAAATGAACCTTTTGGATTTCTTAGGAAAATTAGAGAAATTTCCCCCTTTTTTTTTCCAAAAAAAGAACCCCCAAATGAGGTAAAAAATGTCTTTTTATAGGCTCCTCCTTGGTAAAACCATAAATCCTATTTGCAATAGGAAATAGGAAAAGAATCTTAACTGATTCCATGAAATTCGACCAGCAAATCTGCCACCGACGTGGCATCCGAGGCCCACCGACGAGCATCTATTGAAAGGATAAGCGCGGTCATTTGGCCACCGATAGAGCGGGGCACGGGCCGGAGGGACGGGTGTCCGTTTACCAACACGTGTCCATCACTCGCCTCACCGATGGCTCGTCCCTCATAGCGAGAGACGGATCGCCTCAGCGATAGACGGGCGTCCCGTTACAGACGGGCTGGCCATCCGTGGAGGAAAAAAACCATTTTTCAAGCTAAAACCTCTGGGTTGATTTCACCAATGGTCACTCAACTTATCACTTATCGCGCAAAAGTAACCGACTTTTTTTTTCTTACTTAAATGTCACTGAACTTTTAAAATTATTGCACAAAAGTCATGTTGACCGGAATCTGGCGACGGCTCTTGCCGGATTGATAAGTTCAACAAATGCTACATTTAAATTAATTTCACTCACGGTCACTAGACTTATCATTTATCTCGCAAAATAATTAACTTTTTTTTAACTTAAATGTTACTGAACTTTTAACATTTTTGCAAAAAAGTCATCAATCCGGCAAGGATCGTCGCCGGATTCCGGTCAACATGACTTTTGTGCAATAATGTTAAAAGTTCAGTGACATTTAAGTAAGAAAAAAAAAGTCGGTTACTTTTGCTCGATAAGTGATAAGTTGAGTGACCATTAGTGAAATTGACCCTAAAACCTCTCAATTTTGCTATTCCTTTCCCTTGCAAATGAAAACCTTTAATTCTCGTGAATCTAAAGGACCAAAGTCTATGAATTTCATCCATTCATTTGGAAACGGACATCGATTTCTTCATCGGGTAATCTCTGATCTGGACCGCCTCTGAACACGGTGCTCACACCCTCCTTTGTCAATCTCTCCAATACCCAGGATAGAGACCGGCCTAAATTAAAATAATACCTCTGAATCCAACCTCGATAGCTGAAACCTCGACCGTCTTACTATTTCTGTTACTGATCCAGCACCACCCGACTTATATCTAGATTGGCTCCCAAAATTTTTCCCAGTAAAGTTATTTTGGCTTGCTTTCTTTGCTAGGTAAGCCCCCTCAGCCTCTATAGTAATGTCTTTAAGTGACTCCCAATCTCTGAGCCCCTTAAAGCTGAGAAAATGCTTCAAGTAAGGGCAGGAATTCTTAATAAATAACCTAATCTAGTCAGCAGTGTCAGGCTTTCGCTTTATCTCCATGACCCTATTCCTCTATTTGGTGAGGTATTTATGGAATGATTCATCATTCCTTTGCTGTAAAAGCTCGAGGTCCTTTAAGGTGAACTCCATTTTGGTGTTACAGTTATACTGCTTTATAAACTCTTCAGTCAAAAGGACTCAATCTTCCTTGGACCTCCTGTCCAACCCGTTAACCTTGTGCCCTTCATCACCAGGGTATACTATTTAATATGTGCAGATGGATCCGAAGTACCATCAAACTTTGGCAGCTCAGGCATCTTGAACCTTTTGGGCACCAACTCTTCATCCCCCAGATCTCTATCTTTGGGGTTGATCCCCTTTCCAGATAATAATAGGCGGGTGATTACCTCAATCTGTTGCCTTATTCCTCTCATTGCCTCATCTTCTACCCTCGGTGCTCTGGCCCTCACAACATGAGGTGCTATTGCCTCTTCATTTCCCTCCCCCATCACAAAATCCTCATAAGGATTACGTATTATTGCCTTCCTTAGTTCAACAGGCGCTACGGCTCTATGCTCATTAATAGGTTGGCGGACAACATTAACTACAATGGGAGCTTCTCCGCCATCATGTGGTTCGACTCGCCCCTCAGCATGGACTATCAGTGGTTGTGGAGCAATGGGTGGTTGTAGAGCAACTGGTGGTTGTGTAGTAGGCAGATGAGCAATCCTCTCGACCATGGCGCCCATCATTTCTAACATCCTCTGCTCAAAATTCTCTAATCTCCTGGCAAGGTCTTGAGTGGTTAAAGCTCCAGTCTCTTCTGCCATTGATGATTTTATGGTTGATTCCCTGGTCATTGAGAGTGACTCAGAATTCCAATCAGACATTAATTCTATCAACCTAAGGGGTGGATTTGTCCTCACCTGCTGACCGTTAGAACCTATAGTCCACATAGGTGAATCTATGATGGCTGAAAGATTCGAACTGTTAGGATGATACATAAACAACATATACAATGCATGATCGTGTTGATGCAGCATAGACAACCACATACAAGTAGTTAGATCCTTCCAACCTTATTACTCCTACACAAGAGGTCGTGCAGTCTCTTTCCTAGGTTGGCTTGACCGATGGGTCAGCGGGGAACCCAATGGACACATATGGTGCATGGTGAGAAACCAGCAGTACAACACTCTTAATTTAAAGTACATGCGTATGGGTTTTGGCCATTATGTATTTGGACCTTTCAAACAGACTAAAAATGGGCCCACCGGGGCATGAGAGCCCTTGATGAGTGTCCAATTAATATATTTTAATTTGTTCAATATATAAGGGCCCACATAGCAAGCACATTGTTAGGGTATGTATCACCTAGTGGAGGTTTCTATTGTCATTACATGAGTTTTGGTCAAGGGTGGTGTTACTTTAGGTCTACCCAAGCATGATCCCTGCCAATGGGTCTAGCTCATTGCGAGCATAATGATCGATCGAGTCTCCATTTGATATACAATTTATGGTACAAGGCTTGGGCTAGTGATTATTCTAAGGACTTCCCTACAATGAATGAAAGTAGGGTTGTGTTTTAAGAATGTAGCTGGATAAAATAAGGGACCAACTAGCATAGTTCTAAGGCTCTAATTGATGCAATGCAATTTTTTGAATAGAAATAGAACTTTCAATTCTTAAAAACTCAATTATAATTTTAACTTAAGTCACTTTCGAAGTAAAGTTTCGATTATCCCCAGTGGAGTCGCAAGTGTGACGTGCTGGAACCCACTTATTTTCCCAAATGGCCCACTTTTAGGGCCCAAGAAGGGTTTGCGTCTAGTTCTTAGGCAACACAAGATATTATGGAATTCCTTACCGAATAGAACATTGGGAAGTTCATCGAATCTCATGAAGCCTTTAGGCACCTTTGAGGTATTTTGGAATTGCCACCTAATTTACAAGAAATTAGGAAAGGTCATCTAACTTCAGGGGTCTTAAACCAGAGAAAGTGTTCGGAACTTCACTCTTATTAATGCCTTAAGTTAAGTTATAAATGAGTTTTTTAATAATTGAAATTTCACCTCTCATCTCATGCGATCATGCAATAAAATTAAAGTGCATTTCAAGCATCTTTAGAAAGCAGTAAAAAAGTAATAAAGAAAGCGATAAATAAATTACAAGTGAAATGGGACAAAACAATCCCAAAAATAAAAAGCATAAATAAATAATAAAATTGCCCCTAAATTAATTACAAGGGCCCAAAATAAAATAAATACACAAAAAATAATAAAGTAAAATACATAATACACAAATCGAGACATTTATTAGACTTTAGGAACATTGATTCCCTTGTGTTAATTTAAAAAATTCGAGAGTTATTTTGGGCGATAAAAAAGTAGGGACAATTGGATCCCATTTTATGATAATTAACTCTCTTTTGAAAATAAAAGTTTATTGGCTAAAATCAGGACATTGGTCCTATTTTGTAAATAAAAATTCAAATTTTTATTATTGTAAAAAACATGAGTTTCTCTAAAATAATGCATCTAAATACTATTTTACATAAAACATACAAAATAATTGTCATGGCCGAAAATATACCCTAGTAGTATTGACTTATTTTGGCATGTGTGTGAAATGAATGTGTAGCTTGGACTAAATTGAAACGAAGGAAGGACTTAATTGGAATGTAAAGGAAAGTTAAGTGGCTAATTGATGATTATATAAGATTAAGTTAGGAATGGATTGATGGCTGATTAGTTAAGCTAGTGGAGGGTTAATTAAGAATAATATAATGTAAGAAATCAGTTAGTGGAGGTAGATTTTGTGAGTGGAATCTGTGTGGCTCCTTGAGAACAAGCCACCTCCACCTTTGCATGCATTTGTCTAGAGGATTGAGAGGTGAGTGTTGGTTAGCTTCATTCCTCATTTCTGCATTTTGGTTGTGTTCTTCTTCTTTCTTTCCATGAGTGAAGATGAGAGTTGGTTAAGTGGGTGCATGCATATAGTTAATTGGAGCTATAATTAAGGGCTAAGTTGTTAAGCTTGAAAGGTAAGTACTAAGTTATGGTATTCTCTTCTTCTCCTCATCATCTTGATTTGGTTTGATTGAATTGAGGATGAGAAGTTATGGATTGAGCTTAATCCTGGAAATTGAAATTGTCTTGATAGCTGAAGAATTGAAGAGAGATAAAGGAAAAGCCGTGATCGGAGAGCCAAGCGTACAACGGAATTAGGAGCTAAGGCGATGAGGTTTGGGAACAAATCCTAGCTGTGTAACTGTGTGATTTGTGTTGATTGAATAGAGGTTTGGTAGGAATTATATGTGTATGTGCAATTGTAGTCTTTAACCGTGAATTATGTAACGCAAGGTTAAATGATTGTTGTAGTGATATGCTTTGTGATAAAGTTACTTGAGAATGTGTATATAGTGTATGTGATGAGAATGATTGTGATTTCTGCTATAAATGAATGCCAATGTCAAGATGGGAAATCAGGTATGTGCTAATTGAGTATGTGGTTGATAAATTGGTTTAATTGCTAAAAAGGAAAATGGGTTGAAGTCCTTGAAAGGAAATGAGAATTGAATGTTGAATTGGAGAGACCTTGTAACACCCCCTACCCATACGTAAGCGAACCCATCCGGATCAAAGTGAGAGGCCGTAGGAGCAAAGGTGTCTGTAACACCCCCTACGTCCCCATTGGAAGGATGCGGGTGCGCTACCGACGCTCACTCACACACATGCGCACATGCACTAAGCGAAAGCATACATTCATACATAAAAACATATGGAGATACAGTGAAAATTAAAACTTTAAGGAAACAATAGCTGAACATATATTAACTCACATACATACATATAATCATTCAGCGGAAGCATAAGACAAAAGATAAAATGAAGAAATAACTAAAAACTTAATTACAATAAGATCCTTACATATAATTTCATACACATAAGACTAGAGAAAAACAAAAGCCAAAATACAGAGGTTGAGTAAAATACAAAACTTCTAACTCCTATGTGGCTGTCCTTGCAGATGCGTGACTTGAATGGAACCAAACTTGCCACCTGCATGGGAAAAGAACCCGTGCTAAGCGATAACGCTTAGTAGGGAGAACACACAAGCAATATGGACATCCATTTACAATGGTCGTCTAGGCATAACACATTCGAATGGCAAAAGCACATAGTCCTAACAGATAGATATACATCCTTGCATACAAAGGCCAGGCATTAAGAAAATCATATCCACTTTAGTACAGCTTTCCATCTCCAGACTGATGGATAGTCTGAGAGATTTATTTAGGTATTGGAAGATATGCTAACATGCTATGTCCTTAAATTTTGTAACAGTTGGGAAAAGTATTTGTCTTTGGAAATAATAGTTATTAGTCCAGCATTAAAATGGCTCCCTATGAAGCTCTATATGGTAGAAAATGCAGAACTCCTCTATGTTGGATAGAATTAAGCGAAAGAAAGATTATAGGGTCGGATTTGGTTCGGGATACTAAAGAAAAAGTTCAGATGATCAAAGGCAGATTGAAAGAGGCTGTGGATCGACAAAAATCTTATGCAAATCTGAAGAGAAGGGATATAGAATACTAGTCCGTGGAAGAAGATTTTGAGGTTTGAAAAGAAGGGCTAGTTGAGTCCCAGATTCATTGGTCCTTACGAAATTATTCAATAAGTAAGACTAGTAGCTTATAGATTAAAGCAACCTTAGGAATTGGAAAGGATTCATGACATCTTCCATGTATCGATGCTGCGGAGATATCGATCAGATCCAAGCCATGTGATTAAGCCTGAGGAAATCATTGTACAATCAGACCTAACTTATGAAGAAAAACCAGTTAAGATTCTAGCCAGAGAGATTAAGCAGCTCAGGAACAAGCAGATTCCATTGGTGAAGGTACTCTGGCATAACCACAACGTTGAAGTAGCAATGTGGGAACCAAAGGAGTCAATGCGACAACATTATCCATGATTCTTTTAATCAGGTAAAATTTCGAGGACGAAATTTTCTTAAGTAGGGGAGAATTGTAATGACCCAATATCGGATTGGATGTAAATAGTATTTTTCGGTATCGGTCAGTGTAATAAATACGCTGGGTAATAAATACACCCATGGGTAATAAATACGCCCAGGGTAATAGATACGCCGGTGGGAAAAAATATTATTTGACTATCAGAAAATATTAGTTATGATTAGTACATGAGCGAAATTTGAAATGAAATTAAGGTCAAATAGGTCTCCAAAAGACATAAAAAAAAAGAAAAAGAAAAGAAAAAAGTCCAGTTTCGGTTTAAATAGTTACTAGTTTGACCTTAGGTTTGATCGAACCTTTAAAAATAGCAAATGACCTCTAAAAATAACCAAACTTTCTATATTTCCTCTATATGATATTTAGAAATTTTTGGTGGTAAAAAGGGAATTTTTCGGTCAGACAGAAAATTTTGAATTGGACCGATTTAATTGAACAGGACTACAAATGGACTCCGATTGAGCTAAAATTTTGTAAAAAGGCTATATTTTATATTCTAAAACTGTTGGAATCAGTTTGGGGAGGAAATAAGTTGAGGAAAGTATGAATTGCATTGTAGGGTCCAAAATTGGCCTTAAAAATCAAGATTTAGCTCATGTAGGTTGGACCACCTTGGTTAGACCAAAGCAGCCCATTTACTCATTATAAATAGCCTTAAATTTATTGAAATTGAGATAATATCAAGTGACCAAACACAACAGCCTCTTCCCTCTTTAGCTGAGACACTCCCTCTCCCTCATTTTCCATTTTCTTCCTCACCCACCTCACCTCACCTCACCTATAATTGTGGCCTCCTAAGTGAAATTCAGCTCATCTTTAACACTCTAATAGAGATTTGAGTCCAATTTAGGTGAAGGAAGTAAGATAACCCCTAATTCAAAAGTTGGGAGCATAATTGAGGTAAGTAATTTAGATAGTTTTATTTTAGTTTAAGGCTTCTTATAGATATTTTAAGGCATGTAGATTATGTTTATGTAGTTATAAGTGTGATTAGAAGTGACATTTTGATGAATTTTCCTTGTGGAATTTTGGCCTCCATAGGAAATTAAGGAGAGGAAATTCCTTCCAAGGCAAAAGGCAAAGAAAAAGAGGCCTAAGAGACTCTAAGTGAAGAATTGAGGTTTGTGATTACAAATCCCATTCAATTCCATATGAAAAGCATGAAAATTAGCTTATGTTTAAGTGTAAGTATATGAAATATGCATGCTAAATTGAACTAGGCCATATAATCATACTTAGAATGTCTATAATTGATTATTTGTATGGTTAGATTAAGAAAATAAAATGTGGAGACTGATGATGCATGTTGGCCGAATGGTATGTTATGAATTTTTCATGACATGCTTGATGATTATGATATGTATATGATGTTTATGTAAGGTGTGGCATGATATCTAGTTAATTGCATGTATAAAGATAAGAAAATTAAAAATAATGGATGAGATACCCCATGGTGAAATGATATGCAAGGTATAAAAACATGATGGTTATGTGTTATTATATCATGTCATGGTGTAATTAATTTAATTAACATGAAATCAAGTTAAGTTAATGATGTATGATGTGAAAATTGAATGTGGGTACATATATGACCTCATGGCCGAATGGTACCATGATGAAATAATGAGAATTTTTCATGTATAATGATGGTTTTGAATGAAAAAAATAAGTAATTCCCTAAGTAGTATGCTGATGTTTAAATCTAGTACACGATATAGTTGGCTAGCCATAAGGACACTATGCTGCGATGGTGAGCATGACGTCTCACCTATTATAGGCCAATGATGGTCCTACCTTATTAATATCATTGTTCATTGTATTGTACGGGAGATCCCTTAGATCACCCCTCATTATTTTAAACCAATAGGGTTCATGTCTCGTTTATCCAGTTCAAAAATTTATGCCAGCATTTTGCATAGAGCAATATGAGAAAAATATTGATAAAATAATGAATTAGAAACAAAATGGAAAGATTTAAGTGAAAAATGACTTAATCGTAAATAATGATAAGATTAGGGTTAAAATGGTAATTTGATCATATATAGCATTAAAAGGGTCATCAAGTTTAAAAATGTAATTAATTTATTAATTATGCAAAATAATGATTTTTCAGGGACTAAAACTGTAACAACCCAAAAAGGGGCCCAGTCGGAATCTGCGTAGTAAGTCAGAAAAGTAAGGGTATTTCAGTAATTTTAGTAAGAGAAAATTTGGATATTAAGGACTTTAGGGCAAGGAAATTAATTAAGTAAGTTTAGTGGAGGAATTGTATATTGTGCTTATAGTGTATGGTGTTAGGATGTAAGTGGGTGAAGAGATTTTATTGTGTGGTTTATGTGTGCATGGTGCCTTGGATGAAAAGTGATTTATTAGAAATTATATGGTGTGAGTCAAGTTTGGTGCCTTGGAGATATTTATGTAATAGAGTATAGTGTGTGTGTTATGTATGGTGCCAAGAGGGAATAAGTCAAGATTGGTTGTGGGAACCAATAGGAGCATGCCAAGTGGAAGTGTTAGGTGAGCAATTAATGAAGAAAAGAAGTGAGGTGAGAGGAGGAGAGAGAAAAGGCTGAAATAGGATAGCTTCCCGTGGAAGCTACCCATTCCCCCTCTTATTCACTCTTTCCTGTCCTCTCTTCTCTTTCCTTTCTTCATTTGGCTGCTCTTCACTTTCTCTTGTGTGCTTCTTTAAGCTTTGAGTGGGATTTCCCTGAAGTTTTAAGCTGGGTATGTGAAAGGTAAGTGTTTGGGTTTACTTTGGACTTCTTCATCTTCTTTTCTTTGTTTTTGTTTTCTGGTTTGGATAAATTTCTGGGTTGGATTTAAGTGTGTTTTGATTGGGTTTGTGCAAGAATCGAGTGGCAAGAAGAAGAGTAAAGGCAAGGAGAAGGTTCAAGAGTAAAGATCAGCTGGGTTTAGGATTACAAGAGGTTTGGGAGCTTTAATTTGAATGTGTTTGGGAGTGTTTTCCCCTCTTTCTTCTTGGATCAAATGTATTTTGTTTTTGCATGTTATTAGTGTTCTTGAGTGTTAAGTATTGTAAATGCATGTGTGTATCGTGTAATGAATATGAGTGAGATGTTAGTGATATAGTGAGGATGGCATGTGTTTTGGAAAACATGAACATGTCATGTAAACTAAATTGTTGGAGCTAGTTTTGTTGGCATTCATGATGAATTGATGTTTGATTATTGTGTAAAATGTGTTGATGTGGCTTTGAGAATGTTGCAGTGTTGTAATAGAGGCATGAGGTAAGTGTTTGTGCATGATTGAATGAGTGTTTGAAGGTTTGAGTGGGAATAGTGTGGGAAAATTCTGGGTTCTGTCGCGAGCGCGACAGAATGCGGAATGGTCCCTAGTTCCTTGAGAGCCCTCTGTCGCGAGCGCAGCAGAGAGCTCAGTTGGCCGAGTCCCCAACGTGAGCATGCGGCCGAGTGTGTGCGCGAAGGGGAAACGGCCGGTCTCTGTCGCGAGCACGATAGAGCTCGATTTGTGTGAGTCTACCAAGTGTGCTTTGTCGCGAGCGCACCTCCTAGCGTGAGCCCGTGATGAAGTACTCTTTGTTCTGTCGCGATCGCGACATAAGCCCTTCCTGCCTGCCCTGTTTTCTGAATGTGATTCTTTTGTTCCACTTTGCACGGTTTCTCACTATTGCATGGTGCTTGATTGAGTTTATATCTTGTTGACCTTTTATACTCGTGTCATTGTAGTGAATTAATGTGATGTTGGGATTTTGATTTGAGTCTTGTGTAATCAGTGTGTGATTAAGTGCGAGTTGTCGAGCCTAAAGTGTCATGGTAGTGGATAATTAAGCATGCTAAAGAAGGGTTTGTGAGTGCAGCTGCCCGTGTCCGGCCCGTTTTGGCGAAGCGGTCGACCTCCGAGATGGTCATCTTCTGTGTAGTGATAAAATGTTTTGAGACTCTAGTCTCCTGCGCTACCTTCGGGTATTAAAACTATTTTTGAGGCTTCGATCTCCCGTGCCGTGTTCCCGTATCCTCCACCATTGAAATTCAGGCTATTGTGTAAAGTGTCTAGTATTGGTTTAGTGAAGTGTTTGTTTATTGCGTGATTGTGATTATTAGTATTTGCTTCGTGATTTCTGTTTTCAATTCTTATCTCATACAGTGATTCGTGATATATATATATAAATATTTATGTCCTCTGATTTTTAGTGGTTTCTGTATTGTTGATGCATGTTTGCATTTAAGTATTAGTGCATGATATTATTGTATAGTGTTCTATTGTGTTTTGTTTCCTCCCCACTAAGCGTTATCGCTTAGCACGGGTTCTTGTCCCGTGTAGGTGATAGGTTTTGGGAGCTTACTCTTGTGCACATCTGCAGGTCGGCACATAGGAGTAGAGTCTTTATTTTTGTTATCTCCTCCTGTAATTCTTTTTGTATTATGGCTTATGTAACTATTTGTAAAGATATGATGTAATATTTTAACCATATTGTATATAAGGATATCTTGATTATATGATATATGGTTTTCTGTTACTTTTGTTAGTGAATGCTTCCGCTCAATGTATGTACGTATGAATGTTGTGAGTGAGCGTCTGGTAGCGCGCCCGCCGTCGCCCTTCCAATGGGGGAGGCGGAGGGGGTGTTACAAAAATGAAATTTGGAATGAAAATGCTTATTTAGGGACTAAACGGCAATTTACATGTTATATAAGGATTTTAAGAGTAAATGAGAAGAATTAATGGCATTATAGTAAAATTAAGTAAGCTAATAGCATAAATGTAATTTTATGAACATTTAAGGGCATAATTTTAAATATGCCATAAGTAAGGATTTAAATGTAAATTGTCATGATTAATGTATTAATTGTATAATTATCTAAGATAAGGATGTATTAGAAATTAATTGAGTAGTTAGCCAATGTATCTAATAATGGAGATATTAATTGGCCTAAGATAATTAATAGTATATTTAAATAAATATAATTAGTTATATTTATGAACTTATGATTATGCATGAGTTTTAGGCTATATGAAAATATCTGGAATTGTAATTGTAACACCCCTATACCCTTAAATGATACTGATACTGGATGTCACAGCAATTCACTGATAGCCACTACAATGCCCTCGATAATTCTATAGAAATTTATTTTTTTTCCACAATAACAATCATAAACATACATATTCAAACCATAACAATACACTAACATTCAAACCATATACTTATACCATATGACATTGCTTCTCTCTTCTCCTTCTCTCTACTGTGATCGTATACATGCCATACCAATCTTTCTATCCCCACTGTCGAACATTTCTTCTGTTGCCACTACGTCTTCGGCCACATCAAAATTATCACAACTTGAGCGCATCAACACTCTACGCGCTGAGCATTAAAATGCCCAGTGATTGATACATATCCTAAATTTTTCACACTAATACTATATGTATGCACACACCCAAACATTTATCTTTATTTGGATTATGGGAATATTAATGTCTAAGTCTTTTAAACAGTTATTACATACTTTTACATCAATCAATATCTCTACCTTTGTCATTATCACTGTAATTACTTTAGTCATTAGTAATGCTATTGTCCATATCACTATCACTTACACTATTAACTTGTACGATATATCACTATTGCGTTCTTTCTATTATTTTGAGGAGTAACAATATTAACAATCTCGTAATTATCTTATAAATATATACGTTTGTTTTTTTTCTATAACTATTTTTATCATTTACTTTATCCTTTTCATTTCTAGTATCATTGTCTTACTATGAACACTAATAATCTTTACCATTTAACATTTTGTTCGGTTTGTCAATTAACAATCCAATTTATAAATAATATTTTTTATTACTTTATCTATGTTTATAACTTTTGGATTCCTCCTTTTTAACTTATATACCAAATTATGGTTTAAACCCGAACATTATATTGTTTACTGAATCACTTATTAGATAGTCATTGTTTATGATATTAGTGACACTGGTTTTCTATTATGACTTTCTTTATGTTCTTAACACTTCCTTTACTCTTTTGTATTACACTAACTCTTAGCATTAATAACTATCACTTTATCCAATCTTTCATTAGGTCACTTGACTTTAATCATTTACGAGTCGTATTTATTCTTAAATGGTTAACACTGTAATTCAAACACTAGCTTACTTGAATACTTATTATTCCATCATTATTCTTTTGTTTCTTTCTTAATCAATGCTATTTCTATTATTACTGACACTGCCATCACTCTTATTATTTACTCTAGAGGTTTCGTATCAATTAATCAATAATATAGGTTTTACATTAAATTTTAACAATTATCTAATCCTCATTTTACATTATTGTTATTTTTGGTGGTTTCATTCTTCATACGTAAAATCCCTTCTCAATTTCATTCACTTATATAATTAACATTATAATAGGTCTATTAATTTCTTTTATATTAACACTTTCATATAGTCACACTACAATTTATCACTATTTATTATTTCCCATTATTTTTAATTAAACTCTTTTAATATCCTAATTTAGCAATCACATAATTAATTTCATCAATCCTTTTTAAACTTTCATTTAATAACCCTTACCCTATAGCTCACAATTCACTAAGGCCCCTTCAACAATCTTACCATAATTTAATTTACAATTTAGTCCTCTGTATTTATCACAATTACAAATTTACCTTTTTATTTCTCTTTATTAATATTATCATTATTATTTACATTGTTAGTTTTATTAATTTCTATGCCATTCCCTAGTTTACCAATATACATATATTTATTCAAAACAATGTTTCCGTAACTTCACTTACTAGTCAATTTCCTCATTACGTTACATTTAAATCCTTACATTATCTTTTAAATAATCAATTACATTTAAGTCCCTGCTTTATCACTTATTTATAAAAGGTGCCACTAATTAATTCCATTATTACATTAATTTATTATTTAGTATACAATTTACCTTTTTGTTCTTACCACAACATTCTAAATTAAATTACACTTTAATCCTTGTTTTATCCTTAAATTCCACTATTACCACTGCAATTCACTATAATTACAATTATAACACTAATTAATTTTAATTTTTCTTTTAAATTTCTTATTATTATACTCTATTAAATCATTAATCACATTTAGCCAATAAATTTATCAATTTAATTACATAATCACGCATTAAATCATATTATTTACTATTTACATTTTAACCCCTTAATTAAGCTTACCATTTCATTATTTACATTTAAGTCCTTATTCTTTTTCCACTAATTTCCAATTATGTCCACACCTTTTCCATTAATTCAATCTATGTCCCATCTTTTACAATTATTCAATCTATGTCCCCACTTTTACAATAATTTCATCTATGTTCTCATTTTCCACTTAATTACCAAAATACCCTTAGATATACTTAATTTACAATTTTAACCTTACTTATTCTTATTTTCCATTTTTACCCTTTTATGTATTCTTAATTACCAAATTGCCCTTCCTTACACTTAAATTCCACTTTTAACCTTATAAATTTACCAAATTACACATTAGTCCCTAATTTACCACTTTTTTATAACAAATTACTATTTTAACCTTATATTTTATCCAAATTACCCTTATGTTTACACTTTTTACCTAACTTTACCACTTTTTACCTACTTAGTGTAAATTTACCATTTTACCCATAAACTTTCCATTTATTCCATTTTAGTCCCATTTTCACTAATTTTCATATATATTACTATTTTAATCAACTTTATCATATAATTACCATTATGCTGCTAAAATTTTATTAAATTACAATATTGCCCTTAAAGTGCCTTTTTCTAAGTCAAATATTATTTTCAATCCTTATCTCTATCCTTAACATTATCATGTATTTATTCTTATTCTTAATTATATGTATAACCATCTAATTATTTATTTAATTCCTTTTTACACTTTTTCACTATATACCACAATAAATTTCTTTTTAATCAAGTTCTTTCAACTTCTGCCCCTAATAACATCCAGTAGAAAATTTACTGACCGGATATACGGGACATGAATCCCACAGATTCACTACACTATAAAATGATCCCCAAAGGAATCATTCAACACTGCAGTGCACTACACTATACACTAAAATCACTGAACACTGCACTGAGATAGACCGTCACTAGCCTATCAATAGCGAGTCGCCATGACTCGTACCGCAGTGTGAAATCCTTATAGCTAGCCAATTATATCCTGGACCAGATTTCACTACCAGACCACTACTAAGTGCAATATATCATTAAAATTCACTTAAATCTCACATTATGCCAATATACACATTTCGGCCAAGACATCATTTTCACTTATAATTTTGCATACAAACTCACTTATCATTATTTAACCATTTTATGCCATTACATATCATTATACTTTAAAATACACAATAGAAATCCATTATGTTCAATCCGACCAAGGTATCACTTTTTCACTATGTTCAGATTTAATTCATTTAATCACTCAAACATTCCATTTACATGTTATACTCATTATAAATACAAATTATATGCCTTATTTCACAACATATCTCATTATTTTCTTTAATAACCCATTCGGCCAAACCTATATAAATTCATTATACTTATTTTTCATTCCTTTAATTATTCCATCATACACTACACAAATTATACATATTATAAACACCATTTATATGCCATAAACATCTAATATACCTTATGTTTTCCTTAAGTTTCCATTTGGCCTAACTTACACTTTTCATACCATAATGCTTTAATTTATTTTAAGCATATTTATACACTTATTTAAGCCCACAAATCATGATTATCAAGTTAGATTTAATTTTACATGCATATTTCACATACTTTATGCTTAAACATAACCTAAAATCATACATCCTTAATGGAAAATGAAGGATATTGTATCCACTAACCTTAGATCCTTGCTTTCCATGCTTAGAGCTCCCTTATCCATGCCTTTACTCCTTAAAAAGCCATCACCTCAATTAAAACCCTAAAGTGGCCGAATTTCCTCACCAAAGAAATCATAATTAATTCACTTTATTTCTTCAATATAACAACATAAACATCATCTACATACCCTAAAATAGCTATTTGAACCATTAAATAAAATTATAGAACCTTAAATCACTTACCTCATTTTTGAGACATAACCTTGAACACTTAGTTTTCCCACTTCTCATTTTTGAGACCATCATCAATGAAAAAAGAGGCTGGATTTTACTTAGAAGTGTTGGATTTGGTGAAAGCTTGGAAGAAGAAATGAAGAAATCATGGAAGAATGGAGAGAACTCCATTCGGCCAAGAAAAGGAAGAAGAAGGGTGGAGAGAAATCTAGAAAATGGGATATTTTTCTGCCTTAAATAGGGGTCTTAAGTGGGCTTAGGCTTGGTTCAACCAATTGGGCCAACCCAAAGGCCCATTTAAGTTAATAAGCCCATTTTCCAACCCAAAATAATTTCTCTCACTTTCCAAGCTCAATTATATTCAAAATAAATTCTATAATTCTTAGAATATATAATTTAGCCTCTACGTAAAATTTTAGCTCAATAAGAGACTGTTTCCCAATCCGATAAATTTCTTATCAGTCCAATAACTTAATTTTATGTCTCACCATAAAATTTATTTTTCACTACTATTTAATTTTCCATAATATTTCAAGGGAATCCATGCCTTTAGATAATTTTTCTGAGATCCACAGCTCCATTTAGAGTCCGGTCAAACCTTGGTCAAACCAAAGTCAATTGGTCCTACCGAATTGGTTCACTAGTTGAACCGGTTCGGTTCACTTTTCATCTTTAACATCATTTTCACTCTTAATAGCTCACTTGACCTTGGTTTCATCTCAATGAGGATCCTTATCCGATCCGGTTCAATTAAACCGGTCCGATTCACCATTTTTCAATGTCACTATAAAAATATTTTTTCGCTACCAAACTATTCTACACACTATTCTGAGTCTATCTACGCCTTCAAATAACTTTTCAGAGGTCATTTACTATCTTTAAAGTCTCGATCAAATTTTGGTCAAACTAGTTACTATTTGAATCGAATCAGAAGCTTTTTTTTCAGTTTGACTTTTAGAGAGCTATTTGATCTCATTTTCACTCCAAATTACATTACTAGACTCCATTTAATAGGCACTTCCCAACAGTCCAATAAAATATTTTTTCCTACCGGCTTCCCGTCAGGTCACCCATCAGGGGTTTCTCTGGCCTCAGCACGTTTAACGTTTATTCTTTACTGCCTTTTTGGACCCAATTACTGATATTTTCACCTGAAATTCACACTACATACTCTATAAGTTTCACTGATCACTACTGACCCGGTATTCGGGCCATTACAGTAATCACCACTGGGCATATTTAATGCTCAGCACATAGTATTTTTGACTGCGTATAGGTACGCCGTAGGTCGGAAGCAACATACCTCACATTTTTGGAGCAACCCGAGAAAATTACTTTTAGGATGTATATTATGTAGTTTAGAGAGAATGGGCATGTATATATACTTGTATGTATCTGTTAGTATTGGTCTTCTTCTTCTATCTCAAGAATGACTGGAAACTCTCTTGAGTGGAATAAGTAACCTAAATCTTTATATGACCTTAAGTATTGATATATATATGTGTGTGTGTGTGTGAGAGAGAGAGAGAGAGAGACTTGCATGGTTAACCTATGATTAGTCGATGAATGACATTGTTATTGGAACTTAAGAAATCAAGTGAATTTAAATTATATTTTATTGTTGGAAAAAAAAATATATGTATATTTTACGTGTATAGCCCAAGACAGATATAGGTCCATCGACTATTGTTAATTTAAGTGATACGTAAGTTTAAGAAGTGTTACAGGAACTTTCCAAGACTTATCCAACACATGTTTAGAGTTTTGTAAAAAGGTAAATGTATGGTTATTACCTGGGAATACAAGTGAGTAAGGTTATATATATATGAATAATTACTAAGGTACTTAAAGGCATAATTGTGACACGCACTGTCCGTACCTGTTCGTAGGCCGGATCCCCGGATGCCCACTTTTAGGGCCCGGATGGTTGGCGTCTTTTGATCTTGGGTAACACGAGACATTTTGGAATTCCTTACCCAATAGAATATTGGGAAGCTCATCTAATCCCATGAAACCTTTAGGAACCTTTGAAATATTTTCAAGTCGCCACCCAATTTACAAGAAATTGGGAAATGTCATCTAACCTCGGAGGTCTTAAACTAGAGAAGGTGTTTGGAACTTCACTCTTATTAATGTCTTAAGTTAAGTTATAAATGAGTTTTTAACAATTAAAATTCCATCCCTCATCTCATGCAATCATACAATAAAATTTAAAGTGTATTTCAAGCATTTTTGGAAAGAAGTAAAGAAAGCAATAAATAAATTACAAGTGAAAAATGGGATAGAGCAATCTCCCAATGTGTAAAATAAATAAGTATATAAATGACAAAATCAAATAAACAAACAAGTATACATAAATTGGGACATTTATTCGGAGTAGGAACATTGGTTCCTTCATGCACACTTAAAAATCGAAAAGTTATTTTTGATGTTTATTGAGAAAATTGGGATGGGTGATTCCATTTTGATAAAAGGGAAACTCTTCAATTACGTGATACTTTGAGAAGAAAATTAGGGCATTGCTCCTATTTTATTAAGAAAAATCCAATTTTACTTGTAAAAATCTATTTTGTGAGTTTTTATGTTAACAAGTTAAAAGATCTTTTATTATTACAAATCTAAATTAAAAAAGGGCAAAAGTAAAGGAATAAAAAAAATAATAAATAAAGTACAAGAAATGAACTATTGTGACCCATGCATCTTATGCCTCCGAATCTCCATTCATGGGGGTAATGCGTGTTTGTGAGGTTATTGGGCCAGAAAAGACAAGAAAATAGATTATTAGAAACACCACAAACAAAGTAAATAAATAGGTAAATCCGGAAAAAAGGTAAAATAAAGTGCATATAAATAACAAAAGGAATAAAATTGCATACTAGAAATTAAAATAAATAATATAACATGACAAATAAATTAATAATATAAAGAAACACATAAATTAACAAATTAATAATAGTAATAAACTAAGATTAGCACTAAGAATGAATAATAACATTACCACAAATAAATAAACAAACAAACAAAATTAAAATGACATTACTAAAATAAAATAAAATTACGGGACACTTATATAAGTAGAAAATAAAATATAATGAGTCATGTCACACAAAAAATATATTCATAAAATGATAAATGAAGGAATGAATAGTGAAAACATAAGTGCAGTGTGTGAAACGGAAGAAAACAAAATGAGAAAAGAAAAATACATTTCCATGCATGCATGCAAAATGAAAGAAACCCATTAATATACATGTACAACAGTTGCCCACGTAGAAAATTCATGCAAAAATAGGAAATAATAATAATAATAATAATAATAATAATAATAATAATAATAATAATAAATTTAATAAATTATTATGACACAAAAAATATTCACAAAATAAGAAATGACAATAAAAATAATAAAGTAAAATTTGTATGAAATAAAGAAAATTAAACAAGTAAAAAAGAAAAGAATCCAGAATGCAAGAAGTTAAAAGTGTTAATAATAATAATAATAATAATAATAATAATAATAATAATAAATAAATAAATAAATAAAATTGGTAATGTAATCAAACAAGCAGGTGAATGAACAAATGAATAAAATAAACAAATAAATTCAATAGACGTGTGTGTGTGATAAAGGAAAAGACTAAATTAAACTAAAACATACAAAATGAACCAACAAAGAAAACAAAAATGCAGACATGCACAAAGTGAAGGGAAATAAGAAAAATAGAAAATATGCAGTATGTTGATAGTGGCCAAAACAATAAGAAGTCAACATGCAGGTCATGCGAAAAACAAAGAAGAAAAGAATACAACATCCATAAGATGGGATTTTGGGCAAGGAAACAGTAGGTAAAGCCTCATTCACGTACAAAAACCTTTGAAACTATCTATCAAATAGACAAAAGAATGAACGACTTTATAAAACTCAGAAACAAGAACACACACAAAAAAGGAAAACGGGGACCACTGCTCAGGGAAGAAAGAGATGAACAGTATTTTTTATTTGGTTTTTCGTTATTTTAGCCTTTTTAAACTCATAAAACAATTGCAAACACTAAGTAAATTAAAGATGAGAAGAATCAGATAATTATTAGATAATATTATCAACTAAAACCCAAGATTGAACAAATCAAAGATTAACTGAAAAACATGGAGATCTATATATCCAAGCATGGTTATTGTCTAGAAGTGCAAGCTTTTGTTTATATTACCTACAGATTTTAGACTCAAGATCTAGAGAATTCAAGCTCCTTAGGCTCCCCTTGTTTTTTGCTCTAGGTCTTTCTCGGTTGCCTTTTTCTTCGTTCTTGGGTCTGCTTCTCGGTTTCTCTCTTATGTCACTCCCTCTTCTTCTTCTTTCTCTGTTTTTCTCCTTTTATTTTTATTCTTTTTCTATTATGCCACTCCCTGTGTCTCTCTTTCTATTTTTTTTCTTTGATCTGCCGTCCCTCTATTAGGTCTAAGTTATTTTCTTTTTATACCCTAATTTTATGTAAGTTTTACTCTTGATTTTCTCCCTGATTTCCTCCTTAATTATCCCTAAATATCTGCTTATTTCTGCTTCTTCTTATCCTCCTTTTTTATTTTAAATTATTTTTGGTTATCATATATTTTAATTAGTTAATCTCTCTACTTATCTTCTAATTTATTTTCTCTTTAACTTTATTATCCTACAATATCAATTAATTAATTTAGCCTAATCTTAATTTAATTTTCATTTTCATTTTAATTTTTACATTTTATATTTTAATTTTTTATTTTTTTTAGAGAAATTATTAAATTTGCCTAAAAGACCCAATTGAAATCCCCAGTCCATAGAGAGCCAAAGTGCTTTCATTCTCTGTATATTTTTAAATAAATATTATCGTCATTAGGTAACTCTGACCAAAACTGTCTCAGGACCCAGTGTCTATAATAATTAGTCGAACATTACCGAATGAAACCAAAAGTGACATGACATGGCATGTTAATAGGTTTATAAATCAAAATTCTCTAATTTGTTTATGGAGCCTTTAGAACTACTGGGTTCTGATTCCCAACCCTTGGGATATGTAGGAAGATTGGAATACCATTCCAACTACGAACCAAATAATAGAAATTGAGTCATGTATAAAAGATTATGTATTGAATAAAACTCTGATAATGCCTAGTTGTTTGTTAAAAATGAATGTGGCATGTATGTACTGATGTATAGGAAATGTTCTTATGGGCTATTAAGGGTTCGAGCCTCGAGTAGGCTTATTTATTATTTGAAGTTGTTATGTGAAGTTAAGGTTGAATTAAATGATTTTGTTAAGTGTGACATGAACTGAAAATGAAATGAATCTTTTGTATATGAAATGGTTTTATAATAATGATTTAAATATTGAAAAATTCTTGATAAATTGAATATTTTGAGGCGTTTATATATGTGTGATATGGGTATGGATTAAGTTTGGTGGTTATGGGTGAGTGCTTGAATATAAGTAAAAATAATGGGAGTTAAACATGTAGTTCAGGCTCTGTCGTGAGCGCAATAAGGGTCACGAGCAAGACAGAGGGCTCCGTAAGGCTTAAATTTCCAGATTGGATTTTATCGCGAGCGCGAGATTGAGCACGAGCATGATAGAAGTCTTTTGTGTCCTGTCTCGTGTGCAACAGAAAGTTACATTGGGGTCTGTCGCGAGCGCGACAGAGCTATGTGTTATGAATGTCTATTAACTATCTTATTTTGTGCACACTATTACCTTTAGCTTATGAATGATTATGCATATGTATGTCATATGATGCGGTAATATGAATGTGAAATGGATTAATAATGTAGCCTGCAAGTCGAGTCGTAAATAGATAGGCATGCCTATAGGGTTCTATTTGCTGCAGCCTATGCATATCTTGGACCCTGATCAGGTCCCTATACGTTTGAATCCTTATGAATTCCTATGAAATTGGATCTTAATAAGATCCCTATCCGTTTCTGCTTAAAAGGAAATACACATTTGTTTGTACCTACGGGTACCTATGCATTTACCCATTATCCACCTCATTGAATTTGCAGGCATAACAATGTGTATGAATGTGACATGGAATAATGCGAATTATTAAAATGATACTACATGAAATGTATGAAGTGAACTTTATCATTTGATGAATGTGAGTTATAGGTTAAGCTTATGATGCTTATTATCCATTGCTTGGGAATTACAGTAAGCAAAGTGTAATAACTGAATTTTATGAACTAGAATAAAAGTGAAAAGTTAACATTTGTTTATGTATATATATTTGTGCGAAATATTACTAGACTAGTAATATACTGCATATTTGGCATGTTGAGATTGATACATGAATAAATAATGTATATGCTTATTGAGTTGAACGGTATGTGAAAAGTATGCTTTAAATGAAAGATTATATATGCGTTTACACTATTAAGATTTCCCCTGATTTACTGAGATAGTTATGAATTATATGATTGTGTTTTAAAGAATGGTTTCATGAATAAATCTATTTGATGACCATTCCTAGTGGTCATCCATATTTTTGTGTTTCCCACTAAGCTTTATGCTTAGCACGGATTTTCTTTTAATCCATGTAGGTGCAAGTGGTCGGGTCTTTTAAAGGGTCATCAGCAGTAGTCCAAGCCAATGCAAGTATATGAAGAGATTATAGGGTAGGATTTGTATAGTCTTAAGAGGGTGTATACGATTTGTAATTTTAAAATATAAGTTCTATAAAATGTAACATCAATGTATGATTGATTAGTTTGTAATAAGCTATGGAAATATATAGTTACAAAGTGCTTATGTAATCAATTTTTAGCAATGTGATTATTTGGAATCTGAAAAAGGAAGAAATTTTATAACCATGATTTCGGCATAAAACTTTCTAAGTTTTAAATGTTTGTGTCGGTAATGCCCTTGATCGTCGCCATGAACCCGCCGAACCACGGTACGGGTTACTATTATGGGTAAGGGGTGTTATAGAATTCCTCTGCTCCTCTCTTCCTTATAAGTTCTGTTGGAGTCTTAGGAGAAGTCAGTCTATCCAATAATTGCATCAGCCCTTGCACTAACACCGGTTATCATGAGCAGGACCTAAACCTTCAGCTCGAGGTTGCTCAGGTACATGCAGATTAACACGCACCGGATTCACACTTCCTATCATCTCTCTTATGTCCTCACTCGGATCAGATTCCATCTATACTCTACACAAGACATCATCTGTATTAGGCAACGACACTAGACAAACTCACACATATCTAATCTATACTTTAACATCCTATAGTCCTGAACTGCCTACCTATGCTCTGATACCACAAACTTGTGGCACCCCAATACCCCTTGGGAGGATATTGGAGTGCCACGCATGCACATATGCGTACACATACTTACATACACTATATCAGAATAACATACTATAAGCAGAAAAGAAACATCATTAATCAAAACATACTTCTCGTACAAAACTTTAAGTATTCATATAACAAAACATTGTTGTCCTACTAGTACAAGATCATTCCTCTAAACATATACACTTCATTTACAAAAAAGTTACTATATCATCGATACAAAAGAATCATATATATAAACAAAAGAACTCCACACAAGCTTCTGGTGGCCGCAGATGCTCAACTTCAATAAACCAAACCGAACCTGCATACCTACACGGGAAACACCCCGTGCTAAGCGATAATGCTTAGTGGGGATATACAAAAGCAATAGACTTCTTACGAAGTCACAAAGATCACACAATGTACATAACACAAATAATCATACTATCACATACATCAACATAAAACCCTTCATGCACATAACCTCTAATTCTTTCACATAAACATATACATATATATATAATAAACATATCAACATGCCTTTGTCATATACAATCCCTCAACATATACATAATCTCTAGTTTAGTGCACACCACAAACTATAAGTGACAATATATCGCTGCTTCTATTACATAATCCATACATGTATACATACCACTACATCTCTTGCACAAGCATAAATACTCAATAGAATAGCCTGAATTCACATCTTTAGTGCATACGGGTACTCTAGATACTGACAAACAATACCAAACATTTAGAGACCTAACTCAAACATCTGAATACCTCAAGGTATCAAACATATGGACACAAATGGTGCCACTCTGGCAGCTGCACTCTCACTCTTTATAAGCATGCTTATCTATCCACTATTTTGAATCCTTCAAGCTTAACATAAATACTCTACTCATAAAACGTATACTTTACATTTCCTTAAGTGTCTAATCAGATCATCATACTTTAATCTCAATTCATGTATTAACTAAGCAATCATGAGCATGCATATACATTCATTTATCATCTATGACCAGCAGTATAAATTTAACATGCTCACATAGTAAGTAAAATATCTTAGATTTTAGTTACTCACTTAACATGCCAAATCATCAAGCATATGATCCATATATTCATTTATGTTATCACATTTAAACTTTACTATACATGGTCATACATAATCCAATGCAATATTACACACAAATAAAGACAAATGACTTGTATTCATAACTCTGAACAATGTGGCGCTCGCGACAGAACCCAAAACATACTGTTATCGCACTTGCGAATAATGTCGTACTCGCAACAAAATGCCAAAATAGCTTTTGTCACCCCTGCTATGAAGTTTGTGCTCGCGATAAGGTACTGCAAGGCAAACCTCGCCCACGGAGTATTCTGTCGCACTTGCGACCCTTGTCGCGGTCGCAACAGAACTTAAACTACTTGTTCAAAATCCCAACCTCTCAAGTCTCAATCACATACTTTGCACATACTCTCCTATATTCACATGTATGACTTCTAGCATTATACATACACTAAATCCAGCCGAAAGGGGGCCTTTAAACAAATACTCTCATACATGTAACTTTCTCATACCTATCTTGTAACTAACATATAATTAGCATGCAAATAATCAACTTTGTATAACTTTAAATTGTCAAAGAAGCAACATGCAACTCATCACTAATAACCACATGCAATTTTAACAACTAAAAGAGCTGTTGAACTATATCAAATTCCACTAATTCCAAACTAATCAAACATGCATCCAACTAGAAAACAAGTGCAATCTCAACCCAACCAACATGAATCTAACAAGAATTAACACATGATCCCAAACCTCAAAATGAAGCTTGATCAACCTTCTCTCCTTACTCAAACCTTGTCTTTACCCTTGTCTCTTATCTTGTCAACAGCTTCTTGCACAAAACCAACCAAATACATTCATATAATCCAATACTCAATCAACTTTAAATCAACAATAGAATTAGAAGAAGAAAATGACACTAGAACATCCAACCACACTTACCTTTCCACTATATTTCTTCAAACCAATCCAAACTCAGATCTTGAAATCAAATCCAACGAAGAAGAAAGCAAAACCAAAAGAAATGAAGAACAAACAAAATAAAGAGTGAAGAAGAGATGGTCGGGTGGATCACATTAGTGGGGGTAAATTTAACTCCACTCACCCATATTTATTGCATGAAAAAGCTGATGTGGCAAGCTCTCATCCAGCCACTTGTTAACTCTTTGCCACATGTCCAGTTCAAACAAATATCACACTTAATCCTTTGGCCAACTCCCTAATAGTCCCTCTTCTAATCTTTTTCTTCATTAACTTATATTCTCTTTTCAATTACATCCCTACTAACTCACAATTTCATACTTGCACAATTACTTTTTGTACCCTTTACTATACAATTAACAATACAATTCCTTCTAGGGTACAATTCGGGTCATTATAATTCTCCCCTCCTTAAGAAATTTCGTCCTCAAAATTTCCCACGCTACTATACATAAGATCATACTATTCCATACCAATAACTCAATACAATACAAACTTAATTAAAGCATAAAACTTACCAGATGGGCCTACTGGGTCATCCACCTCTTCTTTGATCATGGTGAAGACTCAAGCTGGACACTAAAGGCAATCGGCTTCTCAATTGTTTCTAATGGTGCTTTTGCAGCTCTGCCTCTTCCTCTCCCACTTCTCTCAGATCCAGACATGTCCACTTTACCTTTGTTCCCTTGCGATACCAAGTTCTCTGTGGACTTAGGGCAACTGGCAAGCATGTGTTCCATGCTTCCACACTTGAAACAAGCTCCCGTGAGCTTCCTACACTTACCCCAATGATGCCTCTGATAATACTCGCACTTCGATACAGCACTACCCCTACTAGAGGGTGTCAAAACACTTCCTTTAAATGTCAGCGCTTGAACCAACCCTCGAATATCTTGTCCACTTGCAGCTTCTCGAGCTCTCTTGTCACTAACCATACCTCTATCTGATACTTTCCTTTTTTATTCTCTCTTATGCTTCATTAATTTCGATTCGTCCAACTTTATGGTCGCCAAAACAAACTTATAATAACTCACTGACTACATAGCAACCATTATCGATAGAGGCCCTCTTATACTCTCTCTCAATCCATCTTCAAATTGGCAGCACTTAAAATCTTCCGTTAATAACACATTGGGCACATACTTGCTCAATCTACTAAACTCCTTCTCATATTCACGCACCATCATATTCCTTTACCTTAAACTCATGAACTCTTTCCATTTTGCTTCTCTATAAACCTTGGTGACATACAACTTGTAACGCCCCAATACCCCTTGGGAGGATATAGGGATGCTACGCAATGCTAAACAACACTTACTTTTACTTATGATTAATAATTAACACTATCACGAACATTAATTCTCATTAATCCTTTTACTAACACTAGCTAATTATAACTTACAACTTAAGATACAGAATGGCACTTTACAATTACATGCTTTACTTATATGAAAATGGAACTTTATCTATACAATATCATTATAAAAAAAATCTAGCTAGAAGACTTCAAACTCCTTATAGTGGCTTACAGATGCTCCTTTCAAAACACGAGCTCTAAGCTATAAACCTACACAGGAAAACACCCGTGCTAAACGATAATGCTTAGTGGGGATGTAAACAAACAAGTCTAATACAAGCATTCGCGAATTAACATATAATAATATAACAAGTTATGATAGAGCAATATACCACGTCATATCACTCACTCAATAGTTCATTAGTATACCAAATATTCAATAAATCATACTATACTATGACAATATTCAATACTCAATGTCAGCGAAATACTTCAATATTATAACCACCATACCCTGTCACACCCCGTTTGCTCCCTAGTAGAATGAGCCATCTATGTGTGCATGCATTGTGTGTGTTTTGGCATATGATAAGAGCATTTTGGGTAAAAATGCATGTTTAAGGGTTTTGGTAGCATATGGGTGCATATATGGCATTAGAGGGTATGTTAGTGGAGTTGTGGTTGTGTGCTTTGTTCATACATTAGTAGGGTGTGCATTAATTGGGAGTGCATTGTGTATGTGTGTGATGCATGTTGTTTGGGTGTGAGTGGCTAGTTTCCACCACTAGGGAGAAGACAAGTGTTAGGGTTAGGAAGACGAGTTAAGAAAGAAAGAGAATTTGGGAAAAGCAGGATTTTCATCCTCTCTTTCCCATTCTCCTCTTCCTTGTCTCTTCTTTCTCCTTTTTGCTCTTCTTTAAGTGCTCTAGCTGAGATTCAAGCCTTTGTGGTGGGAATTAATCACCTTTTTGCACTCTAATTGGTAAGTTACTGCATTTTGTTCTTCATCTTATTCATATTTTTTCTTCTTCTTCCTATTTCTCTGAGTTTAAGGTTAATTTAGGATTTGAATTTTTGTGTGTTTTCGGTGTTGTGGTTAGTTGAACCTCCTAGCGAACCGAAAGGCAAGGAGAAGGCTAGTTCAAGTGGTACAAAGTGATAGGAGCTTAAGAGTTTGCAGGTTTGGGAATAATTTGTGTATTGATGATTATATGTGTTATTGAAGTTCTAGAAATTTCATGAGGCACGATGCTTTAAATGGTTGGTGTGACTTGAGGTTTTGTGTATGTTAAATTTAGAACTTATATTGTGAAATTCAGATTTTGATTTTGTGAATTATGCACGTATGAGAATTACTAGATTGTGGTCTTTAATGGCTTAGGTTGATTGAATGATTGAGTATGCTTTTGCCTATGGAAATTGAAGGTTGAGCTGGAACGGTAAGTTTGTGGGTTAATTTTATAGTTTGGAATGTGTAATTTTGAGGTGTGTGGTTTTTGGATTTGAAATTGGAGTGAACTCTGCATTTTCTGGGATTTCTAAGAGTTATACGGCCGTATAGCCATTGCATAACACCGTGTGATTCGTAGAAGTTCTTCAAAAATTGCTAGCCATGGTTTTACACGGCGGTAAGGGAAGGTCCATACCGCCTTTTAAAATGCTTATGCCTCAGGAAGTGTTTTGTGCTGAGCGTTCCACAAGGGGGTATGGGTTTCCCCTTACCACCGTGTGAAATGCCTCTGTGGGTGCCTGTGTAAGTCATCTTACACGGCGGTATGGGCTATACCATACCCCCGTGTAAGGTATCTTACACGGCGGTATGGATTGGCCATACCGCCTTGTAAAACGCCTCTGTCCCCAAATTTTGCAGATTTTTTACTCTTCTTATTTTCACTCCTTTTTCACTTACGTTTGGTTTTAAATGTTATTTAGTGTCTTTTTATATGTCGTACATCTTTTAATGGTGTGTTTTGTTATACTAAATTATTGATTGCTTTAGTTGATTTGGAAGGAGTTATTTATGCTTAAGCTACGAACTCAATGTACTATGTTGAATATAATTGAATGTATGATTTGTAACACCCCAAAACCACCCCAGTAGTTTGAGCCTGTCCGTGTCTGTATGTGTGTATTTGTAAGTGTTACATGTATGTGTTTAATTGGATTATTTATTTAATTTATATATATTAGTTTAAGAAGAGGAGTTAGGATATAGTATAAGTGGGTGTATGGAAATAAAGTGTGAATAAGGGATAGCTTAATGTGTATGTTAAGGTATGAGAGTAGGGTGTGATTTAGGACATATGTCTTTTGGGAGAGAATGACATGTGGCAAAGAGGATAAGTGGGCATTTATGAGTTTGGTGAGAGAGAGAGAGAAGGCAGCCATTTTCCCCTTGTTTTCCCGTTCTTCTTCCTTCCTCACGCCATCTTCTTCGTTTCTTCTTCTTCTTTCTTTGTTCTTCCTTTTTCTTTGCACAATCTTGCTCCCACCTCCTTAATTGAGTAATTAGAGTTGATTAGCTTGGGGATTTTGGAAGCTTAGAGGTGAGTAGGAGTTATTGATGTTTTAGATTCTTTCTCTTCCTCTTCTCTAGGTTTAAATATTTGTAAATTCATTTGTGGGTAGTTGTAAAATTGATCTTGATTGTTATGGGTTTATGGTTCAGAGGAGACTCCTAGACCTGATAAAGGGAAAGGAATCGCAAGCGGAAGCGGAGCTCGCGATTAGGAGCTAAGGAGAGAAGGTTTGGGATTGTTCATCTTTTTGTGCATTTTTGTGATTTGAGTTTGATAAATGTGTTTTTGTTTGATTGGGATTATGAGTTGTGTTGTGATAACTTGAATTGAAATTTGTGTGATATGTGATGTGAAAGAATGAATATTGTTGAAGGATTGATGGGAAATTATGTGAATAGTTATAATTGTTGTCAAAATTGCTGTTTTAGAAATTCTTAGAATTGGACATGTAATAAACTCGATTTAATTGAGATAAATGGTGACAAAGTTGGGTTGTTATTTATGTTATGAGTTGTGAATGCTTGGATTACTGAATTTTGAGTTTTGGAATCAACTTTGGAAGTTTGGAAGTGAATTTTGTGTGAATTCTACAGAATTTGGGCGTAAGAGCTGAAAAACCCGTGTCTGTCGCGATCGCGACACTGTCGCGAGCGCGACAGAGCGCGGAGGTTTCGGCCCTCGCGCCGGCGCGAGAAGTGTCGCGCTAAAGAACTCGAGGGAGCTCTCTGTCGCGAGCGCGATAATTATCGCGAGCGCGACAGAGTGCTCGAGTTCCGAGCTTGTGCGAGGTTCTCTTCTGTCGCGAGCGCGACAGAAGAGCAATCCCTACGTCCTCTCGCGACCACGAGATCTCTCGCGATCGCGAGACGAGGCGGGGAAGTGTAGCTTGGCTTCTGTCGCGAGCGCGACAGTCGTCGCGAGCGCGACAGACGTGACTTCCAAATTTGATTTCTTCTCCTTTTTGCTTAATGACTTAAATTCTTTTGCATGCAGTTTTCATTAAGCTTTGACTATCTTTTGCCTAATAATATATACATGTAAACGTGATAAGATTTTGTATAACCTGCTAATGTCGGATAAGTGGATAGTTAGGCATGCCTAATAGAGTTATGTGTCGCTGCAGCTATATGTACGACTTGGACCCTGATCAGGTCCCACGATTGGATCCTCGCGATCCCTCTGTCTGAATCTTTCTTAAGATTCCACGTAATAAGAATTTGGAAACAAAATAAAAAGAATGATTTGATGCCTTCGGGTATCTATATGTATATGTGACGATATCGATACTTTCAAGTATCTATATGTACTCGTTATCCACTCATTGTGATTAAGCAGGTGTCATTGTATTTTGTACAAGAATCTTTGGATGAGAATGCTAATATCTGAATTAACTACATAATTGTATTGTTTTCATGCGTTTTCTGTTACCGTCACTGTGAGTGACGGTCATGCATTGTGTGTTTCCCCACTAAGCGATTTCGCTTAGCACGGGTGTTTATCCGTGCAGGTGTGGAAGGTTTTCAATTGCCTCGGGTTGGGCGTGTCGCATCGGGAAGGCCAACGCAATTAGAGTTCTGAAGTTTTATAGTATAGGCTTTCCTTTATCATTGTAATAGATGTAATGTTTCGTTAGCCCTTTTGAACAGTGTATATTGGGCTTTTGTAAATTGTTTCTTTTTGTAATCTGATGTAATATGTAAAGACCGTCTTTTGGTATATTAATAAAGTATACATTTTGTTCAAAATCATTCTTCTCTGTATTGAAGTTTTTAATTATTTCCGATATGTCGCTCTATATATGTAATGTTTGCATGTTTGTACTAGTGGGGTGTGACACTCCTATCTATCCAGGGAGGCCTCTCCTCTAATCTGTATGGAAGTCTCCTTGGTATAGGTTGGGGGTGTGACATTAGGTGGTATCAGAGCTTTTGGTTTAGATGTTACTGGGTTTCAGTGTGTTAGTTAGTTGTTGGAGTTGTGTTGGCCTGATGCGCACTGCGTTTATGTTTTGTAGTTATGGAGTCCGCCCGTGGATCGCTTGAGGGGTCAGCGGAAAGTGCGAATCCCCAAGAGCAGGATCCCTCAGTTTCTGGTCCGGCTCAACCTCCTAGGGGTTATCCTGAGGTGCCTTTGGGACCAATGGAAGCGATGCTTCAGAGTATGACAAGAGTACTTGAAAGAGTAACAACGCCTAGTGCACCTATTGAAAGGCTAAGAAAGCATGGTGCAGAGGATTTCTTTGGTACTGGTATAGATGAATCTAATAAAGCAGAGATGTGGTTAGAAAAGACAGCCAGAGTACTTAAGGAGATAAGATGCCCGCCGGATCAAGAAGTGGAGTGTGCCTTGTCTTTGTTACAAGGTTCAGCTTATGATTGGTGGAAGTTGGTGACTAGTCAACCGCAAGTTCCTGAACCGATAACATGGGAGTTCTTTGAGCATGAGTTTCAGAATCGGTATGTGACTAAAGCTTATAAGGATGCTAAGTGGGCACAGTTTCTCACTCTTAAGCAAAGAACAATGTCTGTGGCTGAGTATGAGGATGAGTTCAATAAGCTTAGTAAATATGCGCCGCCAAGGGTCCTTACAGAAGAGTTTCGATGTCAGCATTTTGAAGCAGGTTTGAATGAGTCTTTGAAGGTGATGTTAATATCATTGATGTCGGCTCCAAATGTAAGGTATTATCAGTTAGTACAAGCAGCCTTGAGGGCGGAGCGTTCTGAGAATATATTGAGAGAAAAGGCTCAAAGAAGAAAGTCTGCAAGAGGTGGTTCTTCTTCAGGCAAGAGAGCGAGGGAATCACAAGGAAACTTTGCTGAAAAATCTACAGCTAGTCCGGCCCCTAGAGGGAGAAGACAGGGTTCTTCTAGGGGAGCGGGCTCAGGTAGAGGAGATGGCCCTCCCCGATGTTCTCATTGTAATAGACAACATTGGGGTGAATGTCGGTGGTTAACAGGAGGCTGTTTTAAATGTGGCTCTACGGACCATTTACTTGCAAATTGTCCGAACCGACTTGGAGATCCTTCGGGACAACAGGAAGGGAGCCGAGCTGGATCTAATGTACCCCAAGGAAGTCGTAATCGGGGTAGAGGAAGGGGTCGAGGTGGACGGCCTCGTGATAGAGAAGCCTCAGAATCAGTAGATCGTCCAGTGCCATCATCTGGTAGAGCTTATGCTATGAAGGCTCGAGAGGAACAGAATGCTCCCGAAGTGATTGCCGGTAAGTTCTCTTTGCTTGATTCTGAAGTCTATGTTTTGATTGACCCGGGCTCTACCCATTCTTATGTGTGTTCTGGTAAGTTGTGGGATAGTTTGGGTAGTGAGGAGAAGATGGAATATGAGATTTGTGTATCCAGTCCGTTAGGTCAGAGTATTATGGTTAATCGGGTGTGTCGGAAGTGTCCTTTAAAGATTCAGGATACCGAGTTTGTAGTAGATCTGATTTGTTTGCCATTCCATGAGTTTGATATTATTTTGGGAATGGATTGGTTGGATAAGCACCGTGCAGTGGTAGATTGTCATAGGAAAGTAATGGTTTTGAGGGATAAAGATCAAATGCCTGTTGTGGTAAAGGGAATTGGAAGCAGTTCTTTGCATAATGTGGTATCAGCTATGAAAGTTAGAAGATTTATCAGGAAGGGATGTGAAGCGTTTTTGGCTGTGGTTTTAGATTCTCGGAGAGGTCAAGTAAAGATTCAAGATATTCCGGTTGTAAGTGATTTTGTAGATGTTTTTCCAGAAGAATTACCGGGATTACCTCCCGAGAGAGAAGTTGAATTGTCAGTAGAGATTGTTCCAGGTACAGCTCCGATTTCTAAGGCTCCTTACAGAATGGCCCCAGTGGAATTGAAGGAATTAAAGAGTCAGTTGCAAGAGTTGCTGGATAAAGGATTCATTCGGCCTAGTGTGTCACCGTGGGGTGCTCCAGTGCTGTTTGTTAAGAAGAAAGATGGAACCCTTCGGATGTGCATTGACTATCGACAGCTTAATAAAGTGACTATTAAGAATAAGTATCCATTGCCAAGGATTGAAGATCTTTTTGATCAGTTGAGAGGAGCTGGGGTATTCTCTAAGATAGATTTGAGGTCAGGTTATTACCAGTTAGGGGTTAAGAAAGCAGATGTGGCTAAGACGGCTTTTCGGACACGTTATGGTCATTATGAATTTTTAGTGATGCCTTTTGGTTTGACCAACGCGCCTGCAGCCTTTATGGATCTGATGAACCGAGTTTTCCGACCGTATTTGGACAAGTTTGTTGTGGTATTTATTGATGACATTTTGGTGTACTCTAGAGACCATAAAGAGCATAAGGAACATCTTAAGTTGGTATTGCAAATGTTAAGAGATCATCAGTTGTATGCAAAACTCAGTAAGTGTGAGTTTTGGTTGAAAGAAGTAGCTTTCCTTGGACATGTGGTGTCATCGGAAGGTATTCGGGTTGATCCTAGCAAAATTGAAGCGATTGTCAATTGGATGCCTCCGAAGAATGTGCCAGAAGTGAGAAGTTTTCTGGGTTTAGCAGGGTATTATCGACGGTTTGTTCAGGGGTTTTCAGTGATAGCATCTCCTTTAACCAAGTTACTTAGGAAGGATGTCAAGTTTGTATGGACTGAAAAGTGTCAAGCCAGTTTTGATCGTTTAAAGGAATTGTTGGTTAAAGCTCCTGTGCTCACACAGCCAGTTTCGGGTAAGGAATACACTATGTATAGTGATGCTTCGGGAATTGGGTTAGGTTGTGTTTTGATGCAAGGGAATAAAGTAGTAGCTTATGCATCGAGACAGTTGAAGCCGCATGAGCGGAATTACCCGACTCATGATTTGGAGTTGGCAGTGGTAGTGTTTGCGCTTAAAGTTTGGCGACACTACTTGTATGGAGAGACGTGCAGAATTTTCACCGATCACAAGAGTCTCAAGTATTTGTTAACTCAGAAGGAGTTAAATTTGAGACAGCGGAGATGGTTAGAGCTTTTCAAGGATTATGATTGTATCATTGACTATCATCCGGGTAAAGCTAATATGGTGGCGGATGCTCTTAGTAGGAAGTCTTTGTCTGCGTTACTGACTAGTCGAGGCAAATGGAGATTTGATTCTGAAGGTGCTCTAATTGCTCAACTTAAAGTTAAGCCAAGTTTGAGATCAGAAATTGCAAAGGCTCAGTTAGATGATCATGTGCTTCAGCGTGTTTGTCAAGCAGTGAAAGAGGGCAAGCAGTCTGAGTACTTATTAGACAGTGAAGGAGTGTTGAGGCACGGTAATCGGTTATGTGTACCTAAGGTGGGTGAATTAAGAAGGAAATTGTTACAAGAAGCACATTCCTCAGTTTTTACTATGCATCCGGGGGGAGACAAGATGTATCAAGACTTAAAGCAATACTATTGGTGGCCAGGAATGAAAAGAGAGATAACAGAATTTGTTTCAAGGTGTCTTACTTGTCAGCAAGTGAAGACCGAGCATCAAGTGCCATCGGGATTGCTTCATCCCTTACCCATTCCTCAATGGAAATGGGATGACATCACGATGGATTTTGTATCTGGTCTTCCTATGACTCAGCGTAAGCATGATTCTGTATGGGTTATAGTGGATCGTTTGTCGAAGTCTGCGCATTTTCTACCAGTGCGATTGGATTACTCGATGGACAAGCTGACGCAACTTTATGTGGATGAGATAGTTCGATTGCATGGAATTCCGTTATCCATTGTATCAGACCGAGATCCTCGTTTTACATCCAAGTTTTGGAAGGAACTTCAGGTAGCCTTGGGAACACGGTTAAATTTCAGTACTGCTTTCCATCCGCAGACCGATAGTCAATCAGAGAGAGTTATTCAGATTTTAGAAGATATGCTCCGAAGTTGTGCTTTAGAGTTCTCAGGAAGTTGGGATCGGTATGTGTCTTTGATGGAATTCGCTTATAATAACAGTTACCAGGTAAGTATTGGTATGGCCCCTTATGAAGCACAATATGGACGGAAATGCAGAACACCAGTGTGTTGGACTGAACTGTCAAAAAAAGCTATGATAGGTCCGGATATAGTGCGGGATACCGAAGAGAAGGTAAGGGTGGTGCAACAGAACTTGAAGGCAGCTAAGGACCGACAGCGTTCTTATGCTAATCTGAAGCGTCGGGACATTCAGTATGAAGTAGGTGATAAAGTTTTCTTGAAAGTGTCACCATGGCGTAAGGTTCTCCGTTTTGGCAAGAAAGGCAAGCTAAGTCCACGTTTTATTGGCCCATATGAGATTATAAGGAAAGTAGGTCCAGTGGCATATCAACTAGCTTTGCCTTTGGAGTTAGCTAGATTACATGATGTTTTCCATGTATCTATGCTCAGGAGATATCGGTCAGATCCTTCGCATGTGCTACCAGTGCAAGATATTCGGATTCAGTCAGACTTTTCTTTTGATGAAGAACCGAAGAGGATTTTGGATAGAGAAATCAGACAGCTTCGGAATAAGCAGATACCGTTAGTTAAAGTTCTATGGCAGCATCATGGTATTGAAGAAGCTACATGGGAACCAGAGGAAGCTATGAGATTACAATACCCTCAGTTATTCGGAACAGGTATGAATTTCGAGGACGAAATTCTGTTAAGTGGGGGAGTATTGTAACACCCCAAAACCACCCCAGTAGTTTGAGCCTGTCCGTGTCTGTATGTGTGTATTTGTAAGTGTTACATATATGTGTTTAATTGGATTATTTATTTAATTTATATATATTAGTTTGAGAAGAGGAGTTAGGATATAGTATAAGTGGGTGTATGGAAATAAAGTGTGAATAAGGGATAGCTTAATGTGTATGTTAAGGTATGAGAGTAGGGTGTGATTTAGGACATATGTCTTTTGGGAGAGAATGACATGTGGCAAAGAGGATAAGTGGGCATTTATGAGTTTGGTGAGAGAGAGAGAGAAGGCAGCCATTTTCCCCTTGTTTTCCCGTTCTTCTTCCTTCCTCACGCCATCTTCTTCGTTTCTTCTTCTTCTTTCTTTGTTCTTCCTTTTTCTTTGCACAATCTTGCTCCCACCTCCTTAATTGAGTAATTAGAGTTGATTAGCTTGGGGATTTTGGAAGCTTAGAGGTGAGTAGGAGTTATTGATGTTTTAGATTCTTTCTCTTCCTCTTCTCTAGGTTTAAATATTTGTAAATTCATTTGTGGGTAGTTGTAAAATTGATCTTGATTGTTATGGGTTTATGGTTCAGAGGAGACTCCTAGACCTGATAAAGGGAAAGGAATCGCAAGCGGAAGCGGAGCTCGCGATTAGGAGCTAAGGAGAGAAGGTTTGGGATTGTTCATCTTTTTGTGCATTTTTGTGATTTGAGTTTGATAAATGTGTTTTTGTTTGATTGGGATTATGAGTTGTGTTGTGATAACTTGAATTGAAATTTGTGTGATATGTGATGTGAAAGAATGAATATTGTTGAAGGATTGATGGGAAATTATGTGAATAGTTATAATTGTTGTCAAAATTGCTGTTTTAGAAATTCTTAGAATTGGACATGTAATAGACTCGATTTAATTGAGATAAATGGTGACAAAGTTGGGTTGTTATTTATGTTATGAGTTGTGAATGCTTGGATTACTGAATTTTGAGTTTTGGAATCAACTTTGGAAGTTTGGAAGTGAACTTTGTGTGAATTCTGCAGAATTTGGGCGTAAGAGCTGAAAAACCCGTGTCTGTCGCGATCGCGACACTGTCGCGAGCGCGACAGAGCGCGGAGGTTTCGGCCCTCGCGCCGGCGCGAGAAGTGTCGCGCCAAAGAACTCGAGGGAGCTCTCTGTCGCGAGCGTGACAATTGTCGCGAGCGCGACAGAGTGCTCGAGTTCCGAGCTTGTGCGAGGTTCTCTTCTGTCGCGAGCGCGACAGAAGAGCAATCCCTACGTCCTCTCGCGACCACGAGATCTCTCGCGATCGCGAGACGAGGCGGGGAAGTGTAGCTTGGCTTCTGTCGCGAGCGCGACAGTCGTCGCGAGCGCGACAGACGTGACTTCCAAATTTGATTTCTTCTCCTTTTTGCTTAATGACTTAAATTCTTTTGCATGCAGTTTTCATTAAGCTTTGACTATCTTTTGCCTAATAATATATACATGTAAACGTGATAAGATTTTGTATAACCTGCTAATGTCGGATAAGTGGATAGTTAGGCATGCCTAATAGAGTTATGTGCCGCTGCAGCTATATGTACGACTTGGACCCTGATCAGGTCCCACGATTGGATCCTCGCGATCCCTCTGTCTGAATCTTTCTTAAGATTCCACGTAATAAGAATTTGGAAACAAAATAAAAAGAATGATTTGATGCCTTCGGGTATCTATATGTATATGTGACGATATCGATACTTTCAAGTATCTATATGTACTCGTTATCCACTCATTGTGATTAAGCAGGTGTCATTGTATTTTGTACAAGAATCTTTGGATGAGAATGCTAATATCTGAATTAACTACATAATTGTATTGTTTTCATGCGTTTTCTGTTACCGTCACTGTGAGTGACGGTCATGCATTGTGTGTTTCCCCACTAAGCGATTTCGCTTAGCACGGGTGTTTATCCGTGCAGGTGTGGAAGGTTTTCAATTGCCTCGGGTTGGGCGTGTCGCATCGGGAAGGCCAACGCAATTAGAGTTCTGAAGTTTTATAGTATAGGCTTTCCTTTATCATTGTAATAGATGTAATGTTTCGTTAGCCCTTTTGAACAGTGTATATTGGGCTTTTGTAAATTGTTTCTTTTTGTAATCTGATGTAATGTGTAAAGACCGTCTTTTGGTATATTAATAAAGTATACATTTTGTTCAAAATCATTCTTCTCTGTATTGAAGTTTTTAATTATTTCCGATATGTCGCTCTATATATGTAATGTTTGCATGTTTGTACTAGTGGGGTGTGACACTCCTATCTATCCAGGGAGGTCTCTCCTCTAATCTGTATGGAAGTCTCCTTGGTATAGGTTGGGGTGTGACATGATTTGTATTGCATCTGTGTGTATCTGTGTGGTGGCACCTTAACTCATACGGCATCTCACTCCTTATCGGATGGGATCGCCTACGTATGGGTAGGGGGTGTCACATACCTTATAACATAGCATTGATATTACACAACATCGCATGGATAACACTATCATTAGTCAATGATGGTACAAACTATAACAATCATAGGTTAAGACAACATTATCATAAATACATGCCAATACCATTTCACTATAGCTTGAATCAATACAGAAATAGATACGGGTACACTATATACTTGAATATATATTAACACTAGATTACTCGATACCCATCGGTATCAAACACTAGACACCAGTCGGTGTCAAACACTAGACATCCGTCGGTGTCACACTGGCAGCTGCGAATCACTAACCCTTTATAAGCATGCTTATCTATCCACGACTATGTCTAATTCAGGCTTATACAGAAGCTTTATGCTATATCATATACATTACTCTCATTCATATACTCATTTCATAATGTTAGGTATGAATTGGACAAGGTATAGGAACTTGCAATGAAGTTCGGATGCATTTCGGGAAGGGAAAACACACAAAAATACACAAACTATAGGAGGGTAAAGGTGGGCAATGATTCATGCCAACCATGGGATCAAAATAAGAAGAAAAAACCCTCGTTTAACTTGTTCTTTCGTGCTCGCGACAGTAGCCTCCCTCAGCTGCCCTACAAGATTGCTTTTCACCTCAAACTTGAACTGCAAAAACCAACATCTAAAGTTCATTTTTAGGCAAAACTTCCTTCTTAACAATTGTTTCCTACGATGTTAAGTTTCAAATGGGACAAATTTAAGGTCATTTAAATTTCTAGAAAAATAGAATTAAACAATCTATACTGCTCCCACCCACCAAAGTAGAGACACCTCTATTTTGGATATTTTTAAGGGTCTTAGAGGTAGAATTCATTCATGGTCATTTTTGGGACTTTTATAAATACGCAAATCATGGTTATAATGGCACAATAATCACTTAATTTGGAGTTTTCAAACTTCACTTATGACCAAAACAGCACACAGAGGTCTAGGACAATCTGAGCAGAGTTTTTCCCTGAAACTAGGGTTTATACTTTGGTCATAAACTCATGGCAAATCAATGAACAACTTCAACACCCACCTCATTTACACATCTCATCTTATAACATCTATCAATTATCACACAAGAACACATAAATCTAAAACTAATCAAGTATGCATATTAATCAAAGTTAACACTGAATCTAATCCCAACTATATTAATTTAAGTACAATCACAAACCTTTTGAAGCTCTCATTCAATCTTCACTACTCAAATGGCCTTCTCTTTTCCCCTTTGCCTTTCTACTAGCTTCGCCAACTTATAAACACATACATGTACATGCAAAGTTAAATTAGAATAATAAACTGAAATTTAATTGAAAGAGGAGAAGAGAATAATACTTAGGCTTACCTATACGTGAACCTAACTTAACATCCAATTGAACCCACTTGAAACCAATTCTAACTAGCTCTAAGATGAAGATATGATATAGATAAAAGAAGAAGTAAGTTGCAGAATTCCCTTTGAGAGTGGCCGGCCAAATGTAGAACAAATGTGGCCAAACCCACTTCCAAACTCCTTAAATATGCATGGCAAAACTTGGTGTCAACCATCGGTTAACCCAAAGCTAGGTGGGATCTCCCTACAATGCTACTTGGCTTCCACTATTCTTCAATTAGCACTAATTAATCCATCTTAATTTAATTAATCCACATTCACTCTAATTAATCCTTACTTACCAATTAATCATGCAATTTACACTTCAACCACTAAATTATTTTAATTTTATGCAATTAAGTCCCTAATTTCTTACTTTCAATTTAGTCCAAATCTGTAAACCCTAATTTTACACTCACTTAATTACACTAATCATGTTCAATACTACTAGGGTCAATTTCGGGCTGTTACACTTCTCCTTAAACTCTTGGACGAAGAAATCCAATGTTAACTCAACCGGTCATTGAGGATTTCTCAATACTAATTTTCACCAGTCATATACTGAACCTTGCAGCAATGACACAGCACAAGCCACTCTCTGATTCTGGAGATAGCTAATCTCTTGCAAAATCCTTCTCGTTCTTTTCAACCAGAACATAGCTACATCCAACTGATCCAAAGAGGTTCCACCGAATTCCTCTGCTCCTCTCTTCCTTATAAGGTCCACTGCTCCTCCTTCATGGCATGCAAAATTTTTGACATAACCATGCACACAAAAATGCAAACATACATGTCCCTACATTAAAATTAATGCAAAAATATAAAAAAGATGCACCCATGAAGCACAAATATGTTCTTACACTCACATAAAATTCACAATCATATTCCCAAAAATGCGCTACGGGGCTTAGATGGACGGGATAATACGCACTCTTAGCAACAAACAATGTGCTCGCGCAAAGAGTAAAGATCACCCACGTTCAAATAATTCATGGCATGCATAAACTTTGACATAACCATGCACTTAAAAATGCAAACATACATGTTCGTGGACTAAAACTAAAGCACAAATACAAAAAAGATGCACGCACGCAACACAAACATTTTCTTACACTCACATAAAATGCACAATTATATACCCAAAAGGGCGCTACGGGGCTTAGATGGAATGCATAATGCACATGCATAACAACGGACAATGTGGTTGCGCAAAGAATAAAAATCACCCACTTGCAAATAATTCATGGCATGCAAAAATTTGGATATAACCATGTACTTAAAAATACAAATATTTATGTCCCTGCATTAAAACTAATGCACAAATACAAAAAAGATGCGCACATGCAACACAAGCATCTTCTTGCACTCGTACAAAAAGCACAATCACATACCCAAAAATGCATTATGGGGCTTAGATGGAATATATAATGCACACGCATGACAAAGGACAATATGCTTGCATAAAGAGTAAAGATCAACCACTTTTAAATAACTCATGGCATGCACAAACTTTGACATAACCACGCACTTAAAAATACAAACATACATGTTCTTGCACTAAAACTAATGCACAAATAAAAAAAAAAAATTTGCGCATGCAACAAAAACATGTTCTTGCACTCGCACAAAATGCACAATTATAAACCCAAAATTGCGCAACGGTGCTTAAATGTAATGCATATTGCACAGGCATGACAATGGACAATGTGCTTGTGCAAAGAGTAAAGATCACACAAGTTAAAATAATTCATGGCAAGCACAAATTTTGACATAACATCGCACTTAAAAATGCAAACATACATGTTCGCGTACTAAAACTAATACATAAATACAAAAAAGATGTGCACACGCAACACAAACTTGTTCTTGCACTCGCACAAAAGGCACAATCATATACCTAAATATGCCCTAAGGGGCTTACCTGGAGTGCATAATGTGCACAAATGACAACGAACAATGTGCTACCACAGAGAGTAAAGATCTCCCACTTTCAAATAGTTCAATGCATGCACAAACTTTGATATAACCACGCACTTCAAACTGCAAATATACATGTTCTTGCACTAAAACTAAAAACAAATACAAGAAAGATGAATGCACATAACACAAACATGTTCTTGCACTCACACAAAATGCACAATCATATACCAAAAAATGCGTTACGGGGCTTAGATAGAATGCATAATGCGCGTACATAAAAACAGACAATGTGCTTGCATAAAGAGTAAAGATCACCCACTTTCAAATAATTCAAGGCATGCACAAACTTTGACATAACCACGCACTTAAAAATAAAAACATACATGTTTGTGCACTAAAACTAATGCACAAAAGATGCACATACTAAACACAAACATATTCTTGGACAAGCACACAAAAAGCACAATCATATACCCAAAAATGCGTTAAGAGGTATAGATGGAATGCTTAATGCACACGCATGACAACAGATAATGTGCTTGCACAAAGGGTAAAGATCATCCACTTTCAAATAATTCATGGCAAGCAAAAACTTTAACATAACTACACACTTAAAAATGAAAACATTCATTTTCGTGCATTAAAACTAATGTAAAAACACAAAAATGATGCGCGCATGCAACACGAACTTGTTCTTGCACTCGCATAAAGTGCACAATTATATACCCAAAAATGCGCGACAGGGCTTAGATGGAATGCATAATGTGCACGCATAAAACTGGACAATGTGCTCGGGCAAAGAGTAACGATCACCCACTTTCAAATGATTCATAGCATGCACAAACTTTGACATAACCACGAACTTAAAAATGCAAACATACATGTTCTTGAACTTAAAAATAATTCACAAATACAAAAAAGATGCTCGCACACAATGCAAACATGTTCTCGCACTCGCATAAAATGCACAATCATATACCTAAAAATATTATACTCTACTTAGAAGGAATGCGTAATGCGGACACATCATAACGGACAATGTGCTTGCGCAAAGAGTAAAGGTCACATACTTTCAAATAATTCATGGCATGCACAAACTTTGATATAACCACACATTTCAAAATACAAACATATAAGTTCCTGCACTAAAACTAATGCACAAATACAAAAAAGATGTGCACACGCAAAACAAACATGTTCTTCCACTTGCACAAAATGCACAATCATATACCCAAATATGCACGACGGAGCTTAGATGGAATGCATAATGTGCATGCATAACAATGGACAATGTGCTTGTGCAAAGAGTAATGATCACCAACTTTCAAATAATTCATGGCATGCACGAACTTTGACATAACCATGCACTTCAAAATGAAAACATACATGTTCGTGCACAAACACTAATACAAAAAATACAAAAAAGATGCACTCATACAACACAAACATGTTCTTGCACTGGCACAAAAGGCATAATCATATACCAAAAAATGTGCTAAGGGGCTTAGATCAAATTGATAACGGTTACGCTTGACAATGGACAATGTGCTTGAGCAAAGAGTAAAGATAACCCACTTTTAAATAATTCATGGCATGCACAAACTCTTACATAACAACACACTAAAAAATGCAAACATACATGTTCATGCACTAAAACTAATGCACAAATATAAAAAAAAAAAGATACACGCATGCAACATAAATATTTCTTGCACTCGCACAAAAATCAAATCATATATTCAAAAATGCGCTACGGTGCTTAGATGGACCAAATAATGCACACGCTTAACAATGGACAATGTGCTCGCGCAAAGATTAAAGATCACCTACATTCAAATAATTCATGGCAAGCAGAAACTTTGACAGAACCACGCACTTAAAAATGCAAATATATATGTTGGTGCACTAAAACTAATGCACAAATACAAAAAAGATGCTCGTACGCAACACAAACTTGTTCTTGCACTCACACAAAAGGCACAATCGTATACCCAAAAATGCAATAAGGGGCTTAGATGGAATGGATAATGTAACACCCTACACCCATAAGTAGTACGGATATCAGATGTCACGACACTACAGTGAAATACACTGAAAGCACTCAATAAATTCAGTAAAGATTTTTTTCCACCAATAACAATCACAACTATACATATATAAAACCATAACAATACACTAACATACAAATCACATATCATATCATATGCCATTGCTTTCCTTTATAGTGATCGTATGCATACCATGCCAATCCTTTTATCCTTGCTGTCAAATACTTCTTTCGGCCGTTACTATATCTTCGGCCACGCCAAAATCTATCATAACCTCGTGCAGTAATATTTTATGCACTGAGCATTAAAAATGCCCAGTGGTGGATACATATCCTAAATTTTCCAAAACTATAACTATATGCATGCACAAACAAGCTTATTTCCATTATCACATCTTTTGAATATTAATTATACACATTGGTTATTTATCATTCTTATACCCTTTGTCGTCTTTTCCTGCCACTACACTTTAATATTTTTTTATTCTATTATTAATGCCATTGTTATGTGTGCTATTAATCCTGATAAATCTAACACTATGCTCAGTCTATTAATTGCCAATCAATTTCATTAATAATTCTTCTTATCACTTTATCTATTTTTAAAATCTACACTGAACACATCAATAGTCATCTATTCACTTACTATAACAGTCGTTAATTGTCGATATCAATTTTAACATTTTTACTTTCTTTATGTTCCTTAACGATTCCCTTATATTTCCTTTAATTACACTAATTCTTTAGCACTTTACGTGTAATGGCCTGTTTGATAGCCTATAAGTATTCAGTATTTTCTGCAGAGTCTATTGTTAGATTCATGGCATGAGATTATGTTTCTGGTGTTTTATATTCAGTTGAATTTAAAGTTGAACGTGCTTGAGGTATACCAATTCTGGGATGGGTGACCTATTAGGTAGCTATACAGTTGATATTTTCAGCTGTGTGCTAAAAAAAATACTATTTTGTAGAAATAATATGTGGATTGTCAGGAGTCTAGTGGTATAATTTGGTGCGAAAATGAGGACATATAGGTCCTCAAATGTCAGTCTGAAATTCGGTTCGATTGGACCGAAGTTTGACCAAATTTTTAGAAATTGTTAGAGCGGATAAAAAGGTCAAAATTGGGAAGTGTACAACCTCAGAATAATTTTTAAAATTTTTTGATAGCTTTAGATTGGTGTTTTACGGCATAAATTAATTAAATCAAACCGAACCGATTTAGGTCAATCGGGCTCCAAATGGTCTCCGATTGAGATAAAATTTTGTGTGGAGGATATTTTTAATATTTCAAGAATGATGGAATTGATTATGAGTGAAGATGAGTTGAGGAACCATCAGTTACCCTTAAACAGTGAAAATGACCCGAAAATCGGATCGAACCGGTTCGATCACTCTAGTTGGACCTGGTACGGTTCAATTGCACTCATATAAATACATCTCATTTGTTGGAAAACCCTAGAGAATTCCATTTGTAGCCGCCCTTCCTCCTCCCTCCCTTGGCCGAATTGATACTTCTCAGTTTTCCTCTATTTTTCTTTCAATTTCTCTCCAGCTCACCCCATAATCATGCCTCCCAAACATATTTCAGCTCCTCTGTAATCTATTGGTGGTCTTAGAAGTCCATTTTAAGGTTTGAATGTGGGAAAAACCAAGTATTTAAAGTTATGTCTCAAAAATGAGGTAAGTGATTTAGGGTTCTATAATTTTATTTAAGGGATCCTATAGGTACTTTAGGATGTGTAAATCATATTTATGAAGTTATATTGCAAAAAGGAAGCAAATTTATGGTGATTTCTTGGATGATTGTATTCGGCCACTTAAGGAAAGTAAAAGAGTTGATGGTGTTTCAAGGAGCTATGGCTATGAAGGGAAGATTAAAGTATGGAGAACATGAATCTAAGGTTAGTGGATACAATATCCTCCATTTTTGATGTTAAAAGTATGATTTTAGGTTACATTTAAACATAAAGTATGAGAAATATGCATGTTTAATTGAAAATAACTTGATATTCACTTTTAGGGATGTTAAAAATTATGATTTGTATGCTTAAAGTGAGAAAATAAAATTTGTATGAAAAGTTACTTCTTTGGCTGAATGGTATACATGGGATTTTGATGGGTTTAAATGATTTTTATGGCATGTTTATGATGTATACATGATGTTTGGCATGTGATTTAGATGATGGTATGTGTTTGAGCATGTGAAAGTTACATGATGCATGTTGTTCACATGTGGCCGAATGGTGTATACATGTAAAGGCATGATTTTTATGTGTTTTGATGTGATATCATGGCATGAATATGTTGCTTGACATGTAATTAATCTAATGGTATGTGTTAGAGCATGTGAAAATACCATGATCTATGTGATGTATGTATGGCCGAATGGTTACCATGGGTAAAGACATGATTTTGATGTGTTTTAATGGAAATTAGTGGCATGGCTATGTTATTTAACATGTAAATGGCATAAAGAAATGTTAAAGTTGAAGAAAAGAATTTAATGGAGAAAAGTTAACATGTTGGCCGAATGATGTACATGTGTGTTTACATGTGTACCATGATGATAACATGAAAACTATGGTATGTGATGGTATGATGATGATAATCACATGTATGATGATTAAATTGTATGAAAAAGAATGGAATAGAATGATGAAATTCCATGAAAAGTATGACTGGTAACCTGAAAATGTGAAAAGTGCAAATTTTGATGCCCTATGTAGTAATCTTGTAACACCCCCTTCCCATACGTAGGCATTCCCATCCGATAAGGAGTGAGATGCCGTATGAGACAAGGTGTCACCAAACAGATACAAAGCAAAGTATACATCCATTCATAACATACATTCAGAAATACAGAATAATTAAAAACTTTACATGCAGAAAGCAAAAGTTGATCATGCATTACTATAATTAAACTATTACAATAATGATCAGATCAACAAGCTGATATAAATAATATTACATATACAAAATATAGATACAAAAGCGAAAGCTGATACAGAGAGTTCTATACAAAAAAAATCAATAACTGATACAAAACTGAGCCCTACACTAGTCCCTTCTGTGTTGGCTTGATGACGGCGACTCTCTCAAAGCAAAACGCCTTCCGCACCTGCACGGGTAAAAACACCGTGCTAAGCGATAAAACGCTTAGTGGGGAAACACACATAAATTATGGACGGCCACTCACAGTGGTCGTCAAGGCATAACACATTCACAATGGCAGAATGTAAGGACTGTTGCATAAATTATATAAACATGCCCGTATTTAAATACCATACTTTCAGAATCTCATCATCATATGCATTACAGAATAAACCAACATGTATTTCATCATTAAACTCATTCAGATATTCCATTCAAAGCCATATCAGATCAGAACATTTCCATTAACATTTAAATAATACCTGCTGACTCTAGACAGTGGATAATGAGTGAACTGAGGGTACCTTACGGGTACGAATCGAATACTGAGGGTACCTCACAGGTACAAGTCAAATATTATATCATTTATCAAAACATGTTATTTATATACTGAGGGAATCTTAAACAAGATTCTATACTGAAGGGTTCGCGAGGAACCAAACGGGGACCTGATCGGGGTCCAAACTGAACTGAGGGCTGCAGCTAAAGACTCTATTAGGCATGCCTAACTATCCACTTACTTGACTCTAGCAGGTTATGCGTCAAACTGATCACATTTCAGGATATAGAGTATAATTCATCAGAAAATCATGCTCTCACGCATCGAAGCATCAAACAGTAAGACATGCATCATACAACAGTAAAGTCCATTCAGAAGAAATACCAAATTCATTTCTGAGTTAAAAACTAGGAAATTTCGGAAAAACGAGCTGAGTGGAGAAACGGGCGAGATCGGCTGGTCACTGGGCGTGACTGGCCTTCTCAACAGGCAGGTCACGGCGTGACCGAGGGTCACGCGACGTGACGTGCTTGTTTCTCGCCGGTCACGTTGCGTGATCTTCACAAATCACGCAACGCTCACGCAGGTCACGGCGTGACTGGATGTCACGACTCGTGACGTGCTACTCTCCCCTCGCAGATCGCGTCGCGTGATCTCACAGATCACGCCTCATCTTCGCAGGTCGCACGACGTGACCGAAGATCACGTCGCGTGACTTGCTTGTTCTTCAGCTGGTCACGCGACTGGCTTCTCAGCAGGCAGGTCACGGCGTGACCGAGGGTCATGTCTCGTGACTTGCCTTCTTCCGTAGCGAGTCACGCGACATAAAGAAATTCAACAGTACTTCGACTTTTCCAGAATTTCCAGAATTCTCAGAACAACAATTTCAATCCCAATTTGATTTTAAACCATACAAACCTGTCTTTACCTTCCAGAAATCATCTCAATTCACATAATCAATATACATGCAACTCAATTTAGCATTTAAACAACCAAATCAAGACTAATTGATTCAAGCTCTTCAAGAACATATAAACCCTAGAATTCACAGTAAACATCAAAATCGTACAAATCACAATCAAATATTCCCAAACCTGAATTCTAAGCCTCTATCACTTAGCTCCACTAGGACCAGCAACCTCTTTCCCCTTTGGATCACGTGGAGCCTCAGCTAGAACACAAACACAGTAAATTCAACCCTAGGTTAAACCTAAACTCGAGGAAGAAGATGAAGTAAATGAAACAACTAGATGAGAGAATTCAATTACTTACTAGAGAGAATGCAAGGAGAGGATTAATTTCACCAATAAGACCTTGAATCAATAATACAGTACTTGGGAATGAAGAAAGTGAAGAAGAAGAAAGTGAGTGAGAAAGAACGTGAATCTGTAAGTTCCTTTTCTCTCATTCCCTTTTCTTTTCTTTTCTTTATTCTAAATATGTATCAATCTCCTATTGGTGAAACTAATCACTCACACCAATCTAAAATGCATTACACACACCCTAAGTAACCTCATTTAAATGCACCCTACAATGGTATATGTACGTGCACACAAATGCAACTCATTTAACTCTCACCTTAATACCATGTATGAACCCACACAATAATAAAACCCCAAAATCATACATTTTACTGAAATACCCTTATGACATGCCGAAAACATGCGAATGCTTACACATACAGACAGACAGACAGACGGACAGACAGGCTCATTCTACTAGGGGGCAAATGGGGTGTGACAACTCTCCCCTACTAATAAGAATTTCGTCCTCGAAATTCTCACCTGAACTGAATAACTGTGGATACTGAGCTCTCATGGACTCCTCTGGTTCCCAAGTCGCTTCTTCAACTCCATGATGAAACCATAACACTTTAACCAACGGAATCTGCTTATTTCTCAACTGCCTCACCTCTCGGGCTAAAATAGCTCGCGGTTCCTCATCATAAGAGTAGTCTGGCTGAACCTGGATATCCTGAACTGACAGAACATGCGAAGGATCTGATCTGTACCGTCGAAGCATCGAAACGTGGAACACATCATGCAACTTTGCTAACTCTATCGGTAACGCCAATCTGTAGGCTACAGGTCCTACCTTAGCCAAAATCTCATAAGGTCCAATAAAATGAGGACTCAGCTTACCCTTCTTTCCAAATCGAAGCACTCTCCTCCAAGGAGAAACTTTAAGGAAAACTTTGTCCCCGATCTCAAAATGCACATCTTTCCTTTTCAAATTGGCATAAGACTTCTGTCGATCTTTGGCTGCCTTCAAATTCCGCTGCACTACTCTCATTTTCTCTTCAGTATCTCTAACTAAGTCTGGTCCAATCATAGATCTCTCAGATAGCTCTGTCCAACAAATCGGAGTCCTACACTGACGGCCATACAAAGCCTCATATGGTGCCATACCGATACTCGACTGGAAACTGTTGTTGTAGGCAAACTCCATCAACGATACATATCTGTCCCAGCTACCCGAAAAGTCCAAAGCACAAGCTCTCATCATATCCTCCAGAATCTGAATAACTCGCTCTGACTGACCATCGGTCTGAGGATGAAATGTTGTACTGAAGTTCAACCTAGTGCCCAAAGCTCTCTGTAACTCCTTCCAAAACTTGGAAGTAAACCTCGGATCCCGATCTGACACTATGGACAAAGGCACACCATGCAACCGAACTATCTCATCCACATAGATACTGGCTAATCTGTCCATGGAGTAGTCCACTCTAACTGGCAAGAAGTGAGCTGATTTTGTAAGTCGATCCACAATAACCCAAACCGAATCATGCTTCCTCTGAGTCAAAGGTAAACCAGAAACAAAGTCCATGGTGATATCATTCCATTTCCACTCAGGAATGGATAAAGGCGTAAGCAAACCTGAAGGAACCTGATGCTCAGCCTTTACCTGCTGACAAGTCAAGCACTTGGAAACAAAATCCACTATATCACGCTTCATACCGGACCACCAATAGAATTGCTTCATGTCTCTGTACATCTTCTCACTGCCCGGATGCATAGTAAAGACTGAACTATGCACCTCACTCATGAGCTGTCTCCTCAAATCCTCAGACTCTGGCACACACAAGCGATCTCTGAACATAAGTACCTCATCCTGAACTGAGAACTCTGACTGCTTACCCGATCTAACCTCATGCACAATCTGCTGAAGCCTCTGGTCATCTCTCTGAGCATCCACTATCCTCTGTCTCAAAGTAGGCCTCACACGCAACTGGGCAAGCAAAGCCCCATCAGAACCAAATCGCCATCTGAAATGCCTCAAGAACAAAGCTGAAACTGACTTACGACTCAAAGCATCTGCAACTACATTGGCCTTACCAGGATGGTAATCCACAATGCAGTCGTAGTCCTTAAACAACTCAAGCCAACGCCGCTATCTCATGTTCAACTCTTTCTGTGAAAGGAAGTACTTCAAGCTCTTGTGGTCCGAGAAGATCCTACACTTTTCCCCATACAAGTAGTGACGCCAAATCTTCAAGGCAAAAATCACAGCTGCCAACTCTAAATCATGCGTCGGATAGTTCTTCTCATGAGGCTTCAACTGACGAGAAGCATAAGCCACTACTTTTCCTTCCTGCATCAGCACACATCCAAGACCAACTCCAGAAGCATCACTATAAATGACAAACTCCTTACCCGAGATGGGTTGAGTAAGGATAGGAGCCTCAACAAGCAACTGCTTTAACCGATCAAAACAAGACTGACACCTGTCTGACCACTCAAATCTAACTCCTTTCCTCAACAATCTAGTCATAGGAGCAGCAATCACAGAAAATCCTTTAACGAACCGATGGTAATAACCTGCTAAACCGAGGAAACTCCTCACTTCCTGAACATTTCGAGGCGCTTTCCAATCAACTATCGCCTCAATCTTAGCTGGATCCACCTGGATACCTCTAGCTGAAATAATGTGACCCAAGAATGATACTTCTCGAAGCCAGAAGTCACACTTGCTAAGCTTAGCAAACAAATGATGCTCTCTCAACATCTGCAAAACCAATCTGAGATGCTCCTCATGCTCACTCTCATTCATGGAATACACCAAGATGTCATCAATGAACACTACTACAAATCGATCTAAGTATGGTCTAAACACGCGATTCATCAGATCCATAAAAGCCGCTGGAGCATTTGTCAAACCAAACGGCATCACAAGAAACTCATAGTGGCCATACCTAGTCCGAAATGCAGTCTTAACCACATCTGCATCCTGAACCCGTAACTGATAGTACCCTGATCGAAGATCTATCTTGGAAAAGACACCCGCACCTCGAAGCTGATCAAATAAATCCTCAATCCTAGGCAAAGGATACTTGTTCTTCACTGTAACTTTATTAATCTGGCGGTAGTCAATGCACATCCGCAGGGATCCATCTTTCTTCTTGACAAACAGCACTGGAGCTCCCCAAGGAGATATGCTAGGTCGAATAAACCCCTTATCCAATAACTCTTGTAACTGAGATTTAAGTTCCCTCAACTCTACAGGAGCCATCCGATAAGGTGCTATCGAAATAGGTGCAGTACCTGGCATAATCTCAATGGACAACTCAACCTCTCTCTCAGGAGGCAAACCAGGCAACTCGCTCGGGAACACATCACTAAACTCCCGCACTACTGGAATATCCTCAATCTGAACCTGATCCCTCCTGGAATCTAACACAACTGCTAGAAAAGCCTCACAACCTTTCCTGATGAATCTCTTAGCTTGCATCGCAGAAATCACATTATTAACAGAACTAGCACCCAAACCTTTTAAAAACACAAGAGACTGACTTCTATCCCGAAGTACAACTGTCTTCCTATGGCAATCCACTACAGCCCGATGCTTACCCAACCAGTCCATACCCAGAATCAAGTCAAACTCTCTGAAGGGTAACTCAATCAGATCCGCTGGAAGCACAACTCCCTCAACAATCAGAGGACAACTCCTAAAAACTCTACTCACACTGACACTGTGCCCTAATGGACTGGTCACACAAATCTCATAATCTAACTGATCAACTGAATGCAATTTATCAATAATTCTATCTGTGCACAAATATGAGTGTGTGGAACCAGGATCAATTAGAGCATACAACTCAGTGTCATGGAGTAGGAACTTACCAGCAATAACGTCAGGCGCATCCTGCTCATCTCTGGCTCTCATAGCATAAGCTCTAACGGCACCCTGAGGAGGATGCTCAACAGTCTCAGAAGCAGCTCCATCTCTATGCCGGCCACCTCTACCTCTACCTCGGCCTCTGCCACGGGTAGCCTGAGAAGCATTCGAACCGACCCTACTGCCCTCTCTCTGGGAACCTGAATCCTCCTGTAACCTCGGACAACCAGCCAACTGATGCTCCGAACTCCCATATCTAAAGCATGCACCGGAGAGCCACCTACACTCACCCCGATGTGACTTACTACAATGAGGACAAACTGGTGTAGTCTCAGCTCTACCACCCCTACCAGAACCTGACACAGCTGTAGAACCCTGACATCTACCTCTAGAAGCTGGACCAGATGCTGACTCATCCTGTGGGTTCCTAGATCTCTTACCCGCTGAAGAACCTCCACGAGAAGAACTCCTCCTCTGAGCTCTCTCTCTCAAAACAGTCTCTGATAACTCAGCTCTCACAGCAGCCTCAACAATCTAATAATAGCTAACCCCAGGTGTACACATCAAGGCAATCAAAGCAATCTTCAATGACTCATTTAACCCAGCCTCGAAATGCTTGCATCTAAAGTCATCAGTCATAACTCCTCGTGGGGCATAGCGAGATAACCTATTGAACTCTTTCTCATAATCTGCTACAGACAAAGCCCTCTGCTTCAAACTCAAGAACTGCGCCCATCTCGAATCTCTATAAGTCTGAGTAATGTACTTCTTTATGAACTCACCCTCAAAGAACCCCCAGGTAATCGGATCCGGTAACTGAGGATGCCTGCAAACCAACTCCCACCACTCAAAAGCAAACCCCTGAAGAAGAGCTAAAGCACACTCTGCCTACTGGTCGGGAGGACATCGAATCTCTCTCAAAGCACGCTTCACTTTATCTAACCATCTCTCTGCAGTCTCAGACTCATTCAAACCGGTACCATAGAAATCCTCAACTCCTGCTCTCCTCAGATTCTCCATAGGTGCTCTAGGAGCAGTCACTCTCTCCAAAACCCTAGCCATGTCCTGATGCAGTCTAAACATAGCCTCAAAGGGCATGGCTGCGGCCTCGGGCTGGACCCTAGCATGCTGAGCCGACACAGTAACAGAAACAGACTGATCTACAGCGGGAGGATTCACACTCTCGGCGAATTCCTCACGCGCACCATGAGCAGAATTAGAAGCCATCTAACAAACAAGAAACAACCGTATCAGCCAACACAGATCTAGACACATACACATCTAAGAAACTCAGAACAATCACAACAACACCCAGAAATGCCTAAACCTATGCTCTGATACCACTAACTGTAACACCCCCTTCCCATACGTAGGCGTTCCCATCCGATAAGGAGTGAGATGCCGTATGAGACAAGGTGTCACCAAACAGATACAAAGCAAAGTATACATCCATTCATAACATACATTCAGAAATACAGAATAATTAAAAACTTTACATGCAAAAAGCAAAAGCTGATCATGCATTACTATAATTAAACTATTACAATAATGATCAGATCAACAAGCTGATATAAATAATATTACATATACAAAATATAGATACAAAAGCGGAAGCTGATACAGAGAGTTATATACAAAAAGAATCAATAACTGATACAAAACTGAGCCCTACAATAGTCCCTTCTGTGTTGGCTTGATGACGGTGACTCTCTCAAAGCAAAACGCCTTCCGCACCTGCACGGGTAAAAACACCGTGCTAAGCGATAAAACGCTTAGTGGGGAAACACACATAAATTATGGACGGCCACTCACAGTGGTCGTCAAGGCATAACACATTCACAATGGCAGAATGCAAGGACTGTTGCATAAATCATATAAACATGCCCGTATTTAAATACCATACTTTCAGAATCTCATCATCATATGCATTACAGAATAAACCAACATGTATTTCATCATTAAACTCATTCAGATATTCCATTCAAAGCCATATCAGATCAGAACATTTCCATTAACATTTAAATAATACCTGCTGACTCTAGACAGTGGATAACGAGTGAACTGAGGGTACCTTACGGGTACGAATCGAATACTGAGGGTACCTCACAGGTACAAGTCAAATATTATATCATTTATCAAAACATGTTATTTATATACTGAGGGAATCTTAAACAAGATTCTATACTGAAGGGTTCGCGAGGAACCAAACGGGGACCTGATCGGGGTCCAAACTGAACTGAGGGCTGCAGCTAAAGACTCTATTAGGCATGCCTAACTATCCACTTACTTGACTCTAGCAGGTTATGCGTCAAACTGATCACATTTCAGGATATAGAGTATAATTCATCAGAAAATCATGCTATCACGCATATCGAAGCATCAAACAGTAAGACATGCATCATACAACAGTAAAGTCCATTCAGAAGAAATACCAAATTCATTTCTGAGTTAAAAACTAGGAAATTTCGGAAAAACGAGCTGAGTGGAGAAACGGGCGAGATCGGCTGGTCACTGGGCGTGACTGGCCTTCTCAACAGGCAGGTCACGGCGTGACCGAGGGTCACGCGACGTGACGTGCTTGTTTCTCGCCGGTCACGTTGCGTGATCTTCACAAATCACGCAACGCTCACGCAGGTCACGGCGTGACTGGATGTCACGACTCGTGACGTGCTATTCTCCCCTCGCAGATCGCGTCGCGTGATCTCACAGATCACGCCTCATCTTCGCAGGTCGTACGACGTGACCGAAGATCACGTCGCGTGACTTGCTTGTTCTTCAGCTGGTCACGCGACTGGCTTCTCAGTATGCAGGTCACGGCGTGACCGAGGGTCACGTCTCGTGACTTACCTTCTTCCGTAGCGAGTCACGCGACATTAAGAAATTCAATAGTACTTTGACTTTTCCAGAATTTCCAGAATTCTCAGAACAACAATTTCAATCCTAATTTGATTTTAAACCATACAAACCTGTCTTTACCTTCCAGAAATCATCTCAATTCACATAATCAATATACATGCAACTCAATTTAGCATTTAAACAACCAAATCAAGACTAATTGATTCAAGCTCTTCAAGAACATATAAACCCTAGAATTCACAGTAAACATCAAAATCGTACAAATCACAATCAAATATTCCCAAACCTGAATTCTAAGCCTCTATCACTTAGCTCCACTAGGACCAGCAACCTCTTTCCCCTTTGGATCACGTGGAGCCTCAGCTAGAACACAAACACAGTAAATTCAACCCTAGGTTAAACCTAAACTCAAGGAAGAAGATAAAGTAAATGAAACAACTAGATGAGAGAATTCAATTACTTACTAGAGAGAATGCAAGGAGAGGATTAATTTCACCAATAAGACGTTGAATCAATAATACAGTACTTGGGAATGAAGAAAGTGAAGAAGAAGAAAGTGAGTGAGAAAGAACGTGAATCTGTAAGTTCCTTTTCTCTCATTCCCTTTTCTTTTCTTTTCTTTATTCTAAATATGTATCAATCTCCTATTGGTGAAACTAATCACTCACACCAATCTAAAATGCATTACACACACCCTAAGTAACCTCATTTAAATGCACCCTACAATGGTATATGTACGTGCACACAAATGCAACTCATTTAACTCTCACCTTAATACCATGTATGCACCCACACAATAATAAAACCCCAAAATCATACATTTTACTGAAATACCCTTATGACATGCCGAAAACATGCGAATGCTTACACATATAGACAGACAGACAGACGGACAGACAGGCTCATTCTACTAGGGGGCAAATGGGGTGTGACAAATCTGGTAGTCAAGTCTAGTTCAGGATATGATGGCTAGCCATAGGGACATAAGACCGCAGGTGTGAGCATGGCATCTTATTTTTTTGTAGGCCAATAACGGTCCTACCTCACTGATTTTAAAAGTTAAAATGTTTTGAAAAGTATTTAAAGACAAAGGTGGTCCCTCGAAATTCCTCTGGTATGTATTAAAGACTGAAGTGATCTTTCAGGGTCCTTTAGGTTATTCGAGCCTTTAGGGATTCACGTCTCATTTATCCTGGTCATAGATGTCTTCCAGTTTTATACAATGGCAAATAGCAAAAATAAGCTCGATATGGTTGATCTGTGATTAAAATTATATTTGAGGTTGATATGTGATTAGAATGATATTTATGTGAAAATGGACTTAATTTGAATAAATAAAAAGTTTTGAGGACATAATGGTAAATTTGACCACAAAAAGAAATGATTATGTGATAAAGATAAGATATGCATGTGATTATGTGATAAAGATAAGATATGCATGTGATTATGTGATAAAGATGAAATATGCATGTAATTGTGTGATAAAGATAAGATACGGTAATAATTAAAGTGATGACGATAAGGATAAAGAATAAGATAAGGTTAAGGGTATAATCATAAATAATGAAAAGCTTTGAGGGTAAAATGGTAATTTTATCTATATACATGTTAATAAATGTTAATAAGGGTAGAAATGTAATTAAATGGCTAAATATGGAGATCGGTCACTTTTTAGGGACTAAAATGTAATTTAGCATGAAAATGATAATTGGAGGGTAAAATTGTAATTTCATGTCAAATAATGTAAAATGGTTAAATAAAATTGAATTGATGGCATTTTCATAAATATGGGCAAAATTAAAATGAACTGCTGGCATTATCGTTAATTTTGGTAAGTTCAAAATTAACTAATGGCATAATGGTAATTTTTGTGAAATAAAATGAACTAAGGGTATTTTCATAATTTTGGAAAAGTTCAAGGGTATAATTATAATTTTGCCATAAGTTAATGACAAAATGGTAAGTATGATTTTTATGTGTACTCTTTGTGAATTTATGGTCTGTTACGCATACTAAAGGTGTAAATGATCTTAATTATGTGATTTAATGGTAATTTGCTTGTTATTTAATGAATTAAATAAATTGATAAGTTAATTTGGTGGCATAATTGTAAATAAGAGAAAGTTAGCGGCAAAATTGTAATTTAAAAATAGTGAAAGGACCTAAGTGTAAATATGCTATAGTATGAAGACCTAATTGTAATTATATAATGGTTAAGGGACTTAATTGCAAATATGTTATTTTATGTGTACTGTTTATGTATATGTCCTTGTATGAGTGATTTAATTAACATTATGAATATTATTGCATGTTAAATAATAAAATAAGAATAGTAGTGTTAATATTGTGCCAATGTAAATAATGTTCATAGAAATTAATATTAACAATGGAAATAATAATAAGTATTCATTTTAGAAAAATGGTGAACATAGTAGTATTGAATGTAAGAAATGAGTAATGTTATTGTTAGTAAATTAATGGGGCATATCATTGTGGTATGAGAATTATTGAGAACACTGATTTAGGGTTGTATAATTAAAGTACTAATATAAAGATCTAACAGTGCATAAAAGAATAAAATTTGGAAGATAATTGAAATGTAATTAAGGTAATGCATGAAAATCTAATGCTCTTAGGCTATTGTACGTGTAAATTTAATCAAGCAATCTAGTTAATAACATGGGAAAATAGGTAACTGAAATGGCTATAGATTTTATAGGTATTACTATAATGTTCCTGAAAAAGGTAATAATGTTAATTTAATAATGGACCAAGTTATATAATGTTAGAAATATAGTAAATTAATTATAAGGGCCACATGAGAATATCGGTGTTATAGGTATAAAGGGATTTAAGTCTAATAACAAAATGCTATAGGCTAATAGAAAAATAATGATGACTGACCTAAGATAAAATTAAATAGAATGAGTAATTCAGGTACTATTATAATAATATCATTGTTAAACATGGTAATGATAAAGATTATTCAAGACAGTTAATGATAGATATAAGTCAGATAATGTCTGAAGAAATCATGTGTGCGATTAAGACAATACTAATGGAAATATTAAAAGTTCAATTAAGTCAGTGTATTAATTATAGTATTGACAAAGCAAATGTACAATAAAAAGTGTGGATGGTTAAAAATTTAGTAGGAGATGTAATATAATCTGTAACTGTATCTGAAATTAATGTAGATAAGTTAAGCAAGCAAAGAGAATAACATATGGCTACATTTATTAGATAATTGCAGGAACTGTCATTATAACTGGTTCTCTGATTTATAGATGGAATGTAATAGTAATATTGGAAAAGTCAATGGTGTAATGATAGTGATAATAATGATACATGTGATTGCTGTTAATAATAGTAATGATGACTGCTCAATAGATATATCAGTAACTGATATTGTGCTCAAGCGTAGACTGTAATTGATATATATATATATATATATATATATATATATATATATATATATATATATATATATATATATATATATATATATATATATATATATATATATATATATATATATATATAAGTGGTAAGTAAATAACGAGAAACAAATGAGTAAGTTAATAAGATATTTACAAATATTATTAATATAACAGGTCATAGAAATAATAGACTGAATAAAATAGTATTAATGTTAGAGTTGACAGTACAATTATTAATGATTCTAATAACAGTAATAGTAATATTAAAGTATGGTTATTGAATTAACGAAAAAAGGAATGAGGTAATGACTGAAACAAAAGATCTGTCAGGACATTGTAAGTAACGCATAAGTTACCTAAAAACCTTTAAAAATTTTAATGTTCATAGAATAGAAATAAAGATATATGCTTGTATGTGCATGCATGTTATTTTAGTGTGAAAAATTTAGAATATGTATCCACCACTGGACATTTCAATGCTCAGCACGTAGTGTGATTACTGCGTGCAAGTTATAGAAAGAAAAGATGTGGTAGTGGCCAATGTTACTGATGGTCAAAAGAATTTACGGGACAACAAGCATATTGACATAGGCATGGCATGTGTACGACTGCATTGGATGAACTCGAGATTATACAGGTTAAGTATAATAATGGTGTGTTAGTGTAATTGTTTATTATTGTTATGTATGATTGTTATTGTTGGAAAAAAAAATTCACTGAATCTGAGGAGTACAGTACAGTATAATGTGGTGACATTCGATATCCGTATCATTGTGGGTGTAGGGTGTTACATTACGGTTGCACTAATATTTTCCACTTGATCAAATCTTATATAGTTTACTTAATTTCGATTCACCGTACTTCGTAATATATTTTTGAATTATTAACACTAGAATACAAATTACTGAATTATCTAGACATTTATTATTTCTATCATTACTCTTTTGCTTTTCTCGATCAAAATTATTCTATCATTACTGACATTATTATAATTCTTAATATTCACACTAGCAATTTTCTATACATTTATACTAATATCAATTTTACATTATGGCCTTGACAATTACTCTACTCTATTTTACTATTATCAGTACATTTATTATTCCTTACTATAATTATTTAAATAATTTGTTATATTTTATTTGGCAGACTATACAATTAGTCTCATTTATCCCTTTTCATTCCATTCAACATTCATATACTTTATAGTTTAAGTTCACTACAGTCTTATACATTCTTCATATTTACTATTTTACCCTTCTCAGTCACTTTATTAACATTATTATTCTTATTAGTTAGATTTATTGATTCTTATATCCATTTATTAACTTACAATAATATATCCCAATTAATGCTAGGATATTTTCATTTAATAGTCCATCTACTTATTAATGTACAATCAGGTCCTTATATAAGCATTATTAGGATCGATTACTCTTAAATTCCTCATTGTCCACCTATTTACAATAATGCCATTGCTTCACACTTTTTCTCTTCATTATTTCTTAATTACAATTATGTCACTATATAAAAACTTAATGAAATTACATACACATACCCAATTTTTATACATATTAAATCAATTAAAACCATTATTCACTCAATAATTATTCATACCTTAATGTACCATTTTTATTAATTATTTATTCCTTAATTATCAACTATGCATTTAATATTCATGTTAATAATTAATTCCACTTGAATCCCTTAATTAGCCTCATTATTGTAAATTTTACAATTAGGTCCCTAAACTTTTATTAAATTATGATTTTACCCTTAATTATCTTGTATTTACACTTATGACCTAATCTACCATAAGTCTTTTAATTAATTCATTTTTCATATACTATATACTTATATTATTCAATAATTACAATTAAACACTACATTCATCATTAAAATCACTTATTCATCCATATAGCTAAATTACTAACTATTTACAATTTAATCCTTTAATTAACCTTACAAATTTAAAAATTACATTTATGTCCTTATTTTTTTTAAATTCCAATCATGTCCTCATCTTTTCTAATAATTCCATATACATCCTTACTTTTTCAATAATTTCATCTATGTCCCTTCTTTTCATTTATTTACCAAATTACCCTTTTATCTACTCTTAATTACCAATTTACCCTTTTTGATACTTAATTTCCATCTTTACCCTTTCATAATTTATCAAATTATATTTTAGTCCCTACTTTACCACTTTTATACCAAATTATCATTTTATCCCTATAATTTCATTTATTTACATGACTACCCTTTTTAATTACACTTTTTACCTTACTTACTCCATTCTTATCCATTAGATGTATAATTACTATTTTACCCCTAAACTTTCTATTTTCTTCAATTTAGTCCCATTTTCACTTATTTTCTTATTTATCACTAATTTAATTAATTTATTTGTATATTTACTATTATGCCCTTAAATTTTAATCAAATTATAATATTACCCTTCTTCTTACTTTAATTTACAATTATGCCTCTAATTAACTAAATTTCCACATCTAGTCACTTAGTATCTTATAATTTATCAATTAATCCATCAATCAATCATTTCATGGTAAAATTATATTTTAGTCCTTAAAGTACCATTTTTAAGTAAAATTTCATTTTTGTCCTTATCTTATCTTATCTTTATCTTTATCTTTATCTTTATCTTTATCTTTATCTTATCTTTATTCTTATCTTTATCTTAATCACATATCTTGTCTTATATCCATTTAATTATCCATATTAATTCAAATTTAATTATTTTAATTTCACTTTTATCATTTTTCCCCTAGTATCAATCCAGTAGAAAATCTACTGACCGGATATACAGGACGTGGATCCCACAGATCCACTACACTATAGAATGATCCCGATAGAACCTTTCATCGCTAGCACTGCAATACACTGAACAATGTGAACACTGAACTGAGATGGACCGTCATTGGCCTATCGATAATGAGTCATCATGACTCAGATCGCGGTGTGGAATCCCTATGGCTAGCCAATTATATCCTGAACTAGATTTTACTACCAGACCACTAAGGGCACATAAAATCACATTTGCAATTTATACAATACATAACGTTAATTTACACCATTCCACCACCACAAGCACTTCATTTCCAAATTTTTCATCTCATTTATAAATTCACTTTCCTTTCACTTATTTAATTACTATAACACTAGGTATAGCAAAATGCACATTTTACATTACACATCCTAATATTCTTACTTATTATTTATTTTTAATACCAATTATGATAATTTTTCACTTTATTTTATCATAATCAATAACACTCACTTTTGACATAATGCGTGTTCAACACATAAAATATTGAATTAAATACTAAAAATTCTAATTTATTTATTTTGCACTCCATTTCATTTGTACATTCATTTCTAAGCATTTATATCACCAATTTCACAAAATTAACTATAAAATTATCAATATACTCATTCGACCATCACTTGTTCTATACTTTAAAATTTCTCATTTTAACCATTAATCACTTCCATCTCATTTATTAATCCCTATTAACACTAAATATAACATTTTACACAATTACATCATATATATCAATATTTTTACTTTATACATATTAGATTATCATACCAAATTATTTTCAATTAAATTCCCTTTATTCCAATTAACTTAATACACACTTTATTATCATTTTAATGTCATTTTATGCCATTACACTTAATCAATTATTAAAGTACACTAAATTACCCTAACTTATTCCATTCAGCCTAAGTATGTCCATAACCTTTTCACTTAGCTTTCTTTCTTCTAATCACTTAATTAATTAAATTACATGTTATACATTACTAATACACTTACTATATGCTTTAATCATCAAAGTTGTTCAAGTATTCCTTAAGAATACCAATTAACCAAACCTACGGTTCCTACATCCATTTGTTTTCTTTCCATTTTAATCATTCAAAATCCCATTTTTAACCTTCCTAAACATGTCTATCAAGTTTATTTCAATTAAACATGTATAAATCACATACATGTAACATGAACATAACCTAAAATCATGCATTTTCAATAGAAAAGAAGGATATTGTAGCACTAACCTTATTTACTTGATCTCCACTCCTTAGCCTTCCTTTTTATAGCCTTTAACCAATGAAACAACTTTCTTCCTTTTGAAAACCTAAGGTGACCGACTATGTTCATCAAGATCTACTCAAAATCTTGATTCCTTTTTACAAATTAACTTCATAAACATACTCTACACATTTAAAAGTACCCTTAGGAACCTGTAAACACCGGGTCCCGAACCCCAGCATAAAATGAAAATGGTGATTTTTGATCCTTGATTATTCCCTCTGAAAAAAATAAAAAAAAAATATATAAATAAAAAATAAAATAAAAAAAAATAAAAAATAAAAAATATAAATATAAATATGTGTGTGTGAAATTAGGTAATTAATTAGTTGATATTGTTAGTTAATTAAGTGGTTGATATTATCGTGTTAATTAAAATGCATGTAAAATTAAAGTTAAAGTGTGTAATTAATTAGATAAAATAAATATATGTATGATAATTTAAATGGATTAATTAGTGTAATGTTTAATTAATAGAGAGTTTAATTAATACATGTATGTTTAATTAATTAATGTATGTGTTATTTGAATTAAGTTAAATTAATTAAGAATAGAGAAAATGAGGGAAATAATTGAGTGGGAAGTTACCATTATAACCCTTAGCCCTAATTTGAGGGTATAAAAAGAACAAGATGAGCAAAAATAAGAGAGCTCTCTCGGCAGATCAAAGAAAAAAAAAGAAGACCAAAAAAAAAAAGAGAAAAAGAAAGAAGAAAGGGTGAGCAAGAACAGAGGGAGAGCTCGGCTGGGCTAAAGAAAAAGGAAATCAAAGAAGAAATAAAAGGAGAAAGTGAAGACACAGAGCAAACCAAAATCAAGGGATCAAAAACCAAAGAAAGCCAAATAAAAGGAAAAGAAAAGGAAACAAAGTGAGAGGACCAGCAGCCAACGGGAACCAACGGCGCCGGAGGAAAAAGAAAAAGGAAGAAAAGAGAGGGCCTCCGCCGGCCACCCCCGCTGCCAAAACCGGACTCAACTTATTTTCACTCTCAACCAATTCCAATGTTCTTAAAGCATATAAAATAGCCTCCCTGCAAAATTCCAACTCAATCAGAATCCATGTGGGGCCCAGTTCACTTAAACTGGTCCGATTCAACCCTTTTCGGTTCGCCGTAAAATACTATTCTAACACTGTTAAAAATTACTAAAAATTATTTTATGCCTTTAAACTTCCAGCATTTCACCCTTTTAAGCCCAATAGCAAATTTTAAAAATTCGCTCAAACTTCGGTCAAATCCTGGTTCAATAGAACCGAACTAGAGGCTAACTTCTCTTTTACTTTCGGAGCCTTATATGACCTCATTTTCACTCCAAATTATACCACCAAACTCCTTATAACTTGTACTTTCTAATGATCCAATAAAATATTTTTCTTTGCTGGCTTCCCGCTTTCCTAGCCTGAGCACATTTAACCTTTCTCCTCTACTGTCTCTTAAGGCATAATCACTGATATCTGCACATGAAATTCATATTACATACTCTATAGATTTCACTGATCACTACTGAGCCAATATTCGGGCCATTACTGTAATAACCCGGATTATACCCTAGTAGGAATTGTGGTGTTTATTGCTATATAAGTTAGATTTGGGGTTTAATAAATGACTTAATTAAAAGGAAAGTAAAGTTATTCGATAGAGGAGCAGATTTGAGGGACTTTTATGTAATTGAGACAAGGAGTAAGTGAAAAGTTATTTTGAGTGGGACACATGTCATAAGAGTAGACATGTGCCTTGAGGAGAGAGTGCCAACTGGACTTAAGCATGCAATAAAAGGGGTTAGTGGAGAATTCTGTCCCATTCTCTTGCATGTGTCTGATTTCCTCTCTCTCTCTCTCTCTTGTTTCTCACTTCTAAATTTCCCATTTCTTTCTTTTTTCTTCACTTCCTTCATGTGGCTATCTTAGAGCTTTAAAGTGGTTTGATTTAAAGAGGTTGTTAAGGGAATTAAGAAGGTGAGTCCGGTTAGAATTTGCTATAGTGTTCTTCTACTCCATTTCTTCTTATGAATTTGAGTGGGTTAGTTTGATGGACTAAGAACATGTGTGTGTTTGGTTGGGTTATGCAAGGAGTTCCGGACAAGAGGATTGAGAAAAGCAAAGAGAAGATTTGATCTTGAAGAGTAGAGGTTCAGCTTCTTCTTAGAGGTTGGGATCGAGTGCCTTTGTAATTAGTTGCATGTGCTGTGTTTGAGTTAGTAGTTGTAAATTATGGTAATTGCAAGTTGAGATTTTATATTTCTTATGTAATGCATGAATTGCTAGTGAGATAGGTTATTTAAAATTCTATCCTTAGATGGTAGATTGGTATGTTTGACCGGGTTCTTAAGTTCTTTGAGAGTTTAGTCAATTTTTGTATGTTCATATGTTTAGATTTTGGCATGATGACCAGTTGCTATGATCATTATGTTCAGTTGCTATTTTGATTGATATTAGTATTGGAATTGTGTTTATTTTTGAAATAGTATTTAGAAGTATATATAGCATGATTTTGAAGGATTATGCTTGTGAATTTGGGATGGGCTTGTGAAGATTGTGCATATATGGTTTGTGTTGCTTGGAGTTGAACACTTAGTTCAGTTCTGTCGCGAGTGCGATAAAATGCTCCTTAGCGAGGTCTACCTACCGGGCATCGCCAAGCCTGCTGAGCTTTCTCGTGTATGGCCGAGTTTTATCTTGAGCACGAACTCTGTCTCAGGTGCAACAGTGGCCACTTTGGCATTTTATTGCGAGAGTGATGCGGCTCATTTGCGCAACATCTGAGTATGTTGTGTTCTATCGCGAGTGCGACAAGGGTTGCAAATGCGACACTGTGCAGTATTGTAAATGTGATTTCTTTTGCTCTCAGTTGGGTGTGGTATTGCATTGAAATATGTTTGAACATGTATTAATATGATCACATGTATTATATGCTAGTATGAATCATACGATTGATGGACTGTTTAGCTCGTACTTGAATGGATTGTAATGTGATCGTGTTTCAATACATGAATACATGCTATAGCAATTAGAGTTGCAAATAAGCTTGAAAAGTCAAGGTAGTGGATAGATAAGCACGCTTATAAAGGGTTTAGTGCAGCTGCTTCTGTTAGCCCATTTGGGTCTAGTATTTGTACCTTCGGGTATCTAAAAGTTTTAGACTTCGGTCTTCTGATATTTTAATCTATTAGACTTCGATCTTCTTATACTACTAGTCAGTATTCTGAATACCCGTATCCACCGTCGATATGATCTCGGGCTTTAGTTATTGGGTGATCGTAAGTTTGCAAGTAAAGATGTATCTATTATGTGTACATGATTCTCCTTGTTTATCAGTGTTCGGTATTATTTACCTTATATGAATTATGATAAGGTATCTGTCTTATGTACTTAGATTTGTGTATTAGCAACTGTACATGTAGTGGAACATGGGCATGTTTATGATTATTTAATCTGATATACGTTTATGCACTTTTTGAAGCATAATGAAGTATGATGCAAGTATGTGTGCTATTCTGTTGCATATTAGTATGTTTTGTGGCTTCATTATAAGTCCTTTGCTTTTGTACATCACCACTAAGCATTATCGCTTAGCACGGATGTTTATTTTCGTATAGGTTTGCAGGATCAGTTTAGTTTTAGGAGTTCCGTATTTGCTAGCCACTAGGAGTTTTGGTTTAGAAGCAATTTTTTTTTTAATGATGATAGAAGTATTCTTTTTGTATAGAACTCCTATGTAGTGTTTTGTTTATTTGAGGAAGGTACGTAATATTGTTAATATTTTTTTTGTATCATGGATATTGTAAGAACTATTTATGCAAGTATGCTTTGACTTGTCTTATGCTTCCGTTTATGTATGCTTTTGCCATTGTTTTTGTATGAATGTCTATCGGTATGCGTTTGTGCATTGGTAGCGACTCGATATTCCTCTTGAGGGGTATTGGGGTGTTACAATTTAGTGGTATCAGAGCCTAGGTAGATGGTTCTGGACTATGAGGTGTTTGATGTGTATGAGTCTGTCTAGAGTCGTGACCTGATGTAGATGTTGTCTTGTGTAGAGTTTAGATGGAGTCTGATTCAAGCGAAGAGATAGGTGAGATGACGGGTAGTGTTAATCCATCAAGAGTTAATTGGCCTGCACATGAGAGACCTTAAGCTAAAGGATTGGGTCCAACTCAGGGCGACACGATTTTGATGCAAGGATTGATGCATTTGATTGAGAGGTTGACTGCCCCTAAGGCCCCTACCGATCTTATTAGAAGGAGAGGGGCAGAGGTATTTAATGGTACTACTATGGACTAATCATATGTAGCTGAGTATTGGTTGGAAAAAATGGGCAGGATTCTACAAGAGATAAACTATCCTTTGTATCAGATGGTAAATTGTGCGGTGTCCTTATTATAAGGTTGGGCCTATGATTGGTGGAAGCTGGTGTTGAGGAATCCCCAGTGACCTATTGAGATGACTTGGGAATATTGTCACACCCCAAATCGGGCCTAGTTGGAATGTACATGCTAAGTCGGGATGAGTGAGGGTATTTTCGGTAATTAGTGCATGTGAAATTGGATTTATTAAGGACTTAATGGAAGAGATTAAATTAATAAGATGTTAAGTGAGGAGATTATCTAGTGTGTATGTATATATATGGTGTTTGAGTGTATGAAGTCAAGATATTTATGAGTGAGAGCCAATAAAATTGTGCTAAGTGGGCTTGTAATATTATGACATATGGACCTATAGGAAGTGCACAAGTGGATTTGGTAGGTGCGCATTTAGTGTGAAAGAAAGAAAAAGAGAGAGTGAGAGAAGGTAGGGTAGAAGTTCACGTTTTTGCCCTCTCTTCCTCCCCATTCTCCATTTTCTTTTCTTTTCCTCCCCGTTTTTTGCTCAATCTCTTGGTTTTGAGTGAGTTAGAGTTGATTTGGTAGAGCTTGGGGAGCATGATTGAAGAGGGAAGTGGTTAGGGTTTGGCTATTCATGCTTTGATCTTCTTCTCTTTTTAGGTTGGCTTTTGATTTTGGATCTAGGGTGTGGATTAAGAGTAATTTTCTTGGTTTTGGTGTGTGCAAGCTTTGGATGGCAAGAGGAAGTTCAAGGGATAGAAAAAGATTGAGGATTAAAGCTTGAAGAGAATAGTGGGTTGTGCTTCATATAGGTTTGGGAAACTCTCTATTATATATATGAATTTTAGTATATTCATGTGTGATATAAGTTTCTTGAATGTGTTGTTGATGATATATGATGATGGTAGTGAGTGTTGGTTTAAATTGTTCATTTGTGCATGTGAATAGGATTTTGGGTGAAAAATTGGGTTAGAATGCACTTGACCTTTCTTTAGTTATTAACCTGTATTGGGAGTTTTAGAACTCCAAATGGTATGAAACTAGTACCGTTGGAAATATAAGACATATTCCTACAAATGTCGTAGAAATAAGTTTGAGCTAATTTTAAATATAAGTGTCCCAAAAGTGGTCATGAAGCAGAGCTATCTTCTCTGGCCGGGTTCAGGGGAACAGTATAGGTTGTTTTGATCATATCTAGAGATTCATGTGTCCAAACAACCTGAAATTTATTCTATATGAAATCCAACATCCTAAGAGTCATTTTTTAAGAAGGACGTTTTGCCTAAAAATGAGGTTTAGAGGTCGGTTTAAGCGGTTAAAGTGGGAAGTGGAAAGCAAACCTGACTTTTTGCTTCTATTTTGCTATTTCTGGCTATCTCACGGTGACAACCAAAATGGTTACCACCATGACCAATGCACAGAGAAGATAGAATACTTATTTTTTGACCTCACGGTCACAACAAAGTCATTACCACCGTGACCCCTTCTGTTTTGACCATTTTATGTGTTTTTCTTCCCGAATTGAACCCGCATTACACCGAAACTTTCTAGGATCCATCCGATGCATGTTTAGGACTATAAATGAGTCTAAGAATAGTTATCCCTTGGAAAATGTACATGAATAGGATTAAAATTAATCATGAACTAATGAGGTAGTGATGTATAACTGTAGGAAATAGAATCAAATTAAGTATAATGACATTATTGAGCATTATAATACTTTAATCTATATAAACGTGTATGATATGAACAAGTATGCATAGTTATGAATTGAGATTTAAGTTACATACACATGAAAGACATCAAATGAAATGAGTTTGCTTAATGAAATATATATATATATATATGGGATATGAGCAGTGAATGCGTGATTGAAGTAATTGCCTAACAATATTATATGATGCATGCATTGATAATAAATGTTATTAGAATGTATTAGTATGCAAGATATCTATGATGCTATTATGGTTCTTGTGGATATTTGAGTGATTATATAATATAATAATGATAAATGTGATTTAATGCTTTTAGCTTATGAATTCCTCTTTTAAATGGAGACCCATAATGTGGCAAACCGGGTAAGTAAGTATTTATATAAATGTACAAATAGTTGGTATGAATGATATGATAAAGTGTGAGGAATAACATTCTATTTTGGGCAGTGGGTATGTCACGGTGACAACCTAATGGGTTACCACCGTGAGGTACCCCAAAAATGCATTCTGTTTTGGGGTGTGGTTATGTCACGGTGATAACCTAATGGGTTACCATCGTGAGGTACCCCAAGATTGCATTCTGCCGAGAGTTTTGGGATGTCATGGTGACAACCAATCTGGTTGTGACCGTGACCTACCCTATTTTTGTAAAGAGTGGTTAGTTGTTAAAAGTAAAGTTTGAATGTTAAGTTAATGATTGGCATGATAATGTTTCCATATCTGACTCTGATAAATTTTAGAATATTGAATAGTGCTAAAGCATGTTGATGGAATTATATTGTATGCTTCGTAATATAAATAGTATGATGCATGGCTGATATTATGAATTTCTTTATATGTCTACTGTACTCTGGATTAAGTATGATGATATTTATATACTGTCTGATTTGACACATGATTTGAATGATGCATGACCTGCTAGAGTCAAGTAAGTGGATAGTTAGGCATACCTAATAGAGTCTTGTGTAGCTGCAGTGGCCTTTGAACGAATGGACCCCGATCAGGTCCCTGGCTGGTTCCTCGCGAACCCTTTTAGTGTTTGGATCTTGTTTAAGATCCTTTTTGTGAAATGTTTTTTGAAAGTGGAAAATGATGTTGCTTTTCGATTGGTACCCGCAAGGTACCTATGCGTTCGATTCGTACCCGTAAGGTACAGTTTGTTCACTCGATATCCACTATTGTGAGTCAGCAGGTGTGTTGTTTGTTATTTTGTGCTTACAAGCATGTGAATCTGATTAGTTACGAACATAAGAATGTGATATTCGTATGAGTATGATTTTGGAATATGAGAATGTGATTACAAGTCTCTGAATAGGCTAAATGTAACTCTGGCCTGTATATTGTACCTTTGTCTTTATCTGTAAATGATCTTATTTGTAGTATGTATATGTGAAGCCGGTGTGTGTCATATAATGTGGATACTACATTTCTGTATAATGATGTAATAAATTAATATGTATATGAATGCGAACTTGAATTACTGAACGATGTGGTTGAAGTATATGTATATTAATGTTATTATGTATTATTAGTTATTAAGATTAAGTATACGGATTTTCATACTTATAAATATGATCTTGAACTAGCAAATGCAACAAATTTAATACAATGCTATGTGTTTCCTTGGTCTTAACTATCGTAGTAATTTGGCATGTTAATACGTGTTTACACTTCATGGCCTGACAATTTATGTAATAGACTTGCGCAGTGGAAGTGTAGTGTTCTGACGTCGTCTGTTAGGTTTCAGCTAGTATATATATCTTTGGCATAACAAAAGTATGTTTGGATATATAGTGATTTTGCATGATAATTGGGTGTGTTAATCATATGAGTATATGAACGTGGTTAGGAACATTTGAATGCATGGCTATTATATGCAAGCATGTATATCTATCTGTTAAGACTTGATGCATTCACCAATGTGCATGTGTTATGCCTTGGCGACCATTGTGAATGGTCATCCATATTTTCGTGTGTTCTCCCTACTAAGCGTTATCGCTTAGCACGGGTTACTTTCCCGTGCAGGTGGCAGGTTTGGTTCGGTTCGAGTCGCGCATCTGCAAGGGTTGGCAACTAGGAGCTAGAAATTTTGTACTTTGTTCAGCCTCTGTAATTGGGATTTTGTATTTCTATACAATATGTATATGTAATAATAAGTAAGGATACTGATGTAATATTTTGGACTGTGTAAATATTTTTATATTTATGTCTTAAGTATTTAATCTGTCCTATCTTTCGTCTGAGGCTTCTGTTGTATGGTTGTAAGTTTGTATAGGTGTATGCTCCTTAAAGTTTTAAATTCTTTCATACTTACATATATGCTTTTTATCGCTTCTGTCCGGTAGCACACCTGCTCGTACGGCTGCCTACTCCCTTGCAAACGGGTTCGCCTACGTACGGGTAGGGGGTGTTACAAATATTTTGTTCAAGAGTTTCAAAAGATTCATAAGTTTGAAACAAAAAGGTATGTCTGTGGGAGAATATGAGAAAGAGTTCAGTAGGTTAAGCAAGTATGTGCCAGATGTGTTGCTTACTGAAGAGTTTAAATGTTGTCATTTTGAAGATGGTTTGAGAGAGAATATTAGAGGGCCTTTATCGGCCATGGCTGTAATGCATGCGATGGGTTACTATCAAATGGTTTCGGCTGCCATAAAGTTAGAGGAATCTGAAGTGATCAAGCAAAGAAAGGAACAAAAGAGGAAAGTGCCAGATAGTAATGTGCCAAGTGGTAAGAGAGCTTGAGAAAGTATTAGTGGGTGTGACGTGCGCCGGACCAGCAAAGCCCTCATTGAGCCCGCCTTTTGGGGCTCAAGGGATTTGTTCGAGTCTTTTTTTTATCTTGGGCATCACGAAGCATTTTGGATGCCTCCTACCCAATAGAACATTAGGAGGATCATCTAATCTCGCGATACCTTTAGGTACCTTGAGGTATCTTGGAGTCGCCACCCAATTTACAAGAAATTGGGAAATGTCTCTAACCTCGATGGTCTTAAACCAGAGAAGGTGTTCGGAACTTTACCTTTATTAATGATTTAAGTTAAAGTTTATAAATGAGTTTTTTAAGAAAATGAAATTCTATCTCTCATCTCACGCAATCATGCATTGAATTTAAAGCGTGCTTCATTCACGTTGGAAATCAATAAATAAAGCGATAAATAAATAAATAAATTACAAGGATAAAATTTGCCCCTAAAAGTTAAATTACAAGGGCTTGACACGAATAAATAAATAAACACTTCACAAAATGGAAATAAAATATATCATACATAAATCGGGGCTTTTTTTGAATTTTAGGAACATTGGTTCCTTTTTATTGACTTAAAAATTAGAGAACCATTTTTAGGCATTTGTTGAGAAAATTGGGATGAGTGATCCCATTTTATAAAAATTAGTTTTCCATTTGATAGTGAGGTTTTATTGGATAAAATAGGACATTGGTCCATTTTATTAATAAAAGATCTTCAGTTTTAAATATTGTAAATAATGTGATTTTTTATAATACGGGCAAGTTTCAAAATACATTTTTACATGCCATACATAAAAATAATATAACAAAGTAAATGCGGTAATTAAGAATGCAAACCCAAGTTTTGAAGGTGTTTAATTTCCCGATCCTCCGGTTCGCTCGAAAATATCACTCAAGGTGGGATAAATAGATTTTGGGACAATTAGAAGAACAAAATAAAATGTTAATGAATTGAATCAAATAAATAAATAATATAATATAAACAAGCAATTAATTGAATGAGTTAATTAATTAAATAAACAGTCAATTAATTAAATAATATAATATAAGTAAGCAACTAATCGAATAAATTAATCAAATTAAACAATCAGTTAAACATTCCATTAAATAAATTAAAGGAATTAATCTATCAATTAAATTAATTAAATAAAAACAATCAATTAAATCAATTAAATATAAACAATCAAATAAAAATAATCAATAAAATTAATTAAATATAAACGAAGACTAACAATTGCATTGATAGGGAAAGAATGATCAAATAAGATAAATGTTGCATGCTAAGAAAAAACAAAGTAAAGGAAGGAAGCAACATGAAAAACACAGTTGTGTTTCCCTAAAAATCACAGCTATGTTTTTCCACTAAGGGGGCGCAGGTTGTGTAGAAACACAGCTGTGTTTCTCACCGAACACATGTCACACCCCAAGATAGCCCTGGTCGGAATGTATATGCTAAGTCGGGAATGCAAGGGTATTTCAGTAATTTGTGCGTGAGAAAATTGGATAATAAGGACTTAATGGTAATTAATTAATTAAGTATGTTAAGAAGAGAAATGTTAGAGTGTGCATGTGGTATACGATTGTAGGGTGTTTTGGTTGTGGCACTTATCAAGTGAAGTGTGAGTTTGGTACCTAGGCATGAGATATTTATTCAAGAAAGGATTGGGTGCATGTGAGAGTATGGTGGTTTGGTTTGGAAAAGTCTAAGGGGGTTTTGTGGTCCAATTGGGAGCTGCCATGTGGGCTTGTTAGGTGGGCATTGAAAGAAGAAAAAGAAGAAGTAAGAGGAAGAGAGAAGGAACACAGATTGTTGGCTTTCCCGTCCCCTCCTCTCACGCCTCCTTTCGTCTTCTCTTCTCCTTCCTCAGCTTTTCCTTTCTTTCTCTTTTGGCTTGGAGTTGTGTTTGGCTTGGAGTGTGTTTTGCTTGAAGAGGTAAGTTGGAGTTTAAGGTTTTCTACGTGCTGTTCTTCTTCTTCTTCTTCTACTGGTTTAACTTCAGTTAGGGTTTGGACTAAGGATTTTGTGGATTTCTTGTTTGTGCAAGCTTTGGACTGCAAGAAGAAGCTTAAGGACAAGTAGAGGATTGAGGATTGAAGCTAGAAGTGTGATTTTTTGGATCTTCAATTCCAGGTTTGGGAGCTCTGTGTTCTTCAATTTCAGTTTGTGAATTAATTGAATGTCTCTGCCCAAATTCTCACTTAGGTTGTAAATGTGTTTGCATTGTTTAATTTCTGGAATTTGGTGTGTTTTGGCATGTGTATATGCATGATTTATGTGAGCATATGTGTTAGTAATGCATGATAAGGATTGAATTGAAGTTACTGAGTTTGGGATTTGAACTTAGCGTAACTTTTAGGGTTTCTGTCCTTGAAGGAAATGAATGTGTTTATGCATGATTTTGGTTGTTTTGATTGTTGAGTTAAGTTGGTTTTATGTTATTTTTGATGTATGGAAGATCGATTGGAAGGTAAGATGAGTTTGGTAGTGTTTTGAATCAAATTGAAATTGATTTTATCGAGTTCTTTGAATTCTGGGCATGCTGGGAACTGAAAATCGCGATTCTGGTAGAATTTCCGTTTCCAGCATGTGTGTGTGTCGTGACTGCCTTGAGAGGCAAGTCACGAGTCGTGACTCCCAGTCACGACACGTGACTCTGCCTCCCAGTCACAACGCGTGACTTTTCGGCGGGCTGGAAGCAGTTGCGGGGCGTGACTCCCAGTCACGACGCGTGACTGCCCAGTGAGAGGCAAGTCACGACTCGTGACTCCCTGAGGCATGTCACGAGGCGTTACACTATGTCACGACTCATGACCCTCCTTGTGAGGCATGTCACGAGGCGTGACATAGAGTCACGACTCGTGACCCTCCTTTGAGGCCAGTCACGAGTCGTGACATGGCTCGTGACCGACTCCCCCTTCAGCCCCATTTTTCCGAATTAGCCCAGTTTCAACCAAAATGAATTTCCTATTTATTCTGTATGGACTTGTATGGACTTATACTGCTGTATGATTCATGTCATACTTTTATATGCTCTTTTTGGCCTTTTATGTTTTGCCTTGTTCCCCAAGTGACTAGTTTCTTACAAAACGACTTTCAAATGCTTTTATGGCTTTTTCCCCTACTGTGTGCTATATTACCTTGTTTATATGAATGGTTTATTTGTGATTAGCAATATGTTATGCATATCCTTGATCAGATCCTCCTCTAAGAATAATTCTGCCATGTTTAAGAGTATATTGTATCATTCTACGATTAAGATTATGCGTTATTAATCATTGGCATAATATGATTCCATGTGTGTTCCTGATATGCTTTAGTATGTTGAGTAGTGCTAAAATGTGATTGATTGAACTATTGCATGCTTCAGAATATGAATGGTATGAGGTATGATTGATAGTATGCTATGCCAAATTTATTTGAATAATACGGTTGATGTCTGAATGCATTATTAAGCTTTAGCCTTTGAACTCAATGTGTTATGCTTAAATGTAATTTTGGATTATGCATGATTTATGCTTAGTTATCCTCACCTAATGCATGATTAGGATTTTGTATTGATAATCATTGGCATGGTAGTGCTTTTATACCTGATTTTGACATGCTTTAGATTATTGTTTAATGTTAAAGTGTGTTGACTGTATTATGTTTTGCAATAGGAATTGTATGATATATGACCGACTTTATGAGCATATTTATATGTCTATTGTACTCTGGTTTTTGCATGATGTATATATATTTATGCGTTGTGCGATTCGAAACGTGAAATATTTTATGCATGACCTACGAGAGTCAGTCTAGTGGATAGTTAGGCATGCCTAATAGAGTCCCATTAGCTGCAGCCCTTTGGACGTTTGGACCCTGATCAGGTCCCCCGTTTGGTTCCTCATGAACCCTTTATGTGTACGGATCTTCGCGATCCTTTTTAATGTGTTTGGATCTTGTTTAAGATCCCCTCTCAGTAAAATATTTCAATTGTGACAAATAAAATGGTTTTTGATTCGTACCCGTAAGGTACCCTTTGGCCGATTTGTACCCGTACGGTACTATCAGTACACTCATTATCCACTATTGTGAGTCAGCAAGTGACTTGTTGTTTTGTTTTGTTTTGCTTTGAAATAACTATAAGAATGTGATATCCGAATGAGCACGATAATGATTTGGGAATCAGTTTATATATATATGAACGTATATTTGAACTTCGGAATGTATGTCTTTATATGGTAAGCATGATTGGATACCTGACACCATTATTCGTACTAGTCTTGTGTTGTGTTATAAGTTTTGGAATGCTTTGAATGTGATTCGACTAATGTATTCATGTATGTGACTCAAGCTTGGTTTTGTTATGTATATAAGCATGTGAACCGAAGCAGTTGTGGCTGTAAGTATGTAAGATTTAACTGTATTTTCTTCATGGTGATGATATGAATGTGATGTTATGTGATTATGTCTTCGGTCTCCGCTACTAGATTGTTTTCGGCATGATATTTTATATATATCAGAGTTGCACAGCGGTAATGTGGTGCTTTGGATGTTGTCCCTTGGATTTTGGCTAGTTTGTGTATGGCATGTCAAAGTATGTTAGACAGTTAGTATTCTTAACATGATAGTTGGGTGCGTTATCATATGGTAATTGTGTCGCATTTGATTAGGTTGTCAGTTCATGCATGGGTACTTTGTTATGACAATTGCATGTGTAAATCTCATGTGACTCTGCCCGGTAAGGTACTGTTATTTGATACCATTATAGGTTTATGCATGTGATATTTTATGTAGTTCTACGGGATGATACTTGCATCGTGTATTGTATTATGTCTGTTTTGGCCTATTCTTGATACAAGTATATGGTTATGGTTACAAGTTGTCGAATTAATGCTTTTACTATGCAAGCCTGATTATATATGTATTCTGAATGTTGCATTTCCCATTGTGAATGTGTTATGCCTTGGTGACCATTGTGAATGGCCGTCCACATTCTTGTGTGTTCTCCCCACTAAGCGTTTATCGCTTAGCATGGATTTCCTTTCCGTGCAGGTGGCAGGTTTGGTTCTGTTCGAGTCGCGCTTCTGCAAGGTCGGCCACGTAGGTGTTAGAAGTTTTGTATTTTGTTCAGCTTTTGTACTTCAGTTTTTGTATTTCTGTATTACTGTTTATGTAATTATATGTAAGATTCGTGAGATTACTTTTGGGAATGTAAACGTTAGCATGTTTTTATGTTAAGTTATGCCTTCGTTTTACCATCCGCTTTATGCTTCCGCTTAGTGCCTGCGTGTGTGTGAGTTATTGCATGATCAGTCTGTGCCCGCATGTTAAGTCAAGTTTTTAATTAACCCGTATTTTTGTATGTATGTTATGTATGAATGTATGCTTCCGCATTGTGCATGTGCATATCTGTGTGAGTGAGCATCGGGTAGCACGCCCGTCGGCATCCTTCCAACGGGGGCGGCGATGGGGGTGTTACAACACAACTGTGTTTTTACTCTGTCACGCAAAATGCATCATTTCCACTGAAAAAAAAAGCTGGTTTCAATTTTAAAATGCCAAAACTCAACAAATTCTAACCCCATGGAATGCATCACACCAATGAATAAACAACTTAAATTAATTACATTAATTACAACAACAACAACAACAACAACAACAACAACAATAATAACAATAATAATAATAATAATATATGTAAGCAATATATAATTCACATACTAAAACGATAATATTAATAGTCATAGAATTAATCATAGATTAACAAGAATTAAGACGAAGAATAAAATAGCTAACATCAATTTAGAATGAATAAGTAAGTGAAATCAAACCAAATGATATTAACGACAAATAATATCAAAACATATCATATGAACATAATGAAGAAATAAATTAATGTGAAGTGATAACCATGCAAACATCATTTACAAAGAGGCCCATTCGGTTGGCCCAATCCACTGGCAAAGCCCAAGGCCCAACAACAAAGAGTAGCAGGCGTGAGCTCCAAGGCAGCGCACACGCCCGATCGGGTGATGTGACCACCAGTCCCATCAGTCATCTGACACAAGGCAGTGCCCATGCCATCACCTGCTCCCTATCACTTCGCCGCACACCTACTCTGTCTGCCAGTTATCACATCCCAGGAACTCAAGTGCACCTCAACTGTCTCTTATAAATAGCCCAACCAATAGTGGTACTAGGTATTGAATCTCTGAAATTCTATCTCTAAGCACTCTCTCTCTAGAAAGCTACTAACTTAAGCTTCGGAGTGCTTATACCTGGTCAAACCGGGTATTTCTTGCAGGATTCGCTCATCCGATCGGGTCTTCTGCTATAAGCCAACCAGCTCTCCTTCTTTCTTCTCGATAAAGACTTCATGTGCTTTATCATTTGGTGCTTTTGTTAAGAGACATGGCTAACTTGAGATCCAATGAGAGTGCATCCTCCAGAGAACATGATAGCGATGACGGCAGCCGCGCCAGATCAGGGACCTCACAGAGAAGGGAGAGACCTCCTAGGTCCCCAACCAGGACCAACCTTCTTCCCGAATTCGACGATGCCATTCTAAGGCAACCAGAAGATACCCCTATCACTTTTAAGGACATGCGTGCTCTTCTTAGTGACTTCAGTAAGAGCATCGTCCAAACACTCAAAAGGGCAAGATGCCAAGAACCTCTGAAAGAGCCCATGAGGACTACCTCATGGACGAAGACTTCAGATGGAGGAGAAACAAGGGGATCTCCATCAATGAGCCACAAGCTCAAGACAGTCAAAGGGGCATCGTCAAGACCCCAAGAAGGTATGATAAAGGGAAGGGAACAATGTCCTCAAGTAGGGATTCCCCCTACTACCCCTGCAGGTCTTCCACCCCCTCTATAGGGGATGATCTATCCTTTGCGTGCGCCTCAAATTGCAACCACTCAAAAAGGCCAAAGGCGAGTCCGCCGCCACTGCCATGAGCAGAGAATACTAATGGTTTAAACAGAAGCTTAGGCAGTTCGGCTTCCCCACTCCTAAGAAAGGCGCGTTTGAGGGGAACACATGCAGGAATACTGCCTCCCCATTTTGCAGGGAGATCACAGAATCTGAGCTACCTCCCAGGTGGAGAGATGTGGTGATGGACAAATATACAGGTAAAATTGATCCCACCACTCATTTAGCAGAATATCTGACTAAAGTGCAGGTCTACACCTATGACGAGAGGGTAGCCTGCAGAATCGTCCCCACCACCTTGGGAGGAGACACTCTCAATTGGTTCCATGAGCTGCCACAGGAATCAATCACTTCCATTAAACAACTCAAGGAGCTATTCACCACAAGATTTATCGTGCAGACGCGTGCACCAAAATCGTTGAGTGACCTATGCAATCTCTATCAGAGATCCGATGAAAGTCTTTGAGACTAAATCGACAGGTTCCAAGCTACCATGTTCGAAGTGAGGAATGTCAGTATTGAGATGGCGACTACCGCCTTAGCTGGGGGCACCACTGACTGCCCTTTATTCAAATTAATAACAAAACCATATTTGCCGATATAATGGAGAGGGCTATGCAACACAACCAACTGGATGACGCCCTAAGGTCCAATAGTGGAAGAAGGACCAATGTAATGGATCAGCTATAGCACCCCGATGGTCGCTCGTTCAATAAAGCTTCCGTATCCGAACGGACAGCAAGAAGCCCGGACCGAGCTACAACTTCCAAGAATTTGGGCAAGAGAAAGGAATCCGAACGGGGTAGGACTGAATGCTCGGACGATCGCCCGGCTAGAACCTTCACTCCACTCAAGGTTAGCCCAACCACAATGCTAATGTCGATCAAAAAAAAGCACAACAAGGTCAACTGGCTCAGGAAGCTGTCCGAGAGGAGCAAAATTGTGAGGGACCCCAGAAATATTGCGAGTTCAATAGAGACATTGGTCACAAGGCCGATGAGTGTACGTTACTAAAAAAGGAGATTGAAAGGCTAATACAGAGGGGATCCCTCAGAAAATTCATAGGCCCGGCTAAAGGGGAGAGTCCCTATAGACAGCCAAAGCCTCGGAGGGATGACTCGGGCTTAGACGATGATGATGAGCAGAAGCCCAACTAGATAAAAAAGAAATAAAAGAAAAAATAAAAGAAATAGAAAATTCTTTTTTAAAAGATGTCTGTGCCCCTGTTCCTAATGCTTTTTGGAATAGGAAAAGTCATATTGTTTGCCTGATTTTCTCTCCCGTGAGTTTTTACAGGGAAAATGAATAATAAGAAGATTTTGAGTAAAGCGAGCATTTCAAATCAGAATAATAATCAGAATGTTTATACTAATCAGATGATCCCAGTCTCTCCAAACCGAGGAACTCGAGGAATGCAAACCCGCACAGGCCGTACGCCAAGGTAATAAATGTGATCACTGGAGGATCATCCTATGGAGAGGACCTTTCCAGGAAAAGAAAGGGAAAGGGTGTTTACCTCTCCCACCAGGCCGAATAGCTAGCCTCAGTGACCATATCCAGTGAAGACGCACGAGACGTCATGTTTCTACATGAGGACGCTCTCGTTGTAAGAGCTCGGATTAACAACTTCAATGTTAAAAGAATCCTGGTGGACAATGGCAGTGCTGTCAACATACTCACCCTTCAGGCCTACTGAGCCATGGGACTCCCAATTGAAGAGTTGAAACCGAACGCCACACCACTTGTCGGGCTCGGCAATGCTACTATCCCAGTGGTGGGATCCATCGAACTCTTGGTCGAACTTGGCCAAGAGGCAATTGCTCATGCTTACAAGGTAACATTTATGGTGATTGACATGACTTTTGCGTATAATGCCATTTTTGACAGGCCGCTGCTTTTCCAAACCGGAGATCTCACCAGCGTACGGTACATGGTGATGAAAAATTCCAACCAAAGGCGGTGTTTCCATCATGAGAGGCGATCAAAAGGCATCACGCGAAGCGTATGTCACCATGATAAAGCAACAAAGGGAGGCCATGATTGTAGAACCAGGTCTGGAGCGGTTTGAGTAGGTGGAGAGGCCAAGAATGGACCCTGCTGAAGAGGTGAAGACAAGGGCACTGTCAAAAGGAAAAAACGTTCAAATCGGGACCAGCATGGACACAGAAACAGAAGATGCTATCATGCAGGTTTTGATGATAAATCAAGCGTCTTTTGCCTGGAAGCCAGAGGATATTCCTAATGTGGACCAACACATCCCCCGATCAGGCAAAAGCTTCGAAGGCACGCACCCGATTAGAGGAAATTCATATCTGAGGAGGTGGATAGGCTACTAAAGACCTGAACAATCTGAGAGGTAGACTATCCCGAGTGGCTCGCTAACGCGGTCCTGGTGAAAAAGAAGTCGAGAAGCTATGGATGTGCGTCGACTTCACGGATCTTAATAAAGCATGTCCCAAAGACAACTACCCCCTACCGAGTATAGGCCAATTGGTGGATGCCACTGTAGGCCATGCCATTTACTCCCTCCTTTATGCGTACTCTGGTTACCACCAAATCCTGATGTGGCTTGCAGATTAGGAGAAGACCAGTTTCATCACAGACGACGGAACCTTTTGCTGCAAGGTGATGCCGTTCGGTCTAAAGAATGCCACGTATCAGCGTCTCAGGGAGGTTCATGAAGGCATCTGTGTGGCACACGAAGCTAGTAGAGCCATGGCAAGGAAGGTACTCCAGACAAGGTACTTCTGGCCAAGCATTTTTAGAGATTCTTAGGAAAAAGTAAGGAGATGCCTGTAATGCCAGGTTCATGGAAGGGTCATAAGACAGCACGGAGCAGACCAGCAGCCGATCGGGGTCGCATGGTCATTTGATCAGTGGGGCTTGGATATCCTAGGACCTTTTCCCCAAGGCAAGAGGCAGATGAATTTTCTTATTGTGGCAGTTGACCACTTCTCCAAGTGGATCGAAGCAGAGCCTCTAGCAACGATCACCGCAGAGAGGGTGGGGTAAAAAACTTCACTTGGAGGAACATCATCTGCAGGTATAGCTTACCTAGTATTTTCATTACAGATAATGGCAAGCAGTTCGACAGCTTTATCTCAGAAATTTCTGCCAAGGCCTTAATATCAACCTGAGATTCACCTCAATCACTCATCCTCAAAGCAACAGGATGACGGAGGTCTCTAATAGGACCATCCTCGAAGGGTTGAAGAAGCAGCTGGGTGAGGTGAAAGGCAATTGGACTGAAGAACTGTAGAGTGTCATGTGGTCATATAGAACTTCACCAAGGACAGGCACTCATCAAATGCCATTCTCTCTTGTCTACGACTCCGAAGAAATGATACCAGTAGAGGTCGGCCTTCCTTACTATCGGTTAGCATTCTATTCCGAACGGACGAACATCTAAGAAAGATGCCAGGACCTACACTTAATAGAAGAAAGGAGGGAGGACGCCTACGCCAAAATTGCAACCTACAAGCAAAGGGTCGCCAGTTATCACAACGCCAAGGTAAAGTCTAGAGCTTTCAATGTGGGTGACCTGGTGCTCAGAAAGGAGGACATAGGTGTGGGAAATGTAGGAGTTGGGAAGCTAATGCCCAACTGGGAAGGGCCTTATGAGGTCTCCAAAGTCTTAAGCCCGAGCACATAAAAGCTCCGAATAATAGAAGGGCAAGTTATCCCCAGGAGCTGGAATGTCGAAGTACTCAAAAAGTACCACTTGTAATAATGTATTTGGACCTGATGATATTCAATAAAAAAAGAGGTTCCTTTTCATCCCTGTATAAAGAGGTTCTTTTTCATTTTATGCAAAGCATACATGGCACAACTTATATGCTAGGCTCGATGTTCATCCTGAGCTAAAAATACGAAATTTAGAATCCATTTCTTTAAATGCAGGTCCGACCGTTAGGGTCGATAAAACTCCCAATCCCAAGATACGGAAAAGGACAAGCATCCGACAGTTCGACCATTAGGATCGACGAAAATTCCGATCCGAAGATACGGGGAATCATGAACCTTATGTGGATCCCATCCATTAGGATCGGCTATACTCCCAATTCGAAAATATGAAAAACACCCTATTTTTGCTAACCCATTTGCTAGATTCGATGCGCATCCCGAATCAAAGACGTGAGAATTATGGGAAAGTCAAGGCAAGAGTTTCTCCCAAGAAAAGTGTTGTGAAACAGTCACGGACTGGAATGCAAATCAAACACTAACTTGACGAACGAAACCATTCGCCTAATTCTATGTCTGACTCATAACTGATTCCAGGTGACTGACTAATCGTGCATCTCATATCAGATTGGGTAAATCTATCACTGGACTTGAGAAATTATTCCAATTCAGGAAGTATTCGAGATTAATTAGTTTAACCATGTTAGCAAATTTTACGTAAATTTACAAGTTGTTAAATGCAACAAGTCAAGATCATGGAAATTCGCACCTCACAAAAAAATGGCAATTTATTGAAGAAAAATTGATTCTACAATGTACAAAATTTAATACATAGGTGAAGCTTGCAAAAGAAAATTAACCTAAGTTTCTATATTTACAATCTCTACATCAGCTACAGTTAAAGGTTGATCGGTGGCAGGCTCCACAGTTGGCTCATCGACAGCCTCAGAAGGTTCGACAGATGCCTGAGAAGGTTTGGCTGCCCCTTCAGAGATGGGCTCTACTGGTGTAGGCTCCCCACCTTCGATTTCGGGGGGTGCATCTGGATGAACTTCGGACAACGAAGGTCCCTTCCGGGTGCTCTCTCAGTTACCTCCTCTGTTGGAGCATCCCCCTCATCATCACTGGATGGAGGGTCGGGTAAAGCCATGGGGTCCTCTATCCAGTCCAGATCGGCCATAGGAAAGCGCTTCCCAGCCTCGTAGATCAGACGAGAAAGCAACTTCCCCTCAAGAGATACTTGGACTCGTAAGGCCCTCCGTTCCTGGCCACAGCGTCCGTCAACTTCCCGATGTTAGCCTTATACATAGACTGCCCGGTAGCTTGGTCCTTCAGGATATTGGCCTCCTCCGATCGGGCAAGACTCACACCAAAGCCACTAGCCATTCCCACCAGGAAGTATCTCTCCTTGAACCCCTTCATGGAGGTCGGGACGTTGATCGGTTTCTTCCTCAGTCAGCTGGTGAAGAAGTATTCTGTTCCATCACTTCAAAAGGAGATGTAGAAGAAGTGGGTGAAGAGATCCAAGGTCGAGGCTACTCCCTCTATTTGGTATAAGATCTTGAAGCATGCCACCGATCTCCACCCGTTTGGATGCAGTTGGTTGGGGGCGATACCATAACCCTTCATTATAGCAATCTCAAGTGCGCCAAAGGGGAAACGCATCCCTGCATCCAACCTCCACAAGTGGCAGATGAACCACTCATTTTGATCCAAGCCAAAGGGCCCCTCCATCACTGCCATGGAATCGGGGCAAGGCATCACGAAGATGTCGTCTGGAAGGCAGTATTTGGCAGGAATCTCAACTGGTGGCTTACCCCTGTATTCCTCCATGAAGCTTCTATCTATCGATTGGCTGCTACTGGAAGCCATTTTTTATAGAGAAAAGAAGGAAGAAATGCAAATCCCTAACTTCTAAAGGGAATGAATGCAAAAGAAAAATGAAAAGCAAGGAGAAAATCGAAGAGAAGGGTGAAGGAGGTACTTACTTGATAATTGGAACTTTGAGGAATTTTGAAAGGAAGCAAGTGAGAATTGTTGAAGTATGGAAAATACAAGAGGGAATTTTGGAAGAGCTTCGCTAGGGATTGCAAAAATGAGGGAAAAATTGCACAGAAGCCACCTATTTATAGGCTAAAACTTCAGGGGCGCGCCAAGTGTTCCACCATAGGAACATGCCACGTGTTCTCAAGGCATTATTGATGTACGAAGAATGAAGCGCCACCCTCAGAGCATGCACAACATTAAATGAAGATAGCTATACAAATAGGTGCACCTCTTAAGAAAAAGCGTCATGTAAAATTCAAAAATCTCGCCAACGTATGTCTTCCGAGCAGAACAACTCAAAGCGGGCACTACCCGAACGGATTCACTCAAGGAAAATCTATGCCCGATCAGACTAGTTCGAGGGGGGACAAGTGATAACCATACAAACATCATTTGCAAAGAGGCCCATTCGATCGGCCTAATCCACTGGCAAGGCCCAAGGCCCAACAACAAAGATTAACAGGTGTAAGCTCCAAGGCAGCGCACATGCCCGATTAGCCGATATGACCACCAGTCCTATCAGCCGTCTGACACAAGGCAGTGCCCATGCCATCACCTGCTCCCTGTCACTTCGTTACACACCTACTCTGTCTGCCAGTAATCACATACCAGGCACTCGAGTGCACCTCAACTGTCTCTTATAAATAGCCCAACCAACAGTGGCACCAGGTATTGAATCTCTGAAATTCTATCTCTAAGTACTCTCTCTCTAGAAAGCTACTAACTTAAGCTTCGGAATGCTTACGCCTGGTCCGATCGGGTATTTCTTGTAGGATTCGCTCATCCGATTGGGTCTTCCACTACAAGCCAACCAACTCTCCTTCTTTCTTCTCGATAAAGACTTCTTGTGCTTTATCATGAAGTAATAAATATAGCAATTGAACAAAAGTGCAGTATATACCAATTGAATAAAATGAACAACTGAAGGTGAAATTTATGAAGTTTTCAAGGTGGCCATGAGATGAAAACAAAAGGTGGGCCTTACATAAGAAGAGGAAAATAAATAAATGGAATGAGAAAAAAAAATATGAAAGGTGAACAATGGCCAAAATGAAGAAATCAATGAATGAATATGTCAAATAATGAAAAAAGAAGGCAAGTAAATGCAAATATTGTAAAAGGATTAAGTGGGCATAGAAACAGAAGGGTAGTAACTCATGCCAAGCAAATCAAGTAAAAACAAAAGAAAGAACACACAGAGGCATGGGAACAACACCTTAGATGAAAGGCAGCCAAACACATTTCATCCCCTCAAGCCTTTAAATCAATATATTAATACATGATTCATATCAAAAATCATTCGAAACACATGTATATTTAAAGTAGAACTAATTTAGAAATGAAAAAGAGAAGATGAAAAATCATGGTTTTTTTTGAGAGAAAATGACAGAGGTTGAAGATAATAAATAGTGCCTTTCGATTTAACTCCTTCATTCCATTTTTTTTGCATGGTTTTAATGGGTGTTTGTGGATTAATAACCAATAGAAATATAAACAACAAGAAATGGCAGATTAAAGAAATTAAATATCAAACTAATGCAAATATTTACAAACAAACGAGACCCTTTTGCATTACCCTGAGTTGGAAACTTTTGATGTTACCTTCAGATTTGTAGCTTCTCAAGATCAATAGAACTCAAACACCTTAGGCTCTCTTTTGGTTCCTCTTAGTTTGCTATGCTTGCACGGTTTGCTCTTTTCTTTGCTGTCCTCTCTCTGCTCCGCACTCTTTTATTTTCCTTTTCTCCCTGTCTTTCTTTCTGTTTTTCGGTCTCTGTTCCCTTGCTCTCTCTTCCCCTTTTTTTCTTTTCTTTCTTCTTCTTTTTGGTCTCTTTCTCTTAGCGGATCCCCTCAATTGTTTTTGTTTCTCTTTTTTTTCCTCAATCTGCCGCCTCCTCTATTAGGTCTAGTTTAGTTTGTTCTTATATCCTAATTTTAGGTAAGTTACCTAAATAACCCCTTTTGTTTTAAATTATTTTTATTTTTCTAATTATCATACATTCTAATTAATTAATCTCTATACTTACCTTCTAATTTGTTTTCTCTTTAATTTAATGATCCTATAATATCAATTAATCCTAATCTTAATTTAAATTTAAATTTTTAATTTTTAATATTTTATATTTTATATTTTTTATAGAAATTATTAAGATTTGCCTAAAAGACCCTGCTGAAACTCCAATCCATAGAAAGCCAATAGTGCTTTCATTCTCTGACTATTTTTGAATAAATAATATCATCATTAAGTAACTTTGACCAAAACTATCTCAGAACCCGGTGTCTACAGTGGGCAAATTACATGAGGATCAGGTCATATTTTAGCATCGAAAGGGAGTATATTGGCACCTTCTAGTAAGGGTAATGTGATGCGTACTGAACCCTAGACACCCCAAATACCCCGCTTTTAGGGTATTCGAGAGAGGTTCATGGAACTTGTAAACATTACAAGGGTGCATATTTTTGGCAACAAGGAGGTGTTTTGGAGTCGCCACCCAATAAAACATTGGGAAAGGTTGTCTAGCCTCACTGAGCCTAAGACAGCACATGTATGTCTATTTTGGGCAATCAGAGATATTTTGGAATCATCCTTCTAATAGAACATTGGAAATATTCATCTAATCTCATGAAGCCTAAGATAGTGCATATATGTCTATTTTGGGCAAGCCACAGACATTTTGGAGTCTCCACCCCAATAGAGCATTGGGATGGTTCGTCTAACCTCATAGAGCCTAAGATAATGCAACTTCGGCCTATTTTGGGCAGCAAGAGATGTTTTGGAATTTGCTTTCCAATAGAACATTGGAAATGTTCATCTAACCTCGTTGAGCCTAAGCCCAGAGATGGTTCAGGACTTTCCATTTATTCTTACCTTGGTTAAATTATGATTGAGTTTTGAATTTAATCTTTCATCCCATTTTCTCATTCTGTTCAATGCAATAATTAAACCATCAGATCAATAATATAGTGAAAGAATCAAATAAAGTAAGCTCAAAATGAAGTAAATCAAAAATATAATAGCTTACAAAAAACTAAGGGCGGAATACAACCCCTATTATAAATGAGTAGAGAAGGGAAACATATACAAAGCGGGATACTCAATTAAGGATGAAGATATTGGGTTTCGCATGAATATTTAGAGAAAAATAATATTAAAATATCTATTTTGTTTGGACAAAAATTAGGACATTGGTCCCATTTTATTTAGGAAAATCCCATTTATTTGTAAAAATCTTTAGCCATTCTTACATTAGTGAGCTCAAAATAATATTTACAATAAATTGGACATAGAAATAAACTAAAAGGAAATAAGATAAAGAAATAAACCCAAATAACGTTCTCGAATTATCCTAGTGTTCTCCATTTTTTTACACCCCAAATACAAGAAAAAACAGTTAAACTCACAAAAAACAAAGAGCATGTTAGTGCAAGAATTAAACAATAAAATAAAAATGATGAAATGAATAAAGATGAAAAATCCATAAAAAATTTACCATGGAAAAAAAAGAAAAAAGAAGAATAGAAAAGGGGTAAAAAAGGAGGTAAAAGAAAATGAGGAAGAAAGGCCCAGAGATGGCCCACATCGCGCGAGCGATAGCCATCCTCGGTTCAATAACGAGCGGAGCAGAGTTCCGCGATGGCCCCTTGCTCGAGTTCGGTCTATCGGTCGTCTCTGATCCAGAAAAGAAGAAATTCAATTGAAAAACTTTAATTTTCACGAATCAAAATTACCTTTTCAAGCGAATCAGCCACAAATGAATTAATATGAAATAATAAAATGAATTGGAGGTTGATAAAAAATATTTACCCTTGGAATGTTACCTTCTGAAGGCGAATGTTACGCAATTTCTACCCTTGAATTCTACAAGAATTAATCAACAATGTGCAATTTCGAAAAATTTTCTATCGCAAAATTGTATTTTTAAAATTAGATCAAGAAAAGAAAATTATATTTTTCTTTCTCGATATTTTTGTAGCATTTACAAATGTCAAAAAGGCTAAATCGAATAAGAATGAATTGATTTCATTTTCTTGGATTGACCTTAGTTTAAAAAAATTTGATAAGATTTCCAATGAAAAAAAAATAAGAAAAAAAGCTCTTCCAGAATTTTAGTAAGAAACTCCGATGTTTGATAGAAATTGCTAGCCCCTTGAAAATGAACCTTGGCTCCCTATTTATAGTTTAAGAAAAACAATTCAAATTCTTTTAAATTTTAAATTTGAATTTTAAAAAGATATATGAAATTTGAATCAAAACCTATTGATTTGCATAATATTTTCAAAATCAAATCCGAAATTTGAAAATATTTAAAAAGATTTGGAAATCCCTGAAAAATCTTGGAAAGAGATTTTGAAATCTTGGCAAATTTGGGAGAATCCCATGAAATAATGCCGCAGATCTCGGAGTCCGATTGCTCGGAGTCCGACGGGCGTCGATCATGGGATACGCCTAATCTTCCGAACGGCGGGCCATTTTGCAGACCGGTGATGAGGGACAGGTGCCTCACACGCGAGCAATTGCATCACTCCCCTTGAGAGACAGGCCCTCACAAGAGAATGACGGGCATCTCTCCCACAAGAAAGGGGCCCGTCCCGCGTGAGCAACGGGCGCCGCTTGCGCGAGGGGAGGCCATCTCTAGGCAAGAGCGATGGGCGTCTTTCTCAACCGACGGGTCTCCCATCGATCAACCAAAACTAAAAATTTCCCACCAGAGAACTCCTCTTAATGCATAGAAACCCCTTGTTATCGAAAAATCTTCAATCCTTATGAATTCGAAGGGCGAAAGCCCTTAACTTTCGTCCATTTGCTCGGAAATGGGTATTGATATCTTCATTGGGTAACTCTGATCTTGACTGCCTCAGGACCCGATTTTTACAGTTTCCCCCAATTTTGGAGAAACTAGTACATCAGTGTCTAGATGAGCCAAAATTTAGAGAAAAAGGAAAGAGATGCCTACCTAAGGCAGTCCCTAACTTTTTGTTGTGTTGAAGTTTGTGGCTTATCGCAACTGAGCTGTAGCGTACTCTACTACAACCCGTTTGCAATCATTCTACTGACCACCATTCGGTCTGCATGGCATGCTTTTGCTAACCCCATTTGGTCTGCAAGATATCTAATCATTGCCATTAAGCTGTAGTGTTATCCAACCGTGGCTCGTTCGCAATCACTTTCTGACCACCATTCAGTCTGGCATGGCATTCAGTCTGCAAAACATCTAGTTGTTGCCATTGAGTGTTAGTATATTCCACTGTGACTAGTTCGATATACCGCATTTGTCTTACCGATCACCATCCGGTCTGCACGGTATCTTCTTACCAACTCCCATCCGGTCTGCAAGGGATGTAGCTATTATTGACCACCCTCCGATCTTTGTGGCATCTTCTTGCTGAGCCCCATCCAGTCTGCAAGGGATGTGACTATTGGTAACCACCCTCTAGTCTGCATCATATTTGATTGGCTAACTACCATCTGACTAGCATTGCATCGGATCGCCAACCACCATTCGGCCGGCATGGTATTTGATTTGCTAACTACCATCTGGCTAGCGTTGCATCTGATCGCCAACCACCATTTGGTCGGTATGGTATTTGATTTGCTAACTACCATCCAGCTGGCATTGCATCTGATCACCAACCACCATTCGGTCATCATGGTATCATGTCCTTGTAGTTGTAGAAGTTCTTATTAATTCATTGTCAGTTGATCCATCTCAAAATGTAAATTCCATATACTTTTTTTTTCTTGTCATTTATTTTTATCTTTCTTAATTCTTTACTTACTGTGTTATCAAACATTTTGGGAGTGCAAGTAAAATGTTAACAAGAATGTACATATGCAAGGTGAAACGTAAATATAAAAACATTAGTTTCACTAATAAAATGTAAATTTTGTACAACGAATATACAAATACATAAAACACTCCCTGAATACACTAGAGGGGGGTATAATCTGTAGGCTCCTCCGGGTCCTCCTCATCGTCAGATACGTGTATGGGCTGATCACTAGATGAGGATACTGATGGTCCGACTCTGGAGGCAGAGGGCTAGCTGCTAGGTGCTGAGGGTTCGGCCCCTATAGCTGGTAGTGTCGGGATGATGACTGGTGTAGATGCTGGATGCCTCGTCGCTCAGGAGGCCTGCTGGAACTGGACCTGAGGGTACCCATCCAATAACGGCTGACCATAAACCCCAAGAAACTCTAGAGTGTTTCTGACTATACCACCCAGCTCCATGAAGGCCTTTGACAGGCTCATGGTCCGATGTCCGGCTATGAGTCTGGTCTCTACCGACTTCCTGAACTCCCTGATGGATGCAGATATGGTTGGTATGGAGCCCTCTAACTCCTCTATCCGGAATCTGAGAGCAGTGATGGACTCGTCCATCATCTGAATGGCCTCATCTACCCTCTAAGCTGCTGCAGCCTAGGAGGTACCCAAACTATGCCTCAACTCCTCTATGACCCTCTCCTGCTGGCCTAGACACTTAAAGGAAGCTTGATCTCTCTCTCCTGCCAATCGAGGAACTCAAGTAGGACTCGATCTCTCTCCTCCTGCCGTCGCTCCATGGTGGCAAGAGCGATGGTCATAGCAGCAATGATATCAGGCTGAGCTGGATGCAGAGGTAGCGATGGACTAGGACGCGCTAGCTTTGCCTAGTGCTCTGGCGGTGGAGGTGTTGTGGAGGTGAATGCCCTAGGGTGTCCTGGCCTGCTATAGGGGTGGAACCTCCCAGTCTCCTGAAGCTCAGAAAACTAGATCCGTGATGGTGGTGGTGGAGTGAAGCTCTAGGCTCTCTGCGACAGAGGGGTGTTCAGTAAGTCATCCACACTGAACTTGATACCCATGTCAAACGGAGTCTGAGGTGGATCCTCCTCTGGCTATGGCTGCTGTGGAGGTGGTTGTGGCTGCTAGTGCTCCTGATATTGAGGTTGCTGTGGAGGCTGCTCCTCCTGGGGCACCCCCTAATCATCCTCCTTTGGCTGGAGCAAAGGCAGGTTAAACAACCATCGGGTCTCTTCTATAGTAAGTAACCCAAACTCCTCTGGGCGGCCGTGCACTGGCACAATCATGCCCATAGTCTGAGCTACTGTGGCATCCACAAAAATAACCTCATCGAGTGGAGGTCCATAGCTGCCCGGATCAACCCTCAAGTGTAGCAGTAGCCTGGTCACTACTCCGCCGACCCATATAATAGGGGTTGTCCCCCGTGCTACTCTGACCAAATTAGCCACTATCTCATGGCTAATATTAAGGTGCCGGCCTATAACCATCGCCCACAAACTCTAAATCTCGACCCCATTTACCGACCCCGGGTTGCCTGGCTGACCTAAATATGAGTTGGAGACGACCCTATGTATGTATCATAGTGCCTGAGATGAGAGCACCATACTCTTCACCGTATCGTGGTCATACGGCAGTCCTGGCATAGCAATAACCTCCCAATGCTATCTCCGAACAGCTCTCTCAGGAATCATCACGTCAACTCCATGGGGAAGCCCCATGGCCTCCGTAAAAAATCAGTGTGTGATGCTATAATGGTATCCTTTAGCCAAGAACAGGATGACCTCCTCCTCTGTGATCGATTTCTGGAATCCCCCATCATAAATAGTGGCCAAGAACTCTCTAACAACCTCGTGATGGGTCTGAAATGAAGGCCATAGAAACTCTATCCATCCTTCCCCTCCTATGAGCGCATCGACCTTCTCGAGCATCCCCATGCTCTGCCAAAATGGTTTAGAGATGAAGCGGCTGGCGCAAAACTGTACGTGTGCCAGAGCCTGAAACCTCTCCCTAGCCTCATCACTCATCCATTCGGGAGCTTGAGGCTCAGCTTGACCCTAAGGGACATTGCGTCTTGGAGGCATCCTGAAAAGAATGAAAGTTAGCTTTGCATCACAAGTAAGCTAAACGTAAGATCGAAAATTTTGCAAATTTTGGCAGCATTTTGGCTAAAATATGCCTATCACCTGGCAAAGATGTACTTATCTAGAAAATTCTAAAAATTTTGGGTAGCATCTCGACAAGGATGTGCCCAACTTCTTGCGCAAAAAACGCAAATAAAGGGACAGGCCTCAGGCCCCAAACAACAATTTCATTGGTACAATTATATTACATGTGAGGATCAATTATTTATCAAGTTGGTCTAGTTCTGTTCTCCCGTCAGGAACATACTTTTAAATCTTTTGTCATTATTATCATCTATTTGTGCTTTGTTATCACAGTACAAGGTCCATGTAGAACATAAATGGACAGAATTCATACTACATTTAAAGCGTATAAACTTATCATGCATTTAGGATGAAAATTAAGTAAAAATAAACTAAAAAAATGAGAAATTATGGTAAAACCAACCTGATAGTCGACGAAGCGGACTGAAAATAAACTTGAAGAAACTGAAAAAAACTAGCCCTATGCGTGCATAATAAAGCGAGGATCATTTTGGCGCAAGTGGTGCGCAAAACCGATGAAAATTGAGTAAGAAATGGGCGAAAAACAGAGTGTGGGCATTGTTTCATGAGAAAGAAGGAAGAAGAAGAGAAAAGGAAAACTAACCGTGCACCTTTTATAGTTTTCCGTGATGGATGGGCAGCCCGTCGAAATATCGAGTGACGGGCACCCCGTCGGTTGCTTAAAATTCCCGTTTTCCCTTCTTTTCTTCTTTCCCTCCTTTTTCAAAATTTTTCGAAAACACAAATACTTCCTGAACATTTTGCTTCCAATTTCCATGCTCGGTACACATCTTTGCCAAATTTCATCCACTGTAAAATAAAGGACGACAAAAATATTCAAAAAATTATTTTATGCACGTGAAATGCATGGGAGATGCTGATGAAAATCCTAAACGGTGGCCAAGAGGTTGACCGACGGGCATGCCGTCTGTAGATTGAGCCATGGGTAGCCCGTCCCTTATAATTTGCTTTAAATGCTCATCTTTTCCTTGGGATTCATGCATTCTTCATCCCAGACTTCAAACAGAGCTTCTTTTCTCAAGTTTTTACCTATTTTCTTCTTTCCCTTCCTTATTAATTTTAATTTTTAGTCACAATATTTAAAGAATGTCCTCATCTGTTCTTACCAAGAAGTACTGAGTTTTGGATAACCCCCGAACTTGGGAAAATACCACCCTAGCCCACTTTTTGGCTTAAAATTCCTGAGAAGAGTTAGGATAGACCAAAACCTTCTTCTGGCTGCAGCCCAATTATGGGACCACCGTTTTCACATCTTTAGGTTTACCTACAAAGAATTGTGCCCTCTGCCCAAAGTGTTTGTTGCGATCATTGGAGTATGGTTTCGTCTAGGCACATTGCCCTGTATTTCATGCTATGGGGACAATGCATTTGCTTTTGGCATCCCTCCTTCTATTGCCGCCAGGCTAGTTCCTTTGGGCTCTACCTTTGCTTTGGCACCACTAATTGAGGCTCTGGAGGACTTTTCAGATGTTCCCCCATTTCAAATGGGTGTCATTCTTTCATTTTGTTTTTCTTGATATTTGACTGTGACTTCTGAGAGTGGCCTAGCGACTTTAGGCTATTTGGGATAGTGGATGGGACTATCGCGGGCTGACCCCATTTCCTCTGATTCTAGCCAAGACAATCTTAGGCTTGGATTCTGTCTGTGCCGACCCAATTGTTGCCTTCACCAGTAGTCCCTTATTACTCCAGGTACGCCATTATTTTAAAAGGTAGTGCGTCCCTTGTGGATTTTCACACTAGCTTTTCTTGGTGGGAAATACATCATTTCGGATTTTCACATAACCCTATGCCTTATTTTTGCCTGGAGTGGATCCCACTCATTCCAGTGGCTTTTTTCTTAATTCTTTCTTACTTATTTTTTCTTTTTCATTATTATCTTTTCTTGACTTTCTTGTCTTGTAGGTGTAGCTACAAGAGAAACAGAAGCAATTATTAGAGTCTCCTACTAGGGTGATCGGTCAGTATTCATTGAGGCATTTCCTTCCTCAGTAGCGGTTATACTCTTTCACCTCTTTCAACGAGGGTGTTCCTCAATTTAGCGAGATGGCAGATGAGGACATCAGTTTTATGAGCCCCTGGCTCCATCTTACTGCTGTGACACCGATGGCTCCTCGGGGTGTGTTTCGGTGTACGGGCTCCATAAGGCTACCTTTTACATCACTGCCTGTTGTACTTAAAAGTTTGGGGTGACTCAGGATGTTGTGAGACTTCCTTTAGCTTTTCAAGGTGGTGTCATGTCTTCCGCCTTCACCTCTAGATATCATAGTCTCTAGGCTAGGCTGCCAGTGAAGACCATTGCACCTTCCATTAGGGACTGCTCACTGGTGCCTACAAGAGATGGGTGCTTAGCCCTGCAGTTGACAATAGGACTTACTGGCTCAGGCATCTAGCCGGCAAGAGTAGCAGCAGAGTATAATTTAGATTTACATGCATTCTGGTATGAAAGTTGTTTTTCTTTTTATAAAAGAACTGGAAAATAATGAATATGTGGTCTAAATGATTTCTATTTTATTCCTTTTTGCAAAATTGTGTACATTTCGACATGATTTCACCATACATGATCAACATTTAACATCGATTTACAATGCAAAACTATATCTAATCTCATATTAGATCTTAACAGCATCAAGCTCAAGTTACCAATCAGCCCTTTCAGGTTGTCTTGATTGGACATTTTCTCTCGAGCCTCTAATTTTTGCCCAGGATGCCTTTTTTTAGTTTTCACCTTGATGAGGCACCCAATCTTAGTAAGGCCGCCTTTTTTTGATTTTTGACCCGCAGGGCATTTATTCTCTTCTTTTGATTTTTATGTCTCTAGCCGTGGAACCTCTTAAGTCTGTCGATATTAACCGGTTCCATAAACTCATTCCCATCGCTATTTGAAAAAATTGCTGCTCCCTTAGACAGTAGCTTCTTTAGAACAAAGGGGCATTCCCACGTCAATCTGAACTTTCCCCGTATATCTGGCGTGTTTGGCCTCATTTGCTTGAAAACTATATCTCCCTTCTTCAGCGGGTGCTTTCTGACCTTTTTCCCGAATGAACGTGCTAGCCTCTTCTGATAGACCTGGTTGTGATAATAGGTTCGCAATCTATTCTTATCCAGCATGTTTAATTGCTGCAATCATTGCTGTGCCCAATCGATTTTTGGGATCTAAGCCTCTATGACTACCATTAAAGAGCTGAGCCCCACTTCGACTGGCAACACAGCTTTTGTCCCATATATAAATGAATACAGTGTGGCCCCTGTAGATGTTCTGACCATGGTTCTATAGCCCCAAAGTGTGAAAGGCAACTTCTTTGCCCAATCCTTGTAATTCTGAACCATTTTGGCCAAAATCTTCTTAACATTCTTATTGGCGGTCTCTACTATCCCGTGAGCTTGTGGGCGGTGTGACGCGCGCCGGATCCCCGCGGCCGCCCCTCTGACCGCCCGCACGTGGGCGATCGGGCAATTGTGGGTCCGTTGATAGCTTGCAATAAATCGCAAGTGCGTCTATGTTGGGCAACAAGGAGGTTTCATGGAGTCGCCACCCAATAGAACATTGGGAAAGTTTTTCTCGCCTCGGAGAGCCTAAGACTGCGCTTGGTATCCATTTTGGGCCAGCCAGAGGGATCATGGAAGGTGTACTCCTCACCCTAAGGAGCCTAGGATTAGCGCTAAAGTCTCGTGACTCAAGAAGTATCTTGAAGGATGACCTCTAACCTCTTGAGCCCAAAGACCAGAGCTGGGTTCGAGATTTCTCATCTATTTCTACCTCGATTATTTTATGATCAAATTTTAATTAACATTAATTCGCTCTCTCTCCACACGATTCAATTTAAATTAAAGCGCATTCATCCATTTAAGAGCATAAAATAAAATAACATTAAAGCATGAAATAAATTTACAATAATACTAAGGGCAGAATACAACCCTCGTTTGTAAAGGTGAAATGCATGCATAAAATGGATTATTCATTAATAGTGAGAACATTGGTCCTCGCATGCATATTTATTATGAAACAGTTTTGATGTGATGATTTATTTGGGTATGAAAAACTTGGACATTGGTCCCCTTTTATTTAAAAAATGTCAAGTTAATTAATAAAAATGTTTTTGTGATTTTCTTTATAGCGTGCCTAAATAAAGAATTTTACAAGAAAATTATATGGCAAAATTAAATAAAATATTACAAATAAAGAAAATAAATATATGAACCAAACGAGCCTTTTTGGACCTCCCGATGTGCTCGCAAAAACGCCCAAGCGAAAAATGAGTTTAGACATAAAACAAAATACAAATAAAATAATGTTAGTAATTAAATCAATTAAACATACAAAATAATGAATAACAAATTAAAATAAAATAAGATGATATGAAAAGAATGATAATGGAATCAAAAATATTAACAAACCAAAATAAAATGAGAAACATGGATTATATGTGATAAATGATTAAATGATGTGATGAAAATAAAATAAAACATGTTAATTAATTAGTACATGAAAATATACACATGATGAAAATAATGATGATAAGTGAAAAATAATGAATGAATAAATAAACAAATGATAATAAAATCATGTAACAATGATAAAAATTAGTAAACAAAGGAATGATGAAAATAATAATGATATATAACAAGGTTAATTGATGTGTTCATAATTAATACAAACTATTTACATGGCAAAAAGATTAATTTAAATTAATTAATTATTTGCATGTTAAAAATAATGAGGAATCAAAATAAATTATTTACATGTTAGGAATTAAAAAAAACAATATTCACATGAATAAAAATCAAATCATATATAAACAATTAAATGGAACAAATATAAGATCAATACAACAAATGAATAGATGAAAACAATAAATAAATCAATAAAAACAATAAAATATATATGAATAAATTAAATAAAAATAAAATAAAATAGAAATGGAGCCAAGAATATTTACCCTCAGAATATTGGATTTGATGAAGGAAAAGTGATGATTTTCCGGAGAATTGCTTGAAAGAATAATTTAGCAATAAAATTAATTCTCTTTGTTTATGGAGAAAAACAAAGGAATTGATTTGTATGCTTAAGATTAAAAAGAAATTGATGTCAAAATGATGATTAATTTCTTGTGTTTATGGAGGAAAAACAAAGAAATTAATTGGAATAATTAACAATTGAAAATTGATCTTTCAATTTCAATTAAACCTTATTAATTAAAAAGAGAAATCTGAAATTTTAAAGAGAAAATAGAAGAAGAAGAATTCTGGAAAATTAGGTCTAAAAAATGTGGAGGAGGCTCCCTTTTGATTTCATCATAAACTCTTTATAGAATAAAATAGGTTGCCCTCATTTAATTAAGGAAAAAAATCTATTTTAACACAAAATTATTTTATTTTTAATGATAAAATCAAGTTTTATTATTTAATTACCTAAAAAAATATTTTAAAATTTAATTTGAAGTCAAAAACCCCAAAAAAATGGGATAAAAAATGGATTTTTGGGTGAAAAAATCGGAAAAAAGGCTGAAAAGAGGGAAATAGGGCATCAGACCCTGTACCGACGGCCAGGAAGCCCGTCGCTATAGAGGGATGCCGCCCGTCACTATAGAGCGACGGGGACTCACGTGGCGAGGCGCGCGAAATCCGCGCGCAGAGGCGCGGAAATCGCGCGCCTCAGCGCACGGTGCGGCGCGCAGCGCGCAACGCTGCGCGTCGCTCTTTAGCGACGCGCGGCATTGGCGACGCTGCGCGTCGCCAAATCGCGCCCAGCGCGCTGGGTGCCTGGGCGTCTGCGTGCTGGGCGTCTGGCGCCTGCGAGCTGGGCGCCAGCGCGCTGCCGCGCCCGACACTCGCGGTCCGAAATTTTTTTTTATTTTTTTTATTTTTTTTAAATTTTAAATTGACTAAAAACATCATAATTTTAAGCCCCCATTTTTCAAAATTAATTTTTTAAATATATTTTATTATTTTTTAATTTTTCTTTCTAAAATGCAAATTTGACGAGAAAACCATCACTTTTAACCTTTTAAGCCTGTGAAGGCAATTATCATCATTGGGTAACTTCGATCTAGGCTTACTCAGGACCCGGTGTCTACAGGCGGTATGGAGAGGACTTGTAATGCTCGATGCCATATTTCTAAAGTAGCTTCTTCGTCTCAGCCATGAATTGGATCCCATCATCGGACATAATGTGATGTAGGAGACCATATCTGCATATCAAATTCTTTTCAATAAACCTGGCCATATCCCGGGCGTTGACCTTCTTGAATGATTCTGCTTCTACCCACTTGGTAAAATAGTCGATAGCAATTATGACAAATCTATGGCCATTAGAGGCTGGAGGGCGTATCTCTCCGATAATGTCCATTCCCCAAGTTGCGAACAGCCAAGGCGACGTCAAACTGTGTAGTTCTGAAACTGGAAAGTGCCTCAAATCTGCATACTGCTAACACATTTGATACTGTTTCATGTATTTAGAGCAGTCTGTATCCATGGTAAGCCAGTAGAACCCTTGTCTCATGATCTTCTTTGCCAGTGTTAGTCTATTTATGTGGGCCCCACAAACTCCAGCATGAGTTTCTTCCATTACCCTCTCGGCTTCTTTCTCATCCAGACATCTCAATTGAATACCATCGACTTGTCATTTGTACAGTACGCCATCTATGCAGATAGACTGAGTGGATAGCTTGTGGATCAATCTCTGGTCCTTTTCGATAGCCTCCTCAAGGAACGTTGTGTTTTTTAAGTATCTCTTGATGTCGGTGTACAAAGGCTTTTCGTTTACAGCTTCAACCTCCATGATGGGATTAGACTCAAAACTGGGCCTCTCAGCACTAGAGATCAACACAGGCTTCATGAATACCCCCTTTGGGTTATCCCATATTGATAACAAGGTTGTAAGCGCATCAACTAACTGATTTTCATCCCTCTGGACAAAATGGAAGGTACACACTTCAAACTGGCTGCTCAAATCCCTTAAGTGCTTCACATATGGTATTAGTCGCATCTCTTTAACAGCCCATTCACCCCAAATCTGATTGATTACTAGTGATGAATCTCCAAATACTCCTACATTCTTTGCCCCTAAAGCTATCAAGGCTTCTAACCTAAAAGTGCAAGCTTCGTATTTTGCTTCGTTGTTAGTGGCCTTATATCTCAGTTTCTTAGTTAGCGGGAGTTTTTCATCATCTGGGTCATTAGAATGACTCCTACTCCTGGCCCCTTACTGTTTACTGCTCCATCAAAGTGTAACCGCCAACCTTATATGGTGATACCCCTAACATCTTCATTCAGGAAATTGAACTCATATGAATTCCCTTGGATAGGGTGTTCTGCCAAAAACTCTGCTACTGCACGCCCCTTAATAGTCTTTCGAGTGACGTACTCAACATCGAATTCTTGTAATAACGTTAACTATCTCCCCATTTTCCCTAACAAAGATGGAGCTTCCTGCAGGTATCTAAGAGGGTTCTATTTTGCAACTGCTTGTACCTTGTAAAAGTGGAAGTAGTGTCTCAACTTCTTAAAAGCCCAGATTACTGCAAGGTAAATCTTTTCCACTTCTGTATACTCGATCTCATAAGAAAGGAATTTCTTACTAAGGTAATAGACCGCAAACTCCACTCCGAACTCATCCTCTTGAGCCATCATGGCACCTATAGATCTATCTTCTATGGCTAAGTACAAGATCAGTGGCTTGACTGGTTGAGGTGGCCTCAGAACTGGGGGGTTTAGCAAATATTCCCTAATGGTGTCGAAGGCTTTCTAGCAATCTTTATTCCATACTATAGGCTGGCCTTTCTGAGCAACTTGAAGATCAGCTCACAAATTGAAGTAAGCTTGGCGATAAACCTGCTGGCATACTACAACTTAGCCAAAAAGCTTCTGACGTCCTTTTCCTTCCGAGGCACGGGCATCTCCCTAATGGCCTTGACCTTGTTCGGGTTAATTTTAATCCCTCTCTGACTGACTACATACTCTAGTAGCTTTCCTGAGGTGACCCCAAAAATGCAGTTCTTAGGGTTCAATCGCAAGTTATATTTGCCGATCCTCTGAAAAAACTTCTCTAGAGCCTCAAAGTGACCTTTTCTAGTGGCCAACTTGATCATCAAGTCATCAACGTATACCTCCACTTCTCTATGAATCAAGTCATCGAGGATCCGAGTAGCTATCATCTGGTAGGTTGCGCCTGCATTCTTCAACCCAAACGGCATCACTCGGTAAGTGAATGTCCCCCATTCGGTGATAAAGGCTATCCTGATTCAATCAACTATTTTGTTAAGAATCTGATTGTACCCTGCATAACAATCCATGAAGCTATACATCATGCAAGCAGCTGCATTGTCTACTAACACGTCGATGTGGGGCAATGGAAAGTCATCATTCGGACAAAATTTGTTTAAATATCGGTTGTCCACACATACGCGTACTTTGCCATTCTTCTTGGCTACCGAATGACATTGGCCAACCATGTCGGATATTGCACCTCAATCAAAAACTTGGCCTCAATCTGTTTGTAAATTTATTCCTTCACTTTTTCTGCCCATTCTGGCCTGAGTATTATGAGTTTTTGCTTGACCGATTTGTGGTTAGGATATGTCGAGATGGCATGCTCAGCGATTTCATGATCTACTCCCGTCATATCTTCATAGGTCCAGGCAAAGACTTTTCATATTTTCTTAAGATTCTCTCAAATTTTGACCTCTCTTCAGGAGTTACATTAGATGCTAGTAAGATTTCTTTTGGATTTTTTGAAGTTCCAAGGTTAAATGGAGTGACATCAATTGAATTAATGTCAAATATGAATGAATTATGATTATGATTATGCATGGTGAAATCATCAAAGACATCGCACAAGTAAGCAAAATTGTTCATATTATTAATTGAACGGGAAAAGTCATCGACATTATTAAAAAGATCTGGCATAAAAAGAAAGTCTAAATTATCATCTTCTTCTCTCTCTCTGCCAATGCAAATGTTGCAGCCGACGGTAGTGTGTTGAACGGCCTCCTGTGTAGCTTCACTCTGTTCTCCTATAGCTTCATCTTCTATCTTCTCTTTTCGCTTCACTCGGGCAGCCGTCATGCTTTCGGTGATAATCTCCTCAGGTTATTCTCGGTCCCAGATGGTTCCCTTGGTCATGATTTCTTCATCCCAATAACCCTCAGCTGGTTTGATCACTCCAATGTCCCAATTGAAGACATCATTAAAGACCTCAAATCCCAGTACAATCCTTTCATCCACCCATTGAGGCTCGACTTCCCCTACATACGCGTATAATGATGTGGCCGGTACAAAACTGTCCTTTATGTAAGGGATCCCACTTACTTCCCTCTTGCTCTTCATTATACTGCCCTCATATCCAAGACCCTTCCTATCCTTCTGACCTCTTGTTGTTATGGCAATCTATGGCCCCTGAGAACTTTTGCCCAAACCGGCCCCAAGCATCATGTTCACCACTTGGGGGCTCCCCTCGATGTGCTCTTCTTCGTCAATCACTGTAATGGCCTGAATATCGGGTCAGTAGTGATCAATGAAATCTATAGAGTATGTAATGTAAATTTCATGTAAAAATATCAGTGATTGGGTCCTAAAAAACAGTAGAAAAAAAAAAGTTAAACGTGATAAGGCCAGGGAAGCTCCTGATGGGTGACCTCCCGGGAAGCCAGTAGTGAAATATATTTTATTGGACCATTGGAAAGTACATGTTATAAGGAGTCTGAATGTATAATTTCGAGTGAAAATGAGGTCCAATAGGTCCCCGAAAGTCAAATTGAAGAAAAACCTCTAGTTCGATTTAAATAGTAACTAGGTTTGACCAAGTTTGACTGAGGCTTTAAAGTTGGTAAATGACCTCTGAAAAGTTATCTGAAGGCGTAGTTACTCTCAGAATTATGTGTAGAACAGTTTGGTAGTGAAAAAGAAATTTTACGGTGACACTGAAAAATGGATGAATCGGACTGGTTCAATTGAACCGGATCGGATAAGGACCCTGAATGAGATGGAACGAAGGTTAAATGAGTTATTGAGAGTAAAATTAAGGTCAAGGATGAAAAGTGAACCGAAGAGGTTCAACCAGTGAACCAGACCGGTCGGACCAGTTGACTTTGGTTTGACTAGTTTGACCAAAGCTTTAAAAATAGCAAATAATCTCCAAAATTAATAGGAAGTTCCAGAATTATTATAAATAATATTTAGAATTTATTGACAGTGAAAAATAAATTTTACGGTGAGACAAAAAATTGAGTTATCGAACTGGTAAGAAATTATCGGACTGAAAAACGGTTTTAGATTGAGCTGAAATTTTATGTGGAGACTAAATTATATATTTTAAGAATTATGGAATTAATTTTGGGAGAAATTGAATTTGGAAAGTGATGAAAATTATTTTTGGTTGAAAAATGGGCTTAAATTACTTAAATGGGCTTTAGGTTTGGCCCAATTGATTGGCCCATGACTTGGCCCATTAGGGGAGGCTATGTAAGGATGGAATATCAGATTTCTTTAGAGAAATTAGCAGAATTTCAGAAGTTCCTCTTCCTCCCCTCTTAGCCTAATTGTTCCTTTTTTCTTTTCACCAAATTTCTTCATCTTTCATCCAATTATCTCCCTAAATCCAATCCTCCTAAGTAAAGTTCAGCCTTTCTATCACATGGTAGCAGCCTCTAATCTTCATTTGAGGTGATTAAAGTGGGAAAAATCAAGGGTTCAAGGTTATGTATAAAAAATGAGGTAAGTGATTTAGAGTTCTATAATTTGATTTAAAGCTTCCAATAGGTATTTTAAGGTATGTAGAGTATGTTTATGATGTCATATTGAATTTAGAAGCAAAGAAAATGATGGTTTTGTATCCTTGAAGATTCGGCCACTTAAAGAAATTTTGTGGAGAAAGATGTTTCAAAGGATTAAGGCATGGATAAGAGAGCTTTAAGCATGAAAAGCAAGGATATAAGGTTAGTGGATACAATATCCTTCTTTTTCCATTGAAAAAGTATGATTTTAGGTTATGTTCACATTGTATGTATGTGATTTATGCATTTATAATTGAATCAAACCTTATAAATATGTTTAGGAGGGTTAAAAATGGTTATGTATGTGTTTAAAATGAGGAAAATAAAATCTTGATGAAGAAACCTAACTTGGGTCGAATTGAACATTAAGGAAAAAGTTGAATTTCTTTCGAAATTTAAGCATGTAAATGGTATATTTGAAGTGTATAACATGCAATTTTGTTAATTGAGTAAGTAATGGAATGGAAAACAATCTTAGTGAAGATTTAATGGTTAGGCCGAATGGTAATCATTGGGATATCTAAGTATATTTTGATAAATTGATAAGTGTAATGGCATGGAATGAATATATAGTAACAATTGAGAACACAGATAGCATTCCCGTTCGTTCTCTCCTCTCACGCCTCCCCTTCTTCTTTTCTTCTCCTTTCTCTGCTTTTTCCTTTCTTTCTCATTTGGCTTGGAGTTGTGTTTGGCTTGGATTGTGCTTTGTTTGAAGAGGTGAGTTGGTTTAAGATTTGTTACGTGCTGTGTTTCTTCTTCCTGGTTTTACTTCAGTTAGGGTTTGGCTAAGGTCTTTGTGGGTTTCTTGTTTGTGCAAGCCTTGGATTGTAAGAAGAAGCAAAGTAAAGGCAAGGAAAGGATTGAGGACTGATCTTGAAGCTGAAAGTGTGATTTTTGGATCGTCATTTCCAGGTTTGGGAGTGTGTTTGAATGCATGCATTGTTTGGGAGCTCTCTGTTCTTCAATTCCAGTTTGTGTGTTTAAGGAATGTCTCTGCCCTATTTCTCACTTAGGTTATAATGAGTTTGCATTGTCTAATTCCTGGAATTTGGTGTGTTTTGGAATGTGTATATGCATGATTATGTGTTAGTAATGCATGAACAGGATTGAATTGGAAGTTCTAAGTTTTGGTTTTTAACTTACTGTAACTCTTAGGGTTTATGTTCTTGAATGGATTAAATGTGTTTATGCATGATTTTAGTTGATTTGATTGTTGAATTAAGCTGGTTTTATGTCAATTGGATGTTTGGAAGATCGATTGAAAGGTAAGATGAGTTTGGTGGTGTTTTGAATTAGATTGAAAATGATTTTTATCGAGTTCTTGAATTATGGGTAAGCTAGGAATGGGAAATCGCGTCTCTGTAGAATTTCCATTTCCAGCATGTGTTGAGACTTCCTGAGAGAGACGAGTCACGAGACGTGACTTCCAGTCACGCCACGTGACTCTGCCTCCCAGTCACGAAGCGTGACTTCTCGGCGGGCTGGACGAAGTCGTGAGGCGTGACCCCCAGTCGCAAAGCGTGACTGCCTTGGGAGGGGCAAGTCACGTCCCATGACTCTTGTGAGGAGGCGTGACTTAGAGTCACGTCCCGTGACTCCCTTGTAGGCATGTCACGAGACGTGACATAGAGTCACGACTCGTGACTCTTTTGAAGAGCCAGGCGTGACATAGAGTCACGTCCCGTGACTCTCTTGCAGGTCACGACTCGTGACCCTCCCTGAGGTCAGTCACGAGTCGTGACACGGCTCGTGACTGACCCCTCTTCAGCCCCATTTTCTGATTTCGCCCAGTTTTAACCAAAATGAATTTTCTATCTTTTCTGTATAGTGTTATACTACTGTATTATTCATGTCATACTTTTATATGCTCTTGTATGACCTTGTATGGCATTTTTTTCTATTTTGATTTGTTCCCCCGTGACTGGTTTTATTATAAAATGACTTTCAAAGGCTTTTATGGCTTTTTCCTCTACTGTGTGCTATCTTATCTTACTTATCTGAAAGGTTAGCCTATTTTATTTGTGTTTAGCATTATGTTATGCCTGTCCTTGATCGGATTCTTATCTAGAATAACATGCCATGTTTAAGAGTATTGTATCATTCCATGATTCAGATTATACGTTATTGATCATTGGCATAATATGATTTCACATGTGTTCCTGACATGCTTTAGTATGATGAGTAGTGCTAGAATGTTATTGATTAAATTGTTGCATGCTTTTGAATATGAATTGTATTAAGTATAATTGATATTATGCTATGCTAAACTTATATGAATAATATGGTTGACGTCCGAATGCATTACTATGCTTTAGCCTTTGAACTCAATGTGTTATGTTTAAATGTAATTTGGATTATGCATAATTTTACTTAGTTATCCTCACCTAACGCATGATTAGGATTTTGTATTGATAACCATTGGCATGGTAGTGCTTCTTTACCTGATTCTTGGCATGCTTTAGAACATTGTTTAAATGTTAAAGTATATTGACTGTATTATGTTTTGCAATGGGAATTGTATGAGATATGACCAACTTTATGAGCATATTTATATGTCTATTGTACTCTGGTTTATGCATGATGTATATATATATTTATGCGTCGTGCGATTCGTAATGTGAATTGTTTTATGCATGACCTGCGAGAGTCAGTCTAGTGGATAGTTAGGCATGCCTAATAGAGTCTTATGTAGCTGCAGCGCCCTTTGAACGTTTGGACCCCGATCAGGTCCCCCGACTGGTTCCTCGCGAACCCCCCATCAGTACGGATCCTCGTGATCCTTTTTAATGTGTTTGGATCGGGTTAAGATCCCCCATCAGTAAAATTCTTTTGTAACAAAATAAATGGTTTTCGATTCATACCCGTAAGGTACCCTTTGGCCGACTTGTACCCGTAAGGTACTAATCAGTACACTCGTTATCCACTATTGTGAGTCAGCAGGTGCTTTGATGGTTTGTTTTATACTGCTTTGAAATAGCTATCAGAATGTGATATCCGATGGATTATGATAAGGATTTCAGAAATCAGTTTATATGTATATGAATGTGACTATGGGCTTCAGAATGTATGTCTGTATTAAGTAAGCATGATTTTATATCTAACATGATTATCCGTACTTGTCATGTAATTTGTTTTAAATTTCTGAATGCTTTGAAATGATTCGATTGATGTATTTAAGTATATGACTTAAGCATAGTTTTGTTATATATATTAGCATGTGAACCGAAGCAGTTGTGATGGTAAGTATGTGATGATTACTGTACTTTCTGCATGTTGATGATATGAATGTAATGTTATGTGATTATGCTTTCATCTCCGCTATTAGAGTGTTTTCGCTTGATACTTTATATATGAGAGTTGCGCAGCGGTAATATGATGCTTTGGATTTTGTACCTTTGATTTTAACTAGTGTGTGTGTTTAACATGTCTAAGTATGTTGGTTAGCTAGCATTCTTAACATGATGGTTTGGTTGTCAGTTCATGCATGGGTGCTTAGTTATGTCAATTGCATGTGTAAAGCTCATGTGACTCCGCACGGTAAGATGTTGATATTTGCTACCCATGTAGGTTTATGCATGTGATATAGTATGTAGTTCTGCATGATGATACTTGTATCGTGTTATGTATTATGTCCGTTCTTGGCCCATTCTTGACATAAGTATATGTGTTATGAATATCCTCATTTGCCATTTGAATGTGTTATGCCTTGGCGACCATTGTGAATGGCCGTCCATACTCTTGTGTGTTCTCCCCACTAAGCGTTTATCGCTTAGCACGGATTTCCTTTCCGTGCAGGTGGCAGGTTTGGTTCTGTTCGAGTCACGCTTCTGCAAGGTCGGCCACGTAGGAGTTAGAAGTTCTGTATTTTGTTCAGCTTTTGTATTTCAGCTTTTGTAATTCTGTAGTATTGTATATGTAATTAATTATGTTTTGATCTTGAGTTTTCTTTTGGGAATGTAATAGTTAGTATGTTTTTATGTTTATCTATTCCTTTGTTTTATTATTTCGCTTATGCTTCCGTTGAATGGTTATATGTATGCTTCTGTGTATGCTTTTGCTTAGTGCCTGCATGTGCGTGAGTTATTGCATGTTCAGTCTGTACCACAAGGTAAGTTTTTAATTAACCCATATTTTCGTATGTATGCTATGTATGAAAGTATACTTTCGTGTTGTGCATATGCATATCTGTATGAGTGAGCATCGTTTAGCGCGTCCGTCGGCGTCCTTCCAACAGGGACGGCGATGGGGGTGTTACAGATATAAGTGGGATTTTGATATTATTTACCCTTAGTAATAGTCTGGTAGTAAAATCTAGTTCAGGATATAATTGACTAGCTATAGGGATTTCATACCACGGTCCGAGTCATGATGACTCATTTTCGATAGGCCAATGACTGTCTATTTCAGTGCAGTGTTCAGTTATTTCAGTGTTCAATGTGGTGCAGTGCTAGTATTGAATAGTTCCATCAGAATCATTCTTGTAGTGGATCTGTGGGATCCATGTCTCGTATATCCGGTCATAGATTTCTACCGAGTATATACTAGGGGCAGTATGGTAAATATATAATAAAATTAATTAAAATAGTGATAAATGAGAAAATAAGTGAAAATGGAATTAAATTGAAAAAAATAAAAAGATTAGGGGCAAAACAGTAATTTTACACTCAAGAGTGAAAATAAGTGATAATTAAGTAAAAAGTGTAAAAAAATTGATAATAGTGTAAAGAAATTAAAATATAGGGACTAAAATGTATTTCGGCATAAAAGTGGAAAATGAGGGGCCAAAAAAAATTTTGTAAGCTAAATAATGACTTAAATGAAAGATAAGTATGAATAGGAGTATTTTAGTAAATAAGGTAAAATTTGGGACATAATCATAATTTCGATTATTGTTGAGGACCTAAGTGTAATTTTACAAATGAATAGAAAATTAAAGGACTAAAGTGTAATTATTGACTAATATAAGTATCTAAGTGGATAAATGAATTTAATGAGTGATTTAAGAACTAAGTTAAAAGAAATAAAAAAGTGTAGGGGTAAGACGGTAATTTTAATGTATAATTGAGATATTAAGTGTTATTAAACAAAAAAAAAGTATAATTAAATAATTAACAATGTAATTTGATTACGTGCTAGGGACTAAACATAAAAATGTGATCAGAATAACTAAAATGTAAATTTTTATGTTAATATTAAATTAAAAATGAAATCAAGAATAACTAGTGCCATAATTGTAATTATAGTGAAATTGAATGGTAAAATTGAAAGATAAGGATTAAAGTGTAAATTGGTTTAAAGATGATAGTGTAAGAATTAAATGGTAATTTATAGGTCAAGTAATAAATAAATGTGAGAATAAGATTAATAAGTGGCAATTTTGTAAACACGAGACAGTTAAGGATAAAATCGTAAGTTGATAAAAGTTTAAGGACCTAATTGTAAATTTATAATAGTAAGTCTAATTAAGAAAATAAATTGTAATTAATTAATAATATAGGTATTAATCGCATAAGTGATAATTAGTGAATAAATAATCAAGAATTATAGAATATTGTTGTATAAATAATTATTAAATGTATAGTAGTTGTAATTGATTTATATATATGGTGATTGGGAATGTGTGTGTGACTTAATAAAGTTTAACATAATGAGGTAATTGTAAATAAGTGGCAATGAAGGATAGAAAGGTAAATTAGTGGCATTATTATAAATAAGTGAAAAATGAGAGACTTAAATGTAATTAATTATAATAAGGTTAATGTTAGGACTTAAATGTAAATTGATAAGAAAATGGATCATTAAGTGAAATTATGAGAACATTGATGTGGTCAGATGTTGGTAAATTAAGGAATGATAATAGAAATTAATAGAACTAATAATGAGAATAATAATGATAGTATTAATAAAGTGAAGAAGAGGGATAAATTTGTAATTATGGTAATGTAGAGGACTAAATTGTAAATTATGTATAGTAAGATTTTTAAAAGGACTTTAGTAAATTAAATTATAAGTGCACGGTTATTGAATGAAAGTTTAAAAGGACTAGTGAAGTTAATTGTGTAAAATTGTTAAGTTAGAATATTAAAAGTATTTAATTAAGTATCATGAGAAATAAAAAAATATAATGGTAATAGTAATAGATTGTAATGTGATTAATAGGATAGTGTCAATATAAAAGAAAATAATGAAAACATTATAATGTTAATTATATAAGTGGATGGAATTGAGAAGGAATTTACGTATTAATAACGAAACTACAAGAATAATATTAATGTAGAAATGTGGATTAAGATTATTGTTAAAATTAATATTATTGTTAATAAGTATGGAATTACCAGAGTAAATGTTAAGTTTGATGACAATGTCAATAATAATGGAAATAACATTGATTGAGAGAGAAATAAGAGAATATTGATAGAATAATAAATGTCCAGATAAGCCAATGATTGAATTATAGTGTTAACCATTTAAAAATATAATACGAATTGCAACTAGTTAAAGTTAAGTAACACAGTGAAAGATTTAATAAAGTGAAAAATATTAATGCAAATATAAGATGCAAAAGAGTTTGTGTAATATAAAATGAGTAAGTAGTAATATTAAATCAGTGTTGTTAAAATAAAAAATAATGACTATTTTAGCAAGTGATTCAGTAAATAATAGTGTCCGAATATAGACTGTAATTGAGTATATAAGTTAAGGAAAAAGGGAAGGAATCCTAGAGTTATAAATATAGATAAAATAATAAAAAGGATTGTTAATGTAATTAATTATAAATTGTCAGACCGAATGTGTAACACCCACATACCTTCGGGAAGGAATATCGGGGCGACACGCGGACTCTATCGCACACACATATATATACATATACATACACTAGCGGAAGCGATAAAATAAATAAATAGAATAACTTGGGCCCAAACAAAAATACTCTGATTATATATATACTGTACATAATACAAAAGCTTTATACATAATACATATATATATATTCGGTACATATACAAACACAGTTAACATTTACATATGAACTATACTTTTTTATCACATAATGATGTTACTCAAAACATCACCAACTCTGTCTCTGTCTTATACAAAAAGGTAAAGCAACTTCCTAGTGGCCTTGACCTGCAGATGCCGCTCACTGATCCGAACCTGTAAACCTACACGGAAATAAACATCCGTGCTAAGCGATAACGCTTAGTGGGGATGAAAATAATGCAAAGGACTTCTTTATAAAGTCACAAATAAATCACACATTTCATTTGACAAAATCAAATAGCTCATGCATATAGCTCTTATACATGTATAGGTTGCATTCTCAAATATCAAATACTATAAGCTCACATGTAGGTAACATCTACTCTTTCACTGATTGATGCACACTATATCTTGTACATCTCATTTATTCAAATATACATTATCATGTAACCATATATTTACACATACAACTGTCATGTATTTAAAGCATCTCTCTTATGTACTATAACATTTATTCAGAACAATACTCTGAATCATCTCAAATTCACTACACAACATTAACAAGACAAGCCTGAATTCCTTTCATGGTGGGTACGGGCAACATCTGGATACTGTTTACAGTATTTTGCATATGGAGAATTAACTCAAAACTCTGTGGAATACATAAAGTATTCCGAACTCTGGGCACAATTAAGGCTAACTCTAGCAGCTGCACTCTAACCCTTTATAAGCATGCTTATCTATCCACTATAATGGTAATTAGGCTAAAAAATAACTCAATTACTATACACAGATACCAACTCATCAACTGTATTTCAAGTGCATTTATCAAATTCAGAGACATTTAATTCATGTACAACATCTATTAATCATGTACATTTAATATTACTAATCTTGCAAGAGGTTTAAAAGATAATTTTAAACCAAACACGAACCAAATGGTGACATACGACACTCATATAAACATATAACCACTCAAAACAGAAACAAAAGATCAAAATAGGACAAACAGAGAAGAGAGAGCATGAGCACAACTCGTGCTCCTTGAGCACGACTCGTGCTCACTCTCTCTCACTCAACTGGGGCATGTTCATGCTCCCACTTTTCTGTCTTGGCGCTTGAGCACGAGTCGTGCTCCTGCTCCCTCTTCTTTCTCTCCTGGAGCACATCTTCTTTTTCTCTCTGGTTGAGCACGACTCGTGCTCCTCTTTCCTCTTCTCTCTGAGTCACACTACACAACATGACTAGGACAACACTAAACCTTTTGACTAATGTGCTTCTGTCGCGATCGCGACCACTCTCGCGCTCTCCACAGAAGGCTCGCCAGGAACCTTTTTAAGACAACTTCTCACCTCAAATATATATCGTCTAAACCGACCTCTAAACGTAATTTTTAGACAAAACATCCTCTTAAAATTTGTTCCCTAGGAAGTTAAATTTCCAATTGGACAAAATTCAGGTCATTTGGACATCTACAACTCCATAAATGAGCTAAAAAAGCTATACTGTTCCTATAACCCGACCCAAACAGAGATACTTCGGTTTTTAATATTTTCCAGGATTTTAGAGCCAGAACTGGGTTCCGGTTCTTCATAGACAATTTTAGATCTATGTCTTACCTTTCTAATGGCACTAGAATCATCAAAGTTAGAGGTCTAAAACTCTACTTATGACAAAAACAACACTCAGAGGTCTAATGAAAACTAAACAGACTTTCTCTAAAATCACACTTTCCACTCAAAAGCTATATGGAAACCATCTAACACATCCTAAACTCATACACTATGATCCACTACATGATCACAAACATATATCCATATATCATAAGAGCACTACAAGCAATCAAAATGAGATCTGCACACAATCCATACCTCTAGGAAGCTTGAGCTCTATGCTCTATTCAGCTCCAACCTTTTCCTTCTCTTTATGCAATCTCTTGTTCATAGCTTCCACAAAAATCATATAGAAACACTTAAGTTAAACCTCTTCTCACTTTAAATCAAAAACAAAAAGAAAAAGGAGGTCAGATCGGAAAACTAATCCAACTTACCTTTTAAAGGGACCTTATCAAGCCCTACTATGCTCTCTTTAAGCCACTTCAAGTAATTCTCTTCAAGAGTAACTCAAAATGAAGAAGAAAAGGGACAAAACAAGAAGAAAGGCAACTAATGGAAAATGGCAGACCAAAAGAGGGGAAAAATAAGTCAAAATGGCCAAAAGAAATCTAACGTGAGAAAGGAAAAGAGGAGAGGCAGATGGTCCAAACTTATCCCACATTTACTACTCAAATTAATACTATTACTTTTAATTAGTACATACATATCCCCACTTTGACTCTTAATCCTTTTTTAGTATTATTTAGTCTTGCCACTTGTCACTCCCGTACAAAGCCATGTGTCACTCTCCTATGCCGCCACGTGTCCAATACACATCAAGTAATCCAACTCAAGTAGGTTTCACGCGAAGCATTATGTCGCGCCCGCGACACTGTCGCGCTTGCGACAGAACCCACACCAAGCCACTCACTCAAATACACTCTCTTATACATGCAAACTCTGGAATTCCCGAACCGAAATTCTGAAATTGTACTAGGGCCAAATCGGGTTATTACAAATCTCTCCCCCTTAAGAAATTTCTACCTCGAAATTTCCCCGCTAATCACTTACACAGGTAAATCCTTAAACAGATCTCTGAATCGCTATTACTTATACCATACAGCTATCAAATCACACACACTTCACACTTTCCTTAACACCCTGCTCTCTAATCCATATACTTCTTCTAAGCACCAGTCACTCGATGTATATCCCATCAGCTTTTCTCAATGAAGCACATACAATGATACTTTTTCACATACAAATGAGGGATGCAGATGAAATGGCCATGTAATGATTTATTTATGCAAGATGATGCAAAAATGTGATGTAGTCTACTGTAATGCACTTTTCCCCATCCCCATGTTTCCATATGCTTATGTCAAATGATTCCAAGGAGATAGCTGACAGGAATATAGAGAGTCACCTCAAACCCTTTACTAACCATATAAATTCATATTACTCCCTATATCTGACATCTCACTAATCTTTCCACTCGCATCTAACTCCATCTATACACTACACAAAACGACATCTGCGTTAGGCCACAACTCTGGACAAACTCTGACATTTAACTTATACTCTACATCTTATAGACCAGAACCTCTAACCTATGCTCTGATACCACTAAATGTAACACCCCCATACCCCCAGGAAGGAATATCGGGGTGCCACGCAGACTCTATCGCACACACATATATATATATATACATACACTAGCGGAAGCGATAAAATAAATAAATAGAATAACTTGGGCCCTAACAAAAATACTCTGATTATATATATACTGTACATAATATAAAAGCTTTATACTCAATACATATACATCTTCGATACATATACAAACACAGTTAAAATTTACATATGAACTATACTTTTTTATCACATAATGATGTTACTCAAAACATCAACAACTCTGTCTCTGTCTTATACAAAAAGGTAAAGCAACTTCCTAGTGGCCTTAACCTACAGATGCCGCTCACTAATCCGAACCTGTAAACCTACACAAAAATAAACATCCGTGTTAAGCGATAACGCTTAGTGGGGATGAAAATAATGCAAAGGACTTCTTTACGAAGTCATAAATAAATCACACATTTCATTTGACAAAATCAAATAGCTCATGCATATAGCTCTTATACGTGATAGGTTGCATGCTCAAATATCAAATACTATAAGCTCACATTTAGGTAACATCTACTCTTTCACTGATTCATGCACACTATATCTTGTACATCTCATTTATTAAAATATACATTATCATGTAACCATATATTTACACATACAACTGTCATGTATTTAAAACATCTCTCTCATGTACTATAACATTTATTCAGAACAATACTCTGAATCATCTCAAATTCACTACACAATAGTAACAAGTCAAGCCTGAATTCCTTTCATGGTGGATGCAGGCAACATCTGGATACTGTTTACAGTATTTTGCATATGGAGAATTAACTCAAAACTCTGTGGAATACACAAGGTATTCCGAACTCTGGGCACAATTAAGGCTAACTCTAGCAGCTGCATTCTAACCCTTTATAAGCATGCTTATCTATCCACTATGACGGTAATTAGGCTCAAAAATAACTCAATTACTATAAACAGATACTAACTCATCAACTGTAATTCAAGTGCATTTATCAAATTCAGAGACATTTAATTCATGTACAACATCTATTAATCGTGTACATTTAATATTACTAATCTTGCAAGAGGTTTAAAAGATGATTTTAAACTAAACACGGACCAAATGGTGACATGCGACACTCATATAAACATATAACCACTCAAAACTAAAATAAAAGATCAAAACATGACAAACAAAGAAGAGAGAGCATGAGCACGACTCGTGCTCACTTACTCTCACTCAATTGGGGCATGTTCATGCTCCCACTTTTCTCTCTTGGTGAGCATGACTCATGCTTCTGCTCCCTCTTCTTTCTCTCCTGGAGCACATCTTCTTTTTCTCTCTGGTTGAGCATGACTTGTGCTCCTGAGCATGACTCGTGCTCCTCTATCCTCCTCTCTGAGTCATACTATACAACACGACTAGGACAACACTAAACCTTTTGACTAATGTGCTTCTGTCGTGATCGCGACCACTCTCGCGCTCGCGACATAATGCTCGCCAGGAACCTTTTTAAGACTACTTCTCACCTCAAATTTATATCATCTAAACCGACCTCTAAACGTCATTTTTAGACAAAACATCCTCTTAAAATTTGTTCCCTAGGAAGTTAGATTTCCAATGGGACAAATTTCAGGTCATTTGGACATTTATAACTCCATATATGAGCTAAACAATATATACTATTCCTGTAACCCGACCCAAATAGAGAAACTTCGATTTTTAACATTGTCAAGGATTTTAGAGCTAGAACTGGGTTCCGGTTCTTCGGAGGCAATTTTTGATCTATGTCTTACCTTTCTAATGGCACTGGAATCATCCAAGATAGAGGTCTAAAACTCTACTTATGACAAAAACAACACTCAGAGGTCTAATGTAAACTAAACAGACTTTCTCTTAAATCACACTTTCCACTCAAAAGCTATATGGAAGCCATCTAACACATCCAAAACTCATACACTATGATCCACTACATGATAACAAACATATATCCATATATCATAAGAGCACTACAAGTAATCAAAATGAGATCTGCACATGATCCCTACCTCTAGGAAGCTTGAACTCTATGCTCTATTCAGCTCCAACCTTTTCCTTCTCTTTATGCAATCTCTTGTTCATAGCTTCCACAAAAATCATATAGAAACACTTAAGTTAAACCTCTTCTCACTTTAAATCAAAAACAAAAAGAAAAAGGAGGTCAGATCGGAAAACTAATCCAACTTACCTTTTAAAGGGACCTTATCAAGCCCTACTATGCTCTCTTTAAGCCACTTCAAGTAATTCTCTTCAAGAGCAACTCAAAACAAAGAAGAAAGGGGACAAAACAAAAAGAAAGGCAACTAATGGCAAATGGCAGACCAAAAGAGGGGAAAAAGAAGCCAAAATGGCCAAAAGAAATCTAAAGTGAGAAAGGAAAAGAGGAGAGGCAGATGGTCCAAACTTATCCCACATTTACTACTCAAATTAATACCATTACTTTTAATTAATACATACATATCCCCACTTTGACTCTTAATCCTCTTTTAATATTATTTAGTCTTACCACTTGTCACTCCCCTACAAAGCCATGTGTCACTCTCCTATTCTGCCTCAGGTTCAATTGGCCCAGTCTTGACCATTGCCTTGAATATCCCCAATGCCTATCTGCGGGAATTATCATAGGCTGTGATTGTGAGGTCAGACTTACTCAGCATTTCCTCCGTCACTCCAAATACAGTCATCGCCACCAAAGGGCAAACATTTATGGAGGACCCATCATCCACCATGACACATGTCGTATGCTTCTCATTTATCTGAGCCCTCACAGACATAGGCTCCTCGTATTCATCTTCTACACAATCTTCCTCTATTCTACGGGCAGCCGCTCTTCTCTGCCCTACCAATGTGGTAGCCCTTAAATCCACTGGTGGTGGTCGAATCTCTTCTTGTGGGTCCTCTCTAGCCTCCTCCTGTTCATTTTGTCTCGTAGGTGGAGGAGCTGGATTCTGCGGTGTAGGCTGGGTCATTATTGACATATTGGCTATCATTTTGTTCCCGAATTCCTCAAACCATCTACCTATTTCCTCGGCTATCAGGGCCGTAGTGGCATCTACTTCTCTCTGCAGGTTGGCCATTTTACTGTCTATCAAAAACTAAGAGGAGGTAGCCTGACTGCTCTCGAAAAGTGAGCCCGAATATTCTACCCTTTCTGGTAATTCGAAGAATGGATTTCTACATAGCTACCTATGGGGACCACTCAACCACCTAGGTAGATCTGTGATGGCTGCAAAACATACCCGATTAGGATGATGCATGAATGACATATAATGCATGGTCGTGTTATGCAGCATCCACAACCACATGCAGATCTTTTCACCCTTGTCACTCCCACACGCGAGGTCACGTGGTCTCTTTCCTAGGTGGGCTTGATCCATGGGTTAGCGGGGAATCCCATGGTCTTGTATAGTGCATGGCGGAAATCTGGCAGCATAATAACTCTCAACTAATGTATATACGCAAGGGTTTTGACCATTGTGTATTTAGGTAGCCTAAATAAATTGACATGGGCCTATCGGGGCATGAAAGCCTTTGATTGGGTGACCAGTCAAATTATCTGGATTTGTCTAATACATAATGATCAATACAGCAAGCATAATATTATGTTTCATGCCACCAAGGGGAAGTATCTACTTTCATTACATGAGCTTTGGCCAAGGTGATGATACTTTTGGGCTACCCAAAAATGATTCCTATCAATGGGTCTAACTTATCATGAGCATAGTGACCGATCGAGTCATCATTTGATATACCACATGGTACTAGACTTGGGCTAGTGATTATCCTTAATACTTTTCTACATTGAGTGAACGTAGGGTCGTGCTTCGGGAATGCACCAGGGTTAAAAGAGGGACCAAACTAGCATAGATCTAAGGCTCTAATAATATGCAATGTAATTTTGAAAAATGATGAAATTTTAAAATTAAAACTCAATTGTATGTTTTAATCAAGGTACTTTCAAAGCGAGGTCTCATTTAAGTCCCCAGCGGAGTCGACACTATGATGCGTGCCAAACCCCAGTCGTCCCGAATACCCACTTTTAGAGTATTCGAGAGAGGTTCATGGAACTTGTAAACATAACTAGGGTGTCTATTTTGGGCAACAAGGAGGTGTTTTGGAGTCACCACCCAATAAAACCTTGGGAAAGGTCGTCTAGCCTCACTGAGCCTAAGACAGTGCATGTGTGTCTATTTCGGGCAATCGGAGATATTTTGGAATCCTCATTCCTATAGAACATTGGAAAGATTCATCTAATCTCATGAAGTCTAAGACGATGCATATATGTTTATTTTGGGCAAGCCAAAGACATTTTGGAGTCCCCACCCCAATAGAGCATTGGGATGGTTCGTCTAACCTCATGGAGCCTAAGACAATGCAACTTGGGCCTATTTTAGGCAGTAAGAGATATTTTGGAATTTCCTTTCCAATAGAACATTGGAAAGGTTCATCTAACCTCACTGAGCCTAAGACCAGAGATGGTTCGGGACTTCCTATTTATTCATACCTTGATTAAATTATGATTGAGTTTTGAATTTAATCTTTTATCTCAGTTTCTCATTCAGTTTAATGCAATAATTAAAGAATCAGATCAATCATATAGTGAAAGCATCAAATAAAGTATGCTTAAAATGATGTAAATCAAAAATACAATAGCTTATAAAAAACTAGGGGCAGAATACAATCCCCGATTATAAATGAGCAGAGAAGGGAAACATACACAAAGCGGGATACTCGATTAAGGATGAAAACATTGGTCTTCGCATGCATATTTAGAGAAAAATAATATTAAAATTTCTATTTTGTTTGGATAAAAATCAGGACATTAGTCCCATTTTATTTAGGAAAATCCCATTTATTTGTAGAAATTTTTAGCCATTTTTACATTGGCCGGCTCAAAATAATATTTAGAATAAATTGGAAATAGAAATAAACTAAAAGGAAATAAGATAAAGAAATAAACCCAAAGAAATGTCCTTGAATCATCCCGGTGTTCTCCATTTTTTACACCCCAAATCCAAGAAAAATAGTTAAACTCACAAATATCAAAGAGCATATTAATGCAAGAATTAAACAATAAAATAAAAATAATGAAATGAATGAAAATGAAAAATCCATAAAAAATTTACCATGGAAATTAAGAAAAAAAAAATGAATAGAAAAGGGGTAAAAGAGGAGGTAAAAGAAAATGAGGAAGGAAGGCCCAAGGACGGCACACATTGGGCGAGCGACGGCCGTTCTTGGGCCGACCGATAGGCGGAGTAGAGTTCTGTGATGGCTGTCGGTGGACCCTCGGCCCGTCGGTCGTCTCTAATCCAGAAAAAGAAGAAATTGAATTGAAAAACATTAATTTTCACAATCAAAATTACCTTTTCAAGCGAATTAGCAACAAATAAATTAATACAAAATAGTAAAATAAATTGGAGATTGATCCAGAATTTTTACCCTCGGAATGTTATCTTCTAAAGGAGAATGTCATGCAATTTCTGCCCTTGAATTCTACAAGGATTAATCAATAATGTGCAATTTCGGAGGATTTTCTACAGCAAAATTGTATTTTTAAAATTAGATCAAGAAAAGAAAATTATATTTTTCTTTCTCAATATTTTTTGTAGCAGTTACAAATGTCAAAAAGGCTAAATCGAGTAAGAATGAATTGATTTCATTTTATCAGATTAACCTTAATTTGAAAAAAATTGATAAGATTTCTGATGAAAAAAAAAATAAGAAAAAAAGCTCTTTCACAATTTTAGTAAGAAATCTCTGATGTTTGATAAAAATTGCTAACCCCCTGAAAATGAACCTTAGCTCCCTATTTATAGTTTAAGAAAAACAATTCAAATTCTTTTAAATTTTAAATTTGAATTTGAAAAAGATTTATGAAATCAGAATCAAAACCGATTGATTTGCTGAATATTTACAAAATCAAATCCGAAATTTGAAAATATTTGGAAATCCCTGAAAAATCTTGAAAAGAGATTTTGAAATCTTAGGAAATTTGGGAGAATCTCATGAAATAACGCCGCAACTAAAACCAAAAATTTCCCACTAACGAACTCCTCTTAGTGCACGGAAACCCCTTGTTATCAAAAAATCTTAAATCCTTATGAATTCGAAGGTTGAAAGCCCATAACTTTCGTCCATTTGCCCGAAAATAGGTATTAATATCTTCATTGGGTAACTTTGATCTAAACTGTCTTAGGACTCGATGTGTACAGGTAGCATTGTGCCAAAATGTGAGCATTACGAGAAGTTCTATTGGGGCACGTGTAGGAAGCTCTCAGGAGCATGTTTCGGATGTTGTAGCATGGAGCTTATGCTGGCCAATTGCTCAGAATTGAAAGAGAGTGTGGTTCAGCAAGAAAGTAAGGATAGCATGGGAGTGACTGGATCTGCTAAAGGTGGAAGGAGAAGAGGACGAACAGTACAAGCACCATCGGAGACGGTTGAGAAATCGATATCTACAGGTGGTCCAGCTCGATGTTACGCAATGATCAGAGAAAAAGAGAATCAGCAAGCGAGTCCTTCTGGTATGTTCTTTACTGCTTAAGTAGATAGTATGAGTTTTGATAGAGTATGAGTATGATCATATGTTTGTATCGGGGAAATTTCAAGGACGAAATTTCTTAAGGGAGAGAGAAATGTAACAAACTGGATTGTACTCTAGTAAGAATTGTTGTGTTTATTACTATATAAGTTGGATTTAGGGTTTAATAAAGGACTTAATTGAAAGGAAAGTAAAGTTATATGATAGAGGAGCAGATTTGAGGGACTTTTATGTAGTTGAGACAAGGAGTAAGTGGAAAGTTGTTTTGAGTGGGACACATGTCATAAGAGTAGACATGTGGCTTAAAGAGAGAGTGCCAACTAGACTAAAGCATGCAAGAAAAGTGGTTAGTGGAGAATTCTGTCCCATTCTCCTGCATCTCTCTCTCTTGTTTCACTTTTGCATTTCCCATTTCTTTCTTATTTCTTCACTTCCTTTATGTGGCTATCTTAAAGATTTGAATTGGTTTGATTTGAAGACGTTGTTAAGGGAATTAAGAAGGTGAGTACGATTAGAATTTGCTATAATCTTCTTCTACTCCATTTTTTCTTATGAATTTGAGTAGGTTGGTTTGATGGACTAAGAACATGTGTGTGTTTGGTTGGGTTATGCAAGAAGTTTCGAACAAGAGGATTGAGAAAGGCAAAGAGAAGATTTAATCTTGAAGAGTAGAGGTTCAGCTGCTTCCTAGAGGTTGGGATCGGGTGCCTTTGTAATTAGTTGCATGTGTTGTGTTTGAGTTAGTAGTTGCAAATTATGGTAATTGCAAGTTGAGATTGTATATTTCTTATGTAATGCATGAATTTTGAGTGAGATAGGTTATTGGAATTCTATCCTTAGATGGTAGATTGGTATGTTTGATCTGGTTCTTAAGTTATTTGAGAGTTTAGTCAATTTATATATGTTCATATGTTTAGATTTTAGCATGATGAGCACTTATTATAATCATTATGTTCAGTTGCTATTTTGATTGATATTAGTATTGGAATTGTGTTTATTTTTGAAATAGTGTTTAGAAGTGTATATAGCATGATTTTGAAGGATTATGCATGTGAATTTGGGATGGGTTTGTGAAGATTGCGAATGTATGGTTTGTGTTGCTTGGAGTTGAACACTTAGTTCAGTTCTATCACAAGCGCGACAGAATGCTCCTTAGCAAGGTCTACCTGCCGGACATCACCGAGCTTTCTCATGTATGGCTGAGCTATGCCGAGTTTTTTCACAAGTGTAAACTCTATCGTGAGCGCGACAGTGGCCACTTTGGCATTCTGTTACAAGAGCGATGAGGCTCGCGTGCACGACTTCTGAGTATGTTTTGTTCTGTCACGAGCGTATTGTAAATGTGATTTCTTTTGCTCTCAGTTGGGTGTGGTATTGCACTGAAATATGTTTGAACATGTATTAATATGATCACATGTATTATATGCTAGTATGAATCATACAATTGATGGACTGTTTAGCTCATACTTGAATGGATTGTGATGTGTTTGAATACATGCTACAGCGATTAGAATTATAAGTAAGCCTGAAAAGTCAAGGTAGTGGATAGATAAGCATGCTTATAAAGGGTTTAGTGCAGCTGCTTCTATTGGCCCGTTTGGGTCTAGAGTTTGTACCTTCGGGTATCTAAAAGTTTTAGACTTCGGTCTTCTGATATTTTAATCTGTTAGACTTCGGTCTTCTAATACTACTAGTCAGTATTCTGAATACCCGTATCTACCATTGATATGATCTCAGACTTTAGTTATTGGGTGATCGTAAGTTTGCAAGTATAGATGTATCTGTTATGTTTACATGAGTCTCCTTGTTTATCAGTGTTCGGTATTGTTTACCTTGTATAAATTATGATAAGGTATCCATCTTGTGTACTTAGATTTGTGTATTAGCAACTTTACATGTAGTGGAACAAGGGCATGTTTATGATTATTTAAACTGATATATGTTTATGCACTAATTGAAGCTTAATGAAGTATGATACAAGTATGTGTGTTATTCTGTTGCATATTAGTATGTTTTGTGACTTTATTAGAAGTCCTTTGCTTTTGTACATCCCCACTAAGCATTATCGCTTAGCACAGATATTTGTTTCCGTGTAGGTTTGCAGGATCAATTCAGTTTTGGGACTTTCTCATCTGCTAGCCACTAGGAGTTTTGGTTTAGAAGCAATTCTTTTTATAATGATGATAGAGGTATTCTTTTTATATAGAACTCCTGTATAGTGTTTTGTTTATGTGAGGAAGGCATGTAATATTATTAATATTTTTTTTGTATCATTGATATTGTAAGAACTATTTATCCAACTATGCTTTGACCTATTTTATGCTTTCGTTTATGTATGCTTCTGCCATTATTTTTGTATGAATGTCTATCGGCATGCGTTTGTGCATTGGTAGCAACTCGATATTCCTCTCGAGGGGTATTGGGATGTTATAATTACAAATAATGGGCATTCTAGACAATTGACAATGCGCATGTGCAAAGAGTAAATACAACCCACGCTAAAATAATCTAAGGCATGCACAAACTTTGACATAACCATGCACTTAAAAATGCAAACATACTTGTTTGTACACTAAAACTAATGCCCAAATACACAAAAGATGCGAGCAAGCAACACAAACATGTTCTTGCACCCATACAAAATGCACAATCATATCCCCAAAAATGCGCTAAGAGGCTTGGATAGAATGCATAATGCGCACGCATGACAATGGACTATGTGCGAGCGCAAAGCATAAAGACCACCTAGGCCCAAATAATTTAAGGCATGCACAAACTTTAACATAATCACGTGCTTAAAAATGCAAACATACGTGTTCATTCTCTAAAACTAATGCATGATACAAAAAAGATGTATGCAAGCAACATAACTCGCACAAAGTGCACAATCGTATACCCAAAAATGAACTACGGGGCATAGATGGAATGCATAATACACACGCATGACAATGGACATTATACATTTGTATAGCATAAAGACCACCCACTCTCAAATAATTCAAGGTTTGCAAAAACTTTGATATAACCGTGCATTTGAAAATGCAAACGTACATGTTCATGCACTAAAACTAATACACAAATGCAAAAAAGATGCATGCACGTAACACATGCTTGTTCTTGCACTCGCACAAAATATCACAATCATATGCCCAAAAATGTGCTACAGGGCTTAGATATAATGCATAATATGCATGCATAACAACGAACAATCTGCTTACGCAAAGAGTAAAGATCACCCACTTTTAAAAAATTAGTGGCATGCACAAACATTGGCATAACCACGCACTTAAAAATGCAAACATATATATTTGTGCACTAAAAATAATGCATAAATACAAAAAATATGCACATACGTAACACAAATATGTTCTTGGACTCGCACAAAATGAACAATCATACACCAAAAATTGCGCTACGAGGCTTTCCTGGAATGCATAATGCGCACGATTAATAATGGACAATGTGCATGCACAAAGAGTAAAGACCACCCACTCTTAAATAGTTCAAGGCATGCACAAACTCTGACAAAGCCACACACTTAAAAATGCAAGCATACATGTTCGTACACTAAAACTAATGCACAAATAGGCAAAAAAATGCGTGTACGCAAAACAAACATGTTCTTGCACTCGCACAAAATGCACAATCATATACCCAAAAATGCATTAAGGGGGTTAGGTGGAATGCATAATGTGCACGCATGATAACGGACAATGTGCATGCTCGAAGAGTAAAGACCACCCATGCTCAAATAATGAAAGGCATGCACAAACTGTGACATAACCATGCACTTAAAAATGCAAACATATGTGTTTATGCCCGAAAACTAAAGCACAAATACTAAAAAAATGCGCTCATGCAATGAAAGGCCCCGACTTGTACCCTAGGCGCTTTTAACACTATTGGAGTACGAGGGTGGCCTAAGTTATGTAATTGGTTAAGAATCGGTGTTTGGGACATAACCGGGATTATTTAGAAATTCAAGGTTAAAATTGTCATTTAACCCCTGTGGACTTAAAAGCATCGAATTAGAAGCTTAATATGGTAATGCATGAAATTAATTTAATTAAGTGGCTACTGCATGATTTATGAGGAGTTAAGAGACTACAAGCAGAATTTGATGGAGGTCCAATCACAAGTTGGCATTTGGATATATGAGATTTAAAGAAGAAGATAAGAGATATGCATGGCTTTAAAAGCCATGAATGACGGTGAACTGGGACCAGGAATTTTGACTCCCATTTCTTCTAACAAGCTGGCATCATCATCTTCTTCTTCTTCTTTTTCTTCCTTACATCATCCATTAAAATTCTATTTTGGTCTCTCTCTAGCTAGGCAAGTAACCTAAGTTTTTTGTGAGTTAAAAAAGGGTAAGCACGGTTATGTCTTATTCTTTCTACCTCTACCATGAGTCTAAGGGCTATAGTTGTGAATATTGTGTTTTGATGATTTATAGTACGATTTGTAGAAGAGAAAGCCATTGGAGATAAAGGGCAAGAGAATGTGGTTGAAAGAGGAGCAAATTAAAGCTAAGGGAAGAGTAAGAAGAAGGTTTGGAAAATTCATATTATTGCCTATTATATGATAAATTTGTTGTATTGAAATATGTATAATTGATTTGGGTTGAAATTGCTGTGAAATGATTGATTTTGGGGCATGATGAGTTTTAAGGGAAACTCTTCTCAAATTTTTGTCTGACCTTTGTGTTTATTTTGCGTATTAGTGAAGTTATACAACTCTAAATGGCATGATTTTGGTGGGGTTGGAAAATTGAGACATTAATCTGCATTTTTACTAGAAATAGCCTTGGGCTTCTTGTGGCTTTAAGGGTCCCTAAAATGAGCTTAAACTTAATTTTGGGGTTTAACCACCCCAACGGGAATGGTCTAGATTATTTAGGACATATCTGGAGTCTTGGATATTATACTAACCTAAAATTTATGCTGTGGGAAATTTAGCATCAAGGGGAACAATTATTTTGAAGGGCACTTTGAATAAAAATGGTGTTTATCCATCGTTTGGGAGTGTCCAATGTAAGCAAAATCTATAACCCTGCTAAATTCTGGGTTTTCATGCAATAAAACAAGGCTACACAGTGGTAAATTTCCATAACTACCATGTAAACTGGTTTTGTCCCATTATTTTGGCCAAAGCTAAGGCCTCATAGTAGTTAGAGATTTCCTGACCTCCGTGTAAAACTTTTATACCGCCGTGTAAAACTGGTATCTCTTAGATTCCTCAGTTTACACGGCTTTCAGGAACACCTGACCGCCGTGTGACATGATCTGACCGTCGTGTGGTATTTTATAACCGCCATATAAAGACATTTTACTTTCAATGTAATATTTGCATATATAGGGCTATGCGGCGGTAAGGATTTCCTGACCGCCGAGTGACCCTCCCAACTTTACTTATTATATTGTTTTTTTTTTGGAATGATTCTTGATGTGCACTTTATGTAACTGGAAATGACATTTAGAAAGGTATACAATAGCATTGATTATTCTTTAATATGATGATATATGTGATTAATGTAAACCTAATGAATGCGGTTTAAATTAATAGCCTGCAATAATCGAGTTGTGGATAGATAGGCATGCGTCTATTATTGCTGCAGCCTATGCCTTTGGACCCCATTCGCGTCCCTATGTGTTTGGGTCCTAATAGATCCCTATGTGTTGATGGATCTTGCTTAGATCCCTATGCGTATATTATAAGAATGGAACTATGCCTTCAGGAACCTATGTGTTTCCACTACTAGGAAAATGCAAGCAGTATATGAATAAAGAAAAGCAAAGGAACAATATAATATATATGTATGCCTATTGATACTTTGTAATTTATGTTTGAGTATATCTTTCATTAATTATATTATATGCATGTCCCATATGCATGTGTTAGGATTTGATGACCACTGTGAGGCGTCATCCATTTCATGTTTCCCCGCTAAGCGATTATGCAACACCCGTGTAGGTGCAAGTTTTAGTGATAGCAATTTGGGAAGGACAAACATGCATCTTGAAAAACCAACACAATAGGACAAGCATTTCTTTTTATAGGTTTTATCTGTTAATGTAATAAAGTAATTGTAACCAGTTTTTTAGGTTGTAATATTGTAACTTATGATATGTATATATGTTAATCTTAAGAGATGTATAAAATCATATATAGTATAATATAATGTATTACAACTGTGATGTGAATAGTCTTAATGTGATGTGTATAAATTACATATGCCTATTGAATGGAATATAGGCCACTACCATGTTGAAAAGAAAGTTTAAAATTTTCAGCATAATTTAATGCATGTAAACTTGATAGTTATGTGAGTTACCTTGATTGCATGTTGTGTGCGTGTAACAAACCTTATTCGTCATACTGACTCATCCACAGAGGGTATAGTTGGCTATATATTGGTAAGGGGTGTTATAATTTTTTGTATTAGAGCCTACATTTAGGCAATTCTGGTCGACTGTAGTATAGAGACATTTATAGGTAAGTGTTAGCTTAATGCGGATGTCCTTGTACTTTGTAGTTTGAGATGGATCCATCCCAGGAAGTGGTTGAAGAAACAGCCAAAAGTGTCAACCCTTTGGATCAAGATCCATCTATTTCTTATCCAGCTGAATCGCTTAGGGTAGAACCGGATGTTCCAATTATACTTATGGAAGCTTTCTTAAAGATAACTCAGGATATGACTAAGGTTCTGGAAAGAATGACTGTAACTAAAGCTCCAATAGATTAAAAAAGGAAGCATGGAGCTGAAGATTTTTGTGGCAATAGTTTCGATGAGTTCGACAAAGTTGAATTCTGGATAGATAGGTTACAGAGGGTGCTCAAAGAAATTAGATGCTCTCTCGAGCAAAAAGTAGGAAGTGTGGTATCTCTGTTACAGGGTTCTGCGTATGATTATTGGAAGTTAGTTTTGAGACATATAATGCTTCTTAATCCTATTACATGGGAGTTTTTTGTTCAAGAATTGCACAATAAGTATATTACCAAAGCCTATAGGGAAGCAACGTGGACACGATTTTCGAATCTGAAGCAGAAAACCCTGTCAATCGCAGAATATGAGAAAGAGTTTAGTAGGTTTAGTAAGTATGCACCGGTGGGAGTACTTATTGAAGAATTTTGGTGTTAACATTTTGAGGAGGGGCTTCATGAATCCATTAAGGCATTATTGATCTCCATGATGACTCTCAGAATGTAAGTTATTATCAAATTGTGCAAGCGGCTATGAGGGCAGAAAGATCAGAGGCGATTCAAAGGGAGAGAGCTTAAAGGAGAAATCTCTCGTGAGTTGGTTCATCTTCAAGAAAGAGGCCCAAGAACTTGTAGGCAGCTTCTCAAGCTGAGTCTGCGAGTAATCTAGCTACTAGTGTCAATGTCAGGGGTCTTCTAATCCATCCAGTGCTAGTAGAGGTGCATTTAGCGAACAAGGTGGTAGGTGCCTGAGTGTTCCCACTGTAATAAATGCCACAGAGGTGAGTGTAGGTGGCTAACCGGTGGGTGTTTCCGATATGGGAGCACTAAACATTTCCTGGCGAATTGTCTGAAAGCCTATGATTCTAGCCAAGATCAGCAAGAAGTGAGTAAGGCTGGATCTAATACCCCATAAGCTACACGAGGTAGAGGTAGATGACGTGGCAGAGAAAATCAGCCTAGAGGTGGAATAGTATCAGAGGCTATTGATCATCCTCCAGTAGCACTAACATGGGCTTATGCTATGAAGGCTCATGAGAAGCAGGACACCCCAGAGGTTATAGCCGGTATATTTCTGCTCCTTAATACTAAAATGCATGCTCTAATTGATCCTGGATCCACACACTCTTATTTATGTTCTGAAAAGTTATGTGATAAGTTGCCTCTTTCTGATCAATTAGCTTATAATATATGTTATGTGAGAAGTTGCCTCCTTCTGATCAATTAGCTTATAATATATGTGTGACTAGTCCGTTGGGGCATAGTGTCAATGTGAACCGAGTGTATAGGAACTGTCCTATAGTGGTCTAGGATAAAGAATTTCCTATTAAGCTAATTGAGTTACCATTCCATGAATTTGATTTAATTTTGGGTATGGATTGGAGAAGTAAGCATCGGGCTATAGTTGATTGTGATAAGAAGACAGTAATGCTTAGAAGTCCAAATCAACCTAATATGATTGTGCGGGGTATCCATCCCTTTGACGGATGTGATCTTTGCTATGCAAGCAATAAGGTATTTAAGAAAATGATGTGAAGCTTTTCTGGCAGTGGTACTAGATTCTAACCGGAGTCTGGTGAAACTTTAAGATATACCAGTGGTAAGCGAATTTTTCGATGTGTTCCCTGAAAATTACCGGGTTTATCGCCTGAGAGGGAAGTGGAGTTATCCATTGAGATTCTACCAGGCACTGCTCCTATATCTAAGGCACCTTAACGTATGGCTCCTACTGAGTTGAAAGAGTTGAAGACTCAATTTCAAGAGCTACTAAAGAAGGGTTTCATTCGACCTAGTGTGTCTCCTTCGGGTGCTCCAATTTTATTTGTTAAAAAGAAGGATGGCATCTTAAGGATGCTCATTAATTATCGGCAGATCAATAAAGTAACGATGAAGAATAAGTACCCTTTGCCTAGAATAGAAGATCAAGTTGATCAACTGAAGGGAGCTGGGGTTTTTTCCAACATTGATTTGTAGTCGGGATACTACCAACAGTGGATGAAAAATAAAGATGTCCCAAAGACTGCTTTTAGGACTTGGTGTGGCCATTATGAGTTCCTGGTGATGCCATTCGGGTTGACTAATGCACCAACAGCCTTTATGGATTTAATGAATTGAGTGTTCCGATTGTATCTTGACCAATTTATTATTGTGTTCATCGACAACATACTAGTGTAATTGAGAAATGAACAAGAACATGAAGAACATTTGAGGATAGTAATGCAAGTTTTAAGAGAAAAACAATTCTATGCCAAGCTCAGTAAATGTGATTTCTAGTTCAAAGAAGTATCCTTTTTTGGTCATATTGTCTCTTCCAATGGTATCAGGGTTGATCTAGCTAAAGTTGAGGCAATTGTGAATTGGAAACCGCCTCAAAACGTGCCGAAAGTTAGAGGTTTCTTGGGTCTAGCGGGTTATTATCGACGGTTTATGAAAGGATTCTCAGTCACTGTTTCACCCCTTACCAAGTTACTTGGAAAGGGGGGTGTAGACACCGGGTCGTGAGGCAGTCCAGATCAGAGTTACCCGATGAAGAGATTAATGTCTGTTTTCAGACAAATGGATGGAATTTGGGGGCTTTCATTCTTCGATTTTACAAGGATTGAGGATTTTCTAAGTACCAGGAGGTTTCGAATGGTGAAAATTTTGAAAAAGAAAATTGGGTCCACAGACGGGTTACCCGTCTATGGTGGGACGCCCGTCGCTCGCACGAGGATGCCGTCTCACGCAACGAGCGACAGGCCATCGCTCGAAAGCGGGGCCCGTCTCTCAATTGAGAGACGGGCGTCTCTCGTCCGAGCGATACTCGGCCCTCACGAGGGACAGCCGTCGCTAGGCTCCCTGTCCGCGGGTGGTTCGCCGGTCAAATGACAACGAGTACCCCTCCCACCGACTCCCGTCTGTATTCCAACAACGGCCGTCGATCGGTGATCAGGTTGTTGAAACCGCCTGATTTTGCAAGGATTTTGTTAGATTTATCAAATATTTTATAAATCTTATTAAAATCCTCTAAATCTTTCCAAATATTTTTAAATATTAGATTTGATTTTGTAAATATTCTGATAACCGATTCGGTTACGATTTGATTTCAGAATTCTTTTTCAAATTCGAATCTTAAATTCAAATTTATTTGAATTATCTTATAAAACCTATAAATAGGGGATAGAAGTTGATTATTTGGGGTTAGAAAATTTTCAGTTAGAAATTTTGAAAGAAAACTAAAGTTTAGCAGTTTTTCATAGAAATTTTATTCTTCGCATTTTTCCAAAATAATTTTCTCAAAATTTCTACTCTCTCTCATTTCTATTTGCGAATTAAGCTAATCCGAGGTAACGAAACTCATTCGTTTCCATCAATCTAACTAATTCCAATCAAAATTTTAAGAAAGAAAAAAATATAATTTTCTTTTCTTGATTTATTCCCAAAACACGAGTTTTGTAATAAAAAATCTCCTAAAATCACGTAATCACGGGCTGATCCTTGTAGAACTCGAGGATCCAAAATCACTCAACGTTCACCTTCATGAGGTAAAAATAGGAGGGTAAACATTCTAGATATATTATTTTGAATTTAATTATTTTTCAGTAATTTCTTGCATAAAAATACTATTTTACTCAAATTAAAACAACAAAATAATTTGGGGTTTCCTTTTTTCGGGAACAGGAGTGACCGATGGACATAGGAACCACCGACGGCTGTCGCTCAAGTGAGCGACAGGCCACCGAGGGTAACCACTTTTGCCCGCCGGTCGCACCCAGGGACACCCGTCGCTCACGCGCCTTGGGCCTTCCCTGGGCCTTCTTTCCCCATTTGTATCCTCTTTCTTATTCCTTTATTTTTCTATGGATTTTTCACGCAATTTCTCATGTTTTTTTATTATTGTTTAATTTTTTATTTTATTTTGCTCTCAATTGGGCACTAATATGTCTTTTATTTTGTGAGTTTTTATCTGATTTATTTGGTAATTCTGGAGCTGTTTGTGATGGAGGTCACTACAATGACCTAAGGGTCTTCTCCTGGGTTTATTCTCTGGATTTTATCCTTTTAATTTATGTTGTTATTGTGAATACTATTCTTTTATTCCGCTAATACAAAAGTGGTTAAATATTTTCTATAATTATTAAATCGGGATTTTATTGATAAATCAAGGACCAATGTCCCATTTCTAAGCAAATAAAACCGACACTTTAACGTCATTTTGTAATAAATGTGCATGCGAGGACCAATGTCCTAGCCTTTAATGTATACCCCGTGTTATGCATGTTTCGTATTTTATTTACAATGGGGGTTGTATTTCGCCCCTAGTTTTGTTGTAATATATTTTCATGCACTTTATTTTAATTATGCTTTGTTTATCGCTTTTCCTGAATGGACAACCTGCGCTTTAATTAAATTGCTCTGAATTGAATGAGAAATGGGATGAAACAATAAATTCAAAACTCAATTATAACATTAATCAAGGTATTAATAAATGAGAAGTCCCAAACCTACTCTGGTCTTAGGCTCAACGAGGTTAAAGGACTATTTCAATATTTCATTGGGATGGGGCCTCCAAAATATCTCTTATTGCCCACAAAAAAGGCCCAACTTGCATAATCCTAGGCTCCACGAGGTTAGAGGATCATTCTAATGTTCTATTGGGGTGAGGCCTCCAAGATATGTCTGGCTTGCCGAAAATGGATGCATAGGCGCTGTCTTAGGCTCACTAAGGCTAGACGACCTTTCCCAATGTTCTATTGGGTGGAAACTCTAAGAAACCTCCTTGTTGCCCAAAATGGACGGACTTGTAATTTTTTACAAGTTTACATGAACCTCTCTCGAAAGCCCTAAAAGCGGGCAGTTTGGGGCGACCCGGGGTTCGGTGCGCATCACAACAGCAACTCCACTGGGAACATATATTTGTGACTTCGATTCAAAAGTACCTTGGTTAAAATTTACAATTGAGTTTTAATTTAAAAATTTCATCTTTTTTCGAAACTGAATGGCATTTCATTAGAGCCTTAGATCTATGCTAGTTTGGTCCCTTTTTAACCTAGGTGCATTCCCGAAGCATGACCCTATGTTCACTTAATATAGGAAAGTGTTAAGGATAATCACCAGCCCAAGCCTCGTACCATTATGGTATATTAAATGGAGACCCGATCGATCGTTATGCTAATGATGAGCTAGACCATCGGTAGGGACCATGCTTGGGTAGCCTTAAAGTAATATCACCTTGGCCAAATCTCATGTAATGGAAATAGATACTTCCCCTAAGTGGTATAAACCTTTATACTATGCTTGTTGTATGGATCGTTATGTATTTGACAAACCCAGATACTTTGATTGGTCACCTAATCAAAGGCTTTTATATCCCGATAGGCCCATGTTAATTTATTCGGGCTGCCTAAATACATAATGATCATAACCCATGCACTTGTGCATTAGTTAGGAGAGGTTATGCTGTCGGTTCTCCACCGTGCACCATACGCGTCCATCGGATCCCCTGTTGATCCATGGGCTAATCCTACCTAGGAAAGAGACTATGACCTCATGTGCGGGAGTAACAAGGTTGGAAGGACCTATGTGTTTGCATGTGATTTGTGGATGTTGCATAAGCACGACCATGCATTATATGTCATTCATGCATCATCCTAATGGGTATGTTTTGCAGCCATTATAGATCGGCCTAAGTGGTTAAGAGGTCCTCAAGGATGATTACGCAGAAATCCGTTCTTTGAGCTACCAGAAAGGGTAGAGTTCTCTGATTCAGTCTCAGAAAGCAGCCACGCTACATCCTCTCAATTCTCTATAGACTCTGAAATGGCCAACTCGCCAAGAGGGACATATGCTATTAGGGCCTTGATAGCTGAAGAAGTGGGCCGTAGGTTGGAGAAATTTGAGAACCGAATGATGGCTATGATGGCCACGATAGCTCGGTCAGACACGCCACAAAATCCACCTCTTCCTCCCATGAGACAAAATGAACAAGAGGAGGTCAGAAAGGATCCATCGGAGGAGATACGTCCGCCACCCGTGGACTTACAGGCTACCACATCAGGGGCCCAGAGGAGAAGGCTAGCCCAGAGGTTGGAAGATGACCTAGAAGAGGATGAATATGAAGAAATAGTGTCAAAAAGAGGGAAAGCACCTCAGAATAAAGAAGCCATCTGAAAGAAGATGGAAGAGAAATTTGAAGTGATGGCAAGGATGCAGACGAGGGGTCGAGGGATGAACCCCGAAACAAGGAGTTAGAAGGGGAAGATCTAGTCCCGATGAACTTCAAGATGCCCGACGTCCCCAAATTTAATGGTACTTTCGATCCCATCGCTCATATAAAGCGGTACTCACTGGTGATGAAGGGTACTACTTTAACAAAGAGGCAAAAGATTGAGTACTTTTTCCTAAGCTTAACTGGCCCAGCGGTGGATTAGTATCACGGGCTTGATCGTAGAACGAAAGAGGACTGGGATTTATTGACGGAAGATTTTCTGAGGTAGTACGATTGTAGTACGAGAATAGAGGTGACTTTGAAGGATCTGGAATTGCTACAGCAGAAGGCGGGCGAGTTTTCCCATGAGTATCTGACCCGATGGAGGAATTGGGTAATGGAGATGAAAAGAAAACTAGATACTCATGATTAGATACGGTTGTTCATTAAAAATGCGAGCCCGTATCTGAGAGATGGACTTAAGATGAAGGGACTTAGAGAGTCAAAGTCTCTAAAAGACATTGCTATTGAGGCCGAGGGACAGTACCTTTCGAGAAGGGCAAACAATGAGAGCTTTGCCAAGAAGGGGAGTAGCAGTCAGGGGGCAAGTAGGTCATCAAGCTCCAATAGTGGCACAAGGAAGACAACTGAAGTTTCAGCCGCCAACACTGCCCTAAGGCATTTCTCTAATTTAGGAAGGTCTCTATCGTGGGTACTTCAAAGGCTGATAAAGGAGGGGAAGTTGCAACCTTTGCCAGCTTGACCAGCCAGGGCACAAGGATAATGAGTTCTACGCATATCATCAGCACACTGGCCATACAACTGATAGTTGCAACGCGCTGAGGCACACGATTCAGGACTTAATTGATTCAAAGCAGATCACAGACCCAGAGAAGAGAGGGAGTCAAAAGAAATCTGGGTATAATAATGTGCCGCCGCTAGTATTCATGATTGGGTCTAGTCTGCCCGAATGGTTTGTGTTAAGAGACTTGTACGACAATGATGCCAACGCTGCTGTCACGAGCCTCCATGAGGTAAGTGAAAAAGGGCTTCCCGCTGCAGTGATCGATTGCTGGTTCACTGATGAGAGTGGAAGTGCAAATGATGATTCTGATGTGTTTCCCGACCCGTGGGGTTCGGAGGAGGAAGAAGAAGAAAAGAAGGAGAAGAAGAAGAAAGTAGGAGCGGTGACCCAAAGCGGAAGGGTAGCTCCAAAAGTAGAAAGGCCCCAGGAGCCGGTAGCGGGCCAAAAGGACAAGGAGCCGGAAGACGATCCGATAATCAAGCAGTTGAAAAAGAAGTCGGCATAGATTTTGATATGGGACCTCCTGAGGCAGTCTCCATCGCATAGGCAGAAATTGGTGGAGGTTTTATGTGAGACAACCGTGGCCACGACTATCTCACCCATAGAGCTTCTGGATGTAGTGAAAGGAGGGGCTAGGGAGAATGTAGTTTTTACAAGCGCAGACCTGCCGGCAGAAGGTCGTAACCATAATCGCCCTTTATACATACGAGAGCAGATCAATCCGAAGCACATGGCTTGTGTCATGGTGGATGACGGTTCATCAATTAATGTGTGCCCACAAGTGGCAATGGCAGCTTTCGGGGTGAATGAGGACATGCTAGCTAAGTCTGATCTGACGATCATGGCTTATGACAACTCACGAAGGCAGGCTTCTGGGATATTCAAGGCTGTAGTCAAGACCGGACAAGTAGAGCTGGAAGTAGAGTTTATAGTCCTGCCTATCCCTGCCAACTTTTTGGCCCTCTTAGGAAGACCATGGTTTCATATGCTGGGAAGAGTACCCTCCACTCTACATCAGATGGTCAAGATTCCTCATGAGGGGCAAGTTGTGACCATAAGGGCTGCAAGGGAAAACCAGGTCTCTATCTTGGAGATCGCCAAGCAACCTTTTAATCGATTCCATATCGCTATGATAGATGGGGAGGAGCAGATGGAAGGAAGCCCCCAAGTGCTGAATATGATGAAGAGGATGTCATTCCTCCCTGGCGCAGGTTTGGGCAAGAACTCTCAAGGATCTTCGATGGCCATTACTACTAGAGGCTAGAAGGATAGGAGGGGCCTCGGATAGAAAGGTGTCTTGAAGAAGGATAAGAAGCTGGTAGGTGAAGTGCCTCACATAAAAAAGAGTTTTGTGCCAGCCACAGCAGCGTGCGCCTACACTGGGGAAGCTGAGCCTCAGTGGGTTGATGGAAGGATCATGCCGGGGTTTGAAGTCTTCAATGACTTTTTTAACTGGGACATTGGATTACTCAAGCCAGCAGATGGCTTTTGAGATGAAGAAATCATGATCAGCAAGACAATTTGGGACTGAGAAGTGCCTGAAGAAGTTATCACTGAGGGATTGGTGACTACCCAGCTGAAGGGGAAGGCAAAGAGAGAAGAAGCCACACCGAAAGTTATTGCAGAGTCTCCAAAAAGCCAGAATGATGCAGAGTCGTCGACTTCAATAGTTGGGCCGGCGGAGGAAGAGGAAGAAAATAGTTTATATTTTCTTTTTACTCTAGAACTTTTTGATAATGTTAATGATGTTTTCAATTCTATCAATGTAGTGAACAATTTTGCTTACTTATACGATGTTTCTGATGATTTCGTTATGCATAATCATAATCATAATCCATTTATATTTGATATTGATTCATCTGATGCTACTCCATTCAATCTTGGATCCTCGGAAAACCCAAAAGAAATCTTGATAGCATCTAACATAACTTTTGAAGAGCGAGAGAAATTTGAGAGAATTTTAAGAAAACACGAAAAAGTCTTTGCCTTGACCTACGAGGATATGCCAGGAGTAGACCGAGAATTCGCAGAACACGCCATCCCAACATACCTAGACTGTAAGCCTGTTAAGCAGAAGCTAAGGAGGCTCAGGCTAGAATGCGCGGATAAAGTGAAGGAGGAGATTCACAAGCAGATCAAAGCCAAGTTCCTAATTGAGGTGCAGTACCCAACCTGGTTGGCCAACGTGTCCCGGTAGCCAAGAAAAACGGCAAGGTAAGGGTATGTGTAGACTAAAGGGATCTGAATAAAGCTTGTTCGAAGGATGACTTTCCATTACCCCATATAGACGTGTTGGTGGACAGTGCAACCGCTTGTATGTTGTATAGCTTTGTGGATGGTTATGCAGGCTACAATCAGATACTCAATAAGATAGCAGACCGGATCAAAACAGCTTTCATCACAGAGTGGGGGACATTTGCTTACAGGGTAATGCCTTTCGATTTAAAGAACCCAGGCGTGACTTATCAAAGAATGGCAACAAAGATCCTAAATGACTTGATCCACAAGGAGATGGAAGTTTATGTGGATGACATGATGATCAAGTCAGCCACTAGGGAAGGCCATTTTGAAGCTTTGGAAAAGTTCTTTCAAAGGATTGGTAAGTATAACTTGCGGTTAAACCCCAAGAAGTGTATCTTCGGCGTTAGTTCAGGGAAGCTTTTAGGGCACGTAGTCAGCTAAAGGGGAATTGAAATTGACCCGGGCAAGGTTAAGGCTATCAGAGAGATGCCGGTGCCTAAGAAAGAAAAGGACGTTAGAAGCTTTCTAGGTAAGTTGCAGTATGTTAGCAGATTTATCGCCAGGCTTACTTTGATTTATGAGCCAATCTTTAAACTCCTTAGAAAAGACCAACCCATGGTGTGGAATGAGGACTGTCAGAGAGCTTTTAACACTATCAGGGAGTATTTACTAAATTCGCCAGTGCTGAGACCACCGCAGCCAGTTAAGCCTCTTATTCTGTATTTGGCTATTGAGGATAGTTCTGTTGGTGCTATGATGGCTCAAGAAGATGAATTCAGTGCAGAGTTTGCAGTCTATTATCTCAGTAAGAAGTTCCTTGCTTATGAGGTCAGGTATGCAAAGGTAGAGAAGATTTGCCTTGCGGTAATCTTGGCCTCTAAGAAGTTGAGACATTACTTCCACTCTTATATAGTACAGGCGGTAGCAAAACAAAATCCTTTAAGATACTTGCAGGAAGCTCCATCATTACTTGGGAAAATAAGGAAGTGGTTGTTACTACTATAGGAGTTTGACGTTGAGTACATCACTTGGAAGACAATTAAGGGGCGTGCAGCGGCGGAGTTCCTAGCAGAGCACCCGATTCAAGGAGATTCATACGAATTTAGCTTCCCGGATATGTGGCAGCTATCAGGATTCAGGGTTGGCAGTTGCACTTTGATGGGGCTGTAAACAGTAAGGGGGCAGGAGTAGGAATTATTTTAACAACCCTAGACAACGAAAAACTCCCATTGACTAAGAAGCTAAGATATAAGGCTACCAACAATGAAGCCGAGTATGAAGCATGCACCTTCGGGTTGGAAGCTCTGATAGCTTTGGGGGCAAAGAATGTGGAAGTGTTTGGAGACTCATCTCTAGTGATCAATCAAATTAGGGGCAAGTAGGCCGTCAAAGAAGAACGGTTGAGGCCATACGTTAGGTACTTGAAGGATTTGAGCAGTCAATTCGAAGTGTGTACATTTCACTTTGTGCCGAGGGATGAGAATCAGTTAGCCGATGCGCTTGCAACTTTGTTATCAATATGGGATAATCCAGAAGGGGTGACCATGAAGCTAGTTTTGATTTCCAGTTCTGAAAGGCCCAGCTTTGAGTCCAAATCAGTAATGGAAACAAAAGTAGCAGATGGGCAGCCATGGTATCACGATATAAGGAATTATCTAGAAAATGCGACTTTTCCAGAAGAGGCCACAGAGAAAGATCAAAGATTGATTCGTAAGTTATCCACTCAATTTATCTGCATAGATGGAGTATTGTATAAGCAACAGGCTGACGGTATTCAATTAAGGTGTCTGGACGAGAAAGAAGCCGAAAAGGTGATGGAAGAAACTCATGCTGGGATATGCGGAGCCCACATGAATGGTTTAATGCTGGCCAAGAAAATCATGAGATAGGGGTTCTATTGGCTCGCCATGGACACAGACTGTTCAAAGTACGTGAAGCAATGCCAGTTGTGTCAGCAATATGCGGATTTGAGGCACTTACCGGTTTCCAAATTACACAGTCTGACGTCGCCTTGGCCATTCGCAGCTTGGGAGATTGATATTATTAGAGAAATACGTCCCACGGCCTCTAATGGACATAGGATTATCATAGTTGCTATCGACTATTTTACTAAGTGGGTAGAGGCTGAGTCATTCAAAAAGGTTGATGCACGGGATATGGCCAGATTCATTGAGAAAAAACTTGATATGCAGGTACGGCCTCCCACATCACGTGGTATCCGACAATGGGGTCCAGTTCATGGTTGAGACGAAAAGGGTGGTTCAGAAGTATGGCATTGAGCATCATAAGTCTTCTCCTTATCGTCTGCAGGCTAATGGAGCAGTAGAACCTGCCAACAAGAATGTTAAGAGAATCCTAGCCAAGATGGTTCATAATTATAAGGATTGGGCGGATAAGTTTCCTTTTGCACTCTAGGGTTATAGAACGACTATTAGGACCTCTACAGGGGCCATGCCATATTCTTTGTTGTATGGGACGGAAGCGGTATTGCTAGTCGAGATTGAGCTCAAATCATTGAGGATTGTTATGGAAGCTCAGATCCCGAAAGCCGAATGGGCCCAACAGTGGCTGCGACACCTGAACATGTTAGACGAAAGTAGAATGAGAGCCTACTATCATAATCAAGTTTATCAGAAGAGGCTCGCCAGGTCATTCGTTAAGAAGGTCAAGAAACACCTGTTGCAGGAAGGAGACTTGGTATTCAAGCAGATGAGACTAGGTGTGCCAAATATCAGAGGGAAGTTTAGGCCGACATGGGAAAGTCCTTTCATCCTCAAGAAGCTGTTGTCAAAAGGAGCGACGATTCTATCAGATAGTGATGGCAACGAATTCAAGGAGCTGATCAACATTGATAGAGTCAAGAGGTTCCATGGCTAAAGACAGTAAAAAACAAAAGAAGAGAATAAAAGCCCCGCGGGTCGAAAATCGAAAAAAGGCAGCCTTGCTAAAATTGGGCACCTCGTCAGGGTGAAAACCGAAAAAAGGCATCCTGGTGAAAAATTAGAGGCTTGTGTGAAAATGTCCAATCAAGAAAACCCGAGAGGGCTGATTGGTAATAGGAGTTGATGCTATCAAGATTTGGCTCCTTCAATGAAAGTAGTTTTGCATTTTTGGATTAATGTTAAATGATGATCATGTATAGTGAAATCATACTGGGATATACACAATTTTGTGAAATGAAATAAAACTGAATTCGTTCATTCATATTATTTTCTAGTTCTGTTCTAAAAAGAAACATAGTGCTCAAAATGCATACAAATTTGAACTAGACCCTACTACTACTCTCGTCGGCCAAATGTCTAAGTCATCGCGTCCTGTTATCATCTGCAGGACTGAGTACCCATCTCTTATATGCGCTAGTAGAAATGATGGAATGATTTCCAAATGAAGGTATGACAGTCTTCACTGGTAGTTCAACCCAAAGATCATGATGCCGGGAGGTAAAAGCTGACGACAAAACTCTGCCCCAAAAGGATAGAGGTAACTGTGATGCGCGCCGAATCCCGGGGCTCCCCGAAGGCCCTCTTTTAGGGCGATCGGGTGGAGGTTCATGAAAACTTGTAAGGTATTTATAAGTGCGTCTATTTTGGGCAACAAGGAGGTTTCTTGGAGTCGCCACCCAATAGAATATTGGGAAGGGTCGTCTAGCCTCAGCGAGCCTAAGATGGCGCATAATATCCAATTTGGGCAAGCCAAAGGGATCTTGGAGATATCATCCCAATAGAACACCGGAATGACCCTCTACCCCATAGAGCCTAGGATTGTGAATTTAAGTCTTTTGGTGGGACACAAGAGATATTTTGGAGATTCCATCCCAATAAAACACTGAGATGGACCTTTAACCTCATTGAGCCCAAGACCAGAGTGAGTTCGGGACTTCCCATTTATTCATACCTTGGTTAATTTTATAATCAAGTTTTGAATTTATCATTTCATCCCATTTCTCATTCATTTTAATGCAATTAATTAAAGCGCATGTCAATCATGTAGTGGAAGCAATAAATACAAACATAAATAAAATAAAGTATATGTAAAAATATTACAACAAAACTAGGGGCGGAATACAACCCCCATTGTAAATAAAATACAAATCATGCATAAATCAAGATATTCATTAATGATGAGGACATTGGTCCTCGCATGCATATTTATTATAAAACAATTTTGATGTGATGATTTTATTTTGGATAGAGAAAATTGAGACATTGGTCCCATTTTTATTTAGGAAAAATTTCAAATTAATTAATAAAAATGCTTTGTGATTTTCTTTCTAGCGTGCCTAAAGTAAACAGTTTTATAAGAAAATTACATGGCAAAATAAATGGAAAAGCCAAATAAATAAAATATTATAAATGAAATAAATAAATACTTGATCCCAAACGAGCCTTCTGAATCTTCCCGTGTGCTCGCAAAAATGGCCCAAGAGGAAAATGAGATGTGAAATAATCCTCAAAGTTTCGGATTCGATGAAGGTAAAAAGGATGGTTGATTTTCTTGTTCGTGACTTGCAATATTAGAGTGTAATATGATGAAAATGTTGGAATTTTATTCCAAGAAAAAATAGGATGAAAAAAATGATCAAAAATTTTTTAAGAACAAAGAATTGATTTCTTTACCTAAAGAACTGATTTTGATCACAAAAAAGATTTTTATTGATTAAAATAAAGAAAAATGATTTCAAGAACAAACAATTGCTTTGTTTGTATCAAGAAAAAAAATGATTAAAAGTCATATTTTAGAAAATGAAATGAAAAACTTAGATTTTGATAACAAACAATTGTTTTGCTTGTCTCAAAATTAAATTTTCATCAAAAAGAGATTCGAAAGAAAATCAAAGGAAAAAAGTTTTATTGAACACAAATAAAAGATTAAAAAGAATTTTGAGAACAAATAATTGTTGTATTTGTCTCCAAAATTAAATCAAAAAACAAAACTCCTTCCAAAATATATGTTTAGAAGAAATTATGTTGGAAAAAGAAAAAGAATTGAACTATTTTTTTTATTTTGTTGGGGAAAAATCTGGAAAATTAGAGAGAGTTTGAGAGGAAGAAGAAGAGAAAAATATGAAAAAAAAACCCTATGAAAAATTCCTCCTTTTAGGTTTTCATCTTATTCTTTTTATATGAATAAAATAGGAAAAAAATGTTAATTAAAGGGATAAAACTTAATAAAATCAGATATTAATAATTTTAAATTTAAAAATTGAAAAAAACCCGAAAATCTCTTAAAAAAGTCATAAAAAATCGAATTTTGTGGAAAAAAATTGAAAACATTGAATTTTGGGGCGAAATTCCCATTTTGCGGCGGAACAGGGGCTACGGACGCTCGCTGCGGCCGACGCTCGGAATTTTTTATTTTTTTTAAAAGATTAACAAAAAATACTACATTTTTAAGCCCCCATTTTTCAAAATTAATTTTTAAAATATTTATTAATTTTTCACTCTAAAATGCAAAATTTCAAGGAAATCATCACTTTTAACCCTTTTGCCCGTGACAAGGCATCTTATCATCATTGGGTAACTCTGATTTGGGCTGTCTCAGGACCCAGTGTCTAACAGTTGCCCCCAATTTTGGGGAAACTAGTGCATTAGTGCCTAGATGAGCCAAAATTCAGAGAAGAAGGAAAGAGATGCGTACCTGAGGCAGCCCTTACCTTTTTACTGTGTGGAATGTTGCGACTTATTGCTGTTGAGTTGTAGTTCTATCAGACTGTTGCTCATTTGCAATCTTTTCTGTCATATTGTCCCGCTCGCCTTTGGTCGGCTTGCATGGCGTGAGGTGAAGTGTTGTCTAACTGCATCCTTTGTTGCGATCTGTTCTATCGCTGTCCCCCGTTAACCTCATCTCAGTTTGCATGGCGGCTGGTCCGTCCCGCTAGCCTCATCTCGGCCTGCGCGGTGTGAGGTGAAGTGTTGTCTAACTGCATCCTCTGTTGCGATATGTTCTATCGCTGTCCCCCACTAACCTCATCTCGGTCTGCACGGCGTCTGGTCTGTCCCGCTAGCCTCATCTCGACCTGCGCGGTGTGAGGTGAAGTGTTGTCTAACTGCATCCTTTGTTGTGATCTGTTCTATCGCTGTGCCCCGTTAACCTCATCTCGGTTTGCATGGTGGCTGGTCCGTCCCGCTAGCCTCATCTCGGCCTGCGCGGTGTGAGGTGAAGTGTTGTCTAACTGCATCCTCTGTTGCGATCTGTTCTATCCCTGTCCCCCTCTAACCTCATCTCAGTCTGCACGGCGGCTGGTCTATCCCGCTAGCCTCATCTCAGCTGCGCGGCGTGAGGTGAAGTGTTGTCTAACTGCATCCTCTGTTGCGATCTGCTCTATCGCTGTCCCCCGCTAACCTCATTTCGGTCTGCACGGTGGCTGTGAGATGCAGTACTCTCTGACTACAACCTCTGTTTGCGATCTGTTCTACCGCTGGTGATCCTCTAGCCTCGTCCCGGCCTGCACGGTGTCTGTGAGATGCAGTACTCTCTGACTACAACCTCTATTTGCGATCTGTTTTACCGCTGGTGATCCGCTAGCCTCATCCCGGCCTGCACGGTGTCTGTGAGATGCAGTACTCTCTGACTACAACCTCTATTTGCGATCTGTTCTACCGCTGGTGATCCGCTAGCCTCATCCCGGCCTGCACAGTGTCTGTGAGATGTTGTACTCTCTGACTACAACCTCTGTTTGCGATCTATTCTACCGCTAGTGATCCACTAGCCTCGTCCCGGCCTGCATGGTGTCTGTGAGATGCAGTACTCTCCGGCTACAATCCCTGTTTGCGATATGTTCTACCGCTGGTGATCTGCTAGCGTCGTCTTGGTTTGCACGGTGTCTGTGGCAGTACATACCTGTTGGGGGCGTTGTCAGATGTGTGCCCCCTGAAGGATGGCTAGTTGTTCCCCATTTTCTTGATTGCACTGACTGTGACATGCCAGATATCGATTCCTCTATCATTTCCAATGCAGCCTCCTTGTTGAAAAGACCTGCATACTTCTCAAGAGGGTGAGAGAATTTGATGTTGAGCCTCCAGGGCGGAAAAAAAAGATTTAAGCTTTCTCAAAGAAAAAATTAGATTGGAAATTTTGCTGTTTGCCTGCAGGCGGGTGATTTTTCTCTTTTATTTTTGTTTTTGTTTCTGTTTTTTTTCTTGTTTTGTTCTTGACCTTTAAATTTTGAATGTATTTACAGTATATTGGATTTTCAAGGCCTTGAAAATATATTCTTCTTTTTGTTTTATCTTATTTTGTTTGAGAATTTGCCTCTATTGTTTTGGGTTTAAGAAGTTGTTTTTGTTGTTTTGGTTTGAGAGTTCGTATTCTTTATACATTTGCATTTGTTTGAGAATTTGTACATTTGAATTTGGCTTTGATACACTTACTATGTGATGTGTGTGAGCGTATATCTTATGATAGAGAAACTTACATGGTGGCTTCCGGCCCGGCATGCATGAGTCTAACAATGTTAGGCTGAACTCATCTCTTGAATCATCTTTAAACATGAGGTCTATTCGGACCCCTCATCTGAGCCATGTACATATACAAAACATTGTGCACGTGTGTGGAATCATGTGTGTGCAATATACATACATTTGAATCCGAATTGTGTGAGGTGTGTTAGCATACATCTTATGACAGAGAAACTTACCTGTTTGATCCCGGCATGGTGTGCATGAGAAAGGCTTATTCTTTTCCCTCTTGAGAGCAGGTGTAGACACCGGGTCCCGAGGCAGCTCAGACCGAGGTTACCCAATGATGAAAAATGGCAACCACTCTCGAGCAAAAGATTAAAAATGATGAATCGCTTGTTGAAAGCCTCTCATTCTATTTTGTTTTATTTTTATTTTTATTTTTATTTATTTTATCTTTTTTTCGGATTTTTTTGGGTCCCGTGCCGCGGGTCCGCGCGCCGCGTGCGGAGCGACACGTGTCGCCACACGGTGTCGCGCCCGCAGGAGCATCGCGCGAGGCTCCATGCACGCGCGGGGAGCATCGCGCGAGGCTCCCTGCACGCGCTGGGAGAGCACCACGCGTGGTGCTCCCCTCCGTGCGCGAGGGGCACCTCGCGTGGTGGCCCCCCCTTTTGCGCGATGGGGCACCTCGCGTAGTACCCCCTTTCGCGCCCACGCGTGCCCCCCCTCGCGCGCAGGGGAGCACCGCGCGTGCCCACCCTCGCGCGCAGGGGAAGCACCGCGCGTGCTTCCCCCTCGCGTGCAGGGGAGCATCGCGCATGCCTCCCCTCGCGCGTTGTCCCTTGGTGCGCGCAGGGCAACGCGCGCCTTGCCCTTTCTGTGAGGGCTTGCGCGCGCGTTGTACCGCCCAACACGCGACTGCCTCCTGGGCGTGTCGCGTGCTGAAGGGCGCAACACGCGGTCTTGTACCAAGTTACTGTAGCCCGTCTTCTTCCTCCAGCGCGATTCTTTGTCGGATTTTTAACTGTTTTCAGTCGTTTTGAGGGGCATTTTGAGGATTTTAAAACCCAAAAAAATGCCCTGAAAAACCTAAGTATAAAAAGAAATCAAAAGGATTTTTAGGGGGGGTTTTTCGGTGAACACAAAAAAAAAAAAAAAGCCCAGGAAAACTTTGAAAAAAAGCTTTTCTAAAAGGTCATCCGAAAGCTTGAATCCAAGAAATTAGTTCTTGAGATTTGAGTTTTCGTTTTCATAAAACAGAGTTATTCAAAACATTTAAACCACTTTTTATCTGAAGCAAATCGACAGGAGATCATCAATTCTTCACTTTTGCTGCAAGTATAATATTTCTGAGGGTAAATATCTGAGCTAAATTTCATTTTCTATTTCTCTTTTATTAACACTTGTTTATTTTTCATTGTATATATTTCACCTCTACTTGATTCTCTTCTTGTGCTACACCCTGTATATTATCATCTGTTGTTGTTCCATATTGTATATTTTGATTGTTGTTTTTTGTGGTCGTTTGTTTATATTTTGTTGTTAATAATCCGTTTGTCCATCCTTAATAATTGCTATCCCTGTTTGTTCATGTTATTGTTGTATTATTTTGTTGTTAATAATCTTTTTATTCACCACCCCTTCACTCCGTAATATTTACTATTAATCATGCTCACCATTAATCTTTACATATCCTACTGCTTTTCATTATTTTGCTTTTATTTAGGCTTTTAGTTCTTTAATAGTGCCCCTGTTGATAGGTTCCTTCTACATTAAGATTCACAAATCGATATTTGATGGAATATGTAGTGTATTTGTTGGACTGCGGGTTATTTATACATTATGTTTAATCATAGTATTATTTTATGCTTGTGTGTGTCGTCAAAAAGAATAGGTTTAACTTTGAATATTTTATTTGCATGATGTATAACTTGCTGTGTTGTGTATATGTAATTGGTGATTTATTTCAATTGATTTGTTTAATTATATATTTATTGGTTTGTTTCCGTTGAATTGATTACTCATTTTTATTTGACATGATTAATTGTAAATATTTGAATGACTTAATCAATTTGGGTAATTATTTAATCGTTGGTACCACCCGCATAAATAATTGTTTATCTGATTAACTTACTTAACTAGTTGTTTGTGTATATTATTTGCTGTTGATTATTTATTTAATTAACTTGTACAATCATTTATTCATTTGTAATTTATTATTGATTTGATTTAATTCTCTAACATAATTTTATTTATTCTTTTTTATTATTCGCATTCAAAACTTATTTGTTTCACTTTGAGTGATATTTCTGAGCGGGCCGGCGGAGCAAGGAATTAAAGTCTCTCTCGTAATAACTTGGGTTTGCATTTCTTTACCATTGCATTTATTTCGTTCTATTATTTCCATGTATTGTATGTAAAAATGTATTTCAAAACTTGCCCGCCTCACAATAAAATCACTTTATTTACAATAATTAAAATTGGATTTTTTTTATTATTAATAAAATGGACCAATGTCCTATTTTTTATCCAATAAAATCTCACTATCAAATGGAGAACTAATTTTCATAAAATAGGATCACTCATCCCGGCTTTTCAAATAAATGTCCAAAAAATAGTTCTCTAATTTTTTAAGTCAATAAAAGGAACCAATGTTCCTAAAAGTTCAATAAATGACCCGATTTATGTATGATTTATTTTAAAGTGTTCATTTATTTATGTTGGGCCCTTGTAATTTAAGTATTTGGGGTGAATTCTATTCTTCTAATATAAAATTTTATTCTTGTAATTTATCTATTTATTTATCGCTTTATTTATTGCTTTTCAACGTGAATGAAGTGCGCTTTAATTTTAATGCACGATCGTGTGAGGAGAGAAGTGGAATTGCATTTCATTAAAAACTCATTTATAAAACTTAACTTAACTCATTAATAAAAGTAAAGTTTCGAACACCGTCTTTGGTTTAAGACCATCGAGGTTAGAGACCTCTCCCATTTTTTTTGGGTGGCGACTCCAATACACCTCAAGGTGCCTTTAGGCGTCACTAGACTAGGTGGCATCTCCCCAATGTCCTATTGGGAGGGATGCACCGATGATGTCTCGTGGTGCCCATGATCCAAAAAAGACGTGACCGATCCCTCGAGCCCCGAAAGGTGGGCTCAAAGAGGGCCTTGCTGGTCCGGGCGCGCGTCACAGTGGCGACTCCACTGGGGAGATGTCGAAACTTTGCTTCGAAAGTGAGTTAAGTTAAGTTTTATAAATGAGTTATTAATGAAACCAAAATTCCATTTCTTTTCAAAAATTGCATTACATTCATTAGAGCCTTAGAATACGTTAGTTGGTCCCTTATTTGCCCCGGTGCGTTCCTAAAACACGACCCTACTTTCACTCATTGTAGGGAAGTGTTCGGGATAATCACCAGCCCAAGTCTCGTGCCTTTAATGGTATATCAAATGGTGACCCGATCGGTCATTATGCTCGTGATGAGCTAGACCCGTCGGCAGGGATCATGCTTGGGTAGACCTGAAGTAACACCACCCTCTGACTAAAGCTCATGTAATGACCATAGAAACGTTCACTAGGTTACGTGTACCTTAACAAATGTGCTTGTTACGTGGGCCTTTATATATTAAACCAATTCAAGCATATTAATTGCGCGCTCATCAAAGGCTTTCATGCCCCGGTGGGTCCACGGTTAATGTGTTTGAAAGGTCCGAATATTTAATGGCCAAAATCCAAACGCATGTGCTTTTAAATTAAGAGTGTTATGCTGCTGGTTTTTACCATGCACCATACGCGCCCATTGGGTTCCCCGTTAACCCATGGGTCAAGCTCACCTAGGAAAGAGACTGCACTACCGCGTGTGTGGGAGTAACAAGGTTGGGAGGTGCTATGTGCTTGCATGTGGTTGTCTCTGTTGCATTAACACGATCATGCATTATTACTGTCATTCATTCATCACGCTAACAATCTTAACTTTTCAGCCATCATAAGTACGAATCCGTGGTCTAGGGGGTTTAGACGGTCGATTGGTAAGAAGAAGGTCTTTCTTTGCGTCAGCGGAGCAAGCTTCGTATTGGAGTTCAGAATCTCTATCAGATAGCCCAGAATCCCTGGTTCCAGAATTATCATTCGAGATGCCAATCCATCGAGCAGATTGGGCGCAACCCCTGCTTTCCTTATCGACCAAATGGAGAGGAAAGCACAGGACTTAGAGAGAAAGTTGAGAGAGTTTGAGGTCAGGATAGAGACTATGAAGGAGGATATCGCCGCCGCGACTGCACCAACTACCAAGGTGCAGTACGCTAGCCTTGCTGTCTCACAAAGTAAGCGTAGCTCGGCTACGACATCACGCATGTCAGGATATGGATTAAGAGGAAAAATGCCTTGTGTTCCGCAGCTGAAGTAAAAAGGCCTAGGATGCGCTGGTAAAGAGGAATTCGGGTTGTCGATGTTGAGTGGCTCCAAGAGAATAATAGACGTCCTCGAGGAGGCAATTCAGCGGTCCAAAAGAGCTACTACCCAAGATGCCTACAAGAAGTTTGCCTTTGGTGCCACGGACTCAAATCCAGGAATTGATCTGTGCAGAGGGGACATTTTTATCGGTATTCAGGGTATCAAGAAAGATCCGGTGGTCAGAGTGGCCCAAAAATATTCATTTGGTGTAGGCGAGTCGTTCCCTCCGACACGGTCAACTAAGCCGACTATGGGTTTTGGGGTAATGGATCCACATCGGTACGTCACAGACCTATTCGATGACTGGCGAGTCCCGAGGAAGCTAGTTTGGGGTCTTGAATCACCCATGCCTCCTGAAGTGAAGATCGGTGAGAGCATAAGCCGTGAAGAGGGTAGCAAAGCAAATTTTCGAGGCATGAAGATTGCACCTGGAAGTGTAACCCGAAGTGACTATCCTATTCTAGGAAAGCCTTTATCTGAACAGTTCGCTCATTTCGTTAAGCAGGGGAAGTTACAGTCAAAGACAGCCAGACTTACCGGGAACCAAGGCCACCCTAATCGCCGAAAGGACAAGTATTGTGCTTATCATCAGCAGACTGGGCATGACACTGAGGAATGCCGGGCTTTGAAGGAACTAGTGCACCGTCTCATTGAGGAAGAAATGAGAGAAATGGGGGATGGGCCCAGAGGGTGATTGCAGATCATCGGCGAGAGCGCCTGCGCTAGCAAGAGGAGATGAAGAAGCTGGTTTAGATTGTCCTTTTCATTCCTGAACTTTTTAATGATGTGAATGACAATTTTAATTTTATTAATAGAATGAACAATTTCGCTTACTTGTGCTATGTTTCTGATAATTTCAATATGCATGATCATGATCACACCCTATTCATATTTGGTATTGATTCTGCTAATGCTGTTCCATTTGATCTTGGAACCTCAAAAAATTCGAAAGAAATTTTGATAGCATCAAGTGTAACTCCTGAGGAAAGAGGAAAATTTGAGAGAACAAAAAAAGAAATGATAATAAAAAGAGTCTTTGCCTGAACCTACAAAGACATGTCGGAAGATGACGCCAAATATGGGGTAGATGGCGGAAGCTCAGAAGTCCCAAGCTGAAATGGGTAGGAATGGTTAGATCCATAAATGGGAGCAGGACCAAGATCCCTACAGAAATGTAATGCTCGGCTAGACTGAACAGGGATGATCCCAAATGGGTGGAATAAAAGTACGCGTATGTGTAAACTTCAGAATTTGAACAAAACTTGCTAAAAAAAAAGAGAGAAGAAAAAAAAAAGAAGAAGAAAGGAAAAAAATGAATGAAAAAAAAAGGAAAAGGGAAAAAGGATAAAAATAAAAAGAAGAAAATAAAGAGTCAAGCTACCAAAATTGCTCAAGGAGAAAAAGCTAGTCAAGATGAGCTGAAGTCTGATGGCATCAAATGTGATAGGATTTTCGACAAAAATGTCAATCAATCTGGTAGTGAAGCTCCCAACAAAAAAAAAAAAAAAAAAAAGAGAGAAGAAAGAGAGAGTTGATCAGGGGGCAAGAGAATGCTGTTTAGTGGGGGGCAAGTTTTGTTCAAATCCTGGGGAGTTACATACACGCGCACCTTCCCATCTTTTTTTTCTTGACTCTCGATTGATTTACAACAGGAGCGGGATGCTCGAGTCTAGTGAAGACGTCGTAAGAGGAAGGCTCACTGTGACCATTAATGGGTGGGGTCATTAAAAGAACCTAAGATGTCTTGCTGCACCACACGAAGTCCAAGAACGAAAGGACAGTTTATGGTTAAGGTGTTCAAGGTTCAAAATCACAAGAGTTCCCCTTTACACTTCGAGGTAGGAAGGTTGCCATTGGAATATTCACGGGATTCGCTCATCATTCCTTGACACTGGGGGAAATGCAGTACAGTTGATCGAGATAACGTTCAGACCTCCAAGACAACCCAAGTCCTGAAAGCTGAAGGGGCGCAAGAATAGCAGTGACAGTTAAACACGTCGTACGCAGACGGGTCATAGGATTATTACCATAGCTGGATTTACTAACAGAATACTCAGTTCCAAACATCCATGAGGGAAGGTCAGAAAATACCCACGAAAAGAGTGAGATTTGGTCTCCAAACAAATAAGTCGAAGTACTCCAGATAAACGAGGTGAATCCCAGCCAGTATAGGAAGACCCATACGTTCTCAATAAGCTAAAGAAAGCAGCGTTCCAACAGACAACAGGGGAAGTAGGATTCAAAGAACCGATCAATACGGACAAGCTCAAAAGGTTCCATGGTCAAAGACTATGAGAAAAAAAAAGAGAATAAAAATGCCCCGCGGGTCGAAAATCGAAAAAAGGCGGCCTTGCTAAAATTGGGCGCCTCGACGGGGTGAAAACCGAAAAAAGGCATCCTGTGCAAAAATTAGAGGCACGAGAGAAAATGTCCAATCGAGAAAACCCGTGAGGGCCGATTGGTAACAGGAGTCCGATGCTATCAAAATTTGATTTCATGAATCAATATGGTTTAGACAGTTGGATTAGTAACGAATGATGATCATGTATGTTGAAATTTTATGGAAATGTACAAAATTTTGTGAAATGGAATAAGAATTTCTATTGTCATTTTCATCATTTTCTAGTTCTTCCTTGAAAAGAAACATCATGCTCGAAAGGCATACATAACTAGTCTAAGCCATGCTCTACTGCCACTCTTGCCAGCCAGATGCCTGAGTTGTTGTGTCCCGTTGTCAGGTGCCGGACTGAGTATCCATCTTTTGCACTCACCAGTAGAAGTTACAGAATAGGAGCCGGAAGGAGTATGAAAGTCTTCACCAGCAGTTGGCTCCAAAGCTCCTGATAACGAGAGGTGAAGGCTGCAGAAAAGAGTCCTCCCCGAAAGGATAATGGGACCCTCACTAGGTCCTGGGTCATTCCGAGCCGACGAGCACGTCGGGCAGTGATACAGAAAGTAGCTTGACAAAGCCCGCATAGGGGAACACACCCCGAAAATCCATCAACGACTGCATGAAGCTAATGTCCTCATCTGATATTTCACAGAATATAGCAATGCTCTCATCAGGAGTTGCGAATGAATATAGTTGTTTCTGCGGGAGGAAGTGTCTCAGTGAATATTCTGTGACGACTTGGGATGGTGGTTCTGTCAAAAAGCTTTAGCTTCTCCTGCAACCACACCTACAAAAAATAATAAAATAAATAAATAAATAAATAAAATAAATGAAAAAAAAGCCGCTGGAGTGAGTTGGGTTCATTTCAGGCAAAAATAAGGCATCGGGTTATGTGAAAATCCCTAATGGGATGCATTTCCCAATAAGAAAAGCTAGTGTGAAAACCCACAAGGGGCGTACTACCTTTAAATAATGACTCAGATTACCTGGAGTAATAAGGGGCTCCCGGTCATGAAAGCAGTAGGGTCAGAACGCAAAATATCCAGGCCGATGATCGTCTCAGCCAGAATGACAGGAAAATGGGTAAGCCCGTGATGGATGCCATCTACAGTGTTGAACAGTCTGTAATCACCAACCGCTTCATCCGAGGTCACTAACGGGTATCTGGACAGGCATACCAACAAGACGACACTGGTCCGATAAGTGGGTACATCAGAAAAGTGGTTAAGTGCGTCAAGTAAGGGCTCCAGAAAAAAAAAACATCCCCTCGAGGAACTAGCCGAGCTGTCTGAGGGGGAGGCAGCCCCAGGGCCAAAGCTACATCCCTGAGCTGGTATGGTCCATGACTGGGAACACAGGGAGGAGTACCGGGGGGAAGCTTCACATCAGAAATGGCGGCAAATTCCTCTGCCAAAGGACATAGTTCTTGATGAGTAAATCGGAAGACATGGAATCGGGGATCCCAATAGCGAGCGGCGGCTGATAAAAGATCCCGATCCAATCTGATCCTTCTCAAGAGTTTCAGACTAGAAAAGGGGGGCCAAAGTGTCATTCCTCCAGGTTTCCGGGCAATCCAGTAGCCGGCGTGCTGTGTCAGGAATGGGTGTTGACATCTTCAGACACCTGTACAAGGACCAGATAAGCGAGATTGGTAAAAGAAAGAAGATAAAATATCAATTCGGCCGTCTTAACAAAATAGACCACTCTTTCGAGCATTTTAGAGTCATGCATTTTCATTAGCATAATTAATTATCATTTCTTATTTTTATTATTAGTATCCTGGCATGTGTGATTTATTTGCAGGAAAATATTCAATAAAAGAGCCGACAGCAAACAGCTTGTCTAAGGTAAGTATTCAGGGGGTAAGTAAAATAAATACATGGAAAAGAATTAAGTTTAGTAATATAAAGGGGTAGGTAGGTTGGCGGGAAAGTGAGAATTAATGGGTAAGTTAAGAGGAAAAAGGCAAAAGCATTAATGGATAAAGAAAAAATAAATAAATAATAATGATAATAAATAAATAAAATAATAATAAAAATAAAAATAAAAATAATTCCCTCAAAAAAAATAAATAAATAAAAATAAATAAATAAGTAAATATATATATATATATATATATATATATATATATATATATATATATATATATATATATATATATATATATATATATGTATAATAAATATGTGTGTGTGTAAAATTAGGTAATTGATTAGTTAGTGTTGTCAGTTAATTAATTAGTTAATATTATGATATTAATTAAAATGTATGTAAAATTAAAGATTAATTAGTTAATTAATTAGTTAAAATGTAGATAGTTTAATTAATTAGATAAATTATATATTAGGTAGATTAATTATATCAATGTTTAATATATGTAATGTTAAATTAATTAATGTGTGATTGATATATAATGTTTGATTAATTAGTAATGCGTGTTTTTTGAATTAAGTTAGAGTAATTAAAGTTAAAAAGAAGAGGGTAGAGGAAGAATGGACCAAGACGAGAGTATGGCCATTAATAAATATCTTTGGTTGTGATGTAGTGAGAAGTCAACTTTGGGATTGATGGGTAATAAAGGAAAATTAATAGGTTAAGTAAAAAGCAAAGTAAAGTGAAGTTTTAGAGGAGATGATGGCGTGAGAGAGTAATAAAAGAGGTCAAATTAAGGACAAGAAAAGATAAGGTTAGGTGAGAAAAAAAAATAATAAAATAAATAATAAAATAAATAAATAATAATAATAATAATTAAAATAAAAAAAATAAAAAATAAAAAAAATTTAGTGGCGCGGGTGCGGCCACGTGGCCACCCCACGTGACCCTTTGGCCGACCACGCGGCAAAGGCAGTTCGCTGCCTTTGTGCGCGTGGTGGAGGGCCCAACACGCGCCCCCCTCTTTGGGTCGCGTGTTGGGCCATCTTGAGCACCATTTTGGTGCTTTTGCTTCTTCGTCCCATTTATTTCCTGCATTTCAAAATTTTGATACAAGTCTGCTTCTTCATCTTTGTTCCATTCCCCTAATTTTGCCCATATCTTCTTCGTTCGTGGTCCATTTTGGGTACTTTTTATGTCAAAGCGATCACATTGCTGCGATCTTCAAGTTGATATAATTTATTTTAAGTTTTTCGACCGTTTTTTTTTGTGGGTATTTCGACTATAAGGTTGGTTTTCTTGAGCTTCCCTATTTTATTTCATGAAGTTATATTTTACTGCTTTTATTTCATGAGCCGATCTATCTTAAAGTAATTTTTATTTCTTATTTTATCTTTATTCTATAAATAGCATGTGTAGAATGGGTGTTTACGAAGAAATTATGTATGCCGTTTAAGGACTAATTTACTTTTTTCTTTAGTTTGTTTGCATCGAAAAAAAGAAGAAAAAAATAAATAAAATAATAAGAAAAAAAAAGAAGAAGAGAGAAAAATAATAATAATATACAGGAGTTAGCAAATATTGTCCTAGCATGCATGACAAAGAGTAGCGATTAAAAAAAAAAAAGAAAGAAAGTTAAGTTAATTAAATTAGAACAAGAGAAAAGTGCATACCTTTTTGTCTCCGGATGTGATAGATAGAAAAGTACCGGATGTGATAGATAGTGTGTAATTGTGATAGAATCAACTGGCTTATATATGATTTATTTGGCCATATATGCGAACGAGGATTTCTTTTTGGGGGCATAATAATTGTTTTGTCCTTGATAGTTGATGACACTTTGCCTTTTTTATGTAAGAATGGTGAGTTGATATTGCTTTCGTGAATAATATTGCATTGTAATATGCTAAAATATGTAGGTATGCTAAAATAAAATAAAATAAAATAATAATAATAAAAATAAGTGAAAGTAAAAATAAATGGTAATAGATGTATAAAGTAATAATAATAATAAATATAAAGGGAAATAACGCGAAATAAAATAAATAAATAAATAAATAAATAAATAAATTGTGAAATAATAAGTACGTTATTTTATCCCGCATGGATTGACATCCGATTTATTTTCAGGATGCCTAGACAGCGCCATGTACGCCGGAGGCGCGATGCGCCCCAGCCGCCCACAGAGATGACGGACGCACAGAGACAGCGCCTCGATACATTATCTCAGATACAAGTGGTACCTAGTAGGTTCATGTGCTAGTCTTTTTTGGAGCAGGTTGGCCTGTGGGAGGAGGTGAGAGGCCTGATAGAGGCTGCAGGCTGGACAGCTTTTATGGGGAGATGTTACGCCACATACCCAGAGGTCACCAGGGAGGTGCTCGCCACAATTCAGTATGCTGGATATGAGAGGCCAGATGAGGAGCCAGGTACCATATCCTTTTGGGCTCGAGGCCAGTATCACGAGATGAGCAGATTGCGTTTTGCACAGATGATGGAGCTCCCGACAGGGGAGTATATTACATTGCCAGACATATCCGTTCCCACTCGCTGCTGGGAGGAGATTGCTGCACCGGGGGTTCCTTACTGCACTAGTCGGATGAAGAGCACCTTGTTGCGTTCGCAGGCCTTGAGATATATACAGAAGGTATTGGCCAGCAGTTATTTTGGTCGAGCTAGAAGTCAGGGCTCCATAAATGCCGCCGAGATCTGGAGCTTATGGGCTATGAGGACCGGCAGGAGGACCAATATAGCTCATGAGATCATATCCACATTGGTCAGAGTTGGGCGAGGGGCCACTGGGCCCATACATGTCGGCGGAGTGGTGACTAGGCTACTGCTTCGTTTGGATCTCCACCCTGGCTCGTTTGGGAGGCACGCCGAGGGCGACATGGGTATTGATATGGCCGTCGCCGGGGCTATGGGCATGGTGGAGCCCATATCAGAGGGGACAGATCAGTTTAGGCTGCTCAGCGTGACAGAGACCAGGCGTCTATGTAACTTGGCTCCCCTTCCAGAGACTGCCGGTACGTCAGGAGGCACCCGCGGACAGCAGGATGACGACAGGGGTCCCCGTACATTTCAGGGTGAGGAGGACATAGATGAGGAGGATCTCACGCGTATCATCCGCACTCCCCCTCCACAGCACGTCCCATATGACAGTGGGGCCCACACCTCCTTCATGCCACATATCCATTACACTCAGCATGGCCACCAGGGGGCATCTACTTCCGCGGCCTCGCCTCCATCGCAGTATAGGCCACCTCAGAGTCAGCCCGCCTCAGAGCCGGCATTCCAGGACATGTACAGGGATATGATGTCCGCATTTACCGCTATGGGGCAGCACCAGGAAGAGAGTATCCATCTCCTGAGGCAGCAGATGATAGATGACCGCCAGCTCATGCGGCAGCAGATGATAGATGATCGTCAGTTCATGAGGCAGCAGATGATAGACGATCGTCAGCTCATGAGGCAGGAGATGGCGGACGGGTTTGCAGAGGTAGGTAGACAGTTAGGTCAGATTCAGGGATCTATGTCCACTACTCTCGAGACCCATGCACAGAGATTTGAGGAGGCTTATCGGGAGATGGATGACTCGTTAGCTATCACTCGGCAGCGGATAGATGTTCTAGAGCAGACCACCGGGGGGGCATCCCGGGATGTGAGAGACCTACGTGACGATTTGGGGAGAGATCTTCCCACCATCCGGTCCGGCCTAGGACGCCACATCGACGGATACGCCGCTTCCCTCACAGGTTTGGCCTCCATCTTTCAGGAGCTATCCTATACAGTGACGAGCATGGCCGCCCCTTTTATGGGTAGACAGACAGGGGTTAGATTCAGGACGTCCGATCCGTCATCTTCTAGGCAGCCCCTCGAGGATACATTATACCAGCCTATGCCTCCTCCGACTCAGCCAGGCGACCCTGACATGCCCATGGACTACCCTCCGTGGTAGATTTATTTCAGGGAGTTGACAGACATAATTATTTTTGTCATGTGATGTACAAAAATGTTCTATGTATAGTATAAACCCATGTTTACAGTTGTTTTTACAATTATTATGTTCATATTGTTAAATGCATGAAAATGATGAAAAATGAAGACGAGAACGCATAAAAATAACAACAAAATGATAAAAATAACAAATGAGGGATGGATAACGAAAAATGGAAATGACATAAAAAGGAAATTAATAACGACAATGGATGGGTCGTGCATGCATAAAAAAAATATATATATATATATATTATTTTTTTTAACAAAAAAAAAGAAATTAAAATAAATTAAATTAAATTAAAATCAATCGAAAAAAAATATATATAAAAAAAATATATAGTAAATTAATTAATTAATTGAATAAAAAACGAAAGGTGTAAGATTGAATAGATTAATCAAAATATTAAGATAACAAAAATAAGCTGATTTGTACATCAGCAGAACAGATTAATACAGAAAACTAAAATATATCCTTTGAACATTCAGGCACACGACGACGACGCCTCGAGGCCACTCAAATGAATGATCGACTCGCCAACCAAGGAATGAAGTCTGTCATGAAGCAACAAAAATCGATTATATACCAATCCGGCTGGAGCTAGACACCGCACAGGTTAGATGCTTCAACGAATGCAAGGTTAGACACCGCACAGGTTAGATGCCGACATGGCTGGAGCTAGACACCGCACAGGTTAGATGCTTCAACGAATGCAAGGCTAGACACCGCACAGGTTAGATGCCGACACGGCTGGAGCTAGACACCACACAGGTTAGATGCTTCAACGAATGCAAGGCTAGACACCGCACAGGTTAGATGCCGACACGGCTGGAGCTAGACACCGCACAGGTTAGATGCTTCAACGAATGCAAGGCTAGACACCGCACAGGTTAAATGCCGACATGGCTGGAGCTAGACACCACACAGGTTAGATGCTTCAACAAATGCAAGGCTAGACACCGCACAGGTTAGATGCCGATACAGCTGGAGCTAGACGCCGCACAGGCTAGGTGCTTTAACGAATTCAAGGCTGGACACCGCACAGGTTAGATGCCGACACGACTGGAGCTAGACACCGCACAGGTTAGATACTTCAACGAATACAAGGCTAGACACCGCACAGGTTAGATGCCGACACGGCTGAAGCTAGATGCCGCACAGGCTAGATGCTTCAACGAATTCAAGGCTGGACACCGCACAGGTCAGATGCCGAAATAGAGAGGGTTGGACACCGAACAGGAGGCGAGACATCGCACTGGAGGGAAGCCAAAACCGGCAAGGGATTAGCACGTCGGCAAACAGACAATAACTACCCCGGGTGGTCCTAATCGGAGCAAAAAAAACAGCTGCCTCAGGTACGCATCTCTTCTTCCTGTCCTTGAGGTTTGGCTCACCTAGGCACCTAGGCACTACGTTCTCCAAAACTGGGGGCAACTGTAGACACCGGGTCCCGAGGCAGCTCAGACCGAGGTTACCCAATGATGAAAAATGGCAACCGCTCTCGAGCAAAAGATTAAAAATGATGAATCGCTTGTCGAAAGCCTCTTTATTCTATTTTGTTTTATTTTTATTTTTAGTTTTATTTATTTTATCTTTTTTTCGGATTTTTTTTGGGGTCCCGTGCCGCGGGTCCGCGCGCCGCATGCGGAGCGACACGTGTCGCCACGCGGTGTCGCGCCCGCGGAAGCATCGCGCGAGGCTCCCTGCACGCGCGGGGAGCAGCACCACGCGTGGTGCTCCCCTCCGTGCGCGAGGGGCACCTCGCATGGTGGCCCCCCCTTTTGCGCGAGGGGGCACCTCGCGTGGTGCCCCCTTTCGCGCGAGGGGCACCTCGCGTGGTGCCCCACTCCCGCGCGAGGGGCACCTCGCGTGGTGCCCCCCTTTTCGCGCAAGGGGAGCACCGCGCGTGCTTCCCCTAGCGCGCAGGGGAGCATCGCGCGTGCCCCCCCTCGCGCACAGGGGAGCACCGCGCGTGCCCCCCCTCGCACGCAGGGCAAGCACCGCGCGTGCTTCCCCCTCACGCGCAGGGGAGCATCGCGCGTGCCTCCCCTCGCGCGTTGTCCCTTGGTGCGCGCAGGGCAATGCGCGCCTTGCCCTTTCTGCGAGGGCTTGCGCGCGCGTTGTACCGCCCAACACGCGACTGCCTCCTGGGCGTGTCGCGTGCTGAAGGGCGCAACACGCGGTCTTGTACCAAGTTACTGTAGCCCGTCTTCTTCCTCCAGCGCGATTCTTTGTCGGATTTTTAACCGTTTTTAGTCGTTTTGAGGGGCATTTTGAGGATTTTAAAACCCAAAAAAATGCCCTGAAAAACCTAAGTATAAAAAGAAATCAAATGGATTTTTAGGGGGGGTTTTTTCTGTGAACACAAAAAAAAAAAAAAAAAAAAAAAAAGCCCAGGAAAACTTTGAAAAAAAGCTTTTCTAAAAAGTCATCCGAAAGCTTGAATCCAAGAAATTAATTCTTGAGATTTGAGTTTTCGTTTTCATAAAACAGAGTTATTCAAAACATTTAAACCACTTTTTATCTGAAGCAAATCGACAGGAGATCATCAATTCTTCACTTTTGCTGCAAGTATAATATTTCTGAGGGTAAATATCTGAGCTAAATTTCATTTTCTATTTCTCTTTTATTAACACTTGTTTATTTTTCATTGTATATATTTCACCTCTACTTGATTCTCTTCTTGTGCTACACCCTGTATATTATCATCTGTTGTTGTTCCATATTGTATATTTTGATTGTTGTTTTTTGTGGTCGTTTGTTTATATTTTGTTGTTAATAATCCGTTTGTCCATCCTTAATAATTGCTATCCCTGTTTGTTCATGTTATTGTTGTATTATTTTGTTGTTTATAATCTTTTTATTCACCACCCCTTCACTCCGTAATATTTACTATTAATCATGCTCACCATTAATCTTTACATATCCAACTGCTTTTCATTATTTTGCTTTTATTTAGGCTTTTAGTTCTTTAATAGTGCCCCTGTTGATAGGTTCCTTGTACATTAAGATTCACAAATCGATATTTCATGGAATATGTAGTGTATTTGTTGGACTGCGGGTTATTTATACATTATGTTTAATCATAGTATTATTTTCTGCTTGTGTGTGTCGTAAAAAAGAATAGGTTTAACTTAGAATATTTTATTTGCATGATGTATAACTTGCTGTGTTGTGTATATGTAATTGGTGATTTATTTCAATTGATTTGTTTAATTATATATTTATTGGTTTGTTTCCATTGAATTGATTACTCATTTTTATTTGACATGATTAATTGTAAATATTTGAATGACTTAATCAATTTGGGTAATTATTTAATCGTCGGTACCACCCGCATAAATAATTGTTTATCTGATTAACTTACTTAACTAGTTGTTTGTGTATATTATTTGCTGTTGATTATTTATTTAATTAACTTGTACAATCATTTATTCATTTGTAATTTATTATTGATTTGATTTAATTCTCTAACATAATTTTATTTATTCTTTTTTATTATTCGCATTCAAAACTTATTTGTTTCACTTTGAGTGATATTTCTGAGCGGGCCGGCGGAGCAAGGAATTAAAGTCTCTCTCGTAATAACTTGGGTTTGCATTTCTTTACCATTGCATTTATTTCGTTCTATTATTTCCATGTATTGTATGTAAAAATGTATTTCAAAACTTGCCCGCCTCACAATAAAATCACTTTATTTACAATAATTAAAATTGGATTTTTTTTTATTATTAATAAAATGGACCAATGTCCTATTTTTTATCCAATAAAATCTCACTATCAAATGGAGAACTAATTTTCATAAAATAGGATCACTCATCCCGGCTTTTCAAATAAATGTCCAAAAACTAGTTCTCTAATTTTTTAAGTCAATAAAAGGAACCAATGTTCCTAAAAGTTCAATAAATGACCCGATTTATGTATGATTTATTTTAAAGTGTTCATTTATTTATGTTGGGCCCTTGTAATTTAAGTATTTGGGGCGAATTCTATTCTTCTAATATAAAATTTTATTCTTGTAATTTATCTATTTATTTATCGCTTTATTTATTGCTTTTCAACGTGAATGAAGTGCGCTTTAATTTTAATGCACGATCGTGTGAGGAGAGAAGTGGAATTGCGTTTCATTAAAAACTCATTTATAAAACTTAACTTAACTCATTAATAAAAGTAAAGTTCCGAACACCGTCTTTGGTTTAAGACCATTGAGGTTAGAGACCTCTCCCATTTTTTTTGGGTGGCGACTCCAATACACCTCAAGGTGCCTTTAGGCGTCACTAGACTAGGTGGCATCTCCCCAATGTCCTATTGGGAGGGATGCACCGATGATGTCTCGTGGTGCCCATGATCCAAAAAAGACGCGACCGATCCCTCGAGCCCCGAAAGGCGAGCTCAAAGAGGGCCTTGCTGGTCCGGGCGCGCGTCACAGCAGGTCCTTGAGATTCTTCTCTCGTGATGAATTCATCTCGATTATTGTACAAATGAATGCAAGCATATATCTTATGATAGAGAAACTTACCTTGTTGCTCCTGACATGGTGTGTATGAGTCGGCTTGCTCTCTTAAATGTCTTCTTAGGAGTGGGTCGTCGAGATTCCATTCTCGTGAGGACTTTATCTTGATCCGATTGTTCGGCATGGATGAGCATCTATGTAGATTAAAAACTGTACCTTGGCTCACTTTTGCGTTTGATTTGCCTCCGACTATGTGTGGATAGTTCGGCTTCTCAAAGGATCTTATTTTCTATAGATTTATGTGATTCCGGATTACCCTGAGCACGGTGTGTCCGGATAAGCTTGCTCTTCTGGGCGTTCCACCTCTATACCTATTCACCTGATTTTATGCCAGATGCAGTGGTCGACCATGCGGAGCTGAATTCGTCCCTTGGATCATCCTTGCTCTTGATGTCTATTCGAACCTATCCTTCTGAGTGATGTGCACAGCAACATATACAAAAGATTGTGTGTGCGTATGGAACTATGTGTGGAAAAATATATGCAAAAAACTATATACACGAAACACGAGCAAAGGATTAATATACAAGAATTGTGTGTGCATATCTATACATGTAAAAGACTAAATGCACGTGACATGCATGTGATATGCAAAAATGAATAGACCACATCCAGGTGGTTAAGGGATTCGTTGAGGGTGCTGCTCGGCTGCTCACATTGTCTGATGCCCCCAAGGATCTAGAAAAGCGTTGTCTTGGCTTTAAGGACTCTGACCCAGAATCTTTTCAAAGAGAACTAACTCGTGCGCATCTTTGCCCCCCGGTCAACGAGCATTTTGCCCCCTTGACTCTGAATCAAGCTCTGCCTAAAGGAAAGTCATTCGGAGTGATGCTGCCTTATCGCTCCAGGCGTCAAAAGTAATTGTTTTAAAGGTAGTGCGTCCCTTGTGGATTTTCACACTAGCTTTTCTTAGTGGGAGATGCATCCCTTTAGGGATTTTCACATAACCCTATGCCTAATTTTTGCCTGGAATGGACCCAACCCACTCCAATGGCTTTTATTCATTTCATTTTTTGAAGGACAGACTGCATGTTCCCAGGTTTTCACCCTGCCCTTTGGCCTAACTTTTGCTTAGAGCGCCAATTACGGTTTTCATCTCTAATGGCCTCTTCTTTTTTTTTTTAGACTCTCTTGCCTTTCAGGTACGGCTGCAAGAAAAGTTGAAGCTACTATCAAAGCCCTTTCCTAGGGTAATCAGCTGTTATTCTCTTAGGTATTTCTCTCTTGGCATCAATTGCATTCCTTTGACTTTCTGGTTGAATGTCTTGCTAGATTGGGTGAGGTAGTGGATGAGGATCTGGTTCTTTGAAGGCCTTATGAGCCTACCTTTTACACTACCACCTATTGTGCTTGATAATTCAGAGGGATTATTGATGTAGTGAGACATTCCTTATTCTTTCGAGGCAGGGTCTTATCTTCAGCCTTTGCTTCTCAGAATCATGATCTTTGGACTGAATTACCAGAGAAAACTACTATACCCTTTTCTGGGATTCATTTTGTAACTTCTACTAGCTCATATAGAGGATGGACACCTAGCCCCGCAGTTGATAACAGGACCTGGCCACTAAGGCACCCGGCCGGCGAGAGCAGTAGTAAGGTCTAGTTCAGATTTGTATGGATTTTAAGCAACATGTTCCTTTTTAGAATAGAAGTAGGAAATAATATCGATGAATGAATTTAGTTTTATTTCATTTCACAATATTGTGCCCGTTTCAATACGATTTCAATATACATGATCACCATTTAACACTAATTCAAAAATGCCAAACTACATTCATTCACAGAGCCAAATCTTGATAGCATCAACTCCTGTTACCAATCAGCCCTCTCGAATTTTTTTGATTGGATATTTTCTCTCATGCCTCTAATTTTTGCCCAGGATGCCTTTTTTTGGTTTTCACCCTGATGAGGCGCCTTATTTTAACAAGGCCGCCTTTTTACGGTTTTCGACTCGCGGGGCTTTTATTCTCTTCTTTTGATTTTATTGTCTTTAGCCATGAAACCTCTTGAGTCTATCGACGTTGACCGGTTCTTTAAACTCATTGCCATCGCTATCTGACAAGATCGCTGCACCCTTTGATAGCAACCTCTTGAGGATGAATGGACCTTTCCACGTGGGCCTAAACTTCCCCCTTATGTCTGGCGCACCTGGTCTCATCTGTTTGAATACCAAGTCTCCCTCTTTCAATGGGTGCTTCTTGACTTTCTTTCCAAAGGACCTAGCGAGCTTCTTCTGATAGATTTGGTTATGGTAATAGGCTCTCAATCTGTTCTCATCCAACATGTTTAAGTGTTGTAACCGTTGTTGTGCCCATTCAGCTTCTGGTATCTGAGCTTCCATGACCACTCTTAGTGACTTGAGTTCAACTTCGACTGGCAATACCGCCTCTGTTCCATACACCAAAGAGTATAGTGTGGCTCCTGTAGATGTTCTAGTCGTCGTTCTGCAACCCCAGAGTGCAAAAGGCAGCTTTGTCGCCCAATCTTTATAACTCTGAACCCTCTTGGCTAGAATCCTCTTGATACTTTTGTTGGCGGCTTCTACTGCCCCCCCATTGGCTTGAGGGCAGTATGGGGACGACTTATGATGCTCAATACCATACTTTTAGAACAATTTCTTCGTCTCGGCCATAAACTGGACCCTGATGTCAGATACCACGTGGTGCGGAAGGCCATATCTACATATCAAGTTCTTCTCAATGAATTTTTCCATATCTCGAGCATCCACCTTCTTGAAGGATTCAGCTTCTACCTACTTAGTAAAATAGTCGATGGCGACAATGATGTATCTGTGTCCATTGGAAGCCGTAGGACGGATTTCCCCAATAATATTGATCCCCCAAGCTGCAAATGGCCAAGGCGATGTCAAATTATACAATTCTGAGACAGGCAAGTGCCTTAAATCTGCGTACTATTGGCACAAATGACACTGCTTTACATACTTTGAGCAGGCATTATCCATGGTGACCCAGAAGAACCCTTGCCTCATAATCTTCTTTGCCAATGTCAGCCTGTTCACATGGGCTCCGCATACGCCAGCATGAGTTTCTTCCATTACCCTCTCGGCCTCTTTCCCATCCAAACATCTCAACTGGATACCATCAGCCTGCCGTTCGTATAATATCCCATTTATGCAAATGAAATGGGTAGACAATTTGCGAATCATTCTTTGATCTTTCTCAGTAGCTTCCTCTAGAAAACTCGCATTTTCTAAATAGTTCATAATGTCGTAATACCACGGCTTCCCATCCGCTACTTCTATTTCCATGACTGATTTAGATTCGAAGCTAGGTCTCTCAGAGCTAGAAATCATACCGGCCTCATAACTACCCCTTCTGGATTGTCCTACATTGACACTAAAGTGGTGAGCGTGTCGGCCAACTGATTTTCGTCCCTTGGAACGAAATGGAATGTACACACTTCAAACTAATTACTCAGGTCTCTCAGGTGCTTAATGTACGTCATTAGCCTTTCTTCTTTAATAGCCCATTCGCCTCGAATTTGATTGATCACTAGGGATGAATCACCAAACACTTCCACTTTCTTTGCCCCCAAGGCTATTAACACTTCCGACCCAAAAGTACATGCTTTATACTTGGCTTCATTATTGGTAGCTTTGAACCTCAGTTTCTTTGCCAAAGGGAGTTTCTCATTATCTGGGGTGGTCAGACTGACTCCTACTCCTGTCCCCTTATTATTCGCAGCCCCATCAAAGTACAGTTGCCATCCCTGAACTCCGATGGCTGTCACATCCTCATCTTGAAAGTTGAACTCGTATGAGTCTCCTTGATTTGGGTGTTCTACTAGGAATTCTGCCACTATGCCCTTTGATAGTTTTTCGAGTAACGTACTCTATATCAAACTCTTGTAGCAGCAACAACCACCTACCCATTTTTCTAAGTAAGGATGGAGCCTCCTACAAGTATCTCAAGGGATTCTGCTCAGCTACCGCCTGTACCTTGTACAAGTGAACGTAGTGTCTCAACTTCTTAGAGGCCCAAATTACCACAAGACAGATCTTTTCTACTTCTGCATACTTAATCTCATAAGCCAGGAACTTCTTTCTAAGGTAGTAAATAGCAAATTCCACTCTGAATTCGTCCTCTTGGGCCATCATGGTGCCTACAGAACCATCTTCTATAGCTAAATACAAAATCATTGGTTTGACTGACTGTGGTGGTCTCAACACCGGTGGTTTCAACAAGTATTCTCTGATAGTATCGAAAGCTCTCTGACAATCTTCGTTCCACACCACAGGTTGATTTTTCCTTAAGATTTTTGTTGCCATCCTCTGATAAGTGGCTCCTACATTTTTTAGGCCAAAAGGCATTACTCGATAAGCATATGTCCCCCACTCCGTGATGAAAGCCGTCTTAATTAGATCAATTATTTTATTGAGAATTTAATTGTAGCCCGCATAACCATCTCCAAAGCTATACATCTTGCAAGTAGCAGCGCTGTCTATCAACACATCTATATGGGGCAACAGAAAGTTATCTTTCGGACAAGCCTTATTCATGTCTCGATAATCTACGTATATTCTCACCTTGCCATTCTTTTTGGCTACGGGGACAACATTGGCCACCCAAGTTGGATACTGCACCTCAACTAGAAATTTGGCTTTGATTTGCTGGTGAATCTCCTCTTTTACATTATCTGCCCATTCCGGCCTAAGCCTTCTCAGTTTCTGTTTAACAGGTTTATGGTCTGGATATGTAGGAATAGCGTTCTCTGCGACTTTTCGATCAATTTCTGGCATATCTTCGTAGGTCCAGGCAAAGACTTTTTCATATATTTTTTTTAATATTCTCTCAAATTTTTCTCGCTCTTCAGGAGTTATGTTAGATACCATCAAGATTTTCAAGGTTCCAAGAATAAATAGAGTAGCATCAATCGAGCTAATGTCCAATATAAATGGATTATAATCATGCATAATGAAATCATTAAAAAAAACATCGCACAAGTGAAGGAAATTATTCGATTTTTTAATAATACTAAAATTATTAAAAAAGTTCAGAACTAAGAAGGAAAGTCTAAACTATCATCTTCCTCTCTCTGCCGATGTAGGTGTTATTGCCGATGGTCCATAATCAACTTCAGGGCCCATCCTTCCTTCCTTTGAGCTCCTTGTCGATGAGGCCTTGAACTTGTTCCCTCAAAGCTCGGCATTCATCAGTGTTATGTCCAGCCTATTGATGATAGACACAATATTGATCTGCCCGATGTCCTGGCTGCCCTTGGCTTTTAGAGGGTCTAGCTCATTTTGATTGCAACTTCCCTTTCTTAACAAAATAGGCAAAATGCTTCAACAGAGGCTTTTCTAAGATGATGCAGTCATTTTGGGTCACCTCCGTAGCCGACATCTTCATGTCTCCACCACTTACTTTGCTGCTATTGCTATGACTTAGGCACCCTTCAGTAATTCTAGACGGCTCAAGATTTTGAACTTGCTTCCTCAGGATTTTCCAGTCATCAAATAGACCTGTGGCATACTTATGAGGATCCATTATCCCATAACCCACAGTTGGCTTAGTTGACCTCATCTGAGGGAAAGATTCACCTAAACCAAAGCAATATTTCTGGGCCACTCCAGCCACCGACACTCTTTTTATCTTCTGAATGTTGACGGAACTGTCACCTCCGCATAGACCACTTTTTCTCTCCGAGTCCGTAGTACCAAAGGAAAGCCTCTTGTTGGCGGCTTGGGCAGTAGCACGTTTGGATCACTGAATTGCCTGCTCGAGGACGTCCATTTTTCTCTTGGGGCCACCCATCACCGTCATCTTAAACCCCTCATTACAAACATGTCCTTTGCCTTTTTGCCTTGACTGCAGAACACAAGGCATCTTTCCTCTGGACCCGATTACCGGCATGTATGCTATTGCAGCTAAGCCCTATTTGCTCTGTAGCATGGCAAAACCAATATGTTGTGCCTTGGTAGACAGTGTCATCGTGGCAGTAAAGTCTTCCTTCATAGTCTTTATCTTGGCTTCAAATTCTTTCAGCCTGCTCTCTAGGTCCCGTGCTTTCCTAACCATTTCATCAATAATGAGGGCATGGGTTGCACCCGATCTTCTTAATGGATTGGCCATGTTACTTTCTATCAAATATTGTAAAAGGGGACGATTTACCGTTCTCTGAGCCCACGTATTCTGCTCCTCAGAAAGAAAAGATAAGTAAATTACTGATTAGTCACCTATCAGGACCTTTAGACCACCTGGACAGATCTATGATGGCTACAAAAAATACCTGTTAGGATGTTGCATGAATGACATATAAGATGCATGATCGTGCTATACAACATCCACAAATCACATGCAAGCACATAGGTCCTTCCAACCTTGTTACTCCCACACACGAGGTCGTGCAGTCTCTGTCCTAGGTGGGATTAGCCCATGGGTCAACCGGAAACCCGATGGACACGTACGATGCACGGTGAAAAATCGGCAGCATAACCTCTCTTAGCTAATGTGCATACGCATAGGTTTTGACCGTCATGTATTTAGGCAGTCCGAATAAGTTGACATGGGCCTATTGGGGCATGAAATGTAACAACCCAAATAGGGCCTGGTCGGAATCTGTGCTTTAAGTCGGATAAGTGAGGGTATTTTCGTAATTTGGGTAAGAAGAATTTTGGATAATTAAGAATTTTGTGTTAAAGGAACTAATTAATTAAGTGTTAAGTGAAGTGAAGGAAAATATTAGTGTGTGCTTGTGGTGTAGGGTTGTAGGGTGTAAGTGGACATAAGGTTTTTATTATGGTGTGAGTGTAGTATGGTGCATTAGAAGATATTTGTGTAATAAAGCTTGTGTGTGGTTGGTGTATGGTGCCATAAGTGGATGAGTTGAGATGGATTGGCTTGATTCTCTAAGATTATGACATGTGGCAAGAGGTTGGTGAGTAATTAATGAGAGTAGGAGAGAGGAAGAGAGGGGCAGATTTTGGGTGAGGCTTCCCGTGGAAGCTATCTCAAATTCCCCTTTCTTTCTCATTTTCCCGTCCTCTCCTCTCTCTTGCTTTCATTCTTCTTCTCTCATCTCTCTTTGCTTGTGTTTTCTTGGAGTTTTGGGTGGGATCTTTGAAGGTTTGAGCTGGAAGTGTTGAAGGTAAGTGTTTGAGTTCGGATTGAGGTTCCCTTATTTAATTAGTGTTCTTTGGATTGATTTTTGGTTTGTGTTTGGTTTCGATTTAAGTGTTTGTGGCTGGGTTTTTGTGCAAGAATCGGAAGAGAGAAGGAAGAGCAAGGGCAAGGATATAGTGGATTCGTGAGGAACTCGGTTCGAAGCTTCGTTTTCCAGGTTTGGGAGTGTATTCTTGAGTGTTTGTTTGCGATTTTGCCTAATTGTGAATGTGTGTAAAATTATGTGTTATGAGATATTCTGGAAGTTGTTGATTGTGTTATGTTTATATGGTTTATATGCCATGGGTTGGTATTTGGTTGAGTTTAGCTTGTGGTGTTTAGAACTCATTTTATGCTTTTATGTAGTGATGTTGCTCTTAGAATTCATGAGTAAGATTTATTGATGATATGATTCTTTGATGTTTGGATTGAGTTCCTATTGTTATTGGAGTGTGAAATTGCTTGATTGAAGTGAAGGTTGTGAGATTTTGGCTTGAAAGACCTGGAAATTGCCCTGAGGAATCCCATCTGGGCATGGGTCACGGTGGCAACCAATCTTGTTACCACCATGAGCCACGAACCAGATGCATTCTGCCGTGAAGTTTGGTATGTCACGGTGGCAACCAATCTTGTTACCACCGTGAGGTATCCAAACTTTTGATTCTGTCTGGCTGCTTTGGTATGTCACGGTGGCAACCAATCTTGTTACCACCGTGAGGTATCCAAACTTTTGATTCTGTCTGACTGCTTGGTATGTCACGGTGACAACCATTTTGGTTACCACCGTGAGGTACCCCAGACTTGCTTTCTGCCAAGGATCTCTGGTATGTCACGGTGGCAACCAATCTGATTACCACCGTGACCTACCCTGTTTTGCAATAAAAATCCGTTCTGTTATGCATGTTTTATGAATGTTTATTTATGATTTTTAGCACGTGATACCATGTATTCTGGGTTTTGTATTCATCTTTTGGCATCTGTTAGTTGATCAGCTTTTATAAAAGGTGTTACATTTGAACATTGTCTTGTTTGTCTAATGTCATGTGAGAGTGTGTTTTCGAGCCTGAAGTGTCAAGGTATAGGATAATTAAGCATGCTTAAGAAGGGTTAGTTTACAGCTGTTCTGTCCGCCCCGTTTGGGCGAAGCGGTCGACCTCCGAGATGGTCATTTTCGTGTAGTGATAAAATGTTTTGAGACTCCGGTCTCCCGTGCTACCTTCGGGTATTAAAGTGTTTTTTTTTTAGGCTTCGGTCTCCCGTGCCGTGTTCCCGTATCCTCCACCATTGATTTCAGGCTATTGTGTGAACTGTTTGGTATTGGCTTAGCGAAGTGTTCTGATTATTGTGTGACTCTGAGTAGTGTATTGATTCAATGTTATGTACTATTTATCCTGATTATATATTTATATATCTGTACTCTGATTCTTATTATTTTATGAATATTAGTGCATGTTTTCGTGTATAGTGCTCTGTTGTGTTTGTTTCTCCCCACTAAGCGTTATCGCTTAGCACGGGCTTTTATCCCGTGCAGGTAGCGTGAAGGATTTTTGGGAGTTGCTCGTGTCGCGCATCTACAGGCTGGCCACATAGGAGTCGAGTTATTTAGTTTGTCTCCTCCTGTAATTCATTTTGTATATGTACTCTCTTGTTAATGGCTTATGTAAATTTTTATAATGAATCTTTAAAGAAATCTTGTGAGCTATTGTGTATAGTTTTGAATTCTATTTTAATGGCAATGTGGTATATTTTCTATGATTTCTCTTATTGGTTGTGAATGCTTCCGCTTAGCGCATGTATGCTTTCGCTGTTTGTTCCGTCGCGTCGTGAGTGAGCGTCGTGTGGCGCGCCCGCCGGTGCCCTTCCAACGGGGGCGGCGGCGGGGGTGTCACATGAAAGCCTTTGATTAGGTGACCAAATCAAATTATCTGGGTTTGTCCAATGCATAATGATCCACATAGCAAGCGTAGTATTAAGGCTCATACCATATAGGGGAAGTAACTATTTCCATTACATGAGTTTTGGTCAAGGTGATGTTACTTTAGGGCTACCCAAGCATGGTCCCTGCTAATGGGTCTAGCTCATCATGAGCGTAACAACCGATCGGGTCTCCATTTAATATACCATGATGGTACAAGGCTTGGGCCGGTGATTATCCTTAACACTTCCCTACATTGAGTGAACGTAGGGTCATGCTTCGAGAACGCACCGGGGCTGATAGAGGGACCAAACTAGCATAGATCTAAGGCTCTAATGCGATGCAATGCAATTTCGAAAAAGGATGAAATTTTTAAATTAAAAGTCAATTATAAATTTTAACCAAGGTACTTTCGAAGTGAAGTCTCGAGTATGTCCCCGGTGGAGTCACCACTGTGACATGCGCCGAACCCCGGGGCTCCCCGAAGGCTCGCTTTTAGGGCGATCGGGTGGAGGTTCATGAAAACTTGTAAGGTATTTACAAGTGCATCTATTTTGGGCAACAAGGAGGTTTCTTGGAGTCGCTACCCAATAGAACATTTGGAAGGGTAGTCTAGCCTCAGCAAGCCTAAGACGGCGCATAATATCCATTTTGGGCAAGCCAAAGGGATCTTGGAGATATCATCCCAATAGAACATTGGAATGACCCTCTACCCCGTGGAGCCTAAGATTGTGAATTTAAGTCTTTTGGTGGGACACAAGAGATATTTTGGAGATTCCATCCCAATGAAACACTGAGATGGACCTCTAACCTCATTGAGCCCAAGACCAGAGTGAGTTCGGGACTTCCCATTTATTCATACCTTGGTTAATTTTATAATCGAGTTTTGAATTTATCATTTCATCCCATTTCTCATTCATTTTAATGCAATTAATTAAAGCGCATGTCAATCATATAGTGGAAGCGATAAATAAAAGCGTAAATAAAATAAAGCATATGTAAAAATATTACATCAAAACTAGGGGCGGAATACAACCCCCATTGTAAATAAAATACAAATCATGTATAAATCGGGATATTCATTAATGATGAGGACAATGGTCCTCGCATGCATAATTATTGTAAAACAATTTTGATGTGATGATTTTATTTTGGATAGAGAAAATTGAGACATTGGTCCCATTTTTATTTAGGAAAAAATCCAAATTAATTAATAAAAATGCTTTGTGATTTTTTTCTAGCGTGCCTAAAGTAAACAGTTTTATAAGAAAATTACATGGCAAAATAAATGGAAAAGCCAAATAAATAAAATATTATAAATGAAATAAATAAATACTTGATCCTAAACGAGCCTTCTGAATCTTCCCATGTGCTCGCAAAAATGGCCCAAGAGGAAAATGAGATGTGAAATAATCCTCAGAGTTTCGAATTCGATGAAGGTAAAAAGGATGGTTGATTTCCTTGTTCGTAACTTGCAATATTAGAGTGTAATATGATGAAAATGTTGGAATTTTATTCCAAGAAAAAATAGGATGAAAAAAAAATGATCAAAAATTTTTTAAGAACAAAGAATTGATTTCTTTGTCTAAAGAACTGATTTTGATCACAAAAAAGATTTTTATTGATTAAAATAAAGAAAAATGATTTCAAGAACAAACAATCACTTTGTTTGTATCAAGAAAAAAATGACTAAAAGTCTTATTTTAGAAAATCAAATGAAAAAATTAGATTTTGATAACAAACAATTGTTTTGTTTGTCTTAAAATTAATTTTTCATCAAAAAGAGATTCAAAAGAAAATCAAAGGAAAAAAGTTTTATTGAACACAAATAAAAGATTAAAAAGAATTTTGAGAACAAATAATTGTTGTATTTGTCTCCAAAATTAAATCAAACAACAAAACTCCTTCCAAAATATATGTTTAGAAGAAATTTTGTTGGAAAAAGAAGAAGAATTGAACTATTTTTTTTATTTTGTGCACGAGAGCTCGCAGCCCGGTGCGCACGCTTGCGCTGCCACAAGGCGCCGCCGCGGCCGAGGCTCGAAAATTATATATTTTTTTAAGGATTAACTAAAAATGCTACATTTTTAATCCCCCATTTTTCAAAATTAATTTTTAAAATATTTTTTAATATTTTTTAATTTTTCACTCTAAAATTCAAATTTTCAAGGAAATCATCACTTTTAACCCTTTTGCCCGTGACAAGGCATCTTATCATCATTGGGTAACTCTGCTCTGGGCTGTCTCAGGACCCGGTGTCTACAGTACCCTCACTACGTCTTGAGTCATCCCAAGCTGTCGAACACATCGAGCCATGATGTAAAAGGTAGCCTTATGAAGCCTATATAAGGGAACACATCCTGAAGAGCCATCAACTATCGCAGTAGATAGGGGAAGCCAAGCGTTCACGAAGTTGATGTCCTCGTCTGTTACTTCACTAAATCTGGTGACCCCCTCGTCGAGAGTTGCGAATGAGTACAACCGTTGATGAGGAAGGAGATTTCTCGATGAATATTGGCTGACAACCTGGGGAGGTGGTTCTGATAGCAATTTCAACTTCTCTTGTAGCCATATCTGGAAAAAGAAAAAAGAAAAAAAACCGCTGGAGTGAGTTGGGTTCACCCAGGCAAAAGTAAGGCATAGGGTTGTGTGAAAATCCGAAAAGGACACACTTTCCACTGAGAAAAGCTAGTGTGAAAATTCACAAGGGATGCACTACCTTTAAAAATAATGACTTACCTGAAGTAATAAGGGGCTCCCGGAGAAGAAGGCAAAGGACCCGGCACGAACAGAATCCGGATAGTCTTAGCAAGAACTAGTGGGAATGGGGTCAATCCACAATGAAAGTCATCCAGAATTCCAAAGAAGCGAGTGTCACCGGTCAACTCCTCTGAAGTCGCAGTCAAGTATGTCATCAGACAGAGAAGGAACATGATGTTTGTACAGTATGGGGGAATATCAGGAAACTCATCTAAGGCCTCAATTAATGGCTCTAAGGCGAATGTGGGACCCTGAGGAACCAAACGAACAACATCGGAAGGAGCAAGGCTCAAGGCTAAGGCGATGTCCCGGGTATGCATCAGACCACAGCGAGGAATGCAAGGTAAAGCACCGAGGGGATCCCGGCTCCAATAATGGCAGCAAACCCCTCAGGTAGGGGGCATAACTCCTGATAAGTAAATCTGAAAACATGGAATCACGAATCCCAGAAGCGGGCTGCATCCAAAAGGAGTTTGTAATATATCTAACTCTTCTCGGAGCAAGGGTGGAATTTTCCCAAGTTTGAGGGTTGTCTAAAATTCAGTACATCTTGATAATAGCAGGAGAAGGCATTTTTCAAGGGTTATAATTGGAACTCTAAATTAGCAGAGGAAATAAGGAAGGAAACAGGGAGAATGCCTATAAGGTCTATTGTTGCTGCAACCTATTCGTTTGGACCCCGTTCAGGTCCCTATGTGTTTGGGACCTAATGGATCCATATGTATTGATGGATCTTGCTTAGATCCCTATGCATATATTATAAGGATGGAACTGGGCCTTCAGCCACTTATGTGTTTAACCCATTATCCATTACTAAGAAAATGTAGGCAATGTATGAATAAAGAAAAACAAAGGAATAATATGAGATATATGTATGCCTATTGATAGTTGTTAATTTACTTTTGAGTATATCTTTCATTAATTATATTATATGCATGTCCCATATGCCTGTGTTATGATTTGATGACCACTGTGAAGGGTCATCCATTTCATGTTTCCTCACTAAGCGATTATGCTTAGCATGGGTGTTGTATTCGTGCAGGTGTAGGTGTTAGTGATAGCAATTTTGGAAGGACAAACGCGTATCTTCAAGAGGCAACACAATATGACAAGCATTTCTTTTTGTATGTTTTGTCCACTGATGTAATAAAGTAATTATAACCTTTTTTTTGGGTTGTAATATTGTAACTCATTATACGTATATATGTTAATCTTAAGAGATGTATAAAATCATATATAGAACGATATAATGTATTTCACCTGTTATGTGAATGATCTTAATGTGATGTGTATAAATTGCATATACCTATTGAATGGAATATAGGCCATTACCATGTTGAAAAGAAAGTTTAAAATTTTCGGCATACTTTAATGTATGTAAACTTGATAGTTATGTGAGTTACCTTGATTGCATGTTGTGTGAATATAATAAAACCTCATCCATCATAATAACTCATCCACAGAGGATATAGTTGGCTATGTACGCGTAAGGGGTGTTACACACAACACCAAGATGTTCTTGTACTCCTAAAAAATATATAATCATACACCCACAAAATGCGCTATAAGGCTTTAATGGAATACATAATGTGCAAGCACGACAACGGATAATGTGCTTGCATAAAGAGCAAAGATCACCCACTTTCAAATAATTCATGGCATGCACAAAATTTGACATAATCATGCACTTAAAAAATGCAAACATACATGTTCGTGTACTAAAACTAATGCACAAATGGAAAAAAGATGCTCGCACGCAACACAAACATGTTCTTGCACTAGCACAAAAGGCACAATCATATCCCCAAAAATGCACCATGGGCATAGATTGAATGCATAATGCGTACGCATGACAACAGATAATGTGCTTGCGCAAAAAGTAAAGATCGCCTACTTTCAAAAAAATCAAGGCATGCACAAACTTTGATATAACCACGCACTTAAAAATGCAAACATACATGGTCCTGCACTCACAAAAAAAGATGCCCTAAAACTTTGATATAACCACGCACTTAAAAATGCCCTAAAACTAATGCATAAATACAAAAAAGATGCGCACATGCAACACAAACATGGTCCTGCACTCACAAAAAAAGCGCAATCATATACCCAAAAATGTTCTATGGGGCTTAGATGGAATGCATAATGTGCACGCATGACAACGGAATTTGTGCTTGCACAAAGAGTAAAGATCACACACTTTCAAATAATTCAAGGCATGCACAAACCGTGACATAACCACGCACTTAAAAATACAAATATACATGTTCGTGCCTTAAAACTAATGCACGAATACAAAAAAGATGCATGCATGCAACATAAACGTGTTCTTGCACTCGCCCAAAATGCACAATCATATCCCCAACATTGTGCTACGGGGCTTAGATGGAATGTATAATGCGCACGTATGGCAACAGGCAATGTGCTTGTGCAAAGAGTAAATATCACCCACTTTTAAATAATTCATGGCATGCACAAACTTTGACATAACCATGCATTTAAAAATGTAAAGATATAGGTTCATGCACTAAAACTAATGCACAAAATACAAAAAAGATGCACGCACGCAACACAAAAATATTCTTGTACTCGCACAAAAGGCACAATCATATCACCAATAATGCGCGAAGGGGCTGAGATGGAATGGATAATGGGCATACTTGACAATGGACAATGTGCATGCACAAAGAGTAAATACCACCCATGCTCAAATAATTCAAGGCATGCACAAACTTTGGCATAACCACGCACTTAAAAATGCAAACATATATGTTCATGCACTAAAACTAATGCACAAAAGATGCGCGCACAAAAAATAAACATGTTCTTGCACTTGCACCTAATGCACAATCACATACCCAAAAAATGCACTAAGGAGTTTAGATGGAATATGTAATGCACATGCATGACAACAAATAATATGCAGGTGTAAAGAGTAAAGACCACCCCTGCTCAAATTATTCAAGGCATGCACAAACTTTGACATAATCACACACTTAAAAATGAAAATATACATGTTTATCCTCTAAAATAAAGGCACGAATACGAAAAAGATGTGCATATGCAAACAAACACTCGCACAAAATACACAATAATATACCAAAAAATGCGCTACCGGGCACAAATGGAATGTGTAATGCGCACGCATGACAACGGACAATGTGCATGCGCAAAGACCACCCATTCTCAAATAATTCAACGCATGCATAAACTATGACATAACCATGCACTTAAAAATGCAAACATACATGTTCGTGCACTAAAACTAATGCATAAATAAAAAAATGATGCACGCCTACAACACAAACATGTTCTTGTACTAGCACAAAAAGCACAATCATATCCCCAAAAATGCACAACGGGGCATAGATGGAATGCATAATGTGCACACATGACAACGGACAATGTGCTTGCACAAAGAGTAAAGATCACGTACTTTCAAAAAATTCAAGGCATGCATAAACTTTGACATAACCACGCACTTAAAAATGCAAACATACATGTCATGCCCTAAAACTAATGCACAAATACAAAAAAGATGCGTGCATGCAACACAAACATGTTCTTGCACTCGTACAAAATGCGCAATCATATAACCAAAAATGTAGGGTTGATTTCACCCACGATCACTCAACTTATCACTTATCGCGTAAAAGTAACTAACTTTTTTTTCTGACTTAAATGTCACTGAAATTTTAATATTTTTCCAAAAAAGTCATGTTGACCACAATCCGGCGAGTTAAATATCACTGAACTTTTAACATTTTTGCAAAAAAGTCATGTTAACCGCAATCCGGCAAGGACCCTCGCCGAATTGATGACATGGCTTGCCATGTCAGAAACTACATGTCATTTAACAATATTTCCAACAAATGCTACATCTAAATCAATTTCACTCACGGTCACTAAACTTATCATTTATCGCGCAAAAGTAACCAACTTTTTTTTCCAACTTAAATGTTACTGAACTTCTAACATTTTTGCAAAAAAATTATGTATTTACTATTCATCGCCACGTGTCATATGCCATGTCATCAATCAGGCAAGCGTTCTTGCCGAATTCCGGTCTACATGAATTTTTTGCAAAAATATTAGAAGTTCAGTGACATTTAAGTAAAAAAAAAAGTCGATTACTTTTGTGCAATAAGTGATAAGTTGAGTGATCATGAGTGAAATTGACCCCAAAAATGTGCTATGGGGCTTAGATGGAATGCATAATGCACACGCATGACAATGGACAATGTGCTTACACAAAGAGTAAAGATCACACACTTTCAAATAATTCAAGGCATGCACAAACCGTGATATAACCACGCACTTGAAAATGCAAACATACATGTTCGTGCCCTAAAACTAATGCATGAATACAAAAAGATGCGTGCATGCAATACATACATGTTCTTGCACTCGCCCAAAATGCACAGTCATATACCCAACATTGGGCTATGGGGCCTAGATGGAATGCATAATGCACACGTATGACAACAGGCAATGAGCTTGTGCAAAGAGTAAAGATCACCCACTTTCAAATAAGTCATGGCATGCACAAATTTTGACATAACCATACATTTAAAAATGCAAACATATAGGTACATGCACTAAAACTAATGCACAAATATGAAAAAGATGTGTGCATGCAAACAAACACTCGCACAAAATGCACAATCATATACCAAAAAATGTGCTATGGGGCACAGATGGAATGTGTAATGTGCATGCATGACAACGGACAATGTGCATGCACAAAGAGTAAAGACCACCCACGATCAAATAATTCAAGGCATGCACAAACTATGACATAACCATGCACTTAAAAATGCAAACATACATATTCGTGCACTAAAACTAATGCATAAATACAAAAAAGATGCGCGCACACAACACAAATACGTTCTTGCACTCGCACAAAATGAACAGTCACACACCCAAAAATGCGCTATGGGGCTTAGATGGAATGGATAATGCACACGCATGACAACGGAAAATGTGCTTGTGCAAAGAGTAAAGATCACCCACTTTCAAATAATTTATTGCATGAACAAACTTTGACAGAACCATGCACTTAAAAATGCAAACATACATGTTCGTGCACTAAAATTAGTGCACAAATACACAAAAGATGTGCACAAATAACACAAATATGTTCTTGCACTCGCACAAAATGCACAATCATATACCCAAAAATGTGCTAAAGGGGTTTAGATTGAATGCATAATGCGCATGCATGATAAAGGACAATGTGCAGGCGCAAAGAGTAAAGACGACCCACGCCCAAATAATTTAATGCATGCATAAACTTTGACATAATCACGCACTTAAAAATGCAAACATATATGTTCATTCTCTAAAACTAATGAATAAATACAAAAAAGATGTGCGTATGCAACACAAACACTCACACAAAATGCACAATCATATACCCAAAAATGTGCTACAGGGCATAGATGGAACGTATAATGCGCATGCATGACAACGGACATTCCGCATGTGCAAAGCCTAAAGACCACCCACTTTCAAATAATTCAAGGCATGTAAAAACTTTGACGTAACCACGCACTTAAAAATATAACCATACATGTTCATGCTCTAAAACTAATGCATAAAAAAAAGATACGCGCATGCAACAAAAACATGTTCTTGCACTCTCACAAAATGTACAATCATATACCAAAAAATGCACTACGGGGCTTAGATGGAATGCATAATGCGCACGCATAACAACGAATAATGTGCTTGTGCAGTGAGTAAAGATCACCAGCTTTCAAATAATTCAGCGCATGCACAAACTTTGACATAACCATGCACTTAAAAATGCAAACATATATGTTTGTGCACTAAAACTAATGCACAAATACAAAAAAGATGCGCGCATGCAACCCAAATATGTTCTTGCACTCGCACAAAATGTACAGTTATATACCCAAAAATGTGCTAAGGGGCTTGCATGGAATGCATAATGTACACACATGATAACGGACAATGTGAACGCACACAGAACCTACATGTTCTTGCTTTTGTACAAAACGCACAATCATATACCCAAAAATACGCTACGGGGCTTAGATGGAATGCATAATGCACACACTTGACAACGGCCAATGTGCATGCTCATAGAGTAAAGAGCACCCACTTTCAAATAATTCATGGCATGCATAAACTTTGACATAACTACGCACTTGAAAATGCAAATATACATGTTCGTGCACTAAAACTAATGCACAAATACAAAAAAGATCGCGCACGCAATATAACACCCTTATACTATACTTACACGGTGATTTGCTCACTTATAGTGCGATTACCATGATTGTAGTATGCCGACTTATATTCTACTAATGAAAATACGGGTAATTTTTATTTTCTTTTTATTCTCAATCATTTATGACTTAACTATCAATTCCATAAATCATGCATAACACCTAAACTAAATTAACTTTGCCGAAGAACCCATAACTCTCTACAAATTTCTATTCATTTGTGTAATAACCCGATTTAGACCCTAGTAGGATTTTGGTATTATTTGTGAAGAATTGGATACGATGGTATTTGTATAATTGATTTGTGGGTTTGAGCAGGGGTGTAATTAAAAAGAATATGAGATATGTAAAGAAAAAATTTAAGTAAGTGAGTTAATAGATTTTTTTCCAAAGGATTTATAAGGACATTTGCCAAGGATTTCATAAGTTCAACCTTTAGGGTGGTGACACCTAAGATTGGTAGTTGGGAAGCATTTAATGAGAGAAAAAAAGGGAAGAGAGAGGGATAGGAAGAATTAGATTGGTTTCCCATTCTCCTCTCTTCTTGTGTAAGCTTCCTCTTTCTCTTCTTTATTTCATTTCTTCTTCTTATTCTTCTCTTCTTTGGTTGATCTTGGAGGTTTGAGTTGGTTTTGAAGTGGTTTAGGGTTTATTGAAGAAGTAAGTTTTATTAGATATGATTTCTTCTTCTCCTTTCACCTTGGTTTGAACTTTTGGAATAAAGGATTAAGGGTGCGTTTTGTTTGGTTGGTTGCAAGCTGCCGATAAGGGAAAAGAAAAGAGAAAAGAGAAGGTGTGATCAAGAAGAAGGGTTCAAGCTGCATTATTTGAGGTTAGGGATTTTGTGTTAAATGTTTGTGAGTCTTTTGGTTTATATTTGTGCTTTACATGTTTTGATTTGTAAGGAATGTTAGAGTTATTGGGTTATGTTTAGTTAAATGGAAGTTTGATGGAGTAAGCATATGCATGTTGTTGATGAATTGTTATGAGTTTAGTGTTGTGTTTGTAAGTTGTGATTTTTGGGTTGTCTTTGGACATTTCAAAGCTGGATTTATTTTGCGTGTTTTGGGGTTTCACACGGTGGTATGGTTTTCCTGACTGTCGTGTGAATGTGCCTAGAAGTATGTTTTTGTCTGCATTTTGGCTTCACATGGTGGTAAGGGTAAGCTTGACCATCGTGTGAGCAAGCCAAAAGCTTGAATTTTGGCTGTCTGTGGCTTCACACGGCGATAAGGGAAATCATGATTACCATGTAAAGTGCTACTAGATTGTGAATTGTGAGTTTGTTCATTTACACAATGGTAAGGCAATCTCTGACCACAGTGTAAATTGATTCTAGTTTGGTTATTTTGTGGCAGGATTGGTTCACATGGCGGTATGGAATTCCTGACCGCAGTGTGGATTTTACACGGTGATATGACAGGGCTTTACCGCCGTGTAAAGTTGTTCTGTGTGGTTAATTTAAAGAGTTATTGGTGTTTAAGTTATTTGCATATATTATTTGTTCATCTTTAATGTTATTGAATTAAAGTTTTGATTATATATATGTATACTGATGTATGTTCTCTTTGATGGATAAAGTTCTGCCAAGTTTGTTTTGGACCCTATTTTTACACCTTATGTTAAGTATGAGCCTAAAGAGTCATAATAGTGGATAGATAAGCATGCTTATAAAGGGCTAGTGATTGTAGCTGCTAGTGTTGACCCCGTTTGGGTCTAGTGTCGGCCCCTTTTAGGTCTAGCGTTTGATACCTTCGGGTATCCAAAATATTTTGAAAAAGAAAAAAGATTTGTGACTTTGTTCTCCAGTGTTTGATACTGCTGGACAGTATCCAGTGTACCCGAATCCACCATTGATGAGTTTCAGGCTATTGTTATGTATGTTTGTAAGTGATTAGTAGAGCTTTGTACTCTTGATGTATATGTTAGTACCTGTACATGCTTTGTGGTGATATTTCGTCACTTATCGATTTTGAACATTTCTATAGCTCAGTGATAAGCATGAAATGTATGTGTATCTATTGATATAAGCATGTTTTATTGTTATGATATGTTCTTCTCATAGTTATGTGTATGTTCGTGAGTGATATCTATTTTTGCGTTGTTCTGTTTATGTTTTGTGATTTCATTGGAAGTCTTTTGTATATGTATATCCCCACTAAGTGTTATCACTTAGCACGGGTGTTTTCCCATGTAGGTATGCAGGTGTGAGTTCGGTGTTAGGCATCTGCAGGTCTTGGCCACTAGGAGTTCGTGTTGGATGTCCAATTAGTTTTTGTTATAGTTTTGGTATAGTTCTGTAAATGTATTTGTAAAATAATATTTTTGTATCAGACTTATGTAATAGTGTTGTATATGCTTTAGCAACTATGTAAATGTTTTTAGTATACTCTTATATGTAATCGAGTTTGATTAATTATGTTATATGAAAATTCTATTTTCTTTACGAGTTTCCTTAGTTATATGTCATATTTGTGCTTCCACTATTGTTTCATTTGAGTGCATTTTCGTATGTGTGTTTGTGTGGCGCCCCTATATCCTCATAGGGAGTATTGGGGTGTTACAATTTGGTCAAAATTTCGGCAGCATAACGGCTTATAAACCTAGCTAACAAACCTACAATCCAAACAATTTCACAGCCCACTCAGGGCAGAACAATAATATCACATCCATCCACCCACAAGTAGTCCAAAAAATAATTCACTCATCTAATAACAAAGTTTACATATACGTCAATACATATTCTTTAAAACATCCCAACATACATATACATTCCATCACTTAAAACATACGAAATAGATCTTTAATTGAATCTTTCTCCTTTGCGCTCCCAAAAACGAGGTATGCTAGCTCCACTCCTATGGCGTACTTACACGTAGTCAATATAAACTACGTGCTAAGTATTAAAAATGCCCAGTGATTGATTACTAATCCAAAAATTTTCACTACAATAAATTAAATACAAACATGCACACTAAATTAAATTCATTATTTAGTTTTTGTTTTATAGATTATTAATATATTATTATTATTATTATTATTATTATTATTATTATTATTATTATACTTACTTAATTAGTCAATTATTTAGTCAATAAGTTCAATTTAACACTTACATAAATCCACAATTACATTTTTGTCCTTTAATTTGCTTTATTTTATCAAAATTACAATTAGGTCCTTGAACTTTTACCAAAATTACGATTTTGTCCTTATTCATCACTTATTTACTAAAATGCCATTATTTACATTCTTTTCTCATTTAAATCATTATTTGACTTACAAATTACATTTTAGATCCCAAATTAACACTTTCACTCTAAATTACATTTTAATCCCTATAACTTACATTCTTTATACTAATATTATTTTAATTACACTTGTCACTTAAATATTACTCATGAACTCAACTATATGCAAAATTATCGCTTAACCCTATACTTTTCATTCATTTTTTTTTTCAAATTAGTCCCTTTTTCACTTTAATTTTTATATTTCACTAATTTATTCATTTTAAATACATATTTATCATATTGCCCCTAGTATAAACCCGGTAGAAAAATCTCTGAACTAGAAATATGGGACATGGACCCAAAATATCTACAAACTAAAGGGTTATCCCGAAGGAACCACTCATCATTGTCACTTTATTCACTATTCACTATTACACTGTACACTGAGATAGACTGTCATTAGTGTCACACTCCAAATATGGCCTAGTTGGAATTAGCAAGTTTAATTGGACTTTCAGAGTATTGTGGTAATTTATGCAAGAGAATTAAGGGCAATTAGGTAAATTTATAATGGAAAGGAGGATGTAATTGCAAGAATTAAAAGTATTAATTGAAATAATTCTATTAGTAACAATTTGGTAATTAAATGAGGACTTATTAGAAGATTGGTAAGGGCTAGAATGAAAGTCAAGAAAGATGAAAGTGGGGTCCAATGAATGGCTGCCAAGTGGATTAAGTTGGTGAAGGCATTAATGGGGATTTGAAAGGGAAGTGGAGTGAGGGAAGGCAAAAATTTCTTTTGCTTCTCTACCCTGCTCTCTCACGTTTCTTTGCTCCTTCTTTCTCCATTTTTCTGTCTTCTTCATTTACATGTGTTGTTCTTCCATTGTTGAGCTAAGATTTTGAGTTTTGAAGGGATCTAAGAGGTAAGTGAACTTGGTTTAGTGGCTTTATCTTCTTCTTCTTTTCTTCCACGGGTTGGATTGGGTTTTCTGGTTGTACACGGGTTAACTATGCTTTTGGTTTGGTTGGTTTCTTGCAAGAACTTGAAGAAAGGAGGAAGGATAAAGGGAAAGGAAAGGTGGTAGATGTAACACCCCGCCATCCCCGTTGGAAGAATGCCGGAGTGCCACGCGGGCAAACACATATAACAAATCCATATACACATGTATAAATAAAACCAAATGAAATGTAAAGAAGCTTTTTAATTATTTAATAGTAAAACCTGTTTACATGTAACATATATCAATATCGTTTTACAAAAAGGGCTCGTAAGCAAATACATATACAAAAATATACTTGTTTCTTTACAAAAGATTCATTTTGCTATACACAAGCCATGTACAAAAATATAACAGCGGAAGACTTCAAAAATATAACAACTCCATCCAAAAAGACTCCTAGTGGCCGACCTGCAGATCTCTGACTCTCAACTGAACTCACCACCTGCACGGGAAAAGAGCCCGTGCTAAGCGATAACGCTTAGTGGGGAGGAACAAAACAAAATAACAATATACATATAACATATGTGCAACAATACTATAATCAATATACAAGGTGCATATCATCAAGTTATACAAGAATTCATATGCATCATATCCATTTAATCTTGTTAATAAACATCTCAACATATACAATACATATACACATATACACATATAGCCTGATTAGTCGGAATAAACTCATTAGAAGTGGATACGGTCCAATGGATACTGATAGAACACAGTATCCCAAGCATATAGAGACATGAGTCTCAAACATGTAATTTTCATATAGAGACCGAGGTCTCGCTTTATTTCCATATAGACCAAACATGGTCGAAACAAGGATCCAAACGGACCCGCATATATCATTTTATCATATAGCAGCTGCACACACACTCTGACCTAAGTAAGCGCTTACTTATCCACTACTATGACTTATTCAGGCTTTAAATGACACAACTCAATAATTCATATATTCATGTTCATTGTTCAAAATCATAAACATATACATATATTCAAATATTAGTTATGGAAGTAATAAGAACTTATAATTCATGTACACATGTATCTAGATCAAATTCAGAACATTTAAACATATAAATATCAATACTGAAAGTAATAAGAATAAATAGTTCCTATTGAAAAGTCCACGTTAAATAAATTATGAAATGTGTAAATCATGTACATTAATTATTAATCAAGTATACAACTCAATAATAAACAATTATTAAATACCATTAAGATTTTAAACCCAAACATTTGTCATGTAAAGCAAAAACCCCCTTTAAACAGAAGTTAAAACTATGCTTTTAGGAAAACTGGGCAGCAAGCAGAAGCCAGTCACGTCGTGACCACTGGTCACGTCCCGTGACGCTGGCTTCACGCGAGCTCCACGCAAAACAGCAAGCAAGAACAGGCGGTCACGGCGTGACCATCAGTCACGTCTCGTGACGCCTGTGAGGAGAGGGAGAAAAATCACGATCTCGTGACACACAGGGGCAAGCGAGGTCGCGAGGCGTGATGCTCCATCACGTCGCGACTTCGCCAAGAGAGGCAGGTCACGGCGTGATGCTTCATCACGCCACGTGACTTCCCAAAGGAGGGAGGTCACGGCGTGATGTCTCATCACGTCACATGATCTTCCTCTCACAGCTTCTTCTCCTTCATCCTACTTCTCAAAATTCCCAGAAAAACACAGAAACCCAGAAAATCGTGTGAAAACAGAGTACAACCAAAACTCAACCCCCAGTTTGTCTAAATCCATTTTTCATGCAATAATTATACAAATACGTACCTTTAAATCTTCTGGGCACAATTACAGCAATTATAACACAACTAACACATTTTTACTATTCAAACAGAGGTGAAACCAGAATGTCAACATATCAGAATTTCTCATTCAAATTCATGTACATTCATCTTATTTACCAACTCACTTTATTCATTTCTACCTAAATCATGTAAACACAGTACACTTCTCATGCATCTTTATAAATGAACACATATAATCAATGTTAACACAAACAACAATTAGGATCCAAAATGAGAAAAATGGAAACACTCCCAAACCTGTACTGAAGCTCAAAATGTCCACTGTATTTCTTCTTCAATCTACAATCTTATCTTTTCCTTTCTCCTTTCTTTTATCTTCAGAAGCATGCAACAAATGAAACCACAGTTCATTAACCAAGAACAGAATCCCTATAATCCAACGAGGAATGAGACGGAAATTAACCATAAACCAAGAAAACTTCTGCCACTTACCTTCTGAAGCTACTAACACATCCAGACCTCAATTCCTCAACAAGGAAACACACATGCAGATGATAGAAAGAACAGAAAAATGAAGAAAAGGCAGAGTGTGGTTTACGTGAGAGAGAACCAGAAAAGAAAGAGAAAACTTTTTTTTTCAATCTTATGTTTTCCAGCCAACTCAACTTTTCTCAATCTTTCTTTTTCCCTCACCACGTACACACACTCACACTCACCACATGGCACACATGCACAGCTCCACAAACCCACTTAATACCCTTTTACCAATAAGTCCTTGTTAAATTACCCTTTCCTCACCAAAATAAAATCTGCCATAAAAATACTTTTAATTCTTGCAATATAATCCTCTTTTACTAACAAATTACTCAATTGCCCTAATTGTCCATTTAAAATTCTAATTTCCGATTAGGCCACTTATGGGGTGTGACAACTCACCCCTCCTTAAGAAAATTTCGTCCTCGAAATTTCCTTGCTTATCCGAACACAACTCAAATACCAAAACCGAAACAAGACAAAACTGAACATGTAAACACTTACTCGAAGGTCCGGCAGCACCCGCTACATTCTCAGCAGTCATAGCATATGCCCTATGCCGATTACGATCCTCCGTAGCACCAGGTCGCTGCACCGTCTCAGATGGTGCTCTCGGAGCTCTACTTGCATCCCGGTTACTTTGGACGACATTGGATCTCTTACTCTCTTGCTGATTCTGGTCCACTTGTCGATCAGGGCAAAATGCAAACCGATGTTCCATGCTTCCACACTTGAAACAAGCGCCGGTAATCTTCCGACACGTACCCCAATGGTACCTATGACAATGCTCACATTCTGGTGCTCGATTTCCTTTACTACCATGTGGGGCTACACTCTCTACCTGTGAAGGCACTTGTACACCCCCTCTAGATCCTTGCTCAACTGGAGTACCCTTGGACTTCTTAGTACTCGCAACTCCCCCATCCGGTGCTCTCCTCTTGCTAGCCATTCTCTGCTTGATCTCTTCAGATTCCTCTAACCTCATTGCTGCAGCCACAATCTGATAATACCCAACTGGCTGCAAGACAATCATCGCAGACAAGGGGCCTCTGAATACCTCACGCAATCCCTCTAAAAAGTGGCTACATCTGAACTCATCTGTCAACAACTGCTCAGGCACATACTTACTTAGCCTATTGAACTCCTTGTCGTACTCACTGACAGTCATGCCCCGCTGCTTCAAACTAATGAACTCTCTCCATTTTGCTTCTTGGTATGCCTTTGTTATATACTTTTGCTCAAACTCTTGCTTGAAATAATCCCATGTCAGCTCAGCTGGTCGCTGAGGATTCCTCATCACAAGTTCCCACCAATCATAGGCTGGTCCCTGAAGCAACGATATAGCACATGAAGCTCTCTGATCTGCGGGACATCTAATCTCTTGCAGAATTCTACCTACTCTCTTAAGCCAAAACTCAGCCACATCGGATTCATCTAAGGCAGTCCCATGAAAATCCTCTGCTCCTCTCTTTCTTAACAATTCAGTTGGAGCCTTAGGTGCAGTCAACCTATCAACCACTTGTAATAACCCCTGAACTAACGCGGGATCAAAAGCAACACCTCTATTTGCACCCTCAGCTGGTGCAGGTTCCCGCTCATGTCTATCCTGTCTAACTGGATCATCTCTTCTAACTGGATTCCCTCCACGACTCACATTGGCACTACTCATGGTGTCGCCCATATACTCACTTGGATCCGATTCCATATAAACACTACAAAACACAAGACATCTGCATTAGGCCACTATACAACACTGACTCTCATGCATAGACTCGACTCTATACTCACACAATCACAACATAACCCAGAACCACCAAACCTGGGCTCTGATACCAAGCTGTAACACCCCGCCATCCCCGTTGGAAGAATGCCGGAGTGCCACGCGGGCAAACACATATAACAAATCCATATACACATGTATAAATAAAACCAAATGAAATGTAAAGAAGCTTTTTAATTATTTAATAGTAAAACCTGTTTACATGTAACATATATCAATATCGTTTTACAAAAAGGGCTCGTAAGCAAATACATATACAAAAATATACTTGTTTCTTTACAAAAGATTCATTTTGCTATACACAAGCCATGTACAAAAATATAACAGCGGAAGACTTCAAAAATATAACAACTCCATCCAAAAAGACTCCTAGTGGCCGACCTGCAGATCTCTGACTCTCAACTGAACTCACCACCTGCACGGGAAAAGAGCCCGTGCTAAGCGATAACGCTTAGTGGGGAGGAACAAAACAAAATAACAATATACATATAACATATGTGCAACAATACTATAATCAATATACAAGGTGCATATCATCAAGTTATACAAGAATTCATATGCATCATATCCATTTAATCTTGTTAATAAACATCTCAACATATACAATACATATACACATATACACATATAGCCTGATTAGTCGGAATAAACTCATTAGAAGTGGATACGGTCCAATGGATACTGATAGAACACAGTATCCCAAGCATATAGAGACATGAGTCTCAAACATGTAATTTTCATATAGAGACCGAGGTCTCGCTTTATTTCCATATAGACCAAACATGGTCGAAACAAGGATCCAAACGGACCCGCATATATCATTTTATCATATAGCAGCTGCACACACACTCTGACCTAAGTAAGCGCTTACTTATCCACTACTATGACTTATTCAGGCTTTAAATGACACAACTCAATAATTCATATATTCATGTTCATTGTTCAAAATCATAAACATATACATATATTCAAATATTAGTTATGGAAGTAATAAGAACTTATAATTCATGTACACATGTATCTAGATCAAATTCAGAACATTTAAACATATAAATATCAATACTGAAAGTAATAAGAATAAATAGTTCCTATTGAAAAGTCCACGTTAAATAAATTATGAAATGTGTAAATCATGTACATTAATTATTAATCAAGTATACAACTCAATAATAAACAATTATTAAATACCATTAAGATTTTAAACCCAAACATTTGTCATGTAATGCAAAAACCCCCTTTAAACAGAAGTTAAAACTATGCTTTTAGGAAAACTGGGCAGCAAGCAGAAGCCAGTCACGTCGTGACCACTGGTCACGTCCCGTGACGCTGGCTTCACGCGAGCTCCACGCAAAACAGCAAGCAAGAACAGGCGGTCACGGCGTGACCATCAGTCACGTCTCGTGACGCCTGTGAGGAGAGGGAGAAAAATCACGATCTCGTGACACACAGGGGCAAGCGAGGTCGCGAGGCGTGATGCTCCATCACGTCGCGACTTCGCCAAGAGAGGCAGGTCACGGCGTGATGCTTCATCACGCCATGTGACTTCCCAAAGGAGGGAGGTCACGGCGTGATGTCTCATCACGTCACGTGATCTTCCTCTCACAGCTTCTTCTCCTTCATCCTACTTCTCAAAATTCCCAGAAAAACACAGAAACCCAGAAAATCGTGTGAAAACAGAGTACAACCAAAACTCAACCCCCAGTTTGTCTAAATCCATTTTTCATGCAATAATTATACAAATACGTACCTTTAAATCTTCTGGGCACAATTACAGCAATTATAACACAACTAACACATTTTTACTATTCAAACAGAGGTGAAACCAGAATGTCAACATATCAGAATTTCTCATTCAAATTCATGTACATTCATCTTATTTACCAACTCACTTTATTCATTTCTACCTAAATCATGTAAACACAGTACACTTCTCATGCATCTTTATAAATGAACACATATAATCAATGTTAACACAAACAACAATTAGGATCCAAAATGAGAAAAATGGAAACACTCCCAAACCTGTACTGAAGCTCAAAATGTCCACTTATTTCTTCTTCAATCTACAATCTTATCTTTTCCTTTCTCCTTTCTTTTATCTTCAGAAGCTTGCAACAAATGAAACCACAGTTCATTAACCATGAACAGAATCCCTATAATCCAACGAGGAATGAGACGGAAATTAACCATAAACCAAGAAAACTTCTGCCACTTACCTTCTGAAGCTACTAACACATCCAGACCTCAATTCCTCAACAAGGAAACACACATGCAGATGATAGAAAGAACAGAAAAATGAAGAAAAGGCAGAGTGTGGTTTACGTGAGAGAGAACCAGAAAAAAAAGAGAAAACTTTTTTTTTCAATCTTCTGTTTTCCAGCCAACTCAACTTTTCTCAATCTTTCTTTTTCCCTCACCACGTACACACACTCACACTCACCACATGGCACACATGCACAGCTCCACAAACCCACTTAATACCCTTTTACCAATAAGTCCTTGTTAAATTACCCTTTCCTCACCAAAATAAAATCTGCCATAAAAATACTTTTAATTCTTGCAATATAATCCTCTTTTACTAACAAATTACTCAATTGCCCTAATTGTCCATTTAAAATTCTAATTTCCGATTAGGCCACTTATGGGGTGTGACAGTATATTGAAGTAATTGGAAGTTTGAGCTCTATTCCAGGTTTGGGAGTTATTTGAATTTCTGTCCATCTCACTTTGGATCTTGTTTGAGTTCAAAAGTTGATGTCATTTATGTGTATTTGTATATAAAAAAGCATGAGGTTTAATTATAAGTTATATGATTGTGAATAATCTTCCCATATATAACCATTATGTATGTGATGTATATGTATATGAGTTACTTAATTGGGAGTTATATTAAATTACTTTTGCAGATAATGTACATGTCCTTGCATATGATTAATATACACGTATGCATGAGTTATATGATTACATTCGCAGTATACATCACTATATGACTATGAGTTTGGTATATGTGAGTTGTTTTTCCTTGAGCCTGAATAGTCATAGTAGTGGATAAGTAAGCGCTTACTTAGGTCAATGTGTGTGTGCAGCTGCTATATGTGGGTCCCGTTTGGATCCTTGTCTCGACCCCATTTGGGTCATATCACATGAATTGAGGCTTCGGTCTCCATATGAAAATGATACATTTGAGACCCATGTCTCCATATGCTTAGGATACTGTGTCCTATCAGTATCCAAATGACCGTATCCACTTCTAAATGTATACTTGTTCAGGCTAAAAGTGTTAGTATGCTAATATGCATTGCATATGATAAGATGTATTAACATGCTACATGAATAAGATGCACATGAGTTCATGAATAGTATTATGATATGTACTTTACTATCTATGTACTTAGAATGGTGAGATGTATGTTAATCCTATGAATAAAAATGCTTATGTTTTGATGTGTTTTTACATGCTTATTACATACGAATATTTGCTATATGACTTACGTATGTAAGAATGATAAGTTGCGTTGCAATACTTGAAGTTAATCAGGATTTAAGTAGTCAATTGTAGTGTATAAAAGCACATGAAGTATGAATAATGTTATTACACTTATTAGTATGTATGAATGGTTAATATGATTAAGAGTAAAAAATTGATGACGTGTTTCATTATTATGATAAGTGTATGAACTGTATAGTAGTTATTTGTATATGCATGCTTTGTCTGTTTTGTTTCCTCCCCACTAAGCGTTATCGCTTAGCACGGGTTCTTTTCCCCGTGCAGGTGGCAGAATCATTTGGAGTCAGACATCTGCAAGTCGGCCACTAGAAGTCTTTTGGATGGAGTTCATTTTTGTGTCTTCCGCTATTATTTTTGTACATGGTTTTGATTATGGGAAATGAAAATTTTTGTAAAGGAACAAGTATATTTGTATATGTATATGGTTACAAGCCCATTTTTGTAAAACGATATAATTATATGTATTTTATACAGACTTGCTATATTTTGATTAAATGTTTCATTATTTCTCATCTTGGTTTTGTTTAGAAGAATGTGTATTGGGATTCGTATATGTGTTTGCGCGCGTGACATCTCGATATCCTTCCAACGAGGGTATCGGGGTGTTACAATTAGCCTATCAATTGTAAGTCGTCATGACTCAGATGACGGTATAGGGTCCCTATGGCTAGCCAATTATATCCTGAACTAGATTTCACTACCAGACCACAACTAAGGGCACATATATTCATCATGTCACAAATTTTCAATTAATACAAGTAAATTTTCCATACTTACCATTCGGCTAACACATGATCTTCACTTCCAAAATTTATTTCACTTATCAAGCACTTCCATTTTACTTATTTATACATTTTAACACTAGTATTGCAATAAAATTGACTTATCATAACATAATTCAAAATTCTCATTTTATATATAATGTAATCCCATACTAAGTTATATTCAAATCAATTTCAATAATTCTAATTAAGCTAGTATATACTCAATTTACCACATATATTCATTTAATGTCACTATACTTAACAAGTTATCAAAGTACATCATTTTACCATAACATAATCCATTCGGCCATAATATTATCAATCCATAAAATTTATCTTTTCTTCCTTTAATCACTAAATTAACTATATATTTTGCCAAACATCACAAATATACCATTTATATGCTTAAATTAACAAGGTATTCCATGGTATCCCTTAAACATATATTCGGCCAAGCATAGGGTCCATATTCGAAATTTTATCTTTTCATTTTAAGCACTCATATAACCATTTTTAACTTCCCTAATCATGATTATAAGGTTTTATTCCATTAAAAATGCATATTTCACATAGTTCAAACTTAGATATAACCTAAATTCATACAAAAACAATGGAAATAAGTGGATTATGTAACCATAAATCTCAATTCTTCACTCTAAGCCTCTTAAGCTTCCTTTTCTTTAACTTTTCCCCTTGAAAAAACCTTCCTCACCTTGAATTCCTAAAGGGGCAAAAATTACACAAAGACATTTCATCAAATCCTTGCCTCCTTTATGCAATAAAATTACATAAATATGATCTACATACTCTAAATTACCTATTATAACCCTTAAACCAAATTAAAATCATCAATTTCTCTAACCTCAAATTTGTGCCCTAACCTTGATCCTTTAGAAGATTCCACTTTTATAACTCAAATTGGACTTTAGGGGCTGTCAAAAGATGGTAGGGGAGCCAGATTTTACTTAAGAAGCTTTGATTTTTGGAGAGATTTGGAGGAAGAAGAAGAAAAATGGAGGAAGAGGAAGAGAATGTGGTTCAACTAAGAGAAGAGGGAGAGCTGCTACTGGAAGATGGCAGATTTCTCTGGAGAAATCTGTAAGGGAGACCTTATATAGGTGAGCAAATGGGCTAGGCTTGATCCATTTAAGTTGGGCCAACCCAATCCAAGCCCACTTAGGTTTCTAAGTAATAATTCCAATCCCAAAAATATTTTTTTATCACTTTCCAAAATTATTTTCTCCCAAAATCAATTCTATAATTCCTAAAATATATAATTTAGCCTCCACATAAATTTTCAGTTCAATCGAAATCCGTTTCTTGGTCTAATTCAATTTATCCTGTCCGATTCGTAAATTTTCAGTGTTACCGTAAAATTTATTTTTCACTGCCAAAAATTCAGTAATATTATCTAGTGTCCATCCATACCTTCCAAATAATTTTTAGATCTCATTTGCAATTTTTAAAAATTCAGTCACATTTTGGTCAACTCTACCCTATTTGTAACGTTTTGCGGATTTTTCTTATTTTTTACCTTTAGGGACCTATTTGACCTCATTTTCATTTCAAATTTTATCACTGTAGTCCATATAACTTTTATTCTCCTAAGGTCAAATAAAATATTTTTCAGTTTCGGGTCCCTGAGAGGTCACCAATCAATGGCTTCTCTAGGGCCCACTCGTTTAACCCTTTTTACTCTACTGTATTTTAGGGCACAATCACTATTATTTTCACTCGATACTCACACTATAAACTTTACACATTTCACTGATTACGACTAACCCTATATTCAGGCCATTACAATTCTCCTCTACTTAAAAAAAAAAATTTGTCCTCGAAATTTTACCTGTAGTAAAGAGCTATGGATACTGCTATCGAATCGTCATTTCGGGTTCCCATGTCGATTCTTCAACATTATGATGATTTCATAGCAATTTAACAATTGAATTTGCTTGTTTCTAAGTTGTTTGACCTCTCTAGCTAAGATTTTCACCGGTACCTCTTCATAGGTCATGTCATGCTGAATCTGAATCTCTTCTGACTTGATCACATGCCTTGGGTCCAATCGGTATCTTCATAACATTGACACATAGAATACATCATGAATCATCTCTAAGGCCTGGGGTAGTTTCAGTCTGTAGGCCATTGGTCCCACTTGATGAACAATTTCATAAGGCCCAAAGAATCTCATACTCAACTTGCCCTTCTTCCCAAATCTCAAAATCTTCTTCCATGCTGACACTTTCAAAAACACTTTATCTCCTACTTGAAATTCTATATCCCTTCTTTTTAGGTCAGCATACGATTTTTGTTTGTCCATGGCTTCCTTCAATCTATGCTTGATCACGCGTACCTTTTCTTCCGTTTCTAGAATCAAATCCGACCCCACAAGCTTGTTTTCACTCAACTCAGTCCAACATAAAGGACTTCTGCACTTCCTACCATAAAATGCTTCATAAGGGGCCTCTTAATGCTAGACTGATAGCTATTATTATAAGCAAACTCGACTAGTGGCAGGTACTTCTCCCAACTATTTTCAAACTCAAGGACACAACATCTCAACATGTCCTCAAGTATCTGAATCACCCGTTCAGATTGTACATCAGTCTAGGGGTGGAAAGCTGTACTAAAATGTAGCCTTGTACCCAAATCTTCCTGCAACTTTTTTCCAGAATTGAGAAGTAAATCTTGGATCCCTATCAGAAAAAATGGAAGATGGCACTCTGTGAAGCCTTACTACCTCATTTATATAGATTTCAGCTAACCTGGTCAAAGGATAGTCCATTCTGACAAGTAGGAAATCAGCAGATTTAGTGAGCCTGTCTTTCATTACCTAGATAGCTTCATGTTTCCTTTAGGTGAGTGGTAAACCTGTCAAAAAATCCATGGTAACTTTATCCCATTTCTATTCAGGTCTTGAGATAGGTTGGAGTAACCCACTTCATGCCTGACTACCAATAATGCCTTTTCAAATCCTAGGACATCTTATTTCTGAGCGGCTTTCACTTGCTACACAAAGTCAGGTTTAACTTGCATTTCTGCTATTAATGCCCAATTTAACATTCATAGCCCTCAACGCCGCCATAAATTTTCTACTGAGTGCATCGGCCACAACATTTGCTTTCCCTGGGTGATAATCGATGAAACATTCATAGTCCTTAATGAGCTCGAGCCATCTCCTCTATCTAAGGTTAAGCTCCCTCTGAGTAAGTAGGTACTTCAAGCTCTTATGATCAGTAAATATGTAGCACTTCTCACCATAAAGCTAATGTCTCCAAATTTTCAAGGCAAATACAATAGCTACTAGCTCAAGATCATGAGTATGATAGTTCATTTCATGATTCTTGAGCTATTGGAAGGCATAAGCAATCCCCTTGCTTTCCTGTATTAAAACACAGCCTAACCCATTCTTAGAGGCATCACTGTAGATTGTAAAATCTTTACCCTGTTTAAGTTCAGTTAACACTGGAGCTTCAGTCAACATAATCTTAAGTTTCTCAAAACTATCTTGACATTTATCGGTCCACTCAAACTTAACTTTCTACTGTAACAGTCGAGTTAAGGGAGCTGCGATAGTGGATAAACCTTTAGCAAACCTTCTGTAGTAAGCTGCCAAACCCAATAAGCTTTTAATTTCTGTAAGATTCTTAGGTGTCCTCCACTACAATATTGCCTCAATCTTCTTAAGATCTACCTTGATTCCTTCTGCCGACACTACATGGCCCAAAAAGGATACTTCATTCAGCCAAAAATCACACTTGCTAAACTTAACATACAGCTGTTTCTCCCTCAGCATCTGCAAAAGAATCCACAAATGCTAATCATGCTCTTTTGGAGTCTTAGAATACACCAGAATATCATCAATAATGACAAGCACAAATTAATCCAAATACAGGTGGAAAATCCTGTTCAATAAATCCATGAAAGCGGCCGGTGCATTTGTAAGCCCAAAAGGCATAACCAAAAACTCATAGTGGCTATATCTAGTGCAAAAGGCAATTTTAGTCACATCTGCTTCCTTTATCTTCAATTGATGATAGCCCGATCTCAAATCAATTTTTAAGAACACACCTATGCCCTTTAACTGATCAAACAAATCATCTATCCATGAGAGAGGGTACTTGTTCTTGATAGTCACTTTATTCAGCTGCCGGTAATCAATACACAACCGAAGCGTGCCATCTTTCTTCCTCATAAACAATACCGGTGCTCCCCATGGTGATACACTAGGTCTAATGAAGCCTTTATTGAGCAATTCTTGCAATTGGACCTTCAACTCTTTCAATTCTGCTGGTGCCATTCTATAGGGAGCAATTGAAACAGGTGCAGTGCTCAAAGCTATATCAATAGTGAATTTAATTTCCCTGTCAGGTGGCAAGCCTGGAAGTTCTTCAAGGAAAACATCTTGAAACTCACAAACAGGAGGCACATCTGTCACTTTAGGATCTTCCCTCTTAGCTTCCATTTCATAACACAAGTAAGCAATACATCCCTTCCTTATTAGCCTTTTTGTAGCAGTGGCTAATATTACATCAGAAAGGAAGTCTGTCCTTTCACCCACTACCGTAATCTCCTAATCAACTGAAGTCCTGAAGGTCACCCTCTTTCACTTGCAATCAACAGTCACTTGGTGGGCCGATAACTAGTCCATCCCTAAAATAACATCAAACTCTCTGAAGGGGAGTTCAATCAAATTCGATAAGAAAACACAACCCTGAGCACTACACTTTGTTCACTATAACACTATGACTAAGAGGATTGCTCACTAAAATATCTTGGTCTAGATTAGAGTTACTTACCCTGTGTAATGTTAGTATTTATGTAAGATTGTGTGGAGCTAGGATCAATAACTGCAAACACTGAATCAGACAATAGTGAAAATTTACCTACAATCATATCGGGTGCATCCTACTATTCCCTAGCCCTCACTACATAGGTATGGGCTATAACACGTCCCTGTCCCTGAGATGACTGTGAAGGAGGTCTGGCTGCAGGATTGGAGGCAACTCCTGTAGTGCCCTAATACCCCTTGGGAGGATATCAGAGTCGCTACGCACTCATACACATACAAACAGTCATGCGAAAGCGAAATAGAAAACATATAAACACACGCATCGGAATACCTTTTAAATACAAGCTATAGACATTTCTTAAATAAAACTTTATAATCATGTACATCTGAACATATACTATTCTTTATACATTACAAAACATTCTTTTTACACTTAGATTTCGTTTACATATCTTATACAAAATTGCTTTACATTTACATATGCCAAGCTATACAAAACTTCTATATTATGTATATAAAAAAGCTATGCCATATACAAAAAGATGTTAACTTATACTCCTAGTGGCCATGACCTTGCAGATGTGCAACCCTCCGAACCTGTAAACCTACACAAGACAAACACCTGTGCTAAGCGATAACGCTTAGTGGGGATATCACATATAAAAGACTTCTAACGAAGTCACAAGCATAATCATCAAAGCGTATCAATAGCCGATATGCCAATCATATATAAGCATATAAAAGAAATAAACATCTAGTATACTTGTTCATGCTAACCATATGATCAATATACTTTACAACATTTCTATAATTTCTCATGTACTTATATCATATGCATACTCTTCTAACTTTAACTATCAGCTCATATAATATATAATATCATGTCATTACATATCATGTCCATTTATTTACATACAAGCGTAAAAGCATACTTTAAGCATATTCATGTACAACTACTAGCTTTTCATGTGCTCTTGTAAACTCATATAAGCATCTCTGGTACAATAGTCATGTACTTCTATTAGCATTTCCTGTAATTCATTTACATATAACATCTCATATACATATAGCAACAATTAATAGTCTGACTCATAACATTATTGGATACGGGTACATATAGATACTGTTAAATAGTACCAAACATATAGAGACCGGAGTCTCTAATCATCTACATACCAAATGGTACCAAACATATAGACATCCGTCGATGCCAAACATATAGACACCCATCAGTGCCAAACATCTAGACACCCGTCAGTGCCAAACATCTAGCAGCTGCAAGTCATCTAACCCTTTATAGGCATGCCTATCTATCCACTTATATGAACATCTTAGGCTTATAACTATCATTGCATATCAAAGCATGTATTGGTCATTCATACATTTACTTAAACCCATGCTATTCATGTAACTTACTTCATATCTTACTATACATACATACATGTCATCATAAACTCATTCACATACAACTCTATATGCATATTATTGCATGCTGCCTTGTATTGTATACGCATAAGCACAATCATTATTATACGCTTTAGCACATTCATGGTTATACGCATTCGCATTCATGATTATGCTCATTCGCATTCAAGATTATGCACATTCGCATTCATGATTTATCATACTCATTTATACGCATTCACATACATAATTCTTCACGCTTTGGACACTCATTTCTTAATGTTAAACATGAATTGGACAAGCTATAGAAACTCATAGTGATGTTCGGGTGCATTTCGGGAAGAAAAACACCCTAAATACACAAAACAGGGAAGGGTCACGGTGGAGACCATTTAGTTGTGACTGTGAGGTCCAATTACATGCAATTCTTCCTTCTTCAGACATTGGTCATGGTGGAAACCATTTGGTTGTGACCGTGACATACTAAATTCAAGCAAAACAGAAGCAAAATCTCGGGACTGCTTCACACCATAATTTTGTTCAGCCTATACCGATGTCAGATACTCAATTTTAGGCCAAGGTTTCTTATTGACATTTGTTCCTTGGGATGCTAACTTTCAAATGGGATAATTTTTAGGGCAATTGGATTTAAAATGAAGGATTATGGTCAAAGGAACACAACTGGTTCCAGAAGCGCTCCTACAGAATCTTAACTACGGTTATGGTGAATTTTGAAGACCTTAGAGTCCTCAAATCAATAGTACTATTTCTACAATGGATCTTATGGTTCTAATCCAATTGGTTTCATCCATTTTGGAGTTGTAAAACTCGTTTTACACTATAAACAATTCACGGGGGTCAATATAGACCTCAAAGACAGTTTTGACACCATCAAACTTGTCAAGCTTGAAATCAGCCAATTTGGCCAAACCAAGACACCAAATTCAAACTATAGTCCTTATACACATATATGAACATTATGGCATAATCAAATTCACAATTTAAGCCCTTAATTAGAAATTACACATCCATCACTTTCATACCCGAATTAGGGTTCTGCTTGTTCTTTGTTATGTACATGCTAGATTTTCATTCTCATCACATAGCAGCTATAACACTTCAATTATATTTCATCACATGGCACATAATCAGGCTCAATATCTCCAATCTCATGTTCATGCATCAATTAAACATCAAGATCAAACTAATCAACATGCATACTCAAGTAAAATCAACATATAAACACATATATATCCCAAACCTCAAAAGTAGGTTGCTAGACACTCTCTCACTATCTAGAGCTTCTCCTTGCCTTTAGCTCTTCTCTTGTCCAAATCTTACACGATCAACAAAACACAAACTCTCTTAGTCCATTACTCAATCAATCCAAATCCAACTCAAAGAAAGGGGTAGAAGTAGAGATAAACACATAATCATCAACACTTATTTACCTTCTTGATCAAACTCTTCAAACCAATCCAATGCAAATTTCCAAATTCAATATAAGGGAACCAACTTATCTTAATGAAATGAAGAAGAAAGAGAGTTTAAAGATAGAGAGAGACGGCCGGACTCAAAATGAATCACCAATCCCAATTCCACCTCTTCATTTCACTTAAGTTGCATGTAGAAGGTTGGCTGGCTCAAGGGGAACTCCACATGTGGATTCCACTTGCTAGCCAGACCAAAGTTCCACTTCAATCCATGGTAAAGTACCAATCAGTCCCTCTCTCAAAATTTTGCCTTTTAATTATAACTTTCCCACTTTCAATTACACCCTTGCACACTTAATTACTCACTAATTCCAATCTCATTTATACCCTATTATGCAATTGACACTCCAATCTGACTAGGGTACACTTTGGGGTATTACAGCTCCTCTACCCCTACCTCTGGCTGATGCTGACCCTAATCCTGGGGTAAGAGATATGGCTGATAATAGCAATATGTGACGCGCGTTGAACCCCAAGATGGCCCCGAAGACCCGCCTTTAGGGCTTCCGGGATGAGGTTCATGGAAACTTGCAAGTGAAATTGCAAGGGTGTCTATTTCGGGCAACAAGAAGGTTTCCTGGAGTCGCCACCCAATAGAACATTGGAAAAGTTCGTCTAACCTCAATGAGCCTAAGACAGCGTAGCTATGTCCATCATAGGCAAGCCAGAGGTGTCTTGGAGGCCCCACCCTAACATTAGGATAGCCCTCTCAGCCTCGCGCTTGGGCAAACCAGAGGTGTCTTAGAGGCCCCACCCTAATAGAACATTAGGATGGTCCTCTCGCCTCGTGGCACCTAGGACTATGCAAATTGAGCCTTTTTACGGGGACACAAGAGGTGTCTTGGAGGCCCCATCCCCAATAGAATATTGAGATGGCCCTCTTGCCTCGTTGAGCCTAAAGACTAGAGATGGTTCAGAACTTCTCATTTATTCATGCCTTGGTTAAATTACAGTTGAGTTTTGAATTTTAAAATTTTATCCCTTTCCTTATACATTTTAAATGCAGTTTAATAGAGCGCATATCAATCACATATATACAAGCGATAAAAAGCAAGATTAAAATGAAGTAGAAAGGAAATAAAATAAGCTACAACAAAACTAGGGGCAGAATACAATCCCCAATATAAAATAAATGTAAATCATGTATAAAACGGGGTATTTATTAAGAGTGAGGACATTGTTCCTCGCATGCATAATTAAATAAAACAATTTTGAAGTGACAATTTATTTGGATGAAAAAATTAGGACATTGGTCCCATTTTATTAGAAAAATCCAATTTATTTATAAAAATATTTTTGTGTGATTTTTAATCAAGCGTGGATAAAAAAATTATTAATAATTATATGAAAATAAATCAAAATATAAATAAAGTAAAAAATTAAATACAATAAAAGTAAATCTCCGAATTTCCTCCTTCGCTCGCATGGATGCTCAAACAAGGAAAAATAAGGATTTGAAACCAAAAATAAGCAAAAATAAAATTTATATTAGTAATTAAATCAAGAAAATCAGTTAACACATAAAATAATAAATAATAGATTAGAATAAATAAAATATGCATTGTATATGACAAATAAATTAACTAATATAATGGAAACAAATAAATTAGCATATTAACATGTTAACATAAACTATGATGATGAAGATGATGATGTTGATGATGATGATAATAATAATAATAATAATAATACTAATAATGAAGAAGAAGAAGAATAAACAATAAAATAAAATAAAATAAAAAGAATATTAAAAATGTTAAATCTATATACAAAATCACATAAAACAAATAAAAACACAATAAATCTACATTATTACTTATCAAATATGAACAAAATAAATAAAAGAAAAATAAAGAATTGAGCCTAGAATGTTTGCCCTCAGATTTTGGATTCGATGGAATGGAGAAGGTGATTGATTTCCTTGTTTTGATTCACAAAGTAGAAATAAAAATAATAAAAATTGGAATTTTATTCCAAAAGAAAATTATTTAAGAAAAACAATAGAAGAAAATAAATTAATTCTCAAGAACAAAGAATAGATTTCTTTGTCTCAAGTATGTTTATTGATTAAAATTGTAAAAAAAATGGAAGAAAAGAAATTTAATTTCCAAAGAACAAATAATGGTTTTTCTTTGTCTCAAGAAAATTTTTTGATTAAAAACTGAATTTTTAACCTTAAGAATTTTTATTTGGAGAAGAAAAAAAATGAAAAAAGTGTAGAGAGAATTCTTGGAGAAGAAGAAGGAGAAAAATAAAGATTTTTGATGCAAAATGAATTCCTCCTAATTCCCTTTCAAATTTTCAACTTAAATGAATAAAAATGGAAAAAATAATTAATTAGGGAAGAAAATAGGATTTTTTGCTAACTTCCCTTAATTTGGGTGTAAAAAAGGGAAAAAATCATTAAAAACCAGAAAAAAATGGTGAAAGAATCAAGAAAAATCGAAAAATGGGGAAAAACCCCATTTGCGACGGATCTGGCGCGACCGACGGGTGTCAGTTGCTCATCGCTGGCGCGAGAACAGCGCGAACTGTGCACAGCCGCGTGTCGACATCAAAATTTTTCGATTTTTTTTTAAATATGACTAAAAAACACTAAAATTTTTAAACTTCATTTTTTAAAACTATTTTTTAAAATATTTTTTATTTTTTATTCTAAAATGCAAATTCGACAAGGAAATCATCACTTTCAAACTCTTTGCCCGTGAATAGGCAATTTATCATCATTGGGTAACTCTGATCTAGGCTGATTCAGGACCCGGTGTCTACAGTTGCCCTCAGTTTAGGGAAAACTAGTACACTAGTGTCTAAGTAAGCCTAAACTCAAAGAAAAGAAGGAAAGAGACACATACCTGAGGCAGCTATCTTTCCGATCTGGGCAATGCTGTTGTGGTGGTCGTCGCCATGTTGTCGGCGTGTTATCCTGTGTTGAAGCGGTAGTACCGTGATCATGCTAACCCTCCGTAGAGTGGTAGTGCGGTCATCGTGCTAAACCTTCTGAAGTGGTAGTGTCGTGGTCGTACTAACCTTCCGTAGAATGGTAGTGCCTGTAATGCCCCGTTTCCGCCCTGGTAGTTTGAGCCTTTTATATGTGTGATTGTGTGTGTGTTAAATTATGGCATGTGTTATTTTTGTATATATAAAGTAGATATGCATGATTTAAATTTATTGTTATGTAATTGTGGGGTTTGTTTGGGTGTGAGAGTGTGTAGGGGATTAGGGTGTGTGTAAGTAAGGTTTGGCTTGAGTATAGGTATGAGGATGAGTTTTGTGTATGTCTTGGAGGGAGTTTTCCAATGGGGAGTTGCCATTTGGCAAGGGAGTGGATAAGTATAGTGAGGAGAGAGGAGAGAGGGTCAGATTTTCCTTCTCTTTTCCCGATTCCTTCCCTTCTTTCCCGTTCTTCTTCTTCTTCTTTTCCTTCGTCTTCTTCTTTGCTTCCTTCTTTCCTTGGAATCCTTCCTTTCTATTAGCAATTGTGGTGAGTTTTGGGTGATCTTAAGTTGAATTAGGTAAGTAATAGCTAATTGTTCTTCCTCATCCACTTATTTCTTCTATTTTGGTTAATTTAGGTTTTTGGGTATTTTGAGGGTTTGAGTTCTAAGCTTGTGTGATGGATGTTTTGTTCAGAGAGCCCAAAGGCAAGGAAATCGCAAGTGGAAGCGGAGCCCGTGATTAGAGTCCAAGTATTTAAGGTTTGGGAACGTTGTGGTTTTTGTGTGTGTTTTATATGATTTTGTGTTTTGTGTTAAATGTTGAAATTGATGGGATATAAGATGAGTACTTGTATCTATTTGATATGGGTAGTAATTTTTTTGGGTTGAGATGCATGATTGGCGAAGAATTGAGTTGCGGTATAAGTTTGTATGAAATTCTATGAGAAGTTTGCTGGTTTGATTAATTTTGGAATTTGATCTTGTAAATTTAATGATTTGATGATGATGATTAGTTTATAAGTTGAATTTTAGCTGGTCTAAGGTTTTGTGAATGATTTATTTGTGTGGGGTTGTGTTTTGAAGCCAATTGATGGTTTAGGTAAATTTTTGAAGCGGAATTCTGCAGGTTTTTCGCGTAAGGGCTGGAAATCCCGACCCTATTGCAAGCGCGACACCGTCGCGAGGTCGAGATAGAACTCGGTGATTGCAGCCTTCGCGCGAGCTGTATGAAAGCTGCCGAGCAGCCTCGGCGAGAGCTCTCTATCGCGAGCACGATAGAGTGCTCAGCCGCCGCCCGATCTTTGGATAGTCTCCTGTCACGAACGCTCGCCTACGCACGAGCACAACAGAAGCTGCTGGCCGCTCACCATCGCGAGCGCGACAGTGAGGTGTGTATCTGTCCCTGCACTAGCGCGAGGGCTGTCGCGACCGCGACTTGCGGCAGATCTTCACCTCTGTCGCGAGGACGACACCTCCTGGCTTCAAAAAGTAAATTTCTTTTTATGCTTCTAATGTTTAATTTTCAGTCTTGTTATGCTTTCCTATTTATAAATAGACAATTTTAAGAATGATATAAATGTAAATTAATTAAACTATACTTGACCTGCGAAAGTCAATAAGTGGATAAATAGGCATGCCTAGAGAGGTTAGTTTGCTGCAGCCAGGCATATGCATTTTTGGACCCTGATCAGGTCCCCGAATTGGATCCAAACGATCCCCATTTGACTTGAATCTTATGTAAGATTCCATGCGAAAATGTTTTGAAATAAAAAGAAAAAGATGATTTTGATGCCCTGGGGTATCCCTGCATTTCGAATGATTATGCATTACTTGCTTAAGCACCGTGTCCCGGGACGGTCCAGATCGGAGATTACCCAATGAAGAAATCGATACCTGGTCCCGAATGAGTGGATGGAACTTGGAAATTTTGATCCTCTGGGCTCACGAGAAGTAAAAGGTTTTATTTGATAGAAAGAAGAATTTTGAAAAATTGGGAGTTTTAACTTGAAATTTGAGTTTTTGCTCTATGGACGGTCTGCCCGTCTGTCATTGGCATCCCGTCGGTCGTCGAGGTCACCGCCTCTCTCAGAGATGGACAACCCGTCGGTGACTCACGCATCCGTCAGTCGTTAAGGCGGCCACCATTTTGCATCGGGAACACGTGTCCCGTCGGTCAGCGGAGACGGACACGTGTCCCGTCGGTGACTCAGGAACGCCCATCTGTGAGTCAAGGCCTGCCCGTCGGTCATGCCTATAAATAGTAAGTCTTTTCCTTTGAGAGGGGTTCAAATTTTCTTGGGAAAAATCACTAAAACGTGCTAAAAGGGGCAAATTTCCTTCTTCTTAAGTTTTCTTTTCTTTATTTGTTTAAAATTCCCATATTTTCCTACTTTTTCTCTCGTTTTATTTCACTTTTAAGTGAATCTACTTTACTTGGAGAAGGCTAAATTCATTAGTTTTCATCCATTTTGTGGATTCAAATATTTAGAAAATTTGATAAAAATCAAGGAAAAATATAGACATTTTTCTTTCTTGATTTTTGCTCTCCTCTCGTGAGACATGCAAGGTTCAAGTCAACCGAAGTTTCACTCCAGAAAAGTACAATCTGAGGGTAAATATTCTGGACACTTGCTTTATTAATATATTACATTCATTTCCACATTTATTGCATTTACTTACCTTTTATTTAGCTCTTATTTGCCTTTATTTTGTGTGAAAGTTGTTTATTTAAAAAGAGAAGAGAAAAAGAAGTTTTTTTGCTTATTTATTTGGAAACCAGAGGCGACCGACGGGCAGTAGCGCACCGATGGGCAGTAACTCACCGACTGACGGGCAATAAATCTGTCTATCATTCAAGCGATGGCATGTGATGCCCATTGTCCGTCGGTCATGTGAGGGACGGCCGTCGGTTGGCCACTAAGCCCGTCTCTCGTCTTCGTTTCCCTTTTTTTCATTTTTTTCTTTTATTATTTCTTCCTCTATTTAATTCTTATTTTATTTTTTTAAAAATGTTTTTTTTATTATTTCAACAAATTTATTTTTTTATGTATTTTATTTCTTACTTTTATTTTATTTTATTTCATTTTACTCTCTCTTACGTGTGTATCGCTTTAATTTGTAAATATTAATATTTCTTTTATTTTGTGAGTATTGTATTTTCCTTTCCTTGGATGGATTGAGCTCTAGAGAAAAACCATTATGCCATTATGAAAAGCCTATCTTTGGTTTAGTTTTTCTATCCCTTTTATTTATTTATTTCTTTTCCTTATTCCTTTTTTTTATGTAATTTTTTATTTTAATCAGCATAAATTAAAAATGGATACTTGTTTTCTATTAATTAAAATTGGAATTGTTTCATAAAATTAAGGGACCCAATGTCCTGTTTTAGCCCATGAAAATCACATAAAATTAGTTTTTTTTTTTCATAATAAATGCATGTGAGGGCCAAATCCCTCAAAATAAATGAATTTCCCGTCTTTTTGTATGTATACATATATCGTACCTTTAAAATGGGAGTTGTATTCCGCTCCTAGTTTTATTATAATTTAATTTCAAACATTTATTTCATTTATTTTTATTTATGTATATTTACCGCTTTTAATGTGAATATTTATACTTTTAATTGAAATTTGCATTGTGTGGAGAGAGAAAGCGAACCAATAAATTCAAAACTTAAATGTAAAGTTAAATCAAGGTAGTAATAGATGAGAAGTCCCAAACCCAACTCTGGTCTTTGGGCTCAACGAGGCGAGAGGTCTTTCCGATCACTCATTGGAACCTCCAAGACACCTCTTGTGTCCCTTTCAAAGACTTAATTAATAATCCTAGGCTCCATAGGGTGAGAGGGTCATTCCCAATGTTCTATTGGGGTGTTCACCTCCGAGACCCCTTTGGCTTGCCCAAAATGGATATATGCGCCGTCTTAGACTCATTGAGGCGAGACGAACTTTCCAAATATTCTATTGGGTGGCGACTCCATGAAACCTCCTTGTTGCCGAAAATAGACGCACTTGTAAATACCTTATAAGTTTTCATGAACCTCTCCCGATCGCCTTATGAGCAGGCCTTTGGGAAGCCCATGAGGTTCGGCGTACGTCACAGTGGTGACTCCACTGGGGACGCTGGTTCGAGACTTCAATTTGAAAATACCTTGACTAACATTTACACTTAAAGTTTTAGTTTATAAATTCGCTTTCTTTCAAAATTGCATATACATCCCATTACAGCCTTAGAATACGTTAGTTTGGTCCCTTCTTAAAAACCCCGGTGCATTCCCGAACCACGACCCTATGTTCACTCAATGTAGGGAAGTGTTAAGGATAACCACCAGCCCAAGTCTCGTACCATATGGTATATCAAATGGTGACCCGATCAGTCGTTACGCTCGTGATGAGCTAGACCCATCGGCAGGGACCATGCTTGGGTAGCCCTAAAGTAACATCACCCGTGACAAAGCTCATGTAATGGCCATAGATACTTCTCCTAGGTAATATGAACCATAGTTCTGTGCTTGTTATTTGGATCCTTACATATTGGTAATGTCCAAATGTTCTGTTTGGTTACCTAGCCAAAGGTTTTCATACCCCGGTAGGGCCATGTCGATATGTTCGGACTATCTAAATATATAATGATCATCACCCATGCGCTTGTGCATTAGTTGAGGAGTGATATGCTGCCGAATTTTTGCCATGCATCATACATGCTCATTGGGTCCCCGATTGACCCATGGGCTAATCCCGCCTAGGAAAGAGACTGTGACCACGTGTGTGGGAGTGATAAGGGTGGAGGTGACCTATTTGCTTGTATGTGTTCTGTGGATGTTGCATATCACGAGCATGCATTCTATCGTATCCATGCATCATTTTGACTCTTTGTCTGTGTAGCCATCATAGATTTGCATAGGTGGACAAGAGGACCCACGGGTAGATTGATCAGGAACCCAGAGTTTGAGTTGTCAGAAGAGGGGAGTTTTTCAGAATCTTGTTTAGAAGCCAGTCAGACCACTTCGAAGATGTCAAACTCACCGAAAGGAACTGATACCACCAAGGCAATGATTGCTGAGGAAGTGGGAAAGAGAATTGAGGAATTCGAGACTCGAATGATGGCCATGATGGGAAATCTTACTGCCACTTTGGAACCACGAGCAGTGCAACAGGCTAGTGCCTCAGCTGGAGTGCAGGAGGAAAAAGAGGAGAGTAGACCGAAGCCCTTAGTAGCAGTTGATCCACCTGTAGTAGAGCCAAGAGCCCCAGCCCCGATTGAGCATCAAGAAGGCCCTAGATCTGAGGTTGACCCATGGGATGAGCCAAAAGAATAGACTATAGCTAAGGGAAAATCACCTAAGGTAGAAGACGAGGTGTGAAAAAAGATGGAAGAAAGGTTCGAAGCCATGACAAAAATGCTAAAGTTAAGGGGAGGAATGAACCCCGAGGACAGAGAACTGGATAGTGATGACTTGGTGCCCCAGAATTTCAAGATGCCCGACATTCCTAAGTTTGACGGTACTTCAGACCCCACTGCTCATATAAAGCAATATTCCCTGGTGATGAAGGGCACCACCCTGACGAAGAGGCAGAAAATTGAGTACTTTTGCCTGAGTTTAACTGGCCCAGCAGTGGACTGGTACCACGGTGTAGACCGAAGGACAAAAGAAGACTAGGAGTTGTTGACCGAAGAATTTCTCAGACAGTACGATTGCAGTACAAGGATGGAGATAACTTTGAAGGACTTAGAGCTTTTGCAGCAAAAGGCGGGAGAATCTTTTCATGAGTACCTCACCCGTTGGAGAAATAAAGTAATGGAAATGAAGCGAAAGCCAGATACCCCGGACTAGATTCGACTATTTATTCGAAATGCTAGCCCTTATCTGAGAGAGGGACTGAAGATGAAAGGCTTACGAGATTGGGAGTCTTTAAAAGACATTGCTATAGAAGCTGAGGGAGAATATCTCGCAAAAAGGGCCAACAATGAGAATTATGTTAAGAAGGGCTACAGTAACCCAGGGGTAAGCAAGCCTGCAGGCTCCAGCAGCGGTAGCAGAAGCAGGAAGACAACAGAGGTATTGACGACTGGGGTGAGTCAGAGGCGTTTCTCGAATTTGGGCCGGCCGTTGTCGTGGGTGTTGAAAAAATTGATGAAGGAGGGGAAGCTCCAACCAATGCCACCCAGACCAGCTAGGAACCAAGGTCAGCCGGAACACAAAGAACATGAGTACTGTGCTTTTCATCAGCATGTCGGGCATTTAACAGATGATTGTATAACGCTGAGACATAAGATCCAAGATTTGATTGACAGTAAACAGATCACTGACCCTGAGCAAAGGGAAGGAAAAAAGAAGCCTAGCTACAATGCGGTTCTGCCACCTGTTTTTATGATCGGGTCAAACTTACCGGAATGGTATGTGTTACAGGACTTGTACGGGAACGAATATGTTGCTATCACTCGCCTTGAGGTTAGTAAAAAAGAGATGTCTGTAGCGGTAGTAGATTGCTGGTCTACTAGTGAAAGTAGCAAAGAAAGTGAGGAAGAAGGTCAAACGTCTGTGGATCTGTGGGAGTTGGATGAAAAAGGCAGAGAGGTGGGGGCTGTCACGAGAAGTGGAAGAGTGGTCCCCGAAGTAGAAAAATCACAAGAGCCAGTGCAAGCGCTAGCAGAGAAGAAAGCAGAAGATAATCAGATAGTCAGACAGTTGAAAAAGACCACGACTCAGATATCCATATGGGATCTACTGAGGCAGTCCCCCTCTCACAGATAAAAGCTAGTAGAGGCCTTGACTGAGTCAACTGTGGCTACTACTATATCTCCGTCAGAGTTGTTGGATCTTATAAAAGGAGGGTCCAGGGAAAGGTTAGTGTATTCCGACGCCGGCTTACCAGTTGAGGGCCGCAATCATAACCGACCACTCTACATTAAGCCACAAGTCAATGGTAAGCATACTGCGTGCATTATGGTGGATGATGGGTCGTCTATAATGTATTCCCTTTGGTCGCGCTTCAGGCTTACGGACTAGATGAGAGTATGCTTAGCAAGTCGGATTTAACCATCACGGCTTATGATAATTCCAGAATACAAGCCTCGAGGACATTTAAAGCCCTGGTCAAAACTAGACCCATTGAAACGGAAGCCGAATTTGTGGTCCTACCTATTCCGGCCAACTTCTCAGCTTTGCTCGGAAGGCCCTGGTTCCATAAGCTAGGAGGGGTACCATCCACGTTACACCAGATGATAAAGATCCCACATGAAGGGGAAGTGATAACCATTAAGGCGGCCAGGGAGAATCAAGTGTCAGCTCTAGGGATTGCCAATCAGTCGTTTAGTGGCTTCCATGTGTCGGTAATAGGAGAAGAATCGGGTTCAGGGGATAGTCCTCCAGTAGTGAATATGATGAGGAAAATGCATTACCTTCCGGGGCTGGTCTGGGTAAAAACTCACAGGGGCTGCAGTCTACTATTACCACTCGAGGCCAAAAAGATCGAAAGGGCTTGGGGTATAAAGGAGAGCATAGTAAGAAGAAGACAATGCAGAAAATCCCTCACATTCAAGCACTACAAGAAAATTGACTTTTAACGACCAAAATTTAACGAAGGGATAAAAATCCGGTCGTTAAAATATACAAATAATGAAGGGAAATTAATCTGGTCGTTAGTTCTTAAATTTTATTGTTATATAACGAGGGGATTAAATCCGGTCGTTAAAACAATAAAAATCCGGTCGTTAAAATATACAAATAACGAAAGGAAATTAATCCGGTCGTTAAAACTCAAATTTTATTATTATTTAACGATGAAATTATTTTCGATCATTAAAAGGCATAAAATCCGGTCGTAAAAATTTATCAGTAGCGAAGGGAAATAAAGTCGTCGTTAATGTTTAAATTTTATTACCATTTAACGAAGTGTTTAAAATTCGGTCGTTGAAACATTATAAATCCGGTCATTACTGGTCTAGGAAAATTGGCGAGACTTCTATAAAACTTACCTCCAAAATCATTGTTCATTATTTCATTAAAAATATAACACAAAACTACCTATCCAACACAAAAAACAGCAAACACAGCAGATGAAAAAAAAAGCGAAAAAAACGCAAAACCCTTTTCAGTTTCCTATCTTCCAACCTAAACTTCGATCTAAGGTTTCATTTGATCTAAGATTACAGGTAAGAAACTGAAAAAATTTCTTTCTCTTCTCCCTTGATACCATTATCATTCTATTTATTTCTAATCTTCTCTTCTTCTCGTCGAATAGGAAAATAGGGCATACCAACTCTGAGATGTTTTGAGGAATTGCATTTCTACTAAGCTAATCAATCTGTTATAATAGGTGAGTTCAATAAATTGGGTATTTTTGATATTCTGATTTTTTGATTTCAAAACCGTATCTGCTATTTTTCTGGGTTTTTAATAAATGTCTATTTCTTTTTCTTGTTTATGTTTTTATTGGAAAAAGATTGATTTGATTTTGGTGATATGTGATTCTTGTTCTTTTTTATTCCCATTTTGCTTTTGATTCCCGTTCTGTTTTTTATTCCCCTTCTGCTTTTAATTCTCGTTCTTCTTTTGATTCTTGTTCTGTTTTTGATTCCCGTTCTTCTTTTAATTATCAGTCTTCTTTCGATTCCCATTCTTCTTTTGATTATCAGTCTTCTTTTGATTCTCGTTCTTCTTCTGATTCCAGTTCTAAATGCTTTTGATTGATTCCCATTCTGCTCTTGACTGATTCTCGTTCTGCTGTTGAATGATTCTCAAATTTATATTTTTCTGATTGTTTTCAGGTTATCAGTCTTCAAGTCTTCAAATTTGCAAGGTAAAATTGGGATTTCTTCTTAAATTTTATTCTTTGACTCAATGTAATTGTTAATTTCCTTCTTTTCTGCTCAATTGTCATATTCTGGAAGCATTAATTTTCATGATGTTTATGCTTTCTTTCGGTGGTTTATATGCTCAAAGTTAAGCTGTTGCCATCATTTTCTGGATGTTGATGCTTTCCTTCTGTGGTTTATATGCTCACACATTCACTTTTTTTAAGTTTAATTTTAAGCTGTTGCCATTTTTCTCTGGGTGTTCATACTGTGTTCATGTTGTCTGTGATTGTTTAAGCCATTTCCATATTTGACTGGATGCCCAAACATTCTCAGTATGTTCATGCTTTATATCTGTCTGCATATTTTTCATCTAATATCTATTAAAGTCTTTCACTTTTAACTTGAAATCCTTTTCACTTTTGCTCTTTCATCTGATGGTGGATGGTTATCTGATTTAGTGGCTTATATCTTTGTCATTTTGTTGATCAATGTGGTCCAATTAATGGTATAATTTAGTATACGAATTTATTTATTATTAATAACAATCTTGAAATATGATAAAGCTTCTAAGAATGTTATCTATATTAATTTCATTTTTAGGATGCATGCATTTTATTGATTTTATATAAACATCTATATATGTTAATATATGTACCTATAATAATTACAGTAGTGCTAGACTCTAATAGGCTTATATATGAGACAAAGTAAAAAGTCCCCTCCAAAACTAGGGAAAAAATAATTTATGTGAAAAAATAATAAAATTATAATAATACCACTAAACTTCAAACGTAAAAATAGAAGTCTAAACGTTGTTTTTGAGGCCCGAAATAGGCCATTACGGAGGGCAAAGTCCCAATGAAAGTCGACCGGCTCAAAATGAGCTTTCCGAAAACATATTATAATAAGCAATCGGACACTTGTAGCAAAAGTTATAGCAAAAACAATACGTACCGTAAAAACAAAAGATATTAATGATGATTGAGCCATTTACCTCACTCCAAATATTGAAAACCCAACTAGTCTTTATCGTAATTTTTATACTAAACACTTTATTACCATAACCGTATTTAAACAACAAATCTGTTGAGTTTAGTGTAAGATTATAGAGTAATTTTAGGCCAGTTTCTACTATTTTATTGGTATACTGTAGGCAAGTCTGAGGGATTTGTTAGAGTAATAGAAAATTGGGTTTTGGTCTATGCTTGGGAATAAATCATTGTTATATGAATGTATAGCTTTCGAAGAAGAGCTCAGCGTATGCTTTGCTTGAAGGAAATTGCTGAGAAAGATAATATTATATAACTCATGAGCAGGATCACATTCAGCTTTTTAATTGAATAATTAAAAATTAATTAGCTTGTTGGGTTAGTTATGTTATGTGAGATAACTAAATTGAAGAAAACAAGTGTAGTATTATGGACAGCCATGTACAATCAAAATATAAAAAGCTAATTCCATAATCTGATATGTGAGGGACTATAATTTTGGCTTGAGACTCAATAATAGAGCATTATAGATTGCTAAATGATCCTACTGGACTGCCTTTGGCTTGGTACTCTATGTTTTTTTTTCTCAACAGACAGAACTTAGTATCATTGTAAAATTCAAATTTTTAAAGTTACTCGGTTTTGAGCCAGATTTAACCTTGGACATAGGGATATGGTGGCAAAGAATCCTTATAGCTGACCGCATCTAGTATGGGATAAAAGCTTAATTTCTAGTAGAAAGTTTAGATATGAATTTATCATCTCCTTTTTAATTGGTAATAAAAACAAGCTAGTGTTACACGTTGTTTCAACATTTGTGTGGGTAGATTTATTACAAGAGGAGAAAAAAACCTCTATTGCACGAAGAAACTAGTGCAGGAATTTCAAAGCTGCTAAAGTTTGTCTAGTTGGTTAAATTAGGGCCTTAAGCCTTAAAGGGAATTTATTTTTATTTTCATTTTGTTGACTTGGCGGGCAAACCATCAACTATGTCCTTCTAAGTGATTCCCATCACCATGGTATAAGTTAACCTTTTTGATAAGTGTTAGACTCAATCCTCTTGTGAGCTTTATAGCAGGATGAATTTTGATGCTGGACATGACCAACATTGCATAGTATTCTTGATATTTGTTTCAATTTATTTATTTATTTATTTATTTTTACATATATTATGAGGATTTTTTAGGAAAGAGAGTGATGTTGAATAGAGAGATATATGTACAGAGAATGCATGTCATTTCAATGAATTGGAGTTTAACTTTCTTATTTGTTTGGCAGTTGTTAATGGACTGATTCTTAGCATTGGGCTAATGATATTACGATATTGAATTTGCTCATATTCAAGGATAATGATTATTGATGTTTACTTTAGAGTATAATAGTATTAGGTGTATGTGTTTCATTAAAGAAACATTAATTGCAAATATTTTTTAACTATTGGCTACCAATAGTAATTTGATGATGGCTTTGTGACAATTTTATTGTTCACCCTTGTAGTGTAAGTACTGAATTCCAGAAGTGATACAAATAGAATAGCTTCAAGTAATTACCATAATCAAGGTTTTAATCTTTCCTCTCATTTTTTTCTCTTTTTTCCATGTCTTTGAATGAACTCCTATTGCAATACTTACCATGACTACTTTATGTTTCTTGAGGTAATTAATTAAAGTATCTTTACAACATATAGTATATATGTTAAATTGTATCAAGAAAATCGTAACACTGCATTGCTATTTTCCATTAATTTGGACTGCTGCTTTTCAATTTTTTTTTATTGATAGAATATTATGGAGAAGAGCAATCAAGCTAGAAAGTTTAAAATTTCTTGATGGATTCTATCATTATAATTCAATTATAATACAATTTATTGCCATATTTTCAAAATTCAACTTTTAATGGTTAGTTGACTTAGGAGTTGCTCTTAGTATATGCTTAAGCTGATTTACAATTTCTACATGAAAATTAATTAATACTTTTTTGCTCCTTTTGTTTTTATCCTAACACATTGACATTAGGAAGGTTATAGCACCTAATAAGCAATGGATGCAACTTGTTCATAATCGACTTGATGATGCTTATATATCTGGGATGCAAAATTTTTTGGATTATGCTTTCACAAGAATAGGAGAAATGAACGAAATACCATGTTTGTGCGTCAAATGTTGCAACACATCTTTAGGGACACGTGATATGGTCAATTCACATTTGATAGCATATGGAATAATTAAAAATTACACCTTTTGGTATTACCATGGGGAGCAGTTAGGTGAGCCACAGTCAGACTGCTTTGATGATATAGAAGAGGTTGAAGATAAGGATGAAATACAAGGGATTTTAAGAGATTTATATCCTAGTTTTGATGGAGATACTATGAACGCAGGTGGTGATGAAGTTCTTGAGGAAGAACCCAATCTTGAAGCAAAAAAATTTTATAAGCTCTTAACTGATCTCGAGCAACCCTTATATCATATGTCAAAAACCTCTAAGCTTTCTACTTTGATAAAATTGCTTCATATTAAAAGTCTTGGTTATTGGAGTAATGAGTCATTTAGAATGTTGTTGAAAATGTTGAAGGAAGAGTTATTGCCTGATGGGTCCGACTTGCTCGATTCATATTATGAGGCAAAGAAGATAATTCGAGATCTTGGGCTTTCTTACAATAAGATTGATGCATGTAAGAATGATTGCATGTTGTATTGGAAGGAAGATAAGTTTCTCAATTCTTGCAAATTTTGTGGTGCATCTAGATGGAAGGAGGATAAAGAGAGTGGGAATGTTGATTACTATGGAGAACTTATTGAGATCCTTGAATTAGAATTTCTTGAGGGAAGAAGAGTGAATGTGTTTCAATGTAATTGGTTTGATGTATATGACAAAGAAAAAGGGATAAAAATAGATGAATATGACTTCGTAAGCATTAACCGTCAACGAATCTTGAAAACAAATGAACCTTTTGTCTTGGTCAATCAAGCATCACAAGTATTTTATGCTAATGATCATGCCAATAAAGGTTGGCATGTTGTGCGAAAGGCTATACCTCGTGATTCCTTTGATGTTGTACAAAAGAATGAGGAGGATATGGAGGAGTTTGACAATTCAACACAAATAAAAAGGAAACATATTGATCAAGGTTGGATTTTATCTTGTTATATGATTGTGTTATATGATTGTGTATATGTTGCAACTAACTGAAATTTATATGAAATTCAACATCATTTTTTCTTTTCATGTGATTCAGAATGAATCCATCCAAGTTTCAAAAGACTGGGATGGGAACAAAAGCAAAAATGGGCAAGCAAGCAATCATTCCACTAGGTGCTTTAGGGAGAGGACGAGGACAAAGTTTAAGAACTTTTACCTCTTCTAGAGCTATTGAACAAGGAATTTCAACTATAACAAGAAAAACTTCCCAAATAAGTTCTAATCAAGATGCAGTGCCACTTGTACCTCTTGGATTACAGTCGATTGAAGATGATAATCCTTCTCTTCAAGTGGATGAAGAGATGCAAGACATTGAGACAAGTATTTTATTCACTCAAATTTAATTTCTTTGATATTCAATTAGTATTTTATACTTAATTGATCTTAAATAAGTATTTTATACTGAATTTATTATTTATAGGTGCAGTAGAACTCGAGGCGAAAAAGGTCCGAGGAAGGAATAAGTGTAAAAAAGTTGCAGGACTCAAGGCTGGAGAAAAATTAATAGTCACTTTTTATCAAAATCGAGTAGTTGGTGAGCATCATGAAGATTTTTCAAGGGATTTGGGTATAATAATTCGTGATCGTAATATATGCTCTTGGAAAGTACACTTATGGAGAGAAATTCCAGAACAAAATATAGAACACATGTGGCAAGCTGTAATTGTAAGCATTTATAGCATTATATTTTTTTAAAATATTTTTTCTTGCTTTAATTATGCCAATTAATTTGTGTGTTCAAGTAATGCTGATTGTTCTTGATAATAATGAATCAAGGATAAATTTGAGAGTGATGACATATTTGAGCAACGTGAGCATGTCGTGAAACATATAAGAACCTTATGGAAAAACTGGAGAGGAGAGATGCATTTCAAAAATGTGAAGTCTAGGTCACTTCACGAGGCTATGAAAAATATACCAAAAGGGGTGGAAAAGAATGATTGGGAATGGTTGGTTAAAGAGCACTTTTTTAGCAAAAAGTTTCAGGTATGACATAATATACTTTTCTTTTCATATTCAAATTACAAATTTACATGTTATATTATTAATGTAGAAAACAAGTAAACGGAACTCAATTAATAGGTCCAAGTTGAATATGCCTCATCGTACAGGCAGCAAGCCTTTTAGACAGATTATATATCAACAGGTGATTTACCCTTCTTAAACATTATTAGAGAATTTATTATTACTTTTGAAATTTCTCATTTATTAGCCTAATTCTGTTGTGAAGGGAGGCAAAGATGGTAACCCACCAGACTTGGCTACCATATTCCTTGAGACCCGCAAAAAAGATGGCAAACTTGTTGAAACTACCACCAATCAAAGATATGTGTGTGTGATTGATTTGATTTCCAATATAATATTTTTTATTTGAAATATTGATACATTTAAAATTATTGTTGTATTTTTATAGACTCAAATTCAAGAAGTTGTGCAATCGGAACCTTCTCTTTCCAATATAGAGGTAGTAGAAAAAGTCTTTGGACCTCGACAGAAAGGTCATGTTGCGGGATTTGGTGGTGGCATAACTGCAAGGCATTTGAAAGGGACTGGTTCATCGAAACAGGCATTGTTATCTAAGCTACACAAAACTGAAGAAGAAAATCAAGAATTGAAAAGAAAACTCGATGCCTTTGAGGGTAAATTGGCATGACTCAAAGCTGTAATATTGGTTCAGCAATCTAATATCTATTCTGAATCACCATCTTCAAGTGAATTCCCAACAGAATGAAATATTTAACATGTAAGTACGCAATTCACATTATGAAACATTTCATAATTTCTTATTTTATGATTGTAATTATGCTTTACAGTATTTTCTATATTTGATCTTTGTACATAATTTACAAGTATAGTTAGTGAACACTTAATATGAATTGTTGAGTATTGATGTGACCATAATATTGTTGAGAACAAGATTCAATGTAAAATTGCAAGATTTATCAATAATATTGGAAAAAGAAGGTGCATTTGATGTGGATATTGTTTGTCATGTTTCGAAGATGTTATTTTCAATTGGTTGTAAATTGGTTAGTCCCATATACTTGTTTTATGGTATTGAAAATTTTAAATTGAACTGCTATGGCAATATGGATGTCACTACATAAATAAATAGAATATTATTGTATCGAAAAGTTTGTATTAAATAATTATTTATAGTTGATAGTTGATGTATTATCATAGTATCCTTGTATTTTGTATAACTGATGTAAGTATTGAGTGGATGATATTTGTAAAATATTATATGAGTGTGAATGAACCTATATTAGAGGATGGGCAATCTTGTGTTGGAGTATGAATTGGAGAAGGGTGAATAAAGATATGCTTATTTGAAGTGTAAAGACTTTCTGTTTACAGGAGGATAGACAATATTATAGAGGAAACTCTACCGAAATTTCGATAGAATTAGCTGGCATATTTGTGTTTTGAATAAATAAATAGTAAAGTTTAATAGTTGTAGGATAGTTAAAAAAAAACTTTACTCGAATTTTATCAATAATCTTAAGAGTAGTTTTAAGATCGAGTTATTGTACAGTGTCATTGGAACCGTTGTGTGTGTATGTATGGTTTAAGAGTGTTACAAATTTAACATCTGTAATTGGATTCGAAGTCAAATTTTTTGCTCATACAGTTGTCTTCCCATTTTAATGTAAGTTGTATTCTATTTTTTTATTATTATAATGACATTATACTTATGATTATTTTTTACATTTTTTTTTTGCAACCCTTTTCATTTTTTGGATATTTTGAAGTGCATATACAATTACACTTGTTGGATTTTGGATATTTTGAAGTGTATATATAATTACACTTGTTGGGAGATTTTCAATATTTAAGGTAAATTATATTCAATTATTTGGCCTTTTGATTTATTGCTTTTATGCATGAATTTTAATTAAAAATTTATGTTTTAAATTCTACAGGTTTTCAAAACAGTGGACAATGAAGATATAAGGTTCATTATTCATTCTTTTAGAATTTTTATATTCTAAAGTCAATAGAAAATGATATAGACAGGGGCTGTTTTTATATTTTATAGTATATGATACAATTTCGAAATATCGATATATTTTGTTAATGATATTTTTCAATTTATGACAAAACTATTTATTATAATTTTGGATTTATGTGTGTAAATGATGTGTACAGGTCATAGTCAAATAAAATATTTATTTATTATGAAAATTATTAATTTCTAAATTTTTTTTGAATGATGAAAAATTCATGACTATCTTTAACTACCGAATATTTTTTCATTGATAGTGAATATAGCGATTAGTAAAACAGTATTTATGAAAGGTTGAAAAGTGAATATAATTATCGAAATAAAAATCTAATCTCTTTAACGAACTAAAATCCTTTCGTTGAAAGTGAATATAATTAACAAATGAAAAATTCGGTCGCTAAAACGTATCTTTTACGAACAAAAATTCAGCTTAGTGAAGGGAAAATTCGGTCGCTAAAAGGCATTTTTAATGACCGAAAATCCCTTCGTTGAAAGTGAAAACAATTAGCGAAGGCAAAATTCGGTCATTAAAAGGCATTTTTAACGATCGGAAATCCCTTCGTTGAAAGTGAATACAATTAGCGAAGGGAAAATCCGGTCGCTAAATGGCATTTTTAACGACCGAAAATCCCTTCGTTAAAAGTGAATACAATTAGCGAAGGGAAAATCCGGTCGCTAAAAGGCATTTTTAACGACCGAAAATCCCTTCGTTGAAGTGAATACAATTAGCAAAGGGAAAATTCGGTTGCTAAAAGGCATTTTTAACGACCAAAAATCCCTTCGTTAAAAGTGAATACAATTAGCGAAGGGCAAATCCGGTCGCTAAAAATCGCTTTTCAACGACCGGAAAAGTTCTGGTCGTTAAAGACATTAACGACCGGATGCAATATCCGGTCGTCTATACCTTTAACGAAGGGGCTTTTACCGACTGAATTTTCTGGTCGCTAAAGGTTTTTAACGACCGGATTTTAACTTTTAACGATCGGATTTCCCTTCGTTAAAGAGCATTTTTCTTGTAGTGAAGAGAGCTTTGTCCCAGCATCATCAGTTTGTGCCTATGCTGGGGAAGCTGAGCCTCAGTGGGCTGGAGGTAGAATAGTGCCAGGCTTTGAGCTTTTCAACGATGTATATGACTGGGGGATGGGTATGGTCAAGCCAGTGAAAGACTTTTGGGATGAAGAAGTCTTAACCAACTGGATTATTTGGGACGGACAAGAGCCTGAGGAAGTGGTAAATGAAGCCATGGTAAGCACTCATATCAAGGGGAAGGAGAAGCTAGAGAAAGTAGCTCAGAAGATAAAGCCCCTGAAGAATCCAGACGATGCATGATCATCCACAGATGCTGAAGCAAATATAGCCTGAGCGGAGGAGGAGACTAGCTTAGAATGTCTTTTCGTTCCCGAACTATTTAATGATGTAAATGACAATCATTATTTCATTAATGATATGAATGAATTTGATTACTTGTGTGATGTTTCTGATAATTTCCATATGCATGATCATGATCTCACTCCATTCATATTTGATATTGATTCCTCTGATGCAACTCCATTTATTCTTGGAACCTCGGACAATCCGAAATAAATTTTGATAACATCGGATATAACTCCTGAGGAAAGGAAAAAATTTGAGAGAATACTCAAAAAACATGAAAAAGCCTTTGCCTGGACCTATGAAGATATGCCGGGCATCGATCGAAACGTCACAGAGAACGCTATCCCTACATATCCGGGTTACAAGCCTGTGAAACAAAAGCTGAGAAAACTCATACCAGAGTGGGCGGATAAGGTAAAGGAAGAAATCCGGTAGCAGATTGAAGCCAAGTTTTTGGTAGAGGTCCAATATCCCACATGGTTGGCTAATGTAGTCCCTGTGGCCAAGAAGAACAAGAAAGTAAGAGTATGCGTTTGACTACCGAGATTTGAATAAAGCCTGTCCAAAGGATGATTTCCCGCTGCCGCATATAGACGTGCGAATAGACAGTGCCGCTACCTGTGTAATGTACAGCTTCGTGGATGGCTATGCGGGATATAATCTGATTCTGAACAAAATAATCGATAGAATCAAGACGACTTTCATTACTGAATGGGGGACGTATGCCTATCGAGTGATGCCTTTTGGTCTGAAGAATGCAGGGGCTACATATCAGAGAATAGCGACAAAGATTCTGAGCGACTTAATCCATAAGGAGGTGAAAGTGTATGTAAACGACATGATGATTAAGTCTACCACCAGAGAAGGTCATTTCGAAGCATTGGAGAAGTTCTTCGCGAGAATAGAAAGGTATGACCTGCGACTGAATCCGAAGAAAAGTATTATCGGGGTGACCTCAGGGAAGTTATTAGGGCATGTGGTCAGTCAGCAAGGTATCGAAATTGACCGGACAAGGTTAAAGCTATTAGGGAAATGCCAGTGCCTCAGAAGGAAAAGGACGTGAGAAGCTTCCTGGCCAAGTTACAATATGTCAGCAGGTTCATTGCCAAACTGACTTCAATCTGCGAACCAATTTTCAAGCTCCTAAGGAAGAATCAACTAGTGGTATGGAATGAGGATTGTCAAAAGGCTTTCGACGCCATCCGGGGATACCTATTGCATCCACCTGTGTTGAGGCTGCCGCAGCTAAGCAAGCCTCTGATTTTGTACTTGGCCATAGAAGACAGCTCTATGGGTGCCATGATGGCCCAAGAGGATGAATTTGGGATAGAGTTTGCCATTTACTATCTCAGCAAGAAGTTTTTGGAGTATGAAATCAAGTATGCCGAGGTAAAAAAGATTTGTCTTGCCGTTATCTGGGCTTCAAAGAAGTTAAGGCATTACTTCCACTCATACAAGGTGCAGGCGGTAGCGAAGCAGAATCCTTTGAGGTATTTACAGGAAGCGCCATCCTTGCTAGGAAAGATGGGCAGATGGTTATTGTTGCTGCAGGAATTTGATGTGGAATATGTCACTAGGAAAACTATTAAGGGGCGAGCGATGGCTGAGTTCCTGGCCGAGCACCCGATTCAAGGAGACACCTACGAATTCAATTTCCCAGATGAGGATATAGCGGCTATTGCAATTTAGGGATGGCAATTGCATTTTGATGGGGCCGTGAATAACAAAGGAGTAGGAGTAGGAGTTATCTTGACGACCCCGAAAAATGAGAAGCTCCCTTTGGCCAGAAAACTAAGGTTTAAAGCTACCAACAACGAGGCTGAATACGAAGCATGTATTTTCGGATTGGAAGCTTTGTTAGCCTGGGGGACGAAGACTGTTGAGGTGTTCGGGGACTCTTCCCTTATAATCAACCAGGTCCGAGGTGAATGGGTAGTTAAAGAAGAAAGATTCATGCCCTACATCCAGCACTTGAAAGGTCTAAGTAGACAATTTGAGGTATGCACGTTTCATTTCATTCCAAGAGAGGAGAATCAATTAGCTGATGCCCTCGCTACTTTGGTATCAATGTGGGACAATCCAGAAGGAGTGGTTATGAGACCCATATTGATTTCCAGCTCAGATAGGCCCAGTTTCCAATCACAGTCAGTAGCGAAAGTCGATGTAGTAGATAGGAAGCCATGGTACAATGATATTATGAACTATCTAGAGAATGCAACTTTTCCAGAGGAAGCTACAGAGAAGGACCAGAGGTTAATTCGCAAACTGTCCACTCAGTTTATATGCATAGATGGGGCACTGCATAAAAGGCAGGCCGATGGCATTCAATTGAGATGTTTGAATGAGAAAGAAGCCCGGAGGGTGATGGAGAAAACTCACGCAGGCATGTGCGGAGCTCACATGAATGGTTTGACACTGGCCAAGAAAATCATGAGACAAGGGTTTTACTGGCTCACAATGGATAATGACTGTTCAAAGTACGTAAAGCAGTGCCAGCTGTGCCAACAATACGCAGACTTGAGGCACTTGCCTGTGTCAGAACTGCATAGCCTAACATCGCCTTGGTCGTTTGCCGTCTGGGGTATAGATATCATCGGGGAGATCCGACCCATAGCCTCCAATGGACATAGATACATCATAGTTGCCATCTATTACTTTACTAAGTGGGTAGAGGTAGAATCTTTCAAGAAGATTAATGCGAGAGACATGGCCAAGTTTATTGAGAAAAATCTGATCTATAGATATGGCCTTCCACACCATGTGGTATCAGATAATGGGGTACAGTTTATGGGGGAAACCAGGAAGCTATTGGAGAAATATGGGATTAAACACCACAAGTCTTCTCCATATCGCCCACAGACCAACGGAGCTGTGGAGGCTGCTAATAAGAACATTAAGAAAATATTGGCCAAAATGGTCCAAACCTACAAAGATTGGGCGGAGAAATTGCCTTTCGCACTCTACGCCTATCGAACAACGGTGAGAACATCTATAGGAGCCACACCATATTCTCTGGTGTACGGGACAGAGGCAGTGCTGTTAGTTGAGATAGACCTCAGATCGTTAAGAGTAATCATGGAAGCTCAGATCCCCGAGACTGAATGGGCACAACAAAGGTTGAAACATTTAAACTTGCTGGATAAGAACAGATTAAGAGCCTACTACCACAACCAAATCTATCAAAAGAGGCTAGCTCGAACCTTAGGAAAGAAAGTTAAGAAACATCCTTTGACGGAGGGGGATTTGGTGTTTAAGCAGATTAGACCGAGAGCACCGGACATCCAGGGAAAATTCAGACCTACCTGGGAAGGGCCCTTCATTCTCAAGAAGCTACTATCAAAGGGAGCCGCAATTTTATCAGATAGCAACGGCAATGAATTTAAGGAACTAGTGAACATAGACAGACTCAAAAGGTTCCATGGCTAAAGACAATAAGAGAAAAAGAAGAGAATAAAATGCCCCGCAGGTCGAAAATCGAAAAAAGGCGGCCTTGCTAAAATTTAGCGCCTCGACAAGGTAAAAACCGAAAAAAGGCATCCTGTGCAAAAATTAGAGGCAAGAGAGAAAATGTCCAATCGAGAAAACCCGAGAGGGCCGATTGGTAACAGGAGTTCTGATGCTCGCAAAATTCGGTTTCATGTATTAATATAGTTTGCATAGTTGAATTCATAGCAAATACTGATCATGTATATAGAAATTTTATGGAAATGTACACAATTCTGTGAAATAAAATGAGGATTGTTCTTTTCATTTTTATCATTCTTTAGTTTTGTTTTGAAAAGAAATAACATTTAAAAGATATACATATTTAATCTAAGCTAAGCACTACCGCTACTCTCGCTAGCCAGATGTTTAAGCCATCGTGTCCTATTATTAGAAGCTGGACTAATAACCCATCGCTTGTACTCACTGGTGGAAGCCGCGGAATGAGCTCCAAATCGGGGTATAACTGTCTTCACAGGAAGTCGGCTCCATAGCTCATGGTAACGGCAGGTAAAGGCAATGGAAAAGGTTCCTCCCCGAAAAGACAGTGGGACTCTCACCACGTCTTGGGTCATCCCAATCTGAAGAGCGCACCGGGCCGTAATATAGAAAGTGGCCTGACGAAGCCCACAGAGGGGAATACACCCCAAAGACCCATCAATGACTGCATGGGGCAGAGGAAGCCAAGCAGCCATAAAGCGAATGTCGTCGTCTGATATCTCGCCAAATCTCGCGATGCCCTCATCAGGAGATGAAAGTGTATACAGTCGTTGACGCGGGAGAAAGTGCCTCGGTGAGTACTGTGCGATGACTCGGGGAGGTGACCCTGATAACATCTTCCGCTTCTCTTACAGCCAGATCTAAAAAATAAAAAAATAATAAAAAATAATAAAAAAGCCGCTGGAGTAAGTAGGATTTACTTCAGGCAAAAATTAGGCAAAGGGTTGTGTGAAAACCCGGAAGGGCGCACTTCCCACTAAGAAAAGCTAGTGCGAAAATCCACAAGGGACGCATTACCTTTAAAACAATGACATACTTGAAGTAAGAGAGGGCTCCCGGCGAATGTGGAAGAAGATCCAAAATGGACGGAAACCAAGCCTAGGATAGTCTCGACCAGAATGAAGGGAAAGGGGGTCAGCCCACGATGAAAACCATCCAGAGTTCCAAATAAACAGGGATCACCAGCCAAATCCTCTGAGCTCACAACCAGAAATCTCACCATGCAAAATAAGAAAATAATGCTTACTTGGTAGGTTGGGACATCGGAGAATCTGTCCAGTGTCTCGATCAGTGGTTCCATAGAAAATGTGGAGCCTTGGGGAACCAATCGAGCAGCTTCAGAAGGAGGTAAGCCCAAAGAGAGGGCGATGTCTCGGGACTGGACTAGGTTGTGAAAGGGAATACAAGGGTGAGTATTAATAGGATACCATGCTCCGGCAATGGCAGCCAACTCTTCAGGCAGGGGGCAAAGTTCCTGGTAGGTGAATTTGAAAACGTGAAATCGAGGTTCTAGAAATGGGTTGCAGCTCATAGAAGGTTATGGTCTATTTTGACCTAACGTAGAAATTTTAGGCCAGACAGGGGGCTGAGCATATTGTTTTCCCAAGTGTGGGAATCATCCAGAATTTGGTACATCTTTTGAATAGAAGGAGAAGACATTTTGCCGAGTCTAAAGTTAAAAACAATAAATGAGAGGCAGAAGAAGTTGAAAAGTTCAGAAAGATCTTGAAATTTGTAGAAAAGCTCCACCGACGGCCTACCCGTGCCTCAGAATGGGCGGCCTGCCCGTCGGTAGTTGTCCACCTGTCAATGTGCATGCATCTTCATACGTCATCATGACGTCATCACGCGCATTTAATATTGCATTGAAAGCGGAAATTCAGAACGACAGACGGACAAGCCGTCTGTCGCTCCTGGAGACGGGCTGCCCGACGGTCGCAAAATCTATATAAGCGACCAGTGGCCGACGGGGCAACAGTTTTTTTCTATTTTTTCCTCTTCCCATAACCGACGCCTTTGACGGTTTTTTGTCGTTTTCTTCCCCTTTTCTTCATATTTTTGCATTTTTGGCACGTTCTTGCGATTCTTGTATTGTTGTGTATCAACCGGGACCTATTTTTCTACATTTTCAGTCCTCTTCTTCAATTTTCTACAATTACAGGTTAGTAAATATTTTATTTTTCTTTCTTTAAGTAAGTTAAATTTTAGTGCTTTCTCTATTTTTCTTTCTTTATTTTTATCTCTATTTTTTCCTAGTAATGTTAGTATAAGTTAGTGTTGAAATGCTACCCGTTTGCCTAGTAAATATTTATTTTTGCACGAATATTTACCTTTCCTTTTTTTTAGTATATTTAGTTCATTTAGTTTGATTAAAACCTTTACCTTTTTTATTAGACCGATATAGTGCCTTGGGTAATTATTTTTGCATATTTAGAGTAAGATTTACTGCCCATATGTGTGATTCCGAAAATATAAATATTGTGACTGTTAGGGCCTGAAGCCTGTTTTTATTGTTCTTTTATGCAGGAAGTGGGGCACACCCTTGCCGGGGTGCTGCCCATTTTGTTATTATTAACTTTATTTTTGTTGCACTATATTATCAATTTATGCATGCCTGATTATTGAGGCCTAAGGCCTGTCTCTAGTTGTGAGAAATTTCTTGTTTTATGCATGAGTTGGGGCACATCTTTGCCGAGATGTTGTCCAAATTTTAGTCAATAGTTTCTATGCTGGTTGAAGGCCTGAGGCCTATTGTATTGTTTTGTGCAGGAAGTGGGGCACACCCTTGCCGGGGTGCTGCCCAAATTTTTATTTGTACTTTATTTGTTTTTTTAATTATCGATAATTTATTTTGTTTCTTGGGATGCAAAGTTTATCCCGTATTTTCCTTCTAGCCTCCTTACTCAAAAGGGTTAAGACGCATCTCTACTAAGATGTTGTCATTTTTTTGTCATTTACTATTACTAAATTGTCTATTGCTTTACAGGATGCCGCCACGCAGACGCGTCCCCCATGGACAGGATAAGCCCCAGGCTCCTGCGTGGATGACTCCGGAGGCTCGGCGGAGATATGTGGTATTGGCTTGGGTAGAGTTTCGGGCCAGCTGCTTCGTTTCCAGACCATTTCTGGAGGCTCTGGAGATGGCAGATGAGGTGGATATTCTGATTGCAAGGGCGGGTTGGACCGAGTTTATGGGGCCAGCATTCCGCACATATCCCGAGGCAGTGCGACAGGTGTTGGCCACTTTCCACTACGGGGGATTCTAGAGATCCGATACAGAGCCCGAAGTGATCCAGTTTGTTTGATCGTGATCATTTTAGCATTACACGCTAGAGGTTCGCGCAGGCCATGGATTTGCCGCACGGTCAGGATGTTATGGTACCATAGAGGGTAGTCAGACGGGACCATTGGGCTGCTATCGCTCTACCCGGAGTGCCGTATGACCATGATACGACGAAGAGCACAGTCTTGATATCACAGGCGCTTCGGTATCTGCATACGGTGCTTTCTAGTTCGTATCTCAGACGGGCTGGCAATCCGGGGTTGCTTAACGCGGCCGAGATTTGGAGCCTTTGGGCTATGATGATGGGTCGACGCCTCAACATTAGCCATGAGATATTGGCCAGCATGGCCAGAGTCTCCAGGGGGACAGCCCCATCAGTGATAGTTGGAGGGGTCATCACTCACCTGTTGTTAGGATTGGGAGTGGCTCCAGATAGGCTTCGGGGCGCTTTAGACGAGAGCATCTATGTGGACGCCCCTACCGCAGTATAAATGGGGATGGTGCTGCAAATCCCAGGACAGGCCGAGGCTTTCAGGCTCCTTACTATACATGAGACACGGCGGGCCTTTAATCTTCCATCTTTAGCCCCGGCTCAGGAGCAGCCTGATGGGGAGGTGCCGGTGCCACCGCAGCCTGAGGAGCAGCCACAGCATCAGGAGGGCCAGCCTCCTCAGTTTGAGCAGTATCAGGAGGACCAGCCTCCGCAGCCACAGCATCAGGAGGTCCAGCCTCCCCAGTATGGGATTTCTCAGGAGGTCTAGCTTCCTCACCCACAGCAGTATGAGGAGCAGCTTCGGACTCCTTCCGACATGGGGATGGAGTTCACCATGGAGGAGTTATTCAGTGCTTCTCCGACACCGGGAGAAAAGCTAACATCAGGGGCACAGAGTCTCACTCTTTCTCCGGCTTCGAGGATTCAGATGAATTCTCTCCAGCCTTCGCCCAGATTTCACCCCTACACTAGAGGAGATCCGGGGGCATCCGCCTCCACAGCTCCACCTCCAGGACAGTCATCAGAGCCAGTTCCACCTCCAGTAGTGCCGCAGCCGGACATCTCTGAGCTGATAATCTCCGCGCTTGCAGCTTTCGAGCGCAGACAGGAGGAGAGGGATAGGACCCTCCTTATTCGGATTAAGGAGAGAGATAGGGTTCTAACAGAGAGGCTGGAGCAGCAGCAGGGACTGATCCAGGAGCAGGCTGGGGTTATTGATTAGTTGAGGCAGGAGCATGCTAGCCTCTTTAAGTAGATGACAGAGCAGCAGGAGAAGATGGTAGACCAACTGAGAGAGGAGGTGAGGACCTCCTAGGACGAGGCAGCTCAGGGGGTGGACATGACCCTCCAGATGATACAGGAGTCGATGGATGCTCTTCGCTCGACAGTCCAGGCGATAGATGGGGCTGTCCACCCTATGACTCAGTATGTCCGGGATTTTCGCGAGCGGACTGAGCAAAGGTTGGGGAGTTTGAGTATTGCTTCCGCAGATCAGACTCACCAGCTGAGTAGGGCCTTCAGAGAGCTAGGAGGGATGATCACGGACACCTTACGTTTTATGACGGAATGTGCCTAGCCCTTCTTTGATGGATATGCCCAGGTGCAATTCCAGCAGCAGGGTCCAAGGAGACCGCAGCCATCGTCTTTGCCAGTTGCGATTCCCCTTAGGCTTGAGCCAATGGTGGACATATGGCCATCTCAGCACCCAGGAGCGACAGGTCCTTCTACTTCAGGAGCTGGACCCTCTACCTCCAGGCCTCAGTCTCGGCCTCGACCACCGAACCAGCCGCAGCCTCAGCCTCTGCCTCAGTCGCCAGCTCAGCCCGTCCACATATCTGACGATGAGGACCCTGTTGAGGAGATTGGAGATTATCCACCTTTCTAACCATTCAGGGAGTGTGGATGACATTTTGTTATATTTGTCTATTTAGTTTTTTATTGTATTTTCTTATTGTTGTATATATCTTGTACAAAATTGCTTTATAGTGAAAAATCGTACGTATATTTATTTTTCCTTATCCTTGCATGCTATGTTTACATTAATGACGATTGAGTGTGCACCTTTATTTACGCTTAAAATAAAATATTTATAATCGTAAAATCAGAAAGATGATAACAAAACCATGAATAATGATACAACTTATTTATGAACCTTGTAAACAAGAGCAATTCAAATAAGAGTAATAAGAAGTTCTTTGATATACAGGAACATTTGCTTAATCTTAGTCCAAATATGGATATCAATCATATCAAAAGCATCACATCAGGGCTCTTCACCTTGCAGATCATATAGGGGTTGGCAAAGAACTCTTCACAGCCGGGGTTGTAGTTAGATAACATTGCTCTCCACCTTGCAGATCGTATAGGGGTTGGCAAGGAACTCTTCACAGCCGGGGTTACAGTTAGATAACACTGCTCTCCACCTTGCAGATCGTATAGGGGTTGGCAAGGAACTCTTCACAGCCGAGGTTGCAGTTAGATAACACTGCTCTCCACCTTGCAAATCGTATAGGGGTTGGCAAGGGACTCTTCACAGCTGGGGTTGCAGTTAGATAACACTGCTCTCTACCTTGCAGATCATATAGGGGTTGGCAAGAAAGTCTCCACAGCCGGGGTTACAGTTAGATAACACTGCTCTCCACCTTGCAGATCGTATAGGGATTAGCAGGGAATTTGCACTAACGCCTTACTAGTAAAAGCGAAACCAGTAGGGACATATGCATTGAATACATCCACTTCTGAGTGGACTGAGACGAGGTCTGCCTAGCAAATAGCACGAAAGGAAAGGATTGCCCAGGTACGCTTTTCTTCCCTTCTCTCTCTCTAAATTTTGGCTCACCAAGGCACTTGTGCGCTAGCCTTCCCAAAATTAGGGGCAACTGTAAGCACCGTGTCCCGGGACGGTCCAGATCGGAGATTACCCAATGAAGAAATCGATACCTAGTCCCGAATAAGTGGATGGAACTTGGATATTTTGATCCTCTGGGCTCACGAGAAGTAAAAGGTTTTATTTGATAGAAAGAAGAATTTTGAAAAATTGGGAGTTTTAACTTGAAATTTGAGTTTTTACTCCACGGACGGTCTGCCCGTCTGTCGTTGGCATCCCGTCGGTCGTCGAGGTCACCGCCTCTCTCAGGGATGGACAACCCGTCGGTGACTCACGCATCCGTCGGTCGTTGAGGCGGCCACCGTTTTGCATCGGGAACACGTGTCCCGTCGATCAGCGGAGACGGACACGTGTCCCATCGGTGACTCAGGAACGCCCGTCTGTGAGTCAAGGCCTGCCCGTCGGTCATGCCTATAAATAGTAAATCTTTTCCTTTGAGAGGGGTTCAAATTTTCTTGGGAAAAATCACTAAAACAAGCTAAAAGGGGCAAATTTCCTTCTTCTCAAGTTTTCTTTTCTTTATTTGTTTAAAATTCCCATATTTTCCTACTTTTTCTCTTGTTTTATTTCACTTTTAAGTGAATCTACTTTACTTGGAGAAGGCTAAATTCATTAGTTTTCATCCATTTTGTGGATTCAAATATTTTAAAAATTTGATAAAAATCAACGAAAAATATAGACATTTTTCTTTCTTAATTTTTGCTCTCTTCTCGTGAGACATGCAAGGTTCAAGTCAGCCGAAGTTTCACTCCTGAAAGGTACAATCTGAGGGTAAATATTCTGGACACTTGCTTTATTAATCTATTACATTCATTTCCACATTTATTGCATTTACTTACCTTTTATTTAGCTCTTATTTGCCTTTATTTTGTGAGAAAGTTGTTTATTTAAAAAGAAAAGAGAAAAAGAAGTTTTTTTGCTTATTTATTTGGAAACCAGAGGCGATCGACGGGCAGTAGCGCACCGACGGGCAGTAGCTCACCGACCAACGGACAATAAATCCGTTTGACGTTCGAGCGACGGCATGTGATGCCCATTGTCCGTCGGTCACGTGAGGGACGGCCGTCGGTCGGCCACTAAGCCCGTCTCTCGTCTTTGTTTCCCTTTTTTCTTTTTTTCTTTTATTATTTTTTCCTCTATTTAATTCTTATTTAATTTTTTTTAAATGTTTTTTTATTATTTTAACAAATTAATTTTTATGTATTTTATTTCTTACTTTTATTTTATTTTATTTCATTTTAGTCTCTTCTTACGTGTGTATCGCTTTAATTTGTAAATATTAATATTTCTTTTATTTTTTGAGTATTGTATTTTCCTTTCCTTGGATGGATTGAGCTCTGGAGAGAAACCATCATGCCATCATGGAAATCCTATCTTTGGTTTAGTTTTTCTATCCCTTTTATTTATTTATTTCTTTTCCTTATTCTTTTTTTGTTTATGTAATTTTTTATTTTAATTCGCATAAATGAAAAATGGATACTTGTTTTATATTAATTAAACTTGGAATTGTTTCATAAAATTAAGGGACCCAATGTCCCGTTTTAGCCCATGAAAATCACATAAAATTAGTTTTTTTCATAATAAATGCATGTGAGGGCCAAAGCCCTCAAAATAAATAAATTTCCCATCTTTTTGTATGTATATATATATCGTACCTTTAAAATGGGAGTTGTATTCTGCTCCTAGTTTTATTGTAATTTAATTTCAAACATTTATTTTATTTATTTTTATTTGTGTATACTTACCGCTTTTAATGTGAATATTTGTACTTTTAATTGAAATTTGCATCGTGTGGAGAGAGAATGTAACACCCCATTTGCCCCCCTAGTAGTATGAGCCATGTTTGTGCATGTGTATTGTGTGAGTTTTGACATGTATTAAGGGCATTTTAGGTATAAATGTATGTTTTAAGAGTTTTGTTAGCATGTGGGTGCATGTATGGTGTTAGGATATGAATTAGTTGGGTTGCACTTGGGTGTGTTTACTCATATGTTTGTAGAGTGTGTTTTGGGGCTGTGCTTGTGTGTGTGTGTTCACACACTTGTAGGGTATGTATTAGTTGGGAGAGTCTTGTGTGTCTGTGGGGCATGTGTTTTGGGTGTGAGTGATCAAATCCCACTAATAGGGAAGTGACACTTGTCTAGGGTTAGGAAAAGAAAAAGAAAAGAGAAGAGAGGAATGGGCGGTGGCTGGCCTCATTCCCGTTTCCCTCACTCTCTTCTTCTTCCTTTTCTCTTCCTCTAAGAACCCTAGCTTAGAATCAAGGCTTAATTGGTGGGAAGTGATCATTCTTTGGCATTCTAGAGGTAAGTCTGCTGCATTTGTTCTTCTTTTCTTCATTTGGTTCTTCATTTTTTTCTCTTTTCTTATTTTTTGGTTTTAGGTTTGAAGTTTGGGTTTTGTGTTTGTGTGTTTTGTTGATTTGATGCTTAGTTGAGCCTCCTCGTGAGCCAAAGGGCAAGGAGAAAGTTGGATCTAGTGGATCTAAGCATTAGGAGCAAAGGAATTTCAAGGTTTGGGAAAAATTCCTGTTTTTGCATGTAAATATGTTTATGTGTGTGTTCTTGGTAATTTCTGGAAATTGGGTTGTGATATGCTCTTGATATGGCATGTATGTTATGGGTTTTTGTTTGGGAAAGGTAATTTTGCATGAACTTGGGATTATTGTAGTGATTGTGAGGATTGATGTGGTTTTTGCTGTAAATTTATGGGTATTGATAATTTGTGAGATTGTGAGTTTAAATTGATGTTTGATGTGAAATTACTTGATGATAAATGTTATACTATATGTATTGATGGTGATGGGTGGCTGGATTTGAGGTAAGAGGCCTTTGGATGTGATTTGTGTGGTTGTGTGTGTGTTTTGGGAGAGGAAGAAATCTGCAGAATTCTGAAATCACGACTTTGTTGCCATCACGATACTGTCACGAGCGCGACAGAGATCGGTGATCTTGGGCTGTGCTGCCACGAGCACGCGACCCTGTCGCGAGCTGGCGATAGCAAAAGCTGTTGTGTGCTCTCTGTCGCGAGAGCGATGGCGTCGCGATCGCGACAGAGCATAATGCTGGCTTGTGCTGTCGCGAGCACGCGATCTATCACGAGCCCGTGATAGCGATGTTTTGACTCTCTGTCGTGATCGCGACATAGTCAGGCTTTTCCCTCCTCCCTGCGATCGCGAAGTCTGTCGCGCGCGCAGCGAAGAGACTATAGTCTCTATCGCGAGCGTGACAGACGTTGCGAGCGCAACAGCCTTGTCGTGCTGAATGAGTTTTTCCTTAGTGTGTGTGTGATTTTGAACTCCGGTTTCTTTTGGCAACTATAAGTCTCACATCTGTTAACTTATCAATTGTATGAATGCGAATCCATGATATGAATGTGCTTATATATATATATGATTTTGGAATGAATTGAATGGTTTATGCATAACCTGCTAGAGTTAGTTTAGTGGATAGTTAGGCATGCCTAATAGAGTCTCATAGCTGTAGCCTCAGTTCAGTTCGGACCCCGATCAGGTCCCCGTTTGGTTCCTCGCAAACCCTTAATGTGTTTGGATCTTGTTTAAGGTCCCTTAATAAAATGTTTAGTAGATGACAAAGTAAAATGGTTTTCGATTCGTATCCGTAAGGTACTGTCCATAATCGGCTCGTACCCATAAAGTACTGTCCGTTCACTCGTTATCCACTACCTCGAGTCAGCAGGTGCTTAATTACTTTGAACTGTTTTGATAATTATGAGAATGTATTATTCGAATGTGTACTATGAGGAATTAATGTGAATGCGGTTATGTAATATCAAATGTATGATTCTATATGTTCGTATGTTCATCTTTGAATCTAATGTGTAATTCTGATTATGCCATCCGTATGCAATATGATTGACGACCATTGTGAATGGCCGTCCATTTTCTTGTGTGTGTTTTCCCACTAAGCGTTTATCGCTTAGCATGGTGTGTTTACCCGTGCAGGTGCGGAAGGAGTTTTGCCTAGGGAGAGTCATCGCAGCCAAGCCAACACAGCTGGGTTATAGTGTAGGGCTTAATTTTGTATCTTGATGATTCTTTTTGTATAGAACTCTCTTATGTCAGTTTTGTAATAGCTTCCGCATATGTGTATATATATATTTTTGGTTATGTAATTATCTTTTGTACCTTTGGGTTGATCAAACAGTAATGTAATGTTTTCGTTATATTAATACATGATCAAATTCTTTCATGAAGGGTTTTGTAAAGTTTTAATTACCCTGTATTTCGGTATGTATGTTTATGTATGAATATATGTATATCCTGTTTCTGTGTGGTGGCACCTTTGCCCATACGGCATCTCACTCCTTAGCGGATGGGATCGCCTACATATGAGTAGGGGATGTTACAAGTTGTGGTATCAGAGCCCGGTTTAGGCATTTCTGGGTGTTGTTCATGTGATGATGTGTATGGGTACGTCTATGTCTAGGGCTGTGTTGGCTGATGCGGTTCTCTTTGTTTGTTTAGATGGCTTCTAATTCTGCTCGTCGATCCCTTGAGGAGTCCGCTGAAAGTGTGAACCCTTAAGCTAGGGATCCTTCTGTTGCTGTGTCGGCTCAGACTGCTAGGGTCCAGCCCGAGGCCGCTGCCATGCCTTTTGAAGCCATGTTCAGGCTGTCACAGGACATGGCGAAGGTCTTGGAGAGAGTGGTTGCCCCCAGGCCTCCCATGGAGAACTTAAGGAAAGCTGGGGCCGAAGACTTTTATGGAACAGGGTTGGATGAATCTGAGTTGGCAGAGAGGTGGCTAGATAAGGTGAAGAGGGCTATGAGAGAAGTTAGGTGTCCTCTGGAGCTGCAAGCAGAATGTGCTATGGCCTTACTTCAAGGGTCGGCGTATGAATGGTGGGAGCTGGTGTGTAGACAACCTTAGATGCCCGATCCTGTTACATGGGAATTCTTTGTTGAGGAATTCACGGAGAAGTATATAACTCAGACTTACAAGGATGCGAGATGGGCACAGTTTCTGAGTTTGAAGTAAAGGGCTATATCAGTGTCGGATTATGAGAAAGAGTTTAATCGGTTGTCCCGATATGCTCCGCGAGGAGTCATGACAGATGATTTCCAATGCAAGCATTTTGAGGCTGGGTTGAATGAGTCCTTAAGGGTAACTTTGATCTCCTTGATGAGCATGCCAGGGGTGAACTACTATCAGATTGCAGATGCTGCCTTGAGGGCTGAAAGGTCAGAGTCGGTGCTAAGAGAGAGAGCTGAGAGGAAGAATCAGTCTCGGGGTGGTTCTTCTTCTTCTTCAGATAAGAGATCAAGGGATCCGCAAGATCAGTTATCATCCCGTTCAGCCACTAGAGGTAGAAGGCAGGGTTCAGTAGCTGAGTCTGGTTCTTGCAGGGGTGGTAGATCTGAGCCTATACCCATTTGTTCGCACTGCAGTAAGGCTCACCGGGGTGAGTGTAGGTGGCTCACTGGTGGGTGTTTTAGATGTGGGAGCATCGAGGACCATCTGGCTAATTGTCCACAGTTGAGTGAGGATTCAGGCCCATAGAGAGGGGCCAGTGGAGTTGGATCTAATGCTACACAGGCTGCCCGTGGTAGGGGCCGAGGTAGAGGTCGAGGAGGTCGACCTAGAGATGGAGCTGTTTCGGAGATAGTTGAGCATCCTCCACCAGTTGCAGCTAGAGCTTATGCTGTGAGAGCTAGAGAGGAGCAAGATGCCCCTGATGTGATTGCTGGTAAGTTCCTACTCCATGACATTGAATTGTATGCTCTAATCGACCCTGGTTCCACACACTCATATCTGTGAACAGATAAGATTATTGATAAGTTGCATGTGATAATCAGTTAGACTATGAGATATGTGTGACCAATCTGTTAGGGCATAGTGTCAATGTGAATAGAGTTTATAGGAGTTGTCCCCTGTTAGTTGAAGGAGTTGAGTTTCCTGCGGACTTGATAGAGTTGCCTTTCAAAGAGTTTGATTTGATTTTAGGTTTAGACTGGTTGGGTAAGCATCGGGCTCTGGTTGATTGCCATAGGAAGACCTTTGTGCTTCGGGATAGAAACAGATTTCCAGTGTTTGTAAGAGGTTTGGGTGCTTGTTCTGTGAATAATATGATCTCAGCCATGCAAGCCAAGAGGTTTATTAGGAAAGGTTGTGAGGCTTTCTTAGCTGTGGTTTTGGATTCCAAGAGGGATCAAGTAAGGATTGAGGATATCCCTGTGGTACGGGAGTTTAGTGATGTTTTTTCGAGTGATTTGCCTGGGTTGCCTCCAGAGAGAAGTAGTGGAGTTAGCCATAGAGATTATACCGAATACCGCACCTGTATCGAAAGCACCTTATCGAATGGCTCCTGTAGAGTTGAGGGAACTCAAAACTCAACTACAAAATCTATTGGATAAGGGGTTTATTCAACCCAGCATATCCCCTTGGGGAGCTCCAGTTCTATTTGTTAAGAAAAAGGATGGATCCTTGAGGATTTGTATTGACTACAGGCAGATCAATAAGGTTACAGTGAAGAATAAGTATCCGCTGCTTAGAGTTGAAGATTTGTTTGATCAGCTTAGGAGCGCAGGAGTCTTTTCCAAGATAGATCTTTGGTCGGGGTATTATTAGCTTCGTGTTAAGGTTGAGGATGTGGTTAAGACTGCATTTCGGACTCGGTATGGCCACTATGAGTTTCATGTAATGCCATTTGGTTTGACCAATGCTCCAGCGGCATTTATGGATTTGATGAACAGAGTGTTTAGGCCATACTTAGACCTGTTTGTGGTGGTGTTTATAGATGATATCTTGGTGTATTCCAAGGATGAGACAGAGCACGAGGAACATCTTCGGTTGGTTTTGCAAGTTTTGAGAGATCAGCGGCTGTTTGCTAAGCTTAGCAAGTGTGATTTTAGCTTCGGGAAGTGTCATTTTTGGGCCATATAGTTTCAGCTAAGGGTATCTAAGTGGATCTAGCCAAGATTGAGGCGATAGTTGATTGGAAAGCGCCTAGGAATGTCCAGGAAGTGCGGAGTTTCCTTAGTTTGGCGGGTTATTACCGTAGGTTTGTTAAGGGTTTCTCAGTGATTGCCGCTCCGATGACCAGATTATTGAGGAAAGGAGTTAGGTTTGAGTGGTCAGATAGATGTCAGGCTTATTTTGAGCAGTTGAAGAAGTTGCTAGTTGAAGCTCCTATACTGACTCAACCCATCTCGGGTAAGGAGTTTGTTATGTATAGCGATGCTTCAGGTGTTGGTCTGGGCTGTGTTCTGATGCAAGAAGGGAAGGTTGTGGCTTATGCTTCTTGACAGTTGAAACCGCATGAGAGGAATTATCCGACGTATGACCTAGAGTTGGCGGCCGTAATCTTTGCTTTAAAGATTTGGCGCCATTATCTGTATGGGGGGAGATGTAGGATATTTACGGATCATAAAAGTTTAAAGTACCTCCTCATGCAGAAGGAGTTGAATATGAGACAGTGTTATTGGCTTGAGTTGTTTAAGGGCTACGACTGCATTGTGGATTACCATCCGGATAAGGCCAATGTAGTCGCGGATGCTTTGAATCGGAAGTCAGTTTCTGCTTTATTTCTGAGGCGGTTTAGATGGAGATTTTGTTCAGATGGGACTTTGTTGGCTCAGTTGAGAGTGAAGCCTACCTTGAGACAGAGGATAGTTGATGCTCAGAGGGTTAATGAAAGGCTTCAGCGGAATGTACAAGAAGTTAGTTTGGGTAAGCAATCAGAGTTCTCAATTCAGGATGGGGTTCTTCTGTATAGAAACTGTTTGTGTGTATCGGGGAATGAAGAGTTAAGAAGACAGCTGTTGAGTGAGGCGCATAGTACAGTTTTTACTATGCATCCTGGTAGTGAGAAGATGTATCGGGATATGAAGTAGTTTTATTGGTGGTCTAGTATGAAGAGCGATATAGTGGATTTTGTGTCCAAGTGCCTGACATGTCAGCAGGTAAAGGCTGAGCACCAAGTCCCTTCGGGATTACTCACGCCTTTATCCGTTCCTGAGTGGAAGTGGGATGACATCACCATGGATTTTGTTTCAGGGTTGCCTTTGACCCAGAAGAAGCATGACTCGGTTTGGGTGATAGTGGATCGGCTTACGAAGTCAGCTCATTTCTTGCCAGTGAGCGTGGATTATTTGATGGACAAGTTGGCCAGTATCTATGTGGATGAGATAGTCGGTTGCATGGAGTGCCGTTGTCCATAGTTTCAGATCGGGACCCAAGGTTCACATCCAAGTTTTGGAAAGAGTTACAAAGAGCTTTGGGTACCAAGTTGAACTTCAGTACAACATTCCATCCTCAGACGGATGGCCAGTCCGAACGAGTCATACAGATTTTGGAGGATATGCTGAGAGCTTGTGTCTTAGACTTTCTAGGTAGTTGGGACAGATATGTGTCGCTTATGGAGTTTGCCTACAACAACAGTTATCAATCGAGCATCGGTATGGCACCTTATGAAGCTTTATATGGTCGGCAGTGTAGGACTCCGATTTGTTGGACCGAGTTGTCCGAGCGAACAGTGATTGGGCCAGAATTGGTTAGAGATACAGAGGAAAAGATCAGAGTTGTGCAGCGGAATTTGAAGGCAGCTAAGGATCGACAAAAGTCTTATGCCAACCTAAAGAGAAAAGATGTGCGGTTTGTAGTTGGGAACAAGGTCTTCCTTAAAGTGTCGCCTTGGAGAAAGGTGTTTCGGTTTGGAAAGAAGGGGAAGCTTAGTCCTCGCTTCATCGGTCCGTATGAGGTTTTGGCTAGAGTTGGCCCGGTGGCTTATAGATTGGCGTTGCCAATGGAGTTATCGAAGTTGCATGATGTGTTTCATGTTTTGATGCTTCGTCGGTATCAGTCAGATCCGTCGCATGTTTTGTCACTGCAAGAGGTGCAAGTTCAGCCTGATTTTTCGTACGATGAAGAACCAAGAGCTATTCTAGCTTGGGAAGTGAGGCAGCTGAGAAGCAAACAGATTCCTTTGGTAAAAGTGTTATGGAGTCATCACGGGGTTGAGGAAGCAACTTGGGAGCCAAAGGAGTCGATGAGAGTTCAGTGCCCGCACTTGTTCAGAAGAGGTAAGAATTTCGAGGATGAAATTCTTCTTAGTAGGGGAGAGTTGTCACACCCCGTTTGCCCCCCTAGTAGTATGAGCCATGTTTGTACATGTGTATTGTGTGAGTTTTGACATGTATTAAGGGCATTTTGGGTATAAATGTATGTTTTAAGAGTTTTGTTAGCATGAGGGTGCATGTATGGTGTTAGGATATGAATTAGTTGGGTTGCACTTGGGTGTGTTTACTCATATGTTTGTAGAGTGTGTTTTGGGGTTGTGCTTGTGTGTGTGTGTTCACACACTTGTAGGGTATGTATTAGTTGGGAGAGTCTTGTGTGTATGTGGGGCATGTGTTTTGGGTGTGAGTGATCAAATCTCACTGATAGGGAAGTGACACTTGTCTAGGGTTAGGAAAAGAAAAAGAAAAAGAAAAGAGAAGAGAGGAATGGGCGGTGGCTGCCCTCATTCCCGTTTCCCTCACTCTCTTCTTCTTCCTTTTCTCTTCCTCTAAGAACCCTAGCTTAGAATCAAGGCTTAATTGGTGGGAAGTGATCATTCTTTGGCATTCTAGAGGTAAGTCTATTGCATTTGTTCTTCTTTTCTTCATTTGGTTCTTCATTTTTTTCTCTTTTCTTATTTTCTGGTTTTGGGTTTGAAGTTTGGGTTTTGTGTTTGTGTGTTTTGTTGATTTGATGCTTAGTTGAGCCTCCTCGTGAGCCAAAGGGCAACGAGAAGGTTGGATCTAGTGGATCTAAGCATTAGGAGCAAAGGAATTTCAAGGTTTGGGAAAAATTCCTGTTTTTGCATGTAAATATGTTCATGTATGTGTTCTTGGTAATTTCTGGAAATTGGGTTGTGATATGATCTTGATATGGCATGTATGTTATGGGTTTTTGTTTGGGAAAGGTAATTTTGCATGAGCTCGGGATTATTGTAGTGATTGTGAGGATTGATGTGGTTTTTGCTGCAATTTTATGGGTATTGATAATTTGTGAGATTGTGAGTTTAAATTGATGTTTGATGTGAAATTACTTGATGATAAATGTTATACTATATGTATTGATGGTGATGGGTGGCTGGATTTGAGGTAAGAGGCCTTTGGATGTGATTTGTGTGGTTGTGTGTGTGTTTTGGGAGAGGAAGAAATCTGCAGAATTCTGCAGACTTTGGAAATCCCGACTCTATCGCAAGCATGACAGAGATTGATGATCTTGGGCTGTGCTGTCACGAGCACACGACCCTATCGCGAGCTCGCGATAGCAAAAGCTGTTCTGTGCTCTCTATCGCGAGAGTGACGGCATCGCGATCGCGACAGAGCGCAATGCTTGCCTGTGCTGTCGCGAGCACACGATCTATCGTGAGCCCGCAATAGCGATGTTTTGACTCTCTATCGCGATTGCGGCATAGTCGCAAGTGCGCCAGAGTCGCAAGTGCGCCAGAGTCAGGCTTTTCCCTCCTCCCCGCAGTCGCGAAGTCTGTCGCGCGCACAGCGAAGAGACTATAGTCTCTGTCGCGAGCGCGACAGCCTTGTCGTGCTGAATGAGTTTTTCCTTGGTGTGTGTGTGATTTCGAACTCCGGTTTCTTTTGGCAACTATAAGTCTTACATCTGTTAACTTATGAATTGTACGAATGCGAATCCATGATATGAATGTGCTTATATATATATATATATGATTTTGGAATGAATTGAATAGTTTATGCATAACCTGCTAGAGTCAGTTTAGTGGATAGTTAGGCATGCCTAATAGAGTCTCATAGCTGCAGCCTCAGTTCAGTTCGGACCCCGATCAGGTCCCCGTTTGGTTCCTCGCGAACCCTTAATGTGTTTGGATCTTGTTTAAGGTCCCTTAATAAAATGTTTAGTAAATGACAAAATAAAATGGTTTTCAATTCGTACCCATAAGGTACTGTCCGTAATCGGCTCGTACCCGTAAAGTACTGTCCGTTAACTCGTTATCCACTACCTCGAGTCAGCAGGTACTTAATTACTTTGAACTGTTTTGATAATTATGAGAATGTATTATTCGAATGTGTACTATGAGGAATTAATCTGAATGCAGTTATGTAATATCAAATGTATGATTCTATATGTTCGTATATTCATATTTGAATCTAATGTGTAATTCTGATTATGCCATTCGTATGCGATATGCTTGACGACCATTGTGAATGGTCGTCCATTTTCTTGTGTGTGTTTCCCCACTAAGCATTTATTGCTTTGCACGGTGTTTTACCCGTGCAAGTGCGGAAGGAGTTTTGCCTTGGGAGAGTCATCGTAGCCAAGCCAACACAGCTGGGTTATAGTGTAGGGCTTAATTTTGTATCTTGATGATTCTTTTTGTATAGAACTCTCTTATGTCAGTTTTGTAATAGCTTCCGCATATGTATATATATATTTTTGGTTATGTAATTATCTTTTGTACCTTTGGGTTGATCAAACAGTAATGTAATGTTTCCGTTATATTAATGCATGATCAGCTTCTTTTATGAAGGGTTTTGTAAAGTTTTAATTACCCTATATTTCGGTATGTATGTTTATGTATGAATGTATGTATATCCTGTTTCTGTGTGGTGGCACCTTTGCCCATATGGCATCTCACTCCTTAGCGGATGGGATCGCCTACGTATGAGTAGGGGATTTACAGAGAAAGCAAACCAATAAATTCAAAACTTAAATGTAAAGTTAAATCAAGGTAGAATTAGATGAGAAGTCCCGAACCCAGCTCTGGTCTTTGGGCTCAACGAGGCTAGAGGTCTTTCCGATCACTCATTGGAACCTCCAAGCACCTCTTGTGTCCCTTTCAAAGACTTAATTAATAATCCTAGGCTCCATAGGGTGAGAGGGTCATTCCCAATGTTCTATTGGGGTGTTCACCTCCAAGACCCCTTTGGCTTACCCAAAATGGATATATGCGCCGTCTTAGACTCACTGTGGCGAGACGAACTTTCCCAATGTTCTATTGGGTGGCGACTCCATGAAACCTCCTTATTGCCCAAAATAGACGCACTTGTAAATACCTTACAAGTTGTCAACGAACTTCATTTTGCCCGATCGCCCTCAAGCGGGCGGTCAAGGGGCACCCACGGGGTTCGACGCGCGTCACACTTGCTGTCCACTACTTTGAATAAGCATGTCTTTCTTTCTGTGTGAATATGAGTTTTGATTTGGCAATGTATGCTTGAATGGGTTACCTATAGATATCCTTATCCTTAGTATGTTGAATTATTTAAGTATTGATTTATATATGCGCCATGTGTATGTGATTTGTATCAACGTCCGTTGTGAGTGGTCATTTTTCATTGTGTTGTTGCCCACTAAGCATGTTCACTTAGCACGAGTGTTTCATCCGTGCAAGTGTGGAAGATGTTGGAGTTTGTGAGCAGGGTGATCCATTTCAGAAGGGTCGACATAACTAGGAGAGAGATTTTGTAGTTCTGAATTTGTACTTCTTTTGTATATGTAATAGTTTAATGATTTTGTAATGAGAACTCTTGATGTAGTTCTTCTTTTGTAATTGGTGTGACACCAAGTTTGTAAGCGACCATTAGTGCTATGGCATTTTAGTACATTATATGTAAAGAATATTTGATATATTAATAATATCCTACCTTTCGTTTTCAGCCTTGGTCTTTTAATTGTAAATTTTATTTTCCCACTTTGAGTACATGGTTTATTCTTCTTTGTGTTTTGTGTTTTGAGGTTTTGCGTGACAATCCTCATCTATCGGCACCCTTCATCCTCCTCCAAAGGATGGAGCTTCCCACGTATAGGTAAGGGGTGCTACATTTTGTTGTATCAGAGCAATAGGTTTAGATGTTTCTGGGCTAGTGTAAGGTAGAGTGTATGTCTAGTGTTGTGTTGGCCTGATGCGGATCGTTGTGTATTTTTGTAGTTGATGGAGTCTGCTCGTGGATCACTTGAGGGGTCAGCCAAGAGTGCGAATCCTCGAGAGCAAGATCTATCTGTTTCGGGTATGGCTCAACTACCGAGGGTGCAACTTGAGGCCCTTACAGTCCCTTTTAAAGCTATGCTCAAGATATCCCAGGATATAGCCATGGTTTTGGAAAGAGTTACTGCTCCTAGAGCTCCGATAGAGAATATGCGAAAGTATGGAGCGGAGGATTTCTTTGGAACTGGATTGGATGAATCGGATAAAGCTGAATTGTGGATTAAGAAGGTTAAGCGGGTGCTAAGAGAGATTTGTTGTCCTCCGAAGAGTTAGGTGGAGTGTGTGATATCTTTGTACAGGGTTCAGCTTTTGATTGGTGGACTTTGGTGCTTAGGCATCCGTAGCTTCCTGAACCTGTGACATGGGAGTTCTTTGAAAGGGAATTTCAGAATAAGTATGTGACTAAGGCATTTATGGAGACGAGATGGGCGCAATTTTTGAGTCTCCGTCAGAGAGTGTTGTCAGTAGCGGATTATGAGATGGAGTTCAATAGACTTAGCCAGTATGCACCGCCAGGAGTTCTCATTGAGGAGTTCCGGTGTAAACAGTTTGAGTCGGGTTTGAATGAGTCTTTGAAGATAATGTTGGTTTCGTTGATGTCGGCATCGGATGTCAGTTATTATCAGATTGTACAGGCAGCTTTGAGAGCGGAGCGATCTGAGAATGTGCTAAGATAGAAGGCTCAGAGGAAGAAGGCTTCTAAAGGAGGTTCCTCCTCAGGAAAGAGGTCACGTGAGTCTCAAGGGAACTCCTCTGGTGAGTCACATCCTAGTCCAGCTACCAGAGGGAGGAGGCATGATTCTTTCAAAGGGTCTGGCACGAGTAGAGGAGCTTTGGGTGGTCGAGGTGATGGTGTGCCCCAATGTTCTCATTGTAATAAGCGGTATTGGGGTTATTGTCGGTGGTTGACTGGGGGATGTTTTAGATGTGGTAGCACTGACCATTTTCTTGCCAATTGCCCGAATTTGTATGAGAATACCCAAGGCCAGCAAGAAGCAAGTCGAGCTGGGTCAAATGTTCCTCAAGGCAGTCATCCTAGAGGTAGAGGCCGGGGTCGTGATGGACAGACTCGGGAAAAAGATTCTTCTGAGACCGTGGACCGTCCAGTGCCTGCGGCTGCAAGAACCTATGCAATGAGAGCCCAGGTAAGTTCTTACTTTTTAGTACTGAAATGTATGCGTTGATAGATCCGGGTTCTACCCATTCTTATCTGTGTTCTGATAAGTTGAGTAAAGAATTGTCTCATGAGGATAGATTGGACTATGAGATTTATGTCTCTAGCCCGTTAGGGCAGAGTGTGAAGGTCAATAGGGTGTGTTGGAATTGTCCTTTATTGGTGCAAGGTAAGGAATTTACGGTTGATTTAATTAAGCTACCATTTCATGAGTTCGACCTTATTTTGGGCATGTATTTATTATCCAAACATCGAGCTATAGTGGATTGTCAGAGGAAAACAGTTGTGCTCAAGGGTAAGGATCAGATGCCTGTGGTTGTAAGAGGTATAGGAAGTAACTCGTTGCGTAATGTGATCTCAACTATGAAAGCAAAATGGTTTATGAGGAAGGGATGTGAAGTGTATTTGGTTTTGATTTTGGATTCTCGGAGAGGGCAAGTGAAGATACAAGATATTCCGGTAGTAAGAGATTTTGTGGATGTGTTTCCAGAGGAATTACTAGGTTTACCACCAGAAAGAGAAGTAGAGTTGTCTGTGGATGTTGTGCCGGGTGCAGCTCCGATTTCCAAGGTTCCGTATAGGATGGCTCCAATGGAATTAAAATATTTAAAAAGTCAGTTGCAAGAGCTCTTGGATAAAGGTTTCATTCAACCAAGTGTGTCACCATGGGGTGCTCCGGTTCTGTTTGTCAAGAAAAAGGATGGCACCCTGAGAATGTGTATTGATTACCGGTAGATCAATAAGGTTACAGTGAAGAATAAGTATCCATTGCCACGGATTGAGGATCTTTTTAATCAACTTCGAGGAGCTGGAGTGTTTTCAAAGATAGATTTGAGATCGGGTTATTATCAGTTGAGAGTCAAGGATGCGGATGTGGTAAAGACAGCTTTTTGGATGCGTTATGGTCACTATGAATTTTTGGTGTTGCCATTTGGTCTGACTAATGCGCCCGCAGCTTTCATGGATTTAATGAACAAGGTATTCAGTCAGTATTTGGATCATTTTATTGTAGTGTTCATTGATGATATCTTGGTATATTCCAAGGATGAAAAGGAACATGAAGAACATTTGAGATATTCCGGTAGTAAGAGACTTTATGAATGTGTTTCCAGAGGAATTACCGGGTTTGCCACCAGAAAGAGAAGTAGAATTGTCTGTGGATATTGTGCCGGGTGTAGCTCCGATTTCTAAGGTTCCGTGTAGGATGGCTCCGATGGAAATGAAGGAGTTGAAAAGTCAATTGCAGGAGCTTTTGGATAAGGGCTTTATTAGACCAAGTGTGTCGCCTTGGGGTGGTCCGGTTCTTTTTGTCAAGAAAAAGGTTGGTACCTTGAGAATATGTATTGATTACTGACAGATTAACAAGGTCACGGTAAAGAATAAGTATCCGTTGCCACAAATCAAAGATCTTTTTGATCAGTTAAAAGGAGCTGGAGTGTTTTCAAAGATAGATTTGAGATCGGGGTACTATCAGTTAAGAGTCAAGGATGCGGATGTTGCGAAGATAGCTTTTCGGATGCATTATGGTCACTATGAATTTTTGGTGATGCCATTTGGTCTGACTAACGTGCTTGCAGCTTTCATGGATTTGATGAACAGGGTATTCAGACAGTATTTGGATCGTTTCGTTGTGGTGCTCATCGACGATATTTTAGTTTATTTAAAGGATAAAAAGGAACATGAGGAACATCTGAGATTGGTATTGCAAGTGTTGAGAGACCATCAGTTGTACGCCAAACTAAGTAAGTGTGAGTTTTGGTTAAAAGAGGTGACATTCCTTGGACATGTGGTTTCGACAGAAGGTATTCGAGTAGATCCGTCCAAGGTTGAAGCTATTGTGAACGGGTTGCCACCGAAGTCTGTACCAGAAGTGAGGAGTTTTCTGGGGTTTGCTGGATATTATAAACGGTTTGTGAAGGGCTTTTCAGTAATAGCTTCGCCTCTGACTCGGCTTCTCAGAAAGGAGGTTAAGTTCATATGGTCTAATAGGTGCCAACCGAGTTTTGAGCAGTTGAAGGATATGTTGACTAATGCTCATGTACTTACTCAACCCATTTCAGGTAAAGAGTATACTATGTACAGTGATGCCTCGGGTATAGGACTGGGCTGTGTATTGATGCAAGACGATAAAGTAATTGCCTATACTTCTAGGCAGCTGAAACCTCATGAGCAACACTATCCAACACATGACTTGGAATTAGCAGCGGTAGTGTTTGCTTTTAAGGTGTGGCAGCATTATTTATATGGAGAGACTTGCAGGAACTTTACAGATCACAAGAGTCTGAAGTATCTACTCACTCAGGAGGAATTAAACTTAAGGCAGGGAAGATGGCTAGAGTTATTCAAAGACTATGACTGTATCATTGATTATCATCCAGGTAAGGCTAACGTAGTAGCAGATGCTCTAAGTAGGAAATCAGTATCAGCTTTATCTCTAAGTAGAGGGAAGTGAAGGTTTGATTCAGAAGGAGCACTTATTGCCCGATTGAAGGCTAGACTGAACTTGAGGCAAGTGATAGTGGATGCGCAGTTGAGTGATCCAGTGTTGCAGCGTGCTTCTCGCACGATTAGAGATGGTAAGCAGACTGAATTTTCTGTAGATAGTAAGGGAGTGCTCAGATTTTGGAAGCGGTTATGTGTGCCCAATGTGGAGGAAGTGAAAAGGAGGCTTCTGCAAGAAGCTCATTCGTCGGTTCTCACGATACATCCAGGAGGAAATAAGATGTACAGAGACTTGAAGCAATTTTATTGGTGGTCGAGTATGAAGAAGGATATAGTAGAGTTCGCTTTGAAGTGTTTGGTATGCTAACAAGTGAAAGCTGAACATCAAGTCCCGACTGGATTGTTGCATCCCTTACCCATTCCTCTATGGAAATGGGACGATGTTACAATGGACTTTGTAGTCAGATTGCCTTTGTCGCAACGCAAGCATGATTCTGTTTGGGTGATAGTCGACCGATTGACGAAATCAGCACACTTTTTACCAGTTCGATAGATTATTCTATGGACAAGCTGGCTGAGATTTATGTGGATAAAATAGTGAGGCTTCATGGAGTTCCAGTCTCTATTGTGTCTGATTGGGATCCGAGGTTTACGACCAAGTTTTGGAAGGAGTTACAGTCGGCTTTAGGTACACGGTTAAACTTTAGTATTGCATTTCACCCTCAGACGGATGGTCAGTGGGAAAGAGTTATTCAGATTCTAGAAGACATGCTTCGGGGTTGCGCTTTGGAGTTCTCCGATAGTTGGGATAGATATGTGTCCTTAATGGAGTTTTCATACAATAATGGTCATCAACCAAGTATCGGGATGGTTCCTTATGAAGCTCTCTATGAACGGAAATGTAAAACCCTGGTGTGTTGGACAGAGTTATCGAAAAGATCAATTGTGGGTCCGAAATTGATTAGAGACACGGAAGAAAAGATTTTAATGGTGCAACAGAATTTAAAAGCAGCTAAAGATAGGCAACGATCTTATGCTGACTTGAAGCGAAGGGACATTCGTTATGAGATTGGCGATACAGTTTTCTTGAAAGTGTCACCTTGGCGAAAAGTTCTTCGGTTTGGTAAGAAAGGGAAATTAAGTCCTCGGTTTATTGGACCATAAAAGATTCTGGATAAGGTTGGCCCAGTAGCTTATCGGTTAGCGTTGCCAGCGGAGTTAGCTAAATTACACGATGTTTTCCACGTGTCTATGCTTCGCCGCTACCGATCCTATCCATCTCATGTGCTACAACTGCAAGATATTCAAGTTCAATCAGATTTCTCGTTTGATGAAGAACCGAAGAAAATTTTGGCTAGGGAGATCAGACAGTTTCGCAGTAAGCAAATTCCATTGGTTAAGGTACTCTGGAAGCACCATGGAATTGAGGAAGCAACCTGGGAACCAGAAGCAATTATGAGAGTTCAGTATCCTCAATTATTCAGATCAAGTGAGAATTTCAAGGACAAAATTCTATTAAGGAGGTGTGACGCGCGCCGAACCTCGCGGCCACCCGAAAGCCCCCTTTAGGGCGATTAGGAGAGGTTCATAAAAACTTGTAAGGTATTTACAAGTTGCGTCTATTTTGGGCAACAATGAGATTTTTTGGAGTCGCCACCCAATAGAACATTGGGAAGGGTCGTCTAGCCTCGTCGAGCCTAAGACGGCGCATACATATCCATCTTGGGCTAGCCAGAGAGATCTTGGAGGTCTTGCCTCTACCCCCTGGAGCCTAGGATTTGTAAATTTAAGCCTTTTGGTGAGACTCAAGAGGTATCTTGGAAGTCCTAGACCTCTCGCCTCACTGAGCCCCAAAGACCAGAGTGAGTTCGGGACTTCTCATTTATTTGTACCTTGATTAAAATTATAAATAAGTTTTGAATTTTATTATTTCACCATCTTTCCATAAGATGTATTTTAATTAAAGGCGCAATCATTCACATCAAAAGCGGTAAATGGAAGCAAAAATCAAAATAAGGCACTCAAAAAAAATATATTACAATAACACTAGGAGTGGAATACAACTCTCATTTGTAAAAGTACAATACATGCATAAAACGGGGTATTCATTGGAATAAGGACATTGGTCTTACCATGCATATTTTATTACAAAAATGATTTTTCATGAAGCGTCAATTTTATTGGCTAAAACGGGACATTGGTCCGCAACTTCCGAGAAAATCCCAAAGTTAATTGTTAGAAAGCTTTTGGCCCTTTTTTTTAACGACATTAAAACCATTGTCATAATAACATGAATGAAAGGTAAGAGTAAAGAAAGAACCCAAATGGAAGTCCTCAGACTGGCGCAACCACCATCTTTCAGAACTCCAACTCCAAATGGTCAGAAAATAACTCATAGGGATAAACACGTTAGCATCAAAAGTGTGAATAAAAATAAAAATAAAAGAACGAGAAACTCTAACAGAAATAAGTTGAAAGATAAAATTTATAAATTAAAAAACATGAGAGTTTGCCTAGGGACGGCCTCCTGTACTGTGCCAATGGCCGTCCCTAGTATGGGGAAACAAGTAAAAAGAAAAACTTTCAGTTCTTTTGTAAAAGATTATAAAATAGAATAATAAAATATATAAAAAATTAATGTAAATCAAATTAAATTATATAAATATTAGTCTAAAATGTTTACCCTCGGATTTTACCTTTTAAGGCGAATGTCGAATGATTTAAGTCCCCGTATACTTCGCAAGGATCAAATAAAAGACAGATTAGAGAAAGAAAATTTATGTTGTTCTTTCCTTGAAAATTTGATAGCAATCGAGTGTCCGAATTAGTTGTATTGATGGAAACGAATGAATTTCGTTACCTCAAATTGGCTTAATTCGCAAGAAAAATTTGAAGAAATCAATTAATTGGAAGAAATTTTATCAAATAAAATTCTGCAAATGAATAGAGATTTTATAAACTTTTGAGTAAATTGCTCAACAAAAACCTTTTCTAAAAAAACAATCTCTCAAAAAAATTAATAACATTTCTCCAAAGAATTTTCACTTTTCTCATCAAAATTCTCAAAACTTATAACCCCTAAAACTGAAATTTGATCCCCTATTTATAGGATTTTAGGAGATAATTCAGATAAGCCTCAACCCAAAGTTTGAATTTTAAAAGGACTTTAAAATTCAAATTTTTAATAAATCTTATCCCCATTTTGAAAGAAAAGAGATTAAATTTTATCCAATCCGGCGTGATCTGGTTAGTTAATGTACCGACGGGTATCCCTGCAGATACCGACGGCCGTCCCTACTAAGGGCACACGCGGGAAACCGACTACAGACGGGGGCCGGTACTAGGGACGGGCATCCCTATATCACCACGTGCCCGTCCCCACTATGCCTAGAGACGGGGATCACCCCAAGTAGGGACGGGCGCCCCTACACAGACGGGCATCCCGTCTGTGGAGCAAAACTCCCAATTTTAACCAAAAATTTATCAAACTCTTTCAAAGCTCCATGCTATAGAAAAAGATTTTAATCCTCGCGAAATATGAAAGACGAAAACCTCCGAATTTCACCCATTTATCCGAAAACCGACATTGATCTCTTCATCGGGTAACTCTGACCTGGACTGCCTCAAGACCTGGTGTCTATAGTTGCCCCCAATTTTGGGGAAACTAGCGCACTAGTGCCTAGATGAGCCAAAATTCAGAGAAGAAAGGAAAGAGACGCATACCTGAGGCAGTCCTTACCTTTTCGTAGGGGAAGTGGCGATGGGTCGAGTCGGTTCCGGACTTACAAAACGCGAGCTTTGCCCTCCTGAGCTGCACCGAGTCTACTCCAGACTTTACAAAGTGCGATCATTGCTCTCCTGAGCTGCACCGAGTCTTCTCCAGACTTTACAAAGTGCGATCATGGCTCTCCTGAGCTGCACCGAGTCTTCTTCGGTCTTTACAAAGTGCGATCATTGCTCTCCTGAGCTACACCGAGTCTTCTCTAGACTTTACAAAGTGCGATCATTGCTCTCCTGAGCTACACCAAGTCTTCTCCGGACTTTACAAAGTGCAATCATTGCTCTCCTAAGCTGCACCGAGTCTACTCCAGACTTTACAAAGTGCGATCATTGCTCTCCTGAGCCGCACCGAGTCTTCTCTAGACTTTACAAAGTGCGAAGTTGGCTCTTCCAACACGGGCGTCCTTCCGGACTGTTCTTCTTCTTGGCTGAGTGTCATTCTAGACTGCTTTTCTGAGTGGGGTGTTCTTCTGAACTGTGTGTTTCAATTTGGCGGCTTCATCATGCTCCCAAAGTACAATTCTGATTTTTTGATTTGATGTTTGATCTGTTTATTCTTCCTTTTGACTATTGGTCAATTTTGAATTGGTGTAAAACCATGTTCCTGTATTACAAGAGATTCTCGTTAATTCTTGCGCCAATTAATTTAACTGTAGATTGGTAAACATTTTTTTTATCATTTATCATCCTTTTTATCACATGATTAATTATCCCTTTTTCTTCTTCTTTTCTTTTCTTAAAAGAGTTAAGTCACGAAGAAATAACATGCAAATTTAACAGGCTAGCCATAAATGTTTTTCCACTAAAAGGTTAAATTTTGTACAATGTAATGTAAACATGATAATATAAAATACAAAAATAATATCATGACTCCCTGAAGGGCTATAGGGGTAGATAGTCTGAAAGCTCCTCCTCCGGATCATCATCATCATCTGACATATGGACTGTCTGAGACCGAGTTGAAGTGGCAGAGGGTCCCGCATCTGGAGCAGATGGCTGACTGGGAGGGGCTGGTGGTCCGTCCCACTGTGTAGCTGAAGCTCTGGCCTGTCGCTGGTATCTAGGAGGTACCGCCACTGGTACGGATAATGGATGCACTCTCGCTGGGTCCTGCTGCTGGAACTGGACCTGAGCAAACCCATCTAGGAAAGGCTATGCACATACCGTCATGAACTGCAGCGTATCAGTGACAACTCCCCCTAATTCTCTGAAAGCATTGCCCAGGCGGAGGGTCTGATCTATGGAGGTTGTCCCCATACTCTTCAGCCTATCCTCAGTACGCTCTCTGAACTCTCGAAGGGACTGGGCAACGGGAGGTATGGCACCCTCCAGAACCTGAATCCTAAATTTGAGAGCCTCAACCGACTCATCCACCATCTGTAAGGACGTATCCATCCTCTAGGCTACCCCATCCTGGGAGGTCCTCATCTCCTGCCTCAGCTGGGCCACGAACCTCTCCTGCTCCTGCCTCAAAAGGTCAATGAGCCTCCCCTGCTCCTGAATAATACTCTGCTGCTGATCCAGTCGCTCTAATATGACTCTATCCCGCTCCCCGAGGTGGCCAAGAAGGGCCCTATTTCTCTCCTCCTGCCTGTGCTCAAAGGATGTGAACATAAAAGTCAATAGTACAGCAAAATCTAGCTGCGCTGAGAAGGCTGATGATGAGGACGGAGGGGGAGCTGACTCTGGTGCCGGCACTGGTGGTGGAGCTATAGAAGTAGATGCCCCCGGATCCCCTACTCTAGCATATGGACTAAATCTCACCTGAGCCCGGGGAGCTGTCCGATGTACTCTCGATGGTGGAGGTGGAGTAGGACTTTGTACTGTCTGCACTAGGGGGGTACCAAATATCTCATCAAGGGTAAACTCCATCCCCATGTAGGAAGGTGTAGAAGGATGCTCCTCCTCGTGCTGTGGCTGCGAAGGCTGACCCTCCTGGTGTTCTAGATTCTGAGGAAGCTGGTCCTCCTGATGCTGCTGAGGCTCGGGAGGCTGGTCCTCCTGGTGCTGTTGGGGCTCAGGAGGCTGCTGCTCCATCTGAGGTTGTTCCATCTGAGGCTGCTCCTGCACTGGCTCTAGCGAGGGCAAGCTGAATGCGCGTCTGGTCTCATGCACAGTACGAAGCTTGTATGCCTCTGGCTGGCTCGGTATCGGTACTATCATAGCCATGGTGATAGCTACCAGAGCGTCAACATAAATACTCTCATCCAAGGCAAGCCCCAGGATATCTGGACGAACACCCAAACTCAGAAGCAATCTGGTAATAACTCCCCCAATATAGACCACAGGGGCTGTCCCCCTAGATACTCTCACCAGGTTGACCAAATCTCATGGCTGATATTGAGCTACTGGCCTGCCACCATGGCCCACAAACTCTAAATCTTTGCGGCATTGAGAGACCCTGGGTTACTAGCTCGTCCCAAATATGAGCTGGATAAGACTCTGTGAACATATCGCAGGGCCTGTAATGAGAGTACCGTGCTCTTTGCCGTATCATGATCATACGGCACTCCCGGCAAGGCGATAACTGCCCAATGCTGGCGTCTAACTGACCTCTGAGGCGCTATGACATCCCGCCCAAATGGAAGCCCCATGGCCTCTGTGAACCGCTGACGGGTAATACTATAATGATGGCCCTCGACCCAAAATTGTATGACACCCTCCTCCGTGTCAGATCTCTGATATCCCCCGTACTGTAATGTGGCAAGAAACTGTCGTACTATCTCTGGATGAGTCTGGAAAGCAGGCATCAAAAACTCAGTCCATCCCGCGCCTGCCATCAGAATATCCACCTCGTCTGCCATTCCCAAAGCCTCAAGGAACGGCCTAGAAATGAAATGACTAGCTCGGAACTGCACCTGAGCCAACGTCGCATACCTCTGTCTAGCCTCGTCACTCATCCACCCCGGGGCCTGAGGCTCAGGCTCATCGTGAGGAGCATATCATCGCGATGGCATCTTGTGAATGAGGTAAACAGTTAGCTTGGCATCATAGACATAAATGAAACTTTGCTTAGAAATTGAGGCAGCATTCTGACGGGAATGTGTCTAAACCGACAAGATAAATTATGGGCAGCACCCCGACAAGGGTGTGCCCAACCTCCTACAAAAAGAAAGGGACAGGCTTCAGACCCCAAGCAATAATGCAATATATTCATGTTTGGTAAAAAAATTTGGGTAGCACCCCGGCAAGTGTGTGCCCAACCTCCTGCAAAAAGAAAGGGACATGCCTCAAACCCCAAGCAATAATGCAATATATTCATGTTTCGTAAAAAATATTTGGGCAGCACCTCGGCAAGGGTGTGCCCAACCTCCTGCAAAAAGAAAGGGACAGGCCTCAGGCCCCAAGCAATAATGCAATATATTCATGTTTGGTAAAAAAATTTGGGCAGCACCCCGGCAAGGGGGTGCCCAACCTCCTGCAAAAAGAAAGGGACAGGCCTCAGGCCCCAAGCAATAATGCAATATATTCATGTTTGGTAAAAAATATTTGGGCAACACCCCGGCAAGGGTGTGCCCAACCTCCTGCAAAAAGAAAGGGACAGGCCTCAGGCCCCAAGCAATAATGCAATATATTCACGTCTGCTTTACTTCCTATTTCCTAGTATTGGTTCCAATGTGCATGCATTTCTAAAGCCATGTCTTATCTAAAAAAAACTCAGAAACAAATATACATTTATCACTAATTGCATGTTATTTACTCTATGCATCAATTCATGCATTTTAAATAAAATTACTAAACAATGATATTTCAATTAATTAACAAGGCTACTAATTACACTGATTCAAAAGAAGAAAGAAGAAAATTAAATTACATTACTCATGATAAAATAAAATGAATAAAAGATAGAAGAATTTTACTAACCTGGAAGTGGAGACCCAAAGAAGAAGTAAAAAACTCACAACCGGTGCAAAAAAATGAAAGGAAACCGCTAGAAATAAAGGGAAAAGCGTCGGTGTGAAGAAGAAGGAAAAGAAAGTGACAGCCCATCGGTACCTGCGTCTTTATATAGACTTTAAGTACCGACGGGCTTTACGTCTATACAGTGACAGACGGGTATGCCATCTGTCTCTCCAGATTCTGCTTTTAACCCTCATTAATTACCTAATTAATGTGCGTGATATGCACGATGCAGAGACTGCCAGGTGGAGAATTACAGACGGGATCACCGTCTGAGATAGGGATGGGCTAGCCATCGGTATGTCAATCTTATAAAATTCAACATTTTCTTGGATTTCATGCCTTTTCTCTCATTTTAGCTTCATAGCAGGTTCCTTTCCTCAATTTTTTCCTTTTTTCCTTCTTTATTTCCTTTAGTGACTTTGGCTTTAGCTACTAAGGAATGAATTCTCCTTTGCTTTCCAAAATGCACCGTATCTTAGACGATATTCAAACTTGGGAAAACAACACTCTTGCCCCCCTTTTTGGACTGAAATTTTTACGAAGAATCAAAATAGACTACAACCTCCTTCTAGCTGCGACCCACTTCTGGGACCCTCGTTTTCACGTTTTTAGGTTCACTTACCAGGAAATGTGCCCCCTGCCTGAGGAACTTGCTGCTATTGTCGGGAGCTGGTATCCTCCTAGTGCTTTACCCTGCGTGCCTCGTTGTGGTTTGATCCAAATCCGGGATATTGCTCTGTCCTTATGTATAGCTCCTTCTGACGCTGCTCGTCTAGTTCCTCAGGGCCCAGTATTTGCTTTGGAACCTCTGATTGAAGCACTGGATAAATTCTCCCACGTTCCCTCATACAGCGTAAGTGTCCTCTTCCTTTTCTGCCTAATGAAGTATCTAGTCGTGACCTCAGAGGAACTGCTCGGAGACCCCCGTGTGTTTCGAATTCTGGACGACTTTCACTGCGGGCTGACCCCTTTCCCTCTCATTCTGGCTGAGACTATCTTGGGTTTGGACTCTGTTCGTACCGAGCCGACCACTTCATTCTCTGGGAGCCCCTTATTACTTCAGGTACGTCATTATTTTAAAAGGTAGTGCATCCCTTGTGAATTTTCACACTAGCTTTTCTTAGCGGGAAGTGAGTCCTTTCGGATTTTCACACAACCCTATGCCTAATTTTTGCCTGAAGTAAATCCAACTTACTCCAGTGGCTTTTCTTTGCCTTTTATTCTATTCTCTTTGGCTTTTATTTTTTCTTTGTTTCCTCTTTCAGGTTTGGTTGCAGGAGAAATTGAAGCTTTTGTCAGAGCCACCTCCTAGAGTCATTAATCAGTACTCTGGGAAGTATTTTCTTCCTCGCCGGCGTCTGTACTTACCTGGGACCCCTGACGAGGGCATTACCAGATTTAGTGAGATATCAGATGAGGATATTAGCTTCACGCATGCTTGGCTTCCCTTGTCCAGTGCAGTTATTGATGGGTTTTCAAGATGCGTTCCCCTTTGCGGGCTTCGCGAGGCAACTTTCTACATTACGGCCCGTTGCTCCCGTCAACTTGGAGTGACTCAGGATGTGGTGAGACTCCCTCTATCCTTTCGAGGTGCAGTCCTTTCTGCGGCTTTTGCCTCCCGCTATAATGAGCTCTGGAGCCAACTTCCATTGAAGACTATCATTCCTTCATTTGGGAACCATTCGGCTATTTCTACTAGTGCGTATAAGGGATGGATACTTAGCCCGGCGTCTGATAACCGAACACGGCAACTGAAGCACTTGGCTAGCGAGGGTAGTAGTAGGGCATAGTTTAGCTTTGCATGCATTTTGAGCAGTATGTCTCTATTTAAAGCAGAATTGGACAATAATGTAAATGAATAAATCAAATCTTATTTCATTTCACAAAATTGTGTACATTTCAATATGATTTCAAAATACCTGATCATTTTGGTACCGATTCAATTATGCAAGACTACATTCATACATGGAACCGAATCTTGACAGCATCAAACTCCTGTCTCCAATCAGCCCTCTCAGGTTTTCATGATTGGATATTTTCTCTCAAGCCTCTAATTTTTGCCTAGAATGCCTTTTTTCGGTTTTCACCCTGACGAGGCGCCCAATTTTAGCAAGGCCGCCTTTTTTCGGTTTTCGACCCGCGGGGCTTTTATTCTCTTCTTTTGATTTTGGTCTTTAGCCATGAAACCTTTTGAGTCTGTCGGCATTGATCGGTTCCTTGAATTCATTACCATCGCTATCCGATAAGATTGCGGCTCCTTTTGACAGCAGCTTCTTGAGGATGAATGGTCCTTCCCAGGTTGGTCTAAATTTTCCTCTGATATCCGGTACCCCTGGTCTCATCTGTTTGAACACTAAGTCTCCCTCCTTCAGTAGATGCTTTGTCACCTTCCTCCCAAATGATCTGGCCAGCCTCTTCTGATAGATCTTATTATGATAGTAAGCTTTCAGCCTACTCTCATCCAATAAATTCAAATGCTGTAACCTCTGTTGCGCCCATTCGATCTCTGGAATCTGAGCTTCCATGACTACTCTCAGCGATTTGAGCTCTACCTCGACTGGCAGCACTGCTTCTGTCCCATAAACCAGAGAATATGGCGTAGCGCCCGTAGATGTCCTCACCATCGTTCTGTAACCCCACAGAGCAAAAGGTAGCTTCTCTGCCCAGTCTTTGTAGGTTTGGACCATCTTGGCAAGGATCTTCTTCACATTCTTATTGGCAGCCTCTACTGCCCCGTTAGCTTGTGGTCGATAGGGATAGGATTTATGGTGCTCGATTCCATACTTCTCAAGAAGCATCCTGGTTTTCCCCATGAACTGCACCCCGTTATCAGACACTATGTGATGTGGGAGGCCGTATCTGCAGATCAGATTCCTTTCAATGAACCTGGCCATATCTCTTGCATCGATCTTCTCGAAGGACTCCGCTTCTACCCATTTTGTAAAATAGTCAATTGCGACTATTATGTATCTATGCCCATTAGAGGCCGTAGGGCATATCTCTCCAATAATGTCTATTCCCCAAGCAGCAAATGGCCAAGGTGATGTTAGGTTGTGTAGCTCTGACACTGGCAAGTGCCTTAAATCCGCGTACTACTGGCATAGCTGGCACTGCTTGACATACTTTGAACAATTGTTGTCCATCGTAAGCCAGTAGAAGCCTTGTCTTATGATCTTTTTGGCCAATGTCAGCCCGTTCATATGGGCTTCGCATACTCCGGCATGTGTTTCTTCCATTACCCTCTTGGCCTCTTTCTCATCCAAACACCTCAATTGGATACCATCAGCTTGTTATTTGTACAACATCCCATTTATGCAGATGAACTGAGTAAACAGCTTGCGAATCATTCTCTGATCCTTCTCGGTAGCCTCCTCTGCAAATGTCGCATTCTCTAGATAGTTCATAATGTCATGATACCACGGCTTCCCATCTGCCACTTCTACCTCCATAACTGATTTGGATTCGAAGCTAGGTCTTTCGGAGCTATAGATCAAAACTGGCTTCATTACCACTCCTTCAGGGTTGTCCCACATTGATACTAACGTGGCGAGCGCATCGGCTAACTGATTCTCATCCCTTGGAATGAAATGGAATGTACATACTTCAAACTGACTGCTTAGGCCCCTCAAACGCTGGATATATGGCATTAGCCTCTCTTCTTTCACGGCCTATTCACCTCGAATTTGATTGACCACCAGGGAGGAATCACCGAACACTTCCACATTCTTTGCTCCTAAGGCTATTAAAGCCTCCAATCCAAAAATACATGCTTCATACTCAGCTTCGTTATTGGTAGCCTTGAATCTCAATTTCTTCGCCAAGGGAAGCTTCTCATCGTCCGGAGTTGTCAAAATGGCTCCTACTCCTGCCCCTTTGCTATTTACGGCTCCATCAAAGTGCAATTTCCAACCCTGAATTCCGATGGCGGTCACATCCTCATCTAGAAAGTTAAACTTGTATGAGTCTTCTTGGATCGGGTGTTCTGCTAGAAACTCCACCACTGCACGTCCCTTGATGGTCTTCCAAGTAACATACTCTACATCGAATTCTTGAAGTAATAACAACCACTTACCCATTTTCCCAAGTAAGGACGGGGCCTCTTGCAAGTACCACAGGGGATTCTGCTTCGCGACTGCCTGTACCTGGTAGGCATGAAAGTAATGTCGTAATTTCTTAGAAGCCCAGATTACTGCAAGGCAAATCTTTTCTTCTTCTGTGTATTTGACCTCATAGGCCAAGAATTTCTTGCTAAGGTAGTAGACAACAAATTCGACTCCAAATTCGTCCTCTTGGGCCACCATAGCACCTACGAAACTGTCTTCTATGGCCAGGTATAGGATCGGTGGCTTGACTGGCCATGGCGGTCTCAATACCGGTTGATTCAACAAGTATTCTTTGACAGTATCAAAAGCCTTCTGACAACTCTCGTTCCACACTACTGGTTGGTCTTTTCTGAGTAGTTTGAAGATCGGTTCACAGATCGAAGTAAGCTTAGCGATAAACCTACTGATGTATTGCAACCTACCCATAAAGCTTCTTACATCCTTCTCCTTCTGCGGTATCGACATTTCTGTGATGAACGCTGTCTTAATTCGGTCAATTATTTTATTGAGAATTTGATTGTAGCCCTCATAACCATCTCCAAAGCTATACATCTCGCAAGCAGCGGCGCTGTCTATCAGCACGTCTATATGGGGCAATGGAAAGTCATCTTTTGGACAGGCCTTATTCAAGTCCCGATAATCCACGCATACCCTTACTTTGCCATTATTTTTGGCTACGGGGACAACATTGGCCAACCAAGTAGGATACTGCACCTCAACTAGAAACTTGGCTTTGATTTGCTGGCGAATCTCCTCTTTCACTTTCTCTGCCCATTCCGGCCTAAGCCTTCTCAACTTCTGCTTAACAGGTTTATGGTCTGGATAGGTGGGAATAGCATGCTCCGCAACCTCCCGATCGATTCCTGGCATATCTTCGTAGGTCCAGGCAAAGACTTTTTCATATTTTTTAAAGATTCTCTCAAATTTTCCTCGCTCTTCAGGAGTTATATTTGATGCTATCAAAATTTCTTTTGGGTTTTCTATGGTTCCAAGATTAAATGGAGTAGCATCAGTTGAATCAATATCAAATATGGATGGAGGATCATGATCATGCATAGTGAAATCATCGGAAACATCACACAAGTAAGCAAAATCATTCAATTTATTAATAAGATTGAAATTGTCATTAACATCATTGAAATGTTTTGGAGCAAAAAGAAAATCTAAACTATCCTCCTCTTCCTCCTTTGCTGGCGTATCTGCCGCGGTCGATGGTCCTGCATCACTTCGGCTCTTCAGAGGCTCCCCAATCAACTCCTGCATGGTTTCCTCTACCATCGCCTTCCCCTTTAGCTGGGCGGCTACCATTTTCTCAGTCATCACTTCTTCAGGCATCTCACGGTCCCAAATTGTCTTACTGGTCATGATTTCTTCGTCCCAAAAGCCCTCTGCTGGCTTGATCGATCCAATGTCCTAGTCATAGATATCATTGAAAACCTCAAACCCTGGTACAATTCTTCCATCCAGCCACTGTGGTTCCTCTTCCCTTGTATAGGCACATGCTGCGTTTGCTGGCACAAAAGTCTTCCAGATATGAGGAATTTTGATTTTTGACTTCTCACCCCTCTCTACAACACATGTGTATCCTAGGCCCCTTCTATCCTTTTGGCCCTTACTGGTAACAGCTATTGGCATCCCCTGAGAATTCCTGCCCAGTCCTGCGCCAGGGAGGAATGACATCTTTTTCATCATATTCAATACCGGGGGGCTTTCTCCCTTCTGCTCTTCTTAGCCTATCATGGCAACATGAAACCCATTAAACAGCTGCCTAGCTATCTCCAGTACTAAAACCCGATTCTCCCGTGCAGCCTTTATAGTCACAATCTGGCCTTCGTGAGGTATTTTTACCATCTGGTGCAGTGTAAGGGGACTCCTCCCAACTTATGAAACCATGGTCTGCCTAGCAAAGCTGAGAAATTGGTGGGTATAGGCAGCACCACAAACTCCACTTCTGACTCTACCGGTCCCGTCTTCACCACTGCTGTGAATGTCCCCGAAGCCTGCCTACGTGAGTTGTCATATGCCGTGATGGTAAGATCAAATTTTGCCAACATATCCTCTGCTACCCCAAAAGCTGCCATTGCTACCTGTGGGCACACATTTATCGAAGAACCATCATCTACCATTACACAGGCGATGTACTTTTGGTTAATCTGCGCCCTTATATACAGAGGGTGATTATGATTGCGGCCTTCTGCCAGCAAATCAGCACTGGTAAAAACAACATTTTCCCCCGATCCTCCTTTCACTACATCTAGAAGTTCCGTAGGCGAGATGGTTATTGCCACAGTTGCTTCACACAAAGCTTCTACCACCTTTTGTCTATGTGATGGTGACTGTCTCAGAAGATCCCATATTAAAATCTGAGCCGGCGTCTTTTTCAGTTGCTTAACAATTGGATCTTCTTTCGGCTCCTTTCCCCTTCTGCCCTCAGTCGGCTCTTGGGACTTCTCAACTTTCGGGGCTACTCTTCCACTCTGGGTCACGGCTCCCACTTCCCTCCTCTTTGGCTCTTCTCCTTCCTCCTCCGAACCCCATAGGTCGAAAAATACTTCAGAATCATCATTTTCAGTTCCACTATCATCAATGGACCAGCAATCGATCACTGCAGCAGGAAGCCCTTCTTCACTCCCCTCATAGAGGTTTGTGATAGCAGTGTGGATATCATTGCCGTATAACTCCTTCAACATAAAGTTCTCGGGCAAACTAGACCTGATCATTTTCACTGGCGGAGGCATGTTATTGTACCCAGCTTTCTTTTGACCCCCTCTCTTCTCTGGGTCTGTGATCTACTTTGAGTCAATCAAATCCTGAATTGCGTGCCTCAAAGTCCCGCAGTTATCGATTTTATGTCCAGTGTGCTGATGATATGCACAATATGTCACGCCCAGTTCCACTCGCTAAAGCTGATGCAGCTATAACGATAGGAAGTGACCGCGCACGCAAAATTATTTACATATGCTGAACTTAAGGTGATCATAAAAACCGGTACAAATAAATTTTTATCTATACTTATTCATGCCATCCACATGCAGCACACATAAACGTATATTTCACCATAAACATGCTAGGTTGTTATCCTTATAGTTACATGCCAACATACTTGTACGTTACACATAAACTTATATATCACATGAGCATACAGCTTTACTTACTTTCCATTTTGCATATACTATGTTATTATCTTATGCTTACAAGCCAAAACATGCTTTGTACATACAACACGCATATCCCAAAGGATAACCCAACCTACACTAATCCTAGTGTTGACCTTTGACCTGCGGAGTCTTCCTTCGAATACCTACTTCCGTACCTGCACGGATTAAAGAAAACCCGTGCTAAGCGTTTTACGCTTAGTGGGGAACTCACACATAACAAGCAATATGGTATATTAACATACGCATCAGCAACAGATAAGATAAGCATATTTAGCATCTCAATTCATAACATATATTCATGCCAATTAAACTATGCGGTCATATTACCATTTATCACATAAGTTAATTTTTCATCCCATTATTACCACACACATTTATTTCCCTTTTTCCTTTATGTAGATTATTTTTGCCTGCAGTTCAAAGTCATGGATAACGGGTAAATTTCAGACAGAAATATAGGTACCTCAAAGGTACTTCTTGTAAACAGAAATAGGTACCTCAAAGGTACTTCTTGTAAATAGAATTTTCAGTCATCTTAGTACCCCTCGGGTACATTTATTCTTGTAAATCAGGGAATCCCGCAAGGATTAACTCATAATGATTCCATCGGAATCAACTTACTTACTTAAGCTGCAGCACAGGGACCCTATAGGCATGCCTACCTATCCAATACTTGACTGGCAGGCTTAAGTTGTTTAATTATGTCATTCATTTCACATTAATCAATCTTCATAGCACATATATCATTCATGACCACATTCTCTTTTACAAATGCACTTTAACCCATCAACTCTTTACATTACTTAGTTAAGTTCAAGAATCATCATGTCATAAGCATATACACATCATTTGAGCATAACATCGCTTTCACACATATGTATATTGTTAATTTATTAAGTAAATTACAAATCTTAATCATGTTCATAAGTTCTCCCCATGATAACTACTTTTGTGATCATTTAATAAACCTAAACATGCATAATAAGTTGAGGGGAAGGTTATGGGCTTGACCCATGCCAACCATATGCTTTAAAACATAAATATAAGTCATTTTAAGCATTTCTCTGTCGCGAGGTCGCGACGCTGTCGCGCTCGCGACAGTAGCTCACCTTGGGAGCCCTACGAGACTGGGTTTTACACCCATATGGCATCGTGAAAACCGACAGCTACACGTTATTTTTAGGCAAAGTTGTCTTCTTAACAATTGTTTCCCTACGTCTTATCTTTCAAATGGAACAAGTTTCAGGTAATTTGGATTCCTAAATTAAGAGATATGTATTAAACACTATAGACTTTTCAAACCAACCAAGCTAGTCAGATACATGTCCGGTTTTTGCCATTTTTGAGCATCTTAATGACAGAATAAAATTATGGTCATTCTTAGACTTTTGTAGGCACAACAGTCACAGATCCAATGAATTAAGAATCACTCAATTTCCAATGAATCAAGAATCACTCAATTTAGATTTTTCAAACTTTATTTATGACAAAAACACTACCCGGAGGTCAGATCACATATAAGCAGAACCTTTCCCTTAACCAAGGTTTATACTTTAATTGAGCTCATAACAACTCAATCATCAACTCCAATACAAATCAACCATATAATTCAACTATATCATCTTTCAAATCATGTACACCATAATCATATATAAGTTTCTAAAAAAAAACAAGCATACAATTCACACATTTAGATTAGTTCCCAAACCTCACACTCCTTAGCTCCTATTGGGGTTGTTGTTCACTTGTTTCCCCAACCTTAGCCTTGCCTTTGATTCTCTTCTTTTCTTCAGCTAGCAATCAGAAATCCATTACACATAACTCCACAACTTGTTCTCAAACACTAAATCCAGAAATCAGATAAAGAAGAAATACATATATCAAACCCTTTACTTACCTTCCCAACTTAATCTTAATTCCTGATTTCTTACAATTCTTTCTTACACACATCAAACTCCAGCTCACTTCATTCACTCTCACCACTCACTTTCTCTCTCACGAAATGAAGAAGGAAGAAGGCTCAATATTGGAATAAAGATGCAGAAAATAATGACCTCAAAAACCACTGAACTTTCCCTCTCCACTTAAACAATTAATGCTAAGTGATGATGAGTCCACTCATCACAAACCCACAGCAAAAGCCACTAAGAAAAACTGCTCCCCATTAGCTTCCACTATACTTATTTTATTCTTCTCAACTTCCAGCAATTCCCACTAAAAATCTGCTTCCATTAACTTATAATTATCCATTATTTTATGCCTTAATCATTATTAATTAACTTAATTAGTAATCCCCTTAATTAAGCATGCATAATATCATTTCAATCACTTACATACTTGTTATTTTAGCAATTAGGTCCTTCTGTAAATTTCAGATTAATCCACATTCATAATTAATTGCTTAAACACCACTTAAATCAGAAATTACCCCTTAACACATACACATACATACTTCACATGTCATACCGAAACAACTAGGGTGTAATGCGGCCATTACACAATACTCCTCATCCTTATGCCCTGGCGTGCCTCGAGTTTTAGCAGGTCTGGGTGGCAAAGGCTGCAGCTTATCTTCCTTCATCAATCTTCTCAGCACCCATGATAAAGACCTCCCAAGGTTGGAAAAATGCCTCAGGGTAGCATTCGCAGCTGACACCTCAGCAGTCTTCCTTATACCACTGGCGGAACCTGATGGTCTACTGTCCCCCTGGCTAGTGCTACCCCTCTTGGGATAGTTCTCATTACCCGCTTTCCTAACAAGGTACTCTCCCTCGGCCTTAATGGCAATGTCCTTCAGCGACTCCCAATCCTTCAGTCCTTTCATCCTTAATCCCTCTCTCAAATACGGGCTCGCATTTTTAATGAATAGCCGTATTTGATCCTGAGTATCTGGTTTCCTCTTCATTTCCATCACCCGATTCCTCCACCGGGTTAGATACTCGTGGAAGGACTCTCCCCCCTTCTGCTGTAATAACTCCAGGTCCTTCAAGGTTACCTCCATCCTTGTACTGCAGTCGTATTGTTTCAAAAACTCATTCGTTAATAAATCCCAGTCTTCTTTAGTTTGGCGATCGAGCTCGTGGTACCAATCCAGTGCCGGGCCTATCAAGCTCAAGCAAAAGTACTCAATCTTCTGTTTTTTCGTCAAAGTGGTGCCCTTCATCACCAGCAAATACTGCTTTATATGTGCTAGGGGATCAGAACTACCGTCAAACTTCGGCACATCCGGCATTTTAAAGTTCATTGGGACTAGATCCTCTCCTTCTAACTCCTTATCCTCAGGGTTCACTCCTCGGCCCTTCGTCAACATTCTCGTCATAGCTTCAAATTTGTCTTCCATCTTCCTCCAGATGGCCTCTTCAATTTGAGGGGCTTTCCCTTTCTCAGACATACATTCCTCGTATTCTTTGTTTTCCCAATCATCATCCAGCCTTGTGACAGGTCTTCCCCTCTGTGCCCCCAAAGTAGTAGCTCTTAGGTTCACAAGTGGCGGGCGAGTTTCCTCTTTTGGGTCCTCTCTGACCTCCTCCCTTTCATTATTTCTCATAGGAGGAGGTTGTGGGTTCTGCGGGGCCGCTTGCTGACCCATTGCGGCTATCATTGCCATCATCCGGTTCTCAAATTCTTCTAACCTTCGGCCCACTTCCTCTGCTATCATTGTCCTGGTGGCCTCTGCCCCTCTCGGTGAGTTTGCCATTTCTTTGGGAATAGAAAACTGATCTGAAGTAGCGTAACTGGTTTCAGAAGAAGTGTCCGGATACTCTACCCTTTCCCGTAACTGAAAGAACGGATTTCTGCATAGGCGCCCCCGAGACCCTCTTGTCCACCTAGGCGAATCTATGATGGCTGAAAAACACAAGGGGTCAGGATGATGCATGACTGTGCTAAAAATGCTTGATCGTGCTATGCAACACTCACAAGCCACATGCAAGCACATAGGTCCTTCCAACCTTATTACTCCCGCACACGAGGTCATAGTCTCTTTCCTAGGTGGGATTGGCCCATGGGTCATCTGGGGACCCGATGAACACGTATGGTACACGGTGAAAATTCGGCAGCATAACCTCTCCTAACTAATGCATAGGCAGATGGGTTATGATCATTATGTATCTAGGCAATCCAAATAAGTCATCTTGTGCCTATCGGGGCATGAAAGCCTTTGATTAGGTGACCAGTCAAACTATTTGGGTTTCTCCAATACATAATGATCCATACAGCAGGCATAGTATTAAGGTTCATACCACTTAGGGGAAGTAACTATTTCCACTACATGACCTTTAGTCAAAGGGTGGTGTTACTGTAGGGCTACCCAAGCATGGTCCCTGCCGATGGGTCTAGCTCATCACGAGCGTAACGACTGATCGGATCTCCATTTAATATACCATGACGGTACGAGGCTCGAGCTGGTGATTATCCTTAACACTTCCCTAAATTGAGTGAAAATAGGGTCGTGCTTCGGGAACGCACCGGGGCTAAAAGAGGGACCAAACTAGCATAAATCTAAGGCTCTAATACGATGCAATGCAGTTTTGAAAGAAGGTGAAATTTTTAAACTAAAACTCTATTATAATTTTTAATCAAGGTACTTTCGAATCGAAGTCTCGAGTTTGTCCCCAGTGGAGTCGCCACTGTGATGCGCGCCGAACCTTGCGGCCACCTGAAAGCCCGCTTTAGGGCGATCAAGAGAGGTTCATAAAAACTTGTAAGGTATTTACAAGTTGCGTCTACTTTTGACAACAATGAGGTTTCTTGGAGTCGCCACCCAATAGAACATTGGGAAGGGTCGTCTAGCCTCGTCGAGCCTAAGACGGCGCATACATATCCATCTTGGGCTAACTAAAGAGATCTTGGAGGTCTCAGCCTCTACCCCCTGGAGCCTAGGATTTGTAAATTTAAGCCTTTTGTTGAGACTCAAGAGGTGTCCTGGAAGTCCTAGACCTCTCGCCTCACTGAGCCCCAAAGACCAGAGTGAGTTCGGGAGTTCTCATTTATTTGTACCTTGATTAAAATTATAAATAAGTTTTGAATTTTATTATTTCACCATCTTTCCACACGATGCATCTTAATTAAAGGCGCAGTCATTCACGTCAAAAGCGGTAAATGGAAGAAAAAATCAAAATAAGGCACTCAAAAAAAATATATTACAATAACACTAGGAGCGGAATACAATTCCCATTTGTAAAAGTGCAATACATGCATAAAACGAGGTATTCATTGGAATGAGGACATTGGTCCTACCATGCATATTTTATTACAAAAATGATATTTCATGAAGCGTCAATTTTATTGGCTAAAACGGGACATTGGTCCGCAACTTCCGAGAAAATCCCAAACTTAATTGTTAGAAAGCTTTTGGCCCTTTTTTTTAACGACATTAAAACCATTTTCATAATAACAAGAATGAAAGGTAAGGGTAAAGAAAGAACTCGAATGGAAGTCCTCAGACTGGCACAACCACCATCTTTCAGAACTCCAAATCCAAATGGTCAGAAAATAACTCATAGGGATAAACACGTTATCACCAAAAGCGTGAATAAAAATAAAAATAAAAGAACGAGAAACTCTAACAGAAATAAGTTGAAATATAAAATTTATAAATTAAAAAACATGAGAATTTCATACACTGCCCACTTTTTCATATAATTGCCTAAAGTATGTGTGGGTAGTCTGGCTTCTCAAGGGATCTTCTTTTTTGTAGATTTGTATGATTCCGGACTGCCCTTAGCATGATGTGCCTGGACAGGCTTGTTCTTTTGGGCGTTCCACCTCTGCACTTATTCACTTGATTTTATGCTGGATACAGTGGTCGATAATGTTGAGCTGAATCCATCCTTTGGGCCATCCTTGCTCATGAGCTCTATTCGGACCTTTCCTTCTGAGTCATGTACCCAACAACATATACAAAAGATTGTGTGTGCATATGGAACTATGTGTGGGAAATATATGCATAAAACTATATACACGAAACACAATCAAAGGATTAATGTACAAGAATTGTGTGTGCATATCTATATGTGTAAAAGACTGAATGCACGTGACATGCATGTGATATGCAAAAATGAATAGACCACATCCCAGGTAGTTAAGGGATTCGTTGAGGGTACTGCTCGGCTGCTCACATTGTTTGATGCCCCCAAGGATCTTAAAAAACGTCGTCTTGGCTTTACGAACTCTGACCCATACTCTTTTTAAATAGAACTGACCCGCGTGTATCTTTGCCCCCCGGTCAATGAGCATTTTGCCCCCAAGACTCTGAATCAAATTCTGCATTATGCACCACCTGCCTAAAAGAAATTTATTTGGAGTAATGCTGCCTTATCGCTCCAGGTGTCGAAGGTCATCGTTTTAAAGGTAGTGCATCCCTTGTGGATTTTCACACTAGCTTTTCTTAGCGGGAAATGCGTCTCTTTAGGGATTTTCACAAGACCCTGTGCTTAATTTTTGCCTGGAATGGACCCAACCCACTCCAGCGATTTTTATTCATTTTCATTTTTTGAAGGACAGACTGCCTGTTCCCAGGTTTTCACCCTGCCCTTTGGCCTAACTTTTGCTTAGAGAGCCAATTACGGTTTTCATCTCTAACGGCCTATTTTTTTTTTTTTTGAGACTCTCTTGCCTTTCAGGTACGACTACAAGAAAAGTTAAAGCTACTATCAAAGCCCCTTCCTAGGGTAATAAAATATTATAAATAAAGCAATTAAATATCTAACCCAAACGAGCCTTCTGAATCTCCTTGTGTGCTCACAAAAATGCCCAAGTAAAGAAAATAAGTTTTGACAAAAAAAAAACAACAAAATACAAATGAAATAATGTTAGTAATTAAAATAATAAGATCAATTAAATATATAAAACAATGAATGACAAATTAAAATAAAATAAGATGGCATGAAAGATGATAAATGAATTAACATGTTAACAATTTAAAATAAATGAGAAAAATGTATTATGAATGACAAATGAATTAAAAGATGTAATTGAAATAAAATAAAACGTGTTAATGAATTAATATATAAAAATATGATCATGATAATAATAATGAATAATGAAGATAAACAAATAAATGAATAAACAATAAATATATAACAATGAAAAAGAATGATAAAAAATGAATAAAAGAATGATAAAAATAATTAAATGAGTGACATGATTAATTAATGTTATCCCAATTAATATAAAATATTTACATCACAAAAAGATCAATTAAAATGAATTAATTAATTACATGTTAAAAATAATGAGATATCAAAGCAAAAATAAATTATTTACATGTTAGCAATAATAAGAAATCAATATTTACAAGTTAGAAATGATAAAAAATCAATATTTACATGAACAAAAAAAATAATATATAAACATATTAAATGAGACAGATATAAAAACAATAGAATAAATGAATAAATAAATAAAAGTAATAAAAATAATATACATGTTAATAAATTGAATATGAACAAAATAATAAAAAATAAAAGATTTAAGCCCATAATGTTTACCCTCAGAGTTTCGGATTCGATGAAGGTAAAAATGATGATTGATTTCCTTGTTTGTGATTTGCAAGATTAGAATTAAAGATGATAAAAATGTTTGAATTTTATTCCAAGAAAAAAGATTTAAAAAAATGATCAAAATGTTCTCATGAACAAACAATTATTTTGTTTGTCTCAAGAAAAAAATCATTTGTGGAAAAAACTTATTTTTTAGAAAATCAAATGAAAATTAGATTTTAGGAACAAAATAATTATTTTGTTTGCTCCAAAATCCATTATTCATCAAAAAATGATTCAAAATAATAAAAAAAAAAACTTGAAAAAATTTAATTGAAAACAAATAAAAGGTTAAAAAATGAATTTTGAGAGCAAATAATTATTTGATTTGTCTCAAAATCAAGTTCATCAACAAAACTTCTTCTAAAAATATGTTTAGAAGAAATTCTATCTGAAAAAGCAAGAAGAATTGAACTATTTTTATTTTTTGTTGGGGAAAAAATTTAATCAAAGTTAGAGAGAATTTTTGAGAGGAAGAAGAAGAGAAAAGATGAAGACTAAAAAAATTCCCCCTTAATTAGTTTCATCTTTTTCTTTTTATATAAAGAAAATAGAAGATAAAATTAATTAAGAAGAAAGAAATCCAATTAAATCATATATGAATTATTTTAAATTTTAAAAATTAAAAAGAAACCTTTAAAAACCCAAAAAAATGGTATAAAAAATGGATTTTTTGGGTGAAAAATCGGAAAAAACTGATTTATGGGCAAAATTTGCGATTTACGGCGGAACAGGAACGACTGACGCCCCTTCGGCGTGCGCAACGGGTTTCGGTTGCGCGCGCTGGGCGTGCGGGATGGGCTGCGGGCCGCTCACGCGCGGACGACTCCCAACGCATCACTCGCTCGCGAGCGTCGCGCACTGGCAGTCCGCGCGCAGCGCTGTCGCGCGTCGACACTCGCCGAACTTTTTTTTTTATTTTTAAATTTAACTAAAAAATACTATAATTTCTAAACACCATTTTTCAAATCTAATTTTCAAAATATTTTTTATTATTTTTTATTTTTTACTCTAAAATGCAAATTTGGCAAGTAAGTCATCACTTTTAACCTTTTGCCTGTGACAAGGCATCTTATCATCATTAGGTAACTCCGATTTGGGCTGCCTCAGGACTTGGTGTGTACAATTACTCATTTAAAACCAATTAACGCTCACATGCATATAACAACAAAATTGAATCCCAAACTTATTTGAAGCCAATTTCTCCACTTTGGAACTTGGCTTCAACCAACAGCTTTCTCCTTCCCTTTTCTCTTCTTATAAACTTCTTCTTCAACTAACATACACGTAAAAGATTTTCCATTGTCTTCAACAATCTCCTCAATTCCAGAAATTTAATCACAAAACCAAAAAAAGAAATGTTGACAGAAGAAAAGCTAAACTTACTAATTGACTTTGAATTCAAAATCTTAACTTAGCATGCATAATTCCCTACTGATATTCTTCAATTTCCTAAGTTAATTTTATGTGAACATGGAAGAAGAATCATGGAAATTCCAAACAATGTCCAATTTCATAGCCAGCCGAGAATCGCCTCTCCAACTGCCAACATTTTGCTAAGTGTCCATTTCAGATTTTGCATGCTTACTTATATATAAGTTGGATAATTTCATTTCCAATCCTCAATTTTTTTCTCAATTCATTATTATCATGCAATTTTATTTCTTCCTTCAATTAAGCCCTTTATTTAATTATTCTAATATAACTTAACATGGCACCCTACTACCACATTAATCAAATTAACTTTAAATTATGCCTTTTTAGCGTATTAAAATTATTTTTATGCTTCCTTAACTACCCTACTTATGCAAAATGCTACTAGTGTAGGTTTCAGGGCCTTACAGTAGGTCTTGTGCTACATTAGGTGTAGAAGTAAAAGCAGAAGTTTGTTCTAATCTACTGAATTGGTCACAAAAGCTTGTGTAAACTCTGGCCTATTATATTTGAATAGTTTTTGGCTTGTTTTTGAAATTTGAAAAGGCTTGAAGACTGTACTCTTCAGTTTTGAATCTATTATTTTAACACGAAAAATAATAGAGGTTTTGAGATTTCCCTCCATCCTAGTTAATTACTTGACAATTGTACTAAAATGAGCATTTGTAAAATTATTTTGTTGAATGATATTTTTAATATCCTTCTTTGTGTTTTCATTTGGAATTTTATAAGGAGAAACATCTACTATTTTTTCTAGATGAGCAATTTTGGTTTGTCTTAATGGCGGGTGTTTTGATTGAATTTTCCTAATATTTGACATTTTTCATTTTGGAACTTTGCTTCTAAAAGTTACAAGGTTTATAAATTTTGAATCATTTTTGAATGGATAAGAAATTTTATTTTGAGAAGTATAAATTTCAAACTAATCAAAGAATAAAACATGAGATTTATTTTGTAAGACAAAATCATAAAACACATTTTAAATTTCTTTTCCTGTTGGGTTTTGGCGTCCAAAATAAAATATAAATTAAATTAAATTAAATCAAAACCCACCAGGATCCATGCAATTTTAATTGATTCAAAATGGAGTTAATGATTACCAACCTGTTGATGCGCAGAAATAATTAATTGATGCCATTGGATTGAATCCTTTTATGTGTCAAGGCAAACAATTTGCTCTAAAAGTTAAATCAAACTCCAGGTGCTACTCTAAGGAACAACCCGCTACTAGTTTCCACACACGAACGACGAATGAATGCAGGAGTGATAGCTCACTTTTAGTGCAACTAGTTTTTTTTTTATTTTCTATACTTATCTTTCTCAAAAGAATAACGGCAAAAAAAGATAAAACTTTTCACTTTCTTCTTTTCCCAAAAGATGGCAGAAAAGTTAATTATTTATTAGGGCTTTTTAAACACACATATATATCTATATATATATAGCCACACATTATGGTTAACGTGTGATTGATTTTAGGGATATTATCTCTTATTCAAAAATAAGAAATATTTATTTCTTATTCAAATAATAAGAAATATTATTTTATCTCTAAAATATTTATTTATTATTTGAATTTATCTCTAAAATTATTTTGAATTTTATATCTGACATATTTAAAATTCGAAATGTCCAAATAAAACATAGCCCATTCATTATGTTCTTGATGTGCAACCCAATAGGTTCACATTATGTTGGCGATGGGCCCAATCCCATTATAAGCCCAGCCGCTAGTAAGACATAATAACTATCCAAATAATATGAATATCGATAATTCGATTTTAACCTAACCAATAAAACATATTTTAATCATTTTGTCACACAATATCTTATTTGAACATAAGTCATGGTCCATGTCAAACTTATATTATTTAAACATATAATTTCTCGATCACTAAGTAGATTGACAAAATCAGATGACATTGATCACTCTATCAATTCATTTGAGCACGGACATGCATTTCTTAGTCCTACTTATCAAGGGGTCCAATAGATATCTCTCTCATAAAAAAGGGGCAAATTCCATCTTGATTATTCAATTTCCTCTGAGGGGATATACCGTCTCCACCACCACCAACAATGCAACCGTCCTTCTCCACTGGCTATCCAGTATGCTGTCTTTCTCTCTCTCCTCCGCCATCATCTCTACCCCACTCTGCCATTTATGGTTTTCCAAATTGTCGTTTCTCTCTCTTTGAACCAAATATTATTGCTCCACTTTTCGGCCACTTTCGACATCAGGTGGCGATATGAACAACATTAGAGGGCTGACAGCAAGATGAGTCTTTTGTTGTCACTCATTCTTCCCCACTCGCTGACGATGAGGAGATCAGAGTTGGGTGTGTCGAGAGGTTCTAGCTCCAATTTCGACCAAACAACATAATGTTTGGGGATTTAACCACCCAAAATCGGTCCCAGAGGTCTTAAGCTTCAAGTCGACAGAATCAGTGCATCTTCAAGAAGCTTCGGTGAGGCTTTGATGACTAGTGACCTACGAATTAGACATGAGCACGACATATTTGAGCTGGGAATATGGTATGTGCACTACCAAAATTACTTTTTCGCATGTTTTCTAAATAAATGATGTTGTTGGGGGATTTCCTATACTGTGTTTTATGAACATATGGTATAATAGCTTAGTTCAATTGATAATTGGCAATCAAATTATTAGGAATGAAAGTTAAAATTTATGTGTAGTTAATTAGACCACTAATCTTTCTTTTTCCCTAACTATTATGATTATGTATGTTTGCTAAGAGTAGGGAAATAAGAAAATTTCTTAGTATATTGGAAAATTCATATTAAAATAACCATATTAGTATTATATGAGTTAAATTGCATAGTTAATTAGCCTATTAAAATTGTAAAATTTACTTTTTTCCAATTTGTGTAGACTATGGCTAACGGTGAATATGGGAAAATGCTTAATTAATTGACTTATTTATATGATAAATGTGATTATAAAACCATAAGGAGATAATTGAAAACTTGATTGAATAAAATTTAGGTTTTATGACAAGTTGCTTTTATAAATGTTAGGAAAAAAATAATAGTTGAATTTTCTTATGTATATGCCATATAGTCGTAAAATTATGTTTTTATAATGGCCTAAAATCATAATTTTCAATAATAGTGATTTCTAGGTCGTGAATAGTGATTTTTTAAGTCATGAATAGTGATATCGGGTTGACTAATACTTCCCGGAGTCAAAAAATATTTTATTGGACCATTTGATAGAGCATGTAAGCGGGAGTCAAGGTCAAATAGGCCTTTAAAATGTGAAAAAAAAAGTGAGAAAATTGATTTGAGGCGGTTTTTGATAAGGGACGGGTTTCCCTAGTGAGGGACGGGCGTCTATAACTCAGATCAGTGGAAAAAAAAAAAGCCCGTTTTACCAGTTTTGGCCAAGTTTGACGGACCATAACTAATGCTACCGACCTTAAAAAAATAATCCGAAAATATGGACATACTTATATAGATGAGGAGAATCATATGGTAAATAAATTTAATTTTACGGTGACATTAAAATTTCGGTTATCTGATAGGTAAATAATTATCGGACCAACAAATGGTCTCCGATTGATCCAAAAATATTTGTGGAACCTAATAAATATATTTTGAGAATTATAGAAGAATTTTTATGAGGATTTGAGTTTAGAAAGTGATAGAATTAAAATTGGACCAAAATAATCATTATTTAACCTAATTGGCCTTTTGGGTTAGCCCAATTGGTTGGAAAAATTCTAGAATCATCTATGGGACCTATAAAAAGCAGGAAATATCGGCCCTCTCCAAAATTTTCCCCTTTTTTCTTCCGTCTCACGTTAACCGACTTATTTTCTCTTCCTCTCCACGGTTTCTTCACTTTTTCTTCCATGATTTCCATCAAATCAAACCTTCCCAAGTTTATTCTCAGCCCTTTTATTGTTGATTATGGCCTATAGTCTTCAATTAAAGGAAAAGAAGTGGGAAAAATCAAGGAAGACAAGGTTATGGATGAAAATCAAGTGATTTTGCAATTTTTAATTTGATTTGATGGTTTTTATGGATAGATTTGAGTGTAGTAAGCATGATTATGTGATTATATTGAAAAAAAAAAAAAGAAGCAAAGAAATTAACGGATGTTTATTGTTGTATATTCAAACATATTGAGAAATAAAGGAAAGGAAGGAGCTTTGATGCTAAAATCTGAAGGAAATGGGGATTAGAGAATCAAAAATAAGGTTTAAAGGTAAGTGGATATAATATCCCTTTTTTCCATTATTTTATATAGGTTTTAGTGCATATTTTGTATGTAAATTTGGGATTTTTGTATTATAAAATGAAATTGAGTGTGTAAGCATGTCAATAAAGCTTAAAAATGGAGATTAAAGACATTAAAATGGAAAAAATTAAATTGGAAGGAAAAACTTTAGTTTGGTCGAATGGAACATTAGGGTTTAATGGTATGTATTTTGATATTTAATGGAATTTAAGCATGTATTTACGTTAATTAATATGTAATCTGGTAGATTAAATGATAGATGAAAGAAAAACAAATTTGAGGCAAAAATGATGTTAGGAGCGAATGATTAATCATAGAGTATTAATGTGTATTTAGTAAAATTAGTGATTTTAATGATAAAAAATGAATATAGAGATGAAATGGAAAACATATAAATTAGATGCGAATTTTTGGAGTTTAATTAAATACAATTTAGGTTGATAGAGTGTTATGTTTTAAGTGAAAATCAATGGAACATGATGTTTTTAATTGAGGTAATAAAATAAATGGAAAAAGAATAAATGATAATCAGTATAGAAATGAAATAAAGGAAAAAGAACTAAAGGTAGATATAAAGTATGTTGGCCAAATGAAATAATTAGATAATTAATGGATTAGCTTGATAATTTAATGGATATAATGATTTAAAATGAATATAGAAATTAAAATTAAGTATATAGTTATTCGTTTCCATATTCGTTGGAAACTTTAGAATTTAATTGGATAAACTTTGGTATAGACATATATTATGTCTAAAGTGAATAGTATTGAATATGTGTAACTAAAGAGAAATGATAGTATAAGTAAGGTGAATGAATAATTATTAACATCAAAAATTGAAATGAATAAAAAATAAAATAAAATACAGTATATTGATAAAGCAAAAAGAACTTTATATAAATGTAAAATGGTATAACATTGGTAATATGTTATGAAAAAGATATTGATAATATAATATGGAATGAACAATGAAGACAAGTGTAATAGTAAATGAAAATATGTATATATATATATATATATATATATATATATATATATATATATATATAAATGGGAATAAATGTGTGTTAAAGTTCTTAAATAAAAGTGAATTATCATTGATAATATAAGTGTTATTAATATACTATGGTATATGTATGGAAAATGAATGATTATATATATATATATATATATATATATATATATATATATAGTGCAAATTGAATGGTAAATATTGTAGACTTGAATGTATAAGTGAATTAGTGAATAAATGTAAAATAAAAAACAATACATTGCCCTTAGTTGTAACACTCCTTACCCGTGCGTAGTAAATTATCACAACAGACAAAAGATGTTACACGATAACTACCGAACTAAGCATACTTGTCTTGGAAACAAATAATAAAAAGGCAGAATTATAAAATTTCTTTTGTTACAAAATCAATCTCACGTTACTCACTAATTAGAAATTACAACTTGCAGCTTACATACTACACTACTCATAAGATTCTTTACAAATACATATTACCATTACAAAAGTCAATATATTTATTTTACATTACATATTACAAAATCTACTCAAAAGCTCCTACAGACTCGTTGGCCTTGACTGATGCAGGATGTCTTTGGCAAAGCAACTATCTTCGATACCTGTACGAATGAAATACCCGTGCAAAGCACAAAGGCTTAATGGGGAAAACACATGATATGGACGACCACTCATAGCGGTCATCAGCAATTACACTCAAATGATAACATTCAGTAAAATCATTTACAAATTACTTGATCATAACAAATTCAGGTATAAATATTCACATAAATTCCCACTTAAGGATTCATATAATCGTGCTCATATACACATGTTTATACAATTTAATAGTCATATAATGACAAATGCCATGTTATCTATTTAGCATGTCTCTTTCCAAATTATCAATGGCCCTATACCCTTATCTATGTAAAACCAATACAATTTCACAAAGCTATACATTAAAAATTTACCTTAATCTATCTTTCATGTTCATCTACTCATACTTTTAACATATTATCCCCATGGCTAACCATTTCTTTATTAACTTTTAATACATCAGTTTCGCAATCATCAGAGAATCATACATGTACAACAAATTACATAATCATTTACTCATTTATACTTCAGATTATTCCTTTAGTGTTCTTTTGTTCGCTCATGACATGTGTTCCTAAGGGAAATAACAGGTTAAGAAACACATAGGTACCTGAGGGTACTTTCACATATTATGCATAGAGATCCGAACCAGATCCAAAAACACATATAGGGATCTAAACGGGATCCAAACACATAGGTGCATAAAGCACAAATTTAGAATTATACATCTTCCATATGCATATAAAATGCTTAACTCCATAATTCTTATTATTCATTTACTATTCATTTATTCATATACGACCTACATTTTTAAAGTGGTGGATAACGGGAAGAAACGCATAAGTACCCGAAGGTACATTCATTTCTCTAACACATGAGGGATCTACCGCAATCCCAAAAACACATAAGGATCCAATTTAGGATCCAGAAACACATAAGGAACCCAAATGAGATCCAGTCCTGATCCAAAATGGCCATCAAGACACATAAACTACAGCACTCAAAGGTCTCTATAGGCATGTCTATCTATCCATGACTCAGTTAACGCAGGCTATTACTCATATTTATATATCGTTCGCATAATATTCACATAATATTCCAATCCATATCATTCACATAATATTCTCATTCTTGTAATATTCGTATCACTTACATATTCATCATATTTGCAAACATTTACTCTGTTCGCATAATAATCATCACACTTTTAAATAAAACAACAGCATAATCCCATGGAACATTCATAATAATGCTAAATAAATTTCATAATCATTTGAGCTTATACACATATACTCATATCATTATTTTATCAAGTTTACATCTAACCATATACAAATTACACGCACACTTATATGTGTATAACATATATACATATATGTTTATCATGTACACATATAATTATTCTTATATGATACTCAAAGCATATTAGTGAATTCAAGACAGTTCATTCAAGTCACTTACGCATATTCCAAATTTCATCTTTAAATTCTATTAAATTATCACTTATTAATTCAAATAACATTCATAGTACCTTCAACTTCATTTAACAAATATATCCCTTTAATAATTCACATGCACGTTTACTAATTTCAAACCATTATTTAATTATTTAACACATTACAAAAGATTCATGTCCAAAAATCATTTCATAATAGAGTAAGAAATCCAATTTGTAAAACAATTTTGGTGGGTTACACAGTGGTCATGTAACACCCCGATATCTACCTTGGAAGGGTACCGGAGCACTATGCGCACAAACACATATACATATACTCAATCAAGCTAAAAGCAAATACATTTAATCGAAAAGATGCCAAAACCATATATAAATAACCATAGCGTTTTACAAAAGGATTTGTAAACATTTAACATATACATATACAAAATCGATCTTTTACAAAAATTACATTTCCAAAATCAAACTCCATATACAAAATATGCGGAAGACAAAAAGAACTCCAACTATAGACTTCTAGTGGCCGACCTGCAGATATCCGACTCCAAACTAAACCTGCCACCTACACGGGAAAACAACCCGTGCTAAGCAATAACGCTTAGTGGGGAGGAACAAAACATGCATGTACATATAATTGCAATAACAATATATGAGTTTAACAAGAAACAAAGCATGTAAACGTATACTACTCATGCTTATCACAAGTATTCATCACACACATGTATATAGGAATATAACCATTGCTTATTCATCATATGCGTATTCACAACATAAAGTAATTAACCATTCATATCCAAGTAATCAATCTTCATATGCATCCTCACAATATAAACATTTAGCCATTCATATCCAACTACAAGTATTACCTCAAATCTTGTCATATCGCATGTACATATACATGTAACGTACACCCCTTTTCATATCATTGATCACACATATCATAATCATATATAATGGCCTCATATATATATCTCATGTAATAGCCTGATTACTCACTAACTAGTGGATACGGGCACTACTGATACTAATAGGACACAGTATCCAAGCATATAGAAACAAGAGTCTCGAATCATGTGTAAACATGTATACCCTAAGTTATACCGAAGACCGAAGTCTCAAATCATATAAACCCAAACAGGGTTAACATATAACTTGTAACATATAGCAACTGCACTCACACTCTAACCTTTGATAAGCAGTTATCTGTCCACTACTATGACCATTAGGCTCAAATAACAACTCAATCATGTTATAGTATTATTATCATATAACAGAGAATAAAATCAAGTATCATCATATAATTTCATGTATACATGTATATTGATCAATTTCAGAGACATGTAAATCATACATATATATATATAAATATAGGCTTTATCATAAACATGTAACTCATAATCACATAATCCATATACATATAAATCATATACAAATCTTATCATGAACATATCACTTATCATTTAATAATCCATATATAAGACAAATCATGTACCATGTAATAAAAACCCGTGTAAAAGAAGCTGGAAAACTATTTTTGAAAAATAGGGTAGGCAGGCAGAGGGGTCATTGTCGCGCTCGCGACAGTAGCCAAGAAAGCACGAGTTGTGCTCCATCTGCCAAGTCATGCACAATCAGCCGAGACGTGCACAATCAGCCGACTTCCTGCCGAGCGGGCTCCCACGCGGAGCGGCTCTCATTCCGAACGGGCTATCTTCACGACTCGTGAAGAACTTCATATGTCGTGAAGACTCCCATGCCAAACTGGGCTTATGCAGAACGGGCCTAAACCGAGCGGCCTCTTCTTCACGACTCGTGAAGGACTTCACGTGTCGTGAAGAACCTCTTGCCGAGCGGGCCATTCTTCACGACTCGTGAAGAACTTCACGTGTCGTGAAGGATTGCAAGCCGATCGGATTAGCATGAGAGAAAGGATGATTCGCTTCTGTCGCGCTGGCGACAGGAGCGTGTTTTCCTTTCCTCAGCAAAACACTGGAAAAATAGAGCTTGAAAACCAAAACCCAATCTTTCCTCCTAACCAAATATCATGCAAAATCATTTAAAATCTTACCTCCAGTGCCTTCAAAACGTGCTTATAACCATAGCAACTCAAATTACACAATATTAACACACATCTAACAACATATATAGAGGTTGCATAAACTCAGAAAATCCATCTCATGTTCATGTACATACTCTTCAAAATTGACATACAAAGCCTTATAACTCTCATATCTCAAAGCATATACACAAATCTATCAAACACATACATTTACATGTATCAAAACATACAAATGACAGCACAATCAAACATCAAATACATGATCCAAACGGAGAATGGCAAAACACTCTCAAACCAAATACAAACTCTCGAACCTGGAAATGAAGCTCAAACCACTATCTTCAAGATACCACTTTTCCTTTTCCTTTGCTCTTTCTTCTCTCTTCAGATTCTTATACGAGTTCAACCAAAAACACACATTCATCTAACCTCATGAAACCTTTAGGCACCTTTGAGGTATTTTAGTGTCGCCACCCAATTTACAAGAAATTGGGAAAGGTCATTTAAATGGTCTAAACCAGAGAAGGTGTTCGGAACTTCACTCTTATTTATGCCTTGGTTAATTATAAATGAGTTTTTAGATTATAAAATTTCATCTCTCATCTTACACGATTAATACAATTTATATAAGGCGCACTTCAAGTATTGAGAAAGCGGTAAAAGAAAGATATAAATAAAGAGGTAAATAAAACAGTAAACACACAAACCCACACCATTTACAAAAGAGAAATTGGGACAAATACAATCCCCCAAATGAAAAGAAAAGATGAATAAAATTTAAAATGGAAATCGGGACGAAATACAATCCCCAAGTGAAAGAAAATAAAATTATCCCAAAAATAATTAATTATAAGGGCCCACGAGATATAAGCATAAAATCAAACAATCACACAAAATCAATCAAAAAGGGTAAAATACATAAATCAAGATATTTATTCGGTTTAAAAATATTGGTTCCTTCATGCTCACTTAAAAAATGGATCGAAGAGTTATTTTTGGTTTTTGTTGAGAAAATCGGAATGAGTGATTCCATTTTTAATAAAATCAACTCTTCATTTTAGTCCGCGATATTTTTGCATTCCTTGCCTAAAATCTAGGACATTGGTCACAATTTATTAACAAAAATCCCAATTTGGTCGTACAAAATATTTTTGTGATTTTTTATTTGACAGCGTATAAAATAAACTATTTTATTTACAAACAAATACAATCACATAAATAGAGATAGGGAAGGTCTCACCCAAGTGATGTAAACTCCTACGTGTCGCGACCCCCTTGTTTGGTCACAAAAATGCTCAAACAAATGAGCATGACATTTTTAGCCCCAATAAAAAAAATAAAAAATATTAGCAATAATTTTTAAATCAACTAAAATAAAAATAAAAGAGATCTAGTATAAAATTAATACACAAATAGAATATAAGGTAAGTTAAATTAAATACATTGATTTAATATACGAACATCACACATAAAAAAATGATAATTAAAAATCATGCAAAATATGGTAATAATAATAATAATAACTAAATCATTAAATAACAACATGCGAAATATAATGACAATAATTAAAATAATAATAACAATAATGATACTAATAACAACAACAACAACAACGACGACAACAACAACAACAACAACAACAACAACAACAACAATAATAATAATAATAATAATAATAATAATAATAATAATAATAATAATAAATCATGAATAACAATAACAAAACATTAATAATAATAATAACAATAATAATAATAACAACAACAACAACAATATAGATACTAATAGCATTAACAGTAACAGTGATAATATTAACAATGGTAACAAGAACAAAAGTATTAATAGCAATAATAATATTAATAACAATAAATATACGAAATTAAATAAATGAAAATAAAGAAGGTAAATAAACATGTAGTAGAAAATAATAATATTTAAACCTAAAATAAATATCACCAAAAATCATACCAACAAGAAAATCAATAGATCTAATTTTTCACACCCCAAAATCACATACATTTACCCATTTTCATACCAAAAACGAAATAAAAATTGAAAAATCATTTTAAGAAAACAAAACTCAAAAATATATGTTCATAAATGCAAGAAAAGAAATAAAATAAATAAATAAGATGAAAATAGAAAATAATAATAGATCCAAGAATATTTTCCCTCAGAGTTAGGTAATATGGAAGCAAGATATCTCAATCTATTTTGCTTGTCAAGATTTAAGAATAAATTAAAAAATATTCAAGAAAATCTTAAATTTTTGTCTCAAAAAAAACTCAAGAACACGAAAATTAAAAGTAATTTTTTTATATTTGTTGTTTTAATTTGATGAGAAAACCCAAACTAAGAAAATTGATTTCCTTTCTGAAATTAATCCAATCTTAACAAATATTTTTAGATCTATGAAAAATTAAAATCAAATTAAAGAAGAAAATTTTTAGATCTCAAAAAATAAATGAAGAAAAGTAAAGAAGAAAATTTTTGATCTAAGAACAAAAAGAAAGAAATTCCAAGAAGAAAATTTTTGATCTCTAAAGAAAATGAGTTGTATTATATTTTTCGAGAACACATTTTTTTTTCTCTCTAAACAATTCTTCTCTATTTTTTCTTCCAAAATCCCTTAGAAAAAAAATCAATTCCCTTAAAAAAAAATCCATTCTTCTTTTCCTCTTCAAAAATCCAAAAATCCTCTTCAAATGCCAAAATCCTCCCGTTATAGTTTCTTCAAACTCATTTTTTCAACTAACAAAGTCCTCCTTCATTTTTATCAAAGACAAATCTTCCCCTAATTTCAACAAAAAAACCCAAAATTCAAAATAAAATCTCAAAAGTCAAATTTTTACAATTCATATTTTTATTATTATTTTTATTTTGTTTATTTTTTTTATTTTTTTTATTTTTTTTACTTTGGCACCCATAAAATTTGACCAACTTTTGTCAAAATTCAACAAAATATCAAAAAATCCCATAAAAAACTCATCTTTTACCCAAAAAATCGATTTTCGGCCGAAATCAGCGCTGGTGGGCGAAAACGAGCGGGAGGGGCGACCAGCAGGGGTGAGAGGGGAGGCCAGCAGGTGTGAGTGGGGCGTGCGCTGCACACAGGCCTCGCTCGTGCTACGCACTCCGTGAACGTGGGGCAGCTAACACGCAGGCGAGCAGGTAGCCTCGCGCGTCGCCGAAAAAAATTTTTTTTTTAATTTTTTTTCAGAAAATAAAAATAAAGATAAACATTTTAAAAGCATTTTGAGACAAACAAAAGAATTTGACAAGAAGATGATCAATTCCTACTTTCTTGCTTATGAATCGGTGTTTATTTTCATCATTGGGTAATCCTGATTTTGGACCGCGTCGGGATCCGGTGTCTACAGTTGCCCTCAATTTTGGGGAACTTAGAACTTAGGTACCTAGGTGAGCCAAAATTCAGAAAATAAGGAAAGAGATGCGTACCTGAGGCGGTCGCCTTTCCAAACTGAATGATGTTATTGGGGTGGTGTTCACCATGTTGTTGGCGTGTTATCCTTTATTGAAGTGGTAGTGCCGTGATCGTACTAACCCTCCATGGAGTGGTAGTGCCGTCATCGTGCTAACCCTTCTGAAGTGGTAATGCCGTGGTCATGCTAACCTTCCGTAAGATGGTAGTGCCGCCATTATGCTAACCCTTCAGAGATTTGAGGCAGTGGTGTCGTGATCGTGCTAACCCTCTGTGGAGTGGTAGTGTCGTCATCGTGCTAACTCTACTGAAGTGGTAGTGTCGTGGTCTTGCTAGCCTTTCATAAAATGGTAGTGCCGCCATCGTGCTAACCCTTCTGAGATTTGAAGCGATAGTGCCGTGATCGTGCTTACCCTCCGTGGAGTGGTAATGCCGTCATCGTGCTAACCCTTCTGAAGTGGTAGTGCCGTGGTCGTGCTAACCTTGCGTAAAATGGTAGTGCCGCCATCGTGTGTAGACACCGGGTCCCGAGGCGGTCCAAGATCAGAATTACCCGATGATGAAATAGAAGACCGATTTTCGGTAAGAAATGTGAGAATCGATCGTTCCCTTGTCAAAGATGTATTTTTCGAAAAATAATTAAAAATATATTTTTTGGGGAAATTAAAATTAAGATGGAGTAAAAAAATATATATTAATTTTGTGTCAAAATTTAAAATAAAAAATAATAATAATAATAAAAAAAAAGGTCGCGAAGGCCGCCTGCGGCAGCGCGGCAGGCTGCCCCAGCGCGCCGGAGCGCCTGCACGCAAGGCAGGCGCCTCGCGCGCAGGCCCCCTGCGCGCGAGGGGGGGGCGCCGCGCGCGAGGCAGAGGGCCTCGCGCGCAGCCCCCTGCACGCGAGGCAGGGGGCACCACGAGTGCAGCAGGCTGCTGCCGCGCGCACCCTTGCCCTCTCCGCGCGACCTGGTCTTCGCCTGTCCGTTTTTTTCGCTGTTTTCAGTCTGATTTTCTTCAGTCTGACTTTTTTTCTTGTTTCACCATTTTATGACATTTTTTATTAACTAAAAATGAAAGGTTTTTTGTCCCTTACCATTTTTATCCAAGGCAAGATTAAATGGGGATTTTGCCCCTCATTTTTAGACGGCAACTATTTTTCTCAAGGTTTTCTTTCAACTTTTTTTCTCTCCAGCAGGGCTCTTTAGCTTCTCTTTTCCTTCTTTTTCTCAAGTTTTAACATTGAATTGCTCTTCAAAAATACATAATCCATTTTATTGAGTGATTTGGGCTTGGAAAATTAATTTCCTTTTGCTCAAATCATCCACCAAAATATTTTCATCAAAATATTTTCCTGATATTATTTCAAAATATTAATTTCTACATTTTCTTCAAGTGTTTATCACCACAAATCCGACAAGGAAAATCGATCGGGACACCGTTTCCCCAATCTAAAAATTCTGAGGGTAAACATTCCTGGACTTGTTCTCTTTTATTTTTCTTGTACATTATTTATTGTTGTTAAAATTATTTTTGTTACTATTATCATGTCTATTATTTACTTTTAGCATTTTAATGTGTTAATATACTTATTATTATTATTACTATTATTATTATTATCATTTTGTAGTCTAATTTGTGTTTCCCTTTTTATTAGCTTTATTCTTGGTATTTGCCGTTATCTTCTTTCTTTCCTTCTTATTATTATTATTATTATTATTATTATTATTATTATTATTATTATTATTTTTACTATGTCGTTGCCTCATTTGCATTAGTATATATATTGTTATTGTTTGCATTCTCACCATCCTATTATCACTATTATTACTATTATAGTGGTTGTTATTAACTTATTTCCCGTTTTCTACATCCTATTATTATTATTATTATTATTATTATTATTATTATTATTATTATTAATTAATTAATTAGTTAGCATTGTTATCATTTAATATTCTGCATTATTTTATTATTATTATTATTATTATTATTATTATTATTATTATTATTATTATTATTATTATGTTTATTATTATATTGGTTGCTATTAATATTCTGTTAACATTATTATTATCATTTATTATTATTGCCATGATTATTTGTTATTTACTGTTGATAATTTAATTCATTTTGTTGTATTACTATCATTGTTATTATTATTATATTTCGCATTTGCTTGGTTCATTTACTTTGAATATTTACTGATATTTTTGATGTTAACCTTTGTATGAGTTTAATTTGAATCGAGTTGTTCGGGTGTCACCGCGACTCCCCGGATGGGTCGCGACGCGTAGGCGGGTGCTCCGGTTCGGTGAGACCTTTCTTAACCCTTTCTTTATGTCGTGTTATTTGTAAATATATATTTTATTCGTGCACGCGTGCGATAAAAAATCATAAAAATATTTCTATAATTAAATTGGAATTTTCACTAATAAAATCGGGACCAATGTCCCTCATTTTAGCTCGACCATAAAAACATCATAACTAAAATGAAGAGTCAATTTTCAAATGGGATCACTCATCCTGGTTTTCTCCAAACAAACCAAAACGACTCTTCAAACCCTCTTTAAATTAAAACGAAGGAACCAATGTTCCTAATTTTCGAACAAGTGCGAAGGAACCAATGTTCCTTAAATAATGCCCCGATTTATGTATGGTCTTTTATTTTGATCTTGCGTGAGTGTTTAAAGTTATGTACATTATTTTCCTTTGGGCCCTTGTAATTAATTTTTGGGGCAACTTTATTTATCTTTTGGGGATTGTATTCCGTCCCACTTACATCTTTAATCTCCTTTTATTGGGGTTGTATTCTGCCCCTATTTCTATTGTAATTGCATGCTTGCGTGTTTACCGCTTTCATTTATCGCTTTCTCTATCTATTGCTTTATCGCTTTTATTTACTTCCTTTACGTGCTTGAAAATGCGCTTTTACTTTTAATGCATCGCTCGTGTGAGATGAGAGATATAATTTTAAGAATTTAAAAATCCATTTATAATTAATCAAAGCATAAATAAGAGGGAAGTTCCGGACACCATATCTCTGGTTTAGACCGTTAGAGGTGAGAAACCTTTTCCCAATTTCTTGCAAATTGGGTGGCGACTCCAAATACCTCAAAGGTGCCTTTAGGCGTCAATAGGCTAGGTTATTCTCCCCAATGTTCTATTGGGAGGGATACACCGATGATGTCTCATGGCGCCCATGATCAAAAGACGCGAACCTTCATACCTCGAATCCTAAAGCGGATTCAAAGCGAGGGCCCTTGCTGGGTTGTACCCGGGTTCCGCGTGCGTCACATCGTGCTAACCCTTCTGAGATTTGAAGCCGTAGTGTTATGATCGTGCTAACCCTCCGTGGAGTGGTAGTGCCGTCATAGTGCTAACCCTTCTAAACTGGAAGTGCCATGGTCGTGCTAACCTTCCGTAGATTGGTAGTGCCACCATCGTGCTAACCCTTTTGAGATTTGAAGCAGTAGTGCCGTGATCGTGCTAACCCTCTGTGGAGTGGTAGTGCCGTTATCGTGCTAACCTTTTTAAAGTGGTAGTGTCATGGTCGTGCTAACCTTCCGTAGAATAATAGTGCCGCCATCGTGCTAACCCTTCTAAGATTTTAAGCAGTAGTACTGTGATCATGCTAACCCTCCATGAAGTGGTAGTGCCGTCATCGTGCTAACCCTTCTGAAGTGGTAGTGTTGTGGTCGTACTAACTTTCCGTATAATGGTAGAGCCGCCATCGTGCTAACCCTTCTGAGATTTAAAGCGGTAGTACTGTGATCATGCTAATCCTCCGTGGAGTGATAGTGCCGTCATCGTGCTAACCCTTCTAAAGTGGTAGTGTCATGGTCGTGCTAACCTTTCGTAGAATGGTAGTGCCACCATCGTGCTAACCCTTCTGAGATTTGAAGTAGTGCCCCCTGAGAGGTCTTTAGTTGATAGCTTGGATTGGTGTTTTGACTGATGTCGCCACTCGCCTTTGGTCGGTGTCCGCATCGAATCTGTATTTCTACAAAACTTGGAAAGCCAAATATATAGGAAAATTTGTGAGCATGCATGTGAAATGTATGTGTTATGCAGCAATGCAGGACAAGAGTTCATCTAAGAGGATTTGGAGGCGACAGTCGGCTTGGTCGCAATTTACAGTAAGATCGATGGCCTTTGGAATTGGTTTTGAATTTCATGCCTTTGGGGTTGCGAGGTTCTCATTTGAAACCTGTAGTCATTCTTTTAAGGTAGTGTGTCCCTTATGGACTTTCACACTAACTTTTCTTGGCGGGTGTAGACACCAGGTCCTGAGTCAGTCTAGATCGGAGTTATCCAATGATGATAAATGGCCAATTCACGGGTGAAAAAGTTCAAAATAATAATTTTCTTGTCAAATTTGCATTTTAAAATTAAAAAAAATAATAAAAATATTTTAAAAATTAATTTTGAAAAATGGAGTGTAAAAATTTTAGTGTTTTTTAGTTAGATTTGAAAATTTATAAAAAAGGAAAAAAAAATCGGACGTCGGGCTGCATCGGCGCACTGCACGAGCGACGCGCAGAACGTCGCCCGCGCGTCGCTCCACAAGCCGCTGTGTGCTGGGCGAGCGTCGGTCGCCCCTGATCCAACAAAAATGCTATTTTTTCCTTTTTTTCTTCATTTTTTTTACTTTTTCACCTTTTTTTCGGGATTTTTAATGATAATTTCCTTTTTTACACCCAAATTAAGGAAAAGTTGATAAAAATCCTATTTTTTTCCTTTTTTATTCATTTAAATAGAAAATTTGGGAAAGAAATAGGGGAGAATTCATTTTGCATCAAAAATCTTTATTTTTTCTTCTTCTCTAAGAATTTTCTGTACACTTCTCTTAGTTTTTCTTCTTCAAATAAAATCCTTAAGGTTAAAAAATTTAATTTTTAACCAAAAATTTTTCTTAACACAAAGAAAATCATTTTTTGTTCTTAAAATTTGGATTTTTTATCATTTATAATTTTTGAGACAGAAAATAATTCTTTGATCTTGAAAATTTCTTTTCTTCCATTTTTAACAATTTTTAACAATAATAATTTTTTGAAACAAAAAAATCAATTCTTTGTTCTTGAGAATTAATTTATTTTCTTCTATTATTTTTCTTAAATAATTTTCTTTTGAAATAAAATTTCAATTTTTATTATTTTTATTCCTATTTTGCGAATCAAAGTAAGGAAATCGATCATATTTCTCATCAATTGAATCCGAAGTCTGAGGGTAAATATTCTATACCCGATCTCTTTATTTTATATTTATTTTATTTATTTTTGTTCATATTTAATTAGTAATAATGTAAATATTTATATTTATTATTTATTTTATGTGATTTTATATATAGATTTAACATCTCTAATATTCTTTTTGCTTTATCTTATTTAATTGTTTATTCTTCATTATTATTATTATTATTATTATTATTATTATTATTATTATTATTATTATTTGTGTTAATTTATTAATATGTTAATACTATTTATTTTAATATGTCATTTAATTTATTTGTCATCCATAATGCATATTTTATTTATTCTAATTTATCATTTATTGTTTTATGTATTTAATTAATTTTCTTGATTTGATACTAACATTAATTTATTTTATGTTTTTTTTTTAATTTTTATTCTTCCTTATTTGAGCACATTTGCAAGCCAAGGAGGAGATCCGGATATTTATTATTTTTATTGTTTTTAGTATTTTTCCTTTATTTGTATTTTAATTTATTTGTCATGTAATTATTAATAAAATCATTTATTTTATGCACGTTTAATTAAAAATCACACAAAAATATTTTTATAAATAAATTGGATTTTTCTATTAAAATGGGACCAATATCCTAGTTTTCATCCAAATAAATTGTCACTTTAAAATCATTTTCTTTAACTATGCATGCGAGAACCAATATCCTCACTCGTAATAAATATCCCATTTTATGTATGATTTATATTTATTCTATTTTAGGGGTTGTATTCCGCCTCTAATTTTGTTGTAATTTATTGTATTTCTTTTTACCTTATTTTAATCTTGCTTTTTATCGCTTTTATGTACGTGATTGATCTGCGCTCTAATTATTGCATCAAAATGAATGAGAAAATGGATAAAATCTTAAATTCAAAACTCAATTGTAATTTAATCAGGGTATGAATAAATGGAAAGTCCCGAACCATCTCTGATCTTAGGCTCAACGAGATTAGAGGACTATCTCAATGTCTCATTAGGGTGGGGTCTCCAAAATATCTCTTATTGCCAAAATAGGCCCAATTTGCATTGTTCTGGGCACCACGAGGTTAGAGGACCATCCCAATGTTTTATTGGGGTGGGATATCCAAAATATCTCTGGCTTACCCAAAATGGATGCATATGCATTATCTTAGGCTCATTGAGGTTAGACGACCCTTCCCAATGTTTTATCGGGTGGCGACTCCAAAAAATCTTCTTGTTGCCCAAAATAGATGCCCTTGCAGTTTTACTTGCAAGTTTCCATGAGCCTCATCCCAAAAGCCCTAAAAGCGGGCGGTTCGGGGCACCCCCTAGGTTCAACGCACATCACAGTGAGAAATGCATCCTTTTCGAATTTTCACATAACCCTGTGTCTTATTTTTTGTCTAGAATGGACCCAACCCAATCCAGCAGCTTTTATTCATTTTATTTTTTTGTAGGACATACTGCCTGTCTCCAGGTTTTCATCCCGCCCTTTGGCCTATCTTTTGCTTAGAGAGATGGTCACGGTTTTCAACTCTAATAGCCTTTTTTTTATACAGATTGTGGGAGAGTCCGAAGCTGCTATTGGAGATCTTTTAACGTTAACTTGCATGTACTTATGTCCTAGATCATGGTTGCATGAGCTTGATTCTCCTCATAAAGGTGCTGTGGTATTGGTTTCACAATTGATAACGGGATGAATCAGTCAAAGCATCTGGATAGTTAGACCAGTAGAGGGGAGATAGTAACAATGTGCTGGTTTTATGCCGGAACTAGATAACTTTGAATATACAAAATGAACTGATCTGGTCACATCAATATCGTTGCATAAATGCGTATATTTAAATTTAATTTCATGACACATGATCATTATTTGGCATTAACTCGAAAAATACAAGACCTCATTTAATCTCGAAATAGATCCTAAAAACATCAAACTCCTGTTATAAATCAGCCCTCTCGGGTTTTCACGGTTGAAAATTTTCTCTCATCTCTTTTTTCTTTTTTTTTCTTTTTTTCTTTTTTCTATTTTTTTAGGCCTTTACCATGGAACCTCTTTCAGTCTGTCAGTGTTGATTGAATTTGCCTTCGTCTTCGCTAGTAGGGAAGGCTACTTCTTCTGATGGTGGTTCTTTTTAGCGTCAAAGTCTTGTTCTTGGCCCTTGTGCAAACTGGATGAGGTTGTGAGTTTTTTCGCTTGAATCTTGGCTGTGAAAGTCTGTATCTTCCTTTTGCTGGCTTTGGTGGCTCAATTTCTAAAGTATCCTTTAGTGGTTGAGATTGGGTTGAGATTGGCTGAGATTGGGTTACAGGTTAGGCTTTAGTGGTTGAGATTGGGTTACAATTTAGGCTCAGATGGTTGAGGGCAAAATTGTGGGTTTTTTTTTTCTTTTAGGTAGAGGTAATGAGCTCTCCTTCTAAATTTGGCTATAAGTGTTCATGCTCTGCTTATCTTGGTCTCACATGATTAGAGGTCAATCTTGATTGGCTTTGGGGTATAGATCTCAAATGGTTGGGGGGCAAGGAGTCACAAGGCTTGGTTCTAATGAGTTACATATTTCTTGTGAAGGTCCAGAGTTTCATTCATCTAACTTCTAAAATAGCCCTCGGAGTTTGATCTTGCTTGGTTGCACTGTATGCATCCTAGGCTTTGAAGAGAAAAAGGAATGGCTCTTAAAATTTCGTTCGTCGTCATGTTGGCTTGCTAAAACGGCGCTACCTCTACAGTGTCCTCGTCAAATTTTAGCATGATTTTCCAGGCCCAAGCAAAGGCTCTCTTTTTTTTTCTCTGAATTTCTCAAAATCTTCCTTTCTTCAAGAGTTATATTAGATGATATCAAGATTTTATTTGGGTCTTCCAAAGTTCTGAGATTAGATGCAGTCTTATTAGTTGAATTAATGTCAAAATGAACGCATCGTGATCATAAGAAATGAAATTGTTAGAAACACCATACAAATAAGCAAAAATCATTCATCAGATTAAAAAATCCAACATTGTCATAAGAAGTTCTTGAAATAAAGAAAACAAAACATCTAAAAAGAACAAACGTTAACTTCTTCTCCACTCTCACTAGTGGATTATCAATCTACCGCTGCCATGGGGATCCCTTCTTCAATCATCTCCTGACGGATGACAGCGACGTATTCATCTTCTTACAGCTCTTGCAAAACATACCACTCGAGTAGATTAGACCCAATCATATACATGGTAGGGGGACTGCATTATAATATGCCTTCTTCTTCTTCTCTCTCTTCTCAGGATCCGTGATCTGTTTGGAGTCGATAAGATCTTTGATCTTGTTCCTTAAAGTCCGGCAATAATCAGTTTGGTGCCTAGTGTGCAGATGGTAGGCACAGTACTGATCACCTTTGTGCCCTGGTTGTCCCTGGTTCATAGCTGGCCTGGATGGCAATGGTTGCAGCTTACCCTCCTTTATTAGTCTCTCCAACACCCAGGATAGAGAGCGGCCTAAGTTAGAGTAGTACCTCTGACCCTGTCTAATCTCAGTAGTTGCAACCTCGGCCGTCTTACCATTTTTGTTATTACTACTCCCCACACCACCTGATTTATACCCTAACTGGTTCCCATAACCTTTCCCAGCAAAGTTATTTTGGCTTGCTTTTTTCTTCTAGGTAAGCCCCTTTAGCCTCTACAGCAATGTCCTTAAGTGACTCCCAATTTTTGAGCCCCTTAAAGCTAAGCAAGTCCCTCAAGTAAGGGTAGGAGTTCCTGATAAATAACTTGATCTGATCAGCAGTGTCAGGCTTTCGCTCATCTCCATGACCCTATTCCTCCATCTAGTGAGGTATTCGTGAAATGATTCGTCACTCCTTTGTTGCAAGAGCTCGAGATCCTTTAAGGTGACATCCATTCTCGTGCTGCAGTCTTACTGCTTCATGAATTCATCAGTCAAAAGGTCCTAGTCCTCCTTGGATCTCCTATCCAACCCATGATACCAGTCTACTGTCGGACCCACCAGACTAAGGCAAAAATATTCTACCTTCTGCTTCTTGGTCAGCACTATGCCCTTCATCACCAGGGTGTATTGCTTAATTTGTGCAGATAGGTCCAAAGTACCATCGAACTTCGGCAGCTCAGGCATCTTAAACCTTTGGGGCAGCAACTCTTCATCCCTCATATCTCTATCTTCAGGGTTGACCCCCTTACCAGTTGATAACATGCGGGTGATCGTCTCAATCTACTGTCTCATCCCTCTCATTACCTCATTTTCTACCCTGGGTGCTCTGGCCCTCACAACTTAAGGTGTTATTACCTCTTCATCTTCCTCCTTCATCATGAAATCCTCATTGGGCTTGGGAATCCTTTCCCTTCTTGGCTCAATAGGTTCATTGACAAGTTGATGGGCAGCATTATTAATAAAGGAAGCCTCCCTGCAGCAGGCGGTTTGACTTACCCCCGAGGAGGGACTGCCGGTGGTTGTAGCAATAGGTGGCTGTGGAGCAATAGGTGCTTGTGGAGCAGGGGGATGAGTAATCCTGTCAGCCATGGCGCCCATCATATCTAACATCCTTTGTTCAAAGTCCTCTAGTCTCCTAGCAAGGTCTTGAGTGGTCAAAGCTCCGGTCTCTTCTGCCATCGATGATTCCAGAGATGATTCACTGATCAATGAGAGTGACTCAAAATCCCAGTCAGACACTAATTTCGGTAATTTAAAGAGCAGATTTGTCCTTACTAGCCGACCGTTGGAACCTCTAGTCCACTTAGATGAATTTATGATGGTTGAAAGATTTGAATTGTTAGAATGATGCATGAATGACATATACAATGCATGATCGTGTGTTATGCAACATTTACAACCACATACAAATAAATAGATCCTTCTAACCTTATTACTCCCACACATAAAGTAATGCGGTCTCTTTTCTAGGTGGGCTTGATCCATGGGTTAACAGGGAACCCGATGGATGCGTATGGTGCAAAGTGAAAAGCCGGTAGCATAACATCTCTTATATAATGTGCATACGTATGAATTTTTGGCCTTTATGTATTTAAACATTTCAACCATATTAAGATGGGCCCATTGGGGCATGAAAGCCTTTGATATAAGACCATTTAATTTGGTTGATTTTGTTCAATATATAATGGCCCACATAGCAAGCATCGTATTACTGTACATTTCACCTAGGGAAAGTATCTATTGCCATTACATGATCTTTGGTCAAAGGTGATGATATTTTAGGGCTACCCAAGCATGGTCCCTGCCAATAGGTCAGCTCATCAGTAGCATAATGACCGGTCGGGTCTCCATTTGATATACCAAAAGGTACTAGGCTTGGGCTGGTGATTATCCTTAACACTTTCCTACATTGAGTGCACGTAGGGTTGTGCTTTAGGAATGCACCGGGGTAAGAATAGGGATCAAACTAGCATAATTCTAAGGCTCTAATGAACTGCAATACAATTTCGAAAAAGGATGAAAATTTTAAATTAAAACTCAATTATATGTTTTAACCAAGGTACTTTTGAAGCAAAGTCTCTTTTAAGTCCCCAGTGGAGTCGCCACTGTGATGCGCGCCGAACCTAGTAAAGCCCTCATAAAGAGACCCGCTTTTAGGGCTCGAAGGATTGATTCGCGTCATTTGATCTTGGGTAACATGAGACATTTTGGAATCCCTACCCAATAGAACATTAGGGAAGTTCATCTAGCCTCATGAAATCTTTAAGCACCTTTGAGGTATTTTGGAGTCGCCACCCAATTTACAATAAATTGGGAAAGGTAATCTAACCTTTATGGTCTAAACCAGAGAAGGTGTTCGGAACTTCACTCTTATTTATGTCTTGGTTAATTATAAATGAGTTTTTAGATTATAAAATTTCATCTCTCATCTCACACGAGTAATGCAATTTATATAAAGCGCACTTCAAGCATCGAGAAGGCGGTAAAAGAAAGATATAAATAAAGCAGTAAATAAAATAGTAAACATAAAAAGCCACGCCATTTACAAAAGAGAAATTGGGACAAATATAATCACCCAAATGAAAAGAAAAACTGAATAAAATTTAAAATGGAAATCAGGACGGAATATAATCTCCAAGTGAAAGAAAATAAAATTGCCCCAAAAATAATTAATTATAAGGGCCCACAAGATATAAGTATAAAATCAAACAATCACACAAAATCAATAAAAAATGGTAACATACATAAATCAGAATATTTATTCGGTTTAGAAATATTGGTTCTTTCATGCTCACTTAAAAAAGGGATCGAAGAGTTGTTTTTGGTTTTAGTCGAGAAAATCGGGATGAGTGATCTCATTTTTAATAAAATCAACTTTTCATTTTATTCCGCAATATTTTCGCATTCTTTGGCTAAAATCTAGCACATTGGTCCCAATTTATTAATAAAAATCTCAATTTTGTCATACAAAATATTTTTGTGATTTTTTATTTGAAACGCGTATAAAATAAACTATTTTATTTACAAACAAATACAATTACATAAATAGAGATATGGAAGATCTCACCCAAGTGATGTAAACTCTTACGTGTTGCGACCCCTCATTTGGTCACAAAAATGCTCAAACAAATGAGCATGACATTTTTAGCCCCAATAAAAAAATAATAAAAAAATATTAGTAATAATTCTAAAATTAACTAAAATAAAAATAAAAGAGATCTAGTATAAAATTAATACACAAATAGAATATAAGGTAAGTTAAATAAAATACATTAATTTAATATACGAACATCACACATAAAAAATGATAATTAAAAATCATGCAAAGTATGATAATAATAATAATAATAATAATAATAATAATAATAATAATAATAATAATAATAATAATAATAATAATAACTAAATCATGAAATAACACCATGCGAAATATAATGACAATAATAATAATAATAATAATAATAATAATAATAACAATAATGATGATAATGATACTAATAGCAACAACAACAACAAAAATGATAATAATAATAATAATAAATTGTGAATAATAATAACAAAACATTAATAATAATAATAATAATAATAATAATAATAATAATAATAATAACAACAACAACAACAACAACGACAACAACAAAATAGATAATTGATAGAGTTTGGGTACGCCCATGACTCTATAATGAATTGAGTTCCAATCCATATTAAATTGAGTTATTTAATCTGATTAAAATTATCAAATCTTATTTCAGAAAGAGTCTGAGTTAATCTAGAGTTAGGTCTCTAACTTTTAGGATCTCTATAAATAGAGGTGAGGTCCTCATTATTTGGTAACGAGAAAACGTATACGCCGCAAGACTGCTCGTTCCCACTCACAATTTTTTGTTTTAATCTTTCAGGGGCTTTTAGATTGTGGAATAGCTGTTGTTATCCCGCATGTGGATAAAAGCCAGACCGGTGACCAAAAACCAACGAGATCCTTGTTGACGCTTCCGCAACAAGTTTCTGCGCTACAAGAGGTAGGTATCATTTATTTAATGTTACCTCCACATATAAATTATATTTGTTATAATTTTTCCCAAATCCATCATTGGTATCAGAGCCATTGTTTTTGCGTCTTGACATGTGGCTAAAAAAATCTAAAATTTTATGTGTAAAATTATTAGATCTGGAATGCAATAACACAACAAAAATTTAATTTTTGTGTGAAAAATATAAATGCGTGCATATTTCGGCTCGATTTTGTGTATGTGTACACCAAAACCCGAGGGAACGAACATGAGTGTTCTAAACGGCTAACTTGACGTCGGGATTTTTAATTTTTGACCTCACCACTGAATTCACAGACCCTGAAAACCCCCACCGGCCGGAACCGGAGCGTCAGATTCAGCAGGGAAGGCGGCGAGTATACTACACGCGCCACATACGTTCGGCGCGTGCGCTTGGGCGGTGGCCCACACGCGCGTCGCCACGTGTCAGCTGTGATGCATCACGCTGACACGTGGCCCATTCGCTGAACGCCACATGGATGGCTGAGGCCATGCCACGTGGCAGATGAGAGGGGTTGATACATGGACAAATAATAAAGTAACACGCGGAAGACTGTGGTCATGCCACGTGTCCCAATCACATGGTGCCACGTGGCCCAATCAGGGGCTGCCACGTGTCAGACTGATGTCTGCCACAAGGCAATGCTGACATGTCATGTGTGACACCTGGTCTAATGATACACCGCCACGTGGATGATACGTGTCATGCCACGTGTACCCGGGTGCCAGGTGGACCAGTAGGAGTCGAACACGTGGCACACTGTGGTGTTGATACGTGTCTGGTCGAGTGGGAGGCCGCGCGTGTAGCGTGTGAGCGCATCTACCTCCCTCTCCTCGGCGCGTGATGACACGTGCGGCGTCCTCCGACCACCATTTCAGCTTCGATTTTTATAAAATAATTTTTTAAAATTATTTATGATTTTTTGGTCATGTTTTCAAAATTTTTTAATGACCAAAAAATAAATTATTTATTTTTTGATATTTAAATGTGTTTAATTTATAAATAAAATATTAAAAATGTGTAGAAAATGTGTTTTCTACTTTCCAAAATTTTTAAAAATATTTTGAAAAATTTTTGAGGTTCTGTCCTTACTTATTGATTGAAATGTGTTTCAATCATGTGTATTTATATATGAGTGTATAAAAATTTTCTTTATTATGTTACAGAAATATTGAATAAGAACAGTAGGTCTTCCTTAAGAAATGCATAGGTTGCGTTAAAAATTGCAAGAGTGCAATCAATAAGCAACATAAAATGCGAAGGAAGATATGAGCTGATGATATTGATGCTATAGTGCATCATAAAGTACTTATGTGAGAACAAATGCAATAGTGCATTTGGATTGGTGGTCTGAGTATGAAATTGGAACTTTGGTTCGAGTTACCAAAAAGGGAAGTGTTGAGAAGCAACACTAAAATCTGTAATGGTATTGAAAAATGGACGGAGAGTGAATCGTCCATAACTTCATCAATTGACTTATGAGGTGCTTGATGAATTGATAAAATTGGTCAAAGAAACAATCCTAATAATTAAAAAGATTTTATAAAATCTGGACTTCTATAAAAGTTGACATAAGTGTCAATTTCAGTTGGCATTTGTTATTATTAAAATAGAATTTATGCTTCCTATTGATATTTGACATGAGCGTCTTATTTTGGAATTATTGAATTTTATTTATTAGTTAAATAAATGTGTTTATTTACTTATTATAATGGCATTTAACTTTATAATAAATGAGTTTATTTTAATTGTTAATTGCCTTGCGATATTTTATGAGTAAAATTATTACATGCTTATTAAGTAAAGACTTAATAAAGATCCCCTCATAAGTTTAAGAACTTGATAATCCAATAATTCAGATTTATTATGCATGAAATTTTAACCTGTAAGGTTGAACATTAGGACTTAGTGGGTAATTGGATACTGTAAGTAGCCTTTTCGAATTTGAGCATAATAGAAAATTTTACGAGGTTATTATTTCAGGTGCATAATAAATTGCATATGTTGCCTTATCTCCCTTAAATATGTGCAATATTGTTCCATTTGAGATTAGAGGATCTTAATGGATGCTGCTTCCAAGTTACAATTATGAAATCTAGAATACAAAGATCCAGTATGTGCTTGAAGAGCAAGAGGCTCTTAAATCCTCAAGTTCGGTTATGGCTAAACCTGAGGATGGCACTATAGCCCAGCATAGGGGGGACCAAGATGCCTATGTGGCATGGAAAAATAAGAATTTTACTGCTCATATCATCTTCCTAAGTGTGATGGAAGATGATATCACTAAGCAATTTCGCAAGTATCAAAATGCAATGGATCTGTGGATCGCTTTGCAGGAGAAGTTCAGAAATATGACTCTGAATAAGCTCCGATCATTGAAGATCAAATTTGATACATATCAAAAAAAGTTTGATTATTCGATGCGAAAACATCTAAGAGAGATGGAAAAGGAAAAGTGAGCTTAGTGAACTTAGTCATATGTGACTGATAAGCAGTAGGTCCAAACTGTTATCTGTTCTTTACCCAAGAGTTGGTAGCATGTGAAGATGTAACTAACTCACATGGATAAGCATAAAGACATTTGAGGATGTCGCTTATCATTTAAAGTTTAATAGGGACCGTCTGACAGTGATTAAGGGCAATGTCATAGTGCGTATGGCACAGTCCTGTTCTAATAGAATGAGTTCTCATTAGAACAAGATATTAAGCTTCATCAATAGGGATAAAGAAAAGGCTTGAGAGCCTAAAAAGTAAAAGGAATAGAATCATGAAAGGTCCAAAGGCAAAAAGGTGGTAAACTTTTTAAGAGTGAAATGTTTCAATTGCCTATAGGAATGACATTATGCAAGAGATGCATAGTGCCTAAAAAGATACACTATTCTGACTCAAGAGTGAGTGGAATTTATGTATCTAGTTCTAAATTTCATCATTTGTGGGTGATATATTTAGAACCAATGGACCGTGTAACAAGGGATCGAGATACCTTTGTTATGAAATTTAGGTTCTGTTCTTTCCTTATTGAAATCTGTTTTCAATTTACATTTTGAGGATGACAATGTATGCTTATGTTTGAATGATTTTATTGTTATGGATGTGGACCATGACTATTTTCCTTTAATTTATTATTTTTCACATTGTTAAGAGAATAATGTGAAATTATGGCATGCTAAATTAAACCATATTGGACAAAATTGAATGAGTCGGTTAGTCAAAGAAGGTTTAGTAGGCGATTTAAATAAGATTGAATTGCCTACACAAAAGTATTGTCTTAAAAGGAAAAACTAGTTAGAAAATCATTCGAATAAGGAACTAAAGCGAATTTCTATTGCAGTTAGTCCATTCTGATGAATGTGGTCAAATGAATGTGAGGGCAAGGCATGGGGCCTGCTACTTCATCACATTTATAGATGACTGTACTAGGTATGGTAATGTCTATTTGTTTTCTCACAAGTCAGAAGCATTAAGTTGCTTTAAGACTTATATGAGTATAGCTGAGAATCAATTAGATAAAAAGATTAAAGCTTTAAGAACTGACAGAGGTCAGTAATATCTTATAGATAAACTTAAAGTTTCATGTGATGAAAAAGGATTGAATATCAGTTGTTCATTCCTTAAAATCCACAACAAAACGGTGTTGAGGAAAGGAGAAATAAGACTCTCCTATATACGGTTAGATCTATGATAGCGGAGGCAAATTTGCCTATCTCCTATTGGGGAGATGCTTTATTGACTGCCACATATGTTTTGAACTGTATACCCTCCCAATCTGTCATTACCACAACTTATGAGTTGTGAACGGGTCAATAAACTGACCTAAGCCATTTACAACCTTTGGGTTATAATGCTTACGTCCATGATACCTCAATTTGATAAATTTGAGACCAAGAGGCAAAAGAGTATCTATGTGAGATATTCTGAAGTATCAAAAAGATATATTTTCATGGATAAATAAGAGAATGGCATAATAACAGAATTTGAATCACTACACGTCATATTCTTAAGAGAATAAATTTTCAAAGTTGGGCGAAGTGAATTGAGATTTCACTTTCTATTAATCTCAGGAAGAGAAACCATCAGGATCACTCCATCCGAGTGGAGTTAGAGGAAGAAGGTTAAAACCCTCATCCTCCAAACGATCCGGATGTTCGAGACCTGATTCGAGTGTGAGTATTCTTGACTCCAGTGGAAGGAAAGAATATAGTATTCCTGACTCCAGTGGGAGTATGGAATCACGATGAATACATGAGACATGTTTATCAAGATTCAGAACTGCAAAAATCTAAAAGGATAAGTGTTTCATTTTAAAATCGAAGGCTTGAACGAAGCCCTTTTGGTTACTCCACAAGACAAAAAAAGAGCATAAAAATATTCAAAAGGCTTTTTCATGGCCATCTAAGGAAAAATGGATTAAAGCAATGGAAGAAAAAATGGTAACTATGAGATTAAACCATGTTTGAGAACTAGTTGATCTACTGAAAGGACATAAATTGAGAATAAATATATTCTCAAAGTAAAGCGAAAGGCTGAAAGAGGTATCGAAAGATATAAGACTCGGCTATTCGCTAAGGTATTCATACGACAGGAAGAGATTGACTATGAGTAGAATTTCTCATCTGTTGTAACATTTACGTACATAAGGTTAATTCTAGCCATAGTGGCGAGTTTGGACCAAGAGCTTCATCAAATGGATGGAAAGACTGCTTTTCTCAATGAAGAAAAGAATGAAACAACTTATAGTTTCATCGAAAAAGGCAGCGAACATAAGGTTTGCTGATTAATGTGTTCAATCTATTGCCTTAAACAGTCTTCAACACAATGGTGCTTGAGACTTCATCATACAATCATGTCAAACGTGTTCAGCATGATTGATGAAGATCATTGTGTTTATAGTAAAAGCTCTAAATATGAATTTATCATTTTGGCATTGTATGTATACGACATACTTAAACTTAAAAATGATAAATGGTACGTAAATGAAATCAAAGATTGGTTATCGTCCAACTTTGAGATAAAGGATATGAGTCATGCATATTAAATTCTTGAAGTTAAGATTTCAAGAGATCATTCGAGAAGATTGTTGTATGTTTTTTGAGAGAAATATATCAACAAAGACCTTGAGCGATTTAATATGCAGAACTGCAAACTCATAGATTACCCCATTGCCAAGAATCAGTTTCTTAGCAAAGATCTGTGTCCTATGACGCCAGAATATATGAACGTATGAGGAATGTTCGATATGCCAGTGCCGTGGGTAGTCTTATGTATGCAGTGTTGTATACAAGACATGATATATGCTATGCAGTGGGCATGGTTAATAAATATCAATCTAATCCAGGCAAAGCACATTGGAAGCAATTGAAAGGATACTTATATACCTTAAAGGTACTGCAGCCTATTCTCTCTGTTATTAAGAAAATGATATGCATTGAGAGAATACAAAAACGTTGATTGGACAGAAGATGTGGATGAGAGGAAATTCACTCCGGGTTTCATATTCTTGTTTGGTAAGAGTGTCATCTCGTGGAATAACAAGAATTGAACCTGTGTAGCCCTATCAATAGTGGAAGTTGAATTTCACACTTCCTCAATTGCAGTATAGGAGACAATTTGGCTGAAATGTTTTGTGAGCCATTTAAGAGTAATTGTCTTAGAGGTATTAATGACAGTCTATAGTGACAATCAGTCGTTGATAGCTTATAGTAGAGCTAAGCATATCAACATTAAATATCTATATGCGGAGATATTGTTGCACAAGGAGAGATGTGAACTTTGCAGTATATTTCTACGCATGCAGATCCGTTGAGTAAACCTATAATGAGAGATGTGTTTTGAGAAACACATTAGATCTCGAGGTTTGAGTAGAATCTAATTGGTACTGTTATATTTTATATGATCCCTTAACGTTATTATTTACAAATAATAACTAAAGTTCATTATTGGCAATACATGAGTGTGAATATTTATGTGTAAACATTTACTGTTATTGATATGAGATTGAGCATGTCGGACAGAGAAGTAGCCCACTCACAAGGGTGTTTCCCTTAGTTTTGTCAATGAGTTGGCAAAGACTAAGATGAGGTCATCTTTGAACATATGAGAATGCTCGAGAGCCTATTCAAAATAAAAGTGCCGTCTTGCAGAAATTACAAGATGAGTCTTGTTAAGGTGCGAGATAAAGACATGCATAAAATTGTATGCTTTGGATTGAGATCCAAAATAAGGATAGTATGAAATCCGATGGTAAGTTAAACGTAACTACCATATTTTGTCTAAAAAGCCAAAAGCAGTCGTTAAGTAAGCGGACTAAAGTTGGGTGCTTCGATGCATCGCAACCTTACGCTTCTGTGTGGTGTTTGATATACACATTATTAAAATGTGAGACATGCGCTCTTTTAAGGGAAGGAAAGAACACCATAACACATGTTTTATACCGTGTGTGCTTATGTGACCACAGGGATGGGAATTTAATAATATTAATGATCTCAACTTTCCCTATTGTGAGACCCTATTTATATTTCGACCCTTAGAACCCTTAACTTATCCCTGAAGTATGGTTCAATGTGGCTAGCTTATCTAGTTTCCAAGAGGTCCGGGAAAAGTTTAGGCCTGGAGGATCTAACTAAAAAATCGAGTTGAATCATGATGGATGGCATACAGTAAGAGGGGAAGATAGCCTTTTGATCACTTTCATAAGGTTTCGTGGTTCACTGGCTAGCCTATTATAGTTTCTATGAGTAGAAACATAATAGTGAACACGAAAATTATTTTATGAGATCATGAGTTAAAACAGTGAATATGAGAAGGCAATCTAGGGTTAGGCATACGTGAAAAGGAGGATCCTGTTTTTTCGAGATGCTATATATCCCTAGCAGGTGTATAGCACTAGTGCTTTCGAGGTATGCTGGTCACACAATCTATCTGCCAGTATAACTGAAGATTAAGACTGGAATGCGTTCCGTCATGTGCAAGTGGGAGATGATAGAGTTTGGGTACGCCCATGATTCTATAATGGATTGAGTTCCAATCCAGATTAAATTACCAAATCTTATCTCAGAAAGAGTCTGAGTTAAACTAGAGTTAGGTCTCTAGCTTTTAGGATCTCTATAAATAGAGGTGAGGTCCTCATTATTTGGTAACGAGAAAACGTATACGCCGCAAGGCTGCTCGTTCCCACTTACGATTTTTTGTCTTAATCTTTCAGGGGCTTTTAGATTGTGGAATAGCTGTTGTTATCCCGCATGTGGATAAAAGCCAGACCAGTGACCAAAAATAAACGGGATCCTTGTAGACGCTTCCGCAATGAGTTTCTGCGCTACAAAAGGTAGGTACCATTTATTTAATGTTATCTCCACATATAAATTATATTTGTTATAATTTTTCCCAAATCCATCATTGGTATCAGAGCCATTGTTTTTGCGTCCTGGCATGTGGCTAAAAAGATCTAAAATTTTATGTGTAAAATTATTAGATCTGGGATGCAATAACACAAAGATAAAAATTTTATGTGTAAAATTATTAGATCCGAATTTTTTTTTTTAATTTTTTTTCAGAAAATAAAAATAAAAATAAAAACAAAGATAAAAAAAATAAAAATAAAGATACAAATAAAAAGAAAAAATAAAAATAAAAATAAAGATAAATATTTTAAAATCATTTTGAGACAGATAAAAGAATTTGACGAGGAGATTATCAATTCCTACTTTCTTGCTTATGAATCGGTCTTTATTTTCATCATTAAGTAATCCTAATCTTGGACCGCCTCGAGCCTTGGTGTCTGCACCTGGGAAGACCGTTCCTCGCAGGAGCAACACCCATCTCTTGCACCCGTCTCTCGTATAACTGCCCATCCCTCAAATGACCGAGGCTGCTCCTGCGACCGATGCCCGTCGGTATGCCCAATGATGCCCATCGGTCGACGATCTGCGGCGGTTTTGAGTGGATTTTCGAATGAATTTTATGGGATTTCAAAATATTTTTCAAATATTTTATTTGATATGATGGATTTGATTTGATTTCCAAAATATTTCCCAAAATATCACTAAATATTTTATTTTATTTATGGATATCTTTCAAAATCTGGCGGTTTAAATTTGATTTTGTAAATTTTTTTCAAATTCAAATTTAAATTTTAAAAAGATTTGAATCCTTTCCCTTAGTCTATAAATAGTGGGCTAAGATTCAGTTTTAGGGGTTGGAAAATTTGTCGAAAGGTTGTTGGAAAAATTTATCGAAAAGGTTTTTCAAAAAAGATAAAAATACCGAAGGAATTTCTAAGAATTCTTCTTCTTTATTCCACAAAATTTCATTAAATCTTTTCAAAAAGAGGCTATTCCAAGAAAGCAAAATTAATTCATTTTTTGCTCGATTTGTCCTTTTTATATTCATGATTACTACGAAAAATTTCAAGAAGGAAAAAAATAATTTTCTTTTCTTGATTTGATTTTGAAAATTATAATTTTGCGGTAGAAAATTCCCCGCCAATTGATCCTTGTAAAATTTAAGGGAAAAGATCACATGATGTTCGCCTTCAGAAGGTAATATTCCAAGGGTAAACATTCCGAATCGATCTCTAATTTATTTTATTGCTTTATATTAATTTATTTGTGATTAATTGCCTAAAAAGAGAGTTAATTGCCAAAAAATTGGGTTTTTAATTAAATTTTTCTTATTTTTTCCGAATTAGGGGTTACCGACTAGTTAAAGCTCCACCGACGGCCATCGTTCAAGTGAGCGATGGGCCGTCACAGAAGCCTTCTTCTTCCCGTCGGTCGGCCCAGGGACGGCCGTCGCTCACGCGATTTGGCCCGTCCTTAGGCCCTTCCTTTCCCTTTTCTTTATTATTTCATTTTATTTCCCTCTATATTTGTTTTCACTTATTTCAAGATAATTTTCTCCCTTTTTATTATTCATCCGTTATTTTTTTATTAATCCTGTCTATTGTCAATTTATTTAATTACTTTATTAACATGTTATTTTTTTTTTGTGAATTTAATTATTTCTTTTGGATATGGGGTGCTGAAAAGGGAGATCCTACCGAGGTGATTCGGAGACACCAAATCGATTTTATTTTCTTTACCTTATTTTCTTTTATTTTAAGTCTTAATTCTGGTTTATTGCAAATATTATTTTTTGAGGTCGCTAATATTAAAAATGGCAAAAGATTTATACAAATAATGAGGGTTTTCTTAAATAAAATAGGACCAATGTCCTAATTTTCATCCAAACAAAACAAGCATGTTAACATTATTTTCTCTTTAAATATGCATGCGAGAACCAACGTCCTCACCCCAAAAATTGATATTCCCATTTTATGAATGTTTGTGTACTTCTTATTCATTTACAATAAAGGTTGTATTCCGCCCTTAGTTTTGTTGTAAATCATCACATTTTGATTTATTTTGCGCTTTATTTAATGCTTTCCATTGTATGATTGATCTAAGTTTTAAATTCTTGCATTAAATTGAATGAGAAAATGGAATGAAAATTTTAACCTCAAAACTCAATTATAACTTAATCAAAGTATAAATAAATGGAAAGCCCCGAACCATCTCTGGTCTTATGCTCAACGAGGTTAGATGAACTTTTTCAATGCTCTATTGGAAAAAGAATTCCAAAATATCTCTTGTTGTCCAAAATAGGACTAAGTTGCATTATCTTAGGCTCCATGAGGTTAGAAGAACCATCCCAATATTTTATTAGGGTGGGGACTCCAAAATATCTCTGACTTACCCAAAATAGACGCATATGCATCGTCTTAGGCTTCACGAGATTAGATGAATCTTTCCAATGTTTTATTGGAAGAAAGATTCCAAAATGTCTCTAATTTCCCAAAATAGACACACATGCGTTGTCTTAGGCTCAGTGAGGCCGGATGACCTTTCCTAATATTTTATTAGGTGACAACTCCAAAACACCTTCTTGTTGCCCAACATAAATGCCCTTGTAATTTTTTACAAGTCTTATGAACCTCTCTCGAATACCCAAAAGGCGAGTCATTCGGGGCCTCGGGGGTTCAACGCGCGTCACAGTGGCAACTCCGCTGGGGACTGTAATGAGACTTCGCTTCGAAAGTAACTTGATTAAAACATATATTTGAGTATTCATTTAAAATTTTGTCCCTTTTCAAAATTGTATTGCATATCACTAGAACCTTAGATCTACACTAGTTAGCACCCTCTATCAGTCCCGGTGCATTCCCAAAGCACGACTCTATGTTCACTCAATGTAGGAAAGTGTTAAGGATAATTACCAGCCCAAGTCTCATACCATCATGGTGTATTAAATAGAGACCCGACCAGTCGTTACGCTCGTGATGAGCTAGACCCGTTGGCAGGGACCATACTTAGGTAGACCTAAAGTATCATCAACCTGGCCAAAACTCATGTAATGAAATTAAATACTTCCCTTAGGTGGTATGAACCATAATACCTTGCTTATTATATGGATCATTATGTATTGGACAAACCCATATAGATTAGTTGGTCACCTAATCAAAGGCTTTCATGCCCCGATAGGCCCATGTCGATTTATTCGGACTGCCTAAATACACAATGGTCAAGAGCCATACGTATATACACTAGATAAGAGAGGTTATGCTGTCGATTTTTTACTATGCACCATACACATCCATTGGGTTCCTTGTTAACCCGTGGACCAAGTCCACCTAGGATAGAGACTGCACGACCTCGTGTATGGGAGGAACAAGGTGGGAAGGGTATATCTGCTTGTATGTAGTTGTGGATGCTGCATAGCACGATCATACCTCATATGTCATTCATGCATCATCCTGACTGGATATGTTTTTACAGCCATCATAGATCTCCCCAGATGGTCAAGAGGTCCCCGTGGATGGCTACGCAGAAATCCATTCTTTAGTTACCAAAAAGGGTAGAGTATTCAAACTCACTTTTCGAAAGCAGACAAGGTACATCCTCTCAGTTCTCCATAGACAATGAAATGACCAACCCACTGAGAGAAGCGGATGCCACCAGGGCCTTGATAGCCAAGGAAGTGGGTAGATGGTTTGAGGAGTTTAAAAACAGAATGATTGCCATGATGGCGATGAGGGCCCAGCCTGCCGTACAAAACCCAGCTACCCCTCCTATGAGATAAAATGAACATAAGGAGGCTAGAGAAGACCCACTCGAGGAGATTCATCTACCGCCTGTGGATTTAAGGCCTACCACATCTGCAAGGCTGAGAAAAGGGGCAGCCCGTAAGATAGAGGATGACTGGAAGAAGATGAGTATGTGGAGCCTGTATCAGTGAGAGGGAGGGCACCTCAAACAGAAGAAGCCATCTGGAAGAAAATGGAAAAGAAGTTTGAAGTGATGTCGAGAATCTGACAAGGGGGCAAGGGATGAACCCCGAGGACAAAGAACTGGAGGGAGAGGTCTTAATCCCTCAGAATTTCAAGATGCCGAATGTTCCAAAGTTTGACGGCAGCTCAGACCCTGCCGCACATATTAAGCAATACTCCCTAGTAATGAAAGGGATGACACTAATAAGGAGGCAGAAGATTGAATACTTCTGTTTAAGTTTGATTGGCCCTGCAGTTGACTGGTACCACGGCTGGACAGGAGAACCAAGGAGGATTGGGATCTGTTGATGGAAGAGTTCCTTCGATAGTATGACTGTAACACAAGGATGGAGGTGACCTTGAAAGATTTAGAGTTGCTACAGCAGAAGCCTGGTGAGTCATTCCATAAATACCTGACGCGGTGGAGGAATAAAGTAATGGAAATAAAAAGGAAGCCGAACACACCGGATTAAATTAGGTTGTTTATCAGAAAGGCCAGCTCGTACCTGAAGGAGGGATTGAAGATGAAGGGTTTGAAGGACTAGGAGTCCTTGAAAGATATAACTATTAAAGCTCAGGGTGAGTACCTAGCGAGAAGATCGAGCAAATGAGGCTTATACTAAGAAGGGCAGTGGTAGTCAGCGGGCAAGCAGGCCAGTAAGTTCTAGCAGAAGTGGCAGAATGTGCAAGATAGCCGAAGTTTCAGCTGCCAGTGCTAGTCCGAGGCACTTTTCAAATTTAAGGAGGTCTCTATCTTGGGTACTGAGAAGATTAATGAAGGAGGGGAAGTTTCAACCTCTAGCACGTTGACCTGCTCGGACCTAGGGACAATCGGGACACAAAGACAATGAGTATTGTGCTTATCATCAGCATACCGGACATACGACTGACGACTGCAAGGCATTGAGGCATGCCATCCAGGATCTGATTGACTCAAAATAGATCACAGATTCGGAAAAGAGAGGGAACCAGAAGAAGCCCAAGTACAACAACGTGCCCCCACCCATGTTTATGATAAGGTCCAGCTTACTCAAGTGGTATATTTTAGAGGATTTATATGGAAGTAACAATGCTACTATCACTCACCCGAAAGGGGCAGGTGAAGAAAGGATTCCTATGGTAGCAATAGACTGTTGGTCCACTGACAACAGTGGAAACGAAAATCCTGATGATGAAAAATCTGCCGACCCATGGGTTTCGGAGGAGGAGGAAGAGAAAAAAGATGGAAAGAAGGAAGTCAGAGCAGTGACCCAAAGCAAAAGGGTAGTTCCGGAGGTTGAGAAACCAGAAGATCTCGTGGCAGTTCAGAAGGATAAAGAGCTGGAGGAATACCCGATAAAGAGGCAGTTGAAAAGGACGCCAGCTCAAATTTTGATATGGTATCTACTGAGGCAGTCTCCTTCGCATAAGCAAAAATTGGTAAAAGCCCTATGCCAATCTACGGTGGCAACTACCTTCTCCCCTACTAAACTATTAGACATAGTAAATGGAAGCACTGGAGAGAATGTGGTGTTTTCAAGTGCTGATTTGCCGATAGAGGGCCGCAACCATAATTGACCCTTGTACATAAGGGCTCACATAAATGAGAAGCACACAGCCTATGTTATGGTGGACGATTGTTCATCTATAAATGTCTACCCTTTGGTGGCAATGGCGGCTTTTAGAGTGTCGGAGGACATGCTGAGCAAGTCTGACCTTACAATCACAGCATATGATAACTCCCGCAGACAGGCATCGGGGACATTCAAGGCAATGGTCAAGGCTGGGCCAATTGAGACAAAAGTGGAGTTCGTAGTCCTCCCCATTTCGGCCAACTTTTCAGCACTTTTGGGCAGGCCGTGGTTCCACAAGCTTGGAGGGGTGCCATCCACTCTGCATCAGATGATCAAGATTCCTTATGAAGGACAAGTGGTGATAATTAGAGCAACTAGGGAGAATCAGGTGTCCATTTTGGAAATTGCAAGGCAACCTTTCAATGGGTTTCATGTGGCCGTGATTAGTGAAGAAGAGAACATCGAAGGGAGCCCTCAAGTGGTAAACATGATGAAGAGGATGTATTTCCTCCCTGGAGCTAGTTTGGGCAAGAATTCTCAGGGGCCATAAGCTGCCATAGCTACAAGAGTTTAGAAGGATAGGAAACGCCTCAGATATGAGGGCACTACGATGAACAACAAGAGGGCAGTAGGTGGGATCCCTCATATTAAGGATAGTTTTGTGCCAGCCGCCTCAGTATGCACCTAAGCAGGGGAAGCCAAGCCTCAATGGGTGGACAGAATAATTGTACCAGATTCGAGGTCTTTAATGATGTCTTCAATTGGGACATTGGAATGATCAAACTAGCAGAGGATTTTTGGGATGAAAAAATCATGACCAAGGGGACTATCTGGGACCGATAATCACCCGAGAAAATAATCACCGAAAGTTTGATGGCCGCCCGAATAAAGGGGAAAAGAAGGTGGAAGATGAAGCTATAGGGGAATAAAGTTAAGCTACACAGGGGGTTGCTGCAGTGCCTCCGAAATGCCAGTTCAATACACAACTGTCGACTGCAACATCTGCATGGGCGAAGAAAGAAGATGATGATAATTTAGATTTTCTTTTTATTCCAGAACTCTTTAATAATGTTGATAACTTTTCTAGTTCAATTAATAATATGAACAATTTTGCTTATTAATGCAATGTTTCTGATGATTTCACAATGCATAATCATCATCATGACTCATTCATATTTGACGTTGATTCAACTGATGCGATTCCATTTAATCTCAGAACTTTGGAAAACCCAAAGGAAATCTTAATAGCATTTAACATAACTCCTGAAGAGAGATTAAAATTTGAGAGAATCTTAAGAAAATATGAAAAAGTTTTTGTCTAGACCTATGAAGACATGCCAGGAGTCGATCGAGAAATCGCCAAACGTGCCATCCCAACGTATGCAGATCATAGACCAGTCAAATAGAAGCTTATAAGACTTAGGGCAGAATGGGCAGAGAAAGTGAAAGAAGAAATCCATAAGCAGATTGAGGCCAAATTTCTTATTAAGGTCCAACACCCGACTTGGTTGGCTAACGTTGTTCCTGTAGCCAAGAAGAATGGCAAAGTATGCATGTGTGTGGACTATCGAGATTTGAATAAAACTTGTCCAAAGGATGACTTTCCACTACCGCACATTGATGTGTTAGTAGACAGTGTCACAGTCTGCATGATGTACAGCTTTGTGGACATATACGCAAGGTACAATTAGATTCTCAATAAGATAGCCGACCGAATTAAAACAACCTTTATAACGGAGTGGGGAACATTCGTTTACAGAGTAATGCCATTTGGGTTGAAGAATGCAAGGGCAACCTATCAAAGGATGGCTACTCGAATTGTAACGCCTCAATACCCCCTGGGAGGATATCAGGGTCACTACGCAAACACATACAAATACGCATACATATATATACATAATTGCGGAAGGAAAAAAAACATAATTAGATAAAAATATACATTCATATATATATAGAAACCGTACATATTATGCGACATCATCATTCTTATATTACAGTTGTAACTACCATTAACATTTACACTACGTATACTATAGTTCTCTTTACATGCCACTATACTATACGGTACAAAAACATCTATAAATAAAAAATAAACGACTCCACTCAAGCTCCTAGTGGCCATGACCTGCAGATGCTCAACTCATCACTCAACCTGCAAACCTGTAAGGGAAAACACCCGTACTAAGCGATAATGCTTAGTGGGGATAAACTGAACAAAGGACTTCTATTGAAGTCGCAAAATAACACAACACTGCATATCAATAGTCATGTAAACACCTTATACAATAAGTGATAACATTTCACTACTATTACATATGTTCACGTGCGTGTACGTTAACATGATATTAACATTTCATGTAAAGGCATAAATGTATACCAGCCTTCACTACATCTCATATACAGTACAGAACATTTACTAGCCTGAATTCACATCAATGGTGGATACGGGTACACTGGATACTGCTTAACAGCATTGAACATCTAGAGACTTAACTCAATATACGAATATACGAGGTATTCAACATCTAGGGACAAACGGTGCCACACTAGCAACTACACTCTAACCCTTTATAAGCATGATTATCTATCCACTACTATTACCATTCAGGCTTAACATCAAGACTCTATTCACTATATTATATACATTGTAGTTCTCAATTAATGTTATTAAACATATTAAATTCCATTAAAAATACATGTATAACATTTGGTAATGTTTAACAAAGAAATATGCAAGTTGAAGGTACCTCACGGTGGTAACCTTTTGGTTGTCACCGTGACATGTAAAAATGCAAAATATAATGTAAAATAGGAATACCTCACGGTGGTAACCATTTGGTTATGACCATGAGGTCCAAATATATGCAATTCTGCCTTCTCTCAGCATTGGTCATGGTGACAATGATGTGGTTGTCACCGTGACATACAAAAAATAGGCAAAACAGAAGCAGAATCTTAGGACTGCTTCACTACTCCTTTTTTCTTAGCCTAAACTGGCATCTAAACCTCAATTTTTGGCCAAACTCCCTTATTAACAATTGTTCCTAGAATGTTAAGTTTCAAATGGAATAAGTTTCAGGTCATTTGGACACCTACAACAACAGATATGATATAAACAACCTATACTGCTCCTAGGAACCGGCCAAAGTAGAGACACCTCAGTTTTGGCCACTTTCAAGGTGATAACTTCAATATAGTATTTAGTTTTGATAGTATTTTTTATATGATTTTTGGGTATTTAGTTGTGTTTAATGTCATGTTATGTTTCTTTTATGTTAATTTTGTTAATCTTAGCCAAATTGGAATTTTGATGCATTTTAGATAACTATTTGATCAAAGTTTTGTGCCTTTGTAGATTTTTGCTCAAGGGGTCACGGTCACAATGAATTGGTTGTGACCGTGACATAAGAAGAATTGCAAACAGTAGCTGAAATCACATGGGTCACGGTCACAATGAAATTGGTTGTGACCATGACATAATTCTTTATCGGGCAGAATGCAAGGGATGAAGACCTCACGGTGGCAACAAATATCATCACCACCGTGACATAGTGTTTTCCTGGGCAGAAGCGAAACTTTGAAGACCTCACGGTGGCAACAAATTTCATTGCCACCGTGACCCATCTCCTGTGCGTGAAAGGAAATTAAAATTCTCGACTCTACATGGTGGCAACCGATTTCATTGCCACCGTGACCCCTCTGGAAGTATAAAACCATAATTTTCTGTTTGGCTAGGGTTCGGAACTTTTTAGTTTGTTTTTTATTTTAGTTTTGGTGGCTGAGATTTTCTGAATTATTCTTCTATTCTAAACTTGAGTTTTCAATCTTGTCTTGAGTTTTCAATTAGAAATTGAGAGTAATTTTCATTAGATACATAGTTTAATTTCTAGAGATTGTTAGTTTTAGTTTTCCGGAATTTCTAGTTATTTCTCCATTGAAGATCTGAAGAAGAAGACTGAAGAACGTGGGATTCAATAGGGATTTGCGTCTCAATGAATTTCAGGGTTTATTCTTTCCTTTATTCTTTTGATTTTGTAATGGATTGTGAGTAGTCTTTTAGTTGTTTAGGGGATCTCTAAATCTCCTACCTATGATATGAATAATGGATAATTTTTGAGTTTATATATGAATGAATGGTTTATTTTGCTTTTACATATTGTCAATTTATGGGATTTATTTTCTCAGTTCAATTTCCAGTTTTGATGAATGATTTATTCCATGTATCTCTTTTGGTTATTGAATTTGTTAATTGAATGCCATGAATATTTTATTCTCAGATTTTCTATCGTGTTTACTGTATCATTTAGACTGCTCCGAAAGGGAATCTAGATGTGCATGTTTTCATGGTTCAAGATTGGAGTGATGAGTGAAATAATTAGGTTTTGGGTTGTTTGGCTCCGGAATGGGAAAGCAAACCGAACCTAGGATTTTAGACCCGTGATTATGCTAGTTGTATGACTTGCTCCGGGATGGGACGTTATACAATTAGAATAGCTTGCTCTGGAATGGGACGCTTGGGTTAAGAGGGTTATCCCGATTTCTTTCATATAAGATTCTTAGATTAATTTTGTTCATATTTGGGTATGGGATGGATGAGTGAACCTGAACAACACTTTTCTATATTGAGATCTTTGCTTGTTATCATTTTTTTTTTATCTTTGCTAGTTTTTACTGTCATCTTAATTTGTTTTTGCTTTATTAACTCATTGTAGTTGATTAATTTATTTGTTCTAGCAGTCATAATTAAATCAATTCAACAACTGGGAATTCTTTAGCATATATTTAAGTGTCATAACTTGCATACTCAGTCCCTTGGGTACAATAACTCAGAGTCTTGAAAATACTCCATTATATTACTTGCCGATTCAGTACACTTGCTGAGGTCGCATCAAGTTTTTGGCGCCGTTGCCGGGGACTGGCGTTATTTGTGAGTTTTGATTTTTATTTGTGTGTGTTTATATTTTTCTTATTTTAGTTTTTGTTTTATTATTCTTTTTAGGTAGCTGTGGTGCATGAGCAGATTGAGACAGGAACCAATAGCACCATACGACCCTGAAATCGAGAGGACCTTGCATCATCGAAGGAGAGCCAACAGAAATAATAACATGGAAAATAATCCTCCAATTGGTGAGTTTCCTCCCGAGAATGAACAAGTGCCGAGGGCATAGATGAAAATCTGGGGAATGATAGAGAAGAGGTCCCGAGGCAGAGGACAATAAGGGATTATGCAGTACCAAGATGGAATGAGGATAATCGGACGATTGTGCTTCCAAGGGGAGTGCAGTTTGAGCTTAAACCAACCACCATCAATATGGTACAGAGGAATCAGTTTTCGGGTTCAGAAGTGGAAGAACCCGCATAGCACTTAGACATATTCTTAGAGGTCAGTAATACGGTTCAAATTCCTAGAGTGTCATCTGACTCGGTAAGATTAAAGTTGTTCCCTTTCACATTGATTGGAAAAGCACGTGAATGGTTGCAAATGCTACCTAGACAGTCGATTAGATCATGGGACCAGTTACAGGAGAGATTTTTGATGAGATTCTTCCCTCCGACAAAGACTGCGAACATCCGTAACTGTATATTGGGTTTTAGTCAAATGAGTGAGGAGCCGTTTCATAAAGCCTGGGAAAGGTTTAGAAGGCTGTTGAGAAGCTGTCCACACCATGAGATAGCCATATACCACCTGATGACAACATTTTATTCTGGGGTTACACCACAGACAAGATCTTTATTGGATGCTTCATCAGGAGGGTTATTCATAAATAGACTACTAGAGGAAGCTTTTCATCTGCTAGATGAAATGGCGGCGAATGATGCTCAATGGTCTAATCCTAAGTTAGTTCCAAAAAGACAAGGGATACACACTGTGGATGAGGTGTCGATGCTGAAGGCACAGATTGAGTCCATGAGGAAGGAGATGAGTAGTCTGAAAGTGCAGAATGTAGCTTCTGTGGCTCAAGAGAGTGGATGGTATGAAAGTGGGCAATTTGGTCAAGAGAGTGGGGCAATAGGAGATATAAATGCCATAGGAGATTACAGAAGGAATGACCCCTACAGCAACACATATAATCCGGGCTGGAAAAATCATCCAAACTTCTCTTGGAAGGATGGAAATCCAAATGCTTCATCCTCTCAACCACAAATTAGACCTCCCTTCAACCAAAACACTCATCAGAACCAAGGGCAGCTGTATCAAAAACCATATCCACCCCATCACAACCAAGGGCAACAATACCACCCACCGGGATACCAACCGAGGCCACCTGTGCAAGAAAAGAAGGCAAATCTGGAAGACATGTTGGCTACTTTCATAAACAGTCAATAACAATTTGTAAATAGCCAGCAGCAATTCATGGCTAATCAAGAGTCAAGGTGGAAATCTCAAGAGCAGTGGAACCGGAACCAAGATGCTTCCATGTCTCAAAGACAACTGGGAACATTTCCTTCGAATGTGGACTGGAATCCAAAAGAGGAAGCTAAAGCAATCACACTGAGAAGTGGTAAGGAAGTGGTACCGAGAGAAGACCAAGGTAAAAATTCTTCATCATCAGAAAAGGAGGAGCCGACACGGACGGTAATTAACTCTAACTCTAGGGTAGAAGTTAATAAAAATGCTCCTAAAAGTGATAAGGGTAAAAGTTTAGTGAATCCGAGGGTAGAGGATCTTGATATAAATAGACTGCCATTTCCTACAGTTGCTAAACAGGAAAGGAAAAATGAGCAAAAGGCTAGGTTTTTAGAGATGTTTAAGAAACTGCACATTAATTTACCATTTGCTGAAGCTTTAGCTCATATGCCTAACTATGCTAAATTTATGAAAGAATTATGTTCTAATAAAAAGAAATTAGAAGGGCATTGAACTGTACAGCTTACAAAAAATTACAGTGCTATAATTATGAATAAGATCCCTGAGAAATTGGAAGATCCAGGTAGCTTTACTTTACCTTGTGCTATTGGTGAAGATTTTTATGGTAATGCTTTATGTGATTTGGGTACCAGCATAAATTTGATGCCTTATTTTATTTGCAGGAAGCTTAATCTTGGGGACCTCAGGGAGATGGGAATGAGACTCCAACTTGCAGATAGGTCAGTGAGGCGGCCAAAAGGAGTGATAGAAGATTTGTTAGTGAAGGTGGGGAAATTCATCTTCCCAGTGGACTTTGTGGTGATGGAGATGGAAGAGGATAGGAACGTGCCACTAATAGTGGGGAGGCCGTTTTTAAACACAGCAAAGGCGTTGATCGATTTTCATGGTCAAATAGTCACCCTACGGTTCAATAATGAGGAGTTGGTAGTGGATATGAACAAGGCTCAAAAGTATCCATCTGGGGATATGGAGGAGTCTATTTATTTTGTAGATGTAATTGACGAGTGTGTGGAAGAAGTGCAGGAAAAAGTGGTTGGAGCTGATCCAGGTTACATTCAGTGGAAGGAGAAAAAGTGGAAGAATAGATGAGGGGAGAAGCAATAGAAATTGTGGAGATAGAAGATGGAAAGGATGAATCACAGAATGAAGAGTTTAACCCTAAAAAGGGGGATTTAAATTCTGAACTTAAACCTCTCCCCTCTCATTTGAAATATGTGTTTTTAGAGAAAGATCAGAAACCAGTAATCATATCTTCTTTGTTGTCAGGTGATGAAGAAAAGCTGTTGCTAGAGGTGCTGAAAAAGCACAAGGGAGCCATTGGTTGGGAAACCTCAGATTTGAAGGGAATTGACCCAAGTTACTGCACACACATGATCCCAATGGAGGAGGAATGCAAGTCGATAGCTCAGCCTCAGAGAAGACTCAACCCGGCCATGCAAGTGGTAGTAAAGAAGGAAGTACTCAAACTCCTTGATGCATGTATAATCTACCATATTTCTGATAGTAAATGGGTTAGCCCAGTGCAGTGTGTGCCTAAAAAGGGGAGATGACAGTGGTAAAGAATGAACTGAATGAACTGATTCCAACTCGTACAGTTACGGGTTGGAGAGTCTGTATTGATTATAGAAGGTTGAATAATGCTACTAGAAAAGACCATTTCCCTTTGCCGTTTATTGATCAGATGCTAGAGAGGTTAGCAGGTAATAGGTTCTACTATTTTTTAGATAGGTATTCGGGATATTTGCAGATTCCTATAGCCCCTGAGGATCAAGAGAAAATGACCTTTACCTGCCCATATGGCACATTTGCATATAGAAGAATGCCCTTTGGGTTATGTAATGCACCGGCTACGTTTCAATGGTGTATGATGGCTATTTTCCATGATTTTATAGAGAAATTTATAGAGGTATTCATGGATGACTTCACTATATATGGGGCTGATTTTATGAGTTGTCTAAAGCATCTTGATTTAGTGTTAGGGAGGTGTGAAAAGACTAACCTAGTTTTAAATTGGGAAAAATGCCATTTTATGGTGAGAGAGGGCATTGTGTTAGGGCATAAAATTTCAGAGAGAGGGATAGAAGTGGATAAGGCAAAAGTTGAAGTAATAGAGAAGTTACCGCCTCCGACGAGTGTTAAGGGCATAAAGAGTTTTTTAGGACATGCAGGGTTTTACCAGCGTTTTATTATAGATTTTTCAAAAATTGCTAAACCCTTGTCTAATTTACTCATGAAAGATGTTGTTTTTAATTTTAATAGTGAATGCTTGCTAGCTTTTAAAACGTTAAAGCAACGGCTTATTTCAGCTCCGGTGATTATATCTCCGAATTGAACTATGCCGTTTGAACTAATGTGTGATGCTAGTGATTCTGCAGTGGGAGCAGTACTGGGACAGCGTCGGGATAAGATATTCTGTGCAATTTATTATGCTAGTCACACTTTGACAGGAGCAAAGGTTAATTACACCACCACAGAGAAAGAACTTCTTGCAATTATGTATGCGTTTGATAAGTTCAGGTCATATTTGTTGGGTGCAAAAGTTGTGGTGTGGTCGGACTATGTAGCCTTGAGGCATTTGTTTGCCAAGAAGGAATCCAAACCGAGGCTGATTCATTGGGTGATGCTATTGTAAGAGTTCGATTTAGAAAATAAGGATAAGAAGGGCGCTGAAAACTTCATGGCAGACCATTTGTCAAGAATGGAAAATGACCATATTGAAAAGGGGGAAATTTTAGATTTATTTCCTGATGAACACATTTGTGCTTTATTTGCTTGTGACACTTCTGTTCCTTGGTTTGCTAACATAGCAAATTTTCTTGCAGGAGGTTTTATGCCTAAAGATTTTACTTGGCAGCAAAAGAAGAAACTGCGAGCTGATGCAAGACAATACATTTGGGATGACCCCTCCCTTTTTCGATTATGTGCTGATCAAGTTTTAAGAAGGTACATCTCAGATGAGGAGACGGGTGCAATCATCACAGCTTGTCACAGTGGAGAAGCTGGTGGACATCATGGGCCAACTAGAACGGTAATGAAAATTTTGTCTTCTGGTTTTTATTGGCCTACAATGTTTAGAGATGTTCAATTTTATGTGAAAACTTGTGATAGATGCCAGAGGGTAGGAAATATATCTAAGCAAGATGAGATGCCTCTGACAAACATGCTTGAGGTAGAACTATTTGATGTATGGGGAATAGATTTTATGGGACCTTTTCCGGTTTCGTACGGGTTTGAATATATTCTGGTGGCAGTGGATTATGTGAGTAAATGGGTCGAAGCTATAGCCACTAGAACTTATGATGCTAAGATTATTTTAGAATTTTTGAGGAGAAACATATTCACTCGGTATGGAGCCCCTAGAGCCATTATAAAAGATGGTGGTAAACATTTTGTGAACCACCAATTTAAGGCTTTATTAAAGAAATTTGGCGTTAGGCATAAGGTCACAACCCCTTATCATGCTCAGGCTAATGGTCAAGTTAAAGTGTCTAACAGGGAGTTAAAGGCCATCTTAGAAAAAAAGGTCAATTCATCTAGAAAAGATTGGTACCTTAAGTTAGATGATGCTCTATGGGCCTATAGGATAGCATTCAAGACACCGATAAGGATGTCCCCTTTTAGGTTGGTTTATGGGAAGTCCTGTCACCTCCCAGTGGAATTAGAGCATAAAGCTTATTGGGCTATCAAATTTCTGAATTTTGACCTTGAGAATGCAAGTAAGTGCAGGTCTTTGCAGCTAAATGAACTAGACGAGCATCGATTTTGGGCCTATGATCATGCCATGAGATACAAAGATAATACCAAGAAGTGGTATGATCGAAAGCTGGTCAGAAAGGAAATTACACCTGGAATGCGAGTGCTTCTTTATGACAGTAGGCTGCGGTTATTTCCTGGTAAGTTGAAATCGAGATGGAAGGGACCCTATGAAGTAGTGGCAGTTGATAAGTTTGGAGTGGTGATATTGAAGCACCCGCGGTTAGAGAATGAATTCAAGGTGAATGGACATCATGTGAAGCCGTATTTTGAATCTACATTTGATAGTGCTTCCACGATTGTCACTCTTGCAGATCCTTGACGATTTTTAAAAGTCCAGCTGCGGACTTGTTAAATGAAGAACTACTTCTTATCTTTGTTTCTTTTTATCGTTTAATGGTATTTTTTTTAGGAAGTTAATCTTGTTTCGTTTTGTAAATTTTATGTTCAGAAGAGAAATTATGTTTTGTTGGAGAATTTTCAAAACAATTGTAGCTAGAGGTTTGGAGAAATTGATTAAAATTTTGCAAGTGTGCAGGTGGTCACGGTGGCAAGGGATTTTGTTACCACCGTGACCAAATCATGAAAGCATTCTGGATTGGTACAATGGGTATGTCACGGTGACAATGATTTTCATTGTGACCGTGACCATCAGGTAAGTTACATTCTGTTTTGATGTGTTCATATGTCACGGTGGTGATGGTTTTTATTGCCACCGTGACCCCGTGTGAATGCCATTCTGTTTTCAAAATTGGATATGTCACGGTGACAATGAAATTCATTGTGACCGTGACATGTTCAACATTTGCTTCTGTTTTGAGAAAGTGGAATGTCACGGTGGCAACTAAATTCGTTACCACCGTGACACATTGGCGGGTCGATTCTGGAAGACAAATTTTAAGTATGTCACGGTGGAAACCAATTGGTTACCACCGTGACCCCAACGCAGAACTTTTAAAATTCTCAGTTTTATTCATTTTCTTTTTCACGCTTTCACTTTGCGCTCACTCTCTCAAATCACCCATATTGTTTCTCTGCTATTTGTGCTCTCTTCCTCTTTCGTGACTACATTCATTAAGATTCTACAACAAGTGAGTATTTTTCTCATCCTTTTAATTTTATTTCAATTTATTTATTTTTATTTTTCTCCTCCCTTCGTTCCCTGTTCCTCTTGATCTCCATGGCAGTGATTCTTGCGATTCCTGTGCCCGATGCTTTTGTTTTTTCTTCTTTGATAGTTTTCAATTCTTGCTGTGCATCCCTTCAATTCTTACTTCCCCCTTTAAATTTTTATCTTTATTGTGAACGAGAATGGGTGGGAAGTAGAAGTTTAGGGCTTTATTTGCATTTAACGTCGGTTGATGATTTTGCTCGATTGTGGGGTTGGTTTTGAATTTTATCTTTCTTTAGCTATTTGTCCTGCTCTTTTCCTTTGCTAATTAAAAAATTGGGGGTTAGTTTTTGCCTATGGGTTATATTTCCAGGGAGTTGAGGAAATGCACACCATGTGTTTGATAATATGTCTCAATGAACAATATTCCAGATTTTTGTGTGTTGAGACAATTTAGAATGCTGGGACTTATTTTCCATATCGTTTGCTTCTGCTTAATTGCTATTATTGCACATTCTTAACCTCCTTGTGGGTTGACATTCATTAGTGAATTGCTTATCGTTTTACGCGGATTGGGGAGCAGGTATTGTGTTGATGCTATACATTGGGGTTATTGCTTATTCACTTATTGATTGTCTTGATGAGTAAATTTGCAGCATTGTTGTTTACACTTATATTGATATTGATTGTGGACAATTATTTTTTACAGTGGCTCCAAAATGAAAAAGCAGTGCTCTTGCTTCCAGCTCCACCAGCCAACCCCCGAGCCAACAATCGGTAGATATTTCGAAGGTCCCTAAGTGGGTACCGGGACCAAAGAAACTTGCATATGCTTTGTTCTCCAAGTGCTCCTATGTCCCGATGACATATTTGGATTTTGATCTGTTGTATAAGCTCGGTATCAGATATCAAATTCAACAATTCATAGCTAACATCGGTTGGGAGAGGGTTTTCTCAACCCAGCAGAAGGTATATCCGCAATTGACACGGGATTTTGCGTCGACCGTCACCTGTCGATCGGGACGCGACCTTGCCCGAGACCCAGGTACGGTGTCTTTTTGGTTGGATGGAACATCTTACAATCTTACTTTTCATCAATTTTCCGAATATCTTGGTTTTCCACACCTTGCACTCGACTGTTTTGAGGATTATGATAAGGATGCTGCTTGGGCCACTATTAGAGATACGGCTATAGCTACCACGTATGTCTCGGGCAAGACAAAGTCCCACCATTTGGACTACCATGTTCTGCGCATCATCCATAGATTTTTCTCACTTTCTCTCCTCAGCCATGTAGATTCTGCAGGTCAGGTAAACTTACCCAAAGCTTTGTTCCTTGCTTACATGGTTCGGGGTGTTAGAATAAAAGGCGCTACTCATTTTTGGTATAAATTGGAGGAGATGCAATGGCATCCAAAGAAAGTGGAAAAAATAGCACTGGGGGGATTCGTCACACTGATAGCCAAGCGGGTTAACCATCCATTGGGCAAGTACAAGGTTTTATCTTCCATTCCTGTAATTGATGATAAAATGCTGAGGAATATGAAAGTCATAGTAAAAGATCCAACAACAGCGGATGGTTATCGATTATCAACCCGTGAGGAGTATTTACACGGAGTCGAACGGGGTTTAGGCAGTTTACCTCATGAGCATGAGGACGACCCTGAGGCACCGGTCCCTCCTGCACCAGAGCCCCAATAATCTGCCACAGCCCAGTATGATGCCATCATGGAGCGAATGGACACCATTTCCGCATCTCAAGCTGAGCTCCAGTCTCAGATGGATCAGGTGCTGTTGGGCTTGTCATCTTTGGCTGCGCGGTTTGATGCACAATTTCCACCACCACCACCAGATCAGTGATCAGGGAGACTTCTTATCTTTTGTTTTGATTTTTGTTTATTTTACTTTTATTTTTCTTCTTGATATGTAATATTATTACTTGCTGGGGACAGCAAGTTTTTGTGTGGGGGGTAGGAGCAATTAACTTCATATATATATGTAATTAACAGCCGTTGATGTATGATGCATGTTTGTTCTTGTTTTAGTTTTTTTGTACTTTATTGTCGTTGCCTGAATATCTTTATCTCAGCTTGGCTTAACCTCAGTTATTACTGTTGTGAATGTTTTGAACTTTAATTGGAGAATGGTCTATCTTAAAAACTGATCTTGGCAAATGAGTAGTTGGAAGTTTTAGAAGCAAATTAAATCTCAATCAGTCATATATCTTGTAATTTCCAATCTTTTATGCACTATAGGCTTGTTTGTAAAAATTTGAAAAATTCAGTACATAAGAGTTTTTGAGTGAAGGAATTTTAGGATGGTTAGAACCTTCCTCATTACCCTTCGAAATATCATAACAACTCAAGCAAGTTTAGGACATGATTTAGGCAATTTCTTTATTTGGTAACCATTTTAAATAGCTTTTGACCTACCTGTTTACTTCATTTCCATTGCCAGCCCCGTTGAGCTGATTTAGTATGCTAAAAGCATACTATGCATTTTTCTTTGTTACACTATTATTTTACCATTTAACCTAAATCCTTTGACTACCCTTTTTAAGAATTGGCCACTCTAGGATTGGGTTGGGATAACATTGAAAGTTGAATTAGGGTTATTTATTGTGAAAATAGTGTGGGAGTGAGAAGAATTGTGAAACTTTGGGGTGTTGTCTATTATATCGTTTAAGTTACCTTTAATGGAGTCAAATTTGTGGTAGGAAAATAGAGGTTTTGGGTATCTCATCATATTTCAAAAAAATAAAAAATAAATAAATAAATAAATAAAATAAATAAATAAAAAGAGAAAAGAGAAGGAAAAGAAGTTGATTGATTATTGTTAATCTTGGAGTTAGTTGATTATAGAAATATTCGAGTGTGGGATACCCTTAATTAGAAGAAGACGTATTCATATTCATGGATATTTGGGTTCGAAAGAGAAATTCATTAAGAAAGACTCATCACTTTGTTTTCTTGAGGTTTAATGCATTTCATGTTTGGGGAAGTTAGACGACCTTTAGCAACTATGAGTAAATTGAAGGTAAGTCATGGAAATTTTTGTTCAGTTTGGATAGTGGAATTATAGGTAGAGTGGCTGACTTTTTATTTGATTTCCCTTACTTTTCTTGTTAGCCAATACCCTAACCCAACATTACAACCTTGGGATAAGTCCTAATGATTCTGCTCTTAGTTTGAGTTGTTTAAGTGGAGATGACACTTATGGTTCCGGTGTTAAAGGAGAGGCGTATGATTATCCTGAGTTTTAAGTGCGAAACCTGTATGCAAATTCATTTGCATATTTAATTTCTTTGCTCAATTGCTGGAATGTATTGGTTATTTTGTTTTGAAAAGAGAAAATTGGTTTTGAGCCTAGCACACACACATGTGAAATTATTTGATATAAATTGATTTGAGTATTTGTAACTAAGACCCTTCTGCTTGGTGCTATGATTGTTGTTAAGTTTTCGTATTCTGAGTTAGAGTTTGAAATTTCAGGAATGTGGATAGTTCATTTACTCGAGGACGAGCAAAGTCTAAGTGTGGGGTATTTTGATAACTTCAATATAGTATTTAGTTTTGATAGTATTCTTTATATGATTTTTGGGTATTTAGTTATGTTTAATGTCATGTTATGTTTCTTTTATGTTAATTTTGTTAATCTTAGCCAAATTGGAATTTTGATGCATTTTATATAACTATTTGATTAAAGTTTTGTGCCTTTATAGATTTTTGCTCAAGGGGTCACGATCACAATAAATTGGTTGTGACCGTGACATAAGAAGAATTGCAAACAGTAGCTGAAATCACATGGGTCACGATCACAATGAAATTGGTTGTGACCGTGACATAATTTTATATCGGGCAGAATGCAAGGGATGAAGACCTCACGGTGGCAACAAATATCATCACCACCGTGACATAGTGTTTTCCTAGGCAGAAGCGAAACTTTGAAGACCTCACGGTGGCAACAGATTTCATTGCCACCGTGACCCATCTTCTGTGCGTGAAAGGAAATTGAAATTCTCGACTCTACACGGTGGCAACCGATTTCATTGCCACCGTGACCCCTCTGGAAGTATAAAACCATAATTTTCTGTTTGGCTAGGGTTCGGAACTTTTTAGTTTGTTTTTTATTTTAGTTTTGGTGGCTGAGATTTTCTGAATTATTCTTCTATTCTAAACTTCAGTTTTCAATCTTGTCTTGAGTTTTCAATTAGAAATTGAGAGTAATTTTCATTAGATACATAGTTTAATTTCTAGAGATTGTTATTTTTAGTTTTCCGGAATTTCTAGTTATTTCTCCATTGAAGATCTGAAGAAGAAGACTGAAGAACGTGGGATTCAACAGGGATTTGCGTCTCAATGAATTTCAGGGTTTATTCTTTCCTTTATTCTTTTGATTTTGTAATGGATTGTGAGTAGTCTGTTAGTTGTTTAGGGGATCTCTGAATCTCCTACCTATGATATGAATAATGGATAATTTTTGAGTTTATATATGAATGAATGGTTTATTTCGCTTTTACATATTGTCAATTTATGGGATTTATTTTCTCAGTTCAATTTCCAGTTTTGATGAATGATTTATTTCATGTATCTCTTTTGGTTATTGAATTTGTTAATTGAATACCATGAATATTTTATTCTCAGATTTTCTATCGTGTTTACTGTATCATTTAGACTGCTCTAGAAGGCAATCTAGATGTGCGTGTTTTCATGGTTCAAGATTGGAGTGATGAGTGAAATAATTAGGTTTTGGGTTATTTGGCTCCGAAATGGGAAAGCAAACCGAACCTAGGATTTTAAACCCGTGATTAGGCTAGTTGTATGACTTGCTCCGGGATGGGACGTTATGCAATTAGAATAGCTTGTTCCAGAATGGGACGCTTGGGTTAAGAGGGTTATCCCGATTTCTTTCATATAAGATTCTTAGATTAAGTTTGTTCATATTTGGGTATGGGGTGGATGAGTGAACCAAAACAACACTTCTCTAAATTGAGATCTTTGCTTGTTATCATTTTTTTTATCTTTGCTAGTTTTTACTGTCATCTTAATTTGTTTTTGCTTTGTTAACTCATTATAGTTGATTAATTTATTTGTTCTAGTAGTCATAATTAAATCAATTCAACAACTGGGAATTCTTTAGCATACATTTAAGTGTCATAACTTGCATACTCGGTCCCTTTGGTACGATAACTCGGAGTCTTGAAAATACTCCATTATATTACTTGCCGATTCAGTACACTTACTGAGGTCGCGTCACAAGGGTCTTAGACTAAGAATTTACTCAGGGTCATATCTATGACTTTTATAGGTACGTAAGTCATAGTTCTAACGGCTCAACAATCACTCAATTTGGAGTTCTCAATCTCCACTTATGACCAAAACATCACACAGAGGTCTGGTGAAACTTGAACAGAGTTTCCCCCAAATTTTAGGGTTCATACTATACAGTCATCAACACACATAACTACACATTTCAAGCTATAACATCTATCAATTCACACATAATCACATATAATATCTCAATTATACAATCACACATCTAATGAAAGTTAAAAATCCCAAACCTCTCAAAATTAAGCAACTTGTTTAACCTTGCTCCCACTCAAACCTTTTCCTTGGCCTTGACTTGTCTCCTATCCACAGCTTCTTACACAAATAACCCAAACAAACACTTAATCTAGATTTATTCTACTTTAAATCAAAAAAAGGAAACCAAGCAGAAGAAGAAGATCATAATCAGAAAATCAAACCACTTACCTTCTCAAACTCTCACACAACTCTTCAAACCAATCCAAGAACACAATTCAACTTAGGTGATCAAATGAAGAAGGGATAAGAAGAAGAAGGAGCATGAAAGAAGGAACAAAGAAAGAAAAGACGAAGGAAAGAAACCAAAAGAAAGAAAGGATAGGAACAATCGGCCAACTCAATTAAAGGCCAACAATATTCAATTAATTCCTATATATATATCACTTGACTCATGATAGGTGTCACCTTATCACATTGCCACTTGGCAAGCTCTAAGTAAGTTACCACTAAGTCCCTCTATAAAATTATTTTATTTATACACTTATATTCTCTTGCAATTACATCCTCTATACAACCAATTCCATACATATTTAATTACTTTTATACTCTTATTAGACAACTTGCACTCCAATTTTTTCTAGGGTACTAATTGGGTTATTACAATTCTCCCCTCCTTAAGAAATTTTGTCCTCGAAATTTCCCCACCACTACACATGTGACCATACTATATGTCACAGATAACTTTATACACTATCACTTAAGCATTTAAAGAACTTACCAGATGATCCTGCAGGTTCATCCAAGGCTACTCTGAGCATAGCATACACTAGCTCAGGTCCACCAGAGGGCACAAGCTTCTCCACTGTTTTCGATGGCGCTCGAGCCGTTCTACCTCTTCCTCTTCAGCTTCTGGCAATTCAAGACATGTCCACATTATCTCTGCTCACTTGGGTAGCTAGGTTCTCTCTAGACTTAGGGCAGTTGGCAAGCATGTTGCTGCACTTAAAACAGGCTCTTGTAAGCTTCCTACACTCACCCTAATGGTGCTTCTGACAATGATCACATCTCGATGTAGTACTTCCTCTATTGGAGGGTGGCATAGCACTCCCAATTGATGTAAGTTCTTGGGCCGACTCTTGAACAACTTGACCACTAGCCATCCCCCGAGCTCTCTTGTCACTACCCGCCTCTCTACTCGATACCTTTCTCTTTTGATCTCTCTTTTGGTTCAATAGTTCCGACTCCTCTAATTTCATGGCCGCCAACACTAACTTGTAGTAGTTCACTGACTACAAAGTAGCCATTGCCCATAACGGCCCTCTAATAATCTCTCTCAATCCATTTTTAAATTGCTGGCACTTGAAATCTTCAGTCAACAAGACGTCGGGCACATACTTGCTTAACCTATTGAACTCCTTCTCATATTCACCCTCCGTCATAATCCTTTGTTTCAAGCTGACAAACTCTTTCCACTTCGCCTCTCTATAGGCCTTAGTCACATACTTCTCCTTGAATTCATGGACAAAGAATTCCCACGATAATTCCACCGGTCTTTGGGGATTTCTCAATACCAGTTTCCACCTATCATATGTTGAACCCTGCAGCAATGACACAGCACATGCCACTCTCTGGTTTTGTGGGCAATTAATCTCATGTAAAATTCTTCCAATCCTTTCTAGCCAAAATTCGGCCACATCAGATTAATCCAGAGAAGTACCACTAAACTCTTCTGCTCCCCTCTTTCTTATTAGTTCCGTTGGAGCCTTCGGAGTAGTCAGTCGATCCAATAACTACATCAACCGTTGTACCAATATCGGGTTGTCCTGAGAAAGGCCTAATCCTTCAGCTTGAGGTTCCTTAGGAATGTGCGGATTAATATGTACTGGATTTACACTCCCAGTCGTCTCTCCTATGTCCTCACTTGGGTCAGACTCCATCTATACTCTAGAAAAATAACATTTACATTAGGCCACGACACTATACAATCACAAACATCTCATCTATACTCTATCATCCTATAGTCCTGAACCGCTTACACCTATACTCTCATACCACAAACTGTAACGACTCAATACCCCCTAGGAGGATATCGGGGTCGCTACGCAAACACATATAAATACGCATACATATATATACATAATTGTGGAAGGAAAAAAAACATCATTAAATAAAAATATACATTCATATATATATAGAAACCGTACATATTACACGATATCATCATTCTTATATTACAGTTGTAACTGCCATTAACATTTACACTACGTATACTATAGTTCTCTTTACATGCCATTATACTATGCGGTACAAAAAGATCCATAAACAAAAAATAAAGGACTCTACTCAAGCTCTTAGTGGCCATGACCTGTAGATGCTCAACTCATCACTCAACCTGCAAACCTACATGGGAAAACACCCGTGCTAAGCAATAATGCTTGGTGGGGATAAACAGAACAAAGGACTTCTATTGAAGTCGCAAAATAACATAACACTGCATATCAATAGTCATGCAAACACCTTGTATAATAAGTGATAACACTTCACTACTATTACATGTGTTCACATACGTGTACATTAACATGATATTAACATTTCATGTAAAGGCATAAACGTATGCCAGCCTTCACTACATCTCATATACAGAACAGAACATTTACTAGCCTGAATTCACATCAATGGTAGATATGGATACACTAGATACTACTTAGTAGTATCGAATATCTAGAGACTTAACTCAATATACAAATACACAAGGTATTCAACATCTAGGCATAAATAGTGCCACACTAGTAGTTGCACTCTAACTCTTTATAAGCATGCTTATCTATCCACTACTGTGACCATTCAGGCTTAACATCAAGACACTATTCATTATATTATATACATTATAGTTCTCAATTAATGTTATTAAATATATTAAATTCAATTAAAAATACATGTATAATATTTGGTAATGTTTGACAAAGAAATATGCAAGTTGAAGGTACCTCACAATGGTAACCTTTTGGTTGTCACCGCGACATGTAAAAATGCAAAACAGAATGTAAAACAGGCATACCTCATGGTGGTAACCATTTGGTTTTGAGTGCGAGGTCCAAAAATATGCAATCCTTCCTTCTCTTGGCATTGGTCATGGTGGCAATAATTTGCTTGTCACCGTGACATACCAAAAATAGGCAACACAGAAGCAGAATCTCAGGACTGCTTCACTACTCATTATTTCTTAGCCTAAACCAATGTCTAATCATCAATTTTTGGCAAAAATCCCTTCTTAACAATTATTTCCTAGGATGTTAAGTTTCAAATGGAACACGTTTTAGGTCATTTGGACACCTACAACAACAGGTATGATATAAACAACCTATACTACTCCTAGGAACCGGCCAAACTAGAGACACCTGTATTTTGGCCACTTTCAAGGATCTTAAACCAAGAATTGGATCAGGATCATTTGTAGAACTTTTATAGGTATTGAAGTCATGGTTCTAATGGCTTAATAATCACTCAATTTGGAGTTTTTAAACTCTACTTATGACCAAAATATCACATAGAGGTCTGGTGAAACTTGAACAGAGTTCCCCCTAAAATTTAGGGTTCATACTATACAGTCATCAACACACATAACTGCACATTTCATGCTATGACGTCTATCAGTTCACACATAATCACATACAATATCTCAATTATACAATCACATATTTCATGAAAGTTAAAAAATTCCAAACCTCTCAAAATTAAGCAACTTGCTCAACCTTGCTCCCACTCAAACCTTTTCCTTGGCCTTGACTTGTCTCCTATCCATAGCTTCTTGCACAAACAACCCAAATAAACACTTAATCCAGATTTATTCTACTTTAAATCAAAAACAGGAAACCAAGCAGAAGAAGAAGATCATAATCCAAAAATCAAACCACTTACCTTCTCAAACTCTCACATAACTCTTCAAACCAATCCAAGAACACAATTAAACTTAGGTGATCAAATGAAGAGACAAGAAGAAGAAGGAACAAAAAAAGAAAGAAACCAAAAAAAAGAAGGGATAGGAACAACCGACCAACTCAATTAAAGGCTAACAATATTCAATTAATTCCTATATATATATCACTTGACTCATACTAGGTGTCACCTTATCACATTGCCACTTGTCAAGCTCTAAATAAGTTACCACTAAGTCCCTCTATAAAATTATTTCCTTGGTACACTTATATTCTCTTGCAATTACATCCTCTATACACCCAATTCTATACATATTTAATCACTTTTATACTCTTATTAGACAACTTGCACTCCAATTTCTTCTAAAGTACTAATCAGATTCTTACATGAATCCTCGACGGCTTAATTTATAAAGCAGTGGAAGTATATGTCGATGATATGATAATCAAGTTAGCCACCAGAGAAGGTCACTTTAAAGCTCTAGAGAAGTTCTTTTAGAGGATTAGGAAAGCTGTTGGGGCACGTAATCAGTCAAAAATGGATTGAGATTGACCTAGACAAAGTCAAGGCCATCAGGAAAATGTTAGTGCCTTAGAAGGAAAAGGATGTCAAAAGTATCTTTGGCAAGTTGTACTATGTCAGCAGGTTCATCGCCAAGCTCACTTTAATTTGTGAGCCGATCTTCAAACTGTTCAGAAAAAATCAACCCGTAGTATGGAATGAAGACTGTCAGAAGGCCTTTGATACTATTAGGGAATACTTTCTGAATCCCCCGATTCTGAGACCACCTCAACCGGTCAAGCCGCTAATCCTATACCTAGTGATAGAAGACAGCTCAGTAGGTGCCATAATGGCTCAAGAGGACGAATTCGGAGTAGAGTTTGCTATTTATTACCTTAGAAATAAGTTCCTTTCTTATAAGGTTAAATATGCAGAAGTGGAAATGATCTGACTTGCAGTGATTTGGGCCTCTAAGAAGTTGAGACACTACTTCCACTCTTATAAGGTACAAGCAATCACAAAACAGAACCCTCTCAGATACCTACAGGAAGCTTCGTCTTTGTTATGAATAATGAGAAGATGGTTGCTGCTACTACAAGAATTTGACATTGAGTATGTCACTCGGAAGACCATTAAGGGACGTGCAGTAGTGGAGTTTTTGGCAGAACACATCGAAGGAGATTCGTTTGAGTTTAACTTCCCGGACGAGGACGTTGTGGCCATCGCAGTACAAGGCTGGCCATTACATTTTGACTGAGTAGTAAACAGCAAGGGGGCAGAAGTAAAAGTCATTCTAATGACCCCAGATAATGAAAAGCTCCCACTAGCTAAGAACCTAAGTTACAAAGCCACTAATAATGAAGCCAAATATGAAGTTTACGCTTTCGGGTACTTGGGCATGAAAAACTTTGAAGTCTTTGGAGATTCATCACTAGTAATCAATCAGATTCGGGGTGAATGGGCTGTGAAGGAAGAGTGACTAATACCGTATGTGAAGCATCTGAAGGGTTTAAGCAGTCAGTTTGAGACATGTACTTTCCACTTTGTCTCGAGGGATAAAAATCAGTTAGCCGATGCGCTTGTAACTTTAGTATCAATATGGGATAACCTAGAGGGGGTAGTCATGAAGCCCGTCTTGATATCCGGCTCAAAAAAGCCCAGTTTTGAGCCCAATCTAGTCATGCAGGTCAAAATTGTTAACGAGAAACCATGGTACCATGGCATCAAGAGTTACTGTAGACGCGCATCGGACCAGCAAGGCCCTCATTGAGCCCGCCTTTTGGGGCTCGAGGGATTGGTTCGCGTCTTTTATGATCTTGGGTATCATGAGTCATTTTGGATGCCTCCTTTCCAATAGAACATTGGAAAGGATCATCTAAACCCATAATACCTTTAGGCACCTGTTGAGGTATTTTGGAGTCGCCACCCAATTTATAAAAAATTGGGAGAGATCTCTAACCTCTATTAGTCTAAACCAGAGAAGGTGTTCGGAACTTTGCTCTTATTAATGACTTAAGTTTTATGAATGAGTTGTTAAGAAATTCAAATTCCATCTCTCATCTCACGCGGTAATGCAATAAATTAAAGCGCATTCATTCATATTAAATAATAGAAAACTGGGACAGAACAATCCCCCAATAAATAATAGAAATAAATAAAGAAAAATGGGACAAAACAATCCCACAAATAAATAAGTAAATAAATAAAATAAACAAATAAATAAACACATAAAGGGAATTAAAATACAACATACATAAATCGGGTCATGAATTTTAGGAACATTGGTTCCTTTTTTATTTATTAAAAAAAATTGGAGAACTATTTTTAAGATATTAATTGGAAAAACTGGGATAAGTGATCCCATTTTATAAAAATTTAGTTCTTCTTTTGATAGTGAGATTTTATTGGTTAAAATAGGATATTGGTCTAATTTATTAAGAAAAATCCCAAATTATTAATTATTAAAAAAAACATGACTTTCCATAATGCGGAGAATTTAAAATACATTTTTACATACAACACATAGAAATAATAATAAAAAAATAATACAACTATTGAAATGCAAACCCTAAATTGAAGGTCTTTGGTCTCCCGATCTTCCAACCCGTGCACGAGTGTAACTCGCAAAGATAAATAATTTTGAGACAAAAATAAAATAAATGTTAGTAAAGTAATTACATGGATAATATATGAACAAACCATTAAATAAAAATTAATAAATAGACCAATTAAGTAAACAAATAAACTAATTAAAACTTGACAAATAATACAATCATAAAATTAATAATTAAGACAGAAATCAAATAAAGCAAATTATATTACATCACATGCATTTTGGTAACTTCCTACGTTCAGGTACATGGAAAAAAGTATATATAAGGCGCTACGAAAAGCTAGCACGGTCAGCGGGCGGGGTAAAGGGGCAGCACCCCTTACGGCGTCGGGGGGGCAGTGCCCCGCGAAACTTTTTCAATTTTGTCAAATAAATGATATAAACAAATAAATTAATTTAATAAAGTAATTAAAATAACTAATAGATCAATCAAATAATAATCCATTAAACTAATTAAATATAAACAAATAAAAATAAATAGATAGGAATTAAATAAAGCAAATTATACACATGCCATTACGTACAGAACATAAGAGAAAAGAAGAAACAAATAGGGGAAGAAGAAGAGCACGACTCGTGCTCTCCTTGCACGAGTCCTGCAGGGAGAGCATAACTCATGCTCTCCTTGTACGAGTCATGCAGGGAGAGCACTACTCGTGCTCTCCTTGCACGAGTCATGCAAGGGAAGCACAACTCGGACAGAGACAGGGGAGCATGCATCGGTCAGCAAGAAAAAAAGACGTGTGACTCGTGCAGCAGGGACATGACTCGGACGAAGGCTCACGACTTGGACAAAACACAGAGATGATCAGAAGAACGTAAAAAATAGGGATGAACAGAGTAACTTCAACAGATGAACAAACACAACATCATGCGATCAAAACATGCATAATAAAGCCATAAACATGTTTATTTAATCACAATAGCTACTTATGATCTATGTTTGATAACAAACAATGACAAACATGCAAATAATAGATTAATAAAATCAAATGAAAATAAACAGAGTATGTACAAAGAGAAGAATTAACCGGTAAAGCAAAACGAGAAAGAGAAAGAAAAGGGAAGAAAAGGAAAGAAGGAAATAAAGAGATAGTGATCCAAGTATTTACCCTCAGATTTTGACGTTAGATTGCAGATGATGAAGTTCTGGTTTCCTTATTGCTTTTGTTTGGAAAGAGATCAAAAACCGTGACTGATAAAAACCTTCAATCGTTTTCTTCCTATCAAAATCCTTCTCTTTGTGTTCTTTCTTTCTGGGTTTTTAAAAACCATCCCCTGTTCCAATAATTCTCTCCCTTTTTATCTCTCTGACATGCAATCCATGCCTTTCAAACCAACTCCCCACGAAAAGCAGGAGAACGCACGTTAAGGGGAGAGGCAGGTGAGACTTTTATCTCACCTATGAGATTGGCCTCACTAACTTGAGGCCTCATCTCACGTTAGTGAGATGGGCTTCATGTTAGTGAGGCTGCCATCTCACTTAGTGAGATTGGCCTCACTACCCAGGCCCTAGGAAACGGCCCAACAAAACAAATCTTTTTTTTTTAAAATAAAAATGAAAAACATATTTTTCGAGGAAACCATCACTTCCATCTGGCTCTTGCCTATGAATAGGCATCATTCTCATCATAGGGTAACTTCGGTCTAGATTGCCTCAGGATCCGGTGTCTACAGTTACCTAGAAAGGATAGAATTCCTAAAAGAAGCTACCGAGAAGGACCAGAGACTGATCCGTAAGCTGTCCACTTAGTGTATTTGCATAGATGGTGTGTTGTACAAATGGCAATCCGATGGACATAGTTTAACATCACCTTGGCCATTCGCAGCTTGGGGAATAGACATTATTGGGGAGATATGCCCTACGGCCTCTAATGGACATAGTTTCATCATAGTCGCTATTGATTATTTCACTAAATGGGTAGTGGCCGAATCATTCAAAAAGGTCGATGCCCGAAATATGGCTAAATTCATTGAAAAGAGCCTAATATTCAAATATGGTCTCCCACACCACGTAGTATCTGACAGTGGGGTGCAATTCATGGCTAAAACAAAAAAATTGCTCCAGAAGTATAGCATAGAGCATCACAAGTTTTCTCTGTATCTGCCGCAAGCCAACGGGCAGTAGAGGCTGCTAATAAGAATGTTAAGAAGATTCTAGCCAAAATGGTTCAGAATTACAAGGATTAGGCAGAGAAGTTGCCTTTCTCGCTCTGGGGCTATAGAACCATGGTTAGAACTTCTACAGGGGCCATGCCGTATTCTTTGGTATATGGGACAGAAGCTATATTGCTAGTAGAAGTGGAACTCAGGTCTTTAAGGATGGTCATGGAGGCTCGGATTTCAAAAACTAATTGCTAGTAGAAGTAGAACAGATTGTGAGCCTATTATCACAATCAGATTTGTCAGAAGAGACTTGCTCGGTCGTTCGAGAAAAAGGTCAGAAAGCACCCGCTGAAGGAAGGGAATTTGGTTTTCAAGCAAATGAGACCAAGTGCGCCGGACATACGGGGAAAGTTCAGACCAACATAGGAAGGCCCATTTATTCTCAAGAAGATGCTATCCAAGGGAGCAGTGATTTTGGCAATAGAGATGGGAATGAGTTCAAGGAACATGTCAACGTCAATAAGCTCAAAAGGTTCCATGGCTAAAGGCGTGAAAATCAAAATAAGGGAATAAATGCCCCGCGAGTCGAAAATCAAAAAAAGGCAGCCTTGGTAAAATTGGGCGCCTCAACTAGGTGAAAACTGAAAAAATGCATCCTAGACAAAAATTAGAAGTTCAAGAGAAAATATCCAATCAAAAAAACCTGAGAGGGCTGATTGGTAATAGGAGTTTGATGCTGTTAAGCTCTACCATGAGAATAGATGTAGTTTTGCATCGTACATCTATGTTAAATGATGATCATGTATGGTGAAATCAAATCGAAATGTACACATTTTTGCAAAAAGGAATAAAACAGAAATCATTCAACTTATATGTTCATTATTTCCAGTTCTTTTGTAAAAATAAAGACATCATTCATTATAGAATGCATGTAAATCTAAACTATACTCTACTACTGCTCTTGCCAGCCAGATGCCTAAGTCGGTGGGTCCTATTATCGACTACAATGCTAAGCACCCATCTTTTGTAGGCACTAGTGGACGTAGTGGAGCAATCCCTAATAGAAGGTATGATGGTCTTCACCGGCAGCCTTGCCCAGAGACTGTGATACCTAGATGTGAAGGTTGAAGATAAGACGCCACCCTGAAAATATAAAGGGAGCCTTACAACATCCTGAATCATCCCGAACTGTCGAGTACAATGGGCCGTGATGTAAAAGGTAGCCTCATGAAGCCTGCACAACGTAACACACCCTGAAGAGCCATCGGTCGTCATAGCAGAAAGAGGGAGCCAGGGGCTCATAAAACTGATGTCCTCATCCGCCACCTCACTAAATCTAGTGGTACCCTCATCGGGAGAGGCAAAAGAGTACAACCGCTGTCAGGTAAGAAAATGCCTCAATAAATACTGGCCAATAACCCTAGGAGGGGGCTTTGATAACAGTCTCAGCTGCTTTTGCAACCATACCTAGATGACAAGGAAAATAGTAATAAATGAAAAGAAAAAAAGCTGTCGGAATGGGTAGGATCCACTCCGAGCAAAAAATAAGGTATAGGGTTATGTGAAAATCTGAAAGGACGCATCTCCCACTAAGAAAAGCTAGTGTGAAAATCCATAAATGATGCACTACCTTTTAAAATAATGACATACCTGGAGTAATAAGGGGCTCCCGGTGAAGGCAACAGAAGGGTCGGCACAGACAGAATCCAAGACCATAATCCTCTCAGCCAGAATCAAGGGGGATGGGGTCAGCCCGCAGTGGATCCCGTCTACTATCCTGAACAGCCTAAAATCGCCAGTCAACTCATCAGAAGTCATTGTCAGATACCTAAAAAGGCAAAACAGAAGAATGACACTGGCCCAATGAGTCGACATAGTAGAGAAGCCCTCTAGTGCCTCAGTCAAAGGCTCTAGTGCAAAGGTGGTCCCTCGAGGAACTAGTCTAGTGGCGACTGAAGAAGAAATACCTAGGGCCAGTGCAACATCCCTCGCACAGACAAAATCGCAGATCGGGATACAGGGCAGTGTACCAAGTGGAAGCCTCGCTCCGATAATAGTGGCAAACTCTTTAGGCAAGGGCATAATTCTTAGTAGGAAAACCTAAAGATGTAGAAACGAGGATCTCAGAAGTGGGCTGCAGCTAATAAAAGGTTCTGGTCCATTCTAATTCTCCTCAAAAATCTCAGACCAGAATAAGGGGATAAAATGGTATTTTCCCAGGTTCGGGGGTCATCTAGAATTCGGTGCATTTTACTGAGGATAGGGGATGACATTTTTCAAATGTTTTGGGGCAAAAATTAAATATGAATGGAAAAAGAAAAGAGAAAAAGAAGAAAAACCTGGAAAAAAAAGCTGTGGTTGAAGCCCAAAGAGAGAAATGCACGAAATTCGAGGAAAAGATGAGACATTTAAAGAAAGCCACAACAGACAGGCTGCCCGTCGGTCAGTCTTCCAATGGGAAGCCCGTTGGTCAACTGTTTGACCGTCTGGGGATCTATTCTCCTGCACATTTCATGCATTTCACGCGCATAAATATTTTACGTGTATTTTTGCCATTTTTTAATTTTACAGAAAAGTAAATTTGATGGAGAAGTGTACCGTGCACAGAAATTAGGAGCAAAATATTCAGTAAGTATTTTCTTTTCAAAAATTTGAAAAAAATGAGGGAAAATGAAAATGAAAGAGAAAGAAACGTGGGAATTTTGAACAATCGACGGGATGCCCGTCAGTCGGCCTTCCAACGGGATGCCCGTTGGTTAGCAAAATCTATAAAAGGACGCGCGTAACTGCCCGTCCTCTACTTTTCTTCTTCTTCCTTATCTCTCGCAAACCATCGAATCCCATCGGTTTTTCAGTCATTTCTCCCTCATTTTTCACTCGTTTTGTGCACCACTTGTGTCAAAACGATCCTCGCACCACCGCGCACGCATAGGACCAGTTTTTTACGGTTTTTTTCAAGGTTTTTTCCAGTCCACTTCGTCGACTACCAGGTTGGTTTTACTACATTTGTCCTCTTCTTTTCACTTTTTTTTACTTAATTTTTGTTCTAAATGCATGATAGATGTATATGCTTCAAATTATAGGACAAATTCTGCCTTTATATTTTCTGCATTTTGGGACCTTATACAATGACAACTGAAGTGCAAGTAAATGATGAAATAATAAATCATAAAAAAAATAATAATAATAAATATAGGTGTAGACACTGGGTCCTGAGTCAGCCTATATCAGAGTTACCTAATGATGATTAATTGCCTATTTACAGGCAAAGAGTTTGGAAATAATGATTTTCTTGTCAAATTTACATTTTAGAATAAAAAATAAAAAATAATATTAAAAAATTAGTTTTAAAAAATGAAATTTGAAAATTTTAATGTTTTTTAGTTAAATTTTAAAAAATATATTTTTTTTTTCGCGAGTGTCGGCCGCGGCAGTGCGCGAGCGACGCGCGGCCCGTCACGCGGGCTGGGTGAGCATGCGTGACCAGCGCGCGCGAGCCGACGGGCGTCGGTCGGCCCAGATCCGCCGTAAACGGGAATTTTTCCCCTTTGTTCCGATTTTTCTTCAATTTTCTTATTTTTTCACCATTTTTTCCTGGTTTTTAATGTTTTTCTTCCTTTTTTACACCCAAATTAAGAGAAATTAGCTAAAAATCCTATTTTCTTCCCTAATTAATTATTTTTTCCATTTTTATTCTTTTAAGTTGAAAATTTCAAAGGGAATTAAAAAAAATTCATTTTGCATCAAAGATTTTTATTTTTTTCTTCTCTTCTTCTTCAAGAATTCTCTCTACACAATTTTTACATCTTTTTCTCCAAATAAAATTTTTAGGTTAAAAAATTTAATTTTTAATTTAAAATTTTTCTTGAGACAAAGAAAATTATTTTTTGTTCTTGAGATTAGAATTTTTATTCAATTGTAATTTTTTAAAACAAAGGAAACAATTTTTTTTTTGTTCTTGAAAATTAAATTTATGTTCTTCTTTTTAACAAACTTTTATCAATAAATATTCCTAAGACGAAAAAATCAATTTTTTGTTCTTGAGAATTAATTTTTTTTCTTCTATTATTTTTTAAGCAAATTTCTTTTGAAATAAAATTTTAATTTTTATTATTTTTATTTCTATTTTGTGAATCAAATCAAGTAAAGTAATCATATTCTTTATCAATCGAATCCAAAATCTGAGGATAAACATTTTAGGCTTAATTTTTTAATTTTATTTTTCTTTTGTTCGTTTTTTGTTCATATTTAATTATTAACAATGTAGATTTTTATGCTTATTGTGTTTTTATTTATTTTATGTGATTTTGTATATAATTTTAACATTTTTAATATTCTTTCTACTTTATTTTATTTAATTGTTTATTCTTCATTTCTATTGTTATCATTGTTATCATTATTATCATTATTATTATCTTTTTTTTGTGTTAATATGTTAATCTATTTATTTTAATATATCATTTAATTTATTTGTCATACATAATGCATATTTTATTTATTCTAATCAATTATTTATTGTTTTATGTGTTAATTGATTCTCTTGATTTAATTACTAACATAAGTTTTATTTGTGCTTGTTTTTGGTTTTAAATCCTTATTTTTCCTTATTTGAGCATCCATGCGAGCGAAAGATGAGATCCAGAGATTTATTTTTATTGTATTTAATTTTTTACTTTATTTGTATTTTGATTTATTTTGTCATGTAATTATTAATAAAATCATCTTTTTATGCGAGCTTAATTAAAATCACACAAAAGTATTTCTACAAAATAAATTGGCTATTTCTAATAAAGTGGGACCAATGTCCTAGTTTTCCATCCAAGTAAATTGTCACTTTAAAATTAATTTCTTTAACTATGCATGTGAGAACCAATGTCCTCATCCTTAATACATACCCCGTTTTATGCATGATTTAGATTTATTTTACAATGGGGGTTGTATTCTGCCTCTAATTTTGTTGTAATTTATTCTCATGTACTTTATTTTAATTATGCTTTCATTTACCGCTTTCTTTGGATGACCAACTTGCGCTCTAATTATTGCATCAAAACGTATGAGAAAATGGATGAAAACTTAAATTCAAAACTCAATTTTAACTTAATCAAGGTATGAATAAATGAGAAGTTCCGAACCATCTCTGGTCTTTGGGCTCAACGAGGCGAGAGGGCCATCTCAATATTTTATTGGGATGGGGCCTCCAAGACACCTCTTGTGTCCTGTAAAAAGGCTCAAAACTTGCACAGTTCTAGGCGCCACGAGGCGAGAGGGCCATCCTAATGTTCTATTAGGGTGGGGTCTCCAAGACACCTCTAGTTTGCCCCAGCGCGAGCTCGAGAGGGCCATCCTAATGTTAGGGTGGGGCCTCCAAGACACCTCCGGCTTGCCTATGATGGACATAACTACACTGTCTTAGGCTCACTGAGACAAGACGAACTTTTTCAATGTTCTATTGGGTAGCGACTCCATGAAACCTCCTTGATGCCCTTGCAATTTCACTTGCAAGTTTCCATGAACCTCATTCTTGAGAGCCCTAAAAGCGGGCCTTTGAGGCGCCCCACGGGGTTCGGCGCGCGTCACAGTGGCGATTGCATTTCATTAGAGCCTTAAAACTATGCTAGCTTGGTCCCTATTCTTACCCCGGTGCATTCCCGAAGCACAACCCTATGTTCACGCAATGTAGGGAAGTGTTAAGGATAATCACCAGCTCAAGCCATGGTATATTAAATGGAGACCCAATCGGTCGTTATGCTCGTGATGAGCTAGGCCCTTTGGCAGGGACTATGCTTGGGTAGCCTTAAAGTATCATCACCTATGACCAAAGCTCATGTAATGGCAATAGATACTTCCCCTAGGTGACATGTACCTTAATACGATGCTTGCTATGTGGGCCATTATACATTGAACAAAATCAACCAAATTAAATGGTCTTTTATCAAAGGCTTCCATGCCCCGATGAGCCCATCTTAATTTAGTTAAAATATTTAAATACATAAAGGCCAAAACTCATACGTATGCGCATTAGTCAAGAGATGTTATGATGTCGGTTTCCCACCGTGCACCATACGCGTTCACTAGGTTCCCCGTTAACCCATGGATCAAGCTCACCTAAGAAAGAGATCGCATTACCTCATGTGTGGGATTAATAAGGTTGGAAGGATCTACTTGCTTGAATGTGATTGTAAATGTTGCATAACATACTATCATGCATTGTATATGTCATTCATGCATCATTCTAACAATTTAAATTTTTCAGCCATCATAAATTCATTTAAGTGGACTAGAGGTTCCGACGGTAAGCTAGTAAGGACAAATCTGCTATTTGAGTTGCCGAAATTAGTATCTGACTGGGATTCTAAGTCATTCTCATCAATCAGTGAATCCTCTCTTGAATCATCAATGGCAGAAGAAACTGGAGGTTTGACCACTCAAGACCTTGCTAGGAGACTAGAGGACTTTGAATGGAGGATGCTGGATATGATGTAACACCCCCACCGTCGCCCCCATTGGAAGGACACCGGCAGACGTGCTACCCGACGCTCATCACAAACATGAACACATACACTATGCGGAAGCATACATTCATACATGACAAGCATACAGAAATACAGCGAAAATTAAAACTTTAAAGGAACTAGCTGAACATACGATAACCCACATACATACATATAATCATTCAATCAGCGGAAGCATAAGGCGAAGGATAGAACTGAGTAATAACTTAATACAATATATAATAACCTATACATAGCCCAAAAATAACATTTAGAATTTTACTGATACATAAGACTATAGGGATAACAAAAATCCAAAATACAGAAGCTGATCACATAACAAAATTTCTAACTTCTACGTGGCCGACCTTGCAGATGCCCGACTTGAATCGAACCAAAACCTGCCACATGCACGGGAAGGAAATCCGTTCTAAGTGATAAACGCTTAGTGGGGAGAACACACAAGAGTATGAGCGGCCATTCACAATGGTCGCCAAGGCATATCACACTCACAATGGCTAATGCGAACATTCATAACACATATATAATCAGGCTTGCATAGTAAGGCATTAATTCGAAAACTCACAACCATAACCATATACTTACGTTGAGAATAGGCCAAAACAGACATAATACAATATCCGATACAAGTATCATCATGCAAAACTACATACAATATCACATGTATAAACCTACAATGGTATCAAATATCAGTACCTTACCGTGCAAAGTCACATGAGATTTATACATGCAATTGTCATAACCAAGTACCCATGCATGAACTGATAACCCAATCAAATGCGACACAATTACCATACGATAACGCACCCAACTATCATGTTAAGAATACTAGCTATCTAACATACTTTGACATGCCATACACACACTAGCCAAAATCCAAGGGACGACATCCAAAGCACCACATTACCGCTGCGCAACTCTGATATATAAAATATCATGCCGAAAATACTCTAATAGCGGAGACCGAAGACATAATCACATAACATCACATTCATATCATCACCATGTAGAAAATACAGTTAAATCTTACATACTTACAGCCACAACTGCTTCGGTTCACATGCTTGAGTCACAGACATAAATACATTAGTCGAATCACATTCAAAGCATTCTGAAACTTATAACACAACACATGACCAGTGCGGATAATGGTGTTAGATATCCAATCATGCTTACATTATAAAGACATACATTCCGAAGCTCAAATCTACGTTCATATACATATAAACTGATTCCTCAAATCATTACTATGCTCATACGGGTGTCACATTCTTACAGTTATTTCAAGGTAAAATAAACTAACAAAGCACCTGCTGACTCACAATAGTGGATAACGAGTGCACAAATAGTACCTTACGGGTACAAATCGGCCAAAGGGTACCTTACGGGTACGAATCGAAAACCATTTTATTTTATCACAATTAAAACATTTCACTGAGGGGGATCTTAAACAAGATCCAAACACATTAAAAAGGATCGCGAGGATCCGTACACATAAAGGGTTCGCGAGGAACCAAATGGGGGACCTGATCAGGGTCCAAACGTCCACTGGGCTGCAGCTAAAAGACTCTATTAGGCATGCCTAACTATCCACTAGACTGACTCTCGCAGGTCATGCATAAAAAATTCACGTTTCGAATCGCACAATGTATATATATATATATATACACCATGCATAATCCAGACTACGATAGACATATAAATATGCTCATAAAGTCAGTCATATATCATACAATTCCTATTGCAAAACATAATACAATCATCACATTTTACATTTAAGCATAACACATTGAGTTCAAAGGCTAAAGCATAATAATGCATTCAGACATTAACCATATTATTCAAATAAATTTGGCATAGTATAATATCAATCATACCACATACAATTCATATTCTGAAGTATGCAATAATTCAATCAATCACATTTTAGCACTACTCAATATACTAAAGCATGTCAGGAACACATGTGGAATCATATTATGCCAATGATTAATAACGCATAATCTTAATCGTGGAATGATACAATATACTCTTAAGCATGGCAGGTTATTCTTAGAGAAGGATCTGATCAAAGATATGCATAACATATTTTACATTGTAATATGACATGCTCGGGACTAAACAATCAGAAAGTTAGCCTTCATAATTCCTTCGCATTCGAAATATGGCATGCAATACAAATCACAACAATAAGCATATCTAAATCCAAACCATACAGTTGAAATCCCACAATCATTTAACCGAATCACTATAATCCAAAACTTATTCCAAAAATACCACATGTAACTTATCATGGATAACATATTGTTAATCACAAATAAATTAGGATAACCATTCATATAAGCAAGGTAATATAGCACACAGTAGGGGTAAAAAGCCATAAAAGCATTTGAAAGTCATTTTATAAGAAAACTAGTCACTTGGGGAACAAGGCAAAACAGAAAAGGCCATATAAGGGCATATAAAAGCATGACATGAATCATACAGCAGTATAAGTCCATACAAAAGAAATAAGAAATTCATTTTGGTTGAAACTGGGCTAATTCGGAAAAATGGGGCTGAAGGGGGTCGGTCACGAGCCATGTCACGACTCGTGACTGGCCTCAAGGGAGGGTCACAAGTCATGACTCTATGTCACGCCTCATGACATGCCTCACAAGGGAGTCACGACTCGTGACTTGCCTCTCACAGGGCAGTCACGCGTCGTGACTGGTGAGTCACGCGTCGTGACTGGTGAGTCACGCCCCGCGATTGCTTCCAGCCCGCCGAAAAGTCACGCGTCGTGACTGGGAGACAGAGTCACGTGTCATGACTGGGAGTCAGGACTCGTGACTTGCCTCACTCAGGGCAGTCACGACACACACGTATTGGAAACGGAAATTCCACCAGCATCGCGATTTTCCGTTCCCATCATGCCCAGAATTCTAAGAACTCGACAAAATCAATTTCAATTTGATTCAAAACACTACGAATCTCATCTTACCTTCCAATAGATCTTCCATACATCAAAAATGATGAAACACCAACTTAATTAACAATCAAAAAAACCAAAATCATGCATAAACACATTCAATTCCCTCAAGAACATAAACCCTAAAAATTACACTAAGTTCAAATCCCAAACTCAGTACCTTCAATTCAATCCTTATCATGCATTACTAACACATCTACCCACATAAATCATGCATATACACATGCCAAAACACACCAAATTCCAGAAATTAAACAATGCAAACACATTTACAACCTAAGTGAGAATTAGGGTAGAAACAACTCAGAAGTTCAAATGTAGGAATCAAAGCTCCCAAACCTGGAATTGAAAATCCACAATCACACTTTAAGCTTCAATCCTCAATCCTCTACTTGTCCTTAAGCTTCTTCTTGCAACCCAAAGCTTGCATAAACAAGAAACCCACAAAATCCTTAGTCCAAACCCTAACTCAATATAAACCAGAGGAAGAAGAAGAAGAAGAACAGCATGCAGGAACCCTAAACCCCAACTTACCTCTTCAAGCAATCCTCAAGCTCCACCAAGACACCAAATCACACACACACAACCAAGGAAGGATACAAAGAACGGGAAAAGAAAAGATAGAAAAACAAAGAGGAGGAGAAGAGAGAGCAGAAAACGTGATTTGCTCTTCTCCCTCATTCTTTGTCTCTTGTTCTCATTTTCCCATCAATTGCCCACCTACCAAGCCCACTTGGCAACCTCCAAATGGACCAAAACTCCTCCTTTGACTTTTCAAACCATGGCACCATACTCTCACATGCACCCAATCCTTTCTTGAATAAATATCTCATGCCTAGGTACCAAACTCACACTTCACTAGATAAATGCCACAACCAAAACACCCTACAACCGTATACCACATGCACACTCTATCATTTCTCTTCTTAGCATACTTAATTAATTATTTGCCATTAAGTCCTTATTATCCAAATTTCTCATGCACAAATTACTGAAATACCCTTGCATTCCCGACTTAGCATACACATTCCGACCAGGGCTATTTTGGGGTGTGACATATGATGGGTGCCATGGCTAAATGGATTGCTCATCCTCCTGTTCCCCAAGCACCTGCTGCTCCACAGCCACCTATCGCTCCACAACCACCGGCAGTCCCTCCTCGGGGGCAAGTTGAATCACCTGCTGGTGGGGAGGCTCCTCTCATTAGAGCTGCTACCCGTCAACCTATCAATGAGCATAGAGCTGCTGCGCCCATCGAGCCGAGAAGGGAAAGGGTCCCTAACCCCAATGATGGTTTTGTGATGGAAAAGGAAGATGACGAGCCAATAGTCCACCAAGTTGTGAGGCCCAGAGCACCTAGGGTAGAGGATGAGGCTTTAAGAGGGATGAGATAGCAAATTGAGGCTATCACCCGTATGTTGTCAGCTGGAAAAGAGATCAACCCTGAGGACGGAGATCTGGGGGATGAAGAGCTATTGCCCCAAAGGTCCAAGATGCCTAAGCTACCGAAGTTCGATAGTACTTCGGACCCATCTGCACACATCAAGCAGTATACCCTGGTGATGAGAGGCACAGGGTTGAGTAAGAAGCTGAAGGTGGAATATTCTGCCTAAGTCTGGTGGGTCCGGCAGTAGACTGGTATCACGAGCTGGACAGGAGGTCCAAGTAGGACTGAGACCTTTTAACTGAAGAATTTATGAGGCAGTACGACTGCAGCTCCAGAATGGAGGTCACCTAAAGGACCTCGAGCTCTTACAGCAAAGGAGCAATGAGTCATTCCACGATTACCTCACTAGGTGGAGGAATAGGGTCATGGAGATGAAGAGAAAGTCTAACACCACCGACCAGATTAGGTTATTTATCAAGAACTCCTACCCTTACTTAAGGGATTTGCTCAGCTTTAAGGGGCTCAGAGATTGGGAGTCTCTTAAAGACATTGCTATAGAGGCTGAGGCGGCTTACCTAGCAAAGAAAGCAAGCCAAAATAACTTTGCTGGGAAAGGTTATGAGAACCAGTCAGGGTACAAATCAGGTGGTGCCGGGAGCAATAATAGCAGAAATGGCAAGACAGCAGAAGTTTTAGCCACCGGAGTGGGACAAGGCCAGCGGTACTTTTCTAATTTGGGTCGACCTCTATCCTGGGTGTTAGAGAGACTAATGAAGGAGGGCAAGCTGCAACCATTGCCGCCCAGGCCGGCCTTGAGTCAGGGACAGCCGAGGCATAAAAGTGATCAATAGTGCGCCTACCATCAATACACTGGGCATCTAACAGATCATTGCCGAATTTTGAGGGGCAAGATCCAGGATCTTATTGACTTCAAAGAGATCGCTAACCCTGAGAAGAGAGACAAGAAGAAGAGGGCAGGCTATAATGCAGTTCCCCCACCATGAATGTGATCGGAGGAAAAGATTATGTTTTTTAGTTGCTTCGTATTCCAAGAACCATCTTTTTTATAACAATATTTACAATAATCGGTTATTTCAATAAGATTAACAATTTTTGCTTATTTGTATGATGTTTCTAATGATTTCATTTCCTATGATCATGATACATACATTTTGACATTAATTCAACTAATACAACTGCATTTAATCTCGGAACTTTGGAAAACCAAAAGAAAATCTTGATAGCATCTGATATAACTCCTGAAGAGAAGAAATTTTTGAGAGAGATGATTAAAAAAAAGAGATAATTAAATAAAGGGGGGGTGCGGGGGGGGCCTTTGCCTGGACATGGAGTGACATGCTGATAATTGATAAGGATATTGTAGGGGCGATGCTGCTTCAACATGTCAATATGATGACGAGCAGAATTTCAAAAAGCCATTCCTTTGCATCCTTAACATCTAGGGCGCATACAGTGCAGCCAAACAAAATCAAACTCCAAGGGGTACATCAGAAGTTAGACAAATAAAACCCTAGGCCTTATATAGATCAGTAGGACCAAGCTCTTATGACTCCTTTTCTCCAAATCATTTGAGATGTTTACCCCAAAGCCAATCAAGACCGACCTTTAATCATATGAGACCAACATGAGTAAAGTATGGAACCTTATAGCCAAACTTAGAAGGACAAGTTGTAACACCCCCACCGACGCCCCCGTTGGAAGGGCGCCAGCGGGCGAGCTACCCGACGCTCACTCACAACATACTTACATACACTGAGCGGAAGCAGGCCATAACATCCATAAACATAGCAAATCATAAACATCTCATATAATCAAAATATAGAGTTAGATACAATATCCAAAATATTACATCATAAACCTTACAAAGAGTTACAAGAGCCACTATACAAAAATACTACATACAAAAAGAATTACAGGAGGAGATAACAAAAACAACTCTACTCCTATGTGGCCGACTTGCAGATGTACGACACGAGCAAGCTCCCAAAAATCCTGTCACCTATACGGGACAAGAACCCGTGCTAAGTGATAACGCTTAGTGGGGAGAACAAACACAACAGAACACTATACAAGATATTGAGCATTAACATACAGAATTCACTAAATACCAGAGGACAGAAATAAGTAAATCAAAAATCACTATATCGAATCAGAATATATAATAGAAAGCACGAAGCAATAACACTAACAAAAAGAAATGCACAATATCAATAACACTTCACTAAATAAATACCAGTCACCTCAAACAATAGCCTGAATTTCACTGGTGGTGGATACGGGAACACAACACGAGAGACCGAAGCCTCAAAACAGTTTTTATACCCGAAGGTAGCGCGGGATACCGGATTCTCAAAACAGTTTATCACTACGCGGAGAATGACCATCATGGAGGTCGGCCGAAAGACCCAAACAGGGCCAACACAGGCAGCTGCACTCACTAACCCTTCTTAAGCATGCTTAATCATCCACTACCTTGACACTTCAGGCTCAAGACACTTATTCTAAACACTTAACGCTAGACAATGCCATTAATTATTAACACGACTCAAAAACATTAATACACTAGTATAAAAATACAAAACATAACTTACACAGTATGAAAAGCCATGCAAAAAGGAAAGAAGAAGGTTTCCAGTCAAAATAGGGCAAAACGGGCAGGAGCCACTGTCGCGATCACGACTTGTGTTGCGCTCGCGACAGTAACAGAGGGAAGAAGGCCAGTCACGAGTTGCATACACAGTTGCGACTCATGACAAGCTGCCTCACGCCCACCAGAAAGAGGGCTCACGAGTCGTGATCCTCCATCACGACTCATGACATGACTTCATGACTCGTGACGGGACTCGCGTCATGATGCTTGGCGGAGCTCAAGGATGGTCACGAGTCGTGATCCCCCATCACGACTCGTGACGGGACTCACGCTTCATGATGCTTGGTCACCACTCGTGATGGAGCTCTTCCACAAGAGAGAGGGGTCACGAGTTGTGATCCCCCATCACGACTCGTGACGGGACTCACGCGTCGTGATGCTTGGTCACCACTCGTGACTCTCTCCTCACATCACAGAAAAACACATGATAGCTCGCTGCGCACAGAAGTGAATAACGTGATTTTGTCGCGATCGCAATAGGCATCGCGCTCGCAACAGGATCGTGTTTTCCAATTCCCACAGAAAACGCAAAACACCCAGCTCAACCAAAACAAAACCCATTTAACCCAACATCATTAGACATGCAAACACATGTAAATTCTTACCTCCCAAGCTTCTAAAACTTGCTCAAAACACAATCAACACATTAATCAAACACTTTGAACTTCTGAAATCAAAACTACTAACAAACCCAGAATCATTCACATATCATGTACATATTCCTTAATAACGCATATAAATATCCATCTAGCACTAACATTTGAACCAATATCCCTCACTCTAACAACACATGCATTTACCCAAGCAAAACACTCAATTAATTACGGAATTAAAATGACACAAACATACACAATCCAAATGAGAGCTAGGGCAAAAACCATCAGTTAACAGAGTAAGCAACTTCAACTCATAATCAAACATAACTAACAAAGCTCCCAAACCTGGAAATGAAGCTTCAATCTTCTCTTTCAAACCCCCACTTTCTCTTTCCCTTTACTCTTTCTACGTTCTTCAGATTCTTGCACAAAAACCCAGCCAAAAACACACTCAAGTTAAGCCATGCACTTCACATTCAAAACCAGAATTGATGAAGGAGAAGAAGAACCCAAGATAAAACTCAAGAAATCCAAGCACTTACCTTCAAAACCAGCTTCAAAACTCAGAAATCCACTACCACTTGAAGATCCACGTTGGCAACAAGCAAGAGAGAGTAAGAAGAAGTGAAGAAGAGGAAGGAGGGGAGGAGAAAACATGAATGAGAGGAGAAAAATCTGCTTTCTTCCTTTCCTCTCTCCTTCCCTCACTTCACATTAATTACCCTCACACCTACCTATGCCACATGGCACCTTCCTAAAGGACCAACAAAACCCACTTTGACTAACTTGCCCTTGGCACCATACTCAACCCACACATTATAACCTCTTAAAAAATATCCACATCCTTTGCATCAAACCCATAATCCACTAAATCATTTCCTTTACTCAAGCTTTATTAATTAATCCACAACCAAAATTACCAAATTACCCTTAATATTCCGACTTAACATGCAAATTCCGACTAGGCCCGATTTGGGTTGTTACAATCACTCTCGCTTAAAGAAATTTCGTCCTCGAAATTTTCCCTGCTAACTACTAATATCCAAATAACCCAAAATAACCCGAAACTTAACCGAAAGCTAATAACACAACTTACTAGAAGGTCCTACTCGATCCATGGCATCCTCTCCTAACGTGGCATATACTCGCGGGCGTGCATACACTTCTTCAGTTGGCGGTTTTTACACTGTCTCTGACGGCGCCTGAGAAAGACGTCCACTGCCTCTTCCACTTTGATTCCCTCTCGATCTCTGACCACTGACTCTACTCTCGGGTTGACCCTGAAGCTCTCTTCGATCCGGGCAGTTGGCTACCATATGCTCTTGGCTTCCACATCTGAAGCATGCTCCAGAGATCCTTCTGCACTCGCCCCAATAGCGCTTCTGACAATGCTCGCACTCCGGGATCACACTTCCCTTACTAGAGGGTGGCGCTACACTCCCAACTTCCGAACGTACCGGAACCGAACTCTTCACACCTTGACCACTCTGGGCTCCTCTCGACTTCTTACCACTACCATAGTCACTATATGGTACTTTCCTCTTGTGCTCAATTCTCTGCTTGATCAACTCGGATTCCTCTAACTTGATTGCCGCTGCCATAAGCTGATAATACCCCACTGGTTGCATAACTGACATAGCAGACAAAGGGCCTTTAAACACCTCTTGCAATCCTTCTTGAAATTGTCTACACTTAAACTCATCCGTCAATAATTGCTCAAGCACATACTTGCTTAACCGACTAAATTCCTTCTCATACTCGCTTACTGTCATGCCCCGTTGCCTCAGACTGATGAACTCTCTCCACTTAGCTTCACGGTATGCCTTCGTTACATACTTCTGCTTGAACTCTTGCTTGAAGAACGCCCATGTTAACTCAGCTGGTCGCTGAGGATTTCACATCACAAGCTCCCACCAATCATATGCTGACCCTTGAAGTAATGACACTGCACATAATACACTCTGATCTGCGGGGCATCTAATCTCTTGCAAAATCCGGCCTACCCTCTTAAGCTAAAACTCGGCCACATTTGATTGGTCCAATGCAGTCCCATGAAAGTCTTTTGCTCCTCTCTTTCTTAATAACTTGGTCGGGGCCTTAGGAGCAGTTAACATTTCCACTAACTGAAGTAAACCTTGCACTAAGACCGGATTCTCATGACCAAAACCCATACCAGGAATCTCTTCTTGCTGACGCTGCGGAGCGGGTTGCTCACCCCTCACTACACTCGCACTACCAAACGTCTCGCCCACGTTCTCACTTGGATCAGACTCCATCTAAACACTACACAAGACAAGACACATCTGCATTAGGCCACGACACAAAATCGACTCTCATGCAAAGACTCGGCACATAACAATCAAAGACAACCAGAACCGCCTAAACCGGCGCTCTGATACCAAAACTGTAACACCCCCACCGACGCCCCCGTTGGAAGGGAGCCAGTGGGCGCGCTACCCGACGCACACACACAACATACTTACATACATTGAGCGGAAGCAGGCCATAACATCACGGAAGTCGGCCGAAAGACCCAAACAGGGCCAACACTGGCAACTGCACTCACTAACCCTTCTTAAGCATGCTTAATCATCCACTACCTTGACACTTTACGCTAAAGACACTTATTCTAAACACTTAATGCTAGACAATGCCATTAATTATTAACACGACTCAAAAACATTAATACACTAGTATAAAAATACAAAACATAACTTACACAGTATGAAAAGCCATGCAAAAAGGAAAGAATAAGGTTTCCAGTCAAAATAGGGCAAAACAGGCAGGAGCCACTGTCGCGATCACGACTTGTGTCGCGCTCGCTACAGCAACAAAGGGAATAAGGCCAGTCATAAGTTGCATACACAGTTGCGACTCGTGACAAGCCGCCTCACGCCCACCAGAAAGAGGGGTCACGTATCATGATCCTCCATCACGACTCGTGACGGGACTCGCGTCATGATGCTTGGCGGAGCTCAAGGAGGGTCACGAGTCGTGATCCCCCATCAGGACTTGTGACGGGACTCACGCGTCGTGATGCTTGGTCACCACTCGTGATGGAGCTCTTCTACAAGAGAGAGGGGTCACGAGTCGTGATCCCCCATCACGACTCGTGACGGGACTCACGCGTCTTGATGCTTGGTCACCACTCGTGACTCTCTCCTCACATCACAGAAAAACACAAGACAGCTCACTGCGCACGGAAGTGAATAACGCAATTCTATCGCGATCGCGACAGGCATCGCGCTCGCGACAGGATCGTGTTTTCCAATTCCCACAGAAAACGCAGAACACCCAGCTCAACCAAAACAAAACCCATTTAACCCAACATCATTAGACATGCAAACACATGTAAATTCTTACCTCCCAAGCTTCTAAAACTTGCTCAAAACACAATCAACACATTAATCAAACACTTTGAACTTCTGAAATCAAAACTACTAATAAACCCATAATCATTCACATATCATGTACATATTCCTCAATAACACATATAAACATCCATCTAGCACTAACATTTGAACCAATATCCCTCACTCTAACAACACATGCATTTACCCAAGCAAAACACTCAATTAATTATGGAATTAAAATGACACAAACATACACAATCCAAATGAGAGCTAGGGCAAAAACCATCAGTTAATAGAGTAAGTAACTTCAACTCATAATCAAACACAACTAACAAAGCTCCCAAACCTGAAAATGAAGCTTCAATCTTCTCTTTCAAACCCCCACTTTCTCTTTCTCTTTACTCTTTCTACGTTCTTCAGATTCTTGCACAAAAACCCAGCCAAAAACACACTCAAGTTAAGCCATGCACTTCACATTCAAAACCAGAATTGATGAAGGAGAAGAAGAACCCAAGATAAAACTCAAGAAATCCAAGCACTTACCTTCAAAACCAGCTTCAAAACTTAGAAATCCACTACCACTTGAAGATCCACGTTGGCAAGAAGCAAGAGAGAGCAAGAAGAAGTGAAGAAGAGGGAGGAGGAGAGGAGAAAACGTGAGAGAGAAGAAAAAAATCTGCTTTCTTCCTTTCCTCTCTCCTTCCCTCACTTCACATTAATTACCCTCACCTACCCATGCCACATGGCACCTTCCTAAAGGACCAACAAAACCCACTTTGACTAACTTGCCCTTGGCACCATACTCAACCCACACATTATAACCTCTTAAAAAATATCCACATCCTTTGCACCAAACCCATAATCCACTAAATCATTTCCTTTACTCAAGCTTTATTAATTAATCCACAACCAAATTACCAAATTACCCTTAATATTCCGACTTAATATGCAAATTCTGACTAGGCCCGATTTGGGTTGTTGCACAAGTCATTATCGTAAAATAAAAAAAGAAAAAAAACCAAAGTCCTATCCTAAACCATAGTTTTGTCTTGAACCATTTGAGGCCAACGTACAACTCCATCTCAACCATTAAAGGTTACTTCAGAAATCGAGCCACCAAAGCCAACAAAAGGAAGATACAGACTTTCACGGCCAAAATCCAAGCGAAGAAACTCACTACCTTAGCCCGTTTGCACAAGTGCCAAGAGCAAGACTTTGATGCTAAAAAGAACCACCGTAGAAGAAGCAGCCTCCCCAGCTAACGAAGATGAAAGCAAAAACCAATCAACACCGACAAACTGAAGGAGGTTCCATTACAAAGGCTAAAAAAAGAGAAAAATAAATAATAAATGTCCCGCGGGTCGAAAACAGTAAAAAGGTGACCTTGCTAAAATTGGGCATCCTGCCAGAGAAAAAAAAAATATTCTGGACAAAAATTAAGGGCTGAGATAAAATATTCAATCATGAAAACCCGAGAGGGCTGATTGATTGATAACAGGAGTTTGATGTGTTCAAGATCCATCCTGAGATTAGATGAGGTTTTGTATTCTTGAGATTAATGCCAAACAATGATTATGTTTAATGAAATCAGATTGAAACATATGCATTTATGCAATGGTATATTAATGTGATCAGAGCAGTTCACTTTGTGTGATCAAAGTCATCTACTGTCTATCCTCTGCTACTTTCACCACTCGGGTCCTTCAGCCGACTTATTTTACTATCAACTACAAAGGCAATTCTACAGCACCATCATAAGAAGAATCAAGCTCAGACGGCCACGACATGGGCATAAGTACATGCCGATCACCCTAGAACAGCTTCAACCTCTTTACAAAAAAAAAAGCTGTTAGAGATAAAAACCGTAATTGGCACTCTAAGCAAGAGTTAGGCAAAAGGATAGGATGAAAACCTGGAAACAAGCAGTCTGTCTTAAAAAAAAAGCCGCTGGATTGGGTTGGGTCCATTTCAAGCAAAAATAAGGCACAGGATTATCTGAAAATCCGCAAATTACGCATTTCCCGCTAAGAAAAGCTAGTGTGAAAATCCACAAGGGACGCACTACCTTTAAAAAAAAATGACTACAGGTATCAGATGAGAACCTCGCAATCCCAAAGGCATGAAATTCAAAAGCAATTCCAAAGAGCATCGATCCTACAGCAAGTTGAGCCCAGCCCGGCTATCGCCTCCAAACTTACTTAGATGAGTTCTTATCCTACATTTCTGCATGACACATACATTTCACGTGCATGCCCACTATTTTTTCTGCATATTTGGTTTTCATTTTTGCAGTAAGAAAGATTAGATGTAGACACCGACAAAAGCCGAGTGACGACATCAATCCAAGCATCAACCAAAGACCTCTCAGGGGTCAACCAACCAAAACAACATCAATCCAAGCATCAACCAAAGACCTCTCAGGGGGCAACCAACCAAAACAACATTAATCCAAACATCAATCCAAGCATCAACTAAAGACCTCTCAGGGGGCAACCAACCAAAACAACATCAATCCAAGCATCAACCAAAGACCTCTCAGGGAGCAACCAACCAAAATGACATCAATCCAGACATCAATCCAAGCATCAACCAAAGATCTATCAGGGGGCAACCATCCAAAGACTTCTCAGGGTGCAACTATCTAAAGACCTCTCAGGGGGCAACCATCCAAAGACCTCTCAAGGGGCGATCAACCGAAGTCCTCTCAGGGGGCGATCAACCGAAGACCTCTCACGGGGCGATCAACCATCCAAAGACCTCTCAGGGGGCAACCATCCAAAGACCTCTCAGGGGGCGATCAACCGAAGACCTCTCAGGGGGCAACCATCCAAAGACCTCTCAGGGGGCGGCCATCCGAAGACCTCAAAACGACATCAATCCAGACATCAATCCAAGCATCAACTAAAGACCTATCAGGGGGCAACCATCCAAAGACCTCTCAGGGGGCAACTATCTGAAGACCTCTCAGGGGGCTACCATCCAAAGATCTCTCAGGGGGCGATCAACCGAAGACCTCTCAGGGGGCGATCAACCATCCAAAGACCTCTCAGGGGGCAACCATCCAAAGACCTCTCAAGGGGCGATCAACCGAAGACCTCTCAGGAGGCAACCATCCAAAGACCTCTCAGGGGGCGACCATCCGAAGACCTCTCAGGGGGCGATCAACCATCCAAAGACCTCTTAGGGGGCGATCAACTGAAGACCTCTCAGGGGGCAACCATCCAAAGACCTTTCAGGGGGTGATCAACCGAAGACCTCTCAGGGGGCGATAAACCGAAGACCTCTCAGGGCGCGACCAACCATCCAAAGACCTCTTAGGGGGCGACCAACATCCAAAGACCTCTCAGGCGACCATCCAAAGACCTCTCAGGGGGCAATCAACCGAAAACCTCTCAGGGGGCAACCAACCGAAGACCTCTCAGGGAGCGATCAACCGAAGATCTCTCAAGGGGTGACCATCCAAAGACCTCTCAGGGGGCGATCAACCATCCAAAGACCTCTGAGGGGGCGATCAACCATCCGAAAACCTCTCAGGGGGCAATCAACCGAAGACCTCTCAGGGGGCACCATCTCAGAAGGGTTTATACGATGATGGCACTACCACTCCACAGAGTGTTTGCACGATCATGGTACTGCTGCTTCAAATTTCAGAAGGGTTAGTACGATAGCGGCACTACCATTCTATGAAAAGTTAGCACGACCACGGCACTACCGCTTCAACACAGGATAACATGCCGACAATATGCAATAACCACCACAATAACATCATCCAGTTTGGAAAGATAGCTGCCTCAGGTACGTGTCTCTTTCCTTCTTTTCTTTGAGTTTAGGCTCACCTAGACAATAGTGTACTAGCTTCCCCTAAACTGGGTGCAACTGTAGACACTAGATCCTGAGTCAGCTTAGATCAAAGTTACCCAATGACGATTAATTGTCTATTCACAGGCAAAGATTTTGAAAGTGATGATATCCTTGTCAAATTTGCATTTTAGAATAAAACATAAAAAATAATAAAAATATTTTAAAAAATTAGTTTTAAAAAAATAAAGTTTGAAAATTTTAGTGTTTTTTAGTTATATTTAAAAAATTATATATATATATATATTTTTTTTCGCGAGTGTCGGCCACGGCAACGCGCCTGCGGGCGCGCGACCGATGCCCGTCGGGCTCGCCGACGGGCGTCGGTTGGCCCAGATCCATTGCAAATCGGGTTTTTCCCCTTTTTTCCAATTTTTCTTCAATTTTCTTGATTTTTTCACCATTTTTCAGGGTTTTTAATGTTTTTCTTCCATTTTTACACCTAAATTAAGAGAAATTAGCTAAAAATCCTATTTTCTTCCCTAATTAATTATTTTTTCCATTTTATTCATTTAAGTTGAAAATTTTAAAGGGAATTAAAAAAAAAATCATTTTGCATCAAAAAATTTTATTTTCTTTTTCTCTTCTTCTTCAAGAATTCTCTCTACACCATTTTTACATCTTTTTCTCCAAATAAAATTCTTAGGTTAAAAAAATTTAATTTTTAATCTAGAATTTTTCTTGAAACAAAGAAAAGCATTCTTTGTTCTTGAGATTGGGATTTTTTATTCAATTGTAATTTTTTAAGGCAAAGGAAACAATTTTTTTTTTGTTCTTGAAAATTAAATTTATATTCTTCTTTTTAACAAACTTTTATCAATAAATATTCCTAAGACAAAGAAATTAATTCTTTATTCTTGAGAATTAATTTCTTTTCTTCTATTATTTTTTAAGCAAATTTCTTTTGAAATAAAATTTTTATTTTTATTATTTTTATTTCTATTTTGTGAATCAAATCAAGAAAATCAATCCTATTTTTCATCAATCGAATCCAAAATCTGATGGTAAACATTTTAGACTTAATCTTTTAATTTTATTTTTCTTTTATTCATTTTTTGTTCATATTTAATTATTAACAATGTAGATTTTTATACTTATTATGTTTTTATTTATTTTATGTGATTTTGTATATAGTTTTAACATTTTAATATTCTTTCTACTTTATTTTATTTAATTGTTTATTCTTCATTTATATTGTTATCATTGTTATTATTATTATCATTATTATCATTATTATTATCTTTTTTTGTGTTAATATGTTAATCTATTTATTTTAATGTCATTTAATTTATTTGTCATACATAATGCATATTTTATTTATTCTAATCAATTATTTGATCATCCATGCAAGCGAAGGAGGAGATCTGGCGATTTATTTTTATTGTATTTAATTTTTTACTTTATTTGTATTTTGATTTATTTTGTCATGTAATTATTAATAAAATCATCTTTTTATGCGAGCTTAATTAAAATCACACAAAAGTATTTCTACAAAATAAATTGGCTTTTTCTAATAAAGTGGGACCAATGTCCTAGTTTTTCATCCAAGTAAATTGTCACTTTAAAATTATTTTCTCTAACTATGTATGTGAGGACCAATGTCCTCATCCTTAATAAATACCCCGTTTTATGCATGATTTACATTTATTTTACAACGAGCGTTGTATTCCGCCCCTAATTTTGTTCTAATTTATTCTCGTGTACTTTATTTTACTTATGCTTTCATTTACTGCTTTCCTTGGATGACCAACTTGCGCTCTAATTATTGCATCAAAACGTATGAGAAAAGGGATGAAAACTTAAATTCAATACTCAATTTTAACTTAATCAAGGTATGAATAAATAAGAAGTCCCGAACCATCTCTGGTCTTTGGGTTCAACAAGGCGAGAGGGCCATCTCAATATTTTATTGGGATGGGGCCTCCAATACACCTCTTGTGTCCCGTAAAAAGGCTTAAAACTTGCACAGTCTTAGGCGCCACGAGACGAGAGGGCCATCCTAATGTTCTATTAGGGTGGGGTCTCCAAGACACCTCTGGTTTGCCCAAGCGCGAGGCCGAGAGGGCTATGCTAATGTTAGGGTGGGGCCTTCAAGACACCTCCGGCTTGCCTATGATGGACATAGCTACGCTGTGTTAGGCTCATTGAGGAAAGACGAACTTTCCCAATGTTCTATTGGGTGGCGACTCCATGAAACCTCCTTGTTGCCCGAAATAGACGCCCTTCCAATTTCACTTGCAAGTTTCCATAAACCTTATTCCCAAAAGCCCTAAAAGCGGGCCTTTGGGGCGCCCCACAAGGTTCGGCGCGTGTCACAATAGGACTTAGAAATATGTCCTTGTATGACTGATGATTAGGGAACCAAAGTAGACTAAATTGTAGAATAATTGATCCTTATATGAAATAATTACACCAATAAAATTGTTGCTTGGATCTGAGCCTTGTCCCTTTATTTGTGTTTTCATGCAGGGAGTTGAGCACATCCTTGCCGGGATGGTGCCCAAATTTTTAGAATTTTCTGGGTAGGTACATCCTTGCTAAGATGCTGCCGAAATTTTTTTGGTGGGCACATTTTAGCCAAAATGCTGCCGTAATTTCCACAAATTTTGAAATTGTGCTTAGCTTACTATGATTATTATACAAAGCTAACTTTTGTTTTCTTTCAGGATGCCTCCACGACGCAACATCTCCCAGGATCAGCCTAAGCTTCAGGCTCCCATGTGGATGAGTGACGATAGTAGGTGGAGGTTCCAGGCCTTGGCTCATGTACAGTTTCGCGCTAGCTGCTTTATCTCCAGGCCTTTTCTACAGAGGATGGGGATGCTAGATGAGGTCGACGCACTCATAGGGGCAGCAGGATGGACGAAGTTCCTCTGGCCCTCATTTCAAGCCCACCTAAAGGTTGCTAGAGAGTTCCTCGCCACCCTCTACTATAGGGGATTTCAGAGATCAGACACGGAGGAAGGAGTTATCCAGTTTTGGGTCAGGAGACACCACTACAGCATCACATGACAGGTATTTACACAGGCCATAAGGCTTCCTCATAGGGAGGATGTAATGATACCCCATCGAGCCATTCAGAGGCAGTACTGGGAGGCTATCGCCATGCCGGGGGTACCTTATGACCATGACACGGCAAAGAGTACAGTACTCTCATCTTAGGCATTGCGCTACATACACAGAGTCCTCTCTAGCTCATACGTCGGGCAGACAACCCGGGGTCAGTGAACGGAGCTAAGATATGGAGCTTATGGGGGATGGTGGCAGGTCGGCGCCTTAATATTAGCCATGAGATACTAGCTAATCTAGTTAGAGTGGCACGGGGGATAGCCCCTACTATATGGGCCAGGGGAGTGATTACTAGGCTTCTTTTGCATCTGAGGGTTGACTTAGGGAGCTATGGGACTCCACTCGATGAGGGTCTTTTTATGGATGCCGTGGCGGCTCAGACCATGGGTATGATTGCACAGATATCCGATCACCCAGAGGAGTACCGGCTACTCACGATGGCAGAGACCCGGCTGCTGTTCCATCCACCTCTACTTCAGCCAGATGAGGACGATCAAGGAGTGCCCCAAGAGGAGGAGCAGCCTCCACAGCAGCCCCAGCTTCAGGAGCAGTCGCCTCCATAGCAGCCTCAACCAAAGGAGGGTCAGCCTCACACTCCTTTTGATATGGACATAGAGTTTAATGTGGATGATCTACTAAGTACCCCACTGTCACAAAGAGTGCAGAGCCTCACTCCACCACCATTACCGCGGGTCTAGTGCTTTGAGCTTCGGGAGACCGGGAGATATCATCCATACAGCAGACCAGGGATGGGTATCTATATCCACAGCTCCTCCGCCATTGTAGCCTCAGGCACAATCGACACAGCCTAGTCCACTGTCGCCTCCTCAACCGGCACAGCCAGATATCATTGCAACCATGACCACTGCTCTTGCCGCTACGGAGCGACAACAAGAAGAGAGGGATGGAGTCTTCTTTGAGCGCCTGGATCGACAGGAGAGGATCATAGAGGGGTAGGAGAGACAGATAGAGGAGCTAAGGCAGCGTCTGAGTGCTTCGTAGGCAGCAATGGTCCAAAGGGTCGATGAGGCTGTTCTGATGCTGGATGAGTCGATTACTGCCCTCAGATTCTGGGTGGAGGTATTAGAGGGTTCCATACCGACTATATCTAGTTCTATCAGGGAGTTGAGGAAGCAGACATAGACTAGGCTCACGGATATCAGAGATATATCTAGACACCGGAGTTTGGAGCAGACTCGGGCTATTAGAGGACTGGGAGTGTAACACCCCCTACCCATACGTAGGCGTACCCATCCTCAAGGAGTGAGAAGCCGTATGAGCCAGGTGTGTCACCAAACAGATAAAGATACAAAGCATACATTCATACATAATAACCATACATCATTATGGGGAAATTAGAACTGTCATAAGCATCAGAATGATCAATCATTACAATAGCACAATTCGTTACAATAATGTTCTGATCAAAAGCCAGAATAAAATAATTACATATCCCAAAAGTATATAAGATTTACAAAATAATGGTATAAAGAGAGTTTCGATACAAAAGATACAACATGCTATCAAAAATAAAGCCCTAACACTAATCCCTTTGTGTTGGCTTGACTGGCGATGACTCTCCCAAAAGAACACCATCCTCCGCACCTGCACGGATAAAACACCGTACTAAGCGATAAACGCTTAGTGGGGAACACACAACAAAAGAGTGGACGGCCATTCACAATGGTCGTCAATGCAATACACATACAATATGACAAATGCGGATAATGATATCAGCTATATAATCATACTTGCATAATAAAGACATGCATTCAGAAGTTCACATCCACATTCATTTACACTCTAATTGATTTCTCATATTTACCATTATACGCATCCGAATACCATATTCTTGTAATCATATCAAAGCGGAACAAAACAAACAGAGCACCTGCTGACTCACAATAGTGGATAACGAGTAAACGCATAGCGTACCTTACGGGCACGAATCGGACGCATAGTGTACCTTACGGGTACAAATCGAAAGCCATTTTATTTTTGTCGCATTCAAAATATTTTACAAAGGGGGACCTTAAATAAGATCCAAAACGCATAAGGGGTTCACAAGGAACCGAACGAGGACCTGATCGGGGTCAAAACAGAACTGAGTGCTGCAGCTAAGAGACTCTATTAGGCATACCTAACTATCCAATTACTTGACTCTAGCAGGTCATGCATCATTCAAATTATGCTTCCAAGTGTAACACATAATTATACTCACATTCATATCAAAGAATCATAAATAAGTCATGCATAACCCAAAAGCATTCAACAAACCATAACATGAAATACCATATACATTACTTGTTATTTGGCTAAGTTAAAATACCATTTATATCATTTACAAATTAATAACACATAAAAGTAGACTAAAGAAACCAGGGAAAAAGGATTGAAAACATACATTTAAGTTTGATGAAAACAGGAGGGACAGAAGCCTTGAGGGACATGAGTCGTGCTTGAGGAGCACGACTCGTGCTGAGTCCCTCAGGCATGAGCACGAGTCGTGCTCTTCGAGCACTACTCGTGCTCATGCTCCCTGCTAGAGCACATCTCGTGTTCTAGAACACGACTAGTGCTCTGGCTCTCTCACTGCTCCCTTAGATGGCGTAGAAAGAGAAGAGAAAGAGAAAGAACACTTACCCAGATGCATAAGGAGGACACGACTCACACATCCACGCACGACTTGGACAAGCACATAGACAGCAAATAAGGAAAGCAAAAACACGAAAGAGAAGGGACAGAGGCGTGAGGAGCTGCACGAGTCGTGTCTAAGGGACACGTTTCGTGCTTCTCTTCACATCTTGAAGGAAAAGTCCCCGACATCGTGATTTCTCAAAACCCTAATGTCGTGAAAACAGCACAGATCCTAGAATTCCAGAAATCATCCCAACTTCAATTTAATCTTAGCTGAAATTACACTCTTCCAGCACCTAAAACCCACATAAAACAATATAGAAACACCTCTTTCAACAAAAACCCACTCAAAACATAGATTAACTTAAACAACAGATGCAAAAATTCCAGAACCCAAAAAAATGACAGTAACTCATTCTCATCCACATTGATTTCATCACACACATATTCAGAAGCACAAAATGCACCAAATCAAACTCATAATAGTTATATCAACATGCAACTCATTACCCATACAATTTCCAGCCAAATAAATCAACCTTTCACAACCATTCACAAAATATCAAAATACAGAATATTCCCAAACCTAAAAATCTGAAGCTCTAATCACTTAGTTCCACTACTCCCTGCCTTCTCTTTTCCCCTGGGATCGCGAGGAGGCTCAGCTAAACGCAACCACCAAAGAACACCCAAAAATACAAACCCTAAGTTAAATCTAAACCCAGAAATCAAGAAGAAGAAGAAGAACAAGATGAACAAATGTAGAGAACTTACTAAAATAAATGCAAGATGTGATCAATTTCCACCACCAAAAGCTTGAATCCAAGTTAGGGCATTCAAATAAAGAACAAAAAGGAGAAGATGAGGTGAAGAAGAAGAGAACGGGAAAAAGATGGAGTTACTGCCTTTCCCCTCCTCTTTTTTCTTTTACTCATCCTTTCTTAACCCTAGACACTTGGCATCTCTCTAGTGGTGGAGATTAATCACTCACACCCAAGTGACATGCATGCATCACGCACAATAAAATCCCAACTTATAACACCCTACTAATGTGTGGATAAAGCACACAACCACAACTCAACTACTCATACCCTACAACCATGTGAGTACTACACCCAAATGTAACCCAACTAATTCACAGCCTAATAACATACATACACCCATATGCTAACAAAACCCTTAAAACATACATTTCTACCCAAAATACCCTTATGACATACCAAACACATATCATGCATGCACACACAAATGGGCTCATACTACTAGGTGGCAAACGGGGTGTGACAATTCTCCCCTACTAATAAGAATCTCGTCCTCGAAATTCTCACCTGAACTGAACAAATGCGGATACTGAGCTCTCATCGAATCCTCTGGTTCCCAAGCCTCTTCCTCGACTCCATGGTGGTTCCATAACACTTTTACCAATGGGATTTGCTTACTCCTCAGTTGTCTCACTTCTCGAGCTAGAATGGCTCTCGATTCCTCATCATAAGAAAAATCTGGTTGCACTTATACATCTTGAACTGGCAAAACATGTGAACGATCTGATCTGTATCGACGAAGTATCGAAACATGAAAAACATCGTGCAACTTCGCCAACTCCATCGGTAAAGCCAATCTATAGGCTACCAGACCAACCTTAGCCAAAATCTCATAAGGACCAATGAAGCGAGGACTAAGCTTGCCTTTCTTACCAAACCGAAGCACTCTCCTCCAAGGCGAAACTTTAAGGAAAACCTTGTCCCCGACCTCAAACTGCACATCTTTCCTCTTCAAGTTGGCATAAGACTTTTATCGATCCTTAGCCGCTTTCAAATTCCGCTGCACAACTCTAATCTTCTCCTCGGTATCCCTAACCAACTCTAGTCCAATCACTGAATGCTCGAATAGCTCAGTCCAACAAACCGGAGTCCTACACTGCCGACCATATAAAGCTTCATATGGTGCCATACCGATGCTCGACTGATAGCTATTATTGTAGGCAAACTCTATAAGCGACACATATCTGTCCCAACTACCCAGAAAATCCAAAGCACATGCCCTCAACATATTCTCCAAAATCTGAATGACCCGCTCTGACTGACATCTGTCTGAGAATGGAATGCCGTACTGAAGTTCAACTTGGTACCCAAAGCCCTGTGCAATTCCTTCCAAAACTTTGAAGTGAACCTCGAATCCCGATCTTATACTATGGATAACGGCATGCAACCGAACTATTTCATCCACATAGATACTGGCCAACCTATCCATCGGACAGTCCACTCTCATTGGCAAGAAATGAGTTGACTTCGTAAGCCGATCCACTATCACCTAAACTGAGTCATGCCTCTTCCGAGTCAAAGGCAAACCAGATACAACGTCCATAGCAATATCATCCCAGTTCCACTCGGGAACGGATAAAGGCGTGAGCAATCCCGAAGGAACTTGATGCTCGGCCTTTACCTGCTGACATGTCAAGCACTTAGACACAAAATCCACAATATCCCTCTTCATACCGGACCACCAATAAAATTGATTCATGTCCCGATACATCTTTTCACTCCCGGGATGCATGGTAAAAACCGAGCTGTGTGCCACACTCAAAAGCTGTCTCCTCAACTCCTCATGCTCAGGCACACACAAGCGGTTTCCATACATAAGCACCCATCCGAAATCGAGAACTCTGACTGCTTACCAGATCTGACCTCTTGCATAACCCGCTGTAGCCTCTCTTCATCTCTCTGAGCATCCATAATCCTCTGTCTCAAGGTAGGCTTCACTCTCAACTGAGCAACCAAAGCTCCATCTAGATCAAACCTCCATCTAAATCGTCTAAAAAATAAGGCTGAAACCGTCTTCCGACTCAAAGCATCAGCGACTACATTGGCCTTACCCGGATGGTAATCCAATATGCAGTCGTAGTCCTTAAACAACTCAAGCCAACGACGCTGTCTCATGTTCAACTCCTTCTGCGTGAGGAGATACCTCAAACTCTTATGGTCAGTAAAGATCCTACACTTCTCCCCATACAGATAATGGCACCAAATTTTCAAAGCAAAGATAACAGCTGCTAACTCCAAATCGTGTGTCAGATAATTTCTCTCATGTGGCTTTAACTGTCGAGAAGCATAAGCCACAACCTTACCTTATTGCATCAAAACACAGCCAAAACCCACACCCGAAGCATCACTATACATGACAAACTCTTTACCCGAGATGGGTTGAGTAAGTATAGGAGCTTCGACTAGCAACCTCTTCAATTGCTCGAAACAAGCCTGACACTTATCCGACTGTAGACACCGGGTCTTGAGACAATCCAGGTCAGAGTTACCCGATGAAGAGATCTACGTTGGTTTCCGGATGAATGGATGGAATTCGGAGATTTTCGTCTTTCGGTTTCATAAGGATTAAAATCTTTTTCGCTATAGCGTGAGGTTTTGAAAGAGTTTGGGAAATTTTGCTTGAATTTTGAAGTTTTGCTCCACAGACGGGATGACTGTCTGAAGTAGGGACACCCGTCTCTACTTAGGGTGATCCCCATCTCTATGCGTAGTAGGGACGGCCCATCGGTAGCTAGGGACGGACACGTGCTTGAGTAGGGACGCCATTCCCTAGTCCCGCGTTATGGTCTGTCTGTAGCTAGGGACGGACACGTGTCTGAGTAGGGACGCCCGTCCCTAGTCCCGCGTTATGGCCCATCTGTAGCCGAATTTCCACGCGTACCCTTAGTAGGGACGCCCGTCGGTATTTGTGGGGATGCCCGTCGGTGGGGGATCTGACCAGATATCGCCGAATTTGATAAAATTTTATCTCTTATCTTTTAAATAGGGATAAGTTTTGGTAAAAAATTGAATTTTAAAACTCCTTTTAAAATTCAAACTTTAAACTGATGCTTATCTAATTTTATCTCCAAAAATTCTATAAATTGAGAAGTAAAATTCATTATTTGAGGTTAGAAAATTTAACAAATTTTGGTGGAGAAAGTTAACCATTTTTTAAGAGATTGGAATTTTTTAGAAAAGATTTCTTTGAGAGCAGTTTACTAAAAAGCTATAAAATCTCTATTTTTAGAATTTTATTTGAGAAAAAATTCTTCTAATTAATTGATTTCCTCAAATTTTTCTTACGAATTAAGCTAATGTGAGGTAACGAAATTCATTCGTTTCTATCAATACAGCTAATTCAAACACTCGATCGCTATTAAATTTTCAAGAAAGGAAAATACAAATTTTCTTACTTTAATCTATTTTTATTTGATCCTTGTGGAGCTTGCGGGGACCGAAACCATTCGATATTCACCCTAAAAGGTAAAATCCGAGGGTAAACATTCTGGATTAATGCTTGTGTGATTCAATTAATTTATATTAATTGTTTTCATTTTTTTTACCTTTTTTTTATCTTTTAACTCATTTCTTTTAAAGTTTCCTATTATTTTCCTTTCTTTACTTTATTCACCAATTTTGACACTGACATGTTTATTCCTATGAGTTATTTTCTGACCATTTGGAATTGGAGTTTATAAATGATTATGGTCGAGCCAATCTGAGGATCTCCATACGGGTTCTTTCTTCACCCTTGCTTTTTATTCATGTTATTATTAAGATTATTTCATTGTCGTTGAAGTGAAAAGGGCCAAATATTTTATAATAATTAATTTGGGATTTTCTCGAAAGCTTTGGACCAATGTCCTGTTTTTAACCAACAAAATTGACATTTCTTAAAATCAGTTTGTAATAAATATGCATGGCAGGACCAATGTCCTCACTCTAATGAATATCCCGTTTTCTATATGATTTATATATTGTTTTTATAATGGGGATTGTATTCCGCCCCTAGTTTTATTGTAATTTATTTTGAGGATGTTCATCTTAATAGTACTTAATTTATCGCTTTTAACGTGAATGATTGCGCCTTAATTAAATGCATCGTGTGGAAAGTTGATGAAATAATAAATTCAAAACTTAATCATAATATTGATCAAGGTACAAATAAATGAGAAGTCCCGAACTCACTCTGGTCTTTGGGGCTCAATGAGGCAAGAGGTCTAGGACTTCCAAGACACCTCTTGAGTCTCACCAAAAGACTGAAATTTACAAATCCTAGGCTCCAGGGGGTAGAGGCAGAGACCTCCAAGATCTCTTTGGTTAGCTCAAGATGGATATGTATGCGCCGTCTTAGGCTCCCGATGGCCCAAAATAGACACACTTATAAATACCTTACAAGTTTTATGAACCTCTCCTGATCGCCCTAAAGCGGGCCCTCGGGAGGACACAAGGTTCGGCGCCCGTCACAGTGGCGACTCCGCTCGGGACTTATTCGAGACTTCGATTCGAAAGTACCTTGATTAAAAATTATAATTGAGTTTTAATTTAAAAATTTCACCTTCTTTCAAAACTGCATTGCATCTCATTAGAGCCTTAGATCTACGCTAGTTTGGTCCCTTATTTAGCCCCGGTGCGTTCCTGAAGCACGACCCTACGTTCACTCAATGTAGGGAAGTGTTAAGGATAATTACCAGCCCAAGCCTCGTACCATCATGGTATATTAAATGGTGACCCAATCGGTCGTTACACTCATGATGAGCTAGACTCGTTGGCAGGGACCATGCTTGGGTAGCCCTAAAGCAACACCACCTTTGACCAAAGCTCATATAATGGCAATAGATACTCTCCCTAGATGGTATGAACCGTAATACCTTACTTGCTATATGGATCATTTTGTATTGGACAAATCCAAATAATCTGATTGGTCACCTAATCAAAGGCTTTCATGCCCCGATAGGCCTATGTCAACTTATTTGGGCTGCCTAAATACATGATGGTCAAAACCTATGCGTATGAACATTAGCTAAGAGAGGTTATGCTGCCGATTTTTCACCGTACACCATGCGTATCCATAGGGTTCCCTGTTAACCCATGAATCAAGCCCACCTAGAAAAGAGACTATGTGTAGACACCGGGTCCCGAGGCGGTCCAAGATCAGGATTACCCGATGATGAAATAGAAGACCGATTTTCGGCAAGAAATGTGAGAATCGATCGTTCCCTTGTCAAATGTGTGTTTTTCAGAAAATAATTAAAAATATATATTTTTGGGGAAATTAAAATTAAGATGGAGTAAAAAAATATATATTAATTTTGTGTCAAAATTTAAAATTTAAAAAAAAATAAAAAAAAAAAAAAGAAAAGTCGCGAAGGCCGCCTGCGGCAGCGCGGGGCTGCCTGCGCGGCAGGCTGCCCCAGCGCGCAGGGGCGCCTGCGCAGCAGGCCGCCCAGTGCGCAAGGCAGGCGCCTCGCGCGCAGCCCCTGCGTGCGAGGCGGGGGGCGCCGCGCGCCCCCCTGCGCGCGAGGCAGGGGGCCTCGCACGCAGCCCCCTGCGCGCGAGGCAGCTGCCTGCCGCGCGCGCCCTTGCCCTCTCCGCGCGACCTGGTCTTCGCCTGTCCGTTTTTTCCGCTGTTTTCAGTCTGATTTTCTTCAGTCTGACTTTTTTTCTTGTTTCACCATTTTATGACATTTTTTATTAACTAAAAATGAAAGTCTCTTTTGTCCCTTGCCATTTTTGGCCAAGACAACCTTAAATGAGGAATTGGCCCTCATTTTTGAGGAGGACGGGAGATATTTGAAAAACAAATCTTTGGTTTTCTTGGGTCTTGGCTACTCTCCAGGAAGCTGTTCTTTTTCTTAAAAATTCTTCAAAAAATCTTCAAGCCTTAGTCTCACATTTTAGTTTTTGCTACTAAAAACCTTTCATCTTGGGTTGATTTGAGCAAGAAAAATCAATTTTCTTGGCTTTCTCATCCCACAAAAAAAAAAACATTTTTCTCAAATTAATTCGTTTAGAACACAGATTTTCATATCTTCCCTAAATACTTATCACTAAAATTGACAAGAGGAGCGGATCGGGACGCCGCATTTCCGATCTAAAAATTCTGAGGGTAAACATTCTTGGACCAATTTCATTTACTCGTTTGTATATTATTTATTATTGTAAAATATTTATTCATTTTTTTTGCCATTAAATACTATGTCATTTGCCTATTATTCTCTTTGATTTAGTCACTGTGGGCATGCCATTCTTTTTTCTTCATGAATATTTTTGTGATTGATGGTTTCGTTTAATGTATTAGGTTAGTATTGTTTTTATTATTATTATTTTTCTTAGTTTTGTTATTCTTTCCTTACCATCATTATTAACATGCCTCTATATGTTTGTTTGTTATTATTATTATCATTATTATTAATATTGTCATTATTATTAGTGTTCATTATATACTTATTTATTTGCTGTCCTTTTTGTATTTACTGTTATTACTATCATTTATGCATTTCATAGTTATTGCATTAATTAGTTATTATTATTATTATTATTATTATTATTATTATTATTATTATTATTACCGTCATTCTTATTTTGTTACTATTACTATCACCATTTATTTACTATTGTTAATATTCTGTTTTTTATTATTATTATTATTATATATTCATTTTATATTTATTGATATTATGTTATTATAATTATTAATATTATCACTACCTACTTACTGTCATGCTAATGTTTATGTGCCACATAATATTATTATTTGTTATCATAATATTATTGTCGTTATCATTATTTATCATTTATTATTATTGTTATATTTTGCACTTGCTTGATTAATTTACTTAAAATATTTACTGATATTATTTTCGACATTATCTTTGTATGAGTTTAATTTGGGTCGGGTAGTGTAAGCGTTCTCACGGCTCCCCGGATGGGTCGCGACACGTGGAATATCGCCTTGCTCGGTGAGATCTTTCTTAATTCCTTCTCTTTATGTGTTACGTGTTTACTTGTAAGTACTTGTTTTATTTTTGTACGCGTGTGATAAAAAGTCACAAAAATATTTTTACAATTAAATTGGATTCTTCACTAATAAAATTGGGACCAATGTCCCTTGTTTTAGCCCGACAATAAAAATGTCACAATTAAAACGAAGAGTCAACTTTTCTACAAAAATGGGATCACTTATCCCGGTTTTTCAATTCAAGCAATCAAAAATGACTCTTCGAACCCTCTTCAAATTAATACGAAGGAACCAATGTTCCTAAATTTCGAACAAGCGCGAAGGAACCAACGTTCCTCAAATAATGCCCCGATTTATGTATGTTCTTTTATTTTAATCTTGAGTGAGTGTTTTAAATTCAAGTTCATTTTTATTTTGGGCCCTTGTAATTAATTTTGGGGCAACTTTATTTATCTTTCGGGGGTTGTATTCCGTCCCACCTACATCTTTAACCTCCTCTTATTGGGGTTGTATTCTGCCCCTATTTCTTTTGTAATTGTGTGCTTGCGTGTTTACCGCTTTCATTTATCGCTTTCTCTATCTATTGCTTTATCGCTTTTATTTACTTCCTTTACGTGCTTGAAAATGCGCTTTTACTTTTAATGCATCGCTCGTGTGAGATGAGAGATATAATTTTAAGAATTTAAAAACCCATTTATAATTAATCAAAGCATAAATAAGAGGGAAGTTCCGGACACCATATCTCTGGTTTAAACCGTTAGAGGTGAGAAACCCTTTCCCAATTTCTTACAAATTGGGTGGCGACTCCAAGTACCTCAAAGGTGCCTTTAGGCGTCAATAGGCTAAGTTATTCTCCCCAATGTTCTATTGGGAGGGATACACCGATGATGTCTCATGGCGCCCATGATCAAAAGACGCGAACCTTCATACCTCGAATCCTAAAGCGGATTCAAAGCGAGGGCCCTTGCTGGGTTATTTCGGGTTCGGCGTGCGTCACACTATGGCCTCGTGTGCGGGAGTAATAAGGTTGGAAGGACCTATGTGCTTGTATGTGATTTATAAATGCTGCATAGCACGATCTTGCATTTTAGCACATTCATGCATCATCCTGACCTTTTGTGTTTTTCAGCCATCATAGATTCGCATAGGTGGACAAGAGGGTCTCGGGGGCGACTACGCAGAAATCCATTATTCGAGTTACCAGAAAGGGTGGAGTATCCAGACACTTCTTTCGAAACCAGCTACGCTACTTCAGCTCATTTTTCTTTACCCAAAGAAATGGCAAACTCACCAAGAGGGGCAAATGCCACTAGGGCAATGATAGTAGAGGAAGTTGGCCGAAGGCTTGAAGAATTTGAGAACCGTATGATGGCAATGATGGCCACTTTGGGTCAGCAAGCGGCCCCGCAGAACCCACCACCTCCTCCTATGAGAAATAATGAAAGGGGAGAGGTCAGAGAAGACCCCCAAGAGGAAATTCGCATGCCATCTGTAAACCTAAGAGCTACTACCTCAGGGGCACAAAGGGGAAGACCAGTCCCAAGGCTAAATGATGATTGGGAAGACGAAGAATATGAGGAGCTTATGTCTAAGAAGGGGAAAGCCCCTCAAGCTGAAGAAGCCATCTAAAAGAAGATGGAGGAGAAATTTGAAGCAATGACAAGAATGCTAACAAAGGGTCGAGGAATGAACCCGGAAGACAAGGAGTTAGAAGGAGAGGATCTAGTCCCAATGAACTTTAAAATGCCGGATATTTCGAAGTTTGACAGCACTTCGGACCCCATGGCGCATATAAAGCAGTACTCGCTGGTGATGATGAAGGGCACCACTTTGATAAAAAAAAGCAGAAAATTGAGTACTTTTGCTTGAGTTTGACTGGCCCGGCAGTAGATTGGTACCATGGGCTTGATCACCGAACCAAGGAGGACTGGGATTTATTGACGGAAGAGTTCTTGAGGCAATACGATTGCAGTACAAGGATGGAAGTGACCTTGAAGGACCTAGAGCTGTTACAGCAGAAGGGAGGCGAGTCCTTCCATGAGTATCTAACTCGATGGAGGAATCGGGTGATGGAAATGAAGAGGAAACCAGATACTCAGGATCAAATACGGCTATTTATTAAAAATGCGAGCCCGTATTTGAGAGAAGGATTGAGGATGAAAGGATTGAAGGACTGGGAGTCTCTAAAGGACATCGCCATTGAGGTTGAGGGGGAATACCTTGTTAAAAGAGCAGCTAATGAGAACTATCCCAATAGAGGTAGCAGTAGCTAGGGGGCAAGTAGACCCACGGCTTTCACCAACGGCACACGAAAAACTGCTGAGGTATCACCTGCTAATGCTACACGAGGCATTTTTCCAATCTTGGAAGGTCTTTGTCATGGGTGTTGAGAAGACTGATGAAAGAGGGTAAGTTACAGCCTATGCCACCCAAACCTGCTAGAACTCAAAGCACGCCAGGACATAAGGATAATGAGTATTGTGCGTATCATCAGCACACCGGGCATATAACCGATAACTGCAAGACGTTGAGGCACGCGATTCAAGATCTAATCGACTCAACGCAGATCACAGACCCAGAGAAGAGATGGGGTCAAAAGAAGGCTGGGTACAACAGTATGCCCCCGCTAGTGAATATGATCGGGTCCAGTTTACCCGAAAAGTTTGTGTTAAATGAATTATACGGCAATGATACCCACACTGCTGTCACGAACCTCCATGAGGGGAGTGAAGAAGGGTTTCCCGCTGCAGTGATCGATTGCTGATCCACTGATGATAGTGGAACTGAAAATAATGATTCTGAAGTATTTGCCGACCCGTGGGATTCGGAGGAGGATGAAGAAGCAAACAAGAATAAAGTAGGAGCTGTGACCCGGAGCGGAAGGGTAGCTCCAGAAGTTGAGAAGCCCCAAGGGCCGGTTGAGGGTGAGCAAGGAAAGGAGCCGGAAGAAGATCTGATTGTTAAATAACTAAAAAAGATGTCGGCTTAGATTTCCATATGGGATCTCTTGAGATAGTCGCCATCGCATAGGTAGAAGGTAGTAGAGGCTTTATGCGAGGCAACTGTGGCAACAACTATCTCGCCTACGGAACTTCTGGATGTAGTGAAAGGAGGATTAGGGGAAAATGTTGTTTTTACTAGTGCTGATTTGCCGGCAGAAGGCCGCAACCATAATCGCCCTCTGTACATAAGGGCACAGATTAACCAAAAGCACACTGCTTGCGTAATGGTAGATGATGGCTTTTCGATAAATATGTGCCCACAGGTGGTGATGGCGGCTTTTGGGGTAATAGAGGATATGTTAGCCAAATCTGATCTCACCATCACAGCATATGATAACTCGCGCAGACATGCTTCGTGGACATTCATGGCAATAGTGAAGATGGGGCCCGTAGAGTCATAAGTGGAGTTTGTGGTACTACCTATACTCGCCAATTTCTCAGCTCTTCTAGGTAGACCATGGTTTCATAAGTTGGGTGGAGTCCCCTCTACACTTCACCAGATGGTAAAGATACCTCATGAAGGCCAGATTGTGACTATAAGGGCTACACGGGAGAATCAGATTTTAGTACTGGAGATTGCTAGGCAGCCGTTTAGTGGGTTTCATGTTGCCATGATAGGCGAGGAAGAGCAGAAAGAAGAAAGCCCCCAGGTACTGAATATGATGAAAAAGATGTCGTTCCTCCCTGGCGTAGGACTGGGCAAGAATTCTCAGGGGATGCCAACAGCTATTGCTACCAAGGGCCAAAAAGACAGAAGGGGTCTAGGATACACAGGTGTGGTAAAAAGGGGTGAGAAGTCACAAATAGACATTCCTCATATCCGAAAGACTTTTGTGCCAGCAACCGTAGCATGTGCCTATACAAGGGAGGATAAACCGCTGTGGCTGGATGGAAGATTTGTGCCAGGGTTTGAGGTTTTCAATGATGTCTATGACTGGGACATTGGATCGATCAAGCCAGCAGAGGGCTTTTGGGATGAAAAAATCATGACCAGTAGGATAATTTGGGACCGTGAGATGCCTGAAGAAGTAATGACTGAGAAGATGCTAGCCACCCAGCTGAAGGGGAAAGCAAAGGTAGAGGAAGCCATGCAGGAGTTGATTGGGGAGCCTCCAAAGAGCCGAAGTGATGCAGGACCATCGACCGCGGCAGATACGCCAGCAGAGGAGGAAAAGGAGAATAGTTTAGACTTTCTTTTTGCTCTAGAAATTTTCAATGATGTTAATGACAATTTCAATCTTATTAATAAATTGAATGATTTTGCTTACTTGTGTGATGTTTCTGATGATTTCACTATGCATGATCATGATCATCCATCCATATTTGATATTGATTCAACTGATGCTACTCCATTTAATCTTGGAACCATAGAAAATCCAAAAAAAAAATTTGATAGCATCAAGTATAACTCCTGAAGAGCGAGAAAAATTTGAGAGAATCTTAAAAAAATATGAAAAATTCTTTGCCTGGACCTACGAAAATATGCCAGGAATTGATCGGGAAGTTGCAGAGCACGCTATCCCTACATATCCGGACCACAAACCCGTTAAACAGAAGCTGAGAAGGCTTAGGCCAGAATGGACAGATAAAGTGAAGGAGGAGATTCACCAGCAAATCAAAGCCAAATTTTTGGTTGAGGTGCAATATCCAACTTGGCTGGCCAATGTTGTCCCCGTAGCCAAAAAGAATGGCAAGGTAAGGGTATGCGTAGATTATCGAGACTTGAATAAGGCCTGTCCAAAAGATGACTTTCCATTGCCCCATATAGATGTGCTGATAGACAGCGCCGCTGCTTGCGAGATGTATAGCTTTGGAGATGGTTATGCGGGCTACAATCAAATTCTCAATAAAATAATTGACCGAATTAAGACAGTGTTCATCACGGAGTGGGGGACCTATGCTTATCGAGTAATGCCTTTTGGCCTGAAAAATGCAAGAGCCACTTATCAGAGGATGGCGATAAAAATCTTGAATGACCTAATCCATAAAGAAGTGGAGGTATACGTGGACGACATGATGATCAAGTCAGCCACTAGAGAAGGTCATTTTGAAGCTCTGGAAAAGTTCTTCTTAAGGATAGACAAGTATAATATGTGGTTAAATCCTAAGAAATGTATCTTTGGTGTTACCTCAGGGAAGCTTCTAGGACACGTGGTTAGCCAAAGGGGTATTGAGATTGGCCCGGACAAGGTTAAAGCCATCAGAGAAATGCCAATACCGCAGAAGGAGAAGAATGTGAGAAGTTTTCTGGGTAGGTTGCAATATATCAGTAGGTTTATTGCCAAGCTTACTTCAATCTGTGAACCGATCTTCAAACTACTCAAAAAAGACCAACCAGTAGTATGGAATGAAAGTTGTCAAAAGGCTTTCGATACTATCAGAGAGTATCTGCTAAATCCACCGGTGTTGAGACCACCGCAGCCAGTCATGCCATTGATTTTATACTTAGCTATAAAAGACAGTTCTGTAGGCGCCATGATGGCCCAGGAGGACGAATTTGGAGTTGAGTTTGCTGTTTACTACCTTAGCAAGAAGTTCCTGGCCTATGAGGTTAAGTATACAGAAGTAGAAAAGATTTGCCTTGCGGTAATCTAGGCCTCTAAGAAATTAAGGCATTACTTTCATGCCTATAGAGTACAGGCAGTAGCTAAGCAGAATCCTTTAAGGTACTTACCGGAAGCGCCATCTTTACTTGGGAAAATGGGAAGGTGGTTATTGTTGCTACAAGAATTCGATGTGGAGTATATTACTCGAAAAACTATCAAAGGGCATGCAGTGGCTGAATTCCTGGCAGAACACCCAATTGAAGGAGACTCGTACGAGTTTAACTTTCCAGATGAGGATGTGGTAGCTATCAGAGTTCGAGGTTGGCAAGTGCATTTTGACGGAGCAGTGAATAACAAGGGGGCAGGAGTAGGGATCATTTTAACAACCCCGGATGATGAGAAGCTCCCTTTGGCCAAGAAATTGAGGTTCAAGGCTACCAATAATGAAGCTGAGTATGAAGCGTGTGCCTTCGGGTTAGAGGCATTGATAGCCTTAGGAGCAAGAAACGTGGAAGTGTTTGGTGATTCCTCCCTGGTGATCAATCAAATTCGAGGTGAATGGGCCGTTAAAGAAGAGAGGCTAATGCCATACATCGAGCACTTGAGAGACCTGAGTAGTCAATTTGAAGTGTGTACATTCCGTTTTGTTCCGAGGGATGAAAACCAGTTAGCCGACGCGCTCGCCACTTTAGTCTCAATGTGGGACAATCCCGAAGGGGTGGTTATGAGGCCAGTTTTGATTTCTAGCTCTGAGAGACCTAGCTTCGACTCTAAACCAGTCATGGAAATAGAAGTAGCGGATGGGAAGCCGTCGTATTATGATATCAAGAACTATCTAGAGAATGTGATGTTTTCGGAGGAAGCTACTGAGAAAGATCAGAGAATGATTCGCAAGCTATCTACCCAGTTCATCTGCATAAATGGAGCATTGTACAAACGACAGGCGGATGGTATCCAGTTGAGGTGTTTGGATGAGAAAGAGGCTAAGAGGGTGATGGAAGAAACACACGCCGGAGTAGGTGGGGCCCATACGAACGGGTTGACGTTAGCCAAAAAGATTATGAGACAAGGATTCTTCTGGCTCACCATGGATAACGATTGCTCGAAGTATGTAAAGCAGTGTCAGTTATGCCAGCAATATGCAGATTTAAGGCACCTGCCCGTTTCGGAATTACATAATCTAACGTCACCTTGGCCATTCGCAGCTTTGGGGGATTGATATTATTGGGGAAATACACCCCACGGCCTCCAATGGGCATAGATACATCATCGTCGCCATCGACTACTTTACCAAGTGGGTAGAAGCTGAGTCTTTCAAGAAAGTGGATGCTCAGGATATGGTAAAATTCATAGAGAAGAACTTGATATGTAGGTATGGCCTTCCATATCATATGGTATCTGACAACGGGGTCCAGTTCATAGCCGAAATGAAGAAGTTACTCCAGAAGTATGGTATCGAGCACCACAAGTCTTCTCCGTATCGTCCTCAAGCTAACGGGGCAGTTGAAGTCGCCAACAAGAATGTCAAGAGGATCCTGGCTAAGATGGTCCAGAATTATAAAGATTGGGCAGAAAAGTTGCCTTTTGCACTATGGGGTTACAGAACAACCATCAGGACTTCAACGGGAGCCACTCCATATTCCTTGGTATATGGGACGGAGGTAGTATTGCCGGTCGAGGTCGAACTTAAGTCATTAAGGGTGATAATGGAAGCAGAGATTCCGGAGGTCGAATGGGCGCAGCAGCGGTTGTAACGCTTGAACATGTTGGATGAGAACAGGTTAAAAGCCTACTATCACAACCAGATCTACCAAAAGAGGCTCGCTAGGTCTTTTGGAAAGAAAGTCAAGAAACATTCTTTGAAGGAAGGAGATTTGGTATTCAAACAGATGCGACCAGGAGCACCGGATATTAGAGGGAAGTTTAGACCTACGTGGGAAGGTCCGTTTATCCTCAAGAAGCTGCTGTCAAAAGGAGCTGCGATTTTGTCGGATAGTGATGGCAACGAATTCAAAGAACCAATCAATATTGATAGACTCAAAAGGTTTCATGGCTAAAGACAACAAAATCAAAAGAAGAGAATGAAAGCCCCGCAGGTCGAAAATCGAAAAAAGGCGGCCTTGCTAAAATTGGGCACCTCATCAGGGTGAAAACCGAAAAAAGGCATCCTGGGCAAAATTTAGAGGCTTGAGAGAAAATATCCAATCATGAAAACCCGAGAGGGCTGATTGGAGACAGGAGTTTGATGCTATCAGGATTTGGTTCCATGAATGAATGTAGTCTTGCATAATTGAATTAGTGTCAAAAAACGATCATGTATTCTGAAATCGTACTGAAATGTACATAATTTTGTGAAATAAAATAAGACTTGACTTATTCATTTATATGATCGTCCAATTCTGCTTTAAAAAGAAAACATATTGCACAAAATGCATATAAAGCTAAACTATGCCCTACTACTACTCTCGCTAGCCAAATGCCTCAGTCGCCGTGTTCGGTTATCAGATGACGGGCTAAGTATCCACCTCTTGTACGCGCTGGTAGAGGTGACAGAGTGGTTCCCGAAGGGAGGTATGATAGTCTTCAGTGGAAGTTGGCTCCAGAGCTTATGATAGCGGGAGGCAAAAGCCACAGAAAGGACTCTACCTTGAAAGGATAGAGGGAGTCTCACCACATCCTGAGTCATTCCAAGTTGACGAGAGCAGCGGGCTGTGATGTAAAAGGTTGCCTCACGAAGCCCGCATAGAGGAACGTATCCTGAAGACCCATCAATAACTGCACTGGATAATGGAAGCCAAGCATGCATGAAGCTAATATCTTCATCTGATATCTCACTAAATCTGGTAATGCCTTCGTCAGGGGTCCCAGGTAGGTACAGACGCTGGCGAGGAAGAAAATGCTTCGCTGAGTACTGACTAATGACTCTAGGAGGTGGCTCTGACAGCAGCTTCAATTTCTCTTGCAACCAAATCTGAAAGAAGAAGCAAGGAAAAATAAAAGCCAAAGAAAAGAAAATAAAAGGCAAAGAAAAGCCGCTGGAGTAAGTGGGATTTACTTCAGGCAAAAATTAGGCATAGGGTTGTGTGAAAATCCGAAATGACGCACTTCCCGCTAAGAAAAGCTAGTGCGAAAATCCACAAGGGACGCACTACCTTTAAAACAATGACGTACCTGGAGTAATAAGGGGCTCCCAGAGAATGAAGTGGTAGGCCCGGCACAGACAGAGTCTAAATCCAAGATAGTCTTAGCCAGAATAAGTGGAAAAGGGGTCAGCCCGTGGTGAAAATCGTCCAAAATCCCAAACAGACGAAGGTCTCCAAGCAGCTCCTCTGAAGTCATGACCAAGTACTTCACTAGACAGAAAAGAAAGATGACACTTACTCTGTATGAAGGAAGGTTAGAGAATTCATCCAGTGCTTCAATCAGAGGTTCTAAGGCAAATACAGGGCCCTGAGGAACTAGACGAGCAGCGTCAGAAGGAGCTATACTTAAGGACAGGGCAATATCTCGAGTTTGAACCAAACCACAGCGAGGAATGCAGGGTAAAGTACTAGGAGGATACCAGCTCCCGACAATGGCAGCAAGTTCCTCAGGCAAGGGGCACATTTCCTGGTAGGTGAACCTAAAAACGTGAAAGAGAGGGTCCCAGAAGTGGGTCGCAGCCAAAAGGAGGTCGTAGTCTATTCTGATTCTGCGTAAAAATTTCAGTCCAAAAAGGGGGGCAAGAGTGCTGTTTTCCCAAGTTTGAGCATAGTCTAAGATACGGTGCATTTTGGAAAGAGAAGGAGAATTCATTTCTCTGTGGCTAAGGTCGAAGTCGCTAAGGGAAATAAAGGAGGAAAAAGGAAAAAACTGAGGAAAGGAACCTGCTATGAAGCTAAAATGAGAGAAAAGGCACAGAATCCAAGAAAATGATGAATTTTATAGGATTGACCTACCGATGGCTAGCCCGTCCCTAACTCAGACGGTGATCCCGTCTGTAATTGTCCACCTGGCAGTCTTTACATCGTCCATATCACACGCATTAATTAGGTAATTAATGAGGGTTAAAAGCAGAATCTGGAGAGACAGACGGCATTCCCGTCTGTAGCTGTATAGACGTGAAGCCCATCGGTACTTAAATTCTATATAAGGACGCAGGTACCGACGGACAATCGCTTTCTTCTCTCTTTTCTTCACACCGATGCTCTTCCCTTCTTCTTCAGTTATATTTTATCGTTTTTTGCTTTTTTTTCGATTGGTTTTCTTTGCACCAGCGTCTTGTCCTTTGAGTCTCAAGTTCCAGGTTAGTAAAATCCTTCTATTTTATTATTAGTTATTTATTTATTTATCCTATTATGAGTAATATAATTCTCATTTTTTGATTAGTGCAATTAGGAGCCTTGTTAATTGATTTTAGTTGCTACTGTTTGATTTAAAATGCCATTTGTTTTTTTTATGCTTTAAGCAATAAGTTAACACATAGAATAAAGAATGCACTGTTCTCCAGTTGAGTTAAAATGCATGGATAAATGCTATTTTGAGAACAATTAATGATAGATGCATATTTATTTTTTAGTTATTGAATTTTTAGATATTCAGGCATAGCCTTAGGAATACATTCACTGTGACGCCCCAATACCCCTTGGGAGGATATCGGAGTCGCTACAACGCATGCACATACAAAACACTCATGCGAAAGCGAAGATAAAATCATACAATCACATGCAGCGGAATAATGGTCTTTAACATAACAAAAACATACCAAAAAGCAAACTCATATATTCGTTTATATATGCAAAATGAAACCGTTCTTTTACATCATAATATTTACTTTACGTTTATATACTGTATACAAAATACACTTTGCTTTGCCATATACATGTCCTATACAAAAGTCGCTTTACTTTTACATATGCCAAGCTATACAAAACGCTAGAACATGTATACAAAACTATGCCATATACAAAAAGACTTCAATATATACTCCTAGTGGCCATGACCTTGCAGATGTGCAACCCTCCGAACCTGTAAACCTACACAGGAAAACACCCGTGCTAAGCGAAATCGCTTAGTGGGGATATCACATATAAAAGACTTCTAACGAAGTCACATGCATAATCATCAAGCATATCATTAGACGATATGCTAATCATCTATAAGCATATAAGGATATAAGCATTTATCATACTTGTAACATACCAAACATATAGTCATTCTGCTATATAATATATCTACTAATCTCATGTAACCTATATCATGTTCATGTTCTTCTAACTCTAATTATCAGCTCATGTAACTTATAATATCATGTCATTGCATATCATGTCCATTTATTTACATATAAGCATAAAAGCATACTTATAGTATATCTTGTACAAATAGTGACTTCTCTTATACATATAAGCTCATATAAACGTTTAAGATATACGATAGCCATATACTTCTCTAGCCATGTACTATAGCTCTTTAGCATTTATACATCTCTTGTACCTATAGACATCATTTCTTATACATATAACAGTATCATCTCTTGTACATTTAACATCAATTCATATACTTTTACATTTTACATTTAGCCCATTGTCATAACATAAGTGGATACGGGTACATATAGATACCAAGTAATGGTACCAAAACATCTAGAGACCATAGTCTCAAGCCATCTAGAGACCGTAGTCCCAAACATCTAGATACTTTAAGTATCAACATCTAGACATCCGTCGATGCCAAACATATAGACACCCGTCAGTGCCAACATCTAGCAGCTGCAAATCATCTAACCCTTTATAGGCATGCCTATCTATCCACTTGTATGAGCATCTAAGGCTTATAACCATTATCCCATATCAAAACATGTATGGTCATTCATATACATTTACCTAAACCCATGCTAGTCATGTAATCTACTTCACATCTTACTATACATACATAAATGTCATTCTAAACTCATTCATATGTAACTCTATATGCATATCATTGCATACATGGTTCACCATGCTCAAGATATTTTAAATATATGCTTGTTAATACGCATCATCATTCATGATTTATCATACTTAATTTACACATGGATATACGCATTCACATTTACACTTATTCACCTTCACATTCTTGTTGTACGCATTCATATTCAAGACTATACATATTCTCATTCAAAACTATAGCATCCGTATTCACATACTTAATTCATCACACTTAGAATGCTTATAGCTCATACATATTTACATATATATTAGTATGCATAATTCATCATGTCATAGGCATATACACATCACTTGAGTTTAACATCGAGCTCAAACACATATATTTATCATTCCATTACTATTCTTTACATAATTATATGTATTGTTACTTTTGCTAATAGGTTTTATGGATTATTTTTATTAATCTTCAATGATTAATGAGTTAGGAGTTAAAAGAAATATCCATTGGAAGCTTTAGAGATCCCAAAAAGAGTGTTAAATACTGAAAGAAAGCAACCAGAATGTTTCACCACCTAAGGCTGTGATATTTTGAGTGACAGACTATTTCACCACCTGAGGTGGTGACACTGGGCAGAAATCACCACGTGAAGGTGTGACAGATTATTTCACCATCTAAGGGTATGACAGATTATTTCACCACCTGAGGTGGTGACACTGGGCAAAAATCACCACAATTTTGTACAGCCCAAAACGATGTCTTACACCCAATTTTAGGCAAAGGTTCCTTCATAACATTTCTTCTTCTATGTCTTATCTTTCAAATGAGATAATTTTCAGGTCAATTGGATTTGTAAAACATCAGATATGAATTAAACATTATAGACTATTCCAGTGAACCCTACAAGGTAAAGACACGTCTGTTTGTGCTATTTTTAGGGGTCTTAGAGCCAGAATTAGCTCAAAGTCATTTCTGACAACTTTATAGGTACAGAAGTCATGGTTAAAATGAAGCAACAAAAACTCAATTTGGGATTCTGAAACTCCAGTTATGCCCAAAATACCATACGGAGGTCTAGTAAGCTATAAGCAGATTTTTCCCTAACACTAGAGTTCATACTTTTCATGCTTATTCACTTAGTATGCTCATGGATTTTGTTCAATACTCATCACACATCATGTGTACACTTCAAGAACACCTCTATCAATTAACACATAATCATGCATCAATTACACATCAAAGTCATCTATCCATCACATATACTCAAATAAAATTAACATAAGAACACATAAGAACACATATATCCCAAACCTCTTGAAGCTCTCCTTCCTTTCTCTTCTATATCACTTTCTCTTTACCTTTGGCAGCTCTACTTGCCTCTTCAACTCACATACACATACAATACATATACAAGTTCATTAGACTATACTCATAGCTAACAATGAAATCATAAATGGAAGGAGATGAAGAGGATAAACCATATGCTAACATACCTTTCCTAGCCAATTACTCAATCTTCTAAACTATCTCTATCCAACTCTTAGAACTTCATAGAAAATGAGAGCAAATGAAAGAGGAACAAAAAGGAGAGTGAGCTTTTGAGAGAAAGGCCGGCTCAAGGAAACAAAATGCAGATTTTTTTTACACACTTTACCACCTCATGCTTGCATGAAAAGAAGGAGGTGTCAAGTTGAGGTAACTTCAAGCTAGGTGTCATGACTCAAGCCATTCCCAAAGCTAGGTGGCAGCTCTAACAATGATACATGAATTTCCACTATCTCTTGATAATCATCACTAACTTTAATTGATCTTAATCCAGTAAATTACACTTTAGTTACTATAATATTTTAATTTTATACAATTAAGTCCCTAGATTTACATTTTCAATTAAGTCCAAATCTGTAAACCCTAATTAACACTTACTAATCCAACTAGGGTACACTTTGGGGTATTACATTCACTTTGAAACCAATACTAAGAATTAGAAAGTAAAGCAAATGTGAGTATGTTGCACTGTTGCCTGGGGCCTGAGGCCTATCCCTTCTTCTTTTTGTTTTCTTATGCAGGAGGTTGGGCACACCCTTGCCGGGGTGCTATCCACATTTTTTTAGCAAATGTGAATATGTTGCACTGTTGCTTGGGGCCTGAGGCCTGTCTTTTTTTGTTTTCTCATGCAGGAGGTTGGGCACACCCTTGCCGGGGTGCTGCCCAAATTTTTTAATTTTTTCGGTTTAGACACGACCCCATCGAAATGCTGCCTAAATTTTTGTTATTTTATGAGTAAAGTCCGTTTATCACTATGATACCAAACTAATTGTTTACCTTATTTTCAGGATGTCATCGCGACGATATGCTCCGCGCGATCAGCCTAAGCCTCAGGCCCCGGATTGGATAAGTGCCGAGGCTAGACAGAGGTATGCAGCGCTGGCTCAGGTGCAGTTCCGAGCTAGCCGTTTCATTTCCAGGTTGTTCATTGAGGCTCTCGGGATGGCCGACGAGGTCGATATTCTGATGGCAGGTACGGGATGGACTGAGTTTCTGACGCTTGCTTTCTAGACTCACCTAGAGATAGTTCGGCAGTTTCTTGCTATGCTACAGTACGGGGGGTACCGGAGATCCAACACAGAGGAGGGTGCTATCCAGTTTTGGATTGAGCGGCACCATTATAGCATTACCCGTCAGCGATTTACAGAGGCTATGGGGCTTCCATTCGGGCAGGATGTTATAGTGCCCATAGAGCAGTTAGACGCCACCATTGGGCGGTTATTGCATTGCCGGGAGTGCCGTATGATCATGATACGGCAAAGAGTACGGTACTCTCTTCACAGGCCCTTCGATATGTTCACAGAGTTTTATCCAGCTCCTATTTAGGACGAGCTGGTAACCTAGGGTCTCTCAATGCCGTTGAGATTTGGAGTTTATGGGCCATGGTGGTAGGCCAGCAGCTCAACATCAGCCATGAGATTCTGGTTAACATGGTGAGAGTATCTTGGGGGGCAGCCCCTGTAGTGTATGTTGGTGGAGTCATCACTAGACTACTTTTGAGTTTGGGTGTTCGTCCAAACATCCTGGGGCCTTGGATGAGAGCATTTATGTGGATGCTCCGGCAGCTATTACGATGGCTATGATATTGCCGATACCGGGTCAGGCCGAGGCGTACAGACTCCGCACCATTCATGAGACTAGATGTGCATTTAGCCTGCCCTCACTAGAGCCGATAGAGGAGCAGCCTCAGATGGAGCACCAGCCTCCCGAGCCCCAGCAGCACCAGGAGGAGCAGCCTCAAATGGAGCACCAGCCTCCCGAGCCCCAGCAGCACCAGGAGGAGCACCCGGGTACACCCTCTGACATGGGGATTGAGTTCACCATGGATGAGCTATTTGCTACTCCTCCAGGGCAGAGAGTACAGAGTCCTACTCCGCCTCCGCCATCGAGAGTACATCGGACAGCTCCCCGGGCACCTGAGAGGTCCAATCCATATGCTAGAGCAGGGGACCCAGGGGCATCTACTTCTACAGCTCCACCTCCAGAGCGGGCACCAGAGTCAGTTCCCCCTCCATTCACACCATCGACTCACTCGGCACAGCCAGATTTTTCTGCGATTTTGACCTCTATGTTCGCATCCTTTGAGAACAGACAGGAGGAGAGAGACAGGGCCTTTCTCGGGCAGCTCGGGGAGCGAGATAGAGTCATCTTAGAGCGGCTAGATCAGTAGCAGGGTATTATCCAGGAGCAGCGGAGGCTTATTGACCATTTGAGATAGGAGCAGGAGAGACTCGTGGGTCAGCTGAGGCAGGAGATGAGGGCCTCCTAGGATGAGGTGACCCAGAGGATAGATGCATCTGTACAGATGGTGGATGAGTCAGTTGAGGCTCTCAGATTCAGGATCCAGGTCCTAGAGGGTGCCATACCTCCCATCGCCCAGTCCATGCGAGAGGTTAGAGATCATACAGAGGATAGGCTGAAGAGTATAGGGACTACCTCTACAAATCAGACCCTCCACCTGGCCGGCGCTTTCAGAGAGTTAGGGGGGTCGTCACTGATATGCTGCAGTTCATGACAGTATGCGCACAACCTTTCCTTGATGGATATGCTCAGGTCCAGTTCCAGCAGCAGGACCCAGCGAGAGCGTAGCCGTTATCAGTACCAGTGGTTGTACCTTCCAAATAACAGCGACAGGCCAGAGCCTCGGCTACTCAGCAGGCCGGACCATCAGCCCCTCCCAGGCAGCCATCTGCTCCAGATGCGGGACCCTCTGCTTCTTCATCATGAGGCCAGCTGATTCATCTATCAGATAATGATGATGATCCAGAGGAGCTCTCAGATTATGTGCCATTATAGATTGTTCAGGGAGTTCTTCTAGCTTTGTATTTATACTTTTTGTTGTAATCACATCTGTATATTGTACAAAATTTAACCTTTTAGTGGAAAAACATTTATGGATTAACCTGTTAAATTTGCATGTTATTTCTTCATGATTTAAATTTCCTAAAAAAAAAAGAGAGAAAAGAAGGAAAAAGACAATTGATCATATAATAAACAGGATGGTAAAGGCAAACATAAAAATGTTCATAAATCTACCAATCAAGTTAATTTGTGCGAGAATTAACAAGAGTCTCTTACAATACAGGAACATGGTTTTACACCAATTCAAAAATGACCAGCAGTCAAAAGGAAGGATAAACTGATCAAACATTATGTCCTTCAAGATCGCATTCAATAGTAGATCGAATCAATAGATCAAAATCGTACCTTGCCGATTGAATGGAGGTTAGCAAGGAAAGTTCGCAAACTTAAAACGGGACTAGCGATATAAATCAGACACCACGCGGGCTGAGATGAGGCTAGCGAGACAGTTTAGTCACCGTGCATACCAAGACGAGGATAGCGGGACGCACGCGATAGAACGCATCCGCACTTTGTAAGTGGAGCAAACTCAGTGCAGCTCAAGAGAGCAATCCTCGCGTTTTGTAAGTCTGGAGCAGACTCGACGCATCGCCATCCGCACTTTGTAAGTGGAGCAGACTTGGTGCAGCTCAAGAGAGCAATCTTCGCATTTTGTAAGTCTGGAGCAGGCTCAACGCATCGCCATCCGCATTTTGTAAGTCTGGAGCAGACTCGGTGCAGCTCAGGAGAGCAACCCTCGCATTTTGTAAGTCTGAAGCAGACTTGACGCATCGCCACTTCCCCGGCAAAAAGGTAAGGACTGGCCAAGGTATGCGTCTCTTTCTTTTCTCCTCTGAATTTTGGCTCATCTAGACACTAGTGCACTAGTTTCCCCAAAATTAGGGGTAATTGTAGACACCGGGTCTTGAGGCAGTCCAGGTCAGAGTTACCCGATGAAGAGACCCACGTTGGTTTCCGGATAAATGGATGGAATTCGGAGGTTTTCGTCTTTCGGTTTCATAAGGATTAAAATCTTTTTCGCTATAGCGTGAAGTTTTGAAAGAGTTTGGGAAATTTTGCTTGAATTTGGAAGTTTTGCTCCACAGATGGGATGACCATCTGAAGTAGGGACGCCCGTCTCTACTTAGGGTGATCCCCATCTCTATGCGTAGTAGGGACGGCCCGTCGATAGCTAGGGACGGACACGTGCCTGAGTAGGGACGCCCGTCCCTAGTCCCGTGTTATGGTTCGTCTGTAGCTAGGGACGAACACGTGTCTGAGTAGGGACGCCCGTCCCTAGTCCCGCGTTACGGCCCGTCTGTAGCCGAATTTCCACGCGTGCCCTTAGTAGGGACGCCCGTCGGTATTTGTACGGATGCCCGTCGGTAGGGGATCTGACTAGATATCGCCGGATTTGATAAAATTTTATCTCTTATCTTTCAAATAGGGATAAGTTTTGGTAAAAAATTGAATTTAAAACTCCTTTTCAAATTCAAACTTTAAACTGATGCTTATCTGATTTTATCTCCAAAAATTCTATAAATTGAGAAGTAAAATTCATTATTTGAGGTTAGAAAATTTGACAATTTTTGGTGGAGAAAGTTAACCATTTTTTGAGAGATTGGAATTTTTTAGAAAAGATTTCTTTGAGAGCAGTTTACCAAAAAGCTATAAAATCTCTATTTTTAGAATTTTATTTGAGAAAAAATTCTTCCAATTAATTGATTTCCTCAAATTTTTCTTGCGAATTAAGCCAATTTGAGGTAACGAAATTCATTCGTTTCCATCAATACAGCTAATTCAAACACTCGATCGCTATTAAATTTTCAAGAAAGGAAAATACAAATTTTCTTACTTTGATCTATTTTTATTTGATCATTGTGGAGCGTGCGGGGACCGAAACCATTCGATATTCACCCAAAAATGTAAAATTCGAGGGTAAACATTCTGGATTAATGCTTGTGTGATTCAATTAATTTATATTAATTGTTTTCATTTTTACCTTTTTTTATCTTTTAACTCATTTCTTTTAAAGTTTCCTATTATTTTCCTTTCTTTACTTTATTTACCAATTTTGGCACTGACATGTTTATTCTTATGAGTTATTTTCTGACCATTTGGAATTGGAGTTTGTAAATGATGATGGTCGAGTCAATCTGAGGATCTCCATATGGGTTCTTTTTCACCCTTACTTTTTATTCATGTTATTATTAAGATTATTTCAATGTCGTTGAAGTGAAAAGGGCCAAATATTTTATAATAATTAATTTGGGATTTTCTCGAAAGGTGTGGACCAATGTCCTGTTTTTAACCAACAAAATTGACATTTCTTAAAATCAGTTTGTAATAAATATGCATGGCAGGACCAATGTCCTCACTCCAATGAATATCCCGTTTTCTGTATGATTTATATATTGTTTTTATAATGGCGGTTGTATTCCGCCCCTAGTTTTATTGTAATTTATTTTGAGGATGTTCATCTTAATAGTGCTTAATTTATCGCTTTTGACGTGAATGATTGCGCCTTAATTAAATGCATCATGTGGAAAGTTGATGAAACAATAAATTCAAAACTTAATCATAATATTGATCAAGGTACAAATAAATGAGAAGTTCCGAACTCACTCTGGTCTTTGAGGCTCAATGAGGCGAGAGGTCTAGGACTTCCAAGACACCTCTTGAGTCTCTCCAAAAGACTGAAATTTACAAATCCTAGGCTCAGGAGGTAGAGGCAGAGACTTCCAAGATCTCTCTGGTTAGCTCAAGATGGATATGTATGCGCCGTCTTAGGCTCGCTGAGGCTAGACGACCTTTCCAATGTTCTATTGGGTGGCGACTCCAAGAAACCTCATTGTTGCCCAAAATAGACGCACTTGTAAATACCTTACAAGTTTTATGAACCTCTCCTGATCGCCCTAAAGCGGGCCCTCGGGAGGACATGAGGTTCGGTGCGTGTCACACCGACCACTCAAATCTGACTCCTTTCCTTAACAATCTCATCATCGGAGCAGCGATAACCAAAAAACCCTTCACAAACCGACGATAATAGCCTGCTAAACCGAGAAAACTCCTCACTTCCGGAACATTCCTAGGCGCTTTCCAATCCACTATCGCCTCAATCTTAGTCGGATCCACTTGGATACCCTTAGCCGATGCAATATGACCCAAAAATGACACTTTCCAAAGCCGAAAGTCGCACTTACTGAGCTTGGCAAACAACTGGTGCTCTCTCAGAACTTGCAGCACTAACCGAAGATGCTCTTCATGCTCACTCTCATTCTTGGAATACACCAAGATATCATCTATGAACACTACTACAAATCGATCTAGATATGGCCTAAACACACGGTTCATCAAATTGATGAAAGCTGCCGGTGCATTAGTCAAACCAAACGGCATCACCAGAAACTCATAGTGGCCATACCTAGTCCGAAATGCGGTCTTAACCACATCTGCATCTTTAACTCGCAACTAATAATAACCGACCGAAGATCAATTTTCAAAAAGACACCCGCACCTCGAAACTGATCAAACAAATCCTCGATCCTAGGCAAAGGATACTTATTCTTCACTGTGACCTTGTTAATTTGCCTATAATCAATACACATCCGCAAGGACCCATCCTTTTTCTTAACAAACAAAACCGGAGCTCCCCATGGAGATATGCTGGGTCGAATAAATCCCTTATCCAATAGCTCTTGTAGCTGAGTTTTGAGTTCTCTCAACTCTACAGGAGCCATCCGATAAGGTGCTTTCGATATGGGTGTAGTACCTAGCATAATCTCTATAGATAACTCCACCTCTCTCTCAGGAGGCAAACCAGGTAACTCGCTCGGGAACACATCACTAAACTCCCGCACAACAGGGATGTCCTCAATCCGAACTTGATCTCTCTTGGAATCCAACACAACTGCTAGAAAAGCCTCACAACCCTTCCTAATGAATCTTTTAGCTTGCATTGCAGAAATCACATTACTCAAAGAACTCTCACCCAAACCTTTCATAATCACAGAAGACCGATCTCTATCTCGAAGTACGACTGTCTTCCTATGACAATCAACCACAGCCCGATGCTTACCCAACCAGTCCATACCCAGAATTAGATCAAACTCTTTGAAAGGCAACTCAATCAAATCCGCAGGAAACACAACTCCCTCAATTAGCAGGGGACAATTCATGTACACTCTACTCACATTGACACTATGCCCTAATGGACTGGTCACACAAATCTCATAATCTAACTGATCTACCACATGCAACTTATCAATTAACTTATCAGTGCATAAATATGAGTGTGTGGAACTAGGGTCAATTAGAGTATATAATTCAGTGTTATGGAGTAGAAACTTACCAACTATCACATCAGGCGCATCCTGCTCCTCTCTGGCTCTCACAGCATAAGCTCTAGCGAGGATAGGCAACGGACGCTCAACTGACTCAGATGCAGCTCCCTCTCTAGGTCGACCGCCTCGACCTCTACCACGACCTCTAGCAGTTAGCCTGCGTGGCATTCGAACCAACTCTACTGGCCTCCCTTCGATCACCCGAAACTTCATACGACCTCGGATAGTTGGCCAAAAGGTGCTCGGTGCTCCCGCAACGGAAACACCCACCAGTGAGCCACCTACACTCACCCCTGTGCGGCTTGCCATAGTGTGCGCACTCAGGTAACACTTCTGTCCTAGAACCCGAATCGCCTCTACCAGAACCAGACACCCTGCCTGAACCCTGCCTTCTACCTCTCGTAACTGGGACTACAGATGATTCATCCTGCGGGTTCCTTGATCTCTTTCCCGAGGATGAAGAAGACGAACCTCCATGAGAGGGATTCCTCCTCTGAGCCCTCTCTCTCAACACAGACTCTGATCTCTCGGCTCTAACAGCAGCTTCCACAATCTGATAATAATTCACCCTGGAGTACTCATCAGGGAAATCAACATAGCCCCCAAGGATTCATTCAATCCTGCCTCAAAATGATGGCATCTGAACTCATCGGTCATAACACCTTCTGGAGCATACCTAGACAACCGGTTGAATTCTTTCTCAAACTATGAAATCGACATAGCTCTCTGTTTCAAACTCAGAAACTGTGCCCATCTAGCATCCTTATAAGTCTGAGTTATGTACTTCTTCGTGAACTCTCTCTTAAAGAAATCCCAAGTAATCGGATCAGATAGCTGAGGATGTCTACATACCAATTCCCACCATTCATAAGCGGACCCTTGTAGCAAAGCCACTGCACACTCTACCTGCTGATCAGGAGGACACCGGACTTCTCTCAACACACGCTTCACCTTGTCTAACCATTTCTCAGCCAACTCTGACTCATCTAAACCCGTAACATAGAAATCTTCAGCACCAGCCCTTCTCAAGCTCTTTATAGTGGCTCTAGGAGCAGTCACTCTCTCCAAGACCCTAGCCATGTCCTGTGACAGCCTGAATATAGCTTCAAAAGGCATGGCAGTGGCCTCGGGCTGGACCCTAGCAGGTTGAGCCGACACAGAAACCGAAATATCTACGGCTTGAGGGTTCACACTCTCGGCGGACTCCTCAAGTGATCCACGAACAGAGTTAGAAGCCATCTAAAACAAATAAGAAGACAACCACATCAGCCAATACAGATCTAGACATATATATATATATGCACTTCAACACATCAACAACACCCAGAAACGCCTAAACCTAGGCTCTGATACCAAAAACTGTAACACCTCCTACCCATCCGTAGGCGTACCCATCCTTAAGGAGTGAGAAGCCGTATGAGCCGGGTGTGTCACCAAGCAGATAAAGATACAAAGCATACATTCATACATAATAACCATACATCATTACGGGGAAATTAGAACCGTCATAAGCATCAGAATGATCAATCATTACAATAGCAAAATTCGTTACAATAATGTTCTGATCAAAAGCCAGAATAAAATAATTACATATCCCAAAAGTATATAAATGCGAAAGCTTTACAAAATAATGGTATAAAGAGAGTTATGATACAAAAGATTCAACATGCTATAAAAAATAAAGCCCTAACACTAATCCCTTTGTGTTGGCTTGACTGGCGATGACTCTCCCAAAAGAACATCATCCTCCGCACTTACACTGATAAAACACCGTGCTAAGCGATAAACGCTTAATGGCGAACACACAACAAAAGAGTGGATGGCCATTCACAATGGTCGTCAATGCAATACACATACAATATGACAAATGCGGATAATGATATCAGCTATATAATCATACTTGCTTAATAAAGACATGCATTCAGAAGTTCACATCCACATTCATTTACACTCTAATTGATTTCTCA